>OY728158.1:568014250-570776798 GCA_963277665.1 Viscum album | reverse complement strand
TGAAACCTTTATTTTTTTGTCAAGGATCCACTATTGGAAGTTATTTTTTAAAAAGTATATATTTTTTAAAAATTTTCACTTAACCTTCTAAAAATGACCTTTATAAGTGATTACAACTTCTTCTTTTGTGTCAAAATATAAAATCATTTCCTAAAAAATATTTTATGATTTCACCACCATTTCCTATTTATTTATAAAGGGTTTATTTATTTTGAAACTATTTTTGATGAATTGTCATCTAAATGTTCTTATGAAGAAATATTTTGTGGTGTTTTTGTTATTGGTATTGATTATTTAAATTTTTAGGTAAATTTTGGTGATACCATTTAGAAATGTTGTTAAACCCATTTTTCATTCCATGGGTTCTTTATGATGTGATTAATGATTATTTTCAAATGGCGCACATATGTATTTATGATGATGGATGGGGTACTATAACTCCCTCCAATGCATTGGTTCATGTTTTATATCTTAGGAGATAATGATTTTGTGTGTGGGTATAATTTTAGTTATTTTATACTCACAAGGTTGTGCATGGGTATAGTTGTGGTTTAGCTATGATCACAAGGTTTGGTGCGGGTGCAATTGTGGTTTATCTATACCCCCAAGTTTGTGTGTGGGTATAATTGTAGTTTATATATTCTCATAAGGTTGTGCATGGGTATAATTGCAGTTTATATATACTCAAAAGGTTGTGGGTGGGTATAATTATGGTTTATCTATGTTCAAAAGGTTGTGTGTGGGTATAATTGTGGTTTAGTTATGCTCAAAAATTTGTGTGTGGGTATAATTATGGTTTAACTATGATCACATGGTTATGCATGGGTATAATTTCACCTAATCTATATCACAAGGTTGTGTGCTGTTATAATTATGTTTTATCTATGATAACAAGGTTGTGTATGAGTATAACTACATTGTATCCTATGATCACAAGGTTTTATTTTGGTATGATTATGGTATAGTTATTCTTACAAGGTTATTTTTGGGTATAATTTCGGTTTAGCTATGATAAAAAGGTCATGTATGGGTATAATTGATTTTACTTATGCTCACAAGGTTTTTCGTGGGTATAATTAAAGTTAGTCTATGCTCAAAATGTTGTACATGAGTATAATTTTGGTTAGGTTGTGCTCACAATTCTATTAATTGAAATATTTATGGTTAAAATATGTTCAAAATGATACATTTTCTTATTCCTATGTTTATTCCACAGTCCTATACATATTATTATGATTATGTTATGCTATTATGACTCATGTTTATTGACTAATGTTTTCACACTCTTTGATTCAGGCCTTATGATATGTCAATCCTTATGTCATGACTCATGATTTATGTTATATGATTTGTTGGGTGTGATTTTTTTATGTATCCTCATTATACCCATATTCTCATCTTATGCTCACTTATTAACTTTGACTGTTATCATTTATGTTTACACTTACTGAGAATCAGACCTCACCCCTTTATTTTTTTCATCTCCCAAGTTATAAAGATGGGTATAGCTTATGATAAGTCTAGAAGGGATCTATTGTGGTTCAATTATAGATAATTTTTCACAATTTATGTATAATAAGTTGTTTATATAACTGGTCCTCAAAGACTCTAAAACTTTTTTTCTTGGGATTGTGTGATTTTTGTGTGGTATGTAATTTTTAGATTATAGAAATAATGTAAACTAAATATATGTTTACATTAGGTCCCCTTAGATGTCATTAGATTAGAATTTAGTTATTTTTTAGGATTATTATTGTTATTTTAGGATATAAGATAAGACAAGTTTAGTAAAAACTATAGGTTTAAGTCTATAAATAGGATAACATCCCAAAGTTTTGGTAAAGTATAGATTATATGGTTAACCTAGAAATTAAATCCATATTTTGATACTAGAAAGTGGATATGTTTGTGGAATAGATTCACCTAGGGGTAATCACCTAGAAAAAGTATAGTTTAGTAGTGACTCGATCTTTACTTTGGTTTATGATAAGTGGACCTAAGACTGCACACTATTATGAAGGATTTATAATGTTTAGGAATTAGGTAAATTAATTTGAGATAAACCAACATAAATAAACCTAGGTTAAACCAAGAGTGGTTTAGGTTAAATTAAAATCTAGTGATAATTTTTAAGAGTAAGATATTTTGTGATTGAATTTTTCATGTAATTATCTTAAAATAATCCTCTTGTGGTGTTAATTGTTCATATATCACAATTAAATCCTTTTGATTTTATAAATTTCTAGACGAATGAGGAACCAAGTTAATAATGGATGTGATGGACAATTCAGTAATTGCCTTAATGAGAAAACAAATGGGAAAAAACCCAGTGTTGAAAATCTTGTAGTTATGATCACCCAACTATATCAAGTTATGATTAATAACATGAGTCTTTATAAACATTAAAACTCACAAAAGAAGAGAAGGATCAAGTTTTAAAAAATATCAAGTGATGAAGATGATGAAGAAAATAATATTCAATTTCCTATGAGTCAAAAATGTGGGAAGAAGCACCCAAGGGAAAGTCTCAAAGGAACAAGAAAAGGTTTCAATTGTGTAAGGATTATCCATCAAGCTCATGATTTTCAAAGATAAATGAACAGTTCATCCAATACAATGGAATGTATTGGAGACCCAAATAATACACCATTTACACTTAACACTTTAAATAAATGGAATTTGGTCATTAAGAAAAGTAATTCCCCAATCTAAGTTATAAATAGGATTATATGTATCAATAACCTCTTAAACTAATGGAATAATGGAAATACTATATAATAACTATCAAAAAATTGGATTGTGATAATTAAGGACCAATTTTCCTCCACTCCAAGTTGTGAACGTCTTCTTGGTTTTTGATTCTAAGCACCCTAGTATATCTAGAATGTTTTATAAGAGAATTAAATAAAAACCTCAATGATTTTAATATTGAATAAAAATTCTAGTAGTATAATTATTATATTATAAGTTTTTATTTATGGAAATGTGGCTTGTAAAAATCTTTTATCCTTCTTTTAGATGAATTTAATGTGATTTTGTAAATGGATTGATCCCCTTTACTTAGATGAAAAATTATATGGAAGAAGTAAATTGAATTTTATATCAACCTATAGTAATATATAAATGAAATAATGAGTATGAACAACCTTTAGAATCAAAATATATAATTTGGGTCTTGATACCGAATAACGATAAACTATTGGCTCAAATGGTTGGAGAAAAACTCAATAATAGGGATAAGCCTATTATAAGGAAAATGATTTATTTACTATGCATGTAGGGTTAATATATCTCTATAAATTATATCTCGAATCATGTATATATTTTAAATACCCTTGTATATTTTCTTTAAAATTATGAGCATGTAATTTATTTAATGGGGGAGAATATAAAACCCTTAGATTTTGAAATGTATTTTTCTAAATTAATATTATGTTTGATAGCTTTCTATACATGCAACAATAAACTAAAATGAGCCATGATATATTAGATTAATATTATTAATAAAATAGAAAAATACAGCGAATAAAAATATTACAAAAAAATAAAATTTATAAAAATAGGATTAAGAACACCTTAAGTTTTAAAAGGGTATTTTTTCAATAAAACTAGTTTTTCTTTATATATTGTATTTTCACCCAAAAGAAAATTCTATATATTTTAAAATTTTAAAATTTTAAAATTAATTTCATTTTTTAATTTAGAATATCAAAATTATCCTAAGATTATTTTTTTGTATTTTTATGAAATAATTGATTTTAAGTGAATAGAGAAAAATATAGTTTTTACCAAAATTATAAATTTTATGACTTTATAAATATATGAGAAAAAGATAGAAGTTTATATAACCATTTAATTTATTAAATATTTATTTCATGAGTAAAACTATGTATTTTAAAATTTCATTTTTAACATAGAAAACCTATGTTCCGCATTTTAGAATATAAGTAACATTGTATTATAATTTAAAAATCATTTTCAGTATTTTATTTAAATTAAATTTTTTAATAGTGATATTCAGTTTTGGATTTATTTTTAATCCACATAAAACAATTTTTTTTATAATAAAATAATTTATATCATGAAATTTGATTACATTGATAATTGTATACTACATAAATTTTAAGTTTAAAAACACGCTTTTTCTAAAAACAATTTTTATACACTAATATTAAAATTAACTTTTCTAACCTTTATAAATTTTATTTTATAATATGGTTTTATTATATTAGATAAGAATTTTAATATTATTTATTAAGTTCAATTTCATTTTTATTCATAAAATTAAGTTACTAATATAAATATTAGTGTCCATGGTAAAACAGTTATTTTTTAGGGAACAATAATTTTCTAAATATTGTGATTTTAAATTAAATTTAAATATTTAAAAATAAAGTATATAATATTATATTTAAAAATATTTGAAAATAAATTAACAATAATTTATTTTATAATCAATGTTAAATAATATTAAGAACACATAATGGTTAAAATGACTTTTTCTACAAAAACAGTTTTTCAACATATTATATATTTTAAATTAAAAGTTAGTTTAATTATATTTAGAAATATAATTATATTAAATGGAATCCAAATTTGGATTTATAATGTAATTTTTTTTAATAATATTCATCTTATATTTTTAGTGATAAAATAATTACCATGGTTAAATTTTAATATAGATTAATAAGTGTTAAAAAGGGTAATCCAGTGTGGGTCGAATTTTACAAAACCAATTTGAAAATTAGACCTTGTAAAACGACTTTTTTATGTTTTAAACTCATACCTACATATCTTACTAACATTTACCCACCTATATCACCTATAAATCCTGAAATTACATTCTTACCCCTCACTTAATATTATTTTCCAAAGATTTGTCCCTCTTTTCACCTATAAAAGGAGCTCACTTCCACCCACTTAAAGCCGCAGCTATAGTTCTAGATTCCAATGAATATCTTCCCAATTTAATTATTATAAATATATTATGAACTTTTTAAATCCCCTAGACTCAAAAAAAATCTTCAAGTCCCTCATTCTCAAAGGATACTTCAACAGGAGATCAAAATTCTCAATGTAAGTATTACTTACCCTTTAAATTCCTTTCCTTTTCCTTCTCATACACCCTATTCCAAAACTTTTCTAAAAATATTTATATAATGAAATTATTATAAATAATATAATTAAATGTTATTATGTTTATTTTATAACCATTACCAATTCCTCTCTCATTCGATCAAAATTGAAAACATTGCTCATGTGTGTGTACGGACTACTGCCTCCATGAATGACATGGTTCATTTTTCATCATCACCTTTTAATGATTTTTATAGAAATAGGTTTAGGGAATATATATTTTATTTATGTCATTATTTATATTTTATAAATATAAATTATAAATTATATAATTAATATTAGAAAAAAGTGATCATTGTAAAACCAACTGCTTAAAATGAACATACTAATAGGAAAAACGATTTATTTTTAACTGAAAAACTCTTTTTAATTTACAGTTTTCTTAAAAATATTACCAATTATAATTAATATCCATAATAACATCTAAATAATTCCATTATACTTTTTTGATAATGTTATTATAACAAAATAATCTCTTCTATAGTCGTACTCACACATGGATTGTAACATATTCTTGTTGGGTTTGTTTAACCACCTACTTAAAAATGATATAAATTTATATAAAGTATGGAATTGGAAAATTAATATTTCATATTAATAATTAAATAATTTATTTTGGGTTTTGGTTTGGTAATATAAACATTTAACTCATTAATTAAGTTACCATTGTTTATTTGTTAAAAATCATCAAAACATGCTCATCACTAATTAAATCTAGAAAAACCATAACTAAAAATATAATAAAATGTAATTATAACTTTATAATATATCCTAAAAATAAAATTTAGTACATTTTAGGATTTCTTAATGATAAACTTTGGGACAATAATGAAGAACAACATCATTATTATGAAACTAATTCAAAACGATCCAGATTACTCACACCAGATATTGAGAAAAATAAATAAAAATAACTAATATATATACATATAATAGTTATAAATAAATTTTATTAATTTTTATAGACATTAATAAGGTTATTTAATAGTTTATTAAATTTTTTATGTTTTTTATACAGGAGTTTAGAGTGTGATAAACTAAACAAGAATTCAAGGTAAGGGTTTTGTGTCTCAAATTTATTTTCCTAATACATATTTCTTATTAAGCACCATGACATATTTGATATGGTGTGATTATTACCTAATTAATTTATTTTACCATGTTCATTTAATTAATGGGGTTTTAAGATCTATATCTTTTTATTTATTTAAATGGATTATGATTAAAAGGATATCTAGTTTATAAGGTTCCTTGTTAACTCAACTCCCTTCATTGAGTTAAAATACTTCTTCTTAAACTTATTTATTCCAAGATTAATATCTTAATCCATAATATTTTATTTCATATTAATTTCTCTTCCTATTTGGATTAATATGACTTTTATACACCAATTCTTTGATAAGTTTTATATCTTTTCAAATATATATTATTAAATATTATTTTTAAAAGTAAATGTTTTCAAAGTTTTTTCACTTCACCTTTTTGAAACCTTTGTGTCATTTTCAAGGCTCTATTATTGAAGATTATTTTAAAAGTAAATTTTTTTCAAAGTGTTTTCACATTACCTTTTTAAAAACTTGCTATATTTTTAAAGGCTCTACTATTGGAAGTTAATTTTCAAAAATTAATTATTTTTCAAAAGTTTTCACATCACCTTTTAAAAAACTACCTTTCTAAGTGACTATAACTTCTAATTTAATTCTAAATACAAAAGTGTTTTCTAAAAACTCTTCTATGATTTTACCACTATTTTCCTCTTTATATATAAATGATTTATTTATTTGGAATTTATTTTTTATTAATAACCCTATAAATTTTCTTATTAAATAATATTTTGGGTTGAATATGTTGTGGGTATCAATCGTTTACATTTTTTAGGTCAATTTTGGTGATACCATCAAGAAATAATATGAAACCCATTTTTCATTCCATGGGTCTTTATGATTTTATTAATGATTTTTTTCAAGTGGCATACATATGTATGAATTATGATGGGTGTTTTCCTATATCTCCCTATAATGCGTTGGTTAAGGTTTTATATCTCATGAGATAATGATTTTACTCAGTGGTATATTTGCAGTTAAGTTATGCTCATAAGGTTGTGCATGGGTATAATTACAGTTTAGTTATGTTCTCATGGTTTTGTGTGTGTGTGTATAATTATGGTTTTTTATGATAAAAAATTTATGTGTGGGTATAATTTTATTTTATCTGTTCTCACAAGGTTTTTCAGGGGTGTAATTTCAATTTACCTATGCACACAAAGTTATATATGGGTATAATTGCAGTTTATCTATGATCAAAAGGTTTTGTGTGGGTATAATTGTGGTTTATATATGCTTAAAAGGTTGTGTGTGGGTATAATTATGGTTTTTATATGCTCATAAGGTTGTGTGTGGGTATAATTTTGGTTAATCTATGCTCACAAGGTTGTTTGTGGGTATAATTAGGGTTTAGTTTTGCTCACAAGGTTGTGCGTGGGTATAATTGTGGTTTATCTATGATCACAAGGTTGTGAGTGGGTACAATGTGGTTTAACTATGCTCACAAGGTTGTGTGTAGGTATAATTAAGGTTTATCTATGCTCACAAGGCTATGTGTGGGTATAATTACAGTTTAGTTATGCCCACAAGGTTGTATGTGGAATAATTATGGTTTATCTATGCTCACAAGGTTATGTGTGGGTATAATTGTGATTAGGTTATACTCACAAGGTTGTGCATGAGTATAATTATAGTTAATATATGCTCAAAAATATATGTGTTGACATAATTGTAGTTAAGCTATGTTTAAAAGGATATATTTTCTTAAGCCTACATTTATTCCACACTCTTATGTATATTCTTATGCCTATTTTATGCTCTCATGGCTGATGTTTATTGACTAATGTGTCTAAATTACTTGATTCATTCCTTATATTATGTCAATCCTTATGACATGACTCGTGATTTATATTCTATTCTTTGTTTCATATGATTTTCTTATGTTTCTTGATTATACCCATATGCTCATCTTACGTTCACTTATGAACTTTGATTATTATTGCTTATGTTTACCCTTACTTATAATCTAATCGCAGCCATTTATTATTTTTCCATACCCTAGGTTATGAATATTAATGTAACTTATGAGAAGTATAGAATGGATATAGTGTGGTGAGATTATGGATAAATGTTCAACAGTTGTGTACAATAAGTTACTTATGTAATTGATCCTAAAAGACACTAAACCTTCCATTCTTGGGATCATATAATTTTTTTTGTGAGATTTAATGTCTAGATTAAGTAAATGATGTAAAATAAAGATATTTTTATCTTGGTTCACCTATTTTAGGGAACCCTTAATAGTGCCTTGACCCATCATTTTCTTATTCTTATTATTATTATGATCATCATCATCATCATCATCATAAGTTATTAGGGGTCTTTAGAGTTCCCAGGAAACCTAAAAACCATTAATAGTTTCTCACTCAAAGAAATAATCCTTTTAGGATATAGTGGAATCTTAAAAACTAGTACATGATTCATTAGGTATTGTTTCCAACACATCCTCAGACAAATTATTCCATTTTTAGTAGAGTTATAACCTATTATTCATGTGGTTAACTATGAAAAACAATATATATTGAACAATTTTTTGACTAAAAGTGACTCCATGTTGATAGTCAACACCATCAAGAGTAAATAAACTCTATTACCTTGGTATATTTATAGGGTATTGATGGACTTCTTGGCATACTTACATAAGATTCAATTCATGGTCTCACAAATCTATAGATAAACTGAAATGGTGGTTGATGCACATTCCATGAAGGTGGTTAAGTGCAGATGCAAACCAGACAACCTACAAGGAACAAGCTCTACAAAGAGGATGAGCAAAGGAGCTTTCACCACATCATAAGCTAAATAGATTGCAAGAATGAGAGGGTATGGCACCTGGCATCGGGACAAGCCTGTGCATGCACGATAATGCCTAGCCGAACAACCATGCGAAGGTGGAGAGCTGATTTCACGATGAAGATGCTGGGGAGGAGTAGTTCCAAGTAGTTAGTCTGGGTTGTATGTAATGTTTGAAGCCTATGGGCATTGAATTCCTATAAGTCCTACGGGCCATGTAATATTTACGCCTACGAGCCTTTTAAGGGTTCCACCTCACCCCTTGAAAGGTGGATTATCAAAAAATAAATAAAAAATGAAGGCCTTTGGGCCATTAGAGGTGATGTATATACATGCCTCTAACCCCTTTTTTCACCTTATCCTTTTTATTAATATTTTTTTTGGGTATGGGCCTTTTTTGTCTATTGCCCAGCCCTTACTGGATTATTATTATTATTATTATTATTATTATTATTATTATTATTATTATTACTACCACTATTACTGTTACTATTACTCTTACTATTACTCTTACTATTACTATTACTATTAATATTACTATTACTACTACTACTACTATTACAATTATTAGAATTATTATCATTATAATGATTATTATTAATTCCATCATCATCATCATTATCATTATCATCATTGTCTTTGTCATTATTATTATTATTATCACATAGTGATGTGTGCTATGGAAAGAGATACATAAGAATTCTAAATTCATGAAGGTTTTCCTGTGGGATGTGTAGTGATGTGATTGGATATGTCAATGTGGTGTAGGGTGTTTATGGAATAATGACATGTGAAGCCAAGCATATTGGAAAATCTAGATATAAAGGAATCTAGTTATCACATCGGGTGCACTATGTGTGGTGATACGAGATGCTACATTGAGAGGGACATCCATGTAGATATGCAAGGAATGTGAAAAAAAAACCTAACATGTTATAGGGAAATTTGAAATCATCCCATCCTAACTTAAAATTATTAGTATTCTGATCCCTTTTTAATAAAATGGGACATTTTAAGTGGGCCACCCCTTTAGAGGGGTTAGTTTCCTGGTCTAATTTCCCTATGTGGGTGTGGGTGTGATTTTCATTGATTATTACTCTTGATTACTTTATTTTATTATTATCATTATGATTATCATTGTCACTGTCATTATCATTATCAGTATCATTATCATTATCATTATAATTATAATTATAATTATCATTATTATTATCATTATCATTATATTTATATTTATCATTATCATTATCATTATCCTTTAGGGGGTTGTTGGCCCGATCCAATAGGCCCTTGTGTGTGTGTGATGGTTGTTTCGTATGCTTTTACACATAAATAAATACATAGATCCTCATCATTATCATCATTTTATAATTATCATCGCCATCATCATAAACATTGTCATTATTATTATTGATTACTAATTATTTAATTATTAAGAGTGTTTTTGACAAGAGCACCTTCTCAAAGAAATCAGATGGAGATCTCTTCTATTCTTAAATCTTGAGGAAAATACTGGTGGATTTCTATTGTAATCTAAGATATATTCTCAATATGTCTGAATCCTATAAAGAATGTTAAAGTTTGTATTGTCTATGGGGATACTATTTAAAATAATTGAGATTTTAGGACTTTGGGTAATGATAAGAGGGTGATTATTGCTTGGGGAAAGGGTATTTCATTCGCCAAATCCTTGAATAGATTACTTGGTGTTGATTATACCCCTGATTGACATATGGAACCTAAAGTTACTAGATCATAAGATAGAAGTTTTATTATGGAAGCATATCCAATTACTTCAAGAAAAGATTATATCTATATTAATTTTACCTCATTAGTTGTAATATTTTTTATAAGTATGACAAACCATGGAATTATAATGATTTAAAAATGTAACTTATAAATAATTGGGAATTTAGCAACTAGAAAATGATTCAAATTAGTAATGGATACTTTTATAACATATCTAACAACCTACAGGCTTACAATTAGGTTTGGAAGGTAAGTAATATAAACCTCAAGCCATGAATCTTAAAGATATTTGAATTGGATGTTAAGTTCAATATATTTACCAAGAAAAAACTAATATACAAATATAGATTGATATTCATAGTTTTATTTGGGATTTTTTACACCCCCAAATACTCAATGACTTATCCTCATATATTGAAATTCCACTAGTGATAGATGAAAATACCATAGAGGAAAAGTTGGGATATTATACAAGAATCTTAGCTAATGAGAGTATCGACTCAAATCTACCTAATTTTTTTTTATTAATGCTAATTGATCTAGGTTAGAAGTTGATATTGAGTATGAATACATTCCACCCTTTTATAATGTATGAAATATTTTTAGTAATATGATCTCAAATTATCAAGTGGTGTAGAATTTAATCCCTCTAGGACTGATAAAAAAGTTTGGAAAGAAATTGGTAGAAATAATAGGGATCTAAGAAATAATTTCAAGAAGAATGGGATTTCATTAGAGATTGAAACAGAGAAGATGAAATATAAAATTAGGATATATGAGAATAATAAATATGATCCTAATGATATAGATACTATATTTAATGTGGGATTTTATCCAGGAAAGATGATTCTAACAAGGTAAATTGAGTTAAAATTATTCCCAACAATGGGAAGCCAACTGCTGATAATGATAATAATATGGAAGAGGGTGTTATCACAAAGACCACTCCTAAAAAATAATTGATCCAAATATTTGAGGATAAGGAAAATTAATCTCGAAATAAGGAAAATATAGATCCTATTAATTTGAATTCCAACCATATTGACACTAGAAACATGGAGTTTGTTGATGATATAGTCGTTGATAGTGTGGGTTTTGGCCAGGTTAGTTGTATGGATATAGTATATGGTACTATAATAGTGAATAAAAGTGATAAGGTATGTTCTTAATTTCTAGGATTCAATTTGTTTTAAATACATTGGGGGAACAATGGGAATAATAATGTAGATAAAAATTTTACTTTTTCTAATGGAAAGAGTTCCCAAGAATTTTCAAGGGATTCTTCTTAGGAGGATGTGGTATCTCTAGAGAAGACAAATGAAAATTTATATGAAATGTTATAAATGGATAAGGAGATAAAGACTTAAGTAGACACTCCAACAATAAAAAAGTAAAAAATTAAAAATTATTTTAGAATAAAGGCCTCCACTAGTAAGAAGAAAAGTAGTGGTAGGAAAAATAAAGGTAAAACATCTTCTAAATGAATATCTTATTTTGGAATTATCAAAGTCTAACCAATTTTGAAACTACTATATACCTTAAAAGATATATTTTCAATAATTATCCTAAGTTTATGTGAGTTTTAGAACCCATGATGCATTTCAAAAATAATCTATGTGACAATTTTGAGAAAATAGGATACCATTTAGTTTGTATTAACACTACCCAAGCTACTGTGGAAATTTAATGGGTTCTTGCACATAGGTCCTTGAAGAATATATCAATTATAAACATCAGTAACGTGATATTTACCTAAAAGTTTGAATTTTTAGTGAGTAAAATTTCCTACTCTTTTGTTTATGCTTTTAATAGGTACCATGAAAGAAGATTTATATGGAAATATATTTCTAGTTGTAACCATATTATTAATAGAATTTTGATCATTCTTTGTGAATTAAATGTTATTAAGGATTCAAATGAAAATATTAGAATTTCATCCATTATAATTTCAAGTAAACAATTTAGCTAATGTGATTATCTCAACAATCTTATGGATATTAATCTTATTAGTATCAGATTCACCTGGTACATAAGGTATACTAGAATATTTTTGGTTATTTAACTTGATGGAGAATTTTTTAATGTTGATGCTTTGGATTTATGGGACTCTATTAGTAGTTTCCCCCTCCCCATATTTAATTCTAACCATCACCAAATTATTATTTCACATAAGGATAGATTTTACATTAATCCTATTCCTTTAAAATTTAAAAATGATAGGGGAGGCATAAGGAATATAAAAGAATTATTAATGAGGTTTTGGAGTCCACACATTGTGAAAATGATGATTTTGACTATAATATGAAGCTTAAAATATTAAAACCATATTAAAAGAATATATAAAAGAATGTTTTGGTATAATAGATCTGGAAATAAGTTCTCTGGAAGAATATGTTATGCAACTTCAAATTGAAAATATTAGGCTTGGTTTCAATAATGTAGGATTCCAAAAGAAAATTGATATTGTTCCCAAAATTAACTCCCTGTTTAAAATAAAATAGGATTCCTTCATGGAAAAATTTATATTCAAGTCGTTGTGTGAGGTGGATATGAAAGTAACCTTATTTAGTTATCTCTATAATTCTAGAAATGTTAGCATACCTATTTCCCATCTTAAAATTGGGGATGATATCATTTTTGAAAGGCAAGTTAGAAGGGAAAAAATGTTAATTATTATCAAGAATCTCTTGAATAATGATAATATTCCCAATAATGACCTAAATATTGATCTTATCCTCTCTATGATTACTATATAGGACAATAGATTCCTTAATGACAGTCCTAATTCCATAGTGATTAAAGAAACTATTATTGTGCTAAATTGTGGTAATGTTTTTGGACTGGGTATATTTTTGGACTAATTCTTATAGGAATTATAATATATTGCCCATTATGATATGGAAAATATTAAAGAGGTGTTATTTCAAATTGGGAATCTTCTAAGATGTAATAATTATCAATTTATCACTTTAATCCCTAAATTGGATAATTCCAATTTAATTCATGAGTAAAGACATATTTCCTTAGAAAAATAAATTCACAAGATCATTAACAATATCATTTATAATAGATTTCCATGTTTACCAATAGATTAGTTTCATCAAATAAGTTTGGCTTCATCAAGGGCATACATATATAATATTGTCTTATCACTTGTTCAAAATGTGTTAACTTTATAAGAAAATATTCAAGGGATGATAAAATTTCCATTAAAATAGATTTCATTAAATAATTTGAATAGATGAATTAGGAATTTATCTTTAATTTTATACTCTAGTTTAGATTTAATGGAAGTTTCATTGACAAATTTATAGTTCTTTTCAAACCTATTTATATTTTTATAATTCTCAACGGTTATCTTGAATATTTATTCCCCTTTTCATGAGTAGTGGTGAAGGGAGGTCCTCTCTCAGCTGTTATATTTAGTATTGCTTAAGATTACTTAAGACAGATAATTCTCAATATGGTGGTTGGTGGAAAGATCAAATCCATTCAATCTATAATAATTCTTGATACTTTATATCATTTTTTATATTTATGATATCATTATATTATTTAAAGGGTAGTAGAAATATCATAGGATTGAAGGATATGCATATTCATTATGAGAGTGTTTCAGGGTATAGGATTGGTTAGGAGAAATCTTGTGCTTACTTTGGGGAAGTTATCACTCATCCTATAAGGTATAATATTACTAGATTTATTAATATAAGGTAGGGGTATCTTCTATTCTCTTACCTGGGGGTAAATTTTTTAGGGTAGACCAAAGGTTTCTTATTTTAATTAAATCACTTGTCAAATTAAAATATAGCTTGCCACTTGTAATGTAAATTCACTTTTTATGGCTGGTAGAATCATTCTTGTAAATTTTTTTGTCATATATAAGATAGTTTATTCATCAATGGTTTATAAGTTCCCACTTGATCTAATAAATAATTTTAAAACCTTGATTAGGAACATTGTGTGGATTCTTAGTATATTTGAAAATAATATAGTAAATGTGCCTTATAAACTTTTATATAAACCTGTTAAGGTTGGTATAATGGGTGTCAATAACTTTAGAGGCTTCAATGAGGCTTTATAAGATTAATTAATGTGGAATATCAATACTTAAAAATATAACATTATTCAGTTTTTAAAATACTAATTCATTAATAGGATTCAATCAAGTAATTATTACTATTTAGATTCATTTACCCAGATTTCATATAAATAATATTATACTTACATCATGATTCACTCAAGATGGATTGTCTCGACCAACCTATCTCTCAAATCCTGGGTGGAAAACCTGTCATGTTATATTTTATCTAATTTTTATTTTATCAACGGTATAAATATTAATTTAAAAATATATATTAGGGATAAATTTTCTACTATTGATGACAAAAAAATTTTCTTGAGAGAAATCATCAATGAATATCACTTTATTATCCATGATTACATTTTGGTTTGGGAACCTGTGAGGTGTGGATTACTTTCTAATAAGATTTATTATTTATTCACAAATAATAAGATGATTATTGTAATGAAATAGATGAGTCACTTTCATAAATCATATATTATACCCTCTAGATCTTTGCTCATCAGGTGGATTTATTACAATAGGTTCCCTACTAATACTTGTCCACAATATTTTAGAATGACTCTTTGTTCTTCTTGTGTGATTTTTCATACTACTATTGAATAAATTGATCATAATTTTCTTGAATTTAACTTTACTAGTACCCTTTAGACTATGATTTTTTATCTTTTTGAGTTTACAAATATCCAACCCTCTGGAATTGTGGATCATCTTGATCTCTTCCTTGAAGTTACCTCTTCCAAAAAGATGAAAAACATGTTCATTATTTTATGTATAGAACTTGTGACCCTAATTATAAAATTCTGGAATGAAGCCACTTATGATGAAAAGAATGCTTCTATTTCTAATGCCATATCACACTTGGATTAAAACATTAGATATTTTAATGAAATCTAAAAAGGTTATGTTGATAAAATCCTATATTAATTCTATATTTTTAGTAAAATTGTCATTTCATGTTACATCAAGTCATAAAAATGTACCATGGATATCATTTGGAAGCCTCCAAAAATTATATAGTTGAATAGAAATTTTAATAGCACCTCAAAAGGCAACCCTGAGGCTGATGGATGTGGTGTTGTCTTCATGATGCACTCGGGAGATGTCCTCATCAGTTTATTTCCTCCATACAAATCTAATATTGCTTTAGAGTTTGTGATTCAAGGAAATATTCATGTTGTTTGTATTGATAATAATAAGGGATAAAGAAAATTATGGATATAAAATAACTCTAATTTCATTGTTCAAGCACTTTAGAGTTGTCATATTCACTTATCTTAGAGGAACACCTCTCAATGGATGGATTGCTTAAACTATTTGTCCTCTATCAACGCTGTTTTGGATCAAATTTACTATAAAATTAATATTAAAGATGATAAATTAGAAAATAAAGGTGTCTCATGTAGTGATTTTACCTAGTTTGATATATTTCATGAGGATTTAGTTGATATCTCTTTTAGATATTGTTTTAAAATTCTTATCAACATACTCTTCTAACTTCTTAATTCCATTTTGGGTATAGAATAATTTGTTCCTTGACTCAAAATTCTTGATTATTATTATTATTATTACTACTACTACTACTACTAATACTATTTTTTCTGTTGTTTCTACAAATACTACTCTAATTTTAAGGATGCATTAAGTAAAAATAAGAAGATCTCAATAGATAAAGAGGGGTTTCAAATAGCTCCACTAATAAAGTCAATGTGTGGGAAGGACTATTATAAAATACAAAGAACAATGGTTACTCATTCATGTGGATAATCAAATTATAACTTTGATTGGAATATTGGTAATGAATATGAGTTCTTTGGGGATGAACTTCTTTACTGTAGTTAACTCTTGTCCTTGATGGAAATTTTTTTCTTGCTTTTTTTTGTAATCCTCTATTTTACTTGTATATTTTTCTATAGTTTTAATAAAATTTAAGGAGGTTTTTTCAAATTCTCAACCATCATGATTATTATTATCCTTATTACTCTTACTCTTATCCTTATTATTATTATTTTTGTTTTTGTTTTTTTGTCATAACACCTATCCCCAGTTGATTTGTAGGGGTATAGTGCTAATATCCATGAAATTGGGGTTCAAATCATTGTAGAAGAAAATTTATAAGTTATTATAGTAGCACTATAGTAGGAACTACAGTGGGTATTGTAGCATGTACTTTAGTGGACACTGTAGCTGACACTATATCCTAGTGTTGTAGCAGAAATATAGCAGATCATAAAACTATTCAAAAAAATATCACTGGTCCCTATTTGTAAAGCCTCTATTCCTTGGTATGTATTCCTTTAGGCCTAGTGTAATAAAATAGGGTAATTAGTGGTGGTTCAACCCTTTAGGGTGGTTGGTGGCATAGTTCTATGGGCCCTTATGTGGGTGTGAGAGTATTTTCTATAATTTGTACCCCTAAATAAATATTTAGATTATTATAAATTTTTTTGTTGTTGTTGTAATTATTATTTTTATTATTATTATTACTATAATAATAATAATAATTATTACTACTGGAGAAAAAGATTGAGTTTAGAGATTTCAGCCTCTCAGACTTTTGATTGCTTGATTTTGAATCCTCAAGGGGATAGAGGCTCTCCTCAACCTATTAAAGATAAAGTGGAAAGTCAATTTTCCACTTCCAACTCATTTTCCATGGTGGTTATTCTGTATGATTTTTCTAATAACGATGGTCTCATGGATTCAAGTAACTATACCAAGGTTGTTGATAATAGAGTGAAATTATAACCTGGGAGTTCATTTGAAGATAAGAAGGGTGTGTAGAAACTGGTTGATTAGGAAGAC
Source organism: Viscum album (assembly GCA_963277665.1). NCBI lineage: Eukaryota > Viridiplantae > Streptophyta > Magnoliopsida > Santalales > Viscaceae > Viscum > Viscum album. The sequence continues at coordinate 570,759,128 of OY728158.1, read as the reverse complement.
TTCAATGAGGAAGAGTCTAGAGATGCTGAGATTACTTGGAAGATGGTTAAAACATGCAAAAAATAACATTGTCCACATGGTTGTGGAAGTCAGAGATCCTAAAACAACATAAGTCTTTAATCTCCAACTCTTGATTTTTACTTTTAGTAATTGCTGATATGTCACAACCCCTCCCTTTAAAGTTACCCCTCCAAGGCTATCAATAAAGGAATATATATAATGACCCTTGAGTCCCGCCTTCAATAGGACCTAGGTTGGCATCTAGAACCAAGGGTAAAAAAATCTTAAATATGGAAGGCATTACCATCTATAAAAAAGTAGTATTGCGAGATGGAATATAAAACATCAAGAAACTACATGCCATAATATAAAATAAAGGAACCCATAACCATCCCACATACATGTGTTAAGTAAAATATTCTCCAAATAAATACCCAAAATAAAATTCCATAGGAAGTGACTCAGTAACAACTTCAATGTTTGAGCTAGTAATGTTCATCTTGGCCCCCAAAGTCCTCTTAGAAACATGAAAAATAGTTTGTATATATATGGGGTGAGAATAACATGTATACTCAATAGGATCATACCCATGGTATCTCATTCACATGTGAAAAGTGAATACTAATAAACCCATGAGAAAACATCAAAACTAATGGCACCTAAGCTGGTCAACTAGCCAAACCCATCCTCACCATGGAACGCTCCCCAAATAACACATCCAAGTATACTAACATAATAAGAAGCATATCTATGTAAGGGTAACCCACACCACTTTACCTCTAATTTTATACTCTCATGCCTCAATTTCATACATCATAGAACTCATATCTCTTCCATATAGTAATCTTATCCAAAGACACCAAAGCAACTGCATCATACCAAGCACCCCCCATGTAACTTTTCATCACATCCCACCCAAAGACACTTGGGAAACCACATCATACCAAGAAACCCATGTGGAACTGGTCAACACATCCACATCCTCTCATATCTACTACCAAATATCTGAAATAGTAATTTATTATGAACATGGTGTATATCAACATCATTCCCTCCACCTACCATGCACAACCCCCATTAAAAACCACTTCATAAACCTTGTCAACCAAACCCCAAGTACTCTATATCCAAAATCCATCACAACCTATGTATAATAACCTCTCCTGGAAGAGAGAGTGGGGAATAGGGGGTATCTATCCATCTTTCCTCACTATCTTTAATGTTGGGACCCCCCCTAAACATTTAGGTGTGGTACAAAGTACTCTATTTGGGTGAGGTGTTTATAGAAATCACAATGATAATACAATATAGTAGTCACATAAAAAATAGCTACCTATGGGTTTATAAAAAGGGAACCACCACAACTCACAACATCACCACAAGACCTCACAGGCTCCACTACTTTTACTATCACCTCTAAATTCATTGCACCACGCAAGAAACCCACAAACCACAAACCACATTCCATCCTTCTTTTCAAGTTAAACCATTTTTGGATTTAACAATTACCAACCTTATTCATTTATTAAGCCCATTTTTTCATGTTAAAAAAAAACCTCTTTAACCACACATCCCATTTTAATTCAAGAGTTCATTAGCAATTCCAACCCATACTATTTCAGTTTTATCATTAGCATTTCATTCTGTCACTATTGTACAACTAGCATAACACCACGCAACACAAAATCCCATCTCCCACACATCAACAAGCCCCACAATTCAACCACAAAATATCATAACCATATCTCATCTCAACCACATACTGTCACAAATTCACATCACAATTTCTTCCCATCAGAAAAAACACACAACATTTTCACCACACCATGCTTTTCACATATCTTATTTCAGATTAATCGAGTGTATTTCATCATATTTAACTCAATATTCTAAATGTAATTATCACACAAGATGAGGTTCTATGTGTAACCAATTTATTATCCAGATATATATTATTATCCATTTTCATGTGTGGTGAGTTTAAGAAACAAGAACAAAAATTTTCATCAATTTCAAAATCCTCAACAACATAACAAACCTCAACATAAACCCATGCCTAGAAAATAATAACTATAAATCTCAAGTAAATAAGAAAAAAACAATAACAATTAAACTTCATGAGATTTCTCCCATTAAACTTTAATTTAAATTAAACCATTTAATTATATTCATTAAGATGGTGAATACTATCTCCCTAAAAGAAAAACAAAAGCATGATTCCTCCCACATGTACAACTGAAGAAAGAAAGATGAAGAATCCCTTACCTTAATTGAAACTTCAAAGGAAAATGCATGAAACTAAGGATCATCCACCATAGTTCTTGAAGGAATCATCACTAGATACATATACATAATAAAATCCCATCAAAAGGAATCCAAAAAAAATGAAGAAATCTTCACAATGGACTTCTGGGTAAAAAAGAAAGATATGGAAGAATAAATGGGAAAGGGAGAGTTACCTCGATTCAAAATAAAACAAGTTGAACGATCCAAAGGATCCAAGGGGTTAGAAAGTACAAGAGAGGTTATGAGATAAGGGAAAGTTGAGAAGGGGTTGTCTAAGTGTTGAGGGAAGATTTGGAAATCAAAACAGGAGGGTAGATTCCCTCTTTTTTATATGAAAATCTGATTGGACTCCACCATGGTGTAAGGAACAACAAAAACCCCCATGGTGGGTCTGATAAATACAAGATATGAAGCCTTTTCATGATTTACACTTTTCATGATCATTTTAAAAATGATATTTGACCTCTATGATAGTCCTGACCATGATGTAGTCCAATCTATGGTGGTTCTTCCATCTTCCACCATGGCCAAGGGCCAGGCTATAGCACCAAACAGTTGTGTGTTTTACCTTAACCACGCCCAATACTACAGAGTAGTGAGCCTCTCCTCCCCATTTTATAAAGGCACTCCACCAAAGCATCATGACTAGCTACACACCTTCTTTTCTAAATTTTAAATATCCTATAGTACACGGGTGATCATGTTGTCGAGCGCGTCAAATTAGATGTTTAGTTTTACTAGAATTTCAACTGTATAGTAGGAACCCTAGGTCCTCTATCAATGGAACCTTAGATAATTAATTTAAAAAGAAGGTTTTGATTATTAAAATAAAAGGGTAAATGTATTTTATAAAACTTTGGGTTTGTTTATTTTAAAATATAAATTGAAACTATATTACTAAGTGTGATAAATTGGTTGGAGAAATTGTGATCAACCTGAGTGAGTGTCCCTTGATGCTCGGTCTGTCATCACTCTCAATGGAAATGGGAAAGATCATTGATTACTTGATTTATACACAATAAAAATAGAATGGTATGTGAGTTATTACGTAGTATTTTATCGATCTATGATATTTATTATCGGTGACCACTCACAATCAATAAAATTATGTCATTATAAGAATCGAAGTCAATCAAGGCATCACATCAACAACATGATAAGAGGTATAGATTTGGTTCTATCTAAAAATTATTCTCAAGAAAAAAACATTAATAATAATGGGTTATACCTTTTGGATTTAATCAAAAGATACAATCCATAAGAACACTCATGAAAGAGAATAGGTGAGAGAAGAGGCAACCACACTCAAATCATCACAAGATCTGATTTATGCATGGAAGCATGAGGATTCTTGTTTCTTTTATTTGTATTATATCATACCATAAAAAAAATCAAAAGGTATACATGAATAACAATATACAAAAAACCTATAAATTTAATTACCTTCCAAATATTACAAGCTTGGAGATTGGGATTACAACAAAGCACACCCCCAAATTGATCACTAAGAGGTTTAGAAGTACATGATGTTGAAGAGGGAGAATATGGATGAATAAATCTATAAAATTTAACTAACCCTTAAAACTGGTCATTCCAACCTTTCCAATGATCCATGAAGTTATTTTAAAGAGAAAACTTTCAATTTGGATCCAAGAATAGTCAATGGTCTATGGGTGTAGGTGATCTGTTCATGATAGATTTTTCTACCAAGTTGATTCAGATGGTTGACTGACCAAAATGAATTAAAATGTCCTGAAATTAGGTGTAAAGGTGTAAATCCAAGTTATATGTCCAATAAAGGTAAAATCATCTCAATTGGAGGTGTGAGTCCCATGTTATGGCCCAAATATAAAAGGGTGTTCCAATCTATCCTTCCTAGAATCACTGCACATTGTGGGACACTTTTGGGCCTCCAAATGGATGAATTGGGATCTATAGTATTCTAGATAAATTTAAACCACACATTTTAAACTCTTAAACCAATTTTCATCCCAATTTTTTTTCACTTAGTATCCATAGTAAATGTTTAAGTCCACAAGTTTGCTCAGGCTCTTATGTGGTTTGGCCTGTTTTTCTCAAATTCCATCATAGGCTCTCCGAATCACCTCCTTCTACAGTGTAACCATTAAAAAAGTAAAATTTCCCTATTTAACATTGATAAAAATTAAATTATTTAATAAATAATTAATTTCAATTTGTTATTATATTTTTAATTTTCAATACAAAACCAATTTAAAATAGTGGTTTAAGGGTGGAAATAAATAGTGAATCACTATGCGATCACACCCCCACACCTAAAAATTTTCACTCCAAGGAAAATAACATTTAAAAAATTATAAATGTATATATTACCAATTTCATTAATATTTAACATTAAATGAAATCTTAATTCATTATAGAAATGTGATCAGAGAAAAAATACACACCAATGAGTTATTCCCAGTGATCATGGAAAAGGTTGTCTCATAAATTGTATCAAAAGGAAATTCAAAGAGTTGCATGATAACAATATGATAATGGAATTAAAAATTAAACCATGACACTAAATCTTTATGTGAGTGTGTGAAAACAATTTCATGCTAGTTTTTTCACTTTTTATCCAGTAAATACAGTTTATTTTTTTTAAAAAAAATTGCTTACCTGATTCTTTCTACCGAACCTACCCTACATCATTTGCAATAAAATTTTAAAACTCAGTCACTTAATCATTCCTAGAATTCAAAACATAATCTCCCAACCTATATATCTTCATTTTTTTAAATTTCATCACTTCCCTCGTTATTTATTATTATTTATTATTTTTTTTTATTTTTTTTTGTTATTTATTATTTTTTTAGGGAATACAATAGTCAGATAATAGGTACACACCATAGGTCAATCCACTATAGTAATGAAACATATCAGATAAGGAATGAACATATGAAAAAATAATTTTATAAAGATGATAAAAATTAACCTAACTTATATTTACCTTCTATTAAGTAAGAAATATTCACAATTCATGGTTAGGTTCAAAGATGTGTAGAGATATTAGTGACACAATTTTCCCATAAACTACTCACACAAAGGGTATCATTCATCTCAAATGTTTCATAGATATAAAACCATTTATATCATCAAAAAATAACCAATTCACTAAAAATCACACCCCAATGTTAAATTTATGCAAAAATTCACATTGGATAATTGAGAAAAATTTTCATTAATTGTTAAAACGACATGGATTCAGGAATTTTAAAATGAATTTTCCATAATTTCATAGATTTAGTGAGCATAATATGGGATAAGAAAACGTAAAAATACTATTCAACAAGAAAAAAATAGAAGAAACAATAAAGATGATGAAAATCCTAATGAACTCAACAAGGTTGGGAAAAGTAAAAATAATTTTCATCAAGAGAAAAAGAGAAGAAATAATAAATACAATTAAAATCCTAATGAAACTAGGAATGTACCCCCCCCCCCACCCCCCCCCACACCTATAATTTATAGTTTCCTCACTGTAATAAAAGAGAATGTGGGAAGGAAGGATAAAACCTTGCGAGTTTCACTGGCAATTTGCTTCTTAAAGGTGGATTTCCTTCACTAGGTGATTTGGAAAATCCTTGTAAAATTGTTTAAGTCTCTTCCCATTGACATTAATACTTTTTATACTATGATCATGCAAGACCTATATTGCATCAAAAGGGTAAACATTAGTAACAGTGTAAGGACTAAGCCATCGAAAAAAAAAGCTTACCTAAGTGGAGCTTTAGCTTGGAATTGTACATGAGGACCTTCTCACCAATATGAAACTTCCACTAATGAATCATCTTGTAATGGATAGAATTTTTCTTATCTTTATAGATTTTTTATTTCTCATATGCATCACATCAAATTTCTTCTAACTGCAACTTCCTATGATCACCAACATCTAAAATATTCATCTTACATTATTTAACAGCCCAATATGCATGGTGCTCTGCCTCTATTGGGAGGTTATAAGACTTACCAAACACAATACTATATGTTTACATTCCAATTGGGGTTTTAAAAGTTGTATGGTATGCCCAAAGTGCATCATCGAAGTGCAAACTCCAATCTTTCCTATTGGGTTGTACCATTTTTTCTAAGATTCACTTATCTTATTGGTTTGAGATTTATGCTTGTACATTAGTTTTGGGTGATATGTAGTGGATAATTTATGAACAACCACATACTTATAGAGTATTTTTTCATGTTATGATTGTAAAAATGTGAAGCCTGGTCACTAATGATAAATCTTGGCAAACCAAACCTACTAAAAATCTGGGACCTCACAAAATCAAAAACCACTCAAGAGTTATCGGTACTAGTGGCCTTTTCTTCCACCCATTTAGAGACATATATAGAAACCAATAATATGTACAAAAAGACAAATTAATTTGGAAAATTACCCATGAAATCAATTCCCCATGCATCAAAGATCTCACAAAATAACATAGATTGTTGAAGTATTTCATTCCTCTTGGAGATATTCTCTATGAATTGACATAAAGTACATGACTTACAAAACCGATGGTCATATCTATACAATATTAGCCAATAAATTTTTGATTCAAGGACCTTTCAAGTAGTGGGTTGAGAGCCAAAGTGTCCCCCATGATCCAAAGTGTGGTAGAAGCTCAAAAAAGAGGTGCACTCATAGTTAGGGAAACACCTACGAATAACTTGGTCACTAAAAATTCTCCACAAGTATGGGTCATCTTAAATGTACCATTATGAATCATGCTTAAGTATCTGGGATTGTGAGGTGATAAAATCAGTGGGTACCCTAGATACTGCTATAAAATTCACAGTGTCTGCATACCAGGGGTAAGGTCCACAACATCACAAAGGTTCTTATGAGGAAATAATACCCCAATGGGGAGGGAGGAGTCAACATGATGGTCTAATGATTGGGAAATCATACTAATGTGGTCAGCTACCACATTTTACACTCCTCTCTTATCTCGAATCTTAAGGTCAAACTCCTAGAGGAGGAGCATCCACTATATGAGACGATTCTTAGCTTCAGGTTTCTTAATGAGAAAAAAGGGCAACATGATCAAAAAACACAATTATTTTTTACCTAAGAAGATATAAATGGAATTTTTCCAAGGAAAACACAATAGAAAGGAGTTATTTTTCAGTGGTTGTGTATTTTTCCCAGGAAGGGTAAAGAGTATGTGAGGCATATGCAATGACACGAGGATCCTTCTCAACCCTTTGTGATAAAAAAACCCCAACTGCAAAGTTAAAGGAATCACACATAATTTCAAAGAGGATATATCACCATAGTGTTTGGATTATGGGAGGTAACATGAGACTCCTTTTTAGTAAATTGAAATCATTCTAATTTTTTTTTTCAAAAATAAATTCAGAATCCTTTTGCAATAATTGAGACAAGGGAAGTGTAATCTTACTAAAGTATTTAATGAATTAGTGGTAAAAACCAGCATTACCCAAGAAAGGTTTCACCTCAAGAACAAATTTTGAGTTTTGAAGGGATGAAATTAATTTAATTTTTGATTTATCCACTTGAATTACCTTATTTGAAATAACATGCCCAAGAACTATCCCCTACTCAACCATGAAATGGAATTTCTCATAATTTAATATGATATATTTTTCAATGCAATGACAGAGGATAGAACCTAGGTGTTTCAAATAGTCATAAAATGAAGTTATATAAATCATAAAATCATCCATAAAGATTTCCATAAAATTTTCAAGGTACTCAGAAAAAAAATCAACATACATCGTTGAAAAGTACTAGGAGAATTATAGAGACCAAAATGAATCCTTTTGTATGCAAATGTGTAGAATAGATAGGTAAATGTTGTCTCTTATTGATCCTCGGGGGATATATAGATTTGAAAATAACCTGAATAGACATCAATGAAATAATAATAGGACTTACCGACCATTCTTTCTAACATTTGGTCAATAAAAGGTAGAGGAAAGTGGTCCTTTTGTATAGATTGATTTAGTCAAAGGTAGTCAATACAGACTCTCCAACTGTTTTTCACATGTGTTGGAACCAATTCATTCCATTCATTTAACACAACCATTATTCTAGTTTTTTAGTCACAATTTTCACTGGGCTAACCCATTTACTATCAGATATAGGATAAATTATCCCATTATCAAGTAATTTACTGACTTCCAATTTCACCACTTTAAAGAGAGTAGGATTTAACCGATGTTGATCTTTCCTTACAGGTTTAGCCTCATTATATAAAAGTGTATGGTGTATACAAATAGATAGGATAATCACAGTAATATCAGCCAATGTCCATCCTACCTCCTTTTTACACTCTCTCAAAAGGTCAATCAGTTTTGATTTCTACTATAGAGAGAGGTTATTGGAAATAATGATGAAAAAATGGTTAATACCCTCAAGATATGTATATTTTAAATTATATGGAAGTCATTTTAATTCCAACACCAGTGGTTTTTTGGATCGAGGGAGGTTATTTAGGGGGAGTGAGTTTTATGAAACTGTCTATCTACTCATGTTTATTCTCTAAAGTAATAGAATTAATGGAAATGATATTTTCAAAATCATTAACGGCCATGCATACCTCATAATTAACACACTCTTCAAATAAATAAAAAAATTACACTTTTCTAAACCCACACAACACTCAAAACATTAATCAAAACTCAAATAACCCTGGGGTGAAGAAGAGAAAAATAAATCAAAGTATAGGTCAAAGAGATAATTTTGTGTGTGTGATTTGTTATAGATCACTTCCATCAAATTGATAGGAAGAGTAGAGTGCTCTTCAACAAGGTGTTTCATGGAATCAAGGATATAAAACATAACTTTTCTATAATGAACTCCATGGACAACATACCATTGTGAACATTAATTATCATATTTTTTTCGAGTAATGGCCTCCCAAGTATGAGAGGATCATGTACTTTGGTTTTGGTATCTTCCATATTAAGAATGTAGAATTATGTAGGGAAGATGAGATTCTTCACTCTTATGATGAAATCTTTGATCACTCATGATGGGTGTGTTGTGCTTCAATTGGAAAGTTGAATGATGATGCTCATTGGTTAAAGCTCTCCAACTTATAAACAAGTGTACATAGAGTAAGGAATCACATTAATAGAAGCACCCAAATCTATCATTTCATAAAAAAATAAGATCTCCCTTATGGTGCAAGGTATCATGAAAGTGCCTGGATCCTTGCATTTGGTTTTCATTGTTGGTTGTATCAAAGATGATGCATTCCTTACTAGGTTTACTCTCTCATTACCCTTTAGCCATCATCTATGGGTATAAAGATCTTTAAGAAATTTGGTGTAGTGAGGGATTTGTTTAACTACATCCAATAAAGGAATGTTAACTTGTGCCTTTTTAAATGTATCCATTATTTAATTATCAATATCATTATCAAAAAAAATTATTAGATTTAGAGAGTATTTTGGGGAAATTAAGGGGATTTTATTGTTCAAGGGAATCCTCAATGATAATTTGTTTACCCATTTTATCTTTTTTTTCTTTACTTGAATCTTTTAAGGGTAGGGAAATAGATTTTTCAAGTGGGGAACTTACCTATTGAGTAGAATAAGTAAACGAAGAAACTTATTTACCACTAAGAAGTGTAATTGCACATACATTACCTTTTCCCTTAAGATTAGCAATGGGTTGGGATGGTATTTTTCTAGAACCTTGCATCTTCATCTCATAGATGGTGTTTTCCAATTGTCCCACTTGAGCTCATAGGTCTTGAATAGATGATTGTGTGGTCTATTGGAACTGGAGGTTCTAGGATTCCATTTTGTTTACCATGTTCTTGAGGCTTGGTTCATATTTTGGAGTATTGTTCCAAGAAGGTGAAGGATAAGAAGGTTGCATAACATGGCCTTATTGAAACTAATTCTACTTGGGGTAGCTTGATTTTCCTCCTTGCTAGTATTGAAGTTGTTCTTACCACCCAAGGTTTGGATTTTCATGAATGGTTCTTTCTTGAAGGGAGGTTCTTTTTGGAATAGACACCCATGGAATAATATTGCACAAGACTGAGATGAATACTAAATTTGTGGGCACTAGTAAAAAAAATGAGTGTTATCATAACAAATACTACAATGTAATGGAATAGGTGGAAAGTGTGAATTACCTTGTAAGTGAGATAATTTCCTTATAAGGGTATGCATATCATCAATTTTTTTATCTACCTTTTGTTCTAGGGATGAATGAATTACCTCATGAAGGGAGATAGTATATCCAGTATTTGGCTACACCATCAAGGGAGAAAGGGAAGGCCCTAAACTTTATGAGCTCCTTAGTCACATTTTGGGGTTTCATGGTGGAGCACACTATGTGAAAATACTTGATATGTTTATGAGGGAACTCATCAGGAAGATCATGGAATTTGGGAAGGAGGTGGATGAGGCCTGATCTCAGCTCAAATTTGGTTGCTTCCTTATGATATTGGATGTATGTGGGTTGGTACTCCATATCTGGGGTGTTCAGTTCTTTTAAGGTTCAATTATTTGCATCCATGTTTTATGGGGTTTGATTTTAATTTTTGATTTTTTTAAGAATAATTGAGTTTCCAAAAGGGGTTCCTCAATGTTACTTTATTTTACTGCTTTAGATGACCAAATTTGTGAGTTAAGTGTCTTTTCAATTTTTTTATCAAATTAAAGTAATATTTCTTTTCTAGATCTTATCATGAAACAATAAATTCCAGTTTGTTTGTTTTTTATTTATTTTTATTTTTTAGTAGAAGATGAATAAAATAAAAAACACTTAGAAGGAATGAATGGAGGGAAGAAAATTGAGTTTTATATTACATAATTAGAGATATATATAGGATAAGAGAGAGATGTAGAGAGAGAATAAACACACAAAAATAAAAAATAAAACAAAAAAAACAAAAGGGAAGGGAAAATATTGAAAGGAGTAAGAAATAAAAAATAAAATAAATAAATAAAAGCTAAAAAATTATCTTGTATCCCCAAAAATGGTGCCAAAATTTGATCACATTGTCAACCACATCAAATTATATGTTTATTTTTACTAGAATTTCTATAGTATAGCAAGAACACTAGTTCATCTCTTGACAGAGCCTTAGATCATTAATTTAAAAATGAGGATTTGATTATTAAAATAAAAAGGGCAATTTATTTTAAAATACATTGGTTTTTTTATTTTAAAATATAAATTGAAACTATATTACTAAGTGTGATAAATTGGTTGGAGAAATTATGATCAACTCGGGTGAGTGTCCCATGATGCTCGATCCATCATCGCTCTCAATGGAAATGGGAAAGATCATTGATTCCTTTATTTATACACACTTAAACCATTATGGTATGTGATTTATTACTTGGTTACCACCTAGTATTTTATCGATTGATGATATTGATTATCGATGACTACTCATAATCAATAAAATTATGTTGATGTAAGAACCGAACTCAATCAAGGCATCACGTCAATAATGTGATGATATGTACAGATTTGGTTCTATATCAAAAAATTTCCCAATAAAAAAACATGAATAATAAAATTAATAAACACAAAATCAAATTATACAATCCATATTCTCACTCATGAAATAGAAGAGGTGAGATAAGAGGCAATTACACTCAAATCATCACAAGATCTGATTTATGCATGGAAGCATGAGGATTCTTCTTCCTTTGATTTATATTATATCATACCATAATAAACAAAAAATAAAAAGGTATAAATTAAGAATAGTAAACAACAAACCTGGAAATTCAATTACCTTCAAAATAGCATAGAGCTTGGGATTACAATAAAGAACACCCCCCATATTGATCACTAAGAGGTCTAGAAGTACATGATGTAGAAGAGGGAGAATATGGATGAATAAAGATCTCAAATTTGATTCACCCTTACCCCTAGTCATTCCAAAATTTACAATTATACATTAAGTGATTTTAAAGAGAAATTTGGAAAGTTTTATCCAAGAATAGTCAATGGTATATGGGTGTAGGTGAGTTGTTCATGATAGGGTTTTCCACTAAGTTGATTTGGATGGTTGACTAGACAAAACATGTTCAATTGTCCTAAAATTTGGTGGAGAGGTGGGAATTAAATTTATATATACAATGGAGGTATAACTAGACCAATTTGAGGTCCAAGGCCCGTGTTATAACCCAAATACATAAGGGTGGTCTAATCTGGCCCACCCAGAATCGATTCACATTGTGGTCCACTTTTGGGCCTCCAAATGGACGATTTTGGATCTATGGACTTCTATATAAATGTATAACATAGAGTTTTAAAATATTACACAAATTTTAAGCCCAATTGTATTCAAGTAGTATCCATATTAAATGTTTAATTCCACAAGTTTTTTTAGGCTCTCGTACAGTTTGGCCCATTTTTCTCGAATTCCATCATGGGCTCTCTGAATCACATCCTCCTATAGTGTACCCATTAAAACAAGTAAAATTTCCTTATTTAACATTTATAAACATTAAATTTTAATAAATAATGAAGATTAATTTGTTATTATATTTTTAATTTTCAATACAAAACCAGTTTAAAACAGTGGTGTAAGGGTGGAAATAAATAGTGAATCGCTATGCAATCAACATGCAGGCAACCCGAATAACATGACCTTCACCTTTATATTCCAATTTGTTTCATGATCTATGGTGCCCATTAAAAGGACAAAACACCACCTCTAACATCTTTATCACCACCGAACTATCCCAAAACACCCCAATCCTTTGAAAAATACAAAGGAATTGTTGGGAAGGTTCATTCCAATACATCATATACCTCTCCAAAAAATCTCATCCTTGAGAATAAAAAAAACCTAAATCATAGAAAGGAAGGGAAGGGTCCAAACAACTATCCCATGAATTACCTCTCAAGGATTTTGTTACAAATAAAAAACTTCAACCATATCACACCAACCTCAAGACACCTCTTCTATACACAGCTATTTTCACCACCGTTCCAACCTCTACACATCCCTAGCCAACAACTACCATAACTACTACACAACATGGACTCATGAACAAAAATAAAGGAATTAAACATTCCATATCAATATATAATCTACTTTAGGTGGAACTTACTCACCCACAAAGTTGTAAAACATGTTGTAATATAATGTATCTTGATTATAAAACGAGTCTTCCATCTTCATATGCTTATGGATTTAACACACATCACATTATCAAGGAAAAAAGGCACATTTCATAAGCTAATAAGATTCAATAATCACATCATAAAAGAAAAAAAAGTAATAAAAAACTAAAAAAATCTCTGGGTACTGAACATACATCTACGCCTCACTCTCCCAAGTACTCTTCCCCATGACACCATGACTCTAGAGAACATGAACCAAGGGAATGGTCCATCTATGCAATATATTTTCATGATAATCCTGGGTCTCTAATAGTTACTCCATGAACATTGTGTCATCCTTGATATCCAACTCTCCCTTAAAAATGACATGAGATTCATCATGAATACATCAATGAAGCTATTAAATTTTGAAGATGTCATGGATCTTATCCAGTCATAGTGAAAGAACCAACCAATAATCCACCTTTCCAGTGTGCTAGAACACCTTGAAGGGCCCAAAAAACTAGGGTGAGAGCTTTCTCCCCTGAACAAACCACCACTGTCTATAAATAGGAGATACCTTTAAGAAAACATGGTCTCTAACCAAAAACTTCAAGGGAATCCTCCTCTGAGTGGCATAAGACTTCTTTTAGTCTTGTTCTGCCTTCATCATCTCATGAACTGCTTGAACCTTCTTTGTCTTTATCTGAACCACATCAGGACTGAGAACTAATGTCTTCCTAACCTTGGCCCATCACAATGGATAATGACACGACCACCCCTACAAAGCCTCAAATAGGTCCATGTTGATGGATGAGTGGTAACTATTGTTATAAGAAAAATAAACCAAAGGAAATTGTTTCACCCAAGATCCACCAAATTCTATGATGCATGCCCACAATATATCCTCTAGCATATAGATAATCTACTCTACCTGTCCATCCTTATAAGGGTGGAAAGAAGTGAAAAGGCCTAAATGAGTGAAAAAAGAATGTTGCATCCCTATATAGACTCTCAAGGTAAAATGAGTGTCCCATTCCCAGACAATAGACCTTGTAACTTCATGTAGTCAAAAAAATCATCCACATACCTCCCTTTCAAGACATCCATGATTGCAACTCCATGATTACTATAAAGTGATCTGAATTCATCATCTGATCAATGATTACCTAGATAAAATTATATCCTCTGTGATCTTGGGGTAATCCCATGATGAAGACCATCAATATTTCATCCCAATTACACTTATGAACATCCAAGGGATACAAAAAAAACCTTTATGAGCATGATGTTTTGTATTCACCTACTAGTGGACCAGATGTTGAGCAACAAACTAATCTACCACCCGTTTCATCCCAGTCCCTCGAAACTACACCCTAAAACCATAGTAAATATTAGATAATCTTATGTGAACATCTAAAGGTTGTATTTGAAACTAATAAAGGAACCCCTCATGTATTTTCACTATAAAAAATGACCTCCCTTGAAACAACATCTGGTTTTGACCATCCTATGACCTTCCCTTCAGGACATCACCATGGCCAACACGGTCATGAATCAACTCTACCTCTGAGTCTCCCCACATATACTCTTCCACATATTGCATCATAGAAGACTACCCTATCATCTAAAATAATAAACCTTTTTCATCAACCAAACCTTCATCTAAGTACAAGGCTACCAACTCCTCTATCTCGTTTTAAGAATCCTTGAACTCTTGAACAATATCCCTTCATAACTTCCTACTTAGTGTGTCACCCATGAAATTCATCTTTCTTGAGGTGTATAAGATCTCAAAGTCATAGTCCTAGAGAAACTCCATTAATCTCTATCATCATATATTCAAATCATGTTGAGAAAAGATATACCTCAATCTATTTTGATTATAAAAGACCATAAATCATTCTCTAGCGAGGTAATGTCACAATAACTTCAGAATAAACACAATTGATTCTAGATTTAGATCATGGGTTTCATATTTATGCTCATGAGGGAATAATTGTATAAGTCCATAAGGGATCACTTCCTTCTTTTCCATCAATATGTATTATAATCCTAGATAAGAAGCACAATATAAACCCTTAAACATCACCCCTTATTCTAGTAATTGAAGAACTAATTAACCCCCCCCCCCCTTTAGGTAGTTAATAGAGATAATGTTTTTATAATTATTAATATATTTTTAAATAATTTAATCCCTTAAAATTAATCAATTTGAGCTGATTTTCATCATTTTAGTATTTTTGGTGAATTTTGGGCTAAAATGTGAAAATTGGTTAATTCTAGAAATTTAACAGTTTTCAATCAATTATGTATTCTAATAATAACTTTTAAAATTTTATCAAATTGAAGTGATTAATTTTTCATAGGGATAGATTGTTATTGTTCTTCAATTTTTTCTTCTGGACCCAAAGCCAATTTGATACACACTAGCCTAGAAAAACCAATCAAGTGGAAAAATGTTTTTGGAAAAAAAAATGAACCCCACACCAATAATTGAGTCATATCTCAGTCTAGGAACATCCATATGAGGTTATTTAAGATGTATTTAAAAGAGGCCTATGATCCTCATTTTCAAATTAAATTTAATGGATAATTTTTTCCATTAAGGCATCCATTTAATGCACTAAAGTTGAGAGAGTTGAGGAGTCTCGTCATGAAGAAAAAGTTCTCTTCAATAATTTGGGAATAATTTTTTTGAAACTTGTCCAAATAATATCATATTTGGAGAAATAATTAAAAATAGAAATAAAGAAAAAAATTATGAACACAAAATTATGATATTTTTCCATTTAATGTTTTAATTAAACTAAAAATTTTGGTGGACAGAATCTGTAGGGAAATTTTTCCACCCCTCAACCCTATAAACATGTGCATCCACTTCTATTCAAAGGTGTTAAAGAAGGTAAAGGAGGGGGTTTACTGGAGGATTGTAACCTTTAAGTGTTTTTTATTTTCTTTTTTCTATTTTCTTAGTTTCATAATGATCTCTTATTTCTCCTTCAACTTTATTACCCTTCACATTGAGGGGTAAAGCTTTTGAGTGATCGGGGAAGGGGGGTTTTCATCCTGTAATATTAGAGTCTTGAACTTTAATTTAAAACTATATTTTTATATTTAATTATTTCTATATTCAGTGGTTAGCAATTATCTTAATGCGATCATATTTTAGTTTTTTGTGTCATTCATTATTTATAAATTTGGTTGAAGATCTTTAAACTCTCTTCCCCTAGTGCAGTTTCTCTCGATTGAGAAGATTGTGTTAGGTGGTGAGTGTCTAGAAATCATTGGAAAATGTGTATAATAAGTGATTTTTTATAGATTTATAAGGATAAAAAATTCCTGATTGGTAATAGCCTTAGTTTTTTGGAAATGGTTTATTAATTTTCATGCACATGAGAGTGGTTTCCATTTCTTCCTTCAACCAAGGGTGATTAACAACTCAAACGAGGAATATTTCATTTATCATTCAATAGGAAGAGAGGGGGGATAATTTTTACGACCATTATGACATTTAAAAATTTGATAATACTCTGACCCCATCACTCTCTTCATCAATCTGGGTTCAACCTTCATTTTAATTTCTTTATTTCTTTTTAAAATCTAATAGTTTCAAAACAACCTCCACTTCTTTCTCAAATTTCAAGTGACAAATGTGATTGGTGTGCACTTCTCTTTAAATAAAACCTTTTTTAACCACTTTAATACATTTTAAATGATTTAATCTCATCCAATTAATCAATTTGATCTAATTTTCATCATTTTATTATTTTTGGTGAATTTTGGTCTAAAATGTGAAAATTGTTTAATTCTGGAAATTTAATAGTTTTATGTCACTTCTATATTTTGAGAAAAACTTTTACAATTTTGATCCAATTGAAGTGATTATTTTTTAGGATTAATTTATTTGTAGTATTAAACTTTATATTCTAGAACCAGATCCAATTTGATATACACTATCCTGGAAAAATCAATCAAGTGGAAAAATGTTTCTGGGTGATAGAATGGACCCCACATCAGTAATTGAAACATATATCAGCCTAGTGACATAAAAATGAGGTTATTTAAGCTGGATTATAAATATAAAACTGATACTCATTTTCACATTAAATTTAATAAATAATTTAGGTTATTAAGGCATCCATTTAATGCACTAAAGTTGAGGTAGTTGAGGAGTCCTCTTGGGTAGAAAAATTTCTATTCAGTAATTTGGGAATAAATTTTTTGAAACTTGTCCAAAGAAGTTGATATTTATAGGTATCATGAAAAATAGATATATAAAAACTTTTATAAAGAAATACTTCTAATATTCATCCATTTAATATTCTAATTAAACTCAAACTTTTAGTGGATAGAATATGGAGGGAAATTTTTTCACCTTTCAATCCTATAAATATGTATATCCACTTCCATTTAAAGACTTTGAAGAAGGTGAAGTATGAGTTATACTGGTAGATTTTAAACTTTAAGTGTTTTATATTTTCTCTTTTCTCTTTTATTAGTTTCATAATGCTCTATTATTCCCCCTTCAACTCTATTACCCTTCACATGGAGGGGTAAATCTTTTGAGTGATTAGGGAAGGGGAGTTTTCCTTTTGTAATGTCAGAGTCTTGAAATTTAATTTAGAAATATCTTTTTCTATTGAATGATTTCTATTTTCAATGGTTCCAAATTCTCTTAATTAGATCATATTTTAGGTTTTAGTGTCATTAATTGTTTATATATTTGGTTGAAGATCTTTAAAATCCCTCCACCTAGTGCAGTTTGTCTCGATAAAGCATATTTTGTTAGGTGGTGACTGTCTAGAGATCATTGGAATGTGTTTGGAATAAGTGTATTGTTTCTAAATTTATAAGTATCAAAAATTCCCTATCAAGACTTTCCATGGTTTTTTTAGAATAGTTTATGAATTTTCATGCACATGGGAGTGATTTCCATTTCTTCCTTCGACCAAGGGTGATTGACAACTCAATCGAGGAGTCTTTCATTTATCATTCAATAGAAAGAGATGGAGCTAATTTTTTTGACCATTATGACATTGAAATGGTGATCCAACCATTAATCCATCACTCTCTTCATCAATTTGGGTTAAAACTTCATTTTAATTACTTTCTTTCTTTTTAAAATCAAACAATTTCAAAAACAACCTCCACTTCTTTCTCAAATTTCAAGTGACAAATGTGATTGTTGTACGCTCTTTTTTTGAGACAACCTTGGTTAACCATTTTACTACATTTTTAACTTAATAAATAATTGTTTTTTTCACACCCCATGACAGGCATCTTCCAGTAGTCAAACATTTCCTAAAACTGATCAATCTAGATAAAATCTTGGTCCTTCTTGGTCAAAGATGTCAATAAATCCATAATCCATGAAAAATAAAACCCAAACCTCTAGTAATAGCCAAAGAGAGTGAGGAAACTATGAACCTCTGATACATTATTGGGTTCTACCCAAGAAAAAATTACCTTGATCATTAAAGGTTCCATGGTCACACCCTACTAGGACACCTAATTCCTAAGGAAATTCACCTCCCAAGTTCAAAACTTACACTTGGAAAGCATTACACAAAGTTGGTGGTGTCAAATGACCTACATGTCAACTCTGAGATGATCGATATGAACCTCCTCTAAATTTGATTAGATCAAGATACCATCAATGAAAATGACTAAAAATTAGTCTATTAACTCTCATAATATAGATTTCATGATCCCCATGAACACAGATGGTGCATTCGTGACACTGAACGGCATGACCATAAACTTACAGTGCCCATACCTACAATAGAAGGTGGTCTTTGAGATATATTCCTCATTTACCCTAAAATGATGATATTCAAACTCTATATAAATATTATAGAACCAAATATATCCTCTCAACTAGTAAAAAAGGCCATAAATCCTCATAATAGGCTAAATATTCTTGATCATCGCCTAATTCAACCTCTAGTAGTCTATACACAGCCTTAGAATACCATCTATATTCTAGGAGAATAACACCAAATCACCCCATAGTGACACATTGGTCTGGATGAAACCCCTTTGCATCATATCATCTATTTAAACCCTCAATTATCACAACTTAGAGGGTACCATATGATAAGGAGCCATTGAAATTAGATAATTTCTTAGATGTAAATTGATCTCAAACTCAATATCATGTTGAGGGGGTGGCATCATAATCTCCTCAGGGAAAACATCCAGAAATTCCCCGATGATTCTAGGATCCTACACCATCCCAGTTCCCATTGATCTCACTGAAAACTCTACCATCAAGGAAAAATGGGTTCCAAATGTTTACTTCTCATCCAACAACCTTATTCACCAATGAAATCTAAAAATTGGCCATACACATATGAGAAAACGCTCTTCCTATGGAAGCATTCAATAACTGTATGCATGAAATACAACCAATCAATTTTGTGGATGAAATATTATGGTTGTACTTGAAGTAATAAAAGATATCTACATGACTGATGTTACCCCATAATTATTCTACACCCCTAACACACATCAAACATGTTGGTCCAACCTCCAACTAGCATAGTCAACACCATGGGAATAAGAATCCTCACTACTATAGCCTTATAGAATAGATAAAAGACGATGCAAAAAAGGAGTTTGAATCTCCTAAATTAAACAAGGCACATACAAGGGTAGATAACAATATGATCTTACCTATAATGATCTATGGACCCTCTAGTGATAGAACCTCCACAACATGAAATTGTCCATACCTGACTCCCCTACCTCACTACTTATGAACACCCAGGTGACCAAACTCAGATTAGTGTCCTTGAAGATTAGGAACATCTTAAGGTCATCCCTTTCTTGCCTCATCCCCTCTCAAAGTATCGTAGTCTTGTTGTTCCTATTTTTTAAATAGCCTCATTGATTGTTATTATTGAGGATGATGTTGAATCTAAAAACCACCAATATACTAAGTTCTAAGAACCACTGGGATCTAATTTTGATAATGACCATGTCCCACACAGACATAGAACACCGTTCCAAATCCCCAATGAAAATCATAAAACCCACTATATCCTAAAGTCCTGAAAGGGGTCTGATGAGGTTGACACCCCACTGTTCAAAAAATTCAATGCCCCGGTGCCTAAGATATGATACTAACGACTCTAATCCTCAAGGAACCCTACTGGTTACCCTCTCGTAGTAACCCTCCTCATGATTGCATATGTGCTCAATCAGCTCAGACTTCTTCTCAACCTATGAGTACACCGGAAACATAAAAGGAGTAATTTTATACTGGATAGATGGGCCAAGTGCCTCCTCAAGATGTCACATATGAGACTTCTCATCATGAAAAATATTGGAGGGAAACAAAAAAGATCCTTTAACTTGATCCCAAGCTCCCACACTAACATACTCCCTTGTTAAAGGGAAATCACCTCCCACATTTTCACTTCCTTCATGTTCAATGATAGAAACTCCACTCAAAAATCCTTTTGGAAGTCTTAACATGAAATATTTTCCTCTTTTTTCTCCCTAAGATACAACTTCCACCACTGATGAGCTACACCCCTCATTTGACTAACTACTAATGAGACCCAATACTCTGCCTAGACTGGAACAAAACCAAAGGTGATCTCTAGCTCCTCTAACCAACATAATTTCACCAGTTTAGAGATTCTACCCTCATAATTCACCAAATATTTACACTAAAATTAACACAACATCTTCTACTACTGATTATCCTCCTCAACCGAGTCAGACCTCTAGCGGTCAATTGAGTCGTCCTGCTAAACCTCACTAGCCTGAACTATATGAAAATGATATCCAAGAGCCATAAATAAAATATAAAACCAATATTACATCATTTGGGTAGCATGTAATTTTATTAATATTTATTAAATTAATTTTAATTTCATAATATCACCCAATTTAAATAAGAACACAAACAATCTTGATGCATGAACCTCTCCTAGTTCTCTACCCTACAAGTGGATCCACCTCACTTGGTCATTCGGTTGTCTCAAATTCCTTATGTCGGATCACGGGGGACCCTAAAATCTCATTTTATGGCCATTAATTTATGGTTTATGTCATGTACCAAGATCAACTAATGTCGTTTCCCTACCAAATCATAAAACCCTCATAGTTTCTAACTCCAAAAATCCACCTTATCTCTCAAATTTTCCTTTGATACCACTCTTTCATGACCCCCTTCCTCCAAAGGTTACCCTCATCTGTCATCAATGAAGGAAGAGAGATAATAACCCCCAATTTCTACCTTCATTAGGCTCTGAATTGGTGACTAACACTGAGGGTATAAAATATCACATATGGAAGGCATTACCCTCTATAGAAAAAGTAGGGCTGGGAGATAGGATATCAACCATCAAGAAACTCCATGACATAATATAAAATAAAGGAACCTAAAACCATCCTAAATTAATTTTTAAAGTAAAAGGATATAAAGAGTCTACAAATAAATACCCAAAAGAAAATTCCAAAGGAAGTGACTCAACAACAGCTCCAATGTTTGGGTTAGTAATGTCCTTCTTGGTCCCCAAAGTTATCCTGGAAGACTAAAAAATAATTTTTATGTATGTGGGGTGAGAATAATAGGTATACTTAGTAGAATCATACTCAAGGTATCTCATGCACATGTGAAAATAGTATACTAATGCACCCATGAGAAAAAATTAGAACCAACGATACCTAAGTAGGTCAACTATCCAAGGCTACTCTCACTATATAATACTCACCAAATAACGCATCCAAGTATATTAACATAAATAAGATGCATATCTATGTAAGGGAACCCCATAAAAATTTCCCACTAATTTTACACTATCACATCCCAACATCTAATTACCTAGCCCTCTTATGTCTTATGTATAGTAATCCTTCCTGAAGACACCTAAGCTAACACATCATTCCAAACACCTCACGTGAAACTATTCATCACATCCCTTCAAAGACACATGGGCAACCACATCATACCAAGAACCACACGTTCAACTGGTCAATACATCCACATACTCTCATAACCACTTCCAGATATCTATAATAGTAAGGTATCATTAACTTAAAGGAAATCGACCCCAGACCCTCCTCTAACTATGAACAACCCCCACAATAAACCACCTCATCAACCTCATAAACCAAACCTCAAGTGAAGTATGCATTCAATACATCATTTTTAGTGTGTAAGAACCTCACCTAGAAGAGTGAGTGATGAAGATGGGGTAGCCAACCATCTATTCTCACTATCTCAAATGTTGGGAAAAACACCCCCAAAACATTTTGGTGTCAGCACAAAGTGACTGGAATGGGTGGGGTGTGCATGTAAATCACAATGAAAATACAATATTATAGACATACTCACAAGACCAACTTATGGGTTTATAACACGATAAAAATTGAAACTCACAACATTACCACAAGACCTCATAACCTCTACAACTTTCTCTACCAAAACTAAATTCATTACACCATACAAGAAACTTGTAAACCACATTCCATCCTTCTTTTTAAGTTAATCCATTTCCAAATTTACCATTTACTAAAAATCATCATTTATTAAGCCTGTTATTTTCATGTTAAATAATAATTAGTTTAACCACACTTGCTATTTTAATTCAAGAGTTGATTATCCATTTCAACGCATGTTATTTCAATTTATTCATTATCATTTCATTTCATGACTATTAGGTAACTAGCACAACACCACGCCACACAACATCCCATCACCCACACGTTAACAAGCCCCATGCTTCAACCACCACATATCATAAACACATCTCATTTCAACAATATTCCATCACAAACACATATCACAAATGCTTCCCATCACAACCACCACACAACATATTCACCACACCTCACTTTTCGTTTATCTTATTTCAGATTAATCAAGGGGACTTATTTGTATTTAATTCAATATTCTCAAGGGAATTCTCACACAAGTAGAGGTTCCTTGAGAAACCAATTTATTATCCAGATATACATTCATATCCATTTTCATGTGTGGTGAGTTCAATCAATAAGAATATTAAGGTTTACCGTTTCAAAATCCACAACAACATAACAAAAATCAACAAAAATCCAAGACAAGAAAAGAATAACTAGCATGTGCAAGTATATAGGAAAAATAAAATAATAAGTATACTTCATGATATTTCTCCCCATCCCCTTAAATTTTAATTGTTTGGTTTATATTATCTCCCCAAAGGAAAAAAGTCATGATCCCTCCTACATGTACAACTGATGGAAGAAATATGAAGGATCCCTTACCTTGATTGAAGCTTCAAAGGAAAATTCATGGAACCAAGGATCATCCACCATCATTCTCAAAGGAATCACCACTAGATCCCTATTCAAAACAAACCTCTATCAAAAGGAATCCAAAAAAGAGGAGGAAACTACCACATATGACTTATAGGTATAAAATAAATACATGGAAAAAGAAATAGGAAAGGGGGAGTTACCTTGATCCAAATGAAACCAAGATGAACACTCCAAATGAACTAAGGGGTTTGAATCTCCAATATAGTTGACTGAAAAAGGTAAAGGCATATAAGTTTTGGGAAAGGGTTGTGAGAAGGTTTTGAAATTGGAACAAGGGGGTAGCCAAACTTCTATTTATAAAAAAATCCTACTAGACTCCCCCTTTAATAGTGCTAAAAATGCTTATAAAGGGTAATGTGAATATTTTAATTTATATATACATATTTATATATTTTTAAATATTATTTATATAACAATAAGTATATATATTCAAATATAATATATAAATATGATTTATATAACTATATTATAATAAAAATATTATCAATCTTATTTTCATAATTTTATATGTATAAAATATCAAATTTATATTAATTGATAAAAATATTTAATAATATGTTTATATACATTAATTAAAAAATGTATATATAAATATAATATATTAATAGTTTATTTAAAGAATTATATAAATGGATATATATTTATTTAAATATAGATAATTGAATTTATATATTTATATTCATATTAAATAATTTAAAATATATATACACCCATATATATATGTACGTTTATGCATGTACGTATATACATGGATGTATATGTGTACATTTGTGTGTGTGTGTGTGTTTGTATGCATTTTATGTGTATATATGTGTTGGGTGTGTGTGTGTCGATGTATATTTGTGTATGTGTATGTTTATGTGTACTTGTATGTATATGTGTGTGGGTATGTATGTTCTTATGTATGTGTATGTATGTATGTATGTGCATGTGTATGTATGCGGATGTACATGCATGTGTGTGTGCGTGTATGTATATGTGTATATGTATGTACATGTAATTATTTAGTATGTGTATGTATGCACATGCATGTGTATGCATGTGTATATACGTGTTTGTAATTGTACATATGTGTAGGTGTATATGCATGTATGTGTATATGTGTATGTATGTGCATGTGTATGTGCATGTGCATGTGTATGTGTATGTGTATGTGTATGTGTGTGTGTGTGTGTGTGTGTGTGTGTCTGTGTTTGTGTATGTGTATGTGTATGAGTATGTGTATACGTATGCGTATTTTTATGCGTATGTGTATGGGTACGTGTATGTGTGTGTGTGTGTGTGTGTGTGTGTGTGTGTGTGTGTGCAAGTGTATGTGTATGTGTATAGATGTGTATGTATGTGGATGTATATGTATATTTGTATGTGCGTGTATGTATCTGTATGTATGTGTTTGTATGTGTTGTATGTGTTGTATGTGTATACATATGTTGTGTGTGTGTGTGTGTTTATGTGCATGTATATAGATATATGTTTGTGTATGTGTATGTTTATGTGTACATGTATGTATGTATGTGTATACGTATGTGTATGTATGGATGTGTACGTATATGTTTATGTATATGTATGTGGTTGTTTGTGCATGTATGTGTGTATGTATGTGAATGTATATGTGTATGTACGTGTATATATGCATATTTGTCTATTTATGTATGTGTATGTTTATGTATTATGTGTGTGTATGCATATGCATGTGTATGTATGTGTATGTATGTGTATGTAATTGTTTGTATGTGTATTTTTATACGTATGTGTACGTGTATGTATGTATGTATGCATGTATGTGCATATGTGTATGTATGTGTATGAGTATGTCTATGTGTATGTATGTGTATATGTGTATGTTTATTTATTCATTTAATATTATTGATTTCTTTTTAATAGTTCTCCATTTTTAATATTTCCTTTATTTATTTTTAACATTTATTCATTTTTAATATTTATTCATTTAATATTTATTGTAATATATTCAATTTTGATAGTCATTTATATATTTTTAAATATTAATATCTCATGCTTTTAATATGTATGTAATTTATATAATTAATATTTATTTGTTTTTATTTTAATGCATTTGTATTTAAATATTTATACAATTATTATTTAATCATTAATAATCAGTACTTCATTATAAATATCTTATTTTTAAATTTATTTTTTTAATATTTTTATATTTTTATATTAATATTTATTCATTTTTAATGTTTCATTAATTTATATAATAAAATTATTAATTCATTTTTAATATTTTTGTAATTTATTCATTTATAATTATTCAATTTTATTCAATTTTTAATATATATCCATTTATCATCATCTATTCATTTTTAATACATATTCACTTTTAATATATTTGTAATTTATTCATTTTTAATATTTATCATTTAATATTTCTATAATTTATTATTTTTTAATATTTATTTACACATTTTTACTAATTATTATTTAAAAATTTTAATATGTTTGTAATTTATATGATCAATATTTATCCATTTTTATTTAAATATTTTTTATTTAAATCTTTATGTTATTATTATCTATTCATTTTTAATTAGGATATTTATAAATCTTTTTAATATAAATGCATTTGTTAGTATTTATTCTTTTTTAATTTAATACTTATTCATTTTTATTATTTTAGTAATATATATAATTTATATAATTTATTTATTTTTAATATTTTTGCGTCTTACATAATTAATATTATTTATTCATTTACCATAATATTAATACATTTATCATAATATTATTACATTTATTAATATATTTAATATAAATAATATTATTTATTTATTTCTAATATTTTTGTTATTTATTTATTTTTAATATTTATTGTTTTTTATTATAAAGTAATTTTAATATGCATTTTTACATAATTAGTAATTTAATGTATTTTTTATTTTTATTTTTTATTTTTTATTTTTCACTAGTATTTATCATCGCTATTTGAAGCACTAATAAAAGCAACATTTATCAGCATTTTTTACTAACCCTAATAAAATACACATTTATTAGTGCTTTCCATTTTAGTGTTAATAAATATATATTTTATCAACACTTTTACTCACGATGATAAAACCCCTTCCCTTATTTTAAAAGAATTCTAACCAAGATATCCCTGCTCACATCGTTCAAGCTTTCATGGAAGCCCATTTCTGAAGTCGCCTCCTTTGAACCTTTTAAAGGAATTGAACCTTAAATCAAAGATATGTTATTCATTACTTGTTTTTAATCGCTTTTTCATCCATTTTCCTGATTTTTTTTGTTCTTCTCATTGGGTTCTTCTTGTATGTGTGATGTTTTAGCACCGTTTTCATGATTTTTGGTTCTCCTTTCTTCTTCTCTTATGATTGATGGTTGGCCCTTACTCAAATTATTTTTGGTTGCTCTTCTTCTAATTGATTTTTTCACCTTTTTTCATGATTTTTGGATCTTTATATTTTCTCGATTTTTAGTTTTTCATTAAATTATATTATTTTCATCATAATCTAAGATTTTTTTTTATTTCAATGAATTTTTAAAAACTCTCATTGACAGTTTCCTATTATTATTAGTTTTTTCCTTTGACATATATGCCTTATATTGGACTCCATGTATTATAAATTCAAAACTAATATGAAAACATAAAGTCGTTCAATATGATCGAATGAATTAATGAGAAATAAAAAAAAACACGGGTATTAAGGTGTATTTGTTAGGGATATTAATCATTTTGATTATATTTCATGTATGCTGGTTGTCTCAGGTGTGTCATAATTTTTTGTTGATTTTCACTATTTGAGAAGAAAAATGGAATTGGTTAAAGTAAAAGATCCTCTTCATATTGGAAATGGAGTAAGGGTTGTTTTTAACCGTAGGAACCTACCATCTACCTTTTCCTAGTGGATTGATTATGGGATTATAAAATTGATACAAAGTTTTTACCATAAAGAATTTGATTTGTGTTTATTTTTTAGAATAAGAAATATTTTTTAAGGATTACTAAAAAAAATCAATTTAAATAAATGAAATGTTTCGTGATGGTATATGTAGGGTCCCGTATTTTTGGACCAGATGAAATTCCAAAGGGATTTGAATTTTGTCTTTTGATGGATGGTCCATTTTGTAAACTAATCTTCGAAATGAAATTATGAGGGTTGTAATGATTTAATATGTTATTTTTATACTTGATTAAAGGATTGAGGGGTGTCTCAGGTGCTTCGACAAGTTTAAGGAGCATCGGAACCTGGAAACTCAAAACTGGAGAAGACTGATAGGGGCACATGGTTTGTCTAAAACCATATAGCCCTCCAATAGTAATTGTGTGACTTGTGCAAGTGAGAAAATGTGGTGTGCACGATCTATGAATGGTTTTCCCAAACTATGCACCTAGCATGCACACTTAGTTCCATTTAGACATTGTGTGTGCATTTTTCATCGCATAGTTGGCACACGGTTTGGCTAAAACATGGGACCCCTCCCCTTTAAGCAGTATCCATCGCACATTTGGTCTACGGTTTGGCCAAAAATGTGGCCAAACCGTTCTCCTCATTAAAGGTGTGAAATTACCCTTTTTACCTCTTTCTTATTTCTTTTCCTTCTCCTTTCTTTCTTATTTCTTTTTCTCCTCCTTTCTTTATTATTCCTCCTCCACACGCAGCATCTCCTCCTTGGGTTGTTTTTCTCCTCCTCTAGGTATAGGGAGATATCCCTCATATGAACTCTGATTCAAGCATCGTCAGGTGCATTAGATGCATCTTCGTAATTCTGTGCTTCTTCTTTATTCCCTTATAAATTTCTCTTCTGATCCGTTGTGCTATTTTAGTGCGAGCTCATTCTTTATATTTTCAGGGTGTTCATCCATTTCTTCATTTTCTCTTTATTTGGACCAAATCAACCCTCTATATCAGATTAGTGGGTCATCCTAAACATGAGGTAGCCAGTCTATATATTTTCCCTTAAGTTTCATTGTTTTTATAAAATTTTGTTATGTGTCGCGCGCTGGACTTACCCGGTATCAATTCTAATTCATAAATTGGTTTAAAAAATTACTTAAACCTCCTTATGTTGTGTTTGAACCCTCCTTGGTATGTTTTAAGGTTATTAACTCAACCCCAAACACCCCTTAAGGGTGGGTCCATATACATACCCCTTCTAAATATTTTCTTCCATTGTTAGAGTCACCCCTTTTGGGTGTGCTTTTTATTTATAAGATAAATTGTGATGCTTTTTTGTTAAATACCACCATTGTAGTGGTTTTCTTTGTGCCTTGTAATGACATCAAATTTTTTAAACTAAACAAAATTAATTGTTTGATAACAATGTCATGTTTAATAATAAAACCCCTCTATTGAGGTGCATTGTCTTCTAAGCCAAAAATTCTATGTTCATGGTTCATTTTTTAGATTGGTGACATGCTTAATACATGGGCCTTATTATTTTTTAATGGAAATGATCAAAGGAATTTTCCCTTTCCTTTAGTATTAATGACTTGTGATGTGGATTGTCTATATATGTATCCTTCTAATTTTCACCTTGTTTATGATAAGGTGTGTTTATATACTTGTCCTCTTTAGTGATTTAAATTTAAAAGTAATAATGGATTGTTTACACCTTGAGCGATACTCAGATTCTTTTTTATGGAATATCGAGGATGGAATCATGAGTTTATGAGGCTTCATACTCTAAGGGTGATACCTGCTATATCTTGTACAATATCACTATGCATGTTTCTTACCTCCATATGAGTGATTCTAGTTCCCAAGAGAGAAACCATGGATGAACTCAGTGGAAAGATGGTTACACCATGCTAGGAGTTACTCTGATTCCTTTGTGAGATACTAGATATGGAATCATAGGGGACATGTTTTACTTATGTCAAGAGTGATACTTGGGATTCCATTTATGGATCATAATGGATGAAATCATTTAGCTTTAGAAAATTATCACACTCCTAGTAAGATACTTGGGTTCCTTTATAAGTTTCACCTTGGATGGGCATAGGATGTCATATAAATGAATACTAGTGATTCCTCTTTAAATTAAACACAAGATGTTAAGTAATTAAATAAAAGGGTGTGTCCACCAGTCCAAATCACATGTCTGGGTTCAGTATTTTCTATATTTTTAAATTATGATGACTCATTTTAATTTTTATCCCATTCTCATAGGTCACATTTGGTTCAGATATTCTTGCTTAGGCCAAAGTAGGTATGGTCGTTATGGGTGTTCTGGAAGGACCCGAGCCCAACTTGGTCATTTATTTATTTTGCAGTGCTGCTTTACTTTGATATTCATGTACACTTCTTATTTTATGTGCACAAACTGAATTATTATTTAGACAAAATTGGTGGTGGTCTACTGAGTATATATCACACCCTTCTCAGGCCTCCATTACATTGGGGTAGCCGAGAAGATCCTATTATTTGCAGATCCTTGATCTTTCGCTTATGTTGTTCATTGTACCTGGGAGTTAGGGGTGTGGGACTAAGCTAGTACTTAGGATGCTTGATGAGACTTACCTATGGGAATTTTTATTCTTTTCTTGTTTATGTATTGTATAATATCTTCTATTGTGTGTTTTTCTTCTTTAGTAGGTATCCTCACATGGACATGCATGCATGGTTAGTTATATATTGTCATTGGCCATCTTTAATCAGTTATTATATTTATCTTCCATTTCTTTGCAATTTATTATTACTACTTCCGCTATTTTTTATTGATTTATGACTGATATAACATTGTGTGACTCTAAACATGAGGGTATAGTCTCTCCATAATACCACCATTAACCCTCACTGCTAATAGACAACCTCTAGCATATGGGGAGGTGCGCTTGAGGCCATGTGGCGACCAGTACAACTATTGGTTTAGTGTTCAGTCGAACCAGAATATTACAAAGTGGTATCAAATCTCATTTTCATTTTGTCTTAATGTTTTGGTCTAGTAGACTGGAGACTAGAAATGTGTCGGTGCTTGGTAAATAGTCATTTTAGGGAGTGATTAACCCACATGGTGGAAAAATTCCAAGTGGTTTGGGAAGGGATTATTGTTCATGTTGTTTTTTATTTTAGTAGATTATGATTTCTCCTTGATTGAATGGTGCACTTTCCACTACTTACTAATTTATGAGATTTTGGTATTTTTCCCTTGGCTTGTTATGGCAAGGAGGTAGCATTACATGCATCATTATAGGCACATAGTGATTCACATACCATGTATATTCCATGCTATGTAGATTTCATGTTAGGTTATTTGAAATTGTTGATGCACCTAACATGTTTTATTAGTATGCCTTCTATATTCCATGTTATAAATTTCAATAACATGTTTAGTTTTCACCCTCTTAGGTATTTGATTAGCATTTTTCTGTAATTTAAATTATCATTCCTTACTTATATTCCATGATTGAGTGTTTCTTCTTACACAGTAGATTATCATGCTTATTTTACATGATTGTGCTTATTTGTCATGCCTATTGATTCTTGTAGCATGTATGATTTCTTACCAGGTTTAGGTGACTAATTAATGTTCCTGTTTTTAATTTACATGCTTTTTTTTCATGTTTAGCATGGGATAAAACATGCTAGTTGCGATTAAATGGGAGTCAATTTGCAATTTGTAAGGTGTATGGGCGCTTTATAAATTGGAAATTAATGAATCATATAATCGAACCATTATTTATGAACTCTATATACTTAAAGTATAATTCATAAATGTTAAGGATATTTAATTTTATTTTAATCCTAGATAAAATGGTTGTAGTTAGATGGGATCCACCTGCAACTTGTAAAGTGTATAGGTGATTTATAAATTGAGAGGTCATAACCCATAAAACTGAACCATCTATTGTTAACCTTATACTTAAAGACTGTTGAGTAAATATAAAATTATTTGACCCTTAAATTAATTGGTTTCTCTTATACGGTCGTGTACCTCAATTACTTAGGCATGATGATCCATGTGGACAAAATTCCTAAATGCATAACTGAACCCAAGTAGGTTAGTCGGGGCATGATGTTATGAGATAGACTTGACTTGAGCCAAGTAGGTCGGTCATGGTGCTTGTTCTTGTGAATGAAACCTCTAAGGGTGTTTTCTAAAACTAAATACTTAAAATTTTCAGGTATATTTTAGTGGAACCTAAAATATCTTAATGAGGCCTTCATAGGTTTTCTTTTCTTTTGGTATGACTTAGTGATTAACCCCATGGGGGTGTGATTATGCTATGTGTTGAGGGAAATTTAAAGTTCCTACAACCACCTATTTGGATTTATATATAATAATAAGGTGGGATCCTTTTAATCACGACTCTTTAATTAATAAAATACCTTCTATATACTTTTGAATTGTATTTAAATAAGAGTCATTAGTTAATTAAAATGTCAATTGCATCTTAAAGGGTTTTTTCCTCTATATATTTCAATTTGACATTTTCTTTAATTATGCTAACTGTGAGGCCTTAAAAATAAATTAATTATGTTTAAATATGGGGTTATGAAATAAATACCCTAATTATAATGGGATGTTAATAAATATATAATGATTTAAAAGGAAGTTTGATGAAACTTGTCATGTGCCCTGTGGCTTTTTCCAAGTAAATTACCCTTTTATAAATGATTTTCCTAACAAGTGATTGATGTTAATTTAAGTATTGAAACTTTTAAATGATTAATTTGAATTATTTAAATGAATTAAAATTAAATATTAAGAGGTTTTCTTAGTCGTAATCCTTATGTAAGGGTAGTTTAAATGTTTTCCTTGAGTTTCACCTTGAAACAGAATGTGAGTGTTTTTCATAGGATTCTTACTTCTTAAGTCTGAATCTAAATAATAGGCCCTTAATACTAATAACTTATCTTCCATAATGATATATTTATAGGGTTTACATCTCTTACCTTGTTAAGGGGATGTCTCATTATAGGTAACACCCTCGAATCTTTAAATCCCTTGCTAGTTGTTTATAAGCAGTTTCTCATGCGTGGTATTGTTTGAGTGATGTAGTCCCATGTAGAACTCTTAGTTTCAAAAATGACACCCTTGTCTGATGGGTGGTCATGTGTTGTTTTACCCTTTCTCTTAGTGTTAACATTTTGAAATGCTCAATTCTAGCGGGCTAGACATGCCAAGGGCATGGTCAGCAGCTTAGTAGGTCGAATGACCTTTCTTCCTCTCCTTCAGTGTTAGATAACTCAGAGGTCGTCAGTTTGCTTTGTATTCATATGGGGTAGTAGGCCTCTGTGCTATTCCTCCTTAAATTCCACCTAATACTAGAATTAATAGGTAGGATAAGCTTATGGATAGTACCATGGTTGTGTCGATGCTCATGTAATCTTGGGGTAGCATGAGTTGGTTCACGTGGTACCCGTAAATTTTCTAAAATGGTACAACAAAACTTTTTTGTTCAATGGTACCCATTTAATCCTTAGGTTGTTATTTTATGTTCATAGGTCATCTATGGAGTAGAGTGACTTGAGCGATAAATAATATAACTCATCTTAATGATCATGATGATGTTTAAAGGGAATTAGGTGTTTGACACACTAGTCGGTTGTTTTCGTTTTTACGCCTAATGATTTAGCACACATGGATGTAACTCAAGAGGAGAGTCATGTGTATGTCTAAGTGTGAAGCTAATATAGAACTATTAGGTGACTAGTTTTATATATCCTTAGTTTAATTCTTTCTAAATCATGATTCCAACCTCTAGGACTCATGATCAGTGGTTGATGGAGCGTGTGCCATGGGATAAGGTTCCTTCCTCAGCATATTCGATGATTGGGACACTCCTAAGGCGGGGAGAATCATGTCGTAAGTTTCATATTGCGTCCTATAAGTAGAGGAAACACAACCATATAAATTCCATTTGAAAATAGTCAGCCTTGCATAAGGGCCCCTGTGGCAGGAATCTATCATTTAAGTCAGTACTTGTGTGCTAGCATGACGATGTTGTGGCTGGTTGTGCACTAAACCCTTGAAGACGCCTTTAGTTAAGAATGGACTTTGGTTGATATTCTTGAACAATCATGATATTCCTCTATTGGTGAAGGTATCATGGTCTGTTTGTTGGTGCATCAATAGGTTAAGCTGATATTTTTCTAGAATAAGTAGACCATTGGTGGTTCGACTGCTCCTTCTTTAATAGTTGGGTATGGTTGGGTGGAAACCATATCTGGCACTTCGTTTTGATACATATAAAGTGTATCGCATCCTCTTTAGAAACCATATATATCCTATTAGTGTTCTCTAAATTAAATGATGATCATATCCCCTATCTTGACATCATATGGGTATACTGAGAGAGCATCAATGATACGTCGTGCTAAGTTTTAAAAGTTGTTGGTCTTGGTTGGGTGGTCTCTATCAGAGAGAAATTCAGAAGCATGGTTTTTTTAGATGTTTGGTTAGCCATATGTAATTCCTAGGTTCCCAATTAGGAATGAAATATTTAGACTCAGGGACACCAACTATTTTCCCTCTTGAATTGATCACCAGAAGAATGCCGCTTTGGAACAGTGAGTGTTTTGGTATGTAGACGCTTGGCTTGGTATTAAAGTCTCTCTTATAAGAATAATTTAAGGTTTTCCCTTGGTTGAGCTTCTTTGGCTCCTATTGTTGACTCCAAGGTTACCCTGAACTTTATTTGGGCTTAGAAGGAGTGTTTTAATCATGTCAATCCAAATGTGCGGGATCAAGAATGTTCCTATGTTCATGGTGAGGCATGGAGGTTTAAAGGGATGTTTGGGCTTGATATGTCACCGAATATAGGTTATGTTCTTTAGCTAACATTTACAAGCTAAATTATCAGTGTCTTAGAGAAGGGAATCTTGTTTCAGTTTGGGCTACATAAACCATCTCATCCGAGATTTTTGAGAATGGTCGGTCAGGAGTGGCACGACTGGTTATCCTCTGGTTATTCCTCTCCCTTTCCATATGCGATCGATGAGGAACCTCTTCATGGACTCATAGAGTAAGATGGGTGAATTGAAAGTGTTTTCCATAACTTCTCGTAGAAAGTTTGGTAAGTTTAGTTTAAATGGGGTCAGTTTGGAATCAACCCTTAGATCTAACCAAAAATCATATCTCGGGTCATGAGCATCATTGGAATGCTACAGGAATGATTCGAAAGACATTACTGATGATAGAGGAACCATGATTCAGAATTGGACCTTAAATTATAGAACATATGGTGGAATAACTATAGGTTTAGTGGTTAAAGATACAGTATGGATATCGTGCCCCTAGTTTGACAAGCTCGGGTAAGCTCTATCTCAATGCTTCAGTTTGAAAAACAAGCATTGGATTGAGTTTCTACTGCTTATGTACCATGTGTTAAGGTGACACTTGGAGTTTCATTGGGTGTTTAGAAACACAATTTGGTTATTTGAACACAACTTTACAGCCTTATTAGTTAAATTGGTGTTCTATTTGTTTTCCAAAGGCTTCTTGGGGATGATAAGTTTTAAGGTGAGGAGATTGTAGCATCCGGTGTTTTTGGACCAGATGAAATTCCAAAAGGATTTAAATTTTGTCATTTGGTGGATAGTCTTTTTTTTAAATTGAGGTTTAGAATGAAATTATAAGGGTTAGAACACTTTAATTCATTGTTTGGGATTTTATTAAAGGCTCAAGGGGTTCCTCGAGTTCTCTGATGAGTTTCAGGAGCATCAGAACCCAAAAACTCAAAACTGGAGAAGACTGACAGGGGCGCATGGTTTTTCTAAAATTGTGTGACCCTGCAGTAGTAAGTGTGTGACTGGTGTAGGTGATCATATGTGGTACACATAGTTTGCGCACAGTTTTACCAAATCATGCGCCTAACCCACATTCTTAGTGTCATTTAGGCAGTGTGCATGCACTATTCATCACACAGTTTGTCCAAACCGTGTGGACAAACTATGAGACCCCTCCCCTTTTAAGCAGTAGCCCTCATATGGTTGGTGCCCAATTTTTCCAACCATGCGTCCAAATTGTGCACCTCATTAAATGGGTGAAATTACCATTTTCCCCTCTTTCTTATTTCTTTTCCTCCTTTTTTTCTTCCTCCTTCATGTGTAGTAGCTCCTCCTTGGGTCGTTTTTCTCCTCCTTTGGGTATGGGGAGATCTCCCTAATATGGCCTTTGATTCGAGCATCTTCAAGTGTGTTGTAGACATCTCTATTAAGTCTACTCTTCCTCTTTCCTCCCTTCTAAGTTTTTCTTCCGATCTGTTGTGCTGTTTTGGTGTGATCTCATTCACCCTATTTTCAAGGTGTTCATCCATTTCTTCATTTTCTCTCAATCTGAACCAAATCAAGCCTCAATATCAGATGAGTGGTCCATCCTAAGTATGAGGTATGTGGTTTATAGCCTTTCCCTCAAGTTCTATCTTTTTTATAAAATGTTGTTGTGTGTCACGCGCCAGACTTACCTAGTGTCACTTCTAATTCATAAATTGGTTTAAATAATTGCTTATACCACCTTATCTTGTGTTTTAACCCTCCTTGGTATGGTTGGAGGTTATGAAATCAAACCAAACCACCCCTTAAGGGTGGGTCTGTATAGATTCCCCTTCTAAATATTGTCTGCCTTTGTTAGATACACCCCTTTTGGGTGTGATTTTTATTTATATAATAAACCATGATGCTTGTTTATTAAAGACCACCATTATAGTGGGATGCTTTTTGCCTTGTGATGAAATTGAATTGTTTAAAAAAATGAATTGTTTGGTAATAATGTCATGTTTAATGATGAAACCCCTCTATTGAGGTGCATTGTCTTCTAATCCAAAAATATTATGTTCATGGTTCATTGTTTGTATTGGTGGTATGCTTAATACATGGGTCTTATTATTTTCTAATGGAAATGATCAAAGGGCTTGGACCTCTCCTTTATTATTCATGACTTGTGATGTGGCTTGCCTATACATGTAGCCTCCCAATTTTCACCTTGTTTATGATAAGGCATGGTTATATACTTGGCCTATTTTGTTATTTAAATTTAAAAGTAAGAATGAATTGTTTACACCTTGAGTGATACTCAGATTCCTTTTTATGGAATGTTGAGGATGGTCTCATAAGTCGATGAGGCTTCATACATTGGGGGTGATACCAGTTATATCTTGGATGGGATCACCGTGTGTGTTTCTTACCTCCATATGAGTGATTTCAGTTCCCAAGGGAGCACCTATGGATTGACTCAGTGGAAATATGGTTACACCATACCACGATTGATACTCAGACCCCTTTGTGAGATACCAGGGACATACTCAGAGGGGACATGTTTTACCTACGTCAGGAGTGATACTTGGGATTTCATTTGTGGATCACCATGGATGGATTCCTTCATATTTGGAAAATTTTCATGCTCCTAGTGTGATACTCAGGTTCCTTTATAAGGTTCACCTTGGATGGTCATAGGATTCTGTATAAATGAATACTAGATATTAATCTTTAAATTAAATGCAAGATGTTAAGAAATTAAATAAAAAGGCACGTCCTCTAGGACGAATCACATGTCTGGGTTTGGTCATTTCTAGCTTCTTAAGTTATGATGACCCATTTTACTTTTTATCCCATTCGCATAGGTTACCTTTGGTTCTAACATTCCAGCTTACGCCGAAGCAGGTATGGTCACGCTGGGTGTCCTGGAAGGGCCCGAGCCTAACTTAGTTATTTATTTATTTTACATTACTATTATACTTTGATATTCATACACATTTCTTATTTTATGTGAATGAACTAGATTATACTTTAGACACTATTGGTGGTGGACTACTAAGTATATCTCATACCCTACTCAAGCCTCCATTGAACCAAGGCACCTGAGAAGATCCTCTTATTCACAGGTACTTGAACTTTTTCTTGTTTTATGCATTGTACCTGGGAGTTAGGAACATGGGATTGAGCTAGTACTCAGGATGCTCGAGGAGACTACCCTTTGGGAATTTTTATTCTTTTCTTGTTCTTGTATTGTATCATATCTTCTGTTGTGTGTTTTCCTTCTTTATTAGGTAGACTCACATGGACATGCTTGTATGGTTAGTTGTATATTGGAATTGTCCATCTTTATTCAATTATTATATTTATATTTCATTGATTTGTCATTTATTATTACTAATTATTCTATTTTTTATCTCTTTACACTTGATATACCGTTGTGAGACTCTTACCATGAGGGTATAGTCTCCCCACCATACCACCATTAGACCCTTGTTGTTAGTCGGCAACCTTTGGTGTATGGGGAGGCACACTTGAGGTCATGTGGCGACTAGTCCAGCTACTGGTTTAGTGTTCAGTTGGGTCGGGACATTACAGTATAAATGATTTTAAAGTTTTATATATCCATACTTTAAAATTTTCCTATAATGTATGAAATAAGATGGTCAAAGTTAAAAATTAAATATCACTTATATAATTACCACCTGAATATATAAATGAAAAACACATCCCATGGCCCCATAAATATACATTTTCATAACTATTTGATTATTAATCATTTGAAATGTTTGAATATTTTTAATTTGTAAAAATTGTAAAATTACTTTTAGAAAAGTAAAATTAATATAGTTAGTTATTGTCCTTCAAACATACATGTGTGTATAGATCAACAAGTACACAAGAAATTAGTGGTTTATGGTGCTTTTTTACCTTAAAAAATTATTTTAATAAATATTATTATGTATTTTTATTGAAACAAAAATATTGTATCTTTGAAATGTTCCAAGATATCAAATAACTATGTAAAAATGATCTTGGAAATTTTATTAAACTATTTTAACTAACTTGAGGGAGTGAATACCTAAGTGAAGAGTTTACCAAATATTTAAGGGGGTTTGGTATTGTATCATAAACCACTAATTTGGAAATACCATAATATAATGACATATTAAATGAAAAAAAAACATTTTTAAACATGGTTCTGCCAATGATAACCTTTGACAAAGTGAACTGACTAGAGATGGTGGTATCCATTTTAAAATTTTACATTATTATCTCCCTTGATGGATTCATTTAAAAAATAAAAGATTTATGATATTTGACTTCTTTTAATAAAATATAAGTGTTATAGTACTTTAAATTCATATAATTATTGGTCTTTATATGTTTTAACAAGTTGTTAACACAATGAAAATTTATATCAAATATGATGGATATATGTGTGTATATATAAAGAATACCATTTTAGGATTCTAAGACCATACCTTCTATATATTTATTTATTTTATTAAATATGAATATTAGTGAATCTAATGGGGTGTATATGAATAAAAAATGGATGGATTCCAATCATATAGAAAAAGAGTTTGGGATGGGGCTAACGATTTCATCAAGTTTGAAAAATATCATGCATAAAACGCTTCTAAAATCCTTTTTCTATGTTTATGTTGTTATTATTCAAGACTAATTAGTCTAGATGAGGTGGACGAACACTCGATCTATCACAAAATATATCAAAATTATAAATTCTAGACTAAACATGAGGAAGAACTGAATGTAGCTAGTGACTGGGATAACACTACGTGTTATGGTTCATATCATATGATTACACGTGTGAATAATGATGAAGACCATATTGAGGATATGATTACAGGTGTAAAAAACGATGAAGATCATATTGAGAAAATTATCATCATAGTTAAAGATGAACTTCATGATTTTTCAAAGTTGTCTCAGATGTTAAAAAGTTATGAAAAGATTCCACTGTATGCTGGTTATACTAAATATATAACATTTCTATCTATACTAAATCTATATAATATAAAAGTTGGAAATATATGGAGTGATTCCAGCTTTACTGAACTACTTTCTCTCATAAATGATATGCTACTATAAGATAATGATATTACTTTCTGAATATATCATGTTAAATGAATGTTAGGTCCAATGGTTATGATCTATGAAAGAATATATATCTATCCAAATTAATGTATATTGTTTTTAAAGTACAATTAATCACTTAAAATTCCCAAAGTGTGGTGTGTCTTGATATAATAAAGATAAATCATGTCCTTCAAAATTTGTGTGGTACTTTACAATCATTCCAAGGTGTAAGTTTCTATATGGAAGTGATGAGACTAAAAGGAAATTAACATGGAATATAGATATAATAAATCAAGATGGGAAACTTCTTCTCATAGTATACTCTCCTTAGTGGAATAAAATTGGTCATGAGTATCCAGAATTTGGAAAAGAGTATATAAACTTTCATCTTGTGCTATCTATAAATAAAGTGAATCATTTTGGTTAACAAAGTATCACGCATAGTACATGGAAATTTATATTGGTTAATTTTAACTTTCTATCATAGTTATTCATGAAGATAAAATACATTATGTTGTCTATGATTATATCGAGACCAAAAAAACTGAGTAATGATATTAATGATTATTTGAATCCATTGATCAAAGATCTAAAATTAATGTGGGATTCAGGTGTTATGTTGTATGATTATTATAGAAATTAAGATTTCATGTTGAGATACATGCTATATGGGAAGATAAATGATGTTCATGCTTATTAAAATTTTTCAGGATATAGAATTAAAGGGACTCAAGGGTGTCCTATTTGTGAACACGATTCACACTTAGTTAGGTTGAAACATTCCTCAAAGAATATTTTTCTAGGATATCAAAAATTTCTACCTTGACAACATAAATACTGATCTTATATGAGGTACAACACCATCTCCACTAATAGGTGATTATCTATTTGAAAAATTAAAGGATATAGTCACCGCTTTTGGTAAACTTTTTTCAAAAAACCTTATAAAAACCAATTAGAAAAGGAGATTAGTTTTTTTTGAATCGTTGTACTAGAATTGCTTGTATGTTAAAGATTTTATTGATGTCATTCATATATAAAATAATATATGTGATAGTGTCATTGTAACATTACTAATTGAACCTATAAAAATAAAGGATGGTATTAATTCTTGGTTAGACATGACTGATATGAGGATACGGGAAAAGTTGGCACTAGTGAAGGGTAAAAGCCAGACTTGTCTTCATCCAACTGCTTGTATTCTTTCTAATCAATATATTTGATTTTTAACTTCATGAATGATGAAAAGGTTCCAAAGGGGTATTTATCAAACATTTGGAATGTCATGCTAATGACTGATTTAAAGTTAAAGGGCTTGAAATCATATGATTATCATGTTTTGATGAAAGATCTAATACATATAGTTTTACATTGTATTTTAACTAAAAATATTCACCATACATCAACCAAGATTTGTTTCTTTTTCAAATATATATGTAGTAAAATTATAGAATTATAGAATTTGACAACTATAGAAAAGGAAATTGTTATCATATTATATGAATTGGGTATGTTCTTCCTACCTCTATTATTTGATATGATGGTTCACCAGATGGTTCACTTGGTTATAGATATTTTGATATGTGTTCATGTACATTATAGAAGGATATACCCCCATTTAATAGTATATAAAGATTTTGAATGGGTATGTAAAAATTCAAATTCAGCCATAAGGTTGCATTGCAAAGTGATATATTGTTCAGGAAGCCATAGAATTCTGTACCGACTACCTATCTGATGTGTAGAACATTGGTATACCAAAATATCATCATAGTGGGTAAATTATAGGTTAAGTAATTTTCAAAATAGATGTTGTCTCAATTAATATTATAGAGTGGGGTCATGATCACCTTTATGTTTTATATAATAGTTAATAGGTTTCTCTATATATTGAAACCCACAAAGTAATTCTTAGTCATTTGAATCCATTAAGGAATGAAATCTAGATATCAAATACATATAATATACAGTTAATAGGATGGTTTTGAGGCTATATTTTTTAGGAGTCAATTGAAAATTTGAATTTAATTTCATAAAAACTTTTATGGCTATCCATAGGACCAAGTTTGCATGTATTATCTTATAATGGTTATATGTTAAACACATTACCTTAAAAAAAGTGGAGTTAATCTTGTGGTATAAGCAATGCATGTATTTGGTACCAAGGATATAAATCTTATTTATGAAAATATGTCATAATTTGGAATCATCAAACAAATATGGGAGTTTTATTATACAACATTCCAAGTTTATATTTCTTAATTAAAGTGGGTTTATAATAAGAGTGAAGTTGAAATCAATGAATTGGGATTTATGAAAGTGGAATTCAGTAAGGAAGAGAACAAGGATGAAATATTCATAATGGCACCATAGGTAGTACAAGTATTTTATGTCCTAGATCCTACCAATAAAAATTGTTCAATTGTTATGTTATCAACTAAAACCAGTACATGGTTATATGTAAATTCAACTGAGGATATCAATTTCATTGGTATATCACAATAATTTTGTAGTGGTCCCAGTGTAAATGGGGCCTTGTATATTAGAGGGGAATATAATGAGGGTACTTCAATACTTGATTTAGGGGTCAAATCCCATCAATATTTAAAGAAAAAAAAGAGAGAGCTTAATAATTAGGTTAAAGTTTTTTAATATACATTATGTTATTTCATAGTATTATGTGTTCATTACTAAATTTAAATAATCTAAATTAAATGTTTAACCACTTATGTAGATAATGGATTCTCCACATGATGATTCTACTGATCTTTAGGAACAATAGGTTTCTCAGCATGTTGATACGCCCAATATAGAGAAACAAAAAGTTTTTCCATATGTCAATGCTACCAATCCTGAGGAAAAACATATTGATAATATTGAAACCAAGGAAATAGTAGAAATTGAAAAACCTATGTTTGAGGAAAAAATGAGTTTCATAGCAAGATGATATTAACAAAAATTATTAATGAGATAAGAAGAGGCATAAAATTTGAGGTTGGATGGAATGCACATGACCAGCCTATTAACCCCAATATGTTCATTTTCATTAGTTACATTGGATTCGCCACTCAAATTCATGTTCTGATTGATGTAGATACATAGAAAAATATTGTTCTCATGATTTAGTTGCTAATTAGGGAATATATTATGGTAAAATTATGATATAATTTCTTTATTTTATTAAAAAATAAAATAATGGAACATTGATTTACTCTTCATTGTCCCTTTTAGAGTACATTTATATAGGATGGTTGTAGAATGAAATTTATATTAACATTCTCTAGAAAGGACCATACTACCTTTTAGAAAATTATTAAGAATAATCATCTTAGGAATACTGAAGGGAAATTAAACCCACATCCACAATAGATATATTCACTAATTATAAACTAAGAAACATGGAATGCATTTATTGGTCATTGTAAGGTGACATCATTTAAGGTACATTTTTATTGGTAATAATTTACTTGTAAATACATGTGTTAATCAATTTTATTAAGAATTATTAATTTATGAAACAAAATTAAATAATGAAAATAAAT
The DNA here is from genome assembly GCA_963277665.1 of Viscum album. Lineage (NCBI taxonomy): Eukaryota > Viridiplantae > Streptophyta > Magnoliopsida > Santalales > Viscaceae > Viscum > Viscum album. The sequence goes on along the minus strand of OY728158.1, from coordinate 570,716,133 downwards.
AGTGTTCATCAAAAACCAATATACCCCTATTGAAATTAAGGATGGGGTATGCTTCAATTGAAAAAAAGGATATGTATTTTAAATCTATATTAATACTTTTATATGGCATGACACAATAACATAATTATTTTCCTTTTTTTATATGTATATTGATGAATGGAAATCCAGATCCACTTCCATCCCATCCATGTACTATGGAAGGAGCATCATATAAATAAATATGAAATACTAGTAGATGAAAACACACAAATAATATGTAATCATGTGTAAGTATGGCATAATAAAAATTTATTTTGTTTTAAATTGTTATTACATGACAATGACTACTTATTTTCCTATATTTTTTATCTGGTTTTGACACAAGAGTCATCATCATCTATACCCTATGAATGACTAATTTCAATGGCCTTGAAGTGGCCAGAACAATATAGCAGTGTCAAAGGTGCAGGTTTTTAAGTGTATCCATGAATATATTTTGAGAAAAGAAATGCACAAGGGGATAAAGATAATAAAATGGATGATATTCAGGCATGAATAAATATTCTAGAAGAAAAAATTAATTGGTAGTATGAGTTATTAGATAATGTTATGGGATGAAATTAAAGATAAGAAATAACACAACAACAACTACTACATGAAGACCCCCCCCCCCCTCTTTGAGGTAAGGCATTCCCCACAAAGGTCTTACTTACTAGAGGTAGTCAATTGTGTCATAACTATTTCTGTGAAATATGAATCAATCATATACTGATACCTTTACTTTACTAATATTCTATATGGTAAAATTGATTATGATTTATATCTATTAGCACCCACCCATTGACTTGTTGTGAGGGGTATAGTATGCAATATCTAAGGATATATTTTACACAATAAACAAATTCCAAAAGATCATGTGAGAGTGGGGATTCATGTAGATCATGAGTCAATCATCAGGCTTCTTATTCCCCTTATTGATCTGGATGTTTTCATAGACAATGTTTCTATTGGAACTTTAATAGCATGGTTGTTTGATCTTATAAAAATACATGTTGACAATGAGGTATGTCCTTTCCAATTTTATCCTTTATGAAAAACCTTTAACAATTAATGAAAAAGGGCCTGAAATAGGGGATGTCATTATATATAGATAAAAGGAATAGGAAATATAAGTTAAAATTAAAATAATCTAAAGGATCAACCAATCAATTGAAATAACCTTTAGAGAGTACCTTTACCCTACCAGTTCAACTACCACATTTACTAAATTTACAAGTTCATGTAGATACAACGTTCAAATATAGTAATGTATACATCATTGATTTTGAAGAACAAATTTATATATAATCCATTACAGACTTTATCAATATTGAGAATGTAGATTAAATCATCAATCATAGATGACTAGGAGTTTCAATTGTAAATGTATACATGAGGTTCATTTTCACTATCTATTTTTTCAATAGCTAGTTTTCTAAGTTAATTATAGTTAAATACTATTCATATTTTCTACATGATTATATGTCAATTCTATTTGATAGGAAAACCCTATGAACAAAAAATTGGACTCATTAGTCCCCACATCACTTATACACAAGAAAGGTCATTGAAAAAAATGAATATTTAAAAAATTTAGACAAACTAGATGAAATGTTTGAAAAGAAACTTACATATGACATGATATTCTTAATACCCCTGATTTAAGGGTAAAATTATAAAATGTAATCATATAAATTATATTTTCATTTCTTTCATTACTTATTCCTTTTTGTTTTTTAGGGACCATCAAATGCTCATTACAATCAGTTTGGATACTCCCAAGATTTATTTTTTATATTTAATGTCTGGATTACTAACAAATTGACCATAAATAATGACATTTATTAGTTTATAATACACTAAATTTATTATTTTATAAATAAACTTTAAGTTATATGTTTTAATGAATTTTTTTTGATAAGGTAGTGTTTAAATATCATCAAAATCATGGTATGACAACAGTCCATAAGCACAAGAATCCTATCAAATTCTATAACTTGATATGTATTAGAGTATATATAATAATAATTCAATTTAAAAATATATTTCAAAACAAATTTCTTATTTTTATTAATGTTTTTATAGTTTACAAAATAAACTTATGATAATGATTGTGGTTACTATATTAGCGAATTTATGAAATATATTATATTCCATAAAAAAACTAGCATCCCCAAAGAGGTATTCCTGGTGATAATTAAAATTTATTTAAAATATTTATTAATGTTTTATATATTTATATATTTTTACTACCACTAGGACTATTGATAGTATATATATTCAAAAGAGGAAATAGATTTTTTTATAAACAAGTGGGTAGAATACATGGTATCAAAATGTGTATAGACATCATGAAGAGGTGAACTCCTACTAATTATTTAGTTAATTTTCTAATAATTTTTCTACTTATTTTTTAGATAATTTTCTTATCATTTATATCTACTATGTATTTAGTTAATTTTCATACATGGCATGGCCGGTATGACTGAAAGTGCCTATTTTTATTTAAAATCTACATTTTAGGAAAAAAACACTTCACATAATCAAAACTTATAAAACACACTCATATTATCTTAATAGTTTAGAACAATGATCCATAATTATGATGTGTATGAATCATACAGACATCAATCTGACCCACGATGTGGTCTATATGACTCAAAGTGTATATTTTCAGTTTAAAATGACATTTTAGTTAAAAAATGCATCACTAACTAAAAACTGATAAAACACACTTGAATTGTCTTAATACTTTATTAAAATGATCTATAAGTCATTTTTTATATTTAAGAATCAACCTCATGTTAATCTGACACATGGTGTAGTTTGTATGACTCAAAGTGCGTGTTTTAATTTAAATTGACATTTTAGTTTAGAAGATGCGTGACATGCTCAAAAATAAGAAAATGAGATCATATTATTTTGTAAATTTAATAAAATATTTCATAAGTCATTTTAGATATATAGGAATCAACTGCACCTCAATCTGATACACAGTGTGGTTAACATGAGTAAAAATGTATGTTTTCAATTTATAAGTGACATTTTAGTTAAAAGAATGTGTCACTTGGTGAAAACTAATAAAATAGACTTGGATTATCTTGATACTTTAGGAAAATTATCCATAATTAATTTTTAAATTTTAGTAATTATCTTCATGTCAATCAGATACACAGTATGACTGGTATGACTCAAAGTGTGTTTTTTAGTTTAAAATGAAATTTTAGATAAGAACACGTGTCACTCACTAAAAACCAATAACACATGCTCATATCATCTTGATACTTTATTAAAATGATCTATAAATTATTTTTGACATATAATAAATAACCATACATCAATCAGACACATGTTGTGACTGATATGACTCAACATGTGTGTTTTCAGTTTAAAAATGACATTTTAGTTAAAAATATTTATCACTCACTAAAACCCAATAAAACATACATGGATTGTCTTGATAAATTATTAAAATTATCCAAAATTCATTTTTGAAACGTAGGAATAAACTACACATCAATCCAACAAATGGTATGGCTGGTATGACTCAAAGTTCATGTTCTAATATAAAATTGACATTTTAGTTCAAAAGAAGTGTGGAATACTCAAAACTGGGTAAATGAATTCTGATTATCTTGATACTTTAATAAAATAGTCCATAAGTCATTTTTGACATGTAGGAATTAACCTCACCTTAATATGATACACAGTGTGACTAGTATGACTCAAAATGTGTGTATTTAATTTAAAAGTGACAATTTAGTTAGAAACATGTGTCACTCACTGAAAATTGAGAAAACTCATTTGTATAGTCTTGACACTTTAAGAAATTGATCCTTAATTAATTTTTGATGTGTATGAATCATTCACACATTAGGCTGATACAAGATGTGACAGGTATAACTCAAAGTCCATGCTTTCAATTTGAAATGACATTTTACACTACTACAAAACTAGGTTTATCCGGTGAAAGGGTTTTAACAGCACTCTCTAAAAGAACTATTAAAAACCCCATTTCTCAGCATTAAAAAAAACTTTGTTAAATTGATCAATTTATCGGTGCTTGTAAAAAATCACTGATAAAGCCCCCCCACCCACTTTATCAATGTTAATAAAAAAGCGCTAATAAAACGAGCATTTATCACCGCTTCTAAAAATGCACGGATAAAAGGGGTCTTTATCAGTGCTTTTAAAAAAGTTTTGATAAAAGGGTGGTTTTTATCCACACTTTTTTAGAATATCTGATAAATACCCTCCTTTATCGGTGCTTTTTTACTAGCACTGATAAAGGGTATATTTCAAAAAATATATATATTTCATTAATGGACACCCTTAGCAGAAGTTATGGTCGTTTGGAGTCATTATGGGCCTTTTTGGACTCAATATAGATTATATAGGGTTTCCATGGTTCATTGAGGCATAGATATTATCTTAATATTTAATTTGATATGTGGTAGAGGCAAAATAGACACCCGGTTAAGAAGCCATGGCCTTTTGAAAAGTCGTTGAATGTGAAAAACCCTTGAAACCCTGAAAAGATCACAACTTTCGATTCAGGAATCCATTTCAACTCCAAAACCAATAAAATCAAATATTATTAAATGGGATAAAACCCCATGATATTTAAATCATTTTATAATCAAAGGAATAAAATATATTACAATTTCAAAAAAGTTAGATTTCGAACTCAAACTTCAAATGGCCATAACTTTTGATCCGGGTGTCCATTTGGGATATACCACATATCAAATCGAATCCCATGATGATATATATGCCATAGAGGGTTTATTATTGAGTTTGAAAATATTTTTACTACTTTTTAACCACCAAAAATTCCCAGAAGGCCTCTAAAACTGAGTTTTTAGTCGTCGACCCTGGTTTCTTAAAATTTAAATGGCTATAACTTTCTATCTAGGTGTTTGTTCGGCTTTTACCACATATAATATTAAATATCATTTCATTATATTTTATTTGACAAGTTTTGGAGATGAAACATACTATCAAATCAGAAGTTATGGTCGTTTTAGGTTTTTTAGGGTTTTCAGAATTTCTTAATGTTTTTATGTGTTTAAAGGGTTTTTAGAGTTAATGTCCATTTTAAAAAATATATATATAAATCATTATTTATTTAATATATATATATATATATTTTTATTAAAAGATATAATGAAATATATATAAATATACAGGTATATCATAAAATGTAAAACAAAACAGTATAGGAGAGTAGAAAAGGCACTGGTGTATAAGATGTAGGTCCCAAGTTTGAAACTCTCTGGAGGTCGGGGCATATGCTAAATCACTAATAAATGGGTGGGGGAAGTGCTGATGAAGTGGGGGTGGGAAGCGCTGATAAAGAGGGTGGGTGGGGCGATGGTGAAGGGGGTGTGAAAAAAATTATACTCTTTATCAGCAAGGCCTTTATCAGTGATTTTTTAGCACTTTTAAAGCTAACCCTTTAACAACAATTGCATTATAAGTGCTTATATAGTGCTGATAAATCCCCTTTACTAGCGCTGTTAAAGGCCCAATTTGTAGTAGTGTTAGTTAAAAATGTGTGTTACACACTAAAAACATATAAAACACACTTGAATTATCTTTATATTTTAGTAAAATGATCCATAAATCATTTTTTATGTATATGAATTAGTCATATGTCAATCTGATCCACAGTGTGTCTGGTATAACTCAAAGTGCATGTTTTTCTTTAAAATTTACATTTTAGTTCAAAACATGCATCACATACTCAAAATTAAGAAAATACACTTTTATTATCTTGATACTTTAGTAAAATGATCAATAAATCATTTTTGACATGTCAGAATCAACCACATGTTAATCTAACACATGGTGTGCCCACTATGACTTGAAGTGTATGTTTTCAGTTTAAAAGTGACATTTTATTAATGAATTGTATCATATTTATGTTTAATTTATCACTTTATAGTATTACTAACATAATAATTGTTTTTTTATATAAGTAAATTCCTTTTTTGAGATGGGGTGGTTTTTTTAACAATTGGTAGCATGATTAGGCTCTTTTTAGAGGGGTTCGGGGTCTAAAGATAATGGAACATTAATGTTTTTGAATTTGTTGATGTTTGTGAAAAATTGTACATACACATGTAATTGTACATAGTAATTTTTGAAATGTTTATAATCATTTTATAGTTTTTATATTTTATATTGTGATATAAATTTAATTGAAATTAAATTTTATATTTACTATAAGAGTATTTTGTAATCTCAGCAACACATTTTTGCATCTTTTCTTTTATCAGTGCTAGAAATAAAACTGATAAAAGTTCACATTATAAGTGGTAAAAAAGAACTGATAAAGAGACCCCTTTACCAGTTCTAAAAAAAGTGTTGATAAAGGGTCCTATTTATCAGTGATATGATAACATCGATAAAGGATGCCCTTTATTAGGGTTAATAAATAGTACTTTGATTAGTGTTGTTTTTAGCACTGATAATAGCAGTTGGGTTTTAAAAGTGCTTACAACATCAATTCTTTTTTAGCACTAACGAAGGATATTTTTAGTGCTAATAAATCTCATATCTACAGTATTGGGGTAAAGTAAAAAATAGATAAGTGCCTTTCATATGAAAACAAGAGGGTAAAATGACATGTGTTATCCGCCTTTATAATTAATATGGGTAATCATTTTTGAGGACTCATGAATATGGTACATGCATGATATTTGCGAGGGAAATTAGAAGATAGGATTTTTTTATTAACATGATATCATCATGAAATCTAGTACATCATGTCAAACTATATGGGTTAGACACAGAGACTACATGGACCAGTGGAGCAAGGTGACACAAATAACACTGAACACGTACACACAACATGCATATAGAGACCCAAAATTGACATACATGGACATTACATTACTTTTTCGGAATACTTAAAACATAACAAAAATAGACACCCAAAGACCGTATTGTTTTAGTGTCTTTGGAAACTCATAACATAATCCTATAATTATGGTGAAAGATCTTCAACATCTCCCATAAAGATCTTCCCCTATTGTTTTCTTACCTAAAAACTTTATTTATATCTTAGGGAAAAGAAAACGTAGAAAGGGTGAGTTCAAATTCTCAGCAAGGGTAAACATGGAGAACATAAAACAAACCATAAACATTTTAACATAAAAAACATGAACATAAAATTTAAACATCAAAATCTTGAGCAATGACATAAATCTTGGCAGTACGTAAGGTATGGATCATAAAGGAACATTAACCATGAAATAATATCATTTTAATAAAACATGTAATTGTGGAAAACTTATAAGCACAAATTATGATTTCCATAGTAGCCAAGGCATTTCTTCCAAGACCATCATAGCGGACGAAGACCATTACTGAACCGGGTTTACTTGTTGTTCCAGCCCTATATTACTGAACTAGATTTACTTTCCTCTCTAGTAATATCTATCTAAAGAGATATAAATCTTTACCCAATGCATTTGAGAGAGATATATGTCCCACCCATCTCATAATGAAATCATTCTTACATATTCCACAAAACATAAATCATTCATCATATCATAACCCAATAAATAATATGGGTTTTCTTAAACATAATTCTATCATAACATAATCCATATAAAATACCAATCCATCCTTAAAATAATCAAATCATAGTAACAATAGTTATATAAATATAACCCTATTTAAAAGTGTCATCTTAGATAGAAAATAATTTTCATAAAACACCTGAACTTAGTTCTTGAGGAAAATATCTTTTCTTCTTCAAAAACATTTTATTTTCTCAAAATGTCATGAAAATTTAAAAGAAAAGAAGTTAATTTAAAATAAACTTGAAAAATTGTAAATTAATCTTCATTTAAATAATGCTTTATGAAATTTTATCAATCCGTTCATGTTGTATAAGTTAAAAAATAATTCTCCCCGTACTTTTATCGGAAAAGTCAAAAATTACCTCGTATGGTAAACAAAAGAAAGATTCCTTACATACCACATAATAAAAGTCAAAATGGGTAAACATTACTTTAAACATACATGGAATAATATTAAAGACTTTATGAAAACATTTTTATAAAACATGGACATGGATGATAAATATAACCCCAGTAAATACTTATGTAAAAGCAATCTCGGATAAAAATGAGATTCCAAAATTATCCCTTACCTTATGTCTGATATGCTTTGTACATATCTGAAAATTATTTATAATGATTTAAATAATGTCATTTACTTATTAAAGAATCATAGTCATTTTTATGATATCATATATGGTTATATTCTTATCTGTTTATTAGTAAGATTTCATTGTTACTCGTTATTCGGGTGTTAACAGCTTTAGGTTATTATGCATGTTTTCTCAAATAAATTCTTATTATTAATTTTAGGTTATAGTTATATAATTTAAATAATGTTATTAGTATTTTATATATCATATTTATTCATTTAATTCATTTATATAACCATTCTTAAATGAAGATCATGTAGAATGAATCACATCACATCGTGGAGACAGTAAGCTGTACGTACGCAAGAGCGACCATATTATTCCCATGATTGTGGAATTGTATTGAAGTGTATGGTGTATAATATTTCATAATAAATATAAATTTAAAATAATAATATATATTTATTTCTTCCATCATTATACCCATCCAAGTATGTTGGTGATGAAAAACAGATTACACCACGGCGTGGAGATGGTAGGCCATACGTACGCACGCGTAGTGATTTTATTTTTCATAGGATGGATAGAAGATGGAATATGGTTGTTTCATATTCATAATAACATATCAATATACAAGTTATACTGTAGTTATTACTTAACAATGAAATAACTCATATAGAGAAATTAGAAGAAGAAAGAAGTTTGAAAGAATCGGTAAAGGGTATTACCTCTTCTTCGACGTGTCTCTTCCAAACCTCCTCTTAGAGCACTAAAGTTAGTCTTTGAAAAATAAAAGGACCTCTATTATGTTTCTAGGGAAGTTTAAAAGGGAAATTTACAGGATTTTTCCAAGTTTGAAGGCTCAAAATGGAGTGAAGAGGAGAGGGAGTAGGTGCCCTTTTATAAGAGAGGAGAGGGGCACTTTTGGAAACCTCAAAAATATTAATTTATAATAAACTCAAACCCCAATTAAAAACCTCAAAAATGACTCAACTTATAATATGAGATTATAAAGGGTTGTAATATCATCAAAAAATAAAATTTATACTTGTTTTTATTTTATTTTAAACCTTATCATTTTGATTTATCCTTATTTAATCTATTTAATTTTATTTGTGGTAATAATATTCTAACATTTTAATGGTTATAAATACTTACTTATGTGTTGTTAATTGTCCATAATTGGATAATTTATGAAATTTTAGACCATATAATTTTCAATTTTTAATTTTTAACTATTTTTTTAATTTTTAAACAATTTAATAATATGTTATTTTTATAAAATACCAATAGTGTCAATTTTGACACTATTCGTTTATTTGAATTTAAATAAAATCCACACAGATGATAGATTCGAAACAAAATATTTAATATATTCCTAAAATGTCATATAATTAAATAAAATTAATGGAAAACATTAATTAGTTCATATAATATTTATTTTAATATTTTTAAAACCATTTATTTGATATTTCTATTAATAAAATAATTACTACAACATTGTTGTATAATTATTTAATATACTTATTTGTTGCATAAAAATTAAAAATAAAATACTATGATGAATATAAATCTAATATATTTTATAAGAACACTTTTAGTCGAATTTATCTTCTAAAAATCCCAACTTTTAAAATGTTATGTTTATTAAATTGTGAAGGTGACAACTTTGACATCCTTTAAAATAAAATAATATAAGTGTCATAATCTCTTTTATAAGACTCCAAATGGTCAAAAAGTATACCCTTGGATACTTATGGTTTATCTATACTCTACTAATAAGTTTTGGACAAGTTTTTTGGCCTTTGGATGGGTATTATTATTTTAATAAAAACTATATTATTGATTTTTTACTAAATAAATAATTTATGCATCATTAATGTATAAGCTATTAAGGTAATTATATATTTTTTTAAAATTAAAAATAAATTACCATGATAAAGAAAAAAAATTTATCTTTAAAATTAGTATTTATAATATAATTTAAATTTTGTATAACCTTATATTAAAAATAATTTAATTATTAAAGTTTGAGTGAGACATATTTCACTTTTCATTAAATAAAATAAATTAATTGTCTCAATCTCATCCAAGTGGGTTCTAATAGATACTATTTCGACCCAAGTAGGTTTTATAGTAAAATATAATCATCCATTTATATCAAGACAAGTGTTAGGGTAATTTTATGATATTATTTTTACCCTTAATTACCTGATTTACCTTTAACTGTGGTAAATAAAATTTACCGTAGTTACTATTCATAATTCCCAAAAATAAATATAGACTATTAAAATAATTTTTACCTAATGATTCCAAATATGGAATCCATTTTTTCAAATTTAAGACACATAAGTTGTAGTAATTAATTTCAAATTAATCCCATTGTCGAGAAAATGGGTTTTAAAAGCTAAAACATTGTAAAAGATTAAAATTTTTTACCTATGAATTCAATGTAAAATTAATGATAATGACATAAATTATATTAAATGGTAAAAAAATATTCTATTTATACTTTAAAACCATCAAATATTATAATTTAACCATATAAATTATCTCGATGAAAAAAATTGGTTTAATTAAAAATTTAGCGTATTTTTACTATTCATAAAAATATGAAAGTTAAAAAAATATTCAAAGTAATATTTTATATAATTATTCCAAATAAGAAGTTTAATTTTTAAAATTGAACTTTAAAAATTTCAAAAACTAGATTTAAAATGGGTGCACCATCAAAAGGCGGAAAAACTGCATTTTTTGAAAAATACTTATTTTATCTGAAAATTTGATTTTGTTTTCATAACATGTTCTATAAAATGTGTAAGATGAGTGATAATTTTATAAAATTAAAAATTTGGTTAATACTATTCATAATGTCTAGTTCGTAATAATATTATAATAATATATCGTTGTTTAGTGAAACTCGGTATTGCGTACCACGCAAGATATCGAGGAAGGTCGCTCTTGCGTGTAACGCAAGCCAAGTCAGTGTTGCATATAGTGAAATATTCCTTTGTTGTTTTGTATAACAGAATCCAAACATTGTTCTTTTATACATTGGAAAAAAATCTATCCTCAGTGTTGTGTAAAATAAATTCTATAAAATGAACTTGAAATCATGTGTAACACAGGTAAAGAATAGTGTTGCATATACTGAAAGCTAATACGATGTTGACTATAACACAATAAAATCTTGGTTTTGTATACAACACAAGACATTGAAGAAATTAAATATAATAAATCTCATAAATTCTCAGGGTGTTACATTCTACCCCCCTTAAAATGAATTTCATCCTTGAAATTCGGTGGGTTTATAAATGGTTTTCTACATGAAAGTTTCTTTCATAGAATCTCACATCATAAAAAGTAATAATAAAACTTAATTTAAAAAAAGAATTTTATAAATATAATGGCTACCCAAAGTAACTCATCACTGGGTTTCCACATAGGAGAACATAGGTGAAAACATGGATATGGAAGAGAAATCTAACCATCAAGTTCGGATGAAGAGTGGTAGAGAATGTGGCTATGAAAAAATCCAAAAATCACAAAGCCATAAATTTGTGATGATCTAAGGTACTATCTCATTCATTGGATATGATGGTACTAGGACAACATTTTTGGTTTTCAAGATCATTTCCCTAAAGTTGATGAATTTTTTCATAAGGATAAATACTTACTTGATTTCAGTGTAATATCATCATGGGTCATTCCATGAACAATTTCCACCTCATCTCTTATTTAAATAAATGAAGTTGAATTTTTCATTCTTGAAGTGTTAGCAGATCGAGCAATATAATGATAGGTCATTCCATCTGTCTCTATCACAAAAATGTTAGCACAAGTTATTAAATATACATAAGTTCATCTATGATGAGATTAATCATATATGATTCCAAAAATGGACTTATACTTCATCTATCATACCACTTAATAAAATAAAACTAATTTCTACAAACCAGGGACTTCCTGTAGGCTTGTGGTAGGAAATAAATGCTTGTCACACTTCGGTTGTGGGTTCGATTCCCACATCCTTGTCTGACGCGATGGGTTATCACCCATCCTACGGGTTATCCTTTTTCTAAAACTATACTATTATAACATTCTGAAATAATAATAAAAAGTTCTAGCCTTAAAGAATACTATCTGATGTCCAACTTAATTCATTCCAACCTTTAGGCTTATCCAAAATACTTTTGTCCAATCTCACAGTACGAAGAAAACAATTACCACAAAGGTTATATACCATCATTTATCCCCCATATATCATAAGATATATCTTGTTGCTCACATTCCAAAAAATTGTAGGACTTCATCAGGCATCCAATTGAAATATGATAATAACATAAATTATTGTAGAACCTTAGTGACAACATGAACTCCATTAAAATCAACTCTTTCCACACACCAAATATACTAAAAATTCTATATACTCAAACCATGATATCACTTTGTCCTTTTATCAATCATAATCTCATTAATACTATCAAACATATTATTTTATCTTTATCCATTAATTATTCACATATCATCTACTTTCCAAAAATATTTCAATCACTTTTCATGGTTACCGGTACCATATAATTATGGAAACCATAATAGACCAATACATAGATATTCCAATATTCCATAATACTATAAATGATATTCCACAACACTATTTTGAAATCCCATTACATAAACACTTAATAATTCTATTACTTCATTGTCATACTCAACATCTCTAATAGTGATCACATGTGACTTTCCTTAATCTTTTGCCTTAATAGGTTGTTGATGTCCATCATCATTAACCCTTGTATTAGGGAATTTATTAGAATAATTTCCCATTTCCTTCCACTTATAGAATTGAAGTGTTGGTGGTTCATTCTCTATAGTCTTTTCTCTATTCACATCATTAGCTACATTTTTCTCATTACTTCGGTACTCAGCTTCTCAATGGCTTTATTTTCCACACTTAAAACATTTTCTAATACCTTTAATACAATCTCCATCATGCTTCTTTCCAAACTTTGAGCATAATGAAACATTCATCTTCTTTTCACCATTGTTTTGAGATTTTTCCTTGAACTCCATCTTTCGTTTCTTGTCAAAACCATAAGATGGATATGTAACACCAACTTCCAGTTCTAACTTTATAGCACAACGCACAATCTCTTCATAGCTACTAAAGTCTCTTATAGCTAATTCCATTCAGATACTTAGTTTTAATCCACTAAAGAATCGATCAACTTTACTTTCAGTTTGGATGATAAAACCAGATGCATACCTTGCAAGCCTTGTAAAATTTTCCTTGTATATACCAACAGATTCATCATCCTTTTTCTTAAGCTCAAGGAACTCCTTTTCCATCTTTGTTCAAATAATATGAGGAAATTACTTATTGAAAAATAAGTTCTTGAAATCATCCCATTCCATGGATTCAATTTCATCTTGGGGACTTGTATTCTTAATTAGAGTCCACCACTGGTCTACTTAACCTTCTAAATGGTAAACAACCAAAATGGATTTTTCATGTTCTGAATAGTGAAATATGGAAAATATATTTTCAATGGTACTAATCCATTGTTCAGAAACAAGTGGATTAGAAGACCCAATGAAAGAAGGTGGATGTTGCCTCATGAAGGACTCAATAGAATATTGTTCCCTTCTCTGCTCATTTGGAAGTCCAGAATGATTCATAGCTTGTGTAAGTATAGAAATAAGATTTTTCGCTCCATCTCCCATAACATTTTTTTGTTCAGGAGGAAAATCATTGCATTTCCCATTGCATTGATCATTAACACGGTTCCTTCGGGTTCCATCCATTATCTAAAACCCAAAAAGAATAGTGTGAGAGGCAAAAATCATACTAGGAAAACAACATAATCAAGGGGGGGTACTTTCAATCTCTAACATTTTAGGTTTAATCCTAGGTTATTCATGATTGTTATCATAATTCTAGGATTGTGACCTATACTAATACTTAACCTTAGGGAAATCCCTAGACATACCTTAGAAATATCTCTAGGGATCTCACTAAAGTTTTCGCATCCTAGTTTCCAAAGGTTAACTAAATCATCACTCTAATACAATTATAGAGATTCAAAATTTACGTACATGGACATTACATTACTTTTAAGGAATACTTAATACATAACAAAAACATATGCCCAAAGTCTGTATTAGTTTAGTGTCTTTGAAAACTCATAACATAATCTTCTAATCATGGTGAAAGATCTTCAATATCTCCCATAAAGATATTATCCTTTTGTTTTTTACCTAAAACCTTTCTTTATATCCTGGGGAAAAGAAAACATATAAAAGGTGATATCAAATTCTCATCAAGGGTAAACATAGAGAACATAAAACAAACCATAAACATTTGAACATAAAAACATGAATATAAAATTTAAACATCAAAATCTTGAGCAATGACATAACTCTTGGCAGTACGTAAGGCATGGATCATAAAGGAACATTAACCATGAAAGAATAGAATTGGAATAAAACATTTAATTGTGGAAAACTAATAAGCCCATATTATTATTTCCATAGTAGCTAAGACATTTCTTCCAAGACCATCATAGTGGACGAAGTCCATTACTGAACCGGGTTTACTTATCATTCCAGCCCTGTATTACTGAACCAGATTTACTTTCCATTCCATCCATGTCTATCTCATGAGATATAAATATTTACCTAATGAATTGGAGGGAGATATTGGTCCCATCCATCTCATAATTAAATCATTCTTACATGTTCCACAAAACATAAATCATTCATCATATCATAACCCAATAAATAATATGGGTTTTCTTAAACATAATTCCATCATAACATAATCCATATAAAATACCATTCTATCCTTAAAATAATAAAATCATAGTAACAATATGGATAGAAACATAACCCTATTTAAAAGTTTCATCTTATATGGAAAATAATTTTCATAAAACACTTGAACGTAGTTCTTGAGGAAAATATCCTTTCTTCTTCAAAAATATTTTCTTTTCTCAAAATGTCATGAAAATTTAAAAGAAAATAATTTAATTTAAAATAAACTTGAAAAATTTTAAATTAATATTCATTTAAATAATAATTTATGAAAGCGTAGCAATTTATTTATGCTGTATAAGTTAGAAAAAACATTATCCTCGTACTTTTACCTGAAAAGTCAAAAAGTACCTCGTAATGGAAACAAAATAAAGATTCCTTCCATACCACATAGTAAAATTCAAAAAGGGGTAAAAATTACTTTAAACATACATGAAAGAATATTAAACATGTTATGAAAACATTTTTATAAAACATGTACATGGATGATAAATATAACCCCAGTAAATACTTATGTATAAGCAATCTCGGATAAAAATGAGATTGCAAAATTATCCCTTACCTTAAGTTTAATATAATTTATATGTATCCGAAACTCCTGTATAATGATTTAAATAATTTCATTTACTTATTCAATAATCATATTCATTTTTATTATATCATATATGGTCATATTCTTGTCTCTTATTAGTAACATTTCATTGTTACTTGTTATTTAGGTGTTAACAGCTTTATGTTCTTATGCATGTTTTGTCAAATAAATTCTTATTGCCATTTTTAGGTTATAGTTATATCATTTAAATAATGGTATTAGTATTATATATATAATATTTATTAATTCAATTCATTTATATAATCATTATTCAATGAAGATCATGTAGAATGAATCACATCACATTGTGGAGACAGTAGGTCGTACGTACGCACGAGCGACGATATCATTCCCATGATTGTGGAATTGTATTGAAGTGTATGGTGTATAATATTTCAGAATCAATATAAATTTACAATAATAATATATATTTATTTCTTCCATCATTATACCCATCCAAGTATGTTGGTGATGAAAAACAAATTACACCATGGCGTGAAGATGGTAGGTCGTACGTACGCACGCGTGGTGATTTTATTTTTCATAGGATGGATAGAAGATGGAATATGGTTGTTTCATATTCATAATGACATATCAGTATACAAGTAATAATATAGTTATTACTTAATAATTAAATAACTCATATAGATAAATTAGAAGAAGAAAAAAGTTTGAAAGAATCGGTAAAGGGTATTACCTCTTCTTCGACGTGCCTCTTCTAAACCTCATCTCAGAGCACTAAAGTTGGTCTTTGAAAAATACAATTACCTCTATTAAGTTTATAGGGAAGTGGATAAGGGAAATTTATAGGGTTTTTCCAAGTTTTAAGGCTCAAAATGGAGTGAAGAGGAGAGGGAGTAGGTTCCCTTTTATATGAGAGGAGAGGGGCACTTTTGGAAACCTCAAAAATATTAATTTATAATAAATTCAAACCCCACTTAAAAACCTCCAAAATGACTCAACATATAATATGAGATGAGAAAGGGTTGTAATATCATCAAAAAATAAAATTTATACATGTTTTTATTTTATTTTAAACCTTATCATTTTGATTTATCCTTATTTAATCTATTTAATTTTATTTGTGGTAATAATATTCTAAATTTTAAATGGTTATAAATACTTACTTATGTGTTGTTAATTGTCCATAATTGGATAATTTATGATATTTTAGACCATATAATTTTCAATTTTTAATTTTTAAATATTTTTGTAATTTTTAAACAATTTAATAATATGTTATTTTTATAAAATACCAATAGTGTCAATTTTGACACTATTCGTTTACTTGAATTTAAATAAAAACCACACAGATGATATATTCAAACCAAAATATTTAATAGATTCCTAAAATGTCATATTCACCAATAAAATTAATGGTACACATTAATTAGTTCATATAATAATTATTTTAATATTTTTAAAACCATTTATTTGATATTTCTATTAATAAAATAATTACTACAACATTGTTGTATAATTATTTAATATACTTATTTGTTGCATAAAATTAAAAATAAAATACTATGATGAATATAAATCTAATATATTTTATAAGAACACTTTTAGTCGAATTTATCTTCTAAAAATCCCAACTTTTAAAATGTTATATTTATTAAATTATGAAGGTGACAACTTTGACATCCTTTAAAATAAAATAATATAAGTGTCATAATCTCTTTTATAAGACTCCAAATGGTCAAAAAGTCTACCCTTGGATACTTATGGTTTATATATACTCTACTAATAAGGTTTGGTCAAGTTTTTGGTCCTTTGGATGGGTATTATTATTTTAATAAAATCTATATTATTGATTTTTTACTAAATAAATAATTTATGCATCATTAATGTATAAGCAATTAAGGTAATTATATATTTTTTAAAAATTACAAATAAATTACCATGATAAAGAAAAACATTTTATATTTAAAATTAGTATTTATAATATAATTTATATTTTGTATAACCTTATATTAAAAATAATTTAATTATTAAAGTTTGAGTAAAAAAATATTTCACTTTTCATTAAATAAAATAAATTAATTGTCTCAATCTCATCCTAGTGGGTTATAATAGATACTATTTCGACCCAAGTATGTTTTATAGTAAAATATAATCATCCATTTATATCAAGACAAGTGTTAGGGTAATTTTATGATATTATTTTTACCCTTAATTACCTGATTAACCTTTAACTGTGGTAAATAAAATTTACTGTAGTTACTATTCATAATTCCCAAAAAAAAATATTTCCTATTAACATAATTTGGACCTACTGATTCCAAATATGGAATCCATTTTTTAAAATTTAAGACACATAAGTTTCAGTAATTAATTTAAAATTAATCCCATTGCTGAGAAAATGGGTTTTAAAAGCTAAAACATTGTAAAAGATTGACATGTTTTTACCTATGAATTCAATGTAAAATTAATGATAATGAAATAAATTATATTAAATGGTAAAACTATATTCTAATTATACTTTAAAACCATTAAATATTATAATTTAACCATATAAATTATCTCGATGAAAAAAATTATTTTTAATTAAAAATTTAGCGTATTTTTACTATTCATCAAAATATGAAAGTTATAAAAAAATTATTCAATGTAAATTTTTATATACTGATTCCAAATAAGAATTTTAATTTTTAAAATTAAACTTTAAAAATTTCAAAAACTAGATTTAAAATGGGTGCGCCATCAAAAGGCGGAAAAACTGTATTTTTTGAAAAATACTTATTTTATTTGAAAAATTGATTTTGTTTTCATACCATGTTCTATAAAATGTGTAAGATGAGTGATAATTTTATAAAATTAAAATTTTGGTTAATACTATTCATAACAGCTAGTTCATAATAATATTATAATAATATATCGTTGTTTAGTGAAACTCGGTATTGCGTACCACGCAAGATATCGAGGAAGGTCGCTCTTGCGTGTAACGCAAGCCAAGTCAGTGTTGCATGTAATGAGATCTTCCTTTTTTATTTCATATAACAGAATCCAAACATAGTTCTTTTATACATTGGAAAAAAAATCTATCCTCAGTATTGTGTAAAATAAATTCTATAAAACGAACTTGAAATCATGTGTAACACAAGTAAAGAATAGTATTACATATACTGCAAGCTAATACGATGTTGCCTATAACACAATAAAATCTTGGTTTTGTATACATCACAAGACATTGAAGCAATTAAATATAATCAATCTCATAAATTCTCAGGGTGTTACATTCTACCCCCCTTAAAATGAATTTCATCCTCGAAATTCGGCGGGTTTATAAATGGTTTTCTAAATGAAAGTTTCTTTCATAGAATCTCACATCGTAAAAAGTAATACTAAAACTTAATTTAAAAAAAAAGAATGTTATAAATATAATGGCTACCCAAAGTAACTCATCACTGGGTTTCCACATAGGATAACATAGGTGAAAACATGGATATGGAAGAGAAATCTAACCATCAAGTTCTGATGAAGAGTGGTAGAGAACGTGGCTATGAAAAAATCCAAAAATCACAAAGCCATAAATTTGTGATGATCTAAGGTACCATCTCATTCATCAGATATGAGGGTACTAGGGCAACATTTTTGGTTTTCAAGATCATTTCCCTAAAGTTGATTAATTTTTTCATAAGGATAAATACTTACTTGATTTCAGTGTAATATCATCATTGGTCATTCCATGAACAATTTCCACCTCATCTCTTATTTAAATAAATGAAGTTGAATTTGTTATTCTTGAAGTGTTAGCAGATCATGAAATATAATGATAGGTCATTCTATCTGTCTCTATCACAAAAAGGTTAGCACAAGTTATTAAATATACACAAATTCATCTATGATGAGTTTAATCATATATGGTTCCAAAAATGGACTTATACTTCATCTATCATACCACTTAATAAAATAAAACTAATTTCTAAAAACCAGAGACTTCCAGTAGTCTTGTGGTAGGCAATAAATGCTTGTCACACTTCGGTTGTGGGTTCGATTCCCACATCCTTGTCTGACGCGATGGGTTATCGCCCATCCTATGGGTTATCCTTTTTCTAAAACTATACTATTATAAAATTCCAAAATAATAAAAAAAGTTATAGCCTTAAAGAATACTATCTGATGTCCAACTTAGTTCATTCCAACATTTAGGCTTATCCAAAATACTTTTGTCCAATCTCACAGTATGAAGAAAACAATTACCAGAAAGGTTATATACAATCATTTATCCCCCTTATATCATAAGGTATATCTTGTTGGTCACATTCCAAAAAATTGAAGGACTTCATCATGCATCCAATTGAAATATGATAATAACATAAATTATCGTAGAACCTTAGTGACAACATGAACTCCATTAAAATCAACTCTTTCCACACACCAAATATTCTAAAAATTTTATATACTCAAACCATGATATCACTTTTTCCTTTTATCAATAATAAGCTCATTAATACTATCAAACATATTATTTTATCCTTATCCCTTAATTATTCACATATCCTCTACTTTCCAAAAATATTTCAATCACTTTTCATGGTTACCAGTACCATATAATTATGGAAACCATAATAGACCAATACATAGATATTCCAATATTCCATAATACTATAAATGATATTCCACAACACTATTTTGAAATCCCATTACATAAACACTTAATCCTTATATTACTTCATTTTCATACTCAACATCGCTAATAGTGATCACATGTGACTTTCCTTAATCTTTTTCCTTAAGAGGTTGTTGATGTCCATCATCATTAACCCTTGTATTAGGGCATTTCTTAGAATAATTCCCCATTTCCTTTCACTTATAGAATTGAAGTGTTGGTGGTGTATTCTCTATAGTATTTTCTCTATTCACATAATTAGATACCTTTTTCCCATTACTTCGGTACTCGGCTGCTCAATGACCTTCTTTTCCACACTTAAAACATTTTCTAATACCTTTAATACAATCTCCAGCATGCTTCTTTCCACACTTTGAGCATAATGAAACATTCATCTTCTTTTCACAATTGTTTTGAGATTTTTCCTTGAACTTAATCTTTCGTTTCTTGTCAAAACCATAAGATGGATATGTAACACCAACTTCCAGTTCTACCTTTATAGCACAACGCACAATATCTTCATAGCTAATAAAGTCTCTTATAGCTAATTCCCTTCAGATACTTGGTTTTAAGCCACTGAAGAATCGATCAACTTTACTTTCAGTTTGGATGATAAAACCAGATGCATACCTTGCAAGCCTTGTAAAATTCACCTTTTATATACCAATAGATTCATCATCCTTTTTCTTAAGCTCAAGGAACTCCTTTTCCATCTTTTTTCAAATAATACGAGGAAAGTACTTGTTTAAAAATAATTTCTTGAACTCATCCCATTCCATGGATTCAATTTCATCTTGGGGCCTTGTATTCTTAATTAGAGTCCACCACTGGTCTGCTTAACCTTCTAAACGGTAAACAACCAAAATGGATTTTTCATGTTCTGAATAGTGAAATATGGAAAATATCTTTTCAATGGTACTAATCCATTGTTCAGAAACAAGTGTATTAGAAGACCCAATGAAATAAGGTGGATGTTTCCTCATGAAGGAATCAATAGAATATTGTTCCCTTCTCTGCTCATTTGGAAGTCCAGAATGATTCATAGCTTGTGTAAGTATAGAAATAATATTTTTCGCTCCATCTCCCATAACATTTTTTTGTTCAGGAGGAAAATCATTGCATTTCCGATTGCATTGATCATTAACACGGTTCCTTCGGGTTCCATCCATTATCTAAAACCCAAAAATAATAGTGTGAGAGGAAAAAATCATACTAGGAAAACAACATAATCAAAGGGGGTGTACTTTCAATCTATAAAATCTTAGATTTAATCCTAGGTTATTCATGATTTTTATCATAATTCTAGTATTGTGACCTATACTTATACTTAACCTTAGGGACATCCCTAGACATACCTTAAAAATATCTCTAGGGATCTCACTAAAGTTTTCGCATCCTAGTTTCCAAAGGTTAACTAAATCATCACTCTAATACCAACTATAGAGACCCAAAATTGACGTACATGGACATTACATTACTTTTAAGTAATACTTAATACATAACAAAAACATATGCCCAAAGACTATATTAGTTTAGTGTCTTTGGATACTCATAACATAATCTTCTAGTCATGGTGAAAGATCTTCAACATCTCCTATAAAGATCTTATCCTTTTGTTTTCTTACCTAAAACCTTTCTTTATATCCTGGGGAAAAGAAAACATAGAAAGGGTGAGATAAAATTTTCATCAAGGGTAAACATGGAGAATATAAAACAAACCATAAACATTTGAACATAAAAACATGAATATAAAATTTAAACATCAAAATCTTGAGCAATAACATAAATCTTGGCAGTACGTAAGGCATGGATCATAAAGGAACATTAACCATGAAAGAACAGAATTGGAATAAAACATGTAATTGTGGAAAACTAATAAGCACATATTATGATTTCCATAGTAGCCAAGACATTTCTTCCAAGACCATCATAGTGGACGAAGTCCATTACTGAACCGGGTTTACTTATCATTCCATCCCATTATTACTAAATCGGATTTACTTTCCATTCCATCCATGTCTATCTCATGAGATATAAATCTTTACCTAATGAATTGGAGGGAGATATTGGTCCCACCCATCTCATAATTAAATCATTCTTACATGTTCCAAAAAATATAAATCATTCATCATATCATAACCCAATAAATAATATGGGTTTTCTTAAACATAATTCCATCATAACATAATCCATATAAAATACCATTCTATCCTTAAAATAATAAAATCATAGTAACAATAGGGATAGAAACATAACCCTATTTAAAAGTGTCATCTTATATGGAAAATAATTTTCATAAAACACTTGAACGTAGTTTTTGAGGAAAATATCCTTTCTTCTTCAAAAACATTTTCTTTTCTCAAAATGTTGTGAAAATTTAAAAGAAAAGAATTTAATTGAAAATAAACTTGAAAAATTGTAAATTAATCTTCATGTAAATAATTATTTATGAAAGCGTAACAATTTATTTATGTTGTATAAGTTATAAAAAACATTATCCTTGTACTTTTACCGGAAAAGTCAAAAAAGTACCTCGTATGGGAAATAAAAGAAATATCCCTTCCATACCACATAGTAAAATTCAAAAAGGGGTAAAAATTACATTAAACATACATGGAATAATAGTAAACTCATTATGAAAACATTTTTATAAAACATGGACATGGATGATAAATATAACCCCAGTAAATACTTATGTATAAGCAATCTCGGATAAAAATGAGATTGCAAAATTATCCCTTACCTTAGGTCTAATATGATTTGTATGTATCTGAAACTCCTTTATAATGATTTAAATAATGTCATTGACTTATTCAATAATCATATTCATTTTTATGATATCATATATGGTCATATTCTTATCTTTTATTAGTAACATTTCATTGTTACTTGTTATTTAGGTGTTAACAGCTTTATGTTCTTATGCATGTTTTGTCAAATAAATTTTTATTCCTCTTTTTAGGTTATAGTTATATCATTTAAAGAATGGTATTAGTATTATATATATAATATTTATTCATTAAATTCATTTATATAATCATTATTCAATGAATATCATGTAGAATGAATCACATCACATTGTGAAGACAGTAGGTCGTACGTACGCACGAGCGACGATATCATTCCCATGATTGTAGAATTGTATTGAAGTGTATGGTGTATAATATTTCAGAATAAATATCACTTTAAAATAATCATATATAGTTATTTCTTCCATCATTATACTCATCCAAGTATGTTGGTGATGAAAAACATATTACACCACGGTGTGGAGATGGTAAGTCATACGCATGCACGCATGGTGATTTCATTTTTCATAGGATGGATAGAAGATGGAATATTGTTGTTTCATATTCATAATAACATATCATTATACAAGTGATACTGGAGTTATTACTTAATAATTAAACAACTCATATAGAGGAAGTATAATAAGAAAGAAGTCTGAAAGAATAGATAAAGTATATTACCTCTTCTTCGACATGCCTCTTCTAAACCTCCTCTTAGGGCACTAAAGTTGGTCTTTGAAAAATAAAAGGACCTATATTATGTTTCTAGGAAAGTTTATAATGTAAATGGACAGGGTTTGGATGAGTTTTAAGGCTCAAAATGGAGTGAAGATGAGAGGGAGGAGGTGCACTTTTATAAGAGAGGAGAGGGTCACTTTTGGGAACCTCAAAAATATTAATTTATAATAAACTCAAACCCCACTTAAAAACCTTAAAAATGAATCAACTTAGAAGATGATATGATATAGGGTTGTAATATCATCAAATAATAAAATTTAGACATGTTTTTATTTTATTTTAAACCTTATCATTTTGATTTATCCTTATTTAATCTATTTAGTTTTATTTGTGGTAATAATATTATAAATTTTAAATGGTTATAAATAATTACTTATGCGTTGTTAATTTTCCATAATTGGATACTTTATGAAATTTTATACCATATAATTTTCAATTTGTAATTTTTAAATATTTTTTTAATTTTTAAACAATTTAATAATATGTTATTTTTATAAAATACCAATAGTGTCAATTTTGACACTACTCAATTATTTGAATTTAAATAAAATCCATATAGATGATAGATTCAAAAAAAAATATTTAATAGATTCCTAACATGTCATATTAATCTATAAAACTCATGGGGTACATTAATTGGTTCATATAATATTTATTTTAATATTTTTAAAACCATTTATTTGACATTTCTATTAATAAAATAATTACTACAACATTGTTGTATAATTATTCAATATACTTATTTGTTTTATAAAAATTAAAAATAAAATAATATGATGAATATAAATCTAATATATTTCATAATAATACTTTTAGTCTAATTTATCTTCTAAAAATCCCAACTTTTAAAATGTTATATTTATTAAATTATGAAGGAGACAACTTTGACATCATTTAAAATAAAATAATATAAGTGTCATAATCTCTTTTATAAAGCTCAAAATGGTAAAAAAGTAGACCCTTGGATTATTATGGTTTAGATATACTCTACTAATAAGGTTTTTTCAAGTGTTTGGTCCTTTTTATGGGTATTATTATTTTAATAAAAACTATATTATTGATTTTTTACTAAATAAATAATTTTTGCATCATTAATGTATAGGCTATTAAGGTAATTATATATTTCTTAAAAATTACAAATAAATTACCATGATAAAGAAAAACATTTTATCTTTAAAATTATAATTTATAATTGAATTTATATTTTGTATAACCTTACATTAAAAATAATTTAATTATTAAAGTTTGAGTGAGACATATTTCACTTTTCATTAAATAAAATAAATTAATTGTCTCAATATCATCCAAGTGGGTTAAAATAGATACCATTTCGACCCAAGTATGTTTTAGAGAAAAATATAATCATCTAATTATATTAATACAAGTGTTAGGGTAATTTTATGATATTATTTTTACCCTTAATTACCTGATTTACCTTTAACTATGGTAAATAAAATTTATCATAGTTACTATTCATAATGCTTGAAAAAAAGTTGTCTATTAAAATAATTTGGACCTAGTGATTCTAAATATGGAATCCATTTTTCCAAATTCAAGACACAGAAGTTGAATTGATTAATTTAACATTAATCCCGTTGTTGAGAAGACGGGTTTTAAAAGCTAAAACATTGCAAAAGATTGAAATGTTTTTACCTATGAATTCAATGTAAAAATAATACTAATGAAATAAATTATATTAAATGGTAAAAATATATTCTATTTATACTTTAAAACCATTAAATATTATAATTTAACCATATAAATTATCTTAATGAAAAAATTTATTTTTAATTAAAAATTTAGCATATTTTTACCATCCATCAAAATATGAAAGTTATCAGAAAAATATCAAAAATTTATCCAAAGTAAATTTTTATATCCTGATTCAAAATAAGAAGCTTAATTTTTCAAATTTAACTTATAAACATGTCAAAAACTAGATTTAAAATGGGTGCGCCATCAAAAGGCGAAAAAACTGCATTTTTTGAAAAATACTTATTTTATCCAAAAAATTGATTTTGTTCTCATATCATGTTCTAGAAAATGTGTAAGATGAATTATAATGTTATAAAATTCAGAATTTGTTTAATACTATTCATAATTATTAATTCATAATAATATTATAATAATATATCATTGTTTAGTGAAACTCGGTATTGCGTACCACATAAGGTATCGAGGAAGGTCGTTCTTGAGTGTAACGCAAGCCAAGTCAGTGTTGCGTTTAGTGAAAACTTATTTTGTTGTTGCATATAATAGAATCCAAACATAGTTATTTTATACATAAAAAAAATATATCCTCAATGTTGTGTAAAATAAATTTTATAAAACGAACTTGAAATTGTGTGTAACACAAGCAAATAATAGTGTTGCATATACAGCAAGCTAATACGGTGTTGCCTATAACACAAGAAAATCTTGGTTTTGCATACAACACAAGACATTGAATCAGTTAAAGATAATCCATCTCATAAATTCTCGGGGTGTTACAATGCACTAGGGAGAACCATAAAGAAGAATTAAGAATTAAAGACCTCTTAAGGGCAGTTCATGCTAGGCCTATAGGCTAATAAATTATAAATAAATTGGGCTAGACAAGGATATAATAACCTTGAGGGGGTGGTCCATTCGAAGCATGTCCCAAGTGGTGTGTGCATGTTTGTATTTTATTTTTTTCCCATAATCCTACTAAAGATTATTCTTATTATTTTTATAATTTTTGTTATTATAATTATTATTATGGTCATTATTGTTGTTGTTGTTGTTGTCATTGTTGTTGTTGTTGTTATTTTTGTTGTTTTTGTTATTAAATCAAGAAATTGTGCGAGTGGTCAATATTATAGATTCCGCTTTAGTTATCACTTAAAATGGGCTTTATCGATGCTAAAAATCATTGAAAGACTAAGCACCCTTAAAATACCATGACCTTTATCAGCACTAATAAAAGCACCGATAAAGGATTCCTTTATCGGCGCCAAAGAAAGAACTAATAAATACATCCTTTATAAGTAATTTTTTTAACACTAATAAAGACCCCCTTTATTAGTGCTTTTTAGCACTAATAAATGGGACCTTTATCACCACTTTTGTTAGTGCTGGTAAAATTAGAAAAGTATTTCTATTTTTTCTTCCCACTCATGCCCCCATAGTTTTTCAGTTCTTTCAGACACCTCCAACTCCTTCTCACACATGACGCCTAGACAGCACACCCTTGTGTCAGTGCTCGCGACCCCCCTTTGTTGTCACTCGACAGTTTCCCCACTACCTTCTCACGTGAGTGTCCCTAGACTTGAACCCAATACCTCTATTTGCAAAGTGAATCCCTTTTACCACTTTCCAAGCTTGTTTTCTTCTAAATATTATAATGTTTATATTTATTTATATAGATTTACATACATATTTTTATCCATATATTTATATATATTTATATAATTATTTTTAAATACATTTATAAAATGTGTGTGTGTGTCTGAGTTTATATGCATGTCTCCGTGTGTGTGTGTTTATATGCATGTCTGTGTGTGTGTGTGTGTGTGTGATATATAGATACTTTTATTTATATAAATAGATTATATGTTAATATCCATTTACATATATTAGACTATAAATATAAATATATTTTTTTTATTAATACACACACATATAACATTATATATACATTTTTATAAGTGTATATATATATATATAATGATATGGTTTTTTAATGTAAAAAAATGGTTAGATCTTTTTTTTAAGGATAATAATTATTTCCATATGATTTATAAAATTATTTTTAAATACATTTTTAAAATATGTTTAGATATTGTATATTTAGATAAAAAATTTATACATATTTACATATATATTTATATGTCTATATATTTACATATATATTTATAAATATTTACATATAATTGTATATTTAGATATAATTTTTTTATAATTTATTTATAAATATATATTGTAAATACGTTTATATATTATATCTAATGATAATTATATATTTATAAAAATAATTTTATATATGATGTATTTACACAATATTGACACACACATACTACCTTATATTTTTTTATTTCTAGATAATCCTTTTTTATCTAGGTTAAGAGGGAACTATTACATAGATCGAAAGAATGGTGGCACAAGACCCATATATAGCTCGTAGGATCAATGACATAAAGGTCAAGTAAATGACCCGTAGGCACAATCCATAAGACCCCTACACTGAAACAACCCCTTTCCTTAACTCTGACATCTGTCACTCTATCTTGTGGTCCTAACTTCAGGTTCATGGTTATCCATCACTACCTCCCCTCCTGGGGTCTTAAATTAGTGTGTGTTATCCACTCCATGAATGAACTTCTATGTCCAACTAATCATCAGGTCCTACCTTTACATCTTCTTCTCGCCACTAGTCTGGTATTACCCTAACACAAGGCCATTGGCCCTCTTTATAGCTCATAGGCCCTTTGGCACAAAGGCCTTGGTGACCTGAAGGTTTTGGGACCCGTAGACCCAAAGTAGTTCCCCAAAAGCCCAAATTGGGTGAATATTTCTATTGTTATAGTACTGGTACAGTAACTCAGAAATATTCCACCACCAAGATTTGATTATGGGTTTCATGTTGGATTTTGGGGTACATTAACCACATATATGCACATATTTAAAAACACACATGAACATTTATATTTCACATGTACACATAGAAATATTTACATATATGTATTTATTTATATATATTAAAGGTTGGGGTCGAAGTCTCAATTTATTATTTAAAGCAAAGACCTTTTTAAGACTAGGTAGAGGGAGAACCATTACATATCCCAAAGGCCCAAGGCCAAGTGGCCTGAATACAAGGCATGAAAGCCCATTTTTTGGCCCAAAGGACCCCTCAGTGAACAGTACTGCTACAATACCCACGCTACTATAGTCCCTCCAGCATTACAGTACCTCTGTTACTACAGTGCCTCCACCGCTACAGTGTCGTCACTGCTACAGTTCCGCCGCTGCTACAGTACTGCTACAGTACCCCCTAAAAATTCATCCCTGCCCAGATTTGATCCTGGGTCTTTTGGATGCCAAGCAAGAGCCTCTACCACTTGGGTACAGGCTCGTTGGATTTATTTACATATATTAGAATATACACATAAATATATATTTGTTTTATTAACACACACATATTTATATATAAGCATTACTAATATAGGTATATATATATATTAATGTATTTTTATAATGTAAATAAAATGGATAGTTTTTATTTTAAATATAATAAATAAAAAATATTTATTTTCATATGGTTTATATATTTAAAATACATTTTTATGTAAATATGTTTAAATATTTATTTATATAATTAATTTATTATATGTACATATATGCTAATATGTATATATTTAAATATAAATAACACTACAATATGAAAAATGATAAAATATGAACACCATAATATCTACATGAAGGTAATCCTTGGTAATAAATCTAGTATCCACTAAAAAAATTAAGAATACCCCTTAAACGGGGCTAAAATTTCATCGAATGCTAAAAAATCAGTGTACCTCAATAAAAACTCAATTTTAGAGGCCTTCAAGGCTTTTTTACCATAAAAACACTTACTCGAGTTACCTTTAGGTAACCACATTGTAAATCTTTTTTAAAGCATCAATTTGATATATGATAGAGCCTAAATAGACACATGAATCAAAAGTTATGATCGTTTGAATTTCAAGTCATATTTTTAACTTATTCTAGATCGTTCATTAATTTATTGAATTTTTTATCATAAAATTGTTATTAAATGCTATTACTCAATAACAATTAACAAATTATTAATTAATATTAATTTGTAATTATTTTATATATCATTTTTCACTAAATATCATATATATTAAATGTAAGTAAATATTTAATATTATAAATAATATTTAATAAATTATATCATATTTATATCAATATAAATATATTTATACATTAATATATAATTATTATTAATATATAAAAATTTATGAAATTTACCTTTTATCAACACTAAAAAGTATTGATGTGATGTTCCCTTTTTTTCCTTATAAGACTTTGGAATATATTAAAGAATATTTCTAGAGTTAGGAACTGAGACGATATGGGATTCTGAGGCCTAGAGAGGCTCAATTTTAATATAATAAAAATATTAAATATATTATATAGCATGTTCATAGTTTTTTTGAAATAATGGGATAAATCCCGAATGGAGTCTCAAATTAAAAATCTGATACCACCATTGAATCTATAATGTGGGTTTTACCCTAGACGCGACATAATCATTGTAAGTGTCGGGTGTTTGACTTGAATACTACCATGGGAAAAATAATTAAATAAATTGAATATATTTATTTAATTTTTTTAATTAAAAATCCAAACTAATCATCCTCTATTTAAAAATTATTATTCTAAATCCCTAGAGTTATCTGCATAACCTTGGGATGGAGAGAGGATCCATTGGAGGAAATCTTAGAGAACGACAACAGATCGAGGATCGTGATCATTGTCTAAGGATCATTTTCACCGAAAGAGCTCATATATCTCTCCAATGACAATGACATAGTTCTATTCTTAATCAATTATTGATCCAAACCTGAGGTAGGTAATTTTCTTTATTTGGATTTATCCTATTTTGGTATCCTGTTTTGAATGTGAACCAATTCACCTAACAAAAAATGGTTGGTAGATTGATGGTTGAATCTGATTGATGTTTTATCTTCCTATGGTTTAGGAATTGATTTATTTGATTATTATTGGTTCTTAGTTCATCATTATAATGATAATGAATTTATTCCAACCTGAAAAACAGAATAGGTTTGTTACTCTATTATGATTTGTTCATTTCTTCTCTGTTTCTTCATACATTCGTTATTGAAAATTCATTTGGATGATGGTTTGACAAATACCCAGTATTCGATCATTGGGTTCCCATTATTTGGAATAACATATTGATTCTATGGGTTCGAGTTTGTAATTAATGGAGAAATCAAGGTATGATAACGATGACAGATAACCAGTGGTGGATCAATTTCGGTTCTGGGAGACCCTAGTTATAGTTTTGAATGAAATGTGCAACGTGGTGCGATGAGGAAAAATTATTTATTGGATTGATGGATGAATTCTGTTCACCAGTGATGGAAAGTCTTGGATGATCTCAGATCTATGTTTATCTACATATATGACGGTAGAACAGATGACAAAGTGGTGTGAGCATCACACATAAAATAGTCTTTAATTTCTATAAAATTTCTGACTACATGGCAAGTAGTCCTAAGAAGATACGTTGTGTAGTCCCCCTTCTATGGTTCTAGGGTTTCCACACAAAAAAATATAACACGTCATGTGATCCGGTGTTATCGGCTCGGTGTGTACCCTAGGGGTATGGGCATAGACACGAACAAGCACACAAGCATGGGAAAAGTACACGAGAATGGATTTGTGTACATGGTCATGGGAATATGGCACATGTAGAGTTTCAGATGACCTCTACAGGTTGTATACCCCTACAGGACACACCATGTATATGTATAATTACATGTCGTGTGAAATGATGAGACGCTGTTAGACTTTGGGTAAGCAAGCCACATCATTTACCCTCGAGTACATGACATGTACTTTTTCTAGGGTCAGTTGAGGCCCTTAATCTCTTCAGTATGGGCTAGTATCGATTGAGTTTGTTTTATTGGTCCATCCCCATGAGGGTATAATGTGGCACTGCATCCTAAGTAGAGGATTGTGATCCCCTCCATGGGTTTGGTCTTGGATATAGTTCTAGGAATCCCTCTATGTGACCGGGGTGAGATCTTATATCATTTCTTCACCTTCCCTAGGTGGGGTTTGTGGAATCATTATGACAAACTTGTGCGGGTGTATGATCCTCTACTTAGAAAGTTATTCCAGATTGGGTATGCGTTGTCTCCCATGAGCACTAGGTGTGATCTCCTATCTATGTATCGAGATCTTGGTGATCTAGTGACTACCTCTTTGTAAAGGCCTACTGATCATGAACTCTTGGATGAGCATCCTTAGTGATAACATGACTCGTGGAGTGAGTTCTCTCAGATGAGCGTTACCTTGAAGCCTTGAGTAAAATACTATGATTGGTAGTATGGTTGAGACCTATTTGAGACTTAGAGTCTATTACGAGTATATTTGGGTTTGTTCTTATAGTTATGTATCTTATTTTGATAAACATATATTCATGATGGTGATCTGAATACTCTCTTTATGATTATATTTTTTTATTTTGGGGTATCCTACTAGGTATTGTTACACTCACCCCTACATGGGCTCTTCCCACACATGTAATGTCTTATGCAGATGGAAGGTCTTTTGATGGAATCCTGGGAGGACTGGGATCAGGTGGATCATAGTAATCTAGAGAGACTATGGTTTATTCCATGTGTTACATTGGTAGTCGTCCCATCCTTCTTAGTAGTTTAGAGTCTTTTGATAGTTTGGTGGGCATGTATTCAGCCCTTTATGATTTATAATATTCATTTCATACTCTAATGTGGGATAGATGTTATGAATTAATTATGGTATTAGTTATTCTTTACCCTTTAGCATTGTATGGGTATTTGGAGATGTGTGTATGTTTACATGTACTTAGGCTAAGGCCTCTCATGTGTTAGATATTCCTACTCGATGTTGGTCAGCAGATCCTAGCCTATTAGAGGTAGGATTTGGGTGTCACACTCAGTTTACCTCCAGCCAGGTAGTCCATGGTGGGTCAGGTCATGAAAGATTGGTATCATATGGGTTTCATCCTAGGACCGTATTTTGGAGATTTTCCAGTTGTGAGTTTGGTTTGGGATTTATGGAAAAATTGTTAAAGTGTTTCATGATTGGATTTTAATTCAAGGTGCGTAGTTTTGGTGTGACGATTGATGTATCCATTCACTAGGAATCTAATAACCTTCTTATTTAATTGGTACATGTTTTCACAGGTTGTAGGGAAAATATTGGTACATGCATCATATAAGAATAGGTTGTGGTTTCCATGTCCTTCTTGAGTCAGCTCCCCAGATATAATATTTGATTTTGATACATCTTTATTTTATTTTAGGATTCCTCTATGAAGACAATTGTCTAGGATTCCATAGTGGGATTATGATTATGATCTGCCTAGTGAATATGCTTCAATGTAGGGATATACATAGGATGTTGTGCCTCTAGGTGGTTTGGCAGTTTTTTCACCACCCATCAAGTAATAGGTTGTTCCGAAAATATCATCTAAGGATGTGTATAGGGTGAGTGAACTTCACTACTTTCATATATAGTGACCTCCTAGGTTTTGGAGTGATCTATACTCCTAGGAAACTGAGGACTCACATGTGGTAGTTACTCAAGTTTTATACCTTATGATGATACCTATAGATCATACGGTGGTTCTAGAAGTGAGTCTTATTCAGGGATCCATTGGGTGATGGTGGAGTCTGGTGACTCAGACGCATGATAATATGGATCTCTCTTGTTTATATTTTAAGTTAATATTTAGGTAGGGGTTATATCCATCCATATTACAGGAAGTGTATATCCAAGATATTTTGCAGCTTCAGCAAGATAGCATGACCATGGCAGAGTATTCGTCGAGGTTCACCAACCTCAAAAGATACTCCCTGGATATGTTTTGCGATCCATTTTTCTGATCATGGGCCTTAAATAAGGGACTATACTGAGATATTAGGGTTGTAGTGATATCTCTTTGAATTCCCACCCATGATGGAGTGATTGAGCAAGCATTGGTGGTGGAGAGATGTCCAAGAGAGTAAATGATGACTGTTGGTGCTGTTAGTGGGAACACTGAAGCTGAGACCTAGGAAACTGGTAGTTTATGGAATATATAGGGATATGGGAATAAGATACACTTTATAAGACAATACCAGGAAAAAAGGGTATGTAGTATAGGGATCTTAGGATGGTTCTAGTCAGTCTAGAGAGAGGTGGTGTTTCTCTTACAACGGTTGGGAACACCTCATGTGGGATTGTTGGGTCCATCATACAGCTGGTAGAGAGATGGTAAATGTACTTCTTAGGAATATACAATAGTAGGAGCAGGGATTTCTATAGGGTGGCATACATGGCATAGGATAAGGGAGTGTAGATAGAGGTGGCATATATTTTGACTTGTTTCCACCACCACCCCCAGGAGGTCCATACGAGGCTTAGGTATCTGGTGAATAAGGATGAGGATAGCTCTAATCTATGTAGTATTATAAACCTGAGGCTCTAAGGATGATTATAAGTATGATTTTTTCCTTTTATAATTTAGCTATAATACTAATATACATGGGTGAAATCCACTCTTTTCTTTCCACTTCTCTTGTTCAAGACGTGGAGATTCTAGTTGATCCCTTGGATAAATCCTTGAATTTAGAGACTCAAATTGGAGGGGATTCATCAATCACACACTTCTACTAATATTGTGACCTAACTCTTAGAGGATTTATCTTATTATAGGATCTCTTTGTAGCAGTGATGAGGCCTTACAACATCATCTTAGGTATGGATTGGTTATCCACACTTCATGCCCAGATTAATTTTTTTAGGCAGAGGATGTGGTATGACCATGGTGATGAAAGGAGGGTTTCCTTCATGGGGGAGAAGGAAACCCAAGTAGATTAGGAAGGGCTGATATGTATGAGGATACAACTGATTACTCATCAGTTGTCTAGTATTACCTTTGTAGAAACTGATGTTATGGGATTTCAACTACCTGTAGTAGCGGAGGAGTAAGAGGATGTCTTTTTTGCGGATGTGTAGGGATTTGATCCCCATCAAGAGATATAATTATACATATAATTTCACCCAGTGGATGCCTCGATATCTATGCTAGCATATTAAATGTCTCCCGTGGAGCTTTATGAGCTGAAGGTGTAACTGGATGGCATGAAAATGAAGGGATTTGTCAGACCTGGTTTTCCCCCTGGGTAGCCCCAGTTTTATTTACTAAGAAGGCAAATGAGATCTTGAGGTTGTGTGTGTATTACCATCATCTAAACCAAGTGAACATAAAGAATAATTATCCACTACTAAGGATCAATGAACCCTATGACCAATTGATAGGGGTTAGATGGTTCTTGAAGATAGACCTCAAATATGGTTATCACCAACTCTGAGTACAAGATGAGGATATATCGAAGACAACACTCCGATGTCATTGTGATCATTATGAGTACTTGGTGATGTCTTTCATCATGATAAACCCCTAAGATATGTTCATGGGACTCATGAATCGGATCTTTTAGTCTTTATTAGACTAGTTTGTGATGGTCTTCATTGATGACATCTTAGTGTACTTAACATCTAAGGAGGAGCACACAAGACACTTGATGATGGTCCTAGACATAATTCAAGAGCACTAACTTTATCAGAATCTCTCGAAGTGTCAGTTTTGGATTCGATAGGTTCACTTTCTAGGACATTTTATCTCATAAAAGGGTTTGGAAGTGGATATTCATGCCTTGTTTATCTAGGATATATTCACCTTTGACTACTTTGACCCACAAGGGGTAGTATTTCATGTGTAAGGAAAGGTTCCAGCAGACTTTTTAGGAGTTGTGATAGAGGGTGACAAGTGCCCCCATCTTGAGACTGCTAGAGGGGGGTGTTGAGTGCATAGTGTTCTATGATGAATCAGGGGCTGTATTTGGTTATGTTTTGATGTAAAGGAGGGTGATAATTTTATATGGTTCCCAATAGTTGAGACCACATGAGTAAAACAACATGGACCATGATCTAGAGATGGTATCAGTAGTCATCACCCAAAAGATATGGAGACACTGACTTATGAGTGAATGGTTTATCTTCTATTATGACCATAAGAATCTCAAGTATATCTCCTCACAAAAGTATCTTAACTTGAGATAGAGGTTATGGTTATAGTTACTCTAGGATCATGATTTTGAGATAGTATATACTCTTGGGAAGGAGAACATGGTGGAAAATTCTCTTAGCATGAGGTATTGTTTATAGTTATTGAATAAGGTGACATATCAGTTAGTGTCATTATAGTTTTCCTTAGAGGACAAGGATGGTGCAACTTACCTCAAGTTGTCCTTCCATGTTCAAATATCCATTGGATTTCCTCCTGAAGGATACTCTGAAGGTATGGAGCACATCATCCTTTTCATAGGATGAAAGATGGCTCTAATGACATTTTGTGAGGAGGTTCTGAGGGATTTTCATACATCCCCCTTGGAGATACATCTTGGTGTAGTAAATATGTACTAGGACCTTTGACATCAGTTTTGGTGGATAGGGATAAATAAGTTTGTAGCGGAGTTTGTCTCTTGATACCTCACTTGTCAGTAGGTGAAGGCTAAGTACCAGGTTCTAATGGGTTTAGCTCAAACCCTTGAGATTCTAGTAAAATTGGGATGGTATATATATGGACTTCATGATAAGGCTACCATAAAAATCCAGAGGACATGATGCCATATGGGTGATTATAGACCGACTCACCAAGACGACCCACTTTCTAGCTATTTGAGAGAAGAGTTCAATAGATATTTTAGGACACCTTTACACACAAGAGATAGTCTAGCTTCACAAAGTTTCCTAGAAAATTATTTCGGACTGTGATACTCACTTCACATCATTATTATGGATAGGATTACAAGATTTCTTTGGGAATTGATTGTATTTGAACACTACGTTATATCCCCAGACTGAGCAAACCATTCAGGTTCTAGAGGACATGCTTCAAACTTTCTTGTTGGACTTTGGACATAGTTGTGAGGATTACTTGCCCTTGGTGGAGTTTTTATACAACAATAGATACCATTCCACCATCAGTATGGCACCATTTGAGGCCTTATATAGGAGACCCTATAGGTTACCACTATGTTGAACTGATCTATGCGAGTCATCACTCATGGGATCAAAGTTTGTGTGAGCAACAACAAAGAAGATGAAAATTATAAATAAGTGGATAAAGACTAACCATAGTTGTCAAAAGTCTTATACGGACCAATAACAGAGGCCTTTGGAGTTTGATGAGGGGGGCCATGTGTTCTTAAAGGTCTCACCTCAACGTGGATTATAAAGATTTTCCTAGTGTGACAAGCTATCTTTGAGGTTTATTGTTCCTTTCTGGATACTTCATAGGGTCAGTGAGGTGGTGTATCGCATATCCCTACCATCATAGTTATACCGGGTACATGACATATTCCATATGTTGCAGTTGAGGATGTATGTGCATGAAAAATCACATGTTATCGACTAGGGTGAGTGGACATCGAGGATAGATCTACCTTTTTAGAGTACCCAATAGAGATCGAGGATCGATAGGATAATATCCTTCATGGGTGAGTGATTCCCTTGATGTATGTTTGGTGATAACACGAGAATCTTCAAAAGAGCACCTGGGAGCGGGAGACCCAGATGTGAGCTCAGTACCCTCATCCTTTTTTGTAAGATTTTTTATTTTTGGGATGGAAAGACCTATAGTAGGGAGATTGTAAAGTCCCTATTTTTACCTTGTAAGGCTTTATAATATATTAAGTAATATTTTAGGAGTCAGGTGCTGAAATAGTGCAAGAATATGAGGCTTGAAGAGGCTCAGTTTTGATGTAATAAAAAAATTAATATATTATATCACACACACATAGTATTTATTAAATAATGGTATGAATACTAAATGGATTCTTAGATCATAAATTTGATATTTTCATTGAATCTAGAACATGGGTTTTACCCTAGGTGTGATTGTATGCGTCGGGTGTTTGTCTTAAGCACCACCGTGGGTGAAATAATTAAATATATTAAATATATTTATTTAATTACTTTAATTACAAACCTTACCTAATAAAAAACTATTTAAAAATGGTTATTCTAAATCCCTAGTGTCATCCACCTAACCCTGGTATTTATAGAGGAGTCGTTGGAGGAGAGCTTGGTGAACAATAATGGATGGAAGATCGTGATCGATTGCCTGAGGATTGTTTTTGCCAACAAAGCCCATCGATCTCATCAATGATGATGAAAAAATTATTATTTTTATCAGTTATTAATCCAAACTTGAGATAGGGTGTCTTTTTATTTATATTTATATCTTTTTGGTATCCCATGTTGAATTTGAACCAATTCACATAATAAAAATTGGTTTGCTGATCGATGGTTGTATCTAGTTGATGTTTTATTTTCCAAAAATTTAGGAATTGGTTTATTTGTTTATTATTGGTTCTTAATTCATATTTATATTGGAAATAAATCGAGTTCAACTCAAACAATGAATTAGGTTCGTTCCTCTTATTATTTTTTCATTTCTTCCCCGTTTCTTTACATATTTATCGCTGATAATTCATTTGGTCGGTGGTTTGAAAAATAATTGGTATTATATCATTGTGAAATCGTTCTTCGGTACAATGGATTGATACAATGGGTTCAAGTTTGTGATCAATGGAGTGATCAAGGAGTGACAATGACAACGAATGATTGGTGGGGGATCATGTTCGGATTTGGGAGACCGCAATTGAGGTTTGTCGTGTGGCATGCAATGTGGTGTGATGAGGACCAATTCCTGATCGGATTGACTTTAAGATTCCAATCATTGGTTATTATAAGGATCGAATGATCCCAAACCTACATTTATCATAAGATTTGATGGTAGAACTAATGGTGGTGGTGGTGTGTTCATCACACGTAGAATAATCTAGAATTTCTAGAAAAATAACGATTACATGGAAAGTAGTTCTAAGAACATTTTTTGTGTAGTCCCCCTTCTACGACACTAGGTTTTCCACACAAAGAAAAATATCACACTTCATGTGACTCAATGCTATAATCTCAGTGTGTACCCTAGGAGAACACGAGCATGGACATGACCAAACACATGGGCATGACCAAAGTACATGGCCACAAGCATACGACATGGGAAAAGTTTTGGATGACCTATACACAAAATGTACCCATAGAGGACATGTTGTGTATATGGAGAAGTACATGTCATGTGAAATGAAGAGATAAGGGTAGACCCAGGGTAATAAAGACAAGTCGTGTGCCCCCAGGTACACCCTATGTACTTTTTTCAGGGTAGGCTGAGGCTCTCCATTTCTTCAGTATGGACCGGTATTAGTTGAGGGTGTTCCCTTGGTCCATACCTATGAGATTACAATGTGACATTACATCCTGAGTAAAGGATTGGGATCCCCTCCATGGGTTTGGTCTTGGATAGTGTTCTAGGAATCCCTCTGTGTGTTCGAGGTGGGATACTCTATCATTTTTTCACATTCCTTAGGTGGTGTTTGTGGAATCATCATGGTCAACTTACGTGGGCGTGCGATCCCCTGCCTAGAAGGTTATTCTATATTAGGTTTTCATTGTCCCCCATGATCATTGGGTGTAATACCCTATCTTTGTATCAAGATATTTTAGATCCAATGAGTACCTCTTTGGTGAGGTCTAATGAGTATGACCTCTCAGATAAGCATCATTAGTGATAATATGGCTCGTGGAGTGAGTTCTCCCAGAATAGAGAGTTACCTTGAAGCCTCAAGAAAAATCTTGTGGCTGGATGTATGGTTGAGACCTCTTTGAGACTTGAGTATTTTATGAGTATTTATAGGTTTTTCCTTATTGATATGTCTCAAATTATAATTTAAATATATTCATAATGATGAGCTGAATACTCTCTTGATGCTTATCTTTGTTTATTTTAGGGTGTCCTACTAGGTCTTGTTATACTCACTCATGCATGGGCTCTCCCCACACATATCGTGTCTTATGTAGATGATAGACCTTTTGATGGAGTCCTAGGAGGATCGGGAGTAGTTAAAGTATATTGATCTAGACAGACCGTGGTTTGTGTCAGGTGTTACATTGATAGTCATCCCATCCTTCTTAGCAGGTTGGAGTCTTTTATCAATTTAGTGGGATTTTATTTTGTCATTTATGTTTTCCAGTACTTAATTAGTATTATAATATAGGATAGATGTTATAAATGTATTATGGTATTATATTTTTTTTACCTTTTAGAATTATATGGGTATTTATAGATGTGTGTGTGTATAGGTACTTAGGATAAAGCCTCGCATGTGTAATTATTCTTACTCAATGCTATTCACTATCCCATGACCTATTGAAGGTGGTATTGAGATGTCACACTCATATTACCACTATCCATGTAAGATATCATTTTTTTCTAGGTATGTCTGATTCTCTCTCAAATTTACCCAAGAGAAGAAGGCAGGACGGTCCTTGTAGTTTAGCTTGGGTTGTCGAATCCTCAGAGACCTAAGAAGTAACCTATAGACACGTACATTATATGGAATGTTTTTGGCTATGAAGTGGCCAACTTGGGTTGATTTTATATGGGTTTAAAGGAACTCTAATAGACTTAAGTGAATTCAATTTAAAAGAATGAGTTGATCCTAGGTTATTGCTCAGGGTATATTAGACGTATTTCCTTTTCAATGATTTCAATTTCTTATATTTGAGATGGGTTCATTTAAGGAGATAAAACAACATCATCACTTACTGGTTTAATGCCTACACCCTTTAATACTAATAACCTATAAACTTTAAGGATCAATGTTTTGATCACTTCAAGGTAAAGTTTTTTATTATCACTTGAAGTGTGTGGCCTTAAATTCAACAAGGATGATGGAGTTTAAAAACCATCAAATAAAAATCTCAATTAAAGAAGTGATTATAAATTAATGGGGTGATAAATAACATCAAATACAGCCACTTGCTACTCCCTTGGATCAACCCATAAGTGGTTTATCCCTCCATTGATCCCATGGTTTCAATGGAAGCGTAAAGTAGACTCATGAGGGAGGAAATGGAGAAGTAAAGAAAACAACAAAAATAAAATGATCACTCCACCGTTGTGTGAATAATTTCACAAGGTTTGGTGTGAATAAATTCACACATTGATCCAACGGTATCAAAGTGATATGAAGAAAAATATAATAAGAGTATAAGAATAACTTTTATTAAGAAACTAAAGTGAATTGAACAACATACATGTGAAAGACAAATTTGAGACAACAAAATTGCAGCATAACATTACAATTGAACAAAGCACCAAAGATTAAAAACTCTCACCAAAACTGCCTTAAATAGGTATTTTGGGAGCCTTGGGTCAAGACTTCAACAGTACAAGTCATCCCACTTGAGTATGGTAGGTCTAGGGTGGTGGAAAGTTTGTGGAAAGAAGACTTTCCACCCTTGACCCGAAAAGGCATCCAGCTTGCATCCACCAAACAGAGGCGCGTGAAACACCTTCTATATGGAAGAATTTGGGTGGGTCATATAAGACTTAAATTAAGATCCGGATGTTCCCTAACAGTATGTAAAATCTCAGACCAAAATAAGTTATTTTTTTTGAGATATGGTTTAATTGGTGGGCTGTTTTTATGGGCCACAGAA
The DNA here is from genome assembly GCA_963277665.1 of Viscum album. NCBI lineage: Eukaryota > Viridiplantae > Streptophyta > Magnoliopsida > Santalales > Viscaceae > Viscum > Viscum album. Next base: position 570,675,034 of record OY728158.1, on the reverse strand, counting down.
TCTGGCCCAGAATTTTATCTCTAACTTGGGCCGCCTAAATGGACACCATAGAGGCCTAATTAGCATTGGATCCTGAAGATTTATTTGTTCCTATACATTTCTTCTAGAATCCCACGAAATTTGGGATTCATTGGGCCTTTATGTTGGGCCCCACCATCTCATCAGTGGGCTGGTGTCCAATCTTCCTTCTCTAGAATTGCTTCATTTCATCACAAAATATCTCCATATTCTTCCATGAATTATCCATTGATCCCTGAATGAAACATGTTCATATTGGAGTGTAGATAAATTTTAAAAAATATCAAATTAAAATATGTATAATAAGATTAATCATTGGGTACTTCAAATGATGTTCAAAAATGTACTACATAATAGTACATTTTAAGTAAGAATTACAATCATAATGTGAAATGATGTTCAAAGTGTAAAATGCACTAAAATGATGATTATGAATAAAAAAACACATTAATATTATATATATTAACAATGAATATTAGCCTCATTTAGTGGCTAATCACACCCCCAACTTGAGTTTTTCTAGTCCCGAGCAAAATAAATCTCAACAATATGAAATTCGAATTCCTTTTTCCAAAAACATTTTAATACACAATGATCACTAGAAAATCATATACCAAAAAATCATGAAACCCATCAAAATATTTTAATACAAGATAGTTTCATAAGTAGATCCCAATCCCAAGATCATTCCTTTGTTCAAATTCATTGTCATATTTCATCCAATGTCAATTAAGTATGAGGATGTGTTGTGCATCACAATAGACATGGGGGTTCATTTTTATTCAAGGGGGGAATGATGAAAGAGCTAGGTGGAATCAAATTTCAATATTAAGATGAGTATTCAATTTTTTTAATTTTTTTTGATTTTTTTTGATTTTTTTTTTGCAATTTTTCCATGGTAATTGAAATTGCACCCAAAAGAGTCAACCCCTGTAGCGAGACTTTGTCGATGACTCCCAGGCTCAAGGACCTTAGGGAACCAAGTGAAGCCCACATACTCGTGTTGTACCCCTCTCTCTTGTATTTTAATGATCACAATCACTCTTTTTTTGTTCTAACTTGTTTTCAAGTGTTTTTGTTGATAGGAAAAAGGTTGCCAAGGAGTTGGGCCAAGAAGGACTGAAAGTGGACTCTCTGAGTCCACCGGCCAACCGGTGGATTACCACCAGCCAGCTGGTGGTCTCTGGCAGAAGCATTGCTCTCTGCCAGAGCCACCGGTCAGCCGGTGTTAGCGCACCGGCCAGCCGGTAGAACCTGGGCAGAGAGCTTGCTCTCTGTCTGGAGCACCGGCCAGCCGGTGGCTCAGGACCGGCCAGCCGGTGTACCACCGGCCAGCTGGTGAGACACCATCGGCCAGCCGGTGTGCCCAGTCAAACTAGCCGTTGGGCTTTGACCAGACTTGTACTTTTGACTCCCAACGGCTCCGAAGGCCTCTCCAACGGCTCCGAGGACCCCCAACGGCCATTTGGGTGTTCCTCTCCTATAAATAGAGGACTAGGAAGCCCCGAAAAATAATAGTAGCCCACGGGAACATTTTTCGATCATTTGGCGAACCTCCGGCGCATTCCTTCAAGGATCCCCAACTGCTCCAACTTACTTCCACAACCAAGGATCACCACCATAGAAGCTTGGGAGCGCTCTTCATCATCACCAATCAATCCATTGGCGCCCAAGACTTCTCCTCTTTACGGTTTTTATTATTTTATCTTTTTGAGCATTATTTTGAGTTTGTGCATACAAACCCTTCTTTCTCTCATCCTCCCTTAGTTTGGGTTTTCACACCACCTTTAAGGTGTGAAGAGGTTAGTCAAGTCTTCCCTGTAAAAGACTTGAGTCATAGGTGAGCTAGCCTTCACCTGTAAGAAGGCTAGTGGGTTTCTTGCTACAACCAATAAAAAGCAAGCTGTAATAGGTTTCTAGGCTGCCTTAAAGTCTAGTGGGTTTCTTGCTACAACCATTAAAAAGAAAGCTGTCGTATAAATCTCTCAACGGTTGAGTTGGGAGTAGAGACGTAGGCTTGGGTTTTAAGCCGAACTCCGTTATCAATTTTGTGTCTTGCCTCTTTTATTTCCGCTGCGCTTTAACTTTTTCTTAAATTGTTTAACTTTTTTAAAAGGCAATTCACCCCCCCCCCCCTCTTGCCATCACTCTCCGTCCCAACAATTGGTATCAGAGGAAGTGTTTGTGTAATACCTTAACCGGTTTCAAATTCAAGATCCATTGTGATGGCTTCATCTTCTTTCACCCCCGAAGGTTATTCATTGGGTCGTGCTCCTTTTTTTGATGGAACCGACTATACCTATTGGAAAACCCGCATGTCTACTTTTCTTAGAAGTATAGGTTATCCTATTTATATAATTGCCATGCACGGTTACTCTCTCTCTTCTCCCGATGAATCCAAATGGACTCAAGTCGATATTAAAAATTTCGAGCTTGATGGCAAAGCCATGAACGCTCTTCATTGCGGCCTTGATCGTAATGAATTCAATCAAGTTTCCACATGCACTTCATCTCATGAAATCTGGAAACTTTTGGAGGTTACCCATGAGGGGACCAACAAAGTTAAGGATACTCGATTGGATATGTACCGTCAAGATTTTGAGTCTTTTACCATGCATCCATCTAAAAATATTACTGATATGTTTACTCGCTTTACTGATGTTTGTAATGGGAGAAAGTCTCTTGGAGATGATGTTTCTGCAGAGATGATGGTCAAGAAGATCCTTTGGATCTTACCAAGTTCATGGGAACCGAAAGTCACGGAAATTCAAGAAGCGAAGAATTTAAAAGAAATGCCGGTCGAAGAGCTCATCGGATCCCTCATGACCTACGAGATCACCATGAGGAGGCAAGCTGAAAAGGAAGGCAAACTCATCAAAACTCCAAAGAACATCGCCTTCAAAGTTCAAAAAGAAGAAAGCTCCTCCTCCTCATCTTCTTCCTCTTCAAGCGGCGATTCAGAAATCGAGAACCTTGCCCGCAAGATGCACAAATTCATGAAGAAGAACAAAAAGAAGAAATCTCGCAAGGCTCGAAAGGAAGAACTCGACGAAAAATCCGAGCCCGAGGTAATATGCTATGGGTGCGGCAGGAAAGGCCATTATAAGCCCGATTGCCCACTCCACAAGACAAGGGCCAAGAAAAAGGAAAAGAAAAAGGCATTCAAGGCCACTTGGAGTGATAGCTCCTCATCCTCCTCCTCCTCAAAAGACAATGGTAAAAAATGTCTAATGGCATTTCATGAGGTAACCTCTTCCGACTCCTCTTCCTCTTGTTCTTCCAATTCATTCAATAATTTATCTTACGAGGATCTCCAACATGCGAGAGATAAATTGGAGGAAGGTTTTCACGAACTTTCTTCCAAATTTATTGCTTTAAAAAAGAAATTCAAAATTCTTTCTTCCGAAAAGGATCAACTTCTCAAAGAGAAGGAAGACTTGTCCCTCAAGATCCAAAACCTTCCCGATGTTGATTCTATGGAATCAACAATAAAGGATTTAAGGAAATCCCTAGCTAAGTTCACCGAAGGTGAACATAACCTTTCGAAGCTCCTTGGTTCCCAATGCATATCTAGAACCACCCAAGGGCTTGGCTATTCCAAGAAAGCTTCCTCTTCCCATGCTCCTACTATTTTTGTAAGGGGGAGCTCCCAATATAAATTTTGCAACTATTGCAAAAAGATCGGGCACTTAATTTACGAGTGCGACTGCAAAAATGCCCGGTATGGAAGGCCCAAAACCATTTCCTTTAACGATGAATTTCATAGGAGAAGACCCGCCACAAGACAAGTTTGGATTGAAAAATCCCTTTTAGCGAGTCTCTCCGGACCAAAATTTGTCTCGGTTCTAAAATCCTCTCCCCGGTGATTTGTTGTTTTTATTTAGGGGGAGTTAGGATCGTTTAAGCCTTTTTTCATTTTTTCTTTCAAAACTTTCAATTTAAAACTTTCAATTCAAATTTCAAAAATTTCAATTGGTTTAAAAAACTCTATCTTGTTTTTCATTCCTTTCCTTCAATCAAATTTTATGCCCCATGCTATTTTGATAATCACAAAGGGGGAGATTTCCTTGGTTGATTGGGGGAGAAATATTTCTCTCATGCTTTGCTTTACTTTTCAATTTTTCCTTTAAAGCATGCCTTTCATTTCAGTCTTTTTCATTGCTTGTTTTGGTGATTGTGATCATCAAAATAGGGGGAGATTGTTGTACCCCTCTCTCTTGGATTTTAATGATCACAATCACTCTTTTTTTGTTCTAACTTGTTTTCAAGTGTTTTTGTTGATAGGAAAAAGGTTGCCAAGGAGTTGGGCCAAGAAGGACTGAAAGTGGACTCTCTGAGTCCACCGGCCAACCGGTGGATTACCACCGGCCAGCCGGTGGTCTCTGGCAGAAGCATTGCTCTCTTCCAGAGCCACCGGTCAGCCGGTGTTAGCGCACCGGCCTGCCGGTAGAACCTGGGCAGAGAGCTTGCTCTCTGTCTGGAGCACCGGCCAGCCGGTGGCTCAGGACCGGCCAGCCGGTGTACCACCGGCCAGCTGGTGAGACACCACCGGCCAGCCGGTGTGCCCGGTCAAACTAGCCATTGGGCTTTGACCATACTTGTACTTTTGACTCCCAACGGCTCCGAAGGCCTCTCCAACGGCTCCGAAGACCCCCAACGGCCATTTGGGTGTTCCTCTCCTATAAATAGAGGACTAGGAAGCCCCGGAAAATAATAGTAGCCCACGGGAACATTTTTCGATCATTTGGCGAACCTCCGGAGCATTCCTTCAAGGATCCCCAACTGCTCCAACTTACTTCCACAACCAAGAAGCACCACCATAGAAGCTTGGGAGCGCTCTTCATCATCACCAATCAATCCATTGGCTCCCAAGACTTCTCCTCTTTACGGTTTTTATTGTTTTATCTTTTTGAGCATTATTTTGAGTTTGTGCATACAAACCCTTCTTTCTCTCATCCTCCCTTTGTTTGGGTTTTCACACCACCTTTAAGGTGTGAATAGGTTAGTCAAGTCTTCCCTGTAAAAGACTTGAGTCATAGGTGAGCTAGCCTTCACCTGTAAGAAGGCTAGTGGGTTTCTTGCTACAACCAATAAAAAGCAAGCTGTAATAGGTTTCTAGGCTGCCTTAAAGTCTAGTGGGTTTCTTGATACAACCATTAAAAAGCAAGCTGTCGTATAAATCTCTCAACGGTTGAGTTGGGAGCAGAGACGTAGGCTTGGGTTTTAAGCCGAACTCCGTTATCAATTTTGTGTCTTGCCTCTTTTATTTCCGCTGAGCTTTAACTTTTTCTTAAATTGTTTAACTTTTTTAAAAGGCAATTCACCCCCCCCCCCCTCTTGTCATCACTCTCCGTCCCAACAACTCGGGCATCATCTCGAGTTAACTCAGTCAAAAACAAATTCAAATTACCAAAAATAGAGATAAAATTACTAACTCTGGGCCATACAACTATGGAGTCACGATCCCCAAGTGCCGAAATCCACGCATTAGGTCATTTCATTGCTCTACACGCAATTTTTTTTGAATACTCATATTAAACTAAAATGATCACCAAAACTATGCTTATTTATTTAGGGGACCCCATGAAATGAAACTAATACCCCACTATCCAAAGGAAGTGCATTGTGATTTTTTTTATTTGGATGAAAATATAAACAATGAAATATCACATTGGACAGCCACACTTTCCAAAATCTATGCTCATGAAATTAAACAAGGATTAAAATCAGAATTGGGGCATGCTAAATTATTTGATATTTAGTTTTAAAGTGTGCAATTTGTATTACCATGTTCAAAGTTAAAGGAATTTTTCCTTCCATTTACACTTTTTTTTTCAAATCATTCAATTTTTTTAACACAAAAGCATTTTTTTTATCTCCCCCCAACTTAAAACAACATTGTCCTCAGTGTTTGAAGAAATGAAAATTTAGAAGGAGTAGAGGCGTATAATGGAAGTTCAAAAAAAGGAAATTGAAACTGAGGATCATGGAATGAAATCACCTGGTGGTTGAAGTTGAAGTTCTTGCTGATCCAAATTAGTCCTTTGATCTCTTGGGGGATGTAGGCACCTCCTTGATTGAACATGTATCACCCAAAATAGTACTTGAACCATAAAAAGAAGAACAAACTAGACAAAACAAACAACACAACGACTTATTTAATTCCAAGTATCATCATTTTTATGGTTTTTCCAGTTTTTCTGTTTTTATTTAAATAAAACTAATGATACATTGTCTTCTTTTAATTTTCTGGGTAAGGTATTACTCAGGGATCACACCACGTGACACGAATGAATACGGTGCTCCCCTTTCATACTCATCCATACTCATAATAGAAGAACAGGTCAACAGTCTTTTTTTAAATATAAAAATGATTAATTAATCCTATTTAAAATATTAATTTTATTAAAACAAAAAAAGATAGGAAACTTGAAAACCATGGGTTGCCTCCCATGCAGCACTTTGTTTAACGTCATCAGCCCGACATGGACCCTAAATCTATCAATTTTTTCCTGGTTCATAGGTTAGCTCAGTTAACTCAACCTCTATTTCTTGTTTATTGAATGATTCAATGAATGGTTTTAACATTTGACCATTGACATTGAAAATGTAACCACTTGTGGGATATTGAATCTCTACTGCCCCATGGGGGAATACATGATGCACTATGAAAGGTCCTGACCATCTAGACATTAACTTTCCTGGGTGTAAATGAAGTTTTGAACTATACAAGAGAACAAGTTTTCTCGGTTCAAAATGTTTGACCTTGATATTTCTAGATTGTTAGGCTTGAACTCTATCTTTATTGATCCTTGAATTTTTATAAGCCTCCATCCTTAGTTCCTCCAGTTCATTGAGATATAATTTCCTTTTTGTTCCAGCTAATGAGAGGTCATAATCCATTTTCTTAATTGCCCAAAAGGCCTTATTCTCAATTTCAACAGGTAAATGACATGCTTTTCCATAAACCAACCTATATGGTGACATTCCTAGGATGGTTTTGTATACTGTACAATATTCCCAAAGAGCATCCAAGAGTTTCTCATACCAATCTTTCCTAGAAGGATTGACAGTTTTCTCAAGAATTTGTTTGATTTTACGATTGGCTAACTCAGCTTGACCATTGGTTTGAGGATGGTATGCAGTGGAAACTTTATGATAAATCCCATACCTAGACATGAGTGAAGAGAATGGATGATTTCAAAAATGAGTTCCATGATCACTAATGATAGCCCTAGGAATTCCAAATCTAGAGAAGATGTTTTCCTTGAGAAATCTAATCACAGTTTGATGATCATTGGATTTTGTAGGAATGGCCTCAACCCATTTGGAGACATAATCAATAGATAAGAGAATGTAAAGATACCCCCTAGATTTTGGGAAGGGACCCATGAAATCAATTCCCCAACAGTCAAATATTTCAACCACTAAGATGGGAGTGAGTGGAATTTGATTCCTTTTTGTGATGGACCCTACTTGTTGACACCTAGGACAACTTTGACAAAATGTGTAAGAGTCCCTTGAGAGGGTGGGCCAGAAGAGACCACATTGAAGAATATTAGTAGATGTTTTCTTAGAGGAAAAGTGACCTCCACATGCCTCACTATGACAGAATTTAAGGATGGACTCTTGTTCAGATTCTGGGACACACCTCCTAATGACTTGGTCAGGGCAGAACTTATAGAGGTATGGATCATCAAACACATAGTGTCTAGCATCAGAAAGAAATTTCCTTCGAGCTTGAGTCCCTAAGAATTTTGGGATGACTCCTGTAACTAATAAATTGGCTATGTCGACATACCAAGGATAGTCACTCACAGGGTATAGGCGTTCATCAGGAAATGAATCAGACACAGAAAGGTGATTTGATCTGTCTTTGAATTCCATCCTAGAGAGGTGATTAGCTAAAACATTTTCAACACCCTTTTTATCCTTGATTGTGAGGTCAAATTCTTGTAAGAGAAGGACCCACCTAATCAGTCTAGCCTTAGCATCTTGTTTTTGGAAGAGGTATTTTAGTGCAGAATGGTCAGTGAACACAGTGATGGGGGATCCTAAGAGGTAGGACCTAAACTTATCTAAGGCAAACACAATAGCAAGTAACTCTTTTTCAGTGGTGGTGTAGTTGATTTGGGCATCATTTAAGGATTTTCTTGCATTAGAAATGACATAAGGAGTTTTATCACAACATTGTCCTAACACAGCTCCTACAACAAAGTCACTAGAATCACACATAAGTTCGAAAGGAAGGTTCCAATTTGGAGATTTCATGATGGGGGGAGAGGTGAGAGAGGATTTGAGGGTTGAGAATAAACCCTAATAGCTTTCTATCTAAACAAATGGAGAATCATTTACTAGGAGAGCACAAAGGGGACGGGATATTGAACTAAAGTCCTTGATGAATCTTCTATAGAAACCAGCATATCCTAAGAAATACCTCACTTCCTTGACAGTTTTGGGTGATGTAACGTGACGAATAATGTCAACCTTGGCTTTATCAACTTCAATCCCCCTACCTGAGACCAGATGGCCTAGAACTAGTCCCTCTTTAACCATGAAATGGCATTTTTCCCAGTTTAGGACTAGATTCTTTTCTTCACATCTTGACAAGACTCTCTCTACATTCCTCAGACATCCCTCAAATGTATCCCCAAACACAAAGAAGTCATCCATGAAGACCTCTAGAAAATCCCCTACCATATCTGAGAAGATTCCCATCATGCACCGTTGGAAGGTTCCAAGGGCATTGCATAACCCGAAGGGCATGCGTTTGAAAGAAAAGGTTCTGAATGGACATGTGAATGTATTCTTCCCTTGATCCTCTAGGGAGACCTCAATTTGATTATACCCTGAGTACCCATCTAAGAAATAATAGAACGCATGACCTGCCACTCTCTCAAGGACTTGGTCAATGAATGGTAAGGGGGAATGATCCTTCTTGGTTAATGAGTTTAGCTTCCTATAGTCAATGCAGACCCTCCATCCACTACTCACCCTTGTTGGAAGAATGTCTCCATCCTCATTGGTTATCACTGTGATTCCAGCCTTTTTTGGAACCACTTGGATTGGGATCACCCATTCACTCTCAGTTATGGGATATATGATACCAGCTTTTAGCAATTTTAGGAGTTCTTTTCTTACTACCTCCATGAGATTAGGATTGATTTGTCATTGAGGTTGACGACATGGATTTGAATCAGATTATAGAACAATAATATGAGTCCCGATAAGTGGGCTAATCCCAGGAATATCAGAAAGGGTCCAACCAATGGCTTTCTTATGCTTCCTAAGTACATCTAGAAGCATCCTCTCATGATTGGATTCAAGAGAAGAAGAAATGACAATAGGATATGTTTGATTGTCCCCTAAGAAATCATACTTGAGTGTAGTGGGAAGTTCCTTCAATTCAAGATCAGGTTGGTTCAGAATTTCAGCAGAATATTGGGACATTGGATCAAGTTCAATTTCTTTTTTTAGAGTTTTAGATAGGATTGATTCCCCACATGTAGAAGTTTCAGCTACTAGATTGGCTTGATCAGATTTAGGGAAGTAATTTGGAGTGGTCTCCATGAAAGTGGTTTCTTGAAAGGTTTCACTGATTGTTGGACCTAAGAATTCATCATAAGAGTAATTTGAAAATGATTCAAGCTAAGGAGATAAACTCCCTTCATATGAACAAAGGAAATAAATATCATCCTGACTTAAGCATTCAGCAAATATTCCTTGATGTTCTATGGATTCATTATCAATGCTTCCTATCATGTTTACTTCATGAATGTCCTCGTCATCCCCTATTTGTGAGCTTGCATTATAGATGTTCAAGTCTAGACTCATGTTCCCAAAGGTGATGGTCATGTTCCCATTTCGGACTCGGATAAAAGAGTTGATTGTTGCAAGAAAAGGACATCCAAGGATGATTGGGGTTTGTTCCTTATTTCCTAAGTTTGGATGGTTTTCAAGGACAATAAATTCAGCAGGGTAGACGAAGTTTTCAACCTTTACCAGAATGTCCTTCAAAATCCCCTTTGGAACCCTAATGCTACGATCAGCAAGCTGAAGTGTGACAGATGTGGGTTGGAGCTCTTCTAGGCCTAACTGGAAGTACATAACATATGGTATGAGATTGAGACTAGCACCTAGGTCACACAAGGCCTTGAAAACTTTGCTCTCTCCTAGTTCAACATTGATGTAAGGGAAACTCGGGTCTTTCAACTTGGGAGGAATGGTCCCTTGAATGGTGGTACTCACATTAGCAGCCAAAAGGACTTGGTTTTTATGTGAAAATTTTCTTTTAAAAGTGCACAAGTCCTTAAGGTACTTTGAGTAGGAAGGTATGGTTTGTATTGCATCGAGAAGGGGTATGTTCAACTTGACTTGTGAAAATATTTCCCTCAATGTTTCACTCAATTCAGGCTTGGTTTTCCCCCTCATGCGTTGAGGAAATGGTGCAGGTTGTGGGGTTGTTTTTTGAAGAGTTGTTTCTTTGACAATGTTATCATGTTTTTCAATTTGATCATTTGGTTCATTTTAATTTTCATCCAAGTTTGAATCTTCATGTGGGTTTTGAATTAGTTGTTCAGGTTTCTCAATTGATTTCTCACTTCTTAAAACAGTCACAGCCTTTAGTTGTTCATGAGTTGTTTGAGCACAACTTGACTCTCCCCTTGAAGTTAAGGATGGAACCACCTGAGTAGGCATGGGTGCCTTTCCAGTTTTGATGGTTTGAAGTTATTGTTTTAGGGAAGAGACTTCCTAGTTCATCCTCTCCCTTTGTTTTCACAGTTGTTCTAGTAGGCTTTGTGGAACAGTTTGGGTTGGTGCTTGAGAAGATTGGTTTATCCCAGGGCGATATTTTTGAGGTGGGATGGTTTGTTGAAAATGGACCGATGGATGTTGGTATTGGATAGGTTAGGTTTGGAACTGGTTATGGGATTGGTAGTTCTGATGGGGGTAAGGATTTTGTCCCTATGGTTGGCTAGGTTGTTGGTTATCTTCCCAGCGGAAGCCTGGGTGGTCATTATACCTTGGGTTGAAGTTGTTTTGGTATTGAGGCTTTTGAAAGTTCAAAGAATTTACTTCCATTGGGGGTACTCCTAAAAGAACATCCTTGATGGATGGAATGGTTGGGAAGTTGTCTGTCTTATGTTCATGTTTGTCACAAATTGTGCAAAGAGGGTCAACAGTTTGGATTTCATGGACTTTCTTAAGGTCTATTTCTTCAACCTTCCTAGAGAGTGCTGCGAGTTTAGCCCTAAGGCTTTCCTCTTCTCTAAGTGTATGAATTCCAGTAGTTCTTTGTGTCTTTTCAGAATAAGGTGAAGTTCCCCATGTTTGGTTTTGTTCAGAAAGGATTTCTAGATAATCATAAGCATCATTTGGGGATTTGTTTTTAAAGGTTCCATTACACATCATGTCAATGAATTGTTTGTTCCTCGGACCTAACCCTTCATAGAAAATTATGACTTGTTCGGGAATAGAAAAACCATGGTGTGGAACCATGTTTAGAGTGTCTTTGAACCTCTCCCATGTTTCATAGAATCACTACTGGAAAAATGATTTTTCCCAACGCTTCTATACCAACGGTTTGTAAAAACCGTTGGTATAGGTACCCTTTCCCAACGGTTTGGCCAAATCGTTGGGAAAGCTCATTTTTTGGCCACCTTTCCCAACGGTTTGGACAAACCATTGGTAAAGGATGAATTCTGGACACCCTTTCCCAACGGTTTGGCCAAACCGTTGGGAAAGGTTAGCCTATCCCAACGGTTTGGCCAAACCGTTGGGGAAGGCTGAATTCTGGACCACCTTTCCCAACGGTTTGGCCAAACCGTTGGGAAAGGGTAGCCTATCCCAACGGTTTGCCCAAACCGTTGGGAAAGGGTGTCCAGGATTCAACCTTCGCCCAGAATACCCAATAAACAGCAAGACCTTTCCCAACGGTTTGCAAAACCGTTGGGAAAGGTCCTTTGATTTTTTTTGGAATCTACCTACGAAGAACATTATATAAATCAAAATTTAAAATAATTAGAACAATACATATATATATTTATGAAATTATGTTAACAAAAGTCATGTTAGGTTAGTGGTTAAGTCATTCTGTTATAAACTAGAGGTCCTGGGATCAAATCCCACCGGATGTTTCTTTTTTGAAATACATATACCAACGGTTTTGAGAACCGTTGGTATAGATTTTCTAATTACTTATACCAACGGTTTTTAGAACCGTTGGTATAGACCTGATACCAACGGTTTTCCCAAAACCGTTGGTATAGACCTATTGTCACGGCTTACTTGCCAACGGTCCTCCAAACCATTGGTATAGGCTATACCAACGGTTTGGGGACCTATACCAATGGTTACAAACTATTGGTATAGGGTATTTTTCCAGTATTGAATGACTCTCCCTCTTTTTCAAAAAAGATTTGGATACTCTTTTTAAGTGCAATTGTTTTGTGGTGGGGAAAGTATTTTTTGTATAAATCTCTTTGTAGTTGGTACCAAGAGTTTATGGATGATGGTCTCAAATTATTTATCCAATTTTTAGCTCGATCCTTTAAAGAAAAAGGAAATATCCTCATATTAGCTGATTCTAGTTGATGTGGGGGACACATGGTTTCTACAATGTCATTGAACTCTTTAATGTGAAGGTAGGGCATCTCGGACTCCATTCCATGGAATGTGGGAAGGTGGTTTAGGACATGGGGTTTAAAGATGTAGTTGGCATATCCTAGGGAATTGTTTATAATTCATGAGGGGTCATTGGTTCAGGAAGGTGTGAGGTAGTCATTCATGGTTTGATCAATTGCATTCCCCAAGTTTGGGGCTGCCTCATTTGGGTTTCCATTTTGGTTCCCACCCGGGTTTTTGAGTTGGTTTCTTTGAAGACCTTCCATTGAAATGGGCTCAATTTTTGACTCAGTGATATTATGAAGATTAGTATCTAATGGAAAGAGTTCCCTTGGTTTACTTGACTCCCCAACCCCAGGACTATCCACCCTAACTAGATGGTTTGATTGATCACGGGTGTAGGCGGACATGCGCCAAAAGGAAAAAAAACGAGAAAGGGAAAAGATAAGAGAATTTGGATGAGAAAATAATGAATGGGGGAGAATAGAATGGGTGTTTAGATGACTTACTTGGGTCCCCGGAAATGACACCAAAATTTGATTCTCGCTCAAATTTATCCAAGAGAAGAAGGTAGGACGGTCCTTGTAGTTTAGCTTGGGTTGTCGAATCCTCAGAGACCTAAGAAGCAACCTATAGACACGTACATTCTATGAACTATTTTTGGCTATGAAGTGGCCAACTTGGGTTGATTTTAGATGGGTTTAAAGGAACTCTAAGATATTTAAGTGAATTCAATTTAAAAGAATGAGTTTATCCTAGGTTATTTCTCGGGGTGGATTGGACGTATTTCGTTTTCAATGATTTCAATTTCTTATATTTGAGATGGGTTCATTTAAGAAGATAAAAAAACATCATCACTTAATGGTTTAATTCCTACAACCTTTAATACTAATAACATATACACTTTAAGGATCAATGTTTTGAGAACTTCAAGGTAAAGGTTCGTATTAGCACTTGAAGTGTGTGGCCTTAAATTCAACAAGGATGATGGAGTTTAAAAATCATCAAATAAAAATCTCAATTAAAGAAGTGATTATACATCAATGGGGTGATAAATAACATCCAATATATCCCCTTGCTACTCCCTTGGATCAACCCATAAGTGGGTTATCCCTCCATTGATCTCATGGTTTCAATGGAAGCGGAAAGTAGACTCATGAGGGAGGAAATGGAGAAGTAAAGAAAAAAACAAAAATAAGATGATCACTCCACCGTTGTGTGAATAATTTCACAAGGTTTGGTGCGAATAAATTCACACCTTGATCCAAAGGTATAAAAGTGATATGAAGAACAACATAATAAGAGTAGAAGAATAACTTTTATTAAGAAACTAAAGTGAATTGAACAACTTACATGTGAAAGACAAATTTTAGACAACAAAATTGCAGCATAACATTACAATTGAACAAAGAACCAAAGATTAAAAACTCCTTCACCACAACTGCCTTAAATAGTCATTTTGGGAGACTTGGGTCGATTATCCAACAGTACAAGTCATCCCACTTGAGTATGGTAGGTCTAGGGTGGTGGAAAGTTTGTGGAAAGAAGACTTTCCACCCTTGACCCGAAAAGGCATCCAGCTTGCATCCACCAAACAGAGGCGCATGAAACACCTTCTAGATAGACGAATTTGGGCGGGCCATAGAATACGTAAATTAAAATCCGGATGTCCCCTAACTTCCTGTAAAATATAAGACCAAAAAGAGTTATGGTTTTCGAGATATGGTTTAATTGGTGGGCTGTTTTTCTGGACCGCAAAATCTGGCCCAGAATTTTATCTCTAATTTGGGCCACCTAAATGGACACCATGGAGGCCAAATTAGCATTGGATCATGAATAGTGATTTGTTAATATACATTTATTATATCATCTCACGAAATTTGGGATTCATTGGGCTTGTATATTTGGCCCCACCGTCTCATCAGTGGGATGGTGTCCAATCTGCCTTCTCTAGAATTGCTTCCTTTCATCACAAAATATCCTCATCTTCTACCATGAATTCTCCATTGATCCCTGAATGAAACATGTTAATATTGGAGTGTAGATAAATTTTAAAAAATATCAAATTAAAATATGTATAATCAGATGAATCATTGGGTACTTCATATGATGTTCAAAAATGTACCACATAATAGTGCATTTTAAGTAAGAATTACAATCATAATGTGAAATGATGTTCAAAGTGTAAAATGCACTAAAATGATGATTATGAATAAAAAACACATGAATATTATATACATTAAAAATGAATATTATCCTCATTTAGTGGCTAATCAATGTCCCTCTTTGAGTTTTTAGTTGAACCTCTTTAGTTGGGTTTTCCTTCTTCTTTAAACCTTGGTGGTCAAGTCTATTTTTAGGGATGGAGATCATTTGCTGAGGAAAATGACCTAAAGTTTGGGGATGTGTTTTTTTTTTGAATTAATGGAGTCTAGGTAAATGTATCAAGGGATTATGAGGGTTTTTTATGGTTTGGAAGGATTCATAGGTGGTTCAGGATTTTCCTACAGAAGTTCGGCAAAGTATTGTCTGTTGTACATTTACACATCATGAACATGTTACACGATATATAAATGTTTCTAGGAATAAGTTGTAAATTGGTTCAGAATTTAAAATGGTTAAACATCATAAAACTAGTTTATAACATTAAATGGTTGATCATAGTTATTTTAACTTTAGGCAATGCATTTTTCATTGTAACTCATAAATTGAGAAATATATGGTGTGAAAGGATTTCACGTCATGAATTTAATGGGCTTAGCATTTTTAAACTATGATGTGAATGATATTTATTTTTTTCATGGTGAAGCTCCCTCTCTCGAACCCTAAAGAGAATATGATCAATTTTGGAGTGTTTTCTTCACTTATAGATGTATCTATCAAGTGTTTATTCCCTATGAGTTGTGTTCCTTTGGTTTTCCCCTCTCTTCTGTTTGTTCTTTGTTATCACAGTGTGACCTCTTGACCGTAGTTGAATCTAGATGTTTTTGTGATCTAGGTTTTCCTTGTGATCTATTTGCCTTCATTCTGTGTTGGAGTTTCCTATTGGAATCATTTCTTTGATCACTGGTTAAGGTAGGTAGTCTAGAAAAAAAAACCTTATGGTCTATTTCTATTTGTTCAAGTATGTGAACTTTATGCAATTGTACTGACACAATGTGCACATTAACAAAAAGAATAATTGGTGATGAAAATATTATGTTTAGACTACTCCTTGGATCCCTTTAGACCCAAAGGCGTTGAGATCCATCTTGTGGTGACCCATAGGGAGAGCCTACCCTTGAATAATAAGAATTGACTAATGGATTAAAGTATGTTTTACCATGACATGAAACCTCAAGTGACTGCTTTTGATAGATTCACCTTAGAAAATGGATTCCTTGATTATTGAATGAATGGGATAAATTGATAATAATTGGGTGTGTGAACTAGAATGGAAATGGATTAATATATAATTTAATTAATGAATGGGTAATTGAAAGACAAATAGCAATTGGCTGAATTAACCATTGTGGATTATGATATTATGATGTACTATTCTTATCATTATGACTTTTGTTGTGATTCATGTTGAAATTATTATATAAACGGATATGCCTGAATGCTGAAATTATTATATAAAGGGCTATGTCCAGATACAAAAATGCTTATATAAAGGAATTTTACTAGATACTAAAATGCTTATATAAAGGGATCCTACTAGTTATGATGTAATGCTTATAGGGCTTGACCTGGTTATGTGATTATGTCGTGGACTTGTGGTTATGGTTGGCATAGTTGTATTACATGATCAGAGATATTCTATCATGGTGTGGAAGCATATTGATTTTTCATTTTAATAATTTATTAATTAATACACATGATTATCACTTTATTATATGCACTTATAATCAGACTGGCTTTATTTAGACATGGTGGTGTCAACCTACTGAGTTTTACTCACACTTATTCAGGTTTTCATTTGGTACTAGAGAAGATTACATAGATGTAGGTTTAGATAAGGGAAAAGGACCTTGTTGATGATTGTTGATTGCTGGATGGGTTGGAGCTTGGAGATAGGACCAACATGGTGTTCAGGATTGGGGTCTTTGAGTTATTTGTGTCAGCATGGTCTTTTATCTATATTACTTTCAGTTTGACATTTTGATATATTCTAGCCTAACATTATATTATTTATTATTTGATTTACTTGGTTAATCCTTTACCTTCCAGTTTTATGTGGTATTGTTTTTTCTATTTTCATTACTATGATATTTATTATTATTGTTTATTTCTATTGTATTGTAACTTTGTACTAGGGGTATAGTCTCCTCACTATATTCTTTACTCCCCTACTTCTATTCGGTATCCTTTAGTGTATGATGAAGCATGCTTGAGGTCTAGTAACTAGCCTGATATGTCTATGTGAGAGAGTGATAGATTAGGGGATGTAACAAAGTGGTATCATATGTACCAAATTATTCTTTTCAGTTGCTTTACTATTTGGGAAAGGTATAAAGGGGACTATGATGAGTCAATAATTGGTAATGATCTTGTTCATGAGAGTAGATAACCCATGTATGGGGGTAAATCTGAGTACCTAGGGATGGGATTGTTTTTCATGATGTTCATTTGGTACGGTTGATGTTATTTCACCTTGGGTGATTCACATGTTGTGTGATGTTATTGTTTCTTTAGATTTATAATCATAGCCTAGTATGGAACAATATGTGTATGCATGCATCATGATAGGCACATAGGGATATATCTTGACTGTAACGCCCCGACCCCAGCTACTCAGAGTCGGTGCATTACTTCATAACATTGGCATGATCACAAAAGATCAAGTCTCAAAAGACCGATTAGTTTAGTAGCCTTGGAAACACTATATACATTCATAAATGTTACATTAAATCATAAAGTAAAACAAAACTACAACATCTTCTCTTCATATCCCCTTATATTATCCCTACAGGTCATTCATATTATACTTCTTCACATCCTGAAAAAATATTAAAACATTGAAAGGGGTGAGCTTAGATGCTCAGTAAGGATAACAATATTGCGGAAGCTTTCCTAAATAAACATTAACATTTAAGGCAATGTATAACTAAAAGAAAAGCCATTTAAACATGAACTTCAACATAATATGGAAAAAGTAAAATGAGATAATGCCATTTACTTATTCACATGGATATTCTACTGGTCGAATAATCACATGCAATATCAATAACCACTTTCATAATGATGGAATGCATAATGCCAGACTATCATAACCACGTAGCCAAGGCCTCGTGCCAAGACCACAAATAAGATTTTGTCAAGGCCTCGTGCCAAGACACTAGTTTGTCTCATGAGAGCTGCCGATGCATCGAGGAGCTATAGCGGGCTCCACCCGTCACTTACTAAGTCCAATTCATTCCTCATATGAATGGGTTTAAACATATCATAAACCATAACATAATCGTATCACATAAAACATGCATAAAGGAAACATAACATTTCCACATTTCAATCACAAGATTTCAATACAAAAAATTGATATAATAAAAATGCTTTCAAAACCATTTTCAATACCAAAATAAAAGAAAGTTAAAACTTTGTATTTATTTTTCATTAAAAAAAGTGATGGCTTGTAGAGGAAGCCGAAACTCAAATAATGGTCACGGCGGCGGAGAAGTCATTGTCGCCACATATGTACGTAAAGAAAAACATTCCCTTTATGTCGTTTAGTAAAATGCTTCATATAAAAAAGATTCCTTTTGAATAAACGTAAAAGTCAAAGGGGTTTATACACCGTATAAAAGAAAATTGTTTATAAAACCAAATATGCCTCAATGAAAGGAGATTGAGACGAAGTCCTTAAAAAGATAATTTTTAAAATAAAATAGATCTATTATGTGTATTCACTATAGGTACACATAAATAACGTAAAAATACAAAATAGGACATGATAATATCATGACATAATTTGAAAGTAGGTGATTAACCCAAAGAATGGAAGTTGGGTTAAGAAATTCCCTTACCTTGCGTCTTGTCCTGACTCGACCGTTCTTTAACCTCCTGAATAATAAACTAGAGTTAATTTCTATTTACTTAAGAACCTTTTTCATGTTCATTATTCCTTTTATATCCCTTATTACCATGTTATTAACATTATGTAATTATTAAAGTTTATAACGGTCATTTTGTCGATCTTAGGTACTTGAGTCAAAAATAAAATTCTTATAATTACAAGTTGTTCATGTGGTGATATATCCATTATATCCAAAATTATATTCATGATACAGATATCATATATCTCATATATATCCAGTATATACATGCATTTATAATATTCCATAACGTTTAGAGGTAAGAAATGAAATGCACCATTCATGGAGACGGTAAGCCGTACGTACTCATGAACGCTACTTTCATTTATATTTCGTATTTAATGAAATGAAATCATAATTATATAAAGGTATAATATAATTCCAGTATAATATATTGTATAATACCATTTACTTCATCCTTTATACATCCCACATATGGTATTAACGATTCAAATCACTTTGAGGGGGCGGTAGTTCGCACTTCCTAAAATGAAAATATCGTGTTTACCCATAATGGAAACCATAAAGGTATGCCATAAATGAAAAATAAAAAATCATAAGGAAAAAAAAACATAATATATATCATATATAAAAATAGTTTCATCATAATTGACACCATTAGAGGTGTTATATGAGTGTTGAACAATCATCGTTTCGTGAGGCAAAAATTCGCCATCCACAGAAACAGTATGTTCTTTAACCATTAGATGTAGGTGTGTGTAAGTGTAAACCAAATCCTTATCATAAAAACATCCTAGTATATTTTATATACTGGTTTTGTTACAAAATAAAGGAATAAAAAGAGTTTTAGGGGTTGGAGAAGCTAAATAAAACAAAACAACATTAGAGAAAACAGTACCTAAAAATCGGGTAACTCTTTTTGATTTCAGACAAAGGCTTCCTTGGGAAGAATTCTTCCCAAAGTGAGGCTTCTAGGAGTAATTAAGGGATGTTGGGAGAGTATTTGGGTAGAGTTTGGCCGAGACAAATGTCTTGAAGGTGTGAATAAGGTGGGAGTGGTGGGGGCCTTTTATAAGTGGAGAGGAGGGGCACTTTTGGAAAGTAATGAAATGTTATTCTATTATACAATGCTTTTCGGATTCTAAAGGTCCCACACTTGTATAATTCTAGGATAATGTGATAAGGGTTCGAAATATCTTCATCCAATAGGCTTTGGATAAGTGTAAGCCTTGGAGTTTACATTATCTTCTCATTTTATTTAAATCGTTAAATAATGAGGTCATCGCTGCATCATCATGATGTCATAAATAATTTAATTTATTTAATGTCTAAAAATTATAAAAAATATACTATAATGTAGGAAATATTTTTATCTTTCCAATGACTATTTATAGTTAAAAATATTACTTGTATAACCCCATTAAAAAATTGTTTTAGTAAAACATTTCATGTTTGTGTCATTTTTTACTTTAACATTAAATAAAAGGTATTTATGTCATTTTCCAACTACAGTGGCTCCATGGGGTCCCCAAGTTGACCCATGGATTTTCTTGGTCGGCCATGGCACATCCAATGAGGGTAGGACATGTTTCAAGCTCATCTCATATTATTAAAACATTATTTTTACCTTAAACTACACTAATTACCTCTAATCGCGATTAAGAACTTAAAAGTTACTATTCACCAAAAAATTATTTTAATCTCATTGAACCACATTTTACTTCTTAATGACAACCATGTATGTCGGATTTTTGAAAATCAAATCACAGAAGTGGTAATATTTCATTTAAACGAAAAATCAGTTACTTAACTACCACTTAGTGGTTTCACTATTCATCAAAAATTGAAGTTTTTCAGAACAATGCCAAAATTTCACCCTAAGCTATAATTGATATTCCAAATTCAAAAATGATGTCTATTTTACAAAATTCCAAACATATAAGTTGCATTAATTAATTTTATAATTAATTCCCACTGTCACAACAAATAGCATGTTTTTAAGAAACAATTTATATCAAAAGATTGGCAATTGTTTATGTCCAATTTCAATGTTAAATTAATTATAATGACCACCATTAGATAAAATGGTAAAAATATATTCTAATTATACTTTAAAACCACTAAATAGTATAATTTATCACTATAAATTATTTTGATTAAAAAAGTTGTTTTTAAGTATTTTTCACTATTTATAAAAAACTAGAAGTTCTCAGAAAAATACCAAAAATTCAACATAGAATAATTTCGATATTACGAATCCAAAAATGAAGTCCATTTTGAAATATAAAATTTCTATAATTTTAAAAAGTGGTTATTACTATTCATAACGGCTACTTTGATTAGTCGCGGTGTTTTAGAACTCGAAGTTCCGTACAATGCAAGCTATTGAATTATTGAATGAGAAGCGTATCGTGGAAGCTCGGGGTGTTACATTCTCCCCTCCTTCAATAAATTGCATCCTCACAATTTGAAATTTTTTCTTTGAAAATAAAAGGTGGAAAAGAGAAAATACCTTTGTGGAAAACCCACATCGGAAATAAGATTAATAAAATTTAGCCTTAATAAGAGGGAAAGGGAAATGAAAAAGTCACCACCCAATTATGATCTCAATTAGGAGAAAATTGGTGGCAATTAGAGACATATGATTGGAGGGAAAACGTAAATATTTTTAGGGAGTGATTGAGGTCATCAATCACAATCAACTGTCAAATTGAGGGCCTCAAAGCCTTCAATCTATGTTGATTTAAAATATCATCAGTTCAACAAGACATAAGGTATTAGGATAACACATTTTTTTGTTTTAATATCCCTTTACTAAAGTTTAAGAATTAATTTATTCATTGAATAAGAGATAGGTATATATATATTTATGCTTGACAATTAGTGTTTCAACCTTCAACTCATCTTTCACTCAAAAAGATAATAGAACTCAAAAATATTATACTTATCCTAATTGTATAAGGTTCCAAATGTTAACACATACCATTTAGATTAATAAAATTATTTTTTAATAACCAGGGACTTCACGTAGTCCAGTGGTAGGCGATTAATCCCAATCGCACTATGGTTGTGGGTTCGATTTCCACATCTTTGTCTGACGCGATGGGTTGTCACTCGGTCTGCGTGTTGTACTTTTTATAAATATCCAAAAATAACCTTAGCAATAGAATCCAATGTAAAATATAATCCATTCCAACCTTTATAGTTATCAAAAATACTTCTGTCCAACTCACAGTCCAGATTTTATGAGGAAGGTAAACATAATGAAGCTCTTTTTTTTCTGCGTAACAACATGTGAACACCTTCATCATGTATTCTTTTAAAACACTGCAACATACTGTATTACCATAAATACTTATTGATTACATTCATGATTCCTTATTCCTTATAAAAAACTAGATATACTCCTTCTATCCAAAAATGTATACAAATCATTAATCAGTTTCAAGGATGTTAAGAATATCCAACATAATTTATCCGAATCAATCATGTCTTATTCCAAAATCACTATCTCGGTATCAGAACCATATTATGGTTTATCTTTCTCTCAACCATATATTTTCCAAAAATTTAACCTACTGTGGAGTCACTTTTCTTGGTTCCACACAATCTCAAGTCCTAGATGAAATAGTAATGCAGTACAATACTTATATACTCCATAATTATTATAACCAGTACATCATTGATACAACACTCAAATTACAAAATTCTTTAATAACAACATAAGAATAATAATCATTCCTCCTCATCTGTGGTAGTATCATAACTTGATTATTATCCAATAACATCATTTGGGGTATACTATGATGATTTAAACATTGGTTTGCGTAGTGTCCCCACTCCTTGCAGATGAAGCATTGTACATTTGAAACCTTTTTCTTACCCTTGCAGTCACGCACTTGGTATCCTTTTTCTCCACAATTATAACAAACTCTCATTCCCTTCAGGCATATTCCAAGGTGTTTCTTCCCATAGTTATCACATATTGGAAAATTCTTCTTTTCCCTCATCCCTTTATCCATCATTCTCTCTTCCATCCTTTTCTTCTCTTTCATCCCTTCAAATCCATAAGACTCAGAGAATTCTCTACTTATCTTATTAACACATGGGAGACTATTTCCCTTCAAAATGCTGGATTAATACCGTGAAAGATACGATCCTTCTTACTCTTTGGATCATACGTATTGCTGGAGTTCACATTCCTTCTACTAGGCGCCATTTCTATACAATGGCATAAACTAGGTTAGTTTATGAATTACAATGAATAATTACAAACTTGTAAAATACTTAATGTAAATTGAACGATGTATGGATATAATCCATAATCATAAAAATGTTTTCTTTGAGGAAGTATATACTCATAACCCTTCATAGTGGTTTATAAAGAAAACGAGAATTATCCTAAGCATATCCCCCGGGAGTGTCGTAACCAAGAGTGCAGCAAGGCCCGTTGTCGTGCACCAGTTCCCGTTTGAGTCTAGATCAAAGCGGTGTTTTCAGGTTTTACCCCTAGGTACATCTGTGCCAGAGCCACCTCTACCTACTCGTATCCAGACAGGGATTTATTGCTCGGAAAACTCACAAAATCTATATAATACCAAAATTCTAGGAAGTTTTTCTATACTAATCCTCAAAGTCTATCTTCAAGCTATGTGCTCTAATCAGAGTTTATCTAAATCTAGCTTCCAAGGTTAGTACTAAACTTCCTCTGATACCAACTGTAACGCCCCGACCCCAGCTACCCAGATTCGGTGCATTACTTCGTAACATTGGCATGATCACAAAAGATCAAGTCTCAAAAGACCGATTAGTTTAGTAGCCTTGGAAACTCTAGATACATTCATAAATATTACATTACATCATAAAGTAAAACAAAACTACAACATCTTCTCTTCATATCCCCTTATATTATCCCTGCAGGTCATTCATATTATACTTCTTCACATCCTGAAAAAATATTAAAACATTGAAAGGGGTGAGATTAGATGCTCAGTAAGGATAACAATATTGCGGAAGCTTTCATAAATAAACATTAACATTTAAGGTAATGTATAACTAAAACAAAATCCTTTTAAACATGAACTTCAACATAATATGGAAAAAGTAAAATGAGATAATGCCATTTACTTATTCACATGGATATTCTACTGGTCGAATAATCACATGCAATATCAATAATCACTTTCATAATGATGGAATGCATAATTCCAGACTATCATAACCACATAGCCAAGGCCTCGTGCCAAGACCACAAATAATATTTTGTCAAGGCCTCGTGCCAAGACACTAGTTTGTCTCATTAGACCTGCCGATGCATCGAGGAGCTATAGCGGGCTCCACCCGTCATTTACTAAGTCCAATGCATTCCTCATATGAATGGGTTTAAACATATCATAAACCATAACATAATCGTATCACATAAAACATGCATAAAGGAAACATAACATTTCCACATTTCAATCACAAGATTTCAATACAACACATTGATATAATAAAAATGCTTTCAAAACCATTTTCAATACCAAAATAAAAGAAAGTTAAAACTTTGTATTTATTTTTCATTAAAAAAAAGTGATGGCTTGTAGAGGAAGCTGAAACTCAAATAATGGTCACGGCGGCGGAGAAGTCATTGTCGCCACATATGTACGGAAAGAAAAACATTCTCTTTTTGTCGTTTAGTAAAATGATTCGTATAAAAAAGATTCCTTTTGAATAAACGTAAAATTCAAAGGGGTTTATACACCGTATAAAAGAAAATTGTTTATAAAACCAAATATGCCTCAATGAAAGGAGATTGAGACGAAGTCCTTAAAAAGATAATTTTTAAAATAAAATAGATCTATTATGTGTATTCACTATAGTTACACATAAATAACGTAAAAATACAAAATAGGACATGATAATATCATGACATAATTTGAAAGTAGGAGATTAACCCAAAGAATGGAAGTTGGGTTAAGAAATTCCCTTACCTTGCGTCATGTCCTGACTCGACCGTTCTTTAAACTCCTGAATAATAAACTAGAGTTAATTTATATTTACTTAAGAACCTTTTTCATGTTCATTATTCCTTTTATATCCCTTATTACCATGTTATTAACATTATGAATTTATTAAATTTTATAACGGTCATTTTGTCGATCTTAGGTACTTGAGTCAAAAATAAAATTCTTATAATTACAAGTTGTTCATGTGGTGATATATCCATTATATCCAGAATTATATTCATGATATAGATATCATATATCTCATATATATCCAGTATATACATGAATTTATAATATTCCATAACGTTTAGAGGTAAGAAATGAAATGCATCATTCATGGAGATGGTAAGTCGTACGTACGCATGAACGCTACTTTCATTTCTATTTCGTATTTAATGAAATTAAATCATAATTATATAAAGTTATAATATAATTCCAGTATAATATAGTGTATAATACCATTTACTCCATCCTTTATACATCCCACATATGGTATTAACGATTCAAATCACTTTGAGGGGGCGGTAGTCCGCACTTCCTAAAATGAAAATATCGTGTTTACCCATAATGGAAACCATAAAGGTATGCCATAAATGAAAAATAAAAAATCATAAGGAAAACAAAAACATAATATATATCATATATAAAAATAGTTTCATCATAATGGCCACCATTAGAGGTGTTATATGAGTGTTGAACAATCATCGTTTCGTGAGGCAAAAATTCGTCATCCACAGAAACAGTATGTTCTTTAACCATTAGATGTAGGTGTGTGTAAGTTTAAACCAAATACTTATCATAACAACATCCTAGTATATTGTAGATACTGGTTTTGTTACAAAACAAAGGAATAAAAAGAGTTTAAGGGGTTGGAGAAGCTAAATAAAACAAAACAACATTAGAGAAGACATTACCTAAAAATCGGGTAACTCTTTTTGATTTGAGACAAAGGCTTCCTTGGGAAGAATTCTGACCAAAGTGAGGCTTCTAGGAGTAAGTGAGGGATGTTGGGAGAGTATTTGGGCAGATTTTGGCTGAGCCAAATGGCTTGAAGGTATGAATAAGGTGGGAGTGGTGGGGGCCTTTTATAAGTGGAGAGGAGGGGCACTTTTGGAAAGTAATGAAATGTTATTCTATTATACAATGATTTTCGGATTATAAAGGTCCCACACTTGTATAATTATAGGATAAGGTGATAAGGGTTCTAAATATCCTCATCCAATAGGCTTTTGACAAGTTTAAGCCTTGGAGTTTACATTATCTTCTCATTTTATTTAAATCGTTAAATAATGAGGTCATCGCTGCATCATCATGATGTCATAAATAATTTAATTTATTTAATGTCTAAAAATTATAAAAAATATACTATAATGTAGGAAATCTTTTTATCTTTCCAATGACTGTTTATAGTCAAAAATATGACTTGTATAACCCCATGTAAAAATTGTTTTAGTAAAACATTTCATGTTTGTGTCATTTTTTACTTTAACATTAAATAAAAGGTATTTATGTCATTTTCCAACTAAAGTGGCTCCATGGGGTCCCCAAGTTGACCCATGGATTTTCTTGGTCGGCCATGGCACATACAATGAGGGTAGGACATGTTTCAAGCTCATCTCATATTATTAAAACATTATTTTTACCTTAAACTGCACTAATTACCTCTAATCGTGATTAAGAACTTAAAAGTTACTATTCACCAAAAAATTATTTTAATCTCATTGAACCACATTTTACTTCTTAATGACAACCATGTATGTTGGATTTTTGAAAATCAAATCACAGAAGTGGTAATATTTCATTTAAACGAAAAATCAGTTATTTAACTACCACTTAGTGGTTTCACTATTCATCAAAAATTGAAGTTTTTCAGAACAATGCCAAAATTTCACCCTAAGATATAATTGATATTCTGAATTCAAAAATGATTTCTATTTTACAAAATTCCAAACATATAAGTTGCATTAATTAATTTTATAATTAATTCCCACTGTCACAACAAATAGCGTGTTTTTAAGAAACAATTTATATCAAAAGATTGGCAATTGTTTATGTCAAATTTCAATGTTAAATTAATTCTAATGACCACCATTGGATAAAATGGTAAAAATATATTCTAATTATACTTTAAAACCACTAAATAGTATAATTTATCACTATAAATTATTTTGATTAAAAAAGTTGTTTTTAAGTATTTTTCACTATTCATAAAAAATTAGAAGTTCTCAGAAAAATACCAAAAATTCAACATAGGCTAATTTCGATATTCCGAATCCAAAAATGAAGTCCATTTTGAAATATAAAATTTCTATAATTTTAAAAAGTGGTTATTACTATTCATAACGGCTACTTTGATTAGTCACGGTGTTTTAGAACTCGAAGTTGCGTACAATGCAAGCTATTGCATTATTGAATGAGAAGCATATCGTGGAAGCTAGGGGTGTTACATTGACATGAATTATTCATGATAAGGACATATTTATTGCATGTGATATATTTTCCTATATGAACTATCAAATGAAATACATGTTATAGCTGATAAATGAAATGAAATAATTGTTATGTCATATTAATTCACTTGTTAATCCATGTTTATAGA
Organism: Viscum album; assembly: GCA_963277665.1. Taxonomy (NCBI): domain Eukaryota; kingdom Viridiplantae; phylum Streptophyta; class Magnoliopsida; order Santalales; family Viscaceae; genus Viscum; species Viscum album. The sequence goes on along the minus strand of OY728158.1, from coordinate 570,647,771 downwards.
GACCATGATCCATTGATTACATGTTTTTTTTACCTATTGAGATTGAAATTGTTTATATACAGTGTTCTAAGGAGTATATTTGTCTTTTAGAAAAAATGACTCCTCGTCGTATTCAAATTGAGCATCGGAATAGTGAAAATAATATTTCTCCTAACATGACTGAACTAGAGATTCATGTAGCTCTTGATGTTCATATAGATGTTCAAATTCTCAATAGCTTCCTAAGGGTCATGTGATCCATGGAAATGGAGACTATTTTCACTATTCCTTTGATGTATGAGTTGAAGAGAGAGTTTCAGTTGTAGCATCTGCCTACGTTCACTAGTGAGGGAGTCCCCCATGTAGTTGAGTTCTAGATTGATTTAGTCCAGATGATCTTCAAGAACTTTGATACACCCATAAATAGGAGGTTAAATCTTATTGTATACATTCTTTATAGACCATCCAAGTGTTGATGGTACACTATGGATAAAGTTGGGTAGTAATATGAGTTATCCTGGAAGGTCTTTGAGGTGAAATTTTTGAGCCACTTCTATCCTGAAATGTTGGGGGATGAGAAGGATCACAAGTTTATGTACCTAACATGGTAGGGAATGTTAGTAATAGACTAGGATATATGTTTCACCAACTTACAACACTTTTTTCCATATTTAGTTGTTGATGAGATCTTTAGGGTGAGATGTTTCCAGGATGGGATTCTCTATAAGATAGGTTCATAGGTGAATGTTTGTCAATTGAGTATCTTTTAAAATGTGATGGATTAGGAACTCATCACTGAAGGGAATATGAGATAATCCTTAAGCAGTAGCTAGGCTATTTCAGCAGGTCAAACCGGGAGATCTTCTTCTAGTGGAATGAAGCACCGCTATAAAGGTAGAACGGTCCTTGTAGTTTAGCTTGGGTTGTCGAATCCTCAGAGACCTAAGAAGAAACCTATAGACACGCACATTATAAGGACTTATTTTGGTTATGAAGTGGCCAATTTGGGTTGATTTTATATGGGTTTAAGTGAATTATAAGAGACTTAAGTGGATTTAATTTAAAATAATAAGTTGATCCTGGTTTATCACTTGGGGTGGATTGGATGAAATTATTTTTCAACTATTTCAATTTCTTATATTTGAGATGAGTTAATTTAAGAAGATTAAACAACATCATCACTTACCAGTTTAATACCTACACACTTTAATACTAATCACCTATACACTTTAAGGATCAAAGTTTTGAGCACTTCAAGGTAAAGGTTCGTATTAGCACTTGAAGTGTGTGGCCTTAAATTCAACAAGGACGATGGAGTTTAAAAATCATAAAATAAAAATATCAATCAAAAGAAGTGATTAGGAATTAATGGGGTGATAAATAACATCAAATAAATACCCTTTCTACTCCCTTGGATCAACTCATAAGTGTTTTATCCCTCCATTGATGCTATGGTTTCAATGGAAGCGAGAAGTATACTCATGAGGGAGGAATTGAAGAAGTAAAGAAAACAATAAAAAAATGATCACTCCACCGTTGTGTGAATAATTTCACAAGGTTTGGTCTGAATAAATTCACACCTTGAGGAAATGGTATAAAAGTGATATGGAGAAGAACAGAATAATAAGATAAGAATAACTTTTATTAAGAAATTAGGATGAATTAAAACAACTTACATGTGGAAGACAAACTTGAGACAACAAAATCACAGCATAACATTACAATGAAAGAAAGATCAAAAGATGATCAACTCCTCTACCACCACTACCTTAAATAGTAAATTTTGAATCCTTTGTTATATCCTAAAATATTGGAAGTCACCTCAATTAATGGTGGTGGGCCTAGGTGGGTGGAAAGTTAAGGAAGAGTAGACTTTTCCACCCTTGACCTGAGGTGGCAGCCAGCTTACATCCACCAAATAGAGGTGCCTAAATGATCTTCTATATGACAGAATTAGAGTGGTCCATAGAATAATAAAATTCATATAAGGATATCCCCTAACCTTCTGTAAAGTTTAAGGCCAAAATAGTTTATGGTTTACGAGATATGTGTAAAATGGTGGACTGTTTTTCTGGGCTGTAGAATTTGGCCCAGAATTTTATCTTCAACTTGGGTCGCCTAAATTACCACAATGGAGGCCGAATTATCACTGGATACTAAATAATTATATGTTACTATATATTTAATATATAATCATACGAAATTTGGGCTTTATTGGGCCTGTATTTTGGGTCCCACATTCTCATCAGTGGGCTAGTGTCCAATCTGCCATCTCCAGAGTTGTTTGCATGAAATCCCATTTTGGTGGTCTTCCAATGTGAATATTCCTACACTCCACAAGTATTAATTGTTCCCAATATAATTAGAAACCTGAAAATTAAATATTAAAATAAAATCAAGATCATTGGGTACTTTAAATGATTTTCAAAAATGTATCACATAATAGCGCATTTTAAGAAGAAATTACAATCATAATGTGAAATGATGTTCAAAGTGTAAAACGCACTAAAATGGTGTTTATGAATAATAAAGCACATGAATATTATATATATTAACAATGAATATTAGCCTCATTTAGTGGATAATCACACCGCCCAACTTGAGTTTTTCTAGTCCCGAACAAAATATATCTCAACAATATGAAATTCGAATTCCCTTTTCCAAAAACATTTTAATACACAATGATCACAAAAAATACTTATACCAAAAAATTATGAAACCCATAAAAATATTTTAATACATGATATTTTCATAATAATATCTCAATCCCAATACCATTCCTTTGTTCAAATTCATCTCCATATTTCATCCAATATCAATTAAGAGTGATGATGTGTTGTGCATCACATTAGACATGGGGGTTCATCTTTATTAAAGAGGGAAATGATGGAAGCACTAGGTGGAATCACATTTCAATATTAAGATGAGTATTCAAAAAACATATTGTATTTTTTGTATTTTTTTTTTGTTTTTGCAATTTTTTCATGGTAATTGAAATTGCACTCAAAAGAGTCAACCCCTGTAGCGAGACTTTGCCGGTGACTCCAAGGCTCAAAGATCTTAGGGCAAAAAGTGAATCCCACATACTCAGAAATCATCTCGAGTTAACTCAGTCAAATTCAAATTACTAAAAATAGAGATAAAATTACTAACTATGGGCCAGACAACTATGGAGTCACAATCCCCAAGTACTGAAAGTCACGCATTAGGTCATTTCATTTCTCTACGCGCAAATTTATTGTTTTTTTTTAATTTCTCACTCATATTAAAACTAAAATGATCATCAAACCTATGTTATTTATTTGGGGGACCCCATGAACTCAAACTAATACCCCACTATCCAAAGGACGTGCGTTGTGATTCTTTTTTTATTTGGATGAAAATATAAACAATGAAATATCACATTAGGCAGCCACACTTTCCAAAATCTATGCTCATGAAATATTCATGGATTAAAATCAAAATTAGGGAATGCTAAATTATTTGATATTCAGTTTCAAAGTGTAAAATGTCTATTATCATGTTCAAGGTTAAAGAAAATTTTCCTTCCATTAAGGCACACTTTTTTTTAAATCATTCATTTTTTTGACACAAAAGCATTTTTTTTATTTTATCTCCCCCCCAACTTAAAATAACATCGTCACTAGTGTTTAAAGAAAAGAAAATTTAGAAGGGGGTAGAGGTAGAGAATGAGAGTTCAAAAGGGAAATTGAAAATGAGGATCATGGAGTGAAGTCACCTGGTGGTTGAAGTTGAAATTCTTGTTGCTCCCTTTTAATCCCTTGATCTTGATGTCACTATGAGAATTCCCTAGTGGAAAATAAATAAAAACAAATAAAGAAAACAAAAAAAACTATATATATATATATATTTATATAATAAATAAAGTAAAATATAAGTATATATATAAAAAATATAGAATAAGGAAGCATAATAAGTCATAGGTCAGTGGTAAGTGTGCGCCCCTGTCTCCCTTCGGTCCTGGGTTCGAGTCCCCGCGGATTTTCCGGTTGTGATGGGGTTTGCCCCATGACCTACGATGTGGCCTTTTAATTTTATTATTATTATTATATTTTTTTATTTTAACCTACAAACACATAAAAATAAAATGAACTGATGATACATTGTCTTCTTTTTAAATTTCTGGGTAAGGTATTACTCAAGGATCACACCACATGACACAGATGAATATGGCACTCCTCTTTCATACCCATCCATACTCATAATAGAAGAACAGGTCAACAGTCTATTTTTTATTATTTTTAAATATAAAAATGATTCATTAATCTTATTTAAAATATAAAGTTGATTAAAACAATAAAATGATTGAAAACTTGAAATCCATGGGTTGCCTCCCATGTAGTGTTTTTATTTAACGTTGTTAGCTCAACATGGATCCTAAATCAATCAATCATTTCCTGGTTCATAGGTTGGATCAATTAACTCAACCTCTGTTTCTTGTTTATTGAATAATTCAATGAATGGTTTTAACCTTTCACCATTGACCTTGAAAATGTAACCACTTATAGGATCTTGAACCTCTACTTCCCCATGGGGGTACACATGATGCACTATAAAAGGACCTGACCATCTAGACCTTAACTTTCCCGGGTGTAAATGAAGTTTTGAACTATACAAGAGCACGAATTTTCCCAGTTCAAAATGTTTGACTTTGATATTCCTAGATTGGTAGGCTTGAACTCTAGCTTTATTGATCCTTGAATTTTTATAAGCCTTCATCCTTAGTTCCTCAAGTTCATTGAGATCTAATTTCCTTTTTGTTCGGGCCAATGAGAGGTCATAATTTATTTTCTTAATTACCCAAAAATCCTTATGCTCAATTTCAACAGGTAAATGGCATGAGTTTACATAAATCAACCTATATGGTGACATTCCTAGGATGGTTTTGTATACTGTATGATATGCCCAAAGAGCATCTAAGAGTTTCTCGGACCAATCTTTCCTATAAGGATTGACAGTTTTTTCAAGAATATTCTTAATCTCCCTATTTTCTAACTCAGCTTGACCATTGGTTTGAGGATGGTACGCAGTGTAAACTTTATGAGAAATCCCATACTTATACATGAGTGAAGAGAATGGACGGTTGTATAAATAGGTTCCTTGATCACTGATTATAGCCCTAGGAATTCCAAATTGAGAAAATATGTGCTCTTTCAGAAATCGGATCACAACATGATGGTCATTAGACTTTGTGGGAATGGATTCAACCAATTTTGAGACATAATCAATAGCTAAGAGGATGTATAGGTATCCCCTAGAGTTTGGGAAGGGACCCATGAAATCAATTCCCCAGCAGTCAAAGATTTCAATCACTAAGATAGGAGTGAGTGGAATTTGATTCCTTTTTATGATTGACCCTACTTGTTGACACTTAGGAAATCTTTGACAAAATGTGTAGGAGTCCCTTGATAGGGTGGGCCAGAAGATACCACACTGAAGAACCTTAGAAGAATTTTTATTAAAGTAAAAGTGACCTCCACATGCCTCACTATGACAAAATTTAAGGATAGACTCTTGTTTAGATTCTAGGACACACCTCCTAATGACTTGGTCAAGGTAGAACTTATAGAGGTATGGATCATCAAACACATAGTGCCTAACATCAGAAAGGAATTTTCTTTGAGATTGAGTCCCTAAGAATTTTGGAATTACTTCTGTAACTAAGAAGTTGGCTATGTCAGCATACCAAGGGCAGTCACTCACATAGTATAGGTGTTCATTAGGAAATGAATCAGACACAGAAAGGTGATTTGAGTTGTCTTTGAATTCCATCCTAGAGAGGTGATCAGATACAACATTTTCAACACCCTCTTTTTCCTTGATTGTGAGGTCAAATTCTTGTAAGAGAATGACCCACCTAATTAGTCTAGCCTTGTCATCTTGTTTTTGGAAAAGGTATTTTAGGGCTGAATGGTCAGTGAAGACAATGATGGGTGATCCTAAGAGATAGGACCTGAATTTCTCTAACACAAAGACAACAGCAAAAAACTCTTTTTCAGTGGTGGTGTAGTTGATTTGGGAATCATTTAAGGATTTTCTTGCATAAGTAATGACATAAGGAGTTTTATTGCAACGTTTTCCTAACATAGCTCCTACAAAAAAGTCACTGGCATCACAAATAAGTTTGAAAGGGAGGTTCCAATTTGGAGATTTCAAAATGGGAGGAGAGTTGAGAGAGGATTTTAGGGTTGATAATGAACCCTCACAGCTTTCTGTCTAAACAAATGGAGCATCCTTTACTAGGAGAGCACAAAGGGTGTGGGAGATTGAACTAAAGTCCTTGATGAATCTTCTATAGAAACCAGCATTTCCTAAGAAAGACCTCACTTCCTTAATAGTTCTGGGTGATGGAAGGTGAAGAATGATGTTAACCTTTGCTTTATCAACTTCAATACCCCTACCCAAGACTATATAGCCAAGGACAAATCCCTATTTAACCATGAAATAGCATTTTTTTTCCAGTTTAGGACCAGATTCGTTTCTTCAAATATGAGCAAAACTCTCTCCACATTCCTAAGACATCCCTCAAATGTATCCTCAAAGACAGAGAAGTCATCCATGAATACCTCAAGAAAATCCCCTACCATGTCTGAGAATATTCCCATCATTCACCGCTAGAAGGTTCCAGGGGCATTACATAACTTGAAGGGCATGCGTTTAAAAGAAAAGGCATCGAATGTACATGTGAATATAGTCTTCCCTTGATTCTATAGGGAGACATCAATTTGATTATACCCTGAGTACCCATCTAAGAAACAGTATAAGGAATGACCCGCCACTCTCTCAAGGACTTGGTCAATGAATGGTAAGGGGAAATGGTCTTTCTTGGTGAATGAGTTTAGCTTCCTATAGTCAATACAGACCCTCCATCCACTACTCACCCTAGTTAGAAGAATCTCTCCATCCTTGTTGGTTATCACTGCGATTCCTGCCTTCTTGGGAACCACTTGGATTGGGATGACCCACTCACTCTCAGCTATGGGATATATGATACCAGCTTTTAACAATTTCAGAAGTTCTTTTCTCACTACTTCCATGATATTAGGATCGATTCGTCATTGAGGTTGACGACATGGCTTTGAATAAGATTCCAGAATAATTCTATGAGTCCCAATAAGTGGTCTAATCCCAGGAATATCAGACAGGGTCCAACCAATGGCTTTCTTATGTTTCCTAAGGACATCTAGAAGCATCTGATCATGATTGGCTTCAAGAGAAGAATAAATGAAAATAGGATGTGTTTTATTGTCCCCTAGGAAGGTACACTTGAGTGCAGTGGGAAGTTCCTTCGATTCAAAATCAAGTTGGTTCAGAATTTCAGCAGAATATTGGGACATTAGATCAAAATCAATTTTGTTTCCTAGAGTTTTATATAGGATTTATTCCCCACATGTATAAGTTTTAGCTACTAGATTGGATTGATCAAATTTAGGGAAGGAAGTTTGAGTAGTCTCCATGAAAGTGGTTTTCTGAAAGGTTTCACTAATTTTTGGACCTAAGACTTCATCATAAGAGCAATTTGAAAATGATTCAAGCTAAGGAGATAGACTTCCTTTATGTGAACAAAGGAAATCAATATCATCCTGACTTAAACATCCATCAAATATTCCTTGATGTTCTATGGATTCATTATCAATGCTTCCTATCATGTTTACTTCATGAATGTCCTCGTCATCCCCTATTTGTGAGCTTGCATTATAGATGTTCAAGTCTAGACTCGTGTTTCCAAAGGTGATGGTCATGTTCCCGTTTCAAACTCGGATAATATAGTTGATTGTTGCAAGGAAAGGATGACCAAGGATGATTGGGGTTTGTTCCTTATTTCCTAAGTTTGGATCGTTGTCAAGGACAATGAAGTTAGCAGAGTAGATGAAGTTTTCAAACTTTACTAGAACATCCTTTAAAATCCCCTTTGGAACCCTAATGTTACGATCAGCAAGTTGAAGTGTGACAGATGTGGGTTGGAGTTCTTCTAGGCCTAACTGGCAGTACACAGCATAGGGGATGAGATTGACACTAGCACCTAGGTCACACAAGGCCTTGACAACTTTTCTCTCTCATAGTTCAACATTGATGTAAGGGTAACACGGGTCTTTCAACTTAGGAGGAATGGTCCCTTGAATGGTAGTACTCACATTAATAGCCAAAAGGACTTGGTTTTTATGTGATTTTTTTTTTAAATGTGCAGAGGTCCTTAAGGTATTTTGAGTATGAGGGAATGGTTTGAATGGAATCGAGAATTGTAATGTTCAAATTGACTTGTGAGAATATTTCCCTCAATGTTTCATTCAATTCAGGCTTGGTTTCCCCCCTCATGTGTTGAGGAAATAATGCAGGCTGTGGGGTTGTTTGTTGAAGAGATATTTCTTTGACAGTGTTATCATGTTTTTCAGTTTGATCATTTGGTTCATTTGAATTTTTATCCAAGTTTTAATCTTCCAATGGGTTTTTAATTAGTTGTTCAGGTTTCTCAATTGATTTCCCACTTCTTAAAATAGTCACAACCTTTAGTTTTTCATGAGTTTTTTGAGTGAAACTCAACTCTCCCCTTAAATTTGAGGATGGTACTGCCTGAGTAGGCATGGGTGCCTTTCCAGTTTTGATGGTTTGAAGTTCTTGTTTAAGGGAAGATACTTTTGAGTTCATCATTTCCATTTGTTTGCATAGTTGTTCTAGTAGGCTTTGTGGAGTAGTTTGGGTTAGTGGTTGAGAAGATTGGTTTATCCCAGGGGGATATTTTGGAGGTGGGATGATTTGTTGAAAATGGATCAGTGGCTTTTGGTATTGGATAGGTTGGGTTTGGAACTGGTTATGGGTTTGGTATTTCTGAAGGGGGTAAGGATTTTTTCCCTGTGGTTGGCTAGGTTGTTGGGTATCTTTCCAGCGGAAGCCTGGGTGGTCATTATACCTTGGGTTGAAGGTGTTTTGGTATTGAGGATTTTTAAAGTTCAAAGCATTTACTTCCGCTGGGGGTCCTCCTAAAAGAACATCCTTGATGGATGGAATGGTTGGGTAGTTGTCTATCTTATGGTCATGTTTGTCCCAAATTGTGAAAACAGGGTCTATAGTTTGGATTTCATGGACTTTCCTAAGGTCTATCTCTTCAACCTTCCTAGAGAGTGCTGCGAGTTTAGACCTAAGGATTTACTCTTCTCTAAGTATATGAATTCCAATAGTTCTTTGTGGATTTTCAGAATAAGGTGAAGTTCCCCATGTTTGGTTTTGTTCAGTAAGGCTTTCCAGATACTCGTAAGCATCATTTGGGGCTTTGTTTTTAAAGGTTCTATTACACATCATGTTAATGAATTGTTTGTTACCCGGAACCAACCCTTCATAGAAAATTCTCAATTGTTCAGGAATAGAAAAACCATGGTGTGGAACCATGTTTAGAGTTTCTTTGAACCTCTCTCATGTTTTATAGAATGACTCTCCCTCTTTTTCAAAAAAGTTTTGGATACTCTTTTTAAGTGCAATTTTTTTATGGTGGGGAAAGTATTTTTTGTAGATTTCTCTTTGTAGTTGGTCCTAAGAGTTGATGGATGATGGTATCAAATTTTTTAGCCAATTTTTAGCTCTATCCTTTAAAGAAAAAGGAAATAGCCTCAACTTAGCTGATTCTAGTTGATGTGGGGGACACATGGTTTCTACAATGTCATTAAACTCCTTAACGTGAAGGTAGGGCATCTCAAACTCCATTCCATGGAATGTGGGAAGGTGGTTTAGGACATGGGGTTTAAAGATGTAGTTGGTATAACCTAGGGAATTGTGTATAATGCGTGAGGGGGCATTGGTCCAGATAGGTGTGAGGTATTCATTCATGGTTTGATCGACTGCATTCCCCAAGTTTGGGGCTGCCTCATTTGGATTTTCATTTTGGTTTCCACCCGGGTTTATGAGTTGGTTTATTCGAAGACCTTCCATTGAAATGGGCTCAATTTTAGACTATGAATTATCAAGAGAATTAGGATCTAATGGAAACAATACCTAAGGTTCACTTGACTCCCCAACCCTAGGACTTTCCACCCTAACTAGATGGTTTGATTGATCACGGGTGTAGGCGGACATGCACCAAAAGAAAAAAAAAGCAAGAAAGGGATAAGATAATAGAATTTGGATGAGAATAGAAGAAATGGGATATAATAGAATAGGTATTTAGATGACTTACTTGGGTCCCCAACAATGACTCCAAAATTTGATTCACGCTCAAATTTACCCAAGAGATGAAGGTAGAACGGTCCTTGTAGTTTTGCTTGGGTTGTCAAATCCTCAGAAACCTAAGAAGAAGCCTATAGACACACACATTCTAAGGACTGTTTTTGGATATAAAGTGGCCAACTTGGGTTGATTTTATATGGGTTTAATTTAATTCTAAGAGACTTAATTGAATTTAATTTAAAATAATGAGTTTATCCTAGGTTATCACTTGGGGTGGATTGGATGAAATTCTTTTTCAACTATTTCAATTTCTTATATTTCAGATGGGTTCATTTAAGAATATTAAACAACATACTCACTTACTGGTTTAATACCTACACACTTTAATATTAATCACCTATACACTTTAATTATCAAAGTTTTGATCACTTCAAGGTAAAGGTTCCTATTATCACTTGAAGTGTGTGGCCTTAAATTCAACAAGGACGATGGAGTTTAAAAATCATCAAATAAAAATTTTAATTAAAATAAGTGATTAGACATTAATGGGGTGATAAATAACATCCAATAAATCCCCTTTCTACTCCCTTGGATCAACCCATAAGTGGGTTATCCCTCCATTGATTCTATGGTTTCAATGGAAATGGTAAGTAGACTCATGAGGGAGGAATTGAAGAAGTAAAGAAAACAATAAAAAGAAAATGATCACTCCACCGTTGTGTGAATAATTTCACAAGGTTTGGTGTGAATAAATTCACACCTTGAGGCAATGTTATCAAAGTGAGATGGATAATAACATAATAATAAGAGAATAATAACTTTTATTAAGAAACTAGGCTGAATTAAAACAACTTACATGTGGAAGACAAACTTGAGACAACAAAATCGCAGCATAACATTACAATGAAATAAAGATCAAAAGATGATCAACTAATCTACCACCACTACCTTAAATAGGAACTTTTGAAGTCTTGTTTAGAGCCTAAAATAGTGTAATTCACCTCAATTAATGGTGGTGGGCCTAGGTGGGTGGAAAGTTAAGGGAGAGTAGACTTTTCCACCTTTGACCCGAGGTGGCAGCTAGCTTGCATCCACCGAACAGAAGCGCCTAAATGAGCTTCTAGATTTCAGAATTAGAGTGTTACATAGAAGAATAAAATGAATATCCTGATGTCCCCTAACCTTATGTAAAGTTTCATCCCAAAATAGTTTATGTTTTACGAGATATGTGTAAAATTGTGGGCTTTTTTTCTGGGCTGTAGAATCTGGCCCAGAATTTTATCTTCAACTTGGGCCGCCTGAATAACCACAATGGAGGCCAAATTAGCACTGTATCCTGAATAATTATATGTTCCTCTATATTTATTATATCATCATTGGGTACTTTAAATGATGTTCAAAAATGTATCACATAATAGTGCATTTTAAGAAGGAATTACAATCATAATGTGAAATGATGTTCAAAGTGTAAAATGCACTAAAATGGTGTTTATAAATAATAAAGCACATGAATATTATATGTATTAACAATTAATATTAGCTTCATTTAGTGGATAATAATTTCACCAACTTACAGCACTTTTTTCCATCTTTAGTTGTTGATGAGATCTTTAGGGTGGGATGTTTCCAGGATGGATTCTCTATAAGATAGGTTCATAATCATCATGGAAGGGAATATGAGAGAATCCTCAAGCAGTATCCAAGCTATTTCAGCTGGTCAAACTGAGAGATCTTTTTTTAGTGGAAAGAAGCACTGCTATGACAGTTATCACCAAAGAAAAAAACTGGTGGAGCAGCTAGGGTAGTAGGAAACCATCTTAGATTCTTATTCTTTTGAAAAATATATCAATATGGAAATTTTATTCACAAGATTACTAAATATTTGTACCCTTATTTGGAGTGTCATTCTTGTGGTATGTTGGCCACCTATGGAGTTTTTATAGGGGCTTGAAACAATAAATAAGTGGAAGGGGATCATGACAGGTACCATAGTTTGGGAAGGACTCGGATACCCCTCAGTAGAAAGGTATCTAGAGTTCCAATAGAAGTTCAGGTTGAGGTAGGGGATGTGGTACCTCAGTGAAGGAGTAGTAGTAATAGGTATAAGAAACAACATAGGGGAGTCAAACTAGATCCTAGGGTAGAGGGGAAAGTTATTTGAATCCTATTAAGTCTACTCTGGCTAGTTTGGATATAGGACCTTCTACCATCATAGGTATAATTATTGTATCATCTACCCTTGCTTTCATTTTACTTGATATAGGAGTATTGAATTCCTTTATATATGCTCTTTTTGTAAATGGTTTGGTCTTGGTTATGGAAATCTTGGATGGTGTTTTGAACATAGATACGTCATTGGGAGTGTGATTAAAGAATATCAAATGTTGTAAGGAATGTTCTATAGAAATTGGTGTTTACCATTTCTTTTGGGAACCATTTGTGTTGGAAATGACGAGTTTCGATTTTATTCTTGGTATGGATTGGATATTTCTATATCAAGCTCATATCGACTATTACCATAGGAGAGTTTCATTTTTATCTATAGAAGGAGGTTGTTATTTTCACTAGGTTGAGTGGGATCTTTAGGCTGGTTATGTAGGACCAATTCATTTCAGATTGTATTTCCTCAAGGATCATATAGTATGTCTTTCTCTAGATGATGGTGTAATGTATTAGGATACTTTTCATCTAGTGGTAGACTGTTTTTAGTATGTATTTTCAGATGATTTCTATGGATTACCACCCAAGTGTGAGATCGATTTCACAATTGAGTTAGTGTCAGGAGCAGAACCAGTTTATATCCCACCTTACAGGATAGCACCAGTAGATCTTCATGAGTTGAAATTTTAGTTAGAATATATAGAAGCTAAAGGTTTCATATGTCCTAGTACATCTCCATGGGGTTCTCCATTTATTTTTTCCAAGAAATATGACGGGAATTTGTGCTTATATGTGTATTATTGAAGATTAAACCAAGTGATGGTCAAGAACCGGTAACCTCTTAAATGCATTGATGATCTCTTCGATCAGTTGAGAGGTTCTACAATCTTCTCCAAGATCAATTTGAGATTAGGATACCACCACTTGATGGTGAGACCATCAGTCATACCTCAGACTACTTTTAGGAGTAGGTATGGTTTTTATGAGTTCACAGTGATGTCGTTTGGTTTAACGAATGCACTGGAAGTATTCATGGTCCTGATGAATCATATTTTTCATCCTTTTCTAGAACAGTTTGTGGGGGGGGGTTGTCAATTATATCTTAGTGCACTCCAAATCAGTAGAAGATCATGCCCAAAATCTTAACATTGTCTTTAGTACATTAAGTGAGCATTAGTTTTACGCCAATCTAACCAAATTCAATTTCTATATTGATAAAGTGAACTTCTTGGTTCATGTCATCTCAGAGGATGGAATGTCAGTGGACCAAGAGAAGGTTTCATATGTGGTATATTGGGTGTGGACTAATAATGTCTTATAAATTGATAGTTTTATAGGCTTAAAAAGTTATTATTAGCATTTTATCCAGGACTTCTCTCATCTAGCAGCACTAATGTATAGGCTGACCAAGAAAGGGGTGAATTTTGTTTTTTCAGATGCTTGTGAGAGATATTTTTAGGATTTGAAGGGTAGGATGACCTCAAAAACGATCCTTACTTTACCTATTCCAGTTAAGTCATATACCATATATTGTGATTCATCTGGAGTTGGACTCGGAGCAGTTCTAATATAGGAAGATTGAGTGGTCACTTGTGGATCTAGATAGATGAGACTGCATGGGAGAAATTATCCTACTCATGATCTAGAGTTATCTGCATTGTTGCATGACTTAAGATTTTGTAGACATTATCTTATGGGTGAGAGTTTTTTGGTATACACAGACTACAAGATCTTTAGGTACATCTTTTCTCATTGGGACTTGAATCTTCAGTAGAAGAGGTGATTCGAGAATCTAAATTCTTTAGACTTAGAGTTAGCTTATACACTAGGAAAGGGAAACATCATTTATGATTCCTTAAACTAGAATACATAGGTAGAGTCAATGCGGGAGTCTTTCGATGAGTGATGAATAATAGAACTCTTTACAGATATGTATCTAGATGTTCAGGAGTCCTGAGGATGAGTAGATCTGACTTTGACATCTATTATACCCATGATTCTTGACTAGATCAAGATAGGGTAGTTATCGGATCCATATGGTTTCATTCTGAGAGACAACTTATATGGTGGGGATCCACCATCAGGATAGTCTCTTGGCATCAAAAATTATATTATTTTCCATGGTTGAGTATGGGTTCCTACAAACTTATATGAGGAAATGATGATAGAGTTTTATGCTTCTAGATGGGCGGTATATCCAGTTCTAAAAAAGATGTATCGTGACCTACATTGATAGTACAGGTGTGAAAGAATAAAGAAGGTGGTAGTGGGATCTGTGGAAATATGTTTCACCTATCAGTAGGTGAAAGCCGAGCATTGGAGGCCTACTAGGTTGTTACAAACTCTGGCTATTCCGAAATGTAAATGGGATGATGTCGCTATGGATTTTGTGATAGGATTACCCAGGATACCCTAAAAGAATGATGTATTATGGGTGATCATAGATTGACTAATGAAGGTATCCCACTTTTTTACCATTAGGGAGACCTTCACTGTTGATGATATGGGTAGTCTTTATGTACAGAAGATAGTCTGGTTGCATGGTGTTCTAAGGAGTATCATTTTTGATAGAGATCCTCATTTCAAATATCAGTTCTGGTAGGGTATTCAGAAGACCTTAGGATCACAGGTTCATCTAATCATATCCTATCATCCTATACTTACGATCAATATGAATGAACTATTAAAATTATATAGGATATGTTATGATCATGTGTTTTAGATTTTGGTGGTTCATGGCAGCAACATTTAACACTCATGGAGTTATCTTATAATAACAACTTCTAGGCATCAATCTGGATGGCACCTTTCTGAAAATACTCAACCATGATGATTGTATCCCTGAGAGGGGGAGGGGTGAATCAGTGGTAATTTTTCTTTTATATTTCCTTGAAAAAAACTTCACCTCCTATTAAATATTCAATTCTATGATAAAAACAATTCAACCACACATCCAAATGAACACAAGTATTTACAAGGTTCATTATTCAATAAGAATACCTACATCCTTGGAATGGTTTCGAAGTAATCCAATACTACACAATCCACTAGAAATCAATCCTTGGATTACAATGAGTAGGATATACCCTTTCACTCATGTAGAACTGTGTAAACAAACCCAATAGTGTGTGTGCACCCTCTTAGCACTAATAGGCTAAAACAATGTTTGTGTAACAACTCATGTTACCTATGCTTCTTTTTAATTCCACAAATGTATTCAATTGAAATACAATTCTTCAATTTCTTACCAAAAATATGGTAAGAACTTCCTGGACTTTTTTAAGTAAAACTCAGTTCGATTTTCAAAGTATGATTCCTCCAAGTACGATTCCCCCAATACAATTATTCTCGGTATGATTCTCCCCAATACGATTTGTTTTGACAAAATACGGTAGAGATGAATCAGCACCACTTCAATTTCTGATCCCGATAAACTCAGTACGATTCTTCCTCAGTCTGAGAACCCCAATATGGAAATCCCAAAAATGATTAATTCAGCCTAATATGATGATCATATAAATACAATTGACAAGAAGAATATGGTAATCAGCTGAATACGATAATCATTGAGTACGATTATTAGCTGAAAACAATGTTGTGATCTTGTCTCCTATCCTATATCTTCTTCCCGTCATAATTTCTTCAACAAATATTGATACGGTATCTTCTTTCTCTCACTAAAAACTCATAGATTATATCTTTACTACAATTAATGGCACCAATAGTCAAAAAGTAAAAAGTACTTATCCTTTTAGAGGTAACTCTCGAGAGGTTTGTGTGGGAATCCCAAAAATATTTCCCGCTCACAAAAATTCACCCAAAATTCAATTTACCCTGAAATATTGGGATACATTTTGAATTCATCAACTCTTCTTGAAGCTTCTCAATTATTTTTCAAACTTCGTTTCCTTCTTCATACTTTCATTTGAATTACCAGTCTGATTTCAATTGTTGAGTATTATTTTCAATTATCGAGTCCGATCAATTTCTTCAAAACAAATCTCTATACCAATTGAAATTGTAAATAAAGAAAACAAAACTTATCTTTGAATTTCAGACTCCCCCTTGACAATATATTCATCTCCTTTTATTTAATACTTATCTTAACCCACTTTGAAGAGAAAATTTGAGATCAAATTAGAGTTCATTTGTTTTTTCCTTCAGCAATTCAATCAATCATTCAACTCAGCCTGAGTATGAGTGTGTAGAGTATGATCTTTCTGAGTAATATTGGCCAGGGTATGATCATTTCGGAATATGATCATTTCTAGGTACAATTATTTTCCTATTGATCCTGAGTACGATCATCCTGAGAATGAAAAGTTTATTATGCTTCTGATGGATGATCGAATGCTACATTAAATCATTACCATCTCTTACTCTTCTTCCACCAAGATTTGATCATTTTAAAATAATCGGAACCACCTATTATTCTCTATTTCTTTCAACAAGATTTTATTACAAGTTCTCCAATCAAATTATGATTTGTATGAAATATGAATCAGTAAAGCATCGTCACATTTGATTTTATCGTACATATTTTGATACTTCATCAAAACAACCAATTCTTTCATACTAGATCCAGTTTGAATCTGATGACCATTAACTTCCAACAAGATACATTTTCTATGCAACTGATTCACTCATTGCATATTATGATCAATTCTTTAAAAATAGATTCTCATCATTATGATAGACAAAGTGAGTCTGATTATTTTAAAAACAACCATCAATACAATTTCCACCAAATACAAAGTGAGGTGATTTTTTTCTTCAAAAACTTTCCTTGACAACAAAAGAAAACTCTTGAAAACAAATACCTTCATCATCAGATTGGTCCTAACACTTTCAAGGTTCCTCTTTTTTTATTTAAGGTAGGTGAGTCAGCACTTTTTAGACCTGGTCTCCTACAGGAGACAACTGAATAGGTTCAATTGATCAAGAAGTGATTGGTAACAGCACTGAGCAAGCAGAAATATTACATTTACCATTGTATACAACCTATAGAGTTTGAGTATGGTCATCATGTTTTCATTTGAGTGTCGCCTAGGTTGGGGCAATGTCATATCAGAAAACATGTAAAATTAGCACCCAGGATTGTCAGGTTGTTTGAGATAATGGAAAGGGTCGGTCTAGTGGCATACTAATTAGCCCTTCCATAGTGTTACAGTACCACGCATGATGAGTTTCATGTGTTTCATCTTCAAAGATATCATCTTGACCCTTCTTATGTGGTAGATATTGATGACGTTGATCTTGGTGTAGATGCATCATTTTATGAGAATTTGATATGGATTTTGGACCATAGTGAGAAGTATCTATGGGTAAGGATTGTACCTCTAGTTCAAGTGAAGTGGCTGCATGGGTGTGTTTAAGAGGAGACCTAGGAGAGGGAATCTGATATAAGAGCATAGTGTCTAAAATTATTTGCTGAGACCCTATAGTGATGCTTAGAGAATCTCAGGGATGAGCTGTTATATAGTGGGGAGGTTATAAGATCTCATCTTTTTCTAGGTATGTCCTTCTTTGAGTTTTCGGTTAAACATATTTAGTTGAGTTTTCCTTATTCTTTAAACCTTGGTGGTCAGGTCCCTTTTTTAAGATGGAGAGCATTTTCTAGGTAAAATAACCTAAAGTTTAGGGATGTATGTTTGTTTGAATTAATGGAGTTTAGGTAAATGTGTCAGGAAATTACAAGGGTTTTCCATGGTTTGGAAGATTTTGGAGGTGGTTTGGGATTTTCTTGGAGAATCTAGTTTGAGAACTGTCTATTGGACATTTACACATCATGGACATGTTACAAGATGTATAAATGTTATCATGAATACATCATGAACTAGTTTAGGACATGAAATGGTTACACATCATAAAACTGGTTCATGATATGAAATGGTCGATCGAGATTATTTAAACTTAAGGTGATGCATTTTTCAGCATAACTCATAAATTGAGAAATACACAATGTGAAAGGATTTAACATTGTGAATTTCACAGGCTCTGCAGTTTTAAACTATGATGTGCAAATTATTTTTATTTCATTCGTGGTGCAAGTCTCTCTCTCAAACCCTAGGGTGACTCTAGGTGATTTTGGAGTGTTTTCTTCCTTTTCATACATCTAGATCAAGAATATGATCCCTAGTGAGTTGTATTACTTTAAATTTTCCCTCTCTTCTATTTTTTATCCATTATCATAGTATAACCTCTTGACCGTAGTTGAATATAGATGTTTGTGTGATCTAGGTTTTCCCTGTGATCTCTCCAACTTCATACTTTGTTGGTTTTGCCTATTGGAAGCATTTATTCTATCACTGGTTAAGGTAGGTGTTCTATAATAAAACCCTATGTCCAATTTCTATTTGTTCAATTATATGAAATATTATGTGATTACATTGACACAACATTCATATTAACAAACAAAATAATGGGTGATGAAAATATTTTATTTAGACAACTCCTTGTATCCATTTAGACCCAAAGGTGTTGAGACTAGCTTGAGGATACCCATAGGGAGAGCCTAACCTTGAACAATAAGAATTGACTAATGGTTTAAAGTATGTTTTAGCATGACATGAGACCTCAGGTTATTTCTTGTAATATATTCACCTTGGAAATTTTCTTCCTTGATTATTGAATGATTGGGGATAAATTGATAATAATTGGGTGTGCAAAACTAGCATGAAAAAAAATTAAGATATAATCTAATGAATGAATGAGTAATTAAAAGACAAATGGAAATTGGTTGAATTAACCATTATGGATTACAATATTATGATGTGTTATTCTATCCATTATGACTTGTGTTGTGATTTATGTTGAAATGATTATATAAATGTTTATACATAGATTCTAAAATGATTATATAAAGGGCTATGCTCGGATAATTAATTCCTATATAAATGTATTTTCCTAGATTTGAAATGCTTATATAAAGGGAACTACCCGGTTATACTGTAATGCTTATAGGGATTAACATGATTATGTGATTATGACATATACTTGTGGTTATGGTTGGCATGGTTGTGCTACATGCTAAGAGATATTATGAAATGGTGTCGAAGCAGATTGATTTTTTATTATAATAATTGATTAATTAATACACTTGATTGTCACTTTATTGTATGCAGTTATATTTAGACTAGTTTCGTTTAGACATGGTGGTGTTGACCTATTGGGTTTTACTCATACCTTATTCAGGCCACCATTTGGTACCCAGGCAGATTACATAGATGTAGGTTTAGACAAGGGAAAAGGAGTTTGTTGAAGATTGTTGATTGCTGGATAGGTTGGAGCTTGGAGACGAGATCAAAATGGGGTTTGGGAATGGGGTCTATGATTTATTTGTGTCGACGTGGTCTTTTATCTATATTTCTTTTAGTTTGACATTTAGATACATTCTAGATTGATATTGCATTGTTTATTATTTGATTTACTTGGTTCATCCTTTACCTTCCAGTTGTATGTTGTATTATTTATTCTATTTTTGTTACTCTGATATTTATTATTATTGTTTATTTTCACTATATTGTAACTCTTTACCAAGGGTTATAGTCTCCGTACTATATTCTTTACACCCACTACTAGCCGGTAGCCTTTGGATTATGGGGAGATGTGATTGAGGTCCAGTAACCAACCTATTTTGGCCACATGAGAGAGTGTTAGATTAGAAGATGTTACAGGCTAGTCAGTCCCTGATAGGTAGGGTCATGATAGCTAAAAAAGGCCACCCTTTTTTAGCACTAAAAAACACTGATAAAAGTGGCCATTATCATTGTTAAAAAAAGAACTGATAAAAGTGAAATTTATCAACACTAAAAAATAATTGACAAACGAATGCTTTTATCAATTCTTTTTTAGTACTGATAGAGCTAACCTTTATCAGCACTTTTAGCTAATTCTGATAAAGACACCACCTTTATCAGTGTTTCTTTAGCATTGATAAATGGTAGTTTTGTATTAGTGGGTCAACTACTTTTATATTTCAACCAAACCTCCTCCTTTGATGAGGATTTATGTGGATTTTTTTTACAGGAGATACATTTTATGTTGCAACTTTGGGTATTAAATTCAAGGGTGTGGTCAACACACCAAATAAAAAATATAGGGGGAGAAATAAACATGTTATTAATTTGGGGATAGTGGTTTGAAACTTTTGTGGTGACATGTGGTTGCTTGATGCATGTACTAAGCACTACAAGCATAGGGTTACTTCTAGCAACTTTGACGGTGTCACATTGTCGCTTGATGTGCAGAAAAGATAACTATGGGTAGAGGGTTATAATTGGTGATTGATGGTGGTAAATAGTCGCTTTAGGCAGTGCACTATGAGTTTGAGGTTTTTCGCCGCAAGGGAAAAAATATTGGATGGAGGCACACTTCCTAGACATGATACTAATGGAAGGATAAAAAAGGAATAAAGGTAAATATTTTTTGTCCATAGTGTCATAGGATGAGCATCTCAGTATAGAAGTTTTCTCATGTGTCACCCCACCCCCCTCTATGATGGGAAAGGTTCAACATCCCAACTCTTCAAATGATGTGAGGTTTACTGGTTTCATCCTACCATGGACTCATTAGGAGAGTGGCCCCAACTCCCAACCATGGTGGTTTCAGGACTAACATGGACCATCATCCACATTGTCAGGGCGAATCCCATCTCTTCGATAAGGAAAAACCACATGAATCATAGACTTGTGTTCTTATTGTTGTGAGAAAATCCCCCATGATTAGGTCGTGACATTCTCCCACTACCATTCCATGAATGCCCTCGTGCATGCAGGATCGTGGTCTTGATTGTGTCTATGAAATGTTATACTTCCAACTAACTGGTTTTCATTCATGGCTAAGGGGATGCTCTTTCCTCATCATCAGATTTGGGTTCCATCCAATCTCTCTAGGTCACAGAACACCATGGTCCACCCACTCTCTATGGGTCAAAAACCACCTCCTCAAAACCCACCCTCCAAAGTGGCATATTTTCTTTTTATATTCACACAAGCATTACCATGTCTTTCATGTCACCTCTTCTATGACACCCCCAAACTCTGATCCCACCACCAAGGTCCAACCAGAATCATTTTTCAAATATCATGAAGCACACCTACTCTGATACCACTTTTCATGGGTTGAGAATATCAATACATCAGTCTGTTCATGTGGCACCCCAACCCACTCCACAATGGGAGAGATTCAGTCGTCCAACTCTTCAAATGATGTGAGGTTCACTAGTTTCATCCTGCCATGGACTCGTTAGAAGAGTGTCCCTGTGTCACACCCAGATTTTCAATTCCATCCTTGGTTTTGGATCCTAGTTTTTCTATTGAGTTTTGGGTGTTCTAGGTATAAATTTGGTGTCTCAGGTGTTCTTGATTTAAATTTTCTATCTTGTAAGTTTTGGGTGGTATTTATCCTTTTTCATTGTTAGAGAGAAGGTATCAAGAGGATGTGTCTTGGAAAATGAGTTTTTAACACTCATAGTGGCTCCTTTTATGGATTATGTTTGTTGGATGGTTTATCCCCTTGAGTTAGACAAGTTTTGGGGTGAAAGGGGTTATTTTTAGGGAATTTTTCTAGGTCGCATGGTTAAGGTGCATGATTAGTTTAACCATGCAGTGGTAGATTTCACGGTTTGTGCATGGTTTGTTAAACCGTGCGAGCTAACAATGAAACCCACTCAAGAAAGGGTATTTGGGGTTTTTTTTGTCTTCTTAGGGTTCCTTGGGGACTTTCTTTCTTCCTGAAACCCTTGAGGAGTCTTCCCGATTAGGTTCCATTGAAGCAAAGGGTTTTGAGGTAATATCTCTTTGCATCTCTCCTTTTAATTCAAGATTTCATTGATTGCTTGATTTTCTCACCTTCCTTGATTTTTAAATAGTGGTTTATGATTTTTAGAATAATTTTTTATGTTAAGTGATGTGGGTTTCTTAATGGTTTTGAATATATTGTATGGATTTGTTCATTTATGCACACTAAGTGTTTGTTAAATTTCCCGATTGACTTTTTCAAGTGGTTTGTGATTTTTAAAAGCACGTCTTGGTTTTTTAAATATATTTGTGTCATTTAAAATGGTGTTTGGTGTCTCCCAAATGGATTTAAAAAAAATGGGCTTGAAAGTGGATTATGTGTAGTTTTTTAAGAAAATTTTTGATATGTGAAAGTATTATGAGGCCCGGTTGGCACTTTAGAAACAGTTTTATTGGAAAACCCTTCTTAGATTAAGTCACTTTCATTGTTGGTTGATAAAGATGTGGGGATGTCCTCAGTTTGGGACTCCACTTGTGTGATAATTGTTTTAAGGAAAAAAACTAATTATTGAGGAGGCTGGGGTGGTGTTGGTTGTGTGACTTATATGATAACATGTATGTATGGATTGTTTCTTGGTTTGTTTGGCACACCCCTTTGTGAACATGACATGGGAACCTAGCATAGATATAAGGATTTCTGAGAAAGATTGTTGCATAATTTTATTTTACATACTAGCTAGTGGACCATATCAAGGGGATATTTTGTTATTATTACTATGGGATTGGTCCCCTCAGTCAGGCCAGGTAGGGCGATGATCGGGCATTTGGGAATTATGATGTCATAAGGTATGGAATTCTTTCAGGATGAGTCACATGTATAGTATGTTATAGTTCTCCTCTAAGTTCCTAGGTATTCTCTCATTTCTCCATCTCTAGTATCGTTAGTCTCATTTCCCTCATTGTGTGGAATCATATTCTTTACTTTTGGTTTTGGTGTTTTCTTAGTAAATAGAGAATGTGTGGGTTTTGTGGAAAAGGTTTTCAAGAAATATGTTTTAAAGGAATAATTTTTCTCCACTTTTTCACTTTTATGAAAAAATGAACATTTCCCATTTGGTTATCTTTCCCCCTCTTCTCTATAAACCTAACTCTACCCCATGAATGGAAGTTTGATTTAAATTTTGAGGGAAATGGATTGTGATTTGTATTACTTAAAATTAAAAGTGTGTAAAACCTATATTTATATATTTTATTTTAAAACTGAAAATAAATGTTTCTTTATTTGAAGGATATTCATTGGGAATAGAATTAATCGGGCTTACCTACTGAGTTTTAATACTCTCGCCTATAGTTCTTTCTTGTTTTTAGTTTATGGTGTAGGTTTCATATTAGGTTTTATCACCTTGGGTGATGGTTGGTTATGGATTGGAGAGTGACCCTCAGGGTCACATGGAGATGTATTGGTTTTCAGGTTCAGTTTTTGGGTTTTTCTATGTAACTTTGTTATCCAGTTTATTATATATTCATTTCAAGTGTAAATGATGCTCAAATTGGTAATAAAATTTATTTTGGGTTTATCTTTTATTATTCTTCTACTTTTTTTATTTATATTGGGCGAAATAATTCCCATTGATACTTTTTTGATTCCCTTGGTGCTTTTCGCCAGCCTGGGAGGATCGAGAATGCATCTCGGGCCTTGCCACGGATCGACTCGGGTGACCAGTTCGGGGTTAACCTAGGTTGGTTTGTGACAAAATTGTATCATAGGAGGTTAGATCTTTAGAGGACCTTAATTTTTAGAGCACCCATTTTTATTTGGGTATTTCAAGGTAAATGTGGTAGGATTGTTGAGATTTGAGAGGTGGTAACAAGAAGGACGTCATGAACTCTTGCTTGTTCTGATCCTTAGGTTTCCATGGGAAGTCTGGTTTTGTTGGTTTCCTTTGATTCATGTGGATTGTTTAGTATTGGTAAATGAAAAGGGAGTTGGTAAAGTGGACTTCGTGAGATATTAGGGCCTGGAAATCCATGTGGATCTAGGGACATAGTTCTAAAGGACTCATTGTGGTGGTGGCGTGATTGGAATATGGCCACCAACCATATAGCCAAGTCACCCATCGACACTAGTTTCCCCTTGTGAGTTGTTGTGGGTCTTCCTTAATTCTAAATTTTTTTTTGATAAATATTGTTTTGGAATTTTTAAAAGCTTAATTTAAAGTGGTAGTGACTTTATTTTGGAAAGTGAAAAATGGATTTTCATAACTTTCTTTAAGGAAGGATTAGAAAAGTGGGTTTTTGAAAAATGATTTTTGGGGTGAAATGAAAGTGTTTTAATGGGATTGGATTTTTATAACCTAAATATAGAGTTTATTGAAATTTTTTTTTGTAGAAAAATAAAAATTAGTTTTGAATAGAGTTTTGTAATTCATTCTAAACAAGAATAAATGAGTTTTTAGTCAAATTATTCTTGATGAAATGAGATTACTGGAATAAGTGTAAATTTTTTGAATGAGATGGATTGGTTTTATGGTGATTCATTCTTTTTTTATTGTTTTATCTTTTGAGTTTGGTGTGATTCAAATTTAAATTTTTAGTTTTTGGGTATTTTCCCTTGGCTCATGGTCGGCACACAGTTTGGGAAAATCGTGCGGCTTACTCCAGGTAACCATGTGAGCTTTGGTTTTCTTCTAGTTGAGGGTGCACGACCTATGCATGGTTAATCAAACCATGTTTAAAGAATGCAGGAAGCCACTTCCTCAGGAAAAAATCATATCGCACGGTTGCCACACGGTTTTCTAAATTGTGCGGCCAAACCGTGCAGGTACCCATATTGTCCAATAAGGGGTGCACGGTTGGCGCATGATTTGGTAAATTGTGCGGCCTAACTATGAAAAGTTCCTAGTTGTATTAAAAATGTAAAAACTTGGGCTGAATTTTATATTTCAAATGTGGAAAAGATTTTGTGGTTGGCATTCGATGTTCTTGTATTTTGGGAATGATGTTTCTTATGTGGTATTTTGAGATCGAGAATTATTATTGATGGATTGGTATTGATTGAGTTATTTGTTTTCTTGTTTCTTAGTGTCTTCCCCCACAAAGGTTTTATGGATACCCAAGGTGAAACTTTAGGTGCTGAAACATTATCAAACTTTCTAGTTGATCGGCCTATAGACTAAGTTCTTGAATTTTGGAAGTTGAATCCTCCTCTATTTTATGGTCAAGAAGATCCTCTCGAAGTAGAAGAGTGGATGTGAAATATTGAGAGAAACTTTAGTTTCCTTGAGTTTCTTTAGTCATTAAAGGTAAAGTTTTCCAACTTTATGCTCGAAGCTCCAACCTGTAAATGGTGGAATTCAGTGTCTCAAAACAAGCCTTGGGAAGATCTTACTTGGGAGTTCTTCAAGACTTCATTCATCCAACAAATACTTTTCTAGGATGATGAAGGTGAGTAAAAAGATGGAGATGTGTTATATTCAATAGGGTGTTGGAGTTCTACTATCACTTTATAGATCTAGATCAATATTATTTGGGGTATGTTGAGAATGATCCCTTGAAGGCTCGATATTTTGAGTATGGGCTTTGTCCTGATCTACAACTGAAGGTGTCAGAGCTCAACTTAACCATGTTTTTTGATGTGGTGAGCCAATCCATTCATGTTGAAGCTGTGATAGAAGGTGTTCTTGAGATGGATGACCTTCCTCTAGTATATGGTAATAGTGAAGTGGATTTCATTAAGAGGAATGGGAAGCATCCGAAAGCTGGTGGTTTCAGTAGGGGAATTAAGAGGCCTTCATACCTCTCATCAACCTCTTCAAGGTGCAATGTTATAATGTGTAATTAGTGTGGTAAGTTTGGTCATAAAAAGTCATCTTGTCCAAGTACACCGAAGACCTTCAATGCTTGTGGGAGCCTAGGTAACTTTCAATGGTTTTGTTAGGGTGTTTCTATAGCATCCTGCCTTTTTATCACATAAAATTTCATTAAATTATACAAAACCGAGGATCTTTAAGGTTTAGTGTCTTAGAAACCAGGAACTTAATACATGACAACATAAAACATTATTTTTTAAAACTTGAAAGTATTATTCATTGTTCATCCTAAGTTCATTACAGCATCTCATAACCTGGGAGCATACATCAAAGGAAAGGGTAAGTAGAAGGCCTAGTAAGGGAAACAAGAGAAACATTTTACATGTGAACTTGAGATACATCAATAAAGTCATGATAAATAACTTTAAGGCATGAGAAAGAGATCACGAGGCATATCATAATAAAAATAATGCATTTAATAACTTTAATATGTGGCTAAAACATTTAACTTAGACAATAATTTCCATATCACCAAGGTCCATCCCCAAGGTGTCATAAAAAAATTACCAAGGTTAAGGTATCGTTAAAATGGTCATCTCTAGAGATTAAGTCTTTACCCAATGCATTGGAGTGCTATTAGGGCACACCCTTAATTTTTCTTTATTATCATGTGATACACATATATCATCATCAATAATTTCATAAATAACCCATATAGAATAAAATAAATGGGTTTCATTTCATAGTCATAACATTTTAAAAACCGCTTTAAAGACGTGATCTTTATGTCACTTTAAACCCACGGAAAAGGTAAGAGGGTATCATGTATGTAAATCCCAGAATTTAAAATAGAAAATTTTGATATTTATGTGAATAAAACTATATAATAAATATTTTTGAGTATTCACTTAATAAAATAAAATAATTTGAGAAAAAGAGGGAGACACTTTGAGATGAAAATTCGGCAGCATAAAGGCTATATTGCAGGGTTTTAGAAAACATTAAAAAGAGAGGGGACATGGGTGACCCACTCATAAAAAAAGATAGTATAGGGACATAATATAAAGTATATAATAACATGGTAATGAAATTTGATAGACATACCAAATGAAATGAAATACTTTAAAGGAAGACAAAAATAAGATTCCTTTTATAAAAATTCGGCAGCCTAACGGCGTCACTTAAAACTTCTAAAAAATGAATTGATGAGATCAAATAGGGTCTCTCATCATATGAAAATAAAAGGATATTATTATGGATATAGATATCATGCCCCAAAATAAAAAAGGAACATGAAATACTTTACATAAAAATAGAATTTTGAAAATGAGAAGGGTGAAAGAATCCCTTATATAAATTTGGCAGTCGAACAACGCCACTTAAAAATTATTAAAATGAATTGATGAGAGTAAGAGGGGTATCTCATCATATGAAAATAAAAATTAAATTAAGGTGAGTATAAAAGAACATCCTCCCACATAAGAACATGGATCATAAAAGAAATGACATAAAAGAGAGTACTTGAAAAGAAAGAGAGAGGTAGGATCCCTTACCTTGAAGAGTAACTTCGAAAGCTTGAAGGTCGGGATCTTGGGAGGCGTGAGGGTACCTTGGGAGGACTCCTTGGGATGTAAGGAGACCAGAACTTTGTTGAGAAGGATTTGGAAATGAAAAGGATGAGGGAAAGGCTTGGTATTTATAGGATAAGTGAGGGGACAAAGCATTAATTGCAAAGGGACACCACATCAGTGGTATTGGCAAAACCATGGGCTTGCCCACTGTATTTGCCCATGGTATTGGACACTTGAGACACCTCATAACTTATCTTAATATTTATAAGTCTACTAGAATTATTTCATAATTATTACATCCTTAATGATGTCATTAAACACCCGAAACTCCAAAAACTGTATTTTCACTATTCACCAAAAATTCAACTTTCTCAGAAAAATCCCAAAATTTTGCCTTAAACAAATATCGATGCTCTGATTTCAAAAATGAACTCCATTTTATGAAAATAATTTTCTAAATATTTTTAATTTAATTTTTAATTAAAAACACTATTCACTAAAAAAATCAATTGTTTCAGAAAAATCCCAAAAATTCACCTTAACCAAATATCGATGCTCTGATTTCAAAAATGAACTCCATTTTATGAAAATAATTTTATAAATATTTTTAATTTAATTTTTAAATACAAACACTATTCACCTGAAAAAAGTAATACTTAACCAATAATTTCTGAAACAGTTATTTACCTATTTTATTGAATCGCATTACTTAATCAAGGTAGCTAAATTATATTAATACTTTCTTAAGTGAGGTTACTTAATCCATTTGATCATATTACTAATCATAAGTGTAAAATCACTATTCATTATTTATTATTCATCAAAATTTAAGTTGATCTTATTAGACTCTAAATTTCAGACTGAACACAACTGTATAAGACCATTTTTTGAAAATCATTACACATTTTTAATTATTTAAGGTTTACATAAATATTTTAAAATATCTTTTTTCTAAAATTCATCAATAATATGCATACTATATTTATCCAAACATTTGAAAATTCACAAACTTAATCATAAGAAGAAAATCACAATTTTTATTTAAATCAAAGGATTACACAAAGCATTTACGGTCTTGTTACATAACCCCTTATAACACCAGCATAGGACCTAAGAGTAAGGTGTGTTAGGGTGATAGAATCTTAGAGCGGCTCGGCCAACATTTCCCGAGTAGTGATTTCTATCGGCTTGAACTTCTCGCGAAGGCGATTCCATTCCAGCTTCACACGATGGAGTTTGGCTTGGGTTTGGTCCAGAGCAAAGCCCAAAGGTGCTACCTCCTTCCCGAGTTCCGTAAGATGGGCTTCGATCGGCCCGAGATTACTGGATGGGGCCATCGAATCTTCTTTCTATATTAATTAATCAAGATCACTTGTATTTATAGAAAATAATTGTAATAATTAGTTTCCAACGGTCATATTGACCAATGGTCATATAACAGTCGAAACTCAACGGTCTCATTATACTCATTTTATTAAATGAAATAGTTTTGTTGAGTATAAAATAAAATAACCCACAAAAATTAGGGAACAAAAATTATTCAAAATTTTGGGTCGTTACATTCTTCCCCCCTTAAGAAATTTCATCCTCGCAATTTTAAAATTGGGCTTGGAAATTTTGTTGAAAGACCCAAATCGGAAAAAGAGTCAGTAAAACTATTACTTTAAAAGAAAGAAAGGGAAGTACAAAGGTCACCCGAGTTAACCCATACTGGTATTCCATGTAAGAAAACATGGATATGGAAGAGAAAACAAAGGGTCAAGTTCTGATGTAGAGTAATAGAAAACATGATTAGGATAAAATTAACTACAAGAAGATCACAAACTTAAGATTTGTTAAACGGTCTTTGATTACCCAGTAGGAAACGTAAACCAACAACGTTTTTGTTTTATGTTCCTTTTCATAATTTTGAGGAATTCATTTACTACATAGAATAAAAACCTAAGGAAATATACTTTTCTTCAAGTAGAGTTCCATCCCTTAATAATTTTCCACCAAGACTAATATTTTATCCAAACAATGATCATTCAAAAACACTTGGTCTCATCAAAAGCACAAAAATCATCTTCTAGAGAATCACATAATCCACAAAAGATTAACTATCTATTTCTTCTATCTTTAAACATTATCCCAAAAATAGAAAGGGTAAGATAAAACAACTCTTCAAAAATAAAGAACCCCATAAGAAGTGAAACTACTTTTAATCTTCAAAATTCCATGGTACTACCCAGAGTTCATCATAGACCATTCCATAAATAACTATCCTTAAAATTCCTCAAAATAAACCAAACTAAGATTGAAACCCAAATATAATAAGGATTTGATAACATAGTCTTCCAAGATAAACTTTATCGTTCATCTCCAAACAACATCAACCACTCTTAATGTCTTATAACAAAAGTAACTAACCTAATCACATTTTCCCCAAGATAGGTTAACTATTTCCATAAGTAACCTAAATTACCATAAGTTCACCTTAAATTCATCAATTCTTAAAAATATAATTCAACCATTACTTCTTAAAGAAAATATCGTAGTAATCTATTTACCTTGATCATATAGGGTTCCCAAATTAGTGAACGTCTTCCAAAATAATATTCATCATTTAATACCCTAATAATTTTTTTAATAAGAACAGTTTCACAACATCAACATGTGATACATAAAAATAGATGTTTTATTTAATGATATAAAACCATCTTAGGTAGTGACTCAATGTTCTTAGAAAGCATTAAATATATGATCATAGAGCATGAACTAAAATACAACATGGCATAGACAATTATTGCGAAGAAGTTACATGTACTTCAGTCATCATGATCCATCTCAGAATAGGACTTGCATTGTTCCCTTGTCCTTGAAGATTGTTGATGCTCATCATGCTTCTCATCCCTTCCATGAGAGCATTGCCTTGGATAATGTCCAACTTCTCCACATTTACGACATTGAATAATATAAGGTACATTAGATTGAACCTTATCTCCATTCATCACATTGTCCATTTTTTAAAGCAATTGGCTACTTTATGCCGTATCATCTCACACTTAAAACATCTCCCGGCTCCTTTGTGACATTTTACTTCGCACCTCTTTCCACACTCTTTGCACAAAGGAAATTGGGTATTCTTTACCTTATCACCTTTATCATATGAACATCCTTGAGACTTCATCGTCCTCTTCCTGGATAAATTTGGGCATTCAACTAGGTACCAATTATTAATTGTGATTTTTGATAGTTGGTTTGGCATAATCACAATATGTTCAACTTGATCTCTCGTCGTCTCTGTCATATTAATAGGGAGATCATCACATTTCCTATCACATTGGTTATTGGGACATGTTCTTCTATTTCTCACCATTAACTAAGAAAAGAAAGTATAATTAGGGGCTTAAATACTTAGCCAATAATCATGAAAAGGAAACTTTAAGCATAGAAGGATAAACTTGTAGAAGAAAAGTATATCCTAACTTGTGATCCACTAGGTTCCAATCTAGGTTATCCATGATCATATATTATTATGTGAATATTTATTTTATTTTATCATTGTTCCTTTAATAATGGTTCATACTAAGCTTATGAATTTATCAAAGCATATCCCCCGGGAGTGTCAAACCAAGAGTGCAGCAAGGCCCGTTGTCATGCACCAGGTTACCCCGGGTCAAGCCCGAAACACCTTGTTAGAGTTTTCACTCCTAGGTACATCTGTGCTAGAGCCACCTCTACTTGTTTGTATAATGACCCATACTTTACATACATGGTTAATACTTAAAAATTGAAGCATAATTATTACAACTTATAACAAAACCATGAAAGGACCGTATAGGTATAGTGTCTTTAGAAACTGGGAAACATAAACAACTGGTTCATAAGGCATCTACACTGTCTCCCATTTATTTCATCATATCTAGAGTCCCTTTTGGCATATCCTACTTAATAACCTTCTTCCTGGCCTGGGGAAAGAAAACATACAAAAGGGTGAGCTCAAATGCTCAGTAAGGGTAAACAAAAGAAATATCAATTACATCATATTCATAAGAACATAACAATTTGGAAATCTTAACCTGCAAAAGAAATCATAATTTCATAACATGGGATAAATCATATTAGTGAAATGTAATCCCAATAATCATAACTTAAAACATGAAACTTTGTGGCATAAACACATAATCATAGAGAATCATTTCTTAGTATTCAAGACTCATATCTAAGACTATATTTGCGGACAAAGTCCATTTCTGAACCGAGTTCACTCCTCGTTTCAGTCCTGTTTCACTGAACCGGTTTAACCCGCCATTCCAGCCATGTCTATCTCATGAGATATAAATCTTTACCCAATGCATTGTAGGGAGATATAGGTCTCACCCATCTCATAATTATACCATTCTTATGTGTGCCACAAAATCATAAATCATACATCATAGCATTACCCATGTAATAAAAATGGGATTCTTAAACATCATGCCATCCTAACATAATCCATAAAAATTAAAAGGACAACATAAAAATAATTTCATCATAACATAATAAAAACAATGTAAAAATAGGGATATAAACATAACTCTATATTATCTTAGATGGAAAATAATTTTGATAAAACACTTGAACTCCATTCTTGAGGAAAATATCCTTTCCACTTCAAAAACATTTTCCTTTCTTAACATGTCATATAATTTTAAACCAAAATAAGTTGATTAAAAATAAACTTGAAAACTTGTAAAGTAAGCTTCATGGAAATAATGTTCTAAAAATCAATTCATTCTGTATAAGTTAAAAAAACATTCTTCCCGTACTTTGGCCGGAAAAGTCAAAAAGTACCTCGTATGAAAAACGACAAAAGATTCCTTTCATATATTTTACTAAAAACTCACCAAAGGGTAAAATTTGATTTAAAAAATTGTAGGTAGATGGAAATGATATTAAATATTGAGGAAACATGGATGTGGATGATAAATATTCCCCAGTAAATTCTGAAGTATAAACAATCTCAGATAAAAATGAGATTGTGAGATTTTCCTTTACCTTAAGTCCGATTTGCTTCGTAAGTGTCCGAACCTCCTGTATAATGATTTAAATAATGTCATTGAATTATTCCAGAATCATAATCATTGTTATGATATCATATATGGTCATATTCTTAACTTCTTATTAGTAATATTTCATTTCTACTTGTTATTCGGGTGTTTATTACTTTTTGTTCTTATGCGTGTTTTGTCGAATAAATTCTTATTCTTATTTTTAGGTTATGGATAACTAATTTACAGAATGGTATTAGTGTAATATATATCATATTTATTCACTCAATTCATTTATGTAATCATTATGCAATGAAAATCATGTAGAACGAGTCGCATCACATCATGGAGACGCTATTCCGTACGTACGCACGAGCGATGATATCGTTCCCATGATCGTGGAATTGTATTGGAGTGTATGTATAACATTTCATAATCAATATTACCTTAAAATAATAATATATATTTATTCCTTACACCATTATACCCATCCAAATAAGGTGGTGGTGGAAAATAGATTACACCACAGCGTGGAGACGGTATTTCGTACGTACGCACGCGTGGTGGTTTCATATTCTGTAGGATGGATAGATGGTGAAATAGGGTTGTTTAATACTTATAATAACATATCAGTATATTATTTATACTGATGTTATTACTTCATAATGAAACAACTAAAGAAGAAGAAGTGGAAGAAGAAATAAAGTTGAAAGAATCGGTAACGGACATTACCTCTTCTTTGAAGTGCCTCTTTGAGACCTCCTTTTAGGGTACTAAAATTGGTCTTTGAAGAATACCAGGACCACTAGGATGTTTCTAGGGAAGTGGATAGGATAAATTGTCAGGGATTGGACAAGATTAAAGGCTCAAAGTGGTGTGAGGAAGAGAGGGAGGAGGTGCCCTTTTATAAGGGAGGAGAGGGGCACCTTTGGAAAAACTAAAAATATTATTTTATTATAAAGTCATATTCAGTTTCAAATAGATCCAAATTAATTTATTTAGAAGATAAGGTGGGTATGGGTCTAAATTCTCTCATCCAATAGAATTTATACAAGTTTAGGTTTCTATTTTAACCTTATCATTTAGATTTAACTTTAAGTTAGATAATTTAACTTTTACCGTGTCTTCTTGTTTTCTTACACTATAAGGTTAATAAACTTACCATAACAAGCCAAACAAACCCAAAGTTGTTTATTATTAATATATATAACATTATCTAAGTCATTTTTCCGAACATTAGATTTTTAGGAATAAAATAACAATTAATAATATAATATTTGTTTTAAAAACTATTTTATGTCAATTTTGACACTATTTGGTAATTGTTTTTTGTGAAAATCATAACAGAATGATTAGTTAGAAAAAAGTTAATTAAATCAATACTAACATGTTATATTAACCTATAAAATTATTTTAATTCATAAAAAGTCTCAAATTACATTTATTTGGGTATTTATAACATCAATTATGTCAATATTTTATTAATAAGATAATTACTGCATCATCATTGTGTCATAAATAAATTAAATTATTTAATGTCTAAAAATTACAAATAAAATATCATTATGTAGGAAATCTTTTTATATTTCTAATGAATTTTTATAGTCGAATTTATCTTATGTATAACTCTATATTAAAAATTATTTAGTTATTAAACTTTGATTTTAACTATTTTAACCCTTCTTTAAATAAATTAATAATAAATGTCCTAATCTAATCCAAGTGGGCCCAAATGGCCATATTTTAATCCTAAGGTTGTTTTTGGTAGAATTACACTTATCCAATAGAATTAGGACATGTGTTAGGGTAATAATAATATCATTTTTACCCTTAATTACCCTATTTACTTTTTACCGTGGTAAAAAAAGTAAAAAGTTACTATTCACCAAAAAATATTTTCATCTCATTGAACCACATTTTACTTAATGACATCAACCGTGTCTCTAGGATTTTTGAAATTCCATTCACAAAAGCGGTAAAATTAAGTTTTATTTAAATTTTCAAATTCTCTTAGGAGGTGGGTAAAAGACGGTCAAAAGTTCAATAAAATTTTTATATATCTAAAATTATTATAAAATGACTCCAATGAATTAAATTGAACTTATATAGGTATTATGTATCAATTTTGAACTAAAATAAATTTAAATAAAATAAATAATTATTTAAATAAAAATTCAGTTTTTAAATAGTAACCTAGTGTTTTCACTATTCATCAAAAATTGAAAGTTTTCAGAAAAATACCAAAATTTCACCCTAGGCTAATTTAGATATTCCGAATCCAAAAATGAAGTCCATTTTGAAAAATAAAATTTAAGAAAATTCAAAAAGTGGTTATTACTATTCATAACGGCTAGTTTTAATAATATTTTAATAGCATGTCGTTGTTTAGTGAAACTTGGTATTGCGTACAACGCAAGCTATCTAGGAAGGTCATGATTGCGTGTAAAGCAAGTCAAGATAGTGTTGTGTGTAGTGAAAGATTCCTTTGATGATGTATATAACATAAAAACATAATATTTCTCATAAAAGTCTCGGGTGTTACATTCTACCCCCCTTAAAATGAATTTCGACCTCAAAATTCGTCACTTTGTAACAAACAGATGAGGATACCTCTTCATCATCATATCCTCAAGCTCCCATGTAGCTTCTTCTAATTGTTGGTTCCTCCATAAAACTTTCACAAAGTGAGTGGTCTTGTTCCGTAGGACTTTTTCGCTACGATCCAGAATCTCTATCGGTTGTTCTTCATAAGAAAGATCTTGCTCCAGTGGTACAACTTCTGAGCTGAGTACATGTGAAGGATCAGGTATGTACTTTCTTAGGAGAGATACATGGAACACATCATGAACTTGGGAGAGATTTGGTGGAAGCGCTAAGCGGTAAGTTACCTTCCCAACACGATCCAGTATTTCAAAAGGACTGATATACCTAGGGCTCAGCTTTCCCTTCTTTCTAAATCTCATTACTCTCTTCCAAGGAGATATTCATAAGAACACTTTATCACCCACTTAAAACTCTAGGTCTTTTCTTCGGTTGTCAGCATAACTTTTTTGTCGACTCTGAGCAGCTCTAATGTGTTGTTGAATAGATCGGACCTTTTCTGTCATCTCATCAACAAGATTAGGTCCTAATAGCTTTCTTTCCCCAACTTCATCCCAGCAAGTTGGAGTCCTGCATTTCTTTCCATATAGAGCTTCATAAGGAGCCATCTGAATACTGGAGTGAAAGCTATTATTATAAGAAAATTCCACCAAAGGTAGGTGTTGATCCCAATCACCTTTTAAATCTATAGAGCAAGCTCTCAACATATCTTCTAGAGTTTGAATTGTCCTCTCAGACTGACCGTCTTTCTGAGAATGATAAGCAGTGCTGAAACTCAACTCTATATCCAGAGTATGCTGAAGACTTCTCCAGAACTTTGAGGTAAGCCTCAGATCCCGATCAGATATAATATAAAGTGGTACTCCATGCAATCTTACCACTTCCTTTACATATATCCTGGTAAGCTGATCTAGAGAGAAATCCTCTCTAATAGTAATGAAGTGTGCAGACTTTGTAAGACGATCAACTATGACCCAGATAGAATTATTGCCTTTGGATTTTTTAGGAAGTTTGGTGACAAATTCCATAGTGATGTTTTCCCATTTCCATTCGGGTATGGGTAATGGTTGTAACATCCCCTTAGACTTCTGTCTCTCAGCTTTAATTTGCTGACAAACCAAGAATCAAGAAACATATTCATCAATATCTCTTTTCATGTCATCCCACCAGAAGTACTCTTTCAGGTCCCTATACATCTTCGTGCTTCCAGGATGAATAGAGAATGAAGAACTATGAGCCTCATCCAACAGCTCCTTATTTAATTCGGGGATGGGAGGAACACAAACCCAATTCCTGAACCTTATTATCCCATCACAATCAAGGTTGAATTCAGGAACATTTCTCACTTTCTTTTGTAACTCTACATCTTCTTTCTGTGCCTCTTTAATCCTCAAATGTATAGATGGTTGAACATTAATTTGAGAAAGATAAGATTCTTCCCCTTCCATTATAATTCCAAGATCCATCCTTTGTAAATCCATAAATATTGGATATTTTGTGATCATCATCATGGATAAGCTAGCATGGTCTTATCGACTTAATGCATCTGCCACCTTGTTTGCTTTCCCAGGGTGGTAATGAATTGAGCAGTCGTAATCCTTAATCAGCTCCAACCATCTTCTTTGGCGCATATTCAGCTCCTTTTGTGTGAAAATATACTTTAAACTTTTATGATCAGTATAAATGTCACACCTTTCTCCATAAAGATAATGCCTCCAAATCTTTAATGCAAAGATTACCGCAGCTAACTCTAAATCATGAGTTGGGTAATTTTGCTCATGGATTTTCAACTGTCGTGCGGCATAAGCTATCACCATATCGTTTTGCATGAGAACACACCCCAATACCTTCTTGGATGCATCACTGTAGATCACAAACCTTTCTCCACTACAAGGAAGTGTGAGTACAGGTGCACTGGATAACCTTCTTTTCAACTCCTTGAAATTCTCTTCACATTCCTCTGTCCAAACAAATTTAACTCCTTTCCGAGTCAACTTGGTGAGTGGATTAGATAATCATGAAAAATATTTCACAAAACGTCAATAATATCCATCTAAACCAAGAAAACTTTGGATCTCAGTTACTGTTTTTGGTCTCGACCATCTTTCGATAACCTCTGTTTTTGCTGGATCCACAGATATCCCCTCTTTTGAGATTATGTGACCCAAAAATGAAACTTTTTGAAGCCAAAATTCACACTTGGTAAATTTGGCATAAAGCTTCTCCTTTCTTGGGATCTTTAATATAATTCTCAAGTGATATTCATGTTCTTCCTTGCTCTTTTAATATAAAATAATATCGTCTATAAAGACTACCACAAACTGATCAAGATAGTCTCTAAAGACTCTATTCATCAGATCCATGAAGATAGCAGGGGAATTAGTAAGACCAAATGGCATCACTATAAATTCATAGTGTCCATACCTTGTACGGAAAGTCGTCTTTGGTATATCCTCCCTTTTTACCCTTAATTGATGATACCCTGAATGAAGATCAATCTTGGAAAAGTATTGAGCTCTGCGTAGTTGGTCAAATAAGTCATCAATGCACGGGAGAGGATATTTGTTCTTGATAGTGATCTTGTTAAGTTCTCGATAATCAATACAGAGTCTCATTGATCCATCTTTATTCTTAAAAAACAGAATAGGTGCTCCCCAAGGTGACACACTTGGGCGTATGAATCCCTTATCAAGATTCTCTTGGAGTTGCTTCTTCAATTCCTGCAACTCAATTGGGTCCATTCTATAAGGTGTCTTTGAAATAGGCAAAGCACCCGGTACGAGTTCTATTGAAACTCGATTTCACGATTTGGTGAAAGATCCGAAAATTCCTCCAGATAGACATCATCAAACTCTCGTACAATGGTAATATTCTTAATTGTGAGTTTCTCTCCAACCATTTGAGATAAATAAACTTCATTTAGTGGAATCAAGACCCATAAGATGGAAGAAATTTCCACTGGAAGGTTATGTTCATCCTTGCATCGATAGACGATCGTAGATTGATCTGGAATATGAAATGTGACTTCCCTTATTTGGAAATTGATATGATCTCCATATAGATAAAGCCAATCCATACCAATAATCATATCAAATTCCACTATAGGAAGGATCACAAGATTTTCAGGAATCACTTTCCCACAAACTTCAATCGGAGAAGAATTATAAACTTTGGATGCGACTGTTGTGCCATTAGGGGTTGTCACAGCTAACTCAACATCTAATTGTTGAGGTAATACGGTGATACCCTTAGAAAATTCTTCATAAATAAAAGAGTGGGTGGATCCAGAATCAAATAAAACATTTTTAACTTTAGATTGGATGGTAAGTGTACCTTTCACCACTTCATTATCGTACTCCACATCGCTGATAGAAATTGCATGTGACTTTACTTTGTCTTTATCCTTAAGAGTTTGTTGGCATCGTTCATCATCAAAAACCCTTGGATTAGGGCATTGATTAGCATAATGCCCCATTTCCTTACACTTGTAACATTTAAGTGTAGGAGGTGCACTCTGTGTAGCCTTTTCTTTGTTCGCATCACTAGACATCTTCTTCCCATCATTGCAGCATTCAAATGCCCGATGACCTTCTTTTCCACATTTGAAACATTTACTTGTCCCTTTATGACAACTCCCTCCATGTTTCTTTCCACACTTTGAGCATAATGGAAAACTCATCTTCTTTTCAGTGTGCTCTTTAGATTTTCCTTTGAATTCCATTTTCCTCTTCTTATCAAACCCATATGACTGATGGGTTACTCCAATATCCATCTCAACTTTGAGAGCACATTGAACGATTTCCTCGTAGCTATTGAAGTCCCTTATGGCTAACGCCCTTCGAAGACTTGGTTTTAAGCCACTAAAGAATCGATCGATCTTAATCTCAGGTTGGATAATAATACCAGAAGCGTACCTTGCAAGTCTTGTAAAATTTGCTTCATAGGAACCAACAGATTCATCATAATTTTACTTTAGTTCAAGAAACTCCTTCTCCATCTTTGTTCGAAGAATACGAGGGAAGTACTTATTGAAAAATAAGTTCTTGAACTCGTCCCATTCCATGGACTCAATTTCATCTTTTGGCCTCGTATTCTTGATAAGATTCCACCATTGATCAGCATTACCTTCCAAACGATACACTGCTAAGATGACTTTATCATGTTCAGAACATTGAAGAACTGAAAATATCTTTTCAGTAGTACTGATCCATTGTTCAGCAACTAATGGATCAGCAGACCCGCTGAATGAAGGTGGACGCTGCCTCATGAAGGATTCAACAGAATTTTGCTCCTTCATTTGCTCGTTTGGAAGTCCTGCATGATTCATAGCTTGAGAAAGTTGTGTGAGCATGGCTAAAATATTTTTCATTCTATCTCCCATAACGTTTGGTTGCTCAGGGGGACAATCATTGCATTGCCCGTCGCATTCCGCATTAACACGGTTCCTTCGGGTTCTAGCCATTGACTAAAACCAAGAAGAATAGTGTGAGCAACACTAATTATAATAGAAAAAACACATAATCAAGAATAAAATTTTACACTTAAGGTCTTATCATAGGTTTTTCATGGCCATTTCTAAAACACTAAGATTGTGTTCTATGCTTAGACATATCCTTAGGTTTCTTACTAAGGCTTTCACATCCTAGTTTCCAAAGGTTGACTATACCTTTCCTCTGATACCAACTATAACGACCCATACTTTACATACATGGTTAATACTTCAAAATTGAATCATACTTATTACAACTTATAACAAAACCATGAAAGGACCGTATAGGTATAGTGTCTTTAGAAACTGGTAAACATAAACAACTAGTTAATAAGGCATCTACATTGTCTCCCATTTATTTCATCATATCTAGAGTCCCTTTTGTCATATCCTACTTAATAACCTTCTTCCTGGCCTGGGGAAATAAAACATACAAAAGGGTGAGCTCAAATTCTCAGTAAGGGTAAACAAAAGAAATATCAATTACATTATATTCATAAGAACATAACATTTTGGAAATCTTAACCTGTAAAAGAAATCATAATTTCATAACATGGGATAAATCATAGTAGTGAAATGTAATCCCAATAATCATAACTTAAAACATGAAACTTTGTGGCATAAACACATAATCATAGATAATCATTTCTTAGTAGTTAAGACTCATAGCCAAGACTATCTTAGCAGACAAAGTCCATTTCTGAACCGAGTTCACTCCTCGTTTCAGTCCTGTTTCACTGAACCGGTTTAACCTGTCGTTCCAGCCATGTCTATCTCATAAGATATAAATCTTTACCCAATGCATTGGAGGGAGATATAGGTCCCACCCATCTCATAATGATACCATTATTATGTGTTTCACAAAATCATAAATCATACATCATAGCATTACCCATGTAATAAAAATGGGATTCTTAAACATCATGTCATCCCAACATAATCCATAAAAATTAAAAGGACATCATAAAAATAATTCCATCATAACATAATCAAAACAATGTAAAAATAGGGATATAAACAAAACTCTATATTATCTTATATGGAAAATAATTTTGATAAAACACTTGAACTCCATTCTTGAGGAAAATATCCTTTCTACTTCAAAAATATTTTTCTTTCTTAACATGTCATATAATTTTAAACCAAAAGAAGTTGATTAAAAATAAACTTGAAAACTTGTAAATTAATCTTCATGGAAATAATTTTCTAAAAATCCATTCATGTCGTATAAGTTAAAAAAAACATTCTTCTCGTACTTTGGCTGGAAAAGTCAAAAAGTACCTCGTATGAAAAACGACAAAAGATTCCTTTCATATCTTTTACTAAAAACTCACCGAAGGGTAAAATTGGATTTAAAAAATTGTAGGTGGATGGAAATAATATTACATATTGAGGAAACAAGGATGTGGATGATAAATATTCCCCAGTAAATTTTGAAGTATAAACAATCTCGGATAAAAATGAGATTGTGAGATTTTCTCTTACCTTAGGTCCGATTTGCTTCGTAAGTGTATGAACCTCCTGTATAATGATTTAAATAATTTCATTGACTTATTAAAGAATCAT
This sequence comes from Viscum album, assembly GCA_963277665.1. NCBI lineage: Eukaryota > Viridiplantae > Streptophyta > Magnoliopsida > Santalales > Viscaceae > Viscum > Viscum album. The sequence goes on along the minus strand of OY728158.1, from coordinate 570,606,668 downwards.
AATCATTGTTATGATTTCATATATGGTCATATTCTTAGCTTCTTATTAGTAATATTTCATTTCTACTTGTTATTCGGGTGTTTATTACTTTTTGTTCTTATGCGTGTTTTGTCGAATAAATTCTTATTCTTCTTTTTAGGTTATGGATACCTCATTTCCAGAATGATATTAGTGTAATACATATCATATTTATTCACTCAATTCATTTATTTAATCATTATTCAATGAAAATCATGTAGAACGAGTCGCATCACATCATGGAGACGGTATTCCGTACGTACGCACGAGCGATGATATCATTCCCATGATCGTGGAATTGTATTAGAGTGTATGTATACTATTTCAGAATAAATATCACTTTACAATAATCATATATATTTATTCTTTACACCATTATACTCATCCAAGTAAGGTGGTGGCGGAAAATAGATTACACCACAGCGTGGAGACGGTATTTCGTACGTACGCACGCGCGGTGATTTCATTTTCCATAGGATGGATAAATGGTGAAATAGGGTTTTTTCATACTTATAATAACATATCAGTATATGAGTGATACATATGTTATTAATTCATAATGAAACAACTAAAAAAGAATAATTGGAAGAAGAAATAAAGTTGAAAGAATCGGTAACGAACATTACCTCTTCTTTGAAGCGCCTCTTTGAGACCTCCTTTTAGGGCACTAAAATTGGTCTTTGAAGAAGACCAGGACTTCTAGTATGTTTCTAGGGAAATGTATAGGAGAAATTGGTAGGGTTTGGTCAAGATTTAAGGCTCAAAGTGGTGTGAGGAAGAGAGGGAGGAGGTGCCCTTTTATAAGGGAGGAGAGGGGCACCTTTGGAAAAACTAAAAATATTATTTTATTATAAAGTCATATTCGGTTTTAAATAGCCCCAAATTGATTTATTTCAAATATAAGGTGGGGATGGGTCGAAATAATCTCATCCAATAGAATTTAGACAAGTTTAGGTTTCTATTTTAACCTTATCATTTAGATTTAACTTTAAGTTAGATAATTTAACTTTTACCGTGTCTTCTTGTTTTCTTACACTATAAGGTTAATAAACTTACCATAACAAGCCAAACGAACCCCAAGTTGTTTATTATTAATATATATAATATTATCTAAGTCATTTAGCCGAACCTTAAATTTTTAGGAATAAAATAACAATTAATAATATAATATTTGTTTTAAAAACTATTTTATGTCAATTTTGACACTATTTGGTAATTGATTTTTGTGAAAATTATAACAGAATTATTAGTTCAAAGAAAGTTAATTAAATCAATACTAACATGTCATATTAACCTATAAAATTATTTTAATTCATAAAAAGTCTCAAATTACATTTATTTGGGTATTTATAACATCAATTATGTCAATATTTTATTAATAAGATAATTACTGCATCATCATTGTGTCATAAATAAATTAAATTATTTAATGTCTAAAAATTACAAATAAAATATCATTATGTAGGAAATCTTTTTATATTTCTAATGAATATTTATAGTCGAATTTATCTTATCTATAACTCTATATTAAAAATGATTTATTTATTAAACTTTGATTTTAACTATTTTAACCCTTCTTTAAATAAATTAATAATAAATGTCCTAATCTAATCCAAATGGGTCTAAATGGACATATTTTATTCTTAAGGTTGTTTTTGGTCGAATTAAACTTATCCAATAGAATTAGGACATGTGTTAGGGTAATAATAATATCATTTTTACCCTTAAATACCCTATTTACTTTTAACCGTGGTAAAAAACAATTAAAAAGTTACTATTCACCAAAAAATATTTTCATCTCATTGAACCACATTTTACTTACTAACATCAATCATATCTCTCGGAGTTTTGAAATTCCATTCACAAAAGCAGTAAAATTAAGTTTTATTTAAATTTGCAAATTCTCCTAGGAGGTGGGTAAAAGACGGTCAAAAGTTCAATAAAATTTTTATATATCTAAAATTATTATAAAATGACTCCAATTAATTACATTGAACTTATATAGGTATTATGTATCAATTTTTACCTAAAATAAATTTAAATAAAATAAATAATTATTTAAATAAAAAGTCGGTTTTTAAATAGTAACCCAGTGTTTTCACTATTCATCAAAAATTGAAAGTTTTCAGAAAAATACCAAAATTTCACCCTAGGCTAATTTTGATATGCCGAATCCAAAAATGAAGTCCATTTTTAAAAATAAAATTTAAAAAAATTCAAAAAGTGGTTATTACTATTCATAACGGCTAGTTTTAATAATATTTTAATAGAATGTCGTTGTTTAGTGAAACTCGGTATTGCGTACAACGCAAGCTATCGAGGAAGGCCACGATTGCGTGTAAAGCAAGACAAGCTAGTGTTGTGTGTAGTGAAAGATTCCTTTAATGATTTATATAACATAAAAACAAAATATTTCTCATAAAAGTCTCAGGTGTTACATTCTACCCCCCTTAAAATGAATTTCTCCCTTGAAATTCGTCATTTTGTAACAAACAGATGAGGATACCTCTCCCTCATCATATCCTCAAGCTCCCATGTAGCTTCTTCTAATTGGTGGTTCCTCCATAAAACTTTCACCAAGCGAGTGGTCTTGTTCCGTTGGACTTTTTCACTATGATCCAGAATCTCTATCGGCTGTTCTTCATAAGAAAGATCTTGCTCTAGTGGTACAACTTCTGAGCTGAGTACATGTGAAGGATCAGGTATGTACTTTCTCAGGAGAGATACATGGAACACATCGTGAACTTAGGAGAGATTCGGTGGAAGTGCCAATCGGTAAGCTACCTTCCCAACATGATCCATTGTTTCGAAAGGACCGATATACCTAGGGCTCAGCTTTCCCTTCTTTCCAAATCTCATTACTCTCTACCAAGGAGATATTCGTAAGAACACTTTATCACCCACTTCAAACTCTAGGTCTTTTCTTCGGTTGTCGGCATAACTTTTTTGTCGACTCTGAGCAGCTTTAATGTGTTGTTGAATAGATCGGACCTTTTCTGTCATCTCATCAATAAGATCAGTTCCTAATAGCTTTCTTTCCCCAACTTCATCCCAGCAAGTTGGAGTCCTACATTTCTTTCCATAGAGAGATTCATAAGGAGCCATCTGAATACTGGATTGAAAGCTATTATTATAAGAAAACTCCACCAAAGGTAGGTTTTGATCCCAACCACCTTTTAAATTCATAGAGCAAGCTCTCAACATATCTTCTAGAGTTTGAATTGTCCTCTCAGACTGACCGTCTGTCTGAGGATGATAAGCAGTGTTGAAACTCAACTCTGTATCCAGAGTATACTGAAGACTTCACCATAACATTGAGGTAAACCTCGGATCCCGATCAGATATAATAGAAAGTGGTACTCCATGCAATCTTACCACTTCCTTTACATATATCCTAGCAAGCTGATCTAGAGAGAAATCCTCTCTAATAGCAATGAAGTGTACAGAATTTGTAAGACGATCAACTATGACCCAGATAGCATTATTGTCTTTGGATGTTTTAGGAAGTCCGGTGACAAAGTCCATAGTGATGTTTTCCCATTTCCATTTGGGTTTGGGTAATGGTTGTAACATCCCCTTAGACTTCTGTCTCTCAGCTTTAATTTGCTGACAAACCAAACATCGAGAGACATATTCAGCAACATCTCTTTTCATGCCATCCCACCAGAAGTACTCTTTCAGGTCCCTATACATCTTCGTGCTTCCAGGATGAATAGAAAATGAAGAACTATGAGCCTCATCCAACAGCTCCTTCTTTAATTCATGGGTGGGAGGAACACAAACCCGATTCCTGAACCTTATTCTCCCATCACAATCAAGGTTGAATTCAGGAACATTTCTCACTTTATTTTGTAACTCTACATCTTCTTTCTGTGACTCTTTAATCCTCAGATGTATAGATGGTTGAAAATTCATTTGAGAAAGATAAGATTTTTCCCCTTCCATTATAATTCCAAGATCCATCCTTTGTAAATCCATAAATATTGGATCTTTTGTGATCCTCATCATGGATAAGCTAGCATGGTCTTGTCGACTTAATGCATCTGCCACCTTGTTTGCTTTCCCAAGGTAATGATGAATTGAGCAGTTGTAATCCTTAATCAGCTCCAACCATCTTCTTTGGCACATATTCAGCTCCTTTTGTGTGAAAATATACTTTAAAATTTTATGAACAGTATAAATGTCACACCTTTCTCCATAAAGATAATGCCTCCAAATCTTTAATTCAAAGATTACCACAGCTAACTCCAAATCATGAGTTGGGTAATTTTGCTCATGGATTTTCAACTGTTGTGAGGCATAAGCTATCACCATATCGTTTTGCATGAGAACACCCCCAATCCCTTCTTGGATGCATCACTGTAGATCACAAACCTTTCTCCAATACAAGGAAGTGTGAGTACAGGTGCACTGGATAACCCTCTTTTCAACTCTTTGAAATTCTCTTCACATTCCTCCGTCCAAACAAACTTAACTCCTTTCTGAGTCAACTTGGTGAGTGGATTAGATAATCATGAAAAATCTTTCACAAAATGTCGATAATATCCATCCAAACCAAGAAAACTTCATATCTTAGTTACTGTTGTTGGTCTCGACCATCTTTCGATAACCTCTGTTTTTTCTGGATCCACATATATCCCCTCTTTTGAGATTATGTGACCAAAAAATGAAACTTTTTGAAGCCAGAATTCACACTTGGTAAATTTGGCATAAAGATTCTCCTTTCTCAGGGTCTTCAATATAATTCTCAAGTGATCTTCATGTTCTTCCTTGCTCTTTTAATATACAAGAATATCGTCTATAAAGACTACCACAAACTGATCAAGATAGTCTCTAAAGACTCTATTCATCAGATCCATGAAGATAGCAGGGGCATTAGTAAGACCAAATGACATCACTATAAATTCATAGTGTCCATACCTTGTACGGAAAGTCGTCTTTGGTATATCCTCCCTTTTTACCCTTAATTGATGATACCCTGAATGAAGATCAATCTTGGAAAAGTATTGATCTCTGCGTTGTTCGTCAAATAAGTCATCAATGCGCAGGAGAGGATATTTGTTCTTGATAGTGATCTTGTTAAGTTCTCGATAATCAATGCAGAGTCTCATTGATCCATATTTCTTCTTAACAAACAGAACAGGTGCTCCCCAAGGTGACGCACTTGGGTGTATGAATCCTTTATCAAGATTCTCTTGGAGTTGCTTCTTCAAATCCTGCAACTCAATTGGGGTCATTCTATAAGGTGTCTTTGAAATAGGCAAAGCACCCGGTACGAGTTCTATTGAAAACTCGATTTCACGATTTGGTGGAAGACCCGACAATTCCTCTGGAAAGACATCATAAAACTCCCATACAATGGGAATATTCTTAATCGTGAGTTTCTCTCCAACCATTTGAGATAAATAACCTTCATTTAGTGGAATCAAGACCTATAAGATGGAAGAAATTCCCACTAGAAGGTTATGTTCATCCTTGCATCGATAAACGATCATAGATTGATCTGGAATATGAAATGTGACTTCCCTTCTTTGGAAATTGATATGAGCTTTATATAGAGAAAGACAATCCATGCCAAGAATCACATCAAATTTCACAATAGGAAGGATCACAAGATTTGCAGGAAGCACTTTCCCACAAACTTCAATCGGAGAAGAATTATAAACTTTGGATGCGACTGTTGTGCCATTAGGGGTTGTCACAGCTAACTCAACATCTAATTATTGAGGTAATATGGTGATACCCTTAGAAAATTCTTCAGAAATAAAAGAGTGGGTGGATCTAGAATCAAATAAAACATTTGCTACTTTAGATTGGATGGTAAGTTTACCTTTCACCACTTCGTTATCGAACTCCACATCGCTGATAGAAATTACATGTGACTTTACTTTGTCTTTAGCCTTAAGAGTTTGTTGGCATCGGTCATCATCAAAAACCCTTGGATTAGGGCATTGATTAGCATAATTCCCCATTTCCTTACACTTGTAACACTGAAGTGTAGGAGGTGCACTCTGTGTAGCCTTTTCTTTGTTCGCATCACTAGACATCTTCTTCCCATCATTGCGGCATTCAAATGCCCGATGACCTTCCTTTCCACATTTGAAACATTTACTTGTCCCTTTAAGACAACTCCCTCCATGTTTCTTTCCACACTTTGAGCATAAGGGAAAACTCATCTTCTTTTCAGTGTGCTCTTTAGATTTTCCTTTGAATTCCATTTTCCTCTTCTTATCAAACCCATATGACTGATGGGTTACTCCAATCTCCATCTCAACTTTGAGAGCACATAGAACGATTTCCTCGTAGCTATTGAAGTCCCTTATGGCTAAGACCCTTCGAAGACTTGGTTTTAAGCCACTAAAGAATCAATCGATCTTACTCTCAGGTTGGATAATAATACCAGAATCGTACCTTGCAAGTCTTGTAAAATTTGCTTCATAGGTACCAACAGATTCATCATCTTTTCACTTTAGTTCAAGAAACTCCTTCTTCATCTTTGTTCAAAGAATACGAGGGAAGTACTTATTGAAAAATAAGTTCTTGAACTCCTCCCATTCCATGGACTCAATTTCATCTCTTGGCCTCATATTCTTGATAAGATTCCACCATTGATCAGCATCACCTTCCAAACGATACACTGCTAAGATGACTTTATCATGTTCAGAAAATTGAAGAACTGAAAATATCTTTTCAGTAGTACTGATCCATTGTTCAGCAACTAATGGATCAGTAGACCCGCTGAATGAAGGTGGACGCTGCCTCATGAAGGATTCAACAGAATTTTTCTCCTTCCTTTGCTCGTTTGGAATTCCTGCATGATTCATAGCTTGAGAAAGTTGTGTGAGCATGGCTACAAGATTTCTCATTCCATATCCCATAACGTTTGGTTGCTCAGTGGGACAATCATTGCATTGCCCGTCGCATTCCACATTAACACAGTTCCTTCAGGTTCCAGCCATTGACTAAAACCAAGAAGAATAGTGTGAGCAACACTAATTATAATAGAAAAAACACATAATCAGGAATAAAATTTTACACTTAAGGTCTTATCATAGGTTGTTCATGGCCATTTCTAAAACACTAAGATTGTGTTCTATGCTTATACATATCCTTAGGTTTCTTACTAAGGCTTTCACATCCTAGTTTCCAAAGGTTGATTATACCTTTCCTCTGGTACCAACTATAATGACCCATACTTTACATACATGGTTAATACTTCAAAAGTGAAGCATACTTATTACAACTTATAACAAAACCATGAAAGGACCGTATAGGTATAGTGTCTTTAAAAACTGGGAAACATAAACAACTGGTTCATAAGGCATCTACACTGTCTCCCATTTATTTCATCATATCTAGAGTCCCTTTTGGCATATCTTACTTAATAACCTTTTTCCTGACCTGGGGAAAGAAAAAATACAAAAGGGTGAGCTCAAATGATCAGTAAGGGTAAACAAAAGAAATATCAATTACATCATATTCATAAGAACATAACATTTTGGAAATCTTAACCTGCAAAAGAAATCATAATTTCATAACATGGGATAAATCATAGTAGTGAAATTTAATCCCAATAATCATAACTTAAAACATGAAACTTTGTGGCATACACACATAATCATAGATAATCATTTCTTAGTAGTCAAGACTCATATCCAAGACTATCTTAGTGGATAAAGTCCATTTATGAACCGAGTTCACTCCTCGTTTCAGTCCTGTTTCACTGAACCGGTTTAACCTGTCATTCTAGCCATTCTATCTCATGGGATATAAATATTTACCCAATGCATTGGAGGGAGATATAGGTCTCACCCATCTCATAATGATATCATTATTATGTGTGCCACAAAATCATAAATCATACATCATAGCATTACCCATGTAATAAAAATGGGATTCTTAAACATCATGTCATCCTAACATAATCCATAAAAATTAAAAGGACATAATAAAAATAATTCCATCATAACATAATCAAAACAATGTAAAAATAGGGATATAAATATAACACTATATTATCTTAGATGGAAAATAATTTTGATAAAACACTTGAACTCCATTCTTGAGGAAAATATCCTTTATACTTCAAAAACATTTTCCTTTCTTAACATGTCATATAATTTTAAAACAAAAGAAGTTGATTAAAAATAAACTTGAAAACTTGTAAAGGAAGCTTCATGGAAATAATTTTCTAAAAATCCATTCATGGCGTATAAGTTAAAAAAAACATTCTTCCCGTACTTTGGCCGGAAAAGTCAAAAAGTACCTCGTATGAAAAACGACAAAAGATTCCTTTCATATATTTTACTAAAAACTCACTGAAGGGTAAAATTGGATTTAAAAAAATTTATTTGGATGGAAATAATATTATATATTGAGGAAACATGGATGTTTATTATAAATATTCCCCAGTAAATTCTGAAGTATAAACAATCTCGGATAAAAATGAGATTGTGAGATTTTCCCTTACCTTAGGTCTGATTTGCTTCGTAAGTGTCGAAACCTCCTGTATAATGATTTAAATAATGTAATTGACTTATTCCAGAATCATAATAATTGTTATGATATCATATAAGGTCATATTATTAGCTTCTTATTAGTAATATTTCATTTCTACTTGTTATTTGGGTGTTTATTACTTTTGTTCTTATGCGTGATTTGTCGAATAAATTCTTATTATTCTTTTTAGGTTATGGATACCTCATTTCCAGAATGGTATTAGTGTAATATATATCATATTTATTAACTCAATTCATTTATGTAATCATTATGCAATGAAAATCATGTAGAATGAGTCGCATCACATCGTGGTGACGGTATTCTGTACGTACGCACGAGCGATGATATCGTTCCCATGATCATGGAATTGTATTGGAGTGTATGTATACTATTTAAGAATAAATATCACCTTACAATAATCATATATATTTATTCTTTACACCATTATACCCATCCAAGTAAGGTGTTGGTGGAAAATAGATTACACCACAGCGTGGAGACGGTATTTCGTACGTACGCACGCGCGGTGATTTCGTTTTCCGTAGGATGGATAGATAGTGAAATAGGGCTGTTTCATACTTATAATAACATATCAGTATATGAGTGATACTGATGTTATTACTTCATAATGAAACAACTAAATAAGAATAAGTGGAAGAAGAAATAAAGTTGAAAGAATCGGTAACGGACATTACCTCTTCTTTGAAGCGCCTCTTTGAGACCTCCTTTTAGGGCACTAAAATTGGTCTTTGAAGAAGACCAGGACCTCTAGTATGTTTCTAGGGAATTGTAGAGGAAAATTTGGCAGGGTTTGGCCGAGATTTAAGGCTCAAAGTGGTGTGAAGAAGAGAGGGAGGAGGTGCCCTTTTATAAGGCAGGAGAGAGGCACCTTTGGAAAAACTAAAAATATTATTTTATTATAAAGTCATATTCAGTTTTAAATAGCTCCAAATTGGTTTATTTAGAAGATAAGGTAGGTATGGGTACAAATTCTCTCATCCAATAGAATTTATACAAGTTTAGGTTTCTATTTTAACCTTATCATTTAGATTTAACTTTGAGTTAGATAATTTAACTTTTACCGTGTCTTCTTGTTTTCTTACACTATAAGGTTAATAAACTTACCATAACAAGAGAAACGAACCCCAAGTTGTTTATTATTAATATATATAACATTATCTAAGTCATTTGGCCGAACCTTAGATTTTTAGGAATAAAATAACAATTAATAATATAATATTTGTTTTAAAAACTATTTTATGTCAATTTTGACACTATTTGGTAATTGATTTTTGTGAAAATCATAACAGAATGATTAGTTTGAACAAAGTTAATTAAATCAATACTAACATGTCATATTAACCTATAAAATTATTTTAATTCATAAAAAGTCTCATATTACATTTATTTGGGTATTTATAACATCATTTATGTCAATATTTTATTAATAAGTTAATTACTGCATCATCATTGTGTCATAAATAAATTAAATTATTTAATGTCTAAAAATTACAAATAAAATATCATTATTTAGTAAATCTTTTTATATTTCTAATGAATATTTATAGTCTAATTTATATTATGTATAACTCTATATTAAAAATGATTTAGTTATTAAACTTTGATTTTAACTATTTTAACCCTTCTTTAAATAAATTAATAATAAATGTCCTAATCTAATCCAAGTGGGCCTAAATGGACATATTTTATTCATAAGGTTGTTTTTGGTATAATTACACTTATCCAATAGAATTAGGACATGTGTTAGGGTAATAATAATATCATTTTTACCCTTAATTACCCTATTTACTTTTAACCGTTATAAAAAAAAGTAAAAAGTTACTATTCACCAAAAAATATTTTCATCTCATTGAACCACATTTTACTTACTTAAATCAATCGTGTCTCTCAGATTTTTGACATTCCATTCACAAAAGCGGTAAAATTAAGTTTTATTTAAATTTGCAAATTCTCTTAGGAGGTGGGTAAAAGACGGTCAAAAGTTCAATAAAATTATTATATATCTAAAATTATTATAAAATGACTCCAATGAATTACATTTAACTTATATAGGTATTATGTATCAATTTTGACCTAAAATAAATTTAAATAAAATAAATAATTATTTAAATAAAAAGTCGGTTTTTAAATAGTAACCTAGTGTTTTCACTATTCATCAAAAATTGAACATTTTTAGAAAAATACCAAAATTTCACCCCAGGATAATTTCGATATTTCGAATCTAAAAATGAAGTCCATTTTGAAAAATAAAATTTAAAAAATTTCAAAAGGTGGTTATTACTATTCATAACGGCTAGTTTTAATAATATTTTAATAGAATGTCGTTGTTTAGTGAAACTCGATATTGCGTACAACACAAGCTATCGAGAAAGGCCGCGATTACGTGTAAAGAAAGACAAGCTAGTGTTGTGTGTAGTGAAATATTCCTTTGATGATGTATATAACATAAAAACAAAATATTTCTCATAAAAGTCTCGGGTGTTACAGTTCGTATCCAGACAGGGATTTATTTGTTTGGAAACCACTTACTCAATACTTCACCAAAATACCAGGATGTTTTTCTATATTTAATATTTTCATTAAGAAACCTTGTAAAGTTTTCAAATACTAATTTCCACAAATAACTAAACCTCCATCTGATACCAACTATAGCATCCCGCCTTTTTATCACATAAACTTTCATTAAATTATACAAAACTGAGGATCTTTAAGGTTTAGTGTCTTGGAAACCAGTAACTTAATACATGAAAACATAAAAAATTCTTCTTAAACACTTGAAAGGCTTCTTCATTGTTCATCCTAAGTTCATTAAAACATCTCATAACTTGGGAGAATACATCAAAGGAAAGGGTGAGCAGTAGGCCCAGTAAGGGAAACAAGAGAAACATTTTACATGTGAACTTGTGATACATCAATAAAGTCATGATAAATAACTTTAAGGCATGAGAAAGATATCATGAGGCATATCATAATAAAAATAACGTGTTTCATAACTTGAATATTTGGATACAACATTTAACTTAGAAAATAATTTTCGTATCACCAAGGTCCATCCCCAAGGAGTCATAAAAAAAATTCCAAGGTTATTCACCAAGGTATCTTTAAAATGGTCATCTTTAGAGATCAAGTCTTTACCCAATGCATTGGAGCGCTATCAGGGCGCACCATTAATTTTTCTTTATTGTAATGTGAGCCACATATATCACCATCAATAATTTCATAAATAACTCATATAGCATAAAATAAATGGGTTTCATTTCATAGTCATTACATTTTAAAAACTGCTTTAAAGATGTGATCTTTATGTCACTTTAAACCCACGAAAAAGGAAAGTGGGTCTCATGTATGTAAATACCAGAAGTTAAAATAGAAAATTTTGATATATATGTGAATAACCCTGTAGAATAAAGAGTTTTGATTATTCACTTAATAAAATAAAAGAATTTGAGAAAAAGAGAGAGACATTTTGAGATGAAAATTCGGCAGCATAACGGCTATGTTGTAGGGTTTTAGAAAACATTGAAAAGAGAGGGGACATGGGTGACCCACTCATAAAAAAGAAAGTAGAGGGAAAAAATATAAATGATAAAATAACATGGTAATGAAATTTTAAAGACATACCATATGAAATGAAAAACTTGAAAGAAAGACAAAAATAAGATTCCTCTTATAAAAATTTGGCAGCCTAACGGAGTCACTTAAAACTTATAAAAAATGAATTGATGAGATCAAATAGGGTCTCTCACCATATGAACATAAAAGGAAAGTATGATGGATATAGATATCATGCCCCAACATAAAAAAGTAACTTGAAAGACTTGACATGAAAATAGAATTTTGAAAATGAGAAGGGTGAAAGAATCCCTTATATAAATTCGGCAACCTAACGGCGCCACTTAAAAATTCTTAAAATGAATTGACGAGAGTAAGAGGGGGTATCTAATCATATGAAAATACAAATTAAAGTATGGTGAATATAAAATAATGTCCTCCCACATAAGAACATGGAGCATAAAAGAAATGACATAAAAGAGAGTACTTGAAAAGAAAGAGAGAGGTAGGATCCCTTACCTTGAAGAGTAACTTTGAAATCTTGAAGGTCGGGACCTTGGGAGGCTTGAGGGTAACTTGGGAGGAATCCTTGGGAGGTAAGGAGACCAGAACTTTTTTTAGAAGGATTTGGAAATGAAAAGGATGAAGGAAAGGCTTGGTATTTATAGGAGAAGTGAGGGGACAAAACATTAATTGCTAAGGGACACCTCATCGCTGGTATTGGAAAAACCATGGGTTTGACCATAGTATTTTCCCATGGTATTTGCCACTTGGGACACCTCATACCTTATCTTACTATTCATAAGTCGACCAGAATTATTTCATAATTATTACATCCTTAATGATGTCATTAAACACCCGAAACTCCAAAAACTGTATTTTCACTATTCACTGAAAATTCAACTTTCTCAGAAAAATCCCAAAATTTCACCTTAACCAAATATCAATGCTCTGATTTCAAAAATGAACTCCATTTTATGAAAATAATTTTCTAAATATTTTTAATTTAATTTTTAAATAAAAACACTATTCACTGAAAATTCAACTGTTTCAGAAAAATCCCAAAAATTCACCTCAACCAAATATCGATGCTCTGATTTCAAAAATGAAATCCATTTTATGAAAATAATTTTCTAAATATTTTTAATTTAATTTTTAAATAAAAAACATTGTTCACCTGAAAAAAGTAATACTTAACCAATAATTTCTGAAACAGCTATTTACCTATTTTATTGAATCACATTACTTAATGAAGGTGGATAAATTATATTAATACTTTCTTAAGTGAGGTTACTTAATCCATTTGATCATATTACTAATCATAAGTGTAAAATCACTATTCATAATTTACTATTCATCAAAATTTAAGTTGATCTTATTAGACTCTAAATTTCATACTGAACACAACTGTAGAAGACCATTTTTTGAAAATCATTATACATTTTTAATTATTTAAGGTTTAAATAAATATTTTAAAATATCTTTTTTCTAAAATTCATCAATAATATTCATACTATATTTATTCGGACATTTGAAAATTCACAAACTTCATCATAAGAATAAAATCACAATTTTTATTTAAATCAAAGGATTACAGAAAGCATTTACAGTCTCGTTACATAACCCCTTATAACACCAGCATAGGACCTAAGAGTAAGGTGTGCTAGGGTGGTAGAATCTTGGAGTGACTTGGACAACATTGCCCGAGTAGTGATTTCTATCATCTTGAACTTCTCGTGAAGGCGATTATGTTCCAGCTTCACACGATGAAGTTCGGCTTGCGTTTGGTCCAGAGCAAATCCCAAAGGTACTACCTCGTTCCCGAGTTTCGTCAGATGGTCTTCGATCGGCTCGAGACTACTGGATTGGTCCATCGAATCTTCCTTATATATTAATTAATCAATATCACTTGTATTTATAGAAAATAATTGTAATAATTAGTTTCCAACGGTCATATTGACCAATGGTCATATAACAGTCGAAACCCAACGGTCTCATTATACTCATTTTATTAAATGAAATAGTTTTGTTGAGTATAAAATAAAATAACCCACAAAAATTAGGGAACAAAATTTATTCAAAATTTCAGGTCGTTACATTCTTCCCCCCTTAAAAAATTGCATCCTCACAGTTTTAAAATTGGGATTAGAAATTTCATTGAAAGTCCCACATCAGAAAAAGAGTCAGCAAAACTATTACTTTAAAATAAAGAAAGGGAAGTCCAAAGGTCACTCGAGTTAACCCATACTTGGATTCTATGTAGGAAAACGTGGATATGGAAGAGAAAAAAAAGGGTCAAGTTCTGATGGAGAGTGATAGAAAACATGATTAGGATAAAATTAACTACAAGAAGATCACAAACTTTAGATGTGTTAAACGGTCTTTGATTACCCAGTAGGAAACGTAAACCAACAATGTTTTTGTTTTACGTTCCTTTTCATAATTTTGGGTAATTCATTTACTATATAGAATAAAAACCTAAGGAAATATACTTACCTTCAAGTATAGTTTCATCCCTTAATAAGTTTCCACCAAGACTAATCTTTTCTCCAAACAATGATCATTTAAAAACACCTGGTCTCATCAAAAGCATAAGAATTATCTTCTAGAGAATCACATAATCCACAAAATATTAACTATCTATTTCTTCTATCTTTAAACATTATCCCAAAAATAGAAAGGGTAAGATAAAGCAACTCTTCAAAAAGAAAGAACCCCATAGGAAGGGAAACGACTTTTAATCTTCAAAATTCCACGGTACTACCCAAAGTTCATCATAGACCATTCCATAAATAATTGTCCTTAAAATTCCTCAAAATAAACCAAACTAAGATTGAAACCCAAATATAAGAAGGATTTGATAACATGGTCTTCCAAGATAAACTTTATCATTCATATCCAAACAATATCAACCACTCTTAACGTCTTATAACAAAAGTAACTAACCTAATCACATTTTCCCCAAGATAGGTTAATCATTTCCATAAGTAACCTAAATTACCATAAGTTCACCTTAAATTCATAGATTCTTCAAAATATAAGTCAACCTTTACTTCTTAAAGAAAATACCGTAGTAATCTATTTACCTTGATCATATAGGGTTCCCAAATTAGTGAACATCTTCCAAAATAATATTCATCTTTTAATCCCCTAATTATTTTTTAAGAAGAACAGCTTCACAACATCAACATGTGATACATAAAAATAGATGTTTTTCTTAATGATATAAAACCATCTTAGGTGGTGACTCTATGTTCTTAGAAAACATTAAAGATGTGCTCATAGAGTACGAACTAAAATACAATATGACATAAACAATTATTGCAAAGAAGTTACATTTACTTCAATCATCATGATCCATCTCAGCATAGGACTTGCATTGTTCCCTTATCCTTGAAGATTGTTGATGCTCATCATGCTTCTCATACCTTCCAAGAGAGCATTGCCTTGGATAATGTCCAACTTCTCCACATTTATGACATTGAATAGTATAAGGTACATTAGATTGAACCTTATCTCCATTCATCACATTATCCATTTTTTTAAAGCAATTGGCTACTTTATGCCCTATCATCCCACACCTAAAACATCTCTCATTTCCTTTGTGACATTTTCCTTGGTGCCTCTTTCCACATTTTTTGTACAAAGGAAATTGGGTCTTCTTTCCCTTATCACCTTTATCAGATGAACATCCTTGAGACTTCATCGTCCTCTTCCTGGATGAATTTGGGCATTCAACTAGGTACCAATTATTAATTGTGATTTTTGATAGCTGGTTTGGCATAATCACAATATGTTCAACTTGATCTCTCGTTGTCTCTATCATATTAATAGGGCAATCATCACATTTCCTATCACATTGGTTTTTGGGACATGTTCTTCTATTTCCCATCATTAACTAAGAAAATAAAGTATAATTAGGAGATTAAATACTTATCCAATAATCATGAAAGGGAAACTTTAAGCATAGAAGGATAAACTTGTAGAAGAAAAGTATATCCTAACTTGTGATCCCCTAGGTTCCAATCTAGGTTATTCATGATCATATATTCTTATGTGAATCTTTATTTTATTTTATCGTTGTTCCTTTAATAATAGTTCATACTAAGATTATATATTTACCAAAGAATGTACCCTGGGAGTGTCAAACCAAGAGTGCAGCAAGGCCCGTTGTCATGCACCAGGTTACCCCGGGTCAAGCTCGAAACACCTTGTCAAAGTTTTCACTCCTAGGTACATATGTGCCAGAGCCACCTCTACTTGTTCGTATCCAGACAGGGATTTATTTGTTTGGAAACCACTTACTCAATACTTCACCAAAATACCAAGATGTTTTCCTATATTTAATATTTTCATTAAGAAACCTTGTAAAGTTTTCAAATCCTAATTTCCACATATAACTAAACATCCCTCTGATACCAACTATAGCATCCTGCCTTTTAACTTTCATTACATTATACAAAACCGAGGATCTTTAAGGTTTGGTGTCTTAGAAACCAGGAACTTAATACATGACAACATAAAACATTCTTCTTAAACACTTGAAAGGCTTCTTAATTGTTCATCCTAAGTTCATTACTGAATCTCATAACCTGGGAGCATACATCAAAGGAAAGGGTGAGCAGAAGGCTCATTAAGGGAAACAAGAGAAACATTTTACATGTGAACTTGAGATACATCAATAAAGTCATGATAAATAACTTTAAGGCATGATAAAGAGATCATGAGGCATATCATAATAAAAATAACATGTAACACCCCAAAATGATAAAGGGTTAAATGGCTAAATGATATGACTCATGTCAACAAGGTGTACCTTCCTTTTCGGGAGCCTGTCTGATTAGAACTCCACAGTTAAGCATGTTTGGCCTGGAGTAGTGATCAGGATGGGTGACCTTCTGGAAAGTTTCATAGGGTGTGTGTGAGTGAGGACAAAGCACACTGGAAAGGACAAGTGTTGGCCTGTAGGGACAGTCGTTAGTCAGATGACCCGTTTGGGCACGTGGGTGGGACATAGGGTGTGGGGCCCACGTGTTTGCGGGGCAATTGGTGGGTGGGGCCCAGTTGTCACATTTGGTATCAGATGTGGTACCCAGCCTTAAGTGCGGTGCCCTACCTGAGTTGAGATGTAGTGCCCACAACGAGGATGTTGTGCTCTAAAGGGGGGTCAATGTAACACCCCAAAATGATAAATGGTTAAATGGTCAAATGATATGACTCATGTCAACAAGGTGCACCTTCCTTTTCGGGAGCCTGTCTGATTAGAACTCCACAGTTAAGCGTGCTCGGCCTGGAGTAGTGATCAAGATGAGTGACCTTCTGGGAAGTTTCTCAGGGTGTGTGTGAGTGAGGACAAAGCACACTATAAAGGACAAGTGTTGGCTTGTGGGGACAATCATTAGTTAGATGACCCGTTTGGGCACGTGGGTGGGACCTAGGGTGTGGGGCCCACGTGTTTACGGGGTAACTAGTGGGTGGGGCCAAGTTGCCACATAACGTGTTTCATAACTTGATTATGTGGCTGCAACATTTCACTTAGACAATAATTTTCATATCACCATGGTCCATCCCCAAGTTTTCATAAAAAAATTATCAAGGTTATTCACCAAGGTATCATTAAAATGGTCATCTCTAGAGATTAAGTCTTTACCCAATGTATTGAAGCACTATCAGGGTGCACCCTTAATTTGTCTTTATTATCATGTGATCCACATATATCATAATCAATCATTTCATAAATAACTCATATATAATAAAAGAAATAGGTTTCATTTTATAGTCATAACATTTTAAAAACTGCTTTAAAGACGTGATCTTTATGTCACTTTAAACCCACGGAAAAGGAAAGTGGGTCTAATGTATGTAAATCCTAGAATTTAAAATAGAAAATTGGAGCGCTGTCAGGGCACACCCTTAATTTGTCTTTATTATCATGTGATTCACATATATCATCATCAATCATTTCATAAATAACCCATATAGCGTAAAAGAAATGAGTTTCATTTCACAATCATAACATTTTAAAAACTGCTTTAAAGACGTGATCTTTATGTCACTTTAAACCCACAGAAAAGGAAAGCGGGTCTAATGTATGTAAATCCCAGAATTTAAAATAGAAAATTTTGATATATATGTGAATACCCTTGTATAATAAAGAGTATTGAGTATTCACTTAATAAAATAAAATAATTTGAGAAAAAAAGAGACATTTTGAGACGAAAATTCGGCAGCATAATGGCTATGTTGTAAGGTTTTAGAAAACATTAAAAAGAGAGGGGACATGGGTGACCCACTCATAAAAAAGACAGTAGAGGGAAAGAATATAAAGGATATAAGAACATGGTAATGAAATTTGAAATACATACCATATGAAATGAAAAACTTTAAAGGAAGACAAAAATAAGATTCCTTTTATAAAATTTTGGCAGCCTAACGACGTCACTTAAAACTTCTAAAAAATGAATTGATGAGATCAAGTAGGGTCTCTAATCATATGAACATAAAAGGAAAGTATGATGGATATAGAGATCATGCCCCAACATAAAAAAGGAACTTGAAAGACTTGACATGAAAATAGAATTTTGAAAATGAGAAGGGTGAAAGAATCCCTTATATAAATTCGGCAGTCTAACGGCGCCACTTAAAAATTCTTAAAATGAATTGACGAGAGTAAGAGGGGGTCTCTCATCATATTAAAATAAAAATTACAGTAAGGTTAATATAAAATAACATCCTCCCAAATAAGAACATGGAGCATAAAAGAAATGACATAAAAGAGAGTACTTGAAAAGAAAGAGAGAGGTAGGATCCCTTACCTTGAAGAGTAACTTTGAAATCTTGAAGGTCGGGACCTTGGGAGGATTGAGGGTACCTTGAGAGGACTCCTTGGAAGGTAAGGAGACCAGAACTTCGTTGAGGAGGATTTTGAAATGAAAAGGATGAGGGAAAGGCTTGGTATTTTTAGGAGAAGTGAGGGGACAAAGCATTAATTGCCAAGGGACACCTCATCGGTGGTATTGGAAAAACCATGGGCTTGCCCATGGTATTTGCCCATGGTATTAGCCACTTGGGACACCTCATAACTTATCTTACTATTCATAAGTCGACCAGAATTATTTCATAATTATTACATCCTTAATGATGTCATTAAACACCTGAAACTCCAAAAACTGTATTTTCACTATTCACCAAAAATTCAACTTTTTTCAAAAAAATCCCAAAATTTCACCTTAACCAAACATTGATTCTCTGACTTCAAAAATGAACTCCATTTTATGAAAATAATTTTCTAAATATTTTTAAATTAATTTTTAAATAAAAACACTATTCACTGAAAATTCAACTGTTTCAGAAAAATCCCAAAAATTCACCTTAACCAAATATTGATGCTCTGATTTCAAAAATTAACTCCATTTTATGAAAATAATTTTCTAAATATTTTTAATTTAATTTTTAAATAAAAAACACTATTCACCCGAAAAAAGTAATACTTAACCAATAATTTCGGAAATAGTTATTTACCTATTTTATTGAATCACATTACTTAATCAAGGTAGCTAAATTATATTAATACTTTCTTAAGTGAGGTTACTTAATCCATTTGATCATATTACTAATCATAAGCGTAAAATCACTATTCATAATTTACTATTCATCAAAATTTAAGTTGATCTTATTAGACTCTAAATTTCATACTGAACACAACTGTAGAAGACCATTTTTTGAAAATCATTACACATTTTTAATTATTTAAGGTTTGCATAAATATTTTAAAATATCCTTTTTCTAAAATTCATCAATAATATGCATACTATATTTATCCGGACATTTGAAAATTCACAAACTTCATCATAATAAGAAAATCAAAATTTTTATTTAAATCAAAGGATTACACAAAGCATTTACGGTCTCGTTACATAACCCCTTATAACACCAGCATAGGACCTAAGAGTAAGGTGTGTTAGGGTGATAGAATCTTGGAGCAACTCGGCCAACATTTCCCGAGTAGTGATTTCTATCAGTTTGAACTTATCGCGAAGGCGATTCCGTTCCAGCTTCACACGATACAGTTCGGCTTGGGTTTGGTCCAAAACAAAGCCCAAAGGTGCTACCTCCTTCCCAAGTTCTGTCAGATGGGCTTTGATCGGCCCAAGACTACTGGATGGGGCTATCGAATCTTCTTTCTATATTAATTAATCAAGATCACTTTTATTTATAGAAAATAATTGTAATAATTAGTTTCCAATGGTCATATTGACCAATGGTCAGATAACAGTCGAAACCCAATGGTATCATTATACTCATTTTATTAAATGAAATAATTTTGTTGAGTATAAAATAAAATAACCCACAAAAATTAGGGAACAAAATTTATTCAAAATTTCAGGTCGTTACAGTTTCTAGGAAGCATCGTGAAGCCAGATCCAACTCTTCAAAAGAAACCCCAACCCATTTGTAGGAGTAGGGCACTCTTTGGGATCAAATTAGAGTCTCTATCATTTTAATGTTTATTTATTGAAAGGATTATATCTAGTGGTGCTTTTTTGGCATTTTATTATATTTTAATTGTATCTGGTGGTGTTTTTTGTGATTAGATTTTAGAGTTTTACTTCTGCATTATAGGAATAGAAAAGAGTCTATCGTCTGCTATTTTTTTCTCAAACACTTTGAGCAGGTCATATCTTTTCTTCTCAATTTCTTCTTTATCCAAAGCGGGTTTCCCTAGAAATGATATAAGGATTAATGAATCCAAATCATGCTTCGCATGATTTTTCCTTTATATAGTAGTAATATAAACGTTTATAGAAAATATGAATAGTTATTAACTTTAATAAAAATATTAGCTCACTATTTGGACAGATGTATTATGAAAATGTATCGTATGTATGTATTATCAACTGAGGCTCCAAGTCATTCATGCTTGAGAATCTCATTTATACTCTTTATACCAACTATGTATATCATGAAAGTTTCATATATTTCTTTTTCATATGGAATGTAAGAAATATTTTCATCTTTAAATGTGGTCTCAACATGAAGTTGTAATGGTAATAAATGTTTCTCTAGAACTGGTGGGGAGAAGGTACTCTCAGGAGGTCATTTTGATTCCTTGGTTGATTTACTAGATTGTCTTAATCCAACCTTCTGTTTCCCCGTAGCTTTATCCATCTGTAATATCATACCTCACTTCAGTCCTTTTTTCATCAATTGTTACAGGTTTTTCATATGAAAAAATTTGTTAAAGACATACCTCATGTATCTTTATAAGATTAGACGTACATGATATGAAAGTTCCAATATCATCATTAACTATTGTAATATCTGGATCATCAAGTGGAATAGGAAACTCAGCAGTCGGCTCATGAGATACCTCAATCCCCACTCTCATGTGATCTTTTGGGAGTTCTTTCTCATGTAGCTTGTCTCCCAGGATATTATACACTATACCCCTCGTAACAAGGCGGTTCATGGGTGTTAATAGATAGAAATCACATACAACTTTACCCTATATAATTTTAGTAATATAAAGTTATCAGAAGTCAGAAGTTGTTTGATTCGCATTTAGGAGAAATATTAATGACAAAATTGATTACCTCAAGTAAGGTATGTGGTTGAGGGGAATGACTAGCCTCAAAGCTAGTGGGGTTATTTGGTTCATGTGTGGGATCTTTGTTCTACCATCGGTTTGCTTTGATCCTTTCTCATACATTGGTCTGCCAAACCAGATCATACAAAAATATCTTTCAAAGAATCTATTTTTGTCTACAATCCTTTCACCATAGTATATGTATCGTCATGTGGTTTTATCTTCTCAAAATATGTTCAAGGAGACACTCCAAAACCGAATCCTCTAATGCGACCATATTCTTCTGGTCGCTTCAAGGATACTAAAATTAGTTTTTCTTCTGGTATTAGTGTGCATCCATTTTGAAGGAAATGGGTAATTGAATTTAAGAAAATAATTACTCTAATATGGTAGGTGTTATCCTTTGAATTCGTCCAAAGGTGAAAGTTATAGACAATTTTCATCCTTATCAGCTTCATCTCCCAAAAAATTATCATTGTATCTTGTTTCTTAAGACTCATCTTCCATCTCTTCTGGACATGCACCTATGTTGCTTGAACTACTCTAAGGAGTAGTCATCCCATGTCGAGTACCAGTGATCATTTTGGATGACTACTGATCAGAGTAGTTCAAGTAACATAGAAGAGATGAAAGATGAGTATCAAGTAACAAAATGTAATAATAATTGTTCAAGAGATGAAGCTTGTGAGGATGATAGTTGTTTCCTTAAAACATTTTAAATTACCAGATCTTAATTTAAAATTTCAAATCTCTTCTCAAAATTCTAAAAGGTCCCTGACATTACCCTGAGAACATTAAATCATCCCCATTGAGTTTCACCAACTCTAATCTATGTTATTAGTCTTTTTCCCTCACATGTATCTCAAATATAAGAGCTCTATGTTCACTTAGGTTCATGTGTAGGGTGTGAGTATAAAAATAAAAAAGTAAATACTAACAGGTCCCCTAAAATATAAAACAATGCATTTATTTGAGTATATGTTCAAAGTAGTAACACTCAAAATACACATGTGATTAAAGTCATTGTGTACTTCCATTAACCATGATTACCCTTATGGACCTCTTATCACATCACTACCAAATAATGTTTTTGTCTGAGATTGGTTGTGGTGAGATGGAAACTACATCATGCGTGTTGTTCACATTATATATTTATGATTGGTTTATTGTGTAAAGTTTATTAAACATGTTTACTTATTTTAAAATTGTTTATTCTATGAAATTAATGTTTGGAATTGTGTTCTTTAATTATTCACATTCTTTCATTTACATAAGTTCATGCCTATAAATTATATAAGCACCAAATTATTTTAAGATCCATAAAGTAATGTAGGTGTCATATGTTTGGTCCAACAAATTGGACCTGCCCAGATTGGAAACCACTCTTTGGTCCAGATGTGGTTTCTAGTCCAGAAACATTAGGTGCAACTATAAAAGTGGGAACCATATCAAACTATTGGTCCTAGTTTTCTATATTCCAATTAGATTGTGATCCTTCCCTTGAAATATACTAGTCTGGCTCATGCAAGGTAATGAGATGTGATTTAATAAACAACCTAATACCTTAGCCAATAAATTACCTAGGCTTTGATTTAGAAATTCATTAATAAAACCATAAATTTTATACAACCTAGATACAATGTTTTTTTAGTATCACCATATAAGTGTGTGATCATTGGTGTCTTCTTAATTTCCATTACTTTAATATCAAAAAAAAAATCTTCAATTTGATCAAACTTATTAGCCTGATAATCATCACTATTAATAAATCTTAAATTCTACCCAATTTCACCATACCAAATCCAAGGACTGTAACATATATTAAAACCATAAAAAATTAAATGATCATTAATTTCTCTACTTTATAACTCATTTATATTTAAAAATTTCAACCAAAGATAGAAAAATAGGTCATTTTCTGGAACATTCTATTTTGAAAATTCTAAAAAATCGTCAACACTTTCCTCATATTCATCACTTGTTCATAGTGTTGTAATCCAACTATGAGTCATTGTCACCTATAATAAATTCCAAGTGCTAAATATATTTTTTTTTAATTAAACTCAAATTTACATTTATAAATAAAAATAAAATCAAATAAATAAAAAATATTTCACAAATAAAATAAAGGCAACTAATTTTAAAAAAACATTTCACCTTCAACTTATTCAATTATAATCCATTCAGAAAAAATTCCAAAAAAGTAAATCTTAACATTGATTTTAAAAGGTCGATCGTAAATAAAACTCAACTTTTATTTATTTTGATTATATAATTTGGTAATTATTATTTTCAAAATATATAAATAAATATAAATTATAAAATAATAATTTGAATAATATATTAGTGATGAAAACAATATTGATAATGATAAGGATCCAAAAAGAGGCATACGATTTCATACATCATATTGAAAATGAAAATGTCACTTCATGTAGTAAATATGAAGTGATATATACTATGAACATGATTAAATAAGGAGATAATTTGATTTTTTTTCTAATTATATTCAAAATAAACTGCATTTTTACTTCTCCTTATCACTTTATTTTAGAATGATCAATATAGGTGTACTATATGACTAGAGATGATGTAGAAAGTATCATTAGGGAAGTGATGATATTTTTTGATAAAATAGTTATAGTACCTAATGAGGGTTAGGTCAAAAAATCCTCATAGGAATTGTATATAAATATTAATCTATAGAATGGAAAATAAATGGGGGATAACTCTAAAAAACTCATATATTATTCTTGTGTTATTCAAACTAAATTATAAACTAACTTCCTCTATACTAAAATTACACAATCAACACAATCAAAACTTTCTCAGAATGACCATTTAAATATATATTATCAATCACTACAAAAAAAATTGACTTGTACCAACAGATTTTTAGCATCAGATAAAATATATGTTGGTAAAAACAAGTAATTCCAACAAATATTATATTTTAATGGTATTATTTTCAGGTACTAACAATTATTTTTACCAACAAATACATCCATTGGTATTAATTGATCAATACCAAAAAATCTTATATTGACAATTAAATCTGTTGTTTTATTGTACTAATAAAAACATTTTTTTACCAATAAATATATATTTTTTAACAGTTATTATTACCAAAAAATATTTTACCATTAGAAATATATTCTATAATAAAATATCCAAAAAACATTTTATCAATGATTAAATATATATATATTTATATTTATTATTTAGTATAAACATATCATTTTTCAATAAGAATATATGATTATACATCAAAATAAAATATTAATAATTTAATAACATAATAATATTTATTTATATATAAACAACTTATAATTATATTACAGAAAAATACTTTAAAAATACTAATTATACCCGCCCCGCCTCATCGGACCTAATTTCCCCGAAGAGGATCTCCACCTACGTCGTCACTGCCTCTGCGCCTCTTCAATCATCCTCAGCTGCTTCTGCATTCCAATCTTCCATCCCAAATAGTCGCCACCTCCCCTACGTCCCATATGCGGTTCTAGCTCTACCATCTCATTCCCCTGTTTTATATCTATTTCATGTCTCCAGTAGGCTATACCTTTACTATCAGAAATGTGGTGTCTAATTTGGCACTCTCTTGCTTTGAAATTTAAGATATTTGCATGTAGGATAATCAACATCAAAGGTAACTATCTGGAAGCTCAAAAGAGTAATTCATTTCCATGACTTGGTTTGTAGAATGTAATTAGGGTTTATTATTCTTTTTATTGATTTTATTTATTTCTTATTGAATCTTGATTTTACTTTTCCAATTTTAAATTTCCATTTCCTTGATCAGCACCCATTCTAATTCTGTGTAATGCCTTCCAGTAGTGATTTATTATTTGAAAATTTTCAACAATGTCATATTTTGTTGGCTTTAGATAGATATTTTGGTTCTTGTTTTCTATTCTTGAGACGGATTACTTAAGTTACATAGAAATATTTATTTGAAATTACAGTGTTATTTATATGCAGTGAGTCGCCATGTGGGCCAACCAGGTTTCAATGCTTGCTGCTACTTACAATTTCTAACTTCGTTTTGAATTCTCATAAATTATACCACACATAGATTTTCTTAATTTAATTGGTTCAGGAATTCTTCAACTCACACTTATTTAAAACTGCTCACAACACTCGCTACATAGCAGTACTTTCTCTATCTTTGAAAAAAAAATTAGACATAAATTCTAGAATAAAAGCCCATAGATAGGTGGTAGCAAAACACTTTTTCAATAATAAATTTAGAAGTAGTCATACAAAGGAATTTATCATAAGCGATGAGGAAATAAGAAGTTTTTTATAAGTGTTTTCAAATGGACCCCTATTTATATATTATATTATCTTTTGATCCTTTTGCATCCATCATGATTTCATGAAGGTATACTAAACATTTCTTCCCGGGTATCGCATCATGTTATTAAGGCGCACATTGAAAATTCATTTAGTGTAAATATTGTTGTTTTCTAGTGACATCAATGCATGTATCACTACCTACACTACAAGAATAATCACTCTTCATTGTGTATTTTAGTTTTTTTATGCTAACATTATTGAAACCATCATTGTACATTAGTCTAGGAATATGTGATTCGAGAAATCCCAGACAATACATTCGGCAATGTGTATAGCAAGTTGATGGATTAAAGTATCGTTCACATAGCAGTGATGGGTTATATGGGGTTCACCGGTGGGGTCATCAATGGTAGGTAGACATACATACTATTCAATTTATGTACCTTCATCATCATCAATAGATCTTTCAAGAGGTAGCTGAAAATGCATAATTTGTTTTATTCTTGGTTACATTTAATCACCATTAATCATGTTCAGTCGGAATTTCTTAATGGGAGGTTTGAAAAATGATCTCAGGCTAATTAAAAAAGAATTTTTTTCATCTGAAAAAATTAAAAGTTCACAAGTTAAATCCTTTTACATTTGTTTCTCTTTCTGTAAAATTGGGTTTCTAAATTGAACTTGGGTGGGCTAAAAATTATGATATTTTATCAATTGATCACTTCTAAAGTGTTGAATAGTATGTTGAAGTGGATCCTGAAAACAAAAAATTTCCTTTATATAATTCTCCATGGATTTCATATTTCAACTATGAAATTGATTCATAAAAGTCAGCAAGGCTACTATTAATCATATTAGGGGTATTTTATCAAAGATTGACATATGAAATGATTAATAGATTTTGCTCAGGAATGATATACCATTGATTTAGAGAATTCAACAAGGCTGCTATTAATCATATTAGGGGTATTTGTTAGAAGATTAACACATGAAATGCTTAATATATTTTTCTCAAGAATGATATACCATTGCACATGCATTGATGATAAAATAAAGAATGATTATTTTTTACCTTATGATAATTTTTTATTTCACTACTAATTGTTTGATTTCATGAATTTTTTGTTATTATATTTTTATCTCAGGACTGAAATTTTCCACTTCAGTGGGAAAAGATATACCCTAACAGGGGTATCCAATTTGTCATATTCGATTCTCAGGTACTATATCGAGTTCTATTAACCAAATTTCTTATTTTTTTTTCATTGCATTATCATATGTTGTATTCTATTGGAGGGAGGGCAGGTGAGCAGCATGGAGGGTATTTTATTAACCAAATTACCTACTGGTTGAAATTTTATGGAGGAAGGGGAAGGTAGGGATTTTTTGTTACTGAAAGATAAATCTTTATTTGGTTCATAAATTCATAGGGGGGGAAATGAAAAATAAGGAAAACAGCTAATTTGAAGGAGAGGGTAAATAAATTAAAATTATATATAAACATGAATCAACTTACCTCTTCCACCCCTGCAAACCTAACAAGGAGTTGTTATTTTATCTTTTCTCCCCCTCTCAACCAACCAAAGTAAATGATTTTATTTTCACTCCCCTCCCCTGAAAACAAGATGATATGTTATTTTATTTTTCCTCCACTCCCCTATATTGAACCCTTTCCCTTCCTTCCCCTACCCCCTATTGAACCAAACACTTTTATTCTTATTGTTTTTATTTATCATTTACCATTATTGTGCTTTTTTTGAAAATAACTTGTTAATGAACAAAGATTATTTATTTATGTTCTATAGTACCATTATGATGGCTTTATAGTTGTTTAATTAGGTATTCCAGTTTTTAAATTCAAAAGGAAAGATGTATTTCCATAATTGTTTGAAGCCTTCAAATCTTACATGGACTGTCATGTATAGGAAGAAACATAATAAGGTGATAAATTAATTTCCTATCTTTGATCTTTGTTTAAAAGACCTTTTTTCATATTAAGAATCGAAGGATGCATTTGGTTTATAAAAACATTTCCTATTTTAATTTTCTAGAATTTTTTTAGATTATGTAACCTAAGTTATCTATTTTCTATTGCAATTTATAGGATATTTTTTCTGAAGTCATTAAGTGGTGTCTTGAATACAAGAGTCCATAATCATAGGTTTATTGTTGGTGCTACATAAGAGGTTATCCAGAAGAAGCGAACTCGAAAACCATAAATCCAAAATGTTGCTTGTGAATCTGCCCTTCGGTTTGTTTTTATTTACCCGATTCTTATGTCAGGTGCTTCAGTGGGCATGTTTCCAAAAATTTTAGGGTCTATTTGGAAACTCTTATTTAAAATTTCTTATATCATTTTAGTTGTACATTATTTTGTGGAAGATACCTTGTTCGAAAAGGATGAATAAATGGAACACTTTCTGATATCTGGGTTTCGGTTGCTGACAACATCATTACCATCATTATATTTATTCTGATATTTCATTTTGATATTTTCAATTCTTTCCATATAAACATCTAATGGAAGGGTATACATTCCAATGTGGAATTTGAAAGTTTGAGAATCATTCCTAATGCAAACATGATCATTTTAAGTTAACTCAAAGCAGGTATCCCCCTATGTCATCAATGATATTTTTGTTCAGGTGATGCCCTGATTTCTCAATTTTTTTGTAGGATTTTACTATGGTTTTCATTCTTATTTTGTGAGATTATTTTGATGGCTTTTGTTTGATTCTTATGTGTTTTTTATTTAGGTTCTAGTGAAAGGATCGGGAAGTTATTGACTCTATAGAAGATTCTGGACCATCCTTCTGCCAGTCTTTTTGTATGTCACTTTTGGTGAAGCCATTTTGATTTCAAATATTGGTCACTGGTGTTCCCTACTCTCCAAGGTCCACTGGAGGAGGACCATATTCAAGGAGTTTCTCTTCTTAGATGCAGGGTGGAAAGCTGGAAGTGTTTGGACCAAGTGTTGTGGGATGTGGATTTTAGTGCATGAGCAGTTCTTCCATTTTGTTGGGTTTATGTGAAAAAAATGTTCAATGGACCTTGATTGTGTATTGGATTTTGTGTGACCATGGTTTGGTGGATTGGATAAAATTACATCATGGAATCAAATTCATTATCGTTGTTTGGTTGGAGTATTTTTTGGTTTCTGTATACTATCTCGAGATCTTATAAAATTTAATTTTATAGTTATTATATTATAATTATAATAAATATATTATATATAATTTTTTAATAAATATAGTATAGTGTTTTCATCATATATTATAATGATTTCACATGATTTTTCATTTAAAAATTAATTCTTAAATAGATATTAATTGTTGATATTTTTATTACCAACAGATAAATTTGTTATAAATCTGTTACTAAACATTTTAACTAACATGTATATTATCTGTTGGTATTATTATAATTACAACGGAACTAATTTATTTGTCACAATAACAAATAGCGACAGAGTTTTTACCAACAATTTAGTAACAGGGACATATATGTTGGTAAAACGTTTTACCAACAGAAAATGTACATTTACCAACAGATATTCCCCTATTGGAAAAAGTTAAATATTTTGTAGTGAATACTCCATATTCAAACTCCATAATACATTATACCCTCAAAACACCAATTCATAATGCAAGAAAACAACATTCATTAATCATCCAAACACTCATTTGGTAAATTAAACATACTTTAAATGTCGTAAAAAGGCATTAGAAGATTTACAAGACACCAATTCATCAAAAAATCATTCCTCAAATATAACACTGGTTAAATAATCATTCAAGAAATTTAAACATACTTAGTTATCCTGACACTCATTAAATAATCATTCAGTCAAATATAGCACCAACTAAACATACCTTATACACCCATTTATAAGTAAATCAACATGATTTATAACACTCATTCATCAAATAATTGTACAAGAAAACCACAATCCCAAAAAATGGGAAGTTGATGATGATGGTGGTGATAGTGACAACGATGGTGCTAACAATGGAAAGATCCATGAGTGAAGGTGGCGATAAAAATAACAACAACGAGGAAGAATGAGAGAGACCAATCATGACTAGAGTTATGGGTGAAGAGAAGTAAGATTCTTTATGGTTGAGAATATCGCAATAACGCAAACTGCGAAACCCAAACAAGCAATCAATGAGTGAAGAGGAGGAGAAAATAACATACCTTAGATTCTAGCTTTGATTCGTATGAGAGAGCATAGAGGAGGAGCGCCGACAGTAGGGGAGTTCCGTGAAAGCTTGAGAATCACGATTCAATCGGTTGTGGTTAGGGTTTTTTTAAATAGATCAGAGAGACCTTTATCAGCGCTTCCAAAAAAGCACTGATAAAGATGCCCTTTATCAGCGCTAAAAAAGCGATGATAAAAAACATTTTTATGAGCCCTAAAGGTTTAGCACTGATAAAGATACCTTTTATCAACGTTTTTTTAATGCTGATAAATCATCATCTTTATCAACTCTAAAGAAGCGCTGATAAAAGACATCTTTATCAGTGTTAAAACTTTAGCACTAATAAAGGATTTATAATTATAATTATAAATAAAAAGTTTGTAAATATATTTATATAGTTATATATTTACTTATTATGATTTTATAATTATTTAAATACATAATTATTTATTTATAATTATATAAATACTTTTTAAAAAAAATATTTTTTTTATTCATAATTATAAATATATAATTTTATAAATATAGTAAATATACATTTATAAATATATTTATAAATAAATATATTTGTAAATATATTTATAATTATTTATTTATAATTATAAATATATTTATATCATTATATATATTTATATAATTATATATATATATATATTTAATAAATATATATAAATATAAATATAGTAAATATATTCATTATTTAAATATATTTATTATAATTTTATAATTATTAAAATATATAATTATTTATTTATAAATATATAAATACTTTAAAAAAAATAATATTTATATATTTATATAACTATATATATTTAATAAATAAATATAAATATAGTAAATATATTCATTATTTAAATAAATTTATTATAATTTTATAATTATTTAAATATATATAATTATTTATTTGTAATTATATAAATAATTTTTAAAAATAATAATATTTATTTATATATAATTGTAATTATATAATTTTATAAATATAGTAAATATATATTTATAAATATATTTATTTATAAATATTTATTTACAAATATATTTTTATCATTATTAATGAATATATAATCTTAAATGCATGCATCCTAAAAATGAGTGAAATTGAACAATTAAAAATGAGTACACCTTAAAAATATTGAAAAAATGGATAAGTTTTATTAATTAAATTTAAATTATTAAAAAAATATAGATATATATTGAATTAAAGATGAATTCATATTGAAAATACTAAAACATAGTGAATAAATAAATATAAATAAATAATAGAAAATGATTAAATTTAAAAAAAAATTAAAAATGAATAAATAATACCTAAATGTAGTAATATTAAAAACAAATAAATAAAATTTACCGATTAAAAACATAATATATCAAATGTATAATGTTATAACGAATTGATAAAATGAATACTAAAATTTGAATAAATTACATAAATATTAGGTGTATGTGTTTCTATATAAAACTAGTACCCAACCTGTGCATTTGCACGACATGATCATTAAATTACATATTTTCATACACACATTCATAATTTGGAGTTATTATAACTTTTAGAATGACGTAATATAGGATGAGATAGAAACCTAAGAGTAAATAATATTTGACACATAAAACAAAATTGAATCACAAAAAAATAGTTGAACATAGTAATTGACTTTTGGTCAATCTATTCAATTTTTCTTTTCATCTTGCATTGATGTTCATTGAATTACTTTTTTAGATCCTTTATGGTGATGATCTATGGAATCTGTGTCACTCGTTAATAGAGTTGGAGTAAAATGGAAGAAGAAATGAATTGAGTGGATTGATTGTGACGCATGGAAATGGAGTGGAGGCCGGTGGTGACACGTGTAGCTGAAAGCATTCTATATAACTATAGATATGAATTTATGTGCACATATGTATATAAATTAATTCAATGTATACATACTGTATGCAACTTGTTAATGTAGAAGATTCATAGAAGGAATAGTAAACTAAAAGTAGAAGGAATGTGTACTATAATTGCATACAGTATATAATGTATGAATATATTGTTGAAAAAGTGGTGAATGTAGGATTGGAATGATATAAAAGTAATAGTTTATAATGAAATATAAAGATTGATAAACTTGAAAATGTATATAGATTTTCTAGAGATGTTTTATTATTATGAATGAATCATACAAAATTTTACTGTGCATATGGAACTAAAACATTTAAATTAATGGTATAGTACATATATATCATCCTCAATGTATAAGTCAAATACGTAATGAAAATGTATACTTGCACCATGTGGCTCCTGATTATGAACCATAAAAAGAATCAAACTAATTCTAATCTTTATTTTGACATCGATATCTATATACCAACATTCCATGAAATATTACCAGATGTGATGCATAAAGTACAAATGTAACACTTAATTCAATGCCCCAAACTAATAAATTCCTACCAAACACTTATAAAAATTTAATAAAATCAAACTAGAACTATTCATAATTGTACACAAATAACCAAGCAGACATACTCTCACGGAATGTATAGAAACTAAAAATTTATTCATGTTTGGCTATAAGAATAAATTTTATATAAAATTATATTTATTAGTTACAGAAGTTATTCAAAAAGGAGTAATTACATTATATTTTATAAGGTCTAATTATCAACATAACCCACTAGTTTAACATCAATCAGTAAAAAGAAATGCCTAGATTTTTCATGACACACTCAGTAGAAGAATAAATAAAATAAACAAATATTATTGTATAAAACCAATAATAGACATGATGCATAGGTTTCAATCCACACACCTTTTCACTCAATTCAATGAAAAACTAAGGTATAACACTATACAAACACATTTTCATGATATAAAAACACATGTGAATCAATGTAGTACAAATACATGTGAATCAATGTTTTTCATCACCCATCTAGAGAATATTTAGTGATTGTTTCATTATCATCATCTTGACCTGCAAATAAAATTAGACACTCAATGCCCATATTAACACATATTAATAATACCATGGAAATTGGGATTTTAATCATAAAAAAAATATTTTTTCACAAAAAATGATCTACATAAGCCAAGAAATCATTTGGATAAACAAACCGGACACCATAGATTAATTCTTATGTAGAAAAATTGAATGAAAATTTCAAATACGTAAGGATGACAGATCTTTTATAAATTTCCTATATTTTAAGTTAACCATCAACTAACAATGTTCAAAAAATAAAATCACAATACATGTGATAGATAACATCATCAAAATCATGAATATAATGTCAATTTAAAACAATACACATGCAGATGTTACCAAATGCCAATTGAAATTATTAAATTTCAAGTAATCTCGTCCATCCTCACTTTAACACAATATCCCCATCCAATCAAACCAACAAATACAAGGGTTGCATCAAAAATAAAAAGGGCATCAGTAAAACTTATCATTACACATAACGGTCCACCACAACTTGGGAAAATGTAAAGGAGATCAAAGCATTGCAATGGTGAAAAAACCTTGAGGGCGTTGGCGGTGGCCTTATTTAGGAGCCCAAGATACAAGTTCCCCACAAATACTGGAGTCTTAGAGAGACTAAGAGGTGGGATTCTTGAGGTACGCAATGAGGTATGCTTGATCCTGAGGCTTATTCAACCCTGGAAATGCCATCTTCGTCCCTATAATGTGCTTCTTGGAGTTGTAAAGATAATCATACAATGCATGCTTTGTCCACTCAACACCGCTATTTTTTGTTAGTTGTTGAGTATGAGTACCCAGGAGCTGTTGAACCATATTTCCTTCCAAAATGATCATGCAAACTAGGTCCTTGTTTGTGACCGCTTCTCGGATCGGTCGTGTGACATTGAGCACACTTCATTTATAAGGTCATTTTCCCATTTTCTAGATTCTCA
The DNA here is from genome assembly GCA_963277665.1 of Viscum album. NCBI lineage: Eukaryota > Viridiplantae > Streptophyta > Magnoliopsida > Santalales > Viscaceae > Viscum > Viscum album. The sequence continues at coordinate 570,572,575 of OY728158.1, read as the reverse complement.
GGGGGTTCTTTATCAAATGTTGACATTTCTCATTCCTCCCTCCCTGAAAGCAGAACCAGAACCCAAGTACAATCCTTTGTATTGACGGACTAAGGTTACTGAGATTACGAAAAGGGAAATGAACGGTCCCACATATGCAGATGTTACATTATGTAATATATCCAATACAAAATGTATGACATCATCTTATAGAAATATAAAATTAATATAGGTAAAAACTGAATTAAACAAAATAATTTATGTAAAATAGATATATGGAACCAAATGTTTCCATTCAATTAATCTAATACTTAAATAGGTTAAGGGGAAAATTATAGGAATAGTTATCATAGATCAAGTGATATGAAGAAATTTAGAGAAAAGGTACCTAGAGTCTGAGGATCTGTGAATTTGTGAACAATAGTGTCAGCCCCAGATTCAACTAAGTCTAAAAAAACAGGAATAAAAATTATACAATGAAAGTATAAGAATGTGCTTGAACTGAATATTGAACATGGAATAGGCTATTGGGAAACCTGGTATACTATAATAGAGTTGAATGGGTGCTTGGATGGGCTTGAACATTGAACTGAAATTTCACATCGAAATAATTATAAAATGCATTGGACATTAACTGATTATCTTGGTCACTATGTATTGAGCATAAATGTCTAATTTACGATGTACATATGAAGAAAATAAAATATGATCTTGAACAGAAGATACTATAATTGTGTTGGATTGAAAACATATGAATGAATACATTCTAAAGTTCCATCTAGTATCTGGAATCTGAAAAATTCATTGCTATCTAAAAATCCTAATATTTTTAGCTTATAACATATGATAGATCACATGATTCTAAGATCATTATAGAGAATCATAGTTTTCAAATCATTTAACAAAATCAGGAATGAAAAAAACTTAGAATATAACATAACATCAAACAACTACAATAACAAATTATTGGTTAAAACAAACTAGTAAGGTGAAACTAAAGTAAATTCATAGAGGTCATTACTAACGTCACACTTAGTGTAATGAATGTTATTTTTCTCAGTGGTATAACTGAAACCAGTCCTAGTTTCCTCGTCAACATAGAGAAGGTGTGAAGCCTGCAACACCAATATAACAATATCAATTCTTAAAGGGAACTAATGCCACAAAACATCCCAATAAATACAAAAAATATATTAAAGCAATAGACTCATCCCCCTATAACCATGTTCTAATTTCAGAAACATCAGTCTTTTCATCATGTTCCATAGTTGAATCATGCATGTTCATTGTGAGACAAGTGGAAAAACTTGGTTAGCATTTATTCAAATTAATACATGATGTTAGATGGATGCCTAATTTTTAATTTGATTTAAATTAAAGATCCATCAATAGTTTTTAATAAAATTATACAATAATTATTATGAGCTCAGTAGATTAAAATGACTACGAAGAAAAAGGAGAAACGTTCACACAAACATATACACCAGGCACTATTAAATGTTTCAGTTTCCATATTTTTTAATGGAATAGTCTCTAATCTAGTCTGGATGCTTGTCGATGTTGCCAATGTTTGATTTCTTCAATCAACACTATAAACTTATCAGTAAGAATAATGGTACCTTGTCCCAACCATACTCATCCCATACAAGCGAAAAAAAATTGCAATGGAAAAAGGCTTATTTTCAAAGAAGAGGGCCAATTCACTACTACAACCAGGACCTCCAGTTAACCAGAGAACAATTGAAAACTATGAAATTTTGATTACAGACTGTAAATATTTGACGAAATTAACATTATTAGAGGATATTGTAACACCTTTTCCTATTTTACTAAATTGCGTATATGGAGGTTTGCTCAGTTTCTTAGAACTGTACCATTACTTTATGGTGGGAAAATCAGCATGATTCAAAACCTCCTATGTGAAACCGCCTGCTGTGAGTCTGAACCCACTAAAGCTAACCAAACTTCCTATCTATATCTTTTTTCCAAATACCTGTGTTCTTGAAACCATCTGCACTCTTGTATAAGTGAAAATCAAACAATGAATTCAGTGAGTCATGTCAATGTTCTTCAAAAAAATCATTTTTCAGTATAATGTTAAAATAAAAGGGCAATCCACCTAATTAGTAACCCCATGTGTGTTGAATGATTTAAGATCATAATACAAAACATCCATAACAAATAGAACATGAGATAAACAATTTCATACAAAAAAATGATTTAAAAACAAAATATTTAACTCCTTTGATTAAGCACAAGCTACTGAAATTATGCATGACTGTATAATACTTATAGAATGATGTTGAGTATTTGGATGATAGTTCAAAATCCCATTATGATTAGTTTAGTGTCATGCTCATGTTTCACAAAAAAAATTAATGAATCTTTTAACTATCACAAACTAGAGAAGAAATATTTAGAGCATGAAATAATAAATTTAAGATATAATTTTGTACACCTGTTATTCATTACAAATACCTTATCATATAATTGAAAAAACAAAACATTAAGATATAAGGCATCATATAAAGAGATGATACAATACACACACCTTTTGAGATAAATCAATACAGAACTAAAATGTATAACAGAGTTCAAACGCCCTTTAATGCAGTAAAAACACTTGTGAATCAGTGCACTACAAACACATATCGATCAATGTTTGTTGTCACCCATCAAAAGTACCTAAGGAAATATGAAACTACCATAACAAATGGAACATGAGATAAAAAAATTCATAGAGATAGAACTGGATTAATCAATTGTCAGGATTAATCAATCGTCGAGATGAAATCAGATGTGGTGAAATGGAGATGAGGAAGATGGCACCGATAGTACAATAACTAGATATGATTATAGTCCTCACTAACTCTCCCTTTTAATACAAATAAAAAAGGATATTTTGTTTCATATTTATGGTAAATAGTTGCTTATTAGGAGGCTTGTGCAATGTGTATTTGAAAAAATGACACATAAATGAAACTTTTAAAGAAAAATTTTAAACGTTAGAAAGAAAACTTCATAGAAAGAGATAATGGCTTACTCATTGAGCACCACATTAGAAAGAGATGATGGCATACTCACGGATGGCATACTCGATTGGTTGGTGGTTTGAAAATGAAACTTTTAAAGAAAACTTCATAGAAATAGATCATTAAACAAAAATGATAAACATAATTGATGAATAAAGGTTAGAAAGAGATGATGGAATACTCCCTAAGCACCATGAAATATACATTTGAAACTGGGTTGATGTCGGCTCATGTCACATCCAACATTTTCACGTTCATTGCTAGCAATCCCGATCGTCTTATATATGTTCAACTATCACAAACTAAAGAAGAAACATTTAGAGCATGAAACAATAAATTTAAGATGTAGCTCTATACACCTGTTATTCATTACAAATACCTTGTCATATAATTGAAACAATAAAACATTAAGATATAAGGCATCATATAAAGAGATGATACAATACACACGCCTTTTAAAATGCATACAGATAAATAACTCTATGGTAACCTTCCAAACACTTGCACAACACCTTGATGTTGAAAAACCAGGACTGTTTTGTTCTGGGAAATGTTTATTGTTTTCACTTGGAAAATGTATCAGATTATGCAATTGGAAAACATTTTTTAAGAAAAAGAAAAAGAAAATGGGAGAGTTTTAGAAGGAAAAAAATAACTTGTTTCCATGTTTCCTGAAAAATGAAAATGTGTGTGAGGGTAAATCACACGCTGTCTAGTTTTTTCCTCATATTGAAAGTATTTTTTAACATATTTTCTAATACTTTTTTATAAAACAAAAACATAAAATGTTTTTCAAAACCAAACACAACCCGATTACTTAACTAAATTGTACCAAGAGGAGTCATAACTTCAACGTGGAATTTATGCAAGTGCAGTAAAATATTTATCGGGTCGGGCTTTTTATGGGATATTTACTGAGTCTGGCTTTTTACGAGGGACTATATCACCTGCAAAAATCTTGATTTGTTCATCTCTCCCATGCCCAAGCAAACATGACACTGCAAGAGAGACCTATTATCACCAACAAAAGGGCATGCATAAATTTGTAATTGTTACTCTAGATATCATATGGATAATTTTTTTCCATTCAAAGTCTATTGCCTAATTGATTATCGCTGCAATAACAACATCATGCCATTTGATGCTTTAGTACATGAAAAGCAATGTTACTTTGTAAAAATTGAATCAACAACATTGCTTCCAAGAGTCAATCAACTGTGAATGACGGGAGAAAAAAATATTTGTCTTCAGTTCTCAAAACCAGTGCTGCATGTTAAATTAAACCTAAAGGAACTAGTCATGCATACCACCTTCTCAGTGGAAGTGATGCAAACTACAACTTAGACCCCTCTTACAAAAGCCTGGTCAATCATACTGTAAAAGCAGACTAAGTTGTTGATTATAACATTGTAATTAGAAAAAAAGAACTGCAAGCAAAAGGTATAATCAGATTATTCCTAAAAACTTAACAATCTCATTTACATGCAATACCAAGATATTTTTTTTTCAGCATACAAATTTACCCAAAAACGATTCATATGAAACAAACATGGATGAAGTCATAACATTGACCATCAACAACCATTTTAAGCTCTTTCAAATGAAACTAATCAACATCAAAGCAGCCATGTCGTATGCCTTAGTTCTAGTAATAGAGACTGGGAGGGGCATCCAAGGAAAACCACATCAATTTTTTATCAATTAGAAGTATAAACAACTCTATCTTTCTCTCATGGAGTGAGGCTATGAATTCCATCATTTCTTTTTGTCACACCCGCCATCTTAAATTAATTTTTATTTTATTAATTCTTGGCTCTGGGTTCTCTCGCCAAGGTCCGAACTGGGTCCCGGATCAAAATTGTTGACGTTTAATGTTTTAGTGGGTTTCAGACTCGTGCGCGATCACCGCACGGTTGGCGGTAGCCACACAGCTGGTCCAGATGTCGAGCAATTGCTCATTTTTTTATTACTATTATTGTTGTTGTTTTTTTAAGAAAAATGATTAAAATTATTATTAAAATTATTGTCATTGTATTAAAGGTATTATAATTATTTTCATATCGTCATTGTTATTTTTATTATTATTGAAATAATTATTATTTTTATTGTTGTTAATTTTTATTATTATTATCTTTATCATTGTTATTTTTATTAATTTTATTTTTGGTTTTATTATTATTTTTTTATTATCATTATTATTACTATTACTATTATAATGATAAAAAGAAAAAAAAAAAAAAAATGAAAACCTAGGTCTACCCGCACCCCACCTCCCCATCGTTCTTCTCCTGCGCGCCGCGCCCCCCCCCCCCCCCCCACGTCTCACGCTGCTCTCCCTCCAGGACCCCCCGCCGCGCTCCCCCCTTCACCCTTGCCTCACGCCACCCTCGATCCCCAGCACTTCCCTCCCCTCGCCAGCACGCTCGAGCAGGCCGACCAGTCCCGGCCTCATCCTCAAGCTTCCCTGCCTCGCCCCCAGTTCGTCCCGATTTCTCCCCAGCGCCGACAGCCCACCTCGCCACTCGCTCCCAGCCGCCTTGCGCCGCCTCCGCCCTCGACTCACGCCCCGCTCCGGCGCCTGCCGTGGTCCGGCGCCCCCTCAGCACCCCGGCCAGCCTCCTGCTCCGGCCTCCAGCCGCCCCGCCGGCCTCCCCCCGCAGGTCCTCGCCGTTCCGGCCCTCCGCACCCCCTGCCTTGCCAGCTCCGGCCGCTCTCGTCCCCAGCAGCCGACTCCCGCCCTACGCACTCGCTCTCGCCAGGCCTGCCCTCCCTTTCCGCACCTTCGGTCTGCGGAACCCCTCCCTTGCTCGGGTATATTTATTTTCATCTTGTTGTGTTTTTATTTATGTTGGAACCTCTTTGACACCCTTGTTGACCTTCTTATAGATTTTTGAAATTACCTTCTTATAGATTTTTGAAATTGTTTTGGTTTATGAAATCTAGATTTTTAAGGTTAATTACGTGCAATGCTTAGAATCTTAGAACTTAGGGTGGTTATTTTAAATGCTATTATTTCACTAAATGGAATTGGGGGTTTTCATGAAATGTTTAGCGTTAATTGTGGTGTGATGACAATTTTCTATTTGTGAACTTAGTTTGGTATGTTTGGTTTAGTAATGCTAGGACTTGTTTAATGTGTAAAATGATTTGGAAAGGGGTTATATGGTTTCAAGGGGCTTATCTTATGTTCTTTAAATTATGTGAGTAGTTGGTTGTGGTTTTAAAGCAAGTGGTAGTTTTGTGAAAATAGTTTTGGGTGTCCTTTTGGTGGTTGGGTGTTTTTTTTTATTATTTTCTACCTTTTTAGTGTTTTTATTTATTTTGGCAAAGTCCCAACACCTCGGGTGTTGATTCGCACGTCTGCCTCGTTGTTTTAGGTGGGCGATTAGTGCGCGGGAGGTTGTCCTTCCTTCCGTTGAAGCCTTGTTGCATCCACGCTGGATTTGAGGTAGGCAAATCCACATTTTCCTTCCCGAATAAGTCCATAAAAATGCTTGCATGTTTTTAATTCATTCTTTTACTTGATCCGTGCCTTTGCAAATTAATTGGTCAATATGCTTTAATGTTTTCAAGTTAGTTAGCTTTGTTAAAAATAGTTGTTATTGCGTTTTTTGGTTTGTGTAGTTTGGTCTGTTTATAAATTTTGTTTGTAAACTAGTTAAGTTGTGATAGAACTGTTTTATAGACTGGCTGGGTTGTTTAAATAATTGTTGATAAATTGTCTGGCTTGTTTTATAAAGGCATCGTCACTTTAAAGCTTTGATGGATTTTTATGGAAATGATTTAGTGTGTGTTTGAAAGGGTTTAAGGGCTGTTTTTTTGAAACTGTGAAATGCTTGGTGTGTGTGTTCGAAACTCAAGGGCCCGTTTGGCACTTTCATATGTTTTGTGTGTTTCAGCTTGGCTTAAAAAGGTGCTTGGACACTCTTTGCTAAATTCATGGTGTAGACGCCCGTTTGGCCATATTTATGTAATAGTGGTGTTTGTTGTTTTGGGAAATGATGTGGGCGTGTGTTTGGTCTTTCAAGAGCGATTTGGGTGTGCATGGTTTTAAAGGTGGATTTTTAACATGTCGTGCGTTTTGTTGGGTTTTGCACAACAAACATTTGTTGAGTTGCCGGGTTGGCTCTTGCATATGGTTTATGATCTTTAGAACTATATTTTTGTTTTTATGAGTGTAATTGCCATGCAAGGAAAATGATGATAGGTGTTTTCAAATGGTTTTCCACGCTATGTGCTCGATGCGATGCTTTTTGGCCGTTGAAAAAAAAAAGTCTGGAACTAAAGTGATATGCATGTCTGGTTGTTTATAAAAGTATGGTTTTGAAAAAAAAATATCGAAAGGCCCAATTGGCAACTTAGAACATCTTATGAAATGGTTTAAATGTTAAATGGTGTGACGGCCCGATTGACAATTTGTTAACGTGAAATGATTGAATGTGTATTTGGGGGCGCTCCTGTCTAGGGTAACCCGTTATGGGTGAATGCATAGGAAGCGTCCGTGTTTGGGGTAGACAAGTGCGGTGAGATGAGTCACGCGTGCGAGAGCCTTCCTACTTACACATTATTATTATCACCACCATGGGTTCCTGGGCGTCGTTTAGATGATCGAGTGACGGTTGCTGACCAACCCCGATTAGATGGGTTGGTACCCTCTGGATTTGTTGTTAGGCTAGATGGACTTTGCCACTGGATTGGTCAGTTAGGGCGGCCAGTTGGTTATAGACTTGGAGCTTCACCATACGCCGGCAGGTGGTTCTGAAACCGAGTACGTTCAGGGGTCTTTTAGGGATGTTTAGGATCACCCATGGTTACTGGATTATTTTCATTGCTTTACTTTTTGTGCACTGGTCTTGTTTACTTTCCTTGCGCTAGTTTATTTTCAGCTTTCACTCTTACTCGTTTTACTCTAGCACAACATTGGTATATTTTGTTTTGAATTTTGTTTATAAAATGACAAATGATTTTGGAAGATGGCATGTGGCGTGTGTTGGGTTTTTAAATGGGAAAAACGTGTTGCTTATTTTCAAATGTGAAAACCCTACTTTTATAATTGTATTTCAAACTTGCATTAATGGATTGTTTCGGAAAAGGAAGGACTTGGATTCAGTGGTTTACTCTTGGCATCCCTACTGAGCGTTTTAAATGCTCACGCCTACTTTATCATTTCAGTTGCAGGTTTCCTTTGATCAGGTTTCTCTCGGTTGAGTTGCTCATTGTTGGAGCAGGGTCAGCTTTTGGTTGGGAGGTGACCTGGATGGTCACGTGGAGGTATGTTGAGGTGTTCTGTTTATTTTTTTTGTTGTTGCGCTGCTCGAGTTCCGTTTATCCTCTTTATCTATTTATCTTTTATGGGCCAAATCGTTCTCAACGATTTAATTTTGATGCCCGACACTGGTTGCCAACCCGTGGGGATCGGGAACACCCCTCGGGCCATGTTGCGGACCGGCTCGGGTGACCGGTTCAGGGTCGACCCGGGTTGGTTCGTGACATTTTTTCACTCTTGGGAGCTTTTTCTGGCCAACCTATCTTGTTAAAGTTGTCATTCTGAAATGTTTAGAATCTAAACTTAGCAATACAATTCATTTCACAGAACAAATGAGAAATAAAATGATATTCCGCCACAACAAACATGTTCATTATTCCGAAGCCAAAGCACCTTGGGACTCTATCATGAAAACAAACAAACTTTACCTTTCTTTCCCACTATCGATTCTGAGCAACTCTTCGTATAAATTCACATCCCAAGTAACACCCAATCCCCTCTGCGCAACCAATGTAATCATGTCAGCAATGTCAATGGAAATTATTTTGGTAAACAGAAACGAAATGCACTGAAATAAAAGTATATGAATTTTTGAAAGCAACCCATCATGAACCATTAATTAATTTAATGTTAAAATCTGATCACAGCTTGGATTTAGAACTAAAGAATCAGATCCAAATCAGGTCATACAATGTATGCATATTTCAATTGTACACTGTGTGAATCTGAAAGAGACATGGGTGTCATGCGATTATGCAATTATATACTTTACACAATATACTATAGAAATGGAAACCAGAGAAACAAAAATAAATTAATCTGTATTGAAAAAGTGTGAAAAAATCACCTAATTAGCGAGGATAGGGTTTTCGACGGAGCCCGTGGAAGGGGTTGTGGCGGTGGGGATGTAGAATTTGTTGCAGATCATAGATGGTTACCTAAATTGTTCGAATGGATATCCATTCCACAAAAAACGCAGAAATAGAAGAGCAGAACTTGTTATTCATCTCAACCTCGACATATTTCAACCATAGGGTGTGATTGCGATGGTGAACCTTGAGGGTACGCTCCCACACGAAGCATGCATGACTGAAGTCCTTATGAGATTCCTCCCACTGCGCATACCTGACATAGACATCCGTGTTCCAGTAGACGCGCCAGATGAGGTCCTAGATCTCCTTCCATTTGCGAAGATGGTAATCTGCAAGAGAGAAGCAGACAGAAAGACAAAGACGGATTTGTGTGTGTTGTATATAAAAATGCATTAATTATGCGCGCGCGCATGTATATGTGAAATCAATGTAACACACATTTGATTATTTAATGTAATCATAAATAAATGAATTCAAAAATATAAATCATAAATATAACCGCACTCATAAATAAATCATAAATATTAAAAAATAGATCATAAATATAATGCACGCACACCCGTGGCCTTAAATAAATCATAAACAAAAAATAATTAAGGCACGCACGCACACACGCGTACCCTCGATGCGTACCATTGTTCTTTATTATTTTTGTTTAATCATAAATATTTTATGTTACCCTTGACCTTTCTTCGCTCGTTTCTTTCTCTAGGCGGTGAGGGGCCCTGTTTTTCAAGCATTCACACGGCACGCCTCGGCTCCTCCTCCGCCCTTATTCTTCCCGATCTGTCTGTCGTCTCCTTCCCAACCAAAACCCATTCCGCTCATTCTCCACCCAACAATATCCGTGCCCCCTCTGCCCGCCCCGCTGCATTGCATCCTTCAACAAAACCCATTCCGCTCGTTCTCCATGTTTTACATCGTTCTGCATCACAGTGACGGGGGAGGTCACTGTGTGGACACAGAGAGATAAAGAGTAACGAACGATATGGGAAATACTTGAAATCGAAGAAAACGAGACGAGATCGATCGGGAGACAGAGAGGGAAAGGGAAGGGAAGGGAAGGGCAAAGGAGGACTACAGGGGAGGGTGGTTCGACTTCAATATTTATCCCCTCCATTCCAACCTCTGCAACAGACATTCCTATCTTAAAAACTCCCGTGTCGCCGCAACCTTCATTTCTAGCAGCTTTGTCTCATCCTTCTCATCATCGAATTAATCTTCATTTTACGTCAATGCGGCCTTTTCTCTGAATTGACGGAGGATAGATATATAAACACCAGTTTTGCAAAAAGGAGTCCGAGGATTGGATCTTATCCATTGCCTCCGTCATTTCCCTGAGGATTCAATGGTTTCTTCCACATTGCTTGTTTTTTGTTGCTGAAGAAATTTTGGGTTCATCAGCTTGCCTTCTGGTTTGAAGTGGTTGATATTCAAGGAAGATTGGTATGATGTCTGGGAACATCTTTTCATTATTAAGGTTTCCACATTTTTATAGCGTGACAATCTGTGGGTTCAATATTTATTCCCATGCAACGTGGTTTTTAATGCTCACAGTTGTCCTATCAAGTGATATTTGATCATTGTTCTCCGATCCCCCCCACCTCCAAGAATTTCTTCCATTTTTTGATATCTGCTTTTTGAACCAACACAAATTTTTGGTTGTTTTTCCTCATGGAAGAACAGGGGTAAGTTCATTAACTGAGAAGGACGGGAAACAATAAAAGGATGAAGGATATTAAAAGAGAAGAATGACTGCATGACCAAGCGTTTTTATTGACAATCAAACAAAGCAAAAACTCTAAAATGTTGACATTTTAAACACCATTGTAACACCAAAAGACTGATTTGCTTTGGTTTTCTTATTCTTGGCCTAAAAAAATCTGACGTCGGCCATGTTTTGGTCCACATATGGAATGCTTGACTGCTATTTTATTCTGAGAAAAATACATGGGTGTGGCTGCACTCTGTCTTTCGTGCCATGCCTTAATCAATAGTTGAATATTCTTCTATATTATGATGGCACATGACAATGTTATGGGGTGGCACAAAATCATTACAACCGCCGTCTATGAAAAATTGATGAGAAACTAATTTTTGTTTGAGTTAGGTTCAGGGGATGCCCTGATTTTATGGACCTTTTCCTCTTATTTTACTTACATATGACGCAGATGGCTCCCATCAATGTAGTTGGATCTCATGTTTGGGTGGTGGACCCAGAGGAGGCTTGGATAGATGGGCAAGTTGTGGAGGTTAATGGTGATGACATTAAAATAAGTTGTACGTCAGGGAAGATGGTTAGTTTTTTTTCCTGAGGTCTTTGTATTTATTTTTTATATCAAATGTTGCATTATTTGTTGGGCTCTTTTGGTGTATGTGTTTCTGTTCAAGATTTTGTTTTAATTTCTTGCTATTTCTGGTTTTTTTTTACAGCATTTCCTGAGAAATTCAATTGATAAAGTATGACTTTTTTTGGTTTCATTAAATTTTGGCAACATTTTTTGAGAATTTGGTCATCAATATTCATTTGTGAGAATTTAATAGTGCCTGTCATTGAATTTGGAAACATTTCCTTATAATTTGCTCATCACATTTTGTTTGGTGGAATTTCATTGTTAAATGTGAGGCAAGGAGAAAATGATTTCATTTTTTGGGGAATTTTTGAGGTTGGGATTTTTCTCTTCAAAATTTTAAAGCAGTTTCTAAAAGGTTTGCATGGACGTTTTTTTGTTACTCTCTTGTTTGCCTGATGTTTGTGGTCCGGAAATAATGCTATTAAGCGGAGAAGTATTAAATGATGTGCATGACAACCAAAATGGAGACAATATAAAAATCTATTAATCACCTATTTGGTATGCTGGAACTGGAGTCAGAGAAATGAAAATGAAGATTATAATCCAAATGTTGATTGTTTGGTACCATGAAGGTGGATTCTACAAGGAATCCACTTCCATCAAAATGAGTGAAATTGACTTCCATTCTTTTGAAGAAGGAAGCGATAACAATTCCATGGAAGTGTTGATAAATGATTAAATTACCATTCTCTCAATTTCCTTATTATATGTTGATTATATATTTAATTTGCATCAAATTTTATTATGTTTATAACAATTATTTTTAACTTCAATTGTAATCATAATTAATTTTAAGCATACTATTTTTAACTATATAATTATAATTATAGTTATAAGTAATCATTATAATTACAATAATAATCTTTTATTTTTTAATCTTTATGGTTTCATAAAAATATATTTATATGTATAATTTTCTAATATTTTAAATCTTAATTATCCTTTTAATTATTACAACCAATTAACTAATGAATTATTATATTTTAAATATTTTTTTTTATTAATTATACTTTTTAATTATAGCATTATTTTAAATATTTTTGATATCATAATATTTAATTTTATGATAGTAATAAAAATTATAATAATTATGATTATAAGATAACAGAAGATCCTTTCCTATGTACCGAACATGACTTTAAACATCATTTTCTTTCCAATTTCTTTTCCAGTCATATTCCAACTTATGGTCGTGCACCTGACCATCATAAGACATCCAACTCAACCTCTCAATCAGCTGAGGATTATACGTACAAAAAAAAAGGGATTACAAGTATACAGGTTATCAGTTGGGTTACCCTAGTGTATGCACAGGATTCCTAAAAGTTTAGGATATGTCAGTAAAAATGATTGTTTGTGGTCTTGTCTCTTCCATATCTGCTTTGCATATGGATGAACCTTCCATCAAGACAGGTAATTTGGATGCACTTACTGATGTGTTTTTTTTATCTGCAACGAAGAATGTGCGATCATTGTGGCTTTACAAATGAATAGATCGAAGGATTACATTAATAATATTTAGGGCTCAAAATAATCTTTAGTCGTGTTGGAGAGACGGATTCCTAGTTAAGCATCAGTCTACTAGGAACCCAAACATCTGTGTCCAAAATAAATAAAGTACCGTTCTGCTTTTGAAAAAAAATTGGGGATAGTTTTTCTAAAGGATTGCTTTCAAAGCAAATGGAGCATCTTTATTTTTTTTCTTTTTTAGCATGTTTCCTATTTGGTTGTGCCTCAAAACCATTGGGGGCTTCTGGGCTTTATCTTCTGTGGCATGGGAAAATAAAAAACAAGACTCGATATGTTTAGCACATTATGTGGTATTTTGGATTGGAAGAAATTCTTGAATTTCATTGCAGATACATCTAGCACCTCGTGAGTTTGAAATACTACTGATTTTTTAGCTTCTTTGTTCTGTTTGTCTTGAGTACAGGCTCTTCTTATGTAATTGTTGTTTTCCTGTGGTTGATGCATTAATGCTTGGGATTTTTCCAGGTCATAGCTAATGCATTGGATGTCCATCCAAAAGATGTTGATGCTCCACCCTGTGGAGTGGATGATATGACAAAGCTAGCTTATCTACACGAGCCAGGGGTTCTGGACAATTTAAGATGTAGATATGATATTAATGAAATATATGTAAGTATTTACAGTCCATGTCCCCCCCTCTCCTCCCGAAGTATTGTTGTTTTGTTTTGAATTTCCTTTTCTTTGTGTGCTAACAATTCTCAGGTGGGATGCTAACAGAACCTAATGATGATGCTAGACTTACACAGGAAACATTTTGATTGCTGTGAACCCTTTTCAAAAGCTACCCCATCTGTATGGTACTCATATGATGCAACAGTACAAGGGGGCTGCCTTTGGTGAGCTTAGCCCACATCCTTTCGCAGTTGCAGATTTGGCTTACAGGTGATCTATTGATCTCATCACTTGAGATTTTTGTGCCTTTAGAATATCATTAAATTTATGGACAAGAAATTCGATGAATGCAGGCTGATGATCAATGATGGAATAAGCCAGTCAATATTGGTTAGTGGGGAAAGTGGATCTGGTAAAACTGAAAGCACAAAATCGCTAATGCGTTATCTTGCTTTTGTGGGTGGAAGGGCGAGGACTGATGGGCAGACAGTGGAGCAGCAAGTTTTGGAGGTTGGATGGCTTTAAATCTCAAAATCTTGTATTTTTTTAATTTTAAAAATATTTAATATTGTGAAATTTACATTTCGAAAGCAGGTTGTCAATATTAAAATTTCTGTATTCAATTTGATGTTTTTCTTTTTATACTTTTGGCAGTCCAATCCTGTTTTGGAAGCATTTGGCAATGCAAAAACTGTCAGAAACAATAATTCTAGGTGGCTATCTATCTATCTTTTTTGTGTAAAATTTAAATTTAAGCTCTAATCATTTGAAATTTCACTTTTAATTCTCAACTGCTTTGTATTTTCAGTCGTTTTGGTAAGTTTGTTGAGATCCAATTTGATCAAAGAGGAAGGATTTCAGGTGCTGCAATCAGAACTTATTTATTGGAAAGATCTCGTGTATGTCAAGTGTCTGATTCTGAGAGAAATTACCATTGCTTCTATATGCTTTGTGCGGCGCCACCTGAAGTGAGTTCTCACTTGCATCTCTGTAATGTGTTCCTTTTCTCACATTTTGTATCTTTTTATGATATTCAACTGAATTATTTTTAATGAAGTATATGTGCTTCAGGTTTATTTATGAAATGAATTTATTGAGATAAGTTGGCAGCTTGACATGCCAGTCAAATGTGAATGAGGCATGAACATGGGGGTTTGCATATTTTTAAACGAATGTTTTTCTAAAATGGTGATTGGATATCGTAGCACATGGGACGCTGAATAGGCTCTGGCATGAACTTGTTTTTTTCATTCAACTCAACTTTTGTTATAGATGTATTTTGCTGTCAGTCCTAATGTTTATTTTATTTATTGGTCTTGTTTAGTGGACAATGATGCTTCCAATTAGCTGTTATGATTTTCCCAAAGAATCTAGTGTATTATTAATTGACTTCAGAGCCAATGATTGGCTATTTTTTTCTTTTTTGGAATGGGTGATGGTGCCGTATAGCGATTCCTTGGGCGTGGAAAATATTTTGGATGATTAATAGTAATCCTGAGTTGCAGTACCATGTTTGTTGATGTGGGAATGTCTCAGTAATATTTTTGTTTCAGTTCTATCTTAGAAGTTTGGCTCTAGTTTTCTCCCTTTAGAGTCAATCTATTGTTTTTTTCCCTCTCTAGAAATTCATTGAGTTTCTCCTAATTACTTTTTGAATCAACGGTGTGTTAAAAAAACAAACAAATCTCAAATTTTACCCTAAACCAATGAGCTTCATCCAAAATCATTAAATTTAGGATAACAATGACCCATACGCCAAGATGTATTTGTGATTAAACAATGAAAAATGTGATTTGAAATGTGGTAATTCATTATAGGTTAAGGACAAGTTCAACTGAAGATAAGACGCGATTAATGAAACACACATATATAAAAAATTAATAAATTTCTTTTAGATGTCCCAATATTGTTCTTGTAGAAGGAATAAAACCATAAACCATGCTTCTCAAGTGAGATTAAGTCTTTCTATGTGTAAATCTAGATAAGAGAGATGCACGACTCAATGAATTTGTACTTGTACATACCCATGTACCAGATACACAACTGCTCTAACACTCCCCCTCAATATCACCATTTGAGGCTAGGCGATAGGATTGGAAGATACATGTAGTTTCAATGGCTTGATCTGAAGCATTGGTGTTAAGAGACCATGTATTGAGACAGACAGGCAGTGTGAAGTGTCAGTTTGGACCACATTGAGGCTGCATATGACGATTCTCCTTGTCAGAATGCTTAATTGTGTGGTGAATATTAGAATCTGGGGCCGTAGAGTCAGTAGCTGCTGCTTGAGTAAGTTGAGATTTACCAACAGGTGGAGGATAGCTGAGATGATAATGAAGCTGCTTGCAAGTACCCATTATGTGACCTAATTTGCCACAACATGTGCACTGTGGATGAGGATGACGACGACTACTGCCTCTAGAGTATCCCCCCACCCCCCACCTGTAACGTCCCGGATCCGGGTGCCACACCACAGGTGCGTCGAACCTGGTTGGTCACATGACCTCAAGCGCATTTCCCCGAATGCCAGAGGCTGCCGACTATCAACGAGGGCTTAGGTCTGATAGTGGGGAAACTATGCCCTCATTTGTCAAAGTGTAGCGCAGCGGAGAAATATAGCATACCAAAAGCGGAAGCAGTAAACAATACCAAGCTGAAATGGACAACAGTACTGAAATAAAAGATGAACAACAATCATATATAGGATGATGCAATATGTCCCTAATTCTAAGAAAGCAGCCAAAACATGTTACACCACAATCTATAACAATACAGTACAAGGTACAAGTACAACAAAGCAAAACAGTGCAACAGGAACTCAGCACCATCACAAGTCTAAGCTCGATCCCATGCTCTTCTACTCTTCTGCAACAATCAAGTACCTATATAGGGACTTTTGCCCTTATCAACACCTGCAGCGATATAACCTCTATAAGGACTCTTGCCCTCAACACCTGCAACAATATAATCTGTTTGAGCCCAAGACATGACCCAAACAGGATGTGAGAAATAAATCCCAGTAGGCAACCACCAAAGGCCCGTGCCCAACTGTTAGTGAAAATGTGCAACAACAGTGTGCAATAATGAAATGCAGTAAACTAGGAAGTACTCAAAAGTAAACCTTCCTACCAGTTATATTTCCATTTAAATTATTATTTAACAATTCAATATAATTGAATTATAAGTTTCCGAGACTCAGTCTCAGCCGACAATCTCCTATATAGTGCAGTAGCAAAAACCACAACAGGCTATTTAACAAGTAGAAGGTAAAACAATACCAAGTCTGTGCTTTAGCTTGGCCGGTATAACATAAGAAATCACCACAGTGAATATTCAAAGTAAACAGTGTCCTCAGACATGCAAAACCTTACCCTCAGGTAAATAGAATCGAAGCCCTCAGGTGATTGCCCTCGGGCATAACGAGTATTGCCCTCAGGCGTACGAGATATTGCCCTCAGGCACGGAAGCTATTGCCCACAGGCATAAGAAAAGTTGCCCTCAGGCTAAACGAAACACTTGCCCTCAGGCTAAACAAACACTTGCCCTAAGGCTAAACAAAACACCGCCCTCAGGCTAAGCAAGTAACCGGGCCGAACCCAACACATAAGCAAGCAATTATATACATTTTCTCTCAAGAAAACTCAAAGCATGCTATAATCACGGCATACCCACGGGTATCCTGGCCAAACGGCTAAACAAGGGAAACGCACCCACGGGGTGGCCCTGGATCAAGACAGTGATCCCAAACAACAGTTTACACATATTCATTAAATTACCTATGCAATTCTAGGTATTTTATCAGTCAAGGCCTCAACCATACGACACCCCAAACATGGGTGCGTAGCACGACGGTACACAAAAACGATTCGACAGTTGGAAATAAATACCAGACCACCTACCTCGATCTCCTCTGATCGATATACGTGAACGACGCCTCCCGAAACAACCGAGAACGGCGTAGATCTGGGATAAACGTTCACCCATTCAAACTCAAATAACTTCCTCTCGGAAAAGAATTGGAAGGAAACACTCAAGGAGAGGGAAGGGCTTACCCGCGCGGTCCAAACATGATCAACGACGGAAGAATCCGAGTTCCAGCGTGCGATCGGGAGCTCCTCCAAGCTTCGGCCTCCTCTCCCGGTGCTCCAAATGAACCCACTGCCTCCTCTGCCGAATGAGGAGGCTACTGCCCGTTTATAACAAAAAAACATAACTACACGGCGTGTACTCTCAAGTACACGGCGTGTGCTTTTCATTTTTAACCGTTCCTTTGGCGGCCACTTTCCACCGCCTCACTGTTCATCAGCCGACTTGGTTACACGACATGTACTTCTAAGTACATGGCGTGTACTGTCGTTCCGCTGACTGCTACTCTCACCGCCTTACTGTTCACCTGCCGACTGATTACACGGTGTGTATATACTAAGGACACGACGTGTAGTCATTTTTTACACCCTTCATCGCCGACAGGCCTACACGCCCTGTGTACTCATTCCACATGGCCAAAGTACACGGCGTGTACCCACAAATTTTGAGATTTTTCCCCATTTTCCTTATTTTCTCAAAAACACTTAAGGAAAAAGGAAAAAAAGAAACCCGTACCTCAAGAATATGAACCGGGTTCTTACACCACCTCCCACCACGACCATGATCATAGGATTCAAGGTGCACCACGCTCTGAGAAATTAACAAAAGCAATGGAAGCGGATAGACGATTGACCCTGATAAGGCATATATACGCCAAAGAGGGATGCATCATAGTGGGATTTACGAGAATCTTTGTCACAGTAGTAACAAACTCCAGATTCAGTTCCTGAAGAAGAAAATAGAGGAAATGACCTTCCATCGTAGTGGGATTTACGAGAATCTTTGCCACGGTAGTAACAAACTTCAGATTCTGTTCCTGAAGAAGAAAATAGTGGAAATGACCTTCCATTCATTATAATACCATGGAATCAAATGTTGGTCTTGATGAAGAGAGAACAACTGTCGAAATAAATTATTTGTCTCAAAGTACTTGAGAAGTAAAGAGTCTTAGAGCTCCTTCATTGTAGTTGCATTCTTGATGACATGTATGGCAAACTTGTCAATGAAATTGAGGAGAGAAAATTTTTTGTTAACCTTTAGCTCTTAAGTAGCAAATGTTGTGGGATTCTCCTGATCCAGTGGATGACTAAACATGAGAATAATGGCTCATCCCCCCAAGGAGATGACCGTCGTCTTTTGCTGCACAGTGAAGTTTGTGGAATTGAGGTGCTCATCTACGAGTTGTGGGTATGTAGTGATCATTTCAAGCATAGGTGCGGTATCTCGGGCATGAAAGATGAAGTGGTGGCCATAGAAACATTAAGTTAAACAATAGCAAAAAAGGGCAGAACTTATCGAAAAGAAGATGGCTTACATATAGCAGGCACAAGTATCCAGAAAACTGTTGGACAGTCACAGAAAATTACAGTGAACGAGTGCCATTGATATCAGGGTTGACCATAAGTGAAGCACATCAGAAGAGGTGTGCCATAGTGCTGTTGCTGGGGCTTGACAAGAGCGTGTGACAGGGGTGTGGGGTTTGGGCCTGGGGAAGGGGCTCATGTAGGTGCTAGAGTGTGTGCGACGGGTGGGGGGGGGGTTGGGGCCTATGGGGATTACAATAAAAGATAAATGACTTGAGATAGGCAGGATATTCAAAATTCAAACATAAACAGAATGAACCGGGGCACACCCATGTACCAAATACATAACTGCTCTGTCAGATATTTTATTATTACTACATCATGCTGTGTCCTGTGATATCAAGGATTTAGGTAGGCTTGATGTTATATTGTACCTGGAGGCTTCTTTTGGAACGCTCAGTGTACCTTATATAGTTTGAATCATCAGTGAATTCTTTTGGGCATGCTCAGTGTGTTACGAAATTATCTGATGAAAAAACAAGCACACCAGGAATTTATGTGGAAACCCCAAATCGGGCAGAAAAACACGGGTAGAGGGCCAAAATCTACTATGAGACCGGGGTTACAAGATGCCCCGCAGGGCTACAACATAACATATATATATGGTGAAAAACAACCCTAGCCCAACCGAACTAGTCCATACCGTGGGGGCTTCGCTCTTGCACCCCCGGTCGGGATCAGCGACGGGTTGTGGTCTGGGGCCTTCAGCCTGACCCCTTTGCTTCCATTGCTGACCCCCCATAAAATTTCATGAGTTGAACCGCAAATTTTTTGGGTCGAGCCAAATAGGATTTGTGTCACGATACTTTTTTCTCACCCCCACATCCCCATTTTCATATTTTGTATCCTTACCTTAAAACGCGCATGGAAGTTGTGAGAAATAACATGTTTGTTGGAAAAACCAGTGAAGAGGTTATTTTAGAAAGTGTTGTAATGATTTCTATACCAATGTCTTGATTCAATTTTCTTATTTTGGTTCCATGCATGCAACTTGAAACCATTTTCGTTTAGACCGTAGTTGTGAAATTTCACTTCTGTAATTTTTTTTCTGGAGCCTAGCATTGAATTTAAAATCTTGGGTGGTTGTGTATTTTACATTCATCTTGATGCCATTATTGTGATGCTCATCAATAGGTAAGTGTTTTTTTTCTTTTTGAATAGATGTGGATTTCAAATGTTTTCTTAAGATTATTTTGTTGATCCATTTTTTTAAGTATATTTTTTGAATTTCTATCTTTCCCTTTTTTTTTCTGTGCCCTAGACTCTTTTTAATGCGCTTCTTTTTATTCTTTTAGGTTGTTGAGAGGTACAAATTGGGAAATCCAAGCTTGTTCCATTATTTGAATCAGTCAAATTGCTACGAGTTGGATGGGGTGGATGATTCCAAGGAATACTTTGCTACTAGAAAAGCTATGGATATTGTTGGGATCAGTTCCAAAGAACAGGTACTTTGTAGAATGTATTTTCTTCAAATACATGTTCCATGTTTTCTAATTGTTAGAAAAGTTTGGGCTTGGCCCACGTAGCCCAGGAGCATTAGAGGTATGGGCTTCTGTATACCTTCTCTAGCACTAACAACCAAGCATCCTATATTCTATATTTTCTCATGAAAAGCGCACTATTCATTTTCATTTGAATAATCCTACCATTGTTTTACTTCCTCAGGATGCAATATTTCGAATTGTGGCTGCAATTCTGCATTTAGGAAACATAGAATTTGTGAAAGGAGAGGAGGCAGACTCGTCTGAGCCTAAGGACGACGAATCTCATTGTCATCTAAGAACTGCAGCTGAACTTTTCATGTACATGCTCTTGACTTTTAACATAGATATATGTAAGACTATATGTCTCTTATCCTCAAAATGGCTGGGTCAATTTCTCCTGCAAGACCATTATCTTTGGGAAAGGAATGCATCTTGGAACATTGTAACTTAGACTGAAGTGGTACAAACCTTGTTTTGACCATGAACTTAAGGCTAAGGGCAAATGGCAATTACTTGTAGGTTGTCTCCATTTTGTCATATTTCACGAGAAGTGAAAGAAAAACATTAATTTTAAGTAAAAAACGATTTTATTTTATCGAAGGGAAAGTCATCTAATGACGGCTCATGAGTTTTGTGAAACATTGGGATGGACTGCAGGCCAAATTGCTCATCAAACACCATTAAAAGAAGCTCTTTTTGAATTTTTTTAATGTTGAAGTTAGTGCGATCCTCCAAGTTTTATGTGCACCCAAGGACACTGAATGGCGTGTTTAGATCCTCTGACATGAATGAATTGAGAGACAAGGAAAAATTAAACTGATATGGTATCACAATTGCTTTGTGCTCAAGTGTGTGTGTTGTTTTCCTTTTGGATAAAGTGCTAGGTAAAAATCCCAATATCTCTGTTGAATTGCGGTTCTTGGAAGCCTTTGGAGTTGGGAAAAAAAAAGTGGCTGTACTGGCTGCAAATTTTCCTGTGCCATGGGGCATTGGCTAATGAGAAGCACCTCCGTGTTTTTCGATCACCCTTTTTTCCCGTCTTTGATATCACTGTTCTTCTGGAATTATATTTTTAACGTAAATCATTGTCTCAAATAGCAGTCATTTTATTTTAAAAGGGACTGACCAATGAGAGGTGGTTTCAAGTTGCATCTACTGCTTGTCGGTGCATGAGGCCTTCCTCTTTAGCAGTGGATTTTACAGGATTTGATTAGTAGAATGGAATTAAGAAACAAACATATGAATTGATTCAAGTGACACAGATACAGGGGAAAAGGGTGATTTAAATGTAGGGAATAAAGGGGCGGCATAACTGTAGTATACCTGAACACTGAATGTGCAATAAAAAGACATTGAATTAACTTAATTTAAGAATTAAAAAATTAATATATGAAGTAACTTAATTAACACATGAACACAGGAAAAGAAGTGGCTTTCAAATGTTGGAAAAAATCCCTAAATTGCCTACCTATTCAATCTTTAAATGGGGGATAAAATCATAGCGAGTCAGGCCCTCTATGAAGATGGGTCACTTTAATAAACACTTGTAATCTTAAGTAAGAATGTTGTCTTCTTGTAGAGGATTTGGGCTTTCGACGTAGTAGAGTTTCTTTAAGGTTTAGTCTGTCAAGAGACCTTATGCTTGGGTTTCAACCATTGTATCAGAATTGATGCTCAATGATGTGTCAGAGCATCTTGGATTTGTGTGTTGAGATTTTAGAAATAAAAATGAAGACAAAAAACTCTTAGAAGGGCAGAATACTGAAACAATATAACAACATGCGGCATATGCTCAGACCATGTGATGATGGTAAAATTTGCATTTCCTTGTCTTGAAGTATTACAAAATCCTGTTATTTCTTTTTCCTAAATTTTCTCTAAGTTGTTAGACCTTCAAACTTAATATTACAAGATTGTTCTATCTTTAGCTATCGTTCTTGGTCTGCATCCCATTTTGATGATGCTCGTGGATCCCAACAGGCTTCTTAGGAGTTCATGGACTTGGCCCGGGGCCCTTGAAAATGATATTCACATCAAATTTATTGATGTACTTGGGACTAAAATATGGTTCTTACAAGATCAAGTGTGGAATAGTCTATAACGTGGTTGGAATTCTTACTTTGGGTGGCTTGTAGGTGTGATGAGATGGCCCTTAGAGATGCCCTTTGCAAAAGGGTAATCGTAACTCGTGATGAGACCATCACAAAATGGCTTAATCCAGAATCTGCAGCTGTCAACAGGGATGCCTTAGCCAAAATTGTTTATTCAAAATTATTTGATTGGTGCGTTTTTTATTTTTATGTTCTGCTGATACAAACACAGACATTTTGTCTTTTTTTTTTGTCATTTTTTTGGTTTTGATTCCCTTATCACTTTTGATCTAGGATTGTGAATAAGATTAATAATTCTATTGGTCAAGATCCAAGCTCAAAGTTTCTGATTGGGGTCCTGGATATATATGGATTTGAGTGTTTCAAGACAAACAGGTGCTTAACTGGTATGCTTTTGTTTTCTTCACATGCAATAGTTACTTTCGGGCAGAGAGCTGCACAGGAACCCTGTGCTTTGTGTTCTGGTGTTGTGTGATAATGGGAATCATGCTGCCTCTAGGTTGACTAAGGTCACCCAGGCACTGTTGAGTGATGAAACCATGATATACTTTGCCTATATGCTGACCATTTGCGCAGGCAAATTTCCTGTGAATTTTAGGTTTGCTGATGCTGATTCCCAATTGTCGGAATCTTTGTATTGTGTCGAATATATATGATCCTGATAATTTTCTAAATTCCTGATTGTACCTGGACAGCTTTGAACAATTTTGCATCAATTTGACAAATGAGAAACTACAGCAACATTTCAATCAGGTTGGTGTATTTAATTATATTTCATCTGCTTCCGGCTTTCTGTGGTGTTTCTGAGTCTTCAGAATTGGAAGTTGAGATTAGTTGACATTGTTTTGTTTGACAGCATGTTTTTAAGATGGAGCAGGAGGAATATTCAAAGGAAGCAATAGACTGGAGTTATATAGAATTTATTGATAATCAGGATGTGCTTGATCTTCTTGAAAAGGTTTGTGTGGAATGTTCGTTAGCATTGACTGTTCTATTTTTCATTATAATTATAATTAATATATTATTAAAGAACAAACTATTTGTGTGAACAAGAGAGTGAATGGAAAGTGAATTGGGGGGGGGGGTATCTGGCTTAGTTCTTACCCTTGGTGGTGCGTGATCTCGGTCTATGGTCTTATTGATATAAAATAAATGGCATGTGATGGGCACACTTGATTTTTTTTCTCTTCAGCTCTCCAGTATTTCCAGGCTTAGTTCTTACCCTTGGTGGAGCATTATCTCACTCTGCAGTCTTGTTGCTATAAAATAAGTAGCATGTAATGGGCACACCTGAATTTTTTTCTATCCAGCTCTCCTGTATTTCCTGGAGTGTCATAAATATGTATAGAACAAAAGCTTTATAAAGATGCATGGTTCAAAAAGAGGGAAAGACAATGAATCTGACCTTACTACAAGGAGAGGCCAATTGTTAAACAACCAATGCGGAACAAACCCATCCCTCACCACCTGGAGTGAAAACCAACACCCCAGATTTCAAGCAATTAAGCTGCAAAAGAACAAATGTGAGAGGCCAATTGTTACACATGGGTTTTACTCGTGGTCTTGGTGTTGGATTGGTGTAGCCCGATCCTCTTTGAATGTTGTTGGGCCGAATGCTTGCTGCCCATGCTGTGCACCAGGCTACAACTCCTCGGGTCGAGCTCCGCGGTGAGCTCGTTGGAGGTTGCAGGGGCAACACACTCCTGCTTGGGGGTCCGGGGGTCGAAGGCCGCAGTCCAAATTTTTGCGGCACTGTAGCAACTCTGTCCGACTGTAACAGAGCTGACCGACCGACACCGACAGGGCAGTGTAGCAGTGCAGTC
This sequence comes from Viscum album, assembly GCA_963277665.1. NCBI lineage: Eukaryota > Viridiplantae > Streptophyta > Magnoliopsida > Santalales > Viscaceae > Viscum > Viscum album. The sequence goes on along the minus strand of OY728158.1, from coordinate 570,548,062 downwards.
CTTTGACACGACTACTGTAGCTCTGCGGATTTTCAGCTGCCGGCCATTGTAGCACATTGGACTTGGGTGGTCGCGACAATGTAGCAATGGAGACTTCAAGCCGTCTTTCATTGTAGCATAACATACTTTCTATGCGATTGATGAAATAGTGATTCATCTTCTTTATTAGCCCATTTTGGGCTAGAGTTTCTATGTTAGAAACTCTGAGATACTCTCTGTAAATTGTGCTTCCAAATCATAATGAAATTCTACCTCTTCGTGGACGTAGGAATCATTTTTCGAATCACGTAAATCTCTGTGTCCTTTGTGATTTCTTTCTTATGTCTTTTCTTCATCTGAAAACCATTTCTGTTGCTGTGATTTCGCAACACTTGGAACCCTTTTTGTAAATACATTTGCAAGCTGTCCTGCTGTCTGAATGTAGTCGAATGTTAAGTACTTCCTCTCCTCTCGTATTTCTCCCGAAAAAGTGACAGTTCACCTCAATGTGTTTCGTATGCTCATGACAAAACTAGACCGATCACGATCTTGATGACCGCCTAATTGTCGCGCTCAACATGTGTGGGCTATCCAATTGGGTAGCCAATCTCCTGCTGTTCCAATACAATCTTTGTGATCACATAAGCAAATGACTTGATACCCTGACTTTGTACTCAAATGAGATCCCGTAGTTTATATATTTCTTTGCTACCCGAAGGTAGATTTCCCGAAGGATAAACATCCTATATAATCATCATTACAAAATGCCTTGATATTGGTATGCCCTTGATCATAATATAGCAGGACCATGTCTGGTTCTCTCTTGATGTATCTGATGATGCATAGTGCTGCCTCCTAGTGGAGTCTTGTTAAATGTTCCATGAACTAATTCATATTCATTGCACATGCAACATCTTACTAAGTCATAGTCAAATAATTCATATTATTGATCAATCTGCAATACTTGTCAGGTGAGGGGAATGTCTTACTCTCAGCATGAGGAGACCCCTCCTCAAATTCAAGAGGGGTATCAATAGTGTCAGCATTGAACATCTTTGTATCCTGTAGATAATTTAGAACATGCTTCCTTTGGGGTAGTTAGATACTTCTCGCGCATCGAGAAACTTCAATGTCTAGAAAATACCTTAGAGGACCCAAGTCCTTGGTATGAATGTGCTGATGAAGGGCTCAGAATGATTAATTCTTGCATATTTACTCATTGTGACCGTGATATCATTCACGTAGATGATCAACTAAATACTTCTAGCGTCTGACTTGTGATAGAACATTGATGAATCCTTTAGACTATGAGAAAGTCCAAAGTTTGTCACCCCAGTATAAACTTGACCAAACCAGGCCTCAAGGATTGCTTGAGCCCATATAATGATTGTTGAAGGCGACAAATCATGGACTGCTCTTCCTGATCAACGAACTTGGGAGGTTGCTCTATATAAACCTCTTTATCGATGTTTCCGATGCTTCCTTTCTTGCGGGCTCGTTTTGGTTGTTTCGGGTCTTCGTTTTCCAAAGGCGGGTGACCTGTCAATCACCTAGGGTGGTGATGATGGCACCTTTTGTCGGATGAGCGGATGGGAGGTCGGCTCATCCCACAAGGGGTCTTGTTGCCTAGTTTGAGACTCTTTCGTAGACTGACAACAGTTATTTAATAGGACACTGCACGGGAGGATTATACTGTCGCTCATTTGATATAAGTATTTGATTACTCTATAGTTTAAAGCTGTATAGACAGGCACTCTGGAGTTTGTTGTCATCCAGAGATGCGTTGGACTCTTGCGACGGGAGGCGGGAGATGTTGTGGAATCGAGATCAGGCTGAGGGGTTTCCGACGTAGTATAAAGGGAATCAAAACCCACGTAGTTCAGTGCCATTTAATGAGTCACGTCATACCTTTTAATGTCACGTGACAAAGATCATAGTGGTGTCTTTTATAGTCGTGCATCTATGACCACTTCCAAGCAATTTAAAGTCATACGGAGTAGACTACTAGGTGAAAGCAACATAACAATGGTCTGGCGTGGGACTTGCGCTGAAGCGGTCCCTTTTGGTTTAACTTGGCATATGAGTCCGGTGAAGGAATTTTAAGGAACCAAGAGGAGAATCTTGACTCAAGGCATTTGAGGAAATCAAGAAGACGATCTCGATTCAAGGCGTTTGAGGGAACCAAGAGGAGGATTTCGACTCAAGGTATTTTTAGGAACCAACAGGAGAATCTTGACTCAAGGTAAACTAAGAGGAGGTTTTGGACTCAAGGTGTTTGAGGGAACCAAAAGGAGGATTTTGACTCAAGGGAAGAGAGACGAGATTGTTGGATTGGTGTCGCTTGATCCATTTGGATGATGTTGGGTTGAATGCTAGCTGTCCATACTGAACACTAGGTTGCAAATCTTGCAGGTCGAGCTCCGCGGTGAGCTTCTTGGGGGTTGCAGGGGGCAATGCGCTCCTGCTTCGGGAGTCCGGGGGCCGAAGGTCCTCGATCCAAATTTTGGGGAATTGTAGCAACTCTGATCGACTGTTGCAGAGCTGATCAGGCACCGACAGATCATTGTAGCAGTGCGGACTTTGACATGACTACCGTAGCAGCCCAGACTTTGGAGACAACGATATTGTAGCTTTGCGGACTTCTAGCCACCGACCACTATAACAACTTTGACTTGGGTGGCCGCAACACTGTAACAGTGCGGACTTTCAACCATTGTTTCTTGTAACATAGTGAGCTTACTGCACGGTTAGTGACAACATTGCTCCATCTTCTTTATTAGCTCATTTGAGCTAGGGTTTCTGTGTCTGTGAAACTCTGATCTCTCTGTAATTGTACTCTCGAATTTTAGTGAAGCGATTCTGCTTATTCGTGGACATAGGGATTATTCCCAAACCACGTAAATCGCTTTGTTTGTGTTCATCTTCTTCTTTTGTTTTGTCTTTTCTTCATCTGTAAACCTATTTGTTGCCGCGACTCCCAGCGTTGTTTTCACAACAGAGATCTCATGGATGGTTATCAACACACACTGCCTATAACCAATCAGGATGAACTTTGACTTCGATGAGGGTATGGGGAATGAAGGTTGCAGTCGGAGTACCAACAAAAGCAATGAAGGTGGCGATTCAAGTGAAAGCTCTTGCTTTCTTTAAACATCATCGATTGCTTCAAACTTTCATGCTTCATCACCACCAGACGCGATAGGTCTTTCCAATCAGTATTGTTGTCGCTGATTGGATTCGTGACATGTTTTGGGGTGTCAACGGATACATGCAACAAATTTTACAGATGGCCCATGAACAAAGTCTTCAGCCCGTGGCACGCGAACAATGTCTCCAACTGATGACATGTGAACTGCCTCACGAAGGGAATTGAGGATGACAACTCGATCCTCATGCATCAACTGTGTCATTATCTTTGCATTTTTGACTTTTTCATCTTTCATGCTGGGGCCTGAGGTATGGAGGATTCATCTGCCGCAATAATAACACTACCATCTCAGGTTAAATGGTAAGGAATGGAGAATGCTTGTAGTTTTGGCGACATCAATCAACCATCTAGGAGGATGCGCTGAGATAAGCGGATGGCATGAGAATCAGACTAAATTACATTAGCGTTGGAGGAGTGAAACTTCTTCTCGGAGAACTTGATCATACATCATGTATTGAGAGCGGTGGTAGAGAATCGACAATAATGGCTTGAACAGGATGAGAGCAACCAGTAGGTGAGGGTCGTTCTGGGTGTCCATGAAGCTGCCAGAATGTGTTAATGGTATGATTTTGCTGTCCACAATAGGTGCATCATAGACGATCGCGACTGCCCATATCGGAGTGTGCCTCCACGTCCACCACCATGTGAGGCAAAAATTGTGTGCTCATAGAGATCAAAACGAGTAGTGGAAGATGCACAATTGGACTTGATAAGACGATTGCAAATCAGTTATAGATGGAGGATGGCAGGGCCGGCGAACATCTCTGTTGTTGTAGCACTTAACTCCGGGTTCAAGCCTTGCAAAAAAGAAAACGAAACAATTGCTTGCGTTGCGCTAATTGCATGTTTCTTCTAGAGTTTTGAGGAAAGGATCACAATTCGATGATCTTGTCCACTATTGTTTTCCAGAGCAGGAATCAAGCAGGGCCCTTGACGAAGGATAAAAAGCTACCGAAAAAGATCAGTCACAATTGACAAATTGTTGGTCTTGGAGTGCGTAAGAGTCTGAGTCTTAAACTTTCTTTACCATATCCATGATTTTGGTCATATGTTTGATTGACTTGCCCATTGAATTGAGAAGGATGAAGATCTTGTTCTCAAGTTCTCAAGAAGCAAATAAGGTATGATTTGGGTTTGGAGGACTAACATGACGAGCACAGCGGCCCATTACTTTCAATGAAATGATAATTGTCTTCTGCCACATGGTAATATGGGATGAATTGAGTCACTCATGGACCAACCGGGAGAATGTGGTAGTCATCTCGGGTTTGACAGCAGGCTTGTTTGTGTTGGGTTGGAAGAATAGCGAGGGATGATGGCAAGAGGGGGGTGAATTGCCTTTTAAAAATAATTAACAAATTAAAAGTCAAATATCAAAGTGCAGCGGAAAATAAAAGAGGCAATCACACAAGAACTTGATAACGGAGTTCGGCCAAAACCCGGCCTACGTCTCCGCTCCCAACTCAACCGTTGAGAGATTCCTACCGCTTGCTTTTCAATGGTTATAGCAAGAAACCCACTAGGCTTTGAGGTAGCACTAGGACCTATTACAGCTTGCTTTTTGTGGTTTAGCAAGAACCCACTTGCTTTTGATGGTTTAGCAAGAACCCACTAGTCTTTTTACGGGTGAAGACTAGCTCACCGATCTCAAGCCTTTTTACAAGGTAAGGCTTGACAACCTCTTCACACCTTAGTGGTGGTGTGAGAACCCAAAGAAAGGGAGGTTGAGAAAAGGGTTGGGGTTTGTAGGCACAAACCCAATTTTAAGCTCAAAGTAAATAAAACAATAAAACCCGTATTTGGGAAGACTTGGGCGCCTTTGATTGGATGGAGATGTTGAAGGCCGCTTCCAAGCTTCTTTGAAGGAGCTCCTTGGATGTGGAAGTTGTTGGAGCTAGGTGGGTTCCTTTGAGGAAGTCCGCCGGAGGTTGGCCAATTGATCCAAAATATGTCCGTTGGCTTCGTATATGATCCGGTAGATGTCCGGGGCTTCCTTGGCCTTTATTTATAGGCTAGGAACCCTTGGGGAGGCTTCGGAGCCGTTGGAGAGGTCTTCGGAGCCGTTGGGAGGCAAGTGGAGCAGCCTGGTCAAAGCTCCAACGGCTAGTTTGACTGGGCCACCGGCTGGCCGGTGCAGGGCCACCGGCTGGCCGGTGCCTTGGAATGTGGAGAGAATTCTGGTCCAGGCTCCACCGGTCGACCGGTGGAGGAGCCACCGGATGGCCGGTGGTGAGACAGTAGGTCTCACTATTCATCTGGGTGCCACCGGTCGACCGGTGGAGGAGCCACCGGCTGGCCGGTGGCAAGAGAGTAGATTGTACTTTTTGGGCTGGATGCCACAGGTCGACCGGTGGCAGAGCCACCGGTTGACCGGTGGGGAGGCAGTAGCTTCCCTTTGAGTGCAGGTGCCACCGGCTGGCCGGTGGTGTTCCACCGGTTGGCCGGTGGACTGATTTTCAGTCCATTTCTTGTCCATTCTTGGGCCAACTTCTTGGCAACCTTGTGCCTATCATCCACAACACTTAAACACAATGTTAAACACATATTAAAGTGATTGTGATCATGAAAATCAAAGAGTGTGGGGTACAACAATCTCCCCCTATTTTGATGATCACAATCACTTATCAAGCAATGTAAAAACTTAAATGAAATGCATGCCTAAATGATAAATTGAAAATAAATACTAAGCGTGATAAAAAAGATTCTCCCCCAATCAATCAAGAAATTTCTCCCCCTTTGTGATTATCAAAATAGCACGGGGCATAAAACTTGATTGAGGGATATTGATGAAAAACGAGATTTTAAAACAATTGAAAATGATACTAATTGTTGGAAATTTTGAAATGAAAAATTGAATTGAAAAATTTGAATAACAGTTTGAATTGAAAGTTTTGAATCAAAAACCAATTGAAATTCGAAATTTGAAACCAAATGAAATTTTTGAAATTGAGAGTTTTGAAAAATCGATACCAACTGTTGGATATTTAAAAAAGAAAATTTAAAAGAAAATTTGAATTTCAAAGCCAAGTGTTGAGTTTGAAATGAAAACTTTGAATACACAAAAAGGCTTAAAAAATCCTAACTCCCCCTAAATAAAAACAAAGAATCACTGGGGAGTGGTTTTTGAAACCGAAACAAATTTAGGCCCGGAGAGACTTGCCAAAAGGGATTTTTCAATCCAAATTTGTTTCATGGCGGGTCTTCTCCTATAAAATTCATCGGAATAGAAAATCGATTTGGGTTGGCCGTACCGGGCGTTTTTGCAATTACACTCATAAATGAGGTGCCCGGGTTTCTTGCAATAATTACAAAATTTAAAACTAGAGCTCCCCCTTACAAAAACAATGGGTGCATGGGAGGAGGAAGCTCGGTTGGTGTATCCTAGCCCTTGGGTGGTTCTTGAAATTCTTTGGGAACCAAGCAATTTTGAAAGATTTTGTTCCCCATTGGTGAATTTGGCTAGGGATTCTCTAAGGTCTTTAATGGTTGATTCTAAAGAATCAACCTTTTGGATTTTGAGGGAGAGTTCCTCCTTCTCTTTGAGAAGTTGATCTTTTTCGGAGGAGAGTTTTTTGAAAGACTTTTTCAAAGAAACAAATTTGGAAGATAATTCATGAAAACCATTTTCAAGTTGGTCTCTAGCATGTTGGAGTTCTTCATAAGTCATATGATTAAAAGAATTTGAATTTGAAGAAAAAGAGGAGGAAGAGGAGGAAGAGGAGGAAGATACCTCATTTTTTGCCATTAGGCATATTGTACCTTGATCGCTTGAGGAGAAGGAGGAGAAGGAGGAGCTATCACTCCAAGATGCCTTTGAAGCCTTCTTCTTTCCCTTCTTTTTCTTGCCCCTTTTCTTGTGAGGTGGGCAAACGGGCGTGAGCTTTTCGTCGAGTTGTTGCTCTTGAGCGGGTTCTTGCTTTGGAGCGGGTCCTTGCTTTTGAGCCTTTCTAGTACCTTCATAGGTTAGCTCTAACAATTTCCAAATATCATGAGAAGAAGTGCAAGAAGAAATATGGTCAAAAACATTACGATCTAACCCACAATGTAGAGCATTCATGGCTTTTCCATCAAGCTCGAAATTAGCAATGTCTACGGGGGTCCATTGAGATTCATCGAGAGAGGAGAGGGAAAAACCTTGCATAACAATTTTAAAAATAGGATATCCAATACTTTTTAAAAAGGTGGTCATGCGGGTTTTCCAAAAACAATAATCGGCTCCATCAAAGAATGGAGCACGATCCAAAGAATGTCCTTCGGGGGATTGAGAGGAAGAAGCGGTAGATGCCATCAAAAAAAAATAGGATCTTTAATTTGAAACCGGTGAAAAAAGCGGGAATTATTCAAAAACTTCCTCTGATACCAATTGTTGGGTTGGAAGAATAGCGAGGGATGATGGCAAGAGGGGGGTGAATTGCCTTTTAAAAATAATTAACAAATTAAAAGTCAAATATCAAAGTGCAGCGGAAAATAAAAGAGGCAATCACACAAGAACTTGATAACGGAGTTCGGCCAAAACCCGGCCTACGTCTCCGCTCCCAACTCAACCGTTGAGAGATTCCTACCGCTTGCTTTTCAATGGTTATAGCAAGAAACCCACTAGGCTTTGAGGTAGCACTAGGACCTATTACAGCTTGCTTTTTGTGGTTTAGCAAGAACCCACTTGCTTTTGATGGTTTAGCAAGAACCCACTAGTCTTTTTACGGGTGAAGACTAGCTCACCGATCTCAAGCCTTTTTACAAGGTAAGGCTTGACAACCTCTTCACACCTTAGTGGTGGTGTGAGAACCCAAAGAAAGGGAGGTTGAGAAAAGGGTTGGGGTTTGTAGGCACAAACCCAATTTTAAGCTCAAAGTAAATAAAACAATAAAACCCGTATTTGGGAAGACTTGGGCGCCTTTGATTGGATGGAGATGTTGAAGGCCGCTTCCAAGCTTCTTTGAAGGAGCTCCTTGGATGTGGAAGTTGTTGGAGCTAGGTGGGTTCCTTTGAGGAAGTCCGCCGGAGGTTGGCCAATTGATCCAAAATATGTCCGTTGGCTTCGTATATGATCCGGTAGATGTCCGGGGCTTCCTTGGCCTTTATTTATAGGCTAGGAACCCTTGGGGAGGCTTCGGAGCCGTTGGAGAGGTCTTCGGAGCCGTTGGGAGGCAAGTGGAGCAGCCTGGTCAAAGCTCCAACGGCTAGTTTGACTGGGCCACCGGCTGGCCGGTGCAGGGCCACCGGCTGGCCGGTGCCTTGGAATGTGGAGAGAATTCTGGTCCAGGCTCCACCGGTCGACCGGTGGAGGAGCCACCGGATGGCCGGTGGTGAGACAGTAGGTCTCACTATTCATCTGGGTGCCACCGGTCGACCGGTGGAGGAGCCACCGGCTGGCCGGTGGCAAGAGAGTAGATTGTACTTTTTGGGCTGGATGCCACAGGTCGACCGGTGGCAGAGCCACCGGTCGACCGGTGGGGAGGCAGTAGCTTCCCTTTGAGTGCAGGTGCCACCGGCTGGCCGGTGGTGTTCCACCGGTTGGCCGGTGGACTGATTTTCAGTCCATTTCTTGTCCATTCTTGGGCCAACTTCTTGGCAACCTTGTGCCTATCATCCACAACACTTAAACACAATGTTAAACACATATTAAAGTGATTGTGATCATGAAAATCAAAGAGTGTGGGGTACAACAGTTTGTGGCCGGCACAGAGATGGACAGCATGAACAACGCGAACAACCCAAAAATTAGGAATGAAGGGACCTACTGAGAGTTGCAGGGATCATTAGAGTGGAGTAGTAATAGTGGTGTTGCCATGGGGAAACCCCCCCAGCAAACTGCCTGAGCAGCAGCAGGGCCTGGTGCTTGCCTGGGAAAGGAGCTGAAAGGGGCTTAGAGCCGCTGGGTGGGCCAACAAGGACCTGGGCCGGGGGGGGGGGGGCGACTCGGACTGTGGGGAAAGAGAGGGCCCCCTCTAGGGATGCTTCCCAGGGCTCGACTCTTAAAACATTTAAAAAAATAGAACCAGAAACCGTGTCTTCCAAGTGAGTTTGATTCCTCTATTTATAGACCAAGAATAGAGATATATTGTGACAAGCAGATGATTCAGTATTAAAGCACATAGGACAGGGGATTTGATCTATCTAATCAAACTCAATGAACCTGAACATTACTATGTACTAGATGCACTATTATTCTAACAACGGCTGTCAACATGGCTATTTTGTTGATACTTAATATTTGCAACAATGGTTTACTGTCAGCAGCTCTTGATCGTCAGTAAAATGTGGATTTTGTGTCTTTTGAGATATTGACAATGAATACACATGCACCAGTACCCATTTCAAGTTTGTTGTGTACTGATTGATTTACTCTTCTTATTTGGTGATTTTTAAATGACTAACAATTTGTTTTTTGTAAGATGTTTTATTGTGCTGATTTTTGTATCTTCTATGTCCAGAAACCTGGTGGTATTATTGCTCTTCTGGATGAGGCTTGGTATGCATGGAAGATGAACATTACTAAACTCCATATTTTCTTTTACTCGTCTTATATATTAATAATAGTTCTATTATTTATGGCCTGGATTGTTGTGCAGTATGTTTCCAAGATCAACTAATGAAACATTTGCACAGAAGCTGTACCAAACATTTAAGAACCATAAACGGTTTAGCAAACCCAAGCTATCACCTACTGATTTCACCATTGGTCACTATGCAGGCGGCGTGAGTTCATTTTTGTATTCATTTTGCGCTGTATCCTAAAATTGCAATATTACAGCTTCTTTGTAAGTGAAAAATAACCGACATGATGTTTATTTGCATGTAAACATTTCTGATTTCAGGTCACTTATCAAACTGAGTTGTTTCTGGATAAGAACAAAGATTATATTGTTGCAGAGCATCAAGCTCTCCTAAGTGCTTCCAAGTGTTCCTTTGCGTCGCGCTTGTTCCCTCAACTAGCGGAAGAGTCTTCAAAAACATCGAAGTTCTCTTCCATAGGTTCACAGTTTAAGGTCAATTTATATTGTCAAATATTTTGTCCATGCTAACTGTTTTTCCTTCTATACTGTTTTTTAATTTCTGTCCTCTCTTGTTGTACAGCAACAACTGCAAGCTTTGCTTGAAACATTGAGTACCACTGATCCACATTACATTCGTTGTATAAAACCGAACAATTCTTTAAAGCCGGCGCTTTTTGAGAATAATAATGTTCTCCAACAACTCCGCTGCGGTGTATGGCAATTTTTATTTTATGATCATAGGTGTTATTAATGGATTTGCTTGCTTTTCTTAAACATGATTGGTTAATCCTCATGCAGGGTGTTTTGGAGGCAATTAGGATCAGCTGTGCTGGATATCCTACCAGAAGGGCTTTTGATGAATTCATAGGTCGCTTTAGAATCCTTGCTCCTGATATTTTGAGTGAGAGGTAGATTTTTTGAAGTTACTTATCTTGATTTATGGCACCCAATTCCATGGGTTGTTTCTCATTGCATTCAGCATGTTTTTTTTTTCCGATTTAACTTCTCTTGCTCACTCATGTATTTTGATAGTTGTGATGAGGTGGATGCTTTGAAAAGGCTTCTAGAGAAGGTGAACCTCGAAGGGTATCAGGTACATGATATTTTAATAATGTTGACATAAGTTTATCACCTTTTCTTTGTTAAATTTTTAAGCGAGTTTATTTTTAGTAGAACTGCATTTCTTGCGTGATCTAATTGGAAATCTGTGATTTAGTTCTGATGAAGTGATCAAATTGACTGATCCTATGACAGATTGGAAAAACAAAGGTCTTTCTCAGAGCTGGTCAAATGGCGGAACTAGATAGTCGCAGGAGTGAGCTCTTAGGAAAATCAGCATGTATCATTCAGCGAAAAGTTCGTTCATATCTGGGTCGTAAAATCTTTATTTTGATGAAGTGGTCTTCCATACAAATCCAAGCATTATGTAGAGGTTGCATTATGTGTTTTCTTTTGGGTTAATTTAGGGCCCCCATAATCATATTTAACTTCAAAATTGATACTGAACTGCAAGAATGCAGGAGAGATTGCTCGCCATCGTTATGTGAGCTTGAGGAGAGATGCTGCCTGCCAGTTGATCCAGAAAAAATTGCGAACTTATCTTGCTAGAAAAGCTTACAAAACCATTTACTCCGTGGCCATTTCCATACAAACAGCCATGCGTGGGATGGCTGCTCGGTGTGAGTTTCACTTCAAGAAGCAGATTAGAGCTGCAATTGTAATCCAGGTAAAACAATGTTGTTGCAGCCTTGAAATTCAAAGCATTCATTGCGTTTTGTGTTCCCTAGTTATTAGTCGACTTTTGTCAAATGCTGCAGTTTTAAGCAGTCTCCTTCAGGGTCTGTTTGACATTACTTCTGGAAAACTGCTTATGGCACTTATCACTTATGATGATTGCTTCTTATTTAGCTGTTGAGTAAGCATGGGTCTTCTTTTGTGATATTTATGTTTCATTAGTGGTGAACAAACCCTAGAGCAGTTGCATGTCCTTTAACCAGATTCAATTGTTGATAATGTAAGACACGATAGTTTACTGGTATCAATTCATTCTACCAGATCACAAGCATAGAAGCACAGATCCTGCTGACAGGTTTCCATGTCTATCTGGTACTTGCAGTTTTGCAGTTTAGTTGAGGAATGGTTTAGTAGAAATGGATTTTAGTTTGGAAAAAGAATCTGTTATTGTTTTGTTCCCTTAATTGTAATGAATATGTTTTCATGTTTTAGTGGTTCTTTGCCTTTGCTCCAGCTTGTTGTGATGACTTTGAGGCATATGCCATCTTGCTTTATGGTTAGTTTTTGCAATTTGATGTGTTAATGTTTTAACTAATAGATTTTTTCTCTTAATAGAGTCACTGCCGGGGATATTTAGCTTTCCATCAGTATATCAGAATACGTAAAGCAGCAGTTGCTACCCAATGTGCCTGGAGAGGGAAAGTTGCTCGTAGAGAGCTGCGGAAGCTTAAAATGGTATGGCCTGTTCTCGTCCTGCCTTCTGCTTTTAGATTCAACCTAGAATATAAGTGTTTTTAAATCTTCTTGTTGAGCATTTTTTTTCAAGTGATCATGTGATAATTTACTTTTTATATGCTTTTCTAATTTGAGTTTTAAGTCTTGATTAGTTATGTTTATTTCATAATATTTCAAATTAAAATGTGGTGCCATACTAGCATCAAATAAATTCATGGTATTGGATATGGTCAGGGTTTTGGTTTTTGTAGTTTGGTTGGGTTAGTGCCAGGTAGCTTGGATGAAGTACTGGTACCAGAGATAATAGGATATGCAAAGTTAAATATTTATTATTTTATTATTGTTAATAAATAATTATTAAGTATGTAATTTTATAAAAAATAAAATTAAATGTCATACTTTTCTTTTACAAAAATAATTAATAGTAAATAAATAAACATGTCTATCTTAAGTTACATAAGTTTATAAGAACCTTAAATATTTATCCACCCCCTAGATTTCTTTAGCATAGTTTTCAGTTATGCTAATCTTTTCTCCATTGACTTGTTAATCTATTTCTCTTTACCTTTTTTGATTTGTACTTATCAAATACATATTTTATTTTTATTTAGACATTTTATTAATCCAGTACATTCTTGATATCCAAATGTTTGAATCCATTGGTATGCTAAGTGGTTCCCTTTGGTACCCTTTTTCCCCTTTGCTGCATATTTCAGTTAACGATGCACAACATCTTCCCTCTTTGTGGAACTTGATTTAAAACCAAGAGCAACAACTTGCAAATTCATGCTGCTACAAACCATCCAAATAAACTCGTGTTTGATCCATTGATAAGACCTTTACTCCAACAACCCCCTTCCAGTGTGCTTCGTGAAATGAAGAAAACTGCAGTAGAATTACAGGGGAAAAGGAAATAGAATAAGATAACAGAAAAATATAGAAGGAGAAGAAGTGCACTCGGAAGGCTCCGCAGCTCTCCCGCACAAGCTTTCCAGCCGCGTCTAATAAATTCCAGCTCGGCCCTTTCTCTCCAGGCCTCCTCCTTTTAACCACCCCTTCAATGAAGATCCTTGGATTTAGAGTCGTGGGCCCCTTCCCAGTTTATTCCCCAGCATATTCCCCTGAGATCTTTTGAGTAACAACCGTGGGCCCCTCTCCAGTTTATTTCCCAGCATATTCCCCCAGTCCGTTAGGCCTGACCAGCTGCCCCTGGAATATTCCACCCAGCATATTTCCCCTAACAGAATATTACAGTTGTGTCTGTGGTCAGACATAGATTCTATCACTCGTCACCCCTTGAGAATCAGTCTTGTCCTCAAGACTGAGGAGAACTGATTATAGTTTGTGAATACTTCCCCCCACATCGCTGCTGCCCCAGGACGCCTTTGCAAGTTTTTTAGCCTTGGAGCCCTTGCTGCCTGATGTTGTTTAGACTGATGCCACCACTGATTATTTGTCTTGATCAAGTGTGGTCCAGCCAAATCATTCAAAGCTTCTCCATCTCAGCCCAATAGATTCAGCTTGGCCTTATGCATTGGACAAAAAGACACCAGCTGTGTGCCACGAACATCTGCACCCATGGGCCGCATGCAGTAGTGTAGCCTTCCCAGCCCAAGCAGCAAGGACCACCCCTGTCTGTCATTTATGATGTGTGGCTCCCCATCGTGCTTGAATTTGTGGCCACCCCCTTGATGTATAACAATCATGATAAATAGCCATTGCAAGGTACGTTCAGCTGCATACTCTGCCCAAAAGGATGAAGCATGTGCCAGGGCCTTCTTTTGAAAAGCAGCGAGCGTGGACAACCCCCCCTCAAAGTCTAAGGGAGCTTTTGGGTTTAAGCTCATGGAGTCCTCATAAAGCGGACTAACCTTCTTCATGTACTTAGTACTTCCCATTTGCTGTAATTGAGGGCGTCTATCCCTTGTTGGTGCTAAGCTCATTTTGCAAATCAGAAATGAGCTTGCCTTTCTCTTGCCATTCAGAGAATTTTGTTATAAGCATCGGTCAAGCTTGGATACAAATCCATTAAAGCTGCAGTCATGCTTCTGTTTGGGGGCACTCTAGACAGAACAAACAATCCCTTCACAAGCTTCTGGTGATCTAGAACTCCACTTTGGGCAGTGTATTCCCAACCCACCTGTAGACCGTGTCGGCTGAGTTTGTCATTAAACGTCTCCCTCGTGATCAAATAGGCTGACACCTTGGTCGACTTCTTAGCTTCCTTGTCATTATAGCGCATCTTGTCAGGCACGTGAGAGCACGAAAAATCTTCCAACACATTAGCCACCGCTCTTGCGGCATTACGACTGTGCTTGCTCAGCCCCCTCTTCCTCTCCTGCTGTTCAAGCACATGAAACTTCCTCAATGTTTCGTCCTTCAGTTGTAGAAAACACTGTTGAATGGCAGGCGAAACAACAGAAGCTGAACCATCGCTCTTGCGGCATTACGACTGTGCTTGCTCAGCCCCCTCTTCCTCTCCTGCTGTTCAAGCACATGAAACTTCCTCAATGTTTCGTCCTTCAGTTGTAGAAAACACTGTTGAATGGCAGGCGAAACAACAGAAGCTGAACCACCTATATCATCACCAGTGTGCTTTGTTCCAGCCCCTTTAAAAGGAAATTGGATGTTCCTTAGCTCAAGTACTCGATTAGCTAACCTTTTCTCTTTTTTTTATAAAACCTCCCAAGGAATGCCCAAACATCAACAAGGGACGCATCCAACTGCCAAGCTTTGATAAAAGCATGTCGTGATAAGGTCGGATTATGAGATAGACTCTCATTCTCCACCCAAAACTCACTGCTGTCACCTTCAGGCAGGAAGCCCTAACCTGCTGGGGCAGGTTTGTAACTCATTGTTCTTGTGAAAATGAGTTTTGAAGTCGTTGTAATGTCAACATGTAGATTAGTGTGCTGAGAAGCCAAGTGCACAACCCGTTGGTAAGTACTACTGACTAAAGCCACAACTACACAACAAGTCTCTTTCCGTGAACATATGGAACTGTTTGAACCATCCTCGTCAATTTTGATCCTAGCGCCTTCTCCCCCCCATGATGCTCTTTCGGCATATGCACGCTGAATATCACCATGCAACTTCCAGATACATAAGAAATTTCCAGCTAAACAGGTGATAACCTTTGCAACCTCAGAGGCCTCCTTTAACAGCGTAGCAACCCACCTAAATGCCCCCAAACTGTTGCATTCCTTTGACAGCCCCGACAAAGCCGCAACAAACCCATAGATGGAAGTAATGCTTTGAGGACAGAGCTTTAAAACACAATTGCCACGTGTATTGAATACGGATCCCGTAGGTAGTCCATACATTCAATGTAACTTGATTGTGTTAGTGCCGATGTTGTAGCTGTCTTCCTCTCTTACAATTTTCCTGTACGGTTTATCCTGAGGCTGTTGTGGCTGAGTCAAAAATCGAGACCGCATCCCATGCAATGCCAACCCTTCACCATAGAACTGGGCACTTAGAACTCGCTCCTTACTATGAATCCTGAAAATGCTGAAATGCAGCTCGACACCAATAGTCCCAACAACAAAATCAAATTCATCTCTTGCAAATATCAAGTTCGCAGCCTGCTTCATACTAATTCGTAACTTGTTCTTTGACTCTTCTGTGTTTGCGCCTCCTTTGTTAATTCGTACCTGGTTTGAGTCCATATGCGATTTCTTCTTCCTTGTCGGCCCGTAACTTTGAATCTGCCAACTAACTTTGCTGACATCTGCAGATGGCTCGTCTTGTTCATTTTCAGTCGTCTTTGCTGACAAAAACTCGTCCAGGTCGGTTACGCCCAACATCCCGAGTGCGTGCCTCTTGGCCCCCCTATTGTCGTCTCCGTCTCGTCGCATGCCGATCTCCTCCCTCGGCCGATCATCTTTCTGTAGAAGGTAGAAAGTAGGAAACTCACCCTGCGCATTGCCAGACTTTTTTTCCGCTGAGTATACGTTTGGCCCCTTCATTTTGCTGGTCCCCTTTGAATGGTGCTTCCTCTCGAGATGTTCCACCAGAGACATGAGAATGCGCAAGTCGCATTCCAACTCCAACCGACTCATATTGCTATGTCGGAGAGTAGCGTTTATTTCCCCAAGTCCCTGGTCCACCTTGTCGAGCCTAGTCATCATCTTCTCCCCCAAGAGGCATATTATCTGGCAGATCGGACCAAATGATTGGACCTTTACTCCAACAACCCCCTTCTAGAGTGCTTCTTTGTGAAATGAAGAAAACTGCAATAGAATTACAGGGGAAAAGGGAATAGAATGAGGCAACAGAAAAATATAGAAGGAGAAGAAGTGCACTCGGAAGGCTCTGCAGCTCTCCCGCCCAAGCTTTCCGGCCATGCCTAACAAATTCCAACTCGGCCCTTTCTCTCCGGCCCCCCTCCTTTTAACCGCCCCTTCCATGAAGATCCTTGGATTTAGAGCCGTGGGCCCCTCTCCAGTTTATTCCCCAGCATATTCCCCCAGTGTGTTAGGCCTGACCAGCTGCCCCTGGAATATTCCACCCAGCATATTTCTCATACCCTTAGGGTCTTTTTTTTGCCCTTCTTGTCATCATAGAGCTACTAAACGAGATAGGTTCTTTTAAGAAATTCATTTATGCCACCAAAAAATTGTTTTTTATCTTTGTTTGAAGGCATCCAAGACTTGTTAGGACAACTTCGGGTGGTTTATTTCTTATTAGGGGCTCACTATTGTCTTGCACAAGATGAAATAAACACAACCACCCTGATTCTACAACCCTTATGCATGTGCATATTTGATCGCCTCTGCCTTCAGAAGATGTTTAGTTGAATGATAATGGTTTTAATTTAGTGGATAACAACATATGATCTCTATTACAATGGAGGATTTGTGACCCAAATACCCAAGATACCTCTGAAGGAGGTCTTGGTGTTTATTTATAGTGAATAATAAAAATGACATAATACCTAAACTCGAATGTGAGACTCACATCTTCTAACACTCCCCCTCAAGCTACGTGTACCTAGCTTGGATACATAATAAAACAAAAAGAAACATCCCTTAACATTCCCCCCCAAGCTGGGCATGCCCAATTTATAATAAAAATAAAAAAAACTAAAAACAGAAAAAACATAGCTGCAAAGAAGTTCGATGGTAGTCGAGAAATAGCTAAAAGGCCCGATGGAGATCCGGGCAGCGACAAAGGGTTTTGATAGAGGGTTGGGAAGCTCGACGGAAATCTGAGCATCAGCAGAGGGTCCCGATTGAGATCCGGACAATAGTGGAAGGTCCCCATGGAGGTCTGGGTAGCGGTGGAATGACCCAATGGAGATTCGGAAGCCTGAAGGAGATCCAGGTTGGGGTTCAACGGAGATCCGGACAGGAGGACAGTGCAGTAGAGGGGTCAGCGCTGGGTGGCGCGTGCAATTGCAGAGGGTGGTGTGGCTGCTGTGCAGTGAAAGGGCAAGTGGGCATTGCAGCTGGAGGAGGGGGCCCAGTTGCTGGGACGCGTAACGAGGGGCGCCGCAGCTGGGTGAGGGGCGGCAGCAAGAAACTAGGACCGGCAGGCCATGGGGCCGCCGCCCCCCTTGGGGGAAAAATACCTTTCAGGTGGGAATAGGAGGGTAAGAGTTAGGGTTTGAGATCCTATTCTGATACCATGTTAGAGTGGAGAAGCTGTGACCCAAATGCCCAATATACCTCCGAAGAGAGGCCTTGATGTTTATTTGTAATGAATAATAAAGATGACATAATACCTAAACTCCAATCTGGAATGTTGTGGGTAATGCTCTTAGAATGGACTGGTTTGGAAGTCATTTTTCAGTCGTTATGAATTAGATGTTACTTGTAACAGAATGGTTTGATTTGTGTTCATAATAATTTTAGTTGTTATTAGGGTTGGTATTAGGACTTGCTTTTTGTCCCACAAAACTAGGCAGTATCATTTCATAATTAATAAGACGTGGAAAATATCTTTCTTGCTTCTTCAAAAAATTGTATGTGTATCTGTTTGAAAGCAGCAGTGGAGTAATGGCATCCAGTAGATGCTTGGTATGTGGTGCCTACTTACCATTTTGAAACATCCAGGCTTCTTTGTACTTATTGTATTTTCAAATTTAAGAATTTTTTTTCAAGTGTAGGATGCAGGTTGGCTCTTACTAGACTTACTTTCTCCTTTATTTTCACTACCAGTGTTGTACATTGAAAAATTTCTTTCTTTTTTTTCTTCCTGCAGGCTGCCAAGGAAACTGGTGCCCTCCAAGCTGCTAAAAGTAAGTTGGAAAAGGAAGTTGAAGAACTTACTTGGCGACTCCAACTGGAGAAACGCATGAGGGTATATGCTAATTGTTTTCAGTTCACCTTCTGCTGAATACAGCACTCATGATTTCCATTTTTTCACATGTCAAATGCATGTGTGGTTGAATGATTTTTTAAAGCTTGTGTGACCTTCCCATAGAATTATGCTTTTTAAAACACGTACTTACCTTTTAATATTTGGCTATTTGGAAACAAAGTTAGAGGTTACATCCCAAAAATATTTTACTATGTTATCTATAGTTCTTTTATTCACCTTTGTAGCTGAAGTGCCCCTTGGAATTGTTGAAGATGTGTTACTTGTTGTATTTGTTGTCAACCAAGTCATTGAAGTGTTTTTGAGGTGATTTTCAATGATTGAGAAGTTGCTGAGGTGTGTTGAAGTAATTCTGTGCTTTATTATGGAAATCTGGAATTCTGAGTTGGGGCTGAATTTTTGGCAGTGTCTTCTGTGTATGCTTCATAACAGGTTTGAGTTTGAGTCATTCTGGGCTCCATACGTGTAACCTGCTTCTGTGTACGTGTCATTGGCAACCTGCATATGTGTCTGGAAACTGCGTATGAGTCATCTGAAGGTGCATAAGTGTCATTTGGGTCTGCGTATGAGTGATTAGACTCTGCGTATGTGTCATCAGGCCAGCGTGTATGTGTCAACACCTTGTGAAAAATCCGAAAATCTGTTGGATGAAGTATCTTGAGAAAAGTTAATCAGGCGATGCTAAAGCTCCTCTCCAGTGATCTAAAGCTCCTCTCCAGTGATCAAAACATCACAAATCATCTGTGATTCAAGCTATATAAAGATTCCATGATACCCGCATCATGAAGAATAGGATCTTTCATAAGATCAACCGAATGAGGAAGAACCAACATGCATTTAATCTTGTTTTCAAGAGTAATGCAGATGTTTCATTGGGACAATGCGCTGTTCTTCAGATCCAAAATCACATGCTAATTAAGCTGTGGTGCTAGCTGAGTTTTTCGAAAGTCTGAGATATTCTGAAGCTGAGTTTTGTGATGGGTTGTGCCGCGAGCAACTGCTTCATGCGGCGAGCAGTTTTGCTGAGTTCTTGTGCATGCAGAATTGAAAAGTGATTTCTGTTGAGATTTTTGAAGTTCAAATGAGTTTTATCTCTGATGTTGTCTGCTGTGAAGTTTGAAGCTGATTGTTTGAGAAGATGAAGTGCCGAAAGGGTACATCGATAACTCAATGTGGAGACACTATCCACGTTGGACATCTTTTTGATAAAAGTGCGTAAAAATGTGAGGTTTCCTGAAGCAGTCATTTTATAATCACTCCTTCGGTTGACAGGACAAAAAGGTTTCATCGTTTTCCATTTGAAGATACTGATTTCAATGAGAGCAATTTAGTGCTCTTAAATTAAGCACTTTTAGATGAATTGAGGATGTTGAGTATTGCATGTGCGGGACAAATAAAATATTTCCACTGCTGTACAAAAAAGATACACACGATACTGAGGAGGTATGTGAGAAGAAGAGAAGAAGTGCCTGGGACTGAGGTAGCTATTATACGAAGATCTATTTTTGCTCGAGTTCACAGTGTTGAGTTTTGAGAGACGAGGAGAAGCAAACCAGCAAAGAGTTCTGTGTGCTGTGAGTTGAGCAGTCTGAGCTCTTCAAAGTTTAATCACTAGGTGGATTCTGAAGCGACCATTCTTGAAGAAGGCGAGCCTTTGTTCTCTTATTTTTATCTTGTTGGTTCGAAGAGGAGGTTCACACATCTGTTGCTGAAACAACTTGCATCTGAAAGAAGGCCTGACTACATCTGGTGCTGCTTATCTTTCATTGGACCTGTCGGGAGACAGTGTAACCTGCGGGTGCAGTATTTGCTGGGAAGCATGGGCTTAGGATAATAACTGACCCAAACCACTTGTATTGATAACAAGATATTACTGGAAAATCTGGAATCAGAGATAACAACTTGCTGCAGCAAGGAGTAGGCTCACACATTGTGTCCGAACCTTATAAAAACCGTTGTGTGCCTTACTGTTCTTTACTTCCACATTATTCGGGTAAGGCTGAGTTCAAATCACTTGAGAGGGTCAAATCCGAATAGACAACAGGGGTTAATCTCAAAGAAAGAAATTGTAACAAGAGAGCTACACCGATTTACCCCTCCTCTCATTGTGTAGCCATTTGGTTCACCGGGACTTTCAGTAGCACTTATATCTTGTATCCAAATTGTTGTAGGGCCGTCCAGCATTCAATGGTTGAGGAGCCACTAACTTAAAGTGGTGGTTATGATTTTTATAGATAAATCATTTTGTTTACGAGAACAGAAAGAAAAAGTCGATGAGGAAAATCAGAACGAGCGTGCTTCAAAAGAAAAATAGAAAGGAAAAACACAAGCTTTAACATGCTTCGGCCCAACAGACTCCGGGCTGGTTCCCTCTTGACATGTTTGTCAGTGTGAAGTACCATATCCCACTACAGTGTAATAGATTGATCTATGAAGTAGCTTGCCGCCTTGCTTACTGCATAATCAATATCACAAAATGCCTCCATATTAGTGTGCCCATGATTATTAATACAACAGTCTCAGGGCTAGTTTCCTCTTGACATACCTGACAGTGTGAAGTACCATATCCAACTGCAGTGTAATAGGATGATCACTGAATTAGCATATCTTGCTTACAACATAGACAATGTTTGGTAGAGTCATAGTAAAGTAGTTTAGTTTGTTGACAAGTTGACGATACCCGTCAGGTGAGGGAAATACATCTGCATGAAGTGATCTCTCAGGTGGCTCAAGAGGAGTATTAATGATGTCAACACAGTTCAATTCTTTTTCCTGAATCAAATCCAACACATAGTTTCTCTGTGATAATATAAATTTCAAACTGGCAGGATAATGAGACAAGGTTCACCCAGTCAAGTTGGATGCACCTAGATTTGTCTACAGACCAAATACTATTCTAACACAAAAGTTCCCATGTCACTGCAACATCTTTTGACTATGCATATGAAATGGTTTCTCATGGCTATGGAAAATTTTTCTCGCCCTCCTTGCATGTTCAGCTTGCATCGCTTGCCTAGTGGGACCAATGACCCGGCAGTTTTATTTTTGTTTCTGTATGTTTCTGTCTTCCATTGGTGATTGTTGGCTACATGCTGTTTTTTCTCAAAATACCAAAGCCTGAATCTAATTCACGTTGAATGGTGAGGGCTCATGATTTTGTTTGTTGAGTTGTGGGGCATAGATTCCTTATGTGGACATGTCTTCTCAGCAACCTCCATCAATCTGTTGGGTGAAAAATTATTGATGGGATCTTTGTTTTCTTGATGTGATGTTGATTCTATTATCACCTTTGCTTTTGGGTGTTTCTTGATTCAGTTTTTACCTTTGCTTTTGGGTGTTCTGAAACAATCTTGCCCTGTCTCTCTACTTTTCTAAAACATGCGTGTGCACGCGCACACAGATGTCTTTTCTGTTTCTAATTGGGGACCTGCTGCAATTTTTCAGGCTGACATTGAGGAAGAAAAAACACAAGAAAACACCAAATTGAAGTCTGCCTTGCAAGAGATGCAGCTTCAGTTTCAGGAAACTAAAACACATCTAATTAATGAACTTGAGGCTGCAAGAATGGTTGCTGAGAAAACTCCTATCAGACAGGAGGTCTCAGTTGTTGACCATGAAATGATTAATAAGCTTACTGCAGAAAATGAAAAACTCAAGGTATGGTTTTAAAAGTATTATGTGTTCTCTCTCTTGTTGATGTTGTGGCGGTTTCTTGATTCAATTATTACCTTTACTTTTGGGTGTTTTGAAATGGTGTCCCATTTGAGTTGGGCCTTGGTCCAGTGTCAGTTATGTCCTTGGTTTTCATGTATCACGTACTGTTGGGCAAAAGTCCCTTAAGGTAACATTGCAATATTTTTGGGTTGATTGTGTGTGTTCACAAAGATCTAAGACAAAGGAATAGATGCCTTAGAAGCGGAACTGAAAATTGCGTACACAAGGTGACACTGTTTTGCGAAGACTGGGTTTCGCGAAGGTATGGATCATTGCGAGTGGAGCATCGTGAAGATGCAAAGGTTTGACGGTATTCTCCGCGACTACAAGAAGCTTCACGAACGAGAAATTACCATGGTGCTTCACGAAGACAGGGAGCATCGTGAACGAAATGGGAGAGCATCGTGAAATGGTGATGTCGTGGATGAAAGCTTCCGGAATCGGTGGAAATGCCTATAAATAGGCCTCTATCTTCTTCATAAAACTAGCAAGTCTTAATGGAGATTCTAAGGCTTCGGAATCGCAAAGGTGATTCGCGAAGGTGGTTCTTGCGAAAAAGTTCGTGAAAGCTATAAAAAGCTAACCGAAAGTTGTGAGTTTTGCGAAGGCTAAGTGAGCTTCGCGAAAGGAAGGAGCTTCGTGAAAGTTGTGGTCTTCACGAAGGCTAAGTGAGCTTCGTGAATGGAAGGAGCTTCGTGAAGGCAGTGAGCATCACGAAAGTGTTCAGAAGGAATTGTCTAGTGAATCTGTGGTAAAGTGATATTAATCAAGTGGGTGAAAGTGGGACTTCAACGGAGTATCTATCTACAACCGAGGATGCATTCATTATCACTAATGAAGAGACCTACATGTCCATAAACTGTGTGTGAATTCTTTTCAAAACAGTGAGTAAAGAAAGAAGAAGAATGTGATTCTTTCCACCGGCAGTGAGCCATCGAAGGAGAGTTAGGGAGTGATCATTGGGAAAATAGTGATCTGATCCTAAACTTTGTAAAGGTAGTGAGTCTGGGCATAGAAGTGATCTTGCCCGAACAATATTTTGGCAGTGAGCTTTAGTGGATTTGGTACATCGACACATTGTCGTTGTATGCTACTTGGATGTAACCCAGTGAGAGTGAACCAAGTAAAATTTGTGTGTCTTTGTGTTTGTTTTTAAGTTTTATTTCCAACGCATCATCATCAGATAAAGAATGAAAGAATAAGATTTGCATAAACACTTAAAAGAAAATAAAGTGACCCTCATAAAAATCCTGTGGGCAGGAAGAATTTTGAGAAGAATATTCATATCCTGATTCACCCCCCTCTCAGGGTATCTAGGCCCCTTTTGGATCTAACACGTACTCTATGCATTCCGTTCTACGTGAATAATTCTTGTTTTGTCTCTTCTAAAACGCGTCGGGTGCCCCTCTCAGGGTATCTAGGCCCCTTTTCGTATATCTCATTCACAATTGCCTTCCATTTGTTGTAATATGGTGGAATCAAACAGCCCCCCCCCCTCCCCGCTGAAGAGAGAATAACTGCTTACAGTGTTTCGAAACACGAGGCAATTTATTGGTCCCGCAGAACATGAGAAGAAAAGAGTCTCATAGCTTCTTGATAGCAGTCGCATTCTTGAAGACATGTTTTACAAACTTATCTACGGAATTGAGAAGAAGGATTCGCCTGGACATGCCTACAGACCAGATATATGGCTATTTGAACACTAAAGTTCCCATATCATAGAAGCATCTTTTGACTGTGCTTGTGAAATAGTTTCTCATGGGTAGTTATGGAAATTTTCTCTCCCTCCTCACATGTTCAGCTTGCATTGCTTGC
This sequence comes from Viscum album, assembly GCA_963277665.1. NCBI lineage: Eukaryota > Viridiplantae > Streptophyta > Magnoliopsida > Santalales > Viscaceae > Viscum > Viscum album. The sequence continues at coordinate 570,524,059 of OY728158.1, read as the reverse complement.
CTAGTGGGGACTAACGACCTGGCTGTTTTGTTTTTGTTTCTGTATGTTTCTGTCTTCCTTTGGTGATTGTTGACTACATGTTTTTTTTTCTTCAAAACAACAAAGCCTGAATCTAATTCACGTTGAATGGTGAGAGCTCATGATTTTGTTTGTTGAGCTGCGGGGATTAGATTCCTCATGCGGACATATCTTCTCAGCGAACTTCATCAATCTGTTGGTTAAAAAATTATTGATGGGATTTTTGTCTCTTCTTGATGTGCTGTGGTTTTTTTGTCTATGTTGAGGCAGTTTCTTAATTTATTATCTCCTTTTCTTTTGGGCATTTTGAAACTTCTTTTTTTTGTCTCTCTACTTCTCTAAAACATGTGTGCACGCATGCACTCATGTTTTGCGAATTTCTAATTGAGGACCTGCTGCGATTTTTCAGGCTGACATTGAGGATGCAAAAACACAAGAAAACACCAAATTGCAGTCTGCCCTGCAAGAGATGCAGCTTCAGTTCCAGGAAAGTAAAACGCAGCTAATTAATGAACTTGAGGCTGCAAGAATGGCTGCTAAGAACATTCCTATCAGACAGGAGGTTCCTGTTGACCATAAAATGATCAATAAGCTTACTGCAGAAAATGAAAAACTCAAGGTATGGTTTTAAGTATTCTATGTTTTCTCTCTTTTTTGTTAGTGTTGAGGCAATTTCTTGATTCAATTATGACCTTTACTTTTGAGTGTTTTGAAATGCTGACCGAGTTGAGTTGGGTCTTGGCTCAATGTCAGTTATGTCCCTATCAGTAATAGAGTCATAGAGTCCCACATTGGTTTTCTCGTATTATGTGCTCTATGCATCTGTAAATATGACACCCAACCTCATATCGAGGTATGAAATTCCATTCTATCTGAAACATTCTTGTCTTGTCTCCTCTAACACACACACGAGCGCGCGCGCATGTTTTGCTAGTTTCTAATTGAGGATCTGCTGCAATTTTTCAGGCTGACATTGAGGAAGCAAAAACACAAGAAAACACCAAATTGCAGCCTGCCTTGCAAGAGATGCAGCTTCAGTTTCCGGAAACTAAAACACAGCTAATTAATGAACTTGAGGCTGCAAGAAAGGTTTCTGAGAAAATTCCCATCACACAGGAGGTCGCACTTGTTGACCATGAAATTATTAATAAGCTTACTGCAGAAAATGAAAAACTCAAGGTATGGTTTAAGAAGCATTCTATGTTCTCTCTTTTTTGCTGATGTTTAGGCAGTACCTTTACTTTTGGGTGTTTTGAAATGTTGACCCAGTTGAGTTGGGCCTTGGCCCAGTGTCAATTATGTCCTTACCAGTAATAGAGGCATCGTGTCCCGCATTCCCGCATTGGTTTTTATTTTCTATGCATCTATAAATAAGATGCCCAACCTCATTGAGGCATGGGATTCCATTCTACACAAAACATTCTTGTCTTGTCTATTCTAAGGCACACATAGACACACACACGCGTGCACATGTTTTACTAGTTTCTAATTGAGGATCTGGTGCCATTTTTCAGGCTGACATCGATGAAGCAAGAACACATGAAAGCACCAAATTGCAGTCTGCCTTGCAAGAGATGCAGCTTCAGTTTCAGGAATCTAAAACACAGCTAATAAATGAACTTGAAGCTGCAAGAAAGGTTGCTGAGAAAATTCCTGTTGCACAGGAGGACCCAGTTGACCATGAAATGATGAATATCCTTACTGGAGAAAATGAAAAACTCAAGGTACGGTTTTATAAGTTTTCTGTGTTCGCACTTTTTTGTTCCAATTCAATTTGTATTCGTACTTGTTAGATAAGTATTCGCTGTATCCATTTTGTAGTCTTTCTGATTGGTGCTGTAGGTTTTGGTGAGTTCCTTGGAAAAAAAGATTCATGAAACAGAAAAAAAATACATGGAGACAAGTAAAGTCAGCGAGGAACGTTTGAAGCAGGCTTTAGACGCAGAGTCAAAGATAATTCAGTTAAAGACTTCAATGCAGAGGTTTTTTTTTCTAATTGACTGCTCCAAACATCCATGATCCAGCAACTTCATCAAAACTATTGAAAATTATATAATAGTTGGTACATGTTGCATGAATAACTGTTTCTGATTGGGGTTTAATCTAAATTTTGCTTATTTTTTCCGTAGTCTGGAAGAAAAGCTAGCTGACATGGAAATTGAGGATCAAATTCTTCAGCAACAAACATCAATGAAATCCCCTGTTAAGAAAATGTCTGAACATTTAAGTATTATGATAGCTCAGGTAAATATGCTGCAAAAAAAGTTCATTTTCCTTTTTTGGATGTTTTTAGGGGAGATTGTTAGGTCTTCTAGTTTTACCATGCGACCACAATAAATACAGGGCTTAAACTTGCCATGTTGTCAAGAAAGCCCTTGCCTCATGGGTTTGTTTTCCCTTTTCTACATTATTTCTGTGGTTTTTTTATAATTTTGTTCTGTTCTTCTGTGGCCTCTGGAAATCGGTCACCATGTAAGCAAAGAAAAATAAATCTTTGGTTATACTTGCTTAAACCATTTTTGTATCTTACATAGTTGGTCGCTGTTGTGGTGTTTTTCTTCTACTGTTGATGGTAAGGTTATTTCAATAGGAATTGCCAAGTGCAACGCCCAAAAGATTTGCTACAGAGGCTGATAGCAAGTTGAGGAGATCCTACATTGAAAGACAGCATGTAGGTGCTTAAAATATCAATGTTGTTCATTACCTGTGTATTTGATCTCATTTTTTGTCTCTGTGCATACATGTGTGTTTGAAGTTCTTGATGTGTAGCAACTTGCATTCACTTGATTTTCATTTTTTTAATGGACTGATGGTGCCTAGATGTAATGCAGGAAAGTGTAGATGCTCTTATTAAATGTGTGGGGCAGGATCTAGGATTCTGTCATGGTAAGCCCATTGCAGCATTTACCATATACAAGTGTCTTATCCATTGGAAATCCTTTGAAGCAGAGAGAACTAGTGTATTTGATCGTCTTATCCAGATGGTTGGTTCTGCTATTGAAGTAAGTTGGTTTGCATTAACACTTGTTTAATCTTCTTTCTGATTTGAAAATATTTAAATCATTACAAATTCTGTGAGGATGACGAAAGATGCCCACTGCAATTTTTAGATAATTCTTGCTGGAAAAAATATAATGTTTTTTTTTTTTTTTTGCAGAAGTTCTGTGCTGATTTCTCTCATTTATCAGGAATAAACATTTGCTTAGTTTATATTCCAAATGCCTGTCCCCTTGTGCAACTTTAGTTTTTAGCCCTCATAAATGTGACTTGACTTTTTTGAATGCAGAATCAGGATAGCAATGATCATATGGCTTACTGGCTTTCCAATTCATCTACGCTATTGTTCTTGCTTGAGCGCAGTTTAAAAGCTACCAGCACTGGTGGTGCAAATCGGAAACCTCCCACTCCGACATCACTATTTGGGAGGATGGCTCAAGTAATAATTTAACTTTTTTATTTAGAAGCACTTGTTTACATGAATTGATCAAATTGTTTTTCTATTATTTAAACCATTGGATGTTCTGTTTTTTAATGTGGCATTTCAATAGAGTTGAGATGCTGTTCTTCCTTTTTTGATTAATGCTGCTGTCTAAACAGGGTTTCCGTTTTTCGCCTTCCTCTGCCAACCTTCCAGTAGGTTCACTCGCTGTAGTGCACCATGTTGAGGCTAAGTACCCAGCGTTGCTTTTTAAGCAGCAGCTCACAGCATATGTGGAAAAGATATATGGGATTGTTCGAGACAATTTGAAGAAGGAATTGTCATCTTTGTTGTCCTCTTGTATCCAGGTATGTTGGATTGTTATTCTTTCTAAGATAATCTAGATGACCAGTTGCATTTGTTGGGTGCAAACCCAATCCCACACCGATTCCCACAAAAGGATGATGACTCACATATAAGCTTGGATGGGCAATTCCTCCTATCACCCATGGGTTTTAGGATGGAACCCCAGAAGGGCCTATGTGTTGGGCCCAAAAGGAGCTAGGGCTGAAGAAAATCGATCCTGACAATTGGTATCAAAGGGAGGTTGCAGCCCAGATGTGATGTAGGGTATTTCTCAAAAAAACCAGTTTGACAACGATAGCAGTTGCTCGTTTGAAGCATGTGAATCCATGGTGCCTTGTGTCGAAAGTCTTCCTGATAATTGACGGTCAGGCGGCGAGTCCCGGTGATGAGAAAACGGCGGTGCAAGATGGTTGGATCTGATGGATTATCGTTGAACGGGAGGCCTGTGTGGTCTTTGGTTTGAGGGGAGGATTGTTGGGTGTAAACTCAATCCCACATCGATTCCCACAAAAGGATGATGACTCACATATAAGCTTGGATGGGCAATTCCTCCTATCACCCATGGGTTTTAGGATGGAACCCCAGAAGGGCCTATGTGTTGGGCCCAAAAGGAGTTAGGGCTGAAGAAAATCGATCCTGACAGCACTTACTGTCTCAAATGTTATTATGGGATCTTTAATGCGTCTTGTTGGATTATTCTGTTTCTTTTCCCCCTCAATGTTATTGTGGTTGATCTCGGTTTTTTGGCTTTATATCAATTTAAATGATTCAATGGGTCGATTATTTTATATTTGAATTTGAAAGATGTTTAATTTAATTTGAAAACATTATTGACATGGTTATTGCATATAGTTCTTGCAACTATTCGAGCCAAGTTTTGCTTCTTTTGCATTATCCTTGCCCTTTCTTTGCATGTTCATATCAGTCATTGTTCTTTATCAGAGTTCCATTTTAGCACACCTTGATTCATAAAAATAAAATGTTGAGACAGCTTTTGTTGAGCATGATGCGTTTTGAGGATAAATTGTTAGGATGATGATGACATTCGTCTGCCTGGCCTTGGGTGGTGTCTGGTTCATGGATCTTTTTTTTTTTGTTAGATTCGTGTAAAGTTGAGTTTCTTTATTGTTTAAATAATTATATTTGTATTTGATTTCCCTATTTCTCCAACAGTGACTGTGTAAACCATTTTGCCTTTTGTTGAACCTTGGATGACAGATGCATTTGTTCTGTAAAGTTATTGTTGTCATTTTTAGTTTCATTTGCCAAATTCTCTTCATTTTTTTCCAGATTATTTGGGAAGGTAAGAGTTTGCATTAAGTTTTAACTTGATTTGGGACGTGGTCGTGGGATCAAGTCCCTGGGCCAGCAGGTTTACATGTATTTTCTTCTTTGCGTGTGTGCCGTTTTTGCAGTTGTACCCAACTTTTAATATATTGAATAGAAAAAAAAGCGAGTATGTCCCACATCAATGTGATGCCATGTTTAATGCGTGGGTTTAATTTATGGCTTCTCTCAAGACTGGACATTAATTTTCATTAAATACATGTTTATGCGTGTAAAGATGCTGCAGGTTGGGTTTGTTTTTTGTTTTTTAGGGTTTTCATTTCAATAATACCCTGTGTGATTTAAAGTCCACTTTCATTTGAAGTGTTTATTTTGGCCATGCACATTTCCCCAATTCTTCAGGCGCCAAGAATGTCAAGAGGAAATGTTCTGAAATCATCTGGGCGGTCGTTTGGCAATAATTCTCCAACTAGCCATTGGAAGAGCATGATTGACTGCCTTGATGGTGTTCTATGTACTTTAAAAGAAAATTTTGTAAGAACTGTTTTTTCCCTGTATAATATTACAACTATGATTTGGTTCCCTTTCTGTTTGAAGTGTCACGTTACTACAGTTGGCATTCTTCTAGGTTCCGTCAGTACTTGTTCGGAAGATCTTTACACAAACCTTCTCATATATCAATGTACAACTCTTTAATAGGTAATTGATTTTTTAATATTTTCCACCACTATCGGTTCTTTTGATGCTAAAGTGCTTTCCTATTTTTTTAGTAAGCGGAATATTTTCCAATTTTGTGTTGCTGCAGCCTTCTACTTCGCCGGGAGTGTTGCACATTTAGCAATGGGGAATACATGAAGTCTGGGCTAGCTGAATTAGAACAATGGTGTGGTCAAGCAAATGAAGAGGTAAAAGTTTTCTGGATTGATTTTAGTTTGATGTCATTTAATGTTAGGGAATTATAATATTTTATGTCTGTTACACTTTTCACATCCCATTTTCTGCTGGAGTTCTAGAATATATGTGTAGAACGGTCATCACAATTTGTTTCATTTCACACCATTTACATAAAAACAATTTGAATGAGGTTTAAGATTTCTTAGGGCCAAAACGCTTTCAGAACACAAAATGGGTTGTGATTTTTCTTAAACCGCATTTAGAATTTACTCCAAAATCACTTTAATCCGGAACAGATGGGCTGTTAGTTGCATGATTGGTGATGTTTCAGGCCATTTCATTCTCCCTTTAGCAATAACTCCTAATTTGAATGATGACTCCATTAATTGCAGTATTCAGGCTCAGCATGGGATGAACTTAAGCACGTGAGGCAAGCAGTTGGGTTCTTGGTATGTTTCTTTTGCTTAGGCAAAGCTGTAGTCATATGATTTGGTAAAAAATGCAATTTTATAGGAAGAGAGACACAAAAACCGCGCTCTCAAGTGAGGCTGGAGGCTTTATTTATAGGGAAACAAATACAAAAGATTAGAGAGATTTCAAATTCAAAATACATGGGATAAGCTTGACCCATTCAAACCTAACCTAAATATCTAATTATCTATAGTAGCGGGATTAGCATTATCTGGACTAGTAATTAATTTGTAATTTTAATGATAAAACTCATGGATAACTTGCTATTGTTGAACATGTGTGTCATGCAAGTTGGGTTGCTTTCATCACGTTTCCATGTTTTGTTTTCAATATCAAATAATAGTTGTGTTTAATAGTACTGAAATCGCTGGGTCTGTAGGGTTTACAAAATTTGCTTTCCTAGCCAAGAATTGGCGGGAAGAAGTTGTTTTCTGTTTGATAAATTGGTCATTTTTTTGGGTCTTATGGGTTGAAGTTGTTGAAGGTATCTTATCGTCCTATTTGCACCGTTCTTTTTTTTTTAAATTATAAATTTCATGGGCTTTGTTTTTTTAGTTGATTTTCAATCTATTGTTTTTTTCCCTGTGTTTATATGTTGATTGTTATTGAAGCCTACAATATGCATATCAATCAAGCATCCATGTTGCATTATGTAGCTTCTTTATGCCGGGAATTTTAGGTTGCATTTGGTTGTTGAAAACGTGTTGTGTTTTCATTTTTCAAAAAACATTTTTTGCCTCCATTTTCCAAAATGTATTGAATCATGTAAATGATTTTTTTTTACTCATCTTCATATTTCGTGTAAAATGAAAATGTTTAGGTGCACTTCTACATTGTGAATAATCGTGGTTTGGTCGATCTGCAGGTTATACATCAGAAGTCGAGAATATCGTTTGATGATATTACAAATGACTTGTGCCCTGTAACGCTCCCCTCCCCTCCCCTCCCTCTGTGTGTATCTGAGATTATCTTCTCACAAATGGTGCATTGGTGCACGCAGGTCCTCGGCGTTCAGCAGCTTTATCGAATATGTACGCTGTACTGGGATGACAATTACAAAACTCGAAGCGTGTCAGCCGACGTAAGTCAAAAAGTTCTGTAAGATTGTGTGCACTTGCAATTAATGCTTCGTTTGGTTTTATTTTTGTGCAGGTTATTTCTAGCATGAAGGTTCTAGTGTCAGAGGACTCCAATGAGGATGATGCCGTTGACAACTCTTTCCTGTTAGATGATAATTCGAGGTGAAATGTGAATGCTACCATGGAATCTCTCTCTCTCTCTCTCTCTCTCTAAATGGGTGTTGTGTATGCAGCGTTCCGTTCTCGGTGGATGATATATTGAGTTGTCTGGAAAAGAAAGATTTCTCGGGCATTACGCCTCCCACGGAGCTTCTGGAGAATCCAGGCTTCGAGTTTTTACAGGAATAAGGCAGTGATATCCCTGGTTTTTTTTTGTGAGGGGGGTTTGCACAGGGTCAGTGGTGTTACACACACTTGATGAGGTTCATTCTTTGAATTAGGTCAGTAGGAATTGTTTGGCAGGAAAGGGGCGGATGGAAAGAGGCTGGCTGACTCCCAGTCCAGCTTCCCTGATTTTTCTTGTGTTGTTTTCTGTTTGGGTAAAATGATGTGGTTTGGTTATTCAATTAATTTATTTTTTATAAATTTCCACTACCTTTTACTTCTCCACCCTTATCTAATTCACGTGTATGAATGAAGGATGAACCCAAAAAATGTTATAATTTTACTTCACCAACCACTTTGGATTGAACAGATAGATTCAGTCCCTCCTAAAAACCATCTCAATACAAATTCTGTCCGCTTATATATCAATTATTTTGATTATGTTGATGATCATGCAGTGTGTTTTGGTTAATCAATATAATATTTATTATGATATTTGGTCCTTCAATTGAGTTGGATGGAGGAAATGCAGTGGCATGTCATGTTCTTGATGTATTCATCTGAATTGATCAATTTGAGAATTGAAAATATGAATATGATTTCATAAGTCATTGTGGAATGTTTGAACCCATATATCGGGTTGAGTTGGATATGTTCTCCAAAGGTCATTGGAAGATGTGATTTTGGAAAGTTATGCCGAGTAGAGTTACAAAAGAATGAAGTTGCATGAAGTAACTTATAAAGTTTGTTGATTATAAATCATGGAAATGAAATTGGGCGACATTAAAATTGCATGAATAAGGTCGCCCCGAGTAGAAACGTTGAGGTGGGTTTTAAGAATCAATTATTTAATATATTTTAGATTTATAATTGTTTATTCACAATATTCAAATTATTAATATAAAAATAAGACATTTTTAGTTTATTTGGTAGCATTTCAATAATTTATTTGATCTTATTTGTATCATTATTATTTTTTATCATGTATATATATTATTACTAAATATTCATAATAATAAATTTTATTGTTATTATTATTATGATGATTATTATCATCATTATTATTATTCCCCTGTGATAATGTTCTATGAATAGATGTTGTACTGAAATGTCGTAGCATTTCATCGCTATGATGAGGAACTTGAAGGTGCCATGACAATATTATTGAATATGATCGGATGATATTGTCCTAGTCAATGGGAAATACACGTTTTCATTGTTGCGGAATCACCGGGAGACAGAACGACAGAAAACGAGAAAACGAAAGAAAGAAAAGCAACAAAGAACACGACGATTTACGTGGTTCGGGAAAAATCCCTACGTCCACGGGAGAGGCAGATTTTCACTATGATTCGGGAGCACAGAAATTACAGAGGATTTCCAACAACAAAACCCTAGCCCGAAATGGGCTACATATGAAGAAGACGGTCTACTGTTCTGAATAGTAGTCCGCGTTGCAACAGTGATCGGCGGCTCACTTTGTCAAAAGTGCTACAGTGTCTGTCGGCTGGAAGTCAAAAGCGCTACAGTACTGTTGACCCCGAAGTCCGCACCGCTACAGTACCCGTCGGTGTCGGTCGGTCAGCTCCGCGAAAGTTGCGGGCCACAAGCATTCGGCCCAACCGGATCGGGCAACACCAATCCAACATTCATGTCATTGAATGTTCCTATATGTAAACGTGTGTATTGATCCATGGACTTTAAGATTATCATCAATGGATATCATGACTCACATACTTTGGTGTATTGATGAAAATTGTGGTGACATATGCTCACGATAAAGTAGGATACGTTGAGAGCGTCACAAGTAATATTGCATTAATGAGAAATGCAAGACATGATTTATCCCTTCCGTCCCTTGATGAAAGTTGATATATCATGCCATTTGATGGGAATGAAATTGCCTAGATAAATCTATGATCACGGTGGACGAGTTCATTTTCAGAAATTCAAAGAAAATGACATCGACTATATAAATTGATGGAACCGGCATGCAACCTTCTTGATTTGAGATATCACAATAAAGAGGTAATATTGCATGGTAAACGTTCGTAAGAGGTTGGATGTCATTTTGACATTAACTTCTTTTTTTATGAGAGCCTTGATGTGTTTCTTGACACTAACCTTGGATTTTAGGCGGTTATGCCTAATGCCACTGACAAAGTGACCTAGATGGTCACACATCGAGTGTATCTGTAATCTCAGTTAAATTCAAGTATCGAATTTGATGAGTTGGAATAAATAATATTTATTCAGTTTAATTGATCACCATAATTTAATCACAAGTTATTCGAAAGAATAAGTGTGTTAAATAATAATAATAAATATTTATTTGCAATTTTAACGAATATAATATTTATTTATTAAATAAATAGTCATTATTCAAGGATCAGTAAATGTTGATGAAGGAAAGCGAACCGAGTTTAATGGTTCGATTGAAAATGGTATAAATGATATTTATTTATATTCTTAATGTATTGCACATGTTAAACGATTAATAATAATAATAATATTATTATTATTATTAGACATGGGGTCAACTAAGAATGGTTAAGTAGGGAAAGAGATTGCGTGCAATTTACCATCCTCAAACCCACCATAATAAATATCTAATTATAATACTTTTCAAAACAACTTTTGATGTGCACAACGGATAGAGACTCTCAAACCCTAGAGAGAGATCTAGTTCCTCCTCTATCAGGCCTTTAAGAGAACATTAAGAGCTCTTCCTCATTTGAGAAGAATTCTGGTGCGATCAACTACGAATAACGCAAGTGATTAGGATCGGTCGTGCTAGCATCTGACGATTCTATAGTAACGTTCAGAGATTCTGGTGCACATGTGGATCACCCCTAGAGGGATTCTACATTTGGATCTTGTAGCGCAACAACGGTACGATGAGATCTAGTTAATCAGATCATCAACAAAGAAAGAATTACAAGTTGAAGTAATTCTGTATCTGCTCATAAATTAATTATAAATCATATGTGAAGACCCTCCTCTTTTGGTTCCGATGTTTTCTTTTGCCAAGTAATCTATGGTTTTCATTGTACACGACGTTTTAATCACGTGCGACAACGATTACACGTAAATTATGACTAAAAGATGTGTTGGTCATACTATCTAAGGCGCTCCCGCTGTGTCCGGAACCTACCAGTGGTAGAGCGGTCACATGTTTAATTTATAATTATTTATTATTTATTGATTGTTTGCATGTATTTGCATTTTCTTTGACTCATATCGATTTGTTATTAATATCCACCATCACCCTCTCTTCCTTTCTTCATCCTCACTAACATAACCAACAAACACTTAAGATTTAAAAACGAAGAAACGTCTGAAGAACACCATTTGGAGGTGCCAAAGGCTTTGCTTAAACAAAACTTGACTACACGACGTGTATTGCCTGCATACACACCAAATATTATTGTTTTCACATTCGTACCTCACAATAAAGTCGGATAGATTCGATGAAATCAGATCCAATATTTGATAAAAGTGGATTGACATGTAGATCCATACAGATTGACACACAGCTTGAAGAACTACACGTCGTGTAACCACTCACTATAAAAAAATTGCAATTTAGGGACATTTTTTTTGCATTAGCGACATTTTAAAACATCGCTAAGGAATTTACTGACATTTCTGAAAAATGTCAGTAAATTAGTCATAAAATTGCCACGTTTTCTGTAAACGCGACTTTTTTTTAAATTCATGATATTGATCATAATTTTTTTTATATGAATCGTCACACCCTATCGACAACGATCCAACCCACCACCCCTCGTGTTCGACGTCACCTCGACACCGACTAACATCACCGATCGTGCCCCACGCCCAATGTGATTCCTCCAGGCGGGATTCAAACCCTGCACTGGTTGAGTTCCACTCCGACCCCTGACCAACCAATCTACATGTAATTTGATTATAAAAATATACATTTCTATATATATATATTAATATATTTCTGTATTAAAAACATTAATATATATATCTGTATATATATATATATATATTATATCTCTATATATATCTATCTACCTATATTATATTATATATATATATATTTGTATATTATATATATATATATTATATGCATGTGTGTGTTGATATATATATGTGCGTGTTTATAATATATATATATATATATATTCTGTGTTTATATATGTGTGTGTGTGTGTTTACTGGCGCACACACGCACACACACATGCATTTATTTATGTGTTTGTGTGTGTATATATGTATTATGATATTTAACTATATGTTAATGTATTTGTATATTAATATAAATTTATATATACACACATATATAATTATAGTTATATTTTTTTTACATATATGTAAATTAATAGAATTATAATTATATATATCTTATTAGCCACGCTTTAAAACACTGGTAAAAATATCACTAAAATAGTCGTGTTTTCTTAAAAGCGTCGCTAAATTAGCCATGTTTTCTGGAAAACGTGGCTATTTTTAAATGTAGCGACATTTTTAAATGTGGCTAACAAAACATCATTAAAATAGCCACATTTATTTGGAAAACGTAGCTAAATTATCGACATTTTCTAAAAAATGTGATTAAATTTAAAAATAGCCATATTTTTAAACGTAGCTAAAAAATATCGCTAAATTAGCCACACTTTTCTAAAACGTCGCTAAATTTAAAATTAGCCACATTTTTAAACGTCGCTAAAAAAACATCGCAAAATTAGCCACGTTTTTGAAAAACATGGCTAAAAAAACATCTCTAAATTCCAATTTTTTACAGTGGGTGTACACGATGTGTAGCACCCAGATTCTCCTGGTCGAGATCATGGGGTGTCCCAGCGTGCCGTATATCGGATACACGACATGAGGAATGATGAGCCATGCAACTCCGAGGCTGCACGCCGTGTATTCTTAGTACACGTCGTGTACCTCAAACTCGCCTGTAGCTGGCAACACACCTAGTCCCAAGGCGTGTGCTGTAAACATGGACAAAAGATAGTACACTTTGTGTCATATACTGCACGCCGTGTAGTCTTCTACAAAAAGTGTAGTTTTTCACAGAGAAAAATTAAATATATAATCAAATCTATTCATATGTGATCCTCATGTCATTTATTTGATAGCGCACGCCATGTCATAGGATTGATAATTATATATTAAAACAATTTCTATGTTAAATTTTGGATAAGAACACACAGTTGCCTCAAAGTACACTTGTGCACTAAATTAATTTTAAATGAAATTAATTTTGTTTAAAATTATGGATGATGACGAGTTAAGGATATTTGGATGAAATTGAGATAAATCGAATTAATTGGATTAATTCATGACACATTATCTTAATTAAAGAACGAATCAAATTAATTAACAACTAGATTGAAAATGTATGCTCGTTGCTTGGTGTGTGGATGATCATGAGCTTAGACCAACCCTTTATATGTGATTGGTTCCTTTTAATTTATTATTATTAAATTAAATTGATGGTATGTGTGTCATCCCCTCCCCCTTATTGTGTAAGGGTCTCTATGATCGCAATTTCTTTTATGTAAACCCCATTTATCCAATCCATTGGATCTCCTCACCTGTGTGTGAGTAAAAACTTATGTAAGGATGAAGCTCCTGGGTGAGAGGAGGTGATCTGAGTCAAGGAGCTGAGGTGAAGCCAATTGAGACTATACATAGGAGCCAAGGTGAAATGTTACAACACGAATGAAGCTACGGTTCAAGGTGTTTCCCCCTACGGTCGAAGGTTAGTTTATCATCCGCTAGATAAACTAACCATTAGAAAATCTCATGATCACACCGCTTATATTTTTTGTATTAGTTGCATGGTTAATTATTTATGTTTTTTGATTCTGTTTGATCGCTTAATAAATGACTTAACAAGCATACAAGATGGAATAAAATACAACCGTATTATGCATAGATGTTTTATCAGACATGGTTAATCACTTAAGAAAAATCCACTTAATATTAAAAAAGCATGTGAAAAGATAAAATGGGATTTACGCATAAGGATAAAAATTCCTCAATTAAAATATTAATTCGACATAACATTCCGCTACTAAATTTAGAAGTGACCTCATTGTTCAAAGTGCTTAACCAACCCAAGTTGGGGTGCTTTCAATTATTGTGGAACTTTTAGCTTGATGTTTTGTGTTGACTTAACTTGGTTCACATCAAGGGTTGACTGTTCAAGTAGGACTTGGTGTAACTGAGAGGAAAGTATTAAGGAAATATTTAAAAAAAGATTTCAGAATTGGGGAGACCACACAATGGATCAAAGTATTGCGAGTTAATGTAGTTGGAAAGCTACACTACCTAAAACCCTTCAAATAACTTGTTAGGCCTAAGTCTGGGTTATGAGAAGGGGAATATGGATCCTTTTCAATAGAATATCTAAGCGACAAGATATTCCAAAACCGATGATGAGGGATATTGGGTTTCAAAAAATAGTGGGAGAATAATGAAATTTAATTAAATTTAAATTTATTAAATCTATTTTTTGTATTCAAAACAAGTACTAATTATTTTCCCTTAATTTTGAGAAGTGGAAAATCAAATGACTTTGATAATATCACTATGATCCAAACAAGAGAAGGATAATCTTCTCACCAGTGTGGATTTCTAGGAATGGTATAGGTACTTGTGTGTTATAATATGCCACAAATGGAAATTATACATGTTGGAAACCACACTTCTTGAATCGCTTGCCAAAGAGGCTAGTGAGGAAGAAGTACCCCTTTATTTGAGGCATGTGGATGTCACAATGGTTGTCCAATGTTTCATGTTATCCTTCATGTCCAATGATCTTCTAAATTAATATGAGGATATGGATGTGTATAGCATCATTTCTCGCCTTCAGGATCTCTATTAAGATAAGTAGATATTAGAGAGATATGATTTCTCCAATGCAATATTCACATGCAAGCTCGGAGAGTTGGTGCCAAATAGGGAACATGTAGTCAAGACGACTAAAAACATTGAGCGCATAGACATCTTAGGGTTTAAGATCCCTAATGAGCTGCACACATATCTCATTATGTCTTCACTACTTAATTTTTTTTCTAGTTTTATTGTGAATTATAATACGAGCAAAGATAAGAAGACACCTTCGAACTTATTACTCTTATTCCCCAAGTTGATAAAGACATGGGGCGTGAAAAACCTGTGGTACTTATTGTAACACCCCGAGTTTTTCTAAAAATAAATAGAAATGCATGGAACTTTGTTTTAAGTAGATATTTATAACCAGCCTTTAAACATAATTTTTCCACTTTTATGTTTTGAATCTTAAGAATCTGTCATCTACAATTGTGTCCAGTAAGTTATTTGGAGTCTAATGAAACCAAATTGTTTTTTTGTGAATAGCAACATACCCTTATGAATAGTAATATGAATAGTAATATGACCCAAATAAATAGTAAATTTTATTATTATTTTATTTTCTTAAGGATTTAAGATAATAACATCTTGGTTAATTTTTCATTGTGATATAGAAGTAGTTATAGAATTAGAATTGTTAATTTTTGAATTAAGTATACTTTTATTTTAACATTAAATTAATAATATTTAGAAAATTATTTTCTAAAAATGGACTTCATTTTTTAATTCTATACATCAAAAAATGGTTAGGGTAAATTTTTGGGATCTTTATGAAATTTTTGAATTTTTGATGAATAGTGAAATACGATAAAATACCGTATAATCAAATTATCAGTAAAATACACTATTTATGACATCATAAGTGACGCAAGTCCACTTGGTTCAAACTCACATGCCATTATTACTATTTGAGGTCACATGAACGAAGACTATTCATAATCTTGGGAAAAAATATTATAATAATGATTAAAATAATGAAAAATATCCCCTCTCCACCACTATAAATACCACCCTCACTCTCCTCTTCTTCCCACACCTCTCAAGACTTGATCCATGCCTAAGTTCTGCCCAATACTCCTCACAAGTCTCTTCCCCACATCCTAGAGCTGCTGGTCTCACCAAAAGACCAAAACCAAATCCCCTAAGAAGGATCTCAAGGAGAAGAGATCAAGAGGTAAACATCCTCTTTTATTTTCTTCATTTTCTTTCATTTTATGTTATTATCTTCCTTTCCATTTGGATTATGTTGGGATATTTCATTCCATATCCCCCCTTACTATCCATATTATGTAAGAGTGATGAGATATCCCATTTTTCTCATCAAACTATTTTTATGAAATTTTAAGAGACGCCGTTAGGCTGCCAAATTTTCATGAGAAATTTCTCAAGTTTTCTTTTATTTCAAGATTCCTTTATTTTATTCTTCTTTACTCACCTCATATTAACCAAGAGGAATGGAAGCTCTAGAATCTTGTATATTCTGGATGTTCTCATGTTCATGAAAAAATCATCATCATTCTTCTACTCCTCTTCCACTTATTCAAGGAATTAAAAACATTGTCCATGATGTGTTGAATTACCAACATCGTGGACAATGTGATTTAATTTTTCTTTAAATCCTCCAAGTCTGGTCATAAAACCACTTTTATGGTATAACCAGGTTATAATATATGTATTATGTCTCATTCATGCTTCTGGAATTCTTTTGTACACATGGTTTTAATTTATAAAACAAAATGAGGTCGTTATTATCAAAGAACAACTAAAATGATCTAAACAAACATCATAATGTTTTAACTTATGAATCATCCTCATGTAAGAATTCCAAATGATAAATGGTATAATTTATGGTACTAGAAATATTTAAATACTACTCCATTCCAATTATGTAGTTTCACTTCCAATCGATAAGAACATCCATCATGAACCAATCTTGGAAATCATGTAAAGAACTCACCCAAAAACAGTGCAAGGAGCAAAATACTAACAATTAAAGGGTAAAATGATGTTATGAAATGATCATATAAGATGTTATAAACATGAAAATGTTTATGTAAAATAATAATAACACTATTTTAACCATTATACAGGAAGTTTAAACAAGTTTGAAGTAAGAAAAGCCTGAGGTAAGGGAATTCTTAACCCGATTTCTATTCTTTGGGTTAACCTTCTACTCCATTATTTATGTGGTATTAAAATTGATTTTTGATGGGTTTTGATTATATTATGTTTAATTATGTCTATTTATAGTTTATATAGATATTCCATCCACTCTATTAAGTCTCTCTTCAGTTGTATGATATTTATAAGAGGCTTTCCTTTTAAAATCCTCTTTTACAAATCTATTTTACAAAATTCAAAAGCAATGTTTTTATGAAATTATTCATGTTGTATGATTGTGTTCTAGTTATTGGTAATTGTTTTTGTTAAGGGTGGGAACTATATCTCCCTTTAATTCATTGGGTATGTGTAAGTTGGAGGTCGGCCGTATGGTTACTCCAAGTGTAATTGTGATGGTTACAAAAATTGTAAGGTAGCCGTAAGGGTTACAAATTATAAGGTAGTCAAGAGGGTTATAAGAATATGTAAGTAATACACAAAGAAACCTTTATGGTTCTACTTATATTCTTATGTATTGTTTAATCTCATGTTTCAAAAAGTAAGTATATATACACAGGTGATAAGTATGTCTTATAAAAATGATTTCATACATTAAAAGTATTCATCGACTAATGTGATATTTACTTCTTTTTATATCCATTACAGAGTTTTTGTGCTCATCCCAAGTTTAAAATGATTTTTCATAGGTTAGTGGATGTGTAAGACAAAGAAGGAATCCATGTTAAATGTTGAATAATTATCAAGGAATCATGTTTTAAGTTTTAATGTTTTTAATTTTGAAAAAATGAAAACTATTTTTATGGTATCCACTCTGTAAAAATGTGTAATGCTATGAATGTATTATGTCCCAATTCTCTAAAGCTCTAAACTTGAAAATATCCTCATCGACACTGGAAAATGAATCCCCAAAATTTTCCAAATGCTCCCATAAATGATCCAAGAGCGTAGCCCATTTTGTAAGCTTTGATATGATAGGTCGTAGAGACCAAACGGAGTTACATATTAGGTGTTATGGACATTTAAATTTGGGCTGGAAAACTGGTTCGTGGAGCCCATTCGTGAAGCTCCCTCCACGATCGCGGAGCAAGGGAACTTGACCGGAGCCCCCGGGGCCCCATGCTGACACAAAGCCCCTCCTTCGTGAAGCCTCTACGAAGCAAGGAGGTGGGGTGCTCCACAAACCCCTTTGACGTTCGTGAACCTGCCGCGAAGTAAGAAGGTGGGATGCTCCATGAACCCCCTTGACGTTTGCGAACCTGCCACGAAGCAAGGATGCGAGATGCTCCACGAACCCCTTTGACGTTCATGAACCTACCACGGAGCAAGGAGGCGGGTTGCTCCGCGAACCCACCGTGGAGCGAGTTCTGCTTCACAGAGCCTATAAATACTCGGCTCACCCCCCTTCAAATGGACGATCACTCCGCCCCTTGGGTGGCCGATGCCCCATTTCGCAGAGCTCTGATTTCATTTGTGAAGCGACTCTGCAAGTCCATGCTCTATGAGTAGCTTCCTTTGCGAAGCTACTCCAGGAGTTTATGCTCCGTGAGTCCATGCTCTACGAGCATCTTTCCTTCGTGAAACTGCTCCGCGAGTCCATGCTCCGTGAGTACCTTTCCTTTGTGAAGATGATCCGTGAGACCCCATGCTCCACAATCTCCTTTGCTCCGCGAAGCTACTTTGTGAAGACCTATACTTTGTGAGGCTCCTACCTTCACACCCACCAGTCCATACTGCGGGGGTTGTGCCCCCGCACCCCCGCTCGGGGTTAGTGCCAGGCTGTGGTCGCAACCGTCACTGACCCCCATGAAAAATGGAGAGTCACACCGTGAACTTTTCAGGTTGGGATGTCAGCATTTTCCATTGCGTCCTTATGCACACCCACCTTCCACCCTATAGAATACCATGATTTGAGATACTCCTCCGCACGCCATTAAACACCTTGAGTCGACATATTCATCTTGGTTTGTTTCTCATATCGTGAGTTGAGATTCTCCTCATCGATTCCCCGAGTACCTTGAGTCAAACCATTCCTCAAGAAACTCATCCAAACCCTATCACTTGGCTCCTATGCCAGGTTGAACCAGAAAGGGACGCCCTTGTATAAGTCCCAACACCATCCATTATTAGGCGTCTTGTTCCTAATAGTCCTCTCTATATGACTATAAACTATAGTGCACCCTATGTTCCAAATATAAGATGCCTCTTGCTCTAGACGAGAGATGCCTTATGCTCCGAGCATAAGATGTCAGTGGTCCTATCTATATGACTTTAAACTGTAGTGAACCCTATATGAAAAATATAGGATAACTCTTACTCCAAACAAAAGATGCCTTATGCGCCAAGCATAAGATGCCAACAGTACTCTCTACATGACTATAAACAGTAGTATTCCCTATGTTCCAAATATAGGATGCCTCTTGCTCGAAATGAGAGATTCCTTATACTCCAAGCATGAGATGCCAATAGTCCTCTCCACATGAATATAAACTGTAGTATTACCTATGTTCCAAATATAGGACGCCTCTTGCTCGAAATGAGAGATTCCTTATGCTCTAAGAATAAGATGCCGATAGTCCTATCTACATGACTTTAAACTGTAGAATTCCTTATCATTCAATAATAGGATGCCTCTTGTTCCAAACAAGGGATGCCTTACATGCCTAGCATAAGATGCTAATAGTCCTCCCTACGTGACTATAAACTACAGTACTTCCTATGTGACAATCATAGGATGCCTCTTACTCCAAAAAAGAGATACCTTATGCTCCATGTATGAGATGCCAATAGTCATATCTACATGACTATAAACTGTGGTATACCCTATGTGCCAAACATAGGATGCCTCTTGCTCCAGAAAAGAGATGCCTTATGCTCCAAGCATAAGATGCCTAATTATATGATTATAGTGGTGTAATTTCAAGAGCTTTGGAATCCATTCAAACATTCCATCACTCCATCGCACGCTTTGTGTGTCCTTTATTCTGATCTTCATTCACTTACATGTCTGAAGGGACCCCTAACGGCCTGGTCCCATGCCAAATTGGCTCACTTATCATCCTAGTCCAACGCCCCTAAAGGCATTGGACGACACTTTGAGTCAGGTCCTGTGTTTCGAACACAGTCAACAGTTGACCCTCATTTTTTTTGTCCCCATTTTAGGCTAATGAGATATGGATGCTGTGTTTTGAACATGTTCAATAGTTATCCTCCATCTCCACACCACCCTCATTGTGTTCCAAATGTCAGGCATGTGATTCACACTTTTTATCTCCCTTTGTTCGGACTGATTCCAATGACCCTTGGCATTATACCTCTTGTGCAGTAATGCATAGGTGAAGGCCTCAACCCACCAGTGGGTTGGGATTCCCTCATGGCCAGACATGAGGAAGACATTATGGGTAGCTTCCTTGTGTAAGCCCCATGCACCACCATTATTGCTCCATAGCGGCACCCGGGCATCTTCCTTACGTAAGCCCCATCTACCATTGCCGCTCCATAATGGCACACAGGAAGCTTCCTTATGTAATTACCATCCATTGCCACTCCATAATGGCACACAGGCAGCTTCCTTGCGTAAGCCCCATTCTCCATTGCCGCTCCATAGCGAAACTCAACCAACTTCTTTGCGTAAGCTCCATCCATCCATTGCCGCTCCATAGCGGCACCTGGGTAGCTTCCTTGCGTAAGCCCCATCCACCATTGCCGCTCTATAGCGGCACACAGGCAAATTCCTTGTGTAAGTCCCATCCATTACCACTTCATAGCGGCACACAGGAAACTTCCTTGCGTAAGCCCCATTCTCCATTGTCGCTCCATAGCGGCACCCAAGAAGCTTCTTTTTATAAGCCCCATCCATCCATTTCCACTCCATAGCGGCACCCGGGCAACTTCCATGCGTAAGCCCCATTCACCATTGCCGCTCCATAGCGGCACCCGGGCAACTTCCTTGCATAAGCCCCATACACCATCACCACTCCATAGTGGCCCGGAAATCTTCCTTGCGTAAGCCCCATGCACCATCACCACTCCATAGCGGCCCCAAGTAGCTTCCTTGTGTAAGCCCCATGCACCATCACCGCTCCATAGCGGCCTCGGGAATCTTCCTTGCGTAATCCCCATGCACAATCACCGCTCCATAGCGACACCCTATCAGCTTCCTTGCGTAAGCCCCATTCACCATTACCCCACCATAGAAGCACCCGAGCAACTTCCTTGCGTAAGCCCCACTCACCACCCTTCCTGGATGCACCTTTGCACTGTGATCGTCAGGTCCTTACTGCCTCTTGTTTCTTACACTGACCATAAATCACGTGGGCTTAGAGTAGTAAGCATCGACCATGACATCCTCTCTAGTAATCCTAGAGTGTAAGCCCCACACACCCTTCTTGAACTACTGGGACTTTGATCCTTTCCAAGGCAAGTTACATAGGAAGCCTCCCTAAGGTTCAAGCCCATCATCCATTGATTCTGTCCATATTCACATCGGTTCCCACTCATCCTGAACTACATGGAATTTGATTATTTCCAAGGCAAGGTACGTAGGAAGCCTCCATGAGGTTCAATCCCAACACCCATTGGTCCCGACCATCTTCACCTCGGATCATCAACACCCATCCTGAACTACGTGGTTTTTGATCCTTGCCAAGACAAGGTATGTAGGAAGCCTCCCCGAGGTTCAATCCCAACACCCATCAGTCCCGGCCATCTTCACTTCGGCTCATCAACACCCATCCTGAACTATGTGGTTTTTGATCCTTGCCAAGGTAAGGTATGTAGGAACCCTCCCTGAGGTTCAAGCCCACTATCCATTGGTTTTGACCCCCTTCACGTTAGACCACCTTCATCCCGCATGGTGTTAAACTGTATGCCCCCTTTTCGTCCTGCACGATGTTAAACTGCATCCACCATCCAGCGGTAAGCCATTGTGACCCCATATAGTGATAAGTCGTTGCGACCCCATCCAGCAGTAAGCCATTGCAACCCCCATCCAGCGGTAAGCCGTTGCGACCCCCATCCAACGGTAAGATGTTGTGACCCCCATTTAGCAGTAAGCTGTTGTCAACCCCATCCGGTGGTAAGCCATTGTCAACCCCATTCGACGGTAAGCCGTTGATGTCCCCAATTGATGGTAAACCGTATTCAGATGAACTATGTGGTCTTTGATCCTTGCCAAGGAAAGGTACATAAGAAGCCTCCCTGAGGTTCAATCCCATCACTCATGTCTCATCCCGATCTCTCTCTCGAGACTATGTGTTTTGGGAAGGTCATGACCCAAACTGGAGGTTCTATTTCCTCCAGATCCCATCCATGCGTCCATTCTCACGGGTCGCCTCCTCAGGTGTCCCATCGTCCCACCGAACTACACGGACTTTGATTCCCTGCCACGAGGATATATAGGAAGTATCTTCATGGCTCAATCCCAACATCACCGTCATCCTCACGTTGGTTCCATATCATTCTCTCTCCACTTCATTCAACACTCCATCATCCATCCTGATTCTTACCTGGGCCACCACATCCCGGTGGGATCATGTCATCCATTTCCTCACTACTCCTAGTAGTACCTAGGCTACTTTCCATGCGTAAGCCCCAACATGTATCCAGGTAGTTTTGCTTTCCGTACACCCCGATTCATCAACCCCTCAAAATATGTGGGTTTTGATCCCGGTCGCCAACACAAGGTACGTAGGAAGACTCCATGAGGTTCAATACCATCCAATGGTAAACCTTGGTGCTTCCCCATTTTGGGGGTGCACACTCCCTGATCTGCTCTTAGTGGTGTCCAGATCATCCTTCACGGTGTGACATCTTCCCTTTATGGGACACACCATCCTAGGTCTGCTCTTATTGAGTGTTCTGATCCATCTACCCAATAAACACTCCCAGAACTCCCTCCTAGGGATATACCAATCTGATCCGTCTCTATGGGACGTTCTGATCACCCTCATTCCATCTTCTTAAGATGTTGAACTCGTGGCCTACCTCTTGTTAAACATGAGATTCCTGAGGAAAATCTCGGAAGACATGCCTTTGGCATAACCGTCTCCGCAAGACATTAAAATCATGAAATACCCTGTGATAAACATGGAAAGCTAAGGAAAACCTCAGAGACATGACTCTGGCATATGATGCCCTACAACTGATGTGGGATGCCTCAGGTTCTATTCCCTTGAGATTCCATCTTATGAGGAAGAATACAGGTTCCCCAATATCCACACATCCAGATATGCCCCAACATGCATGATGTTACCATCTACTCCGACCGAAGGTTGCTACCATGTCAAGACCCCATGGAATGTCCTGACGGAAGTAGTGTAATTAACCGGCGTCCACAAAGATATGGCACCAGGAACGAGATTCACAAACCACGACTTAATCTTTAAGGGAGACCCAGACTAAGTGACGAGTTCCGAGGAGGAATTCATGGAAGGAAGAACCAACATCCCATTATCTCATTTCGATCAAGGAGAAAACGTCCCTAAAGAAGGAACAGATGCCGCCCACCTTTAGAAAGTAGGAATGCAGGGCAACAGTTGTGCGCCCTCTACAGATGGATGCGCGCACCCCAACAAAAGCATCAAAAACAATCCTCAATGTAAAAGGAAGTGTTTTATTGACTAAATTCAAGATTATGTATGTAATAAGTCCAGGTCCTTATAGTTGGTATTAGAGGATGGTTTAGATAACTTTAGGGGTTAGGATGATGTTAAAAGAATACCGTAAATGATTTTTACTCTATGATTAATTTGAAATGTTTTAGAATTTAAAGATTACAATGTTCCTTCATCTAAGATATGTTTGTTCAGAATGGTTTTCCACAGAAGGAACAAGGATGGTGAAGAGGAGAGACACCGAAAGAATGAAATCCTTCCGGATCTATATCCCGGAATAGTAGGGTTTGGAACTGAGCAGTTTGTGATAGTAATGGCTCAGATAACGTAGGCAATAAATGGTGGTGGAATCCATGCAAGAGAACAAATAGAGTTACTGCAACTGAACATGACAGTAGTGGAACATTTTATGAGACAACACCCTTCTGCTTTCAATGGATATTCTAACCCAGTAGCAGCTGAAGGATGGATTAAATCCATTGAAAAGATATTTGATATTATGGGATGTTCATACAATCAAAAGTTAAGTCTTTCCATTTATCATTTTGAAGGTGAAGCTGATCAGTGGTGGTCAATGGTAAGGAATATCAGGGGTAGAGAGGATTTTGATGCCTCAGAGTGGGATGAATTTAAAATTATTTTCCTTGAAAAATAGTTTCCTAAGGTGGTGCGACTTAGGATGGAGAATCAATTCCTTGAATTGAAGCAAAATGAGGAGGATTCAGTGGCTGTGTATGAAGCTAACTTCACCCTACTGGCGAGGTATGCTCCAAATCTTATTCTGGATCTTGATAGAAAAATAAACCGCTTTTAATCAGGACTGAAGCCAAGGTATCGAAGGGCGTTGTCCTCCTATGAATTTGAAAGTTATGAGAAACTTGTCTGATGTGCTGAGAGGGTAGATATGGAGTTTTTTTATGATCACGTGAATTTTGGAAACAAGGATAAGAAGAGGTCTATATGGAAAGTGATGGGTAAGAATCAACCAAAGAAATCTAATGGTAATAAAATCCAATTTCCAGTTTGTGAAAAGTGTGGCAACAAACACCCTGGGGAATGTCTTATCAAAACTAAGAAGTGTTTTAAATATGGTAAGTTTGGAAATATGTCCCGAGATTATAATGAAAATGATCCAAAGACTAATCCTGATAAGAAAAATGTAAAGTGTTTTAAATGTGGTGAGATGGGTCATTATGAAAATTCCTGCCCAAAGAGAGATCTGAGTGATGCAAAGAAGCCATACTATAAGCAGAAAGGTGTTGTGAGATCCTTTGCGACTAAATCTCAAATTTTGGGACATCCAATGAAGTTGTATTAGGTACTTTATTTGTTCACTTAGATTTTTCTAAAGTTTTGTTTGATATGGAATCTACACATTCCCTCATCTCTGAGAAATTTTAAGGTAAATTGGAAATATCACCTCAACAAATGAGACCCGGACTTGTTCTTAAAACACCAGGGGAAATATTATAGCAAAGTGGAATTATAATAATATTTTTATTGTGGTATGTGGAAAGAATTTAACTGAAAACATTATTGTTTTACCCTTAGTCGAGTTTGATGTTATTCTGGGAATGGATTTGATTTCTGTTTATCATGCTAAGATTGACTGTAGAGATAAAGAAGTTGTTTTTCAGAAAGAGTTTAAGTTTGTATATAATAATGAACCCATATAATTGATAACATATCAGGAAGATGAGAAACTGTTGAAAGATGAAAATGAAAGTTATCTTGAAAATATTATTGAAAACAAGGGAACTGTTCAGATTAATGATATGTTAGTGGTAAATGAATACCTTGATGTTTTTCCTGACGAGTTACCCAATGTCATACCTGATTGGGAAGTCGAATTCACAATTGACTTAGTTCCTGATGCTAATCCAATTTCAAAACCCCAATATCGTATGACTCAAATAGAACTTCTTGAATTGAAAAATCAGTTGTAGGATTTTCTTGATAAAGGCTTCATTCATCCTAGCACTTCACCATGGGGATCCTCTATTTTGTTTGTTAAAAATAAAGATGGTTCCATGAGACTTTGCATTGATTATAGAGCTTTGAATAACATCACTGTTAAAAACAAGTATCCTTTGCATCATATCGATGAATTGTTTGATCAGCTCCAGAGAGCTCAGTACTTTTCTAAGATTGACTTGAGATCTGGATACCATCAACTGAAGTTGAAGGAGGATGATATCCCAAAAATAGTCTTTCGTACTAGATATGGGCATTATGAATTTGTTGTTATGACATTTGAGTTAACTAATGCACCTGTTGTATTCATGAATCTTATGAATAGAGTATTTCATGAGTTCTTTGATAAGTTTGTGGTTGTATTTATTGATGACATTTTGGTATTTTCTAAAAATAAAGAGGAGAATGAAAAACATCTAAGGGTTTTTTTACAAACCTTAAAAAAAAGAAACTGTATGGAAAATTCAGCAAGTGTGTTTTTTGGTTGCAACAATTTTCTTTTCTTGGGAACATTGTAAATAAGGATGGAATAACATTTGATCCTACCAAAACAAAAGTATTTGATAAATGAAAATGATCCAAAAATGTTACAGAGATTCGTAGTTTTCTTGGGTTAGCTGGTTATTACCGACAGTTTGTTAAGAACTTTGCATGGTTATCTAGCCCGATAACTAAGTTAACATGAAAAGGGGTTAAATTTGTTTGGATAGAAGAATGTGATTTTTGTTTTCAGGAACTGAAGAAGAGATTGGTGAATTCTCAAGTTTCGGCCTTACCTTCCCAGAATGGTGAGTTTTTCAACTACAGTGATGCTTCTTTGAAGAGAATTGGTTGTGTTTTGATGAAGAATGATCAGGTAATTGCCTATGCTTCAAGACAAATTAAACCTCACGAGCTAAATTATCCCACACATGATTTGGAATTAGCAGCTGTGGTTTTTTATTTGAAAATTTGGAGGCATTATTTATACGGATCCGAATGTCAAATATATACTGACCATAAAAGTCTGAAGTATATATTCACTCAGAAGGAATTAAACATGAGGCATAGAAGATGGCTTGAACTGATAAAGGATTATGATTGTATGATCAATTACCATCCTAGAAAAGCAAACAAAGTGGCAGATGCCTTGAGTCGGAAACATCATGCATCATTAACCATGCTATGTTTGGAACATGATCCCTTGATTAGTGATTTGATGAATTTTGGATAAGAAGTTGTTGGTGCAGGAAATAACCCTGTTTTGTCTCAGGTTTCAGTGCAGTCACCATTATCGGACAAGATTAAGAAAGCGCAGAAGGAAGACCATGAGCTAAAAAAAAGGTAGAATTGGTTAAAGTGGGTAAGTTGTTAGAATTTAACCTTGATAAAGATTGTGTTTTAAGATTTGGAAAAAGGTTGTGCATACCTAGTGTTTCTCAGTTAAAAAAACATTTTTTGTGTGAAGCTCATAGTTCTCCATTTTTGGTTCATCCTGGCAGTACTAAGATATATAGAGACCTTATAGAGTATTATTGGTGGGATGTAATGAAAAGAGATATTGCTGATTTTACCATGAAATGTTTGACATGTCAATAGGTTAAAGCAGAGTGATAGTTACTGAAGGGGATGCTTCAACATTTACTAGTGCCAGAGTGGAAATGGAAGAATGTATCCATAGACTTTATGGTGGGACGACCAAAGACTTCTCGAGGTAACAATGTGATTTTGGTTATTGTTGATCGACTGAAAAAATATACACATTTTCTTTCTATTCAAGATACAATGTCTTTGGATCAACTTTCTCGACTGTACCTCAAGGAGATTATCAGGTTACATGGAGTTACTCTTTCCATTGTATCTGACCGGGATCCCAGGTTCACTTCTAACTTTTGGAAGGGACTTCAGAATTCGTTGGGAACAAAATTAAATTTCAATACAGATTTTCATCCTCAATCAGATGGGAAGTCAAAATGAATGATTCAAACTTTATAGGATATGATTCGATCTTGTTCAATGGACCAGGGAAGTTAGGATCAACATATTTCTTTAGTTGAGTTTTCTTATAATAATAGTTTTCATTTCAGTATTCAGATGACACCTTTTGAGGCTTTGTATGGGAAGCGGTGTCGGACTCCAGCGTTTTAGGATGAAGTCAGTGAAAGAAAGTTGATGGGGCTAGAATTAGTAGAAGAAGTGGCTGAGAAAGTGTGGATGATCCAGCAGCACATGAGGACAGCTTAGAGCAGGCAGAAAAGTTATGCAGATAACAGAAGGAAAGACTTTTCTTTCGAGGTAGGTGACCATGTTTTCCTTAAAATATCTCCTTGGAAAAGTGTGATGCATTTCAGTAAGAAAGGGAAGCTAAGTACAAGCTTCATCGTTCCTTTTGAAATCTTGTAGAAAGTTGGAATAGTTGCATACCACATAGCTTTGCCTCTGAGTTTGTCTCAGGTACACAATGTTTTTCATGTTTCGATGTTGAGAAAGTATGTTCCAGATTTATCACATGTCTTGAGCCCAGAAGCAGTTCAGCTGGAAGAGAACCTTTCTTATGAAGAGAAACCAGTTCAGATTCTTGATCGAAGGGAACAGGTATGGCGGAATAAGGTAATCCACTAGGTAAAGGTTTTGTAGAGAAACTACATGGTTAAAGAAGCAACATGGGAGTCTAAAAATTCTATGAGGGAAAGGTACCCTAAGTTGTTTAATAAGTAAATAAAATTGCAAGGATGCAATTTCCAGAAGGTGGGGATAATGTAACACCCCAAGTTTTTCTAAAAATAAATAGAAATGCATGGAACTTTGTTTTAAGTAGATGTTTATAACTAGGCTTTAAACATAATTTTTCCACTTCTATGTTTTGAATTTCAAGAAACTATCATCTACAATTGTGTCCAGTAAGTTATTTGGAGTCTGATGAAACCAACTTGTTTTTTTTGTGAATAGCAACATACCATTATGAATAGTATTATGAATATTAATATGACCCTAATGAATAGTAAATTTTATTATTATTTTATTTTCTTAAGTCTTTAAGATAATAAAATCTTGGTTAAATTTTCATTGTGATATAGAAGTAGTTATAGAATTAGAATTGTTAATTTTTGAATTAAGCATGCTTTTATTTAAAAATTAAATTAATAATATTTAGAAAATTATTTTCAAAAAATGGACTTCATTTTTGAATTCTACACATCAAAATATGGTTAGGGTAAATTCTTGGTATTTTTATGAAATTCTTGAATTTTTGATGAATAGTGAAATACTGTAAAATACCGTATAATCAGATTATCAGTAAAATACACTATTTATGACATAATAAGTGATTCAAGGCCACTTGGTTTGAATTCACATGCCATTATTACTATTTTAGGTCACATTAACTATGACTATTCATAATATTGGGAAAAAACTATTATAATAATGATTAAAATAATGAAAAATATCCCCTCTCCTCCATTATAAATACCACCCTCACTCCCCTATTCTTCCCACACCTATCAAGCCTTGATACATGCCTAAGTTCTGATAAATACTCCTCCCAAGGCTCTTCCCCATGTCCTAGAGCTGCTGATCTCACCAAAAGACCAAAACCAAAGCCCTTAAGAAGGATCTCAAGGAGAAGAGATCAAGAGGTAAACATCCTCTTTTATTTTCTTCTTTTTTATTTCATTTTATGTTATTATATTCCTTTCCCTTAGGATTATTTTGGGATATTTCATTCTATATACCCCCTTAATGTCTATATTATGTAAGAGTGATTAGATATCCCCTTTCTCTCATCAAACTATTTTTATGAAATTTTAAGAGACGCTGTTAGACTGCCGAATTTTCATGAGAAATTTCTCATGTTTTCTTTTATTTCAAGATTCCTTTATTTTCTTATTCTTTACTCACCTCCTCTTAACCAATAGGAATTAAAGCTCCATAATCTTGTATATTCTATATGTTATCATGTTCATGGAAAACTCATCATTATTCTTCTACTCCTCTCCCACTTATTCAAGGAATTAAAAACATTGTCCATGATGTGTCGAATTACCAACATCGTAGACAATGTGATTTAATTTTTCTTTAAATACTTCAAGTATGGTCATGAAACCATTTTTATGGTATAACCATGTTATAATATATGTATTATGTCTCATCCATGGTTCTGTAATTATTTTTTACACATGGTTTTAATTTATAAAACAAAATGAGGTCATTATTATCAAAGAACAACTAAAATGATCTAAACGAAAATCATTAATGTTTTAACTTATGAATCATCCTCATGTAATAATTCAAAATGATAAATGGTATAATTTATGGTACTATAAATATTTAAATACTAATCCATTCCAATTCCGTAGTTTCACTCCCAATCGTCAAGAACATCCATCATGAACCAATCTTGGAAATCATGTAAAGAACTCACCCAAAAACAGTGCAAGTAGAAAAATATTAACAATTAAAGGGTGAAATGATGTTATTAAATGATCATATAGGATTTTATAAACATGAAAATTTTTCTTTAAAATACTAATAACACTCTTTTAACCATTATACAGGAAGTTTAAACAAGTTCTAAGTAAGACAAGCCTGAGGTAAGGGAATTTTTAATCTGATTTCCATTCTTTGGGTTAACCTTTTACTCCATTATTTATGTGGTATTAAAATTGATTGTGTGATGGGTTTTGCTTATATTATGTTGAATTATGTCTATTCACAGTTTATATACATATTCTATCCACTCTATTAAGTATCTCTTCAGTTGTATGATATTTATAAGGGGCTTTCCTTTTAAAATCCTCTTTTACAAATCTATTTTACAAAATTAAAAATCCATGTTTTTATGAAACTATTCATGTTGTATGATTATGTTCTGGTTATTGGGAATTGTTTATGATGAAGGTTGGGACCTATATCTCCCTCCAATGCATTGGGTATGTGTAATTTTGAGGTTGGCCATATGGTTACTCCAAGTGTAACTGTGATGGTTACACAAATTGTATGGTAGCCGTGAGGGTTACAAATTATAAGGTAGCTGAGAGGGTTACAAGATTATGTAAGTAATGCACTAAGATACCTTATATGGTTCTACTTATGTTCTTATGTATTTTTGAATCTCATGTTTTACAAAGTAAGTATATATACATAGGTGATAATTATGTCTTATAAAAATGATTTCATACGTTATAAGTATTCACCGACTAATGTGTTCTTTCCTTATTTTTATATCCCTTACTGAGTATTTGTGATCATCCCAAGTTTAAAATAAATTTTCATAGGTTAGTGGATGTGTAAGACAAAGAAGGAATCCATGTTATATGTTGAAGAATTGTGAAGGAATCATGTTTTAAGTTTTAATGTTTTTAATTTTGAAAAAATGGAAACTGTTTTTATGGTATCTACTATGTAACAATGTGTAATGATATGAATGGATTATGTCCCAATTCTCTAAAGCTCTAAACTTGAAAATATTATCAATGTAAAAGGAAGTGTTTTATTGACTAAATTCAAGATTATTTATGTAATAAGGCCAGTTTCTTATACTTATGGTGAATAATAAGAGGAGGAACAATGAAAAGGGTTCGAAGTCTCATTCCAAGTCTAAAACTCTAGAGCACCAACCTTCCAATAAGAAGAAGATCCAAAGGCAAGGAAAGGAACAAGATGTAGTATGTTTTTCATGTGGTAAGCATGGGCACTGGAATATGAATTACACCCAGCCAAAGTAAGGGGAAGCTTTAGGTGCATTCATTATTGAGCTTAATCTTTCCATATCTATAAGTTGGGTATTATATATTTCCTATAGTGCTTAAATTTGTATCCAAATATAGGAACAAAGTTGATTTTTTAAGGTTTACAGAGATGAGGTTGATCTATGGGCTGCCAATGGAGCAAGGATGGCTTCTCTATCCATTAGAGACTACCATAAAACATTACTATAAAGATTGATTTTGGTTTTAAATAATTTTTATTATGTTCTTAGTGTTACCAAGAACATTATTTATATTTCTTGTTTAGACATGGATGGATTTATTTTTTAGATTTGGAAATAAGGGTTGTTACTTTTATAAATATATCATATGTTATGGTATGGAATATTTAAATAACAATATTTATGTATTAAATTACAAAAAACCAAATATTGACAATTGATAAAAAAACAAATACGCACGACACATTTAACACTTAGTTATGGAATCACCACCTTGGTCATGTAAATGAAAATAATTTGAAAAAGATCTATCAATATGGTTACTTAGAATCTTTTATACTTAATCCACTTGAAAGACGTCACAATTGTTTACAAGGTAAGGTGACCAAACCACCATTCAATGGTTAAGTTAAAAGGGTTAAAAAGATTCTAGATTTGATACACACTGATGTGTGTAGAACATTTCAAGTAGAGG
The DNA here is from genome assembly GCA_963277665.1 of Viscum album. NCBI lineage: Eukaryota > Viridiplantae > Streptophyta > Magnoliopsida > Santalales > Viscaceae > Viscum > Viscum album. The sequence goes on along the minus strand of OY728158.1, from coordinate 570,492,234 downwards.
ATAGAGGTGGATTCTCATACTTTATTAATTTTACCAATGACTTGCGTAGTTATGATTATATATACTTGATGTGGTATAAGTCTGAATCTTTAAGAATTTCAAAATTTCAAGAATGAAGTTGAGAATCATTTTGGTAAGAAGATAAATAATCATCAATCAGATTGAGGTGGTGAATATCATAACCAATACTTTATCAACTTTCTATGAGAGTATGAGATTTTATCTCAAATCACTCCACCTTATACACTAGAGTGGAATGGTGTTAGTGAAAGGAGGAACTGTACGCTACTAGACATGGTAAGATCTATGATGAGGCACACAATCCTTCCATTATCTTTTTGGGAATATGCATTAAATATGACACCATACTTACTAAACTGAGTACCAACCAAAGTAGAAAACAGTATTCACTTCAAGTTATAGAGTGGAAAGAAACCTGCTTTGAAACATGTTTATACATGGGGTTGTGAGGAGTTTATTAAGGCCATATCAAGAAAAAAACTAGAACCCTAAGGCATGAAGTGTATCTTTATAGGGTATCCCAAGGAAACAAGGAGGTGTATCTATACAACCCTTTAGAAAAAAGTGAATATCGCAAGGCATGTTTTTTTTATTGAGAGGGAGCATATCCTCAAGGAAGATAGTAGGATAAATATTTTCTTTTATAAAGTTGATGCTCAAGATAAATAAGAGTTGGTACAAGAATAGATTCTATAGGTCTCTATGGAAGAAGTTTTTACTGAAAGACATGTGCTTTGTAGGAGTGATAGAGAGGTAGGAGAACCAAAGAGATATGATTTTCTAGTCACCAATGACGACGACTTATTATTGGTTAAAAATGATGATCCTATATCCTATAATGAGGTAGTAGAGAGGTCAAAATCTACAAGATGAAAATAATCCATGAATTATGAGATGGATTCCATGTATCAAAAACCAATTTTGGGTTTTGATTGATCCACTGATTGATTTAAATCCCATTATGTGTAAATGAGTATTCAAGAGAAAATAGGACATGGAAGGTAAATTAAATACCTATAAATCATGGATAATGGATAAAGGGTTTTGAAAAAGTGAAGCTATTGACTATGATTAAACCTTTTATCCAGTTTTCATATTTAAACCCATCAGAATTTTTCTTACCATAATAGCTTACCATGATTATGAGATTTGGAAAATGGATGTCAAAATTTCTTTCCTTAATGGGAACATTCAAGATAATGTGTATATGATAGAAATAAAAGGGTTTGTGACTCTAGTAAATTCCAAAAAGGTATGAAAGTTACAGAGATCCATTTATGGATTAATGAAAGTACCCAGGTTATCGAACATTTGGTTCGATGAAGGCATACGATAATATGGTTTCATTAAGAAATAATGTGATCCACATGTTTATAAGTGATTTTATGTGAGTATGGTTTTTTTATAATAGTATATGTTGATGAAATATTACTAATTGGAAATGAGATACTAGCCTTATGAGTGATTAAGGAATGGTTGAGGAAGTGCTTATCCATGAAGGACTTAGGTGAAACAAGCTACATTCTAGGGATCAAGATCATGTGTGATAGATCCAAGAGATTTATTGGAATAAGTCAAAGTGCATACATTGAACAGATACTGAAGAGGTTCAATATGGAACAATCCAAGAGGGGATTGGTTCTAGTGTCACATGGTATTCATATTTCTAAAAAATGTGTCATCAGACACAAGATAAAAGAGATAGAATGAGTAAGATCCCATACACTTCTATGATAGGACCTATTATGTATTCCATGTTATGTATGATGTTTGATGTTGTATATAATTTTATCATGGTAGGCATATATAAAAAATATCCAAGTGAATAACATTGGACTACTATTAAGTCCATCCTTAAGTATTTAAGGCGAACTAAGGATATGTTCATGGTTTATGGAGGAGATAAAGAGCTAGTCATTAGGGGTTATACAAATTCTATCTTTTAAGTAGATTAGAATGATCTAAATTTACAGTCTAGATATATCTTTTGTCTCAATGGAGGATCTGTGAGATGAAATATTTCTAAGCAGCTAGTTGTTGCTAATTCTATAGAGGAGTCCAAGTATATTGAGGCTTCTAATATAACCAAGGACACAGTTTGGATTCATAAAATTTTCTAAGAGCTATATGTGGTGCCTAATAATAAATATCTATCATATTTTACTATTATAACATTGAAATAGTGGCTCTCTCCAAAGAGACAGGTCACACCAAAGGATAGAGAACATACTTTAGAAGTTTTATCTCTTGAGGGTTTTTCTCAATGATATGAAGTTGTATTGAAAATAATATCTATAGTGGAAAATGTGGTGGAAACATTGATGAAGTATATATATCAGTAGAGGAATGAATATCATGTGAAAGATAGTGGATTGAAATTTATTATCAGTTGGCTCTAGTGAAAGTGGGAGTCTATTGGAGTTGGTTCCCTAGAAATGACTTTCCTAGTACTTGATTACATGTTTTCATTATTAAGGAAGTTTTCTTACCATATAATGATTGTTTCTCTTCACGAAATCTATATGTGATAATATAAGGCTCTAACCTTAAACAATACATAATATTGATTTTTATTCAAGAAATTAATTTCTTTCATGTTGAGGATCTTTTTAGGTTTAGAGTTTTAGAGAATTAGGCCATAAATAATACATAACAAAACCATAAAATAAAAAGTGGACACTTCTGACCAATATCCATTTTTTACACTATATAAAACTTTTAAAAATAAATCATGATCACTTTTATGAAAACTCTTCACAAATTTCAACTTGACCTCTTCCAATCCCTTACTCATCCTTAAATACCGTGAAAAACATTTAAAACGTGGGATGAAAATAAAAATCTTAGTAAGTTATATAAAAATAAAGAAACCATTATTCAATTTATAAACATTAAAACTCATGAAAAACCCTTTCTTGAAAACACAACATTTTACCCAAAAAGGGAAATATCACCCCCTTAAAAAAGATCATTTGATCTACCTTTTAAAAACAAATGATTTCCATGATAACTCAATAGAAAATATAGAAAATTCATATAGGTACCTTCATACATCATCACATTGAACCCTTATAGAACTCTTAAAGATTGGAATAACCATACGACCAACTTCCAATATAATTCTCTAGATAATATAATAATTACCCAATGCATTGGATCACTATTTGGGTGCACCAATCATTTAAGCTATAATGGGCTCACTCAGTGCTATCTGGGTACACCCATCATTTATAATTTCTAAGAACCAAAACATGAATAAAACATTTCATTATTTTAAAAACTCTTTTAAACTCATACGCAAATCACTTTCAGATAATAAAATACCACTATCTTTAAAAAACCTATTTTAACACAAAAATTAACTTTCCTTTGAAAAACCATTTTCAATACCAAAATACCCAAAATATAAATAGGTTTTTTCATTTAAGGAAACATGAAATCTTTAAAATAATCCAAAATAAAAATAATGGACACAACGGTGGAAAATTCATTATCACCGTGTACGTTAAGAATAAAACATTACTTTTTTCATTTGTCAAAATGTTCTATATAAAACACATAAAAAGATTTATTTTTGAATTTTTTTAATGAAATTCAAAATACATAAAATTTCCTTCATAATCCTTTTAAAACATTTAAAAATATATTTTTAAATCAAAGTGTCCCATACCACTTTGAAATATTTGAATCATAAAACTCAATAAAGAATAACATTTAAAAAAACATTAAATTTCATGAGAATAGTGAAAATTCATGATATAACATTTAAAAGGGTCTGTATATACACCTTATAAAAGAATAAAGGTTCATAACATCAAGATATGCCTCAATGAATGGAGATTGAGACGAAGTACCTTACCTTGAGTTCAACTTATCATGTGTATATTTATCTTCCTGAATAATAAAATTATATTAATTATTTACTTAATTCAATTTTTTTTTCAAGTTTATCATTAATTTTATTTCACTTATTAAAATTTTTCAAGTAACTTCTTAAACAATTAAGTTTATGTTGGGTATTTTGACCATATTCAGTTTATATGTAAAAAAAACATTGGTAGGTCAACCGTGGTCAAAGTGGTAATCATTAAAAAATATATAGGATAATAATCATGAAATAGTTATCCTATTTATACATAAATTATAATTTTAAAACCAATCATGAATGATTATTATGAAAAATGAACCAACGTTATAATCATGGAGACGGTAGGCCATACACACGCATGAGTAACGTTCCTATTTTTCAATGATCATTATAAAAACAAGGTAAATAACTCTTATATTTAAAGAATAAATAACATGTTATTTAATTATATATTATTATATATATATAATTATTGTGATGTAAAAGGAATTACATCGCGTTGAGGAGGTGATAGTCCACACGCCCATAAACGACGTTATCACTTTTTTAGTGTGTGAAAAGGGTAATAAAAAAAATGATATATTATATTTCCAAAAAGGTAATTATTTCATGAATATCATATAGATTTTATGTATGTAAAATATTTTTATTAAACTCATCCTTAATAAATTTCATGTAAAGTGTGAATGTATCACATTACTTTGAGGAGGCGATAGTCCACACGTCCACAAATGATGTCATCATATTTCAAAAAAAATGGAAAGCTTGAAGGTATGTGTATATAAAAATTACATAAGTAAGAATACATCATAAATATCATAAATATAATATAAAAATAGTGTTTCCATCATAATTCCAAACCATGATAGGTGGTAAAGGAAAAACGAACGACATCATTTCGTGAGGCGGTAGTCCGCTGTACACACGAATGATGATTTTGCTAGTGTGTGTAGGTGTAGGTAGAACCATTAAAATAACAAAATATTAGTATATTAAAGATACTGAGGTCATTATATAAGTATGATATAACGTTAAATTAAGTTATTGGATAATGAAACAAAATAAAAATGTATGTTGATGAATGTTACCTTTTCTTCATGTAACTTCTTTTGGTTTGCACCAAAGGACTTCTTGGTTGGATTTCTGCCCAAAGTGAGGCCTCTAGGGTGAGGGGAGGTATGTTGGGAGATTATTTAGGTAGGTAATGGATGAGAAAAAGGGTTTTAGAGGTGTTAATAAGTGAGTAAGGTGAGTTTATTTTTATAGTGGAGGGGGAGTGACATTCTTGTAAATATAAAAAGGTAAACAATATTGGGAGGTCCCCCTTACATCATGTGACTCCAATAATGATCCATTTTCGATAAAAGAGAGTATATAGTCACAATATGACCAATAAATGACTTTTTGAAAATTTTTAAGGTCATTTTATCTCTTAATATTAAAGTTTAACCACCAAGAAAATACAATTTTACCTTAATCATTGTAATTAATTTTAATTGCTTTCACTAATATTTTTGGTCAAAAACTAATTTAACCTTAATAGACATTATAAATTATTATTATTAAAAATATTAAATCCATTTATTCAAATTACAATCATATAAGTGGTAGAAATTAATTTAAAATTAATCTCATAGATGGGAAAAAACAACAGGTTTTTAAAGTAAAAATGTTCAAAAATTTGTAAGTTTTTATATCCAATTTCAATATGAAATTGATTAAAATGAACTGAATTGGTTTAAATGATATAAAATTTATCTATTTATAATTTAAAACCAATTAAAAATATTATAAACTATATTAACAAATTAGATTAAAATACAGTTTTCAATTAAAATTCAATGTTTTTCACTATTCATAAAAAAAATGAAATTTCTCAGAAAAATACCAAAAATTCACCCAAAGTAAATTTTGATATTCTATTTCAAAAAATGAAGTTTATTTATTCATATAAAAATTATAAAAGTTTAAAAATTTATTTTTAAAGCAAGTCTGTCATTAAAATGTGAAAAAACTACTATATTAAATAATAATATTAAAAGTTTATTATTGTTCAGTATAACTCAGTATTGCATGAAATGAAAGACTTTGAAGAAACTCATGTTATGTTTCATATATGATTTTGAACATATCAAACCTTTTGATTTAAAAATTACTATCTAATTCATAATATTAATAAATATGAAAATAATTATTCTATCATTACCTGAGCTCTTACATCCTTCCCCCCTTTTGGAAATTGAATTCTTATAATTTTATTCACTTATCAAATAAGTGGGGATATTTTTACCTCAAATAATTTTTTTATTACCATGTTTCCTCTTCAACCATATAGTTTTTACATATAACCTTAACCCAGTGAATTACCTTATTCTATAACATTTTCTCTCTACGGTCAAGAACCTGAACTGGTTGTTCCTCATAAGAAAAATTCTCTTCCAACTGAACTACTTCAGGGCTCAAAACATGATATTAATCTGGTATATACTTCATTAATATTGAAACATGAAATATGTTTTGTACTTGGGAAAAAAATGGAGGTAAATCCACTCAGTAGGAAACTGATCCAACTTTCTCCAGGATTTCATATGGTCTAATAAACTGTGGACTCAGCTTCCCCTTCTTACCAAAAGGAATCAAACTTTTATATGTAGAAAATTTTAGAAATACATGATCACCTACCACAAAATAAAGATCTTTCTTCTGATTATATGCTTAACTTTTCTTCCTTCTCTGAGCTGTCTTCATGTGTCACTAAATCAACTGAACTTTCTATGCCTTTTCCTCTACCAACTCTAGTCTCATCAACTTCCTTTCTCTTACATCATCCCAAAACAATGGTGTTCAACACCGCTTTCCATATAATGCCTCAAATGGAACCATCTATATACTGGAATGAAAACTATTATTATAAGAAAACTCAACCAAAGAAATATGTCGATCCCAACTTCCCTGGTAATCCATTGAGAAAGAACAAAGCATATATTCCAAGGTCTGAATTGTCTGATCAGACTGTCTATTGGATTAAGGATGAAAAGTTAAAATAAACTTTAATTCAGTATCCAATAACTTCTGAAGTCATTTCCAAAAATTAGATGTGAACCTAGGATCACGGTCTAATACAATAGAGAGCGGCACTCCATGTAACTTGATAATATCTTTTTGATATATTCTAGAAATCCATTCTAAAGACATCATATCTTGAATGAGAAGAAAATGTGTAGATTTAGTTAATAAATAAAAAATAACCCAAATCTAATTTTTACCTTGAGAAGTATTTGGAAATCCTATCACAAAATCCATTGATATATTCTCCCATTTACATTCCAGCACTGGAAAAGGTTGAAGCATCCTCTTCAGTAACTGTTATTCTGATTTAATCTTTTGACAAGTCAAACAATTCATGGTAAAGTTATCAATGTATATTTTCATTTCATCCCAATAGTAATACCCCTAAGGTCTCTGTACATCTTAGTGCTACCCAGATGAATGGAAAATGAAGGACTATGAGCTTCAATCAATAGCACTTTTCTCAATTGTGAATAACAAGACACACATAATTTTTTAAAAATCTCAAAACACCTTCTTCATCAATATTTAAATTAGGAAACTTACCATTCTTAATGAATTATACCTTTTCTTGAAAATGTTGATCCACCCTTTAAGCTATATTAATTCTTTTTGACAAATTCAACTGCACAAAAACCTAAAACAAAATAGTGGGTGCCCCTGCATCCAAAACTTCTAGGACAAAAATCATCAAATCATTAACCATAGGTTCACATTCCAAAAATTACATGGTTAACACAAAATTATTTTTTGACTCAAAGAATCAAACACCTTGTTTTCTTTTCCAGGATGATAATGAATCATGCAATCATAATCCTTGATTAGTTCCAACCATCTTTTCTATATCATGTTAAATTATTTATGAGTGAATATATACTTTAAAATTTTTTGATCAATATATATTTAACAATTTACTCCATACAAATGAAACCTCTAAATTTTTAAAATAAAAACAATAAAAGCTAATTCCAAATCATGTATATGGTAATTTAACTCATGAGGTTTCAAATGATGTGAAACATAATAAATTACCTGATCATTATACATTAGGGAACAACTAATTACTTTCAAAAAAGAATCAATATAGATGAAAAATTCACCATTTATAGAAGTTAATTCCAAAATAATATCATTCAATAATCTTATTTTCAGTTCCTAAAAAAAAATCATCCCATTATTTTGTCTAGTTGAACTTAAATTCTTTTCAAGTTAACTTAGTCGGTGGGATAGACAACTATACAAAGTTTTCAACAAACCATTGGTAGTAACCCACTAATCTAAGAAAACTATGAATCTTGGTGATATTTTTGGGTCTTGTACATTCTTCAACAACTTTAATTTTATAAGGATCAATAATTATTCCATCTTTAGAAACAATGTGACCAATGAATGAAATTTTTCACAACCAAAAAACACACTTTCTAAAATTTTCATATAGTTTTTTTCTTTTAAATTTTTAAAAACAACCCTTAGACATTTTTCATGATCCTCCTAACTTTTAGAATATACCAAAATTTCATCAATAAACACATTAAAAACTTATCCAAGAAATCCTACAAAATTCTATTCATAAGATCCATGAATAGAATAGGTGTATTATATAACCCAAATGGCATAACTACAAATTCATAGTGGACATATCTAGTTTGAAACATAGTATTTGAAATGTCATCTTCCTTCAATTTCAACTGATGGTGCCCTAACCTAAGGCCAACCTTCTAAAAATACTATTCTCCCTAGAGCCGATCAAATAAATCATCGATATGAGGAAACAAATACTTGTTATTAATAGTGATGTTATTCAAGGCTTGATAATCAACGTAAAGTCTCATTGATCTATATTTTTTTTAACAAAAAAGAGAGGATCACCCCATGGTGAAGTTTTAGGCCGAATGAAACCTTTATATAATAAATCTCACAATTGTTTTTTCAACTCTAAAATTTCAACTTGAGCCATTCGATAAGGGGGTTTAGAAATAGGCTTAGAATAATGTACTAATTCAATAGCAAACTCAACCTCTTGATTAGGAATAACATTGGGAAAATCATCTGAAAAAACAAACATGTATTCATTTACTACCAGTACATCACTAATTTGAACTGTTTATTTATTTTCAACAATATGAGATAGGTAACTTTCATTTCCATATCTAATCAATTTCTCAGCTTCTTGATAAGTAATCAAAGGCATGAAATCATTTAACACGACTTTATTAGTATTTAATTCTATATTATAATGTTAAACTGAAATCCAATCTATATCAAGAATGATATCAAACTCTAATATATCCAGTTCAACAAGATTTGAAGGAAAGACCAACCCACCAAGGACAATAGGAAGATTCCTCTAAATCTTGGTTTCTTTAATAATTCCACCCGAGTATTTACCAAAATTTATATCTTACTTTCATTTGGTGAAATTCCCAATTTACTTAAAAATTTATTAGAAATGAAAGAATGTGAAGATCTAGAATCAAACAGGGTATTGACATAATTTGAATACACAAGTAATATATCTATAATCACTTCATTTAGTGGACCAACATCAACTTTAGTAGGAGAAAATGGTCTCGATACACCTTTCTGTTTCTGATCATGAAGATTTCCATCCCATGTAACTAACTTTGGACACACATTAGCATAATGTACCATATCATTGCAGCTAAATGATATTACCATTATATGGATATCAGTTAAACTACTACAAATATGGCTTTTATTAGCGCTAAAAAGGCCTTTAACAGTGCTAAAAAAGTGCTATTAATGCCGAAAAAGATAAAGGGGGGTCCCCTTTATCAGTGCTCCAGAAAGCGCTGATAAAGACCCCTTTTATCAGCACTTCTTTTTAGCTCTGATAAAAGTTAAAAAATTTAAAAAAATAAAATAAAAAAATAAAAATAAAATAAAAAAATCTGTAAATCGGAGGGGGATTTTAACAGCACTTCCCCCCATTTATCAGTTACCCTCCCCACCCACTCCCCCGAAAGCCCCATCCACGAGTCCAATGTTTTATCAACGCTTTGTAGACCCCTTTAACAATGCTATATCCCCCCCCCAAATTCACCCATGCGCGCGCCCCTGCCTACCTCTACCAGGTTTTGAACTCAAGACCTCCCCCCCATGCGTGCTAAGCCTTTACCATTACTCTAATTTGATTTGTTCTCCAATTAGTGATATATCTATATATATATATAGTTATATTTATTCATGTATTAATATAAATTTATATAGTTGTATTAATATATATATATATATACATACATATATAGTTATATTTATATATTTATATATTTATTTGTATATTCATATATTAATATCAAGTTATATTTATTTATTTATATATATTTAGTTATATTTTTTATCCATATATTTATTCGTATATTAATATATATTTATAAGATTAGTTTTCAATACAAATATAAAATATGTTTTGTTTTATGTGTGTATAAATAAATACATATATACAACACACACACACACACACACATATGTGTGTGTTTCTATAAGTATAATTATACATACATACATATATATATATATATGCATATACATATATTAGAATATATATATATATATATATATAATATATATATATATATAATATATATATATATATATAAGTTTGTTAATATATAGACACACACAAATAGACACACACACATTATATAGGTACATATATAGTTATATTAATATATAGGTATATAAATATTGATATATTGGTATTTTAAATAAAATGGATATTAGTTATTATTTAGATAAATATATGTAAATATGTTTAATTATTTATTTAAAAAATTAATTTTTATGTGTGAATATATAAAAAATATGTATATATTGTTATATATTTGATTATAAGTAGCAGTGCATTATAAAAAATGATAAAATTTCAAATAAATAATATTAATATGAATGTAATACCTTGGAATAAATTCAGTCCCCACAAAAAAAGCCAATAATACCCCCTTAAATGAGGCTGGAAATCCACAAAATGTTAAAAAACCGGGGTATCTAAAATAAAAACTCAGTTTTGGAAGCCTTATGGGCCTTTTTTGGCCTAAAAAATTGTGATAAAGGCTTTTCCTGGGTCACCAGCGCGTAGAGATTGTCGTAGGCTTCAATTTGATATGCTGTAGAGCTCAAACAGACACCTGGATCAAAAGTTATGGCCGTTTGAAGTTCGAGCTGTGTTTTCAACATATTTTGGATCTTTTTTAATTTTTTTAATTTTTTTTAGTCTTCAAATTGTTATTAAATGACTATTACTCCATAATAATTAGAAAATTATTAATTAAAAATATTTTTTAATTTTTTTATAAGCCATTTTCACTAAATATCTTATATATTAAGTGTAACTGTATATTTACACTTATCTAAAATATATTTAAAATTATATTTAAAAAATACATATTATATTTATATCAATATAACTATATCTATATATTTGAATATTACTATATTTTTTTTAATGATTTTTTTGAAGCAGACCCTTTATCATCGCTTTTTAAAAAAGCGCTAATAAAGACCCCCCTTTATCAGTGCTACTAAAAAATCACTGATAAAGGGGTACCCTTTAACAGTGCTAAAAAAGCGCTGTTAAATGGGGTACCTTTATCAGTGCCAAAAAAAGCGCTGATAAAGGGATACTTTTATCAGTTCTTTTTTTAGCGCTGATAAAGGGTGGCACTGGGAATGCCCAGTTTTGTGGTAGTGTTACCTCATTATTAGATTCTTTATGATTGTTTTCCTTTCATTCACGAGCCATGTGTCAAACTTTTCACATCGTTAACACTTCCCTATCTGCATAAAACATTCAACTGGGTGATTTTTACCACACTTACTATAAGATTGGAACATCATTTTCTTACCACCAGATTTATTGCATGTTTCCCCATTACCTTCCATCCCAATCACTTCTTAATTTCATCATCTCGAGGCACATAAGATTCAAAAAACTCTATATCAACTTTTCAGCACAACGAACAACTTTCTCATAGATTATAAATTCTTGCACAACCAAAGCACTTTATAAACTTGGTTTCAATCCTGAGTAAAACCAATTAATTTTTCGATTAGTGTCCTAGATAAAATCTGGAACATACTTGGCCAATATTGTGAAGTTTTATTTATACCCAGCTATGAAATCTTCACCATTTTCCTCAATTCTAGGAACTTTTTCTATTTAGATTTGAATGAATTTGGGGAAATATTTCTCAAGTAAAATATCATTGAATGTTTCCCATTTAATAAAATCAAGACCATCTTTCTATTTTGTATTCTTAACCAAAGACCACCATCGATCAACTTCACCTTCAAAACAATAAACAAAAAAGGGTTACCTTTTGAAGTTCGGAACATCCCATGAAATCAAACATATTTTTCATAACATTGATCCATCCTTCATCTACCATTGGGTCAGATGATCCACTAGATGATGGGGGATGTTTCCTCATGAAATGATCCAAAAAAATACATGTTCCTTTAGGGTAGATCGGGTTTCTCTCTAGTATGTATACCACCACCATTTATGGCCTAAGTCAAACGATCCATCACTATAATAAACAATTCTATTACAATTCTGACCATCTTGGTATGCTGATTTGGAAGGATATCTTCCTCTCGGTTCCTTCTTACTTCCGCTTCCCCGTTTCCTCCATGGAAAACCATTCTGAACAAATATATTTTAGAAAAAGAATCATGGTAATCTTAAAATTCTATAACATTTTAACTTGAACATAAGGTAAAATATTTAAATGGAATGCTATTAATATTACCATAACCTCTAAAGTTATCTAAACTGATATTTGATACCAACTATAAGAACCTAACCTTAAACATTACACAATATTTAGTTTTAGTTGAGAAACTACTTTCTTTCATTTTTAGGATCTTTTCAGGTTTAGAGTTTTAGATAATTATTCCATAACTCATATATAAAAAAAACCATAAAATACAAAGTGGAAACTTCTTATTATTATCCATTTTTTCCACCATATAAATTTTTAAAAAATAAATAATGATCTATTTTATGAAAAATCTTCATAACTTTCAACTTGACCTCTTCTAATCCTTTAATCATCCTTAAATATCATGATTTTTTTTAAAATATGGTATGGTCATAAAAAACTCAGTAAGGGATATAAAAGTAATAAAACCATTAGTCCATTGATAAACATTAAAACTCATAAAAAAACCTTTCTTAAAAACATAACATTTTACACAAAAGAGAAATACCATTCCATTAAAAAAGATCATTTGATTTACCTTTTGAAAACAAATTATTTCTATGAAAACTCATTATAAAACATAGAAAATTCATGTAGGTACCTTGGGAAATCATCAAATTGAACCCTTATAGAACCCTTACAGATTTTAATAACTATATGGATAACCTCAAATATAATTCTCTAGAGAATATAATCATTACCCAATACATTGGAGCGCTATCTGGGTGCAACCATTATTTAAGATATAATGGGAGAATCTAATTCTATTTGGGTGCACCCATCATTTATAATTTCCAAGAAACACAACATGAATAAAAAATTTCATAATTTGAAAAACTCTTTTAAACTCATATGAAAATCACTTTTATATAATAAAATACCATTATATTTCAAAAGCACATTTTTAACACAAAATTTACCTTTACTTTGAAAAACCATTTTCAATACCAGAATACCCAAAATATAAAGGATTTTTATTTAAAGAAACATGAAACCTTGAAAATTAATCCCAAATAAAAACAATTTCCATGATGGCAAAAAACTCATTATCACCGTGTAAGTTAATAATAGAACATTTCTTTTGTCATTTGTCAAAAAATTCCATATAAAATACATAAAAATATTATTTTTTGAAAACATTTGAATGAAATTAAAAATAGTCTTAAAATGTCCTTTATAATAATTTTATATAAACATATAAAATAATATCAAGAATATTGACATGGAAGAAAAGATTTTGAAATTAAATCTTAAAACATTTAAAAAGATATTTTTAAATCAAAGTTTCCCATACCACTTTGAAATATTTGAATCATAAAACTGATTAAAGAATAACATTAAAAAAACAATAAATATCATTATAATAGAAAAAATTCATGATATAACTTGTAAAAGGAGCTATATATACAACTTATAAAATAATAAAGGTAAATAACATCAAGATATGCCTCAATGAAAGGAGATTTAGATGAAGTCCCTTACCCTGAGTCTGACTTGTCACACGTATTTATCTTCCTGAATAATAAACTTATGTTAATTTTTTAATTTATTAATAAATATTTTTAAGTTTATCATTACTTTTATTTGTCTTATTGCAATTTTATAAACAACTAATTAAACAATTAAGTTTACATCAGGTGTTTTGACCATATTCGGTTTATGTGTCAAAAACAACTTTGGTAGGTCAACTATGGTCAAAGGGGTCATCATTAAAACATCTACAGAATAATAATCATTATATACTTATCATATTTATACATAAATTATACTTTTATAATCAATCATTAATGATTGTTATGAAAAATGAACCAAATTTACAATCATGGAGACGGTAGGTCGTATGTACACATGAGTAATGTTCCTACTTTTCAATGATCATTATGAAAAGAAGGAAAGTAACTTTTATCTTTATAGAATGATCATTATATTATAAATACCATTTTATTTAATCATATATACTCATATATATAATTATTTTGATGTAAAAGGAATCACATCACATCGAGGAGGTGGTAGTCCACACGTTTACGAATGCCATTATCGGTTTTTTAGTGTATGAAAAGAGTAATAAATAAAATGATATATTATATTTTCAGAAAGGAAATTATGTCATGAATGTCATATAAATTTTATTTATGTAATATATATTTTTTAAAATCATCCTTAATACATTCCATGTAAAGTGTAAACATATCACATCGCTTTGAGGAGGTGGTAGTCCACACGTCCACAAACAATGTTATCGTATTCCCACAAAATGAAAAGCATAAACGTATGTGTATATAAAAATTCAATAAGTATAAATACATCATAAATATCATATATATCATATAAAAATACTGTTTCAATTATAATTCCCAACCATGAGAGGTGGTAAAGGAAAAACAAACAACATCATTTCGTGAGGCGGTAGTCCGCCATACACACGAACTGTGATTTCATTACCCATTTGATGGAAGTGTGTGTAACTGTAGGTTGAAAACTTAACATAACAACATATGAGTATATTGAAGATACTGATGTTATTATATAATCATGATATAAAGTGAAATTAAGGAGTTGGGAAGGAAACAAAATAAAAAATGCATGTTGATGAATGTTACCTCTTATTAGGGTAACTCCTTTTGGTTTGCACCAAACACTACTACAAAATCGGACTTTAACAACACTAAAAATAGATTTTATCAGTTCTATAGAAGTAATAACTATTTAAGTGAGATTAAAATCCCTAGTTTTTTATCATAGCTAAAAAATCACTAATAAAGGGGCACACTACAACGTGCTGTTAAGACACACTACAACACCAGTGTAGTGTGCTGTAACAACACACTACAACACAAAAAACACCACCAAAAATCAGAAAAATCAAGTACCAATATAGAATTTAAATAAAATAAAATTCAAAAAAAAGAAAAAGAAAAAAACACTATATTATAAACATTTAAAAAATTGGTTTATATAATTACATGAGTAAGTACAAATTATTACATACATTCAAAAACATCAATGTTCCTTTGTCTTTTGACCCTGATCCTGAATCATGTTATTACCGAAAAAACCAACCCTACTCAAGAGAAATAATGCAACTGTATAAGATTTTTTTTAGTAATAATATAAATAAATAAATTAAACATAAAGTGTTAATTTTAAACTAAAATTTGAGTCATACTAGGAACACTGTGTATTATATTGAGTTGTAGTTGATTCTTGCACGTCACACCATTTCTTACTCATCTTCAAGAATTATCTCTATAAAAATAAAATAAATAAGTATAATATAAAAATTATAAGGAAAATAATTAAGTAATAGCAGATAGAATGATGGGAAAACAATCTAGGCTCGTTTGCTCGAGTTTGGTGATGTAATGCACGTTTTAAACTAAAATGACACTTATATATTGAAAAGATGAACTTAGAGTCATACCAGTCACACTATGCATCATATTGAGGTGAAAATTATCCATACACTTCTCAAATGACTTATGGATCATTTTCCTAAAGTATCAAAGTAATCTGAATATATTTTCTCAGTTTTGAGTACATCACTTTTCTTTTTTACTAAAATGTCATTTTAAATTGAAAATACACACTTTGAGTCATACCGGTAAAATTGTGTATCAATTTTATATTAGATTTATTCATAAATATAAAAAATGATCTATGAATCATTCTCCTAAATTATCAAGAAAATCTGAGTGTATTTTCTTAGTTTTCATTAAGTGAAACTTTTTGAACTAAAATGTTAATTTTAAACTGATAATAGAGAATTTTAGTCATATTGGGAACATTGTGTATATTATTGAGGTGATTATAATTACTACACATCAAAAATGACTTATGGACCATTTTTCTAGAGTATCAAAACTATCCAAATGCGTTTTCTCAGTTTTGAGTGTGTCAGTTGTCTTTTTTACTAAAATTAATGTCAATTTTAACTAAAAAGATGTACTTGGAGTCATACCGGTAACACCATGCATAATATTAAGGTGAGGATGTTTAATACACATCATAAATTACTTATGTATTGTTTTAATAATGTATCAAAAAAAACTCTCACATGTTTTCTCATCTTGGAGGATATCACTTTTCTTTTTTACTAAATGCCATTTTAAACTAGAAATACACACTTTAAGTTATAATAGTCCCATTATGTTTCGGTTTGATTTGATACTGATACCTAAATGCTAAAAATGGCTTATGAATCATTTTAATAAATTATCAAGACAATCTAATCATGTTTTCTTGTTTTTTAGTGAGTGAAACCTTTTGAACTAAAATGTCAATTTTAAACTGATAATAGACACTTTGAGTCATACTGGGAACATCGTGTATCAGATTGAGGTATGTATAATTTATAAACATAAAAAATGACTTATTTATCATTTTACTAACGTATAAAAACAATAATAATGCATTTTATTGGTTTTGAGTATGTCAATTGTCTTTTTTACTAAAATCAATGTCAATTTTAAATAAAAAGACACACTTGGAGTCATACCGGTCACACCGTGTGTTGGATTAAGGTGAGGGTGATTCATACATTTACCAAATGACTTATGGAAAATTTTATTAATGTATCAAAATAATCCTAATTCATTTGATTAGTTTTGAGCATGTCACTTTTCTTTTTTCTAAAATTTCGTTTTAAACTGGAAACATGTACTTTGAGTCATACCAGTCACATCACATATCGGTTTTATGTGATACTAATTCCTACACATAAAAAATGACTTATGAATCATTTTAATAAATTATAAATACAATATAATTGCATTTTCTTGGTTTTCAGTGAGTGACACTTTTTGAACTAAAATGTAAATTTTTAACTGATAACAAATACTTTGAGTCATACTTAGAACATAGTGTATCATAATGAGGTGAGGATGATTAATACACATAAAAAATGACTTATGTATCATTTTAATAAAGTATCAAAACAATACGAATGCATTTGCTCAGTTTTTGAGTATGTTTGTTGTATTTTTTACTAAAATTAATGTCAATTTTAAATAAAAAGACGCACTTGGAGTCATACCGGTCATATAGTGCATCAGAATGAGGTGAGGATTATTTATACATGTCCCAAATGACTTATGGATCACTTTCATAAAGTATAAAAATAATATGAATGCATTTTCTCTATTTTGAGTACATCAATTGTATCTTTTACTAAAATTTCATTTCAAACTAGAAACATACACTTTGATTCATACTGGTCACATCGTGTACCGTTTTGACACGAGACTAATTATTACATGTCAAAAATGACTTATAAATCATTTTAAAAAATTACTAATACAATTCATGCGTGTCTCATCAGTTTTCATTGAGTGAAACTTTTTGAACTAAAATTTCAATTTTAAACTGATAACAGATACTTCGAGTCATACCAGGGGAATCATATATCAAATTGAGGTGAGGATGATTCCTACATGCCAACAATTACTTACAAATCATTGTCCTAAAATATCAAAACAACCTGAATTCATTTTCTCAGTTTTGAGTATGTTGGTTGTCTTTTTTACTAAAATTAATCTAAATTTTAAATAAAAAGAAGCACTTAGAGCCATACTAGTCAAACTATGTGTTGGATTGAGGTGTGAATGATTCCTACACATCCCAAAGTATCAAAAAAATTCCAACTATCAATGTTACCAAGATTTTCATTTCCTTTCTTTATCATACTTCCAAAATTGCATATTGAGTCGATGCTCTTAGCTGAAAACCCTTTTTCAGCTAATAATATCAACTCAATATGGAGTGTTGGTAGTTCAATAAATAAAGGCAATGGAAATCATGGTAATATTGGAATAAAGGAACATGTTATCTATTTTATGGCTTGTTGTAGATATTTGAAAGAAAAACATGACTTCTCAAAATATCTATGATAAAAACTAAATAAGTATTAGATAAAAATGATAAGGAAATTAACTTAAAAATAATAGATAAAATGATGATAAAATTAATTAAATAATTATTATGAATTCACCTTTTCATGATGTTTGTATACATTCTTGACCCATTTCATTATTATCATTATCTCAGTTGTATCCTCAAAGTCCAATGTCTCACGAGCATGAGTAGCTTCGAAAAAACAACCCCAGCTTGAACAAAATAATCCAACTGTATAAGAAAAAAAATATTATGTGAGTAATATTAAAAATAAATAAATTAAAAATAAATATTATACAATACATTAATTATATGGAAAATTATTTTACTATGAAAAAATCAATATTACCTCTATGATTGAGCAGAGACAACATCATTTATCTTTATACAAAGGTAGTGGAGGGAACTTAAAGGAAAGTGGTAAATGTAAACACTATAGGGGTGAAAAGGTTTTGAGGGAGAAAAAGTCTATGAAATTTTTGGTGTAGAAAGGCATGAAATATGGATATAAATCTTCTAAAATAAATGATCTCTACAAGGAATAATGGAAATTAAATCAATGTTTTATTATATAATTTTTCTATAAAATAGTTAAAGTATATCATAACATTATCTTTACATATTCTTTAAGGGTTTCCTTCATTATAGTTTTTTATTCCATGGGATTGGTAACATCATTATGTGTAGAAGACATTGTCTGCATCAGTAGTCAAACATTTAATTTAGATTATGTTAATGCAGTTGAGAACATATAATATTATAAGGAAAAACATAGTATATTAAAAAACACTTTTACCTTCTCATTTAACTATATTTCTTTTTTAAAGGTTTTAGGGATTTAAATCCTCTGTTGAGAATCCAAATCCCATCTTTTCGGTCCCCTATAATGTATAAGACATTTTCAACATTGATACTAACATGAACTGATTGTGATCTTCCAATGAAAGGGTCATCCTCAATTAGATTTTAATCTGACCCAATAGTTGTTTTAGTCACCAAAAAGAAAATTTATTAATTATTGTTTGTTGGATTTGAGATATAAAATAATTGAACTTATTGTGATAACATTATGAATGACTCATCTTTTTTCCCTTATACACTGAAATTCACCTTCATGAAGCCCATTTCATCAACTTTCACTACACTCCTATTGTCCACCCATTTTCTATGGAAACTTTAAACTTGAAATATTGTATAATTCAACTCATATATCTATTAAATAATGAAAAAATATGAAATATTTTAATAAATTGTATTTCTATCCTTGGAATTGGATATGTGCATCACTTTATCTACAAGCGTAACTCAACTATTTTGTATATTATTGCAATGATCATGTTCTTTTTTATAGAAAGTATATCCATTGATTAAAAAACCATTGTAAAATATAACATTTTCATTTGGTCCCCTGGATATCCATCGAAGTCATTCAGTAATTGAATTTATATTTTAATATAACTCCTTATAAACTTGATCTTGGAACCATCCTATAAATTGTTGATTATGTGTATTTGATATCCAACCTTCATCCCTTGATGGATTCAAATATATAAGAATTTATTTATGGGATTTAACATATGGATCAACATCTTCACTACTATGTAAAATGTAAAGGTGTGCTTACTCCTACTCTATGAAGGTAATTGTAACTACATCTCTTCTGGAAATCCCTTTACCCATAAGACATCTGCTATGACGAGAATTTGGGAGACCTATGCTATCAACATCTGATATGTAATCGGTATAGAATTCAACATACTCTTCAATAATATATCATTATTCAATATAAACTTCTGGATAACTTCAATTCTTGACACACCATTTCAAAATATTCATATACCATTCAGTGGGGTGCATCCATCTATAATGGAAAGGTCCACATAGTTGAACCTCTTTAACTAAGTGAACCATTAGGTGTACCATTATATCGAAAAATGATGGTGGGAGGAACATATCTAATTCACATAATATGACTGAAACCTCCTTATTCATGATTAAAAACTTCATCGGGTCTATAACTTTAATGCATATGGATTTTAAAAAGAAGCAGAGTCTGGTTAATATATGTCATACATTTTTAGGAAGAATGAAACGTAAAGAACAAGAATCAAATATTACATCAAAACATGATATTCATGTGATTTTAGTCCATGTAAATTCAAATTAGTCATTAACATAACATTATTGATATTTTATGAATACCCCTCTAGAACTTTTATACTATTAAGGAAAAGGAAAAACTGAAAATTTTTCTATCTTGATAGAGTGTAAGCTACTAGAGGAAGAAAATTCCACCCTTTATCCTTCACTGATACCAACTATTCCCTTATACCCATGTAAATCATGTCCAACCTATCCTTTACGGCATGTTTCATTTTTCCAAGAACATTTAGTAGCATTCCAATAACACTATCAAATACATTTTTTTCTACATGAATGACATCAAGAAAAATTTAAATGTATAGAAATTTGAAAATTCAAATAAAATTAATACCTTCTTCCAACCTAATTTCGTAAGGTTTTTTGAATTTTTTTTATTTAAAAAAATGTTAATATATTTTAATTTATCAAAAAATTGATCACCCATTAGTGGAGACAATGTTTTACCTTGTTTGATATTCCCATAAAATGATGTCATCTAGGATCGGTATTTTTTTCATCGAGATAAAAATTTCTGATGTCCTAAAAATTAAATCTTTGAGAAAATTTTCAACTGAATTTAGTGTGTTCATTATTCAAAAATGGGACAACCCAAAATTCCTTTAATGCTATATCCTGATAAATTTTCATAAGCAGGAAAGTCATTTATCATCCCATACAATATGGAACTCAATGTGAATTCTTCATTTATACGTGAATCATATATTGTAACAACTATATACCATATAAATTTTAGATCTTTGATCAATGGATCCAAATAAACATCAAAATCATTACTAATTTTTTTTGGTCAAGATATAAGTAGATAAAACATAATGTATTTGCGCTTCATACATAACCATGGTGACAAGTTATAATTTACCAACACGAAAGTCCATGTATTATGAGTACTATTATGTACACCAAAAAGATTTATTCTATATATATATAACACAAAGAAAAAGTTTCTCGAATCATTTATAAATTTAGGATACTCATAATCTATTTTCTTACACTGAGAATAATCTGTTGGATGATGTAGGTTCCCATATTTAATTATTGTATATGCATGCTATGTCAATTTTCTCATGGTTTCCTAACATAATTATAGTATTCTAAACCATGGAATGATAGTAAAGTAACATATAGATTTTGAAGTACTTGAATCATTTTTCTTGTATCAATCTGCGCCACACTTAGGGAATTTTATGAGTGATTCATAGTCCTTGCAAAAAAATATGTAATCATTTGTAAAAGTATGTATTTTTTTAGAGATCATTCCCATTGAACATAACATTAGTTTAGCATCATATGTTTGACATGGTAGTTTATTTTCTTCTGGCAGCATATCATTCAAGAGACCAAGTAAATCTATAAATCTTGTGTCGCTCCATCTGCTTCTAGATTTCAAATTATATAACATCAATATAGATGAAAATGTTGTGTATTTAGTACAACTAGTATACAATGGTCTCTTAGAACAACTATTCAACTTCTCAAACAACTTTGGACAATCACAAAGGTAATATTCAATTTCTAATATCATTTTTTCCATGAAATCTCCATCATTATTTACATTGGAAAATGATCCATAAACTGTAATATCATCCCAATCGGTGTACATGTTCAGTTTTTTCCCATGTTTATCCCAACATTTATAACTCTGATATATTATATGACAAGTAAAATATTCTTTCAACTCTTCCAGACTAATTTTTATTGAATAAAAATAGTGTAAACATGGGAAAAAGATTTTATAAGGGTCATATGCATGCTCTATTGCAAACTTGATGAACTATTTAACTCCATCTTCATACTCTTTTATCAAACTATTAAATTGAATCCATTTTTGATTCATATCTATCCTATTGGGTTCATAAAATACTCATTTTTTATAATAAATAAATAAATACACATAAGATATTCATTATCAATGGTGAAAGTTATAGATAATTCTTATAAGAGAAACTCAACATTTGATTGTTTAAAAGAATTTCAGCATACTTTGAAGGAAATGAGTAATTGAAATTAAGAAAATAATTACTCCACTATGGTAGGTGTTATCCTATATATTCATCCAAAGGTGAAAGTTATAGACAACTATCATCCTCACCATCTTCATATATCAAATAGTTATTATTGCATTTTGTTTTTTGAGACTCACCCTCCACCTCTTTTGGACATGCACCTATGTTTCTTGAACTACTCTAAGTAGTAGTTATCCATGGGATGAGTACTGCTCAGATTAGTTCAAGAAATATAAAAGAAATGGAGGATGAGACTCAAGGAAAATATTACAATTATTACTGTCCAGGATATGAAGCTAATGAGGATGATAGTTTTACTCTATTGTGTCCTCTAAAAGTGGTAATCCCCCCATTTGTGAGAATTACACAATTGGCACTAATTATTAACTCATGGCCTATTGAAGGTGAGATTTGGGGGGCATACACATTCTTATCTGTGATTCAAGGGGTCTCAGTGGGGATATGTTATGATATATGAATCTCTAGGCCTCTATGAATTCTACATTTATAGGATAAATCTCACTTTAAATACTTTAAATCCTCTAACTAATACTAGTCCTACCTCTATTAAAATGATCCTTCAAGTCTTTCTTAAATACCCTAAACAAATAAAATATAATATGGGTAATTAAGGAGTAATAAGAAACCCAAATATGATAAAAAAGAATAATAAACTCTCATTCCATCAAACAGAAGATATAAAGATTTATTTATAAAATATTTTATTAAATAAAGAGTTATTTCATATACATGGATGGTAATCATAGATTACTAGGGGTGGAACCAATACATGTAAACCTAAAATGATGAATACCTAAAAATATTTTCTAATAATTATTCCAATATATATTGAATTTGATAACCTCCATTCTATTTTTTGGAACAAGTTATGTAACAACATAAGGAATTATTAAATTTAATATCAATAGTATATAAAATATCATTAATCTCCATAACTTTTCTTAATAAATATTTTCACCTTAATAACTAATATTTTATTGAATAAAGATACTTATAAACTCTATAAATATTCTAGGGTTCTTAAATATGCCTATTTATAACCATACTCATAAAGAATAATATATAATAATAAAATGAAACATTAGCCAAAAAAATAAATAAATAAATACAACCAAATAAAAAATATAAAAAATTGGACACTTTATAATGGATTAATATTAAATGTGGAGTAATTAAAAAATAATATACATGTAAATAGTTGTAAATGAAGCATATGTAATCTTGGGATATTCCAAAAAATACCATGAGGTGACTCTAGAAATACTTGGGTTAGATTCACCTATACACATGATGATGAGTTCCTATGTTTATAACTTACCAGAGACCCACAACTAGTCTACCTTATTGGACTCCCATATAGACATTTATACAAGTGGGTACCCATATAATATAATTGGTACTACATTTTAACTATGTCTAATCCATCACTAAGATGCATATACCACCATAAATTCATAGTTTAGCGGCGGTTTATTAAACAGTTGAAAAAAATTACTAGAATTTATCAACGGTTTTTAAAAAACCGCTACTAAAATATATCCATTTATTAAAAAAATACCATTTCTACTGATCACCCCTTTCTCCCAATCCCCCCTTATCCCCCAAGCACCCCCACTCTCCCCAAATCACCCCTCTACCCCGATCCCTTGATCTCTCACTGGTGCTACAATTTCTACCACTCTCTAATCATTTACCCCCTCACCGGTGCTGTGTTTTCCCCCGATCCCCCTTCGAGCCCTCACCGGTGCTCTAGTTTTCATAGATCCCCCAAACCCAAGTTTTTTAAGTGCTACAATTTCCCTAGATCCCCCCTCACCCTCACCCTCGTCCTCTCTGACACTTCTGTTTCTCCTTAGCCCCCCTCACCCTTGCTAGATTTATGGTTTCTTTTGAGCCCCCTGAGCCCTTTCTCTTAACCTCACCTCCCACAACATCTTCTCCCACAAGCCGTCCCCACTAGGAGGACATTTAGTAACACTTATATATCTTATTTTCTAATATTAGTGTTCTTGGTGTACCTAATGTTGAGATTAATATTGTCTATGGCTCTTAGGAATCATCTTATTCACCATTTGGGGTTAGAATATAGTATATATTAAGTTATGATTGGTGTAGATTTAGCATTTCAATGTGATCCATTCTTTTTCCACATCCTTACATTATTTATCTTCCTAGAATCATTTTTATACACAATTTTGATTATATGTAGTTCCTTTTAAGGGTGTTAGATGAATTTAAATGTTTTCATCACTTTTTGTAAATGGATTTAAAGGGTATCTATGGTTTCAAATTTATTGATAATATTTTTAAGAGAGTAATGTGTATGATTAAATGACTAATGATATTTTAAACAATTTTTTTGATATAATTGGGTGTTATAAATTAATGGAGAGTTTTATGTATTGGAACATAATTTATTTTAAAAATCATGTTGTTGATTTAAAGTGGTTTTTGATCACTCATGTGGTTCTGAATTTGAGGACCATTTTAACTAATTATTAAATATGTTTTTAAAAGGTTTACTTCATAATTTAGACTTCATAATTATTGGATTAAAGGATTTGAATACCAAGAAATTTTTAAAGCCTCATTTAGTGTAATGTCCCAGACTAGGTGCCACATACTGGTGCTTTGAGCTGGTTCACCACATGACCTCAGGCGCGCCTCCCTGTATTCCAGAGGCTGCCGACTAGCAGTGAGGGTCTATTATCAATCATGGGGATACTATACCCTCTTTTTTCCTTTTATTAGATTAATACACTAGCGAAAGTAAATAAAAAAAATAGTGGAATCATATATATAACCATAAACAATACCAATATCTCATGATAACCAATGCATGAAGTACAATGTCAAAATTTAATAGTAAATATGCCATGCTATGTACATACCAAGTGTCAATATGCAAACCCAAAATAAATAAAGACACTAAAAAATCCTCAAAGAGGGTCCTGACACCAAGTTTGGTTCCCTCACTATGCTCCATACCAATCATCCTTCTAACAAAGGACTTTTTCCCTTAGTCTGTTCTGTAAACATGTAATCTATTTGGGTACTAATCAGGAAACCTGAGTAGGGTGTGAGTAAAACTTAGTAGCCTACCACCAACAATTTCTAAAACAAATCTATCTAGATAATAGTGTATGAAATTCTATAAAGAAATAAGTACAATGCATAAATAAATAGTTATCACATTATCATTTATTCTTTATTTAACCATATTAACTCTAGGGTTCCAGAGGACACCCATACATCAATACTAGCTTCAGATCATGTAGGAGCTCAAAGTTTTCCCTTGGAAATATTATATTTTAATACTTTCTTCGACTCGTGTCAGAGATCGAAGTGTTCAAAGGTGATATCATATCTCATTAACTGATTCGACTCATGCCAGAGTTTGAAGTATTCTCATGTGAGTCCATATCTCAGAGTACCTTTATTACCGTTTTTATTTCACAATGAATGACCATGTTACCATTCATTAAATCATACAATTTCTATGACCATGTTACTATCCTTATTTCACAATTAATGACCACATTACCATTCATTAAATCACACAATTTTGATGATCATGTTACCATCCTTATTTCAAAAATAAATGACCATGTTACCATTCATTTAATCACACAATTTGGATGACCATGTTACCATCCTTATTTCACAATGAATGACTATGTTACTATTCATTTAATCACACAATTTAGATGACCATGTTACCATCCTTATTTCACAATGAATGACCATGTTACCATTCATTTAATCACACAATTTGGATGAACATGTTACCATTCGCACATCACACATTATAATGACCATGTTA
This sequence comes from Viscum album, assembly GCA_963277665.1. Lineage (NCBI taxonomy): Eukaryota > Viridiplantae > Streptophyta > Magnoliopsida > Santalales > Viscaceae > Viscum > Viscum album. The sequence goes on along the minus strand of OY728158.1, from coordinate 570,465,651 downwards.
CCATTCTTTAATTCATAATTAATTCAATAATTAATTATCCACACCAATTCCATTACAAATTCAACAATTAGTTAAACACAAAAATTCCATTAGTTAACTCAAAAATTAACTAATCATAACAATAAAATTAATTAATTAACCATTAATTAATCACATAAATTTATCTTTTTAATTCATCAATTAAATAATCACATTAATTTCTCAAGTTAATTCAACAATTAACTAATCACATCAATTAATCTAGTTAATTCAACAATTAACTAATCACATAAACTCCTCTAGTTAATTCAAAAATCAACTATTCACATCAATAATATTAATTAAATAAATAATTAATTAATCACATCAAATACATTAATTAAATCAAAAATTAATTAATTACTTCAATTATATTAGTTAATTCAATAATTAACTAAACACATCAATTACATCACCAATTCAAAAATTAATTTATCACATAAATCCCCTTAATTAATTTACCCAATTAATTAAGAATTTCAATCCCATTAATTGATTCATCAATTAATTAATCAATATCCACAAACTTAAAATCCCACAATTAATCCCATAATTAATTATCTCAATCACGATCTTAATGTTTCATAATTAATTCTACAATTAATTATATCAATTCTAAAATATCAATATCTCATAATTAATTCATCAATTAATTATATATCAATTATAATAACACAAAAACCCCCATTAATTAATTTATCTTATTTAATTGCATCAACACAATAATCCATATTAATTAATTCACCAATTAATTAATCTAACTCATTCAATTGCATTAACACAACAATCCCCATTAATTAAATTTCCAATTAATTAATCTAACTCTTTCAATTGTATTCACACACCAATCCTTATTAACTAATTTTCCAATTAATTAATCACCTTAAATACCTTTATTAATCCCAATATTTAATTAAATAATTAAATAATCACACCCATAATTTCCATATCTAATAATTAATATACCATTAATTATCTCAATCCATGATGCTAATATCTCATAATTAATATAATATTAATTATATCATAATTAATTCTACAATTAATTATCTCAAATCACAACTCAATATCACATAATTAATTCTAGAATTAATTATCTCATATCACAATTCAATATCACATAATTAATTCTACAATTAATTATCTCAAATCAGAATTCAATATCACATAATTAATTCTAAAATTAATCATCTCAAAGAAACAACTCAATATAACATAATTAATTATACAATTAATTATACCTCTTCAACAACTTAAATATATCAGATAATTAATTTATTAATTAATTTATTAAATTTTAAAAACCTCTATCTCACCATAATTAATTCAAAAATTAATTATCCCAAATCAAAATTTCATAATCCAAACTATTTCCATTAATAAATTATATAATTAATTAATCAAGTTACACAATATCAATAACTCCATAATTAAATCCCATAATTAATTATCAAATTCAAAAATCCCAAAATCTCATAATTAATTCTCCAATTAATTATCTCATTCAATAATCTATAAATCACACAATTTCACAATTCCATAATTAATTAATTATATTTTTAAATCCAATTTCTAAATAGATCTAACAATTCTACAACTTTCATATATGTAATTAAAAATCACAACTATATGATATGGATTTTAGATGACCTACCTCAATAATGGTGATGAACGCTTGCCAATATATAATCCTAATTTGAAGCAGATAAACCGAGAATGCGATGATGAATGTGGTCAAGATCCGAAACCTAAATCCATAGTTAAATAAAAAAATATCTCTTAAATCTAGATCTAAATCCAACAAGCCTAGATCTAGATTCAAAAAAATCCAGATCTAGATCCACCAAGCCTAGATCTAGATTCAAAAAATCTAGATCTAGATCCAACAATCCTAGATCTAGATTCAAAAAATCTATATATAGATCCAATAGTGGATAAACATATTTATTTTATCTAGGAATAGAAGGGGAAGAGATATATAGATCTAAATGAGAAGAACACCCATACCTAAGAGGTTCATGGAGGGTTTTCAGTCCAAGGCGGTGGTGCTCAGATGAGATTCGTTCCAAGGAAGAGGTGCATAGAGGTGTTTTTGTACAAGGCGGAGGTGCACAAAGGAGCTTCATTCCAAGGAAGAGGTGTACAGAGGTGTTTCAGTCCAAGGAAGAGGTGCGTAGAGGAATTTTGGTCCAAAGGTTCACATAGGAGCTTCTGTCCTTATAATAAATATGGGGGTGTGCGTTTAGGATGAAAAATCTCCCACATTTGTTTTCCCTATTTTCCACTAAAATACCGTCGCCACCCCTTAAAAATAACATTAAAAAGAAATTGCATGTTGTGTATTTTCTTTTCATGACATTTTTAAAAGTGGTGAAAACTAGTTACAGGGTGTGTAATTTGGTTTCATGAAATATTGACATGTGGTGAAAACTAATTTTGTGACATGTGGTGAAAAATAGTTACAGGGGGTGTAAATTTAAAAAGATATGAATTAATTCAAGATAAGAATTAAATTCATAGGGTCTAACCAAAAAAATTCACATTGTGAATTGGGTTTATAATGCGTGTGTGTTATGTAGCTAGAACTCACCACTTGATCCTGCTGCACCCCTAGAAAAAGATGAGATCTTAAAATCTCCCCACCTTATAAAATATCATCCTCAAGCTGTACCCTAAAGTACCTATAAGATTCCAAGTCAAAAATATTAATCCACTGAGCCCTAATATCCACTTCTCTCTCCCAAGTTTACTTCTGCACATGCCCATGTTACCATAATATATGAATGATCGACACAATATTTCCCCGAAACACCTTCTCATTGTGATCCACCACACATATCTGATGCTCCTCAAAGGACGCATCAATCTCAAGATCAACTTCCACAATATACCAAATGCATTTCCTAACTCATTGTTCCCAAGAACTAGAAGAACACAATCCAATATTGGCACTTATCCTTTCCATCAAAAACCTCTTGGAAAGGATGTACATCCACTACCTAAAATTACTACTTGACATTTTCTTAAGGAATTGAAACATGAACCTTACAATTTCCTTAATGGAATTCTGATGCCACCATATCCAACCCATGGTCTTTATCCATGCATCTATTACTTATACATCGCTCTACATCTTTGGAACATTGTTAATACTACTTTTAAAGCAACTCAACCACCATAGCCCATGGCCCACAGTATTCATCGACCTCCAGTCCCACCTAAGAACCACATCTATAAACTATCAATGGCGTGCCTCGCACCATACAACTCCACATATATAATTCTTCATAAGCACAAACTCCAAGGGGATCCATATCCATCCAAAACACATTTAGATAGCTAGGAATAAAGCCATTAAATTCTCAGCGTACTCTGGACTATGTCAAGGTAGGGGACATGATTGTCACTTAATTAAAAGTATGATAAGAATTCATCAGCAAACACACCCACAATTACTCCATCACCGATGTTACCCCCCACTATAGAAACACCTTAAATTTTTGAAAGTCTCAGGCTTCCCTTCCCACCAATATCTCACCATATGATCCAATACCAGACAGTCCCTCACACAACCTACAACTAATTTCTTAAACTAGGGAATTATCATTACCCAAACCACCCAAATAAGGGAAAAGTAAAAAACATAAAGGATTATAAATTTAAAACATTAACATAATTAACAAGATGTATTTACAAAAAACCATATCAAGTCTTTACCCCTTTTTCCTGTCCCATGGTTAAAACTGAGGAGCTATCTCTACCCTTAAACATCCTACACCTAGGTCTTGGTTAACAAGGGAAAAAACATTCTCATTATTAAAGTTTCTCATTTAGAAACCCATTTATTCTCATTGTGAATCATTTTATAATCTTTCAAAATTTCATGTTAGGAACCATTTTCAGTTCAATTTCACAAGAAAGGAAAACAAAGTTAAAGTTCAACAACTTACCCAAAACCCGTTTTCCCTTGTGTGCCTAAAATGATGTATGTTCACAAAATAATCTTGAGTGCCTATAATGATGCATACAAACTCGACTCTTTTGGTATTCAAGGCCACAATTCAATCTCCACAAATATTAGAAATAATAATCACATCATACAACAAGTGAATCACCCAAGGTGAAATAATATTCAACTGTAATAGGAAAAACAATAACAAAAATCCCACCATGAGTACTTGGGTTCTCCCCTATACACGGGGTAGAAACTCCCATGAATAAGCTCATAACTAAGGGATGAATCTTCAAATTCTCCCAACTACCTTTCCCAAATAGTAATATAAAAGAAAAATAAAATAAAATTGGGTTTTGATATCACTTTATAATGTCCCTGCCTAGGTTCCACATACCGGTGCTCTAATCCGGTTCACCACATGACCTCAGGTGTGCCTCCCTGCAAGCTAGAGGCTGTCGACTAGAAGCGAGGGTCTATTATCAATCATAGAGAGACTATACCCTATTTTTTTCTTTTATCATAGTAATACACCAATGAAAGTAAATAAACAATATCAAAAGAATATATATAACCATAAACAATACCAATATCTCATGACAACCAAAGCATGAAATACAATATCAAAACTGGAGAGTAGATATTCCATTCTATGTATATGAAAGTGTCAATATGAAAATCCAAAATAAATAAAGACACTAAAAACTCCTCCAAATGGGTCCTAACACCAAGTCCAGTTCCATCACTATGCTCCATACCAATCAACCTTATAACAAAAGTACCTTTTCTCTTAAACTATCCTACAAACATGTAATCTATTCAAGTACTAATCACACATCCCGATTAGGGTGTGAGTACAACTCAGTAGTCCACCACCAACGATGTCTAAAACAAATCCATCCATATGATAGTGTATGAAATTCTATAAATAAACAAGTAAAATGAATAAATAAATAGTTATCATATTATCATTTATTATTTAGTTAACTATATTAACTCTAGTGTTCCATAGGACACCTATAACTCAATACTAGCTTTGAATCATATCGGATCCCAAAGTGTTCCCTAGGTAATATCATATCTTAATAACTACTTCAAATCATACCAGAGCTCAAAGTGTTCAAAGGTGATATCATATATCAGTACTTGATTTGACTCATTCTAGAGTTCTAAGTATTATCATGCGAGACCATATCTTAGAGTACCTTTATTACCATTATTATTTCACAATGAATAACCATGTTACCATTCATTAAATCATACAATTTGGATGACCATGTTACCATCCTTATTTCACAATTAATGACCTTATTACAATTCATTAAATCACACAATTTGGACGACCATGTTACCATCTTTATTTCACAAATGAATGACCATCTTACCATTAATTTAATCACATAATTTGGATGACCATGTTGCCATATTTATTTCACAATGAATGACCATGTTACCATTCATTTAATTACACAATTTGTATAACCATGTTACCATTCACACATCACACATTAGAATGACCATGTTACAATTCTTTAATTCATAATTAATTTAACAATTAATTATCCACACCAATTCCATTACTAATTCAACAACTAGTTAAACACAAAAATTACATTATTTAACGCAAAAATTAACTAATAACAACAATAACATTAGTTAATTAAAAAATTAATTAATCACATCAATTTATCTTATTAATTCATAAATTAACCATTCACATTAATTACTCTAGTTAATTATACAATTAACTAATCACATAAATTACTCTAGTTAATTCAAAAATTAACTAATCATATCGACTCCTTTAGTTAATTCAACAATTAACTATTCACATCAATAATATTAATTAATTAGATAATTAATTAATCACATCAAATACATCAATTAATTCAATAATTAATTAATTAATTTAATTTTATTAGTAAATTCAACAATTAACTAAAAAATTCAATTGCATCATGTTTCGTTCTAGTTTTCAGCCACGAAACTCCCAACGGCTCCATATCCAATGATTGATGTACCTTCTTTCCAAAGGAAGGAATTCACCGGATGGTCTGACCAACGACTCTTAAGAACTCACATTGGTCGATAGGATGGGAAGTTGGGCTCATCACACCCTTTTTGGGGGGAATTATTGCCTGTTCTGGGACTCTATTATAGATTTAAGACGTATTCATATGTTCGCAAATCTTTGGTTTATACCCAAACATAGTATCCGCGGATTCAACCTTGGTGGGCAGTGGTCAACTGGACACAAGGTTTTGGAATCATTTATGCCCGAGGTTTACCATCCCTCGTTGGATTAATGACCCCGAAGGGTTGGAACTCGCTTGAGGCGGCACTAGGGGTGGCGCGGTGAACCGATATGGAGATGATCAGATTGACCAGTTGTTGGGCTTGAATCTCAGGGAGGCTTCCTACGTACCCTGCTTAGGAAGCAGGGATCAAAGTCCACATAGTTCGGATAAGTGTCGGGGAACCGATGTGAAGAGAGTCCGGGTGGTCCGATGGGTGGTGGGCTTGAACCTCGTGGAGGTAACCTACGTACCCTGCCTAGGAGGCAAGGATCAAAGTCCACGTAGTTCGGATACAAATTTTAATGTCATGATGGATGAGGGTGGAACTCGACGTGAAGAAACTACTCAGTGGTGGGATTGAACCTCATGGAGGCTTCCTACGTACCATGCTTTGGCGTGGATCAAAGTCCCCGTAGTTCAGATACAAAGTTTAATGTCATGCTGGATGAGGGTGGAACTTGATGTGAAGAAATGACCGAGTGGTGGGCTTGAACCTCATGGAGGCTTCCTACGTACCATGCTTTGGTGTGGATCAAAGTCCCCATAGTTCGGATATACAGTTTAACGTCATGATGGACGAGGGTGGAACTTGACGTGAAGAAACGACCGAGTGCTGGGATTGAACCTCGTGGAGGCTTCCTATGTACCATGCTTTGGCGTGGATCAAAGTCCCCGTAGTTCACTTTGGCTTGGGGCTTACACTCTGAGGATGCCCAGAATTATGAATTGGGGCTTACACTCTGAGGAGGCTCATGATGATGTATTGGGGATTACACTCTGAGGAGGCCCAGAATGATGGATTGAGGCTTACACTATGAGGAGGACCAGAATGATGGATTGAGGCTTACACTCTGAGGAGGCCCAGAATGATGGATTGGGACTTACACTCTGAGGAGGCCCAGAATGATGGATTTGAGCTTACACTCTGAGGAGGACCATGGTAGGATGTCATGGTCGATGCTTACTCTAAGCCCACATGAGTCATACTTGGTGTGAGAAACAAGAGGCAGCAGGGACCAGAGGATTACGTCGTGAAAGGTGTGTCCATGAGAAGTGGAGTGGGGCTTACGCATGGAGCGGCCCAGGGTGATGAATTGGGGATTACACTCTAAGGAGGCCCAGAAGGTCGGGGCTTACTCTGAGATGGACGCCCAGGGTGAAAAATCCCAGCAGGAGAGGGAAAGGGGGTGCTACGGTGCCCATATCCTCTCTTGCAGTGCATGAGGGCTTCCTTCTGATGGCTATTTTACCATCTCCAAGGAACCCTCAACAAGTGGAGGGGCATAAAAGGGATTCCCGAGCTCAGGATCCACATTACCGTGGGAATATAAACCCATGAATGCTTCGGGAATCTGCTCAATGGTCGGGGCAACCCCTTTGACTCTATTTACCGTGGGTATGTGAACTCAAAATGGCGCGCTGATGCACCTGAAAGTTACACCATGAGGATCTGATGGCTCCGGTGGAGGCCTCGGCTCGGGGCCGATGAATAGGCCAATGAGGGAGTCGCGGAGGACTTGGCTGTATCGGAAGGATTTTACCTGGATCTGGAAATGAAAACACCGAAGTATTTGTGGAGCCACTGAGATGTATGGGTAGTGGCACCCTTCACGTGGGGGAGTGCCATGCAGCTGGAGAAGCCATCCGTAAACCAGGGTGGTCCGCGGACTGATTAGCATCCTAGGAACCAGGGTGGTTCGCGACTTCGGGTTCAATCCGTGAACTAGGGTGGTTCGCAGCTTCGGGTTCAATCCGCAAACCAGGGTGGTTCACAGAGGGTTCCAAGCGGGCAGCGGTGGCCAAGGGCGACGCCGTTCGGAGTCTCGTTGGTCAGGGCTTCGTCCGTATAGGAGAGTTCTATGCGGTACGACAGATGGGAAAAGAGGTATAAAATCCCTGGTCTGTGGGGAAGCCATCCGCAGAGGGGGTATGGTTTGTGGTTCTCCTTTTTTCGTTATTTTAGGTTCACGGTCCACCAAATTATTATGTATTTTCCAATTCCTTGTTAATTCATATACCTGCTGTGGTTTGCGAATGGGAATTTCGCTGTTTGCGAAATCTGAAGGCTTCCTTCAACCGATCTCCTTCCGAATCTCCAATCCCTCCAAATCCGATTCCAGTTCTCCGATCCCTTTTTCTTTCCCCCTGAGTCTCCTTTTATAGAGTTGGGAAAGGGGAAAGGTATGTATCTGTGGACATACGAAACCTTTTGCAGAGGCCCATAACCAAATACCCAGTTCACAGCTGACTTGGTCAATCCATGATTCGCGGTGGGTATTGAACGCTTCCCCCCCTCCACGAATCGAACTCAGGGAGTGCTCCGCAGCCGCGGAGGGTTCCGCCTCCATTCCGCAAATGACAGTGAGTGCGGCTTGAGCCGGTCGACATGGTCCACAGTTGGGGTGGTTCATGACAGTGAACCATACTAGCGCCCATCCTGCCTTGCGACCGCAGAGGCTCTCCGCCTCCATTTCGCGAACGACAATGGTTCGCGGGGGAGGCGCTTCGCGGGGCCTGGCCACATTGCATTTCCATGGGACCGGTTCACGGACCGGTCCTGTTTGTGTCCCTTCTTTGATTATTTTCCCCAATTATTTGGGTAATTTGGGTAGAATCTCCTTTGCGGATTTTTCAAGACCCTACAAATGCCCCCATCAGAATGGGGTCCAATTGGAAAGAAGAGGAGGCCATTCCGATGCAAAGTGGTCCTGAAACTGAGATGGTTTGTGGTAGAGATGTGGACCTAGTAGGGGACCATGCCTATAAATACGGGGAGCCCTTCATTTTTCTTTTACTAAATTCCTTGCGAAACCAGAGCTCCTTCGCCTCCGCGTGTTTGCTCCTTCATGAAGTACCTCATCCGCGAACTGACAACAACCTCCGCGAACCATTCCTTCTTCGCGGTCACTTTCACCCACGAACCAACTTCTCAACTGTGAACCATTATTCTTAATTAATTAAAAAGTAAGTGATGACGGGATGCGGAGGAACTTGATTCACGGTTTCGATGCTCCGCGGACTAAAAATCTCTTGAACTTTAAAAAGTATTTGAGTCTTTCAAATAAACTCGGGATTGAAATTCCGCGGAGTGACTTGGTTTGTGGTTTCTTGGACAATGCTCTACCAGCCAGGGCTTTGAGGACTGATTTCGTGGAGGGCTGGTTTGTGGGGTGATGTCATCGTGAACCATCCCCCAAGGCCTCCTTGAGTATTTTGATTATGAAGTCCCCTTAACCATTCATTTGGTTATTTTTGTCCAGACTTTTATTCCGGACTAACCAATTATTGGCTATCATTGTGCAGGGAGAAAATATGGTTCCCCCTCATTCTGCACCGAGGCCTGCTACAGAGCCCCTCTCGACCGACTCAGAGAGATATTTAGCTATGATTCACAGAGCGGAGGGTGTCAAAGAAGATCCTAGTCGGTCCATCATTACTAATGACGGTGTATTGAAGAACCTGCTCTCTCCTGACCTTCTGATTTATCCATTATCAAACAAGCTTCTACTCTATGGATTCGGTCTTCAAGATGACGTCCCTATCCCCCCTACTTTCTCAGGCCTCCCTTCTCCTTTCATGGAAGTGCTGTCAAAATGCATTCAGGCAAACCTTACCCAATCCGGGGAGATAATCTCTGATTTTGGTTTGAAAAACACATTTATTCTAAGGGGATCTGTCTGGACCCAAAGCTATCAATGCAATCAAGAATTTTCTCAGAAAGCTATCCTTAAGGACTACCCTTCTATTATCAAACTTGATTGAAGGGATCCTAACGCGGGGTGGGTTCCCAGGTGGGATCTTTGGTCCAGTGGGCTCTTCTCAAATGATTGAGCATGGGCTTTCTGGGTCCATAATCATTGTCGGGAGTCTCCCGATTCACTGGAGCTGGTCAATCTATACTCCGTAGTGTGGGATTCCCAATTTTATGTTTACCCACCATCTCCGATCCTACCCGACCTGTTCAGCCACTGGTGTTCAAGTACTAATACTTTCCACCTTGCCCACGGTAAATTTGACATCCGTCTATGGGACATCTACTAGATAGAAGGACTGTCGATTACTAGCGAGATGTATGACGAATTCTTTCCCACTCCCGACACATGGGACGATGTTGAACAGGTGCCTTTATTGGAGAAGGAGCTGCTGGCAATGGCGGAGCAGTCACTGGGTCAGGCCTTGTGTGCCCGCTCACTTATTCCTTATAGCACTTGGATAGGGTTATTTCTAAACACCACTGGTCCTACGACGAAGATTAAGCATCCCAGGACTCATCCTTCCCAACAGTCATGAACCATTCAAGGTTATTACTAGGCGGTTTTGGAAGCAGGCGACTACCTTTCATGGGGTTACGAGGTGCACCCTGGTGTGTCACCTATGCTCCGGTTGGCCAGTCTTTTTGCTATGTTTTTTAGCGGATGGCTATTTCCTTCTCGGGATGTTAACCTAGGTGTCCGGGCCTGCACTTTGATGATGGCGGCTAAGTTAGCAGAGGGCCTCTTGGTGAATTTAGCCATGCCCACTTTGGCCCGTATCTACGAGCTACTGATCCACATATAGGTGGGAAAGTCACCCTACCGTCTAAGCGGGCCATTTCAATTTTTGTATGGCTGGGTGGTGGATCATTTTCGTTGTTATGAATATCATCACAACACGTCCATCCTGCTCCCTACCTTTCGGCCTACCCTACTGAATATAGCCGGAGTTCGCTTGAAGTCTCTCAACTCTAGTGAAGTCCTCGAGCTTCTGAGTGACTTATCCAAGTTCATCTTCACTCCTTACCCCACCCCTTCTAGCGTCTTAGTTGACAACTGCCGGGAGAGCCTGGAGGAGCGCTCTTACATGATCTCCCTGCGGGACAGGTTTCTGTCCACACAGATCGACGAGGTTTCTCTGTGCGAGCTGTATGTCATGTATCACTTTTCTCGCTAGTTCGGGTGCATGCAAGTCCAAGTTTCCCTTCCCCCTTCTCGAGCTCAAGGACTGCATCCAGCCATACTTCGTCAGTGGTGGCTGATGCTGACGTGAGAGGGATCTGACGCAAGCATTCCCCTGCCTGATACGAGGGCGGATGCCGACCTTTCCATGGAGTATGCAAAAACATGGGTAAAATACTATACTAATGGGATCCTAGGGAAGTATGTCTGGAAGGTTCCCAAATCAGGAGGTATGGTGGCTTCTGCATCCACTAAACCTTCCTCATCAGTCTTAAGGGAGGACCGACTACTGGCTCGTCGATCAAAGAGACTCAGGGAACTTTCCTCTCCCAACCCTGCGGTGGCCGCAGTTCAGAAAAATTCATACTTATTGTGCATGGATGAGGATGACCCTATGGTTTTGGGTCCCAGCGAGACCATCCCAGAGGTTACGACAGTCGATACCGGGCTTAGCAACTTGGTCCCCAAGCCTGAACTGGGGTTAGAGGCTCCAGAATTTCCAGCTTCGGAGTCAACTTCTTGTGAGCACATGTCCATGCGGGCTGCCATGACAGACTTTGTTCTCGTGTCACCCAGTGAGGATACCAAAGATCCTCATACCATGGCGGACCATCGGGCAGTGCGTAGGTGGGCCTGGACCCGAATCTGTGAAATCATCACCGAAACCCCTTTATCTGAAATGGAAACTAAAACCAAAGCTCTTCGTTAGCTCTTCTTGGGTTTGGGGTCAGGTGGATTTGACTATTAGCAGTTCCATTCTCTTTCTTGCCAAGTTTTCATGGCTCGTGAGGAAGCTGTCACTAATGAATGCAATCTTGATCACTTTGATACCACTCATTGTGGGGCCTGAACCTTGGAGGAAACCACAACCAAGCTCCATCAACTGATAGCACGGGAGGCGGTCTCTTGAGATCAGGCGGCCATCCTATCCTCCGAGTTGCATGAATGAGAAGAACGGGACACGATGCTGAGGGATAAGCTATCGGCTATGAATGGTCATCTTGAAGTTACCAGAAAAGGGATCAATGAACTCCAAACCGTAGTGGAGTGTGTCCGTCCGGTGGATGAGGTTGAAACCAGGGAGAGGGCAGTGTTGGAACAGTCCTGCAACGACCTTCACCACGCGGTTGCTGATCTGGTGGGGAGAGTGAGTCAAGATCCTTTATAACTATCAGAGTTACTTTTGTATCCCCTGTTTTACTTACCCCTCTGTCCCCCTTCTTTTTTTTGTGTGAAGGAGAGACCCCAACTTGTGGACGTCCTCCTTTTTTGTTCGAACAAAACGCAGTTTCTGTCAATCACTTGTTGCTATAGAATTTTATTGTTACTTAGAACAATTTTTGTGAAAATAACAATTCACTGAGTCGGAATTAACCATAACTAAGGAAAACAAGCTCTAATTTTTGCCTAGACCATGGGGTCCAGCGAGCGCAGTCTGACTATTGCTAGGGTTTTATAGGAAAACTCTACAAACTTTTTTGTCTTTTTTTTCCTTTTAATTCCCTAATTTTGCCTGGGACCATTTGGTATGGACCCAGTGGGTATAACCCGGCTTTTTCTTAGGTCACCCTTTTTGGGTTTTCGGCCTAACAGGCTTTGTGCCTCTTTATTTTGTGAGCAGTTTAAAGTCCTTCCGTCAAGACTATCACTACTGATGTTTTAGGTCGAACAGCTTTGACCAAATATGGTGAGATGAGGGCCACAATGGGGTTCAACTAATTAAAAGATGTCTCAATACCCTTCATATGCACGTGGGGGGAAACATGTTTAAATTTGAACGGCATGAAGGGCATGTCTAAAGGCATGGGAGCCGTGTCAGCGTACAGAGGTAGGAAGAGCATTGCCTAAGGAAAACTTGCCTTTGTTAGATGGGCCAGGGGCAGTCAATATGCAGAGCCACTGAGGGCATGGTATGCATAGTCATACAAAGGTTTCCTTAAGTCAAAGACTTATCTATTTCTGATGGCCAGGGGACTTCATGGAAGTCTAGCTCATGGAAACCACGATGGGTGGTTTGGAAAAAAAATGAAAACCACCAGGGGTGGCTCAGAAAGGGTATGTGATGTATGAAAGGTTTTGAGAACATCTATATCAATCAGGAGTGTGTAAGAAAGGTTCCCATCCTACGCATTTATCTAGTGTAAAGGACGGTTGGGGCTTGGTGTAGTTTAAAGTCATGCAGCTGGGACATCATCTGAAATGGAACGACTTCTCCTGGTTCTCGGTAATTTCGTCAAAGATGTTCCGCCGCATTCAGGTAGGATTGTGGAAGAGGTTGGTAAACTGTAGCTAAGAGAATTTCCGAATCCCAGGATAGAAATGGGGGATCAGAGGCCAAGGGTCGTACAAAGAGAAGCATTGCCGAAGGAAATCTTGCCTTTGGTAGACGGGCCCGGGGTGATCAATATGCAGAGCCGCTGAGGGCATGGTATGCATAGTCATACAAAGGTGTCCTTAAGTCAAAGACTATCCACTTCCGATAGCTGAGCAACTTCAGGGAAGTTGAGATTTGGGACCACCAGGGGTGGCTTATGATAGTTCGACTTTTTTTTTGAGTACAGGGTATGGCTTATGATGAGAGGGTGCCTGAATACGAGGGAAATATCTAGACTCAACTTCCTGAGAATGGGTGAATTAATTCTTTCTCACGCTGGTGTGAGGCGGTGGTTCGTGCAGGTCTGACCTGTGCACTGAAAGACAGAGAAAAGCCTCTGTTTCTCATTGAACCCATGACGAGTATGACCGTGTAGTTTATCGTCATGTGGTTGGGACATAATCCGCGCAGTTTAGTGTCATGCGGTAGGGATGAGGCATTTTTGAAGGTTGCTATGCAGTTTACCGTCATGCAGTGAAGACGGGGATTTTTTTTGAAGGTTGCTATGCAGTTTACCGTCATGCAGCGAGGACGGGGGGTATTTTTGAAAAGGATTCTCTTCATCAGAATATAACTGGGCTTGGATACCTCAACATGCCCTAGACGTGGGGGGGGGGGGGGTTGATTGGTGTAAATCATGGTTTCGGGGCTTCTTGGATCAGAAAAGGTGATATGGGGGCTCTGAGGCCAGTAAGCATACGGAGCTAGGAAGAGCATCGCCTGTGGAAATATTTCCTTTGATAGACGAGCCATGGGCTATCATTATGAAGAGCCGTTGAGGGCATGGTATGCATAGTCATACAAAGGTGTCCACGAGTCGATCACTTTCCACTTCCGATGGCCATGAATGGTTATGAGGATCCGCAATTATCCGGGCCATGAAGTCTGTCATTTGTCAGGGGAATGTCTGGACATGTCGGGGATACCCGTCTCTGGTTGCCTTTTGAGTTTCAAAGAGCCCCCTATGATGATATTTTCTCTTTTTTTTTCTTTGTGCGTGGGGGTGTGCCTTCATTCCATGAAGTTTCACGTCATGCGGTAAGGATGAGGTACTCCTAGTTTATCAGTCATAGAGATCGGACCATTGGGTGACTCTTGCTGCAGTCACTCGAAGGATAACTGAGTCAAAATCTTCTGATATACTTGGAACAAGGTAGGGGATGAAGGTTGTAAACTGCAACTTTGAGTTTTCTCGGATCAGGAGGTGTGGTGTGGGGGCTCTGAGGCCGGTAGGCGTATGGAGCTAGGAAGGGTACTGCCCGAGGAAATCTTTCCTTTGATAGACGAGCCAAGGGCTATCATTATGCAGAGCTGCTGAGGGCATGGTATGCATAGTCATACAAAGGTGTCCCTGGGTTGATAACTTTCCACTTTCGATGGCCATGAATGATTATGAAAATCCGCTATTGCTCACAGTGCAGAGTTCAGAACGTGGGGATAATGGTGTCCGGGTATACCAGAAACATCTTCACTGCAATTGTCCATTGAGTCAAAGTAGCCCAGTCCTGACTTGATGTTTGTTGATGAAGGTCACTATGTGAACCACTGACAGACACATAGGCTATCCAGATAGAGATACCATGGCAACACCTAGATGTGAAAAGGGGAATGAACTTGTAAACCACTTCGCCATAAACTTCTGGGTCAGGAGGTATGGTATGGGGGATTTAAGGCCGATAAGAGTACGGAGCTAGGAAGAGTGTCTCCTGTGGAAATCTTGCCTTTGTTAGAAGAGCCAGGGGCTATCATTATGCAGAGCCGCTGAGGGCATGGTATGCATAGTCATGAAAAGGTATCCACGGTTCGATGAATTTCCACTTCTGATGGCCATGAGTGGTTATGAAGATCTATAATTATCTGGGTCGTGGAGTCTGATGTATGGAGAGGATGCATACAAATGTGCAAGGAGTATCTCCATCTCGTATCGCCACATGTCTTGGGTGGGTCGAAACGAAGTCCATGCAGTTTAGTGTCATGCAGTGAGGACAAAGTCCGTGCAGTTTCTCGTCATGCGGTAAGGACAAAGATATACACCCCATGCAGGTCTGGTTCGTACATGGAGGAAGGGGGAATTTTTAACATCATTTTCCATGCAGTTTAACGTCATGCGGTAAGGACGAGAAGTACACCCCATGCCATTCTGGTTCACACACGGGGGGAAAGGTCATTATTTTTGTTTATTCAGGGGGCTGGGCCAGGACCAGAGATCATGGCGTCACTACGTATCCTGCAGGGGCAGGAATCAAGCCGTACTTAGTTCTCTGGAAGAAGTACACCCCATGTAGGTTTGGTCCATATACGGGGGAAAGAATGCATTTTTCATCTTTTATTCAGGGGGCTGGGCCAGGACTAGGGATCCTGGCGTCGCTACGTATCCTGCGAGGGCAAGAATCAAGTCGTACTTAGTTCTCTAGAATCCGTGTAGTTTAATGTCATGCGGTGAGGATGACATACTCTTAGTTTAAGGTCATAGAGTTTGGACCGTTGGGTTCTTGGCAGTTTAACATCATACAACTCGGATGATGAATACACCCCGTGTAGGTCTGGTCTATACATGGGGGAGGGGCATTCTTAACTCTTATTATCCATGTAGTTTAATGTCGTGCGGTGAGGACATGAATACAACCCGTGCAATTCTGGTCCGTACACGAGGGAATGAGCATTTTTGTTTTTCTTTGAGGTGGCTGGTCCAGGGTGTGGAATTCTGGCGTCACTACGTATACTGCGAGGGTAGGAATCAAGCCTCACGTAGTTTTCTGAAAGATGATACACCCTGTGCAGGTCTGGTCCATACACAGGGTAAGAGAGAATTTTTAAGTCACCTCATCCGTGCAGTTTAAAGTCATGCGGTGAGGACATAATTCGCTTAGTTTAAGGTTATAGAGTTTGGACCGTTGGGTGCTTGGTAGTTTAAAGTCATGCAGCTCAGACGATGAATACATCTCATTTTTTTTCTTCATCCGTGTAATTTATCGTCAAGCGGTAAGGACAAACTCCATTCATTTTAATGGCATGAGGTGAGGATGTAATGCTCTTAGTTTAAGGTCATAGAGTTTGGACCGTTGGGTGCTTGGAAGTTTAACTTCATGCAGCTCGGACGATGAATACATCTCATTTTTGTCTTCATCCGTGCAGTTTATTTTTGTGCGGTAAGGACGCACTCCATGCATTTTAATGTCATACGGTGAGGACGTAATTATCTTAGTTTAAGGTCATAGAGTTTGGACCGTTGGGTGCTTGGAAGTTTAACGTTATGCATCTCGGACAATGAATACATCTCATTTTTTTTCTTCGTTCGTGCAGTTTATCGTCGTGCGGTAAGGACGAACTCCATGCAGTTTAACATCATGCAGTGAGGACTTAATGCTCTTGGTCTCTATGCGAAATACTTTTTCAGGAATCTCGCATTGGTAGGAGCCGTGGTGAATTGCCCGTCCATAGAGATCAGGGCATATGCTCTGTTGGAGTAGACCTTGTGTACAACATACGGTCCCTCCCACTTGGGCTCCAGCTTTGGAGGCTTCTTGATAGGTATCATTGGGGTCCAGAGGACCAACACTAATTCTCCCTCCAAGAAAGAACGGAGGCTAACCTTTTTGTTGAAGGCTTGTGCGATCCGATTCTGGTACACTTCCAGGTGGTGCAGAGTGTGCAGCCGCTTCTCATCTAGCTATTCTAATTCACCTAGCCACTTTTTTGACTGCTCATCATCGGATAATTGATCACAGATGGAAACACGAAGTGAGGGAAGTTGGATTTCAATGGGCATGACTGCCTCTGTGCCGTACACCAATGAGTACAAGGTAGACCGAGTAGCGGTGCAGATTGTGGTTCGATAAGCCCACAATGTATGGAGGAGTTTATCCGGCCATGACTTCTTGTCCTTGTCCACCATTTTCTGGAGGATGTTGGACAGGGTCTTGTTGAAAGCTTCTATCTGTCCGTTGGCCACTGCATGGTAGTGGGATGTGTGGTTAGCCCTGATACCATACTCGTGGTATAGCTTTTCCAACTCAGCAGAGCAGAAATTGGTCCCGTTGTCTGTCAGTATAGTATGAGGGACACCAAATCTGGTGATGATATTGGTATTTACGAAGCTGACAATATTTCTTGCCCCGACTTCCTTGAGGGGTATGGCTTCTGCCCATTTGGAAAAGAAGTCAGTGGCCGTGAGGATATACTTTAGCTGTTTGGCCGTGGTGGGAGGATATGGTCCCATGACATCCATCCCCCAGAAGACAAACGACCAGGAGTACTTAGCTTGATGAAGTAACTCCGGGGGCTGGTGTATGAAGTTGGCATGAATCTGGCATGAGTGGCATTTTGCGGTAAAACTCTCATAGTCTTGTGCCACTGTAGGCCAGTAGTACCCAAGCCTTTGAACCTGATGGGAAATCTTGGTCCCTGGTTGATGTGCTCCACATGCTCTTGCATGTACTTCAATCATGATGGCGGCAGTTTCTTCTCCGTCAATACATCTGAGGAGCACTCCATCGAGGCCTTGTTTTTAGAGGACCTCTTGCTGACCCGTGCTTCCATATAGGACAAAATTGATTGCCCTTCTCCGTATTTTCTCTCATTCAACCCTGTCTGATAGAATCTCTCCCTGTTGAAGGTAGTTCATGATGGGGATCATCCAGCCGGTGGCAGGAGTATATGGCTCGGGGACAGGACTGACTTTGTGTATTTCTTCCATCTTATCTTGAACAAATGTCAATACCATTTGACGGTGAGCAATGCTGATGACCGTTTCATCCCAGTCTGGGTTGGCTAGGGTTGTGGCCGCGTTGGCTAATGCATCAGCCTGAGCGTTCTGAGATCGGGGAATATAAGCCAATTTTGGTTTTGTGGAGAACTCGGCCATTAGCACTCGGACATGGTAAAATAGGGGGATTAGCTCCTCCTTTTTGATAGCATAGTCACCATTGACTTGCTTGATGACTAGCTCCGAGTCACCTTTTACCTTAAGGTGCTGTACTTGTGCCTAGTGTGCGAGCTCCAGGACTGCAATGAGAGATTGATATTACACTTCATTATTTGTACATCCCTCTAACAGGAAGAAGGAATACGGAAAAACTTCCTTTTCTGGGGACACAAGTATTATCCCCAAACCCACTTTATTGAATCTGGGATCCTCCATCCTCTTCTCGATGGGGCTTCTGGACGCGCCGTCAAAGTACATTTCCCATGCTGGGAACTCCTCTTGAACCGAGAAGATATCTTCATCAGGTAGTTCAGCGTCCAGTTCAGTGGTCCATGTTGAAGGGTGCTCTTCCAGAAAGTCTACTAATGGATGGCCCTTGATGGATTTTTGAGGCACGAACCGGATGTCGAACTGTTGCAGGATGACCGCCTATCGGGATAGGTGTCCGGTTAGCATTGGGAGACTGAGGATGTACTTGAGTGGGTTACTCCACGAGATCAAATGGACTTCATGATGCTGCAGATAATGTCATAGCTTTTGAACCAAAAAGATCAAGGAAAGATAGCTCTTCTCGATATTTGAATATCGAATATTAACATCAATCATGGTTCGACTGAGGTAATAGAGATTGTTTTTGCTGCCGACGTCGTTCTTCTGTGCGAGGAAGGCTCCCAGTGACCATTCTAGGGCCGTCACATATAGAATGAGAGGTCTTCCTTCAACCGGGGGCATGATCATCAGTGGGATTAAGAGGTGCTTCTTCAAGTTGTCGAACGCCTCTTGGCAGTTGTCCGTCCATTGGTACGTGACCCCCTTCTTCATTAACCTAGTGAAAGGCAAACATTTGCCTGCCAGGTTGGCTATGAACTGCCTAATATAGGCT
Source organism: Viscum album (assembly GCA_963277665.1). Classification (NCBI taxonomy): domain Eukaryota; kingdom Viridiplantae; phylum Streptophyta; class Magnoliopsida; order Santalales; family Viscaceae; genus Viscum; species Viscum album. The sequence goes on along the minus strand of OY728158.1, from coordinate 570,446,269 downwards.
AGGTGCCCTTGGAATCTGCTTAGCTCAGTGAGATTTCAAGGAGGTGGCAGGCTCAGGATAACCTTCATCTTCTCAGGGCCGACTTCGATGCCACGATGGCATACGACGAATCAAAGGAATTTCTCTGAGGTAACCCCAAAGGTGCATTTCAAGGGGTTTATCTTCAAGCTATACTATCGGAGCTTGTTGAAGACAGTCTCAAGGTCCAAAAGATGATCCGAGCACTGTCTGGACTTGACCACTAGGTCATCCACATAGCATTCAACAAATTTTTCCAGGAATGACTTAAAGATCCAATGCATGGAACCATGATACATGGCGCCATCATTCTTAAGACCAAAGGGCATGACCCTGTAACAGAATACCCCTTGAGGGGCCCTGAAGGCAGTGGATTCTTCATCTTCTCGGGACATCCTGATTTGATTATATCTGGAATAGCCGTCCATGAAGGATAGAGCCTTATACTCAGCCGTTGCATCAATTAACAACTCGGTGATTGGAACCGAGAAGTCATCTTTCGGACAATACCGATTAAGGTCTCTGAAGTCAATGCAGACACAGATTTTCCCATTCTTTTTCTTGACAGGGACGATGTTGGCCAACCAAATGGGGTACTGGAACTCCCTAATGAAGCCTGATTTAATGATCTTATCGACTTCAGCCTCTATCTTGGCAGCATGTGAGGGGTGTGTCCTTCTAGCGGCCTGTTTTCAGTCCCGGTGGTCTTCTGGAAGACCCAGGTGATGCGTCGCTACCTCGGGATCTAGTCCCTACATTTCTGTGTAATTCTAGGCGAAGACATCTCAGTGTTGCCTTAGGAAGGAGGTATATACCTCGTGTTCCTCGGGAGACATGGCCACACTAATGAGAGTGGGCCTCGAGTCTTCCTCGGTACCCAGGTTTACTTCCCTGAGTTCGTCCACAGTGGTAGAGATACCTTCCTCAAATGTGGGAGGTGCATCCCTAAGATATTCCTCCTCTCCTTGCAAATCCTCATCTTCTTGGTCTGACGAGGAGAGGGCTCCTGACACAATCTCTTGGAAGTCCGGAGGTGAGGTGTCATGGGCGCCTTTGCTCGAGCTTTCACCCCCTGATCGAGGGTCAGCGGATGTTCCCACACTGTCACACTCGACCATTGTGGCTGAAGTCATGAGGAAATCCAAATGCGTGTCCGGAATTGAACTCCTACCTTCCATGTGGTTGATGGGCAGGACATAATCTCTGCCAATCCGCCTGAGGGGGCCATCAGGAATCATTTCTAGTCCATTTGGAGCAGGGATCTAGTCGAAGTCGTTGACCAAAGGCTTATTTTTCTTTTGCTCATAGAATCTGGCGTCGATGTAATGTGACTCAGAGAGATCGAAAGGGGCCTTGTTGGTGTGAAACTTCCCGCTTTTTCCATTGATATAGTACTTGATACACTGGTCTAGGATGAAGGAATGGACATGTGCTTATGGAACCATGGCCTTCCTAGCAGGGCATTGAATGCTATGCTCTGCCGGACCACCAGGAATTTTGTGTAGGCTACCAGGTCACCAAAATGGGTCTTTATCTTAATCTATCCCATTGGTTTCTGTTCACTCTTGTCGTAACCCAACAAAGTTGTGGCTGAGGGAATTAGATCGTCCTCACTGTAGCCCAACTTACGGAGTGTCCGTAGGGGAAGGAGGTTAACTCCAGAGCCATTTTCTATAAAGAATTTATAGATCTCAACACCATTCAGCATGCCGTACACATATAGCGGTCTGATGTGTCCTTGCATGATGGCATTTTCGTCCTGATTGGTGAAGGAAATCACCGCATTTCATTTAGCCGGGCCAGTCTCTGTCCGGTAAATCTCAGTGGCAGCTACCTCGGCTTGAAATTCCTGGGGGCTGATCAAAGCTTCGATAAGCGCCTCCCTAAGGTCAGATGAAAAAACCAGGGCATCCAGGATTGACAACTTGGCTGGTACTGACACCAGATGCTTAAGGATGTCGTATTTTTTCTCCAGCGGTCGACGCTTCTCCATTGGCGGGAGAGTCTTAGCAGGTGCTTTAGGAGCTGGAGCATTTGACGAGGAGGGACAGGCCGCATGGAAAGATGTCGATGGTGTTCCCGCGTTTTGAGGACTTGGCCCGACTGGTCTTTTTGTGTGCACTAGGTGACTAGACACTTGCTCCTCCTCTGGTGGGTATCGCAGAACAACAGGTCCTAAGTGACCGCTTGTGGAAGTGGAGGGGAATTACCTCTCCTACTGAGTTTGTTGAAGGGCTCTCCCATAGGTTTCCTCAATATTGACGGTTTGGGCTGGGGTCCAACCGTAGGGTTGGTTTTGGCCGCGGCTGCGCCTCCCCTGGTATCCTCTACCTCTGTGATTCCTCCTCCTAGCTCCTCGTGTAGGGAACTCGGGTTCGTAACCATACCCTTCGTCAGGGAAGGATTCCATGAGATGGATGACGTTGATAGAACCAAAGATTGCCTCTTCATCCTCTGACAGGTCAACCTGGTCAGTTGTCTCTAATGGTGCCATTTGGTGGGTCGGTGCCCGTGGTGCCAAATTCAGGGGCATGAAATCTACTAGGGTCGGGAGTAACTTCGGCCCCGTCGTGGACTGCTCCTCTTGTGATTGTTTCCTCCTTTGACTCCGTCCGGATGAACAGCTTGTGGAGGGTTGTGAGGCTGATGTGGTCAGCTCTGCGGCTCCAGGGGCTATTGGTGGCAACACCGGCTACTGTAGTTGAGCTCGAAGTATGCCCTGGGCTTGGTTGATAGTCTTCTGAGTCATCCAGTTATCAAATTTCTGCCCCTTCTTGCTGGTGACTTTCTGCCACCCCTCCTCTTTGTTGGAGTCGGTGGTAGAGATACATGCCACATGTGCTGGGGGTGGTCCCAACTCGACCTGTCCAGAGTCTACCATCCTCTGCAGAAGGTCTTTGAAGACAAAACATTCTCGAATACTGTGCCCCAACATCTGATGGTAGGGGCAGTAATATGGCCTGTCATCGTGGACAAATTCTTCAGGTCTCCTCGGCTCTGGGAGGCAGAGAAAGTTGCAGTTCATGGCAGCAATAAAGTAGCCGTGGACTTGATCATCCCAGAATGAGTATGATTTTTGTCTTCATTCCTCAAACTGGTTCTGCTTCGGTCCTCTCTGATCGTCCCGTTTAGGCGGGGGCGGCCGCTGATGTGTAGGGGGCCCTTGACGATTTGGTGGAGGCCTGAGCGGTGGAGCGGGCACAGGGGCCGGCTTGAGTCTGAAAGCGAACGCTTCAGCTCTAGGATCTCTTTTCACCAGAGCCTGCGAGGCTATTCGGGACTTTGAATTAGTCCACTGTAGGGAGTCCTCAATTCTTTGGGAAATGGCCGAGAGATGGAGGAAGCCAGTGGTGCACTCCACTGGTATGAGCGGTGTTCGCAGCTCATCTCTAAGATTATCGATGCATATGGCTAGCATCTCATCTTGAGGCATTGTCCTGTTCATAGAATAGGTCAGACCTTTCAATATGGAAATGAAATATGAGACCCTCTCATTCTCCCTCTGCTTGCAGTTCATGAGATCACTGACCGTTGTTTTAGGAAATGTTGAGCTGAAGTGGAACAAGAACTACTGTCAGAGGTCCTCCTAGCTCTTTATCGACTGGGCCGACAGACTCATGTACCAGACGAAGGAAGATCCTTGCAAGGTCCGTACGAAGCATATGAGTTTCACTACTTCTTGTTATTCTTGAATCCCCATCATAGGGTCACAATAGGATGCATAGTGCATCAAATACTACTCTAGATCACCTGATCCATTGAAGATGGGGAATACAGTGTTCCCAAAATTGGGGGGAGGTGGTGTGTTGGTCACCCAGTCTGGGTAGGGTTTCCGCTCCAGATGTATCGGAGCGCGTGGACCTTCCATCGCTTCCAATCGAGCTGTTAGTGCCTCAATGGTGTTGGTGAGTCCCTGGTTTAAATCCTGTTGGGCCTGGTCCTGGGAAGGTGTAGCCCGAGGCATTTCCTGAGGATCCAGATTGGCCGGCACCAAGGTTGCATATTCCGTTCGGGGTACCCTCAGAGGGCTCAGGTGTACTTGCTCCGGTTGCCTCCTAAGTGGAGGGAAATCCTGGTATTCATCTCATCTCAATAGTATTTATTTATGGAATAAAAGAAACAAAAGTCCAGCAGAAGAGCGAAAAGAAAAACAAATCAAGGAGGTCTGAAATAGTGCAACCCGAGGGCATCCCCTCTCACAAGTTCCTCTCCCTCAGCCTTGAGAGTATTCCTACCCTCAAGGCCCAAAAAGACCAAATTTTGGGATGCAATGGAGGATAGATGATCAGCCACTTTGTTACCCTCACGCCAAGTGTGAACCACCTTGATATTGCTACTCATGATGCCTTTGCATTTTCTGATAGTATATGCTATAGACCAGGGGATGTTGTCAGTTCTAGAGAGAGCCTTAAAGAGGACCATGCAGTCTGTTTCTACTTCATCAATGAGGATATTATGTTGACAGCACAACCTAAGGCCAGAAAGCATGGCTGAAGCCTCTGCTTGGAGAGAATGACCATTTCCATACTGAGCAGTGAACAGTAGGATGACCGAGCCGCTGGAGTCACGAACAACACCTCCTCCCCGCAAGATGCCCTGTCTGGAGGAGCCGTCGGTATTCAGTTTGAGGCCCATGGAGGGCGGCTTCCAACAGACCCAATGACCTGCTCTAGCATTGAGAGGACCGGAGGCACCTGTAGGTCTCGGCTGGAGAGGACTGAGCATCGGGAGTTGTCGCAACCGGTCATCCATTCTGAGAAAATCCATCAACAGGAAGCGGGTTTTGATGATAATAAAATTTCCAGACGAATAAGCTCCCTCATATCTGGCTCTGTTTCGAGCATGCCAAATGCCCCAAAACCCGGCGGTTAACACCAGCGCACGAGCTTTCCTCTCCAGACTCTGTTCAGGCGCTCCCTGGAACCAGCGGTCCATGAAATCATCCGTAGAGTGAGCTTGGCCATTGAAGGCAGTAAGGTCACCGAAGAAGCTCCACACTGCATGATCCCAGGCCCCTTCAAAGAAAAGATGGAAAACACTCTCCTCCTTAGCATGGCAACATGGACATCTGGAAACAGAGGGTATTCCCAGCTTTTTGATGTTATCGTCAGTTGGCACCACACCGTTCCTGATATGCCAGGAGAGAAAGTTGAACTTTGAGGGGACTTTCTTACACCACATGGTCTCATGCCGCGGGTCGTATCTGGCATGTGAAGCCAGACTTGCACGAAAGTCTTTTGTAGAGAAGATCCCTGAAGTGGAGGGAGTAAACACACACTGATCAGGCCCCGTGTTCATCTCAACATTCATATAGGTTTCCATTTGTTCGTTGTTCATCACTGCCTTGATAAAGGAAGGGAACCTTCTGGCCTCCCTGAAGGTTATATGAGGGGCCGGACATCTAGGAAAACCGAGGATAGAACCAGCCCAATTATGGTGCCAAAAGGAGAGGTCCCCATTACCAATAATCCAGCGAGACAGTTGTCGGAGGGAAGGAAGGAAGACCGCAATCATAGACCAAAGGGGGGAGTTGTGACTATGCCTGGTAACAGGAAAATCACTGCATCTATGATGCATCATCCCGCCCCACAAGGACCGACCCTCAAGAGCCTCCCAGGACAGTTTGGGATGCATGCACTGAATTGTTCCGTGCAGGTTTCTGACATCAATACCTCCATTACAGACTGGTTGTGCCATTCTTTTCCAAGAGACCCAATGTCGTTTTCCTTCAGAGAGAGCATCCCAGAGAAAACCTGCAAGAATTTTGTCAATGGAGGTAATGAATCCCTTAGGAACTCTGATGGAAGCCATCGCGTGAACAGGAATGGATGACAACACACTGTTAATGAGAGTGATCCTACCTCCAAAGGATAAGAATCTGTTTTTCCAGTTAAGGATTCTGCCCGTGATCTTATGCACGATGTGGTCGAAGTCATGGACATGAAGACGTTGGGGGGAAATGGGAGCACCAAGGTATTCAAGAGGAAAGTTACCTCTTTGCATGTCCAGATTGGAGCCTAAAGAGGCCACGCGTCTTGATCCACATCTATTGGAGATAAAAAAGTTACTCTTGGCGCAGTTGATGAGTTGACCACTCCAATGGCAATACTCCTTTATCACCTCATTGAAGCTACGGACAGACCTGCTGCTGCCATTCAGGAAAACCAGTGTGTCATCAGCAAACATGAGATGAGTCATGCTGGAGGAGATTGAATGACTCCGGTAAGGAAGAATCTGCCCAAGGTTTCTGCTCCTATTAAGAAAGCGGCTAAGCACATCCTGGGAAATGATGAAGATGGTAGGGGACAGAGGGTCCCCCTGCCTGAGACCACGAGTGGCTTTGAAAAAACCATAAGATTTTCCCATAAAGGAGAAAGCAAGCCATGAAGCACTGAAACATCTAAAGATGATGTCAGTGGCCCAGGTCGAGAAGCCCATACAGAGAGTACCTTGATGATGAAACTCCATTCAATTCTGTCATAGGACTTATTCATGTCGAGTTTGATGGCTAAGTTGGACCCGTGTGATTTGGTGTTAACATCTAATATCAACTCCTGGGCTAGAGCAATCGCCCCTTGGATAGACCTACCTCTCACGAAACCATGCTGCTCAAGGGAGATCCATTGGGGCAAGAAAGGAGATATTCTTTTATTAATGAGGCAGGAGAGGATTTTGTAGGATAAGTTACACATACTGATAGGCCTATAGTGGTGTAAAGAAGAAGGATCTTTGATCTTAGGAATAAGGACCAACGTTGTTGCACTGGCCACCCGGGGAATGCTGCCTCCATGAAAGAAGTCCTGGATAGCAAGAACAACATCATGCTGAACAACAGACCAGGAATCCCTGTAAAAGGATCCTGGGAAGCCATCCGGGCCCGGAGCACTCTCAGGGTTAAGGCTCATCATGGCCTCATGGATCTCCTTCTCATTCGGGATTGCTTCAAGGAGCTCATTATCCTGGCTGGAGACATGGGAGGGGATAATGTCCAGGAAGGTCGCCCTGTCACTAGGGTAGCCCTCAGACATGCAAGGGTTAATGCCTGCCAGTAACGCCTTGAAATGGGAGAAAGCCAACCCACCAACAACATCCCTATCATCAGTATACGAGCCATCATCCAGCATCAAGTTAGGTTTTTGATGACGATGCTTCTCCTTAATGCAAGCATGAAAATAGGTAGTGTTTTTATCCCCCTCACGCAGCCATTGTATCCTTGATTGCTCACGGGAAAGCCGCTCTTGGGACAGAAGCATTTCCACCAGGTTGTCCTTCTTACGAGCAAGGTCCTCAAACACCTGATCGTTCCAATCATGCTCCAGATTGGCTTCTAGCTTATCAACATTTGACATAAGTTCTTTCATATCCTTGTCAGCAGGAGGTACCTGCTTAAACCAAGCCAGAAGCTCTTTCCTTAAGCGCCTCAGTTTGTTATGAAGCCTGATCCACAAGTGTCCCTGTTCAGGAGCACCCCACGAACTTGTAACCACTTGAGTATAACCTTCGAAACGGGTCCATTGGTGAGAGAATCTGAAGGAGATGCTAGGCACCTGTCTTGAGGACAAGGAGAGCAGCAGGGGAGAATGATCAGAAACGCTTCGAGTTAGATGAGTTACCTGAGCATTGGGGTAGTCAGAAATGGCCTGAAAATTGGCCAAGCATCTATCCAACCGACTCCAAGATCTACGACCTTCTCTTTGATTGTTGCACCATGTGAAGCAGTCCCCAGAGTAACCCATGTCGGATAGTCCCTTGCCAGCCATGAATTGTACAAACTCCAAGCTTGCCTTTCTAGGGAAGGGACCTCTCCCCTTCTTCTCATTTGGATCGGCTATGATATTGAAATCGCCTCCAACAAACCAGGGGGAGGTACCTGGATCAAAGGATTGAAGCCCCTGCCAAAGGGAGCTCCTTTTGTGGGCATCACAGCTACCATAGATAAAAGAGGCAAGAAAAAGGTTATTTACAGACTTGACTTTCATCGTGAGGGATTGGTCATCAGCAACAAGTAAATCAATCGAGATTTCTTTTTTCCAGAATATCCAGATGTGGGAATTGGGGGGGTTTCCATGCAGAAAGCCATGCATCCTAATTTTGCGGGCGAACTCCCCAATTCTGGAAGAAACCTGTTTGGGCTCCAAAACCACAACAATGGAGGCCTTTGCTTTCCTCGTCTCCATGACAATGAAATCAGTTTTTTCCCTGGCACCAAGACCACGAGAGTTCCAGATGAAGATACACGTCATTGAAATAGATGCCGCCTGGCTCTGGCCCCAGGCGATCGTAGCCCACGCAAAGGAGAAGAAGGTAACTTAGAAGAACTTTTACCCTTGGACCTTGTGCAGATACCAGACGGAGGAAGCAGGGGAGAATGCACCTGCGGGGAAGAGAGAGCTTTCTGAGAGGGGATGGAGCCCACGGTTCTGCTACTCTTGCCATGTAAGGGAGAAGGCTGAACTGCTGGGAGGGGAAAACCAGGAACACTAAGCTCCGCATCGGGAGGAGGATCCAAGGACTGCAACAGACCAGCTGAGGAAGGTTGATGCAGGAGCGGGAGGCAGAACCCCTCAGAAAGGGAGAGACGAGGAAAGCCAGCTTCATGAGAGGGAACACTGCGAAACAGCAGGCCACCCCTGAGGAACTCTCGGAGCCAAATGTCATTGAAAAGTGGACCTAGAGGAGGCTGGGAGAGCAAGAAATCCATAGAAGCCTGCTGCTTGTAGGAGACCAAAGAAAGGCCAATCGGGCCGTGTTCATCCAGATGAGAGCCCGTCGACCAAGAACCCCTACAAACAACTCTCTGAGGGGCCATTGCAGTATCACACACACCATTAGGCGCGGGCCTCTGGAAGACAACTGAATGGAGATCAGGAGGAGGGCCGTGGGACTCGGTCCCCCTTGCAGCGCGCGGAGGGAGCTGAACCTTAGGGCCTCTGGCAAGAGGGCGATTCCTGCACTGGGATTCTGAGTGACCCTGGAGAAGACAGGCAGGGCAGTACAAAGAAAAAACGGGGTAGACGATGTCCTGCTTCCATGAAAGCGAGTCCTGCACCCGCAGACAGAGGCTAGCTGGAGGAGGCAGGGACAGGTCCAGATCGACACAGATGCGCGCAACCGAGGACTCCTCACCCCTAACCGTGCGATCGTCCGCGCACAGGAAACCACCAAGAGAGTCACCAATGGATTTGAGGAAAGCCCCGTTCTGGAAAGGCAGAGGGAGCCCCGGAAGGTTGAGCCAAACTGCCACACGGGGTCCCTCCTTCCCTTTGTGAACCTCCATCGACCAGCGCACGAGGTTGAAGCGCCAACGACCCACCATCCGCGGAACTTTGCACCATGCCTTCACAAAGTCCAGATCTGAGGCCAGGGCCATGCAGAAGGAATTGCGATGGAGACGCGAGATCCGGGCAGGCGATGAGAGACCCCACGAATCCACAAGACGCCGAAAGACAGCCAGAGAGGGCATCTCACCACCAAACCGGGCCACAAGAGTCCATTTCAGACAACCCACCGCGTCCTCAAAGGCCAAAGCTGGGAAATCAAGGGTTACACGGGGGCCATCTCGAGACGAGATAGAGGAAGCCAGGGAAATCTCCGGGAAAAGGGGAGACGCAGCAACCGAGGGAGGGCCATAAAGAGCCTCCTTAAAAGAGCACGATGGGCCGCACACCAGGGGGGCAGGCCGTGGGGGCGGCGACCGGCAGGGCAGGCCAGGGTCGAAGACCACCGGAGGAGGACCGGGCGACGGGGAAGGGGAAGGTGTCGGCGCGCGAACGGGAAAAATTTGAAAAAGAGGAGGCGCGTGAGGCGCGTTCTCTTCTAAGATGGGGAAATCCATTTCCCTCTATCCTGGTATTCATCATCCACATTTAGGTAGCTGGATGAACCAGGCGCCTTATTGGGAAGGAGACCTGATCGTGCTTTGTTTTCCGAGGCAAGCCTTAGCTATTGAGGTTCACTTGCTGGGAGTGAATGACGTGGATCTTCTTGGGACACACTTTCAATAAGGTGGTTCCTCTGGAGCAGCTCGGCATTAAGCCGCCTCAATTCTTTCATCTCTTCTTCCTGTCGAGTGAACCTATCTTTGAGCTTGAGTGGTTCGTTTTTATCGAGAGAGGGGGTCAGGTTAAGGGTAAACGTTCCTTTATTCTTATCCTTGTTGGAAGCTCACAGGGTAAGCAGAGGGAGGTTAGCTGAAGGGGAGGAAATATTTAAGGTGGCCCTCTAGTTCCGGGTGTACACACCTGGGGGTTCGTTGTGAGTCACATCCTGACTGGAACCGTCGTCTCCCGATCCATCCAGATTTTCATTTTCTTCAGTGTATCCCATGGGGTTAGTCTCTATGGCGTTGATGAACGCATATTGTGGGGTGGAGGGGACGTCATATTCCAAATAGGAAGAGGATCTCCCGTGTCTTTGGCTGGACTTCCCTTTCATGACCTGGGATTTCCCTCGGACTTCTTGACGAAGGGTGACGCAGAGAGTTATTTGATGCGACCTTACAGTGCGACCTCCTCTAGGAGGGGATGATGATTCAAATGACGGGATAGGATGGGAACCTCCTCTTTTGACTGTCCTTCCTAGACGAGAGAATACTAATTCTTGTGGGGGAGATTGTTGGTGAGGGGGTAATAATGCCCCCAACCCTGAGGGCTGGGGCTGGCTCCATTCCCTGGACGTTGAGTCTCTTCTTGGTTTTATTGGTCTTACGGGGGAATTTTTTGTTAAAAATGCCCCCAGCTCTGCAGGCTGGGGTTGACCCTAAATGGAAGAAGTGGCTGCGGCTATCACGACCTGCCTGATCTCGCGTGCCCCCATCTGGGGGTAAACCAGATTTGGTGCCGAATTCACCTGTGGATCAGTCCCTTCTGAGGAGGTAGGAAAATATCACTGATTGGCCTCTCTTAGGCGAGAGGCCTGTTGTATGCTCTCAGTGACCTGATTCAGGAGTTCTTGAATGGATTGTTCCCACCGGGCCTAACGCTTATGGGACTTACTCAAGGCCTGACTCTGTTGGGTGTGTTGCCTTTCCTGAACTGGGGGACCACTCGATTGCCGTCTTGATGTGACGACGTTGCAAGACACCATACCGAACAAGTTCTTCTAGGCGGGGAGCGGAGTGAAATGAAGAGCTCCGTGTTCCCCCCATCCCCTGATATGGACTCCCATCGGAGCGTCACCGATGAGGTGGCACAGTTCGTGTAGTGTACGGAGGCAAGATGCCTCCATATTCCCTTTGCGCCTCTCAGGGAGTTGTTGTTGCGTCAAGGAAAGGGCTTCCAGGTCAATGTGACGTAGGAGGTCCCCTATCATCTTGACGTGGTCTGCATACCCGTCATAGGGCAGGAAGCTCAATTTCAGCTGGCGGAAGGTCGTCCATATATTATGGCGGATGCCGTACATGCATTCTTCCGACAACTCCCTGGGTATGTCGTACTGAGAGGTGGCCGTGGGCCAAAACATAACTGGTATATCATTCCTGGCCAGTCGTTTCTTTAGGTGCAGTATATCTGCATACTCCTCCGCAAGTGATTCCTCTACCTGGTCAGCCCAACTAAGGCACTCACTGTAGTCAGAGGTAGTGGGACTGGTAGGTATTGAATTGTCTTTTGGGCAATTCCGAGGTGGTTCAGAAGATGAACGTGGCCCTGGAACGGCTCCTTATCAAATAAGGGTGTCTCTAGCGACAAGTTGGGAATCTGACATGCTCGATCCCGTCCTTCTGAGTTCCTCAGCATACGAGGGCCTTTCAGTGCTTGCTTCGGCAGGGGGAGGTCCTTCCTGTCAAAATAATATGTCATCATAGGGAGGACCTCTACAATGGCGGCCGTAATGGAGAGGACTACCATTACTGCTTGATGCTTCACTTCATAGAGTACTTTTGCAGTGCACACCCTAGGGAGTACCTCCAAGGCATGTCACAACAAGGGGAGGACCTTCTGGCTACATAGCGTCGTTACGGGGAGGACCTTCGCAACAACTACCATCATGGTGAGGATGACCATCATGGATTGACGTTTGACGCGCATCCTGGGGAGGACCTTCAGGACACTCCGTGACAAGGGGAGGACCTTCTTGTTGCTTGGGGCCATTACGGGGAGGACCTTCGCAATGGCGGTCGTGGTGGCGAGGACTACTATCACAGCTGCGGCAATGGTGAGGACTACCATTACTGCTGCTGCAGGGAGAATATCTGTGGGATACATCCTGGGGAGGGCCTCCAAAATGTACCACAACAAGAGGAGGGCCTTCTCATTGATTGATGTCTCTATGGGGAGGACCTCCATTATCAGGGTGGCGAGGACTACCACCGTGATCTGATTCCTGGCTGCGTGGAGTTACATTGCAGCGTAACCCCTGGGGAGGATCTTCAGGGAAGGCCATGATAAGGGGAGGGCCTTCTTGTCATGATGAGACGTCACTATGGGGAGGGCCTCTGTAGTTGCGACTGTGATAGCTAGGACTACAATCATAATCTGCGGTCCCACTGCATGGAGAGTGATTGCAGTGTATACCCCGGGGAGGACCTTCAGGGAGGACCTCAAAAAGTGGAGGACCTTCTTGCTGCTCGATATTCTGGTCACATGGAGGGTTTCCGTGACTCGCATCAAGAGAGAAGCTCTCATTACAGATCGTTATATGCCTACGGGGGAGGCCCCCATGGGAGCTCTGGGGAGGACCTTAAGAGCTGCTAGTAGTGCCATTTCGGGGAGGACCTTCACAACTGCTAATGTCTCTCCCATAATATGGTAATGGGTGGGTAGGGTTTTGAGCCTTTTTTGTGTCCTTAGCGGTGTTGGGAATCCCAGATTCTAGCAGAGCGGATTCATGAACCCGCTCTTTATTTTCCGGCTGCCTTTGGTGCGTTCGGGGCGCTCTTTTGCAGGCAGCGGGGACCGTCTACTGTTGACAATGGCCTTCAACTTTGGGTCCCTATCTAATTGGGTCCCGTGATGTTTTTGGGATATGCCGACAAACATATTGACTTTTAGCAGGGATATATTCCTGCTCTGGAGCATCCACCGTGATGGACGAGTGTCCCCCAGTTGGAACGAGTGAAGCTGCTTGATCCGGTTGCCCTTGCATCGCAGAATATAGCTGGAGACCCTCCTGGGATGAAGCATGGATGAATATCTACTCCAAGGAGGCTATCTCGTCTCTTATATGAGTCACCTCAATTGGGGAGACGGGATCACGGGCCCGAGTCCTTGCTGTTTCCGCCGATGCAATTACATTCTAGCAAGTCTGCAAGATATGATCTGGGATCGATACCTACTCCTCCATCATTTCCAGGATATGTAAAGAGACATATTTGGCTGGAACAGGTATGAAGGCCCATTCCGGCATCGGAGTAGGAATATCCTGCTCCAGTCCTCTAGTGGTTAGTGGGTACTGAAAATTCTCCTGTGTCTTGGAAGGTGAACGAATCTTCCCCTGTACCGGGATATGCCACTTTATCTCTCCGTTTTCCACCACATCGGGGTGGAGGACTTTACTTGCATCCGTAGGGAGCTGGCCCTGCATATATTGGTTTCCCACCGTATCGAGTCGGAGGCCTTTATTGGCAGGGAGACGTGCCCGCCTATGATTCGCCGCCACACCTGGGTGGCGGGCTTTGTTGATCGCTGCCATATCAGGATGGCGGGCGTCTGAAGCAACTCCCATGAGCTGGTCCTGCAGGTGCCGGGTCGCCACCACGTCAAGCTGGTCGGATTCACAACCCTGGGAAGGGAGAGGTTCCTTCCTAGTAAGTGTCGTCCTGTGTGAGCGACGAGCCTGATGGAGCTCGGCGGGGATGCGCGCCGGCTCATACGATGCCACCATGTCTGGATGGAGGGATCGGGAGGATCGAACAGGTGTAGGTGCTTGTTCATGGTAGGTCTCCATGGCTGGGTAGCGGAGCTCCTCCTTAGGGACCAGGGTGATGACTAGTCCCTAATTGTACGTCTTCTGCCCTCGTCGGGCGGTCCGAGGGGCTGAAGCTCGGGGAGCATGGGCCTGAATCCTCGGGGAGACATCCTCCTCAGCGTGAGGATGTTGGGTCACGGTGTGACCTCTATGACGTCTGTCGGTGGGGTACTTAGAGAGGAACCCCCATTCGGTGGGGATGAAGTCCTCAATGTAGACCTCATCTGCCTCCCTAAGATAAGGGAGGTACGCATGTCCAGTTCCAGGGATAGACTCCTGAAACGGTTGGAGACCGCAACAGGGGCTGTCTGGATCCGCATTTGCGGCCGCTGCTGGGCAGGTGACCGGAAAATCTTGATGGATTGGAGGGCGTGCATGGCTGCCTCCACCGTTGGGAGAGTACCATTCATATGGTACTCTCGGATCAGCGCATCCAAAACCCAGTGTTGAAGACGCTGGGTGGGTGACGGGGTCCTCCGTTGTTGAGGAAGTCCCATCCTTGCGTTGTTGGAAACGCGCACTTGTGAGTTCCTTTGCGATGCCATTGGATCAAAGGGAGTTTTGAAAGTGGTACCTATTCTGAAAGTGGTACCTGCAAAACATTTTAGCAAATACAAGGAGCAAACCCGTCAAAGCAACATCTCATAATCCCATGCGTAATTAATGACCTTGCTTGGACCTCCTTTAGATCATAAGGGGGCACAGGGTGGGATTAAGTTGAATCCATCATGTTTGGTTAAAGATTTAAGTCGGGTTCACCATTTTTTGTTTCGTTCTAGTTTTCGGCCACAAAACACCCAACGGATCCATATCCAATGATTGATGGACCTGATTTCCAAAGGCAGGCATTCGCCGGATGGTCTCACCAGAAACTCTTAAGAAATCACATTGGTCGAGAGGATGGGAAGTCGGTCTCATCACACCCTTTTTGGGGGAATTATTTCTTGTTCCGGGACTCTCTTATAGATTTAAGATGTATTCATATATTCACAAATCTTTGGTTTATACCCAAACATAGTATCCATGGATTCAACCATGGTGGGAAGCGGTCAATTGGACACAGGGGTTCAGAATCATTTATGCCCAAGGTTTACCATCCCTAATTGGATTAATGACCCTGAAGGGTTGGAACTCACTTGAGTCAACACTAGGGGTGGTTCGGTGAACCGATATGGAGATGATCAGATCGACCAGTTTTTGGGCTTGAACCTCAGGGAGACTTCCTACGTACCCTGCTTAGGAAGAAAGGATCAAAGTCCACGTAGTTCGGATAAGTGTCGGGGAAACGACATGAATAGAGACCGGGTGGTGGGCTTGAACCTCATGGAGGCTTCCTACGTACCCTCCCTAGGAGGCAAGGAACAAATTCCATGTAGTTCAGATACAAAGTTTAACGTCATGATGGGCGAGGGTGGAACTCGACGTGAAGAAACGATCGAGTGTTGGGCTTGAACCTCATGGAGGCTTCCTACATACCATGCTTTGGCATGGATCAAAGTCCCTGTAGTTCAGATACACAGTTTAACATCATTCTGGACGAGGGTGGAACTCGATGCGAAGAAACGACCGAGTTGTGGGCTTGAACCTCGTGGAGGCTTCCTACGTACCATGATTTGGTGTGGATCAAAGTCCCCGTAGTTTGCTTTGTCTTGGGTATTACACTATGAGGAGGCCCAGAATGATGGATTGGGGATTACACTCTGAGGAGGCCCAGAATGATGGATTGGGGCTTACACTCTGAGGAGGCCCAGAATGATGGATTGTGGCTTACACTCTGAGGAGGCCCAGAATGATGGATTGGGGCTTACACTCTGAGGAGGCCCATGGTAGGATGTCATGGTTTATGCTTACTCTAAGCCCACGTGAGTCATACTCGGTGTGAGAAACAAGAGGCAGCAGGGACTAGAGGATCACGTTGCGAAAGGTGCGTCCATGAGAAGTGGAGTGGGGATTACGCATGGAGCGGCCCAGGGTGATGAATTGGGGCTTACACTCTGAGGAGGCCTAGATGGTCGAGGCTTACTCCGATATGGACGCCTGGGGTGACAAAGCCCAGCGGGAGAGGGAAAGGGGGTGCTCTGGTGCCCATCTCCTCTCTTGTAGTGCATGAGGGCTTCCTTCTGATGGCTATTTTACCATATCCAAGGAACCCTTAATAAGTGTATGGGTAGAAAAGGGATTCCCGAGCTCAGGCTCCACATTACCGTGGGAATGTGAACCCAGGAATGCTTCTGGAATTTGCTAAAGGGTCGGGGAAACCCCTTTTCCCCTGTTTACCGTGGGTATGTGAACTCAAAATGGTGCATTGATGTGCCTGAAAGTTACACCATGCAGATCCGATGGCTCCAGTGGAGGCCTCAGCTCGGGGCTGAAGAACAGGCCAATGAGGGAGTCATGGAGGACTTGGCTGGATCAGAAGGATTTTACCTGGCTCTAGAAATGAGAACATCGAAGTATTTGGTGATCCACTGAGATGTATGGGTGGTGGCTCCCTTCACGTGGGGGAGTTCCACGTGGCTGGTGAAGCCGTCTGCGAACCAGGGTGGTCCGCAGACTGATTGGCCTCCCGCGAACCAGGGTGGTTTGCGGCTTCGGGTTCAATCCGCGAACCAGGGTGGTTGGCGGCTTCGGGTTCAATCTGCGAACTAGGGTGGTTCGCGACTTCGGGTTCAATCCGCAAACCAGGGTGGTTCGTGGAGGGTTCCAAGAGGGCAGTGGTGGCCAAGGGCGACGCTGGTCGGAGGCTCGTCGATCGGGGCTTCGTCTGCATAGGAGAGTGCTACGTGGTACGACAGATGGGAAAAGAGGCATAAACTCCCTGGTCCACGGGGAAGCCATCCGCGGAGGGGGTATGGTTCGCAGTTCTCATTTTTTCATTATTTTAGGTTCGCGGTCCACCAAATTATTATGCATTTTCCAATTCCTTGTTAATTCATATACCTACTGTGGTTCGCAGATGGGAATTTTGTTGTTTGTGAAATCCGAAGCCTTCCTTCAACCGATCTCCTTCCGAATCTCCAATCCCTCAGAATCCGATTCCAGTTTTCCGATCCCTTTCTCTTTCCCCCAGAGTCTCCTTTTATAGAGTTGGGAAAGGGATGTATCTGTGGCCATAAGACACCTTTTGCGGAGGCCCATAACCAAATACCCAGTTCATAGATGACTTGGTCAATCCACGATTCGCGGTGGGTATTGAACACTTCCCCCCCTCCGCAAATTGAACTCAGGGAGTGCTCTGCAGCCGTGGAGGGTTCCGCCTCCATTCCACGAACGACAGTGAGTTCAGCTTGAACCGATCGACGTGGTCCGCGGTTGGGGCGGTTCATGATGGTGAACCGTACTGGCACCCATCCTGCCTCACAACCGTGGAGGCTCTCCACCTCTATTTCGCGAACGACAATGGTTCGTAGGGGAGGCGATTCGCGGGGCCTGGCCACGTTGCGTTTCCATGAGACTGGTTCGCAGACCGGTCCTGTTTGTGTCCCTTCTTTGATTATTTTCCCCAATTATTTGGGGAATTTGGGTAGAATCTCCTTTGTGGATTTTTCAGGACCCTACACATCACTAATTCAATAATTAGTTTATCACATAAATCCCCTTAATTAATTTCCCCAATTAATTAAGCATGTCAATCCCATTAATTAATTCATCAGTTAATTAATCAATATCCACAAACTGAGAATCCCATAATTATTCCCATGATTAATCATCTCACTCATGATCTCAATGTTTCATAATTAATTATACAATTAATTATCTCAATTCTCAATTATCAATATCTCATAATTAATTTATTAATTAATTATCTATCAATTATAATAACACAACAATCCCTATTAACTAATATTCTAATTAATTAATTTAACTCATTCAATTGCATATACTCAAAAGTCCTTATTAATTAATTCACTAATTAATTAATCCAATTCTTTCAATTTCATTAACACAATAATACTTATTAATTAATTTTCCAATTAATTAATATAACTCTTTAT
This sequence comes from Viscum album, assembly GCA_963277665.1. Classification (NCBI taxonomy): domain Eukaryota; kingdom Viridiplantae; phylum Streptophyta; class Magnoliopsida; order Santalales; family Viscaceae; genus Viscum; species Viscum album. The sequence continues at coordinate 570,428,351 of OY728158.1, read as the reverse complement.
ATTTAATTAACACAAAAATACTCATTAACTAATTTTCCAATTAATTAATCAACTTCAATCCCTTAATTAATCCCATTATTTAATTTAAAAATTAAAGAATCACACCCACAATTTCCATATCTCATAATTAATATACCATAATTAATTATCTTGATCCATGATGTTAATATCTCATAATTAATCTACCATTAATTATCTCAATTCAAGACATTATTATCCCATAATTAATTCTACTATTAATTATCTCAAATCACAACTCAATATCACATAATTAATTCTACTATTAATTATATCATATCACAATTCAATATCACATAATTAATTCTACAATTAATTATCTAAAAGAAAAAACTCAATATTACATAATTAATTCTACAATTAATTATCCCTATTCAACAACCACAATATATAAAATAATTAATCCATCAATTAATGTATTCAATTTCAACAATCTCTATCCCACCATAATTAATTCTACAATTAATTATCCTAAATTAAAATTTCATAATCCTAAACATTCCCATTAATTAATTCTAAAATTAATTAATAAAGTTAAATAATATCAATAACTCTATAATTAATTCCCAAAACTAATTATCAACTTTAAAAATACTAAAATCTCATAATTAATTCTCCAATTAATTATCTCATTCAATAATCCATAAATCATACAATTCCACAATTACATAATTAATTAATTCACCAAATTAATTAATTATATTTGAAAATCCAATTTTTAAATAGATCTAGAAATTCTTTAACTTGTATATATGAAATTAAAAATCAAGACTGCATGATTTTAAGTTTAGATAACATAACTCAAGAATAGTGATGAATGCTTGACAACAGATAATCCCAATTTGAAGCAGATCAACCAAGAAAACGACAATGAACTTGATCTAGATTTGAAACCTAAATCCATAGTTAAATAAAACAAGATCTCTTAAATTTAGATCTAAATATAACAAGCCTATATTTAGATTCAATAAATCTAGATCTTGATCCACCAATCCTAGATCTAGATTCAACAAATTTAGATCTAGATCCAACAATCCTAGATATTGATTAAAAAAATATAGATCTAGATCCAATAATAGATAAACACATTTTTTTTATCCAAGAAGAGGAGTAGAAGAGATAGATAAATATAAATGAGGAGAAAATTCATACCCAGGAGGTGCACAGAGGGTCTTCGGTCCAAGGTGGTGGTGTGAAGAGGAGCTTTGGTCCAAGGTGGAGGTTCCTAGAAGTGTTTCAATCCAAGGCGGAGGTGAGAATATGAGATTTAGTCCAAGGCGAAGGTGCACAGAGGCATTACGCTCCAAGGTGGAGGTGAACAAAGGTTTTTCAGTTAAAGAATGATGTTTGCAGAGGAGCATCGATCCTTACAGTAGAGAGGGGGGATCACGTTTAGGATTCAGGTGCTCCCCCATTTTCCCCCTATTTTCTACTAAAATCCCATCACCATCCTTAAAAAAAACATTAAAAATAAATTACACATTGTCTAATTTATTTTCATGAAATGTTTATAAGTGGTGAAAACTAGTTATAGGATGTGTAATCTGGTTTCATGACATGTCTACACACGGTGAAAAATACTTTCATGACATGTAGACATGTGGTGAAAAATAGTTATAGGGGGTGTAAATTTTAAAATTTGTGAATTAATTCAAGTTGAGAATTAAATTAACTCAATCTACCCAAAACAATCCACCTTGTGAATTGGGTCCATAACATGTATTTTTTCTATAGCCAGAACTCACAACTTAATCCTACTGCACCCCTAGAAAAATATGGGATATTATATTTGGTTTTTTCATAATATAATTAAACTAGTATTATTTGAGTCCCTCTATGATTTTCCTTTATACTTATTTCCCTTTAATGGGTGGTTGTTTATATATGGTGGATCAGGTAATGTTTAAAAGGGGTTGTTTTTTTAAGTGCATTGTAGATTAAGGTGAGATATTATTTATGTCTTTTTATGATATTTATTCTGTTTGAGATTGTTTTATCACCTCCACATTATTGATTATACAATATTATAGCCTACATGAAGGGTTTAGATATATTCTATATTAGTTATGAAAACACATGGACTAGTGTTCCCAAAAGTGTGATATATGACTATATGGGGGTGCCCTTGAGAATGATAGTGTAAGATAAAAAGGTGGATATTGTGTTGGTATACGATGAAAATTAAGTCAATGGTTGGTCCTGTATTATTCAAAGGCTTGAAACGTATTCCCTTAGGACCTAATGAGATGTCCATGTAACTTTTTATTCATTGATGTTATTTTTAGTGTATTCCCATTAAATACATATTATATCCATTGCATTCTAGATTACGTGGCATATATTTACTAATGATTTGTTTTTTATCCTGATTTATAGATATAGTGAAAGTTAATTGTGTTTCAACCTTATTGTTGCGATTTATGTTTTAGAATGATTAAATTGAAAATAGTGATTTTGTAAAACACTTTGAAAAGTGTAATTTGTGTTTAGTGAAAATGGTTTTTTTTTGAAATTCATGGTTTACCTTATTCTATATATTTTAACAATTTTCTTTTAAATTGAAAGTTTTCAACTATTTTAATTTAAAACGGGTTTCTTTAATGAATGGAAATTAAATGAAATGTGTTTTTTTCATATGTGGTTTCATGAAAAGGATTTTTTTATAAGTTTAGTTTAAGTAATTGTTTTGGAAATTTCCTTGGTAAAGGTATTACATATATTCCTTGGTGATATCCCACTAGGAGAATTTATATTACACCTATCACTACACCAAATTCATAGTTTAGTGCTGGTTTAATAAACTGCCAATAAAAAATTGTGATAATTTAGAGGCATGTTTTAGAAATTAAAGGTAGTTGAACTTTAATATTTTTTAAATGGTTTTGATACCATAAGTCTCATTGTGGATTGAAATTTTTTTAAAAGGTTAAAGTTTAGTCTTGAAAAATGGCTTCTTGACACAATTTGACTTCATTTAAAGAGGGGTGTCTTGACTAGAAAAGTGATTTTATGGAAATAGTTAGATTTCTAAATTGGTTTTCAATGTTCGGTTTGATAAATTATTTTAAAATAACATTTGAAATATTGTTTTCTTAATGATTGTATGATTTTTATCTTGATTATATTTTATATAATACCATAGATGATTGATTTCCTTTTTTAACATTGAATTTTTTAGTACTTATCTGAATCTTCTTATAACTACTTGAATTATGTTTTTTTCACTTCTATTTATCTCTTTTAATACTTAGTAATACTTGTGTGTTTCAATGACTGTATGCTTTATTGGGGAGGGGATTCACGTAGACAGGATTGAAAAAAATGGTCTTCTTCTAGATGGTAGTTAATGGGTGATGTTGGAAGTATAAATCAACATACTACTATAAAGAAGAAGAAAAATAACACACCCATAAAGATTTTTCATTAATTTTCTGTGAATCCTCAATTGCAAAAATTATTCATGTCATCAAAAACTAATGAGCACATGAAGTGGTGTTATATAAATAATAAGAATAATGGGTTAATGAAATATCCAAGAGATTCAAAATCATCAAATACATTCAATTAATTATATATATATTTCTCATCTGATCCTAGGAATGTGCGATTGGGATTGGCTTCCAATGGATTCAACCCATTTGAGACTTTGAGCACCAGTTATAACATTTGACCAGTTGTTTTGATCCCTTACAATCTACCTTCATAGATGTGTCTACAAAAAGCATATTTTATCATTTCGAAGATTATTCCTAGAAAATAAATGCCTAGAAATGATATTGATATATACCTGTAGCCTCTAATTGAATAATTATAGGAGTTATGGATAAACGATGTTGAGAAATATGGCACATCTTCTAGAACAATTTTCAAAATGAACACTGCTCTAATGTGGACCATTAGTGAACTCCCTATACTTGGGAACTTATCTGGTTGGAACACTTACATGGGATTGTATTTTCCTATTTGTAACATTGATTTTGAGCTTGAATGACTACCTTACAATAAAAAATGGTGCTTCTTGTGTCATTGAATATTTCTCGATGCATCTCATAGATTTTGGTTAAACATGTCAAAATTAAATGGTTTTATTGATAGTAGACCACCCCCAAAGTTATTTATAGGTTCTGAAATATTGGCACAACTTGAAAATGTTGAAACAGAATTTGTAAAGGTTCATCATTTTGATGATAGTGGGAAATGAGTTTGAAGTGCATCGTTAAGTTAAATTAGAACACAACAACGGGAAAAAATGTATATTCTTCAAACTTCTATATTGTTAATTTAGTTTATTATAGAATAATATTGATGTTATGCATATTAAGATGATTTTTTGTGACAATTTTATCTTTACATTACTTAATGAGCATATAAAATTGAAGGACCACCTCAATGCTCCAAAGGGATTACCAACAATGAACATAAAGCATGATCTTAAGACAGATGATAATAGAAAGTATGCTCTGACAATTTTTGCAATGAAAAACAGGGATAAAGATAAATTCATTCAAATTTTAAAGCATGTGAAGGTATCTGGGAACAACCGTTATATAATTCCCTAGATAACCCTTAAAAATTGTAACAACCATATGACCAACTTATAATATAATTCCCTGGAGAACGTAATCCTTACCCAATTCATTTGAGCGCTATCTAGGAACACCCATTATATAAGCTATAATGATCTCACCTAACTCTATATGGGAAAACAAATTGTATAATATATTTAAGTATCACTTGATGATATTTGGTCACACCCATAATAAATAATTTCCAAGGACCATATCATAAATAAAAAATTTTAAGCTAAAAACTTTTCATCATAAAACCCTTGAAAAACTCTTTTAAACCCATTTTCGAAACACTTTCTAGTATAAAAATACCATTTTCTTTTAAAAACATATTTTCAAAAACATAAGTTACCTAGAAAATTAAAGGATAGTTTTTATTTAAAGGAAAAAAATTAAATATTTTAAAGTAATTAAAGCTTCAAATAATAGTTATGATGGCAGGAAAAGTCTTTTTCACCATATACATTAAAACAGAGCATTCCTTTTTTCATTTGTATTCTTTTTTTAAAAAAATTAAAATAAAGGCATAAATTTCCTTTATAAAACTCTCATGTCCATAATAAAATCATTTTAAAAACATGGGCATGTAAGAAAAGGCGAGTTGTAAGGAAAACATTAAAAGATAATTTTTTTAAAGAAAAGTTCCTTATCACTTTATAAATATTTTAATCGTAATCCTCATGAAAGAATAACATTAAAAAAACACTAAATAACATGATAATAGAGAAATTAATGATATAAAATTCAAAATGTCTGTATATGCACCTCTTAAAATAATATAGGGGCATAACATAAAAATATGCCTCAATGAAAGGAAATTGAGATGAAGTCTCTTACGTTGAGTACGATGCATCATGTTCATTACTTATCTTAATAAATAATAAACTTATTTTAATTATTTAATTGATTAATAAATTTTTTAAAATTTATTATTCATTTTATTTCACTTATTAACATTTCATATACAATTACTTAATCAATTAACTTTACGTTAGAAGTTTTAACGATATTCGACTTATATATCAAAAAAGTTATTGGTAGGTTTACTATGGTAACAGAGGTCATTATTTAAAATATCTTAAATATTAATCATGAAATATTTATAATATTTATATATAAATTATACTTTTAAAATAAATCATGAAATTTGGTTATGAAAAATGAACTACATTATGATCATGGAGACGATAGGCCGTACATATGCACGAGTAATGTTTCCATTTTTCAATGATCATTATAAAAAGAAGGTAAGTAATATTTTATCCTTATATAATGATAATAATATCATATATACCATATTATTTCTTTAAATATAATTATATATATCATTATTGTGATTTGGTGATTTAAAAAAGGATCACATCGCTTTGTGGAGGCGGTAGTCCACTCACACATGAACGACGTTATATTTTTTCAGTGTAAGAATAAAAATGATATATTATATTTTTATAATGATAAATATGTCATTAATATAATTATATTTTCATTTATATTGCATATATTAATTAATTTTATCCTTATTACCTTCCATTTTAATCATTAGTGAAAAACGCATCACATAGCTTTGCGATGTGGTGGTCCTCTGTACACATGAGCGACATTATCGTATCCACCATGGAATAGAAATTAAGAAATTATATGTAATATAATAACTATAGAAGTATAAATATGTTAAAATAATATATATATATATACACACACATATATACTTTTAATCTATAATTACAACAATCCATGAGAGGCGATGATAGTAAATGAATTACAGTATTTCGCGAGGTGGTAGTCCGCCTTACACACAAATAACGATTTTGTATCCCATTTGATGAAAGTGGAGATATATTTAGATTATTCAATTAACATAATAAAATATAAGTATATTTAATATAATTTTGTTATTATATAATCATAATTGAATAATATTTGAAGGAGGTGAAAGAATAAATAAAATAAAGATGCCCGGTTAAGCACAATGCCTCTTCTTCAGGAAACCTCCATAGGTAAACACCAAAATACTTCTTAGAATAGATTTATAATCAAAATAGGATCACTTGGTCATGGTTAAAGAAGTAAATAATATATTTGGTAAGGTATTGGCTGATAAAAATGGATATTAAGGTGTTAAGAGGAGAAGAGAGTGAGTTCCCTTTTATAAGTGAGGTGAGTGACACACTTGTAATTTTTGAAATTATAAAAGTGTAACCACATTTTTCACATTTAAAAGAATAAAAAATGGACCATTATAAATAATTGAACATTATAAGGTCAAGATATGGCCATAAAAAATATTTTGTACAAGTTTTTAGGTCATTTTAACCTTTATCATTTTAGTTTAACCCCCTAGTAAATCTGTTTTTACCTTAACCGCAGTAATTATTTTTTATTATTTTCACTATTAATTATGGTCAAAAATTAGGATGACCTTATTAAATGATATAAATTATGATGATTCAAAATATTTAATCCATTTTAACAAATTCAATTCACATAATTGTAAAATTTTAATTTAAAACAAAACCCACAGATGTGATGAAAAAGCGGGTTCTCAAGAAGTGTATTCTTCAAGAAGAAGATGATTTTATATTAACTCTATGAATAATAATAATCATTATAAGAATATTAATTAATATTAATTAATATAAAATATATAGTTTTAATTTAAAATATTCCCCATTATTTATTATTTTAATTAATTAAAATGGAGAAACATTATGCAATTTAAAACAAATTTCAGAAAAATCCTGTTTTTAAACCCCAAAATAAATTTATACTAAAATCCAATATAAATTTGATTCAAAATAAAGTAATTGAATTAAATATAATTAAATAATTCTTATTTAACATTAAATAATATTTAAAAATTAATGTTACTTTTAAATTACTTAAATCTATTAAATAGAAATTACTTTTTTTTGAAAAATTGATATTTTTCACTATTCATTGAAAAATCAATATTTTATAAAAAATAAAAAAAATTTAACCCTAAGTTAATTTTTATATTCTGATTTAAAAAATGAAATCAATATTTTTCAAATTTGAATTTTATAATTTATAATTTATTCTTATAAATTAAACCTTATAATAAAAGAGTTTAATTAAAACTATTTCCATTTTGATTTAAAAATTACTTAATATTTTTATAACGAATATACATATATTAATTAAAATAAAAGTGATTTATTCTATCATTACCTAGGTTGTTAAATTATTCCCCCTTTTTTAAATTTCATCCTCACAATTTTATTCACTTATTAAAAAATTGGGGATATCTTTCCATCATAGCATTTTTAAACTCCCATATTGCCTCTTCAACTATATGGGTTTTACATAAAACATTAACCTGGTGAATCATATTATTACAAAAAAATTCTCTCTATAGTAAAGAATATGAATAGGCTGTTCTTCATAAGAAATTTTATCTTCCAAATGAACTACTTCTGGGCTCAAAACATGAGATAAATTTGACACATATTTCCTTAACATCAAGACATGAAAAACATTGTATACCTGACATAAAATCAGAGGCAAAGACACTCGGTAAGAAACTGATCCAAATTTCTCTTAGATTTCATATGGTATAATGAACCATGGAATTATCTTTCCATTTTTACCAAAACACATAACACTTTTCTATGGAGATACTTTGAGAAAGACATGACCACCTACCTCAAAAGAGATTTATTTTCTTTTGTTATCTGCATAACTTTTCTACCTACTCTGATACATCCTCATATGTTTCTGAATCAACTATATCTTATTTTAAATTTACTCTATTATATCTATTCCTATCAACTTCCATTCTCTAACTTCATCCCAAAAATTTGGTGTTTGACACCTCTTTCGGTATATTGCCTCAAATGGTGCCATGTTTATAATGAAATAAAACTATTATTATAAGAAAACTCAACCAAATAAATATTTTGATCCCAAAATCACTAATAATTTATTGAATAATAACAATTAATATATTCCATAGTCTAAATATCCCACTCAGACTGACCATCGGTTTGATGATGAAAAGTTATACTAGAATTTAATTCAGTACCCAAAGATTTATGAAGTCCTTTCCAAAAATTAGATGTGAACCTGAGAACATGGTCTGATATAATAGAGAGAGGAACTCCATGTAGCCCAACTATATCCTTTAGATACAATTGGTAAAGATTATCCAAATACATAGTATCTCAAATAGGAAGAAAATTCACAAATTTAGTTAATTGATCAATAATAAACCATATCCATTATTACCTAGAGAAGTATTTGGTAATACCAAAATGAAATCCATTAATATATTTTCTTATTTTCACTCTAGAAATAGGAAAGGTTGAATTATTAACTTTGTTAACTGTCATTATGATTTAACCGATTGAAAATTAAAATAATTAATGGTAAATTCAGCAATATATCTTCTCATTCCAACCCACCATTAATACTCCCAAAGGTATTTGTACATCTTAGTGCTGCCCAGATGAATATAAAATGGAAAACTATAGGATTCACCCAACAAATATTTCTTCAACTATGAATTGAAAGGAACACATAATATTTTTCAAAATCATAAATCACCTTATTCATCTATATAAAAATCCAGCAACATACCATTTACAAGGAATTATACCTTTTCCTTCAAAGCATGATCCTCCTTCTGAGCTTTCTTAATTCTTTTCGATAAAGTTGATGGTACTGAAACCTAAAATAAAATAGAGGATATCCCTACATCCACAACTTTTAGGAAAAAATTAATCAAATCATTAATCAAATGGTAACGTTTCAAATTTAACATGGTTAATGTCGCATTATTTTTTCAACTAAAAGCATCAAACACTTTTTTCTTTTATAGTATGATAATGAATCATGAAATCATAATTCTTGATTAGTTCCAACCATATTATTTATGGCATGTTCGGTTATTTATAAGTATATATATACTTAAATCTTTTATGATCAATATAATTTTCACAATTTACTCCATACAAATAATTACTACAACTTTTTAAAGAAAAAACCACAAAAACTAAATCCAGATCCCATGTAGGGTAATTTAAATAATGAGGTTTCAACTAAAATGAAGCATAAGAAATTAGTTGATCATTCTGTATTCGGGTACAACTAAGTACCTTCAATAAAGCATCACTATATATAAAAAATTAACCATTTTTGGAATATAGGGCTAAAATTGGATCATTTACCAATATTATTTTTAGTTCCTACAAAAATAATATTCTTTTTTTCATATGAATTTAATTCTTTTTCAAGTTATCTTAGTTAGTGGGCTATACAACTGAGTTATTTAAAAAAAAAATCATTAGTAGTAACCCACTAAACCAAGAAAACTATGAATCTATGTCACATTTATTGGTTATAGACAATCTTAAACAACTTTATTTTTAATAAGATCAACATTAATTCCATATTTAGAAAAAATGTGCCAAAGGAAAGAAATTTTATGCAACCAAAATTCAAATTCACTAAATCTACCATATAATATCTTTTATTCTAAGGTTTTTAAAACAATACTTAGTTTCCTTTCATGTTTCTATTTACTTTTAGAATATACAAAAATGTAATTAATAAACACAACCAAAAACTTATCCAAGAAATCATGGAAAACTCTATTCATGAGGTTTATAAATACAACAGGTGCATTGGAAACCCCAAAGGGAATAATTGAAAACTTATAATTCCCATATATATTTTGAAACTTTGTATTCTGAACGTCGTCCTCTTTCAACTTCAGTTTATGGTACCCAGTTCTTAGATAAACCTTTGAAAAATACAAACTCCCTATATCTGATCAAAAAAATAACCGATATGAGGTAGAGGATAATTTTTCTTAACACTGATGTTATTCAAGACTCTATAATCAATGAAAAGTTTCATTGAACCATATTTATTAAAAAAAACAGAATCACCACATAGTGAAATGCTAGGATGAATTAAACCTTTATATAGAAACTATTTTAATTGATTTTTCAATTATAAAAGTTTTACTTGATCCATTCAATAAGTGGGTTTTGAAATAGGGTTTACATTAGTAACTGAGTTAATAGTAAACTCAACCTCCAAATTAATAATAACATTAGGAAAATCATTAGGAAATAAATCTATGTATTCATTCACTACTGGCACATCACTATTTTGAAAAATTTCTTTCTTTTGAAAAATATGAGCTAGGTAACTTTAACTACCATCTCTTATCAAATTTTTAGCTTCATGATATGATATAAAAGTTATGAAACCATTGAATAAAACTTTCTTCAATCTAAAATATATATTAGTATGATAAACAAAATGCCAATCCATACCCAAAATTATATCAGAATTTACTATGGGTAGTTCAATAGGATTTGTAAGAAAGAACATCCCACTAACCACAATAGGAATATTCCTATAAATCTTGGTTTCTTTAATACTTCCACCCAACGTTTTTACTAAAATTTTAATCTTACTTTCATGAGATTATATTCTCAATTTACTTGAAAATTTCTATGAAATGAAAGAATGTGAAGACCCAAAGTCAAATAGGGTATTGAAATAGTTCAAATACAAAAGTAAAATACCTTTAAACACTTTATTTTATGGCCCAACATCAACCGTAGTAGTAGAAAAATATTTTTCCACACCCTTTTTCTTCCAATCTTGATGATTTCCAGCTTGAGTTACTAACTTTGGGCACACTTTAGCATAATTAACCAACTCATTTCAATTAAAACATCTCACCATTAGATGAATATTTGTTACCCCATTCTTGGATTCTTTAGTATTATTTTCCTTGCAATCACGGTCCATATGAACAAACTTTCTACATCAATAACACTTCTTTAATTTCATAAGATATCATCCAATATTCTTTTTACCACACATACCACAAGATGGAAACTTTATTTTATTACCTCCAGATTTATTTGATTCATGTTTCCCCATTGCCTCCATCCTAAAAACTTTTTACTTTCACCATTACGAGGCACATAAGTTTCTAAAAACTCTATCTCAACTTTTTCATCATAATGAACAACTTTATCACATATGCTAAATTCTCATACAGCCAAAGATATTCATAGAGTTGGTTTTAATCCTGAGTAAAATCTATTAATTTTATTATCAATGTCCCAAACATAATATGGTATGTATTGGTATAGTCTTGAAAAATTATCTTCATACATGTACATAAAATATTCATCTTTTTGCCTTAATTCCTGGAACGGGTTTTCCATATAGAGTCAAAAAAACTTAGAGAAATATTTCTTAGGGAGAGGAACCTTAAAATTTCCCATTCCATGGAATCAAGATCATATTTCTCTCTAGTATTAATAACTATATATCACCATTGATCAACTTAAACTTCAAAATGATAAATGAAAATAATTTCATTTTAACATTTTGAACATCCCATGACTTAAAATATCTTATCTAGAGCATTGATCCATCCTTTAACTACCATAGGGTTATATGATCCATTGAATTATGGGAGATGCTACCTCATGAAATGCTCCACTATAGGAATGTTTCTTCATGGTAGATCATATTAATCTATAGCATGGATAACACTACCATTTATTGCTTGTTTCAACTAATCCATCACTATGAAAAACTATTCTATTCCAATTACAACCATCTTAGGATGATGATTTGGAAGGATATTTTCCTCTTGGTGTCATCCCACTAAAACCTCCCTATTTCCTCTATAGGGAACCATTATAAATAGATATATTTTAGAAAAATAGACATGGTAATCTTAAAATTATATATCATTTCAACTTAACAATAAATTAAAACATTTCAAGGTCATGCTATTGACATTATCCAAACCTTTAAAGTTATCTAAACCATCATTTAATAACAACTATAATGACTCATCCTTAAGCATGAGATAATATTTAATTTTATGTCAAGAAATAATTATATTATATTTGAGGATATTTTCAAGTTTACAGTTTTATAGAATTAGGTCATAAATCATACATAACAAAAACCATAAACTAAAAAGTAGACACTTTTGATTAGTATCCATTTAAAACTTTTAAAATAAATAATGATTTATTTTTATGAAAAAATTTCATGAATTTCAATATAACTTATTTCTTTCCTTTATAATTATTTAAAACTTATGAAAAACATTTTAAAAACATTATATGAGCACAAAAATCTCATTAAGGGACATAAAAAAGGATAATTCCATTAGTCCAGTGAAAAACATGAAAACCTATGAAAATATTTTCTTAAAAACATACACTTTTCATAGAAATGGAATATTTTTTCCTAAAAAATATCATTGTATTTCCTTTATAAATCAAACAATTTCCAAGAAAACTCGTTATCAAACATAAAAAATTCATGTGGATGCCTTGGGACATCATCTCATAGAACCATTATAGAACCCTTACAAATTGAAATAACCATACAACCAACTTCTAATATAATTCTTCAAAGAATATAATCATTACCCAATGAATTGGATCACTATCTGGGTTCACCCATTGTATAATCTATAATGGGAGCACCCAATTTATCTGGGTGTACACATCATATTAGCTATAACGTGCACTCCCAATGCTATCTGGGTACACCCATCATATAAGCTATAAATTAATCACAAAAATATATCTGGGAACACCCATAATAAATAATGTCTAAAGACATTATCATGAATAATACATTTTAATCTTTCAACTTTTCATCATAAAACCCTTTAAAAACTCTTTTAAACCCATTTACAAAAACACTTTCGAATATCAGAATACCATTTTCTTTTAATTTTTTTTCTAAACATAAGTTACCTAGAAAATGGAGTAGGGGTTTTCTTTAAATCAAACCTGAAATCTTGTAAAGGAATCAAATATTCAAATAATTTTTATGATAATTGGAAAATTTATTATCGTTATATATGTAAAATAGAACATTCATTTTTTACTTTGTAAAGAAAGTCAAACATTTAGTACAAAGATTCCCCTTTTCAAAAAAAATTTGAAATAAATATACAAATTTCCTTTATAAAACTCTCATTTACATAATAAAATCATTTTAAAAAAATGTACATGTAATAAAAATAGAGTTAGAAGGAAAACATTAAAAAATATTTTTTTAAAAAGTCCCTTATCACTTTTGGAAATATTTGAATAATTATCCCCATGAAAGAATAACATTAAAAAAACTTTAAATACCATGAGAATAGATAAATTAATGCTATAACATTTTAGAAGGTATTTATATACACCTTATAAAATAATATGGGTTCATAACATCAAAATATGCATCAACAAATGGAAATTGAAATGAAATCCCTTACCTTGAGTTTGATTCATCACGTTCATTCATTATATTCATGGATAATAAACTTATGTTAATTATTTAATTAATTAAAACCCCTTTTCAAGTTTATTATTACTTTTATTTCACTTATTACCTTGTTATATATAATTACTTAATCAATTAAGTTTACGTTTGAAGTATTGATGATATTTAGCTTATTTTTCAAAAAAGGATTTGGTAGGTAGACTATAGTCAAAGAGTACATTATTTAAAAATATCTAGAATAATAATAATGAAATATTAATCATATTTATACATTAATTATACTTTTAAAACTAATAATGATATATGGTTATAAAAAATGAACTATATTACGATCATGGATATGGTAGGTCGTATGTACGCATGAGTAACATTTCCATTTTTTAAAAATCATTATGAAAAGGAGGTAAGTAATATTTTATATTTAAATAATTATCATAATATAATATATAAAAAATTATTTTTATAAATATACTTATATATATCATTATTGTGATGTGGTGATGAAAAATGAATCACACCACTTTGTGGTGGTGGTAGTCCATACAAACACGAACCACATTGTCATTTTTTAGTGTAAGAAAGAAAATGATATATTATATTTTAATAATGATAAATATTTTATTAATATAATTATTATTTCATTTATATCACATATATTAATGAAAATTATCCTTATTACCTTCTATGTAATGTGTTAGTGAAAAATGAATCACATCACTTTGTGAGGCGGTAGTCCTCCATACACACGAGTGATGTTGTCTTATCCCCCACTGAATGGAAAGTAATAATGTATATATAATATCATAACTATATAAGTATAAATATATTTTAAATATAATATATATACCTTAAACCCATCATTAAAATAATATTTCAAAGGCAATAATGGAAAATGAATGACATCAGTTCATGAGGCGGTAGTCCGTCGTACATATGAATGATGCTTTCTTATCCCATATGATGGAAGATGATATAGTTTTAGGTTATTAAATTAACATAATAAAATATAAGTATATGTGATATAATTTTTTTTATTATATAATCATAATTGATTAATATTTTAATGAGGTGGAAGAACAAATAAAATAATGATGTTCAATTAAGCACGATGCCTATTCTTTAGGCAAATCCCTTTAGTAAAAACCAATTGTATTCTTAGGATGGATTTATAATAAAAATAAGAAATATAGGTCATGTTTAGGAAATTTAGGAATATATTTGGGTAGGTATTGGAAAATACAAATGTATTTTAAGGTGTGAAGAGGATAAGAGACTAGGTGGCCTTTTATAAGTGAGGTGAGCGACACACTTATAATTTTTGAAAATAAAAAGGTTTAACCACATTTTTCATATGACAAAAGGTTCCAAAATAGACAATTATTGATAATAAGACATTATAAGGTGAAATATTTCTATAAAATATCTATTATAAACGTTTTAAGTTCATTTTAACCTTTATCTTTATAGTTTAACCCTCGATAATAAATTTTTACCTTAACTATAGTAAATAAATTTTAGTATTTTAACTATTCATTATCAATAAAATTAAGATGTAATTATTAAATAATATAAATTATGATGATTAAAAATAATGAATAAATTTTACCAAATTAATCTCACATATTTTTCAAAATTTAATTTAAAACAAAACCCTTAGACATGAAGAAAAAGTGGGTTTTCAAGAAGTGCATTTCTTGAGAAAAATATTATTTCATATTAACTCCATTGATAATAATAATCATTTTATGAATATAAATTAATATTTATTGATATAATATCTATAAATTTAATATAAAAAATTCATAATTATGTATTATTTTAATTAATTAAAATGGATAAACTTTATGCACTTTAAAATAGTTTTCATAAAAATACCATTTTTAAACCCAAAACAAACTTATAATAAAATTCAATTTAAAGTTTATTAAAAAGTAAAAAATTGGATTAAATATAAATAAATAATACTTATGTTACTTTTATTTATACTCAAAACATAACGGTAATTTTAAAATACTTAAATCTATTGAAAATAAATTACTTGTTTTACAAAAATCAATATTTCTCACTATTAACTAAAAAAACAACATTTTTTTAAAAATACCAAAATTTCACCCTAAGTTAATTTTGATATTATTATTTAATAAATATTTTTTTTAAAATTAAAATTATATAATTTGTAATTTAATATTTTAAATAAAACCTTATAATAAAATATTTTAATTAAATCTATTTCATTTTTATTTAAAAATTAATTAATATTTTTATAATGGATATAACTATATTAATAAAAATGAAAGTGATTTATTATATAATTAACTAGGTTGTTATATTTTATCCTCTATTTAACTTTCAATTTCATTTATGATGGCTAGCCCTAATGTTGTCAGATGTTGGCTTTGAGTTCTTAGTGATTTCCACCAGAGCATGATAGTAATCATCCCAATCAATGGGGATTTTATTTCCTTGCATAGATGACGTCCCAAGATGAAATATGCACACCATAATATGTGGTTTTATCAAATTTACTTCATCTTGTGATTTTCCTAGGTTTCTTATGGTTTAGGCTAAAATTGAATGTTGTAATGAGTGTAATAATTGGGGATTTCTTATGGTGTAGGTCTGGATTTATGTAAATAGAGGAATGCACCCCGTTGCTCTAGGTTTTATAAATAGGATGATTTCCAATGATATTTTATGCATTATTCATACTTAAATTAATGGGTTTAATTAATTATAATTTTTTTATCATTAATTATGGTTGATGCACAAAATGTGATAGGTGATTAGGACTATGGATAAGACCTCATTATCTTTGACAAGGCTCAAAAAGGGGTTAATCCAAGTTTAAGGTAGGTGGAACCTATGATAAAAAGCATATTCATGTCTATTTATGAGTGCTCATGCTTTCATACTGCATGGGGTTTATGGACCATAATTCCTTGGATAGAATAGATAGGTTGGTTCTAGGACTTCTATGCTTGAATTAGTGATCTTAAATAGTTTGGTAAGTCGAGAATGAAAAAAGACTATGTAACCAATGGTATATGGATTTCAATGACCTAATTATATACCTTTGGGTGGTCAATAAATGTGATATGAGTTGTAGGATATCCTAGGTTGGGTTTTTAGGGCTAGTGGGTAGTAATGAGATAGAGTCATATTTTTATATCCCACGAGTGTTGAGGAACTCCCTCATGAGGTCAAAAGTGAGTCTTGATGTATTCTTGGAGTGATAGGAGTCCCACAAGAATTGTAATTAAGGTTCCAAGGGGTTTTTGGTTGGGTATTGGGCCCCACTTATTAAGGCTAGTGACATATAGAATGTGGTGGCTTGGGATAATCCCTAGATTGCAAGACTATGAGTGAAGAGGGAATTTGATATGGTTATACCAAACCTTAAGTTATGAGTAAATAAGAGGATTCATAAAGTGACATCACTAGTGGGTAATGATTTTAAGGTGGTACAGAATATCAATGATTATGGGAGGTTTGGAGAACCTAGTGAGTTCTCTGATGGGCGATTTGGGATGTGATGTGAAGCAGGGAAAATCTTCAAGGGACTAGTACACCTAGATCAAATAGTGATCAATGTGATGGAATGTGAAACCTACCTATGTGGAATATGTTTTTTGGACCTCCCCAAAGTATTTGGGCATGGGTCAGTGTACCTTTTATATATCTCTAAATTCTTTGAGGATGGGTCGATGCACTTGTTGGACCTCCCCAAAGTCTATGAGGATAGGCCTGTGTGCTTGTTGGACTACCTCATAGTATGAAGGGATGGGTTGGTGTGATTTTAAACTATCAATATTATATATGGATTGGTCAATATTCTTTTGACCTCACCAAACTCTAAAAGTATGGGTTTGTGTGATGAATATTCCCTAAATCTTCAAGGATTAGGTCTAAGACCATAACATATGTGGATTCAGTCAGTGTGCATTAATTAGACCTTTCCTTGTACAAGTTTGGCTCAAGGACCACCTTGGGGTTTGGGTCATGTTATGATGAAAGATGGGATTGATGGAACCACCTCGAGTAAGAATGGATAAATCATGGCTTATGGATGTATTACCATGCTTATTGTCTCCAGGTGTTGGGTTATAATTTTGGATGCCACCCTACCCCGAGTCTTTGGGTACAAGTTGGGAATCAATATGATGAAATAATGTAATGAGTTGATTCCAACATATAACTGAAGTAGGTATGGTTAGGTTTTAAGGTTTTCTTGGTCAGCACCCAATGACCTGATGGGAATGTATATCTCATTGGATGTCATGGCGGTCTGGGTAGCACATTAAGACCTAATGAGAAAGTTTATTTATATTATTTCCTTTCATCAAGAATACTCATTAATATAAAAACATATATTATCGGTGCTTAGTGATACCATATTGATTTATATTCTCATACCTTTCATTGGAATATAGATTCACATGCAAAACTTATGTCAATATTTCATGTCTAGCCACAAGATGTACTGTGGATCTGGCTGCAGCAGCTTGATGGACACTAGAGATTGGGATGAATATCAAGATGGAAGTTGGGATAGTGTGTCTATATTTTATTTTTTTACTTATGTATTTGTGATCAACCTAGTGGGTGATCAATGTTTGTTATGTATAATAATATAATTTTTTATTATATATGATTGGATGTGTTTATTTATTCTATGTACTCCAATGTTTATGGATGTGTATGATTCTTTGTTATTTTATATTGTGGTATGAATAAAATTCAAGGGAATAGTCTCCCCACTATATTAATTACACCCTATCCACTATTTAGAAGCCTCTAGTAAGTGGGGAGGCATTCTTGAGGTCATCTAGATATCTGGATGAGATGGGTTCTAGTTTGAAGCATCACAAAGTGGTATCAAATGATTTGTTTTTTTATTTATTTGGGTATATGGTAGACATGTGGTCTAATAATGCATCATATACTGTGATGGATATCAGAAAAGTGTGTTGAGAACATATTTTTTCAATAGGAATTCTAGGCTACTATGGTATGGGATTTCTATTCTTGGTTTTTGATGTTATATTTGCATGATTTCACCTTGAGTGATACACATGGAGTTTTGGATTTATGATTTATTATATTTTTCTCTTGGATCATTGGAAAGAGGTTTCATTCATGAATCATGGTATCCATGTAGGATTCACATAACATAAGTGTCATTACCTGTGATTGTTTTCTATTGGGAGGGACAACTATGTAAAGTGTTAAAAATAACTTATACAACATTTTTTATATAAATTTTTGGTGTAATTATACTTATTTGGACCACATGTTTATTATTTTGATTAAAGGACTTGTGGATCTTATGGTGGGGTAGTTTTTAGAGGTGGAAATGTATTCCCATAATCAAGGTATATATAGAGACCCATCATGGGTCTGTATGGTAATTTTATATCCCGTTAATGGTTTGATAAAGGAATGGTATTCCAGAGGGATGATATTTGGAAATGAATTCAGGGATTTAAAGTGTCAAGGAAACCTATATTGTGTTTTCCCATATATATTCTTGGTGGAACTCTATATAACCTGACCATGTGGTTCTATGTAAAACATGAGGGGTTGGGGAAAAAGGTATGTGAATGCCTCGGAATTTTAGGATGTAAAGAACTTGGGGATTTATATTATCAATGATGAGATTTTAGGGTAGGACCAGTTGGGTTCCTGGCCTTCGGGTTCTCTAGATACACTTTTAGTTGCATAGTGGTAGCATGGGTATATGCTTGTAGCTTCAGGAACAACATCCAAGTGGAAGGTGGTTGTGTGGGTTAGCCTTGTAGTGGGTTAACTGCCATGAGGTTTTGGGTGAGACTAAAATGTGTGCAGGTAATGATCAATGGGTTAGGCATGTTATCTTGTTTTACATAGGACATGAATTGTGGGAGAATGAGGTCAATTTTGCAATCAGGTTATGTAGGAGCGTATAGTTATTGTATTCGAGTTAGATCAATACAGATCATGAGAAAGAACCAATGACTGATTTCCCAGGGAATCAATATATCTTGAGGAGGATAGGTAGCTTTGGTGAGGATTTTTATAAAACACCTTGGTGTGAAAGGTTAAGTGCACACTGAGTATGTGAGAATCCTGTTTGGGTTATGGTTTAGTGAATGAGTCTTTTTCAGGTCTATTGATAATGAATCAAGTTTTGGATAAACATGAGAATAGATATGATGGTATTATGGTGGTGATAAGATTGTGGGAATGATAGTTCAAGGTTTAGTGGGATGAGAGACACCCCTGAATGATTAGAGGTGACATCAGTTATGGTTCGAGGAACCATGAGACAATAAATCTATGATGAACCTTGATAGGTATTCTCTTATATTGATATGATAAGTGAGTGTTTCTTACGAGGAGTGACACATGTGTTGTGTTAGGACCCATTTGGGGTGGTTTTTGAGGATCAAAGTAAGGAAATCCATATTTTTTTGGCATCACACCATTGGAAGATAGAGAACTTCATTCCTAGTGAGACGAGAATGGGCGATGACAATTGGCATTTCATATTGGTGTGTGAGTATTAGTGAAATGGAACTTCTAGCAATTAAATGAAGTAATGAATGGATAATGGGATAGATATAATGGATTTTTATATTGTTTGTAATGACAATAGATATAATCCAATGGGGGAGCATTGTATCAATCATAGGTGAATAACCTTCATGTCATAAGGGTTGTGGATACAGTGTGATTGGTTAGTGGATAGTCAAGATGTCATTGTGGTCCTGGTGTGTGGTAATATTTACTAATATCTGGTTCCTTGGGTAATAATGTATTTAAATTTCATATGTGGTGCTGGTCAGAGTCTGTGGAATGGCATCAGGATCAGGATGGTTTTGATGTGATCTGAGGATGATTCATGGGGTAATCCATGATTCATCACATATTTCAGGGGGTGAAATTATAGTTCCTCATATATATCATTGAGATAACTAGTAATTAATGACATGGTTTAGGGGATGAACTAGTTTTATTTCATAGTTTAGGGGCTGAATAAGAAACTCATGACATCGTTTAAGGGGTCAACCTGATTTTTCGCACAATTTACATGGTGAATTATGTGATAAATTAAAGTGATGGTGTCCGTTGGGATGAAAAAATTTAGAGACTAAATGAAATTCTAAGTCTTGGTTTTAGGTATGAATGTGACCCTACGTGCGGGGGTCATTGGTGAAAATGAAGGGTTTTTGGTAGGTGTTCTTTTAAGGATATGTCGGTGGGTGTGACTGAGTATTTTCAGAAAATTAATTTGAAGGGGGTATGAATGGTGTTCTTTCTTGAGGTTGGAAATGGTAAGAGGGGAACCATTCTAGGTTAATAATTTGGGATATAGTTGAGGTGGTCTAAGGATTATATTGGAGCTTTGAATAAAACCTAGTGTATTTGGGCTGGGTGTTTAGAGCTGCACAGTAAAATCAAATTTGGAATTAAAGGATGGAACATAGTGAATTATCAGTAATTTTATGATCATGATAGGTTAGGAAACTTGTTTATATGTTTACCATGATCTCAAAAGGATGATAAGTTTTATGAAGGAGAGATTATAACACCACATGGATTTCAGGTCATTTCATTTTGGGAAAGAGTTTGAATTTTCATATGTTGGATAGTTGTTTTTTGAGAATAAGGACTCAGAGTGGGGTTTTGAGCATTTTAACATCCATAAAGGGTGTTATTGGATGTGGTTAAAGGTTTGGTGGGTGATTTTGGGGTTTGAGATAGCATTGGAGGAAGGAAGGGTGACTGAGATACTATAATGTAATAGTTGAAGGCCGTTCATGCCTTGAAGTAGGGTTTCATGGTGTGAACCATAACTTCACACCATGAAAGGCACCTGGGGTCTTTTTTAAAATGGGATTGGCCCATTTTTTTCTTGTTCAAGGAAATCATGTGGGAGGTTTAGGCACCTATTCCCCCAATCTTCCTCCCCTCTATCTATTGGTTCTAAGTGAATTTCAGTAGCAATTCCAATTGAGTTTCTCCTATCCCAACCTTTCAATTTGGTTTCTAGTGGATAACCCTAATTATAGATAATTTTGGTTTGGTTTTCTTTGATATTTTCATCAATTCATGGTGGATATAATCCAAATAAATTGGTATTTTTATTCAATTTCATAAATGATGTCCTAAGATGTTATCTTAACACCGTCAGAAGTGTATTTGTCAATGCTGTGTCACTATGTGAGTTTTTCTAGGTTTTTTTTTGTTTTGGGTAAAATAAGTAGCTAAAATGGGTGTAATATTTGGGTATTTTTCATGGCATAGGTTCAAGTGTGTGTTAGGAGTGGACGACACCCCATTTCCTTAGGATTTTGTGAGTGGATGATGCATTGTGTTTTTTATGAATTATTCAAATTTAAATTAAAGGGGTTAATTAATTATAAACTTTTTTAATTAATAATAATTGATGCTTTACATGAGAAAAGTTATCAGGATCATAGATAAGAATTGGTTAGCTTGGAAAATTTTTGATGGAGCTCAGTGAGGGGTTAACATTATGTTCAAGGTAGGTTCCCCCTATGATAAAAATAATATACATGTCTCTATAATACTATGCATGTATTCATACTATATAGGGTTCATTCATGGGGTTTTGGGACTAGGGGTAACCTGGGTAGATGAGACAGGATATAACTAATCATCATATGTGTGAATTAAGTGTTTTTAACACATTGGTAAGGTGGGATCACCTAGATAAAATGTTTCCAAGGGGATAGGGATTTGGATTAGATAATAAGAGACATTTGGGAGGTCCTAGGATACAATATGTGATGCAAGGTTTCCTAGGTTGGGTTTGTAGGACTAGTGGGTAGGAATTAGAGGCTTGGGGCTAAGTGATTCTAGGCAAGAAAAGTGTTCGTATCATGAGTTTTAAGGAACTACCTCCTGAGGTTGGAGGTGAGACTTGATGTGCACATGGAGTGAGAGGATTCCTGGGGAACTTTTATTTGGGATTATGAGGGGTTTTATTTATATTTTGAGCCCTCCTATTGAGGTAAGGGTTGGGTAGAATGTAATGTCTTGGAAAAGTCCCAAGATAGTGGGACCAGGAGTGATGAGGGACTTTGGTAATGTTGTACTAGAAGTTGATGGTTGGGTCAGTGGGATCCATCAACCATTGATATCTCCAATGAGTGACATTATTGAGGTGGCATAAAAAAATATAGATTATAGAGGGTATGGAAGACCTAGTGGGCGCCCTAATGAGCTATTTGGGACATGTTGTGATGAAGGGCTAGGTATCATGTGATTGGCACCCTCAGATCATCCAGTGAGTTCTATGATGGACTACGATACCTGCATGTGTTACCTGTTCTTGTTGGACTTCCTCAAAGTATATGGATATGGGTCAATGTGCTAGATGTACCTCCTTAGAGTCTATAAGGATATTTCATTGTGATTATTTGATCTCTCCAGAGTCTTTGGTGATGGGTTGGTGTGCTTATGACCTCTCGAGATTCTTCAAGGATGGGTCAGTGTACTTTTGTCCCCCCCAGAGTATGTAGTGATGTGTTGGTGTGATAATAATTCTTTGACTATTTGGATATTGGGTTGAGGACATTTTCAGACATGGATTGGGTCGGTGTGCATGAATTAGACCTTTCCTTTTATAGGCTTGGGGCGAGTGATGTTTCTAAGAACAATAGAAGTACCTATTGGGAATAGACAACTAAGATTTTTATTGTAATCGATAAATGAACTGATATTTACATGAAAAAATCATCATGATCAATAGAATTAAATCAAAGATTAATTGACTTGTTAACATCAAAACCAGAAGGTAGGATAATCAAATATTATTTATAATTAATTCATCAAAAGATTTATAATTACCTTTACATGTAATTATTTATTATTTGATGATTTGGTTGACTAATCTCATAGAACCATCATTGCATTGTAGGATTCAAGTGAATAATACCTATAGTGGTGATCCATATGTACTCTAATATCTTTAAACATCACTATAGAATCTCCAAGTGATATTGTGGTTGATTCTAGTTGCTTGCATCATTCATCATTGATTGTAAGAACAATCTCTTCATGGATGAAGAATTATTTAGGATATTTTAAAATCTTGAGAGGTTGGATGAGGATTGGTGCTCTTGTTCTTGATCACTTTCTTGAGAGGATCCCCTCAAAGGATTTTATAGAATTATCTATAGGTTTTTTTAGAGCAACTAGCCCTAAAATTTGATATAATTAAGTATTTATAAAGCTATACTAGGGTTGGTAAATTTGAATAGGCCCGTATCCAATACCTTATTCCATAGTGAACCCCATGTCTAATAATAATATAAATAATATAATTATTTACATGACATGTGAAACACCTATAGATAAATAAATATCAAATGTTAAATAAATAAGTTAATAATTATTTTAAATATGTTTAATATATCATTTATGGATGGACCATTAAACTCGGTCCATTAATCCTCCTTATTATTTACCGAGACTTGAATAATGAATATTTATTTAATAAATAAATATTACTTTATTATTTTATTATAAATATAATAAATATTATATTCACTAAATCTTGAAAATAAATATTTATTATCATTTAATTCACATATGTATTCTTCTAAATAACTTTTGATTAAATCTTGGTGATCAAATAATCATGAATAATTATTAAACCAAAAAATGGTAATAATATGTATTCTAACTTGTTAAATTCAAATAGAATTTAATTGAGATTCTAGATACACTTAGTGTATGTCCCTCTAGGTCCATTTATTAGTTGAATTAAAAATAATGAATAATGTCCATGGTTAATATCTAGAAACACACCACGGAACCCATAAAGAATGAAATAAATGATTCAATGATATACATCCTCATACAAACTCTCACTATGTTACATAATCCCTTTATCATGATATCTCTAATCAACCCAATTCCATGCTAGTGTCGTCAACCTATGTGATCAATAAGTCTTTCTTTGACATCATGAAATTGAACCTACCTAGAGAACACCATGGACATAGATTTATATTGGTTGTTCCATTCCCATTAAAGGGCATAAGATATCAAATTCCATTGAATATCAAAAGTTGAAAATATTTTATTGCATTATTTATTAATAAAATATCCCTCATTATGTATATAAAGTATCCTACATCATCGTGAACATATGTCATAACTATTTTCATCAATACAAAAAGTTATGAAACTAATGATATTTAATAATAATAATCATAATATCTAAGTATCAACACACATGTATGCGAATAAGAACATCCAATGACACAATAAAATATGGATTTCCTACCATTGGGTATTCTTCTCATAATCTCTTATAATTAAAATTACCAAGGGCGTACACTATGAGAATGTACCTAAATTTCCTATTTGCTTCCACCCCTGATATACCATATCATTTGAGTCCTATCAAATGATATCATCTAGATATAAAATATATGTTTAAGAATACTATTAGGACACTTCTAGGTTATCATCATAGTGTGTAATTTCTATGACCTTCTAGTGTGATATTAACTCTTATCACATTATCACATGCTATATAACAATGAATAACAATCATGATGTGATAAGAAGTTTTATTAATATTCAAAACAATGAATAAAAGTAATCATAAAGTACACCGAAGTTGGTTCTAGGGCACCAATTCTAATAGAAAACCACTTGTACTAGAGAAAACTATTAACAAACTTTATTATTATAGATATCATATAATGTTAATGCTTCTATTGAGATAATAATTTAGTCAAGGGGTCAACAAAATTCTCTTTCATGGAAACTCTATTATTCAAAACTTCACCCCTATAATAAAAATACCTTAATAGATGATATATCTATATTATGCACTTTGTCTTTTGGTATGATCTTGGATACTTTAAGAGATAAATTATTATAGTATTATAAAAATATAATGTGATATGGTATTTACTACTAGGAACCACATCAAGATATTTGATAAAGTTTTGTATCTAATAACTTTATTTAGTTTCATCAGAAACTGCTATATACTCAAACTCCACTATAGAATCAGAAAATGTAAAAATATGAGAATTTTTTTCTTTAATGAAAAGCATGATTCATCTTTCCTCTTTATTGTTTAGGGTATAGACAGTTTTTGGTAAAGGATTTGTAGGATTTATGAATCTTGAGGAATCTTAAATGTGTGTTTTCTACTAAAATAGGTGGTACCATGCTGTAGCATACATGACCACACAAAAGAGAAATTGGTTGCATCGTGATATGGTGGTTGTCTCACAGTGGTGTAGTGGAATAGAAGCCATGTCATATGGTTAAGGTCTATTCCATGGTGATTTAGATGGAAAAAGTTTCATTGTAGACTATGCCATGGAGATTGGGGAGTCTATGCTGTGGTGAATTAGACCACATCACAAGACCTTCTCTATGTCATTTAAACATATTAGGACCAGATTTTGGTCTTCAGGAGGTATTTATTTATATATGTTTTTATAGGATTGAATTAGGGAATCCATTTTGGATTTATGAGGGTGTGTTAAGAAGGGTTTTCTCATGAGTATTGGATCTCCAAACATCCCCTACTTATACCAATACTTCATTTAAATTGAGGAACTTTATTACAAGAGTTCTAAAAGGATAAAAAAGTGAATAGAAACCATAGTGATCCCCTTACGCTACATAAGTGTGTTCCCCACCATGGTTCTATGCCACAATAATCCTTGATATGCCATGGAGGTTGATTCCCAATGATCTCTACATCGTAGCGGCTCATCCTACATTGTGGTATTATTATTCTAGGGAACCCCTATGTCATGGTATACCACACAACACTATGGTGGTCTTATTATAGTGTACCCTGTGTCATAGTGTTCCACCTTGTTTCATGGTGGAAGTTCCTAGTACAACTATATATCTTAGTGAACAACTTGCTACATAGAATCTTCCATTTTTCTAGAAATACATTTTTCTTTGTTACTTTTCTGAGAGATATTTTCTTCTACTTCTAACCAAACTTAAAGTCTCTCATTGATAGTGATCTAACTTGGATAATAATTGGTTCTACCCTTTGATTTTTTTCTCTTTACCTTGATCTAGAACCCATGTAATTTTAGATTGGAACCAGTTATAGTATTTATTTGAGTGTGAGGTGTTCAATTGGTGTACAATCAAGATTCAATGATGAAACCCTTCATAAAACTTGATTTTGACATTAGTGACTTTAAGGTTGGAAGTCCTTACTTCCATTAGAGAGGAGTTTATGGGATATTTTCATACCTTGAGATGGGTGGTGAAAATTTGACACTCCAATATGTACCAACCATATTGAGGTATAAAAATCATTCATCATATCATCTCTAATAGTATTGGGTATTATTACTCTCCCATACACCATGATTTCATTACCAAAATCCATCAACCATTCAGGCATCTGGTCACCTCCAGCTAGCTGTTCTCACATAATAGCACACTCTAAGTCTAAATCATGTATATCCTTCACCCTATACACCATAGAATATTTTAACACCAAGGGAGCACAATTTATAGATACCTGAACTTCAGAAGAATCCTTCCTCTAATTAGGAAACAAGATCATCAAGTGCAACTACTCTTCTAAATGCCTCTCACCAAGCTATTGCTCAGTCTGCATCTTACAAATAAGACCATATGAAATGATTTCACCCTTACCTAGTATATAATCCATCTCCAAGTCAAATGTTTATATACACTCAACCCAAAATCTATGTCTCAGATTCATATCCTTTTGTGTAAATATACAGTGAAGGCTCTTGTGGTCCATGAAAATAAAAAATCTCTCTCTAAAGAGACAGTTTTTACAAAACCCTAGAACATAAACCACAAAAACCCAATCCAAGTCATGAGTGGGTAGTTCCTATTATAGGGTACCATAAGGTACTACATACTCTCTCTGCATCAACACTACTTCAAGACTAATTCCTGATGCATCACAATACACTGTATAACCAATCCCAAGCTCAGGGAGTATCATTTCTGGAGCTATCTTCAACCTTCTCTTCAGCTAAATAAATTCCTCTCCACATTGTTCTAACCATTATATTTCTACTCCATTCTTTAACAGTGTTATCATGGGTGCTTATAGTTAGGATAAGTCCTACAAAAACTATCGATAATATCCTACTAAACCCAAAAATATCTTAATCTTGAACATTTCCTTAGGGCATGATCAGGACATAACTTCCTACACTATATTTGGGTCCATTGATATACCCATCTCAGACACCACATGTAATAGGAAATTGAACTCCAAAATCCCAATGTCACACTTTGACATCTTGGTGTAAATCTAATGTGATCAAAGCATACTCATGACTATCTCGAGGTTCCTAGAATGTCTCTTTGGTGTCAGTGAGTAGATGACGATGTTTTCAATAAAAACCATGATAAATGAGTCCATGTATGGGTGAAATATATTTTCATGTGGGTCACAAACATTATCAGTTCATCCATTAGTCCAAACGACATCACCATGTACTCATACATCCTATACCTTCTCTGAAACACCATCTTCAGAATGTATTAATCTCCAAATAAAAACTAGTGATAACATGATCCTAAATCAATCTAGGAGAACCACCAGTCTCCCTATAACTAATATAAAATATCATTGATCCTAATAAAATAATATATACTATTCACCATCACCTAGTTCAAATTTCAATAATCAATGTAGAGTCAAATAATTCCATCCTCCTTCTTAAATAATAACATAGGTGCACTGTAAGGTGAAGTACTCATCTTGATAAATCCATTCCACTCCAATTCATCCATCTTCACCTTGATCTCCTTCAACTTGGATGGTGCCATATGGTACATAGGTATTGAAATGGGGTGCATACCCAGTATGGATTCAATATCAAATTTAACTTATCTATCAAGAGGAATTCCTTTGAAGTTATTAAAAAATATATCCTAATAGAGATCCATAACCAGAGGAATAGTCAAGGGGCATGTCATTGATCTTTCCAAAAGATCTAAGCCTACTATATGTATTATGATCATCCCAAGACAAATTAATTTTTTTCCAAATCTTCTTGCTCCCAATTCCTACTCTATGATCATCACATATATCTCCCATTTAATTGAAGTAAATTATACTTATCTATAATAATAATTAATGTGAGCACAAAAGCTGGTCAACTGGTCTATTCTAAGAATCACATAAAAATTCATCATCTCTAAAATCATGAATTACTATATATGTCCATATTTGATGATAACTAATGGAAATTTTGGGAATCAATGAAGATGGTCTATTATCATGTCCAACGTTGTTTTAAGGGAGTTTAACTTAGAGAAAAACTTGATAGGTAATTCAAGTCCAATAATGACTTATAATTATATAAAGGAGTGGGTAGTACTGGTATTAGGAAGCCGATATCTTAAACCACTGATACTTTAGATTCTATACTAGTTAAAAGATTATCTTAGTGATTTCAACCCATTCCTTAGTATCCTAAGGTCCTTCGGTGCCCTAGAAGGATGGATAATGATGCAGTTGAAAGTAATGAAATATTCGACCATAGTTCTAGACCCCAATAACTAGGAATTTTAAAAATAATAATACATCTGGTTAAAGTAACCATGTTTCCTAAACCATATAATAAGTGTGAGGGAATTATCATTTGTATACTCCTACATGTTTGATGGTAGAACATGAACATCCTCCCATGTAAGAGTATTATTTCTTACTTCCCATGTAGTCCCACAAAGCTATATAAAAGTGAAATATTCTATAACCATGAAGGAATGTTTAAAAAATAAAAAGTTCTTATATAGTCTATGGGATCACACATGGTTCTCTTAGGAGTATACCCATAACCCAAGGTATACCCCTCCTAGAATTAACCCTAGTCTTTGTCCCCACATGTTATTCATAGTCATTATATATATATTAACACAACAATATACATAGTTCAACTAATTAATTCCAAAAATATATATCACAACTATATGGAAACACAAATATATCACAATGCACAAGAACGACCTTGAACATATAGCACAAATCAATCCATTAATTGAAGCACTGTTATGTATCACAATAACATGTATATACATGGAATGCGAATCTATTTTCCTATTCATTATGCATGAATGCACCCAAAATATAATAAATCACATATCAACATCATGTGCATCACCCAAGGTGGATTTAATCAGTGATAATAGAAAAATATAATTCACCCACTTTATGGAAACTCAGAGGTCCACTATACAGTGTTGGCCAGACACTATCATAGTTCCCCTTCTTGAGTCCCAACCATCACATCTCATGTCCACCCTATACAAAATAAAATAAAGAGAATAATTTTTTTTGCGAGTTACGGTTCTCTGATGCCATTGTGTAACACCTTGTCCTGATCCACCATAGGGATGTTACCCTTGACCAGACCTATATTCATGAAATCTACAAGTGCACTGAAATGCCCGAGTAGGGTGTGAGTACAAGATTCAATAGAACACCACCAATGAATCCTTAACCAAATGTTATCAAATATAATAGGTTCAAGACATGGAAATAATATATTCCTAACAAGAATAACATCACAAAATCCAAAACAAAGAGGTCATGTACTAACTAAGCCACCAAAAACCCCTGTTTGTACCTAATTCACCTCTATGATGGAAGGATAAAAGAAGTTTCCAGTGATATTGGAACTAGATACAAGGTTTTAAACATATCACTTGATATCCACAAGTAATAAAGTGAGAATGATACTTAGATTCTATAAGTCATCTATTTAACACACTACTCAGAATTCAAAAAGCATTGAGATAGCATGTTTCTCATAATTCACAAGGCATAAAGTTGGCATGATGCTTGAAACCCACAAGGCATCGATCTATGCCCGGTCATAAGGCTATCATAATCCTCCATTTTCATCATAAAATGTTATTTGAACTACCCCTATAAGGGATAACCATACCACAACAGGTTACTTTTCACATGTAATATAAACCAATACTCTAAAGGAAAGATAATACATGACATGGCATAACATGATAATCAAACATAGCATGACATCATGAGATAAATAGTAGAACTATATATAAATATATGAATAAATATAAAAAATGGAATCAAGATATCTAAAAATTATCATGGAAACAAGGATAATATAAAGGTATCACATCAATACACACACCAGAAAGAAAAACACCATCAATGAAATATGCAAACCATACCAATACATGAATCAAACATAGAAATAAGTGAATATAACAACCCAAAATAGAATGGAATTTCTACCTCAAATTAATTGATGTTAACTTAATGTTTCTTCAAGGGTTTATTCACCAAATATCAATTGTACACCAACCAAATGCCTTACATTCCAAGAACTCCTAGAACCAGTTCCAATCCAATATGACATGGGTTTTAAAGAAAGTAAAAGAGAAGAACTCCAAAGGGTAGAACCAATTCTTACCCAAGGTTGATCACCATTAAAGGAAGAATTCAAGTTTTATTGAATTTATAAGAATCTTTCTATTAGAATAGTGACAAAGGAACAAGTATTTCTGGAAAACTGGAAGGGTCCACAGTGTAAGAAGGGAAATATGATGT
Source organism: Viscum album (assembly GCA_963277665.1). Lineage (NCBI taxonomy): Eukaryota > Viridiplantae > Streptophyta > Magnoliopsida > Santalales > Viscaceae > Viscum > Viscum album. The sequence goes on along the minus strand of OY728158.1, from coordinate 570,396,884 downwards.
GGAGGTGTAGTGGGAACAATCACCACAGTATATGGTGGAACACCGCTAAACATGGATCACTGGAAGAAGGCCACCACTTTGAAGGTGAAACCTTAATTAAAAAAACTATGGAACCAAATGATAAGAAATGGTGTAGAGAGCATCATGAATCAACCTCTATGGTGGAACAAGGATTACTATGGTGTGGAACCGCACTGAGGTGTGCACTATTACAGTGTAAGGGGAATCACTACGACATGGATTCACTTATTTGGCCCTTAATAAATCTTGTAATGATGTTATTTAATCAAAATTAATGATTTTTATAAGCATGGTATGTTTGTAGATCCAATCAATGTGAGAAAATCATATTAACACACATGAATTCAGGTGATTGTTCAAGTGGCCAGGGATGAATATGGATATTGATGGGCTTGTTTCCTGATGACTAACATTCCAGAGGGTAAATTTCTAGTTACAGTGTCCTAGTGGGTTGCTCCATCAACTTCTTGTGACTATGTGGAAGTGGAAATACATCACAATATTCTTTATGATGGGGTTACCCATGACCTTGAGGATTCATGACGTTGTTTGGGTGATTGATCAGTTGATGAAAGTTACTTAATTTTTACATATATAAGAGGCTAACTTAGTGGATGGTCTGGGAAAGATTTATATTTGTGATATCATATGATTATATGTATTTAACTTTAGCATTGCTTCAAACAGAGACACATGTTTAACATCACAGTTTTGGAAGGGATTATAGAAGGATCTAGGGAATCAATTGATATTGAGAACAACATACCATCCTCATACATATGGATAGTCCAAGAAGACTATATTCATACTAGATAATATGCTTTAATCTTGTGTTCTATACCTTAGTGGAGTATGGGATAATTACCTAGCCTTGGTTGATTTCACATACAAAAATAGTTACCAAGCTTCGATACACATGGAACCTTAAAAATATCTTTATGGGATGTTTTATCATTTACCACTCTATTGGTAATTGGTGGGTTAACCAAAGTTGTGGAAACTATTTTAGTTCAGTAGAAATCTTAGAGAGTACAATTTATTCAGAAGTGGTTGGTCACCACTCAGATCATGTAGATATCATATGTAGACCACAACAGGAGACCTTTGTATTTCACTATGGGTGATCATGTTTTCTTGTGAACGACACCTCGGTTAGGTCATATATTTTTGTGGAAGAAAGAAAATCTAGAACCACATTTTTTTGGACCCTTGGAGATCACTAAGCGGGCTTGGATAGTGACATACCATCTAAATATTCCTTCTCATGATCTAGGTATGCACAATGGGTTTCATGTGTCATAGCTATGTAGGCACATGCCTGATTCTATTCATGTCATAGACTATGAGGACATAATGTTAGAGCTATATTCATATTATAAGGAGCATCCAATGAAGATTATAGACAAGGTCAAGAAGGTTTTGAGTGGGAAAATGGTACCACTTGTCTGAATCTTATGAAATAATGGATAGATCAGGAGGACTCTTAGGGGTGGGAGGATGACTTCGATCTCAATGGATATATTTATTCAAAAAGGACCCTAGAGAGGATTCTTGAGGATAAGAAGTCCTTAGTGAGGTAAAATTGTAAAACACTAAAACTTTTGTTTCTTTGATGAAAATTCTTATTCGTATTTCCAACTTTATTAGGGTCTATCAACTTCTGGGTAAATACTTGTGGGATTTAAGAAGATCATGAAAGATTAAAATAATTTTTTCCTCCAAAATAGGTAGTTTCACACTATAGGGAACATAACACACCATAGAAGAGTTGGTTTCTCCATGATAGAGTGGTTTTTCTATAATGGTGTGGGGGAATATAAGCCACACCATAGGGCCAAGGGATGCACCATGACAATCTTTATGGAAGGAGTTTCATCATAGCTTAAATTGTGGAGGGTGTGGAGGTTGTGATGTGGTGACTTAAACAATGTCACATGACCTTATCCATGTCAGTTGCAAACAATAAGACTATATATTGATCTTCTGGAGTTATTCCTTTAAATATAATATTATAGAATTGAATCAAGGATTCTATTTGAAACTTACGCAGGTGTATTAAGAGGATGTTTCTCATGAATATTGGATCTTTAACCATACCCTTATTATACCAGTCCTTACTTAAAATTCAAGAAAATCATCCAAGAGTTCTGAAGGGGTTCATAAGAGAATCCTTGCTATAATAATTCCCCATACACTATATAATCAAACACCCTAACATGGTTCCAAGTCATAGTAATCCCTATTTAACTATGGAGGTTAATTCCCAATGATCTCCACACTATCCAATGTTGTGGAATTATTCTTCTAGTGAACCCCTAAAACATGGTGTTCCACCCTATTTTGTGGTGGTCTTATTATAGTGCACCCATGCACCATGGTGTTCCACCATATTCCATGGTGGTTATTCCCAGTACACATCCATGTCATAGTGACCTGCTTGCGCTATGGACCCTTCCATTTTTCTAGGGATCCTTGTTCCTTTGTATCTATTCTAAGAGTGAATTCATTCTACTTCTAACTAAACACGATTAATATACTTTATGATGATAAAACTTGGGTAGAAATTGGTTCTACCATTTGGATTGTTTCTCTTCACCTTATTCTAGAACCCATGTCATGTTGTATTAGAATAGGTTTTAGGAGTTATTGGAATGTGATAATTTCTGTTGGTGTGATAGTGATATTCAATGCTAAAACCCTTGATGAAACTTGATGTTGACATCAACACCTTTTAGGTAGAAATTTATTTCCATTTTGGTCTCTCATATTCACTTGTTTCCATGGTTGATTTATGTTTTATCATGGTTTGTGTATTCCATTTATGGTGTTTTTGTGTGGGTGTGTGTGTTGGAATGATACCCATATATGGTTCTCATTTCCTTGATAGTTTTTAAATATTTTGATTCCATGTTTTTTGTTAATTCACATGTTGATATATGGTTCTATTATTTATCTCATGATGTCATGTTATGTTTGTTTATCATTCTATACCTTATCATGTATTATTCTTACTTTGGAGGATTGGTGTATGGTATATGTGATAGGTGACTATCATGGTATGGTTATCCCTTAAAGGGGTAGTTCTAAAGATGTATGATGATGACAACAAAGAATAATGATAGCCTTATAGTTAAACATAGCTCAATTACTTATAGAATCTGTACATCATTCCAACTCGATGCCTTATAGATTCTGAGTAACATGCCAACTCGATTCCTTGTGGATTGTGAGTATCATGTCAACTCAATGCCTCATGGAATCTGAGTAGAATGCTCATTTGATACCTTGGGGATACTGAGTTACACGTCGACAACCTTTTGACTAGTTTTTATCTTACTAAAATATTTGATTATCCTTTTGACATGGAGCTAAAGTAGGTAAGATCGGGGGTTTGTGGTAGCTTGGTTAGTGCATGACTGCTCAGTGTTAGATTGTGTGATGTTATTATTGTTAAGAATTTATTATATTCATGGAACACACCTATTATACTTTATCACACTTGGTTATGGAGACATTGGTGATATCATACTCAGTCTTATACTTACACCCAATTTTGGAATTTTGACAAGCTTTTATATTTCATGACTTGAGATTTAATGATGGGAAATGTACTTATGGTGGATAAAGTTGGTGTGTTACTTTGAAAAATGGATTATTTAAACTCTTACTACTAAAAAATCCTCCATTTATTCTGAAGACATATCCTAATTATGACATTAGATCATTTGGATCTATCTAAAGGCTAACATCCATATAACCCCTGATTACTAGCTCTATATCTCCACCATAAATTAGTACAATATCCCACATTACCCTAGGATACATAGGGATAACCTTAATAGAAAAATAATGTTGTTTACCTAGATTAGCTTGATATATGACTACCATGATCAAGGAATAGGAAATATAAAGACTAGTACATATTTTGGTATAAATAATTGATCCTATTATGGATTTTTTTTTATTCTGACTCATTCTATATCTTATGTATTGTGTCTAAGGAAAAATTTCTAGGAATGATGTATAACATGTTACAATGGAACCAATTCTCCCTTGGATTATTCCATTATAATTTTCTTTATTATCTGGTTAATGTAAGTACTTTGAGTTAGTCAAATATACCTCTGGGATCTATCACGAATGATCTTGATCTTGGGATTGTAGGTTGATTAACCTAAGTCAATGGAGAAGCACTTGTTCATCCAGTCCTTAATAAACTTTAATACTTATTTATTGTTTCCAATAAGTAATATGTTTACAATATATACAACTAGGATAAAAACTAAATTCCCACTAAACTAATTGTAAAAACATGGACTAGATTCATTCTTAATGAAAATAAATTATTTAATAGTTTCATCAAATCAAATGTTTTATGACTTGGATATTTTCCTCAATCTATAAATAGTTTTCTATAACTTGAATAACCTTTTGGCATTACTTGGAGTAACAAAACTTTCTAGTTATTTCATATAGATATCTCCCTAAAGGTCCCTATTAAGGAAATATACTTGACATACATATACCAAATCTAAAAGTCATGAAATTATTATATAAAAAGTATAATTATGATGGATTAAAATATGGGAACTAGAGAAAAGGATTCATCATAGTTAATGCCTTGTTGGTGTTTAGCTACAAGTCCTACTTTATAGGTATTCAATTTACCATATACTTTATAGGTATTCACTTTACCATATACTCAAGTCATCAGTAAATATTATGAAGTAAGAAGTTATAAATCTAGATTCTATTGTAAAAGGTTGGCACACATAAATGTTTTCTAATTATAAAAGCTTTATGGACCTTTCCCAATATCTAATAAAAGGTGGTTTAGTCACAATTATTTTTAATCAAGAATTAAATATTTAAAATGGTTTTATCTCAAAAGATTCTAAATAACCTTTATGATAGAGCTTTGATAGATGCTTATCTTTTATATGAACAAAATGGTGATTCTACAACTGGTTGTTAAATAAGTTATGGAAAATTCATTCATTATCGATTTTCAAAACTTTATTCTTCAATTTTAATATATAAAGACAATTATTTAAATGTAATATACCATAAAATGTTGTCTTTGTAAATTAAAAAACACTTATTTCCAAATATAAAAATAAAACCACATGTACCTAAACCTGATACAAAATTTATGTTCTTAGTAATATTTGGCATGTAATAATAATATTTTAAAACCAAAATCAACCATGTTAACAATAGAAGGTATTAATATTATATAAGAAAATAAAAAATTCATTCTTTATTGGATGCTCAAACATCCACTTATTCTATAGAAATTTTCCAAAATATATATGGTCTATAAATTTTAAAAATATGGGAGTACCTCAAGATGTATCTAATAACCAACTTTTATATATTGAAATATTTCAATTGATAATGAATGTACCTAAATCTTCCTCAAACTTTTATGGGTACACTTTCTACATGAAAAACATAATTCATTTTTTTCCTTTTATTTACATTAGATTTTCTTCTTCTTGAAAGGATAATTATCAATAGAATTAGACTTAGAGTGAGTCTTGTGGACCTTTTAATTTTTATTCCTTTTCTTATTCATGATGAAGACCATAGTTTTTTCACACCCTATGTCATTTTTAACTTTGTGAATTCAAGTATGATGTTATGAAATAGTCTTCTTGATATTCACCATGTTATTATTCAAAGTGAAATCAGAGAATCCTTTATATGGTGAGGAAAGAATGAGATCTATGCACAGATCATCATGGATCATAAAACCCATGATTTATAAGCACTCTATGCATCTAATCATCTTGACTACATGAGGCCAATATGGCACTGAATCTCCAATCTTACATGTGAATAGTGCATTGGAGATCCCATATATCATTTGTATCTCCTTATCTTGATAAATTATATAATGGTGAGACATGATGTTATATAAATCTATATCCATGAGTTATATAAGTAGCTCATTAAATATAGGAAATAATAAGAAATATTGGAATCCATGGTATCATCCATGTTTTTTCGGTAGATAAATAGTGTTTCCTACTATTTTTTTGAAACCCAATAGCCCTCACCATTGGTTTCATAATATATTTTTTCATTGATATTCTAGTAGAAAGGATCCATATGTCCCTTCTCATAACCCAAATGAAGGTCTGGCAGGATATCTGAAGGAATTTAGGTTGTTATAACTTACCAAATAAATTAAATCACATCTCCTTGACCTTTTGAGTAGAATCCCCAATCCTAAAATCATAGATAAGGATTTCCTCAATTTTTTATTACTAGTCGCACCAAGTCTCACAGAGGTGATCAATGGTTAATACGAACTATGTTAGGTCAACCCAAAACACAAGTTAAATATTCCCCAATAATTAAAATCACCCTAATAGAGGTTTTTCAGTCACTTTAAACTAATTTTCAATTTCAACCCGAGTAGTGGAAGGTTATAACAACTTAATATTTATTTTGATGAATTTTATATTTATGGATAAATAACTAATTTTATCATTATTATATTCTTTTTAATATTTAGTGGATATATGTAAGTTATTAACCATGTCTTGATAAAATTAGGAATAATACAATTATTTAATTCCATATAGCATAATTTTTTAATTAATTTATTTCTTGTGAACACCATCCATTCAAATAAATAACTAACCATGAAGCTAATACAAATAAATAAATAAATTTGTATAATCATGATATTTATATAATAGTTGGTTTATCTAGAAGATGATAAGAAAAATACGACCCTATGGGAATAATTAATTGAACCTACACTAGTTTGAGATGTATTGTTCCACCCATAACCATATGAACCCCTATATTGTTTTTTCTTTAGCTCCGAACATGAGCCACCACCACTCACCTAGGATATCGATCTATTATATAATCTTTAATCATAAATAGGTGATGGGAACCAGTGGATTAGTTTAGGGGATTACCTAAAATAAAATGTGGGAATACATGCCCTTATATTATGATAGGATGGCATGGAATGAAAAAAATCACTTTAATTTAATAATAATAACAATAAATTTAAAGAAATTGATTGAATACATGGTTCTGGTATAAACTCATGATCACCCACACACAATTAATAAATATAAATTTTCAATGTAGATATAAATTACTTCAATTCATTCTTTAATTAATATAAATGTATTGATTTAATACAATTAATTATATAATTATTAATTAATTTAATTTATCTTAATTCCATCTAAACTCTATGAAAATTTTCATCATCTATAATTTTAAACCAATTAAACAAATTAATTTTATTTAAAATTAACATAGCACACAAGTGTACTTAGAGTCGATGACATATACCCTTCTAAGATACTAAAAATAGTCCTTGTACTGTGTATTAATATGGATTCAATCATACAAATCAATTACTTTAATTACAAGGTGTGAATTTATCAATAAACAATTTCAATAATATGAAAATTACATGGAATGTGATGTAATTAAAACACATTGAGTACACTAAAACCAAAGACTAAACTCATCTTGTAGTTTATAATTTGACATGTAAATTAATTTAATATATAATTAATAATCCTATCCCAAGGTGCATACTATCTAATAAATGACCCACATAACACACATGAATAGGTTTATTTATATCACCATTTTTCTCTCTGTGTTAAATTAATTAAATGAGATACAATAGGTTACAAGGGCTGCACTAGAGCTATAAGCCATATAATATCTTCTTCCCATGTTTTTGACACATTCTTAGATATTGGGAATGTTTTTAAACCATGGATATGTACAAGGTAAATGGCGTGTATGCCAACTACACACATTGTAAACTCAATGTTGAATGGGTTGTCATTCCCTATTTCATGTAGTAAATGCATGACATGACTTGGACCCCTGTGTTTTCTGCTATGAAAATACATGGAATGCATGAAATATAGTTCTTAAAACCATATGAAATCCTAGTCAAGTCAACACATGGTGCGCATTAAATTAATTCTGTGTATAGTTAATGCATGAAGAGCCAATTTTAAAGCGATTCATTTTGGTGGATTGAAAATGGGTATATGATGTGTACCTATGGGAACATGCCATTTACTCTTGTATTATCCATCCAAAACCCTCAACACCTCTAGATGGTGTCTTGGGATGTTTTTTTATGTTAATACAACATTTTTTTGGTTATATATGCAAGAAAAAATAAAGCAATAGAAGGTTTTAATGTTTGGATTTAAGAACAAAAAAACTAAGAGTAAAAAATAATTATAAATTAATATAATCTATAAAAGATTAATAAATAATTATATAACCACTTTGATACCATTTGAAGGTTTCAGGCATAGTAAAAGAACCTATTGGGTATAAAAAACTTGGATTTTTTTTCATAATCAATTAATGATATGAGATTTACATAATTAATAATGTTATGATAAATAGAATTAAATTTAAGATAAATTGACATATTGATGAAAAACCAAAAGGTAATATTATCATATTATTTTATAATTAATTTATAAATAGATTTATAATTAACTTTTATCATAATTATTTCATCTTTGATGATTTGGTTGACTGCTCTTGGTGCACCGTCATTGCATTGTAGGATCCAAGGATAGAATCCATCCCATGGAAACTCACACATTATTCAAAATCTTGGAATGTCATTATATAATTATTAGTTTCTAGTGCTGCTAATTCTAATATCTTGGATCCTTTTTCATTTATCACATGAAGAATATCTTCAAGTATAAAGAAATTTTTAGGATCTTACGAAGGCATGCGAGTTTTGAGGAGGATTGGTTCTCTTGTTCTTGAGCGTATTCTTGAGATGATTATATTTAGGTATTGAGATAATTCTATCTAGGTTTGTATTACACAAAATCAGTTAACCATAGAATATGATATAATTGAGTATTTTTAATGATTAGATAGGGTTGTTAATTGAACATTTTCCCTTATCCAATCCCTTATTCAATAGAGAACCCTATGTCTAATAATAATATATTATATTAATATTTACTTAACCTGTACAACACCTACAGATAAATAAATATTATTTCCAGCCAGACCATTAAACTCTACCATTAATCCTACTTGTTATTTACCAAACCCTGAATAATGACTATTTATTTAATTAAAAAATATTAATTCATTATTTTACGATAAATATATTTATTATTATATTTACTAAATCTTGTAAATAAATATTTATTATTATTTAATCCAAATATTTATTCTTCTGAATATCTCATGATTAAATCATTTCATTTAACTAATTCTAAATAATTATTAAACCAAAAATATGGAATAATATTTATTCAAACTTTTAAAATTCAAATAGAATTTAATTTATATTCTAGATACACATAGTGTGTTATCCTCATGGCCCCTTTCTCAGTGGCATTAGGTGGAATACATAAAGTCTAAGTTTAGCTTCAGAAAACACACCAAGTCACCCATAGACAAAATATAAATGTCAAAATGAAATACAACCATATAACAATGAACACTATGTAATATCATTTCTTTATTGTGATATCTCTAATAAAGTAGGTTGCATACTGGTGTCATTAACCTTTGCTCTTGATAAATATTTTTTTTGACTTTACAGAATTGAACCTTCCTCTAAAATACCATCTCCATAGATTTATTTAGAATGTTCCATTCCAAAAAAAGGTCTGATATATGAATTTACATTAATGAAAATAAGGAAAAAATCCATTCTCATCTTATTTATTAATGAAATATCACTTGTGAAATAACAAATGTATCCTACATCAGTGTGAATACATGTAGTCATAGTTTCTATAAATACATCAAATCATGTGAATAATTATATTCATTGATAATAATATTAATGTATAATGATCAATAAACATGTTTTCAGGTAAGAACAACCAATAACACAATTAAATTTATATTTTCTACTGCTGATTCTTGTTCTCATAATCTCCTACACATGAAATTACCAAGGGCGTACAATATGAAAAAGTTATTCAAAGTCCAATGAGTCTCTAACCCTGATAGCATTTATCATTTTCATCTTGTCAAATGATATCATTCATATATAGAACATATTTCTAAAAATAATTTCATGACACTTCTAGATTCTCACCATAGCATGAAATTGTTACGAAATTTCAGTTTGGTAGTAAATATTAAGATATTATTACACACTATGTCACAAATTAAAACAGTAATTTTATGATAAAAAGTTTTTATTAATACTAAAATAACGAATACAATAAATTATAAAGTAAATAAAATTTGGTTCTAGGGAACCAAATCTAACATTGAGGACTACCCTGGTGGCTTGGCGGTGGTACAATGTGAGATGATACCAATGGAACTCCCTTGAGTGTGAAGGGATGGCTCACAACTTATGGATGTATGATTGTGACCAGTGCCTAAAGGTATCAGGTTAAGGTTTTGGATGTCTACCTACCCCAAGTCTTCAGGTGCGGGTTGGGAATCACTTAGATGGAACAAGGAAACAAGTGGATCTTGTAATAGTTCTAAAGTAGGCATGGTTAGGTGTTAGTGTAGACTAGTTAACACCTGATAATCTGATAGGTGTGTGTATCTCATTGGGTTTCATGGTGGTTTGGTTAGCGCATATGAACACAAAATTCATTTTTATTTATGTTATTTATTTCCTTGTGCATACACATACATATGAAAACATATATAAGGGGTGTTCGGTGAGACCCTACTGAATCATATTCTCACACCATACATGGGAATCTTAGTGAATGTACAAACCTTATATCTACAATTTTAGGTATAATAATAGGATTTTCAATGGATTAGGCTAGATCTGCATGATGGGAATTGAAAATTAGGATGATTCCAAGGTATGGAAGCAGAGCCAATATGCATATATTTTATTTTTATTATTTTGGTATTTGGGATCAACCTAGAAAGAGATTAGTGTTTTTTATTTATAACAACCTCATTTTTTATTATATGTGATTAGATGTGTTTATTTAATCTTTATAATATATTGTTTATAAATTTTTATGATTCTTGGTTATTTTTCACAATTTTATGACTCTGGTTAAAGGGCATAATCTCCCCACTATTTGGATTAAGACCTCATCACTAGTTAACAACCTCTTTAATATAGAGAGGTGTGGCTAAGATTATTCAGATATCTAGATCAGATGAGATCTAGATCGAGGCATCACACTTATTATCTTGATTAAGGTTATGTCCTAATAAAAGAGAGAGCAGTGATTTTATATATCTATCAGTAGTTATATTTTTATTAATGTAATTATTCCACCTATTATCTTAAGTTTATGATAATATAATTTTCTTTTATGATCTAGTGGCATTTTATGTTCAATGAGTTATTTTTATTCTTTACATATAAAAATGGACTCTTTTATATCTTCCCTAAGAAATATTTCAATTTTTGTTAGCACAGGTGGATTAGATTATTAAATTATTATGAATTTGATATATTTTACAATCTTGGTAATGAAATTTAGTTGTTAGTTCACTAAGTAGGAATACATGAGGTAATGTTTCATGAGAGGGTGAAGATGATTAGAGGATAATGGCAGAGAATATATATTTTCATCTAAACATGGATGAAGATGATAGTAGAGTTTTCATATATAATACAACATTTTACTATTCATTTTTTCAGTAAGTAGAGGAGTTTTAGATAGGAAATCCTAAGGTTGAGTTGTGAATAGACCATGCTGTTTGTGGGGATTCTCTTAAGGAATGGTTAACATCGAGTATTGTTTTTAGGGAATCTATTTATTCTAATTCCAATAAGATAGGTAGTTTTTTGTGAGTTTCATAGCACATATCTTGTAGTGAATATAGGTATTTCCAATATATATCTTTCCTTGAAAGGGGATTTTTTACCAAGGATAAAGAGGATGGTGGCTGATATTATGTCTTGATATTTGGTATGTTAGTGGGTAAAATCCATATATAAAGACCCAAAAATTCTATTACAGCTATTTTATATTCCTTAGTTGAATTAGAAGAACATCTTTATGCATATTGTTTATAGTTTCATTGTAATTTTGTGGGTGTGATTCTATATAGGTGGTTATGGATTAGTTGATGAATTTATCTCATTTCTAAGGGATTAGGGTGACTAGTGTAATGAATGATTTGGAAAGGATTTAATATAGGAGGTCATTTATCTTAATGGGTTTTTTAGGATGACCATCTATAATAAATATCATCATTATATATTGTGAGTATAGAAGAGTCTATAGTTTTATTTTGACTCATAGTTGTTCTTTAGCACAAAATTTATTCCTTATATATATAGGAAAATTTATTGGACATTAAAAATTCCAGAGAATATGTTATGTGAATGTGTAATTGATTTTGCAGGTTCTTGGTTAAAGTATTTACCTCTATTTGACTATTTATATAACAATAATTTTCACTCATCTATTAGTTTGGATCCATTTGTATGGTTTTATGGGTGGCCATGAAGATATATTTTTGATAGGTTGAGGTTAGAGAGTCAAAGAATCATGGAAAAGAAATAGTGAAAACTGTTATGGAGAAAGTATAGTTTTTTCATGGGAAGATGAAGGAAACTTATGACCATCAGAAGTGTTATTCTAATAAAAGGATCAAATTATTGGAGTTAGATGATGACAATAATGAATTCTTGAAGTTTTCTCTTCATTATGAGAATAAAAGGTTTTGAAGTGGAAATAAGATTTCCTCTCAATTAATTAAAAATTTAATGTTATTTAAGAGATTTATCAAGGACAAAAATTATTTATCTCTACTTACTTAGATAGACTAGATTCATGACATATTCCATATATCACATCCTTAGAGATACCTTTATAATGAATCTTATATACTTGATTGGGGTGATTTAGATATTATGAATGATACAATATTCCTAGAGAATTATTTATAGATTCAAGATCATTAAGATAAGGTTCATTAGGTATTTATCATTCCTTTAGTTCATGTATTATGAATATATGATGGTTAAGGTGATTGTTCATGGGAGTGAGAGTCAAAAATCCAAGTCTAATATCTAGATTTGTTTTTATGTTTTTGTTCTTATAGTGTTGTTGAGATTTGTTTCATGTTTATAAGTTTGAAGTTTATTTTTTCTATTTTTTATTGTGTTGATATTTTTTTAATAGTGAGATTCTTGTTTTGGAGGTATTTCATGGGGTGTTTGATTTTCATGGTTTTTTTGTTCCCTTAGGTTCTGTTTAAATTCTCTGGGAAGAGAATAATTTGACACATATCCAATGTAATGTCCTTGAAGTTTTGGTCCTTTACATTGAATTTTAATAATTTGTACATGGTAAAAGATATTTTTAAGTATTTTGTCCTTGATTACATGGATGTTAAGGCTTTAGAGGCAGACACAACAAGGTTTTTCCTTACATCATGGTTTTCCTTAGAATACATAGTTGTAGTTATAATTAGGGGGATTAATAATTTTTATTGTGATGAAGTGTTTGGTGTATATATATAAATTTTAGTGGAGGATTGTTACACCTAGATATTTTATGAAATATACTTTTTTAATAAATTTAATTTCTTTTGATACCTTATGTTACACACCACACCGAGTTTTAATGAACATCAATATACTATTAATATTATTATTTAAACATGAATGTTATAACCTAGAATTTAAACTTAGATGCATGAATAAGAATAAAAACATTTTAAAAATTATTTATAATGGTTTTATATAAATAATTCTTATTGATAAAAAATAATAAATTTTTAGTAAAGTATTTTTATGTTTTGAAAATACTATTTTCTCAACAAATGTTTTTATTAATTTTTTGTAAAAAAATAAAAAAGTAAATTTTTACACTTTTAGAAAATTTATTTTAAAAAATAAACTTAATTTTTGAAATATACATTTCCAAATTATCTTTGAGATAATTTTTTAGAATTTTCTGCAAAGATTATTTTTTTGATGATTAGTAAAAAACACTAATATTTATTAAAAAATCCCATTTAGATTAAATAATTTACAAGATAAATTTTATTTTAATATGATTTTAAAAGTAAAATTATTTCAATTATATATTTATTAATCCAATTTAAGTCTTTGTAATCTATTTCATTTTGAATTTTGAAATTAAAATTTCTATACTCTTGAGAATTTTTTCTTTGGAAAACTGTTTTTTCATCTCATCCATGGGTTTAATTTTAAATTAATTTTTCCAATTATGTGAAATGCATTTTTAAAAAAGGATTCCATATTTGTAATTATAATAATTAATATTATATAATAAGTTAAACTTATTTTTTGGTCAAAATGAATAGTAAAATAGTAAAAATTAATTATCATGGTTAAGCTTCAAATGGGTTTACCAGAGGTTAAACTAAACAGATAAGGAGTAAAATAATCTAGAAACATATCAAAATCCCATATTATGGACATATTTATACCTTATATCATATAAGTTTTAATAATTATTCATTTTTGTGCCTTTTGGTATGTTTAAAACATGGGTACACATTTTTCTTTTCAAAAATTCCAAGTGTGTCCTCTCCCCCACTTATAAAAGGACACACCTCTCTTTTCCTCTCCTCTAATATGATATTCACACTTACAAAACACTTTGTTTCAACCAATACCTAAAAAAATAAATTCTTTACTTCTTTATCCACTTTTAAAAGGAATTTTCATTAGGAAACCCTCTGAAGAAGGCCTTAGGTATAAACCTCAAAGGGTTATCTGGTGATGAGGTATAGTCCTTAACCATGTGTCTTCATTTTATTTCTTCTCTAAATCCTTTAAATATTCTTCAACCATGATGACATAATAATATCATTATCTACAATATACTAATATTTTATTATATTAATTTAATTACCTAACATATATATCCTCTTACATCAAGTGGGAAATGAAACCTTTGATCATGTGTACGAAGGACTACCGCCTTGAGAACTGATGTAATTCGCTTTCTATCACAACCACTCACAATTGGATATAATAATATATTCAACAATTTTATATTATATTTATGACATATTCTTTTAGAATTATTATATCATATACACCTTAATACATTCCATTTTGTGGAAAAATAATAACATTATTTGTCTGTATGGAAGACTACCTCCTAGCAAAGTGATGTGATTCATTCATCAATTATGTTTTACATAGATGGTAATAAAGATATTTTTAATAAATATATATGATATATATGACATAAAAATTATTTTTTAAAGGTAATATATTATTTACCTTTCTTTTGTTTCATCAAGTGAGAAAATAGAAGCAGTGTTAATGTCTATGTACGACCTACCGTCTCTATGAATAGTGTAATTAATTTTCTATCTCTAACTTTAATGGATTATGATAAATTCACATATAATGAATGTATGTGATATTTATATCATGGTTAAAATTTTGGATATAATGGAACCATGATCAAATTAAAAGTAAAAGAAATACCAAACCATAACATAGATGAAAAAAGCAGTTATTACAAGAAATATGATTTTAATAAGGAATTATAAATAAATGGGTAATAAAACATCATAAGTAAATTTTATATAGTATGATACATATGATTATGGTTATTTAATATATTTATAATAAAATTATAGTTATTATATAGGATTTTTTAACGTGTATTAATTAATTTGTGACTTAAGAAAAATGATTTCTCATCTATCTTTTATTTTTGGGAGATATATTCTATATTCACCACTTGTTTCTTTTGTGTTGTGTATATACTGACCCTTTGAAATGTTATATCATTGACTAAAATCCTGAATGCCTTTATATTTTTTATTAAATTTTGTTTAATACCCTTTTTAATTTGGTTGAGGAGGAACCTAACATGGCCTGTAGGCGCATGGTACTAGGCCCAATACATATCCATTGAAGGCCCATAGACCAGACACAAAAAAAAATCCCTACCCAAGCTGATTAATTTTTTATGCTCCAAAAGGCTAACCTGAAATAATACTCAAAAATAAATCCCTATGTAGGGATACATGGGTCCTTGCACTGATGGAAAATCCATACCCTCTCATTCATGTAATCTAAGAGAATTAACAGTGGTTTCTTCTTGCTCTAAATTACCTCATTTGGGACTGTGCTTGAGATTTGAACCTCATTTTCCCTCTTTTTATTATTCTATCACAGCTGTCACCTTGATGCCTAACACCACCAAGATTCATCACCTACAACCTTGGATACTTCCAAACACCCAACCCACACACTCGTTTGTATGTTGAGTTGACACCGAAGAGACTCACCATCCTACTTTCACTATAGCTGTCGATGTTGTAATCTGCTACCACTCGACTCATCTGCATATTGATTTATCACTAGAGAACCCTCTCCATTATAGTTTGACCGAGGCTGAAGAATCCCAAGACTTTATTTCTCAAAATTGATCCTTACTATAGACCACCACTTTCTTAAACCAAGATCCCATCGTTATCCACATTCTGAGCTACCAGAGCCACCTCTACATTTTGCAGACCTCTACTGTCTTAGCCAATTCCAAGTCCACCAGAACCAAAGGCAAACCTTCCTCTAATTTTTTTTGCTGTTAAGACTCAAACCTAGGATTTAGGTGCAAGATTATGGGGGTTTTACCACTAGGATAAAAAACACAACTATAAATTTTATATCATTAATATCCTTCTTTTAATGATATTTAAAGTTTCATTTGTCGTTTTTCTTTAATGGGGATTACAATTCAAAAGTTACCAAAGCGGTAATAGATTTTCATATCAATTTTATTTATTTGGGACACATGAATTATACACTACTTTTTTCTTTTGTGTGGTATATATACTACCCAGGAATGTATTTTATTATGCTTCTTATGAAAGTTATTGGAATTTTATTTTTTTCCTAAGGTTCTTTATTTCATGGGTATTATGATTCAAAAGTTACAAAAGTGGTATGGGTTTGATATTATAATCTCATTATTTATTGGGATTGTTTATGATTATGTGTCTAATAATGAGATCTTATTATCTACCTCTCAATATAAATATGAATTTTTATAATTAGGTTATTTTAGGAAATCACATGTTTTCATTTCATTTTCCACTATTTCTGAACTCAGAATTCCAAAATATTTTTTAAGTAAAACCAAATTTAACTCTCTTTGGTCAAAAATAATTTCCTTCAATGTAAATATTTCTTAATATTTTTTAATATTTTTGTTAATATTCTACAATGATCGGTTAATGATATTTTTACCCATGTTTGACTATTTACAAAATAGTTTAAAAGGAATCTTCATTTTGTTTTATAAACAAGTCCATTTTTGATTTTAATGAAAATGTGAAAGGAATATTTTTTTTAATGTGAAATAAATAAACATTATTAACCAACATCAATACCACTCAATGTTTTAAATATTCAATAATAAGTTTCTTAAGGATATTTTCAAAGAAAATTATTTCTAAAATATTTTTAAAATTTTAAATTTTAAAGAATTTTTTTTAGAATGGAAATGATATTTTCCTCAAGAACATTTGAATTCTATTTTATGTAATTTCTATTCATAAATGATAATAAAATTTGGTTTTTCTTATAGTTTAATGAGTATAAGATCTAATTTTATCATCCTTATCCTTTCTCTAGATGGTTTATGATTATGATGAAGAGATGTTTATGAAACCCATTCCCTTTCTATGGGTTATGCTATAATGAATCAATGAGATGATTATGAAACCCATTTCCTTTCATTGGGTTATTATATAATGAAATTTTTATTAAAACCATTTTTTCTAGGGGTTATTCTATGATAAAATGTTTATGAAACACATTTATTTTCATGGTTTTTAAAATTATGTATACTTTATAATATTTTGGAAAACATTTGTATGATTCTCATTATGTGATGCGTGAGACCTATATCTCACTCAAATTTATTAGGTAAAGTATTATATCTTATTAGATAACTATGGTAAATAGGATGATGTGCTTGATACACTATGGGAAATAGGTAGATGTTCTTGATCCACTATGGGAAATAAGTGATGATGTATTATCTATTATGAAATGGGAAATACATATTGATGAATGATCCATTGTGATTTGATGGTCTTATATGTTAAACTTTTTATAAGAAATAATATCTATACTTATGATCGTTCCATACTTGTATGTCATAAAATTTTGGTTCATGATTTATTTTTGATGATTTTTCACTCTTATGGTTCATATATTTTGAAATGATTATTTTTTATACCATGGATCATGATTATGATCCATGATAGATTGGTTATGAACCTTTCAAGTTATATTTATAATATCACACCCTTATGCTTATCATATGCTTCCATATAATCATTAATTGTTATCTTCCATGTTTACCCTTACTAATAATTTAAGATCACTCTTTCTTATGTTTTAATTCCCCAGGATATGAAGAAAGGTTTAAGTATGGTATGTATATAAATAGTAATAAATTAGAATATCATTATGGGAGATGTTGAATATCTTTCATAGAATAAGAAGATTTTGAAACTAGTCTCTAAAGACACTAAATATTTATGGTATTTGGGTATGTATTTGTGAAATCTATTGAATATTAATATATTAAGATGTAATATCTATTTATGAAAATCCTAGTTCATTATAATTGGTACCAGAGGAAATGTTTTGATAACCTTTAGAAACTAGGATGATAAAACATTAGTGAGATCCCTAAGGATAAGTCTAAGGATAAGTCATAATATAGGAAAATTTCTTGGAATATCGATGAAGGATAGAGTGAGTGGTTTCCAAGAAATTACATCCTTGTTAGGAAACTATAATTGGATGCAGATCTGGTACAGTTGTACATAGGGATAATAACTCTACAAAGGGTGCATTAGGCTAGACTTTATCATCACCTAGTGCACGAGAACAAGCCTTATTGTACACAAGATTTGAATCTCCCAGGGGATATTCTTTGTAAATTCACAAACAATTTATGAACCATCATTAAGGATTTTAATAATGACCATGAATTAGCTAGATTAATCCTAAGGTTTTATAGATTTAAAATAAGGTTTCATAATTTAGACATCCTATAAATTATTTTTCATGATTATGTGGGTTCCCACTATGATTATTATTGCTCACACTATACTTTTTAGTTTTAGTTTATGGATGGTACCAGGAGGAATCATGTTAACACTAAATATGATGTAAAATTCAGTGATTATGAGAAACCAAATTAGATAATGTATAGATAGAAAGATATTGTGATTATGCCTAATCAACTATCATGATATATGGTCAACAAAATGAACTTTGGTGGGATTCCTAATTTTTTAAATAAGAGGAATATGGAATTTTACAAAAGTTCATGTGGTAAGAAACTTATAGGAAAGAATATTTGGATTCCTACATGTTAAGAAAGTGGGAAGAAGCACCCGTAAAAATATCTCAAATAGAGGGTAAGATGTTTTCTAAGTGGAAATGAAAGTCATAGAGTAATGATGTAACAACTTGAGATTTTAAAAGAAGAAAATTATGTTCAATAGTGTAAATGAGACACAACATTGAGGTTATATGATAATTTAACACTCTAACACTTTATGATATGTTTATTCCAATATATATGATACACACAACCCTGATGTTTTTATGTTCGATAGTGTATTCAACATTCAACACCAAGCTTAAACAACCCATGATATATATAATGATTATAACCTAGCCGTTAAATTGGAGGGTATGAATAATATTAATTAATTTAAGATATATATATATATATATTATAATCAATATAAACTAATGATTTTTTTTAGTAAATAATAAATCAATTTTAATAAAGTGATTTTATTCTTCAAAAATATGTTTTCTTCAAAAATGTTTTTTGTTGATTTTTTTGAACAAAAATATTAAAATCATTTTTTTGAAATTTTAGAAAATTTATTTGATAAAATTAACTTCATTTTTTTAATCTGAATATAAAATTTTACTTTGGTTGTAATTTTTTAATTTTTCTAAAAATATTGATTTTTCAGTGAATAGTGAAAAATACAGATTATTTAAACCTATCATTTATTTTCAATAAATTAAGTAATTTAAATAAATCATTATGTTTTAAAGTAAAAAAATATTATTTATTTATATTTAATCTAATTTATTTCTTTTTAATCAATATTATATTAGATTTTAGTATAAGTTTATTTTTGGGTTTAAAAAAGGGTTTTTTTCTTCTTCTGAAAAACGTTTTAAAGTGCATAATGTTTCAAAATTTTAATTAATTTAAATAATAACTAATTAGTAATGTTTTAAATGAAATTTATATATTATATTTCAATAAATTTTAATTTATATTCATACAGTGATTATTATTATACATAGAGTTAATATAAAATCATCTTATGTTGAAAATACACTTCTCAAAAACCCTATTTTTCATCGTGTTTGCGGTTTTTGTTTAAATTTAATTTTTTACAATTTTAGAAAATTTATTTTAAAAAATAAACATAATTAATGAAATCATCATCTAAAAATTATATTAGGGTAAATTTTTGATAATTTTCTGAAAAGATAATTATTTTTTGAATTATAAAAATTAATGATTTTTAATTGAAAACTATTTTTCATTAATTTTTTTATAAAGATAAGTTATATTTTAAATTAGTATTAAAGTAAAATTAGATAAATTTTATATCAATTAATACAATTTAGTTCATTGGAATAATTTTCATTTTAAATGTTGATATAAGAACTTTGTAAACTTTTTAACATTTTCTCTTCGAAAACTCACTTTCTTATCACGTTTGTAGGATTAATTTTAAATTAAAATTTTATACTTATGTGAATTTAATTTAGAAAAATGGGTTCCATATTTTTAATAATAATAATATATAATTTATAATATGGTCAACTTAATTTTTGACCAAAATTAATAGTGAAAAAAGTAAAAAGCAATTATTGTAGTTAAGGTAAAATTAGATTTACCGGAGGGTTAAACTAAGAAGATAAGTGTAAAAATGACCTAAAAACTTATAAAAAACCCATTTTATGGACATATTGGAACCTTATATATTATATTTTCAATAATAGACCATTTTTTAATTTTTTTCATGATAAAAATATGTGTATGATTGAATATTTTTAAAACATTACAAGGGTGCCACTCACCTCACTTATAAAAGGCCACCCACTCTATTCTCTTCTTCACAACTTAAAAACTCTTTGGTTTAGAAAATACATGACCAAATCACATAAACAATTCCCTAAAATAATCCTAGAATCATTATTTTGGGCATAAATCCAACCTTGGAAGGATTTTTGTGCAAACCTAAGGAGGATACTCGAAGAATATGTAACATTATTCAATGAGTGTTTTTATTTTATTTATCTCTATACCTACTTAAATTATTATTAAACCATGATGATATAATAAAATTATTATATTCCATATAATTTTATATTTTTATAATAATATCATGATATAAAACCATATCTACTTCCGTCAAATGGGTTATGAAATCATCATTCATGTGTGGTCGGTGGACTACCGACTCATGAAATGATGCCATTCAATTTTTCATTAAAACCTATCATAGTTGGATATGATACGGAATATAAAGTATATATATATATATATATGATATTTATAACACAATTATACCTATAAATTCATTATACCATATATACATTTTTTTACTTTCCATTCTGTAGGGGATACAATAACGTCGCTTGTGTGTGCAACAGACTACCAACTCGTGAAGCAATGCGATTCGTCTTTCACTAACGCTTTACATGGAATTTAATAAGGAAAAAGTTAGTGAATATATGTGAGATACATGAAATAATTATTATATTAATGACATATTTAACATTATGAAAATATAATTTGTAATTTTATTTTTTTACACTAAAAAGATGATAACATCGTTCGGGTATATGTAGACTACCATCTTCACAATGCAATGTGACACTCTTTTCACCAACATACTACATGGATGATATATATAAGTGTATTTAAAGAAATAATATGGTATATATGATATTATTATCATTATGGAAATATAAAATATTACTTACCTCCTTTTCTTAATGATAATTGAGAAATAGAAGCATTGCTTATACGTATGTATGATATACAATCTCCACGATCATAACCTACTTTATTTCTCAAGACCATATTTCATGATTGTAATTAAAAGTATAATTGATATATAAATATGATAATTATGTAATGATTATCATTATTGATATTATGTAACTACATAATATTCATAAGAATAATAACTTTAATAACAAATCATGAATGAGAAAACAAGAAAATTAACACCCGAAACAATCAAAATAATGAAAGATTATTAACAAATAGGTGATAAGATATTATAAAAGGATAATATATGATATTATAAATATTAATATGGTTATTTAATAAGTTAATTACATTTTAAAACCAATATACATGAGGTTAAATCATGTTCAACCAAAATGAAGTGCGAGGTAATGGATTTCTAATCTCACTTATATTTCTAGAAGATATATGAAAATTCACCACTCATTTATTACTTATAGAATATATAATACACTTTTAAATTTAATAACATGAATTTATTTATTCTCATGCTATTTTAAGTTTCATTTAATTTTATCCTTTTATGGGGGTGATGATTCAAAGTTACCAAAGTGGTAAGAGTTTTATGTTGCAATCTCATCATTTATCGGGATTGTTTATGATTAAGTATCCAATATTGAAATATTATGATCTAACTCACTATAATCATCATTAATTTTATTATCCTATGTTTATTAATTATATTTTCAAGTAATTGTACCTTATTTACACTCTTTGACACTTAAAATAATTGATAATTGTTTTTAAGAAAAATTATCTTTATTTCTATATTTAGTCGAAAACCTATTTTCTTCCAAAACCATATTTTATAAAAAAGTTTTTAATTTTTTTAGAATTATTAAAATTATTTATTAAATAAAATTTGACCCATGTTTTACTTTTTATTTTTTAAAGGAATCTTCATTTTATTTTCCAAACAATGCCCGTTTGGTTTTTACTGAAAATATGAATTGAATCCTTATTTAATGTGTATGGCTTGAACAAAATTTTCCACCATCATGACCATTATTTTATTTGAAGATTAATTTATATTTTTTCAAGGTTATTTTTAAAGAAAAGGATTTACAAAATGTTTTATGTTTTAAAAAGTGTTTCTCAAAATGTAAAGTATATTTTCATCAAAAAATGTTTTAAATTATTTTGAAAAAAATCCTTTATATGTTTCCAAATTTGTTTTAAAAGAAATTGATTTTTTCAATATCTTTTGAATTTTTAGTTTTTAAAAAAGTGGTTTTTAAAATAATTTTTTTAATTTTCCTGAAAATTTCATTACTTATCTTTTAATGGTACTTTGATTGATTAATGTCAACAACCCTTGTTGTTACTCATACTCAAATAGGGATAATTTGTATTGATATGATCCACATTCATTATCTGGATCGATTAATATTGTTTCAAAGAGATTTTTATGGAACCTATTTATTTTCCATGGGTTAATTGTATTTCAAAGAGATTGTTATAGAACCCATTTCTTTTCAACGAGTTAATCATGTTTCAAATAGATTGACATGAAACCCATTTATTTTTCCATGGGTTAATCTAGTAATTAAAGGATTATTTGTTTTTTATGATTTTTTATGATTTATAAGATCTATTTACTTTATTCATGTTTCTCATTACATATTATACTATGGGGCATCCTATATAGCATCGAGTGAGCACGTTACGACTTATATGATGGATTGTCCCAAATAGAACTTGGTGAGATCATTATATCTTATATGATGGGGTGGTCTAAATAGTGTTGGGTGATCCCATTAGAGCTTAAACGATGGGTGAACCCATATAATGATCTAATGAATTGGGTAATGATTATGTTATCTTAATAATTATATTGGAAGTATTTTATATGGTTATTACAATTGTAATGGTTCTATAAGTGTTTTATGATGGTGATATCCCAAGATACAAACATGTTTTATCTATGGTTTCCATGGGTTATAATGTTTCCTTTGATCAAGATTGATATCAAATGGATCATGATTATTTATTTTTATAAATACTGTTTTTAAAAGACTTATTCTATTTTTCATGATTAATGATTCAGGTATTGATGGGTATGAGTTATTTTAATATTTTCTCATAAACTCTGATTATGTTATCATAACCTTATGCATTTATTATGCTAATTAATGAATTTAAATTGTTAATGCTTATGTTTAACCTAACTGAGAATTTAAGCTCACCCTTCTTATGTTTCTTCTTCCCCAGGTTACAAATAATGAGGTTGAAAAAATTATTTCTAGAAGAGATTTCATATGGATTATGATGATGAATTAATATAAAATAAGAAAAGTTGGGTTAAGTGGGAGAAATTATTTTTTAATGACATGAGTATTTTTTATGTATGATTTTTTCTTAATTATATAAAACAATAAATCTAAAAGGTTTTTGAGAGTGTAAGTTATCCATTTTTTCCTTTTTATGTTGTAAGGCTTGGATGGAAACAAATTGGGTCTCAATTATCGGTATCAAAGATGAAAATGTAAAGTTTATGATTTCAGCACTAGATTTTAGAGTACGAGATCTAGTATTTTATATTTAGTATCATAGTAATGGTTTAGATAACTTTAGAGATTAAGATGTATTCATGTAAGATTATCTTAAGAGTTATAGATACCATTTTAGGTTTATAAGATTAAGTTTTATCATAATTTCAAATTCGTAGACACCACTTTGAGGTTTTAAGTGATGAGATCTCAAAGTGATTAATGGAATTTTAGGAGATGACTAAATGATTTGAATATAAATAACCGGTTTAATGTAAAGCATTCCTTTAAATTTTGTGGAACTATGTTTTAAGGTATTGATAAACTTAAGGGTTAATATGATATTGGATATTGAGGTAATTATAGGAACAAAAGTTTTATCATATAGATGACCACATGATTCAAAAGTAATTTGGTGACCAAGTGATTAATGATATTTCCAAAAAATGATATTTCCATTTTTTGGCATGAAATCTGGAAGGTATGAGATAATATTTGAGGTTAAAACACACTTTAATATTGAGGTTATTTAGGAATTATTTAGTTTCAACTTTAGGTATCACTATTAAATTTTGAAGAATAATGTATCATATGATGATTTACTCATTTTGGGAATTATCTTACCTCGTGATAACCATTTTGGTTTTGGTTAATGTATAATGATAGGGGGAATAGATTTTTATCCCCTTTATGGTTATATGATCCTTTATAAATTAATTTTTAGTGTTTTAAGAATGAAAAATTTATCTTGAATACTCATCATTTGAAGAAAAGATGATATTTTTATGAAAATTACCAGAAGGATGAAATTAGAATTGGCAAGTAAGTATATTTCACAATGTTTTCAATCTAGAAGGTGAAATAATTCCTCAAATCTAGGAAAATTATATTGAAACAAAATTTTTATCCTATTACATTCATATCTGATGAATCTGATTGTCTTTTAGATCATAAAAAATTTACGGTTTTTATGCCCTTAAATTTCCATTGATCATTCACTTGCTTTTGATCAATGAAATCAATCACTCTCTATAATTATTTATGCTTTTCTTCTATGTCCAAATCTTCACTTCCCACTTATGTTATCATATTTGGAAACCTAGTTATGAATTATTTCATAGGAACTTTATACATATATCTCTATCTTATTAAGAGGATGTTTTATTAACCATTTTTATAATGTGGGTTTACAACAAGAGTATTTTAAAATTTCAGTCCTTTGATTACCAAGATAAATTTAAAATTATAAGGACATAATTTATTAGGGGGGAGGATGTAAAACCCTGTGATTTTAAAAGAATAAAATTAAGTTCGATATCATAAATTACACACAAAACTAAGATTAGATAATAATCTAACTCCTTTAGAATTTATGATATATTTCTTTCAATATATGTGGCACTTGTAACCTTGAGTTTTTTATGTTTGATAGCGCATTCCACACGAAGAACTGAGTTTAAACGACCCATGATATATATAATAATTATAAACTAGCCATTAAATTGGTGGGTATAAATAATATTAACTATTTTATGACACACACACACACAAATATATATATTTCAAACTTAATATAAATTATTGGTAAATGTTTAGTAAATAATCAATCAAATTTTATTAAAGTGGCTTTATTCTTCAAAAATGTTTTTTATTTCTTTACATGAAAAAAATATTATAATATTTTTTTTGAAAATTTAGAAAATTTATTTGATAACTTAAACTTTATTTTTTAATCACAATATCAAAATTTACTTTGGGTTAAATTTTATAATTTTTTTAATAATTTTGATTTTTAAGTGAATTGTGAAAAATAGTATTTGTTTTTATAAAACTATCATTTATTTTTAATAAATTAAGTAATTTAAATGACCCATTATGTTTTAAATTAAAATAAGTAATATTTAGTCATATTTAATCCACTTAGTTTCTTTTGAATCAATTTTATATAGGATTTTAGTATAAGTTTATCTTTCGGTTTAAAAATGTTTTTTTTTCTGAAAATAGTTTTAAAGTGCCTAATGTTTCTCCATTTTAATTAATTAAAATAAACCCTAATGAGGGATATTTTAAATGAAATTTATATATTATATATCAATTAATTTTAATTTATATTCATATAATTATTATTATTATAAATAGAGTTAATATAAAATCATCTTGTGCTTGAAAACACACTTCTCGAAAACCCACTTTTTCATTGTGTCTATGAGTTTTATTTTAAATTTGATTTTTGAAACTGTTAGAAAATTATATTAAAAAATAAAATAAATTTTTTAATCATCATGTAAAAATTATATTAGGTTTAATTTTTTTACAATTTTCTAAAAATATTATTATTTTTTAAATAGTGAAAAATACTGAATTTTAATTGAAAGCAATCTTTTTTGGTTTAAATTAATTTTAAAGTTAAATTATATTTTAAATTGGTTTTAAAGTAAAATTATATAAATTTTATATAAATTAATATAAATTATTATTTTTTGAATAATTCTAATTTTTAATTTTGATATAAAAACTTAGTAAACTTTTTAAGATTTTCTCTTTGAAAACCCACTTTCTTGTCACGTCTGCGAGAGGGCCCAACCAGTCACCTCACATAGAAATATACAGTTTAGTTATTTTCATACTCAGTATATGATGAGAGTGGTTGTATTTTTTTGGGAAAGATATACTTTTTTAAAGTGATGGTAGAAGCACTATAATAAGTGTAGTGTTCAAACCCGAAATCCATATAGATAAAGATCATGAATAAACATAACACCTTTTCATGTGTTTCTTTATGCACATCACATTATGAATTACTAGACACACACAAATATCTCAATTTAACAAAGTTTTGTTGGAACTATAACATAAGTATTATTAAATTAATATCCACAAGTAGCATAAAAAATATTGTTTATAATGGTTTAATTCCTCTAAATTCATTTCAGGGGTTCGTAGGAATGGGTAAAATTCAACCCTTATAGAAGAAACTATATCAATGATCACTGAAAATTGTTAAATATTGATATTTGATAGAACTTTCTTCATATGTAGGTATAAAAGCAACTTCAATAATAAACATGATAGGTAAATAAACAAATAAAAAGAATTTGGAAATTTATTATGTCATTACCTTTAAATTTCATCATAACCACTTCAATAAACACAAATCAATACCCCATCACCTGCAATGAACCTCAAAAATAGCTAAAAGAAGAACATAATTCACTAACTATAAAATATAACTACCTTCAATGAAATGAAGCTGCAATCAAAATAGAAAAACATAATTCACTTATAATCAGAAATACCAGAAATCAAAATAGAGAATAGTAATTAATGAAACTAACTTCCCACTGTAATAAAAACACCAATAGAACATCCTCAACCTACAATGAAACCAAAAAAATATCCTCAACAAAAAAAACCTATAATGAAACCAATATATCATTCTCAAATACCAACAAAACAATACATAAATAATGATAACAAAACAAATCAATTGATGTATTTAACCATTTATAAAAAACATACAAAATATAACACATATATTCAATCATAGGAAATCATCAAACATCAAATGTCATAAATATCAGTTAAAAATGTAATGGATCAATCCATCTCTAATCACCATCACTATCATCACCGTCATCATCAGCCTAATCCTTGTCCTCATCCATGTCTCTGTATTAGTCCCTGTCCTCATCCCCATCCTTATCCTTGGCCTCATCCTCTCCCTAGTCCTCCACCTCAGCCTCATCCTCAGTATCTTCCTCACCGTCATCTTTTCCATCACCATCACCAGGAACAAAATCATCTCAAACACCACTAATACTGATAACTGGTGAAATATATAATAAACTCAACAATGACATATATGCATCACAAGCCACACTGGTCTCTGGTGGAAGTGATGGACATAAAACTTTCATCAGTTTCATAAATTCATCCTTTTCCCTTTTAACCCGTCCTTCCACCTGTGTGACCCTTTTTTGGCCTATTATACCTACGAATTAACCTTTTCCAACTCAGTGGTACTACAAATGGTACATAAAGTGTTCTAATATCTTGTAAAGACTATACTCTTCCTAGGATGTCAGCGTACTCTACCATGGTGCTTATCTCCCAAAACCTGATGTAAGTGATCATTTGGACCAACATTTTCAGGTTCCTAGGCATCAAGGGTCTCCAAATAATCCTGTTACAAATATAATATATATTATTAAGTTAAAAAATAGATATTAAAATTTTAAATCAATAAAGTAAAACTTAGAATCTGCTACTGTGTTGGTTTTTTAATCACACTTCAATCTTTTTTCTTTCTACTCGAGAAAAACAATTTTACTCACAACCCACATCCTTCAATATTAAATACCTCCCGATGTAATGACATTAAATGTATGAAAAAATAATTGAAAATAGGTTACTAATAATTAATTTCATAATTAAAATTATATCAAAACTTTATAAATCAAATTAATTATGGAGGAAATAATATAATGTGCAAGTCCTAAAGAAAAATTATAAATATTTGTCGTACCTATTTCCAATTATGATCTAACATCATTGTACGCCTCAAAGTTTGGAGTTATTTTTTATCATCAATTTTATTTTTGTTTTTTGGATGATTCCTAAATAAAATTCAATAATACAGTATAAATAATTAATGCAAAATATGAAACTTTTCATTTAAAAACCTTAAATGTGATTAATACCTTAAACTTAGTACTCATACAATGAGTAATCATTTGATGATAATGTTATATTAGACACTCATCCATGATAGGTATCACCTCTAACTCTATGCCAACTCTAGTATTCCATCCAATATATAAATCATTATTATAGGCTCTCCAAAGATCACCTAATTTCATTAGACATGATGGCCGCACACCCTCACCATCGAGAAAATTAAAACACAACTGACACCAAAATATTAATTCATATATATACAATAATAATATTACATTAAATCCAATATATTTTTACCCATATATGTGCCCAATAATTATCCTTAACTTCATTTGGAAAGTTTCTCCATGAGAGTGGGCTGGCGGGAACGACGTCAGAGTATTTGGAAAGCATAAAAAAACTTCAAAATTTCTACCCTATTTTTTTGATCATCTGGATATCTTTATTATAGTCCACCATCAACTATATACGAAGGTTCCACACCACACGCATGAATGTATTCCCCCAATACCTATCAGTATATCTAGCTGTTATAGAAGAAAAACAAATATTATGTCAATACATGTTATAATGAAAATAAATTATGGTAAAAAAATTTATTAGGGTTCTATAAATATACCTATGGCAGTATAATCAATGGGTGGCACTAGATCTGTAGTAACTAAAGTAACATAACCCTATACAGGTGGAGTTGGTCTCAGTGTATGCTCCGTAGGCACAAAATATGTTAGAGCAGGAGTCGAATAAGGAATGTAGAAGCTTAGAGAGAAGGGATTAGAATGAAAAAAAGATGGAATTGATGAGTGACCAAATGAATGATATGGATGAGGAGTGAGAATCATCATCAGATACGGTAAATATGGGCGATGTGGCTCAGATGTAAAGGCTATTGAAAACATGGGAGGTCTAAATATCCCATGTGTCCCTAATGAAACTGCATGGTCAGAATGTGTGTTAGATGATACATTAGTGGGAGGGGAAAGGTCTAATTGGGTATACCGACTAGAGTTCCCAGTTCTCATACCACCCCCTCATACCACCGACATGAGTACTGGGACCACTACTAGGATACTCTTCGAATAATTGGAACCTAAGCGGTGGATCCTACATAAAGTTTTAAAAAAATTAATCACATGAAATTATATGTTATTGATATATATATTTGAAATCAAATACTCACAACATGCACTAATTGAGGAATTCCCATCCTAGTCATTTAGTGATTGTTGTCTGTCATCCTTTTTCTTCACACCTCCTCAATAAGTATCATTTCATACATTAAAAAAAGGAAGTAATTAGAAAAGGATAACTAATGTATAACCCAAAAAAAAAGATGAGAAGTGACTTATTTGTCTTATGTTATTTAGTTCATATTTTGGGTTAGGTAATTTATATATATTTTTGTTTAGTCATTATTTTCATTTATTTTTATTTTCATATCAATAAGATTAGTATGTCCAATCTAATTCCTATTTTTTTTTATTTTAATTTAATTTTTTAAGCTGTGTTTGATTTCATAGGTTTGAATATGGATCAATTAAATATTATAAAATACAAATCAAATAAAAATACAACCAATAAATATTGAAAATTCACATTAATTTCAATTCAGATACAAAATATTTGTAATAAATATTAAATCATTTTGAATAATACCAACCTCAACAACCCCAGTTAAGCTAAACCAAAAGAACTAAGAAGACATATAGATGATTCTATATATTTCCCATCATAACTTCGGGTTCACAATAAACAATAATAATTGAGATATTGGAGTCATCATAAGTAATAAATGGATTGGGGCTAATGGAAGTAGGGATAGTGCCAATTCCATCATCACTATCATCAAAAACATGTCTTGGAATTACTTCAATAATGATACAAAATTTAGATCGAAGATGATATTTGACATAAAAAACTTATTTCTTCATTGATCCCAATACATATGGTTCATCGATAGGAAGTGTGTGAGTCAAGTTAATAACTCAAAATCCACAATCATCAATAATTGTTCCCTGTCTCATCATTGAATCAAACCACTAGCATTTCATCATAGTGACTTGACCAAGAGAGTAATAATCCAATATTTTTTTTAAATGACTCTATAATAAGCTAAATTTTTAAATCAAAGTCTATTATATGATATACTAGCATAAAAATATATTGTGGTAGTTATAATAACACCATTATGTTGTGTTCTCATATTCTTTTCTCATCCAGTGATAATAAATTTGTACCCAATGATCAAAATTGATTTACATTCACGAACCACGGTATTAGGACCAAAATTCAAAGATCTTATTTTATTAGAGACAAAGTTAACATGAAAAATCAATACCTGAAATATAAATTAATATTAAACTTAATTAAATATTTATTTTATTAATTTATTACAAAAATATTTCTACCTTCAATTTCAACCAAGCAGAAAAATCTTTACTATGAAAAGTATCTCTCATTCTCAAAGATAAATAACAATGATTTCTATTTATCATTTATTTATATTCCCTATATATAAAAATATAAATAGTTTAACAAATATTTAAAATTACAAGATATGAGATAATATATACATGTTCAATTTACTTACTTGATGTAGTCATCGGAAAAATCAAAGTTTAACAACACTGTGTGATGTGCCATCTTCTGCCCTTCAAGGTTTAATGTCATCAATGTATATAATACAAGAATTCCTCCTATTTGAGGAAGTAATGGAAAGATAGTTTCAATTTTCTCATACTATTATTATTTATTTCTCATTAGTCTATTCATTCTCATAGTAAGATCATAAAAATACATTGAGTATAAATCTATACATTCACGATCCAAGTAACCATTCAAGACAGAACCTTTGGGATGATTTCTGTTCTGGACATAAGATTTCAATGTGTGCATATTTATTTCAGTTAGATACATCCAATGAAAAGTAACAGGTCATTTGATAAGTA
Source organism: Viscum album (assembly GCA_963277665.1). Classification (NCBI taxonomy): domain Eukaryota; kingdom Viridiplantae; phylum Streptophyta; class Magnoliopsida; order Santalales; family Viscaceae; genus Viscum; species Viscum album. The sequence goes on along the minus strand of OY728158.1, from coordinate 570,364,706 downwards.
TTTTAGTTGGAATATGGATAGTTAGATGTAGTATTCATGTGAAAAATGATGGAGGAAATATTTTCTCTTACTCACACAAAAATTAATGTTGTCCATTCCAAATTTTTTTACAAGAAATACTTGGACACATTTTTAGCACAAATATATATGAACAAATGGAAAAACCAAATAACTAACACCATTACATTATTAGAAAAAATATGATGAATTTCTATTGAGATCAACTCATGTAAAAGGATGTGATAATCATGAGTTTTCAAAGATTTCAACTTCAACTCTCTTCTGTTAACCCATTTTGATATATTTATTAAATAACTATGAAGAACTTTAATAGTCTATAGTACTTCCTAAATTTGATTTTTTTCTGCATGTGTCATCATATAAGAAGCACATGGAACATGCCATTTATTTTCACAACTATACACAGGATGCAATTTTGATCTGATCCCCCAATCCACTAAGTCACACCAAGATTGTAAATCATATTTTGTATTTCCCTTGAAATTTAGAAGAATAAAAAGTAACATTTCAAATATATTATTTTCATGGTTCATTACTTCTAATCAATGATGTAACAAATTGGTTGACCAATAAGGGAACTCAAAGAATATACTTCTCTTCTTCCAATTGTAACAGGTTTCATTGTAAACATTATTCCTCTTTCTAGATATCATTTGACCCTTATTGAATGAAAAATTAAAATCTTGAAATTCATTAATCACATCAGTTCCATACATACACTAAGGTGGATCATTGGTATCCACGTTATTTTAGATTCTTTGACGATTACTTCTATATGGATGGTCTATTGGGAAGAATCGTCGATGTCCCATAAAACTAAAACTACGGTGATATTTCAGTATTCTGGATCATTTATTCTTCAAAAAAATAGGACATGATAGTTTTCACTTTATGCTTCATCTAGACATAATTACATAAGCAGGAAAATCATTGATCTTCCACATAAACACAACAAAAATCTGAAATATATATTTCAAACATGTATCGTAAGTGCACACAACCACATCCCAAAGATGTTTCAACTCTTTTATTAAAGTTTGAATATATAAGTCTATATAATTTTCAGGATTAGAAGAGATATATATGAGTATAATCATGAAAGTGGAAGGTTTTTTCATACACAACCATGGGGGGAAGTTATAAATGTGTATGAAAACCAACCATGTGTTGTGAAAAGTAAGAATCTTCCCAAATGAATTAAAAATATCACACGAAAGACCCAACCTCACATTACTCATTCCCACTATGAAATCTAGATATTGAGAATCAAATCCTTGTAATGAAAATATATCTACAGGGTGAACAAAATCATCAATATTCTTCTTTCTATCGGTATCATGACATCACATTTTTATTGATATTTCATCAGATATGAAAAGATTATAGAGTCTGGAGATCAATGGAAAGTGTCACATTAATTTATATGGTACATGGAATGGTGTAACATTAGATTTTAGCTTCCATAGAGATGTTCCACATTTTATACATTCATTTCATTCAGTAGTTTCCTCCCAGAATAAGCTGCAATCTTTCGGGGAGAATGCATTTTTTTTGAAAATCCAAGTTATTAAACTAACTTCCATGCCATATAGTGGTTTAAGGGAATATATGCATCATCTAGAAGTAATCCCTTCAATAAGGTAAGAATTTAATCTATGGAAGTATTATAAATTCCATACATGGGTTTCCCATGAAACAATCTGATTAAAAATTCCAACTTTTCATTTTACCACATTATGATATACTGGATTCATTGCTGTATCATTCAATTTTTTCACTCTATCAAAGTTATCATTTTCATTATAAGCATCATGTGTGCTCGTATTGAAATATTTTTGGGTCGACATCCTTTTCTTATCATGATGATGAATAAATGGAAACCAGTCATATAATAAATTCTCCAATCCATTCCTCTCATTTGGATCATCAACATTTTGAGATTCCGTTTTATCCCCATTGTGATACCACACATAATAGTTTGTTTGAAAACCATATTTTGTTATATGGTAGATAACTTCTTCATGGATCAAATAAGGTCTTCTAACACAATTATAACATGGTTAGTGTATGTGACCAGTATTTAAAGAATTATTAAATGAAAAATCCAAAAATATCTCCAAATTATTTTGAAAATCTCTTAATATCTGATCAGTTTCATACATCCAACTTCTATACATTTTCTAAAAAAATTGTTAAAAGTCATTTTGTGGAAGAAATAAAATAATATTGAAGTTTAATCGAAAATATATTTAAGTAAATGAGAATTTTTTACCTTATATAAAACCATAACTGACACACTACTCTATATGAGAATCATAATACGAAAGACAACAAAATACTATATATATAATAAAATACTATAAATATAAAACCTTGATATTGAATTAAATTATAAATATAATACCATGATATTATTTGGGTTTGGTTATTTTATTTGGATTTTTTTGGCATATGCCTATTATGGTTTTATTAAAGACTATTCAACTCAGTTCATTTTTTATCATTATTATAGAATTTTTTTTAGTTAGGTTCAATTTAGTTCACTTATTTTTATTTTAGTTCAGTTTGATGTAGTTTAGTGTTTTTCAGGTTTAATCAAGTCTACTTGGGTCAAATCAAGTGATTTTAATTAAATTCAGTTATTTTGGTCAAGTTAGTTCAGTTATGATATAGACAAGATTTATTAGTTTGATTGGGTTTCGGTATAAAGAATTGATAGGTTCAATTCATTTATTTTCAAGACTATTTAGGCTAGTTTGGTACAATTTAGTTTTCTTAGGTTCTGATCAATTCATTTCAATTTAGTTTATTTAGTGGGTCATCATAAAGGAATAAATTTGGTGATTATGTGAAATATAGTGGATGTTATGGAAAATCATTGTATAAAGACCATATTGGTGGATGATGTCCTTATATCCTAACTATAAAACATCCCATATTAGAATGATATTTTATCTCACTCATTTCACAATAAAATCCCAAATGTAATAATATGTATAAAAAATAATATTATCATGATTTAACAAGTATTATAGATCCAAATAAATTAAATCTTTATTCAAATAATACGTTAGCATGTATATATCATAAATACATTATCAATCATTATTGCATCACTCCAAAACATCTTCCACCAACTACTACCACCATATTATGATGACTCATTTCATATGTTATTCTTATATCCTTTTGCCCTTATTTTTTATTTATGATCCATGTTTATTTGGGTTTGTGGCTCCTGGTTCAAAAAATGAATGGTTGTAAAGAGTTTCCACTCTCTTTAAAAAGTGAAGTTTCTATATTTGATATTTATATATTTGGGATTAGAATTTGAAGAGTTAATGTAAGATCATTTGAATCTAAACTACTTTAAAAAACTCAGTTTCTCTTGTTCTTTATTATCTTGTAGAAACTATTCACAAATCAAATTAAATTATTGTTTAATCAAGATTGAATTTCTGAACACCACATTGTTTTACCTCTCAAGGTGATAAAAACCCAATTTGGGGATAAGAACCCTCTTTGAGTTCTAATTCCAATTACAGGCATCCCCCATGACTTAACATAATTATGTAACACAACTAGAATAAATATTTATTAGATCTGACTTATATTTTATGTTTCCAAGGAGTCTCACTTACTCATACTTAAACTACTAGGCCATATTGACTTAATTTCTTATCACACAAACCCACTTTCCCTATATGACTATTATACCAAGAATAAAAATGAATATAAGTTTAGAGAAAATTTAAGGGACCATCCACCCTAGAAAGTATAGAGAAAACCCTGCCATTATAATGGTATGAATCTATTTCGATATCCTAGAATAATAAGAGAAGATTAATACCCACCAACATTTTGGATTCCATATACATAATAAACCACCACTCGGTACCTGATAATCTACTTGGGATAAACCCTCATTGAGTTCCCAGTGACCCAATAACTATTTTATTTTTTACTACACACATGACATGGAATTGATCTTTTCCTATACTTATAAATAACTTTTAAGATAACTGAAATATTAGAAAAAAACCTCAAAATAAATCATCAAGAACCAAAATTATTAATAAAAAAACAAAAAAAACCCTGTCTTTAAATAATTACGAATGAAAAAAAGAAAAATAAATTGATGTAGAATATATAAATCAGTTAGATCTTACCTATTTGAAGAGAAAGAACAAAAAATGACTTGAATATGGATCCCTGGTTAGGAATAATGGTTCACACATTGGGAAGAAGAGGGGAGCTATCGTTTTGAGAAAATAAAATCATAAAACAAAAAATAAATTTAGGTAGAACATTATAAATAAGTTAGAACTTAAATATTTGATTTGGAAGAACAAAAAATATCTTGAATCAAGGATAGATTGACTGTTTGGAAGAAGGGTTCGTAGGTTGGGGAAGATAGGAGCTCTAGTTTAGGGTAACACGTGAGCAGAAGGATTCTATATGGGTGTGGAATATTTGGGAAAAAACATCCCAATGGTTTTAAAAATCCATTGGGTTACCTTGATAGAATGGAACCTATCCTAATAATTGGCTGAAACCATTGGGAAACCTATCTCTAAAGAGACCTATACCAATGATTTGTGAAAACTGTTGGTATAGGTGCGTTGGTATAGGTAAGTTGGTATAGGTGCGTTGGTATAAATGGAATTTACAATAGTGTGATAAGGTTCAAGAATCATGTATGCGTCCTTTCTATACTAGATTTGTAGAAGGATCTACTGGAATAGGCTCATAGTTCCTCATTCTATATTCATACTAGAAGTAAAAATATGTATAGAGATTTGAAAGAGAATTTATAGTGGGATGGAATGAAGAGGGATATCACAACATTTTTATCCCAGTGCTTAGTATATCAGCAAGTTAAGGTTGGGATAAAAAAGTATAAGGGGATTTTACAACCATTATCCATACCAAAATGAAAATGGGAAAACATTACCATGATTTTTGTCATTAAACTCTCCAAAACATATAAAATAAATAATTATACATGCATTTTTATTGATCAACCTACAATGTTGGCACACTTCTTCGATATCTGATAATATATCTCTCTTAACCATCTTTCTAGAATATACATTAAGGGTATGGTAATGTTTTATGAAGTAATACAATCTATTGTATCTGATCGGGATTTGAGGCTTAACTTGAAATTATAGATAACCATTCACCAATCTCAGGATATGAAGTTGAGTTTCAGCAATTTTTATCATCCTCATAAATATTTTAAGTTATATAGAATAATTAAAAACCAAGAGGATACATTGAGATCTTATTCTATGGGTTTCAAAGGTGTTTGGTATCAACTCCTTCCTCTGGTTGAGTTTCCATACAATAACAACTTTCACTCGAGTATTCAGATAGATCCTTATGAATCCCTCTATGTAAAGAAGTGTGGAACTCAAACATCCTGGGATGATGTTAGAGAAATAAATCTATTGGGACCTGATCTAGAAAATGAAATGGTAGAGAAGGTTAGAGCCATTCAGTAAAACATAAGGGAAACAAAAAGTTGACAAAAAAATTATATTTAAAATCATCGACATGATCTAGAATTTGAAGTTGGTGACAAGGAATATCTAATAATCTCTATATATAATATAGTAATTAGATTTGGAAATAAGGGAAAACCAATCCCTAGGTATATTGGTCCCTTTGAAATTCTTGATAGTATCAGAATGATATCTTAACGATTGTCTCTTCCACTAAACCTCTCTCATGTATATGATGTGTTACATATATCTCTCCTGAGGAAGTATAAACCTAATTCTTCACATGTACTGAAATAATAAGTTATACCACTAGAACATGATATTTATTATGAATAAAAACTAATTGATATTCTGGATTATATAGAGAAAGTGCTACAAAAGAAGACCACTCAACTGGTCAATGCTTTGTGGTCAAACCACTGGCTTAAGGAAGCTAATAGGAACCTGAGGATGTAATGAGTAAGAAGCATCCTCAGTTTTTTTACCCAACTAATATAATTTAAAGGGTAAAATTAATTTTATGTTGGTAATAATGTAACACCACTAGATTTTATGAAAAATATTTTTTCAAAAAAAATTTCTCTTTTAATATATTGAGTTACACACAACACTGAGTTTTAAAAAACCATAATATACTATTAATATTATTATTTAAAAATTACCATTATAAAATATCCATTAAAATTTTAATCATGAATATGAATAATCGCATTAAAAAAAAATTATAATGGTTTTATATAAATAAATCATATTAATAACAAAATACTTAGTTTTTAGTAAAGTATTTTTATGTTTTAAAAATACTATTTTTTTTCAAAATTTTTTTATTGACTTTTTTAAAAATATAATAAAATAAAATTTTCCAATTTTTGAAAATTTATTTTAAAAAATAAAATTAATTTTTGAAATCTAAATATCAAAATTATCTTTGAGTCAATTTTGGAGAATTTTCTACAAAGATTAATTTTTCGATGATTAATAAAAAAGTACTATTTTTTAAATATCATTTACTTTAAAGAATTTACAAGTTATATTTTATTTTAATATTATTTTATATGTAATATTAGTTTAATTATATATTTATTAATCAAGTTTATGTCACTGGAATTAATTTAATACTGAATTTTTATATTAAAACATTATATAATTATAAAAATATTCTCTTTGGAAAACTGCTTTCTTCGTTACATCTGTAGGTCTTTGAATGGAATTTGGAAAAATAGATTAAATATTTAGAATAAAAATTATTAATATTATATAATATTTTAGTGTATTTTTTGTTCAAAATAAACAGTAAAAATATTAAAAATTAATTACCACGTTTAAGATTAAAACGAGTTTATCAAGTGTTAAATTAAAAATATAAGGGGTAAAATGATCTAGAAACTTGTCCAAATCCAATTTTATGGATATATTTCAACCTTATATCATTTAATATTTTATAATGATCCATTTTTTATCCTTTTGAAAATTTTAAAATGTGGGTACACCTTTTTCTTTTAAAAAATTCAAAGTGTGTCCTCTCCCCCACATACAAAAGCGACCCCTCTCCTCTCCTATCCTCTCCACACTTACAAAATCATTTGGTTCATAAAATAACTTCATAAATCCATTAATTATTTCTATTTACACTTTTTATAGTTTTTTTATTAGTAAACCCTCTTAATAATTCCTTAGGTATAAATCTAAAGGGGTTCTCCGAAGAAGATGTATAATCTTTAACTATGAATTTTAATTTTATTTATTCTTCAAATAATTTAAATATTCTTCAACCATGATGATATTATAACATAATTTTATATAATATATTTATATTTTATTATGTTAACCTAATTAACTATATCTATATCCTCTTCCATCAAGTGGAAACAAAACTGTCGATTTTGTGTACGGTGGACTACCACATTGCGAACTGATGTAATTCATTTTCCATCATCACCACTAACAATTGGATATAATGATATATTTAACACATGAATATGATATTTATAAAATAATTATACTTATAGAATTATAATATCACATAAAACTTCAAACATTCCATTCCATGGGAATACGATAACGTCGCTCGTGTGTACAGCGGACTACCGCCTTGCGAAGTGATGTGATTCATTCTTCAAATACGATGTACATAGAAGGTTATAAGGATAAGATTAATGAATATATGTGATATATATGACATAAAAATTATTATTTAAAGTAAATATATTATTTATCTTTCTTTCGTTTCATCTTTCAAGAAAATGGAAACATTATTCATGCATATGTATGACCTACCATCTTCATGAACGATGTAATTAATTTTAAATATCTAATTTTAATGGATATATATATATATATATATAAAATGAATATATATTATATTTATATCATGTTTAAAATTATATATATTATTGAACCATGATCAAATTAAAAGAACCAAAAATACCAAACCAAAACATATATGAAAAACAAAGTAGTTATTACCCAAAATGTGATTTTAACAAGGAATAATTAATAAATGGGTAATAAAAGGTCATAAGTAAATAGTATATGGTATGATATATATTATTATGGTTCCATAATATATTTATAATAAACTTATATTTATTATATAGGAAGTTTTAATATGTACAAAGGAATTCGAGACTTAAGGCATTAGATTTGTAGTCTCTCTTTTATTTCTAAGAGACATATGTCATATTCACAACTCATTTATTTTTGTGTGTGTATATAATGACCCTTTAACATGTTATATCATGAATATACTTATTTTAATGACATTTAAAGTTTCACTTGATATTTTTTAATGGATTTTATGATTCAAAAGTTACCAAAGTAGTAAAGTATTTTCAACTCACTGTTATTTTTGTGGGATATGGGCCTTATACACCACTTGTTACTTTTGTGAAATGTATATACTTACCATGAATGTATTTTATAATTATTATTATGATATTTATATAGATTTAAATTTCTATATAAGTTTATTTATTTCGTGGATATTATGATTCAAAAGTTACTAATGTGGTAAGGGTTTGATAGTACAATCTTATTATTTATCAGGATTGTTTATGATTATGATTCCAGTAATGAGATCTTATAATATACTTCTCAAGAAACACATGAATTTTATTATCCTATTTATGTTTTTGAAAATTAATTTTTTTCCTTTTTTTTCTATTTTTATATAATCAATATTCTAAAAGAATTTTTTTAGGAAGAAAAAGACTTTATTTCTATTTGATCGAAAATAATTTTTTTAACATCTATGTTTTCTAAAAAAAATTTAAATAATTTTTAATATTCCAAAATGATTTTTTAAATATATTTTTACCAATTTTTAACTTTTTAAAAAATGGTTTAAAATTAATATTCATGTATTCTTCCAAATAAGACCCTTTTGGATTTTACAGAAAATGTGAAAGGAATATTTATTTTAATGTATACAAAATGAATAGTATTTCCCATAATCATGAATAAATAATTTTTTAAATATTTATTTATAATTTTCAAAAGATATTTTCAAATAAAAGTATTTCCAAAATATTTTTTGAATTTTTTTTATTTTAAAGAAATGTTTTCAAAATGGAAATCATATTTTCCTCAAGAATGTTTTAATTATCTTTTATAGAATTTTTATTCATCAATGAAAAAAAAATTTGTGTTGCTTATGTTTTAATGAGGATATTATCTAATTTTTCCTTAATTTTCCTTTATTTTAATTTTTTATGATTATGATAAATATATGTTTATGAAACCCGTTCCTTTTCCATGGGTCATGCTATGATGAATTGATGATATGATTATGAAACACATTTCCTTTATATGGGTTATGATATGATGAAATATTTATGAAACCCATTTCATTTCCATGAGTTATGATATGATTAAATGTTTATGAAGCACATTTCTTTTCATGGGTTCTGAGATGATGAATGTTTTTTTAAATTGTGGAACACATTTTTATGATTTTCATTATGTAATGGTTGGGACTTATATATCCATACAATGCATTGGGTAAAGTATTTTATTTAATAATATAACTATGAGAAATAAAACAATGTTCTTGATAGGATTGATCCACTATAGGAAATTGGTCAATGGGATTGATTTACTTTGGGAAACAAGTTGTGGTGAATGATCTATTATGAAATGGGAAACATGTATTGATTCCTGATCCATTGTGATTTGATGGTATTCTATGTTAACCATGACATATGAAATGGTTTATATGTTTATAATGGTTCCACACTTATATGAAATTAACTTCTAGTTTGTGATTTCTTATGATGTTTTTTCACTCTTATAGTGCATTTCTTTTTAAATGATATTTTTTTAGGCCATGGGTCATGCTTAAAATATATCATAGATTGGGTATGAACTTTGTGAGTTATATTTATAATATTATACCATTATGCATATCTTATGATTTCATATGATCATCCCTTGATATCTTCTATGTTCACCCCTACTGAGCATCTGATCTCACCCTTTCTTATGTTTCCTTTACACAAGTTATGAAAAAAGTTTTATATAGGGTATTTCTATGCATAATTATAAATTAGAAGATATTTATGGGAGATGTTGATGATATTTTATGAAATACGAAGATTGTGTAACTAGTCTCCAAGTACACTAAACCTTTATTGTCCTTGGGTGTGTATTTGTGAAATTTATTGAATATTCATCTATTAAGATGTAATATTTATGTATGAAAATCCTAGTTTGTTATAAAAATTATGTTATATATTAAAAAATTACATATTTTGAGTAGATTTAATGATTTTCTAGCCACATTTTTTGGTTGAGTTTTAAAGGAGTCATTTTTCACCATAGGTAGGTGGAAAACATTGGTTTTTGATCTAACTATTGATAAATAATGAGATATGGTGAGTAATGAATTATTTTTTATCTATAGTTTAAAGATATAATCAAATGATCTTGTAATGGTACAATGTTTATATTTCATGTTTTTTAAGATATGTTCTAGAGAAGGAAATATCCAGTGATATTTAAGAAGGGGATATCATTTTAAATATTACAGTTTCCATATCAGCACTAACTATGCTAAACTATGATGTGGTTTTGTATCTCCATATAATGGTTTAGTCACCCATTATTCTATAATAAATTTAATCATATCACGTTTTTATTTTTCCCCTTTTCTTCTCTCAAACGATAGGTAATTGTGGGTATTCTTCTTGGAAATTTTAGATTCCTTTTCTAAATTATTAAGTGATTAGCCTTAAGTGATTGATTTCTTACAATTTAAGGTGATATTATCCTCATTTACTTTTAATCCTATCTCGTTTATCTTTATCAAGGAGTTATAGAAATATATGGTTCTGAATTTTTATGAATTATAAATGGAGTATTGATATATAGATGTTTTATTATTGGTTGTTGAAGGATCCTTTAAAGGATATCTATGTTTGATCACTAATTGGCATCTATTTTTGGTGTTGTGTTATTTCAACCATCATTTAAGGTATGCGATATAGAATATCTCTTGTTTATTTATGTGTTAATGTTTTTTAATAATGGTTTATCTTTATTTAGGTGTGGATATGAAATTTTCTTAGTAAAGATAAATACTTTAATTAATAATGTAAGTGAATGGAATATATTTACATGTTTTCCCTTAATATTGTTCCATTGATTCGCTAAGAACACTTTAATGATTTATTAATTATTATTTAACTAGAATCATGTTTTAAATTGGTTAAAAAACTAAAATATAGTAAAAAATAAAATAAAATAAAATCCATAATTTTTTGTTGATCGATTTTGTTATCTTAAGCATGAATTGATAATTAAATAAATATAATAAGGATAAATGAAGTTTTTTCTTGCAATAGTGGTAATATTGTGCTATTTATTTTCTAATGAAATAATTTTTGGATATTGATGGTTTGATGTGGTGGAGGAAGAGGTGCTAATATATTTCACTAATACAGAATCTTGATTTCATTGACTGATTTATTTTGTGTGGAAGTAGAAGTGGTGATGTCGTGGTTTATTTATAAAGTAGTGTGCATGTTTGACATAAATAATTTTTGGAAGTTATCTCTCGATGTAAAATTTATTTAATAAATAAATAATTGGACAATAAGAAATAGGAATGGGATACATTGAATTGATATAGTGATTAATAAATTAATTAAGTTGTATATTAACTGTATGGTAATTGATTTGGGGTTAATGTAGAAAGAGTAGTTACTAAAATAATATTGTTAATGAATTGAAATTATTATTTGTTTGTAAAAAATTAATATGGAATTAGTAATAGGATATGAAATAGTAATTTATTTCATTATTGGTTGGTTGTTGTGTTAATATGGTGTTGATATGCCTATAGGTGGCATAATTTTTTGTAGTGTGGTGGTAGGATGTGGTTATAGTAGTGTTGTGATAGGACGTTATCCATCCATCCAAATATAATTTTTTATTAAAAGGCCACTTTAAGGGGAAGTGGGAAACCAAGTTCACATGGAAAAGCACTATGTGCTAAAAGAGCTCACAGAATTACAAAAAACAAGACTAAGATGGATTGAGTTATCCACTTTATATAATTCCCAATGCAAGTTACCTGCCTTAGTTTCTGGATCCTCCCTGATAAGGACTTCGAGGTGGGACACCATCCTGTCCATTATCAGGATGAACTCTTCCATGGTGATTATACCGCGGTTGAAACCCTAAGCAACAATCCAGTCTTGTTTGTCAATCCACTCATAAATATCATCAGAAATCTCCCCCTAAACCTGTCTTTCATAAATTTTTAAAATATCCTCCTCTGAGGTGTTCGGTCTAAGGAATTTTTCAAACATTTCTTCCTTAGAGTGAATGATGAGTTTCAAACAGTCCCTTACCTCTTCCTCTATCACTCCTATGTCTCGGCTTGAGACACCACTATCCCTATCAACTGAGCTTTTGTTCGCTTTACTTCTATCCTTCTTGGCTGACCTGGTTTCCATCGGTTTTGGCAAATGAGAGTAGTCTTTGCATCCCTTGGGCTTTTTACCCTGGACAACAATGCATTTCCCTACATCACGTTTACCTTTGTTCCCTTTCTTCCTTCTAGGGCTATGGGGGCCATTGCCATAGGCGAGGTCCAAGCTATCCGAGAGGGGATGATTGTGACCATCATCGCCAAAGTCATCATCCACATTCTCCTCATCCTGCATTGCCAGAATATCAAAGAGATTTCTCAGAGTCACCCCTAATTCCTCTTTTGACATGCTCAGAGCTTCTGAATTTCCTTTATGGGAAGGTAAGGGAATGTTTGGATCAAATGGATCCAAGAAACCCGCCCCCTCCTAGCCACATTGACCACAAGCGACACCTGAAGACAATCCAGGCTCCCCCTAAAGTGGCACAGTAGGCGACTCATTCTCCTTTTGAGAGTAGCCGCGGCCCATGAAGATATCCCGGTAGGTATCCTCCCAGCCTCGACCCTTAAGGCCCTCGGGTCCTTGGCCAAAGATGATTGGCACCAAAACCTCCTCTACTGGTTTGACAGGGGCCTCTTGAGCCTCTAATTCTGGAATCCTCAAGGATAAAGCCACAGACCCCCGCTAGTTCACATCCACCGGTGCGCAAGTCTCCAGATCCACCACCTGCACTGACTCCCCCAACTGACCCTGAGACCCAGAGCTACCCAGGTCCTTCTTCAGGCGTTCGAAGACATTAGCAACCTTCGGTCCTGACTCCTTAGGTAAAGAACCCTTTCTTGAACCAGAAGAGACCTTAACAAGCGCCTCATGGGAGCATTCATCATGAGCCGCAGCAGAACAATACACCTTCCCATAAACTTGGTGACCTTCCTTCAATGGGGCCAAACCACCCAGTGAAGCGCGGTGACAGGACTCGGCTAAATGCCCCAACCGGCGGCACGTAGCGTAGAAGTTAGACCACTTTTCGAATAACATAGGTTGTTTGCACCGGAATTCCTCGCCAACTGTGATCCAGACATAGTTGACAGAAGGTTTCGAAACATCAACCTCCACACAGATCCACGGGACAATAGGATGGAAGATCGATTCAGTTCTACTATCCGAACACAGATAACGACCCACCAAGTTGCCAAGCATACGAAGAATAGCCGGATTTTGGAAGGGAAGAGGAATTTTGGGAAAACTGACCCAGATTGCTGTCAAAGGAGAATCCCGTTTCATGTAGAAATCGTACGACTAGCGGAAGAGGAAGAAGCGATATCCATTGCAGATTCGAGGAGCTCTGGACTACGCGAGGATTAAATCTTCCTTCAACGTGAACCGGACCATCATGTGCCGCCTGTTGAGAAGCCCCACAACCGCTACGTCCTTTAAGCCCCAGGAGGTGGACACAAACCTATCAAAGTCATCGACCGAAGGACGACGATGCCTAAAGAGGGCCACCAGGGTCAAATGCAAGCATGCAGAAGCTTCAAAGAATTCTGAAGAAGATAAAGTGAGGTTTGGGCATCCGCCATACAGATCCAGCACTTTAGGGCTAAGATCAATAGAAGGGAAAGGGGGAAGGGAATCTGGGTTTGAGAATGGAAAGAAGGAAGGACGAGAGCCTGTGTGAGGATGGAGTCCCTCCCCCTCCGGCGGGGGAGGGACTAGGGTTGCAGCCATCACCGCTTAAGTCGACGCTGCCATGGAGAATGCTCCTAGGAGGCGATCCACGTTATCCCTGTTTTAGGATTGTTTGGTTATTATATATTCATTTTTTGTTTTTTAATTTCTTATAAACCACCACCATATTCATATAATCTTACCAATTCTCATATAAGGTTTTGGGTTCCAGGTGTGCCCCCAACATCCAGGATATGGGTGATATAAATGGTTTCATACTTCCCCACTTCTTCTCTTCTTTAGATGTAGAGTGGTGATGCGGTTCATGGATGTTGTATGTGGAAGTGATTATGTGTCAGTGATGTGGTATGTGGTGGTTATATGGTTGTGGTTATATAGATATGGTAATATAGATGTGGTTTTGGTTATAAAAATGTGGATATGATATGGTTATGAAATTATGGATGTGATGTGGTATGTGGTTACGATATGTGGATATAAAAAGCATATGAACAATGAGAAATATACTATTTGGTTGTGAGGGTGACTAGGCCGGTGGGTAAGAGGGTGTGGAGTACCTTATATTTTATTGACTATAACATTATTACTTATTTAAAAAACTTAATGATTGATCCATTATGAGGTTAGGATGATTGATGGCCTAGGATAGGTAATGAGTTGATTTTGTGGCTTGTTCCCTGAGGTTTTAATATGCTTCTTCCATAATGGAATGTGATTTTATATAGTGAAACCTATAGAATATACTTTTATGCTTGCACCAAATTATATATAAAATTTTTATATATTTACAAGACAATGTTAGGGATCAGACAAAACAATACTAGCTTATGGTGTAGTGATCTACTAAAGTCAGAGTTACTACCTTAGGACTTTCCATTTTGGTATTTATCTTGGAGATGTTATCTCTAATTTTTTAATGACTTTAAATGAATTTATATCATTTTTGGATTATGGGTTTTATTTTATTTATGAAGTTGAATTTGATTAGTGGTTGTTTTATATCATTATTGGGATTATAGTGGGTAATGCCTCATATGTTGTGTAATTTATAACCTTGGTGCCCCTATCCAACTGGTGGCTTATTAGAGGCAGGATTTTGGGGTCACTCATGTCTTTATAATATGACCAAGTGGGGTTCTTGTAGAGGCAGGAAATGGCACTTTATCCACATTAAAAAAATAAATAAGAAAATAAAAATAAAAATAATGTAATAATGAATAAAAGTTAAAAAGAATAAATGAATAAAATGAAAAAATAAAAAATAATTTAAATAATGAAAATAAAAACTTAGAAAAGGGGGGAATATAAAAATTTAATTTAACTTTAAAATAAATTAAGAAAATAAGTAAAAACATTATTATTTTAAAAAACTCAAAAATAAAAAAATGGAAAAAAATCAAAATGTTTTGTTTTGTTTTTAAATAAATTAAAGGAAAAAAAAATAAAAAAACCTACATTCAAAAAATAAAAATAAAAATTAATAAAAAATATTTAGATTAAAAAAATAAAATGTGGAAAATATAAAAAATGTTATATTCAAGTATATAAAAAATAATAACATAAACTTTATTCAATTAAGAAAAGGAGACCAAAAAAAGATCATATAGAGGAAAAGAAAATTGAAAAGGGAAGAAATTACAAAAAAATTACCTTTCATAAAATTTTAAAATATTTAGAATTTTTTTTCACTTAAAATAAAAAACTATAAATATTTTATAAAAATATATAAATTCAAAAAAAAATTATTGTATTTCCAAGAAAATTAAATAATGAAAAGGAATATCAAATAATTAACTGAAACAGTTAAAGAAAAATTCATTTAATAAAATACAAATCAATAAATTGAAAGGGAGAAGGAAAAAGGAAAAGGGGGAATCTATAAATTTTATATAAGTTCTAAATAAATTAGAAAATCCAGAAGGGATTTTCCATGTTTAAAAAAGAAAAATAATGTGAAAAAACTTAAAGAATAGAAAATTTTAAAAAAAATTAAAAAATTAATCTAGTATTGAAGTAAAGATAAAGAAATTGGATATAACGTTATTGTTAAAAATACGCTAAAAAAATTACTTAAAAAATTATTTTATTTCAAATAATAAATAAATAAATAAATAAATAAGAAAAAGGAAAGGAAAAAAATCAGTCTTAGTGCAATTTATTGGGCTTTCAAACCCAAAGGGTCTTCAGGATAAAAATTGTAATGTGGTATCCTGCTTGTGGGCCCATCCTTAGGGGTTATGGAGTTTGAGCCTTGACAACCCACCATGCCTATGTTTGTTTTTTCTTATTCTGTAACCCCAATACCTTAAATAAGTTAACTTCCCTTTTAATAAATTTAAAATTTCTAGAAAAAATATGTTCTATTTTAAAAAAAGAAAATAAAGGAAAAAAGGGAAAACATAAACAATTCAATAATAATAATAATTAGAAATATAAACAAAAAATAAAAAAGATATTTTTTTTTAAAAAAAATAATTTAAGGAAAATTAATATAAATAAAAAACAATATACCATAAATATGAAATCAAAAAAATAACAATAACGATGAAAATACTTTAAAACTTTTTATTTTGAACTTAATTTGATAAAAAAATTAAGAAAAAAAAGTTTGATTGAAAGTATAATAAAAATAATATTCAAAAAATTATATTTTATTTGAACATTTTAAAAATATGAGGAACATTATTGTATTAGAGAGGTAAAATGAAAAAAAATTAAATCAGTTAAAAAATGAAAATAAAAACAATTATATAAAAAATTATATTTTACCATTAATTTTTCTAAAAAAAATAAAATAACTACGTTCTGTTAAGATACTTACTAAATAAGGGAAGAAAAAAAAGTCCTTTTACAATTTAGTAATTTATATAATAAATATTAACTCTAATATGATTTCAAATTGAAGAAGTGAAAAAAATGAAAATTTATTCTAATTTTGAATAAAAAATAAAATAAGGTATACAAAATTACTATTATAAAAACGGTGAAATGAAAAGGGAAAAAATTTCTTTTAAATATATTTTAATTTTTTTGATAAAATCAATTCTATTTACTATAATACAAAAAGGGTGGAAATTTTAATATTTTATTTTATAGTAAAATAAAATTTTAAAATATAAAAATCTCACCCTAGTTTGAAAAAAATATAACAAAATAAGAAACCAAAATTTGAAAATTTAAAAGTGAAAAATATGAAAAATTAAGAAAAATAAGAAATTTTTTTTAAAAAAATCCAATTTAATTTTTATTACTCTTTTTATCATTTATTTTCTATTTAAAATTTAAATCTTTATTAAAATATTTTCTATTATTTGAAAAAAAAATGAAAATATAATAGAAAAAATGGAAATCAACAAATAAATGAATTAAAAGTGCAAAATCTAAATAATTTATTTTACTTTTAGAGTTATTTTAAAAAACAAAACACAAGCTACACTGTTTTAAAAAATCAAATGAAAAAAATTTCAATTTTTGGAAAAAAGAAAATGAAAATATATTTGAAGTTTATTTTTTAAAAAAACTAGAAAAAATTCATTCATTAAAAAAATAAGAAATAAATACAAAAATAAATTTAAATATTTTATCTTTCTATTAATTGTTTTTAAAAAATAGAAAATCTATATTATGTTATAGATAAATTTTTTTAGAAAATTAATTTTCATTCATAAAAAAAATAAGGCTAAAATAGCTTGAGTAAAATAAATTTAAAAATAACATTAAAAAATGAAAGTAAAAAATAAGATAAAGGAAATAAATTTGAAAATATTATTTTATTTTTGAATAAAGTTTAAAAAAAATGAAAAACCCCATTATATTAAAATAAAAAATCATAATTTAAAATAAAAAATTAAAATGGGAAAAATAATAATTAAAAATTCTAATTTCTAATAAATTTTAAATAACTCAAGAAAAATTCTATCAATTTATAAAATAATAGAAATTTAAAAATAAAAAAATTATTTTCCAATAAATTAAAAAACCATGGAAAGCTTTGTTTTATTAAAAAACTAAAAAAAGGAAGAAGAGTGGAAAATTTAAAATATTTATTTTGTTTTTAAATCATTTTTTTAAATATAAATACTTATTAATGTTAAAAATTGAAAATAAAAGTATTAATGAGAAATACATAAATAAAATAAGTATATAATTATAAAAAAATAATAAATAAATTAAAAAACATGAAGATCTTAATTTAATTAAAAATAAAAAATAATAATGCGAATGGAAAATATAATATTTAAATTAGTTTAAAAAATCAAGCAATGAAATGTTTTATGATAAAAATTAAAAATTTAAAAACTAAAAAATATTTTTTGTATTTAAATAAATAAAAAATAAAGATAAATAGTGTTCAAATAAATAATAAAATATACAAAAAATAGTAAAATATATAAAAAAATAGTAAAATATAAAAAAAATTACATTTAAATAAATTAGTAAATAATAAAACATTGTTTTATTATGTATAGTGGAAAAATAAAACAATTACATTATTTTTTTTGAAAATGTAGGGATAAAGAACTTTTATTGAAAGAAAAAAGAAACAGAAATGGAAAAGGATGGGGTAGGATATAGAAAAACTACCCTCATCAATAAAAATAGTCACATGCCTAATTTTTTTTTCTAATTTCAGCCTCAATCTCATGTTCCTCACCACATAAATCATTCCAATTAAATCTTCCACATCCACAACCATGACATATGGGGTGATGGCCTCTCCTCCAGGTTTTAACTTGCTATCTAAGACCTTTAATGTCACTATCCTAAGAGTTAGTTCTCCTAAAATCTAATTAAACCTCCACCCTCTTAGATAATTTATCAAGAAATGCATCCTCATTACCTTTCTCTATGAAGGTTTGAACCTCATATGTTTGATCTTCACTTCTAAAAATGATTTCTAGGACAACCAAATTATGGCATACCTCATGACCATCCTCCTTTCCACTATATTGCTCTTCATTAAGAGAATCAAGAACTCTATGAAGGTTTTCAGTAGTCACCTATACTTTTCCTGATGTATCATGTGATGCTTGAGAATTAGATGCTAAAACGATTGGGGAAGGGCACCTGTTTTTGAAATAAGAAGAATCAGAGTCCTTCTTAGGCTCGTGTTCTGAGTGTCTAACATTTTTCTGAAGCACCTGTGCTTCCTTTCTTGTTTTAGACTTCACAAGAGTTTCATCATTGATTTTTTTACCCTTACAAGCCCTTGATTCAATCATCTGCTCCCGCCTTAACTACTGATTATCTATCTCTTGAACAAAATACTTATCAATGGATTGATCATCCATTGATCCCTCATTAGGTCCACCATCCACCACTTGATGTTAGCCCATGTTTCTTTTTTTCCATTCCCTTTGGAACATTTACTATTACATTTTTTGATGTAATGAGTGTAGTAGTAGAGATTAGATCCATTAGTGATTTAGAAGGAATGGAAGCATCTGATCTAGGATGTGAGATAACATCTGAGAGAGAATAGTATATTTAGTGATCTTCATTCTAGAACCATCAGGAGGTCCAGAATATGACCCATATTTTTCTACAATCATATCCCTATCAGAAGGTAGAGCCTTTTTACCCTAGAGTTGTGCAATCGATTAACAATAGTTTTCTAAGCAATAATATCATCACAAGAGGGAAAAAATCCCTCTTCCGCAACATCGGCCCATGTCCTGCCCTTCTCTTACACAACTAGGACTGCAATAGAGGGTTCTATATCGATAGATGTCATCACTCCATTTCCCTTTTCCTTAGATACTAGATTAATGATCCCATTTGTAGCTTTCCATTCATCTCCAACAACACCAGTAAGAGAGGCGATATAGACCTCCATGCCCATAGCATTTTCATACAATGTTCAACTCATCCACCTATAAATATCATTATCATGCCCTTTACATTTGCATAAAGAATAATAGACCTCTTTATGACATTTCTTGTTGACATGTTCAATAGATTAATAACCAATACAGAATAGAGGCAGTTTCTCATACCTTATGGTTAAATCAAATATAAAATATGAAGTGGGTATGGACACATTATTGATGGGTGGTGAGCTGAGATACACCTCCATTAAGAAACACACAAAATAACCAAAGCACACTTCTTCTATTGGAAGATCAATTTTGACCAGAGTACCAATTATTGAGGTAATGTAAAATAAAATCTATAGATGCCACAAAATCATGTTTAAACCATAAATAATAACCCAAACTTGAGTTCTTGTGTTTTAGATTGTAAAGCGGTTGAAACAAGGGTCTCAATCCCCGATACACATCGTACCTGGTTTGAGAGAAATCAGACCAAACCCCCAGGACTTTCGATTTAGATCCTCCAAGAGGAACAAGATGTGGAAGTGACCACACCAAATGGGAATCTATTTCCAATCTCGAAATCCACATACAATAGCTAACCATCATTCTAGATCCTTGATTTTCCATGGTTTTTGTCTAGAATGAAAAAATATTCTTATGATAATAGAGTATTCAAAAAACTTCAACCTATCAAGAATCAAATCCTGGTTGACATGAATATGATCTGAATTACCTTGTCTAAAAATTTATTTAAAAACAACATCTTTACTTGAAGCGAATATTCATTTTATATCACCCGATCCAAATTCATGAGAAAGGATGATAGACACCTTTGGATCATCCGACACTGACATCACCAAAGGATTAAGGTCCCCTCTGGCTATAAGATTGACTTTAATATCCCTTGGAAAATCCATTGAACCCAGTAAGATGAGATCTCCATGAAAATCATCACGGATCTCCCTCATGAAACCCATCCTTCTTGAAAATAATTACATTAAATTAAGATGATAAAATTTAAAATAAATATTCAAAATAAAAAAAACTATATTTAATAATTTTTTTATATTTCAAATTAATTAAAAAATAAAAAATAAATCTTATTGTGTTGAAAGAAAAAAAATCAAAATGTTTTATTTTTACTTTTAAATAAATTAAAAAAAATCTATTTTTTCAAAAAAATTCTTTTAATTTGGAAAACAATAAAAAATGAAACAAAAAACCATTTATTAACCAAATATTAATATATATATAATATAAGTAATTAAAAACTTCATAAGTTTAAATAAAATAATTAATTGAGAAAAAAATTATTTATAAAAAAACTATTAAAAAATTAAAGAACTAATAAAATATTTTAATTTAAAGTATGTTAAAAAATCAAGAAAAAATCTTTCATATTAAATAAAATAAAATATAGATATAAATATAAATATATATACAAAATGAAAATGAAAAATGAAAATATATAGTTAGTATATTTTTAATTTAAAATAAAATATGAAATTTAAGAAAAAAAATTCTCTCTTAAGAGAATTTAAAAATAAAATTGATATATATATATATATATTAGAAATAAATAATATAAAAGTTAAAGGAAAAAATCTAAAAAATAAAATTAATAAAAAAACATGTAAAACTTGGTTCATTTTAAAAATAAAAATATAAAGATTAAAAGAAAAAAACTAAAAATAAAATTTAAAACACAAAATAAATAATATTTAATAATTAAATTATGATAAAAATAAAAAAAATTATATTTAAATTTTTTACTAAAGTAATAATTTTTAAAAAAATAATTAATAGAAAAAAAATAAAAGAAAAAATAATTATGGGAATTTAATAATTTTATTAAATTTTCAAATAAATTAAAAAATTTAACAAAAACATTGGTTTTCTTTTAAAAGAAGAAAGTGATAAAATAAAAAGGGAAAAAAATATTTTATTAAAAAAATAATTTTAAAAAAATTGAAGAACATTATTATGATAAAATATAATATGAAAAATTAAGTTATTTAATAAAAGGAAAAAAAATAAAAAATCTCTCAATTTTACATGGAAAATAATTTAAAAAATATTAACACATATAATTTATTTTTTAATGAATGGTTTTGAACATGATCAGCCTCACTTAATCGAGTGTTATGATGTAGTTACTTTTTATAAAATTGTTCAAATCCTATATTTTCTTAGTTAAAATCCATCCCATGATTACAAACACAATAAAAAAACTATTATTTAGTAAGAATCTAAAATAATTTATGTGAATAGTCATATAATGAAATATTTCTATTCTTAGTTTATTGGGAAAACTGTAATTTTATAATTATGTGAAATTATGACAACTATTATGATTTAATTGATGTATCTCATGAAAGGTCAATTTAGTAAATAATTTCATCAAAACTTATAAAATTAGTGAATTTTATCTTCATAAAATCCCTAAATATTTTAGTTTAGATTCAAATAAATTAATAAAATAAAAAACCGTCATTCTATTCTGAAAATAAAAAAAGAAATAAAAAAACTAAAAAATATTTATATTTAATAAATTTAAAAAATAAAAAAAACACTTTATTTAGTTAAAAATTTAATGAAAATCTATAAAAATAAAAAAATAAGAAAAAAATATAAAATAAAAAACAGGTAAAGAGAAAAAAAAACAAATAAATGAGAAAAAAGTGATAAAAAATAAAAAAACAATACGTGTTTTATGGAAAAATAAAAAATCCACAAAATTTATATTAATATAAACTAAATTTAAAAAAAATCATGAAAATGTTCATTTCAAATAAAATCATAAAAATTAAAAAAAAATGAGATTATAATAATAATAAATTGAAAAATATCAAAAAAATCATTACTTGTAAATAAATTTAAAACAAAAATAATTATTATATTAAAAAAGAAAAACTAAGAGAAAATTAATAAAATAAAAAAAATAAAAAATCAAGAAAATGAATTTAGATTAAAAAATAAAAGGAAAAAATAAAAGCAGATAAATATAAAAAATAATATAAGAATAAGAAGGAAAAAATATACAAAAATTATTTTAATTTTAAATAAAATATGAAAATAAATTAAAATGATGATAAGTTAAAAAAGGAAATATTATTAAAAAAATTATTTTAATTTGAAATAAATTAAATAATTTTATTTAAACCATGATTCTTTAAAAAAAATAAAAAACTGTAATATTAAATAATGAATATAACAAAAATAATAAGTAAATAATCCAAAATGAAAAATAAAAAAAATATATATTTTATTTTACTTTCAAATAAATTTAAATTAATCAAGAAAAAATCCACCAAATTTTAAAATATTAAATAAAAAATAGGTAGGCCATTGAGTTTAAAGAAGTAATGGACTTAATGCAATAAATAAAAAAAGAGAAATACATGAGTCTCTTTCTTTTCATGTTTAATAAAAAAGACAGTGTTGAAGGGATATAATATAAACATACAAATGATTTACAAGTGACACCCATATTTGCAAGTGAATCAGCTAAGGAATTATCCTCTATAAATTTGGGTAACCATATACCCAATGCTAGAGAGAAATTCCATTGATTCTACCCATGTCAGAATGATCTCATAGGAGAACCCCTTTCCTCTTACTTGAATTTCCTTTGCAAGAGAGCATGATTCACATTCAATTCATAACCTATTCCACTGCCTACTCCTTTCCAATTTCAAGAAAGTAATCAATTACTCTTAGCATCAATCAAAGATGCTTCACCACATAAACCATAATAATATCCCAGAACTACACCGCTCAAGTACTTAAAGACCCGACTCAAGCCCGATATTCCTTGACCATCTGTAACTGCAATATCTATTTCCATGTTGATTTGGTTGTTCATGGGACTTTTCTACACCACTTCAATTAATTCCTTGTAACTCTTGAAATTACATAAAATATTTAATTTCTTAATTATTAATAAATCATAAATATATTTCATAACATATCCCCTCTAAATTTTTCCAGCATCCTTGCATGTAACAAGTATTTATGAATTCACCATATATAGTGATATATAAGAAAAAAATATTTGAAGTTATTTTTACACCAGAAAAAAAATATAAGCTCAATCATAGCAACATTAACCATGTTAAAGAGTTTATTTGAAAGACTATAATTCATAAATATCACCAACATGTCCACCATTGAGAAATTATGGGGTAGTTGATGCCTAAACATATCAAACACATCCTTCTAAAGTGGTATTTTTAGTGGGAATACAAAAATAAGTGATCAATGGACTCCTCATATCATTTTACCCAAAGAAAAATAGATTCTATGGGGAAATTAATAGTTTTAAGATATAAATTTGTTGAGAATTTACCATAAGTAACCTTCCAAAATAGGATAGATCAGGAATGGGGGATCTATGGCTTGATGAAGGTGTTAAGTTAGTTTATTTCTTTATAATTCTTACTATTAACATATTGATAATACATATTACAGTTAAGAATACCACCAAAATCCAATTACCAAAAAGGTATATCTAAATAAATGAAATTATAATTATCAAGAATAACTCTAATATCATTAAGAAAATTATATATAACCTAAAAAACTTTTCAAAAATAGAAATGTTAGGGTCTTCAATATTATTCTGTATCATTTTAGAAAGAAGAACACCCATCTAATTGTCCATTAAAAACTCAAGATCCATATAGGGGAATCCAATAATCTAGTTTTTCTTATAATATATCATAAATCTTGCCTTTGATCATGAAAAACATTAGATTCTAAATAATTCATGCCCCCCCATATAAATCCTCTTATAGAACCACTCCTTCAAGAATGAATTTGAGTCTGATTTATTACTGAGAATCCTATATGTAAAGATAATATGAAGGGAATCATTAACATGATTTAGATTTTTTTTGATAATCCCAAAAGTCCTACCACTCTAACTACACACATTCTAAGGGACATTAGTAATTCATATCTCAAAAATACACTGAGTCTAAATAAAATTATTAATATACACATTATGTTTTTTGATCACAATAATGAACCATATATACACCATAAAATAATACATCATTTTATATATAATCACTTCATTAATAAGATATACCCTACCATCCATTGAGTAGTACTAACCCTTATAGGAGGCTAATTGAATGATATCCTAATTGATAACCCCATAAAAATGATTAGTTTTTAGTTTTACCTAGAGGAGAGGGACACTAAGATAAGTAAAAGGTAGGAAACCCTCTCTCACTTCTAACTTTGAAAGTAATTTTTAATTCCTAGCATTAATGAATCCATTACTAAAATAAAGGAAATAATTTCTCCTATTGATCTTATAACATGATAACTTCTCATAATAATGGAACAAACCTTTTATATTATCAATTTTTTTATATCCTTCATAGAGGGGGATTAGATCATCCTTATAAAAATGGTGTGAGGGTTTTGCCAATCCCCTTCCAGTCTGTATAGTTTTGAGCTTTCTAACCTCAACCATTCTAATGATTAATCATCAAACACAATATTCTTATATAAAAAAATAGAAAAGAGTGGGTCACTATTTCTGACACCAAAAGTTCAATAAATATATATTTCCAAAGTATCATTTATAAGATTATAAATTATAATTGTATTGAAAAAATCATTAATCCAATTAATAAACCAATCATTAAAAATATATCTCTATAAGAATTTAATGATGAAACTTTATTTTATAGTATCAATGGCCTTTGAAACATATAGTTTTATGGAAACATTACCATTTATAACTTTATTCTTGACAAAATTTACATATTATATAGTTGTGATAACAAAATCATATATTTTACTACCATGAATGAAGCCAAACTGATTATTAGAAAAAACTTTTCCAACAACATTTAAAAGTATATTAGCATTTATGTTATTGCTAATCTTATAAAGAGTATTAGAAAGAGACACTAGGATACACAATGAAATTTCATCAGTATTTTTAAACTTTGGAATCGAGAATAGAATATGAAAATTAATCCCATTTAGAAGATAACTGCCTCTGAAATCATCTTTGACAAGTCACTAAACATCCTGGTGGATGATATTCAAACAATTTTGAAAAAATCTATTAGTGAATCCATATGAACTTATAAAATATTTTACATTCATCCCAAACACAATATCTTTAATCATATAATCCATTGGAGTATCTGATAGGAATTGATTTTCATCACTCTTAATGATATTTGGAATGACCTTTAGATGAATTAAATTCTTTTCGACACTATCATCATTAATTTTTTTTGATAATAATTCACAATGTAATTTCTCATTTAAATTATTTTTTTTCAATAATACCATCATCATGTATAAGATGACTTAGTTATTTATTCAATTTCCTAAATATCTATATGTTTCGAAATAATGCAGTACTCTTATCCCCTTATTTCAACCATTTCACCTTATAGATCTACTTTATAATATCCACCCTAATCCAAAGAAAATAGTTTAATTTTTCATTAAGATCAACCTTCTTACAAAAATAAGCTTCAGAAAAGTTCCCTTGGGTCTATCTATTCTAAATAGAAATAAGTTATTCATTAACATCACATATGTCAATCTCCAACCACCCAAATAAGTTCCTACTCCATGCTTTAACCATCTTCTTCAAGACTTTTATCTTTGACTGTATAAGCACACTAGTTATCGCTACAGTGCACATAATTCCAAACATTAGAGGCTAGATATTTACAACCAATATATTTGATCTTGAAATTATTGAGCCCAAAAGGTCTAGGTTGTTTATCATACAAAAAATAAATAGAAATCAAATATGATGGTGATTAGAGTTAATTCTAGGGATTATAAGATCATTAATAGAATCTAAAGAACTAAGAATGTAACCATCAACAAAGGATATATCAAGATTAATATAATCTATTATAGATGAACACTTGTTATAACTAGTGTATTTGGAACTAATAAAATTAATACCAAAATGTTCATTGATATCCATTTATTCCCTAAACTCCCTATTTGATATGGGTACCACATATATCTGCAAACTTTCTCTAGAATATAAGATATCATTGAGATCCCTAGTCATGTTATAGTGTGCATTGATACTCTACTTGATGTTTTAAATATCCTACCATAGGATCATTTTATATTGATATTAGTTGAATACATAAATGAAAGAGAAAAAAAAAAGATTTCTCACATGAGACAAATCACAGGTGATCATCTGATGACTAGTGCTAACAATTGAAATGTAAAACATTTTTAAAGAAAAAATAAACAAAAGAGTCTCAACACCTAATATATAGACATAAACCCCAATAACTTTATACCTTAAATTCTCAAATTTTATAATACCAAACCAATTAAAATGAATCTTAGGTTCATACACTCTAATTATAATTTTTTTATACTCATGAATGAACCATTTTAATATCTAGAAGTTTTTAAATTTTCTAAACCCCTATAATTCTAAAATATAATATTAATTTGGACATTGAGTCTCATTTTATTCTTCTTCCCCATGACTTCTTCTTAGTATAGGATCATTTAGGCCTGACAAAATTTCATTTAGTCAAAGTTTCCATAGCTACAGAGCTCATAAATTCTTTCAGACATTCCTTGGATTCTTATTCAATATATTTAGTGCCAACACCCATTATCATGTTTTCTACAGTGGAATTAACCATATCCATGGATTTGTAAGAACCATCTACATCATTTATTCATTCTCAATAGTCATGTTCAATATGAATATATTTATATTTATTCAAAAGATTAGTTTTGTTTCCTTTTCCTTCCACTATTTGATTCAATATACTCTTAAAAGTTTTTTCACCAGGCACCAGGGTTTCATTTATGAAATTTGATACCTCCTCAGATTTCCTAGAAGTATCAGTCTTATCTTGTATTTGTTCCATAACCATGATTCCTTTTAAAATCTCATTTTCCCGACATGTAGAATCAATAACATTAGTGACTTTATCTAAGTTGACTATTGTTATGTAATCAGTCACTACTAAGGGTCCCGGGTTGGGGATTAAGCCCTTCTCATCATCAATATCTTTCTGAGGGATGGTCACCATATCCAAATTTTTTTGAGTAATTCCCAAAACTATGACATGAAGTATATTATTCAAGGGGGTCATAGAGGAGGCCAATACATTCCCATAATTTCCCCTGGCACATTCAATCACAAATGTGGGATAAAATTTATAGATCTACTACATCATTACCTGCATGCCCATTCATGATCTCCATATCTTGTTCTTATTCAACCAGGTCTTCCAATGATTTCTTGACTTGATCTTTCAAGAGGGACTTACCAGGTTTATGGATTGGGGGTTCCACCCCTTTATCACTATCTCTAATTTTAGAGGACTCACCCTTCTCAAAGGTAAATCCTACGACTCATCGACCTTTACCCACCTTCTTATAGGCCATAACGTTATTAGTAAGTGGATTTTTGACTACCTTTTGAATAAATCTTTAATTAAAAATAGAGCGACCTATAATTTTATAAGGATTATAGAATGGGGGCATATATTCATACTCAATATTCACCTAAATTTAATGAGAATTTGCAATGAGTGTGATAAAATCTAGAAAATTAAAGTCCAGGTTTGCATCCACAAGAATAAAAACATAAAATCCAAGATCACCCTCCAAAGTATTTTGATTCATTTTCATAGGCACACCCACACATTAGAAAAGATAAATGAGTATTTTAGGTGCTAGAACCCCCCATCTTAGACCATGAAGCCTTGTCCATATTTAATTCACAAATTACTTCTGAGTATAGGGGATAAAATTGAGATCCCACTCAGATAACTAAAAAATACCTAAGTTTAAATGAAGGTTCCCAATATTCCAAACCAGGATAAAATCTTCTTTTCTATTTAGAATGATACGTAAATATCATATCCCAATTAGAATTAAATTTCAATTATTGATTCTCCAATAATGTTTCAACTTGACCTTAAGATCTGTAATACTTCAGGGCTTGTATCCCTTAGTAAAGATGATGCATGCAAGTAGGAAGAATATTTAATAATCAAGCCTCTATAGTAAATCCCTCAGATCTTCAAAAATAGAGAAGCCTCCATCCTCTGATTTATTAAACTTGGAAATTAAAAAAGGATTCTTATTGTAAGAAATTGAGGTCCCAATTAAAAACTCAGCGAAAGAGACACCTTTAATAAAATATCATATAGGTTGATCCTATTTTATAAACCAACCAGAGTACAAAACAACCACTTTCTCACCTTTGTCTTCGATTGAGTGCCATGTGTTATCCTTGATGGGGAGCTCCTAGTTGAGGTGGAATGAAGAAATGGATCAATAGAAATCCTAGGTTACTAGTGAATCGTCATTTCAAAGAGATTCAACTTCCATCTCCATCCTTATAAAATATTATATAATAAATAAAAAAAAATAAAAATAAAAATTAAAAAAGATAAAATATATAAAATAAAAAAATAAAAAGGGAATAAAAAATATTTAATTTTAATTTTAAATAAATTTAAAAACCATGAAAAACTCTATTATGATTAAAATCTTATTAATAAAATTAACATTTATAAAACAATAAAAAAACCATTTTTTTTATTTTAAAATAAAAAATAAGAAAAAATACATTCTATTTAAAGGAAATTAAAAATTAAAAAAATGAAAAATATAAAATATTTTATTTTATAAAAAAATAAATTAAAACATGTGAAAATTTAAATCAACTTTTAAAAATAAAAATAAAAATAAAATAAATAAAATATAAATATTAAATAAAATTTTTAAAAAATTGAATAATTTTATTTTCCTTTCAAATAAATTTAAATATAATAAATTCATTATTCATTGAAAAAATAGAAAAAATAAAAAACATATTTACTATAAATATACTATCAAAACCATTAAAAGGAATATCATACCAAGAATCTTATTGAAGTTTTTATAAATAAAGAAAGAAAGAAAGAAAGAAATAAAATAAATAAATATTTTACTTTAAATAAATAAAAAATCAACATAAACTTCTTTTAACTGATAAAAAACTTAAAATAACTAAAAAATTTAAAAATTAAAAAAATATATTAATTACAAAAAAACAAAAATATGAAAATTTAATAAAAATAATTAATTAATTAATATAAAACAAAAAGGGAAAATTATAATATTTATTTTTCTATTGATTTTTTTTGAAAATCAGAAAGAAGGCAATTTTTGTTAAAAAATAGGTAAAATAGTAAATAAAAAATAAAAACAAATTTAAATATTTATATTTAATATCTAATAAATTTAGATAAACAAAAATACACTATTATGATAAAAATAAAACTTTAAAAGCTCAAAATTTTAATTTTAATTTCATACCCATTAAAAAAAATTAAAAACCAATATGGTTCTAAAAAATATAAACAAATAAAATATATAATAAAATAAATAATTTTAAATAAAAAATAAATAATTAATTTGTCACGAACCAGCCCGAGTCGACCCTGAACCGGTCACCCAGGCCAGCCCGCGACAAGTCCCGAGAGGCGTTCCCGATCCTCCCGGGATGGTGACAAGCACCAAGGGCATCAATAGAGTACACAAGGGAACGATTTCGCCCATATATAAACAATCAAACAAACAGCGGAAATAAACGGATAACCCAAAATGAATTTATATAAAAATTGAACTAAATATTATTTGTAAAAGAAACTAAAATTAGAACAAAACCAACAACTCAACTGAACGATCCCGATGAAAAAATAACTCCATGTGACACTTCTGGTCACTCTCCAAAACAATGATAAAAAGTCACCCAAGGTGATCGAACTAAAGATGAAACCTGCACAAGGGCTAAAAAAAGAAGAAGACTATAGGCGTGAGTATTAAAACTCAGTAGGTTAGCCCGATATTCTATTCCCAATGCACATTACTTTAAAATAAAAGAAACATCAATTTATAGTTTTAAATTCAAGATTTTAAAGTATGGTTTTCAAATGAGGTTCCATGCTATAATAATTATCAGACAAAAACATGCATGTTTAATAAACAAAAATGCAAGTAACAATTATTTTCAAAGAGGTGAAACTTCAAAATGAAAATAGTTTTCAAGAGGGATGCTTTAAAGAATTTTAAAATTCAAATAAATAACATATACTACTGAATTTACCAACCAAACACACCATATGCCGACGGTGAGTACAAAATAGCCAATGAGCACTAGTCACAGGAATACCCCTAGGCACTAGTTAGTTGTGAGCCCCAGGTACCTCGTATCTCGGTGAAAGTAACCATAATAAATATCCGTTCTCGTGCACGATACACTAGTAGGGAACATACCCATAACCTAGTGGTACCCAATCATCATCATCATCATATTTTAGTTAGTGTTGTCATCGTCAAACTTGCTATGTGAAACAGGGGCCAACCCCCACATAATCACTAGCACACTAGTACACGTCCACCCACCTAGATACCCGGGATTCCCTTTAGTGCTCAATCAATTTACACATATTATCAAATACACATTTCACATCCACATTACATTCCAAAACCATAAAAACACAAACTGCCCATAATCTTTCTTCACATTTCTTACACTAATCAACAAATCGCTAAATATTTTGGTAAAACAATTTCATGAAGTGTATTGAGGCTTTGCACATAAAACTCTTTCAAAAACACTCTTTAAATTATAAACACACATAATAACCAAACCAAATCATATTTGGCAGCCCAATAAACATTTAATAAAATCATTTAATGGACCATAAAACAATCCCAATTGCACAACTTGTTATATACAAGTAAAACACTCCTTCATTTCTAGGAAATGCCAAACGGGCCTTTAAACATTTTCTCAAAACTAACCTTTGCTGAAGGTATGAATTTTAATTTTATTAAGGATCTTTATAAACATCATTTACAGCAGCAAAACTCATTCATAAATCTCTTATAATACTCAGGTTACATATTCAAAACACAACCATTTTCATAAAGATGTGAAATGGTCCATTTTTGGGCAACTCGGGCCAAAATATGTTGTAGATCAAAACCCACTTGTTTGTAAAAACAAATCCAAATTGGAAATCAATATAAGTACCCAAAAATACCATTTATAATTCTTCCTATTCCTTTATAAATACAATCAAATAACTTTTAAATCACACATCACACATAAAAGCCAACCGGGCAATTTACCGAACACATGTCATGCCCTTTTTAAACAAAACAATTTATTTTAGGTACATGAAAAGGAATAAAACACCAATTGAATGTCATATTTTCATTCAAGATACTGTAACATGTTAAAAATACCATAAACCAGATTATAAACCTCACAAAATATTTTCAAAAGATAATGGAACATTTAAACAAACACTTGTTGAACACTTTCATGACAAAACAACACTACCTTTCACATGACAGTGATTAAACAACGACTTTGCACACCAATAAAATTATAAAAAGGATTAAAAAAAATAATAAACATTTATATCAGTATAGGATAATATTAAAATGATGAAACTTCTATGATAAAGGCATGTGCAAGGGATATCCTACCTCAAATCTTTGGCGTAATTGAAACGCACACCCGAAATCACCCGCTGCGGGTTTATAAACCATAAAACTATAAAGATCAGACCTAAACAAATAGAAACCCCATCAAAAAACATTTTATAACAAAAACTTAGGTCGATCAAGACTAGGTTACAATATAAAACCAAGAAATAATGAAAGGAGGGGGAAGAGGAAGAAGAAAGGAAAAGGAATCTCACCTTTCATCCTAGAAAACTCTTCATCTTCCATTAGATATGAAGCCCTAGAGAAAAGGGAATGGGTTGAAAATTCTTGGAGAGACGCCTAAGGTCTGGACGAACCAGGGTAAGAAGATTGGTGGCTAAAATAGTAATAATTGATTGATTTATGAATGATAAAATTTACCTTGGAAATTCTGGGCGATTTGAGGTTTCCTGAGAAGTTTCGCCCTAATCCGAAACCCACATGAACTCCAAAGAGGTATAATCTATTATGGGGGTTAGTCTAGGGTTATTGTCTTCGAGGGGGAGGTGGAATAACCGAAAAATAGTAAAAATTGAAAATGATATAAATGAAATGACTTATTTTTTTTAAAACAGGAAATGAGCCCATGGGCTGACCCAATACCTAAATAAGTAACCCAAATTCACCCGGCCTATGAATTTATAATGGGTCCAAAAGGATAAATAAGTTTTAATATATCAGTATAGGACAAGTGGGAAGTTGAATTGGTGAAAAAGGATGAAAAACAAAAGAGTTATAAAAGAAAGAAATTCGGTTTTTAAAACTGGGAATGGGCTCACGGTTGGCCCAAATCATGAAGTAACCACCCTTTCTTCAAAAACTACTAAACAAACAATGGGGATCCCAAATTAGGGTGGTTAGACATATATGAAACTTTAAAACTCAAGATATATCTCATCAAATACCCATGAAAAGGATCGGTATTTCTAATGGGCCGGATCAATACAATGACAGAAAAGAAAAAAAAACCGTGTGTGACAATTCTCCCCACCATTAAAGCTTTCCGCCCTTGGAAAGCCATAATACTTTCCGGCTGAAAAAAAACAACACATAAGGATTCCAGAATGTACTACCCACAATTAAGAATCAAATAGCACTAGAAATGTTCTTAGGATGAAAATCCAGGAGACCCATGGTGGGTCTCCCCACCATTAGAAACCAACTAGCAATGAATAGACAAGAATTGAACATGAGCAAGAGTTGGGACTCACTCACACAAGCCCAAAAAAAACCCTCCTACAAAAACCTACTATACCAAGATAATAGGGTTACAACATGAACATATAAACCACCCACTCTCGAATGGAGGGGACAATAACTTGGTCGACACATTCAGCACAATTCTGGACCCCTGTCACTTGGGGATGGGAGGGAAGGGGACCCAATAATTTGGCCACTGAAACAACAAAAGAAACAAAGAAACTACCCAAAAAACTCCCCATATGAATAGGTAACACCAAGACTGCACCTGATTTTTACAGGCGGTCCACACAGGGACATTGATTGAAAACCCACATCCATGAAGGAATAACCATAGACACTGTGTGAGGGGTTAAGTCCACCACGCTTGTTGCGACAAAGGGAAATTCATAGAAATGAGGAACCAAAACATTGACATAGTAACTAACTTACCAAAACAGAGGAGTAAGGATCCTAATCGAGCACTCCACACCTCTGTCAATTTTATGACTGTGTGAAAAGCTTCACTCCGAGGCCTATGGATGGAGCCCTGATTCTTCAAGCATTTGCTGCACCACAGTCAGGTGATAAGGATCACACCACTCAAAAAAACCACAATTGATCACCAAAAAAAAACCTTCATCTAAATAGGAACTCATAGATACATATCAAAATTCTATCTCACTCCAAACGAGGGGTAGAATGGACAAGGAATACGACGAAACACATCAACATCACTGAACACAACTGCTCTGTCCAAAAGAATTATCATGACCTAGACGCACTTTTAATAGATCCCAAACAGATCTCTATTCCAACAAACATGTTGAGGAATCATCAAAAGAGGTGGATTTAAAATTTGAAAGGAATCCTTAGGTTGATCAGAAGGAAAGATTTCCAACACAGAACTATCCATGGCCACCTCACAACATCAAACACATTTTTAGAAACCCAATGAAAATTACTCCGAAACTGAGCCACCAACAAGATCTCATCACTAGATAGAACAAGAGTATGAATTCTAGATCACATGGAAGCTAACCAAATAAACAAATCTTCTAATAAATAGAAAAATCAAGCCACATAACCATTGGTTTTTAAAAAAAGGCCACAATTTTCTGCTCAAAACAATTTTGAAAAATCAAACTAACTTGGTGGGTTTCCACATTCTCCAATGGTGTTTCATCAAGTATCACCCACATGCACATTTCCATGCCACCACTGGCACCCAACCACCATACCATATAGGCCATAATTCTATATATAAATAAAACCATGCATGTGAGCACCCATGAAAACACCAAAGGCTAAAATTAAACATCATAATTCAAAGAAACAATTTACCTTCAAAAGGAACACCAACCACCAAGTCAAAAAAACATTTTCATGTTTCACAAAAAAAACCACAATTAATTAAGAACCATTTTCTTGAAAACCTACCCCTTTTCATTTTTAAAAACTTTTTAAATAACCAAGCCACTCCAAACAACCCCTTCCCATTATTTTTAAAAAAAATCAGCAATGTATATTTTCATAATCCGAGGTCCATTGAGACCAATAACGTTTCTAGTAAAACACCAACCGATCAAAACTAATTTCCAAAACTAATTTATCCAATTCAAAAACATTATAACATCCTAAAATACCCCATTTAAAAAAAAGTTCCAGAATCACATTAAAATGATTCACAATTTCAAAACATTTTATTTCAACAAACCACAAGTTTAGATTATGGATAATCCAATCCCTTTAAATCATTTCCACTTCCCTCTATTTTTTACGAAAACACAACCTTCCAAAACCCTTATTATATTTAATTTTTGAAAACCCCCCTTTTCACTTTTCAAAATCTAATCCTTCCTTTAAAACCCATTTCCAAAATTCTTACACAAGGATTTTAAAAACAAAAATTCAGACTTCATGAAAGGTTCAAGAGACCCAAAAAAAGGGAACTAGTGTCGGTGGGTGACTTGACCATATGGTTGGCGGCCATATTCCAAACACAACACCAATACAGAGAGACTTATTAGGACCATTCCCCAGCTCCACATGGCTTGCCAGGCCCTGTGAGATCACGAAGGCCATTGGTCAGACTCCCCTTGTCATATCCCAATACTAAATATTCAACTAGAACAATGGACACTAATAAAACCGGAATTCCATGGAAACCTGAGGATTAGAACAAGAAAGAGTTCGCAATGCTCTTCTTTTACTTACCCCTCATGTCCCAACAATCCTACTCCATCTACCTTGACATCCCCAAAATAACAAGGGTGCTCTAAAAAGAAAGGTCCGCTAATAACCAACCTCCTTTGATACCATTTTGTCACGAACCAGCCCGAGTCGACCCTGAACCGGTCACCCAGGCCAGCCCGCGACAAGTCCCGAGAGGCGTTCCCGATCCTCCCAGGATGGTGACAAGCACCAAGGGCATCAATAGAGTACACAAGGGAACGATTTCTCCCATATATAAACAATCAAACAAACAGCGGAAATAAACAGACAGCCCAAAATGAATTTATATAAAAATTGAACTAAATATTATTTGTACAAGAAACTAAAATTAGAACAAAACCAACAACTCAACTGAACAATCCCGATGAAAAAATAACTCCATGTGACACTTCTGGTCACTCTCCAACACAATGATAAAAAGTCTCCCAAGGTTATCGAACTAAAGATGAAACCTGCACAAGGGCTAAAAAAAGAAGAAGACTATAGGCGTGAGTATTAAAACTCAGTAGGTTAGCCCGATATTCTATTCCCAATGCACATTACTTTAAAATAAAAGAAACATCAATTTATAGTTTTAAATTCAATATTTGAAAGTATGGTTTTCAAATGAGGTTCCATGCTATAATAATTATCAGACAAAAACATGCATGTTTAATAAACAAAAATGAAAGTAACAATTATTTTCAAAGAGGTGAAACTTCAAAATGAAAATAGTTTTCAAGAGGGCTGCTTTAAAGAATTTTAACATTCAAATAAATAACATATACTACTGAATTTACCAACCAAACACACCGTATGCTGACGGTGAGTACAAAATAGCAAATGAACACTAGTCACAGGAATACCCCTAGGCACTAGTTAGTTGTGAGCCCCAGGTACCTCGTATCTCGGTGAAAGTAACCATAATAAATATCCGTTCTCGTGCACGATCCACTAGTAGGGAACATAACCATAACCTAATGGTACCCAATCATCATCATCATCATATTTTAGTTAGTTTTGTCATCGTCAAACTTGCTACGTGAAACAGGGGCCAACCCCCACAGAATCACTAGCACACTAGTACACGTCCACCCACCTAGATACCCGGGATTCCCTTTAGTGCTCAATCAATTTACACATATTATAAAATACACATTTCACATCCACATTCCATTCTAAAACCATAAAAACAAAAACTACCCATAATCTTTCTTCATATTTCTTACACTAATCAACAAATCGCTAAATATTTTGGTAAAACAATTTCATGAAGTGTATTGAGGCTTTGCACATAAAACTCTTTCAAAAACACTCTTTAAATTATAAACACACATAATAAACAAACCAAATCATATTTGGAAGACCAATAAACATTTAATAAAATCATTTAATGGACCATAAAACAATCCCAATTGCACAACTTGTTATATACAAGTAAAACACTCCTTCATTTCTAGGAAATGCCAAACGGGCCTTTAAACATTTTCTCAAAACTAACCTTTGATGAAGGTATGCATTTTAATTTTATTAATGATCTTTATAAACATCATTTACAGCAGCAAAACTGATTCATAAATCTCTTATAATACTCAGGTTACATATTCAAAACACAACCATTTTCATAAAGATGTGAAATGGTCCATTTTTGGGCAACTCGGGCCAAAATATGTTGTAGATCAAAACCCACTTGTTTGTAAAAACA
Organism: Viscum album; assembly: GCA_963277665.1. Classification (NCBI taxonomy): domain Eukaryota; kingdom Viridiplantae; phylum Streptophyta; class Magnoliopsida; order Santalales; family Viscaceae; genus Viscum; species Viscum album. The sequence goes on along the minus strand of OY728158.1, from coordinate 570,327,175 downwards.
AATCCAAATTGGAAATCAATATAAGTACCCAAAAATACCATTTATAATTCTTACTATTCCTTTATAAATACAATCAAATAACTTTTAAATCACACATCACACATAAAAGCCAACCGGGCAATTTACCGAACACATGTCATGCCCTTTTTAAACAAAACAATTTATTTTAGGTACATGAAAAGGAATAAAACACCAATTGAATGTCATATTTTCATTCAAGATACTGTAACATGTTAAAAATACCATAAACCAGATTATAAACCCCACAAAATATTTTCAAAAGATAATGGAACATTTAAACAAACACTTGTTGAACACTTTCATGACAAAACAACACTACCTTTCACATGACAGTGATTAAACAACGACTTTGCACACCAATAAAATTATAAAAAGGATTAAAAACAATAATAAACATTTATATCAGTATAGGATAATATTAAAATGATGAAAATTCTATGATAAAGGCATGTTCAAGGGATATCCTACCTCAAATCTTTGGCGTAATTGAAACGCACACCCGAAATCACCCGCCGCGGGTTTATAAACCATAAAACTATAAAGATCAGACCTAAACAAATAGAAACCCCATCAAAAAGCATTTTATAACAAAACCTTAGGTTGATCAAGACTAGGGTACAATAAAGAACCAAGAAATAATGAAAGGAGGGGGAAGAGGAAGAAGAAAGGAAAAGGAATCTCACCTTTCATCCTAGAAAACTCTTCATCTTCCATTAGATCTGAAGCCCTAGAGAAAAGGGAATGGCTTGAAAATTCTTGGAGATACGCCTAAGGTCTGGACGAACCAGGGGAAGAATATTGGTGGCTAAAATAGTACGAATTGATTGATTTATGAATGATAAAATTTACCTTAGAAATTCTGGGCGATTTGAGGTTTCCTGAGAAGTTTCGCCCTAATCCGAAACCCACATGAACTCAAAAGAGGTATAATCGATTATGAGGGTTAGTCTAGGGTTATTGTCTTCGAGGGGGAGGTGGAATAACCGAAAAATAGTAAAAATTGAAAAAGATATAAATGAAACGACTTATTTTTTTTTTAAAACAGGAAATGGGCCCATGGACTGACCCAATACCTAAATAAGTAACCCAAATTCACCCGGCCTATGAATTTATAATGGGTCCAAAAGGATAAATAAGTTTTAATATATCAGTATAGGACAAGTGGGAAGTTGAATGGGTGAAAAAGGATGAAAAACAAAAGAGTTATAAAAGAAACAAATTCGGTTTTTAAAACTGGGAATGGGCTCACGGTTGGCCCAAATCATGAAGTAACCACCCTTTCTTCAAAAACTACTAAACAAACAATGGGGATCCCAAATTAGGGTGGTTAGACATATATGAAACTTCAAAACTCAAGATATATCTCATCAAATACCCATGAAAAGGATCGGTATTTCTAATGGGCCGGATCAATACAATGACAGAAAAGAAAAAAAAAACCATGTGTGACATAATTAAAAGGAGAAAAATCCAAAATATTTTATTTTAGCTTTATATAAATTGAAAGAAGAGGGAAAACTCTATTTTTCACATTAAAAAGAAATTAAAAACAATAAAAAAACAAAAAAGAAAAAAAAAATAATATAAAATAATTTTTATAAAAATATGAAAGCCATCATTATATCTAAAAAATTTATAATATTATAAAAAATATTAAAAATAAAATATAATAAAATATAATAAAAAAATTAAAAACTTAAAAAAATTCTATTTTTTTTACTTTTAAATAATTTAAAATAAATAAGAACAAATATATATTTTATTAACACAAAATATAAGAAAATAAAAGATTTTCTTAAAATAAAAAATAAAAAATAAATAAAATAAATAAAATAAATAAAATAAATATTTTTCTATAATTTAAAATGTAAAAATAAAATAAGAAAAACATTAACTTATTAAGAACACAAAAAAAGAAACAAAATCCAAATAATTAATTTTATTTTCTAATAAATGAAAAATAATGAAAACCCAAGTTATTTTAAAAAAATATAATTAAAATATTAGAAATGTGGGTAAAATTCAAATAAAAAATTATTTATCCTTCAAATAAATTAAAAGATACAAAAATCAATTATTTTAAAAAATTAATAGAAAAAGAAAAAAATAAAATTGAAAAAAATTAAAAATAATAATAAATTATTAAACTTTCAAATAAATTTTAAAAAATTAAGAATAACCATGCATTATTGGAAAATAAATTAAAATGAAAAATATAAACAATAAAATATAAATAGAAAAAGAATAAACATAAGAAAAAATAAAAAATATGTAAAAATCAAAAACCAGAAAAGAAAAAACATGGAATAAAATATATTTTACATTAAAATAAACTAAATAAATATTTATAAACTTTATTTTTAAATAAATAGTAAGAGGTTAAAATATTAAAAAAATAGTTCTTGATCAAATAAATTAAAATTTTTTCAGGATTAAAAAAAATATAAAAAGGGAAACTTTTTGAAAATAATATACTTTTAAATAAATAATTAAAAAGAAAAAAAATTCTTTTATATTAAAGTAAAAAATCCTTAAATATTTTTACTTAAATATAATTAAAAAATTATAAACAAAAATATTCAATAAAAAATAAAGAATGAATGAAAAAGGGAAAAAATAAAAAAAATTACTTTTATTTTTATATAAATGAAATAAATATTATCAAAAACTTGTTTCCACCAAATAAATAAATTAAAAAGGAAAATATAAAGTTAAATAAAAAATAGAAAATTTGAAAGGAAAGAAGAAAAAAAATCCATGTATATTAGTTTACTTATAAATAATTTAAAAGATAATACAACCTATTCAGTTAAAAAATAATAATAAAAAAACAAAAATTTTAAAAGGAAAAATCTAAAATCTAGAAAAAATTATTTTAAATTAATATAAATTAAAAAATAAGAAGATCCATTTAGAGAATTGAATTTTATTGGTCTTATAAATTATGTTTTAAGGTGCTAGTGAATTTAAGGGTGGGTTGAGAGGTGGATAGTAGATGAGAAGTTGCGTTTGAGATGAAATTTCTTCTGACATACAAATTATATTGTAAAAGTTGTCATTTTGCTGTGATTTATTGTTAGGTAGTATATTCTATTTAACTATTGGAGCTGGAGAAATAGGTTCCACCTTTATTTATTTGGTATATTCCTTATATTTTAGTTTATATCATTATTGCATGATGGGTTTAATTATATCATAATGCCTTAGGGTGTAAGGATTTGGTGTCGTGTTTGTTGGGTGTTGGAGAATTATTAATCCATAGTATTAGGCCATGATTTTTGAAAGGTTTTTCATTATGCTATTTATATTATTATTTCATCATGATGTATTTAAATGCCTTTCTTATTGTGATGTAATTATGTTTATTACACCATAATGTGGCTCGATATCAATGAAGTTGAATTATTGTTAACTAAAAAAATGGGGGTGTATAAGGGATATCATACCAAGATTTTATTATTTACAATTGGAAGACCCATTACATTATAACCCGATGCTTCACATTATATTTTTTAATTTAATTTTTATTTTAAAAATTATGTCATTTCTATAATTCTATTTTTTTTGTTTCTATTTCTCATATATTTTGGTAACCTTAGGGATTTCTTATATTTTTGAGAATATTTTGTTAACTAATTTAGATTTATCCCTCATAAAAGGTAATATTCATATTGGTCAATGAAATTATTTCTTTATTCTTCTTCATTCGACATATTATCTATTTTCTTAGGGTTCCTAGGGCCATACATGACATGTTGAGGTGATAAATCCTTAATGTAAAGTGATTGATTATAGTTTTTCATGGTAAAATTAAATTTTATCAAAGATATTTATATTTTGACCATATAAAAAAGTCATACTTAAATTTATAGTTGGTTAATTATATTCTATATTTTTTTATTATTATTAGTTTTATTTAATCATACTTTATTTTCTCTTTTAGTGAGGAGATATAATTTACTTAATTAAAGAATACTTGAATTAAAAACTTATAAGGGATCCGTGCTGTATGTAGTAATTATACTCGTATAATTCTTTATTGTTGCATGATATATGTTTGTTATAGAATATGAGGTTAAATTAAATTGTCATTATTGATCTTGAAGTGGAGTTAGTAATTTTCATAAAAACATGATAAATATGAAATTGAAAAATTATATTTTCTTTCCTTGCTTTTTTGGTGAAATTATATTATTGAATTGTTTGTGGTAGTTTAAGAGGTGTTGGTGTCATGTAGCCGATGTGTTTAGGGAGTTATAGTTTCTCAGGGATATTGAAATGTATTAAGAAAATGAAAAAATTAAATAATATTAAATTAGAATGGGTTATGTTGAACTTATATAGTTCTTAATAACATGAATTAAAATGGTATATATAATATAATAAATAAATAAGAATAATAAATTATGTGGGAAGTAAATAATAGATTATTTGAATTGATAAATCCCTAGAAATAATGTTTCTAATAAATTTAATTTAATTATTAATTATTAATATATATTTAGTAATGAATAATATAATATATGTTCTATGATTATTATATAGTTGTGGTGATGGGTTTTTATGTGGTTAGAATATGTAGAACTTATTGTTGTGTGATGATAATTATATAGTGATGAGATGAGGTTATTGAGGTTTTTGGACATGGAGTTGACCTTATTATGGGATTATGTTCTATTATATATCATTTTATGTTTTATTATTTATTATAAACCACCACTCATGTCAAGTTACATGAACAACACATATATAAGGTTATATGTAAGGCTCCTTAAATTTGTAGTCCCGGATCTACTACTAATAATGAGTTCTTTACATACCAGCTTTGAATACCAAGTGATATGTCCCAAGATAAACACACACACACACACATTAATAATTTAAACTTTACATCTCAAAATAATAAAAAAATCCAAAAAACGTAAGGTTTAGTTTCTTTAAGGATCATCTACATAAGTAACTTATTTTATGAAACTTGTGATCATTACTCCATAATAAAACCACACTAGACTCCCTTATAGACTCATCATAGGTTATAATCATCTTCACAACTAAGGAAATGGGAAAATAAGAAAGGTATTTTCTAAAACACTTAGTAAGGAAAAAATCATCAACATGTCATATAGGTTTATATCATATGCATATGAGAATGAATAAGAAAGCCTAGGATTATCTTATTAAAAAGAAAATAAAACAATATTAGTTTTCCTTAATTTTTGATAGTAGAAAATTTAATCCCAAACTGAAAAACATGCACTATGGAATAAGAGTGTGATATAATAATATAATTCATAAATAATAATCATGGGTATATAAAAATATTACATATCTTGGAAATGTATCATAACAAGGAAATATAGAACAAAACACAAACACATAGAATCATTATATTATGAGTATATCCAATAAGGCCCACCATTTATGTTGTGTGTGTAATCCAATAAGGCTTTACCATTATTTTGTGAGTGTATTTCAATAAGGCTTACCCTTTATGTTGTGAGTGTAATCCAAGAAGGCCCACCCATTATGTTGTGAGCATGATTCAAGAAGGATAACCCTTTATGTTATTAGAATAATCAAAGAAGGACCACCCCTTTCATTATGAGAATAATCCAAAAATGATCACCCTTTATATTGGGTGGATAATCTAAGAAGGCCTGCCCTTTATGATGTTAGTGTAATCTAAGAAGGACCACCATTTATGTTGTAAACAAATACAAGTATACCCATTCTTCATTATCTCATGGGATATAAAACCTTAACTAATGAATTATAGGGATATATAAGAACCCACCCATCATCATCCAAATATATGTGTAGCAATTGATAATAATCATTCATCACATTATAAATTTCTTATGGAAAGAAAAATGGGTTTTGTAACATTTTTAGATTGTATCGCCAAAATTGACCTCCAGAATATAAATAGTTGATACCCAAAATTCAATCATATTAAAAGTTTATTTCATAATAAAATTTAGAATTTTATTTACGAAAAATTATTTCCAAGTAATTAAATCTTTTAAATATAGAAATTAAAATGTTATTGAAACCATGAAAGAGTTTTTAGAACAATTTTTTTTTATAATTATCATAAAAGAAGTAGTTACAGATCACATTCAAATGTAATTTTCAAAAGGTTAAGTGAAAACTTTAAAAAAATTTTACTTTTAAAATATATCTTTAATAATGGATCCTTGAAAAGTATATAATTTATTTTATAAGTAATTTTTAGTGGAATATAAAATGTACAATCATGAAAAGAAAAACATTTTTAATTATTTAAAATAATTTTATTAAAAATAAACATTATAAAAAATGTTGTAAAACTTACCATATAAAAGTTTTAATGTAAAATATAAAGTTATAATTATTAAACACATATTTATATTTCAATTAAGAAAGTTTTTTTTTGAATAAGGAACATTGAAATAGAAGAAACTTTTTATTTAAATTATATTGGATTTTTTGGCAAAAACATTGCACTTTTATGAGAAATAAATTCATTGAGAAAGTATATTTGAGTCAAAATAATATATTTAACTATAAAAAATAGGAAATATATTATTAAATTATAAAAAATAATAATTTATCAAACATAGATGCATGATACTGAAGGAATAATATTTTATTCAAAGAAAAGAAATATGAGCTAACCAAATCCCATATGGATATCACAATTCTTGAAGAAATAGACATTTAGAAATGCGGTTTATGTGGTATAAATTTACATATCTAGAAAAAATAGAAAATAACACATAAAAAAATCAAAGAGTATAATTTTCCTAACATATATGAAATAATTTCAAGAAGTACAATCATAACTCAATGAATGACAATTGAGTTTCTAAAAAACCTTTCCTTTTATCACACTTACCCAAAAATTCTATAAACTAATTTATAATAAAAATAAATATATTAATCACCTATTTAATAACCTTATTCATACCTATTATTTTTTATATCATTCATTTGTAATCATTTATTACAAACAAATTGGTTAGTTTTATTTTATTTCCATCATCATATGTTATTTACTTCACTTATTTCTTTAATACTAATTTTGTAATGGAGGTGTATATTATTATTTATATATTAAAATTTAATCATTATGATATCATTATATTTAATATAATAAATGTTTTATAAATGTTTTATAATGTTTTAATTTCATTTGATAAGTATTTTAGTTATGATTTGTGATGATGAAGTCAATAATTAGTTTTTTTGATAATTTTAATGAACAAAAAGGCGATGAAATAATAATCGATTTAATAATAGTATAAGATTTAAAAAAATAAAAAAAAAATATTTTCACATTAATTTCTAATAAAATAGGTAGTTAATTTACCATATTCAAACCTGATAAAAAATTACTACATTATTCATGTTTGTGGTAAAATGATCCAAATAAGGACAAGCTATAGTCTATTAGCATGAATGCTTATAAAAGGTATTATTTTTTCATAATATCATCATTAAATAATATTAATGATATTATTTATATTTATAATGTTTTTAATCACATTTTAATAGAGTTTTATATAAGTTAAAATACTATATTAAAAACAAAATACACTTCTTTTATGGTGGTGGTAGTCCGTATGTATGCACGGGTGGTGGGTTCATTTACATAGAACCTAAAAGAGGTATTGATTGTTCTATATTTTCAAAATATTAATAATTTTTAAAGTATCATATTAATTCACTAAATACCATATTTTATCCTTCCTTTTAGGGTGATTATGAAAAATGAATCATGTCACGTATAGAGTCAGTAGTCTCCATGTTACACAAGTGAAATTTTCATTTTCTAGATTATTGGGAGGAGGGTAAAAAATGGATATTCCATTGTTATAATAAAATTTCATTATATTATTAATACTAATGTTATAATAATTTCATGGATAGATTTGGTTTGAGTGGGTATAAGAATAAATGATACAAGAGATCTAGGTTAGGAACATTAACTCTCCCTTTAGATGTTCTCCCATAAGCAACATGTTAAGGTTAATTAGTTTAAGTAAAATCAATTTGGAAATATAGGGGTGAATTAACTTAAAAAAATTAAAATCATTGATATATAATAAAAATTATTATCATGAAATAAATATCTTTTAGTAAAAAATAGTCAATGAAAATCCAGATTATTATAAATTTAAAACTAAAAGTGCATTAGAAAATAAATTATCAAAATTAATAGGCACAATTTGATAAATGAGTTTATAAATATCTTAATAATGTTCCCCTATTTATCATCCCCTCAAGAATGATTTATAGGATTATATTTCTCCCTTGATATTAACAGTATTCAAAAACCAAATAAGGATGAAATCCCTTAACTTTAATAGAAGGAAAGAAACCAAAGATGAAAGGAATACAATAGTTTTAACAGAGACTAGGAAACCAAAAAACATTAACTTTAATGGTGTTGAGAACCTAATTAATAAGATTAATAATAAAGAAGTTTTTTTATAAAACCATTATATAACACTCAAATATCTTTATAATAAATGAATAATATAAAATATTAAGAGATAGTGAGAGAGATAAGATATAAGAAGAGCTATATAAAATAAAAAAAGGGATAAAATGTATAAAAGGGAAGAGGAAAATGAAAAAGGATTAAATAAGTTAAATTCGTGTTACCTTTTGAAGATTGGGAATTGATGTTTCTTGAAAATATTTTTTGAATTCTCATTGTGGGTAGATCAAGAATCATTTACTAGAAATTGGTATTCATAGTTGTCATAGTTAAGATACAAGCCTCTATTGATGTCTATTTATAGATTTCATAGGTGTTGGAGGAGCCTTGGGTTAAGTCAAGGCATTTAGAGTTTTTTTTTACCTTGAGTGGATTTCACCGTTTATTTTTTGAGATCATCAATATTTGATTGTAAATTAGGAATATTTGGTTGATCATTCGTTTTTTTCCTCTAATACATCTTTTTTTATAGAAAGTTGACACTTTTCTTTAGAAACTTGAATATACTTTTTTTTAAGATCTTTTTTTACATTTAATTTGGTTTGAAAAACATTATTTAATTTTATCAAAAGAATAATTTAGATATTTATTGATCAAGTGATTGGAATATAAAGAGAAAGAAGAGGAATTTGAGGAGGAAAATAAAGTGGGGTTAGAGTTTACATCATTACTAACCCTGACTTCAACCATGAAACATTTTGAACTTTTATTTCTTGACTCAAATGAGGAGAGGGAATAATCTTTTACACTCTAGATTAAATCCTAAAAGGATTTATTATTTTAATTATTCTTCTCTTTGGTTTTATTTTTAATTAAGTGGAATTAGGGACTTATGTGACACTTATTTTTTTATTATAAGCATGTTACTTATTTCCTACATTGATCATCCATATTCATAGAATATTGGTAGGGTTTCATTGTTTTAAATAATTTTTTCATCTTCTTGGATAGATTATCAAATTCATCACCAACATAAGAGCTTTCATTAATTTCACTAAAATAAATCAACTTTTACCATTGAAATCTTTGGTTTATTTATCATATTATAGATTGATTATGATCTCATGGGTTACGATATATATAATTATTTCCTCAATTAGAATATTATTTATATCCTTTGATTCTTGGATTTTCATTAACTTTGGTTACAAATAACTAGGAAAAAGATAATGTATTTTCTTTATAAGTTTTTATGAAGTAAAAGTGTCACCATGAGACTTTCTTCCATTGTATATGCTAGTAAATAATGGAAACATCCCAGTAATAGATTCATTAGTATGAAAACTAAAATATTTAAAATCATATCAATACATATAAAGCCTAGTATCTTTCACTTTATTTCTTCCTTTATGAGAAACTTCTAAGAGTTTCCAAATTTCAAGATATTTTTTTCATGTAGAAATTTTATTAAATTCATTTTTGTTATATGATACAATTCAAGGAACTGATAGCTTTACCATGTAATTTAAAACCATAGATATCATTGGTAGTGAATTTTTCTTCTTTTTCAATAGTGAGAGTATAAACATGCATAAAATTTTTATTTAAATTATAACCAATAGATATAATAATAGTGGAAATATGGGTCATCCAATAACTATAATTTTTATCATTAATTAAAGGCTCACAACCCAATGAGTGTCCTCTGAAACCACCATGGATGTTTGAAAAAGATTCATTATTTTAAAAAGATCAAACATTGAAATCAATTTAGATGTTGAAAACTATTTTTTTTAAAATCAGGATATTTTGAGAAAAAAAGATTAAGTTTTATAAAAATGATAAATATCTCCTATAATACTTAATATAGGTTAGAATAATATGTCAAGAGGGTGTACATTTCCTTTAAAAATAATTTTAAAATGATGATATAAAATAAAAAAAATATCATACAATAAATTGATTTATTTATAAAAAATCAAGGTAAAGTTATCATAGAATGAATTAAAAATATAATCATAGTGAAAAATAAATTGAATAAATTATAAGGAACACTTTGATAAAGGAGTTCAGAAACATATCAAGAATGATCCCCTGCATCGCCTTCCCTAAAGAAGGTTTGACAAGATTATACTACTCCATTGACTTTAATAGTAGTAAATAAAGTAAATTATGATGAAACCCATTAGTTTTAATGAAAAATAAGAATCCAAAAAGTAATTAATCCCTTGGTTTTAACAAAGACCAAAAAACCAAAAACTCTCACTTTAAAAATACTGAGTACCTAGTTAATAAGATGAAGAATAAAGAGGCTTGTTTTAAAAACCTATTATAAAGGATTCAAATCTCATTAGGATAAATAAAGAATATAAAATATGAATAGAAAAATTTGTGATAGAATAAGAGCCTTATGAAACAAAATAATTGAGAAAATGGCTCAAAGAGAAGAGGAAAAAGGAAAAAGGGTTGGATAAGTTGAATCTAAATTTCCATTTGAAGATTGGGAATTGGAGTTTCTTGAAAATATGTCATGAATAATCATCGTGAATTTATCAAGAATAATTCATGGAAAATTAGTGTTTATATTTTTTATAGTTTAGATACAAGCCTCCCTTGATGAATATTTATATCCTTCTTTGTTGTTAGAGGAGCATTGAGTCGATTCAAGGAATGTAGGAGCTGAGTCTAAGCTTTTTGACCATTATTAAATAACACTTTGATAATTATGGATCAAAGCCATCATATATATTTTTGATACCACCAACTAGATGATGAAATTTATATAGGTTAATAGGATTTTGTAGACTCCACCGACTGTCTGGTGAGCTCCATAGGCTAGTTGAGGAGCTTGATTAAGCTAAATGAGATATTGTATGCTTTATAAGCTGGCATATGGTCTTATACACTCTAGTTAGTGCTGCCAGGATTTGAGGACCTTGAAATTGGTCCTCAATGAACCACATGATGTCATCACTTGGTCTAATTATTTTTTGGATTATGTTTAATTACTATAACCAAGAAACACATAAAAAGGGCTATAAATACATTTAGTGATGGTAATTATAAAAACAAAATAGAGGCTCAATAATTAGCTTGTTATTTTTATAAGCACATGTATTATAAGAAGTGGGTAGATAATTGAGGATAGAAGGAATAGTTTTGATAAATCTAAATCTTTGGAATTAGTGGAAAAATGTTGTGGAGGTGATCTCATTTTATAAGTGAACAAAATGGAATTTTCTTTAATACCCATAACTTTTCTAATAATGGAATGACACGATTCAAGATTAAATGGCTCCAAAGTGGAAAATAATGATGTTTTGGGTGATATAAGGTCAATAAATCCCCTAAAATTAATTTTACACATGTTTTAAACATTTTTTAATCCTTTTACTAGTATTTTTTTTATATTTTACAATTTTTTTACATTGGTAATTAGTTTTTCCACAAGTAATTTATACTTTATTAAAAATATAAGGTAACCCCTCATACCAAATATTGATGTTATTAACATAAAATTAAACTCCATATAATCTAATTTAATTTATAAATAATATGAAATTTACTTTGAAATAAAAAAATTTAACCTATAAAAAACTATTTTTTAGAAAAATATTATTTTTAGAATTAAGTTTTTTTAATATTATTTATAATTGATTATAATTTTAATGATAGTTAATAGATTTATATATATGTTTAAAATTTATATTATATTCATTTTTCAGAAGTGATTAATTTATTTTATTAGTTTGAAATTACACAATGTTAATAAAATAGTTCTTTAAAAATAACAGTTTTAACATTATCATGGAAATTAACATTAATCATAGTAATCCTATTTCTATGCCTAAAAATGAAAATTAACTTATTACATAATATGAACATACTAATAAAAAATGTGAAATACATTTTTTATTTAATTTTTACAAGTGATGAAAGCTAATTTTTTATATAAGTTAATAAAATTAGTTTTAAAGTAAAATTATAGTTAAGTTTCCAAAACATTAAACATGGGGTTTATAAATTTAATGTGGTACTTTTAAATGTTTTATTTTACTTTATAAATACGTTTTTATAGTAAAAAATGTTTCATTTTTTTTATCATTAGTATATTATGATAATTTTATAAAAGTGGCGGTATTAGATAATTAGTATTTTCCATTATTCATATAAAAATAAATTATTTCATAAAAAAAAATAAAAAATTCACCTTAAGTTAATTTTTACGTAATGAAAAACTCAAAATCATCCACATGTAATGTGATTTTCATCAATGGGAATGGGTTTTCTTCTTCTTATATGGATCAAATCCATTTTCTCAAATATTATTCTCCCTTTTAGAATGCTCATGGTTGGCATCATGAGTCATTTATGGTATTTTTTTATTAAAGGAAAAATTGATGATCAATGTATACTAAGTTGAGTATCCAACTTAATTTTGGTCCTAGATGTTGTGCTATGTTTGGTGGATAACGACATATAGATAATTGAAGAGAGGTATAACTAGATTAGGAATTTATAGTAACATTATGTCTTGAGGATACATAGGGTACCAGATGAAATTTCAAGGTCATGTTTAAGACTATGTTGGTTATTTACATGATACATCCATGTGAGGGTTTAACTTTCCCAAATACAAAGCCTCAAAATATAGAGAGTTATGAGTGGAATTCAAAGTGTGCATTGGGTTTCTAGGATATGTTGGTGGTAAGATGTTGCTTTAGGTTCTTCTATAAAGAAATATTGTGTAATAACACCTTTTTAGGGTTTTCTATGAGGATATGATGGAATCCCAATGTATTATTTATCTCTAATATTAGACAATGTTCTCTTAATGAAACCCTCTTAGAATTTTATGCAATAAAACATTCTCCATGAAATATTTTCTCATATTGACTCCCTATATGTATAATTTTTTTTATATTAGTCTAAATTATTTACAAATATTATAATGAAATAATTAATTAAATAAAATGTAAAATTATTCCACTCCTAGGTAAAATTTCTCATCTTGATCTTAAGAAAAGAGTTTGATTTTCCATTTAGGGGTATGTTTAGTCGATATCAAGGAATTATTATAAAATTAACATATTACAATATAAATAGCACACCAAAATGTATTCAGTTATGAAATGAGTATATTCTAGAATGGTGTTTCAAATATATTTTAAAATTGAATCAAATTAAATATTAAAATACTTGTTTCCAAAATGTGAATATAAAACTCAAAAATATATGAAAATCAATACACATATGGGCTATAAGCATGGGATCCAATCAATTTAGCTTAAAATAATTAGAATCATTAGCAATATTTTTTGGCTATGCAAAAACCTCCACTCTTTTTTTGTAGATCTATTTAAAGATTTGTATGGGTTTCCATGTATATCACCATAGTTTTGGACCAATGTTTGTGAGTCAATGATCATTGGGAATGATTTTGTATAGATTATGAAAAAATGTAGTAGATTTATGAGTGTATGAAATCTTATTAGGAGAAATATTATTCTTATATTGATCAAAGGAGAAGAATCATGGGGTGGTTATTGATCATGTGTATTTAAATTATTATCCTCTTCATGATTGGTTTAGGTTTAATATACGAAGAGTGATTTCTCATTGATTTGTTGCACCATTTGAGGTATTAGAGTGAGTTAATGAGGTAACATATCCGTTTTCACTTCTACCCAATATGAATCGAATTCATAATGTCTTCCATGTATCATAAGTTCAAAGATATCATTATGATGAATCTAATGTCTTTTTATTGGGTTAAGTTTGATGTTAATCATAATGAAACATTCTCTAAGAATCCTATTGAGATTCAAAATCATTAGGAGAATTTGTTTCCAAGACATGATGATTCAACATGAAATTTCTACATTTTTCTTTTATTATTAATTGATAATAACCCTTAAAATTTAAAAATACATTGGAATTTACTCCATTTTTAGTAATTTTTAATAATATTAACCTTAAAGTAAATATATCCAGTCTTTGTTGGATTTAATGATTAAGTTGATAAACTGTGATTTTATGATATGCTCATACATTTGATAAGTATTTTTTATGATTTTGCAGAAGGGGTTAAGGAGAGACATGGAAATATTGGAAATCAAGTGGTTTATTGAAGCAAAGATTGATCAATGTAGGATACATTGATGCACCAATGTGATCCCATGATATCTTCTGATAAGTCATTAGTTCTTCAACATAGTCAGGTAGAGATATCCATGGCTATACTAGGCTACCAATGAAGCCTCAGGGTGTATCATGACATTACACAAGAACCCTAAAGGAACTTTTAACACCAATCCATGATATGCCTATACTGAAAAATAATCATCATTATAATGATATTTTTATGAAAAGTTTAAAGGCCTTAGTAATGTAATATCTAGTCGAAATCACTATTGAAATCATCTCAAGTGATAATTCGAGTCCCCATCTCATCCTCAAAACCGCCTCACACTATTTTAGGACATGTTATTCACCCATCAACATAGCCTTGTTACCAAACCAAATGTAACATCTTGGATTTTCCATGTATTATTTTTGGATATTAAATGAATTGATTTTGAGACCAAACACTAAGACTACATGTGATTTCGAGGCCTGATGTGCCCGAAGAAATTGTTTGAAAAGTATTAAACTTTCTAATAGCACGAGCACATAGATTTCCTAAAAAAGTAGAAGAACTCTTAAATGGGTACCCGAATCAAAAATCCAAGGGCACTGTTGAACTCAAAATAGAAGTTTTACCATAGGAGCCACTTAACTTTGGTTGGGGTGGGTTGACTGTGAAAAAGTTTTCACAAGACTTAACAAGGATGAAATGATTTAATCAAAATTATTTTATTCAATGTAGAGACACTTTATTTTTATTAATTTCTTTTCAGAAATTTAGGGTTATCACCATAACCCTGGAATTCATCTGAGATGTAGAGAAATATCTCTGTCTAACAAATGATGATGAATCTTGGAATAATGATCAAAATGCAACTAATTCAAAGTAACCTCACCGACAATGAAGACAGATCGATCATCCTTCATCAGCAACTGACCCAAATCAAGGTAGGGCAGTTGTTTCTTTATTATTTTTTATTTCTCTTGATTTTATATAAGTAACGCCAATCAATAAACAAACATAATGATCTACAATTTAATCGTCTTTCAGGATGAGACAATTTTTGCGGGTTAATGGTATTTATATAACCCAAATTCCCCACCCTTAATTTTTGGAAAACAATTCTTGGACAATAATGATAAACCTTCATTCTTATGAATTTTCTCACTCCATTATTCATGTTCTTTTCCATTGGAAATATGTGGTCATGGATCAAATTTTCAGAAGGATCCAAATGCAATCAAATCCCCAAATTAGAAGAAGAGAGACAAGAGAGACCAGATCTTTGTAGATCAGCACCTGAGGAACCTAGATCCACACCCATTTTAAAATTCAGGCATCAGAGAAAGAATAAAGGCTTACTGAAGTGGAGGTGGTAGAGACCAACATCAACAGTGGCCTGTGGAAAAACCAAGATGGTGGTGCCTCCTATAAAGAGGTGGGGAAACTGCATGGAGAGGCGATAGTCACTGATGGCGACAACATGGAGTAGCTAAGACTAGTGGGCTAGGTCCGACCCAGTAGGCTAGGTTGAGAGAGTTCCCTTGGTCCTTTCCTCGAGTGTTCAGTATGACATTACATCTATAGTACTATATTTTTTCCCCTTTAGAGGCCGAGTCTTAGATAGAGTTATGGTATCCCACCTTGGGACTGGAGTTATCCTCTATCACATATAGTGGAGTTTTTTAGAATAGATATAACCTATGAGAGTATGGATTTTTTCCTCCATCTAGTGGGCCACATCAGTAGGGTTAGAGTTATTCTCTGTGAAGGATCCCCTATGCTATGATCTACATCAGTAGGGTTACTAGTATTCTCTAGGTAGGATTCCCTATGTTGCGGGTTGATCCATATTGGGTTAGTGGTGTAATCTAGGAAAGATACCATATCTATGTATCATAATCTTCCATGACTAATGTTTTCTCTTTGGGTGGGTCCCAAATGAGATGGAATTTTTTGTGTGTGTCTCTGATGATATCATGGATCAAGGAGTGATATCTATTAGAATGAGTGTGATTTAAGTAGAATAATGTGGCTAATAATTGGTTGTGGATTACCTTTAGATTTTTTGTCTTGGACTGAGTATATCTAGATATTCTTGTTAGATGTGTTTTTGAAATACTCTGTGTGGAGCTGACTGGTATTTCATTTGTGGTATTTACTTCATGGTATTTATTTTGTGATATTTCCTTTGTGGTTTTGGGGTGTCCTACTGAGTATTTTTTTACTCACCCATGCATGGTCTTTGCATATATGTGTCATGTATTGTGCATATGATCAACCCTTTGAAGGAGTATTAGGTGGAATAGGACTAGGAAATGCTTACCGAGGCTGGATAAATGAGGTGTTACTGTAGTTCAGATAGAAATCACAATAACTCTTTTCTTACAGGTTGAACTTGTGGTTACAAACTCTTTTTTATGGGCTTGTATTCTAGCCATTTTTACATTTTTTACTTTCACTATTGTACTCTGGTTGTGGTATATAGTGGTTTGTAGGAATTTTTTACTTAGTGTTTTTACATTTAAGCATTTTTGGCTTGGATATGTGTGTGTGCGTAATGGTACTTTAGGATAATGTATCCCATTTTTGGGATATTTCATCTCAGTTCTAGTCACTATCCCCTATCCTATTATAGGTGGGCATGGGGTAGTCATGACACAAGCCCCTCTGGGATGGTTTGTGACTGGGTGGTATCAAAATAGGTTCTACTTTTGGACCAGGAGTCTGTGAGGTTGGTTTGGGGCAATGAAGTTAAGTATTTTAAGTTTGGATTTCAGTCCAAGGACTCCAGTGTTGGTGTATAAACCAACATATCCATACATCATAAATCTGATTACTTTATTTTCGACTCGATTCATGAAAACACTAGTTGGAGGGAAAAATAATGGTACATAAATCATATTGGAATGGTTGTGTTTTTTATGTCCTTCTTGAGTTAGCTATCCAGATATACTATATTGATCGTGGTATATATTGTTTTATTTCAGGATGCCTCTACATAGATATCCATCCAGGATTCAACTATGTGATCAAAAGGATGATTCACATAGTGAAGAGGCATCAGTACAAGGGCCTATACCAGAGATAGCACCTCCAGGTGGTGTACCATCTATACCACCACCCGTCAAGTAGTAGTTAGTAAAAAAACTATCAGCTGAGGATGCATATAGGATGAGTGTGTTGCATGAGTTTCAGAGGCAGTGACCTCCTAGGTTTAGGGGTGATATAGAACTCAAGTTGGATGAGGATTGGCTATAGGCAATCAACCATATTTTTCTCCTTGTGAGGATTCCTATCAACCATATGGGAATCCTCACCGCAAGCCTTCTTCGGGGCTCTATAGGGCGACGGTGGATCTTAGTGACTCAGAAACATTACTAGATAGCTCTATCCTAGATATAATTTGAGCATCTCTTCAGGGAGTAGTTTTATCCAGCCACATTGTGATCAGTATGCATACAAGATCTTTTACATCTATAGTAAGGTTGTATGACTATGGTGGAGTATTCAGATAAGTTTATAAACCTTTTGTGGTACTCCATGGATATGGTGTGAGACTTGTTATTTAGGGATTAGACCTTCAATAATGGATTACAATGTGAAATTAGGGAATCAGTTTTATCCCTTCAAATTTCTACTTATTATGGGGTACTTGATCAAGCCATGCTAGTAGAGATTTTCCTAGCAGATCAGGCACCGACAGTGGGAGCTAGCTGTGGGAACCGGGTAGTTGAGACCTCGGCAGTAGGAATCCAATGACAGTATCATGGACCCAAGTGGGTCGGGCACTTTAGAAGATGACCCCTTGACTCAAGTTAGTAGTTAAAGGTTCCTAGGGTAGATCAAATCAGCCAATGGATTGATGGTGTTTCACATACAACAGTCAGAAACATATGGCATGATATTGCTTGACCCATCATACAGTTGATCAGGGTACAGTTGAGGGACTATCGAGGTAGAGGTAGAGAAAATATCAGGGTGGTCTTCAGGGCGTCAAACATGGAAGGGGAGCTGGAAATAAAGTATGTGGTGGTCAGAGGTTCGACCTATTACCACCACCACCCTAGGCGGTCCACGCCAGGCTCAGGGAGTTAGTGGACAAGGACAAGGCCAATTGTAGGAAATGGAGGCTTATGAATCAGAGGCTCTAGGGATGAAATAAGGTATGATCTTTGTAATTTCCACATTAGCTTCAGTTTTGATAGAAATAGGTGTTATTCATTCCTTTCTTTCCATGAAACTTGTTTAGTACTTGGATATTCTGGTTGAATCATTGAATCGAACCTTACAATTAGAGACTCCCATGGGAGGAGATTTGTTAATCAAACACTAGTGACGACAGTGTGACTGAACTCTTGGAGGCAAGAGTTTTGGTTGGGATCTCTTGGTAGTGGTATCTAGGCATTACGATTTCATTCTTAGTATGGACTGGTTATCCATAGTTCATGCTTAGAGTGAATTTTTTAGGTGTAGAGTTCAGTGTATCCATATTCATGGGACTAGGTTTTCCTTTTTTAGTGAAAATGAAATGTAGGAAGCATATAATGGAATCACACATAGGAGGGTGAATCCAATTACACATCAGTTGACTAGCCTCACCCTTATTGTAGTGGATGATATGAGTCCTTAGTTTACTAATGTGGTTGAGGAATATGAGGATGTATTCCCCAAAGATGTTCTAGGTTTTCCTCCCCATAGGAATATGTAATTTTTCATTGACCTTTACCCCGATATGGCACTGATATTTTCACCTTCATATAAAATGGATCCCATAGAGTTTCACGAGATGGGGGTGTAGTTCGAGGACTTGTAGAGGAAGGGATTCGTGAGACCTAGTGTTTCATCCTGGGTATCCCTAGTTTTTTTATATTAAGGTAGAAAAGAGATTGAGGTTATGTGTGGATTACCAGAGCCTGAGATAGGTGACCATGAAGAACAAGTATCCAGTACCAAGGATCAATAACCTCTTTGACTAGTTGAAAGGGTCATGGTGGTTCTTGAAGATTGACCTTAGATCAGGCTATCACCATCCACAGGTGCGGGATAAGGATATGATGAAGATAGAATTCAGGTGTCGTTATAGTCTCTATGAGTACTTGGTGATGCCTTTCAGCATGATGAATTCCCCAGAAGTGTTCATGGGACTCATTAATTGGATCTTTCAGCCGTACATAGACCGGTTTGTGGTGGTCTTCATTGATGAGATCCTAGTGTACTCGGTGTCAGAGGAGGAGCACGCGAGACACTTGAGGATGGTCCTTGATACACTCCAAGAGCAACAAATTTATAGAAATATCTTTAAGTGTTAGTTATGGATTCATTATAGGATAAATAATCTTAGAGTCTAGAGTTGTTGTGGATCCAACAAAGGTTGAGGTAGTTCTTTCTTGGGAGCCAACCAAGAGTGTTACTGAGGTACAACGTTTCCTTGGATTGGCAGGGTACTATTAGAAGTTTGTTCTTGACTTCTACAGAGTATCAAAACACTTGAAGGCTTTGACATGAAAAGGGAAACCTTTTGTGTGGACAGAGAAGTTCCCACAATGCTTCCAAGATATGAGGCAGAGGTTTACGTGCACTCCCATCTTGAGATTTCTAGAGGAGGGCATCAAGTATATGATGTTCTGTGATGCATAAGAGGATGGGCTTAGTTGTTTCCTTAAGTAGGGTTAAGTAGTGATTGCCTATGGTTTGCGCTAGTTGAGACCACATGATCATAACTAAGAAACCCATGATCTTGATCTAATAGTGGTAGTCTTCACATTAAAAATATGGAAACACTACCTGATGGGCTAGTGGTTTATCATCTAATCTAATCCCAAGAGTCTAAAGTATATATTTTCTTAGAATTATTTGAACTTGAGATAGAAGTGACAGATATAGTTCCTCTAGGACTATAAATTTGAGATTTTCTATACTCATGGGAAGGGGAATGTTGTGGCATATGATATTAGTATGATATCTAGTTTGCAGTTACTAGGCGAGGTGTTAGAGTAGTTGGCCTCATTGAAAATATCTTTTGTGGATGGATATGGAGTAGCTTACCGCCAGTCGATGGTTTTCACCCCTCCACTCTTATAGTGATTTAGGGAGGCACAACTTGGGGATACCGACTATAAGACCCTACATGATTAGTTTTCCACAGGGCATGCTATTGATGGATATTTGAAAGGTCAATACCATGTCGTTCTTTTCACAGAGCACATAGTTATACCAGTGGCGTTACATAAGGAGGGTTTGAGGGAGTTCCATACATCCCTGTTGGTGGTACATCCAGGTGTGGAAAAGATGTATTGGGACCTTAGATGATAGTTTTGGTGGCTTGGTATAAAGAAGGGAGTTGCAGAGTTTATCTCTCGGTGCCTCACTTTTCAGTAAGTAAAGGCTGAGCACTAGGTTCTAGTGGGTTTAGCTCAACCTATTGAGTTGACAAAATGGAATTTGGACGAGATATCGATGGAATTCGTGATGGTTTTACCACATATGTCCATGGGACCTCATGCCATATGGGTGATCGTTGATCGACTCACCAAGTCATCTCACTTACTAGTTATTCAGGATTAAAGTTTAGTAGAGAGATTGAGATGACTCTATGTGTAGGAGATAGTTTGACTCTATGTAGTTCTATTGACGATAGTTCTACATCGTGATGCTCAATTTACATACCATTTGTTGAAGGGATTTTAGGAGGCATTTGGAACCCATTTGTGCTTGATCACAACATTTCACCCATAGATAGACGACCAGACTGAGTTAACCATTCAGGTTCTTGAGGATATGTTGTGGGTGTGCATGTTAGATTTTGGCCATAGTTGGGATGATCACCTACCACTGGTAGAGTTTTCATAAAAAAATTATCTATCACTTCACCATTGGTATGGAATCATTTGAGGCCCTGTATGGGTGACCCTAAAGGTCACCACTTTAATTGATTGACCCAAGAGAGTCATCACTTATGGGACTAGAGTTGGTGTGGGATACTATAGAGAAGGTGCAGATCATCCAGGAGTGGATGAATGCTGCATAGAGCCACCAAAAATCTTATGATGATAGATGATTAAGTACCTCTAAGTTTGAGGAAGGATACCATGTGTTCCTTCAGGATTCAACTCGATGGGGATTACATAGATTTGTCTGGGGCATCAAGCTATCTCTGAGGTTCATCGACTCTTTCTAGATACATTGTAGAGTTGGTGAGGTGGTGTACCACTTGGATCTACCACCATAGTTAGACCGGGTACATGATTTCTTCTTCATGTCACAACTGAGGAGGTACACACATGACCCATCACACACCATTGAATGGGGGGAGCTGGACATCGTGGATGGGGAAAATTTTGTGGAGTACTCAGTGGTTATCAAGGATCGGTAGGAGAGGATCGAAATGATAGGATACTTCATGGGTGATCGATAGCTCTAGTGCATGTTTGGTGGCAGCATGAGAATCTCCAAGAGAGAACATTGGATTTAGAGGCTTAGATTCGTTCTCATTTCCCTCATTTGTTTGATTAGACCTTTATTTTGGCTTTTGGGGACGTAAATCCCCAAGGTGGGGAGAATGTAACATCTCATATTTTCCATGTATTATTTTTAGATATCATATGAATTGATTTCAAGACCAAAAGCTAAGATGACATGTGATTCTAAGGCCCAATGCGGCCAAAACAATTTTTTGAAAAATATTAAACTTTTTAGTAGCATGCACACATAGTTTTTTCTGAAAAAAATGAAATAATAATTAAATAGGTACCCGGATCAAAAATCCAAGGGCATTATTGCACTTAGAATAGCGGTTTTATCCTAGGAACAAATTAAATATGGTTATTATGGGTTGATTTTGAAAAACTTATTATGAGACATAATGGGGATGACATAATTATATAAAAATTATTTTATTCAACATGACAACACTTTATTTTTATTAAGTTTTTGTTGGGAATTCAGAGTTATCACCATAACACTGGAATTTGTTTGAGATGTAGAGAAAGATCAATATCCAAAAAATGATGACAGATCATGGATCAATGATCAATTCCCAACTGATTTGAAGGAACCTATCTACCGATGACAACACATCGATTATCCTTCATCAGTGACTAATCTAAATCGAGGTAGGGCAATTTTTTCTTTGTGATCTTTCCCTTTTCTTTATTTTCTATGATGAACGTGAATCAATCAATGAATATATTGATCTGTGGTTCGATCATAATGTAAGATGAGAATATTTTTTACAGGTTAATGGGGTTTATCTAACCCAAATTCCCTACCCTTGATCATTGGCCAAAAACGCTTGGACAAAGATGATAAACCTTCATTATTATGAATTTTATCTCTCTTTTCTTTGAATTCTTTACCGTTGGACCCCCGTGGTCAAGGATCAACTTTCTAGAAGGCTCCAAATAAAATCAGACCCCCAAAATTAGATGTTGATCGATAATAGGGACCAAATCTATGTAGATCATGACCTGAAGAACCCAGATCTGTAACTATTTTAAAATTATGGCATTAGAGGAAGAACGATGGCTCATGGAAGCAGAAGTGGCAGAGACCATTTCCAATGATAATGGCAGTGGGACATCCTAATGGAGTGCAGGTGGTCGTCGTGGGTGACCATGTGGAGTGGATTGGTGGAACGTGTGCCAGCGGGATGGGTCGGGCCTAGTGGGATGGGTTGGACCTGGGTCGGACCCGGGGTGACCGGAGAAGGACTAGGGAACAATCAACCATGAGCCATAGTCACTCCAAATGCCTCGCAGCCACAAAATCTTGGGGCATGGTCATTCGTAGAGGCTATGAGGCAGCTGGACCGGGTGGTCGACCGCCACAGTCAGTGGACCGACCGTGCAGTTGCTCCACAGGCCCAGTGACTCCCTTTGAAATTTTCAAATGACCATAAATTTCAAACTGTATGTCCGTTTGATGAGATGTCTACGACGTTGAGACCCTGACAATGAGAAGGTACTTCTGAGATAATTTGGTGAGTTTTTATCTTGAAAAAATATAGTTTAAGAGATTTCCATTGGTCCTTTCCTTGAGGGTTCAACATGACATTACATCCACATTACCGGATTATAATCCCCTGTAGAGGCCAAGTCCTAATTAGAGTTATGGTATCCCTCCTTAGGACTAAAGTGATCATATATCACCCCTAGTGGAGTTTTGTGGAATTGATGTAACCTATGAGAGTAGGGAATTGGTCCTCCATCTAGAGGGCCACATAAGTAGGTTTAGTGGTATTCTCTGGGAAATATCCCTTATGTTATGATCCACATGAGTAGGGTTGTTGGTATTCCCTTAGTAGAATCCCCTAAGTTTTGGATTGATCTAGATTAGGTTAGTGTTATTATTTGGGTAGGATCCCCTCTTTGTGTATCATAATCTTCATTAACCAATGAATTATCTTTTGGTAGGGCCCAAATGAGCTAGAACACTTTGTGAGTGTCTCTGATTATATCATGGCTCTAGGAGTGAGATCTACTTGAATGATCATGCTTTAAGAAAAATCCTATGCCCGATAATTGGTTGTGGATTACCTTTAGACTTTGTGTCTTGGACTGAGTATATCTGGATATTCTTGTTATATGTTCTATTTACATACCCCATGTGGAGATGACTGATATTTCCTTTATGATATTTATTTCATGGTATTTCCTTTGTGGTATTTCATTCATGGAATTTACTTTACGGTTTTGGGATGTCCTACTGAGTATTGTTGTACTCACCAATGCATTAGATTTTCACACACGTGCCATGTCTTGTGACGATGATCGACCCTTTGATAGAGTCCTAGGTGGACCAGGACAAAGTAGTGCTTAGAGAGGCTGGACAAACGAGGTGGTCCTACGGTTCAGACAGTAGTCCCAATACTTATTTTCTTACTGGCTAGACATGTGGTTACAGACTCTTTTTGGCGGTCTTGTATTATGGCCCTGTTTAATTTCTCTACTTTCACTACTATACTCTGGTTGTGGGATATAGTAGTTTGAATTCATTGTTTATTTATTGTTTTTATATTTCAGTATTTTTGGATGGGATATGTGTGTGTGAGTACAAGTAATTTAGGCTAATCCCTCCCATTTATGGGATATTCTTACTTAGTGCTAGTCACCAGCCCTTAGCCTATTTGAGGAGGGCTTGGGTTAGTCATAGAATAGGAACCACTGGGATGGGTTGTTACACTGAAGATTATGTTCTCACCCCCACTCAATATCGACCTCCAATTAAAGATTATGTTGGATAACCAACACTATCACAACACTTCTACTTACCAAAGAATCCTTAATACATTCTTAAAAGATAAGATGGTCACTTAAATATAGGTCCATTGATGGAGGAAGACATGTGGAAGGCATGAAACTTTATGGGACCATCAAAATTCCCACTCCAAATTTTCTAAAAAAATTAGGAAGTTCCATTACAATAATTCCACATGATTCCAGATCAGGGTGAGAGAAGGGAATATGTCTTTGAGAACTGAAATTTATAATTTCTTAAAAGTAAATAAATCCATCAAAAATACAGGGGAAGAGTTCTAGATTGTTCCTAGTTGTATATAAATATATGAAAAGTCCAACTGTAAAGGGATCAATTTTTATCCATTCCTATAATTTGTCTAGTTCCATAATAACATTAGATTAATTATATCCATCTATATTTCATGTTTGTGTTTATTACCTCTCTTTTATCTTTGTTCATAGTGATCTCAAAACTCTATGATGGTAGAAAAATAACCATAGGAATTGATCTCAATGGAGGTAGTGGTTTATTGATCATTTTTATCACTTATATTTTTTGATTTTATGTATTTTTAAGACAGTGGGATGGGAGGAGTTTAATTTAATGATCTATAATCATATCCACATGTCTAAATGCTTATTTATTACTTATCCAAATTATTTATAGCTCTCTTTACTCATATTATCCAATTTATTATAGAATTTTTGGAGTTGATTGGTTAATAATATATGATGGGGTTGGGGTCTATGGAGGTGGATTATAGTGATTGTGGTTTTCCATCAACTGTTCACTATTGAGGTAGTGTAATCTGGTGTGCTAAGAAGATCTTCATGGTGGATTGGGTTTTCATAAACATATGTAGTGATAGGTGCATATAAAATAATATTGAGTTATCCATTTAATTAATTTAAGATAAAAAAGAATATAAATGAATGATTCCATGTAGGCAAACCAAGGTTTGGGCCCTTTATTCCCATCCTATGTTAGTTTATCTTGCATGAATTTAATTTTTTGAATACCACTACACACATCACTCCACCCCCTTGTTTACTTAATTACATTATTTTAATTCTAAATATACATAAATAGAGAAAATAAAATATAATATCACTGATTTTAGTATAAAAAAACTTTCAGATACAACCCAAGTTAACCACTAGCTGCACTATGAGTGTAACGACCCAAAATTTTATTCATAAAAATTCCTCTTGGTCTAATTAAATGACTTATTATGTAAAATGGTTATATAAAATATGGACTTCCTTGGTTTTATGTTTTTGGATTTCAAAATACCATTAAGAATTGTTACCGTTTCTAAGATAATCGTTGAAAAATGAGAAATTGATTAGTAAAAATATAGGGCTTCAACAAATCTAATTTACTTAGACAAAGGAAGCGATGTCCTTATATAGTATAATTGATCCATAAAAATCCCATTTTTCATATCTCATAAAGGATTTAGTGTCATTGGGATTTTCTCTTGACAAATCCCAAGCCAAGCTTCAATACGTTAAGCTTGAATGGAACCACCTACATGAGAAGTGGAAGTTGATAAAGATTACCACCTAAGTTATATTATCCGAGCCGCCCCAAGTGTCTCTCACCATCGCACACCATACCCTTAGGTACTATGCGGGGTTTTTAATGGGTTATGTAATAATACACTATCACTATGATTATGTGCATTATTTTTTTGTATAGAATATACATTCATTTTATTATTGTTACTTTGTAAATAGTTTTTAAAGAACAAATAGTATTTTTAGTTAATAATCAGTTAACAAATATATTTTGATGAATTAATGGATTTTATAATTAAATAATATTTTAATAAAATATTATTACTAGATTAATTTTTATTAAATATAAATGATCGTATATTTTTAATGAATACAATTGTAATTTTTTTTAAGGCTTGAAAACTGTTTTTGTCAAAACCCATGAATTTTAGATAAATGCCAGTTTTTATTTAAAAAGTAAAAATTCAGATATTTAGAAAATTATTTAGATACAATGAATATTTTTTTTGGAATCAGGACATCGAAATTATCCAACGGTGAATTTTTTATAATTTTCTGAGACAGTCAATTTTTTGGGTAAAAATTAAATACCATTTAAATATATAATGTGTTTTATGACATCATAATGACCCAATAGTGATGTAATAAAATACTATAAATGGTTTTTTCTTCCAATATATGTTTTAACTTTAAAATAATGTGATTTTAGGTTGGTTTTATTTATTTTACAAAGCTTTAGTGGACCCTCCAAGACTTATAAAACATTTTAAATTTTAAAATGATTTCCTTGAGAGTGTGACTAACCTCCACATAAGAAGGCCTAATATTTTAATAAGTTAGTCAATTATACTTATAAATTAATGTTTTCCACTCCACTTTTTCAAAAAACCATTGGCACAAACCATGGTATGGTTTGTGGTTTTGATTAGTTTAATGTGTGGTGTCCAAAACCTAAATAATAAAGAATTCCATCTCCTATCCTATATAAACCCACTCAATATCCTATTCCTCTTCACTCAAACCATTTGGAGCTCAACCAAACCATGACCTTATCTCTATATAATTTTCCTATGGTTCCTCAATCTCCCAAGAATCCTATCTCAAGCCTCTTCCAAGGCTTTGGGATCACACTTCCAAGTAAGATATTTTTTCCTCTCTCATTTTTTCCATGTTTCTTTATGTTTCTATACCCTTATATTTTCAATTAAAAATATTGGGGAATGATTTATAACCTCCTATATACATACCTCCTCATGTTTTAATGATGATATATCCCTTTCTCTCTCATTAATTTTTTCCAATGTACACCTGTTACCATGCCGAAATTTCTTAAGGGATTTCTTCCTTTATCATTTTGTCTAAATTTTATTATATTGTTATACCATTTTGTTTTCAATTAAAAATGTTGGGGTATTATTTAGAACCTACCCCATACTTCCCTCCTTATATTTTAATAATTATTTACCTCTTTATCTCTTATTAATTCTTCCCATGTACACCTGTTACCATGCCGAGATTCCGTAAGAAATTTCTCTCTTCTCATTTACATTAAAGCAATTATTTTGTATTATAAATCTAAATTCCATTAAATATGTTGGGAAATGTATATATATGACCCACTTACTGTAAATTTCATATAAATATGATGAGACACACCTTTCTCTCTCATCAACCATTTTTATGAATTCTTATGTCACACCGTTATGCTGCCTAAATTGCACCATGATTTTCTAAGACAAAGTCATTGTGTAGTGAATACCATGACCATTTATCTATCGAGCGTATACACCTTTATAAAAATTTACTTATTTATTATATATTTAAATGTATAAATTACACATTCATTTATTTTGGAATAAATTATTATGTTTAATGAATCCATCTTATATGATCCATGTGGAAGACTTATGCATCAAATGAAATGATTAAGAAGGGAGCCCCTTGATAGCATTCCAATGCATTGGGAAAAGAATAGAATCAGGATACATCAAGTACAATGAGGGTTTACTTATTCTAATTCAAGTGCAATGAGGTTTTACTCATGATCCATGTGCAATGAGCCATAACTCATGCTAATATCTTGTTAAATGTTGTTTCCACATTTCTATGTTATAATAATCATGCTATATCATGACTTTATATTCATGTTTTTGTTATGATCCATTGATATTCCTATTTCCTAACATGTACAATATTTTTCATGTTATGCCTTGTTTACTCCCTTACTGGGCTTTATAGCTCACTCTTTTCTAGTGCATGTCCTCAGGTTATCCCATGCAATGCTAAGTATGAAGGAATGTTGTGGTCATGTAAAAGAAGTTTTCAATAAAGATGTTGGGTTTTATGTTCTAAGTTGTTGTGTAATGTTCCTAATTTCCCAAGACACTATACCTCTTGATACCTAGAGTTATATTAATTGAAAGTTTATGTAATAAATCATGTTTATGTGTGTAATAAAGAATAATGTTGTTATAGTTGGTATCAAAGGATAAGTTTAGTTATTTTTGGGATCAAGATTAGAAAACCCTAGTGAAAGCCTTATGGATAAGACTAAGTATAATAAAAACATCCATAAATTTTGGTGAGTATTGAGTAAGTGGTTTATCAATAAAATTTATCCATGTCTGAATATGAGTAGGTAGAGGAGGCTCTGACACAGATTTATCTAGGGGTAAAACCCAAAAACACCGCTTTGATCTATACTCGAACAAGAACCGGTGTACGAAAAAGGGCCCTACTGTACTCTTGGTTACGAAACTCCCAAGGGATATGATTTTATAAATTCATAAGCTTAGTATGAACCATTATTAAGGGAATAAAAAAATGCCCCTAAGGATATATGTTGGTAAGTAGATCATGGATAACATATATTGAAGCTTATAAATTCATAAGTTAAGGAAATAAAAGTAATTTATAAGTAATTCGTTTTTGTATTTGGATTACCCTTTATGTGTTACCCCTAAATTTAATTTTATTCTAACCAATGGACAGTAATAGGAGGACTTTGACTAATAACCGATGCGAAGATCAATGTAATGACTGTTCTAATGGATGCCTAATCTAATGGGAGCGGGAATCAAAAACTTAGTCACGATACTCTCTCATTTAACTCAAGTTTTGAATATAAACATGGGTCAAGAGGAATTTTCAACCCCCCTAAGAATGAACAAGTCACAATCGAGAGCTTCATGATACAAAGGCCTCCTAATTTTAATGGATCATTCAATCCCTCAATTTACAAACAATGGGATCAACTACAATGAAAATATATTCTCCATCCTTCAGTGTTCTAAACAAGAGAAGGTTCTTATAGCTTCTTATCATATGGAGGGTGAAGCAGATCAATGGAGGACGTTGATCAAAAATACGAAGCTTGAGGAGGAGATTAAGGCGTTGGAATGAAGGATTTCTAGAAAATGTTTTTCAATAAATATTTTCCTCACACCATCCGACTTAAGATGGAAATGGACTTTTTTGAGCTCAAAAAAAAGATGAAGAATCCATCGGAGCATACGAGGAAAACTTCACAAGGCTTGCATGATACATCTTCAGCTTTGTCATTACCCTTGAATGAAAGGTTGACCGCTTCTTTGGTGGGCTAAAACCTTTCCTACGGAAATTCCTAGTGATCCGTAACTTCGAGAGATATGAGGAAATTGTTTGATGTGCCCTCAAGGTCAAAATGGAGATTAGTTAATCTCATGGGTATCATGGGGATAAGAAGTATATGGTGGAATTTAATTCTGGAGGCCTGATGGATAAATCCAACAGTTCTAAAAAATATAGCACCCCACTTTCCAAAGGTGCGGAAAGAATCACCCTAGAGATTTCCTGAAGGGGATGATGAAATGATTTAGGCGTGGAAGAGATGGGAACCTATCCATCAACTGTCAACAAGAAAAACCCGCGGCTCCAACAGAGGAGAGGAAAACTCCCTTAGACCCTCAACTCATTGTTCATTGCTTCAATTGCAAAGAACTAGGGAACTTTTCAAACCAGTGCCCTAAGCCATGGGGTTTTGGAGGCAACCAACAACCTCCAAGGTAGTAAGGGAGATATTTTTCTATCACTACCACCAAAGTGAACCCTGATAAAAAAGTGGTGATAGGTTCACTAGTTATTTATTCAAGAATATAGAATGTACTTTTTGATTCTGGTTCTACGCATTCTTTTATATCTCGAAAGTTTAGTAGAATAATCCCAAAACCATAAAAAATAATAGAACCAAATATATCAGTGAGAACAGCAAATGGGGAAATCATTGTATCCCATGAATATAAATCTTTCCCTATCATAATTTATGGTTTGAAATTCCTGGTGAATCTCATCATACTCCCTCTGGTGGAATTTGATTCAATTTTTGGGATGAGTTAGCTTTCCCTATAGAGATCCAACATAAATTTCCATGAGAGGGAAATCACTCTCCATATGAAGAATCGAATCCCGATTCCATACAAGTACAAGGAGTAGGATGAATTTTCTTTAGCACCATTATCTCAAGTTTGGACATTACTACCCTATGAGAACATGTATCTTGCTCAGTTGACTTATTACAAGGAAGAAACCATCCTTGAAGACATTCCTATTGTGATAGAATTTTCTGAAGTGTTTTTTGAGGAATTTCCTGGTCTTCCTCTAAGAATAGATGTTTAATTATCAATTGATCTTATACCTGGGGTGTTCAAAATATCCAAGACTCCATATAGAATGAATGTTGTGGAGCTAAAGAAATAACTATAGAAGAATCTGGATAAAGGGTTTATATTCCCAAGTGCTTTACCATGGGGTGCATCAGTTCTCTTAGTCAAGAAGAAGGATGAGTAAATTCCCCTTTACATTGATTATCATGAGCTCAAAAAAATCACAATAAAGAACAAGTATCCTATACCCTAAATTGGTGACTTTTTCGATCAGATACATGGAGAAAAATACTTCTCCATGGTGGATTTATGGTCAGGATATTACCAAGTAAGGGTGAAGAAGGAGGATATCCCCAATACTGCTTTTCGTATAAGGTACATGCACTATGAATTCATAGTAATGCCTTTTGGACTCACTAATGCTCCATAAATCTTCATAGACTTGATGAATAGAGTATATAGAGATTAACTCGACAAATTTGTTGTAGTCTTTATAGAAGATATTATAATATACTCTAAAACCAAGGAGGATCATGAGGATCATCTATGTACCATACTTGAGACCTTGCAAAAGAAGAATCTCTATAAAAAGTACAACAAATGTGAGTTATGGTTGAAGGAAGTCTCATTATTGGGTTATATCATCACAAGCAATGGGATATCTATGGATCCATCTAAGATAGCTACAATTGAGGGATGAATGAGTCCAACAACAGTGATGGATATCCATTGCTTCTTAGGGTTAGCTGGATATTATCGCCAATTTGTGAAAAATTTCTCAAGATTGTCCAACCCTCTTACCAAGATAACTCATAAGGGAGTAAAATTTTCTTGGAGTGATGAATGTGAAGATAGCTACAAGGAGTTGAAAAGGAGGCTTATCACTGCACCCATGATCACACTACCCATGAGTGGAGAACTTTTTGTGGTATTCAGTGATGCTTCGAAGAAGGGCCTAGGATGTGTGTTGATGAAAAATGACAAAGTCATTGCCTATGATACAAGGAAATTGAAAGTTCATGAGAAAAACTATCTGACACATGATCTAGAGTTGTCTTCAGTGATTTTCACTTTAAAAATTTGGTGGAATTACCTCTTTGGGGAAAACTGTGAAATATATATAGATCACAAATTCCTGAAGTATATATTCACACAGAAAGAGTTAAATATGCACCAACAAATATGGTAGATCTAATAAAAGACTATGAATGCTCAATCCATCACCACCCTGGGAAAGAGAACAAGGTGGAAGATGCTCTAAGTATAAATTATTCAATAATTATATCATTGATAATAATTGAAAAGGATCCAATCTTCTTAGATTTGATAAATATGGACACAGGAATCATAAAGAAAGGAACATCATCAATCCTTTCACAAATTATTGCTCAATTGTCTCTTTTGGAAAGGTTAAAGGATGCTCAAAAGGATTATGTGAGAATTAAGAAGAAAGTGGAAACTATCAGAAAAGGGAAATCCTCAGAGTTCAATACTAACGATGAAGGAATTGTGAGATTTGGGTCAAGAATATGTGTTCTATCAAATCTAGAGTTAAAGAAAGAACTTTTGGATGATGCACATAGTTTGAATTTCTCCATTAACCCAGAAAAAACAAAGATGTATTGAGATCACTAAGAGATTTATTGGTGTGATAACATGTATAAGGAGATCAATGAGTATACATCAAAGTGCCTGGTATGTCATCAAGTGAAGACTGAGAGGAAGAAGTCTAAGGGGATGATTACTCCATTACCCATACCATCATGGAAATATGATAACATCACCATATACTTTTTTCACTAGAATTCCAAATACATCCAAAGGAAACAATTCTATCTGGGTTGTTGTGGATCGTCTTACAAAGATTTCAAAATTCATTTCAATTCAAGAGGATTTCTCATTGGATAAACTCACACAAATATATATCAAGGAAGTAGTAAGGCTACATGGATTACCACTATCTATTGTATTTGATCGAGATCCAAGATTCATCTCTAAGTTCTGGAAGAGTCTTGAACATACTTTGAATACTGATCTAAACTTCAGTACAACTTATCATCCTCGAACTGATACCCAATCTAATAAGACTATCCAAACACTTGAGTACATGTTGAGAGCATGCTTAATGAACTTCAAAGGAGGATGGGATCAACATCTTACTCTGGTTGAGTTATCTTTTAATAACAGTTTCCTCTCAAGCATCCGAATGGATCCTTATGAAGCCTTTTATGGGAATAGTTGCAGAACTCCGACATGTTGGGATGAATTTGGGGAGAAAAAACTCCTAGGTCTAGAAATGGTCGAAGAAATGGTGGAGAAGGTTAAGACCATCAAGTAGCACATCAAAGATGCTCAGAGTCAACAAAATAGCTATGCTAATAATCATTGATGGGACCTAGATTTTGATGTTAGAGACATGGTATTCCTCTGCATAACACCGTGGAAGAGAGTTATGAGATTTTAGAAGAAGGGAAAGCTTAGTACAAGGTACATCAGACCTTTTGAGATCCTTGATCGCATTGGAGCAGTGGCCTATCGACTAGAACTCCCACCGAACCAATCTCAAGTACATGATGTATTCCATGTATCACTCTTGAGGAAGTACATACCTGACCCATCACATGTACTCAATCATGATGTGGTACCATTGGAGAATTCCCTCTCAAATGAAGATAAGTCAGTGAAGATCTTAGATCATAGAGAAAAATTTCTTTGAAATAAGACAATGCCCCTCATGAAAGTGTTATGGAGAAACCACAAGTTTGAAGAAGCAATGTGGGAATTGGAGGAAGTGATGAGGCAGAGTTACCCACATCCGTTTTAGTGTGGGAAAAGAAAATTTTGAGGGTGAAATTTCTTAAGGGGGGAAGATTGTAATGAACCAAACTTTTATTAATTAAAATTCCTCTTGATCTAATTAAATGTATTATTATGTAAAATGGTTATATAAAATATGTACTTTATTGGTTTTATGGTTTTGCATTTCAAAATATGGTTAAGAATTTTTACCGTTTCTAAGATATCCGTTGAACAATGAGCAATTTATTAGTATAAATATAGGGATTTATCAAATCCAATTTACTCAGACAAAAGAAGAGATGACCTCATCCGGTATAATTACTCCATATGGAGTCCATTTGTTGGAGCTTGAAAATGAGGTATCATCACGGGGCTATGCTCTTGACCAATCCCAAGCTGATCTTCAACACGTTAAGCTTGGACGGAACTGCCTACATGAGAAGTGGAAGTTGATAGATATTACCACCCGAGTGATGTTATCTGAGCCACCCAAAGAGTCTGTCACCATCACACAAAATACACTTAGGTCCTATGTGAGAGTTTTAAAGGGTTATGTAACAAGAACCAAGAACTGTGATTATGTGCGTTATTTTTGTATAGATAATATACATTCATTTTATTATTGTTACTTTGTAAATAGTTTTTAAAGCACAAATAATACTTTTAGTTAATATTAAATTAAGAAATATATTTTGATGAATTAATGGATTTTTGAATTAAATAATATTTTAATAAATTATTATTAGCAAATTAATTTTTATTAAATATAAATGATCGTATAATTTTTATGAATACAATTGTAATTTTTATTAAGGCTTGAAAGCAGTTTTTGTCAAAACCCATGATTTTTTTTATAAATGTAGGTTTTTATTTTAAAAGTAAAAATTCACATATTTAGAAAATTATTTAGAAAAAATGAATATTTTTTCGAATCAGGATGTTAAAATTATCCAACTGTGAATTTTTTATAATTTTTTGAGATAGTCGAATTTTTGGGTAAAAATTAAATACCATTTAAATATATAATGTGTTTTATGACATCATAATGACCAAATAGTGAAGTAATAAAATAATATAAATGGGATTTTTTTCTAGTATATGTTTTAACTTTAAAATAATGCGATTTTAGATTTTTTTTATTTATTTTACAAATATTTAGTGGACCCTCCAAGACTTATAAAACATTTTAACTTTTAAAATGATTTCCTTGAGAGTGTGACTCACCTTCACAAAAGAAAGCCTGATATTTTAATAAGTTTGGAAATTGGTCTTATAAAATAATTTTTTACACTCTAATTTTGAAAAAACCATTGGAAAAAACCATGGGATGTTTTTTGGTTTTGATTAGTTTAATGTGTGGTGTCCAAAACATAAATAATAAAGAATTCCCTATCCTTTCCTATATAAAACCACTCAATATCTCATTCCTATTCACTCAAACCATTTGGAGCTCAACAAAACCCTGCCCTCATCTCTCTATAATCCTATTAAGGTTCCCCAATATCACAGTAAGCCTTTATCAATCCTCTACAAAGCCTTTGAGATCACACTTCCAAGTAAGGGATTTCTACCTCTCTCATTTTTGTCTATAAATATTTATGTTGATGTACGCTTGTATCTTCTATTAAAAATGTTGGGGTATGATTTTTAACCTTCCCTATACTTCCCTATTTATTTTTTAATAATGAGATACCCATTTCTCTCTCATTAATTCCTCCCATGTACACCCGTTACCATGCCGAAATTCTGTAAGATGTTTCTTCCTTTCTCATTTTTGTCCAAATTGCATTACGTTGTTATACCATTTTGTTTTCAATTAAAAATGTTGGGGTATAATTTCACACCTCCCCATAATAACCTAATTATATTTGAATTATGAGAGACCCCTATTTATCTCTCATTAATGCCTCTAATGTACACCTGTTACCATGCTGAAATTCCGTAAGGAATTTCTCTCTTCTCATTTACATTCAAGCAATTATTTTGTATTATGAATCTAAATTCCATTAAATATGTTGGTAAATGTATCTATATGACCCCCATAATGTCAATTTCATATAAATATGATGATACACCCATTTACCTCTCATCAAACATTTTTATGAATTCTTATGTCACATTGTCATGCTTCCGAAATTACACCACGACTTTCCAAGCCAAAGTCATTATGTAGTGAATACCATGCCCATTTCTCTATCAAGGGTATTCACCTTTATTCACATTTACATATTTATTATAGAGTTTTTTAATGAATTCCACATTCCTTTATCATGTAATAAATTATTATGTTTAATGAATACATGTTATATGATCCATATGACACACTTATGCATGAAATGAAATGATTAAGAAGGGTGCACACTAATAGAGCTCAAATGCATTGGGTAAAGAATAGTATCATGATAAATCAAGTGAAATGAGGGTTTAATCATGATAATTCATGTTCAATGAGGTTTTAATCATGCTCTATGTGTAATGAGCCTTAGATCATGCTAATATCATGCTAAATGTTGTTTCCACATTTCCATGTTATGATAATCATGATATATCATGCCTTTATGTTCATGTTTCTCTTGTTCTCCATTAATATGCATATTTCATAACATCTAAAATATTATTTATGTTATAACTTGTTTACTCAATTACCGGGCTTTATAGCTTACCCTTTTCTTATGCATGTCCTTAGGTTATCTCGAGCAATCCTAAGTACGAAGGAATATTGTGGTCATGTAAAACAAGTTTTCAAAAAAGATGTTGGGTTTTATGTTCTAAGTTGTTGTGTAATGTTCCTAATTTCCCAAGACACTAGACCTATCGATCATCATAGTTGTATTTAGTTCAAGATAAAGTAATAAATCATGTTTAAGTGTGTAATAAAGATCAAAGTTGTTATAATGATAACTATAAATTGTTATTTATTTGAGTCCCATGATAGTTGTGCATCATATTGGTGAAATTAATGGTGATAATATCAATGTAAGGTTTATTTTGTTTCTCCTTATTATGTCTCCTTTTTTTTTTCATTTTACTAGTTTTTAAACTCACTGTCCAGGATTAATTTTCAAGGGGAACCATACTATGTTTGGACTAACAACACTCAGTTGTAATAAGTTGAATTTTATGATTTTATAGAATCAAAAATAAAAGTTATAAGAGAATAAATACATGAGATATGATAATAAATGGCCATGATTAGTGATTACCTCAAAAGAATCAATGAAAAATAGTTATAACATCAAGAAACAGAACCATTGCTTGAAAAAATTTCCCCACTAAGCATTCATATGAAATAAGTTGAGGTGGATGTGAAGGAAATGATTGAAAATCAACTAAATAAACCATACCAGCTACTTCTAGAGGAAATCACTAATTAATACATTCTGATATTAATGTGGGATATTAATAGTATTTAGATTCATTATAGAGTGATTTTTTAATATTTTACATGCCAAGTGATCATCCCATCTTCAATAATGAAGAATAAACACCCTTATATATATATATATCCCAAAATATAGAAGAGGAATCCAACACTAAGGTGTTATAATTTGAGGAATAGATGGAGGGGGTTGACTACTTGCCTCCACTGGTTACAATACATCGCTAAGATAACTATCAAAAGAGTAAGATATAATAGCCAAGCCTATTCAGGGGGATAATGTAACACCCCGAGATTTTATGAGATGTATTTTTTTAATTTATTTGATGTATTATATTGTACACTACACCAAGATTAGCTTATACTATATGCAACACCGTATTAGCTTGCAGTTTACACAACACTATTCTTGGCTCGTGTTACACACAATTTCAAGTTTTTTTTGTAGAAATTATTCTAAGCAACATTAAGTATAGATTTTGTTTAATGTATAAATGAAATAAGTTTTTATTATGTTATACACAACACCAAAGGGAGTTTTCACTACACACAGCCCTGACTTGGCTTACATTACACGCAATCACGACCTTCCTCGATAACGTGTGTAGTACGCAATACCGGGTTTCACTAAACAATGATATATTGTTATAATATTATTATGAACTAGATGTTATGAATAGTATTAACCACATTTTAAATTTAATAACATTATCATTCATCTTACACATTTTCTAGATCATGGTATGAGAACAAAATAAATTTTTCGGGTCAAATAAGTATTTTTCAAAAAATGCAGTTTTGCCGCCTTTTGATGGCACACCCACTTTAAATCTAGTTTTTGACATGTCTATAAGTTCAATTTGATAAAATAAAATTATTATTTGGAATCAAGATATAAAAATTTACTTTGGATAAAATTTTCATATTATTCTGATAACTTTCATATTTTAATGAATAGTAAAAACACGCTATATTTTAATTAAAAACAAATTTTTTCATCGTAATAATTTATATGGTTAAATTATAATATTTAATGGTTTTAAAGTATAAATAGAATATATTTTTAACATTTAATATAATTTATGTCATTATCATTGATTTTACATTGAATTCATAGGTAAAATCATTTCAATCTTTTGTAGTGTTTTAACTTTTAAAAATCATTTTCTTAACAATGAGATTAAATTTAAATTAATTTCTGAAACATCTGGGATTTGAATTTGGAAAAATAGATTCCATATTTGGAATCCGTAGGTCCAAATTATGTTAATATGCTACTTTTTATTTTTGGTCACTATGAATAGTAACTACGGTAAATTTTATTTGCCATAGTTAAAGGTAAATTAGGTAATTAAGGGTAAATATAATATTATAAAATTACCCTAACACTTGTATTAATATAATTGGATGATTAAATTTCGTCCTAAAAAATACTTGGATTGAAATGGAATCCATTTTAACCCACTTGGATGTGATTAAGACCTTTAATTTATTTTATTTAAAGGAAAGTGAAATATGTCTCACTCAAACTTTAATAATTAAAATATTTTTAATATAAGGTTATACAGAATATAAATTTTATTATAAATACTCATTTAAAAGATAATTTTTTTTTATTTTCTATGGTAATTTATTTGTAATTTTTAATAAATATTTAATTACCTTAATATCTTATACATTAATGATGCATAAATTATTTACTTGGTGAAAAATCAATAAAATAGTTTTTATTAAAGTAATAATACCCATTAAAATGCCGAAAAACTTGACCAAAACTTATTGGTCGAGTATATCTATACCATAAACATCCTAGGGTCTACTTGGGGACCATTTGGAGCCGTACAAAATAGATTAGGACATTTATATTATTTTATTTTAAATGATGTCAAAGCTGTCACATTCATAATTTAATAAATATAACAATTTATATGTTTTTATTATAAGATGATAAATTCGAGTAAAAATATTATTATAAAATAAATTATATTTATATTAATCATATTTTTTTAGTTTTAATTTTTATGCAACAAATAAGTATATTAAATAGTTATAAAAAAATGTTGTAGTAATTATTTCATTAAGAGAAATATCAAACAAATGGTTTTAAAAATATTAAAATAAATATTATATGAACTAATTAATGTTTTAAAATAAATTTATATATTGATATAAAAATTTAGGAGTCTATTAAATATATTTTTTAGAATATCTCCTCTGTGTGTATTTTATTTAAATTCAAATAAATGAATAGTGTCAAAATTGACACTATTGTTATTTTATAAAAATAACATATTATAAAATTGTTTAAAAATAAAAAAAATATTTAGAAATTATAAATTGAAATTTATATGGTCTAAAATGTCATAAAGTATATAATTATGTACAATTCACAACAAATAAGTAATTAATTATAACAATTTATAATTTAGAATATTATTACCACAAATAAAATTAAATAGATTAAATAAGGATAAATCAAGTTGATAAGGTTTAAAATAAACTTAAAACATGTCTAAATTTTATTGGTTGATTATATTTCAACCCTATATCATCTCATATTATAATTGAGTCATTTTTTGGAGGTTTTTAAGTGGTTTTTGAATTTATTATAAATTAATATTTTTGAGGTTTCCAAAGGGGACCCTCTCCTCCCTTATAAAAGGGCACCTCATCCCTCTCCTCTTTACACAATTTGAGCCTTCAAGCTCGGCCAAACCCTGAAAATTTATCTTATCAACCTATCTAGTTATATCATATAGGTTATGGTATTCTCAAAAGACCAACTCTAGTTCCCTAAGAAGAAGTTTAAAAGAGGCACGTCGAAGAAGAGGTAATCTCTTCAACAGATTCTTTCAAGTTTCTTTGTTATTATACTTACTATTATTTAGTTTTTTAATTATAAAGTAATAACATAAGTATTAATTATATACTGATATGTTATAATAAATATTAAACAACCCCATTTCACCTTCTATCCATCCTACGAAAAATGAAATCACCGCGCGTGCGTACGTACGAAATACCGTCTCCACGCTGTGGTGTAATCTGTTTTCCACCACCACCTTACATGGATGGGTATAATGGTGTAAAGAATAACTATATATGGTTATTATAACATGATACTAATTATTATATATAATATCATCCACTCCAATTCCATTCAATAATTATGGGAATGATATCATCGCTCGTGCGTACATACAGATTACCGTCTCCACACTGTGATAAGATTCATTCTCCATATTAACCATTCAAGAATGATTATAAATTATATATAATAAGTAATAATTACATATATGACATAATAATTCTACTAGATTTATGTAAATATATATTTCATTTACTTCCATTCAATTTAATAAGGAAACGAAAACAATGTTCATGCGTACGTATGACTTACCGTCTCCATGAATGGTGTATTTCATTCCATTTATCGATCTATTATATATATATATTATATTCTGAATATATATTATATATAAATCATGTTTTAAATTATTTAAGTAAGTAAATCATGATGTAAGTAATGATATCAATAACAACAATTCCAAACACGTACGATAAATGAAACGATTTTACCCAAAATGCTGCTTTAACATGGAATTGATAAAAGAACGGGTAATATAAAGTCATAAGTGAGTCATATATGATATCATAAATATTATTATGATTATATTAAAAGTTAATAATATGTTTAAACCCACTATAAATATGTTTCTGACACGTACGGAATAAATTGGACCAAAGGTAAGAGATTATTTTGTCTCACTTTTATTTCTGTGAGACATATGCCTTAATCACCATAAATTTCTTTTGTATAGTGTTTATGCTTCCCATGGATGTTTTATGATTTTTATTATAAAGGATATGATATTTAAATATTCATGTAATTTTATTTATTTTATGACACATATGATTTCACCGATCATAAATGGTAAGGGATAATTATTCCAATCTCATTCTTATCCAGGATTGTTTATTCATAAGTATTTACTAGGGTTATGTTTATCATCCATGTCCATGTTTTATAAAAATGTTTTCATAAAGTGTTTACTATTCTTAAATATATGTTTAAAGTCATTTTCCCATTTTTTTGACTTTTACCACATTTTATGGAAGAAATATTTCTTTTCTTTACCATTCAAGGTACTTTTTGACATTTCTGGAAAAAGTACGAGAAGAATGTTTTTTAACTTATACAGAATGAATGGATTTTTACAGTTTCATAACGCCTTAT
Organism: Viscum album; assembly: GCA_963277665.1. Classification (NCBI taxonomy): domain Eukaryota; kingdom Viridiplantae; phylum Streptophyta; class Magnoliopsida; order Santalales; family Viscaceae; genus Viscum; species Viscum album. Next base: position 570,285,788 of record OY728158.1, on the reverse strand, counting down.
TTTCATGAAGCTTACTCTATATGATTTCATGATTATTTTACACAAAATCCTTTTCTTTTAAAACTAAATGACATTTTGTGAAAAGATAAATGATTTTGAAGAAGAAAGGATATTTTCCTCAAGAATTCATTTCAAGTGTTTTATCAAGAATATTTTCCATCTATGATGACATTATTTAATATGGTCATGTTTAAATTATAATGTCCCTATTATTAACATGGTTTTATTTTGTTTAGGATGAAATGATATCCATTTTTTATATGGATTATGTTATGATGGGATGATGTTTATGAAACCCATTTTATTCTTTGGGTTATGATGAATGATTCATGTTTATTTTGTGGCACATGTAAGAATTATTTCATTATGAGATGGGTGGGACCTATATGTAACTTCAATGCACTAGGTAAAGATTTATATCTAATGAGATAGACATGGCTGGAACGACGATTAAATCCGGTTCAGTAATACAGGGCTCGAACAGAAAGTAAACCCAGTTCAGTAATAGACTTTGTCCACTATGATGGTCTTGGAAACAATGCATTGGATACTATGAAAATAATAACATGTTCTTAATGGTTTCCATAATTACATGTTTTATTCCCATGCTATTTTATCATGATTTATATTATTTTATGATCTATGCCTTATGTACAACAATGTTTTATGTCATTGCTCATGATTTTGATGTTTAAATTTTATTTTCATGTTTTTACGTTCAAATGTTTATGGATTGTTTGATGTTCTCCATGTTTACCCTTAATGAGAATTTGAGATCACCCTTTATATGTTTTCTTTTCCCCATGATATAAGGAACTATTTTAGGTAATAAAACTAAAGGGGAAGATCTTTATGGGAGATATTGATGATCTTTCACCATGATTAGAATATTATGTTCCAAGTTTCCAAAGACAATAAACTACTACAGTCCTTGGGTGTCTGTTTTTGTTATGTATTAATTATTAGGAAAAATTAATATAATTTCCATGTATGTAAAGCTTGGGTATCTATATTTCGTATCAGAGGAAATGTTTAGTTAACCTTTGGAAACTAGGATGTGAAAACTTTAGTGAGATCCCTAGAGATATTTCTAAGGAATGTCTAGGGTTGTCCCTAAAGATAAGTATACATATAGGTTATAGTCCTAGAATTACGGTAAAAATATTAGAATTAAACCTAATATGTTATATATTGAAGGTACTCTCCCTTTATTATGTTGTTTTCCTAGAATGATTTTTGCCTCTCACACTATTCTTTTTGGGTTTTAGAAAATGGCTGGAAATAGGAAGATTCATGTTAATAGAGAATATAATGGACAATGGAATGATATTCTTCATGAGCTACCAAATGAAATGGTATTTGGAAGGAGAAACATCATTATTATGCCTAATTATCAATATCATAATATGATCAATAATCTCAACTTTGGTAAGATTCTTGACTCAGCTAATAAGAGAAAGATGGATTTTCATGATGATCATAGAGGAAAGAAGTTCAATTTCCCTCATGTAAGTCATGTGGGAAGAGGTATCAAGGAGAATGTTTTAAAGGAACTGGAAGATACTTTGGGTGTGGAAAATAAGGACACAAAGCTAGTAATTGAAAAGGAAAAGGTTCAGTTAACACAATGGAAAATGATAATGATATTGCTAAGACATCAACAACAGTTAAATGTTTTAAACGTAGAATGTATGGGCATTATGAAAACTAATTCCCTAAGGGAAAATCTTATAAATATAATCATCACGGTCGCATGGGTAGTATTTATGTTGATGATGATGAAGACACTACAAATGATATATGAGATGAAAGAAGTGTTGAGGAATAAAATGATGAAGCTCGGTCAATGGTTTGAGAAGGTAGTGGAATGATTGCATGTTTATCAAGAATAATGAATGGTACTATGGTATAAAGAAAAATCTAAGGATTGTTACACTGTTGTCTTTCCTTGAGTATTTGAAAGTATATGATGAATGGTACTGGTAACCATGAAAAGTGATTGAAATATTTTTTGGAAAGTAGATGCTATGCGCATAATGAAGGGATAAGGAGAAAATAATATGTTTGATAGTATTAATGAGCTCATTACTGATATAAGGACAAAGTGAAATCATGGTTTGAATATATATAAATTTTGGGATTTTGGTATGTATAAAGAGTTAACTTTTGACAACATTCATGTTTTCACTAAGGTTCTATAGTAATTTATATTTCAATAGAATACATGATTAAGGTATTCACGTGTTTGGAATGTGACCAACATGATATATCTTATGATATACGGGGGATAAATGATGGTATTCACATGCTTGGTAGATAAAATCTCTAGTAATATTTTTCATTATATTGTGAGTTTGGACAGAGGTATTTTGGATAAGCCTAAAGATTGGAAATGGATTATGTTGGACATAAGATAATATTGTTTAAGGATAGAACCTTTTTTTCGATATTCTTTTTTGGAATGTTATAATACTATAGTTTTAGAAAAAAGACAACCCGTAGGATGGGTGACAACCCATCACGTCGGACAAGGTTGCAGAAATTGAACCCATAACTGAAGTGCGATAGAACTTTATTGCCTACCACTGGCCTATAAGAAGTCCCTAGTTAGTAGAAATTAGTTTCATTTTATTAAGTAGTATGATAGTTGGAGTATAAGTCCATTTTTGGAATCATATATGGTTAATCTCACCATAATATGGACTTATGTATATAAATTTTTCTAACCTTATGTTTGAGACAGATGGAATGACCAATCATTCTATCTCATGATCTACTAACACTTCACGGAAGACAAATTCAACTTCATTTCTTTAAGAGATGAAGTGGAAATTGCTCAAGGAACAAACAACAGTGAGATTGTACCAAAATCAAGTAAGTATTTCTTTTAATTCTTCAAAATTTGGGAAATGATCTTGAAAACGAAAAATTTTGTCCTAGTTCCCTCATATCTGATGAATTATATGGTACCTTAGATCATCAAAAATTTATGGCTTTGTGATTGTTGGCCTTTTCAAAGCCATGTCCTCTACCACTCTTCATTAGAAGTTGATGGTTATATTTCTCTTCTATATCCATATTTTGACCTATGTGGAAACCCAGTGATGAGTTAATTTGGGTAACCGTTACATTTCTTACTTCATATTTTAAAATTAATTTTTATTATTCCTTTCTATAATGTGGGTTTCTATGAATTAAACTTTCAAGTAGTAAACGATTTATAACCCCAATGAATTTTGAGGGAGAAATTCGTTTTAAGGGGGTAGAATGTAACACCCTGATATTTTATGAGATGTATTGTTTTTAATTTTTTTGATGTATTCTATTGTACACTACACCAAGATTAGATTATACTATACGCAACACCGTATTAACTTGCATTATATGCAACACTATTCTTGGATCATGTTACACACAATTTCAAGTTCATTTTGTAGAAATTATTCTACGCAACATTAATTATAGATTTTGTTTAATGTATAAATGAAATAAGTTTTGATTATGTTATACGCAACACCAAAGGGAGCTTGCACTACATGCAGCCCTAACTTGGCTTGCATTACACACAATTGCGACCTTCCTCTATAGCGTGTGTAGTACGCAATACCGGGTTTCACTAAACAATGATATATTTTTATAATATTATTATGAACTAGATATTATGAATAGTATTAAAAACAATTTAAATTTAATAACATTATCATTCATCTTACACATTTTCTAGATCATGGTATGAGAAAAAAATAAATTTTTCGGGTAAAATAAGTATTTTTAAAAAAATGCAGTTTTGGCGCCTTTTAATGGCGCACCCACTTTAAATATAGTTTTTGAAATTTTTATAAGTTAAATTTGACAAAATAAAATTCTTCTTTGGAATCAGGATATAAAAATTTACTTTGGATAAAATTTTCATATTATTCTGATAACTTTCACATTTTAATGAATAGTAAAAACACGCTATATTTTAATTAAAAACAACTTTTTTCATTGTAATAATTTATATAGTTAAATTATAATATTGAATGGTTTTAAAGTATAAATATAATATATTTTTACCATTTAATATAATTTATGTCATTATCATTGAGTTTACATTGAATTCATAGGTAAAATCATTTCAATCTTTTGCAGTGTTTTAACTTTTAAAACTCATTTTCTTAACAACGAGATTAATTTTAAATTAATTTTTGAAAATTATGTGATTTAAATTTGGAAATATGGATTCAATATTTGGAATCATTAGGTACAAATTATGTTAATAGGCTACTTTTTATTTTTGGCACTATGAATAGTAACTATGGTAAATTTTATTTACCATAGTTAAAGGTAAATCAGGTAATTAAGAGTAAATATAATATTATAAAATTACCCTAAAACTTGTATTAATATAATTGGATGATTATATTTCATCCTAAAACATACTTGGGTTGAAATGGAATCTATTTGAACCCACTTGGATGTGATTAAGACCTTTAATTTATTTTATTTAAAGGAAAGCAAAATATGTCTCACTCAAACTTTAATAATTAAAGTATTTTTAATATAAGGTTATAAAGAATATAAATTCGATTATAAATACTAATTTAAAATATAAAATGTTTTTATTTGTTATGGTAATTTATTTGTAATTTTTAAGAAATATTTAATTACCTTAATAGATTATAAATTAATGATGCAGAAATAATTTACTTAGTGAAAAATCAATAATATTGTTTTTATTAAAGTCATAATACCCATAAAAATGACCAAACACTTGACCAAAACTTATTGGTCAAGTCTATCTATACAATAATCATCCAAGGTTCTACTTGGGGACCATTTGGAGTCGTAGAAAAGAGATTAGGACATTTATATTATTTTATTTTAAATGATGTCAAAATTGTCCCCTTCATAATTTAATAAATATAACAATTTATATGTTGTTATTTTAAGATGATAAATTAAAGTAAAAGTATTATAAAACACATTATATTTATCTTCATCATATTATTTTATTTTTAATTTTTATGCAACAAATAAGTATATTAAATAATTATACAAAAATGTTGTAGTAATTATTTCATTAAGAGAAATATCAAACAAATGGTTTTAAAAATATTAAAATAAATATTATATGAACTAATTAATGTTTTACACAAATTTTCTAGATGAATATGACATTTTGGGAGTCTATTAAATATTTTGGTTAGAATATATCCTCTGTGTGTATTTTATTTAAATTCAAATAAATGAATAATGTCAAAATTTACACTATTGTTATTTTATAAAAATAACATATTATAAAATTGTTTAAAAATCAAAAAAATATTTAGAAATTATAAATTGAAATTTATATCGTCTAAAATGTTATAAATTATCCAATTATGGAAAATTAACAACACATAATTAATTAATTATAACAATTTAGAATTTAGAATATTATTACCACAAATAAAATTAAATAGATTAAATAAGGATAAATCAAGTTGATAAGGTTTAAAATAAAATTAAAACATGTCTAAATTTTATTTTTTGATGTTATTTAAACCCTATATAATATCATATTATAATTGAGTCATTTTTTGGAAATTTTTAAGTGGTTTTTGAATTTATTATAAATTAATATTTTTGAGGTTTCCAAAGGTGCCTCTCTCCTCCCTTATAAAAGGGCACCTCCTCCCTCTCATATTTACACAATTTTGAGGCTTCAAGCTCGGACAAAACCTTCCAATTTCTCTTCTAAACTTATCTAGTTATATAATAGAGGTTCTGGTCTTCTCAAAAGACCAATTTTAGTTCCCTAAGAGGAAGTTTAATAGAGGCACGTCGAAGAAGAGGTAATCTCTTCTATCGATTCCTTCAAGTTTATTTCTTCTTATACTTCCTCTTATTTAGTTTTTTTATTATAAAGTAATAACATCAGTATTAATTATATACTGATATGTTATTATAAATACAGAACAACCCTATTTAACCTTCTATCCATCCTACAAAAAATGAAATCAGAGTGCCTGCGTACGTACAGAATACCGTCTCCACGCTGTGGTGTAATCTGTTTTCCACCACCACCTTACATGGATGGGTATAATGGTGTAAATAATAACTATATATGTTTATTATAACATGATACTAATTATTAGATATTATATCATCCACCCCAATTCCATTCAATAATTATGGGAATGATATCATCGCTCGTGTGTACGTACGGATTACCGTCTCCACGATGCGATGTGATTCATTCTCCATGTTAACCATTCAAGAATGATTATTAATTATATATAATAATTAATCATGAAATATATTAAATAATAATGATACTATATTTATGTATATATATATATCATTTACTTCCACTGAATTTAATAAGGAAACGAAAACAACATTCATGCGTACGTACGGTCTACCGTCTCTATGAACGGTGTATTTCATTCCATTTATCGATCTATTATATATATATTATATTATGAATATATATTATATATAAATCATGTTTTACATTATGTAATTAATTAAATCTTGATATAACTAATGATATCAAGAACAACAAGTCCAAACACGTATGATAAATAAAATGATTTTATCCAAAACGCTGCTTTAAGATGGAATTGACAAAAGAACGGGTAATATAAAGTCATAAGTGAATCATATATGATATCATAAATATTATTATGGTTCTGTTACAAGTTAATAATATGTTTAAACCCACTATAAAGGAGTTTCATACACATACGGAAGAAATTAGACCTAAGGTAAGAGATTATTTAGTCTCACTTTTATTTCTGTGAGACATATGCCTTAATCACCATCCATTTCTTTTGTATGGTGTTTATGCTTCACATGAATGTTTTATGATTTTTATTTTGAAGGATATGATATTTAAATAATCATGTAATTTTCTTTATTTTATGACACATATTTTAAGAAGCCTATTTTTTCTATAAAAGACTTTGGAATATTCTTGATATTATTCTAGAGCAGTGCTTTCAGACAGCGTGCGATTCCGAGCCCCGATGTGGCCAGAAATAAATTTTCAGTGCGTTCATAATGGGCACGCAAAATAAATGGGATAACTCCTAAACGGTGCTTCAAATTAGAAATTTGAGTGTACGTATGGGTCCGAAATGGGGTTTTTACCCTAGGAACGACATAAAACATATCGGCGCGGGACATTGGGACCCCTCGCCCGTTAACAGAACATTAAATGGATAAATAAAATAATTAATTTATTCGTTTAATGGTTAAACTAAGGTATCTCTTAAACGGTTGCTCAGATAGGAAAAAAGAGGGCATCGTTGAGTCCGGAGCGTGCTGTTTACCCTATAAGGGGTATACCTTTCGCGGGCGCGGGCCTTCTGTGAAAAATGCCACTAGGGGAGTTTTTGTAATTTAGCAGCCTCGAGCGTTAAGTTTTATAACCTTAAAACGGAGGATCGAATTAAAATTCTGAGACCTCTGTTGTGCTCAGGAGGTGGTGTTTTCCCTAGGGGAGGCTTAACCTCGACCCCGTCAAGAGTTTCAAAAGCGGGTTAATTTAGAGGTTTAAATTAATTAAAATTTTATTTAATTTTTCCTTTATTTAAACCTTAACCCACAACCCCATTCACCCCTTCTCCATTTCTATGGCATAGGAACTCTTGAGCAACCAAGGAATTCCTCTCCTCTCCTCCATCCCTCCAGCAAGGCAGTGACGGCTCCGGCGGATCGTCGCGAAGCGTTGGGATGCGCCCCGACAGGTAAGAGTTTTCGTTTTGCGTTTTAATTTTTGAACCCCCCTCTTTCAAGTTTAATTATGAGTCGAATTTTCCATTTGATCGTCGAACGAAGCCCATAAATGCATAGACCTTTTTCTGAGCTATCTGACACACTTATCGGAATTGAAATCCAAGTCCCGAGGCGATCACAATCGTCCAGCGAAGTTTCAGAGTGTGATGGGTGTTTTTCGGTGAGGATCTGACCTTTCGAGGTAGTGGCGGCGGTCCGAGGTACCGGTGGCGGTCCGAGTCGGCGGTGGTGGCACGACCAGTCTTCAGCGGAGGCGTCTGGGGCTCGTGGTCGAGCGGAGGAGGTAGATGCAGGGAGGGCGTCGGCCGAGCGAGCGAGCTCCTTAGGGCGGAGGCAGCCGAGGTCAGGCAGCCGGGTGAGCGCAGAGGTGCAACAGGCTCTCAGTGAGGTCGGTCGGCAGCAGGGCGAGGCGGTGTCTGCCGGCCGTCACGGTCGAAGGGAGCCCGAGGCCGGCCCTGGACGTGCAGAGGGAGCCAGTACCCGCGCTGCGTGGGTCCTACGGGCACGTCAACGAAGACCGACCGAATGGCCGGTCTGTTTGGAGAAAACTGGACCCACTCGGGTCCGATGCTACTGGGTGGGCCGCGGCTAGTGGGCTGTGGTGAACTGGACCGGACCCGCGGCTAGGCCGCGGGCTGGTGGTCCAGACTGGGCCGGCCAGGGTGGACTGGCCCAGTTGGGCCCCTTGCATTCCAGGGGCCAAAATTCCTAAACGGCGCGTCCGTTTGACGTGCCGTCTGCAGCTGCAGGTCCGTGTTAACAAGACAGACGTTTTGAAGTATGTTTCGGGGTTTTTGGGTTTTGTACCTGACGACAGGTGCCCTGAAACTTTTTACTTTAATAATATTAAATTATTATTAAAGTCACGATAGACGTGGCTCGCGATCCGGATGTCTGTTTGTCATGCCGTCACAGGCGTGGTGGCCTAGAGTTGAGACTGTCCTTCCAAGGTCGGTTCGGAGCCTTTTCAGGTTGGTTTCGTTGCTCGGTGGCACAAAACGCTAAATATGAATAATTAATTAATTAATTAATTGTGGTGTGGGACCTAACTTCTGCTTGGGATGTCTGATTTGAGCACCGTCAGCAGCGTTGGGACCCTGGTGCCGAGAAAAAGTTTTCCAAAGGGTTTTCAAGCGTTGAAACCAGAGTTTAGGCATGGGCCCCACGGCCTATCTTTTGAGCTGCGAGCCGTGTTTCACAAATTTTTCATCGGACGCCCGTTCGGTGTGTGCGAGCAGTCAATTCTGAGTGTTTTTCTAAGGGAATTGCAATGGCGCAATCCACCCGCTTTAATTCCGCATGGTAGTGTGGGCCCCACGAGGGTCGTTTTGGGAGTTGGCGGTTATTTCCATCTTCTTCACTGGGTGTCCGATTCGGACAAGTGGATAGTCAATCTTGTGTACTTTTTCGCGAGGATTGCAACGATGCGATCCGTTCGTAGTGCTTCAGGACCGAGATGTGGGTCCCACAAAGCACCGCTTGTGTGCGGTACGGTGAAACACATCTTTTTCTATAGATATCCATTGCACTCAAGTGAGAAGTCAAATTGACGTGCCTTTCCGAGGAGATCGCAGTGGTGTGATGCACCTGACTGTTTTCGGGACTGAGGCTCAGGACCATGGGACGCTGTTCGGGCGTAAAGCTGTGTTGGAGACTTTTCCGTCGGATGTTCGTTGGAGGCGAGTAAATAGTCTATCTCGCATGTTTTTCCGCAAGTATTACAACGGTATGATCCGTTTGGATGTGTAGAGACTCTTTCATGATCTCATTAAATGTAGAAGCATAAAAGGTGCTCCGGTGGCAGTTCTTCTTGCTGTGTTCGGAAGTGAACCCTTGGAGTGAGATCGCGTTCACTCCTATGTGAGTGAAGTTGATGTCTAAAGAGATATGGTTGGCCATGCTAGGGACATGGAGTAAGAAGGTTGGTGAAACTGTGTTTATGCCTTTTTGTGTTGGCATTGGGTGCCATGTGCACGATAGCCCTTGGGCTAGAAATGTAGTATACACTGGGAGTATATGGGAATGCTTGGAGGTACATGTTATAGTTTGTACCTGAAAACGTTTGTGTGATTGGTTTAGAGATGAGTTTAGACCATATATTGGGTGGGCCCCATGTGTGCGTCGAGTTCTTCTTTACGTACCTTTGACCTCTTACGATGCAGAGATCTCTTCTGTTAGTAGTGTTTAAGACCAGCAGGGTTGAGTGGGTCCCCCTGGTCCTCTTCTTGATGGTTTGGCCGGTAGAGTTGTTTGGGTTCCCCTGTTTCTTCAACTATGAGGGGTTTCAGTATCACGTCCCTTTCACCGAACTACGACATCATTTAATACTATGTGTTTTGGTTACTAGTGAGGTACCATCCAGCAGGGATGGCCAGTGCGGTACCATCCAACAGGGATGGCCAGTGGTGTACCATCCAGCAGGGATGGCCAGTGCATTACCATCCAACAGGGATGGCCAGTGGGGTACCATCTAGCAGGGATGGCTAGAGAAGATCCAGGTTTATCTCCAGCGGGGCTAGGAAGTGGTCCCTGATGACAGTTCCAGGCCTCCCTCCAGCGGATCACCCTTTCATGGGGCTGGGAATTAGGACCCATCAACAACTTTTTCCAGGTCTCCCTCCAGTGGATTACCCTTTCGCGGGGCTGGGCAGTGAGAACCCATCGACTTTGAGAAGACCTCTTGACTGTGTGACAATGAAAAGGTGTGGATTGACGCTCCCCCAGAACTCTCAAGTACGAGGGGCGATTTCCCCACCGAGATGCGTCCTTGTGACACAACCTAAAACCATGCGAGCGAGTCAGTGCCGCCCAAAGAGAATAATGTCAAGGTGCGGTGATTTGATCCCCTTGACTTGCAGTTCGGGGTATGTGTATGGATACTGGGCATCGATGATGTTTACTTCTGGGAATCTTGGCTACTCACTTTCTTGGGCTGAGCTACGGGATGGATATCCCCTTATGATCTTGTTCAAGTTTCTTGACAGAGCATATATATATGTATACCTTGTTCCAGTACCCACTTCTTGGGTTTTGGTTACTCTCCTTCCAGGAGAGGCGAAGATGCGTGGGGTATGCCACATGCTTTCCGTGTCTATCTTCTCATGGTTGGAAAAGTCTACTCTCCTGCTATAGGTAGAAAAGACTCGACGAGAAGTTCATATTCTCACCGTATCTAACTCCTTGTGTTTGGAAGAGTCTAATTCCTTCCTCTTATTGGGTTGAGCTGTACTCTTTACTGCACTCATGATCGTACTCCTTTACTTTTCCTTGTTTGATGTACTGCTCACCTCTTCAGTACATCCTTTTTTTATCCCTCGAGCCTTCGAGGCATACTACTGAGTATTTTAATACTCACCCTTACTTGGGATTTTCCCACACTTGGTGTGCCCTTACAGATGATAGACAGGTTGGTTATGAATTCAGTAGAGCTTAGGAGTTCGGGAGCTTGGACTGTGTGCGGTGGTCGTAGTCGGGTTCCAGGTGTGGGACTCTCCCAGCTGTTTACTTTTGTTTACCTGTTGCCAGGTTGTGGCACTTTTCTAGCTAGGTGTGTGTTTTACCCTTTTTCTTTTCAGTTTAACTTCATCTTTTACTTTGTACTGTTTAGAGGTCGATTCAATTTTGTGGTTGTTTATAGCAGTTAGTACTTTACTTTACTTTTTTACTCTGCACTTCTGCATTGAGTGGGCTGCATGTGTGTATACAGGTACTTAGAAAAAGGCCTCCCTGAGTTGTTTAGCCTTCGGCGCTTGTCTCCAGCCCCTATCCTATGGAGGCGGGCTTGGGGTAGTTTTGGCTCGAGCCCGTGTAGGGTCGGGTCATGACACGTATTATTTCATTGATCATAAATGGTAAGGGATAATTATTCCAATCTCATTCTTATCCGGGATTGTTTATTTATAATTATTTACTGGGGTTATGTTTATCATCCATGTCCATGTTTTATAAAAATGTTTTCATAAAGTGTTTACTATTCTTCTATATATGTTTAAAGTCATTTTTAACCTTTTTTTGACTTTTACCACATTGTATGGAAGTAATCTTTCTTTTTTTACCATTCAAGGTACTTTTTGTCCTTTCTGGAAAAAGTACGAGAAGAATGTTTTTAACTTATACGGCATGAATGGATTTTTACAGTTTCATAACGCCTTATTTTCATGAAGCTTCCTCTATATGATTTCATGATTATTTTACACAAAATCATTTTCTTTTAAAACTACATGGAATTTTGTGAAAAGAGAAATGATTTTGAAGAAGAAAGGATATTTTCCTCAAGAATTCATTTCAAGTGTTTTATCAAGACTATTTTCCATCTATGATGACATTATTTAATATGGTCATGTTTCAAGTATAATGTCCCTATTATTAACATGGTTTGATTTTGTTTAGGATGAAATGATATCCATTTTTTATATGGATTATGTTTTGATGGGATGATGTTTATGAAACCCATTTTATTCTTTGGGTTATGATGAATGATTTATGTTTATTTTGTGTCCCATGTAAGAATTATTTCATTATGAGATGGGTGAGACCTATATCTGCCTCCAATAATTGTGTAAAGATTTATATCTCATGAGATAGACATGGCTGGAATGATGAGTAAATCCGGTTTAGTAATATAGGGCTGGAACAGCAAGTAAACCCGGTTCAGTAATGGAATTTGTCCACTATAATGGTCTTGGGAACAATGCCTTGGATACTATGAAAATCATAACATGTGCTTAATGGTTTCCACAATTACATGTTTTATTCCCATGATATTTTATCATGATTGATGTTCTTTTTGATATATGCCTTATGTACAACAATGTTTTATGTCATTGCTCATGATTTTGATGTTTAAATTTTATGTTCATGTTTTTACGTTCAAATGTTTATGGATTGTTTGATGTTCTCCATGTTTACCCTTACTGAGCATTTGATCTCACCCTTTATTTGTTTTCTTTTCCCCATGATATAAGGAATAGTTTTAAGTAAGAAAACTAAAGGGGAATATCTTTACGGGAGATATTGATGATCTTTCACCATGATTAGAAGATTATCTTCTAAGTTTCCAAATACACTAAACTACTATGGTCCTTGGGTGTCTATTTTTGTTATGTACTAATTATTCAGAAAAATTAATGTAATTTCCATGTACGTCATGCTTGGGTCTCTACAGATAATATACAATTAAAATAATAATTATTTGACATAATTAAAGGTTAATTGAGAATTAAATCCATTTTATATAAATTTATTGGCTCATCCAACCAATGGGGTGACTTAGATATTGAGGATAAATAATATAAACTTGGTGAGAATCATAGAGGAGAGTGACCAGTTTCTTTTCATAAAGAAATAGAACTAAAATATTCTATAAATAAAGTAGAAAAATCATATTTAAATTCATCCTTTTTAAGTCTATTCAATTTTAATTATTCAAAAAATCCACTATTTGTGCTACTGATTCATAAATAATGAAGGAGGGACTAAAGAATGAAAAGGGGAAAATACATAGAATAGGTGGAATGCTTCTGAGAAGAAAAGGCCAATGAAATTCACTATTTTGACTTATCTTCCTTATTTTACATGGTTGAAGTGGATAATTAAAAATAGGTGGGTCCCAAGAGAACCTTAGATTAATTTCCATAGGAACAAAGATGATAATCCTGTGAGCATAGTTTCATATATGAAGGAATTTCATGTGGTGGTTATTACCATATAAACTCAACCCACCATTTGATTATGGATAACTTCAAGACTTTATAGTTGTGGATAGAAAAAACATAATACCTACTTTAGGGTTTAAATAAATATTATTTCATCATATATTTCACTGATTATAAATAACTTACGTATATTATGTTATTTCCTTATATATTTTCATAAGTTGGTAGTAGGATCTTAACTTGGATACCCACTAAAATAAACACATGATTGTATTTTTCTTGAAATATTTTCTATTTACTATCCTTGAATTATGAATTATTATGATTTAATATAATTAAGGGGGTAGAAGTAGAATAAGTGGTGTAGGAATCGAGATAATTAAATTTACCTAAAAATCTTTTAGAAGGATTGTATTCTAACATTTATTCATTGAAATTTTGAACATGACACTAGATGAACCATTATCATTGAAGAAATACCACTTTAGGGATTCAAATTAAATGAAAACATGATAAATCATATGAAATAGAGTAAAATATTATATCATATCTAACTAAAAGTTTTCTAAGTTAACAATGGAATAGGGTATGTGTGAAAAAGAAAATCCATTAATTTGGGTAAATCTAATCTAAGATAAGGTTGTCCAAACACTTATTCCTTGACTCTTTAATTAAAAATGACATTGATGGATTGTTACTATTGGGAATTACTTCATTCCATATTTTTCTTAATCACATAATAAGTTATTTGTACATAAAATATTCGAGAAAAAATTCAATAAGTGACTTATTGACAAAGGGAATAGATAGTGAGGGTAAATTTGAACATAGATGAATAAGGGGAAGATGAGGTACCATATTATTACATAAGCATTATCAAGGAAGTGTTAACTTAAGAAATGGGTGAGGAATGTGTGATAAAGGGTTTTAAAAAGGTGTTTTATGTTAGGACCATGATTTCATCTATCAATTTTTCTTTAACATTCATTGATCATGGGATTAACTTATGAGTAAGTGAACTATTTGTGTATACTTTGGTATGAATGTGGTCCAAAACATCTATTTACATAGTATTACAAAGAGATAAGTGTATGTAAGTGATTCAACCTTAAATTTCTATATTTTTCTTATGTTATTCATTGATGATAAACTTATTAGATTCAAAATACATGGCAACTTACTCCATTTTAAATAGTTTAGAATAATTTATACCTTAATATAAATATTCCCTATATTCTTGAATTTAATGGTTATGTTGATAAATTATGATTTTATGACATAGTTGTACCATTAATAAGGTGTTTTCATTATTTTATAGGATATGGGGTCAATAAAATCCTTAAAAATATTGGAAATCAAGTGGGTTATTGAAGAAAAGGATGGCTGACACATCATATAATGAAAAGATAATGTACACCTATAATATCCCATGAGAACATGTCATATCTCCAACATAGCCTAGTGGATAGACCTAAGTCTATACCAAGATGCCAATAAATCATATTGGCTTATAAAAAAATTATTCCATACCTATAATTGAACCTCAAACCCCAAACCAAAAAATATCCATGTCATAACATAATCAACTTTACAATGATATATTTCATGGGAAGTTTTATTTCATCAGTGACATGGTATCAAGTACATGTCACTTCCATCATATTATTAAGATAAAACATTAGTATCTTTATAATCTTGAATGATTATTTACACTCATTTATGACATTTAATCCACCCATAAACCTAGTCTTGGTCCTATCCCTGATATTATTTTCTCACCCCAACACAATCTTAGCCTCCAATGCGAGACTATACCTACCATCCAATGCTATAAAACCATGGTTTCCACTTAAAAAATCATAATTCATTCTTAATAGAGAATAAATTGGATTAATTACTTGGTCATTTATGAATGAGAATGACACATGGATGGAATGAAACCTAAGGGGGCATCAAATATTATCCATACCTCATTGTCTAATCAAATTAATAAATTCCATATAAAAAAGTCCATGTCTATATTTATTATGGAGATATAAGGGAAAATTCATGAGTATTGAAATAAAAAAATATTTTTAAGTGGAGAAATATATGTGGAAGCCCTTATAAGTTGGGGGAAGGGTTTTAGAGTAGTCCTAGTTTAATAAAAATATAGTCTAAATATTTTTATAAGGGTATTTAGTTTTTCTAATTGATTAATTAGTTTCATTCAATAATAACATTGGATTCTTTCCATTTATATGCATTTTATGTTTTTGTTTATTCCCTATATTTTCTCTTTTTTCACTATGATCTACAAACAAAATGATAGTGGAGAAATAATATAATGACTTAATCTTAGGGGAAGTAGTGGTTTCCAAATACTTTTTCTTTAATTTTATGTTTTGATTTCACTTATTATTGAGATAGTGTGATGTGAAGAGTTTTTTTAGTGAGTATAAATCATCTCTATATGTCTACATGATCACTTATTCTTATTCCAAATCATTTATACCATGCTTCACTAAGTTTATCCTCTATATTATGGGATTAGGGGAATTTATTAATGAAAAAAATATAAAGTATTTGGTTTTTTAGGAGGTATCTTACCACTATTTTGGGTTTCCATTAACTCTTCACTATAAAGGAGATGGAATTTGGGGTACCACTGAGATCTCCAAGGTATATTAGGATTTTAAAAACATAAGTATATGTATGAGGATAGTAAATAATATTACTTATACATTGAATGAATTTAATAAAAATAAACATTAGTAATTAAGGATTACATATAGAAAAACCTAAGACTGGGACCTTTCTTTCTAAACTGTGTTAGATTATCTCTCATGCATTTCATTTTCATTCTATATATTGCATCGTACACATCATCCCACCAAAATTTTTACTGCTTTAAAATTATTTGAAATAAAAAAAATGTAAAAAATGAAATAATAAAAGAGAATATCACTAAATTTAGTACCAAACCTCATTGGAAGATGAGCCTGGTCAGCCACTAGTAGTACATAGAGAAATAGAAATTTTTAATGATATGAGGCCCAAGACTAAGACACTCAAAACCTGCACTCCCACATATCATGTAAAAAACACATAATTTACATACTATATTTGACACCAAGTGAGATGATTCAAGATAAATGTGCATATATTTAATATTTTTTCCGTAATTCAAATATTAAATCTCATAGTTAATCAAACATCCCCAAAATAAAAAGGGCTAGTGTCTTTAGAAATTAGCTATATAAAAATATCATTTCACATAATTGTAAAATTTCACCATAATAATACATTAATGGAACTCCTTATACACCTCTCATATGTTATACTCATATTCATAACTTAGGTAATTTGAAACATAAGAAAGGGGTGAGATCAAATTCTTAGTAAAGAAAAAACTCATCAACATTTCATCTAGGGTTAGATCATAAGCATGAAAATAAAAAATCATGGGAGAAATATATAATTAAAATAATATAAACCCATATTTTTTTACATATAATAGACATAATTTTTAATAAAAATTATCAAATATATACCATGGAATAAGAGTGTAAAAACCTAAGAAAATAGTCATATGCTATGGAGATTAACATAGGAACATAACATAGAAATGTTTCATAAGAATAAGAATAGGAAATAATAACATTGTAAACATAGATATATTAATTTTTTCTACACTAAATATTATGAAAATTAATAACCCATTGTTTCAACACTCAATCATATAAACATAGCTAAAAACATTATATCCAATATCAATATTTTGAACACAGTTGATCACATGGTGTCCAAACTCAATCTTGTGAATATAAATAACTACATCATATCCACCCTAAATCTTGTGAAAATTTATAAATGTATCATGTAGATGTTGAATCTTATGAGTATAGCTAAATGCATCATTTCTAAGCTTAATATTGTGAAAATATCTTACTTCATCATGTCCATGCTCAATATTATGAACATATATAACTACATTGTTTCCAAACTCAACATAATTATCTAATAAGACATAAATACTTAACCAATTCATTATATAAAAACATCAGACCCCACCCATAAAATAATAATCATCCATATGTGTACCACATGAAGTCAATAATCATATCATGAAAAAACCATGTGAGAAAATAGGTTTCCTAATATTTTTAATTGGTATCATATAAAATTACATCAATAATTAGATTTTTTGATACTAAAAAAATGAATCACCCAAAATGAGTATTTAATAAAGTATTTTATAGGATGATCCATAAAAAATAAAACCATGGGAGATATATCCTTTAGATATAAAGAGGAAACTTTAAGAAAAATCATAAAAATATATTTAATAAAGACTTTTTAACCTTTTCAAAAAATATAAAGTTAGGATTCACTATCAAAAGTCATTTTTAGAAGGTGATAAGAATAAAATTTTAAGAATTATTTAAAAATAAATAAAAATATTTAAACCTTGGAATGAAATAAAATTCAAGTATAAAAATCTAGAGTGGAAGATAAAATATACAAATGTGAAAATAAATTTATTTTTAATATTTGGAAATATAATTATTGAAACCCATATCATTAAAAGAGTAATACATATTTATTTTGAAAATAGGTAATACTAAGTATTAAAATCATAGAAGATAATATATTTTTTCCATATAAGAATGGAGAACATTAATTGAATCAAAGATTACAGATAATGAAGAGAAAGTGTTATTATAGAGGATGAGAGTTCTTTCCAACAATTTCATACTTTTTTGAATAAATAAATCCATCAAAGGATAAATTGGTGTGAAAATGTAAGTTCCCTAGAAAATAAGGATGAAATAAAATATAACATTATCATAAGAAATAAAAAAACAATCTAGAAAGATAATAGTCAAATTGGAATTATTATTACATAAGGAAAAGAGTTGAGTCAAGAAAAACCCTTATGAATTTGGTAACAATTGCATCAAAAGAGTTTTATAGATGGATTCATGAAAAGACTTATAAATAACATGAATTTCATGAACCAAGACAGGTTGTCATCTGAACCAGTGCTAGACCCCATTTATGACATGGACCAAAGTGTGTTCCCAATCCCCACGGGCTGACAACAAGTGAATGGGTATCAAAAACATGATTTGAGAATTATTTTACAAATTTTCATATACATGAACAACCCACAAGACGAACAAAATAAAATTAAGAATATACAACCAAACATGTCATAAACGAATTCTGAGATCTAAAAATTACAACTTTAATCAAAATCTAAAGGAATAAAACTAAAAAGATAGTACAAAAAGAACCAAGGAACCACCACATAATATATGGGACATCTCCCTAAAGCGGCCTCCACCAAAACCCTCAAGCTGAGACCACTAACAACCTGAACCAATATCTCGGACATCAAGCCTTTACCTGATAAAAACATAGAACAAGGTCTATATACACCCAAAGGTGTATGCAGGGTGTGATCTAAAGCCCAGTAGGATGCCACCCAAAAGAAAATGATCAATGCTATAATATTAAAATATAATCTAACATGATCATTTAAGTAAGTGATTTTAAAAAATTTCAAGGAAAAACATTTATTGGGTTAACATTTTTAAAGGAACGCTTCCAAGGAAATCCATTTCACTATCACTTGATTAAAATAAATAGGGGATTCATAAAAACACACACACACACACACGAAGTACACCGTATTCCAATTAATGACACCATATCATATAAGGTAGAGCACCATGGGTAAATCCTTAGGGTTAATCTAGCTCTAGTGGGACCCTAGAACCTCATACCTCGGTGAAAGGTGGTATAATAACCACAACCATCAGTGTCCTCATGGACGAGCCACTAGATAGGAGAAAAATTCAAAATTCTAGTGGCAACCAATTTTCATAATAGTTTAGTTAGTATTGTAAGCGTCAATACTTCTAGATGAATTCAGGACGAACCACTTCCAAGAAGTCTAGAATAGTAAAACTAGTCTACCCACCCAGATACCTATGATTTCATTATAATCATGTTCATGTTAACATATCACCACTTTCAAAACCAAAACCATGGGAAAAGTCCATTTGTAAAATAATACATAAATCAAGATCATTTCCAAAACATTCCTTTCATTTTTAAACAATTTATAACTCATATTTAAACAAGCACAACAAGACAAACTTTATAAAGTATTATATTTCCTTTTAAAAACTTACACCCAAAACAATTTTCATCATAATTGATTTTGAAAACATGTTTCACACCTTTCAAAGAACCCATAAAACATTCCCATGAAACAACATACTAAATCACACATAAAGAACATACCCATTTCATTTATAAAACCCATTATCAATACCTAAGCATGCCAAGACCTCCTAAAACATATTTCACACTACAAAAATAAACCATAGATCATGTAAAAGTTAATCAAGTATGAAAATAAAATCATATAAAAATGATATAGCCTAAAAAAACTTACCTGATATAAAGAAACTTCTAAAATGTGGTGTGAGACCTCAATCGTACCTCAACCGCACCCTAGGGAAGCAAGACCAAAAATAAAAACATCAAGATCAAACCCCACATATTAGAATCCAACACTAAAATCATAACCTTAATACCTAGAAAACTGAAACCACAAAGGAGAAGAAAAAATCCATATAATTGTGATGACCCAAACTTTTGAATAATATTTTGTTTCCTGAAAATGCATGTTTTAATATGTATCATTAATTAAAACTATATAAGTTTAAATTGAAATGTAACTATTAGTTTTAAACCGTTATATGACCATTGTTCAATTATGATCGAAGATCAATATGACTATTGGAAAAAATAATAATTTTAATGTTATAATTATTGTTTATAAATTGAAATGATAATGGACAAATTAATTTAGAAATAAGAGTTAGTGGCCTCATCCAGTAGACTCGGGCCATTTGAAGCTCATCTGTCAGAGCTCAGAAATGTTATAGCATCATTGGGCTTCACTCTTGAACAAAACCAAGTCAAGATTCAACACGTAAAGCTTGAACAAAAAAGCCTACAAGAGAAGTTCAAGTTAATAGAGATTACCACCCAGACAATGTTATCTGAGCCACCCCAAGATTCTGTCACCATCGCACACCTTACCCTTAGATCTTATGTGGGTGTTATAAGGGGTTATATAATAAGGAATTAGTTACTTATTGTGTAATCCCTTTTTACAAATAAAATTATTATTCCATCAATTCCTTTATGAGAATAGTTTTTCTTAAAAATATAATGAATTAAATAAATTGACCTTTTGGGTAAAATGGTACTTTTTAGAAATATATAAATTGTTATATTAAACCATTTTTCTTAATAATAATGTTATTATAATAGTGTAATAAGAACACTCATTTTAATTATAAGTGGTTATTATACTCCTAATTGTTTTTACTCTATAAATGATTAAGTTTTCAGTTTTATAATAATTATATTTTCATACGATAAAACTCAAATTATATTTTTAATTAAAGAATTTATTTTGATGAATTAATGAATTTTTGGAATAAATAATATATTATTATTATATAATTTTTATTAAATATAAATAATCATATAATTTTTATAAAGTCAAATTTAATTTTTATTAAGGTTTGGAAATTGTTTTTTATCAAAACCCATCAATTCTCAATAAAGATTTTGTATTTTATGTTTTAAGTTGTTATGTAATGCTCCTAAATTACTAATACACTAGACCTATTGATCCTCAGAGTTGTCTTAAGTGAATGTTTATGTAATAAATCATTCTTAAGTGTGTAATAAAGAGCAGGGTTGTTATAGTTGGTATCAGAGGTTAAGTTTAGTTATTTTTGGTATTTATATTAGAAAACCCTAGTCAAATCATTAGGGATAAGACTAAGTAAAATAAAAACATCCCTAAATTTTGGTGAGTATAGATTAAGTGGTTTATCAAAAAAATACATCTCTGTATAGATATAAACAAGTAGAGGTGGCTTGGGCATAGATGTACCTAGGGGTAAAATCCAAAAACACCCCTTTGAGCTAGACTCAAATGGGAACTGGTGCACGAAAATAGGTTTTTTTCACGCTTGGTTAGACACTCCTAGGGGATATGATTTTGTAAATTTGTAAGCTTAATAAAAACCATTATTAAGGAAACATAAAAAATTCCATAATAATATATGCTATGAAATAGATCATGGATAACCTAGATTGAAACTTAGGGTATCATAAGTTAGGATATACTACAAAATTTTATCCTTCTATGTACAATGTTTTATTTTTAATTTATCATCAGCTAAGTATTCAAACCCTATAATTGTATTTTCTTTTTCTTAGTTAAAACATGGAAGGAGGAAGATCATGAACACATCTTATCTCTCTTCCTGAAGAACTAATTGAAGAGATTATCCTGAATTTATGCTCAAATGACTTTTAATGTTTTTCAAATATCAAATTTACATGAAAAAAACTTTATGAGACATCCAATACATCTATAATTGCACAATTCTTTTAAGGATCAATAACCGTCTATTGTAGAATCTTGCACTCTCAACTTTCTTACCATGATAACTGTGGAAAGTACCATCGGGGTCTTTTTAAATTCTTCTATTTATTTCAAAATGATGAGGCACTAAATAATTTTCTAGATACAGAAAAACAAGGAGACCTATGAGCAGCCTATATGTATCAAATTATTGATTTCTCTTATTGGGGAAATACTAAAATTGATATACCAAAACCTTATTTTGAAATATTTGAAGATGAATTATTAATAATTTTTTATTAAAAAAAGTTCAAGAAGATATTTCAAAATTATATATAAGAAATACCTTTTTAATGACTTATCAGTGCTTCTATCGATATAATTCAAGATTCTTGAGGTGTTTTTGGGTAAAGGAAGTAGATGATTTTGGAAATATCCTAAGCTACCAATGTGACACATGAACCATTTTTACTTAAAGGAAATGCTAATAGGAAAGACTGAAGACCTCATTAAAGAGATGAAGGAGAAGTTCCCTCACCTATTTTCGACTTAGTATGTAAAATAAAATTTTGGGGGTGAAATTTCTTAAGGGGGGAAGAATGTAACAACCCTAACTCTTAAATAATATTTTGTTTCCTAAAAATGTATGTTTTAATATTTCTCATTAATTAAAACTATATAAGTATAAATTTAAATGTAAATATCAATTTTCAACTATTATATAACCATTGGTCAATTACAAACAAAGATCAATATGACCATTGGAAACAATACTAATTTTAATGTTACAATTATTTTTTATAAATAGAAAATGATAATGGAAAAATTAATTCAGAAATAAGAGTCTATGGAATCATCCAGTAGACTTGGAATTTTTGAATCTCATCTATCAAAGATCGGAAAGGAGGTATCTTCACTAGGATTCATTCTTTACCAAGCCCAAGTAGAGCTTCAACATGTTAATCTTGAATGAAATCTCATATGAGATAAGTTCAAGTTAACAGAGATTACCACCCAGGGGATGTTATCTAACTCACCCGAAGAGCCTATCACCACCACACACCTTACCCTTAGATCTTATTTGGGTGTTATAAGGGGTTATGTTATAAGTCATTAGTTACTTATTTTTTAATTCCTTTTTATAAATAAAAGTCTTATTCTATCAATTCCTTTATGAGAATAGTTTTTCTAAAAAATATAATGAATTAGATAAATTGACTTTTTGGGTAAAATGATACTTTTCATAAATATATAAATTATTATATTAAACAATTTTTTATTAATAATGTTATTATAATAGTGTTACTACTTTTTATTATAAGTTGTGATTATATTCCTTATTGTTTTTACTCTATAAATGATTAAGTATTCAATTTTACAAGAATTATATTTTCATACGATAAAACTGAAATTGTATTTTTAATTAAAGAATTTATTTTTATGAATTAAATAATTTTTGGAATAAATAATATTTTATTATTATTATATAATTTTTATTAAATATAAATGATCATATAATTTTTATGAAGTCAAATGTAAAATTTATTAAGGTTTGGAAACTATTTTTGTCAAAACCAATCAATTTTCAATAAATGACGGTTATTATTTTAAAAGTTAAAATTCAAATATTTAGAAAATTATTTAGATAAAATGAATATTATTTTTGGAATCAGAACGTCGAAATTATCCAAAACTGATTTTTTCATAATTTTATAAGAGTAATTTTTTTGGGAAAAAATTCAATACTGAATAAATATATAAGGTGTTTTATGACTTCATAATGACACAATAGTGATTTAATAAAATACTATAAAAGGTATATTCATACAATATATGATTTAAAATTAAAATATTGTGATTTTGGATTTTTTTGATTAATTTTATAATGACATAGTGGACCCTGCAATACTTATAAAATATTTTAACATTTTAAAATGATTTCCTTGAGAGTGTGAGTGACCTCCACATAATCAAGACTAATATTTTAATATTTTCAGCACTTGTAATTATAAAATATTTTATTCCACTCCTATTTGGAAGAAACCATTTGATGGTTTTTGGTTTTTATTAGTTTAATGTGTAGTGTCCAAAACCTAAATAATAAAGAATTCCCTCTCCTTTCCTATATAAACCCACTCAATCTCCCATTTCTCTCCAGTCAAACCATTTGTATCTCAACAAAATTCTTCCCTACTCTCTTCAAAATCCTCCGAAGGTGCCCCAATATCCCAATAAGACTCTCTCAAGCATCTCCCAAGCCTTTGGGATCACAATTCCAAGTAAGGGATCCTCACTTTTCTTCTTTCCTTATTTATGTACAAGTTTACTTATATTGTTATGCCCTTTTATTTTCAATTAAAAATGTTGGGGTATGATTTCAAAACCCCCTATACTTAACTCCTTATGTTTTAAAGAATATAGTACCCTTTATCTCTCATTAATGCCGTCCATGTACACCCGTTACCATGTCAAAATTCTGTAAGGGATTTCTCTATCCTCATTTATTTTAAAGTAATTATTTTATATTATGCATATAAATTCCATTACATATGTTGGAATATTATGTTCCATGACCCCATTACTTTCCATTTCATGTATAAATGATGAGATAACCCTTTCTTTCCCATTAACCAATTTTAAAATTTCTATTTCACGTCTTTATGCTGTCGAAGTTACACAAAAAATTCCCATGCCAAAATCATCGTGTAAGTGAATACCATACCCATTTCTCTATCAAGTGAATTCACCTTTATACACATTTACATTTTTATTTAGGAATTACATTTATGTATTCCACATATCTTATTCTTGGAATAAATTATGATGTTTAATGAATCCATGTTGTATCATCTATGTGGCACACTTATGCATGAAATGAAATGTTTATGAATGGTGCGCCCTGAAAGTGCTCCAATGCATTGGGTAAATAATAGTATCATGATATGTCATGTGTAATTAGTGTTGAATCATGATAATTCATGTTCAATGAGGGTTTAATCATGATAATTCATGTGCAATGAGGGTTTACTCATGATAATCCATGTGCAATGAGCCTTGGCTCATGCCAATATCATGTTGTATGTTGTTGCCACATTTCCATGTTATGACAATCATGTTATATCATTACTTTATGTTCATGTTTCTCTTGTTATCCATTGATATACCTATGTCCTAACATGTACTATATTATTCAGGTTATACCTTTTTGGCTCCCTTAATGGTCTTAATAGCTCACCCTTTTCTTATGTATGTCCTCAGGTTATCCCATGCAATGAAAAGTACAAAGGAATGTTGTGGTCATGTAAAAGAATTTTTCAATAAAGATGCTGTATTTTATATTTTATGTTGTTATGTAATACTCTTAATTTCCCAATACACTAGACCTCTTGATCCTTTGAGTTGTCTTAAGTGAATGTTTATGTAATAAATCATGCATAAGTGTGTAATAAAGAGCAGTTTTTTTATAGTTGGTATTAGAGGATAGGTTTAGTTATTTTTGGGATTAGGATTAGAAAAACCTATTGAAATACTTAGGGATAAGACTAAGTAAAAGAAAAACATCCCTAAATTTTGGTGAGTATATATTAAGTGGTTTATCAAAAAAATATATCCCTATCTTGGTATAAAAAAGTATAGGTGGCTCTGGAAAAGATGTATCTAGGGGTAAAACCCGAAAGCACCACTTTGAGCAAGACTCAAACGTGAACTAGTGCACGACAACGAGACTTTTTGTACTCTTGTTTCGAAACTCCTAGGGGATATGATTTTGTAAATTCATAAGCTTAATACAAACCATTATTAAAGGAACAAAAAAAGCTCATAAGAATATATGTTATGAAATAGATCATGGATAACCTAGATTAGAACATTGGGTATCATAAGTTAGGATATTCTATAAAATTTTATCCTTTTATATCCAATTTTTTATTTTTAATTTCTCATTAGAGAAGTATTCAAACCCCATAATTGTATCTTCTTTTTCTTAGTTAAAACATAGAAGGAATAAGATCACGAACAACTCTTCTCTATCTTCCTGAAGAACTACTTAGAGAGATTATCCTGAAGTCATGCTCAAATGACTTTGAATCTTTTTCAAATATCAAAGTTACATGAAAAAAATTTATGAGGCATCAAATAAATCTATAATTACATGATTATTTTAAGGATCAGGAACCGTCTATTAGAGAATCCTTCACTCTCAACTTTCTTACCATGCTAAGTGTGGGAAGTACCATCAGGTTCTATTTAAATTATTATATTTATTTTAAAATTATTAAGCACTAAATGATTTTCTAGATACTACAAAATTGGGAGACCTCTGAGCAGTCTATATGATTCAAATTATAGATTTCTGTCTTTGGGGAAACACCAAAATTGATATACCAAAACAATATTTTGAAATATTTGAATATGAGTAATTAACAAAATTTTATAAAAAAAGTTCAAGAAGATATTTCAAAATTATATATATGAAATAAATTTTTAATGACTTATTGGTGCTTCCATCGACATAATCCAAGTTGTTTGAGGTTTTTTTGGGTAAAGGAAGTAGATTATTTTTCAAATATCCTGAGCTACCATTGTGATGCATGGACCCTTTTTACTTAAAGGAAATGCTAATAGGAAAGACTAAATTCCTCATTGAAGAGATGACAGAGAAGTAACCTCACCTATTTTCAACTTAGTATATAAAACGAAATTTTGGGGGTGGAATTTCTTAAGGGGGAAGAATGTAACAACCGAAACCCTTGAATTATATTTTGTTTCCTAAAAATGTATGTTTTACTGTGTCTCATTAATTAAAACTATATATGTATAAATTTTAATGTAACTATCAGTTTTTGACCATTATATGACCATTGGTAAATTATGAACGAAGATCAATATGACCATTAGAAATAATAATAATTTTAATTTTACAATTACTGTTTATAAATAGAAATGATAATGGGAAAATTAATTCAGAAAGAAGAGTCGATATACTCATCCAGTAGAATCAGGCTGTACGAAGCTCATCTATAAGAGCTCGAAAAGGAGGTAGCTTCACTGGACTTCATTCTTGACCAAGCCCATGTTGAGATTCAACACTTTAGTCTTGAACAAAATCTCCTATGAGAGAAGTTCTAGTTAACAGAGATTACCACCCAGGTGATGTTATCTAAGACGCCCCAAAATCCTGTCACCATCACACACATTACCCTTAGATCATATTGGGGTGTTATATCGGGTTATGTAATAAGGAATTAGTTACTTATTTTTTAATCCCTTTTTATAAATAAAAGTCAAATTCCATCAATTCCTTTATGATAATAATTTTTCTTAAAAATATAATGAATTAGATAAATTGACTTTTTGGGTAAAATGGTACTTTTCATAAATATATAAATTATTATATAAAAATAATTTTTTATTAATAATGTTATTATAATAGTGTTACTCCTTTTAATTACAAGTCATGATTATATTCCTTATTGTTTTTACTATATAAATGATTAAGTATTCAGTTTGAAAAGAATTATATTTTCATACGATAAAACTGAAATTGTATTTTTAATTAAAGAATTTATTTTGATGAATTAAATAATTTTTTGAATAAATAATATTTTATTATTATTATATAATTTTTATTAAATATATATGATGATATAATTTTTATGAAGTCAAATATAAAATTTATTAAGGTTTGGAAACTGTTTTTGTCAAAACCCATCAATTTTCATTAAATAACACTTATTATTTTAAAAT
Source organism: Viscum album (assembly GCA_963277665.1). NCBI lineage: Eukaryota > Viridiplantae > Streptophyta > Magnoliopsida > Santalales > Viscaceae > Viscum > Viscum album. Next base: position 570,258,179 of record OY728158.1, on the reverse strand, counting down.
TAAAAATTCATATATTTATAAAATTATTTAGATAAAATGAATATTATTTTTGGAATCAGAATGTCAAAATTATCCATCAGTTAATTTTTCATAATTTTCTTAGAGTCAAATTTTTGGGTAAAAATTAAATATCGAATAAATATATAATATATTTTATGACATCATAATGACCCAATAGTGACGTAATAAAATAATATAAAAGGTATATTTGGAAAATATATATTTTAACTTTAATATATTGTGATTTTATATATTTTTTATTGATTTTATAATGCCTTAGTGGACCCTCCAATACTTACAATATATTTTAACATTTTTAAATGATTTCCTTGAGAGCGTGACTCACCTCCACCTAAGCAAGTATAATATTTTAATATGTTCAGACCTTGGCCTTATATAATATTTTATACCGCTACCCTTTGGTAGAAACTATAGTAAAAAACCATGGGATGGTTTGTATTTTTGATTAGTTTAATGTGTAGTGTCTAAAACCTAAATAATAAAGAATTCCCACTCCTTTACTATATAAACACACTCGATCTACCATTTCTCTTCACTCAAACAATTTGGAGCTCAAAAAACCTCTTCCCTCCGCTCTATAGAATCCTCCCAAGTCACCCCAGGCTCCCAATAAGCCTATCTCAAGCCTCTCCCAAGCCTTTGGGATCACACTTCCAAGTAAAAGATTCTCACTTTCCTTCCTTATTTATATCCAAGTTTCCTTATATTGTTATGCCATTTTACTTTCAATTAAAAATGTTGGGGTATGATTTATCACCTCCCCTATACTTCCATACTTATGTTTTAATGATTAGAGATCCATTTCTCTCTCATTAATGCCTCCCATGTACACCCATTACCATGCCAAAATTCTATAAGGGATTTCTCTCTCCTCATTTACTTTCAAGCAATTATTTTATATTATGCATCTAAATTTCATTACATATGTTGGGATATTATGTTCCATGAACCCATTACTTTCCATTAATTTATAAATTATGATATACCCATTTCTCTCTCATGAACCAATTTTATGATTTCAATTTGACATCGTTATATGGCCGAAGTTACACTAAAATTTCCCATGCCAAAATCATCATGTAAGTGAATACCATACCCATTTCTCTATCAAGGGTATTCATCTTTATGCACAAGTACTTGTTGATTGAGGACTTATATTTATGTATTCCACATCTCTTATTCGTGGAATAAATTACTATGTTTAATGAATCTATGTTGTATGATCTATGTGGCACACTTATGCATGAAATGAAATGTTTATAAAGGGTGCGCCTTAATAGTGATCCAATGCATTAGATAAAGAATAGTATCATGATACGTCATGTGCAATAAGTGTTTAATCATGATAATTTATGTGCAATGAGGGTTTAATCATGCTAATTCATGTGTAATAAGGGTTTAATCATGCTAATCCATGTGCAATGAGCCTTGGATCATGCTAATATCTTGTTGTATATTGTTGCCATATTTCCATGTTATGATAATCATGCTATATCATGTCTTTATGTTCATGTTTATATTGTTCTCCATTGATATTACTATTGCCTAACACGTACTTTATTCTTCATGTTATGCATTGTTTTCTCCCTTACTAGGTTTTATAGCTCACCCTTTTCTTATGTATGTCCTCAAGTTATCCCATGCAATGCTAAGTACGAAGGAATGTTGTGGCCATTTAAAAGAAGTTTTCAATAAATATGTTGTATTTTATGTTTTAAGTTGTTATATAATGCTCTTAATTTTCAAATACAATAGACCTATCGATCCTAGGAGTTTTATTAAGTGAAATTGTATGTAATAAATCATGCTTAAGTTTGTAATAAAGAGTAGGTTTGTTATAAGAACAAAGGAAGAAAACATGGGAGAAGATAGTTACATGAGGGTTACTTGAAGGATCTGGGCCAAAATCACCAAGAAAGGGGAGATATGAGGGATCCATAAGAGAGAGAGAAGATTCCTGGGGCAAAAGAGGCCTAGGGATAAAGAGAAATGAGGTTTGGGGTGTTAAAAATTGGGGAGAGAGAAAAGAGGGAAAACATTTTTAATGAGATGGACATGTCATATGGTTAGTCAGCACGGTTTGTCAAACCATGCGGTAACCATGCGACCACCTATTCCATGTAAGACACCTACTACAAGGTTTATATGAATGGTATGACTTACCATGTGGAAGCCATGTATTCACTTCTATCCACGACCCATACCTACCACATGGTTACCTGAACAGGGTTCACGGTTTCTACTAATCATGCAGCAACCATACGCTAGGGTCTTTCCACCCATTTTTCAAAAAAATTCTTGGAAATTCAAAGGAAAAATCATGTGAAAGAACTAGGATAAGAATAGAAAAAGGAAATAACTCAAAAATTCAAACCTGTAACATTTGGTTCTTAAGAAAAATAACTGAGAACCTCACCCGATTTAGAATAAAGCTAAATTTAAAAACCTGGGTGTGACAATTCTCCCCACCATGACCTTTTCCACCCAAGTAAATCCATACCAAAGTTGATTTGAAAGAAATAATCGGTACTCCTCTATAAATCAAGGAGATACACAATTAATGAAAAATGAAAAGAGGACAAGAATACTACTAGCATGAAAAGTGGTTTACAAGTCAAACTTGTAAGACCAACATGGACTCCTCTCTAAGTGACACTTTCCACCAAAAGCTTCAATACTTCTAGTTGATCGATCAAAGGAGTGGAACTCTCACCACATACAATCCAAATTATTATACCAAAACACCTTATACATCACCAAAAAAACCCACACCACTTTTCTTAAACAAGAAAACAATATTATGACACATCCTGATGAATACTCCCCTGACCTTAATTTCAACAAAACCATTGGGCACACTCCAATACAACAGTTACTCAAGGAAGGAAATTGGAATTAGATATCTCCGAACAAGACCACACATAACATTTTCAACATCAGAAACTACACCATATTACCAACATGATGAGGCCTAAATGTTCTCCCCACCATAAGAAACAACCATATTAACCAACTATCATAGACATACATGAGATACCCAACATGGAAAAACTTAGGAACCTCCCACACCAACCAATATAGACAGATGAATGGGACTAGCACAGATCAAACTCCCACCACAAGGGGTACGATGGAAAAGACTCTAACCCAATGGAATAACACTACGCGGTTCACTAATCCTTCTGGTAATTACCATCCTCAGATAATCACTAAACCAAAACTGAGGTCGATTCAAAATACTATCCATACAAGGGATATCACATGAAGGCTCACACCTGGTGAGGCACAACCACTGTAATCTTAATAAAATGAGATGAAAAAACCTCTTTATAACCAAGTAGGAACTATTTCACCCTTGCATTTCACACATGGAAATGAGTTCCCCACAACTCCTTCCACTAAATAGGACCCATCAGAACGAAGTAGCTACAAATGGGGATTATACTGCCTCCTCTTCCCACACTAAAGATGGATAATAGACCAAGGTTCTTTACCTCCATTAGGGGTACCTCACTACACACCAGCTTCACTCTGAGCGCTATTGATGGAGCTCTAATTTTTGAAGCATCTCCTACTTCTCAGTCAGGCATTGAAAACCCCTCAAATAGAACTTCTCTTACTGGTGTTACCATTAACCACACCACGATTCAGAAAACACATATATACATAATGCACCCTAAAATACACTTACTCCCAGATGACACTTTCACCAAGAAAGTGGCTTAGAAAATGCATAATCACCACCCCTCTCACCTTAAACAAGAAACTTTAGAAGAAATGATACAAGGAATACACCTTCATCTAGAACAAATAATTTTGGGATTCCTAAAATAAAACCAATCTTCTCCCAAAATAGAAGTTTTCAAAAGGTTATACAAAATCAACCTCTACACTTAAAAGAGGACACTACATTATAATATGTCACAAAACATGACCATTGAAACCTAAGAATCCTTGAAAGTAAAGGGACTTTAAACTGAGTCCCAAGTGGCACTCAGTCTCTAAAAGTATCCATAATAGCCTCTAACGGTCAAACTTGCCACACTGGTGGCATGGAACGATCCCTCACTTAGAAGAACTTGACAAAAGATCTAAAGGCCCTTTAAGACAAAAATTATCACCACCAACCTCATACCGCTTCCACCTTCACTCACTAGGATTCCCTTCACCGCTTCAAAGAAAAGCCTTTTGGTTAAAAGGTGTCAAACATTACCTTTGACGACTCAGATGACTCATCAAAACTAAATCTTCATTCAACTCCTCAGGTATTATCTCTCCTCTTGTGAGAGGATACACTCAACCCAAAAAAGGATAGGTGGGTTAAATCCTGAAACCCAAGAAGAAAGTCTTTACATTGATCAATTTGAGGGTCTTCCAATGGAGAATCACCTATGGTTGCACTTTGATTATGCACTGATTCTTTATGGGGGTGTACACTAGCCAACAAGGAAAACCAAGGACCCAATCAAACTGGTCCATTGGCAAAAAAATACCACAAACAAGCACTAAACACATAGAAAAACCAACTCAAGGGCTTTCCAATCCATTAACAACAACACACTAACCATTATCCCAAAAATAAATCACCATAAAGAACTCAAATTGAAACACCAAGGAACCAAAAAGGGTTTTTTATATCAAAACACCTCACAAAAATATTCCCAAAATACAAAAAGACACACCACACAATTACTGGTTATAAAAACAACACATTTTCTTTCAAAATCATTTTTGAAAATAAGACAGGATTGGTGAGTTTCACATTCACCAATGGTATCCCTTGGAGTCTCACACATGCATTTTCCCATGCCAAACTGGGAACTCATCCACTTTCCACACACATCCCATGCATGTGGTCACTCACAAGAACACTAATGGTTAAAAATTTATCCAAGGAAAAAATTAAACCCACAATTCCACTTTCTCAACCCTCTTAATGTTTCCAAAAATTCATAAAACTTTTCTAAAACTCAATAGTTACTAGATCAAAGTCCATTTTTAAACTCCATGCATAAATTCAAAAACATTTCATCCTGTTCAAACCATTCCTCAATTATAAATTTAACCCATTAAAAACACATTTCAATAGTTTAGAAAATCCCATTCAATACAAATTTCCAAAACCCAATTTAACATAATTCATGATTTCCAAACAATTAATTTAAAAAAACTAAAAATTGAGACTATGAAAATCCAATCATGATAAACTCACCCCACTCACTCATAACCATTTAATAAAAATCCAAATTTACAATGATTCACTCAAAACAATTTTGAAAACCCATTTTCCACCATTTTGAAAATCAATCCATCTCCACCTTAAAATCTAGATTTTCAAAAATTTTCAAACAAAGGTTTTCATATTAATTTTCAGAATCCAAGGAGACACAAGTTGATGCAAAAAGAAGTTAGTATCGATGGGTGATTTGGATATATGGTTGGCGGGTATATGCCAATCACACCACTGTCAAGGGGAGTGTTCTAAGATAATGTCTCCAGATCCACATGGCTTTCCAAGTCCTACGATCTCACTAAGACCATTGAATCAACTCCCATTTCATTTTCCCAAACAATGTACAACCACAAGGGCCAAATGACTCAGATGAAACCCAACTTCCTCTGGTGACTTGTGTCTCATCACGAGGTGTGGTGGCCAAGCACCATACTTGTAACCACAACATAAAGTCCTGAAAATGATAGCTCTAGTTTACCTAGACTCTTTCACAAGGAACATGATCCAAAAGTGTGTAACCTCCTTTGATACCATCTTGTCACGAACCAAGCTGGGTCATCATCCGAACTGGCACCCGACCCAATCTGTGGTATGGATCAAAGAGAGTTCTTGATCTCCATAATCCAACAACAAGAGACTGAGTATCAAAAACATGATTTGGGAATGATTTTTCTCATTTTCATATACACAAATAACCCCCAATATGAATAAACCAAAATGAGTATATACAACCAAACATGGAATAACCAACTTTCTAGATCTAAAATTGACAACTTTAGTAAAAAAACAAAAGGACTAAAACTAAAAAGTGAGTGAAAAAAGAACCTAAGAACCTCCACAAAACATAAGGGACATCATTCTAAAGCTACCACCACCAAAATCTACAAGATGAGACCACTACCAACCCGAACCATCATAACAGACATAAATCCTTTACCTGATAAAAACATAGAACAAGGTATACATACACCCAAAGGTGTATGATGGGTGTGAGAAAAATCCCAGTATAATTCCACCCAAAATAAAAGGATCCATGATATAAAATTAAAATATAATATAACATGCTCATTTAAGTAAATGATTTTAAAAAATTTATAGGAAAAACATTTATTGGATAAACCTTTTTAAAGGAACACTTCCAAGGAAATTCATTTCATGATCACTTGCATAAAATAAATAGGGGATTTATAAAAAAACACACAAACTAGGTCCACTATATACCAAAAGATGACACCATATCATATAAGGTAGAGAACCATGGGTAAATCCCTAGGGATAATCTAGCCTGAGTGGGACCCTAGAAGCTCGTGCATAGGTTAAAGGTGGTATAATAACCACAAATATTAGTATCCTCGTGAATGAGCCACTAGATAAGAGAAAAATCCAAAATTATATTGGAAATCAATCATCATCATAGTATAGTTAGTGTTATAAGAATCAATCCTTCTAGATGAATTTGGGATAAACCACTTCCTAGATGTAGAGCGTACTAGAACTAGTCATCCCATCGAGATTCCCAGGATTCCATTATTATCAAGTTAATGTTCACATATCACCACTTTTACATCCAAAACCACTGGACAAGCCCCTTTGTAAAATCAAACATATACTAAGATCATTTATAAAACATTCCTTTCATAATTTAAACAATTTATAAGTCATATTTAAAAATAAACAACAATCCAGACATTCCAAAGTATTACATTTCCTTTTAAAAACTTATACACAAACCCATTCACACTACAAGTGGTTTTGAAAACATGTTTTGTACCTTTAAAAGATCCCATAAAGCGTTACCATGAAACAAAAAACTAAAGGAAACACACAAAACATATCCATTTACTTTATAAAACCCATTCCCAACACCTAAGCATTCCAATCCATCCCAAAACATATTGCACACGACAAAAATAAATCATAGAGCATGTAAAAATTAATCAAGTAAGAAAATGAAATCATCTAAAAATACTAGAGCATGGAACCACCTACCTCATATGATGGAACTTCTAGAATCTGGTGTGAGACCTCAATCATACCTCCACCCCACCCTAGGAAAGCAAGACCCAACGTAAAACATCAATATAAACCCCCACACATTAGGATCCAACACTAAAATTGGAACCCTCACTGCTTGAAAACCAAAACCCTAGAGTAGAGGAAGAAAAACCCAATAATAAAGGAAGAAAAAAAGGGAAAAGAGACTTATATGATTGTTCCTTGAAGAATTTGGGCCAAAAAATCCAAGAAAGGGGAGATCTGAGGGAGCCAAGGGAGTGGGAGGAGGCACCTAGGGTGGACAAGAATTAGGGAGGAATAAAAATGGGGTTTGGGGTGTAAAAAATAGGGGAGAGAGAAAAGAGGGAATTTTTTTAATGATCCAAATAGGTAGCACGGTTAGTCCGTACGGTTTGTAAAATTTTGCAATAACCATGAAACTACCTCTACTATTAAGGACACCTACCACATGGTTTATCTGCATGGTCTGACTTACTGTGCAGATGTCGTGTAGTCCCAAAGCTACCACATAGTTACCTAGGTAGGGTACACAATTTTTACAAACCGTGCACCAGAGTCTATCCACCCATTTTTCAAAATTTTTATTGAAAATTCAAGGGAGAACTCATGGAAAAGCACTAGTCTAAGGATAGAAAAAGGAAATACCTCAAAAATTAAAACCCGTCACACCTGGTTCTTGAGAAAAATAACTAAGAACCCGACCCAAACCAAAACAAAGGTAAATTTAAAAAACCGGGTGTGAAAATGAAAGAACAATTAATAATAATAATATAAACTAATTGGGTGGTATAATTGGTGCATTATATTAAAACATACCTCAATAAAGGGGAATCGAGATGATAACCCTTACTCTTTACATCCATGAAATATATTTATCCTACTGTATAATAAAAATAATCATTTTAATAAATTATATTAAAATTTTATTCATATTTATTACCTTTTTTACACTTTAATTATAATAATTAATTATCAATTTATTATTTAGTTATTGTTTATTTTTTCCATCAGATGTAAGGGATTTTGATTGTTTCACTAACACTTGGTAATGTCAATTTTGATCATCATGATATGGTACCAACTTTATAATTATTATATTATTTATATTACTAGAATAAATTTTCCATAATTATTTATAATTTTCTAATTTCATTCCATAAAAAATTAAGTTATAATTCATGAAGATGAAATTGAGATTAATACGATTTTGGTAGCCTTTAATGAAAAAATTTGGTAGATTAATAACGATTTTAAATATTAATATAAATATTTCAAAATATTAATCATGTAATAAACATAATTTTTATTTATTAAATACATTAATATAACCAATCATGAAATTTCATGATGAAAAATGAAATATATCATTCATGGAGGCGGCATTACACACGTAACATGAGCGACAATTTCATTTTTCAAACAGATGAGGATGAGATAGATAATGGTTATTTCATTTATATATCAACATTTCAGTATAATAATGATAATTATTTCATTATATTAGTATGGTTATAATATGTTTATATGAGGGTGGATGAGAAAAATCAATAATGAAAATTTAGGGAGTGGATAATAATTATGTTGAGAGTTTGAATCTTATATTGAAGGAATCCTTAGAAATAATGGACTTGGGGAACACCCTTCTAACCAAAGGATATAAAATGTGTAAGAGGATTATAGGGGATGTAAAATGGTTAGTGGTTTGAGATAATTTTTAATAATAAGTTTGGTTTGAATTGGGTGTAAGTGATCACCTTTTATAAGTGAATAAGTGGTACTTTTCCTCAAAGATAAAAGTTAGGTGAGGGGTAAATGTGGAATCACATGGGAGTTTGGTGAGTTAGGCGAGGAATGATTGGTATGAAATGTGGGAATAAAATTATAACATAAAAATTTCCTTTTATAAGGTATAATTATCATGTTAATTTATAAAAATTCAATCCACTTTAAGTAACCCATTTTTATTAACCTTGATTAAATATTTACCACCGTAATTGATTTTTTACTAAAAATATAAGATGAAACTTATTAAAAAATTTAGATGCGATGATTTTGAATATAGAATCAATTTAATCTAATTAAATTTCTAAATATTATAAAATAATAATTTAAATTAAAATATAAGATATATAGAAAAACTATTTTTGTAGAAAAATTATATTTAAAATATTAACCGTTCTCATTCTTATTTTCATATCAATTTGGGATTAAATTAATGTTAATAAATTATTATATTAATAATATATTTTATCATAATTTATCCATATTTAATTTCTTATAATTATTTTATATAACTTATAAAAATGATTTTTTTTCTAAAATACATTTTTAAGTATAAAATGATCTAATTAGTTAGTTAGCTACACTAATTGAATTTTATCAATATATTAGTATTAAAAACGAACTTTATTTTTATTTATAACTAGATTTTATAATGTGGTTACTTCTATATATACCCACTAATTCAATAAATATATTATAATGACTATCTATAGTACTTATAATTTTATAATAAAAAAATTTATAGCGATTCATTTTGGTTTGGTGTTGTATGTGAAACAAGCTATCATAACATTAGATTATTATAATTTATGGGGTTTTATATTCTACCCCCTTAAAGAAAATTCTCCCTAGAAATTACTTATTGTCAGAATAAAAATATAAGGGTATTTTTTCTTCATTACATATTTTAGTCCCCATGTAGCTTCTTCAAACTAATAGTTTATCCACATAACTTTGAACAGGTGGGTTGTCTTATTCCATTAAACCTTATATTTTATATCCAAGATCTCTATGTATTTTTATTCATAATAAATATTATATTCCAACTTCACAACTTCAAAAATAAGTAAATGTGATAGGTCAAGTGTTTTTCATCCTCATAAGTGATATATGGAACACATCACACACCAGTGAGAGGTTTGGAGGGAGCGCTAATTGATAAACTATAGCCCTGATGTAATAAAAAATATAGAAGGGACTGATGTATCTTGGGATCATATTTCCTTTCTTCCCAACTCTAATAACCATCATAAAAATAGGTATTCTAAGGAATAAATTTCACAAACTTCCAATACCTGATCTCATTAATGGTTATCAGAATTCTCTACCATTGAATTTTCACTACTTTCATATGTTTCTAAATAGTTTGAACCTTTTATGACATTTCTTGGACAAGATCCAGTCATAAATTATTCATTTCTATAAATTCATCCCAAAATGTTGTATTTGTGAATATCTTCCCATATATAGAGTCATATGGTAACATTTAAATGTTAGAGTGAAAACTTTTATTATATGATAACTCCACCAGAGTAAGATGATGATACCAACTTCTATTGAAATCTATAAAACAAGAACTTAACATATAATCAAATATTTTAATGTTCCTTTTATATTAACCATTAGTTTGAGTATTATATGCTAAAATAAATCTCAAATATGTATCCAATTATTTTTGAAAACAACTCTAAAATTTTGATATAAACCTTGGGTCTTGATTAGATACAATTGAAATTTGTATTCTATGTAATCTTACCACTTACATTATGTAGAACTTAGAAAGTCAATCAAGTGAGTAGTCTTCTTGAATAAAAATTAATTATGTAGAGTTTGTAAGTCTATCCACCACTAAATAGATATCATGACATTCTTTAGATGTTTTAATAAGATCAATGATAAAATCAATGGTGATGTTCTTCCATTTTCATATTGGTACATACAATGGTTTCATTATCCCTGTATAATTATGATGTTCATCATTTACTTGCTATCATACCAAGAAATGATAAATATACTACATTATTTCCTTTTTATATTGTCCCACCAGAATGTTTTCTTAACATCTCTTTAAATATTTGTTCCTCCAGCATAAATAGAGAAATATAAGCTATGCGCATTATACAAAATCTCCTTATTTAGCTCTGGTTTAGATGAAACACTTATCTGAGTTCAAAATTTCATTAATCCATATCAATCAAGATTTAAATATATAATTTTTCCTATATTATCCTATTATTATATATCATCTTTCCAGGACTCATTGACCTTTACATAGATGTATAGCTATGAAATCTTTTTAAAAATTTAGGATTTAATCCCTTCTTTTATGATCTCCATATCCATGATTTGAATCTCTATAAATAATAGGTACCTTTCACTCCTCATCAAGGGTAATGTATCAAAATACTTTTAACTTAGGGAATTTTCTACTTTTTTCCCTTCCCAGGGTTGTAGTGTATTGAGAAATCATATTCTTTAGTTATCTCCAAACATATACTTTGTTTCATTTTATCTCCTTCTGTGTGAATATATGCTTTATGATTTTGAAGTGAGTATAGATATAACACTTTTCTATATATAGATAATGCCACCAAATTTTCAATACAAAGACTACTACTTATTTCACCAGATCAACTGTTCAGTTATTTTTCTCATGATCATTTAATTAATTTGAATTATAATATATAACCCTATCATTCTCTATAAGAATTAATCCAAAACCTTAAATGAAGTATTATTATATATTAAAAACCATTCTATATTATAGGGTAATGCAAGTTCTGGTGCAATTAACAATATCTTCTTATACTCCATAAAGCTTTCCTTACATTGTTCTATAAAGATGAACTTTACTACCTTTTATGTTAACTTGGTTAGAGGATTGGACAATAGTGATAAATTTCTCAAAAAATGTTGGTTGTATCTAGATAATCTAAGAAAACTAAGGATTTATATTATAGTGGTTTTTCTTGGCTGTTATTATATAAACTTTGTCTTTTATGAGTGCATAAATATACCCACTCTTGTGATCACATTACCAATAAAGGATGATTTTCAACCAAAATTCACATAACATGTACATGGAACATGATATCACTTTTATTAGAGTATTAATTATATTAATATTTATACTTTCTCATAGAATATATAATAATAACATTAATAAATAAAACCATAAATTCATCAAGGTAATCTCTAAAGATTCTATTAATCAATTCCATAATTACATTAACAATATTTTTATTCTAAATTTAACTCTATAAATTATTAGTTTCTATAGATTATATGGAAATATTTCATGTGTATATATTCTATTCTTACCCTTAATTGATAGAAATAGATTAATGATCCACCTTCTATAAGTATTTAGATCCTTTAAGTTGATTAAAAAACCCCATAATTTAGGGTAGAGGATTATTGTTCTTAATATTAATCCTGACAAGGTCATGGTAATCTATTCAATGATGAATTGATCCATCATTCTTTTTGACAAAAAATATGGGTGAATCCCACGGTGAATCACCAGGGAATATAAAACATTTTTTTAGTTTCTTATAAAATTACTTATTCATTTCTTCAAATTCAACACAATACATTATATAAGGAATATTTGATATAAGAATAAATCTATGAGTGATTTTAATTGAAAACTCACTTCATATTACAGGAGAAGAACATGTAGTTTCTCAAGAAATACATCAATATAATATCATATGATTGAAACATATATAAGGTTGAGTTCCTCTCTAATAATTTGAGCCAAGAGTCCCTTATTACTAGGTATCTAGTACCATATTATATAATTCAATTCAAAAGGGGGTTTATAATAATAATTGAATTGATATTTTATAATGATATGATTTGGGATATGAATTGAGATTTCATTATCTCAACAATTGATATGATCCCAATGTAGAGAGAGCCAACCCTTGCCCATTATCACATCAAATTTTTTTAAGGTAATGAGAACCAAATATGTGGGAAGTATATTCCCACAAACCTTAATAGATAAGATTTAAATGTATTGTATGAAATAAATTAAAGACTAGGTGTTTTCATTTATAACTATATATCTAAGGTTTGAGGTGATGAATAAACATTCTTAACAAACTTTTATTATATAAAAGAATGAAAAGAGCCAGAATCAAATATGATAATTATAGATATATAGTGAAGAATAAGTGTAGATAATAATACTTAATTATCATGATTTACTTCAATGGTATTTATTATATAGGATATTACTTATTCCCATGGGTTTGTAGGTTGTTTAGGTATATTTTTCTTATTATCCTATAGATTAGGGCATCTATTTACATAATTCCCAAAATCCTTACATTTGAAGAATTGAAGTGTGAGTGGTGTATTAGTTTGGACCTCCATATCCACTATTTCATTAGTTGAAATCCTAACCACTTATCTATAATCACAAAATTGATGTAAACCCATCATATACTTGAATTAGTTTTATGTTCCTTTAAAAAAATTGAAGTTATTCCTCTCTCATTTTTTTTATGTACACAATTGGTATTTATTTCTTCCTTGAGATATTTATTTTTAGTTTCTATAAAACTATATCTTAATTTTATTGTCTAAAAAATAATGAGATTCTAATGCTTCTATTTCCACCTTAATAGAACATTGAAAAATTTATTTATAGCTACCAAAGTCTCTTATTCCAAATTCCTTTTGAAGAAATGGATTTATTTGACTAAAGAATTGATTGATTTGAATTTTAGGATAAATAACAAAATTTGAGGTGTACCTCATGAATCTCATGAAGTTTTATTCATATATGGACTATGATCCATCCAACTTTTGTTTCAATACAATTAATTCTCTCTTCATTTTTTTGTGAAGAGTTTGGGGAAAATATTTAGTGAAAAATATTTTCTTTAACTCTTCTCATTCCATTAAGTCAAGTTATTCTTTATTAATTGTATTCTTAATGAGAGTTCACCATTGGTTAGACTCACCATCTAAACAATAAATATCTAAAATTAACTAGTCATGGTTTTAGCATTATGGGAATGAAAATACATTCTCTATTATATTAATCCATTACTTGAAAATTAGTGGGTTAGAAGACACACTAATGTAGGGTATATGTTTACACATAAAGAAATTGATATATAGTTTCTCCTTCCTCAGTGATTTTAGGATATTTATATGATTTTCATCATTGTTTATATCTTAAGATAGTTGAGTAAGCAATTCCCTTAGATTTTGTACTCCACCCCCTATCACTTTTGGTTTCCCATTGATATAATATCTATATTTCCCATCAAATCAATAATTAACTATATTACTATGGGATCTAAACATTTCATTAAATAAAGGAATGTTGAGGAATAAAAAAAATTAATAAATCAATAAAAGGAATTTATAAAATTAGAATAAGTAACTTATATAAGATGTTTATAGATTAACATATGAATCTCTAAGTTTTAATCTATGATATCTATGTTCACATTTCTATTAGGTTCCATATGTTGACTAGTTATTAATCAAATAATTAAATTTCCTTTAAATACTTTATAATGGTTCATAAAGAGAATGTGAGTTACTAAGAATATATCCTTAGAGTTTTAAACTGTTGGGAATGTATTTTCTCAACAATACTCTATAAATATTATTGATTTTGATGCTCACAAATACCCTTGTTTTTTTACTAATGATCTTATTTTAAGTGTATTTTAGGAATATTATATTCTTTATAATTTTTTTTGGAATAATATTCAAGTATTTATTCATGAGAAATATTTGTTAAAGTGTTTGGAATGCTCTTAAACATATTCTGAAAACACTATTTTTGGATTCTCATTTTTTGGAATCACTGTTCATTCCCTACACTAAAGAACGTAATGTAAGGATCATACCCTTCATTTTTATTAAAGATTATGATAAAGGATCAGTACGTATGGTTTATCAAACCTACATAGGAAGAAACATATGGATAAATAACATTATGTTTGAATGAAACATTATGTTTTTCAAAGAGAAAAAGTATGGTTAAAGAAACCTATATAAGTATAGAACTCTATGTTTGAGAAGAAAATGTATAGCTCATCAAAATTACTTTTGTGAAAAAAATTTCATTTTCAAAATTATGTTCAGAGAATGAATGCTATGTAGTTAAACCCCACGTTTGGTATTTTTTTCATTTTATGAAGGAAGCTTACATTTGAGTTTTCAACAATAGAGATTTGAATTTAATACTTTATCAGAGTTTTCTATAATAGTCTTTGCAGAATATTAGGGCATTTTAAAACTTGAATTTTATTGATTCAAAGCTCATATTAAATGATTTAAAGATCCATTTAGAACATAGATTTTATCTCCTATTCTTAAGGGAAGTTCTGACGACTCCGAGATATACTTTTTAATTTGAATTCTCTCAAATTATCAAGAATATTTTGTGGATCTAAAATATTACTACGAGATATATCGTTATATATATCTTTCTACATTATATGTTTTCACAACACCATCTAGAGATCTCTTATATGTGTTGATAGTTTTTATTCTTCATGTTTTCTTGTGAAAATTAATTTATATTGCTAAAACGGTCAAGCATCTTAGAAACAAGGACTACATTTTGGAGATATACATGTTCAATCATGGAAGCGCGATGCTCTGTTTTTGTTGTTATTATTAAAATAGAAGATCTCTTGTGTAACTAGATCTCTTCAAATTTATTTCAAAGATTATTTTTCATCTAAAGAAGAATATCCATCTTCTATCAGTTGCATGCTATTGTAACTGTGAAGTTTAAAATGTTTTATCAAATCAATCTCTATTGATTCTTTTGAGTATCACTTTCTCAGTATTAGTCATGGTGGAGTATCAGATTCTCATGATAAGCTGTAGATATTTCGATTCTCTATTTAAAGAACCAGAAGGCTCTGTTTTTATCCTTGTTTGTAAGGGAGATAAATTCCTGCACTCAGTTTTGGATCAGTATTATGAGAAGAGGACCTGACTAGTGAAATTCACCAAGCCCGCAGAGAGGGTGATTGGTGGAGTGGACTAGGGGATCTTCATTCCCCAAACCACTATAAATTTTTGTGCTCTATTTTCTATTTTTCCATTGCACATAATCTCATACAGAAACATCACCATCTCTATCTATTGTTGATGTGAATCAATAGAATTATGAATATTTTAAAATTACACAATTCACCCCCCTCTCGTGTCTTTATCTTAGAATTTCCGACCTAACATTTGGTATCAATGGCAGGGCTCTATAGATTTTTTTTGGTTATAATAAACTAGAGTTAAATATTCAGATGAAGATCAATAGAGAATATCAAATAATGAATGTCATTGGTTAGTTATCAATATTTCAATGGGGAAAACTATGAAGTCTAGAAATCACATATCATAATCTATTTGGAAAATCTTCGATTTAAAGTATACTCAAAGATCACTACTCCTTACGAAATTCCTGAAAAACCCGAAGCCTGGACTGCTTCTATAGAGGATGACTATGACATTAATTCTAAAGCTATGAATGATATCATCTATAGTCTTGGACCATAAGAATTAAATTGTGTCTCACAATTACCTACAACTTATGAAATATAGAAGACAATTGAAGTTGCATATGAAGGTACGAACAATGTAAGACAAATGAGGTATGAAACATCTGAATAAAAATTCGATACATTCAGAATGGTTGATGGAGAAAGAATCAATCAAATGAATTGAAGTCTCATACAAATTATAAACAATATTACAACCTTAGGTGAACCTATCAAACAAGTTGATCAAGCATTGAAAGTATTGAGAGTACTGCCTAATAAGTGGAATGGAATTTCAGCTAAAATCCACCAATCAAAACCTATTAAGAATCTGTCAATGAGGTAATTGATTGGAAATCTAATGATGTATGAAGATGAAATGCAAGATGAAGTTTAATATCAAAAATTATTAGTGAAAAAAGATAACATTGCCTTAAAGGTTACATCTTAAAAATAGAATAGAAAAATGAAACAATAAATCAAAGAAGAAAGAAATTTAGACTCATCTAATTCTGAAATTGAGTTGGCTTAATTAGCTAGAAAGTTTAACAAGTTTTATAAGAATAAGATAGGATTCAAAAAACCCTTAAAAAAGGATGAGAAAGAGTCAAGGTAACTTAGATTCAATGAATAAAAAAAGTTGGTTTATATAAGACCTGACTGTCCTCAATTAAAAAGTGAAAAGAGAAAGACAAAAAAGAAGTTTCAAAAAAATGTTGACTATGAAGATAAAGGAAAAAGAGTTACGAAGGATACTTTGAGTCTTTAAGAAGACTCCAATAACTCATCAATCTCTGATTCAGATAAGTAAGAATTGAATCTAAAAGCTAATATGTGCTTTATGGCTGAAAAAGAGAAGGTACAACCCTACTATTCATCTGATTCCGATTCTAGTTACTCAAATGATAAAATGGCAGCCTATTATACTATGCTGGAAGAAAGACATGACTTCCTATTAAAGAAACACAAATCCTTAAAGAATATTAATAATGATATTTTACGAGAAATAGATACTTTAATTAAACAACATCAATAGTTAGTTGATAAATTTAGATCATATACTATAAGCTATACTGACCATGAAAATAAGATTAAAATACTACAGGATAAAGTAGAAACTTCTAAAAGCTATGTTATTATATTTAAAAAAGGAGAAAATATACTGAATTAAATTCTTGGTAAGAATGTAATTAAAAAGGAAGGATTTGGTATAGGTAGTAAGGGTGACAAATCAAAACTATATAAGAATTATTTTGTTCAAAATACAAAATCTTATTTTTGTCTTTTTTTGGAATAAAAGGACATATAACAGAAAACTATAATTTGAGAAATCCTTAAATAAGTTGGATTAAAAGAGATTTTATTTCAAAAGATTTATCTGAAGTAAACAACAAAAATCATGAAAAAATAAAGTAGATTTAGATTCTTAAACCCTTGTTAGCTATCACTGCTAGAGCCAAAAAGATATGGGTACCAAAAAAAATTTTCATTTAAATTGTCTTTGTAGGTAATAGGTCACATAAAAGGAAAATCTATATGATATATGGATATTGGCTGATCTAGACACATGAGTGGAAATCCATCAAGCTTCAATACATTGACACAATTTTATGGTGGTCTAGTCACCTTTAGTGACAATTCCAAAGGAAATATAATTGGACTTGGAATAGTTGGATATAAAAAGTCTATCTCAATCAATAAAGTACCATATGTAAAAGTATTGAAGCATAACCTGATAAGTATCTCTCAACTTTGTAATGATGGATACTCTGTTGATTTTTCTAAAAATTTTTGTTCTATATTTAAAGATCATTTTGTTAAATTTAGAACACTCAGAACAAATAATGTCTACACTTTGGACTTAAATTAATTGTGTAAATATAAATTGAGTTGTTTAACTACTAAGATAAATGAATCTTGAATTTGGAACATAAGGCTTAGTCATTACAATATTTATGATTTACAAAAATTATCAAAGAAACAATTAGTTTCAGATTTACCTAGTCTCAAGTTCGACATGGATAGATTCGGTGATGCATACCAGATTGGCAAGCCATACAAATCTTCTTTCAAATCTATTAACAAAATTACTACATCAAAGTCCCTAGAAATTATCCACATGGATCTATTTGGGCCATATAGAGTAGATAGTTTGGCTAGAAAATTATATTTATATGTTTTAGTTAATGATTATTCTAGATTCACCTGGGTCTATTTTCTAAAATTGAAAAATGAATCTTTTACTCTTTTTGAAATTTATTTTAAAAGTTTTCAAAATGAAAAAGGTTTCAAAATAATTTCATTAGGAAATGATCATGGTGAATAGTTTGAGAATTAAGTATGCAATTACTTTTGTTCAAGCAAGGGTATTAAAAACACCTTCTCTACACCAAGAACACCTCAACAAAATGGAATTGTTGAAAGAAGAAATAGAACTATTGAAGAATTGGCTAGGAATATGCTAAATAAATATAGTATTCCTACCTATTTATGAAAATAATCTATAAGAAAAACCTATTATATAATAAATAGAGTTTTAATTCAGATTATTTTTAAAAAGACACCTTATGAATTTTGGAATAACAGAAAGCCTATGGTAAAGTACTTTAATGTTTTTGGATGTAAGGTGTATACCCTGAACACCAAGGATAATATTGGTATGTTCAATCCAAAAGATGATGAAGGAATATTCTTAGGATATTCTACAACTTCTAAAAATTATAGAGTATTTAATAAAAATTTAAGGATTATTGAAGAATCAGTTCATGTGAAGTTTGATGAAACTGACCCTTTTAATAAAGAGAAAGATAAAACTAATGAATCTACTAACTCTTCTAACAACATGAAACTTGAAAACCAGAAAAATTATTTTGGAAATAAAATTCAGTCAAGTTTAGAAGAACATGATACAAATAAACCAAAAAGTGTTCTACCTAGAAAGTCTAGAACCCTAAAGAATTATCCTTTAGAGACTTCATTGGAGAATTAGACATAGGAATAAGGACTAGAATAAATATAGTAAACTTAGTTGAATTATCTACCTTTCTATTACAACTTGAACCTAAATATTTTGAAGAATCCTTAGAATATTAAAGTTGGATGTTAGAAATGTAAGAATAATTGAACCAATTTAAAAGAAATAAAGTTTGGGAATTTTTTGAAAGACCATAAAATTATCTAGTTATAGGCATAAAATGGGTTTTTTAAAATTAAAAAGATGACCAAGAGACTATAACTATAAATAAATCTAAATTATTAGATAAAGGATATAACCAAGAATAATGTATAGTTTATGATGAATCATTTTCCCCAGTATCTATATTAGAAGATATTATAATCTTTTTAGATTATTCATCTCATATGAATTTTAAATTATATCAAATGAATATTAAATCTAACTTTTTAAGTGGTTATTTATTAGAGGAAGTTTATGATGAGAAACCTCATAGTTTTGGAAATTCTCAAAAACCAAATTTTGTTTTTAAACTTACTAAATATCTTTATGGCCTTAAGAAAGCACCTAGAGCTTGGTATGAAAGATTAAGTTCTTTTATTAAGAAAAATGGTTTTACTGTTGGTTGGGTAGATACAACCCTTTTTAAGAAAATTTTTTTCTCTAATTTATTGTTTCTTCAAATCTATATTGATGATGTTATTTTTGGATCAATAAATAAAAAACTTTGTAATGATTTTCCATAACTCATGCAAAAAGAAATTGAGATGAACATGATGGGAGAATTAAATTTCTTTTTAGGACTTCAAATTTATCAAAAAGAGTATGGAAATGTATTAAAACAAAGAAAATATATTACTGATTTATTGAAAAAAATGGTCTTAAGAGCAGAAAGACATATTCAACTCCCATGTAAACTAATATTAAACTTGATTTGGATGAAGCTGGAAAACCAGTGGACAACAAGTTGTATAGGGGTATGATTGGTAGTTTATTATATCTTACTGCTAGCAGACCTGATATTCTATTTTCAATATGTTTATGTGCCAGAGTTCAAACGAATCCTAAATAATCACATCTTAAGACTATCAAAAGGATTTTTAGATATTTAAAAGAAATTGTTTTCAATATCTTCTTTATCAAAAAACTTCTGATTTTAATTTACTATCATATTCATATATAGATTTTGGAGGTTATAGATTAGATAGAAAAAGCACTTCAGGATCCTTTCATTTCTTAGGAAAATCATTAGTGTCATGCTCAAGTAAGAAGCAACACTCAGTTTCCTTATCAACATATGAAGCATAATATGTATCTGTAGGCAGTTCCTTTAGACAAGTGTTGTGGATGAAAAATACACTGATGGACTTTGGACTTAATTTTAATAGTACACCTATCTTATGTGATAATTAAAGTTCTATAAATATTTCAAAAAATATAATAAGTCATTCTAGAACTAAGAATATTGATATTAGACATCATTTTCTAAGAGGTTATGTTCTTAAAAAAGATATATCTTTATAATTTTTTAACACCAAATATCAATTAGAAGATATTATCAATAAACCACTTCCCACTATAAGTTTGGATTTTATTAAGGGGGAGAAACATTTATTTAATTTTTAAATAAGTTATTTTATTTTATTCTATTTTATTTTTATGTTTATTACTGTAAATCCATTTTTTTCATATTTTTATCTTATTATATTTTAGTTATTTTATTTAATCGTAAATTTATTTACACCACATAATCATTAATTTTTTTTTATAATTACTATGTGACTCAGGAAACAAGGATATGCATCACTTGTCAGAAAGCCATTATCTTCCAAAACCTTTATTTACCAAAATTGTTTTCGTCTAAACTGAAACCCTCGCTTTTCCTTCCAAACCCAAGGACTTAAAAACCTCAGACTTTCAGATTTTTGAAATGATGAAAACCAAGAAATTAGAAGGAGATACAAGTTATCCAAAAACAACAACATGTTACATGAAGAAAAATACTTCAAGGAAAAGTGGTTGATTTTGATTGGTTATATCAGACGAATTTTCTCCTGAAACAGGCATTGGAATTTCAAGTGTTGGAGATTTCTTTCAATGACATCAATTCAAAATTTATTTACAAGGTAGAACTGAACTATTTTTATAAGAGTGTATAATTAATTTTTGGTGATTCTGAGGATATGATGCTTGTAAGTATTGAAGATAATTATTTTTTGATTTCTTCAACTGAAGTTTCATAAATCTTAGACTGCCCTTATAAAGGAGTTTTTCACTTAGATCTTTGATCAATTGGAGACAAGAATCATTCTTCTAAATAAATTATGTCTATTCTGTTTAACTCAATGCACTTTAGGAAAATGTTTGTTAAGGATCTCAAGGCAGATCATAAGATCTTGGTGAAGTTCATTCAGACCGGTATTGCGCTAAGGTTGAAAGATATAGAGAAAGTTTTGTACCCTAATATGTACATCATATTTTTATTTCTAAGTGATATTAAGAGGAATTTTCTATGATATATGTTTAGGTATTTTCATTATTGCTATTAACTGGATGCTAGGATTATTTTTTATCCATATGGAAGAATAATCTCTAGAATTTTGTTTAAAAAGGTTATGATTCGATTTGTATATTCGAGGCTGAAGTTCCATCATAAAAATGTTTTAAATGCTGGAACTATATAGAAATTAATATTTTCTTAGTGTACAATGAAATGAAATATTTTACTAATTAGTGATGAAGAAGAACAGATCTCAGGAGCTTTTACTCAGGGAGAGCAAGTAGCTATTAAAAAGGAGGGTGTAACTAAATCTAGAAGAGATGAAATTTCTCAACCGACTCATAGGAGACTTAGGTTTAATACCAAATTAGAGAAAGTTTATAAAGAAAACATTCAAGAGGGACTAGTTTTGAAACCTGGAAACAGAGATGCTCAACAAGTTGAAGAGAAAGTGTTGGATTCTGAAAGAAGCAACCTGCTCAGTTCATCTAGATGAACTGATTCTTGAAGAAGAAATACCAGGGGTAGTCAAGCTAGAGAGATTCCTATTGTACCACTAATTAGTGATCAAGTACAAGTAAATATTCAAGAGAAAGTGAATATTCAAGAAGAAAATATTCAGAAATAATCTACTAAAGAAGAATAGTTTGTACATAACTCAGTAACTGAAGTTAAAGACATGATTGTGAATCAAATTGTGGAATAGTCAGGTCATGTTTTGGGAGATCAGACTGAAGTACTTGATAATCAGTCATTTTAAACTGAAAAGTATATGGAGATATCAGTGGAAAATCCTTTGCCTAATGTTGTTGATCATATACTAAATGTAGATGAAGGGACATATAATTCTTTGTCACATCAAGTTGAAGAAATTGTGATTAAATTTAACAAGTCACAGGAAGAGAATTCCACTCTGCGGTAGGAGCTTGTAATTTCAAAGAAAAATATCCAACAACTTAATGATAATACTGTTTCTAGAAGGGATTTTTATGACTTCAAGAGAGACATGTTAAATGAGATTAGGAGGATCAGATCTGAAGCTTTTTCAAAGACATATTTTGTAGATTTGAAGTGGTACTTGGGAAGTCAGTTTGAATTGGTGAAATATTCTGCAAATCAGACCAGTACATCTACTTCTACCCCTAAAACTAGTCCAAATTTGATTATAAGATTTTAGTCCATTGCATCTATTATGGTAGACATGAATTTTCATCTTTAGGACCTTCAATGAAATAGTGCTCCTCTGTCAGTTTTATTATACAATAAAAAATTTCTTGTTGATTAATTGACTCAGAGTGAACCTAGTATCAGACTTCTACTGAATAAGTTTACGGAAAAGTTGGATTAATTTATGAAGCAAGAATAGATCTTACATGAATTTTTAAAATTCAATCTTGTGGAGAATTTTCATGTTAATCAGGATTCCAAAATTCTGATAATGCAGTTGGGTGATAGTTTGATGAAGAAATTGTGATTGCAGATGGCTGAATTGAAGGATTTGTTTGAATCTGCTAAAAATCCTTAGAATATTAACTAAGCCAACTCCTAAAAAATTATTTTGTACCCAAACAAACATTTTATCATCATTATGACAATGAATATTCTTTTTCTAAGTCACATCCTTATTGTATTTGTATATTTTCTAATTAATGAAATTGTCTTCATTTCTATTTTTATGTACGTTATTTTTATATTATTATATATTTTTTTCTAATATCCAAACATCCAGTCCATATTATCTTTATTAGTTAATTATAAAATTCCCTTACTAATATTTCCAAAATTAAATTTGTTTTAATATATTTATTTTATCACACAAAAGGGGGAGAAATTTGGATAAACACAATATTTCAACATTTCTTTTTAAATTTTGGAATATTTTGGGAGAAATTTAGATAAACCCAAAAAATTATTTTTATCAAAATAATCTTTTCAAATTGAATTTATTTCACTCTATCTTTATAGAATTATAAATTATGTTACTATATTTATAGTTTTAATTTATGAGTTTTGTGATCATCAAAAAGGAGGGGATTGTTCGGAATGTATTGTCTCAACAATACTCGATAAATATTATTGATTTTGATGCTCACAAATAACCTTCTTGTTTTAATAATGATCTTATTTTAAGTATATTTTAGGAAGATTATATTCTTTATAATTATTATTTTGGAATAATATTCAAGTATTTATTAATGAAAAATATCCATTAAAGTGTTCAGAACTCTCTTAAGTGTATTATGGAAACACTATTCATGACTTGTCATTTTCTGGAATCACTGTTCATTCTTTATGATGAAGAACGTTACGTAAGGATCATACCCTAAGTTTTTATTAAAAATTATGATAAAGGATCAATACGTATGGTTTATCAAACCTACATTGGAAGAAATGTATGGATAAAGAACAATACGTTTGAATGAAACCTTATGTTTGTCAAAGAGAAAAAGTATGGTTAAAGAACCCTATATAAGTATGGAAACCTATGTTTGAGAAGAAATGCATGGATCATCAACATTACTTTTGTGAGAAACCTTATATTGAAAAAATTATGTTTGGATAATGAACACTACTTAGTTGAACCCAATGTTTTTTATTTTTTTTGTTTTGTGAAGGAACCTTACCTTTGACTTTTCAATGCTAGAGATTTGAATTTATGACTTTATCAGAGTTTTCTATAACAGTATTTGCAGAATATCAGGGTGTTTTAAAACTCGATTTTGAATAATTCAAATATTGTCTTAAATTATTTAAAGATCCATTTACAATTGATATTTTTGATCATATTCTTAAGGGAAGTTATGAAAACTCTGAGATGTATTTTAGAATTTCAATTCTCTTAACTTATTAGGCATATTTCGTAGATCTAAAATCTTGCTGTGAGAGATATAATTAGATATATACCTTTAAATATTGGATGTTTAAACACCACTATCTAAAGATATATTGGTTATATTGATAGTTTTGTTTCTTCATGTTTTCTTGTGAAAATTAATTTATAGTGCTACAACAATCAAGCATCTCAGAAACGAGGACTACATTTTGGAGATATACATGTTCAATCCTAGAAACGCGATGCTCTTTTTGTGTTTCTATTCTTAAAATAGAATATCTCTTATGAAACCATATATCTTCAAACATATTTCAAAGATTATCATTCTTTTAAAGATGAAAATCCATCTTCTGTCAGTTGTGTGCTTATGAAACTATGAAGTTTAAACTTTTTTTATCAAATCATTCTCTATTGATTCTTTTGAGTATCGGTTACTTAGTTTTAGTCATGTTGGAGTATCAGATTCTCATGTTAAGCTATGGATATTTTGGTTTTCTGTTTAAATAACTAGAAGTATATGTTTTTATTCTTGTTTGTAAGAGTAAAAACTACCTTCACTAAGTTGTAGATTGGTCTTATAAGATGAGGACCAGACTAGTGAAATTCACTAAGCCCTGAGAGAGGGTTATTGGTGGAGTGTACTAGGGGATCCTGATTCCCCGAACCACTATAAATTAATGTTCTATATTTTTTGTTTTTCCACTACACATAATCTCATATAGAAACATCTTCAGATCTATCTACTGTTGATGTGAATTGAGAGAATTGTGATAATATTAAAAAGACACAATTCACCCCCTCTTGTGTCTTCATCTTAGACTTTCCACCCTAAAAAAATCCAGGTGTGTAGTTAGGCCCACTTGTTGTGAACCAAGTGAAGATTAAGTTGATACTTAACTAAACTTATTCAGGGTTATTTCCCCTAGGTTCATCTTTGCTAGATCTTGAATCCGCTTTTTTGTATCTAGATAGGGATTCCATTTCTATGAAACTACACACTTTATAATTTAAGAAAATAATGTAATGTTTTATTAGTCTATTCTTTAGGGTTTCTACTAATTCTCTCTACTTATAATACCTAAAATGAATAAACGAGTCTCTAAAAGTAATGAAACCCTACTATAATACAAACTAAGATGCCCTCGACACACACTACTAGGTGTAGTACAAGAAAAACATACTTTAAATACTATTTTTTTATACCAAGTGAGATGATAAAAGAAAAACTTTCATATATTTCACATTTCTTCTTAATTCAAACATTACATCTCAAATTTAATCTTTCAAACCAAGAACCCACATGTTTAATGTATTTGGATATTAGTTATATACAAATATCATTTCACACAATTGGGAATAGTTATACAAAATTAAATCATACTAGACCTCCTTCTAGAGATCTAAAATGTTATTCTCATCTTTATAAAGTGGCGAATGAGAAACATAAGAAAGGGTTGAGCTCAAATTATTAGTAAGGTAAAAAAATATCAACATGTAATCAAGTGTTAAATCATAATCATTAGAAGACATAGGAATATGAAAAATATATAATTAAAGAAGATAAACCTATAATATTTGTTTATATAATATAAAAATATTAAATATTAAATGATCAAGAATATAACATGGAATAAGAGTGTGGAAACATGAGACAATAATCACTTGAAATTTATAATAACATAGATATTTAACATAGAAATGTAGCATAAGAATAATCATAGAAAATAATAACATTATAAAAAAATATAGAACCATATTCTCCATGATAAATCACATGAAGATAGATAATTTCATAATTTCCACACTCAATCATGTGAAAATAGATAACTGGATCATATCCACACTCAATCATGTGAATATAGATAACTTTATCATGTCCACACTCAATGTTTTGAACATAGATAACTACACCATTTTTGTGATTATTATTTTGAACATAGATAACTATATAGTATCCATGATAGTGTTGTGAACATAACTAACCATATAATGTCAGTGATCAATGTTGTGAATATATCTAATCACATCATGTCCATAATAAATCTTTTAAACATAGATAAATTTATCACATACATGCTCAAAAATCATTATCACATAAGATATGTATCTTTAATCAATAAATTAGAGGGAAATATAAAACCATATTGATAAAATAATAATCATTCATATATATTCCACATGAAATCAATCATCATATCATGAAAAACACATACTAGGGAATGGGTTTCAAAACATTTTGAAATGATATCACATAACATAAAATTAATAATTATATAAGTTGAATCTAGAAATTCAGTTACTGAAAAGGAATTTTTATTAAATTCATATTGATGGTGATTAATAAAAAATAACTCTATAGAAGATATATCCTTTGCACATAAATTGTAAAATAGAGGCATAATCATAAAAATATATTTCATAAAATCATTTTTTAACAATGTAATAAAAATATGAATCTATGAGTCAGTTTCAAAAGTTTTTTTTGAGAAGGTGATATGAAGAAATTTTCAAACATTATTTAGAAATACATTAAAATAATGGAACCTTAGAATGAAATAATATTTAAGTTAACAAACATACTGGTGAATATAAAAGATATGAATGAAGAAATAAATTCCTTTTTAATATTTCAAAAATATCTTTATTGAAACCCGTATTGTTTAAAGAGTAATAAAAATTCCTTTTTAAAAAAGGTAAATAAAATCATGAAAATGAAATTATATAATACATATTTGGGTTTAGAAATAATAAAGGATAACAATGGTGGAATGAAAAAATATGCACATGAAAGAAAAATAGATATTAAAGAGGATGGAAAATATTCGTAACAACATCATGGATTTATGAAGAAATAAATCCATCAAAAAAGGATAATTTGGTGTGAAAATGTAATTTACCCAGAAAAGGAGTAAATAAAATCTAATATCAATATAGGATAAAATAAAATTTCTTGTAATTCCATAGTCAAATAGGAATGGTTATGACTCATGGAAAGGTATTGAGTCAAGAAAACCCCTTATGAATTTGGTAACAATTGAATCAAAAAAAATTTAAAGGAGGGATTAATGAAAAGAATTATAAATACCATTAAAGATACATTAATAAAAATAATACAAACTAATATGGAATTAGATTATTAATATAGAGGAATAATTATATAATATTAATGTATACCCTAATTAAGGGGAGTCTAGAGCCTTGGCCACTGGTCTCACTTTGTGTAGGTGCTTTAACCTCCAAATTAATGAAGTGGAAACTGACTCTACTATTTTGGTTAGCTTTATACAAAAGAGGGATGAGCTACCTTGGCTGATGTCTTACAATATAAGTCATTTTTGAATCCTTTTCATTCAGAACACCTAAGTTAGTCATATATGGTGATAAGGGAATCATGAAGCAGATGTGTTAGCCATCAAAGAGAGGCCCAGAGAGAGGTTGATTCTTTACCTTAGTTTGGGGTCCATACTAGATTATTGCAAGATTATTGTTATGAATAATTCTCTTTATCTCTATTATTTATTCCTTCCTTTAGTTCAAGTGAATTTTTATTTTTTTACTTTTATGATTCCTGAAAAAAAGTTAATTTTCAATCATAAAAAATGGGAATTAATATGAAAACCCTTACCTTTACTCCCAACTTCCACAAAAGAACTTTAATCTCTAGTATTATAAAAATATATATTTTAATTTTAAAATAGTATTCATTTATATTAATATATTTAGACATTAATTATGATTATTCATTAGATATTTTTTAGTTAGTTATTTTTTATTTTCATCATCGGAAGTGAGGGATTTTGATTGTTTCATACACACATTGTAATTTCAATATTGATCCCCATATTTTGATATCAATTTAATCATTAAAATATTATTTAGGTTACTATAATAGATTTTCTATAATTATTACTAAGGATTAAATTTTATTCTATGATATTTATAGTTATTATTTGTAGAGATGAACTCAAATATGATCTGATTTTGGTAGTTTTTGATAAACAAAAGGTGGTATATTATTAATGAGTTTAAATATTAATATTATATTTTCATAATATTAATATTTTAATAAATATATTTTTTATTCATTAAATATGTTTTTATAACCATACATGAAATTTGGTGGTAAAAATTAAATATGTAATTCATGATGGTCATAGTCTACACATAACATGAGTGAGGTTTTTATTTTTCGAATAGATAGGAGGGATATAGGTAGTGGTTGTTAAACTTATATAATAATAGTTAAATATACTAATGATAATTACATAATTTTATTAATATTTTAGAATAGGTTTTTAGGAGAGTGGATGAGAAAAATATAAAAAGGAAAAGTTAGGTAGTGGATAATACTCATGTTGGGAGTTTGAATCTTCTCTTGGAAGACAACTTAGGAATAAAGTACTTGGGGAAACTCCATGTAATATAGGGTATAAAAATGTGGGATATTATTCTATTATAAGTAAAATTTTAGGGTTTTAAGATAATTGTTAAGGAAAAGTGTGGAATTAAGTGAGTGGAGGTGACTAACTTTTATAGATGAAATAGGGGGTTTTCCTTGGAAATGAAAGTTATGTGAGGGTAAAAATGAAATCACAAGAGCATTAGAATATTTAGGCGAGGAATGGTTAGTGATATATATCGTTATGGATTTAAAAATTAAAAAAGTTATTTTACATGGATTAAATTTCATGTTAATTTAACATCATTTGAGCCACTTTAAGTTACTCATTTTTACCTTCAATAACCTTGATTAAATATTTACCATGGTAATTATTAATTTTAATAAACATATAAAATGATACTTAATAACAGGTTATTATGTTTTGATTCTTAATTTGGAATCCATTTAAACTATTTAAATTTCTAAATATTAGAAAATTTAACTTTTAATCTAAAATATAAGATATATTGAAAAAAATGATTTCATAGAAAAATGAATTTTAGGATATTAATTGTGTTTAATCTCAATTTTTTATCAATTAAAAATTAAATTAGTTTTAATATATTATTCATATTAAAAATATGTTTTCATATTATTTATTAATATTTATTTTATTAGAATAAATATATAAAATGAATAAACATGCATTTTTGGTAAAATAAATTTATGAGCATAAAATAGACTTTCTTAGTTATTTATCCAAATTTATTGAATTTTAAAAATATATTAATATTAAAAATAGAATTTATTTTTATTTATAGTTATTTTTTAAAATTTATTTATTTATATGTATACCCACCAATTCAACAACTACATTATAATGATAATATATAATACTCATAATTTTATCTTAAAAAAATGTATCATAGTTCATTTTAATTTGGTGATATGTGTAAAACAATATATAGTAACATTAAAGTATTATAATTTATGGGGTGTTACAAAAAAAACCACACATCACAAATTATGCCTTTGGTTTATTTATTTTGGAAGCATGTTGAATTATAAGAATGTATGTGGCCCTAAGAGTTGTAAATATGGTAATAATATTCAGAGTTGTTTGATGTTTTAATTCTGATAATAATGTTTTGATTTAGTTTTATATTGAATTGATTGATATTTATCCTTATATTTTATTCTCAATTTGATCATTTTAATGGAAATATTCTTTTTTAAGAGGTATCTCATGTAGTATTTAAGTTTGGGTTCATTTTTCTTCTATTTTTTATATTCTTAGGGATGAGAATCATTTGAATTATATCTAAATTAGTTTTTATATATTTTACTGGTCCATTAATTTTATTTTTAAGGTGATAAATATGATGTGAATTAGTATGTAGGTCGAGAGTGGAAGATATTTTGATTTTGATTGAAAATTTATTTTGATATATAAATCGAGTTATAACGGTTATCATTACACCATGATTTTTTATTGGGTGGTATATTTTGTTTAGTGTTAGAGTAGGAGAAAGTGATTTAACTAATGTTCATTGCATCATGTACCTTGCATCATGGTATATACCATTTCAAATCTCTGGGTTTAATTACAAGATAATGTCTAATGGTGAAAGTTTTTGTTTTCATGTTTAGTTAATGGGGGTGAATGAATAATATGTGGTTTTAAGCCATTATATCAATTTATTTTTTCCTTAAAACATGGAAGTTATCATATTGTAATGATGTGGTTTTAGGTATTTCAAGATTAAATTATAAAGTGGTTATCTAGTTTAAAGGAATATAAGGTTTTTTCTAAAATTCAGAGGCCTAATTTTTTGTGGTGTACCAAAGTTCATTAGATCATAATGTTCCTTGATATTATTGAATTTTAATGGTTATTAATAATGATATATAAGGGAGTATTAGGGATGAAACAACATGATTTTTGTATTTATTACTAGATGATCCCCATTGATTTTTTATACAATGATTTTTTTTAGTTTTTAAAATAACCTTTTTAATTATAAACTTGAAAAGTTTCTCAAATTATATTTAGTTTCTTACCCTTCCCCATTACATTAGATCGCCCTTGGGATTTACTATACATTACTTAATATTTTTTTAACCACCATCAATTTATTATTCTAATAAGTCCATATTTATATAAATTGAGAAATTTTTTCTTATTTTATTTTACTTCTATATATATTTTATTTTCTTGGGGAAACTAGGGTTATGCTTGAAATTTGTAGGTTATTTAGGATTTATGTAGGGTGATTTATTATATATTTATTACAGTGATGTTAAAATTTATTTATTAGTATTAATATTTTGACAATGTATAAATTCCATCATTTATTTAAGGTAAGTAATTTAGCTTCAAGTTATTATTTATTATTATATTTATGGTTTAATCATACTTTTGTTTATATTAGGGTAAAGATATGTAATTAGCTTAATTAAAGAAGTGTTTAACTGAAAACATATGAGGGATATGATTCATACGTCATAATTATACTTATATAGTTATTTTTTGTTATAGTTTGTTGCTTGTTTTAATTTTATATGATGTTTAATTAAATGGAAGTAGTTGATCATGAAGAGAAAGTGGTAAAATATGTGATAACCTAAAAAATAATAAATAAATAAACTAAATTTTCTTTATCTATTTTAGTATATTTATATTGTTATGTTGTTTTAAGTAGTAGTATAGGTGTTTATGTGATTAATTATCGAGATGTATTGAAATGGTTAAAGTGGTTAGGATGTTATAATTTCTAGAGGATGTGAAAATTTATTAAACTAGTGAATTAATTAAATAATTTTAAATGGGAATTAGTTATGTTAAACTAATTAAATATTAAATAACTTGAATTAAATTTATGGAAATTATATGGTAAATGAATTAGAATAATGAATTGCATGAGGATTATTAGCGGACCATTTTAATTTATAAGTAGTTGTAATTAATGTTTTTGATGAATTTAATGTAGTTTTTAATAATAAATATAGAAAAATTAATGGATAATATAAAATGAGAAGTTTTGTGATTGATGAATGGATGTGGTGTTGGGTTGTTATGTGGTTAGAGTTAATAGCAATTTTTATTGTAAATAGTAATAGTGTAGTGATGGGGTATGTTTATAGAGGTGTTTGGATTGGAAGTAGACCTTAAGATGAGATTATTTATTAATAAATATCATTTTATATTTGTTTATTTATTTTACACCACCACCTATGTTAAGTAAAATAATTGATTACCATGTGTAGTTTTGGGCATCGGGTAAACCCATGACATCTATGATATTAGTGATAAAGAAGGATGATTACTCCTTCTATATCACTCTTCCTTCTAATACTATCATGGTTATATAGTAATTGATTTTTTTGGTTATATAGTATGTAGATATGGGGCATGGTTGGGGTATAAAATGTGTTAAGATTTTTTGGGTTTTGGATGTTCTATTTGGTTGTGGTATGAAGATATAAACTATAGTTTTGGCATGTGGTTATGTAAATAAATGAAAAGGCGAGTATATATTTCATTGGAATGTGAGTGTGAAAAAATCAATGGGGAAGTTGGTGAAAGGTATAAAATTATTATATTTATATAACTTAATATATTATATTTATATACATACCTAGAGAGTAGGAAATGATGAGATGGGTTTATAGTTGACCAAGTATGGGATGTGAGTAAATTTTATTATTTATTCACTTAGGTTTTAGTATAATTCTTCTACATTAGCCTAAGAGTTTTTTTGGGAGTAACCAACCATTTTTACTTTTATACTCACCCCTAAATCTAAATATTATATTAAAAAAATTGAATCATATAATTTTTGATTTGGACAGATATAATTAGCTCATGATATAATGATAAAAGTTTCTACCATTAGGATATTTTAATTTTTAGTATTATCTTTGGAGGAGTTATACTTTTATTCTATGTAAAAATGCAAGAAAATTATTTATTATTAGTACTATTTTTTTAAATTATTTTTTAGAGATAATATTTATTGGTGGATGTTTCTTAAGAAGTTAAATAAAGTAATGCCTCACATAAACTATTTTTTATACTCTAGATCGTGGCCTATTAAAGGTGGGACTCGATGGCCACTCTTATCTCTACCACTAGCCTAGGAGGGGATCTAGTGGGGAAGAGTCATGAAAAAATATATTCTATTGAAAAAGGTAATAAAATAACAATCAATTTTTTTTAAGAAAGTAAGAAACATTATTCTACTAAATAAAAAAACTAAATTAAAAATAAATAAATGAGAAATGTAAAAAAATAAATATAAAAGGAAAAAAATGAAAAAAGGAAAAAGGGAAGAAAATATAAAACCAATTTTTTTAATTTTTTAATAATTTAAAAAAGAGATAAAATCTATAATTTAGATGAGTTAAACCCTATAATTTATTTCAGTTAAAGAAGAATCTATCTTTTAAATTATAGATTAATAGTTGGAGGAAGATCCAGATAGGAAATGTCTATTAGCGTATAATCATAAAATTTCTTGATGATATTTTATATGATTTTAGATTAAAAAATGTTAATATTAAGTCGAGAGTCTTTTGAACCTTATTAAAGGATATACACTTCAACCCATTCATGTCAAGGCATTTGAATGCCTATATATGGATATGTCTAAATTGAGTGTGATAGATTTTTTATCACCAAAAAATAATTGATGATCATACTAATTGGGTTGTAACTCTATTAAAGATATATTAGAACACTATGAAAAGAAATATGGGGTATTATGCTCAGATTATTATATGTAAAAACAATGAAGATCCTCTCCCAGAATAAGTCACTTTGATTGTGAATAGATACAAGTTTAAGGTATAAATAGAGTATTAATTGACTAAAAGGTCAATATTTTATTAATTAAAATTGAGATATAGGTAAATTGAGAAGAAAAAAAGATCATAATTCATCACTTTTGTAACTCCCAGAGTTTTTATGAATTATTATTTTCAAATAAATTAAAATTCATTGATCAGTTGCATTACACACTGCGCCATGTTAATATTTTTTTATAAAAAAAGATTATATTGAACTACACAAAACACTTATACTAGATTTAGGTATATGAAAAAATATTTTTGTCTTGTGTTGTATAGAATGATGAGTTCCTTCAATTGCTTGTGTTACATGCAAGACCGAGTTTTATCAAACTACAATATTATTATTAAAATATTATTATAGTTATCACCTAGTCATTGGAATGGAATATATGAATATGATTATTAAATTATTAAATTATGGTTTAAACATGAATTATATGTTTATAAATTAATTATAAATGAAAATAAAAACCAATTGAATAAAAAGGAAGTGTTTTTATGAAAAAAACTATTTCTATACCCACAAAGGCATTTTATCTTAATAAATTAAATTAAACACTATTAGTGAGAGATTATAATTAAATTTATATATTATAAATTAATTTTTTTAAATTCATCCAATAATTTCGATAGGAATAAAATAAGAATAAATCCAGTGTAGGCCTAAAAAGTTATATTATTCTAAAAGGCAGTCTTACCACCTTTTAATGGAAAACTTGTATAAAAACTAATATTTGAAAATTTTATAATTCTTACTTGAAAAAATAAACTTCATTTTTGAAATTTTAATATCATAATTTAATTTGGGTGAACTTTTGGTATTTTTTTGAGAAGTCTAATTTTTTGATGAATAATGAAAACGCTGAATTTTAATTGAAAAATTTATTTTCGTATCATTTATTTATATTTTTAATTTATATTTTAAATTTTTTTAAAGTATATTTAGATCGATTATAAATCTATTAATACAATTTAGGTAATTTTAATATATTTCACATTGCAATTGGATATAAAACCATTTCAAAATTTTGAACATTTTTACTTTAAAAAAACCTGTTGTTTCGTCCCGTCTACAGGATAATTTAAAATTAATTTCTTCCAATTATGGGATTTTAATTTTTAAAAATGGATTTAATATTTATAATCATAATAATTTATAATTTATTGTAATTTAAATTTAATTTTTTACAAAAAATATTAGTTAAAGAAATTAAAATTAATTATAGCGATTAGGGTAAAAACGAGTTTACTTAGTTGTTAAAATTTAATATTAAAAGAATAAATAACCTATAAACTTGTAAAAAATCCATTATATAGATATATTTTTGACTATATAATCCCTTTTATTGAAAATATATCATTATTTAGTCATGTTATATAAGGGATACCTCTCAATATTGTTTAACTTTTTGTATTTACTAAAATGTTAGTCATCCTCCACAATAAAAGGGAACTCACCCCCTTCACTTATTCATACCTATCATTCTATTTATATCATAAAAAATACCCAAATAATGTCCCAAAATACATCCTATCATCATATAAGACTCACTATGGGAATAAATCAAACCAAGGAAGTCCTTTGGTGCAAACCAAAAAGAGTTACCTGAAGAAGAGGTAACATTTTCAACGATCACTTTTGTTTTATTTCATTCTTCAACCCTTAAATTATTATTATTCGATGCTTATATAATAACTTAAATATTATAAATATAATTATATTTTTTATTTTAAGGGTTTTATCTACACCTACACATACACTTCCATCAAATGGGATACACAATCATCGTTAATGTGTATGACACACTACCGCCTCATGGGCAGATGTTGGTCATTCCTCCATTACCACCTCTCAAGATTGGTAATAATGATGATATTATTGTTTTTATATGATATATATTATATTTATGAAGTATTTATTCTTATTTAATTATAATATAACACATATCTTTGTGCTTTCCATTTTGCGGGAATATGATAACTTCATTTGTGGACGTGTGGACTACCGCCTCCTCAAAGCGACATGATTCATTCATGATTTACATGGAATATATTAAGGATGAGTTTAAAAAAAATATGTGACATATATTACATAATAATAATTATAATTTAAATAATATATATATATATATATCATTTACTTTTTTTCTTTCAAAATACAACTAGAAAATGGAAACAACGTTCATGCGTACGTATGATCTACCGTCTCCATGAACAGTGTATTTCACTTCCTATTTATATATTTTATAGATTATTATAAATACAAATACAATTAATATATATGATATTTATATCATGTTTTAAATTCTTGAAATGATAAAATAATGATCAAATGAATAATACCAGAAATAACAAGTCAAAATATATACGAAAAACAAAACAATTATTACTTGAAATGTAACTTTAATAAAGAATTATAAATAAATAGGTAATATAATGTCATAATAAAATAATTTATGGTATAAAATATAAAAATTTGGTTCTTTTTTAGATTTATAATAAAATTATATTTACTATACATGACATTTGAACGTGTATAGAGAAATTCAATACTTATAGTAAGGGTTTTCAAATCTCACTTTTATTCCTGTGAGATATATGTTATATTCACCACATATTCTTGTTGTGAGGTATATATACTGACATATGAAATTTTATATCATTAATTTAATATATTTAATTATATTAAATGTTTTAATTGATTTTATTCTTTCACGAATCTCACAATTCAAAAGTTACTCAAGTAGTAATGGGATTTTCTAGTCTAAATTTTATTTCTACGAGACATATGACATATTAACCACTCTCTTATTTTGTGTGGTGTATATACTTAAAATTAAGGTATTATATGATTATTATCCTTAAATTTATGGGTATTTACATATCTATTTTATGATATATCGTTCATGGGGTTTACAGTTCAAAAGTTATCAAATCGGTAAAGAATTTTTGTCTCAATTTTCATCCTTTGAGACACATGTTATTATATGCACCTATATTATTTTACAAGGTGTATATACTTCTCATTTGACATGTTATATTATGAATATCATTATTTTAATGATATTATATTCTTCATTTAATGGTATTATTTAATTTGTATTATGATTCAAAGTTACCAATGTGGTAAGAGTTTATTGATAAAATCTTATCATTTATCAAGATTGTTTATGATTCTGCTTCCATTGATGAAATATTATGATAAATATCTCAATAATTATCATGAATTTTATTTTACTATGGTTATTAATGATATATTCATGTAATGGTACTGTTTTTCACTCTTTGGTACTTGAGATAATTAATACTATGTTTTTGATAAAATCCGATATCATCTCTCTATTCGGTCGGAAATATGTTTTATTTAAAAACCATGTTTTCTAATTTTTTTTCATTTTTTAAATATTTTATCAAGATAGTTTTAAATTAAAAATATTTAAAAAAATATTTTTTTAAAAGTTTTTAAAATGATTTTTAATCATTCCTTTATAAGTTTTGAAGGTTATTTTCAAAGAATAATATTTTCAAAATGTTTTATTATTTACAAATAAATTTTCAAAGTGGAAAGCATGTTTTCCTCAAGAAATTTTTTGAAAGAATTTTTAGAGTTTTATTTATAAGTTTCAAATGTTATTTTCAATGAAAATTATTCTGAAAATGTTTTTGTGGAAGTGTTTTTAAATGAAAGGTCACTTCCCTTAAGAAATGTTCCAAGCGATCCTTAAAAATCCTTCTCCATCTAAGAAAATATTCTATATTATAGTTTATGATTTATTAGGGATATTATACAAGTAAAAAATTATTATTATTTATTTCAATGGTTTATTTTTAAGATGGAAAGTTATTTATGAAACCCATTTATCTTCTATGGGTTATAATATCATAAAACACTCATGAAACCTGCTTCCATTCACCAGTTATTCTATGATGAAATGATTATGATATCTATCACTTTCCCACATGTTATAATATAATGAAAATTTTAAGATACCCTTTTACTTTCAGGTGTTATGATATTATGTTCACAAGACCCACCTATTTTTATGGTTCATGACATGATGAATGTTTTATTATCTTCTGTCAAATGTATGTATGATTTCATTATGTGAAGGGTGGAACCTATATCTCCCTAA
Source organism: Viscum album (assembly GCA_963277665.1). Taxonomy (NCBI): domain Eukaryota; kingdom Viridiplantae; phylum Streptophyta; class Magnoliopsida; order Santalales; family Viscaceae; genus Viscum; species Viscum album. The sequence continues at coordinate 570,219,953 of OY728158.1, read as the reverse complement.
AATGCATTGGGTAATGATAAATGGAATATTATCTCAAAGGGTACATGGTTTATATCCTAATACTTAAAAAAATATGGTATATGGGTTGTATCCTATGTGTGAATAAAATAGGGTACACAGGTAGTAGCCCAAGCCCGAAAACAATAGGGTATACGAGTTGTAGCCCAAGCCTGAAAACAAGAGGGTATAAGGGTTGTAGCCCAAGCTAGAAAATAAGATGGTATACAGGTTGTATCCAAAGCCTCAACATTGGAGGGCATATGGGTTCGATACCAAGCTTGAAAACAATAGGGTAAATGGGTTTTATCCTAATCCTGAAAATAATAGGATACACAAGTTGTTAGCCCAAGATTGAAGTAGGTAAATTAGTGATTAACCCAATCCTATCATTTTGTGAATGTCTTGGTAGGTATACTTGACATAAGATTTTATATGATTATATTTATACACAAAATTATATGTCTTATTCCTATGTTATGCTCTCATGGATTATTCTCTTTGATTTCTTTATGATTCATGTATTATGAACTTCCAATCATTATAACATGACTTAAGATTATAATATTTCAAATGAGGGGTATGATCTTAAAATTTTATTCTCATGTTCTCATAACCTTATACTAATGTTATTCTTATATAGCTTATTTATTTACCATTACTATGAATCTGAGATCACCATTTCTTATTTTTCCTCTCCCCTGGTTATGAATAAAGGTTTTAAGTAGGAGTAGTAAATGGGAAGATCTTTGTGGAAAAAATTGAATATCTTTCACCAAGTTAGAAAATTGTGTTCCAAGTTTCCAAAGAAACTAAACTATTATAGTCATCAGACATTTACTTTTTTAATGTGCTGAATATTCATATAAAATGACATAATAGCCATTTATGTTAATCCTAGGTTTCTATAGTTGGTATCAGAGGAAAAATTTAGTAAACATTTAAAAACTAGGATGAGAAAACTTTAGTGGGATACTTAGGGATATTTATAAGGACATGTCTAAGTATTCCTCTAAGGATAAGTCTAAGGATATGTATAAGTTTAGGAAAATATCCAAGAATTTTGTTAAAGGATTGATAGATTTGTTTCTTGGAAATTACATCATTATCTAGATACTACAAGTTGATGTCTTATAGAAATATGAAAATGTTTTGACTATGGAAAATAAGGACACAAATAAAGTAACTACAAAGGTAAAATGAAAATAGTTTAGTTGAAATAATGGATGGTAATATTGTTCTACCTAAGGTATTATCAATATTTAAATGTTTTATGTGTATAAATTATGGCCATTATGAAAATAAATGTCTTAGGGTGAAATCTCATGAAGAAAATTAGCAAGGTTGTAAGAGTAATGGTTTTTATGATGATAATGTAGAAACCACAAAAGACACATTAATGGAGGTTTTGTTCTAATAATATTGTTTACAATAATGATTAAATTGGGTTTTTTGAATTTTAGGACATGATTCATACTTCATATTTATAGAAGGGCTATTAAATAATAAGATGATAAAGCCTGGATAATGGTTTGAGAAAGAAGTGGTGTGATTAAAGTGAAAATGTACTAGAATTCAAGAAATATGTTATATGAATAATGAAGTATATTTTCATTAAGGATTCAAAAAAATATATTTAATGGTTCTGATGACCAAGAATCTTTATTTAATGGAAATTTGATATTTTTATCAAGGGTAGTTAACCCTTAATGTGTTCCAGATGTTGAGAAAATTGTGTTTATCTTGGATAAAGAGAAAATTGATATTGGTTAAGTAAATTGGATAGTGTTTATGACCTTATAATTGATAAATTATTTGTTGATAAAGTGGTTTATGTTGTCATTAATGAACTTTAAAATGTTTTTATATTTAAGGACTATATCCAATAATCTATTTTTATTGTAAGGAATGAAGAAGAATGCATGTTTTCGATATGGTTTTATGGTAATTCAAATTATTATCATATTTCATGAGAATACATGATAAAGGTATTCATATATTTGGTATGTAACAAACAAGATCTAGTTTATTATATATGGGGGAACGATGTTAAGATGATTTTGAGAAATTTAGTGATATTCTTTCTAAAGTTTTAAACTTTCATATTTTGGAAGGGTTATATGGATAAACATTTATGGAATGGTTTGAGTTGAACTTTTGATAAGGTTTAGGATATTAAAATATTACTTCATAATATGAAGATTTATATATATTGAATAACCTATGATAACCATTTTTTATAATACTTGAAGATAAACATAATGACTTATCGGTTTTTATATGAGCCTTATGATCGATTAGTGATTTAGGGATAACGAATTCACCTTCATTTCTTAGAGTAAGTGATGAATTTGAAATTGATCAAGGAATAAAAAAAGGGTGATATTGTGCTTATAAAAGGGAATAAAATCAAGTAATTATATCTTTTCATGAAATTTATTCAACTTTAGGAAAAGGGTCTTGAAAAAAAATGTTATCTCGTTATCATTATTTTTTATGATACCTATGACCTTTTTCAAGCCTCTTTGGGTTAGGTATTTTTGATCATTAACATTATCCTGACCATATTATCTATCACTATCTATCAGAACTTTATAGTTATATTTCTACTCTATGTCCATGTTTTCACTTTCCACCTATGTTCTTTTATGTGGAAACCTAGTTTTGAGTTACTTTGGGTAACTGTTATGTTTTCAACTTTCCCTTTTTAAAGGAAGTTTTATTATTCATTTTTAATATGTGGGTTTATATTAAAGTATATTTAAAGTATTAATCCTTTTATAAACTAGATTAAATTCAAGGGTGAAATTCATTTTAAGGCGGGTAGAATGTAAAACCCCTAGTTTTATGAATTATTATTATTTCAATAAAATAAAATTCATTGATGGCCTAAATTGCGTACCACACCATGTTAATATTTATTTATAAAAAAAGGTTATATTTCACTACATAAAACACTTAGATTAGATTTAGGTATATACAACACTATGTTTGGATTGTGTTACACACAATACCGTGTTCCTTCAATAGATTTCATTACACACAAGACCATGTTTTAGAGAACTATAATATTATTATTAAAATATTATTATAGTTATCACTTAGTCATTGAAATTTAATATATGAATAAGATTAAATAAATTATGAAACTATGGTTTACACATGAATTATTTTGATAAAAATTAATTATAAATGAAAATAAAAACCTATTTAATATAAATGAAGTACTTTTATGAAAAAACTATTTTTATGCCCATAAATGAAATTTTATTTTAATAAATTAAATTAATAAATATTAGTGAGAGATATTAATGAAATTTATATATTATAAATTCAACCAAATGTTTTAAAATTCATCTAATAATTTTGATAGACATAAAATAAGAATAAATCCAGTTTTAGGCATAAAAAGCTGTATTATTCTAAAAGTTAGTTTTACTGCCTTTTAATATTATACTTGTATTAAAACTAATTTTTGAAATATTTATTTTTTTTTATTTTAAATAATAAACTTTATTTTTTAAATATTAATATCAAAATTTACTTTTGGTGATTCTTTGGTATTTTTCTAAGAGGTATTGTTTTTTGATTAATAGTGAAAAACACTGAATTTTAATTGAAAAGTTCATTTTTATCAAATTTATTTATATAGTTAAATTATATTTTCAATTGGTTTTAAAGTATATGTAGATAAATTAAAAATATATTAATATAATTCAATTCATTTCAATCAATTTCACATTGAAACTGGCTATAAAAAACAATTCAAACTTTTGAACATTTTCACTTTAAAAAACATGTTATTTCGTCTTGTTTGTGGGATTATTTTAAATTAATTTCTGAAACTTTTTTTGTTTTAATTAGTAAAAATGGATAATTTTTTTTAATTATAATAATTTATAAATTATACTAAGTTCAAATTAATTTTTGACCAAAAATATTAGTGAAAGAAATTAAAAGTAATTACAGCGATTAAGATAAAAACGAGTATACTTAGTGGTTAAAATTTAATATTAAAAGGATAAATAAACTATTAACTTGTCAAAAAAACATTTTATAGAAATTTTTCTACCATATAATCCCTTTTATTAACAATGTTACATTATTTAAGACATTATGTAAGGGTGGACTCCCAATAGTTTTTACATTTTTCTATTTAAAAGAATGTCACTCATCCTCCACTATGAAAGGGAACTCAACCCCCTTACTTATTCACACCTATAAATACATTTGGATAATAAAAAAACTAAAAATATAATCTCAAAACTTCCCTAATATTATCCTATAATACTCACTTTGGTTCAAAAAGAAAACAAAGAAAGTCCTTTGGTGAAAACCAAAGGGAGTTACTTGAAGAAGAGGCAATATTCTTCAACGGGAACTTTTGTTTTTATTTATTTATCCCCCACTTCAATTATTATTTTTAAATTATAATATAATAAACTCAATATCATAAATATATTGATTTTTTTAATGTTTATACCTACACCTACACACACACTTCCATCAAATGGGAAACTCAATCATTATTCGTGTGTACAACAGATTACCGCCTCGCGAACCAATGCCGTTTTTTCTTCCATTACCACTTCTCAAGGTTGGTAATAATGATTTAATTACTATATTTTATGATATATATGATATTTATAATTTATTTATGCTTATTTAATTATTATACAACACATACCTTCATTCTTTCCACTTTTTAGAAGTACGATAACTTCATTTGTGGACATGTGGACTATTGCCTCATCAAAGCTATGTGATTCGTTCACGCTTTACATGGAATATATTAAGGATATTTTTAAAAACATATATGAAATATATGAAATAATAATGATACTTAAACTATAATATATATATATATATATATCATTTTTTTTTCTTTTTTTTTCAAAATACAGTAATACAATGGAAACAACGTTCATGCATACGTACAACCTACCGTCTCCATGAACCAGTGTATTTCATTTCATATTTATGTATATTATAGATTATTATAAATACATATATACTGAATATATATAATAATTATATCATTTTATAAATTATATAAATGATGAAATTATGATCAAATGAATAAGATCAAAAATAAAAAGTCAAAACATATACGAAAAACAAAGTAGTTGTTACCCAAAACATAAATTTAACATGGAATTGTTAATAAATGGGTAAAGTAATAATAAAATAATATATGGTATGATATATAATAATATTGGTTTTTTTAGATGTATAATTAACTTATATTTATCATAATTGATGTTTTAACATGTACGAAGAAATTCAAAATTTAAGGTAAGGGTTTTCTCATCTCACTTTTATTTTTTGAGATATATGCTATATTAATCACATATTCTTGTTTTGTGGTGTATATGCTGAAATATCAAATGTTATATCATGAATTTAATTTATTTAATAATATTAAAATTTTTAATCGATGTTATTCTTTCACAAACTTCACGATTCAAAAGTTACTCAAGTAGTAAGATGGTTTTCTTGTCTCACTTTTATTTCTACGAGACTTATGCCATATTCACCACTCATTTATTTTATGTTGTGTATATACTATACATTAATGTATTATATGATTATTATAATTAAATTTAGGGGTATTTACATATCCATTTGATGACCTATCTTTTATAGGGTTTATGGTTTAAAAGTTACCAAATCGGTAAATTAGTTTTCTCTCAATTTCCTTCTTCGAGACACATGTTATACTATGCACCTATATTATTATAAAATGTGTATATAATGTGAATTTTACATGAAATATATTTAGTCTAAATATTTTCAATATATTATATTCTTTATTTAATGTTATTCTTTCATGGTTATTATGATTCAAAGTTACCAAAGTGGTATGATTTTATTGATACAATCTCATTGTTTATCAGAATTGTTTATGATTATGATTCAATTGATGAAATATTATGATTTGTATCTCAATAATTATCATGAATTTTCTTATCCTATTTTATTCATAATATATTCCTTTAATGGTATCATTTTTCCAATTTTTTTACTTAATATAATTAAGAATATATTTTTTTAAAAAATATGACCTCATCTCTCTCTTCGGTCAAAAATCTATTTTATTCAAAAACCATGTTTCATAATTTTTTTTTTCAATTTTTTTTTATAAATTATCTTTTAATATAATTTTCAAGGAAAATTATTTAAAATATTTATGTTTAAAAAGTTTTTAAAATTATTCTAAAATATTCCTTTATATGTTGTCAAGGTTATTTTCAAAGAATAAGGTTTTCAAAATATTTTATACTTTAAAAAGTATTTTTCAAATAATAAAGAATATTTTCCTCAATAAATGTTATCAATGAATTTTTAAAGATATATTTATAAGTTTCAAATGTTATTTTTAATTAAAATTATTTTTAATTTTTTTACAAAAGTGATTTTAAATAAAAGGTCATTTTCATTAAGAAATGTTCCACATAATATTTAAAAATCATTCACTATCTAGGATGACATCCTTTGTTATAGTTTTTGATTTAATAGGGATATGGTCCAATGAGACCATTATTATTATTTATTTTAATGTTTTATTTTTAATATGATAAGTTGTTTATGGAAGTTGATTCTCTTACATGGGTTATACCATAATAAAACACTTATGAAATCTTCTTCCTTTCACCGGTTATTCTATGATGAAATGACTATGAAACTTATCTATTTTCCATGAGTTATAATATGGTGAAATTTTTATAACACCCATTTAATTTAAAGGGTTATGATATGATGTTTATGAAACCCATCTCTTTTTATGGTTCATGATATGATGAATTTTTTATTATCTTGTGGAACACATATGTATGATTTCATTATATGACAGGTGAGAACTAGATCTCCCTCCAATGCATTGGGTAATGATAAATGGTATATGAGCTCAAAGGGTACATGGGTTGTATCCCATGCCCAAAAAAAAAGAGGGTATACAGGTTGTTTCCCAATTTATAAAATAAGAGGGTGTATGGGTTGTAGCCCAATCTCGATAACAAGAGGGTATACGAGTTGTATCCCAAGACTGAAAAGAAGAGGGTATATCAGTTGTAGTCGAAGTCTAAAAACAATAGGGTACACAGGTTGTGTCCCAAGAAAAAAAATAGGAGAGTATATGGGTGGTAGTCTAAGAATTAAAACAAGAGGGTATACGAGTTTTAGCCCAAGCCCAAAAATAAGAGGGTACAAAGGTTGTTAGCCCAAGCCCGAAGCAGATACATGAGTGATTAGCCCAATCCTAACATGTTGTGAAGGTCTTGGTAGGTATCATTTATATAAGATTTGATATTATTATGTGTATTCCACAAATTATATTTTTTTTATTCCTATGTTATGATCTCATGGCTTATTTTCTTTGATTTCTTTATGATTCATGTATTATGAACTGCTAATCCTTATGAAATGACTTAAGATTATGATATTTTAAATGAAAGGTATGATCCTAAAATGTTACGATCATGTTATAATACCCTTATACTCATGTTATGCTTATATATGTTCTTTATTTACCCTTACCAAACATCTGAGATCACCCTTTCTTATGTTTCCTCTCCTAAGTTTATGAATAAAGGTTTTAAGTGGGAGTACTAAAGGAGAAGATATTTATGGGAAACATTAAGATCTTTCACCAAGTTAGAATACTGTGTTCAAAGTTTCTAAATACACTAAACTATTAAATTCCTCAGTCATGTACTTTTTTAATGTGCTGAATATTTATCTAAAATGATTTAATATCCATTTATTTCAAGCCTAGGTGGAAGACTGACCACATAAAATGTTGTCCACCAATGTCAAGTCCATTTACACCATTGGTGGCTTGATGTTGTATTATATATAAAGATAGAGAACATAATAGAAGGATTAAACTTTCAATTTAAGAGGGTTACCTTGTTCATAATATGCTCTAAAGGTTATGAAAACTAGTCCCCTTAACTCACAAATAATTCCACTACCTATCACAATTCTATGATAATAATCTCAATCTATATTTAGCATGAGACTTGTGTTTGGATCCCTCCAACAGACCCATCAAAGCTAGTAAATATTAGATTCATTATCCATTTTAAAGTTTGGAATGAAACATATTTTGGAAGGTTATATATTCCTCTACTTAAGAGAAGATTCAAAATCACATATATGTGAATGAACTTTGAACTTCAAGCGATTGAGGGTAGAATTTTGGTCATTATTCCTGGAATCATTACAGGCCTCATAGATGACCAAAAATCTTATTATAATATGTATGATATGTATATGGGTTTCCATTAATTAATAATATGTTTTATGGAACCAAAAATATATAAATATCTCCAGGATTGATTGATGAATTCTTTTATCTATTTTGTAATTTTTAAGGTTGCTGATAATTTATTTTCAAACTATCAAGCAATGAAAAAGGTTAAGATCATATCAGCATAAATTCTAGGGAAAAAGGTTTGATAGTATAATAAAATTAAAAGGGGGAACACTTATTGCAATTAAAATGAATTCAGGGATAATAATCGTAATATTGAATAGAATTTGGAGGGAATACATGATAAGGGGAGAATAAGATATCCCAGAGTAAAATAGTTGATGAAAAAGAGGAATCTAAATTGATTGGAGTTTAACATAATGATATAATACCTCATATGGGAGTAGAGTGTAAAATAGTGGACGTTATATAAGGAGATAGTAAATGGATTTAATCTTAATATTTCATAAAGTATAACAGAAAGTGGGAAGAAATTATAGATCACATGGTCAAGAATATTGAGGTAACTTATTAGGTGAAAGAATTTGAAAATGGTAAGTATTATATAAGGAAGAACAAGATGAGTGATCCTAAAGAGAGAATTAGAGAATTTTTGGTGAAAAAAATACATTAGGAGGTCTCCTACTATGTAAAAAGTTGAAAATGGTAAGTATATCAGAGCATAAATTTTAAAAATATGATATTATCTATAGGAAAATGTATTTCATTACTAAATTCCTAATAAGAGTCTTGTAAAGAAAACCTATATTGAGGAGGGAGAATGTTTTTATACCTTAATTAGGGATGTTAATTAAGAGAAAAATTAGGCATACTAAAGTGTTATTATAGAAAAGTAAATCACACAAAATTAGTGGGGATAATAAAAAAAATTAGTAAGAATATGAATATCCTTTTTTAGAGTAGTCATAGAGATCCTAAAAGTGAAATTATTAGGTCTATTTATCCTTATATTAATAAGTTTACCCCATTATTTATTCATATTTTAGAATATATGAAAAAATTTCTCCTTTTCCAAATTCAATCATCAAAAAACCATATATAAATTAATTACTTATAGTTCAAGGGATGTAGAGGTTTAAGAGCTTCTATTTTTTAGAAATTCCAAGAGAATTGATATCTCTTTTTGAAACATACACAATATATGATTAATCAAAAACCAATGTTTATCAATAAGTATGCGTTTACCATTTTTTTATACCTTTAATAGGTATAAAGATAGAAATGATATCTAAATTGGAAAAAAGAAACTTAATTAGAATAATGATGATGAATAGATAATTATTGTTAATTTTAATTTAGCGATTGATAATTATGGTAAAACTAGTGAACTTTAATCTCATTTATTAGTTTATAATTTAAAAAATATGTTGAATGAATGATTTGATTGAAGTTATCATATTTTATAAAAAATATATAATGCTATGAGATATTAATTATTATTTACCCTTAATACTTTTTGTGCTGTATATTATATGTTATATGAAATAACAAACTAAACCAAAAATAGTGAAACTTTAATAAAATTAAATTATTTCAGATGACCATTATAATAGTTAAAGGTGTGACAATAGATAATAGTAAATACATTTTGAATTCCAATATTTAAAATAAATTTATAATTTTAATTTTTCCAAATCAAATTTATTTTTGTATTTATAATATCAATACTATATTAAGATAAATCTGTGGATTTGTTCTAAAATAATTGATTTTAGGTGGATAGTAAAAATACTAATTTTGATAAAAAATATCAATTTTATATTATAATAAATAATTAAATATATTAGAAACACTTTTTATATAAAAAATATATTTTATAATTATTTAAAAATACTATGTTGAATTTATAAATCACATGTTTTAATTTTTTGAAACTCAAGAAATATTTCACACTAAAAATAGTTTTTACGTTCTTATAATAAAAATTAGACTTTATCAAATTTTTAAATTAAATATAAAAAAATATTTACTCCTTAAGTTAAAAATTTAAATATTAGATAAAAATTTCAATTTCATTTTTAGTAATAAATATAATATTACTAAGATTAGTGTTAATTACCCCGATAATGGTAAAACAATTTTTTAAAATAATTGTTTTACTAATATCATGTAATTTTTATTTCATCAATAAAATAAATATAATTTAAATTATTTATATAATATTATGTTTAAAACTATGTATATTTTCATAAAAAACCCCATTTAACTGGTAATCAATACTAAATAATATTAAGAATCCATTATGGTTAGATTTTTATTTTCTATTAAAACTATTTGTATGCATTACTTGTTTTAATTTAGAAGTTAATTTTACAATATTAATAAATTTAATTAGACTAAATAGAGGTAAAATTTACATCCATAACACGGAAATATATTTTTATGGGTTATTTATTATTTTTAATAAAACATAAAATCCCTTAGTTAAAAACAAGTTACCAAGTTTAAATTTATAATAATAAAATGTAACGATATAATCGTAAAAACCCTATAACATGTCTGAATCTTGAATGTAAAGCCATATTTGAGTATTTATAGAATTAAATACACCCCAAAATCCATTATTTAGAAACTATGGATCCATTTACCTTGTAATAGTTTAGTGATATCATTTGAGGGTAATGGGCATTCCCAAAAGTGTCATTTTCTTCACTTATAAAAGGGGATCGACTACACCCCTCCATGGTTATACATAAAATTATAATTTTCCTTGAACATATATCCAATAAAATAGTCCTAGAATTATTTTTCTCATCCTTAAACCCCTTATCTCTATAACTTATCTTAAGTCCTTCACTTCCATGGAAATCTATAAGGGAAGATCAAGTCTCTAACGTAAGTATTACCATCTTTATAACTTTTTATACTTAATAATTATCATCCAAATATATTATATCCATAAAAATATAATATATAAAGTATAATTATTATAATTTTATTTTATTTTATTATTGTAATATCCATTATTTATTCCGATCCAAACAATAAGAAAAAAAGTGTTGTTAGTGCGTGGTACGACTACCACCTCCACAACACGACATCTTCCATTTCTCATGAATGCCAATAATGGATAAAAAAATTATGTAATGAATGATTAAATATTATAACTATGATTCTAAAATATCAAATTATCATTTACCTTATTTTCCTCCCATTAATTGAGAAATGGAAACATTAATCGCATGCACATAAACATTATCACCTCCATGAGCAATGGGTTTCATTTTTCATCACCACCCTTAATGGTTGGATTTTAAAATATATTTATAAAATATAAAAATTATTACCATAAAAAAATTATTATTCTAGATACTATGAAACTATTTTACAATTCTTTCTATCTTAGTCAACATATATAAGGAGTTATGAAAAATTGATAAGAAAACCTCAAATAAACGACATAGGAAAGAAAACAATATTATAAATAAATAAAATAATATAATTAAATGAACATATAATATGAAATATAGTATGATAATTTTATTAAGTAAATATTTATGAAACTTAAATTGGTTATTCAAGAAGTTAAGTGCGTGTATAGAATGAATTAGGACCAGAGTCAAGGGATCTTTGGTACCTCCTTCATGACATGTCGGTTACAAGTTCTCTTTATCTTTCTCTATTTTTTGAAATATTCATCTCGTTTAACTATTATATTTTTTATTATATATATCTTACATGTATACCTATTTAAATATAATGTTCATATTTGGGATATAAATATTTTAGTTTCCTTCAAAATTCCAACTTTTAAGAAAACTTAATTTAAGGGAACTCTCTTATTTCTTTTATCATTTAAAGAAACATCTTAAATTTTTTAAACATGAATAGCTTATAAAAACCCAAATTATTTAATGTATAACATTATTTTTTCAATTATTATTTTATGTAAAAAAATAATATCCTTACTTATTTTGAAATATCCTTTACTTACTTCATAATGCTTCACCCAAGTGGTACATTTTTATTTTTTATTCTCTTAGATCTTTCTCATGAAAAATTTATATTGGAACCAAATGATTAAGAAGTATGTTTAATTTTCAAAGATGAACATCCAAAAAATTTAATTTCTTAATAAATTTTTAATCCTTATGATTTAGACTTTGGTTATTCCATGAATATGAATTCTTAATCTCACTTTATCCTCATGGGTTTGGTCATGCTTATGATTTATGTAAGGTTTATTTTCATTTTATGAAATGAATATGTATGATTTTAATTTATGTGATGGGTGAAACTATAATTATATATCCTTATAATGTATTAGGTAAATCTTTATATCTCATGAAATTTCATGTAAGGACTTAGGGGGTGAACCTAATACACCATGGTACTTTGTCCACTATGTTTATAAAAATGGGAAGTAAACTCAAAACAAAATTGAAATTTTTTCCACTTTATAAATATTTTCTTAATAGTGACCCTATAATTATGTTTATGATATAATGTTTTATGCTTTTAACAAATTTTTATGATATTTAGATATCATTTCTATATTCTATGTATCCATTATTATGATCATTCTCTTTATGATATCATGTTATTTCTCTTGAATCTAGTTTTTTTTCTTTATTTCCATGTTTATTTCCTTATTAGGCTTTCTAGATCACCCATTTCCTTATGTATTTCCCTATGATATCATATATAGTTTTATAATATTTATGGGAGTTAGGATCACTATGTGGAGTCTTAAATAAATTTTATATTTTTATGTTTCAGTTAATGCATTTGTATGTCTAATATTTAAAATAATCTAGAACTTTGGATCCTTTGATTACATTTTTTGGAAAATTATGTTAATAATTATGATATAATATATGATTAAGAGTTGGGTCACCATAGTTGGTATTGTAGGGAAATTTAGTTATTTTTAGATATTAGGATGACATAACCTTAGTGAAAACTCTTAGGATACGTCTATGGGATAAAACTAAGTGTAAATAAACATATGAAAATTCTGGTAAAGTAGAGATTATGATTTTCTTATAAATATATTCTTGTATAGATAATATAAGTGGGCCTTGTTTTATATAGAATAATTTAGGGGTAATAACCCTAAAAATATTTTTTGAGTAAATCTTGGCCAACATTCTGATGCATAGTGAATGGGGCCTTATCATGCACCTATTTTGACACTCCTAGTGGATTTGTTTGGGTTAATTGAAATTTTATTTAAAAAACATTATGAAGTATTTGAAATTTTTTCTTATAGAACATAATTAGGATAGGGAATCAAATTAGAATATGACTATGGATTATGTATATTGAAACTTTGCGATTCATAAGTTTGGATAAGCACATCATGTATGAGTTAATTCTTCTATGTTTATGGTTTAATTTTTATACATATATTAATCAAAGTATTACCATCCCTAACTATTCCTAATTTTAGAAATTATTTGCGCATAGGAGAAATAATTTTAACCACATGTGAAATGGGTAATGTGATGACTACCCTAATATAATACCTAACATGATTAGAGTTGGAGTTGGGAACCTCATGGAAGTATTGGCACAACTAAATAAAGTTGTCAATAATAAATTGAATCATGTGGAAATTCTTCCAATAAAGAAGGTTTTATTTGATACTTTTATGAATCATAGAACTCCAAAATTTAGTAGATATTATAATCCTATAATTACTAAAAAATTTATTAAATTAGTTGATAATATATTCTCAGTCCTTCAGTGTTTCAATCAAGAGAAGGTCATACGAGCTATTAAACACCTTAATAGAGAAGCTGATCAGTGGTGGACATTGATAAATAATAAAAATCCCATAGAACTCATAGAATATATGGAGTGGGATGAGTTAAAGAGTTTATCTTTCAAAAAATATTTCCCTCACACTCTCCATCATAAAATGGAGTGGGGGTTTCTTACACTGAGGAAAATGGAATATGAATATATTGGATCTTATGTGGAAAAAATTCAAAAGGATTTCATGATACACCTATTGTTTTATCATTAACAATGAGAGTAAAATAAACTACTTCTTTAGTGGGCTATGTTTAAGTCTATAAAGAGCTTTGGTAATTCAGGTCTTTGATATCTATGAATAAGTTTTCTAATATTCCCTTAAAGTTGATATGGAAATTGGTGATTCTTAGTGGTTTCATGGGATTAGAGATAAGAAGTAGAGAATGGAGTTTAACATTTGGGGATTACCAAATAAAACTCATAGTGAAAAATAAAATAAAATACCCCACATGTTAAAAGTGTGGAAAGAAATATCCTGGAAACTATCCCAAGGGGAAAAATGTTTCAAGTATAGAAAGGAGGGACATAAATCCATTGAATTTAAGAGTAATTTTTAGAATACCATTAATGTGATCAAATAAAAAAAAATGTTCAGATCAATACTTAGAGTATTTTTCAATGTTTTAACCATAATGAACATGAAAACTATAAGAACCAATACAATAAAACAAGGCTTGTTAAATATAACCAATGAAAACAACCCCCAAGTATAAGATATCAAGGGAGGTCTTATTCTATTACTATTATAGAGGTGAATTGACATAATGAAGAGGTGATAGGTATGATAATTATTCATTCAAGAATAGTGAATAAAATAATTGATTCTGGTTATACTCACTCTTTCATATCATGCATGTTCTGTAGAACTATTAAAACACCACAAATAACATGGAAGTTAAGTTATCAGTGAACACTAATAATGGATTTAGTGTTAACTCTGAATTACATAATTCTTCCCTCATTAATATACGTGGGATGAATCAACAAAAAAACCTTGTCATAACCCATTTAGTTGAATTTGAGGTTATTCTTATAATGGAGTGGTTGTATTTATATAGAACCCACATAAACTGATGGGATAAGGAAATCACCTTCTAAATATTGAATTACCCTATTATTATATTAAATTTTAAATAATAGGATGAATATCCTTTGGAATATTATTCAAAATCATGGATATTGTTTCCTCAAAAGCATAAATATCTAGATTAAACAATTGAATCAAATGAGAGGACCACTCTTTAGGACATAACCATTATAAGGGACTATACTAATGTATTCTCAGAAGAAATTCCTAATCTTTATCTAGAAAAATATGTTGATTTCTCAATTGAATTTATATATAAATCTCTACCAATATCCAAGACTCTATATAGAATAGACCCCATTGAACTATATTAATTGCAGAATAAATTATAATAACATATAGACATAGGTTTTATACACCCGAATGCTTCACCATGGGTTGCACTGGTCCTCATTTTAAAAAAGAAGGATTGGTTTATGGGTTTATGTATCGATTATCATGAACTCAAAAAGATCATGAC
The DNA here is from genome assembly GCA_963277665.1 of Viscum album. Lineage (NCBI taxonomy): Eukaryota > Viridiplantae > Streptophyta > Magnoliopsida > Santalales > Viscaceae > Viscum > Viscum album. The sequence goes on along the minus strand of OY728158.1, from coordinate 570,204,374 downwards.
ATAGAAAAATTATACTCTTCTATAGATTGATGATTGTTTTATTAGTTACATGAAGCTCAATCCTTCTCTAACGTGGACCTTTGTTCAAGATATTAATAGTTAAAAGTGAAGAAAGAGAATATACCTAAGATTGACTTTCATACTAGGTATATGAATTATGAGTTTATAATCATTCCATTTAGACTCATGAATGATCTAGAGATATTTATGGACATAATTAATAGGGTATCTAGAGATTTTATTGATAAATTTATTATAGTCATTAAAAATGATATTCTTATATAATCTAAAAGAAAGGAGTAATTAGAGTAGTATTTGGATGTGGTGTTGAATACTTTGAGGAATGAGAATTTATATGAAAAATATAGTAAATGTGAGTTTTTGATAAATAAATTAGCTTTCATGAGGTATGATATCACATGTAATGGGATATTTTGGACCCTTTTAAGACTAAGGTGATTAAGGATTGGCCTATACCATCATTTGCGACAGTGATTAATAGTTTCCTTGGATACGTTGGGTATTACTAGTGATTTATGATAAACTTCTCCATATTTTTAAACATACTAACTAATCTTACTTAAAAGGGAGTGAAGTATTTATAGATATAAGAGTGTGAAGAGAGATTCAAGGAGATGAAGATTATGTTAATGAAAACACATTTTCTCACCATACCCACAATTGGGGGAGGATTTATGATCTATAATGATGCATCCAAAAATGGATTGGTCTATATACTCCTAAAAAATAAAAATGTCATAAACTATGCCTCAAGATATTTGAAGGTGCAGGAACTGAATTATCATATGTGTAACCTTGAGTTAGTTGCGGTAATATCTATGTTGAAAAATTAGAGGAATTATCCCTATAGTGATATGTGTGATACACACACACACATAAAAAAGAGACTAAAATATATATTCACACAAAATGAGCTCAACATACACAAGAAAATATTGTTAGAGCTGATCAAGGATCATTATTTCTTAATCACTTACCATCTGTGGAAGCATAAAAAGTGGAATATTCTTTATGTATAAAATATCTTGAAACCTTATATATAATGAGGATTGATAAGGATATGATATTCTTTGACATGTGACATATGGGCATGGAAATCATGGAGAAAGGAATATTATCCTACCTTTATCAAATTATTTCTCAATAATCACTACTTGAGAATATTAATAAATATAAAATGGATGATTTGGATATATACAAGAATGTGGATACCATGAGGAAGGGAAAACCCCATGAGTTTGAGGTTAATGATGAAGGAATTTTGGGATTTGGGAAATTAATTTGTGTTCTATAAAATCTAGATATAAAGAAAGAGACACTAAATGATGCTCATAGCTCGGAATTATACATTCACTTAGGAAACATGAAAATCTATAGATATATTTGAGAACACTATTGCTGTGAAAATAAAAACAATGATATTTAGAAATATACATCAAAGTGACTATTTTTTCAACAAGTAAAGGAAAAGAGGAAAAATTATCAATGGATGATGCAACCATTTCCAATATCTAATAGAAATGTTAAAATATCATAATATATTTATTCACGGGTCTTCTAAATACATTGAATGAGAAAAATTATATATGGGTTGTGGTGGATGATATTATAAAGACTTATCACTTAATTTCCATTCAATATAACTTCTCACTCGATCATATTGAAAAGATATACATTATAGAAGTGTTGAGGATACATGTAACATCATTATCGATTGTATCTGATTAAGATTTTAGGTCTAACTCAATGTTCTGGAAGTGTATTTAGTATGCTCTAAACACATGTTTAAACTTTATTATGGTATATCATCCCTAGAATTATGGTTAATCTAAACATACTAACTAAATACTTGATAATATGTTAAAATATTAAACTATGGACTTCAAGGGAGGCTGGGACCAACATCGTCATTTATTTGAGTTCTCTTATAACAACATATTCCACTCTAGCATCCAAATGGACCCATATGAATCACTATATGGGAAGTTATCTTGAAAAATTATGTGTTGGGATAATATAGGTGAATGAAAGTTTCTAGGGCCTGATATGGTTGAACAAATGGTAGAAAATTTCAATACCATTAAACAAAACATCAAATTAGTGCAGAGTCGATGGAAGAGGATTTTTGATAACCATCAATGAGACTTATAGTTTGAGGTTTGTGATAAATTTTTCCTTCATATATATTTTTTAGAATATATTCATAAGATTTGGGAAAAGGCAGAAGTTATGTCTAAGGTATATTGTCTCCTTGGATATTCTTGATCACATCGTAGCTCTGGCATATTAACTAGTGCTCCCACAAAACCTGACCAAAGTAAATGATATTTTCCATATATCTGATTTTAAGAAGTATATATCATATTCCTCACATTTATTTATTTCATAAGTAGTACAGTTTTAGAATGAACTCTCTTATGAGGAGAAACCTGTGAAGATCTTGGATTATAGAGAAAAAGTTATGTCTAACAAGATAACTTTCTTTGTTGATGTACTTTGGATAAAACATATGTTTGAAGAGGAAACATGGGAACATAAAGAGACCAAGAAACAAAATTACCATCATTTGTTTTTAGCTTAGTGTATGGAATAAAATTTCAAGGTTGAAATTTCTCAAGAGGTGAAGAATGTAATGTCCTGAGATATTAATGATTATTTCCCCTTAATAAGTATTATGTTGAGTTTATTATGTTACTTTTAATAAAAAAATAAACAAAAAAACATGAAACATTAATAAAACTAAATTATTCAGGACGTATGTAATATTTATTAAACTAGAAGTAATAGATACTAGTAAATATATTTTGAATTCCAATATTTATAATACATTTAAAATTTTAATTTAACTAAATTAACTTTATTTTTATATTTTAGTATATAAATATTATCTTTATTGGAATATTTAGTTTTTTTATAAAATAACTAATTTTCAGGTGAATAGTAAAAATACTGATTTTTTGAAAAATATATCTTCTATAATATAAGAATGACTTAAAGATTTAAGAAACCATTTTGATATAAAAATTATATATTTAGAGATAATTTTAATATAATATGTTTAATTTATAAATAATGTGTTTAACATTTTAAGGGTAAAAGAATTTATGAGGAATATTGAACTTGAGGTAAGGGTAATTTTGTCTCATTTCCACTTCAATGAGACATATTTATATTCTAAACCTAATTTCATTTATATGGTATATATATTATCCCTTTGGAATATTATATCATGAATTCTACTTTATTTGTGGTATTTAAGGTTTCAATTTATGTTTACTGTAGAGACCCGAATCTTGACGTACATGGACATTACATTACTTTTGCGGAATACTTAGTACATAAAAAAAACACACACACACAAGGATCGTAATAGTTTAGTGTCTTTGGAAACTCGGAACGTAATCTTCTAATTGTGGTGAAAGATCTTCAATATCTCCCATAAAGATCTTCCCTTTTTTTTACCTAAAACCTTTCTTTATATCCTGGGGAAAAGAAAACATAAAAGGGTGAGCTCAAATGCTCAGTAAGGTTAAACAAAAGAAATATAAATCTCATCGTATACACAAGCACATAACTTTTGGAAATCTTAACCTGCAAAAGAGATCATAATTTCATAACATGGGATAAATCATGGAAGTGAAATGTAATCACAATAATCATAACTTAAAACATGAAACTTTGTGGCATTCACACATAATCATAGAGAATCATTTCTTGTTAGTCAAGACTCATTTCCAAGACTATCTTAGTGGACTAAGTCCCTTTCTGAATCGAGTAACCCTCGTTTCAGTCCTGTTTCACTGAACCGGTATAACCTACCATTCCAGCCATGTCTATCTCATGAGATATAAAATCTTTACCCAATGCATTGGAGGGAGATATAGGTCCCACCCATCTTATAATGAATCCTTTCTTATGTGTGCCACATAATCATAAATCACACATCATCGCATAACACATGTAACAAAAATGGGATTCTTGAAACATCATGATATCATAAAACAAATCATATAAGGTAAATGACTTCATAAAAATAATTTCCTCAAAATATAATCAAATCAATGTAATAATAGGGATAAAAATAGAACCCTATATTATCTTAGATGGAAAATAATTTTGATAAAACACTTGAACTCCATTCTTGAGGAAAATATCCTTTCAACTTCAAAAACACTTTTCCTTTCTTAACATGTCATAAAATTCTAACTAAAAGAAGTTGATTAAAAATAAACTTGAAAACTTGTAAAGGAAGCTTCTTGGAAATAAGGTTTTAAAAATCCATTCATGCCGTATAAGTTAAAAAAAACATTCTTCGTACTTTTGTTGGAAAAGTCAAAAATTACCTCGTACGAAAAACGACAAAAGATTCCTTTCATACATATTACTAAAAACTCACCTAAGGGTAAAAATGGATTTAAACAATTGTAGGTGGATGGAAATAATATTACATATTGATGAAACATGGATGTGGAAGATAAAATACACCCCAGTAAATACTTACGAATAAACAATCTCAGATAAAAATGAGATTGTGATATTTCCCTTACCTTAGGTCCGATTTGCTTCGTAAGTGTCCGAACCTCCTCTTCTTTGAAACGCCTCTTTGAATCCTTCACTTAGGGAACTAAGATTGGTCTTTGAAGAAGACCAGGACCTCTAGGATTATTCTAGGGAAGTGGAGAAGGGATTTTGGCAGGGGTTGGCCGAGCTTGAGTGCTCAAATTGGTGTGAGGAGGAGGGGGAGGAGGTACCCTTTTATAAGGGAGGAGAGGGGCACCTTAGGAATACCTCAAAATATTATTTTATATTAAAGTCAAAATCGGTTTATAATGGTTCCAAAGGGTCTTATTTCGAAGCTAAAGTGGGGAAGGGTCGAAATACTATCAACCAATAAGATTTAGACAAGTTTAGGTTATTATTTTAACCTTATCAATTAGATTTAACTCTAAGTTAAATAATTTAACTTTTACCGTGTCTTTTTGTTTTCTTTCACTATATGGTTAATACGCTTACTATAACATGCCAAACGAACCCAAAATTGTTTATTAATAATATATATATCCTTATCTAAGTCATTTGGCCGAACCTTAGATTTTTAGGAATAAAATAACAATTAATATTATAATATTTGATTTAAAAAATATTTTGTGTCAATTTTGACACTATTTGATATATGATTTTTGTGAAAGTCATAACAGAATTATATGTTCGAACCAAGTTTATTAAATCAACACTAATATATCATAGTAACCAAAAAAATTTGTGGAATTCATAAAAAGTCTCAAATTACATTTATTTGAGCATTTATAACATCAATTATGTTAACATTTCCTTAAAAGAGTAATTACTGCATCATCGTTGTGTCATAAATAAATTAATTTATTTAAAGTCTAAAAATTATAAATAAAATATCATTATGTAGTAAATATTTTTAGCTTTCTAATGAATATTTATAGTCGAATTTATCTTATGTATAACCCCATATTAAAAATGTTTTAGTTATTAAACTTTTATTTTAACTATTTTAACTATTCATTAAATAAAATAATATTAAATGTCATAATCTAATCCAAGTGGACCTAAATGGTCATATTATATTCATAAGGTTGCTTTTGGTCGAATTACACCTATCCAATAGAATTAGGACATGTGTTAGGGTAATAGTAATATCATATTTACCCTTAGTTACCCTATTTACTATTAACCGTGGTAAAAAAAAGTAAAAAGTTACTATTCACCAAAAATTATTTTCATCTCATTGAACCAAATTTTACTTACTGACATCAACCGTGTCTCTAGGATTTTTGAAATTCCATTCACAGAAGCGGTAAAATTATGTTTTATGAAAAATTCAGTTTTTAACCTACCACTTAGTGGTTTCACTATTCATCAAAAATTGAAAGTTTTCAGAAAAATACCAAAATTTCATCCTAAGCTATATTTCATATTCCGAATTCAAAACTGAAGTCTATTTTACCAAATTCATAACATAGAAGTTGAATTAATTAATTTTATAATTAAATCCCGCTGTTAAAACAAATAGCGTGTTTTTAATATCTACCAAAAGATTGACACTTGATTATGTCTGGTTTAAATGTAAAATTACATCCAATGACCAACATTGTATTAAATTGTAAAAACATATTCTAAATATACTTTAAAACCACTCAAATTAATAATTTATCACTATTAATTATTTTTATTAAAAAAAGTTGTTTTTAATTATAATTTTGTAATTTTCACTATTCATCAGAATATGAAAGTTATCCGAAAATCACCAAAATTTCAACCTAAGATAATTTCGATATTCCTAATCCATAAATGATGTCCATTTTGAAAAATAAAATTTACAAAATTTCAAAAAGTGGTTATTACTATTCATAACGGCTAGTTTTAATAATATCTTAATAGCATGTCGTTGTTTAGCGAAACTTGGTGTTGCGTACAACACACGCTATCGTGGAAGGTCGCGATTGCGTGTAATGGAAGGAAAGTCAAGGATGCGTGTTGTAAAAGCTCCTTTTGGTGTAGAGTAAAACATAAGACATTAATGAAATTAAAAAGAATATTTTTCATAAAATCTTGGGCTGTTACATTTACCCTTTCAAGGGGTTTTGATTCAATATTTATTAAAGATATAAGTGATTTATTTTACAATCTCATTTTATTTTGTGATTGTTTATGTATAGATTTCCTTTGGAGAAATTATATAACCCTAATATCAAAAACCCCATATATTCTCTTCTCCTCTAGTTATGTTTGTAGTTTACATGTTTATTTTATATTTCTTCTCTTATTGGATCAAGAATCATTATGTGAGTTACAAGTAAGGGACTTTATTTTAAAGAAATTTATTTTTTAAAGTTTTCCTTCCAAACTATTTTACTCCCTTTTCAAGGTTCATTTATGTGTTTTAAATAATATTGTTTTTTGAACTCTAATTATTATTTATTTTCATTTTAAAAAATATTTTAATTCCTTTACAATTTTTTAAAATAAATATTCTTTTAGTTTTTCTAAAATAGTTATTTTTTGGACTTTTACCAAAATGTTAATGGATATTTGTTTTAACATTTATACCATGAATGTAATTTCCCACCATCATTAAAATTATTTAATTAAAAACATAAATTGAATTTTTCCATGGTTATTATCAAAGAAAATATATTTCTCAATATTTTGGGATTTTTTATTTAAATGAAAAAAATATTGTTTTCTTAAAGGAATGAAATGAATTTTGAAAAGTGGTTTATAAATCTATTCTTACAAACAATTACAATGCATTTATTTTAAATGAATCACTTCAATTTTAATTTATAAAGTATTTTTTTTATTATTAAACCTTCATTTATGATGAATCAATAGTCTTTTATCATCCTTTAATAATAATGGATTACAATTTATTTTTATATCATTCACTTTCTTATAATCATGTTCTCTATCACTCTTTATTATTAATTAGACATAAATATTCTCCTTAATATCTATATTTTCAATATTAGGGATGAAATTATGTATCATTTCTATCAATTCAATAATGTTTCAACCATATACAATTTCTATATATGGTATCATTCAAAGGAATCTTATTAAGTTGTTTCATTTACTAGGGAAATATTGATGTTTCGTATTCTTGGTTCAATATAGATGATTATTTTCATGTAAGTAATTTTAAGAATTAATTGTATTTATTATTCAAAATATGATTAATTCATAAGAATGTTCATGTGATGAGTGAGGCCTGATTATAGATAACACCAAGATTCATTAGTGGGTATTTGGTTTAAACCTACCTATTTATTAATAATGATGTCTTGGTTGAGTGGAATTTATGGTAAGATTCATAATATATTGGTTGAGTGGCCTTGATCATGAATGTATAGAATTATACTTTAGCTTTATGTAGAATCTAGTTTCCATTATCCATGTGTTTTTATATTAACATTAGACTTATATGTTCATTTAATTAAAGTTTCTAATTTAATGGAATGTTTTTAGATTATCCACTCCATTATATTGATTATTTCATATTTACCCATGATAGATTTAAATTTTTATAACCCTTTTTGAGCATCTGATCTCACCCTTTATTTGTTTCCCTTTACCAGAGATAGGAAAAAGGATCTTATGAATTATTTCAAGGATGAAAGGAATGTTTTTATGGTATTTTTTTATATTGAAATATAATTTGGTAATAAAGTATGTGTATAGTTTTCCAATATGATGTACTACTATGTGGTAAAACACATTCCTTATTTCATTATGGATAAAAACTGAGTTACAAGGGAACCCTCCTTCCAGAAACCCTACATAGGTAAAAAAGATAAACCATCCTAGAAATAATCTCCAGAAAGAACTAACACCATAAATAATCCATGGAGTAGTATCTATATAGGGATACAAGTCTTAGGAAATAGAAATATATTTTAGTTTTTATTATTTTATTGGATGGAGAAACTCTATAAGAGAACTAGACATGATGGAGACAATGGTAGTTTAAACTCTAATAGAATTAGGTGGTTCAAATAATATGTTTTAGAAGTGGGGGTTTGGATGTTTATGTTTTGAATGTTCTATAATGTTATCAGTTTTCTAGATTATGTGAAAGTTATTTATAGAAATGTATACATAATATCTTTTTATAATGATATGTAAATGTTTTCCTCACAAAGTTTTTTTATAAAAAAATGAAATGTAATATTCATTAGATGTAATATAAGAGTAATTGTCATTATTCACCAAAAGTAAATTATTGGGTGTAGATTGATTCAGGTTATTAGAGATCACCATATTCAAATTAATAGAATTATAAAAACAATGGAGGTTGTTGAAACTATATAACCAACTATACCCCAATATAAATGTGGGTTTGGAACACATACATACATGTATTTGTGCGATTAATGATAAAATTAGATAACAAGTCAATGTGATTATAATGTTTATAACTTAAATATAAATGAAAATGTATCATTTTTCTATTATAGATATAGGAATTAATTCACAAACCATGTAATCCATGTTTTCTTTAATTTACTATTATTTTGTTGGAATTTTTTTATTGTGTGTGTTCAAATTGACTTAAAGTAGTGATTTAAGGTGTTGATCAAATTTTTATGTTCAGGTGAATAAAAAATAAAGGATTTCCTCTAATTATAACCAGTTATGGAGCATTATTTTTTCTATTGTATGTTCTATTAGTAACTTTTCATGAATCTATGGTGTATAATTCATAATAAGTTGTATCAAATATTAGTTTAGGGCTCGATATTAGCACACTCAACAATAGTAACTCATGTATATTCTCTCTTTTCTTGATGCTATATTGATTCATTTGGATTCATTGTATTGAAAGGTATGAAATTAGAAGAAGTAAAGGTTTGGATATACAAGTATGAGGAGTTAGAAATAAGATTTGGGAAGATTCAAATGGAAGACTATCTGATTCAGATGGATCTTAAAGTTCCATTTAAGGGAGTAAAACTAGAGAATATAAAAAAAGGGGGATAGGAAAGGATTAATTGAGATAAACTTTTATTGATATGGTTGTTCTCAGATTTAGAATATAGCCTTAAAAATCTAAGAGAATAAGACCATTGTAGAGATTATGGATGCTCTAGAAGACATGTATGAGAATAAAATAGTGTTGAAAAAGATATTAAAGATGCATATATTATTTTGTATGAGATTTTCAAAAGTAAGGCTAGTGGCTAATCATATGAATGACTTTAACTTGGTTAGAAGTTAGCTCAAACTAGTTAATTAAAAGTTCTTGGATGATGCGTTGGCATTATTATTATTGTTATCATTACTTTAATAATCACAAGATGTGATAGTAACCGTCATTATTAATTATTATAATAAAATATACTTAATGTTTTATGATGTAAAAATTATTATTTTTAATGAAGACATCAGACTAGGAGAATTCTAATAATCAACTAGAATAACACTAAATGTGAAAGGTAGAGTATGGTCACCTTAATGGAAGTTCGGTTGAAAGAAATTAGAAGATAAGTCTAGAGGGATTAGTTAATTTTAATCAACTAGACATAAACCTATATGTTGGCACTATAGGAAGAGATGGAATATCAAGAAAGAATATAGCTATCACATAGTTAATTCTTAAATTGAATCTTTTTAAATTGTTTGTTTCGTGAATTCTATAGCTTAAGGTATTAGAGGTTTACTACTGAGTGTCAATATTTTAGTAGAATCATGGATCATTTGTTTTGGATCATCATTCAATTATATGGGATAGAATGGATATATGGTGAATTATATATTTAAATGTTCTAGAAATGTTAACCAAGATGATGATAAATTTCTAGAAATCATGGTGAAGGGAGATGTCAGAGTCCTGATGAAGAACAAAATATCTCTTGAGTTTAAGGTTTTTTGACACATTCCAGGTCTATAGAGGAGCCTAATTTTTATTTATTAGTTGGATCAGGTAGGATACATTACTAAATTTGTTATTTTAGTGTAGAAAATAAGTTATGGTTCCATAGTCTTTGAAATAGGGATTAGAAATGGGACATTTTATCTAATTGGAAGTACAAATGAAGCACAATTTTCAGTTCATTAACCTCCTAATGTTTAGATTTATAGAATTTTTGTCTTGAGAACCTTATTGGGAAGAATATGATATTTCTTGTAACAAATGGTGTATTTAATCACAATTTAATAGATTTTGGATGTTTTGAGAGTTGCGTACTCTAAAAGTAGAGAAATGTTTCATTGAATATGAATAGAAGAAATAATATATCTCATAAGTTAGAGCATGTTCATACAAATGTTTTAGGGACTTCCCTAACTCATTCTAACATAGAATCTTTAAACTTTTCCACATTCATTAATGATGTGTGGAGGAAATTATAGATTTACATCCTAAAAAATATGAGGTGTTCAGAGTGTTTGTTCAACATAAGGATCTAGCAAAATAGGATACAAGAAGAAAACCATAAAATATTATGGTTTGATAATGGTGGTGAATATAATTAAATGGAATTCAAAAAATACTATCAAAAGAAGGGAATAAGGGTAGAAAAAATGTACTTGAGACACTAGAGTAGAATAGTGTGGCTAAGTGAAAGAATCAGATATCAAATAAAAAAGCACGAATCATATGACTATATTATGGATTTTCCAAGGTGATTTTTGTGGAAGTGGTCAATCATACAATGTATATTTTTAATATAATTTCTTTATTAGGGATATTTCAAGATATTATAAAACCATTATTTATTTAAAAAATAGTAAAAGTTAACCACCTTAATGTTTTTTGAAGATTAACTTATGTCCATGTGGATGAAAAATATAGGGCAAATTTATAATATAAGTCATATGCATGTTTCTTTATAAGAAATGATAATGAAAACATTGGGTTCTAGATTTGGGATAATGAGAATAAAAATATAGTCAAAATAAAGAATATTATCTTTAATGGGAATGTATTATAGAAAGAATGGAACTTGGATGAAAAGTAAGTTGAGAATAAAAAATCAGCTGACCATTTACAAGTTGATATTAATAGAAGTTTTAGAAGGAATCATGATTCAAAAATATTAGGGAGCATAAAATGTTCAAATGTTAGAACATTTATAGATGTACTTGAATGCTCAAGGTCTACTGAGTCTTAGGTTAGAGTATCGAATGGTGATTTCTTGAATATTGTTGTTCTGAAAAGAGCATATCTATAGGTTGGATTATGAAGATATAAAAAATTCAAACAACCTGTATATATTATTGTTCATGAGTAGAACTAATTTATTTTAATGGATGCGAGAGAACCTTAGAGCCCAAAAGAAGTGATACATCATTGCACCTGAATGTCCTGAAGGCCTCATTTTTTTATTCATTTTTTTGATAATCCTATTTTTAAGGCTTGAAGGGGAACCCTTACATGGCCCATAGGATTTGTGAAATTACATGACCCGAAGGTCTAAGAGGAATTCATACTAGATTATGAATACTTGGAACTGCCCATCCCTAGCATCTACATCGTGATGTCAGCTCTTTACCTCCGCATGACTATTCAGCTAGCTATCATATGTAGAGATTCACAGGTCTGGTACTGATGGAAATTTACATACTCTCTAATTATTCCAAATCTATTAGCTATGCTCTAGTGAATGTTCCTGATCTGAATCCTCACTTAGAGATTATTCCTTTTAATTTCTCTCTGGTAAATTCTGCATAGCATGTGGCCTGAAGGCCTTGAGGTGGCTTAAAAGACATACTGACCCAAAGTCTTGGGTGGCCTGAAGGCCTGAAGAACTTGAGGACCAATCTGGTGGCCTGAAGGCTATTACAAATGAATAGTTCTAGTTCTTACAGTACCAAGTAGTACCTGCTACAGTAGTTCTATAGTAACCCAGAAAATATTCTTCCCCATGGATTTGATCCTGAGTCTCGTGGATGAACTTTGAGAGTCCTCACCAACTGGGCTGAGGCTCATGTTCACGTGGTACATCTCAGTAATTCCAAAAATTTTGAGTTATATATAAAGGATGAGTAAGATTAATTTTATACGAATCAAAAATATTAGCTAATAGAGCTACCTCAAGGGAAGAATGTTCTTGAAAAAAATGGGTATTTAGGTTATATTAACAATCTAATTCTATGAATATGTACAAGGAAAGGATGGGGTGATATTTATTCAATAAAAATAATTATTGTACTTATCTATGATTTTTTCATTGGTGGTTAAGTGTAATACAATAATAATTATTAAAAATACCAATACTTCAAATAGATTGAATCTTAAGTAGATGGATGTTAAAAAATATCCCCTCATAGGGAATTATAGGAGGAGATTTATGTGAAACAATTGGATAGTTTTGAGGATAATCAAAATAAGGAATTGGTTTTCAAGATAAAGAGGAGTCTTTATACCTTGAAACAAGGACAAATATAATAAAACTTTAAGTATTATTATTTTATGAATGATAAAGGTTTCATGTAGAGAAACATGGTTAACTATTTTTATGGAAAATCTTTTGAGGATGTAAGTTTCATTCTCCTATTCTTGTACATTGATGATAGTATTTTGGAAGGACTGGAAATTAGATGGATTTAGAATTTGAATTGAGATTTATATGTAAGATTCAAGATTGAATATCTCAAGGGGGATAATAATATCTTAAGGATGATTATTAGGAGTTATGGGAAGAATGATGACTTGTTTAAGAATCTTACTGAATAAATCTAGAAGATAATCTAAAGATTTATGATATCTGGATATAATTTAGTCTCAAATCCATTGGATAGAAAATTAAAACTATATAGAGGGAAATAAATGAAAATAGAAGATGATTTAAAGTAAATACAAATGGTTCTATTTTCATCAGTGGTATTTAGCTTAATGTACACCATGATATATACTCCACTGGACATTACATTTGTACTGGGAGTCTCCAACAGTTTAAGGAAAATCAAGGTAAAGAATACAAGGAGGTTTTGAAATAGATTCTTTGGTATCTCAAAGGAGTAGAAGACACACACTTATGATTTGGGATATATGATCCATTTCAAGGGTATGTTGATGAAGACTTTATAGGACATTCAGATTCTTGAAAGAGTAAAATGGTAGATGTATTCAAATTTATATGAGTTTTAGTTACCTGGATTTTAAGACTGTAGTGATTCGTAGAATTATCCCCAATGAAAGTGGAATATGTGGATGTAATGGAAGAAGAGAAAGAACTATTATTATTGAGGAATTAATTAGAGGATATCAGAAGGTGATAAGAATGTGTATTGATTTACTATGATAGTTATAGTTTAATAGATTTGGAGAATAATCTATTGTTTCACCCTCATATGAAACACATCAACCAAAAATATCATTTCATATAGAAAATTATAGAGGGTAGAGATATAGATCTATAAAAGATAGTTATAAGACAAAATCTAGATAATATATTCATAAAGGTTCTAGTTTAGTAAATTCTAAGGCACCATTGTGCCTTAGTGGGACTATGGAAATCAGAAGGTGGTAGACACACTGTTGTTGCAGGAGATGAAAGATTGAAATTATGCCTAAGTGTTATATGTTTCCATAGTTTACTTGAAGTAGAGTTCAAATGGTAGATTGTTATGAATTTTTAGGTTTCTTTAAATTTCAATTATTTTACCAAATGGGGAAACTTTAGAACACAACTTATCCTAATAGATACAACAACAGTGGAAAGTATAGTGAAGTATGGCGGTTGGTATGATACATCCTAGAACCAGGTGTTCAAATTTTTTTGTTTCAATGATGGGTATAGTATTCAATTTTCTAGATGATATGAGTACAATTATGATAATGTATATATTATAGGATATAATGATAATACTTTAAAGTTTTCCTTATATCATGTTTTTGGTAAATGATGGAATGTAAGAGTCATTAGATGAAGCATACTAGAAAATTTCACTATTCACTAGAAGTTAGTGCTGAAGTGTAGATTGATTTAGGAAATTGGATGTTACCATGATTAAATGGAGGTACATTCACAAATATCATAGATTGCTGAAACTAGATGACTAACTGGACTTCACTATAATAGTGGGGTGGGACCACATGCGCATATGTTTTTTTGTGTTATTAATGATCTACTTTACTAACTAGTAAAAGTTATTATAATATTTTTGAATTTTAATGGAAATGGAAGTATTTAAATGTTCTCCCATAGATATAGTTATTAATATTATAACCATTTAATCCTTGAATTCTTTACTCTAATAGTATTTTTATTGATTGTTTTGTTGGTGTGTGTGTGGTTAGATTGACTCAGTGTATTTATTTAGATTGTGGATAAACATCATAAATTTTGGTAGAATAGTATTGTGGGATTTGTTTTTATTAGAATACGTTCTATATATTTATTTATAAAATTTTAAGTTCAGGTTGTAACTTCTGGTGAATTAGTTGTGTGGAATTTCCAATAGTACACTACTCTAACCTTCTTTCAAATTGACTCTAACTCAATCCCATCACATCAAACAAGTGATATCACACCCTATATTTATATAAGTTATTCATGATTTCTATAAGGTTTCACAAATTTCACCAAATTTATCCTATTGTGGTTTTCCCTCTATTCGAAAATAAAAACTGGATGAGCTTTACCACCTCAAACAAACCATCCCATAAATAGTTTAGATTTGGAGTCTACAATGCTTCTCCCACATTCACATTCCCACTTATAGAACCACAAAATTTAGCTTTTTCACTATATATTAATGTCTGGATCATTCTCCACTTACCGATTAATCTTATAAAACTATTCTTGTTAATCTTATATATCCTTACAAACACCAATTCCACTCATATGCAAGATTGTTTTATTTTTACATATCCCACTAGAATCAATTGATTAGAAAAATTATTAAATTCCTCAAGAACTTCTATGTTTTATCTTGACATCCTCCTACATTATATTATTTGGAAGGTAATTATGCTTATAATACTTCTAACTAACAATAGTAATTTACTAAGTGAAGGTAAACTAATTTATCCTAGTTTTGTAAGTTTCCTTCTGGAAATACATGTTCCAAACATTATAAATTAACTAGAAAATAGTTATCACACAAAAATAAAACAATCTCCCACTTGATAATTTCTTTCACAGGTTAAGACTAAAAACCTACAACTCAAATATCAACATCAAGGATTTTACCATAGTTGACTAGATAACTTTCATGAAACATAACATGTTATTCTCTACTTTTTAGTGATTGTATGTTTCTCTATGATGCTTACGATCTTCCCAACCCCACTGAGACAAATTTTCCTCAACTTTTTAGAGTCTGAAAACTTATTTCATGAAATAATAAACCATTTTGAATAACTCCATGGTTTTTTTTCAAACAAAATAGGCTCAAGAACTTTCTAAATTTCTTGAAGTTCTATTAATAATCCTTTACCATTTACCTTGTCCATAACACTTCTCTATTCGAAATTTTATATTCCAAAAATATACCACTGAAATTACAGAATCTTATATATTTCTAGTATATATGAATCTAATGATATTATAAGAACTATACTCTATAAAAAAACTTTTAGAAAGTATGGAATCATAGAACATTCATACCCTCATCAGAATAAGTTAGAACAAAATATCCATTGCTGAGTGCAACTAAGGCATGCACTAGTCATTTTCTCTGACTATATCACAGCATGGTTCTAAAACATTCAAGGATAACCCACTTTATAGAGGATATTTTAAAACTATGACAACATTCAATAAGCTATTATCCTGTAGAAAGAAACACTATAGTATTTATTATTACTATGTTGAAAATAAACATGCCTGAGATCAGAAATTATCCCTCTTTTGGCATCAATATGTTTATGCTCAACTAATCTTAGGATTTAGAAGAGATATATAAAAAATAACCTTTATAGACATATAGTGTCTTCTAGAATTACTATCCCAAATAGAAATGGAATATCCTTTATCAGCAAAATAAGCCACTTGTTTAACCAAAACCAAAAAATATGTATCGTCATTTTCGAAATAGGAAGAATTTTAATTAATGAAATTCTTCATAAATCATATATATGATTCCAAAAATATTATTAGAGTATAAAAATCAACTCAATAAAACCAATTTCTAGTGTTATAGGTATAATCTCCTTAAGTTTCTTGAAAATCCTCTAGAATACCTTCTAAAACCCCTACTACTTCTGAAATCATCACCTCATAAATTGAGATTTCAATCTTATAAAATATATTATGGTAACTTACACATATGGTTCTTCTTCAATAAAGGTTTCAAAACACCTTGGAATTAAACTTGAGGAAATAAAACCTGCACTATCATGCCACATCTTCATTGATGTTATTATATACAATGGCCTTGTGTGAAAAACTAGTACTGTGTAAGATTTTGATCCATCAGTACCTCTCCTTCCTTAATAATAATGCATAACACCTTCTTACATATATTTTTATTACATTAACATGCCACAACCTCTTATTTTCAATAATATATTTCTCCAACATGTATGATCATTCAAAAAACCCATCAGGATGTAAACCTTTGTCATTAATATATAGCCACAACCATGATCCCCTACATGAATCCTAAAACATTCTAAAATATCCATTTTTTCTATTTTATAATAGAAAAAATCTTTATGAATCATTGATAACATGAAACCCTCCTTGAATCCATGTAATTATTGGTACACGAAATGGATGTAACAACCACATTTTCCAATAATCAACAGTGATTATAAACCAATACTTCTAAATACAAAAACATTCCCCCCTTATCAAATATTGAGTGGTGAACCCTAGGGAAAAAAATTATGACTCAATCAGGTTTGAAAAAATTTGGAAGTAGAACCATCCACCCCTAGCAATGGGATTTTAAGAACCTCTAATAATCACCTTCTTAAATAAACCTTTTAATCCTAGTGTATTCCTGATAAAATATTTCCATCCAGAATTCCAAATGTGGTACTAGATGCCATATAAATAACATCGACTCATTCCTCCAAATCCTTAAAAAAATTATAGTGTTCACATTTACAGTACCATTAATCTTTCCCTTTGAGTCATGCACTATAAATCCTATCTACACCATCTAAAACAATTCCTAATTTGGTTTCCTATCACTATTTCCTTTTCATCTAAACACCTCACTTCTGGATGACCCTCCATCAATAAAAATTCTATATTTTTCTTAAGTAGAAAAACAAAAATTCTCTAAAAAATTATAAGCTTCCACTGTAAACCTTTAATATAGACCTTACCCATATGTTACATCATCCTCTAGAAACAATGATCTCGTACTAAATTTGAAAAGTGTAATGGATCAGGACTATCATTAAAAAGACTTTAGAATCCTTACAACTATGTTTTTAATGCCACTTTAATAAAAAAACATATCACCAAACACAATATCATATAAGTATTTTGGTAAACGTAGACTCCTTGGAACCACTATTATCTTAACAGTGACATTATTTCAGACTTATTAAACCACTTAACCAGAAGTTCCCAACATCCTTCTAAATGATATCAATGCGTTTCTTAAGAAACATGATGAATAAATCACCATATGATTAAAAACCAAACTCTAATATCAAATATTTTGGTTATCATACATTATAACCCCACCAGTTCTTTAATACCAATTGTTGGAAAAATTTACTTACCACATCGATCTGAATCCCAGGTGTTATATACCACATCCAGGGAATTAAAAACCATAAAATTATAAACACCACCTCTTGTGATTAGAAGTAATTACCAACGCTTAATTTATTGAAAAAGGAACCTTGGTGGGTCTGATGTGCCATAAAACATCCCTGATAATTCAATGTTTAGAACTATAAATACTAGGAACCCTATCCACCATGTTGGGTTTCCCTTCAATCTAGTTCTAGTAACACCATAGTCTTTGAAAAGAACTTCCATAAACAATGAGAAATAAATAATAAAATCACAATATAAATTGAACAAGAAAATAAAATATGAAAAACATGTTTCTAAAAAATTATTACAACAAGGGAGAACACTCTAATTTTTTCAATATAAAGATAAACTAAGTTATAAGGGAACCATTCTTCTAAAAATCCTACTTAGATACAAATATAAAGCCCACCTGGAAATACTCTCTATAATGAACTAACAATACAATAATTCTATGGGGAAGTAATTACAATGGGATATAAACCACTCTCATATTATTTTTTAATGAATTTGAATCAATTCCATCACATAAAACAAGTGATATTAGACCCCCTCTTTATAGAGGTTTCTTCACAGCTTCCAGAAAGTTCCACCGGCTGCACCATATTCTAAAAATTGTGGTCATTTATCTATTCTAATATAGAAATTGAATGATCTCCACCAATAAAAATGCACCATCTGATGAAAATTCATGAACTAAATTCTTTATTGCTTATTTTTTATTCACACGCTTACTTCTAAAACTGCATACTTTAGATTCAACACTCTATACTATTGTCTAGATCATCCTTCACTTCTAGATTAATATTTCAAAATACATTATATTAACATGAAATAAACTTTGAAACCCCCCAAAAAACTCCTAAACATGATGTTTATTCTTACACATCCTATTAGATTCAGTTGACTACCATTATCCTACACTTTGGATCTTTTAGGTTGTATCCAAAAATCTTCCTGTTTCACTTCCTACAGAAGTGGATGTTACGTTAATTTCCATCAAGCCGAAAGTAGACTTTCATCGATGAATTTAAATATCTTTATCTTGAATCTTCAAGTGTCTTTCATAAATATGTTCTAGATGTCACAAAAACTTAACTAGAAAATAGTTCTCACACCAAAACCCAACAAACACTTCATTCTATCACACTTCACCACCTCAAATTATGAATCCACTAATAAAATAGATATTAGAAAATCATATTGGAGTATTATCAATGATAGAATATGTAAGATAAAGATTTTTGATAATTGATATCTCTTACACCACCTATTTATACAAGATGTTCCACATCTAATATTCAACTCTCAAAGAGTAATCCATTCACATAAAATTCCTATATTCAAAATATAGATTTTACTTATTAGTTAATTTTACATGAATCTTTCCTATTTAAAAAATATTATATAGGAAATGATGTATACATTTTGAACAAATAAGTACCCTCTAATTATATCACATCCTTAAATAATATAATTGTATAAAAATAATTTTATTTTAAATAAAATAATTACCACCATTTATCATTCATCTTTTTTAAATTAAAATATTTAATATATAGATATCCACCATGGTAAATACATTATACTTTATAAACACACATAATTTTTCCACACTATTTATAATAGCTTCTACACCCGTGATGTTTTGAGTTAATCATGGACCTGCTTTCCAAAGGTAGGCGATTGTTGTGGCTTTACTAGTGATGCTTTGGAATGTGTGTTGATAGAGAAGATGGGAGTCCAATACCATCTCACATTTTTTGGGGGAATTATAGACTACTTTATAACTCTTTTATAGATTTATGATTTTTTATAGATCCTTCCTAATAGCATTAGTAATAATACAAATTACCCATATAAAATTAATTGGAAGACAATATATATTTGATAGAACACTATATGTGGGGATTATACTCACTTATTTCATTCATTCATTTGACCATTCTATAGTTTAAATCCATATATATATGAACTATGGAGTTAATTTTCATCTAGGGAGTTAGTATTAGGACCATGACTATAACAACCTAGAATTTTCATATATAAATATTACATCTTTTTATATGAATATTCAATAAATTAAAATATACACACCCAAGGACCTTAAAGTTTTTGTGTCATTAGAAACTTGGATACATAAAAAATGGTTCATAAAAGATATAAATATTCTTCCACTTAGTTCTTCATAACTATCACACTTCTTAGACACGTCATACTTAAAATTTTTCTTTACATCCTAGAGAAAATAAAACGTAATAAAAGGTGAGATAAAATGATTATTAAGGGTTAAAAGAGAGATAAAAATGATCAATTAAACACAACATGAGAATAAAGGGTATCAGAACAAGATATTAACCTTTTTAAAATCATACCCATCAATTATTTGATCATAAAAATGAGTGATGGAATAAATTTTAGCATTTCATATGACATGAATAAAAAGGGATAAAATAACATAAGCTATGAGAACATAACATTGGCATAATATCATGTCAGAAAGAGTGGAATAATCATAATTATATAAATATTTTGTTAAGGATACCCAATAAGACATTCATAACATGTTGGGATGGGACTAACCACATTTATACCTACCTTGGCATAGGATAACCTCCCATATACCTTCTTTTATACTTGGGATAACCTCTTGTGTACCCTCTTTTGAGTTTGGGATAAACTTTAATGTTCCTATTGAGCTCATAGAACATTAGTCATTACCCAATTCATTAGAGATATATATAATTTTAGGCCCAACCATCATATAATTGTAAATACATTCATATATATACCACAAAATCATAAAAAAATCATCATAACTTAACTCATGGAAAAGAAAATTGGTTCCTCAATATTTCATCATTATAACCATAAACCATCCAAAGAAAGATTAACTAGGGTAATATTGGATCTTATCCCTATTAATTCCCAAGTAAAATCAAATTATGTTTTCATAAATAAAAATTTCTTTTAAGAGATTATTGTAATATTTCTTGAGGAAAAAACCCTTTTTATTTTTAAATCACATATTAAAATCAAATAATTTCTCAAATATTTAGGATATTTTTTTTGAAAAGAACCAAATAAACTTGTAAAAAACATCAATTAATTAAGTGATCATGATATCAAGAAAATCTATTCATGTCGTATAAGTTAAGATCAAAGATTCATTTCACATTTTTGGTAAAAAGTAAAAAGTGACTCGCTAGAAAAATGTTAAGAATACAATTTTTAATACACTTTGTAAAAGATAAATCATGGGTAAAAATTAATTTAATAATTCATCATATAGAAATAAAATATTTTTTTTAGAAAACATCAATATGAAAGAAAAAATATTTTTAACCAAAGAGAGAAATAATGTCATTTTTTCTAAAAAATATTATTTCCGTATGTTGAGTATTAAAGTGAGATAAATTAAAGGAAAACATGTATTATCAATAAATAAATATAGGATAATAAAAAATGGATTTATTATGAAAGGATCATATAATTTAATTTAATGAAATTTCAAACACAAATAATCCCAATTAAAATGAGATTGAAACATAAATCTCTAACGACATTGATAATTATTGAATCATAAGACCCAAGAAAGCATAACTTCAAATGAAAATTTAAATTTCCTAAAAATAATGATATTAATTTTATAACATGTTAAAGGGGTTTTATATACACCTTATAAAATAATATAGGTGCCTAACATAACATACATCCCAAAGAAGACAATTTGTGATGGTAAACCCTTATCTCAGGTTCAAATTTATTTGAAGGTTATATAACCTCCTATATAATAAATTTAAATTTATTATAATTATATAAAATATAAATTTATATACTTATAATGTCATATATGTTTTAATTATAATATTTCAACACAAATTTATTAATAATTTATTATTAAATTTTTCTTTTTTTGGGTGTTAATTGTTTCATTTTTCTGGAGAATTTTTGTTTAGTTATTCTGGTACTTGTAGTTTTATCATGGTTAGATAATCTAAATAATTTTATTTTTGATATAAATATAATATATATTTATTATATTCATATCTATAATCATCCAAAAAAGGTATAGATTAAAAAATGAATTACAATGTTCATGGCGACGATGGGTCATATGTATGCATAAACACTGTTTAAACGGAGGGGATGAAAGAAAGGTAAATAATAATTCAAAATTCTATAATAATTATTATATCATATATATTCATTAAATATATCTTTATTACCATCCATTTAATTAATAAAAAAATAATAATCATACTTATTCATAGAGGTTGTAGTCCACACATGCAAACAAGCGATGTTATTGTTTTCTCATGGATCAGATGGTGAAAAGGAATATATGATATTACAATTAAAGAATAAAAATTATATCATAAATATAATATAAAAATATTAACCCATAATCATAATTATCCATGAAATATTATGATATAAAATTAATTTTATCACTATGTGGAGGCAGTAGTCCACACGTACGCACAAGCATTACTTTCACATCCCATTTGATGGGAAATAGGTTGGATAATTGTAGTATGATGGTCATAATAAAATTTTAGTTTATTTATAAGACCAAAATTATTATTTTTTAATTAATAACACATATTTATAGAAGATATATTAAGAAATAATTTCAAATAGGTTGGGTAAGATGATTACCATTTCTTTGGGAGACCTTATTTAGATCCTTTATTAAGGACCCCTGGAACGGTATTTTAAGACGAAAATTGTGAGTATGAGTATTACATAGATTTATCTCAGATACCAATTATAAAATTGAAATATAGATGTTTATGGATTAGAAAAAGGGTGTGAATTTTAAGTTTAAAAAATTTCATTTTTAACCTCAAGATAAACTTTGTTTAATAGAATTAAACAAATTGTATTTATGAAACCTATTATATATTAAGACTGTAATTGGAATGGGCTATTGGTTATGATGAAAATAACATCATAATCAAGTAAATTCTAATATGTAATCCACATGTTTAATCCTAGTAAATATAATAATAATTAGTATATATTATTTTAATTGTATTCACAGTAGAAAGTGATTTATTAGAGTATTCAAAAAATATATCGTAATCAAAATGGTTATGATAAATTAGAGTATTAAAAATAATGATTCTATCATAAAGTGCATATAATTATAATTAGATAAAATTTATATTCAAAAATTAATATAGATTAAATAAAATGAATCATAATTAATGCTATTGTGAAAAATAAAAACACAAAGATGAATATAAAATAATTCTTTTTCTATTACAATTGTATTGTAAAAATAAAATACTTGTAAATAAAAAAGCAATACAATTTATTATAATTATTTTTGACTTAAATAGAAGGGTCTCTAGTAACATTTGATAAAGGTTATTTGATTTATACTTTCAAGAAAGTATGTCTTATCCACACTAGAGTAATCCCTCAATACGATGATCAGCTTCCATCTTGTTATCCCTGCAAGTCCTCGATCAAGAAGGTGATCAGCTCTTTTGTCTTATTATCCTGGAAGCCCTCGATCTGATGGATCATATTATATATTTTTATCCCCAAAATACCTCAATCAAGTTAATCATATTTTATCTTCCTATCCTCGAAAGTCTTCAATCGTAATCACAACAATCATAATCGCACAAAGAAAAAGGAAATCTAAGATTACAAGGACAAGGAACAAGTAGTTCTATTTTGTAAACTAAAGATCTCCAGCATATTAGAAAAATCACTAGAGCTCTCACACAATGTTTTATGTCACAAAAAAATCATCACTTATGTCCTTAAATGACTAGGTATTTATAGGAGTTCATCCCAACAATCATCTTGATCTTCAAGGGTCATATTTTCTCTGAGATTTTAGTGAGGACCAATGTAGATGGAACTTCAACAGTTATTTGATAACCAAAACCATAACATCATTTTGATTATCACATATAATAGAATACATGGAACTGTTTTTTCAATATAGTGTTTCAGAGTAAAATGTTTCAATGTGATAAAATAGTTTTTTCATATTCAGAAATAAAACAGGAGTTAAATCAAATGAATGTCATTATGATTTTCTTAATGAGTGTGAATCAGATGATATTAGATCTGATGTCAAATCTTATTAACACTTTTTTTAGTATGAATACAAGTCATAAAGTCTTAAATTTGATTTGAGATGATGAATATGATCATAATCAGATTCATTATCATTATAATAATTTTATTATAAATTCATGAGTACTTTGTGAAATGAATAATTAAAATGTTATGGTCATAAATGAATTTATTATTGTGTATTTTAATAATTAGTTTATAATTTCTAAAACAAAAGGAATGGAAAAGTCAAAAAAAGTTTTGAATTAACAACCATCATATAAAATTAGTATCTAGGGAAGTTGAGAAGATAATTTTTTTAGGGTTTAGTCAAGATAGGTTAGTCAATGTGGTGTAAAGAATAGAGATATGGGGTGTACTTTTATGAGAAGGTGGAATTACACTCTTGGAATTTCATAAAATATTTAAATATAATTAAATTTATTCTCATGTATAATGCTTCCAAATCACCATGATTTCAATGTAAAATGGGATAATTTTTAAATATGATCAAAAAATTAAATTTAAATTGGTGTTGGTATCATTTTAAACCATATCTTTTTATTAACCCCTTTGTTGATTTTTTTTACCTTAACTGTGGTCACAACTATTTCAATCTTAAAGGGTTATAATTTTACTTTTAAGTTAAAAATTGAATCATAAATGGGATAAATATGATATTTTTAACCATATCTTATTCACCTGGCCAAAATAGAATTTTAATGAATTTTAAATCATTTAATGAAATATTATTTATCATTAAATATCATTAATTTCATTTTTAGAACTATTTAACTAATTTGAATTTGATAAAAAAATGAAAGAAAAGTAGTTCAATTATAAATATTTAGAATATACCTAATATATTATATGTAAATTTAAAATTAGTGGGATGATATTATTCATCCAAATTATATTACTTTTAATATTTTTAAAATCATTTTTTTATTTTTCTATTAAATAATTAAATAATATTTCACCATTACGTAAGAGTTTTAGGAAAGTATCCAATCACTAAAAATTAAATATAAATTACTATAATAAAAATAATTAATTTATCTCTCAAATAAAAATTTATAATCGAAATTATATTCATTTTATCATTATGTAAAAATATTCATTAGTATGAAAGTAAAGAGAGTGATGTTTTGTATTAATTATTTTTCTTAAATTAATAAAAAGGTAAAAATAAAAAAAATTGAACCAAGTGAAAATATATTCGAGAATTGGATTAAATGTATGAACTACACTCATCCAATAGGGTAAAGGTAAGTATTATAAAAATTTTAAATCCTTATCCCAATGTTTTAACCATATTTACCCATTTTACCCTTACTAGGGTGACAAATATTTACCAATTTTACTATTCATAATGACAAAAAATAAAGGGGCCCTATTTAAAAAATATTATTTTCATGATTAAAAATGTAGAATACATTTTATCAAATTCAATTCGTATAATTGGAATATTTTATTTTAAAATTAATCCAACAAAACCTGATGATTTTTTGTAAAAAATAATTTCTCAAATATAAAAAGTTTTCATAAAAAAATCCAACATAAATTAATTCCAATGAACATAATTTAGTAATTAATTTTATAAATAAACTAATTTTTATTTTTAAATCATTTTATTTATTTTTTAACTTTTTAAATTCTTGAAATAAAAATACACATTTCCATAAAAATTAGTATATTTCACTATTCATTGAAAATCAATCTTTTCAGACAAATATCAAAACTTATCTCTAAAATAATTTTGAAATGATAGTTTAAAAAATTAAGTTACTTTTGTGAAATAAATTTTATAAAAGTGGAATAAATTAATTATATTATTTTCTCACAAAAATTATTAAAACCCATTTTTGAGGAAAAAATGTATTTTTAAAGAATATAAAGACTTTACTAAAAATTGAGCACTTATTTTTCAATAAATTTTATTTTAATAAAAAATTTATAAATAAATATCAAAACATGGATATTCCTATTCACTCCACCAATTTAATTTATAGGTTATAATGATGTACTATATTATAGTTCATTTAGACTCAAGGTTGTACTAATTGAAAACTATAAAAAAATTAATTTACTTAAAGAGAAATATATCATAAAATATTTTGGTATTACATTATAACCCCATTAAAATTAATTTCATCCTCACTATTTTATCACTCTGATACAAGAAATAGGATATCTCTCTTTCATCACATCCTCAGGTTCCCATATATCTTATTCAAATTTATGATTGCTTAGTGAAATTTAACCACATGAGTAATCTTATTTCGTAGAACTTTATATCTATGATATAAGATTTATAAAAGTTTTTATTAATAGGAAATATCACAGTCATATGTTAAAAACTTTGATTTTAGCATATGTGATAGATCAAGTATGCACTTCCTCACAAGAGATATAAGGAACACATCATGAACTTGAGAGAGGTTTGGTGGAAGTGTCAAGCGATAAGAAATTGTCCCTACTCGATCAAGAATAGTAAAGGTTCCAATATAAATAGGTCCAAAATTTCCATTTATTCCAAATATCATAACCTTATTCCATGGAGAAATTCATAGGAATACCTTCTCACCAACTTTTAATTCTAGATTTTATAGGTGATTTTCAGTATAAATTTTTATTAACTCTAAGCTGACTTGATATATTGTTGAATGGATCTAACTTCTTTAGTTTTCTCAGGTAATAATATATTTCTTTCTCTAAATTCATTATAGAAAACTGGATTTCTATACTTCTTTCAGTTGACGACTTTATAAAAATTCATCAAAAAGTTCGAGTGAAAGCTATTGTTGTAAGAAAACTCAAATAAAAGAAGGTGTTAATCCCAATCATATTTGAAATCTATAGAATAATAAAACAGAATATACTCTAAGGTTTGAGTTTTCCTATCAGACTCACCATCTATCTAAGGATGATTATAATTACTAAAACATAGCTTTAAATATAGAGCTTTCATAATAATTTTCTAGAACATCAAGGTAAACCTCATTTACCAATATGATACAACAAAATGTAGAAATCCACACGACCTTACCAATTCCTTAATGTATATTATATCAAGATGATAAAGTAAAAAATATTCACTAATAGAAATGAATTTCTATGACTTCATAAGTTGATTTAATACAACCCAAATAACATTATGACCTTTATATGTTTTGGGGATTCTAATAAAAAAATCCGTAGTGATTTTTTCCCATTTCCATTCTGGTATGGGTAATGGTTGTAACATCCCCATAAAATTATGTATCTCATCTTTAGCTTACTGATATGTCAATCACTAACATACATAATATTTAATATATCTCTACATGTTGTCCCACAAAAAATAATCTTTCAGATCTCTATATATATTCATACTTCCATGATGAATAGTAAACGATGAAGTATAAAATTCATCCAACAAATCCTTCTTAAAGTATGGTACTGATAGGACACATACATAGTTCATGAACCTTATCATTCCATAATAATATGGGTTTAACTTAGGAACATTTCATACCTTCTTTTTCAACTCAACATATTCCTTTTGTTCCTATTTAATCTTCACTTAGATGGATTGTTGAAAATTCATTTTTGAAAATTGAGATTTCTCCCCTTCCATAAAAATTTCCAAATCTATACTTTGAAAACCTATAAACATTGGAACTTTTTTAATCCTAATCACAGATAAGATATAATTAAACCTTTGGACTCAGAGCATCTTCCGCCTTGTTTTCTTTCCCTATGTGGCAATGTATTGAGAAGTCATAATATTTAATCAACTCCAATCATCTTCTCTAGAGAATATGTATCTATTTTTGAGTGAATGTATATGTTACACATTTATTATCATTATAAATATCACTCCTTTCACTATAAATACAATTCCCCTATATCATTAATGAAACAATTACCACAGATAACTCCAAATAATGAGAAAGGTAATTTTTATCATAAACCTTTAATTATCATAAGGCATAAGCTATAATCATATCATTCTGCAAGAGTATTCATCTTAGTTCCTTCTTCAATGTATCAATATTGATCAAAAAATAATTATCCATAGTACGGTATTGTAACAATAGGTGATATGACTACCTTTCTCTTTAGTTCCTTGAGATTTTCCTCAAATTCATCTATCCAAAGGAACTTATCTCCCTTTTAAGTTGACGTAGTGAGTAAATTAGAAAAGCATGATAAATTATACATAAATAACCAATAATATCCATCTAAACTGAGAAAACTATAGATCTCAGACATAGAGGTTTCTCTAGGACAATATTCAAAAACTTTTATCTTTTATAGATCCATTGATATACCATATAATGAGATTATATGACCAAAAAATGAATCTTTTTATAACAAAAAATCACACTAGGTAATTTTTTCATATATATTATCCTTCTTTAGGATCTTTAGTAAAATCCTTAAGTAATCTTCATGATCTTCCTTTCTCTTTGAATATATAATAATAGTTTTTATACAAACTACCAAAAACTGATTAAGGTAATATATAAAGACTCTGTTCATTAAATTCATAAAGATATTGGGAGAATTATTAAGACCAAATGGAATCATTATAAATTTATAGTGTTCATACCTCATAAGGAAAGTTGTCTTGGGTATGTATTCAATTTTGACTTTCAACTAATAGTATCCAGATCAAATATCAATTATGGAAAAATAATGAGAACCTCAAAATTGATGGAAAAAATAAAAAATACATGGAAAATAATACTTATTCATGATTGTGATATTGTTTAGAACCCGAAAACAAATGAATTTTCACATTGATCTATATTCTTTCTTAATAAAAATAACAGTTTCTCCTCAAGGTGACACACTTGAAAAAATGAATACTTTATCAAGATTCTCCTGGAGTTTATTCTAAAATTCCTATAACTATATTGGGTACATTATATATAAAGTCTTTAAAATAGATGATCTATCAGGTATGAGTTCTTTTGAAAACTCAAAATCACGATTTAGGGGAAGACAATGAAATTCATTAGGAAAAATTTCAAAAAACTTTTATTAAATGGAAATATATTTGATGTTGAGTTTCTCTACAACCATGTGAGATACTTTTTTTTAAATAGTAATTTAAACCCATACAATGGATTTAATTTACATTAGAATTTCATATTTATTTCCAAAATGATATAGGATCATAGATGGGTCAGATTATCAAATGTGACTTCTATTCCTCGATAATTAATGTGGGATTTATGAAGTTAAATCCAATAGATGCCTAAAAAACATAAAATTAAACTACAGGGAGAATAATGAGATTTGTAGGAAGCACATTTCCATAAAATTCAATCATAGAAGAATCAAATACTTGATATGTGATCATTATTCTATTATGAGTTTTTATAGCTAATTTAAAATCTAATAATTAAAGATTTGAATTAACATTCCTTTAGACTTTTCCTAATATGAAGAAATTCATATATAATATCTCAAATAGGGTACACCAATATTTGAGAATACCTATTACCACATCAACTTCATCACTCTATCTTCAATCCCATAATAAAACAAAAATGGATTTTTGACCAAAAACATTATTAATAAGATAGATAAATCATAAATTCATAAAAAATAATTCATATAATTTTTAAATTATGAAACCTTCTTAACAATCTATGTCACTATAGGTTTAAACTAGGTCATCCTTGATCATAATCTATTAAAATCCTATATAATGGATCTTGAAAAAAATGCAAATTAACCTAATTATATCCTATGGGAGTGTAAAACCAAGTGTGCATTAATTGAATAATAACATTTCAATAGAATAATGGATGAGATATAATCGACCAACTCTTTTCAGGGTTATTACCTTTAGATGCATCTGTGAAAAAACCATGACCACTTTTATTATTCAGGTAAAGATGTATTATTATGAAAACTACATAATATCTTCTTTACTAAAAAATTAGTTTGTTATCCTATAATTAAACTTATCCCTAGGGTTTTTATTAAATTTATCTAATCATAATCTCCAAATAATAACTAAATCTATCCTCTAATACTAACTATAGAGACTCAAACATTTCATATATTAATATTATATCCTTTATATTAATATTCAATAAATTTCAAAAATTCATGGAATTCGATCATAAAGGTTTAATGTATTTAAAAACCTGGATACATAAACATATGGTCCAAAAAATATCTAAATCATCTCTCACTTAGTTATTTATAAAAATCACCCTTCATAGACAAATCACACTTAAACATTTTTTCATATCCCAGTGAAAAGAAAACATAATAAAGAGTTAGATCAGATGCTCAGTAAGGGTAAATAAGGGAGATGTCAATGATAATTTAAACATAAAATGATCATAAAGGTTATAATAACATGATAATAACCTTTTAAAATCATACCCATCAATTATTAGATCATAAACATGATTCATGGCATAAACATTGGCATTTTATAATACATGAATCACAAATGGATCAAAGAACATGATCCATGAGAAGATAACATTGATATAAGATCATATCATAAAATAGAGGAATAAAATTAGAATAATTAAAATAATATAAATATTATGTCAAGTATACCCACCAATATATTCATAACATATTAGTATTGGTCCAAACACACATGTACCTATTTCAGAATTAGGAAAACCTCACATGTACCCTCTATTGTGTTTAGGATAACCTCATTTGTACCCTCTTTTGGGATTGATATAACCTATTGTGTACCCTTTTATCTTATATAACATTAATATTTAACCAATTCATTGTATTATTATATAATTATAGGCCTACCCATCACATAATCATAAATTTGTTTATATGCACTCCACAAGATCCTAAAATCATTCATCATAACTTAACTTATGGAAAAGGAAACATGTTTCATCTATATCTCATCATCATGACCATAAACCATCCAAATAAATAATAATTATGTTAAAATTGGATCATATACTTCAAAATTATTAAGTAAAATAAAAGGTTATTATCATAAATGAAAAATTATTTTAAAATATCACTGTAATATTTCTTGAGGAAAATACCCTTTTCATTTTTAAATTAGACATTAAAACATAAAAATTCATTAAATATTAAGAAAAATATTTTCATTGAAAATAACCTTGTAAACTTTTAATAAAATATTCAAATAATTATATGTTCATAACATTGGTAAATTTTGTTCATGTCATGTATGTCAAAACAATGATTCCTTTCATGTTTTTGATAAAAATTCAAAAGAACATTGTTTGAAAAATGATAATAAGATTAATTTTTAACCATTTTTTAAAACTTATATCATGGGTAAAAATGAATTTAAAAAATCATAGAATAAATATAAAAAATTACGTTTTTTTTATAAAACGTGGTCATGAAAGAAAATGGATTTTTGACAAAAAAGAGAAATACAATCATTTTTTACTTAAAAATAATCTTTTGATCTGTTGAGTAATTAAAGCGAGGAATATGAAAGGAAAACATATATTATCATAAAATATTCGAAGGATGAAAAAATAAATGTTTTTATCAAGAAAATATCATATAATTTCCTTCAATGGAAATTCAAGCATAAATAATCCTCATTAAAATGACGTTGAAACATAAATCACTTACTACTTTGGTAAATTTTGAATCATAATCCCCATGAAAGAATAAATTCAAATTAAATATTAAATGTCATGAAAAAATTTATATGCATCATATAAAATTTCAAATGGTTTGTATATAAACCTCATAAAATAATATAGGTGCATAATATAACATATTTTCCAAAGAAGACATTTTGACATGGTAAACCCTTACCTCAAGTTTTACTTTCTTCCGAGTTTCTATAAAATCATGTATAATAAATTTAAATTTATTATAATTATATACTAGATTCATATACATATTTATAATATCATAAATTATATATTTATAATATTGCAACACCAGTCTATTAATAATTTCTAATTAAAATCATTGTTTCCAGGTGTTAACTGTTCCATTTTGATGAGAATTTATGTTCGATAGTTCTAGCCCTTGTACTTTCATCATGGTTCCATAATCCATAGAATTTTATTCATGATATAAATATTATATATATTAATTATGTAATAATTTATAATTATCCATAAAATGTAAAGATAAAAAAATGAATTACACCGTTCATGGAGAAAGTACATCGTATATACTAATGAACATTGATTTCAATTTTTTACTAATGTAATGAAATAAATATAGATAATAACTTAGCTTTATAGAATCATTATTATACTATTTATATCATATATATTTATTAAATCTATCCTTATTACCATCCATGTAAATCATAAATGAAAAAAGAATCACATCGCTTTATGGAGGTGGTAATCCACATGTACACACAAGCAACATTTTCATTTTACAACAGATGGGAAAGTAATAAGTAAGATATTATATTTTAATTATATAAGCATAATTATATCATATATAAAAATTAAACCCATCATAATAAATTTCCATGAAATATGATGATATAAAATGAATTGTATTATTATGTGGAGGTGGTAGTACACACTTACACACGAGTGATACTTTCAATAATAGTCAAACCCGAGTCAGCTAGACAAGCCACTTGAGCCATCCCATCACATGGTGTGTAAATAGGAAAATATGATAATTCTTGTATATAGAAAAAAGACATGCAACTAGATCACAAGGTGAAAGAAAGAGATACATCCATGATCTATACAAACCAAGCCAAATAGGATAAACCAAAAAAGTATGAATCAGACAAGACCGACAAGTCTTCATGTGACCAACTATCACCTCCAAACCAACCCCAACTGAAGGAATTAATAACAATAGAATCTATCATGCTACAAAATTCCCTTCCCTTTACTTGAATCCTAAAATACAACATCTACAACCTCCCAAAATCAAAATTAGGGTGTGAGAAAAAAGCCTAGTATGATACCACAAAAAATTATATACAATGTTTAATATCAAGAATATAATAGTTCTAGCTTTTAAAACAAAAAATGTTTTACAAATCATTTTCATAAATCCAAACCCAATCGTAAATCATTTTCCTTTGGTTTTTCATAAAATCCTTTCATATTCACAAAGATAGAAATAATATAAGTATAAGGGATGAAAAAGGGATGTATACACACACACACACACACACACACACACACACACCATAAGGTAAGAAAGTAAAAAAATATCCATGAAAAAATCCATCATTAAAGGCTATGTGATACAATCTCATGTGAATACAAAATGCGAGCAACTATCCATGACAAAAATAAATCATGCGATAAAAAACCAAAAATGAAAAAGAACTATATGTTGGTCCCCATCCTGTGGGAATAAATACTAAATATAATATATCCTAAACTAAGAATAATTATGGTACCAATAATTATTGATTCCTACCATAGTCCATTGATATCCTGAAATCAACCCCTAGTGGTGCTGCACACACTAGGGTCACCTATGTCTTCTTCCTAACGCACCCATGTTTAGAAATGTGTGAATTTAAAAAATCATTTTAAAACCATGATATCAATTTATAAGACACTTTAAAATCCAATCCAATATAATTCAGTGTTTAAAAACCCATTTCCAATCTAAAACCACCATTCAAGCATTTAATCAAACACTTGGTGTGAAAAAACCTATTTTTAAAGAAAAGAAAATTTTAAACCATTTGAAATTTCAAGAAATCCATTAAAAACAGAAATAAATTAAATTCAACGAATAAATAAAAGTAATTTCACAAGAACAATAAACAATTTATAAAATTAACCCATTTTATAGAAACACCAACATCAAAACGGAGGTAGAACAAACCACCCTAGAAAACGGAGATCGAGGAAGGATAGATTGGGTCCTCATGATCCTAGATCTATAGTAAATAGTGTCAATCCTCTATAAAAGTTATTATATTTATCATCATATCCCAATTGGGTTCCAAAAAGATAGGAGAAGAAGGTATCTAGTGAGGATCTACCAAGAAGAGGAGAAAGAAGATAAAAAACACAACATACCTCAATTTGATTCATCAAGAATGTTGTAATCCTACCTAGAATCCAAGGGGAGAGACCTAAAAAGAACTGGTTAAGGATAATGATGATACAATATTATATTAGGGGTTGATTGGGCTTAAATGACCAAGTTAAAAGGGAAAAATATAATTTTTTAATATTTTGGAGGAGGGTCAAACAACTTTCTGTAAGATGCTGCAAAATTAAACTAACTGTATGCCTTAAACCTGTGACCCTATTATCACTTCTAGATGAGTTCAAAGCTTGGATACATGGCTAGTTTAATCATCTTACAACTATGAAAACCCCTCTATCCAAAAGGTGGATGGTTTTTACTATAGGGCACGCGATTTCTATGACCATGCAAACCACGACTAGAACCTCATAGAGGCAAACCACATGTTTAACACATAGTTAAAATAACTATACACCTTAAACATGTAGCATTCCATTTCCCCCCTAATTTCTATTATTTTTATACTCTGATCCCCTGAAACTTACCAGACCCTAAAAGAAAAAAACCAAGGCTCAATTAAGGAGTACTTGTGACCTGGAGTGTGTCATAATTCTCCCCACCATAAGTGATTTCTATACCCAGAAATTCCTCAAGATTCTGGAAACACAAAAAGTGAAGGGCATTGCTACCTCATTAGCGATTAAAACTCTCACATCTTGTGAATATCCTCTATAAACTACCATAATACCTAGACTAAAGGAATCATTCTTGTAACACCCTGATTTTTTGTGAAATATTTTTATGAATTAATTTAATCATTTTGATATTTTTTATTTCAAAAAATATGGAATATAGATTTTGTTATATGAAAAAAAACTAAGTTTCTCTTATGTTGTACACAACAAAAATTTAAGAATTTTATTACATAATATACTTAGATTATATTTCAGTATACACAAAACAAAGCTTGGATTCTATTGCACACAATGCTGAGTTCTTTTGATAGCTTGCGTTATATGCTCGATAGAGTTTTACTGAACAATAGTATATTATTAAAATATTAATATTTAATATAATAAGATATAACCACAACATTAAATTAGTGGTTATAAATAGTATTAACTAACTTATGAAAATATAAGTTTTATAATATGAATTCATTGGTTACCAATTAATTATAAATGAAAATAAATACAAATTGATTATAAAGGAAATAGTTTGGTTTTTATACTCCCAAAGTCATTTTGTCTTAATAAATTAAATTAATTACAATTAGTGAATGATATTAATGAAATATATATGTTATATATTCAATAAAATATTTTTTATATTAATCCAATATATTTTATAATCATGAGATAAGAACAAATGAAATTTTATGCATAAAACACTACAATTTTCAAAATGGTGATTTTACAGCTTTTTAATGGAGAACCCATTTTAAATCTAATTTTTGACACTTTTAGAATTTTTATATGAAAAAATAAACTTATTCTTTAAAATAGGGATATAAAAATTTATATTGGTTTAATTGTTTTTATTTTTTTGATAAGTTTTATGTTTTGATGAATAATAAAAAATATTCAATTTTAATTTAAAATATATTTTCCAATGAAATAATTTATAATGTTTAATTATAGATTTGATTGGTTTTAATGTATAATTATATCATATTTTTATAATTTTATCCAAATTATTTCATTGGAATAAATTCCACATTGAATTTTAATATAAAAACATGTCAATCTTTTGGATATTTTCACTTTAAAAACTCTTTTTCTCTTTTTGCCAACAAGATTAATTTTAAAATAATTTTATCAATTTATGTGTTTTGAATTATGAGAAATGGATTTTATATTTAGAATCATAAGGCACTATTTTATTAAATTTTTCCCTTTTATTTTGGGACAATATGAATAATTACTTTAGTAATTTTTATTACCCCAATTAAGGGTAAATCAGGTAAATTGAGGGTAAAAATAATATTATAAATATTATAAAACTACCTTAACACTTTAAAAATGTTATTAGATGAATTTAATTTGACCCTTAACAAATAAGGATCTAAATTAAACTGAATAATTTCATGACTATATATATTCATATGAAATATAAAATATTTTTCTACATCATATTTTTTTTAAATTTTTAGTGAAGAAATAATTATCATAAACAATTTCAAAATGATGAAGCAGTAATTATTCAATTATTGAATAAATCAATTAAATGATTTTATAAATATTAAAATAAATATTATTTTACTTAATTATGGTGATGCAAGAATTTTATAGGTGAATATGACATGTTATGGGTGTATTAAATGAATTTTTTAGAAGTAAGATTGCTGAATTGATTTTATTACAGTCAATTTTATGAATAGTGTCAAAATTAACAATTATGACATTTTATGAAAATAATATTTTATTAAACTATTTAAAAATAATAAAAATATTAAATAAGTACAAGGGGATAATATATGTTCTAAAATATCTTAAATTTTCCATTTATAGTCCTATTGGAATTTTATATTGAAAAATTACACGCTCTTAATATAAAAAACTTGTTACCATAGTTAAAATTAAAATGGATTAACAAAGGGTTAATAAAAATTATAGGGTTTAAAAAATATAAAAACTTTTATAAAATATATTGGTTAATGAGATTATAACCTTATAATATACTAGCTTAGAATAAATAGAATTTTTGAGGTTTTTGGATTGATAATGATTTTATTATAAATTAATCTTTTGAGAGATTCCAAAAGTGACCCTCCTCTCTCTTATAAAAGGGAATATCTCCTTCTCCTCTCTACACACTTCAGAACCTATTTGGTTTGGCCAACATCAATGTAAATATACCACCAACATCCCTTCCTTCTTCTAAAAAGCCTTAATCTAGGTATAAATCCAACCAAAGGAGTCCTTTTGTACAAATCAAAAGGATATACCCAATGAAGACGAGGTTTTCACAAGAATGAAGAGATTCAAGACATGAGGTAATGGATTTATGTCTCACTTTTATTTTTGTGGGATGTATTCTTTATACAATAATTTTTTCTTCTAAGTGGTGTATATAATGCCCATTAAGGCCTTTTATGAGTCTTATCCAGAATATTATGGTATTTTAATATCTATATAATTTTATTTCTTTCATGGGGTATACGATTCTACTGATTATAAAGTGATGAGTATTTATTTCATGATATCATCAATATTTGGGATTGTTTCATTTTATGTCTCCTTTTGGGAATATTTATTTTCCACGTACATGTTTACTAAAAATGTTTTAATTTTTTTACTATTCTCATATGTATGTTTAAATTCATTTTTAACTATTTTCTTTTTTTACTACACGGTTTTGAAAGGAATCTTTTTTTCCTTTTCCAAATGAGGAACTTTGTAAATTTTATAGAAAAAGTGAAAAATGAATGCTTCTTTTTAACTTATATAGCACGAACTAAATTTTATACCATCATGACACATTAATGATTTGAATATTCCTTTATAATATTACAATGTTATTTTCAAATAAAATGTTTTCTTTTAAAATTTCACAACATTTTATGTAAAGAAAAAATTTTCAAAGAAGAAATGGAATTTTCTTCCAAAATTATTTTCAAGTGATCAGACAAAATTATTTTCCATCTAAGATAATGTTTTTTATGTTACTTATGTTTTACTATAGATATGATTAAATTCTACCATGCCTATTATTTCTAATAATGATTTATGTTTATAATGGAATAATATTTATGACACTCATTTCTTTTCATGGGTTAAATTATGATTGAATGATATTTATGAAATTCATTTTATTACATGGGTTTTGATATGATGATTAATTTTATGTTCCTATGGTACACATATGTATGGTTTTAATTATGTGAAGTTTGGGACCAATATCTACTTCCAATGCATTGGGTAAATATGGATAAATCTTGAGGTATATATGTTATGCATGGGCCTAATTTCATCTTCACAATTTTATGTGTTGTCCTGGTTTTCATGTCTATAATTTTATTCATAGACTCAGTTTCCATGTCCATATGTTTATGAAAGGTCTTGAATATATTTTCTTAATATAATGAGTGAACCTGAAACTATTTATACATGTTCACAATGTTATAAGTATTTGTATATGCTACAATTTCATTTATTATGTCAATGTTATGATCTTATGGATTATGTTCTTTGATTCCCTTATGATTCATGTCTTATGAGCTACCATTATTTATGCCATGACTCATATATATGATCTTTGATATGCATGGTATGATTTTCTAATGTTATGTTCATGTTTTTATACCCATATATTCATGATTATGCTTACATATCTTCCTTGTTTACACTTATCGAGCATTTGAGCTTGCACTTTTTTATGATTTCTTTTCCCCATGTTATAAAGAATAGTTTTAGGTAGGGGTAATAAATGTTAAGATCTTTATGGAAAACATTGAAGACCATTCACTGGATTGTATTTTTGTTCTAAAAGTTTCCAAAGTCACTAAACTAATACGAAATTTGGGCATGTGTTTATGTAATGTTTGAAATGTTCCACAAAATTGATTTAATATCCATTTATGAAGATATAGGGTTGATATTATTGATATAAAATAAAAGGTTTAGTCAAACTTTGGAAACTAAGATGATACTATTTTAGTGATATCGTTAGAAATATTTCTATAGATATGTAGAGGTATGTATCTAAGGATAAGTCTAAGTATAGTTTAGAATACTAGAGTTTCATAACAACCATGAATAACCTATTATTAAACCTAAGGTTTCAGAGATTGAAATATTATATGTATTCTACCTTGATTATATGGTTATACCACTATGATTATTATTGACCAGAATATTCTTTTTGGGTTTAGTCAATTCGTAGAA
This sequence comes from Viscum album, assembly GCA_963277665.1. Lineage (NCBI taxonomy): Eukaryota > Viridiplantae > Streptophyta > Magnoliopsida > Santalales > Viscaceae > Viscum > Viscum album. The sequence continues at coordinate 570,165,226 of OY728158.1, read as the reverse complement.
CCCAAAGGAACCATGTTAATGATGAATAAAATAGGAAATGAAATGATTGTCCTTCTGAACAACCTAATGTTATGGTAGCTATAATGAACAATATTATCACTACAATCACACAATATATTAATCATGATGGGATTCTAAATGAATAGAGGAGGGAAGAACATTCTATTGATTCATTCATGAGGAAACATCCACCTTATTCAGTCGGTCTTCTAATCCATTTGTTACTGAACAATGGATCAGTACCACTAAAAATATATTTTCTATCCTTTAGTGTTAGGAACATGAAAAATTAATTTTAGTTGTTTATAATTTGGAAGTTGAAGCCGATCAGTGGTGGACTCATATAATGAACACAAGGGAGAAATAAGAAATTGAATCAATGGAATGGGAAGGGTTTAAGGGGATATTTTTTAGTAAGTACTTCCCTCATATTCTACAAAAAAAATATGGAGAATTAATTCCTTGATCTTAAGAAAAATGATGATGAATATATTAGTACCAATGAAGATAATATTACAAGACTTTAAATGGTTGTTTTATAGGTTACTCATCATATCTGAAAGAATAATTGATTATATCTTTTTTGTCCTGAAACCAAGTCTCTGAAAGGCCTTAGCCATATGGGACATTGGATGATATGAATAAATTTTTCCATGTGCACTAAAAGTGGAAATGGAAGTTGATAAATCTCAAGTTTTTAGTGATAAGAAAATTAATATGCATCTTAATGGAAACTACATTGGTTTTTTGCATGGAGGTAAGAAAAAGTTTCAACATCCTACTTGACAAAAATGTGGAAATTAGCACTCAAGGGGATGTCTGAAAGGGAAAAAATTTGCTTCATGTGTGGTATGTTTTTCCATCAAGAAAAAGAGTGTCAAAGTTATGTCAATAGTCCAGTAAATGAAATTAATGGAGATAAAGCTCAAAAAAATTTACCAGTCACACTTAAGTGCTATAAATGCAAAGAGTTTAGCCACTATGAAAATCAATTCCCCTATCCAAGGATTAATATTGAAGATAAGACACAAAAACCTCTTAAATTCAAAGAAAAATGGAAATCTCATGTGATCACGATTGGAGATGTAGATTATGATCACAAAGTGGAGAAATGATACATTGTTTATGTAATGGAATTCAAGAATAATATTGTAGAATTAATTTTATGGTATTATGGAATAATGAAATATCTATTTATTGGTACACTATAGTTTTACCATAAGTATTTAAGATCATATGTTGAATGGTACTAGTTACCCTGAAAAGTGATTGAGGTAATGAGGTGATATTTTTGAAAAACACATGATTAAGGGGAGGATAACCTTTAATATGTGCATGATGTTGAGATAATGATATTTGGACAGAGATATTTTTGATATGAATAAGTAAATTAGATGATGATAATTTCCTTGGAACTGATTAAGGATTTGTTGAAAAGTGGTTTATGCTATCATGGATGTGGTTTAAAACTTTTTTTACTTAAGTAATATATCGAATAGACATTATAATAAAGAAACATGCATGTTTTCAATAAGGATTTATGGTAATTTAGGTTATTACCATGTTTCAAGAGAATGCTTGATGAAGGTATTTACATGTTTGGAAGGTGAAAACCAAGAACTAACTTTTGAAATATGGTGGATAAATGTTAAGCTGATTTAGTGCACTTCATTAAAATGTTTTGGACTTTCATATTTTTTAAGGGTTATAAGGTTGGACATTCATGGAATGGTTTAAGTTAAATTTCGAATGATATTTTTAGAGATTAAAATATTATATCACCATAGGTATATTTATTCATATTGGATAACTTGTACTAAATTTTCTTTTATGATAAAGATATATGGAATAAAATATCATTCTATTTTTGGATCTCATGGTCTCCTGATGCATTTGGAATGACAATTCACTTTTATTTTATAAAATTAGATATGAAGTTGAATTGATCAAGGAATAGAAAAGGGTGAGGTTTTCCTGAAATTAAGTAAGTATATCTTCTAATGAAAATTATTCAACTTTCAAAAAAAGGTATTGAAATAAATTTTGTCTTATTATCATCATTTTTTATGATATTAATGATTGTTTTGAAGCCTCTTTGTGTTATGGACTTGTGATTGTTAACTTTCTCCTAACCATGTTCTCTGTCACTCTCTATCAAAACTTGATAGTTAGTTTTCTCTTATATTTACATGTATAAAATTTCTACCTATGATATAATATGTGGAAACCAAGTTATGAGTTACTTTTGGTAACTGTTATGTTTCTAACGTTCCTTTATTAAAAGGAAGTTTTAGTATTCATTTTTATGATATGAGTTTCTATAAAAGGAAATTTCAAGTATTAAAAATTTAATAACCCATACGAATTTTGAGGGAAAAATTTATTTTAATGGGGTTGAATGTAACACCCCAAGATTTTGGGAAATATTTTTTTCTAATTAATTTATTCTTTTTGATATTTTTCGTTTCACACAATACTGAATATAGCCTTTGTTATACAAAAACACTATGTTTTTATTACATTATAAGCAACAACAAGTTGATAATTTCTCTACGTGAAACACTTAGATTATATTTTGGAATATGAAACACTATTTTTGGATTATATTACACACAATGCTGATTTATTTTGAAAGATTTCATTACACGCACGACCAAGTTTCATCGAATAATAGTAATTTTTTAAAATATTATTATTTAATATAATAATATATAACCTAGAAGTTAAATTAAATTTTTTCAATATTATTAACTAACTTATGAAAGTATAAGTTTTAAAATATGAATTAATTAGCTTACAATTAATTAGAAATAGAAATATCTACCAATTGATTATAAAAGAAATAGTTTTTATGCTCCAAAAGTCATTTTACCTTAATAAATTAAATTAATTACAATTAGTGAATAATATTAATTAAATATATATATATATATTATTTAATAAAATATTTTTTATATTAATCTAATATATTTTATAGGCATAATATAACAAAAAACCCAATTTTACACATAAAACCCTATATTTTTCAAAAGGGTCATTTCACCACCTTTTAATGCAGATCCCATTTTAAATATAATTTTTGACACTTCTATAATTTTTATATGAAATAAAATTCTTATTTTAAAAAGGGATATAAAAATTTAATTTGGTTGAATTTTTTGTATTTTTCTAATAAGTTTCATGTTTTGATGAATAATGAAAAATATTGAATTTTAATTGAAAATAGCATTTTCATCGAAATAATTTGTAGTGTTTAATTATATATTTGATTCATTTTAAATTATAATTAAATAAAATTTCAATTTTTAGTCTAATTTATTTCATTTTAATCAACTTCACATTGAATTTTAATATAAAAACATGTCAATCTTTGGGACGTTTTTCCTTTAAAAACCTGTTTTCTCATTCCGTCAATGAGATTAATTATAAATTAATTTTAGAAATTTATAGGTTTTTAATTATGAAAAAAATATTTCATATTTGGAATCATAAGGTCTAATTTTATTAAATAGGTCCCTTTTATTTTTTGACAATAAAAATAGCAACTTTAGTAAATTTTATTCCCTTATTTAAGGGTAAATCAGTTAAATTGAGGGTAAAAATAATATAATTATTATTATAAAACTACCCTAACATGTGAAAAAAATTAATTTTATGAATTTAATTCTACCCTTAACACATAAGGATATAAATTGAATAATTTAAGGGACACTTGTCTAAGAAAATGACTTAAATATTATTAAACTCAAAAGGAGTGACAAAATATCACACTCTTACTTTTAATATGTATAATATTTTTAATATGAGGTTGAATAGAAGATATGCTTGACTATATATATTACTATGAAATATAAATTTTTTATCTATATCTTATATTTTTTTAAAAAAAATTAGTAATGAAATAATTATCATAAATATTTATAAAATGATGATGTGGTAATTATTCAATCAATGAAACAATCAATTAAACGATATTATAAATATTAAAAGAAATATAATTTTAATTAATTAAGTTGATAAGAGAATTTTATATGTTAATATTAAATTTTAGGGGTTTATTAAATTATTTTTTAAAGTAATATTCATGGATTAATTTTATTAAAGTCAATGTTATGAATAGTGTCAAAATTGACACTTATGATATTTTATAAAAATAATATTTTATTAAATTATTAAAAAATAATAAAAATATTAAATAATGACAAGGGGATTATATATGGTCAAAAATATATTATATTTGACATTTATGTTCCAATTTAAACTTTATATGTAAAAATTAAATCCTATTAGTATTAAAAACTTGTTATAATAGTTAAAATTAAAATGGGTTAACTAAGGGTTAATCGAAATGATAAGGTTTAAAATAATATAAAAACTGGTCAAAAATATATTTTTTGATGATATTACAACCTTATCATATCTTTTATTTGAATAAATAGAATTTTTTCTGTATTTATATTGATATTTATTTTATTATAAATTAATATTTTGAGAGATTCCAAAAGTGCCCCTCCCCTCTTATAAAAGGGAATATCTCCTTATCCTCTCTACACACTTCAGAACCTTTTTATTTTGAACAAAATCTATCTAAATCTCCTACAAAAATCCCTATCTTCATCCTAGAATCCTTTATTTTGGTAAAAATCCAACAAAAAGATTTATTTTGTTTAAATAAAAAGGAGATTCCCCAAGAAGAGGAGGTTTTCACAAGTACGACAAAAGTCAAGACATATGGTAAGGGATTTATGTCTCACTTTTATTTTTGTGGAACACATGTCTTATACACTAATTTTTTTTATATGCGGTGTATATAATTCCCATGAATTTATTTTATGAGTCTTGTCCAGAATGTTATGGTATTTTAATATCCTTATAATTTTATTTCTTTCATGGGGTATATGATTCTACTGATTATGAAGTGATGATTATTTATTTCATTATCTCATCAATATTTGGGATTGTTTCATTTTAAGTATCTATTGGGGAATAATTATCTTCTATGTACATTTTTTCTAAAAATGTTGTCAATTATTTTACTATTCTCCTATGTATGATTAATGTCATTTTTAACCATTTTTGACACTTTACTACACAGTTTAAAAGGAATTTTTTTTTTCATTTTCTAAATAAGGTACATTGTGACTTTTCCAAAAAAAAGTATGAAAGGAATGTTTCTTTTTAACTTATATTGAATGAACGTAATTTTCCACCTTCATGATGATTTAATTATTTGAATATTCCTTTATAAGATTATAAGGTTTTTTCAAAGAAAATGTTTTATTTTAAAATTGTGCCACATTTTAAGAAAATAAAATATTTTTTAAGAAGAAAGGGTATTTTTCTCCAGAATTATTTTTATGTTATCAATCAAAATTATTTTTTGTCCAAGATAACGTTATTTTATGTTACTTATGTTTTACTGGGGATATTATTCAATGCTACGATTCTTATTCTTTCTGGAAATGATTTATGTTTATGATGGAAAGATTTTTATAAAACCCATTTATTTTTGTGGGTTAAATTATGATTTAATGATGTTTATGAAATCAATTTCATTCCATGGGTTATGATATGATGATTGATTTTATGTTATTTAAGAACAAATATGTATGGTTTTCATTCTATGACAGATGATACCTATATCTCCCTCCAATTATTTGGGTAAAGATGGATAACTCATGAGGTATATATGTTATGCATAAAAATAATTTCATGTTTCCAATTCTATGCATGAAACTGGTTTTCAGGTCCATAATTTTTTGCGTGGACCTAGTTTTCATGTCCATATGTTTATGCAAGGTCCTGATTTCATGTACTCAATTTAATGAATGAACCTGTTACTATTTATACTTGTTCATAAAGTTAAATGTTTATGTGTACACTATAATTTCATGTCTTATCTCAATGTTATTATCTCAGTGGTTATTTTCTTTTATTACCTTATTATTCATTTCTTATGAACTACCATTATTTATGTCATGACTCATATATATGATCTTTGATATATAGGGTATGATTTTCTAATTTTAAGCTCCGGATCCCATACCCCAATGTTCATGATTATGCTTATGTATCTTCGTTTCGTACCCTTACTAAGCATCTAAGATCACTCTTTTTTATTCTTTCTTTTCCCCAGGTTATAAAAAAAGGTTTTAGGTAAGGGTATCAAAGGGGAAGATCTTTGTGAGAAACATTGAATATATTTTACTAGACTAGAATTTTATGTTCTAATTTTCTAATAGAACTAAACTAATATAGTATTTGGGTGTGTGATTGTGTAATGTATGAAATTTTCTACAAAAGTGATGAAATATCAATGTATTAAAATACTAGGTTGTTATTAGTTTATCATGGGGTAACTTATCTTGGTGATCTAGGATATGAAGTAGTACTTCAAAAATGGTGGTATCTAGACTATGAACGACATAATCCCTTTCAATCACATGGGAATGATCCATGTGATATCTTCTCATCTAGGAAACATGAAACACATCATGGATAGAAGTTAAATAAGAGAGTATCTCTAACTTATATTCCACCTTTCTGAGTCGCTTTAGGATCTCAAATGTGCCAACAATACTTGGTTCCAACTGACCCTGCTTACCCAACTGATGATTTCTCAAGTGAGTTAAAACTATGAAAAAAACTTGATCACCAACCTCAAACTCTAGTGACCAATGAAAATGGTCTATATAAAATTTCTAACAAATCTGTGTTGTGACCAACCTATTCTAGATCAAGTGAACTGTTTTGTCATCTTCTGAATAAGACTCAGAAAAAACAAGGACAACTCTCCCAACTCTTCCCAGAACATGGTAGATCTACAGGGCCACCCATACAACAATTCAAAGGGTTCCATATTTATTGAAGACTAATAACTATTGTTATAAAAAAATTTGATCAAATACAAATTCCTTTCCCAAGACACACCAAAATCAATCATGCAATCTCGTACCATATCCTCAATAACCTAGATAGCTCTCTATATCTATCCATATATCTTTGGATAATAATTCATGTTAAATTTAAACTAATAACCCGTCACCTCTTGGAAAATTTTCTAGAACCTAGATGTGAACCTTGGTTCCCTATAAAAAACAACCACATAGGGAACCCCACAAAGTCTCATAATCTCTCAGAAGTACAAGGCCCTAATTTGTTCTACTTTAATAATATCCTTAATAGGTAAGAAATGATATGATTTAATAATTCAACCAATGATCACCCAAATTGTATCCTTACCACTAGGATTTTATGTAAAAAAATGATTAAATACATGGAAATATCATCCCACTTCCATACTAGAATGGGTAAAGGTTGTAACAATCCAACAAGTCTTTGGAGTCCCTCCTTAATTTTCTAACAAGTGAGACACTAATAACCAAAATATTCAATCGACCACCTCATCCCTAGCCACCAATATCGACGTATCAAATTGTGATACATCTTAGTAACCATAGGGTGTATAATCCAATATGACTGGTGTCCAGTATACATCAACTCTCGCCTTAGGGAAAATGAAACAACCAACCTATTACAAAAGAACAAAGCTCCACTAGAAGACCACAACCACTCACCTAAGGTCTCCCCACCATTAAGGCTTTTATAAAAGTGTTGGAACATGGTGTATTTCACCTTATTAATAGAAACTCGCTCATCCAAAGATTAATTAGTTTTCATTTAATCCAAGAAAACCTGTCCTCCAATATCTTCCACTCCCTAGATCATCTCATCAAACAAACTCATTAGAGACCACTCCCCAATTGATTATTTCATAGATTGTGTTAGTAATTTTCTGATAAATGCATCAAAAACCAAATTCCCTTTTCCAAGAGTGTATATAATATCAAAATCAAAAGTCTGAAGATACTTCACCCATTTTCTCTATCATAAATTTAGATCCCTCTGAGTAAAAATATATGTCAATATTTTATGATCTGAATACACTATAAAATTCTCCCTGAAGATATAGCGATTCCATGTTTTGAGTGAGTGCATAATTGATGAAAACTCATGATCATGGGTAGGTTATTTATTATCATGAGGAAAAAATGGCTTGATCTATATGCCAGAACATATTTTCCTTTCAATAAGACACATCCAAAACATATACCAAAAGTATCGCAAAAAAAAATCATAACACAAACCCGGTTATAGAAGAATCAAAAGTGGTACTAAAGTTAACCTCAACTTCAGATCCTCAAAGGATCTATAACATTTTTTATTCCATTCAAACATTACACCCTTATGGGTTAAATCTATCATTAAAGATATGATCTTGGAGAAATCTTGAACAAACCATCTATAGTAACCAGCCAAACCCATGAATCTCTAGATCTCAATCACATTTTGGGCTACTCCCAAGAAATAACTATCTTTATATTTTCAAGATCTATTAAGATGACCCTCTTAGATATCTCATACCCTATAAATTTCACTTTTAAGATCCAAAACTCATATTTGTAAATCTTACCGTATAAAAAATGTTCCTTTAAGGTTTTAATAAAGATATCCAAATGGTCCACATGTTCTTTCTCTATCTTAGAGTACACTAAAATATCATCCAAAAATACCACAATAGAAGATTCTAAGAATCAATGAAAAATTTGGTTCATCAAATCCATAAATACTATAGAAGAAATGGTGAGATCGAATAAAATAACCAGAAACTTGAAATTATTATACCAGTTCTTAAATGTTGTCTTAGGTATATCCTCTTCTGAAAATCTCAACTAGTGGTACCCTGATCACAGTTAAATATTTGAAAACCAACATTCCCCTATAAACTGGTCAAAAGATCATCAATCCTAGAAAAATAATATTTTTTTCTTAATAGTCACCCCATTTTACTTTCTATAATCAATGAAAATTATAAGACTCTCATACACCTTCTTAGTAAAGAGGATAAGTGAATCCCAGGGTGAAATTATAGGAAAATAAATACATTAGCTTCTATATCCCCAAGATGGGATTTATGTTCCACCAACTTAGTTGATTACATTCGATAAGATGTAAGAGAAATGGGTATCATAACATAGAGTATGTCAATATTAAACTCAACCTCTCTCTAGGGTGGTAAACCATAAAAATCACCCAGAAATTCCTTAAGGTACACAAACACCACTACAGGAAGTGAACTATCCAAACAAGGGTCAATGGTATTAGAAACTATCTCTGACAACTAGTATGATATTACCCCTGCATAAGAAACAATAGTCCCCTCCCTTCCCAATATAGAGTCCCATTCACCCTAAAAAACTTGAGTAACCCCATCAAAAGGTAAAAACTAAAGATGATAATGATAACAGTGTATCTAGTCCATAAATTTAATAATCTAGTTCATTCCAATAATCAAGTTAAGATTTCATGATCAAGCACTAATAATTCACATTCCACCACCTGGTCGACTATCCTTACTCGACACATGAGACACTTAAAAACCTTGTTCAGAACTCTTTCCCAAAGGCATAGAAAGATAAAACCACATCTGGATAATGGGTCTATACCCATGAAACTATAACCATGGTATAAATAAACCATGGGGATAGATGTCCTAGCTAAATCTATGACCACCGTTTTATTAGAACTGTGGGTATATGTTATGTTATACCTAGTATTTTAATGAAACTGTGGGTATACCATCCCCTGATTATTCAATTCTATTGTGTTCATCCCCCACATGAACCATCTTCTATCCCCCTAAAACCCTATTATACTCTAATTCCTCTATTATCCATCATGATCAACCCCCATTTGAACCATTTCCTATCTTCCACCAACTCTCTTCTCCCCCAATTCCTTAATCATCAATCACACTCATCCCACTCAAAGATGAAACCCTACCTCGATTCCCCACTTTCTTCTGATCATGTCATTCCAAATTCATATTTAATCCTCCCCATTAATTTTCAACACCTTAGAAATTTATGGTGGGATATTTATGGTTTATGGTTGGTTCACTAAGGTTTGGTCTCCACTTCCTTTTTCTGTGTTTCCCTGCAGGTTTTCCTTCCCTATTATCATGTTTGGTTTGGTCGAACCCTACTTCAAGGGATTGAACTTGTTTTATGGTTTCTTCAGTGTTTAGGGTTCATGGTATTTTCTTACTGGTTGTTTTTCCATCCACCTTCAGAGGCGATGCATTCTAGCTCATGTGTCGTTGATTCGAGGTAGGTTTTCCCATGACCTAACTTTTAATTTTGAAACCATTTATTCCTTGGTGTTTTGAACTTATGTTGTATTTATTAAATTATATTTTTAATTATAGTTATTATATTTCAAAGGAAAAAACATTGTATTTCTATTAGATTTATTTTAAATAGAATGGTTTTACTATTTTAAGGTCCAGTCGAAATATTATTTTGTGTGACTGGTCACATAGTGCATTTATGAGACTGCTCAAATGAACTTTGAAAAAAGTATTTGAAATTTTCAAATATGTTTAGACTTTCAAAGTCATTTATCAAAGGTATAACTTGTAATTTCATGTGATACTTTAAATGACACCTATTGTAAAAATATTTCAAGAATCCTTTTTATCGAAATGTAAGAGTTTCAAATGGTTTGACCCTATTTAGGTCATGAATTAAATTAAAAGGGTTATGTTTAACACCCTGGAGGTTTTGGGATAAATATTCATTTCCAAACTTTTTTTGGATAACCAATGAGTTTTTAAATGTATTTTAATATGTTTTGAAATGGTTGGTTTTTATAAACTGCCATTTAACAATCTCTACTATTATAAAATTTATATTTGATGTTATGTTTACTGTTATAAACTATAATTTTTTTAAATACTTAGTATTGTTGATATTTATAAATTTCAATGGAAGAGTTACCCATTTTTTTTATAAATGTGATAGCTAATAAATCACAAACTATAATTTTTAAATACTTCATTGATTTATTATCTATCCCATCTAAAGAAATGTATAGGAATAAATGGACATGTCCTTAATCTATTAGTTATAACATCTACTATTTTATCTCATTGAAATGTATTTGAATCTACGCAAATTTAGGTATCTTCCCAAGTACATTATATTATAAATACATGTTTCAAACTCAAAACCCGATGTACAAAAATGAATTATTGTTTAATTTCCCTTAATATATTTTTTGTTTCCGTTATAATTTTTTTATAAATGAAAATGATGATACAATTTATAAGTTTTTAAATAAATTTTACTTATTAAAATTTTAAAGATAATGTCTTATTATACTCTACATCTAAATCCCATGAAGCCTACTATTTCATATTATCATTTTTGGATGTTTGAGTATCTTTAATTCAATTTTTTCAATAGGATTTCTTATAGGTGGTATTTGTTCTATAATCCCATCAATATTTCTTTGAAGTTTAAGGCACCATGATATCAAGTGATTATATTTTTCCCAATGATAAAATTATTGAAGGAGTAGTGTTTTCTTTGGTATGTGTTATCTTTATGATGGTCAATTTATGTGATGTTTTTGGTTTCTTATCAACTTTTCATTTCATTTTAAATCACTGTGACTAAATATATATACTCACAAATTTTTTATATATTCAATTCCATATCTATTAAATAGGTCCAATCGGCCTCTTAGCCTAAACAAATCCATTTGATTTTCCCTAATAATTATTTTTTGGATTATCTATTGATTGTAAAGAAACTACATTCCTTTCTATTTTTTATAGGCTCAAAAATTTAAATCAAAATTTGTAGCACTATCCAAAAAACCGATTTTAAAAATAAAAATAAAAATTCACCATGGGTTTTGGGTATGTTTTATTCCATTTCAATTCTTTTCCATTTTTTAAAATTTATGGGTTTTGGGGTTTTGAGTTTTCTATGTTTTTCTAGAGTATTTTGGACCTCACTATGGTGGTTTTGGGTTTTCATTGTCAAAGGATACATGAACATGTATGGCTAGGTAGGAATATACATATATAAGTTCCACTATATATATATATATAAACTCAAAGAGGTATGAATATATATATTGGGGCTAGGTGTGCTTATGTTTATACATGAAAAACACATACGTGTGTAAGGTAAATGGGTATATGCATGAATAATCATATATGTCAGAATCCCCTTGTACTTATTTGACCATAAAAATATGTAAATTGGGGCTAGATGTCCTTAATTATATATATGAAAGTGCATATGCGTGCATGTGGTAAAGGAAAGATTTAAGTTTCCATCGTCACAAGTAGAGTAACTTGAGATTGAGGTGGGTTCCCTTATGTATCGCCCTTTAAATTTAAAGAATCGTCTATTTCTTGTATTTCACAAAATTTTTTATAAGAAATATTGATATAGATTTCTTAGAATAATTTTTTGATATGAAATGAAGTGTTTTCATCCTTCTATTGGATTTTATGAAATTATTTTTACAAGACATTCCACACCAAGTGTTTGAAAATAATTATTATTGAACTTTATAAGTAATTTATGGTTCCAAAAGTATGGTTTTGGTTTTCTAAAAGTGTTTTGGTTTCTAAAAGGTGGTTTTGGGTTGACCTGGGTTGGTACTATCCATTTAATTCCACCATTTTGAATGAATAGGTTTCTAATTGTTTCCTTTAAATTATAATTTTTTCTATTAAAAAAATAATCACGAAATATGAATTCATACCTTTTTATTTATAACTATTTTTATAGGATAATTTCTATAGAATAATGTAATGCTATAACAATCAAGGATATGAATTCAGAAATATATATTTCCATCTTGAATAACTACAGTACAATCTTCAACTATATTATTCATTTTTTTTTCAAATAATTTATTAACATTACAACTATGGGATATTTATATATATATAGTCTAATCCAAAATTATTTGATATAAATTATTTCATAGGGAATGAAAAAAATGAACCACACCAAACCAATCCAAACTTGAACCTCTCCAAAGAGAACTCACATGAATAAACTCATGCTAAACTGACATAAAACAAGTAGAACCAAACATTACTGAATTGAATCAAATAGAATCAACCTAACCCGATCCAAATAAAAAAACAAATTAAATGAAATAGACATGAACTAAATCAAACTCAAATGAAAATAACTGAATAAAAATATACAAATAAAACATACAAAAATAAAACAAACTAGTTGGATTTTACTTAACAAGCTCGATGAAAACCAAACTGACCAATATAAAATTGAGATACATTGAATTATACTAAATTTAATGAAATAAGGCATACTATAAGTAGGAAAAACCAAAATAATCTGAATTTTATTAACCTATAAAGAGTAAAACTAAATATTCCTAAATGAGTTTGGAATAAATTAAATTATTCTATATTGAACAGATAAATTAAAAATAACTAGATATAAAACAAATAATATTATATTTTACCAAAGTGAATCATACATAATCGGTATAATACAGTGAGACCTCTCATGGACTACCACAAATAGGATTAAATCAAACATAACAGACCCAGATGAACCATAGGAAACCAAACCAAATAAAATTAAGAATATTAAACCCAAAACAAGTTTAACTAAATAAAGCGGCACTATCCAAACCCATAGTAGATAAAATAAAAGGAAAAAAATAATGATACATTTTAAAAAAACATTCACAAACTAACAGAACATTATTGGTATAAATGTAAATCAGATTAACCAAAATAGATCTAGAATGATCAAAATCAATAAAATATTATTAAAATATAAAAAAATGAATGAAACTAAATTGGACCAATTCAAACTAATATAACATTAATTAATATGATATTCCAAATGATGAATCAAATTAGACCAAATAGAATTAATTTAAACCAATATGACTACAACCAACATAAACTAAACTGACCAAACCAAAATGATACGAACCAAATATAATCAAAATTAATTGATTAGAACCCAAATGAATGAAATTTTCAAAGATAATATAAATAAAAAACAATACAAAACAAATCTAATGAAACTATCCTAAACAAACTTGTATAAAAAAACTTAACTAAATTGAAATTCAATCCAAAATGAATATATACCATTACTGGGAAGAGTAATTATTAATTAATAGTAATAGACTATTTTAAAGTATCATTTTGGAGCTTAGATATGTTTCCCCCTTACTTTCATGAATGTGATTTGACCCATGGGGCATTGTGGTTCTTATATGTTGGGCGATGAATTGTATAGTCACATGAGATAGGTATTTTATAGTTTAGTTTTTATTTTATTTTATGTATCACATTGGACACTTTTTCCTTTTACTTCTTTCTACATATGGAAGGTAGTTATATTCTGTGGTGGGGGCTAGAAGGGCACTAGAGGCGGCTACATGGTTTTCTTTATAGGGGAGGAAGATTGGGGTAGTAGAGGATTAATTAGTGTGTTTCATTTTTTTCTTCCTTTATACTATGTTGCTTCTATTTATTTAATTTTCCTTTAGTGTGGATGTCTGATGTACGCATGGGTCATGCCGAGTACTACTATTGAACCACCATTTCTATTATATTACTCCCCAATATAAAAGTGACCTAAGGTATCTTATACCTAACTTTCCACTAAATTTAAAATTCATTAAAAATATTCCTAGTCATTTTTTTAGATAAATCAAATTTCTCTTTTAAAATCATCTATCAATCAATTATAAAAAAATCGATTGTTTTGTTAATAAACATGTTTCACAATTCAATTTCAACAAAATGGTTTTCCTAAATCCACTTTACAAGAGAGGACCTCTAAAAAACGATCACTTTCAAAACTATCTCCCATTGAAAACATAATATTGTATAACCATAATCCATATTTTATGTTTTAAGTAGGAATATGTTTCTTAATTTTGAAAACCCTGTACCCCTATTGGAATAATTACATACTAGAAAATTATAGCATGGAAATAATAACCAACTTAGAGAGGAAAAATATTCTCAGAACCATCCTATCACTAAATTACAAATAAAGAAAAAGTGGAATGACTAGATACCCAAATCAAAATAAGTACATAATAAAAAATAATCAGGGATCTAGAAAAGGTTTGTTGAGTAGTATAATCTTAAGAAAGTCACAAAATAGAAAACAGGGAAGAGTTATTAGGTATAAAATATATTTAACAAAGAAATAATATAATGAGGAATATATAACATGATCAACCATAAAATATAAATAGAAAATACATAATATAATCTGAATCAAATAGATATTATAGTGACATTAATTAATTAGATAACACCTAATATATGGGAGATGATATTACCCCTTAAAATATAAATGAAACTGAACACATGGCCTGCTAAAAATTATCTTTGACCATAGGACTTGAGGGACCTATGGGCTAAAACACTATCATCCATTATCAATGTACATATAAATGTATAGAAAAATATGACACAATTGTTAGATGACATGTGTTTACAATCAAACAAGTCCCAAAAACCCACACAAATCTAAAAAATAAGAAAAATAGAAAAAATGCACTGTAAATAAGAAGGAAAACAAAATGTTTCCTTTGGGTAAAATAGGGGAGGTTCCATATGTGAAATCCCCATGAAGACAGTAGTAGACATGCCATGTGAATCAACTCCATATATCTGTAAAAAACTCTAAGAGACTCCACCCAATCCCCAGACTGAATAAGGGTATGAATCATTTGATTCCCATATCTAGAAGAACCATGAACACTATACACATAATGAGGGACCTTAAAATAATCATAAGAAAAAATTTATTTCTATAAGAGTATTCATGTAGGGTGTGAGAACATGATACTCAATATGGAACCAAAAACAAGCCTCAACATAGTAAAATATAATCAGGTGTATGTGTAAATATGTCTAAAAATCTATATATATATATAATAAAAAAATTATGAAAAAAAATAAAGTAGAAAACAAGAATTTAATAGATTAATTAAAAGAAATATCAAATTACTCCTTATACCAAGAGGATCTTCACCTTAGGTTTCCTTGGGTTTTCCTACTCCGGGAAGGATTGGTATCAATATCAAGATATAGGTAAGGAATTATTATACTCTTTCAAATCCAGGTTGGGGGTTGATAAATATTGTATCCTATCCCACCCAAGAGTACATCTAAAGTTGGGTCTAAAGCACATCCTATGGAAAGGGGATGAGGTATACAAATTAAAAGGCATGAACCATCCAATGGAATAAGGGAAGGGATATGTATAGCCATGGAATTGAGATTCTATCCCATAATCATCATATATAACAATATGTCCTTACTTATATAATTTATTTTGAAGGAATAAATATATGCATACACCACCTCTATATCATTATTGTCAACTATCAAAGTAGTAACCGTGATAAAAAAAGAAATCAATCATTATGTTATTTAACTAACAATGATAGACATGCTCTGATACTAACATTCACTAATGTAATAACATAATGGTATTAAAAATAAAAACAATATAGATCCAATATAAACTGATGGATATCACAACATGTTCGTGGAATTTTATTTTTTAAAACATAATTACAAACATGTTTCATGTAAGGTTAAATAATTATCCTTGGGAACTCAAGTAGAAATTATTTCCAAGTCTTTATTCTTTTACAGATAGAATATGAAAATCCATTTTAAATATTCAGTGTGGTTTTTTCATTTATAGGTTCTAGAAGAGCTAATGGAAGGTCCTTCAATGCTTGGTGGAGAGAGGAGGCTATACCAATAGTTTTTAAAACTATTTGTATATAGTTACGATGGACATAATATTATAACTACAGTTGTAGAACCATTGGTATATGTTTTCTACTGGGCATATCTATACCCATAGTTTGGAGAATCGTGTTTATAGATATATACCCATGGTTTTGGTTAAAACATAGGTATGATAAAATTTTTAAGTTCATACCCATAGTTTCTATTGAAACCCTAGGTATAGATATATACTAACAAATCCCAATTCAAAGTTTCATAGAATTGTGGGTATAACCTATACCCACAATTTTGGGGGTTATACCCGTGATTCTAATCCATGGTTATAGGTTGTTTTTCTAGTAGTTAATAAGTAAAACATAATTTCTGAATGCAATCCTAAGACATTAACTAACATTAAAGATATAAAAAATGATTAGTACCTATATCAGACAAAGATAAAACCATAGAAGATGAAATAAACATTATACCTATAAAAGTAGTTGACCTTGCTTTAGATTCCTCTTGCACATACTCAGAAACATAAATTAATCTGGTCTTAGCCACATGAACATCCCCCATAGCTTATGGATTAGACCCACTACCCTTGGAAGCATCAGTATGAACCTATAAACCCTTGAGGAAATTGGATCCAGAATTACTGCTCTAGGATATCCTTTGATAAAAATTCTTTATATGGATTGATAATCCAAAATTATGACAAGTATTATGAGCCTCTATATAGTTATTCTTGGTATGACCAAATCATCCACAGAGATAGAGGAAAAACTATTTTTGTCCTCACAAAGCTCCTAAAATTGGCCTTGAAGAAAACTTACTACCCTTTCACTTCCTTTTTGGGCCAGAAGAAACACCTTGGATAACAATTACGCCAATTGAAGCTCCACCCAAACCTGTCTTTCAAGATATGTTTTCCTCAATTAAAGATGTTTTTTTACTACCTACATGATGGTTGGAAGGAAAATGAGAATTAACATCGACCAAATATAATGCCTCAATACTAACTCAAACCTATGTGAATTTAGATACTCATTAGTTATGAGATCCGATTTTAGATTAAAAAACTTAGAAAAATAGGCGGAATAATCCAGAATAGCACACTCCCCTTACTCCATGGTTAGAAACTCCTAGGTCTTCACCACATGTAATGTCTCAAGGTAAAACTATTGATTAAATATTTTCTTAAAAGAAGTATAAGTAATGTCCAAATGCAAATTAGCTTTCACAATGGAGTCCCACCATCTCCTTCCTAGTCCTTTGAGAATATATGTGGTGAAACTCATCTTAGATTCCACAAGAGTTTTTATAATGTTGACGACCCTCTTAATTTTCTAAAGCCACTCCTATGATTCATAAGTTCCCTTATCACACTAAAAGATTGGTGGATAATTATTAGTGAAATAAAATCCATGATACAACACACATCTTGGGTTCTCAACACCTACTTTACCCAGAGTCCGAATTGTATAGCTTATAGATTCAACCAATATAGGGTCCACTAGAGGATTCACCTATGGATCCTATCTCGCAAATTCTTCTATTAGATTTGGAAGAACTATTCTTCGAGGAATATTCTATTAAGCACAAGACAATGACCAATAAAATTTAGAGAATATTCCAGAATATTAGAACCAACTTCAATAATTCACATCCATGCATTAAAACATTAATAATTTAAAGCAATTATGAATTTCATTAATGAAATAGAATGATTTAAGATGGAAAAGGTTCATTAAAATAAATTTTAGTTATAATGTTTTCAAATGACCTCAAAATCCAAGCCACAAACTTAGTAAAAAAATTAACCCACCCATGGTAACTCAAGTTAGGACATAGAAGTGAGCTGATCAGGAACCCTCCCACACTTACTACCCAAATTTAAACTATCCTAACTCTTGTATACCCAAGACACAAAACCAAACTCAGGTAGGGTTAACATACTTTGGGATGATCATCCCTCTAATAACAAATTGCAATAAACAAACCTGATTTGGCTAGATAAGCCACTCGAGATATCCCATCACATGGTGAGGTATATCAAAGAGGGAAATAGGAAAACAAAACAAGTATTATATAAAGTAAAACAATATATACAACTAGATCACAAATAGGAAGAAAGAGATACATACAAGATCCATAAAAATTAATCCAAACATAGTAAAACAGAAAATTATAAATAAAAAATGACCAACAAGTCTCCATGTGACCAACCATCACCTCCAAACCAACCTGGACTAAAGGCAACAACAACACAAGAAGCCAGAATGCTACAAGATTCCCTTCCCTTTACCAAAATTCTAAAATATAACATCTAAAACCACCAAAAGGAAAAAGTAGGGTGTGAGAAAAAATCTTTGTAGAATACCACCATAGAGTTTATACAAGGTCTAATATAAATAATCTAGTAGTTTTATGTTTTAAAACAAAAACCGTTTTACATAGAATTTTCATAAATCCAAACCCAATTGTAAGTCATTTTCCTTTGGGTTTTCAAAAAATTATTTCATATTCATAGAGATACGAATAAAACAAGTAAAAGGAATAAAATAGGGATTGATATCCACACACACCATAAGGTAATCAATTAAACACATATCCAAGAAATAATCCATCATTCAAAGCTATATAATATAATCTCACGTGAATAAAAAATGTGGGAAACTATCCATGAAAAAATCAATCATGTGATAAATAACCAAAAAAGAAAAATCACTGTGTATTAGTCCCTAAAATATGGTAATACTTACTAGACATAATATATCCTAAACTAGGAATAATTTTGTTACCATACAATAGCGATTCTTTATATAGTCCATTGATAACCTAAAAGGAACTCCTGGTAGTGCCACAAACACTAGGGCCACCAATGTTGTAACACCCGAAACTTTTATGTTATATAAATCATCAAAGGAATCTTTTTCTACACAACACTTGCTTGGCTTTCTTTACACGCAATCGCGACCTTCCTCGATAGCTTGCGTCGTACGCAATACCGAGTTTCAGTAAACAACAATATGCTATTAAAACTAGCCGTTATGAATAGTAATAACCACTTTTTGAAATTTTATAAATTTTATTTTTCAAAATGGACTTCATTTTTGGACTCAGAATATCGAAATTAGCCTAGGGTGAAATTTTGGTATTTTTCTGAAAACTTTCAATTTTTGATGAATAGTGAAACCACTAAGTGGTAGGTTAAAAACTGAATTTTGCATAAAACTTAATTTTACCGCTTCTGTGAATGGAATTTCGAAAATCCGAGAGACACGGTTAATATCAAGGACTAAAATGTGGTTCAATGAGATGAAAATAATTTTTTTGGTGAATAGTAACTTTTTACTTTTTTTTACCGCTGTTAATAGTAAATAGGGTAACTAATGGTAAATATGATATTACTATTACCCTAACACATGTCCTAATTCTATTGGACAAGTGTATTTCGACCAAAAACAAACTTATGAATAAAATATGACCATTTAGGCCCACTTGGATTAGATTAGGACATTTATTATTAATTTATTTAAAGAAGGGTTAAAATAGTTAAAATCAAAGTTTAATAAGTAAATAATTTTTAATATGGGGTTATACATAAGATAAATTCGACTATAAATATTCATTAGAAATCTAAAAAGATTTCCTACATAATGGTATTTTATTTATAATTTTTAGACATTAAATAATTTAATTTAATTATGACACAACGATGATGCAGTAATTATCTTATTCATGAAATATTGACATAATTGATGTTATAAACACCAAAATAAATGTAATTTGAGACTTTTTATGAATTAAACTAATTTTCTAGGTTACTATGATATATTAGTATTGATTTAATCAACTTGGTTCGAACATATAATTCTGTTATGACTTTAAAAAAAATCATATATCAAATAGTGTCAAAATTGACACAAAATAGTTTTTAAATCAAATATTATATTATTAATTGGTATTTTATTCCTAAAAATCTAAGGTTCGGCCAAATGACTTAGATAAGGATATATATATTAATAATAAACAATTTGGGGTTCGTTTGGCATGTTATAGTAAGTGTATTAACCATATAGTGAAAGAAAACAAAAAGACATGGTAAAAGTTAAATTATTTAACTTATAGTTAAATCTAATTGATAAGGTTAAAATAATACCCTAAACTTGTCTAAATCCTATTGGTTGATGGGATTTCGACCCTTCCCCACTTTAGCTTCGAAATAAGACCCTTTGGAACCATTATAAACCGATTTTGACTTTAATATAAAATAATATTTTGAGATATTCCTAAGGTGCCCCTCTCCTCCCTTATAAAAGGGCACCTCCTCCCCCTCCTCCTCACACCAAATTGAGCACTCAATATCGGCCAACCCCTGCCATTTTCTCCTCCCCACTTCCCTAGAATAATCCTAGAGGTCCTGGTATTCTTCAAAGACCAATCTTAGTTCCCTAAGTGGAGGATTCAAAGAGGCGTTCCAAAGAAGAGGTAATATCCATTACCGATCTTTTCAATTTCTTTCTTCTTCAACTTCTTCTTCTTTAGTTGTTTCATGATAAAGTAATAACATCAGTATTACTTAAATACTGATATGTTATTATAAATATGAAACAACCCTAATTCACCTTCTATCCATCCCACGGAAAAATGAAATCACCGCGCGTGCGTACGTACGGAATACCGTCTCCACGCCGTGGTGTAATCTATTTTCCACCATCACTTTACAAGGATGGGTATAATGGTGTAATGAGTTACTATTTATGATTATTATTAATTAATATTGATACTGAAATAATATATACATACTCCAATACAATTCCACGATCATAGGAATGATATCATCACTCGTGCGTACGTACGGAATACTGTCTCCACGATGTGATGCGACTCGTTCTACATGATAACCATTACATAGTAATTATATAAATGAATTGAATGAATAAATATGATATATGTTACACTAATACTATTCTGGATATAAGGTATCTATAACCTTAAAAGAAGAATAAGAATTTATTCGACAAAACACGCATAAGAACAAAAGGCAATAAAGACCCGAGTAACAAGTAACAATGAAATATTACTAATAAGAAGCTAAGAATATGACCATATATGATATCATATCAATATGTATGATTCTGGAATAAGTCAATAACATTATTTAAACCATTATACAGGAGCTTCGGACACGTACAAAGCAAATCGGACCTAAGGTAAGGGAAATATCACAATCTCATTTTTATCCGAGATTGCTTATACTTTGGTATTTACTGGGGTGTATTTTATCATCCACATCCATGTTTCCTCAGTATGTAATGTTATTTCCATCCACCTACAATTGTTTAAATCCAATTTTACCCTTTGGTGAGTTTTTAGTAAAAGATATGAAAGAAATATTTTGTCGTTTTTCGTACAAGGTACTTTTTGACTTTTCTGACAAAAGTACGAGAAGAATGTTTTTTTAACTTAAACGGAACGAACGGATTTTTACGATTTTATAAAGCCTTATTTTCATGAAGCTTCCTCCAAATGATTTCAAGACTATTTTCAATAAAATCTCTTTCTTTTAAAATTGCATAACGTTTTGTGAAAAGAAATTGATATTGAAGAAGAAAGGATATTTTCCTCAAGAATTCATTTCAAGTGTTTTATCAAAATTATTTTCCATCTAAGATAATATAGGGTTCTGTTTTTATCCCTATTATTACATGGATTTGATTATGTTGTGATGGAAATATTTTTATGAATTCCTTTATCTTATATGAATTGTTTTATGAAGTCATGATGTTTAAGATTCCCATTTTTATTACATGGGTTACGCTATGATGTATGGTTTATGATTATGTGGCACACATAAGAAATTATTCATTATAAGATGGGTGGGACCTATATCTCCCTCCAATGCATTGGGTAAAGATTTTATATCTCATGAGATAGACATGGCTGGAACGGAAGGTTATTTCGGTTCAGTGATACAGGACTGAAACGAGGAGCGAACTCGGTTCAGAAAGGGACTTTGTCCACTAAGATAGTCTTGGCAGTGAGTCATGACTAAAAAGAAATGATTTTCCATGATTATGTGTGCATGCCACAAAGTTTCAAGTTTTATGTTATGATTATGGGGATCTCATTTACACTTCTATGATTTATTCCATGTTAAGATATTATGATCTCTTTTGCAGGTTTTGATTTTCAAAAAGATATGATATGATTTTTATTTCCTTTATTTGACCTTGCTGAGCATTTGAGCTCACCCTTTTATGTTTTCTTTTCCCCAGGTCAAGAAGATGGATATTAAGTAGAATATGCAAAAAGGGACCCTAGATATGATGAAATAAATGGGAGACACTGTAGAATATTTTTGAACCAATTGTTTATGTTTCCCAGTTTCTAAAGACACTATACCTATACGGTCCTTTGTGGTTTTGTTATATGTTGTAATAAGTGTGCTTCAATTTTGAAGTATTAACAATGTATGTAAAGTATGGGTCGTTATAGTTGGTATCAGAGGAAAGGTATAGTCAACCTTTGGAAACTAGGATGTGAAAGCCTTAGTAAGAACCCTAAGGATAAGTCTAAGCATAGAACACAATCTTAGTGTTTTAGAAATGGCCATGAATACCCTAGGATAAAACCTTAAGTGTGAAATTTTATCCTTGATTATGTGGTTTTCTTATTATAATTAGTGTTGCTCACACTATTCTTCTTGGTTTTAGTCAATGGCTGGAACCCGAAGGAATCGTGTTAATGCGGAATGCGATGGGCAATGCAATGATTGTCCCCCTGAGCAACCAAACGATATGGGAGCTGGAATGCAAAATCTTGTAGCCATGCTCACACAACTTTCTCAAGCTATGAATTATGCAGGATTTCCAAACGAGCAAAGGAAGGAGCAACATTCTGTTGAATCCTTCATGAGGTAGCGTCCACCTTCTTTCAGCGGGTCTACTGATCCATTAGTTGCTGAACAATGGATTAGTACTACTGAAAAGATATTTTCAGTTCTTCAATGTTCTGAGCATGATAAAGTCATCCTAGCAGTGTATTGTTTAGAAGGAGATGCTGATCAATGGTGGAATCTTATTAAGAATACGAGGCAAAGGGATGAAATTGAGTCTATGGAATGGGACGAGTTCAAGAACTTATTTTTCAATAAGTACTTCCCCCGTATTCTCCGAACAAAGATGGAGAAAGAGTTCCTTGAACTGAAGCAAAGGGATGATGAATCTGTTGGTACCTATGAAGCAAATTTTACAAGACTTGCAAGGTACGCTTCTGGTATTATTATCCAACCTAAGAGTAAGATCGATCGATTCTTTAGTGGCTTAAAACCAAGTCTTCGAAGGGCGTTAGCCATAAGGGACTTCAATAGATACGAGGAAATCGTTCGATGTGCTCTCAAAGTTGAGATGGAGATTGGAGTAACCCATCAGTCACATGGGTTTGATAAGAAGAGGAAGATGGAATTCAAAGAAAAATCTAAAGAGCACACGGAAAAGAAGATGAGCTTTTCCTTATGCTCAAAGTGTGGAAAGAAACATGGAGGGATTTGTCTTAAAGGGACAAGTAAATGTTTTAAATGTGGAAAGGAAGGTCATCGGGCATTTGAATGCCGGGATAATGGGAAGAAGATGTCTAATGACGCAAACAAAGGAAGGGATACACAGAATGAACCTACTACACTTCAATGTTTCAAGTGCAAGGAGATGGGGCATTATGCCAATCAATGCCCAAATCCAAGGGTTGATGATGATGGTCGACGTCAACAAAATCTTAAGGCTAAAGACAAAGGAAAGTCACATGCAATTTCTATCAGCGATGTGGAGTACGATAACGAAGTGGTGAAAGGTACACTTACCGTCCACTCTAAAGTAGCAAATGTTTTATTTGATTCTGGATCCACACACTCTTTTATTTCTAAAGAATTTTCTAAGGGTATCACCGTATTACCTCAACAATTAGATGTTGAGTTAGCTGTGACAACACCTAATGGCACAACAGTCGCATCAAAAGTTTATAATTCTTCTCCGATCGAAGTTTGTGGGAAAGTGCTTCCTGAAAATCTTGTGATACTTCCTTTAGTGGAATTTGATGTGATTCTTGGCATGGATTGGCTTTCTCTACATGGAGCTCATATCAATTGCCAAAGAAGGGAAGTCACATTTCATATTCCAGATCAATCTACGATCGTCTATCAATGCAAGGATGAACATAACCTTCCAGTGGAAATTCCTTCCATCTTATGGGTCTTGATTCCACTAAATGAAGGTTATTTATCTCAAATGGTTGGTGAGAAACTCACGATTAAGAATATGCCCATTGTACGGGAGTTTGATGATGTCTTTCCGGAGGAATTACCGGGTCTTCCACCAAATCGTGAAGTTGAGTTTTCAATAGAACTCGTACCGGGTGCTTTGCCTATTTCAAAGACACCTTATAGAATGGCCCCAATTGAGTTATAGGAATTGAAGAAGCAACTCCAAGAGAATCTTGATAAGGGATTCATACGCCCTAGTGCGTCACCTTGGGGAGCACCTGTTCTATTTGTTAAGAAGAAAGATGGATCAATGAGACTCTGCATTGATTATCGAGAACTTAACAAGATCACTATAAAGAAAAAATATCCTCTCCCACGCATTGATGACTTATTTGACCAACTACGCGGAGCTCAATACTTTTCCAAGATTGATCTTCGTTCAGGGTATCATCAATTAAGGGTCAAAAGGGAGGATATACCAAAGACGGCTTTCCGTACAAGGTATGGACACTATGAATTTATAGTGATGCCATTTGGTCTTACTAATTCCCCTGCTATCTTCATGGATCTAATGAATAGAGTCTTTAGAGACTATCTTGATCAATTTGTGGTAGTCTTTATAGACGATATTCTTGTCTATTCAAAGAGCAAGGAAGAGCATGAAGATCACTTGAGAATTATATTGAAGACCCTGAGAAAGGAGAAGCTTTATGCCAAATTTACCAAGTGTGAATTTTGGCTTCAAAAAGTTGCATTTTTGGGTCACATAATCTCAAAAGAGGGGATATATGTGGATCCAGCAAAAACAGAGGTTATCGAAAGATGGTCAAGACCAACAACAGTAACTGAGATTCGAAGTTTTCTTGGTTTGGCTGGATATTATCGACGTTTTGTAAAGGATTTTTCACGATTATCTAATCCACTCACCAAGTTGACTCGGAAAGGAGTTAAGTTTGTCTGGACAGAGGAATGTGAAGAGAATTTCAAGGAGTTGAAAAGAAGGCTATCCAGTGCACCTGTGATCACACTACCTTGTAGTGGAGAAAGGTTTGTGATCTACAGTGATGCATCCAATAAGGGATTGGGGTGTGTTCTTATGCAAAATGATATGGTGATAGCTTATGCCTCACGACAGTTGAAAATCCATGAGCAAAATTACCCAACACATGATTTGGAGTTGGATGCGGTAATCTTTGCATTAAAGATTTGGAGGCATTACCTTTATGGTGAAAGGTGTGATATTTATACTGATCATAAAAGTTTAAAGTATATTTTCACACAAAAGGAGCTGAATATGCGCCAAAGAAGATGGTTGGAGCTGATTAAGGATTATGACTGCTCAATCCATTACCACCCTGGGAAAGCAAACAAGGTGGCAGATGCATTAAGTCGACAAGACCATGCTAGTTTATCCATGATGAGGATCAAAAAAGATCCAATATTTATGGATTTACAAAGGATGGATCTTGGAATTATAATGGATGGAGAAAAATCTTATCTTTCTCAAATGAATGTTCAACCATCTATACATGCGAAGATTAAGGAGGCACAGAAAGAAGATGTCGAGTTACAAAAGAAGGTGAGAAATGTTCCTGAATTCAACCTTGATTGTGATGGGATAATAAAGTCCAGGAATCGGGTTTGTGTTCCTCCCATCCTCGAATTAAAGAAGGAGCTGCTGGATGAGGCTCATAGTTCTTCATTCTCTATTCATCCTGGAAGCACGAAGATGTATAGGGACCTGAAAGAGTACTTCTGGTGGTATGGCATGAAAAGAGATGTTGCTGAATATGTCTCTCGATGCTTGGTTTGTCAACAAGTTAAAGCTGAGAGACAAAAGTCTAAGGGGATGTTACAACCATTACCCATACCCGAATGGAAATGGGAAAACATCACTATGGACTTTGTCACAGGACTTCCTAAAACATCCAAAGGCAATAATTCTATCTGGGTCATAGTTGATCGTCTTACAAAGTCTGCACACTTCATTCCTATTAGAGAGGATTTCTCTCTAGATCAGCTTGCCAGGATATATGTAAAGGAAGTGGTAAGATTGCATGGAGTACCAATTTCTATTATATCTGATCGGGATCCGAGATTTACCTCGAAGTTCTGGTGAAGTCTTCAGCATACTCTGGATACAGAGTTGAGTTTCAGCACTGCTTATCATCCCCAGACAGACGGTCAGTCTGAGAGAACAATTCAAACCCTAGAAGATATGTTGAGAGCTTGCTCTATGGATTTCAAAGGAGGTTGGGATCAACACCTACCTTTGGTGGAATTTTCTTATAATAATAGCTTTCACTCCAGTATTCAGATGGCTCCTTATGAAGCTCTCTATGGAAAGAAATGCAGGACTCCAACTTGCTGGGATGAAGTTGGGGAAAGAAAGCTATTAGGACCTGATCTCGTTGATGAAATGACAGAAAAGGTTAGATCTATTCAACAACACATAAGAGCAGCTCAGAGTCGACAGAAAAGTTATGCCGACAACCGAAGAAAAGACCTAGAGTTTGAAGTGGGTGATAAAGTGTTCTTACGAATATCTCCCTGGAAGAGGGTTATGAGATTTGGAAAGAAGGGGAAGTTGAGCCCTAGATATATCGGTCCTTTCGAAATACTGGATCGTGTTGGGAAGGTAGCTTACCGATTGGCGCTTCCACCGAATCTCTCTCAAGTTCACGATGTGTTCCATGTATCTCTCCTGAGAAAGTACATACCAGATCCTTCACATGTCCTCAGCTCAGAAGTTGTACCGCTGGAGCAAGATCTTTCTTATGAAGAACAACCGATAGAGATTCTGGATCGTAGCGAAAAAGTCCTACGAAACAAGACCACTCGATTGGTGAAAGTTTTATGGAGGAACCACCAACTTGAAGAAGCTACATGGGAGCTTGAGGATATGATGAGGGAGAAGCATCCTCATCTGTTTGTTACAAAGTGACGAATTTCGAGGGAGAAATTCTTTTTAAGGGGGGTAGAATGTAACACCCGAGACTTTTATGTTATATAAATCATCAAAGGAATCTTTTTCTACACAACACTTGCTTGGCTTGCTTTACACGCAATCACGACCTTCCTCGATAGCTTGCGTCGTACGCAATACCGAGTTTCACTAAACAACAATATGCTATTAAAACTAGCCGTTATGAATAGTAATAACCACTTTTTGAAATTTTATAAATTTTATTTTTCAAAATGGACTTCATTTTTGGACTCAGAATATCGAAATTAGCCTAGGGTGAAATTTTGGTATTTTTCTGAAAACTTTCAATTTTTGATGAATAGTGAAACCACTAAGTGGTAGGTTAAAAACTGAATTTTGCATAAAACTTAATTTTACCGCTTCTGTGAATGGAATTTAGAAAATCCGAGAGACACGGTTAATATCAAGGACTAAAATGTGGTTCAATGAGATGAAAATAATTTTTTGGTGAATAGTAAGTTTTTACTTTTTTTTACCGCGGTTAATAGTAAATAGGGTAACTAATGGTAAATATGATATTACTATTACCCTAACACATGTCCTAATTCTATTGGACAAGTGTAATTCGACCAAAAACAAACTTATGAATAAAATATGACCATTTAGGCCCACTTGGATTAGATTAGGACAGTTATTATTAATTTATTTAAAGAAGGGTTAAAATAGTTAAAATCAAAGTTTAATAAGTAAATCATTTTTAATATGGGGTTATACATAAGATAAATTCGACTATAAATATTAATTAGAAAGCTAAAAATATTTCCTACATAATGGTATTTTATTTATAATTTTCAGACATTAAATAATTTAATTTAATTATGACACAACGATGATGCAGTAATTATCTTATTCATGAAATATTGACATAATTGATGTTATAAACACCAAAATAAATGTAATTTGAGACTTTTTATGAATTCCACTAATTTTATAGGTTACTATGATATATTAGTATTGATTTAATCAACTTGGTTCGAACATATAATTTTGTTATGACTTTCACAAAAATCATATATCAAATAGTGTCAAAATTGACACAAAATAGTTTTTAAATCAAATATTATATTATTAATTGTTATTTTATTCCTAAAAATCTAAGGTTCGGCCAAATGACTTAGATAAGGATATATATATTAATAATAAACAATTTGGGGTTCGTTTGGGATGTTATAGTAAGTGTATTAACCATATAGTGAAAGAAAACAAAAAGACATGGTAAAAGTTAAATTATTTAACTTAGAGTTAAATCTAATTGATAAGGTTAAAATAATACCCTAAACTTGTCTAAATCCTATTGGTTGATGGGATTTCGACCCTCCCCCACTTTAGCTTCGAAATAAGACCCTTTGGAACCATTATAAACCGATTTTTACTTTAATATAAAATAATATTTTGAGATATTCCTAAGGTGCCCCTCTCCTCCCTTATAAAAGGGCACCTCCTCCCCCTCCTCCTCACACCAAATTGAGCACTCAAGCTCGGCCAACCCCTGCCATTTTCTCCTCCCCACTTCCCTAGAATAATCCTAGAGGTCCTGGTCTTCTTCAAAGACCAATCTTAGTTCCCTAAGTGGAGGATTCAAAGAGGCGTTCCAAAGAAGAGGTAATATCCATTACCGATCTTTTCAATTTCTTTCTTCTTCAACTTCTTCTTCTTTAGTTGTTTCATGATAAAGTAATAACATCAGTATTACTTACATACTGATATGTTATTATAAATATGAAACAACCCTAATTCACCTTCTATCCATCCCACGGAAAAATGAAATCACCGCGCGTGCGTACGTACGGAATACCGTCTCCACGCCGTGGTGTAATCTATTTTCCACCATCACTTTACAAGGATGTGTATAATGGTGTAATGAGTTACTATTTATGATTATTATTTAGTAATATTGATACTGAAATAATATATACATACTCCAATACAATTCCACGATCATAGGAATGATATCATCACTCGTGCGTACGTACGGAATACCGTCTCCACGATGTGATGCGACTCGTTCTACATGATCACCATTACGTAGTAATTATATAAATGAATTGAATGAATAAATATGATATATGTTACACTAATACTATTCTGGATATAAGGTATCTATAACCTTAAAAGAAGAATAAGAATTTATTCGACAAAACACGCATAAGAACAAAAGGCAATAAAGACCCGAGTAACAAGTAACAATGAAATATTACTAATAAGAAGCTAAGAATATGACCATATATGATATCATATCAATATGTATGATTCTGGAATAAGTCAATAAAATTATTTAAACCATTATACAGGAGCTTCGGACACGTACAAAGCAAATCGGACCTAAGGTAAGGGAAATATCACAATCTCATTTTTATCCGAGATTGCTTATACTTTGGTATTTACTGGGGTGTATTTTATCATCCACATCCATGTTTCCTCAGTATGTAATGTTATTTCCATACAACTAAAATTGTTTAAATCCAATTTTACCCTTTGGTGAGTTTTTAGTAAAAGATATGAAAGGAATCTTTTGTCGTTTTTCGTACAAGGTACTTTTTGACTTTTCCGACAAAAGTACGAGAAGAATGTTTTTCTAACTTAAACGGAACGAACGGATTTTTACGATTTTATAAAGCCTTATTTTCATGAATCTTCCTCCAAATGATTTCAAGACTATTTTCAATAAAATCTCTTTCTTTTAAAATTGCATAACGTTTTGTGAAAAGAAATTGATTTTGAAGAAGAAAGGATATTTTCCTCAAGAATTCATTTCAAGTGTTTTATCAAAATTATTTTCCATCTAAGATAATATAGGGTTCTGTTTTTATCCCTATTATTACATGGATTTGATTATGTTGTGATGGAAATATTTTTATGAATTCCTTTATCTTATATGAATTGTTTTATGAAGTCACGATGTTTAAGATTCCCATTTTTATTACATGGGTTACGCTATGATGTATGGTTTATGATTATGTGGCACACATAAGAAAGGATTCATTATAAGATGGGTGGGACCTATATCTCCCTCCAATGCATTGGGTAAAGATTTTATATCTCATGAGATAGACATGGCTGGAACGGAAGGTTATTTCGGTTCAGTGATACAGGACTGAAACGAGGAGTGAACTCGGTTCAGAAAGGGACTTTGTCCACTAAGATAGTCTTGGCAATGAGTCATGACTAACAAGAAATGATTTTCCATGATTATGTGTGCATTCCACAAAGTTTAAAGTTTTATGTTATGATTATGGGGATCTCATTTACACTTCTATGATTTATTCCATGTTAAGATATTATGATCTCTTTTGCAGGTTTTGATTTTCAAAAAGATATGATATGATTTTTATTTCCTTTATTTGACCTTGCTGAGCATTTGAGCTCACCCTTTTATGTTTTCTTTTCCCCAGGTCAGGAAGATGGATATTAAGTAGAATATGCAAAAGGGACCCTAGATATGATGAAATAAATGGGAGACACTGTAGAAGATTTATGAACCAATTGTTTATGTTTCCCAGTTTCTAAAGACACTATACCTATACGGTCCTTTGTGGTTTTGTTATATGTTGTAATAAGTGTGCTTCAATTTTGAAGTATTAACAATGTATGTAAAGTATGGGTCGTTATAAATGTCCCTTTACCAATTCACTCAAGGTTCACAATATTACAATGCCAAAAATCATTTTAAAACCATTCTCATAATTTAGAAAATATTTTCAAATACAACCCAATCTAATTCAATGTTTGAAAACCCATTTGCAATCCAAAACCACCATTTAACCTTTTAATCAAACACTTGGAGTGAAAAAACTCATTTTAAAAGAAAAAGTCCTTTAAAAACATTTATATTTCCAATAAATCCCTTAAAACCATAAATAAATTCAATTAAATGAATAAAACAAAGTAATTTTATAGGAATGATAAGTAATTCATAGAATTAACCCATTGTATAGAAACACCTACCTTAAAATGGAGGTATCACAAACCGCCCTAAAAATAGAGACCGAGGAAGGATAAATCAGTTATTCATGATAAAATATCCATAATAAAAAACTTAAATCCTCTATAAATATCATTATATCTGGAATCAAAACCCAATTCAATTCCAAAAAAATTGGAGGAGAAGGGATCTAGCCGGGATCTAACAAGAAGATAAGAAACCAGAAAAAAATGCAACATGCCTCAATGTGATCTGTCAATAATAAATGAATTATAACTATAATCCAAGGGGGTAGACCTAAAAAGTATAAGGGGAAAGGATAATCATGAGAAAATATGATATTAGGGGTTGATTAGACTTAAAAACAACTAAAGGAAAAGGGGTAAAATACCATTTTTAACAATTTGAAGGAGGGTCGCATAGTTTTCTAGAGGAGGATACACAATTAAAATAACCGTGAACGCATACTATCTATTCTAGATGAGTGTAAAATTTGGATATATGGTTTATTTAACCATGTTTCGACCATGTAAACCCCTCTTTCTAAATGGTGTACGATTTTCACTAGAGGCTTCATGGTTTCTCTAACCATGCACAAACTCTACAAAATGCCACTAAAACCTCATAGTGGCATTCTGCATGGTTAAACTAATTGTGCACCTGAACCATGTGTATTCCTAGTTTTACCCTAATTTCTCTTTGTTTAAACCACTTATCCCTTAAAACATCCCAAACCCCAAAAGCAAAAAATTAAGGCTCAACTAAGGTGTACTTGTGGTTGAGAGGTCGTTAGACTTTCACTTCACATTTGATAGAAAAGAGGTTGTAAAATGGTATTTTCGTCATCATAATATCATTTTAGTATCTTTAGGGAACTGAAATTGTTATTTTATATTCAATACCATATATTTAGAGTATTTATAAGAAGAAATAAATTAAAATATGTCAGGTAATACAATTACCTCTTCTTCAATAGACCTCATTTAGATCCTTTCTTAAATACACTTTAAAAGGTATTTTTAAAATAAAAGAACATAAAATTTGTGTATAGGGAATTTTAGAATATAACTGGATAGGTTTTGGTTGATTTGGGTTTCTAAAATTGGTGTAAAGAAAAGTGATAAGGTTTGTCCTTTTATAAGTGAGGGGAAAGGTACTCTTGGAATTTCTTTAAATATTTAAATATAATTAAAGTAATTATCATGTATAATTCTTCAAAATATTCTTGTGTTTGAGGAAAAATATTATAAGGTTTAAATAACATCAACCAAATAAATTTAGAGAGGTTTTGGTGTTTTTTAAACATTACCTCTATTATTAACCCCTTCATTAACCATTTTTAACCTTAACTGTGGTAAAAACTATTTAAATATTAAAGGATTATACTTTTAATTATAATGTAAAAATTGAATGATAAATGTACCATGTTTATATTTTTAGACATATACCATTCACTTTTCCAAATATAGTGTTTCTATAAATTTTAAATCATTTAATAAAAAATTATTTATTATTAAAAATAATTAATTTCATTTTTGGAACTATTAATTTAATTTAACTTTGATAATAACATGACAAAAAAGGAATTAAAATATAAACTTTTAACACATACCTAATATTTTATAGTTATGAATAAAATTCATGGGACACTATAATTCTTCCATATTGAATTACTTTTAATATTTTTTAAATTATTAATTTATTTTTTCTATTAATTGATTTAATACTTTATCGGTGTTGCATAAGAATATATAGTAATCACTCAAACAATAAAAATTAAATATAAATTACTACGATTGAAAAATTAATTCATATTTCACATAAAAAATTATAACGAAACTTATATATATCCCATTTTATCCTTATTTTAAATTTTTTTAGTAAGTAAAATCAATAGAGTGACATTTTGTATTTATTCTTTTCTTAAAATAATAAAAAGGTCAAAATCAAGGAAACTTTACACCAAGTGGCCATATATTCAAGAATTAAATTTTTTTTGGTTGAAATAAAACCATACAATAGGATAAAAGTGAGTGTTATACAAATTTTAAAGCCTTATACCAAAGTATTAACCCTATTTGACCTTTTTTACCCTTATCAGGGCGACATATATTTAGCAAATTTACTATTCATAATGAAAAAAATAAAAGGGTCCGATATACCAAATTTGATCCTAAAGATTCCAAATATGGAATCCATTTTTTTTCAAATTCAATCCACATAATTAGTATAATTAAATTTAAAAATAAACCTAAAAAATGAGAAGAAAAGTAGTTTCCTAGAAAAAATATTTTCAAAAGAATAAAATGTTTTTATATAAAAATGCAACATAAAATTAATTAAAATGACTTAATTTTTTTTATTAATAATATAAATGAACTAATTTAAATTTTAAAATAATTTTGAAACAACATGAAATTTCATAAATTCTTGAAACAAAATTACATTTTTCAATAAAAATCAGAATTTTCACTATAAATTAAAAAATAAAATTCTTATAAAATTATCAAAATTTCACTATAATATAATTTTTACATGATGTTTTGAAAAATTAATTTTCATTTTTCATTTTTTTCCAAAAAAACGAAAAAAAATAATTCTATTATTTTCTCACAAAAATTAATAAAAATCATTTTAGGGGAAAATGTATTTTTGAAGCATATAAAGACTTTACTAAAAATAAGGTACTTATTTCTAAATATATTTTATTTATCTAAAATATTTATAAATAAATATAAAAATTTCATTATTTATATTCAATCCACTAATTTAATAACTAGTTTATAATGGTATACTGTATTATGGTTCATTTAGACTTGGGGTTGTGTGTATCACAAGCTATCGATAAAATTAAATTTATTTGAAGAGAAATATATCATAAAATATTTGGTTGTTATAGTGAGAGGGGATTCCTAAATATATTTATAAATGGAATTATAACCCACATAGTTTAGTGCCACTTAATGGGATGCATCATACCCTTTATGGTTATGTGATGAAGACCATAGTGGTGCCTTTTAAGGTTATACATCTATGAACTGGGAAGTTCCGTTTATAGTCATGCATACATGATCCATTCTAAGAAATTTAACATAATACAAAAATAGTGGTCTTTCCTAACCTATTTCTTATTTGTAACTATAAAATGAATTAAGATGATATGATTGGAGTTTAAGCCTTCCAAGAAGCCCATATATACATGTCTACCTTCATGTCTGTAGATAACATGTTATTAGAGGATGACTAAAAAGAGTTGGGGGTTACACCTAGTATGAGGTCTGAATATGGATATCAACTCATATATATTGATAAATAGATGAAGAATTATGAATAGATAGATTATGGATTACACCTAGTAAGAGGTCCATATATGTGGAAACCAATAGGAGTATCTTAACTCAAGGTGAAAGTGGGAAAACTAAGAGGAGTATCACAACTCATGGAAATATTTTTTAATCACTACATAAGTAATCATACAATCATTGCATAGGAAAATGTATGTTTTTGGATATTGGTATTTAACCTTAAAGAGTAATTCAACATATCCTAGTTAAAAATAATCAATGCTCTTATATTTCAAGGTTTACAGTTTAAGGTCGTGTGGTGGTACCTTTAAATATAGTTCAATATCATACTCTAATGATGTGTGCTATGTTTTTAAATTCATGCTTCAAGAAATTTGGTGTTCCCTAATTTTAACTAGACATGTCTCAATTGTTCTAATGAATTTATCAACCAAAACCTCTAAACCTATGTGATTCATGCTCAGTGTGAGAAACAAGATATAATATAATGCTACTTTCATGCTAGCACTCAATTTGGGAATGAGTGATGATTATTACTTATGATTACCTTAAAATTTTTTTCTCAAGGATGAGCCAGATGAAGCGATATTTTCTTATGAGATGTGTATCTCAACTGTAGTCATTTTTGGAAACTAAGAGGGGTATCTCAATTCAGGGTTAGGGTCGTCAATATCCAAACCAAAATCCTATTTGACCTAGTAAAAAAAATTTATAGTGAAACTCTCATTTTTTATGGGGTATATGATGAAAGAAAAGGGATTGAACTAAAGTACAAAAACTACGAACTTATCATAATCCCTAACAGGGGTGTGGGGGAAGATCCTTACGGCATCGACCGATGGGATCCCATGTAGGTGACCTAGGTGGAAAATAGAATATGATAGTAGATTAATTCCCTATACTTGTGTTCTTTTATGAAGTATACATTGATAATCCATGTCCATAAAGGCATGGATCCATTAACAAGAATACATAAATAAACCTATGAAGACCCTATGTCATATAAAATTAAAGTGCTATTTAAAGAATGGGATGGTTCATGTAAGGCCTGGGATGAAGGCTACTCATGAAGAGATTTTTATAAGATCCCTTTGTATATCATGTTCACACATATATTATGTGAAGGTGTCCTTATAGGTGTATTTCACAAAGGTATCCTCATAGGATTTATTTGTTAAGGGGTGCTTCATGGGAGTGCTTCGTGAAGAGTCTTCATGGGTATGCTTTATAAAGGGCCTTCATGGGAATACTTCGTGAAGGGTCTTCGAGAGAATACTTGAAAAAGGTCCTTAGTAGTACAAATTCATAAAAAAATTGGGAGTTCTTTATGAAGGGTCTTCAAGGGAGTTCTTTTTGAAAGACTTTATAAAGGAGAGGTAGTTAAACTAGAAAATTGATCCCTTGAAGTTTATACTACCTGAGATTTCTCCTCCAAGTACTTATCGTATGTTTTTCTACTCTGAGGTGGGTTTTAGGTTTTTATAGGCATTATTGAAGTGTCATATTATTGAAATTGGTGGTTTCATTTGGATTACACAATTGTTTAGTGTGTATGCCACATAGACGGTACTCCCTAATGGATCTACAAAAATTTCATAGAATCACCACTCTAAGGACACAAATTCGGAAGGCTTTCAAAGTAGTAAATTTAATTCAGAGGGTCTCACCCTCACTATCTTAAATAGTAGGATATAGTAAAATATTGTTTCGTAAACATCCAGGGACATGTGACTCAACAATTACATACATAAATGTTGCATAATTTTAGAGGAATATTCAGTATATTTCATAATAATACATTCCTAAAGGTTCTAAAGGTTTAGTGTATTTGGAGACTAGATATATAATCATATTATTTTGTGAAATATTTTTAATATATCCCAAAAATTTATTATAATATGGTCCACTTACTAGACATACCCAATTTAAAATTTTTCCTGGTTACCTAGGGAAAGGAAACATAAGAAATGGTGAACTCAGATTCTCAGTAAGGGTAAACATGTGAGATATCAATCAGTGATCACATGTAATCATATCATAATCATAAGGGTGTGAGAACATTAAATTAACATTTTAAAATTATACCCAAAAATTAATAGATGAAAATCTTTTCATAAAGTTTTAATAGTTTATAATACATGAATCATAGAAGAATCAATGATCATAATCCTTGAGATCATGTCATAAGCATAAGAAAATGTCCTTGATATTTTTATAAAATGCGTGGAATAATCATAATCAAATAAATCATTTACCAATTCTATCTACCAATACATTCATCACATGTTTTTCTTGGGAGAGCTATGTGTATACCCTCTTTTAGGCTTGGGTTAACCTCCCATGTGCCCTAGTTTGGGCTTGGTATACCCTCTCGTGTACCCTCTTTGAGGATTGGGATAACATATATAGACCACTTAAGATCATAAAAATTAAACATTACTCAATTTATTATAGGTACATAATGGACCCACCCAATACATAATTATAATACATTTATATGTATTCATAAGATCATAAAAACACTTATCATTTTGTCATAGCTTAACCCATGGAAAAGAAAAAGGGTTTCATTAAGATTATATCATCATAATCAATAACCATATATATAAATAATAAATATTATATCCTTATATAATATTAACAGTGTATAATTAGTAATATAAATGGATTTTTTCATAGTTTAAAGTATCTTTACAAGATCACTAGAACATTTCTTGAGAAAAACACTCTATTCATTTTGAAAAGACTTAATTAAAATATTAAAATTTCTAGAATATTAGGAAATGTATTTTATTTGAAAAGAAACTTTTAGACATGTAAATAAATATTAAAAGTAATAGAATATCCATAATAGTGGTAAAATCCATTTATGTGGTATGCATTAAAATAAATATTTCGTTCAAACCTTTGGAAAAAAGTGACTTGTTCAGAAAAAATACAAGAAGATTTCATTTAAACCATTTTATAGAAAGTAAAAAAAGGGAAAAAATAATTTAATTAAATGTTATATAATAGTAAAAACATTATTGAAAACAATTTAAATAAAATATATACATGGAATAAAAATATTCCTGACAAAATATAAAAAAAATTCAATTTTCCTTAAAAAACATTATTTACACATTTTTATTATTTAGAGACATGAAAATAAAACGAAAAATTTTAATTTAAATAAATAACCAGATTATCATTAAATAAATAATATTTTTGAGATATATATTATATATTTTCATCATCTAAAATTTAAGTATAAACAATACCAGTTAAAAGTGAGATTGTGACATAAATTCCTTTCATATTTAGTAACTTTTAAATCATAACCCCTGTGAAAGAAATAAAATCAAATGAAAAATTATATACCATGAATATAAATATATCCATGATATAAAAAATCATTGGGGTAGTTTATACACCACAAGAAGGAAATAATTTATAAATATGACATTTTTCTCGCAAAAAAAATGAGATGAGAAACTTGTGCCTCAAATCCAATATGTATCTTATACACTCTAACATCCAGTATAATAAATTTGAATTTATTATAATTCTATAATATAACCATATTAATACTTATAATACCATATATTTTTTAATTGTAACATCTTATCACCCATTCAATAATAATAATTAATTATCATCATTATTTCTTGTGATAACTACTTTTTTCATGTATGTTTCAGTCCAACAGTTATGGTCTTTGCACATTGATCATAGTTATATAATCTCCAAAATATTAATAATTTCATAAGTATCATATTTAATCATTACATACACCTTTATAAACATTCATATAAATCAGTGGTGAAAAATAAATTACATTACATCATGAATACAGTAGTTTGTACATACACACGAGTGATGTTTTTACTTTTTGATTGATAGAATAAAAAAGACAAATAAAAATAAAAATTTAAAAACTAATTATTGAATCATATATATCATATATATTAATTAAATATATGCTTATTATCATGTATTTAATTTTTAAATAAAAAAAGAATCACATCGTTTCGGGGAGGTGGTAGTCTATACATACGCACGACCGAAGTTATCATTTTCCAAAGGATTGGAAGGTAAGAAGGTATATAAGATATTATAATTATAGAAGAATAATTATTTTATAAAAATAATATTTAAACATTAAATTCATAAAAATAACCAACTATGAAAGTTGGTGATGGAAAATGAATCATATTGCAATGTGTAGGTAGTAGTCCACATGTACGCACAAGCGATACATTAATATCATATTTGATGGAATGTGGGTGGGAAATTGCTGCACCATAATCATAATAACATCTTAGTATATTTATGATATTTTATTAGTTATATAATTATAGATACAATATATTTAGAAGAACTAAAAGAAGAAATAATCTTTAAAATAAACTGGTAAGACGATTACAACTTCTTTGAGAGACCTCCTTTGGCTTACAACTTAAGATTTCCTACGATGGTCTTTGGATAAGATATAGATCTCAAGAATGAAGGGAAGGAAGATAATAATTTTTTATATAGGGATCATCCATGATTTAAGGGAAAAATTATGTGAATAAGAGAGGAGAATAGGTGCCCTATTAAATATGAGAGGGACACACATGGAATTACTTAAAATATTTAAATAATATAATGTCACTTTGATGTGAAAGTGGAAAAAAATATCCAAAAAATTTAATTTAATGTAATATTTCCTGAATGGAATGAAGACTATATTTTTTATTTATTTTTGATAACCCCCTTTTCAATGGATGAGAGGAACCCTTATAATGACCGTAGGATTAGAGATTACATTGCCCGTAGGATTGGAGACATTATAGGACCTATAGGGCTTAAGGAAATCATACAGACTATGAATATTTAAAACTGCCCCTCCCCAACATCTGCATTGTGATTATCTCTCCAAATTTTCATGGATGTTTGGATAGCTTTCATATGCAGAGATGCATATGCCCAGTACCGATGGCAATATCGTACCCTTTCATTATTCCAAATCCATTAGCCCTGCTCTGGTGAATGTGTCTAGCTGTTGAATCCTCCTCTAGAGCAGGTTACTTATAGAATCTGTCTGGGCATATGGATATCAGGTTTCCTTTAAGGTCTTGAGGTGGCCCAAAGGCCTTGAGATGGCCCAAAATCTTTATTGGCAAGAAGGCCTGGGTGTCCCGAAGGCCTTAAAGACTCCAAGCCCAAACTGGTGGCCCAAGGTGAATAGTTATAGATGCTATAATACCAAACCATACCTGCTAAAATAACTACTAAAATACCTGTTATATTACCCACACAGTTATACTAAAATGCATATTACAGTGCTGCTACAGTACTGCTATAGTACCTACTATAGTACCCAGAATTATACCTCCGCCTGGTTTCAAACCTGGGTCTTGTGGATGCACTTAGAGAGACCTCACCAACTGGTCTGAGGCTCATTTAAAATTTAATGTAATATAAGTTCAAAATAACTTCAAAAATAATATTTATGTAAGTTTACATTCCATTTTTACCCTTATCTCTTAGTTTAACCCCCAGGTAAACATGTTTTAACCCTAACTGTGGTAACACATTTTTACTATTTTTACTATTCATTTTGATAAAAAATTAAAGTAGACTCATTAAAAATCATGGAAGTGATGATTAGAAATATGGAATTTTTTTTATAAAATTCAATTCCTATAAT
Organism: Viscum album; assembly: GCA_963277665.1. Taxonomy (NCBI): domain Eukaryota; kingdom Viridiplantae; phylum Streptophyta; class Magnoliopsida; order Santalales; family Viscaceae; genus Viscum; species Viscum album. The sequence continues at coordinate 570,124,455 of OY728158.1, read as the reverse complement.
TGTAATAAATTCATTTTAAAGATATGTGCAAAACACAACAAAAAACTATTTTTTTAAAAATACATTTTTAAGCATAAAACCAAATTTATTCTCATTTTTTACCTAGTAAAAACGATTAGATGAATGTTAAAATGTTTGAGTGAATATATATTATGTATATTTCATTTAAATCATTAATCAATGTTGATTTATTTCATTTATTATGATGAAAACACATTGTGGACACATAAAAATAGTTTTTTAAATAATTTCTCTTTACCTTCAAATGATTTTATCTCTACTCCTAACCATTAGATAAATAATGTATGAATAATTATTTATAAATTAATAATACATTTAATTAATTTTTTTAATATTTACCAATATATATTTTTATATAAAAATTCATAATACATAAAAAAATACCTTACTTCAAAAAATAGGTCTTTTAATCATGAAATGAATTTATTAAAAGTTTCGGATTATTTATTAGGAATTAATAAATACATAAAAATTAGGGAAAACATTTATATATAAATTTTATAATGTGTTTAATATTATTTATACACTTCAATAAAATATCTATGTTATAAATTCCATAATATATTGTGGTTTATTTAGACTCAGGGTTGTGTGTAAAGAAAGCTATCAAATTCTTGAAATTTATTTCAAAGGAATACATATAAAGATTGGGTTCTTACATTATACCCCCCTTAAAAAGACTTTTACCTAGAAATTATATCACTCTAATGAAAAAAATGAGGATACTTATGTTTCATCACACCCTGGGGTTCTCATGTAGCTTCCTAAAATTTTATGATTACCCTAAAGAACATTAACCAGTGACTAGACTCATTACTTAGAACATTATCATTATGATCCAATATTTCTACTGTTTTTCCTTCATAAGAAATATAATTATCCAATTATACAAACTATGAGTTCTATACATGTGAAGGGTTAAATACCCCAAGATTTTATAGTATGTCTCTTTTAAATTTAACAACCTTGATAGCCGATGTTGCATGAAACACCAAGTTTAAAACCACGATATACTATTTAAAAGATGACTATTATAACCTAGACATTAAATTTTTGTGAATTAATAGTTTTAAATAAATTATTAATTTTATATTTTTAAATTCATCTAAATTATTTTTATAGGAATAATATATGAATAAATCAAATTTTACACATAAAAGACTATTTTTTCTAAAAACATTTTTACAGCATTTTAATGGCACACTTGTTTTAAAAATAAATTTTGAAAAATTTATAAATTATATTAAAAAAATAAAATTCATTTTTAAAATTGTGATTTCAAAATTATTTTTGTTTGAAATCATGGTATTTTTCTAAAAATATTTATTTTCCAGTGAATAGTGAAAAATCCCAATTTTTATAACTCTATCATTTTCATTATATTAATAGAATATTTATGATTTTAATAGTAGACTAAATTATGAATGTATAAATAAAATTTAAGTATCTCATAAATGAAAAAATAATATACTTATATCATGTAATAAGTAAATATTTTTTTTAAAATGATAAATTAAGTATTGGTATTTTTGTGTAACGTAATGCTTATTTATAATTTTATAATTAATTTAATTATTTAAAAGAAAATTTATTTCCAAAAAATATATTCATTAATTAATATTTTGTTTTATTATTATTATAAGATAATTTTATTAAACTTTAATTAATTTTTCAAACTATCTTAAAAATTGTTATAATACTTAAATCGGTATTTTCCAAATAAATAGTGACTTTATTTGAAAATTAATTTCTAATAATTAGAAAAATATTTTCATAAAATGGAGTTAATTATTTAATGCTACATATTTAAAAATTATTAGGTTTAATTTTTTATATTTTTCTAAAATAGTTGAGTTTTTTGTGAATAGTGAAATACGATAATTTCCAGTATCTAAAAAAATACATGAATTATTGATTCGTAGATGATGTATGGATGATGTAATCCCATAATATTGAGCTCTACAAAATTATTTTAATATATTTAGTGATAATTTTCAAACTATTTGTATTCTTGAGCCAAAATAATAAACAAATGAATTAAATTATCGAAAAACACTCATATCCTCCACTATAAATACCACCCTCACCACCCCTTATCTTCACACCTCAAAAGCCTTGAATAATAATTATATTATTCCCATTTACTCTCCCAAACCCCTCCCAATGTTTTTGGCTTTTTTGTCTCACCAAAATACCATTTCAAATTTCCTTAAGGAGTTTCTTAAGGAGAGGAATTCAAGAGGTAAAATCCCCTTTTATTCTTTTATTTTCTTTCAATTTCTTTTCTTTTATTGTCATTTACTTACCTAATCTATACAAAAATTCATGATAAATAAATTAAATTATATATATATATATATATATATTGTAATTTTATTATGTTAATGGTATATCAACCATCAATTCTCTTCTCTTCCCCTTTTTATTCTAAAAATGAAAACATCGTCTGTGAGTTGCCGATTTACCATCTTCATGGACGACGAGTTTCTATTTTTAAGTTTCTCCTTAAAAAATATTCATAAAACCATTTTTATGGTTCAAAAATACTTTAATATTTGTGATAAAAATTACTTAATGTTCTTGAACTAGTATATATACATAATATTAATTCATAAGACAAAACTAGTTTGGGATGTTAAAAAAAACTCCAAAGTAATCTAAATGGTTATCATTAACACTTTTTCTGATGTATAATACTAATATATAGAAATAAAATGATATATAATACCATTAAATATTCAATATTTTTTTCAATTTTTGATAACTATTTCCATTTTACATGATCTTTCATACATGTATACTGGTGAACCAATCCTAAAAACCAAGGAAATGAACACCCCTGAACGACAAAATTGAATCTTATAACTCATCAAAAGGCCATAAATAAACTTAATAAAATTATAATAAATAAAATAAATGTTTAATATGTTCTTAATTAAATTATTAATGAATATAATTTCATTATCCAGGATGTTAATTACAAGTGCATAATGCTTTCGAACATAAGGCAATGGTTTTTTCCCGAACTTCTATTTTTCATTCGCGTTACACTTTCTCTCTCTTTAACCCAATATAATTTTTCATTATTTTAATATAATTATACTAATTTTTTTTTATATTTTCCAACCTCATTTATAAATATCAATTAATCTTTATTTTATGGGGAATTATGTGTTTTATATGGTTGCATTTTCAATTCCTCCCGATAAGCAAGCCTAATTAAAGGGTACTTCCCAATTTCTTACACATTTTATAGTACACTCCATAATATGTTTTAAGATGATAATATTTTTTTAAGATATATTTTTTTATCATTAAAAACTAATTTATGTATTTTTTATTTTTATGTAAACAATTAATACTTTTTCTTCTTTAAAAACTCTTACATTTTCCCTTAAACCATGCTGAAGTGGCCAATTTCTAAAGTTTCTTAAAAACTATTTTTATATGTTTTCACTTCAGTTGGAAATAATTTAAGCCTTAAATATAATTTCATTCACTTTTATTTTATGGATATACATGTTTAAAATAGGAATTTATGAAAAACATGAATTATTTTCCAAAAGAACTCTTCTAACCAAAGTAAAGAGGGTATTTCTCTCAAAAATTTATCAATGATTTTATTAGAATATTTTAATATATTTTAACACCCTCTATTGAAGCCTATGATTTATTGATATTTATATCTTATGCTACCATATAATATATCTTATTTAATGGTTTATGATTATTTGTGGATATTTATTATTTTTATACCATTCTCCATATTACTCCAGTTGGTTTATGATTATGTTTATTGTTTGGTGAATGATATTAACATTTCATATGCTAGTTTAAATATGAATGTATATGTTGATTATGTTTCACCCGATTAATATGAGGAATTAATTGTACATAGTAAGTAACAGGCGAGGCCCACTACAGACCCTCCATGTAACGATGGGTCTCATGAGACAAACTCGATCAGTTTTCTACTCATTAATGTATGGTGTATTGGCCAAATCCTTGACAATATGTTTATAATGTCTAGAATTATGAATTTACTAATTATGATACTAGAGATTAATAGTCCATGTGATTATTCAACTAGTATAATATCCATGGTTAAGTTTCTTTCTAATGTGATTATTTATGGCATTATTTAGTCAACTTTTATTCCTACCATATTTTTCTCAAAGATTATGTTTTAATGGTATGTATTTTTTTCTATCCACTATAAATTATTGTTTATGATTATTTATGATAGCTTTTGTTGTATTTTATACCCTTACTGGGCATTTGAGATCACCTATTTCATATGCTTTATTTTTTCCCAGGATGTGAATATATATATTATGAATTACTTATAGGGATAATATATGAGTTTATGGATGTTTCCAAATGAGTTTCTATGTTGTAATTCATTTCAAGTAGTAACAAAATATTTATGTTTGAATCTATATTTCCAAATATACTAAGTTATTTGGTACTTTGGGATGCTAATTCTTGTTTATAGTACCAATGTAATAATGTGAGGCACCGACTCTAGGCTACTGGGGTTAGGGTATTTATAGTTAGTATTAGAGAAAGTTTAGTGGAATCTTTGAAAACTAGATTTTGGAAAACATATGATAGAAAATGAAACCCTATAATAGAATTTTGAAATATTCCCAAAGAAACCAAGATTTAGATTTAGAGATTAGTTGTACCTAAATTTTCAATTTAGGATTATGTGATTCTCTAGTTTTGATATTACACATTATGTTTCATAATGTTTTGATCTAATCTAATGTATCCCATTGTTTAGAAATGGAACCTAGTGGAAGGAATGAAAACCATATCAATGCATAGATTCCATGTAGGGATTTCCCTCCTATGAAAGATAATTATTTTAGAGCTGGATATAAACAACTTATAACTATATTGGGAAAACTGACTCAGGTTATGAGCAATAACCTTACTCACATGGATCATCCCAATCCATGATGCAGTGTAACAATATTAGACTAATTTATGTGACAACAACCTCCATAATTCAATAAGACCACAAACCAATTTATAGTTGAGCAATGGATAAGTACCTTAGAGAATATATTTCTTGATTTGGGGAGAAATGAAAGGGAGAAATTTATCATGTAATTTTATCATCTCTTAGGAGATTCAGATCAATGGTAGTCATTAATTCAAAACACAAGGGTGGAGAAAGAAATTGAAAACATGGAATTAAAGGATTTTATAGAACTATTCCTAAAAAAATATTTTATCGCTCCATGATTACTATTTTTTATATTTTTAATTTAAATTTATTTTTACTTTTTTTTTAATATTTTTTTAGAATGAATGAATTATTTATTTTTTTTAATTTTTTTTAAAAAAAAATTGTTTTTGGATTTATTATTTTCCCTTTTTTAAACAATGTAGAGTTTTTAATTAATTTTTAATATATTTGAATCTAAAATAAATTATTTTTATTTTATTTTCCCTTTCTCCATTCATAAATGAATAAATTTTTTCATTATTTATATTTTTTATTTATATATTTTATGAAAAAAATCTTTATTTTCTTATTTTTAGAATATATTTTTTGGGGGGAATTTCCATTTTCCCATTTATTTTTGATAGAATAAAGTATTTATTATTTATTTAAATTATTTAGAATAAAAATAATTTTTTCATTAATTTTTTATTCATTTTTTTTATTTTAATTTGTAATTTATATATATATTTTTATAATTTTTAACTTTTAACTTTTATTTTTAATAGAATATCATCTTTCACATTTTAATAAAAGGTCATGCCACTTTCCCCTTTTGTAATAAATAGAAAACACATACACACACAACGTAAAGGTGAGATAAAAGGCACTCATTCCATAATATATAATTCAAAAAATGTGCTTCTAACAAGAATAATGAAAGTAGCCACCATATTAAATATTTTTCCCTTAAAAAGAGTGTGCCACACAATGCATCAAGCATCAAACATTATGGGCTATAGAGCACCAATCCATGAGTATATATTATATATTACCCTTATTCTATAGTCCAACCCTACATGGATGTTGACCTCTATTATAATACTTAAGATGTTTCCAAGGGATGATCAGATCATCATTGTCCACTTTCTCTTGACCATTCTTGCCTTTTTGTGTACTAAATTTCCAAGATAAATCATGAATTTCCACAACTTGGTTGGATTGGATATGATCTTAAAATTTGAAGAATATGAACTACAAGATTATGAGATATTAATTATTATTAGAGAGAACATATACCATTTGAGTAAAAAGATACTCGACCTATGAGTCAAACAAGTCACTGAACACATCACCGAGTCCCCAAGGAAACCCCTCTTATACAAAGTCCTCTATGGGAAATTTGGAGTTATCATGCCTAGACTCATCACATTATTCATTTTTGGACATTCCAAAGATATTATATATATATTTAAATGAATCAAATATTTAAATGGGTAAGAAACCTTACATTCATCATTTTCATCCAACATAGTGGATACCACAATGCTAAAAGTATTTTTACTGCCTTTTTAAAAATGGATCTAGATAGAGAAACTGATTATCCAATAAAAATAAATATTTTAATTAAATTTTAATGGTATTTAATGTTCATTTTTTATCTTATGGGCCTGAGTTAGTGAATTTTAATTTTGAACATCCATTCTTATCATTTGTGCACTTCATGCCTAATGTACATTAATTTAGGCCTAATGATTCATCTGATTTTAAAGATTGTAATTATCCATATATTAATTTTATATTTTTGTAAATTTATCTAAATTTAAATATGAAAATTTTTCATTCAGATTTCAATGGATGATTCATAAAGGATGAGGGAGATAGTTGGAGATTAATGGAAGCAATTCTAGAGAAGGAAGATTGGACACCAGACCACTGATGAGAATGTGGGTCCCAAATTACAAACCCAATGAAGAAAAAATTTCATGGGATTCTAGAAGACATATATAAGAACAAATCATCCTTCAAGATCCAAAGATAATTCAGCCTCCATAGTGGTTATTCAGGTGGCCCAAGTTGAAGATAAAATTATGGGCCTTATTCTACGGCCCAGAAAAACAGCCCACCATTTTACACATATCTGGTTAACCGTAAACTATTTTGGGATGAAACTGTACATAAGGTTAGGGGAAATCCGGTGCTTCATTTTTTTATTCTATGGTCGACTCCAATTCGTCCATATAAAATGTCTTACAGGTGCATCTGTTCGGTGGATGTAAGCTGGATGCCACCTCGGGTCAATGGTGGAAAAATCAACTCTCCCTCAATTTTCCACCCACCTATGGCCTACTACAATTAATTGAGGAGACTTGGAATATTGGAGGCTTGACCCAAGGTTTCAAAAATTCCTATTTAAGGTAGTGGTGGTGGAGGAGTTGAGGATTCTTGGAGCTTGTTATCATTGTAATGTTATTATGTCGATTTGGCTTTGTAACGTTCTTCTTTCTCATGTAAGTTGTTCGAATCACCTTAGTTCTTAATAAAATTTCTTCCATTACTATTATTATATCTTTTATATTATAACTTTGATATAGTTTTCTTAAGGTGTGAATTTATTCACACCAAACCTTGTGATATTCTTCACACAATGGTGGAGTGATTGCTTTTTTTATTGTTTTTTTACTTCTCCAATTCCTCTCTCATGAGTCTACCTTCTGCTTCCATTGAAACCATATAATCAATGGAGGGATAAATTTTTTATGGGTTGATCCAAGGGAGTATCAAGGGGAGGGTTTGGATGTTATTTCTCACTCCATTAATTTCTAATAAGTTCTTTTAATTGAGAATTTTTTTGAAGATCTTTAAACTCTTTCATCCTTGTTGAATTTAAGGCTACACACTTCAAGTGCTAATACGAACCTTTACCTTGAAGTGATCAAAACTGTGATCCTTCAAGTGTATAGGTGATTAGTATTAAAGGGTTTAGGTATTAAAATAGTAAGTGATGATGTTTTTTGATCTTATTAAATGAACTTATCTCAAATATAAGAAATTGAAATAGTTGAAAAAGAATTTCATCAAATCCACCCCGAGTGATAACCAAGTATCAACTCATTATTTTAAATTGAATTCACTTAAATATGTTAGTTATCCTTTAAACCCATATAAAATCAACCCAATTTGTCCATTTCATAGCCAAAAAAATTCCATATAATGTACGTGTCTATAGGTTTCTTCTTAGGTCTCTGAGGATTCGACAACCCAAGCTAAACTACAAGGACCGTTCTACCTTCATCTCTTGGGTAAATTTGAGCTTGAATAAAATTTTGGAACCATTGTCGGGGAACCAAGTAAGTCATCTAAACACCCATTCTATTCTCCCAAATTCTTCTTTTCTCATCCAAATTCCCTTATCTTGTCCCTTTCTCGTTCTTTTTTCTTTTGGCGTATGTCCGCCTACACCTACGATCAATCAAATCGTATAGTTAGGGTGGATAGTCCTGGGGTTGGGGAGTCAAGTACACCAAGGGAACACTTTCCATTATATCCTAATATTCCTAATACTCCAGAGTCCAAAATTTATCCCATTTCAATGGAAGGTCTTCAAAGAAATCGACTCATAAACCTGGGTGGAAACCAAAATGGAAACCCAAATGAGGAAGCCACAAACTTGGGGAATGCAGTTGATCAAACTATGAATGACTACCTCACACCATCCTGGACCAATGACCCCTCATGAATTAGAAACAACTCCCTAAGAGATTTCAATTACATATTTAATCCCCATGTCCTAAACCATCTTCCCACATTCCATGGAATGAAGTCCGAGATGCCCTACCTTCACATTAAGGAGTTAAATGACATTGTAGAAACCATGTGTCCCCCACATCAACTAGAATCAGCTAAGATGAGGCTATTTACTTTTTATTTAAATTATCAAGCTGAAAATTGGCTAAATAATTTGAGACCATCATCCATCAACTCTTGGGACCAACTACAAAGAAAATTCTACAAAAAAAACTTTCCCCACCACAAAACAATTTCACTTAAAAAGAGTATCTAATTTTTTTTTGAAAAAGAGGGAGAGTCATTCTATGAAACATGGGAGAGGTTTAAAGACACTCTAAAAATGATTCCACACCATGTTTTTTCTATTCCTGAACAAGTGAGAATTTTCTATGAAGGGTTGGGTCCAGGGAACAAACAGTTCATTGACATGATGTGTAATGGAACCTTTAAAAACAAGGCCCCAAATGATGCTTACGAGTATCTAAAAATCCTTTTTGAACAAAACTAAATATGGGGAACTTAAAATTATTCTGAAAATCCACAAAGAACTACTGGAATTCATACACTTATAGAAGAGGAAAGACTTAGGTCTAAACTCGTAGTACTATCTAGGAAGGTTGAAGATATAGACCTTAGGAAAGTCCATGAAATCCAAACTGTTGACCCTGTTTGCACAATCTGTGAAAAACATGACCATAAGACAGACAACTGCCCAACCATTCCATCTATCAAGGATGTTCTTTTAGGAGGACCCCCAGTGGAAGTAAATACTTTGAACATTCAAAAGCCTCAATACCAAAACAACTTAAAACCAAGGTATAATGACCACCCAGGCTTCCGCTGGAAAGATAACCAACAACCTAGCCAACCACAAGGACAAAATCCGTACCCCCATCAGAACTACCAAACCCATAACCAGTTCCAAACCCAACCTATCCAATACCAACAACAACCGGTCCATTTTCAACAAACCATCCCACCTCTAAAATATCCCCCTGAGATAAACAAATTTTCTCAAGCACCAACCCAAACTATTCCACAAAGCCTACTAGAACAACTGTGTAAACAAATGGAAAGGATGAAATCAGAAGTGTTTTCCCTTAAACAAGAACTTCAAACCATCAAAAATGGAAAGGCACTCATGCCTACTCAAGCAGTTCCATCCTCAACTTCAAGGGGAGAGTCATGTTGTACTCAAACAACTCATGAACAACTAAAGGTTGTGACTATTTTAAGAAGCGGGAAATCAATTGAGAAATCTGAAAAACCAATTCAGATCCCATATGATGATTCAAAATTAGATTAAAATTCAAATGAAGCACAAGATCAAACTGATGAAACTGATAAAAATGTGAAAGAAACACCTCTTCAAAAAGAAACCCCACAACCTAAACCATTTACTCAACGCATGATGGGGAAAACCAAGCCTGAATTGAGTGAAACATTGAGGAAAATTTTCTCACAAGTCAAGTTGAAAATTTCCCTTCTCGATGACATGCAAACCATACCTAAATAATCAAAGTACCTTAAGTACTTGTTCACTTTTAGAAGAAAATTTTCACATAAAAACCAAGTCCTTTTGGATTCTAATGTGAGTACCACCATTCAAGGGACCATTCTTACTAAGTTGAAGGACCCGGGTTTCCCTTACATCAATGTTGAACTAGGAGAGAGAAAAGTTGTCAAGGCCTTGTGTGACCTCGGTGCTAGTGTCAATCTCATCCCCTATGATGTGTATTTCCAATTAGGGCTAGAAGAACTCCAACCCACATTTGTCACACTTTAAATTTTTGATCATAGCATCAGGGTTCTAAAGGGTATTTTAAAGGAAGTTTTGGTAAAGGTTGAAAACTTAATCTACCCTACTGACTTCATTTTCCTTGAAAACCATCCAAACTTAAGAAATAAGAAACAAACACCAATCATCCTTGGTCATAACTTCCGTGCAATAATCAACTATGTTATCCAAGTCTGAAATGGGAACATGACCATCACCTTTGGAAACATGAGTCTAGACTTAAACATCTATAATGCAAGATCACAAATAGGGGATAATGAGGACATTCATGAAGTAAACATGATAGTAAGCATTGGTAATGAATACATATAACATCAAGGAATATTTGATGGATGTGTAAGTTAGGATGAGATTGATTTACTTTGTTCACATGAAGGAAGTTTATCTCCTTGTATTGAATCATTTTCAAATTGATCTTATGATGAAGTCTTAGGTCCAACAATCGGTGAAACCTTTCAGCAAGCCAAATTCATGGAGACCAATCAAACTTCCTTACCTAAATCTAATCAAACCAATCATGTAGATGAAACTTCTATATGTGGGGAATCAATCCTATCTAAAACTGTAAAAAAAGAAATTGATATTGATTCAATGTCCTAATATTCTGCTGAAATTCTGAACCAACCTGATCTTGAATTGAAGTAACTTCCCGCCACACTCAAGTATGCCTTCCTAGGGGACAATCAAACACATCATATTGTCATTATTCTTATCTTGAAGCCAATAATGAGAGGATGCTTCTAGATGTCCTTAGGAAACATAAGAAAGCCATTGGTTGGACCCTGTTTGATATTCCTAGGATTATCCCACTTATTGGGACTCATAGGATTGTTCTAGAATCTGATTCAAAGCCATGTATCAACCTCAACAACGACTCAATCCTAATATCATGGAAGTAGTGATGAAGGAACTTATAAAATTGTTAAAAGATGGTATCATCTATCCCATAACTGAGAGTGAGTGGGTGAGCCCAATCCAAGTGGTTCCCAAGAAGGCAGGAATAACAGTGATAACCAAGAAGGATAGAGAGATTATTCCAACTAGGGTGAGTAGTGGATTGAGGGTCTGCATTGACTATAGGAATCTAAACTCATTCACCAAGAAGAACCATTTCCCTTTACCATTCATTGACCAAGTCCTTGAGAGAGTGGCAGTTCATGCCTTCTACTGTTTCTTAGATGGGTACTCGGGGTACAATCAAATTGAGTTATCCCTAGAGGATAAAGGGAAGACTATATTCACCTGTCCATTTGGAAACTTTGACTTCAAATGCATGCCCTTTGGTTTATACAATGCCCCATAGAACCTTCTAGCAGTGCATGATGGGAATATTCTCAAACATGGTAGGGGATTTTCTTGAGGTCTTCATGGATGACTTCTCTGTGTTTGGGGATACATTTGAGTGATGTCTGTAGAATGTGGAGAGAGTATTTTCAAGATGCGAAGAAAATAATATGAACCTAAACAGGGAAAAATGTCATCTCATGGTTAAAGATGGACTATTTCTAGGCCATCTAGTCTCAGGTAGGGGGATTAAAGTTGATAAAGCCAAGGTTGAAATAATTCATCACCTTCCATCACCCAAAACTATCAAGGAAGTGAGGTATTTCTTAGGAAATGTGGATTTCTATAAAGATTCATCAAGGACTTTAGTTCAATCTCACATCCCCTTTGTGCTCTCCTAGTAAAGGATGCTCCATTTGTTTGGACAGAAAGCTGTGAGGGTTCATTATCAACCCTCAAATCCACTCTCACCTCTCCTCCCATTATAAAATATCCAAATTGGAACCTTCTTTTTAAACTTATATGTGATTCCAGTGACTTTGTTGTAGGATCTGTGTGAGGACAACATTGTGATAAAACTCATTATGTCATTGCTTATACAAGAAAATCCTTAAATGATGCCCAAATAAAATACACCACCACTGAAAAGGAGTTACTTTATATTGTTTTTTCCTTAGATAAGTTTAGGTTCTACATTTTAGGATCCCCCATCACTGTGTTCACTGACCATTCTGCACTAAAATACCTCTTCCAAAAACAAGATGCTAAGGCTAGACTGATTAGGTGGGTCCTTCTCTTAAAATAATTTTACCTCACAATCAAGGATAAAAAGGGCGTTAAAAATGTTGTATCTGATCACCTCTCTAGGATGGAATTAAAAGAAAACTCAAATCACATTTATGTGTCTGATTCATTTTCTGATGAACACCTATACTCTGTGAGTGACTGCCCTTGGTATGCCGGCATATCCAATTTCTTAGTTATAGGAGTCATTCCAAAATTCTTAGGGACTCAATCTTGAAGAAAATTCATTTTTGATGTTAGAAACTATGTGTTTGATGATCCATAACTCTATAAGTTCTGCCCTGAACAAGTCATTAATATGTGTGTCCCAGAATCTAAACAAGAGTCCATACTTAAATTCAATCATAGTGAGGCATGTGGAGGTCACTTTTCCTCTAAGAAAACTTCTGCTAATATTCTTTAGTGTGGTCTCTTCTGGACCAACCTCTCAAGGGAATCCTACACATTTTTTATAATCTATCCTAGGTGTCAACAAGTAGGGTCCATCATAAAAAGGAATCAAATGCCACTCACTCCCATCTTAGTGGGTGAAATCTTTGACTGTTGGGGAATTGATTTCATGGGTCCCTTCCCAAACTCTAGGGGATATATTTACATTCTCCTAGCTATTGATTATGTCTCAAAATGGGTTAATTCCATTCCCAAAAAATCCAATGATCATCAAACTATTATTAGATTCCTAAAAGGAAACATCTTCTCTAGATTTTGAATTCCTAGGGCTATCCTTAGTGATCGTGGAACTCATTTTTGCAATCATTCATTATCAACACTCATGGAAAAGTATGAAATTTCCCACAAAGTGTCCACTGCTTACCACTCATAGTCCAATGGTCAAGTTGAGTTATCCAATCGATAAATCAAACAAATTCTTGAGAAAACTGTTAATCCATCTAGGAAAGATTGGTCGATCAAACTCTTAGATTCCCTTTGGGCCTATCGAACCGCATATTAAACCATTTTAGGAATGTCCCCATATAGTTTGGTTTATGGTAAAACATTCCATTTGCCAGTGGAGATTGAACATAAGTCTTTTTGGGCAATTAAGAAAATTAATTATGACCTCTCATTGGCCAAAACAAAAAGGAAATTAGATCTCAATGAACTTGAGGAACTTAGGATAGAGGCTTATGAAAATTCAAGGATCAATAAAGCTAAAGTAATAGCCTACCAATATCGAAATATTAAAACCAAACACATTTTACCAGGTAAACCTATTCTTTTATATAGTTCTAAAATTCATTTAAACCTAGGAAAGTTGAGGTCTAGATGGTCAGGTCCATACATAGTGCATAAGGTGTACCCCCATGGGGCTGAAGAAATTCAAGATCCCACCAATGGTCAAACATTTAAAGTTAATGGTCATAGAGTCAAACCATTCATTGAACTATTCCAAAAAAATGAAGTTGATGAAAACTTGATTGAACCACCCTTATATGAGGAAAATACTTATATAATTAATGGTCTATGTTGAGCTAGCAACATTAAACCAAAGCGCTGCACAGAAGGCAACCTGTGATTTTCATCTTTGCGAATCTTTTTTTAAATAGGATTAATGAATCATTTTGATATTTAAAAAATATATTGTTGACCTATTCTTTTATTATGAGTATGGATGGGTATGAAAGGGGAGCACCATATTCATCTGTGTCACGTGGTGTGATCCTTGAGTAATACCATACCCAGAAATTTAAAAAGAAGACAATGTATCATCAGTTTATTTTATATGTTTGTAGGTTAAAATAAAAAGTAAAAATAAAAAGTTAAAATAATAAAAAAAGGTACACGTCGTGGGTCATGGGTCAAACCCCTTCACAAACAGTGAATCTGCGGGGATTCGAACCCGGGACCGATGGGAGACAGGGGTGCGCATTTACCACTGACCTACGGGTTTTTTTGTGCTTCCTTATTCTATAATTTTTATATATATACTTATATTTTTCTTTATTTATTATATAAATATATATATATATATAGTTTTTTTCCACTAAGGAATTCTCAGAGTGAAATCGAGATCAATGGACTAAATTGGAGCATCAAGAACATCAACTTTAACCACCAGGTGGCTTCATTCCATGATCCTCATATTTCAATTTTCTTTTTGAACATCCATTATCTACCTCTACTCCTTCTAAATTTTCATTTATTTAAACACTGGGGACAGTTTTATTTTATGTTGGGTGGGGGAGATAAAATAAAAAATGCTTTTGTGTCAAAAATAAATGAATGATTTGAAAAATAAATTGTGTAAATGGAAGGAAAAATTCCTTTAACTTTAAACATGGTAATACACATTTCACACTTTCAAACTGAATATCAAATAATTTATCATGTTATGATTCTGATTTTAATCCTTGTATAATTTCATGAGCATAGATTTTGGAAAGTGTGGCTGTACAATGTGATATTTCATCGTTTATATTTTCAACCAAATAAAAAAAAAGATCACAATGCACGTACTTTGGATAGTGGGGTATTAGTTTGAGTTCATGGGGTTCCCCAAATAAATAGAATAGGTTTGGTGATCATTTTAGTTTTAATATGAGTATTCAAAACAAATTAAAATAATAATAATAAATTTGCACGTAGAGCAATGAAATGACCTAATGTGTGGCTTTCAGCACTTGGGGATCGTGACTCCATAGTTTTCTGGCCCAAAGTTAGTAATTTTATCTCTATTTTTGGTAATTTGATTTTGTTTTTGACTTATTTGACATGATATGATGCCTGAGTATATGGGGTTCACTTGGTGCCCTAAGGTCTTTGAGCCTGGGAGTCATCGATAAAGTCTCGCTACAGGGGTTGACTCTTTTGAGTGCAATTTCAATTACCATGGAAAAATTGAAAAAACAAAAAAAAAACAATAAAAAATAATACAATATTTTTTTGAATACTCATCTTAATATTGAAATGTTATTCCACCTAGCGCTTCCATCATTTCCCCCCTTGGATAAAGATGAACCGCCATGTCTATTGTGATGCACAACACATCCTCATACTTAATTGATATTGGATGAAATATGGAAATAAATTTGAACAAAGGAATGGGCTTGGGATTGGGATATGCTTATGAAACTACCTTGAATTAAAATATTTTGATGGGTTTCATGAATATTTGGTAAGACAATGGATAAAAAATTCATCACGTGAACAAAATTAATAAAATAAATTAAATAAACAATTTATATATTTTTTCAACATAATAAAATTATTTATCCTTTAAGTATATAGTTATATAATTTTCTTAGGGTTGGACACTCAAACCCTAGAGATTCAGAAAAATGTTGGAGATATTTTTTGGAAGACGATAATAGATCGAAATCAGAGTGTGGATCATCATGGGAATAGATTTTTTTGGATCTTTTCAATGATATAAACACAAATTTTATTCATCAATGATTGATCCTAACTCTAGGTGTGATGATTTTTTTGTTATTTACATCCCATTTATTAATCTCGTATAAAGGTGGATCAATTCTACAAATAGAATTTATACGAGCAATGTTGGTAGAATTAAATTGATGGAATTATTTTATTTGTTTGTTGATTTACCCCATTTGTTTATATCCTTATATGAAAATGGATCTAGGATAAATGAACATCAACTAAGGTTTATTCCTCATGTTTTTTGAATCTTGGATTTCTTCACCCATTCTTTTCACATTTACAATAGGCATTTATTTTGTCCCGTGGCTTGACAAAACATATGGTATTCAATCATTGAATGACCATTCTTTGGAAAAATGGATTGATACCATTGGTGTAGTTTATAATCAATGATGTGATCAAGGTGCGATGATGGTAGCGATAGAAAAATATAAAGATATTGTAGAGGAGATCCTATGGGATATGGAAAATCCAAGGTCACATGGTGTGTAATCTAGCCTTACACGCCATATTCCCCCCTTGAGGCGACGTTAGGGTTCCAACAAGAGTTAAAAATAACATGAGATGTGACCCCTGTCTCATGGAATGTGTCTCTACCCAATTGACTTGACCTATACTTCGGTATGCACATAGACATGATAAAAATTACATGACCAAGTGGAACACTGTGTACTTGGACACAGACATGGATTGGTGTACATGAGCTGATATATGGACACAACCACCATACATGGATATGATTAAGAAACAAGGGAATTATACCATGCATCATTACAATTAGTTTAATTATTCTACACACCGTCTATTTGGAGACTTACTTTTTGTGTGATAATTTTTTCTCATGGGTAGACATGGGGATAGCTGGACACACCATATACACTTTGGTACATGCCGCGTACACCATTAAAGATTGGTTATATCTCTTCATTTTTTAATTTTGGACTAGTCTAGGTTGAGTGTGTTCCCTTGGCACATTTCCTTGTGGGTACAAGGCAATATTAAATCCATATCATAGGATTTTGACCCCCTATAGTTGCTAAGTCTTAGATAGAGTTTGGGTGTCCCTACATGAGATTGGAGTGTGATCCTCTACCATACTTTGTTCCCTAGGTGGTGTTTGTGTAATTGGTGTGACCTCCCTAAGAAGGGCATTTATCCTCCAGCTAAACGACCATATTATTATATATTTTTGTATCATTGACATATGTAGCGGGTTTATCTCAATTGGGTTCATGGTAACCCCCAATAGTTCTTACCATGACCCCCAATATGTGTATTGAGGTATTGTTAGAACATTGAGCTTTCTTGGGTGGGGACCAATGATCAAAAACTCTTTATTGAGTGTCTCTAATGATATCATGGCTCATGGAGTGGACTCTCCCATAATGTGCTCTACTTCTAACAGAATCCTATGGATGGTAGTTGGTTATGACCACCTGGTGTCATGGTGTATTTCCTGAGTATATATTTGATTTTTTGTTATACATTTATTTCTATATCTTTTATTAAGTTTAATATTTTAGTACTTTGTGTTTAGTATTTTGTCGATTTTCTGTTGAGTATTATTTTACTTATAACTTTATGGAATCCTCTCACACATGTCATCTCTTATAAAGATGAAAAACCTTTTGATGGTGTCCTGGGAGGATAAAGAGTAAGTGAAGCAAAATTGATGCTTTTAAAACTAAGATGTTTTTATAGGGAGAATTCATTTAACTTAGTCCCCACCCTCAGAGAAGGTTGGAATTTTACAATTTTGGTTTGGACTTGTATTTTTAACCTTTTTCCTCCTCCTATACATTACTTTCATACTCTATTATGAGATATTTTATGTATACATGCATTGTTTTAGTTTTATAACATTTCATCATTATGTGGGATTTGATATGTATGTGTTTGTACTTGTACTTTTAGGATTATGCCTCCCATTTATGGGATATTTCAAATTGGTGCTGGTTGCCAATACACAACCAATTAGAGGGGGATTAGGGTAGTCACAGGTTAGAACACTGTGTATTAAGTTGTAGAAAATACATATCATAGTAATCAGTTCTACATTATGACCATATTTGGGAACTTTTCTTTAGGTTAAAAGTGTTTAGTGTTTTGAGTTTGGATTTAGGCCAGGTTCTCTAGTGTTGGTGTGGTGTATGATGAATCCTTACACCAGGACTAAGATCATAATACTTTCAACTTGATACATGTAAAAATTGGTTGTAGGGGAATTTTTTGGTACATGAATCATATAGGATTATTTGTGTTTTTTATGTCCTTGATTCATCTCCTCAGATATACTCATTGGTCATGGTACATATTGTTTTATTTCAGGATTCCACCATAAAGACAACCATCCAGTATTCCATTGTCTGATCTTGAGAATTATCTGCCTAATGATGAGGAATCAATATAGGGGTCTATACCATCGATAGAAACTCCAAGTGGTTTACTAGATATACCACAACTCATTAAGAATAATTTAGCACTAGTATTACCAACTGAAGATGCTCCCTATCTAAGTGAGATTCTTGAGTTTCATAGGGAGTGACCTTCCAGGGTTTAGGGAGATCAAGATACCATGGTGGTTGAGGACTGGATAGAGGTAGTTACTTGTAATTTTAGACATGCGAGGATGCTGGAAGATTAGAAGGTGACTTTCATGATGAGTATTCTTCAGGGATCTACCAGAAAATGGTGGATCTTAGTGACTCAGTCACACGATGAGATAGATCTTTCTTGGTCAAACATTTAGAGTCTCTTTAGAGAGGTTTTCTATCCGAGTATGTTGTTATCAATACAAATACAAGAGAAGTTGCATCTGCTGTAGGGCAGTATGACTATGTGATAGTACTTGAGAAGGTTTACCGATCTCTCACATCACTCATTGGATATGGCGTGGGACCAGTTTTTTAGATCTTGGACCTTTGATAAGGGGTTATGCTGAGACATCAGAGCTTCAGTTGTATCCCTTTGCATTCCCACCTGTACTAGGGTGCTTGATCTAACATTGGTGGTGGATATATTTTTGACAGATAAGGAACCATTAGTGAGTGCTTGTAGTGGGAACCCATTAGTTGATACCTAGATAACAGTTAGATGATGATAGTCATAGGGATCTAATAATATAAGAGACTTTAGGAGGTGATCCTAGGTAACATGTTCAGTAGTTCAGGGTTCTCAGTGTGGATTCAATTATTCAAGGGAAAGGGGGTGTTTATTCTTTGATAGTCAGGGAAATATAGCTTGAGATTTCTTGATCTGTCATTTAACTAATCATAAGATGGTCAAGGGACCACTGTGGAAGAGGCAGAGGTGGGAGAGGGTGGTCTGTAGGGAGGAGGATGTGGTATAAGGGGAAAAATGGTATAAATAGGTTGTTAAAGGTTTTATGAATTACCACAAACACCCACAGGTAGTCCGTGCTAGGATTAGGGAGCTGGTGGATAGGGATGAGGCCAGTTTCAAGCCATATAATCTTATGACCTGGCGGATCCATGGATGAGATGAGGTATGACCTATATCTTTTCTAATTTATCTGAATTTTTGATAGATAGAGGTGAATGTCATTACTTCCTTTCCACTTCTTTGATTTGTGAATGAGAGACCCCATTTGATCTATTGGATCGACCCTTGTGATTAGAGACTATGATAGGTGGTGACTCGGTAATTTCAAACTTTTACTAAAAATGTGATATGACGCTTGGAGGAGATATTTTTTTATGGGATATCGTTGTTGTAAAAATTATGATTTACAAAGACATCTAAGGTATGGACTGACTATCTAAAGTTAATTCCTAGATTGATTTTTTTAGGCAGAGAATGCATTATGTATGCAATGACGGAATGAGGTTTTCTATTTCAGGTGAAAATGAAACTTTGGTAGAGTAGGAAGTTATATAGCATGACTCTTAGAGAAGTGGATTTTTTTTCTTATCAGTTTCATTTAGTAGTGGTGGAGTATAAGGATATCTTTATTGTAGATATACCAGTTTTACCACCCCACCGAATGGTAGAATTATGCATTGACTTGCATTAGAGGATGACACTAATATATTCACCTGAATATCATATAGACCATATAGATCTTATATATATGAATGTTTAGTTGGATGAATAACCAGGGATTGGATTTGTAAGACTCAGCATTCCCCATTGGGAATCCCCAGTGTTATTTGATAAGAAGGTGGATTAGATCTTGGGGTTATACATGTATTTTCGCTAATTGAATCATATGATAATAAAGAATAAGTATCCACTATATATGACCAAAAATTCATTTATTAGTTGAGAGGGGAAAGATGGTTCTCGAAGATAGACCTTAGATTAGTCTATCAGTAATTGTAAGTATGAGATGATGATATACCGATGATGATATTCATATGTCACTATAGTAGTTATTAGTACTTGGAGATGTTATTCAACGTGAAGAACTCCCTAGAAGTGTTAATGGGACTTATTAACCAGTTCTTCTAAACCTTTTTAGTTAGGGTTGTGGTAGTATTCATTGATGAAAGCCTAGTATTATTGGATTTCTAAGAGGGGAATGTGAGACACATGAAGATTGTCCTAAACACACACCTTGAGAAATATATTTATAAGAATATATTGAAGCTTCTATTTTTTTATTTGAGAGGTCCACATTCTAGGACACATCATCTCAGAGGCCAAAGTTTTTGTGGACCTAGAAAAGTTTGATGCAGTTATTTATTGGGATCCACCAAAGAGTGTTACTAAGGTGCAGAGTTTTTTAGGGTTGGTAGGATAATATAGATGGTTTTTACCTAGCTTATCAAGATTGGATGTACCCTATAAGTCATTAAATCATAAGGGGAAGCCTTTCTTGAGGATGGAATGGTTCTGTTAGTTATTTTAAGAGCTGAGACAGAGGTTTACAAGCATCTTGCAATTGCAAGAGGATGGTGTCAACTACACAATGTTTTACGATGCATCAGTGATAGGACTTTGTGGTTTTCTGATAAAGAGGAAGGAGGTTTGTTTCCTATGGTTAATTATATTTGATACCATGTGAGAATAACTATGTTACCCAAAACATGGAGTTAACATTGGTATTCTTATTAAATATATAACGACATTACTTGATGGGTGATCTGTTTATCATTTACTTAGACCAAAAGACTATCAAGTATATATTCTCCCAGAATAATATTAACTTGATATATAGTTGATGGAAAGAGTTCCTCTAGAAATGTGACTTTGATATTGTCTATACTCTCATAAAAAATAATGTGTGTGGAGATTCTCTTAGCAGGAGATCTTTCTTTCAGTTGCTGAATAAGGTGTCAGAGAATTTGGCCTCATCACAGTTATCCCCTGTTGATGGAGATGGAGCATCTTACCTCCAGGAGATGGTTTTAACCCTTCTAATATTATAGCGAGTCAAGAAGGCATAACTTGGGGATACCCAATGTGAGACCCTATATACTCAGAAATCAATTTGACATGTTCATGATGGATTTTCTATAGATAGGGATCATGTATCTCTTTTAAGATGATGCATGGTCTTATCCGTGACATTTTGGGAGGATGTTATGAGATAGTTTCATAAATATATTTTGGTAGCACATCCAGGTGTGAAAATTATGTAACAGTACCTCCAACATCAGTTTTGGTGTCTAGGGATAATGAAGGGAGCTGTAAAGAATGTCTCTCGATGCCTTACTTATTAGCAACTAAACGTTGAACACAAAGTTCCCATGGATTTAGATCAACCCCTTGAGGTTCTAGAGTGTAAGTGGGATGAGATATCAATGTAATTATTAATGGGATCACCAAAAATTTATAGAGGACATGATTCCATCTGGGTGATCATAGAATAACTACCGAAGTCCACTAAATTCTTATCCATTCAAGAGAAGATATTAGTAGAGAGATTGGGGTGCCTCTACATGAAAGAGATATATTTAATCCACAGGGTTCCCTCAATGATCATATTTTAACATTATGCTATCTTCACATATAAATTATGGAGGAGATTTTAGGAGGTGTTCAAGACTCAGTTATGCTTGATCACAACATTTCACCCCCAAACTGATGACTAGATAGTGCAGACCATTCATGTGTTGGAGGACATGTTTCCTACCTATATATTAGAGTTTTTACATATTTGGGAGGATCCCCTACCCTTTTTGGAGTTTTTATAAATAGATTATACCATTAGGACAATGGTATAAAACCATTTTAGGATTTTTATGAGTGACCCTATTGGTCACCACTTAGTTGTACTCATCATTGTGAGTCAACACTCATGGGCCTAGAGTTGGTGTGAGCTACCACAATGAAGGTGTAGATCATTAAGGAGTGGATAATAACTACTATGGTCCATCCAAAGTATTATGCGGACCCATAGAGAAGACCTATAGAGTTTGAGGAGGGAGAAAATGTGTTCTTTAGGGTCTCACCTCAATTTGGAATGAGGATATTTGGATGCGGTAATAGTATGTCTCCATGATTCATTGGTCCCTTCTTGATACCACATAGAGTTGGCGAGGTTGAGTAATTCATAGCTCTACCAAAACGGTTGGACCGGGTAAACGATGTCTTCCAAATATTGCAGTTGAGTAGTTATGTGCATGAGCCATCACACAATATAGATTAGGGTGATCTAAACATAAAGGATGGAGAAAACATTTCCGAGTAAATGATAGAGATTGAGGGTCGGTAGGAGAGGATCATTCGTGGGTGATCGATTTCTTATGTTTAGTGCCAGTACGCGAATCATCATGAGGGGACATGGGAGAGGGAGGATTGGATTTGTGATCATTACCCAAATCTATTTGTGTGTCCCTTATTTTAAATTTTCAACATGTAAATCCCCATTTTGGGGAGAATTTAATGACTTATATTTTCTATGAATTATTTTTATATATTTTATTGATTATTTTGAAGATTAGGCATCGAGACAACTTGAAATTTCAAATCCCTATGTTGTCAAATTTTTTTGAAATATAATAAATATATTTAATATAATAAATGAATGCTTTTCTTTAAATAGTAGAATAACTCGAGAAATGGTTCATGGATCAATAATTTTAGGGTACAATTGAGTTCAGAATGCGGGTTTTTCCCTAGCTGAAATATAACTTATGTCTTCATAGGATGTTTGTAAAAAATTTAATGTAGACACAAAATTAATAAAATAAATTAATTAAAGAATTAATTTTATTTTTCAACACAACATCCTATGTTATCCTTTAAGTATACAATTATATAATTTCCTTATGTTTTTTCACTAAAAAAATAGAGATTCTGATAAATATTAGAGATATTTCTTGGAGGATGATGACAGATCGGGATCATATCATGGATCATCGCACCAAAGTAGTTTGTAGATCTCATCATTGATGGAATAATAAATACTTTTACACAATGATAAATCCAAACTATAGGTTGGATGAGTTTTTTAGGATTTTTATCCTATTTCTTAATCCTAGATGAACTCAGATAAATCCCCTGAAAATAATTTATGCTTGCATCATTGATAGAATTAAATTGATGGAATTATTTTATTTTTTCATTAATTTATACCACTTTCCTAATTTCCTTTTATGACAATGGATCTATGGAAAATTAAAAATATCCAGGGTTCATTCATCATGTTTTTTGGATTTTGGATTTCTTTCCTAGTTCTTTTCACGTTCATCGATGCCATTTATTTGGCTTGTGGTTCGATGAATTACCCAATATTCGATATTTTTGTGATCTTTCTTAAATGTAACAGATTTATATTGTGGGTTTGATTATTGATCTATGGTGAGATAAAGGTTCAATGATAATGGTGGATGATCAAAGGCATACTAGATTGGATTTACGGGTTCTGTTGTTCCCTGTTTTGAGGTTCGATGACAGATCACTCATATGATGGTTTATTCAAGAAAAACAAGGGACCATATTTTGGTTGGAAGGGATATCAAGGTGTGGAAGACCCCAAATATATGATATATAGTGATAGAGGAGGTGGAATAATCATTCCCAGGTAATGAAAAGGAGATTCGGAGGGATCTAGAAAATCCTCGATAACATGGTGTGTAATATGCTATGACACACTGTGTATCCCCCTATGGCTGTGACGATAGGGTTATAGCTATAGTTAAAGATCCCACAGTGTGTAAAACCTATCATAAAGCATGTGAAACTCCTTGGTTGGATCAACATGTACTTTGGTAAGTACATAGACATAGGAAAAAGTACATGGGAAAGTGGTTTGATGCGTACTCAGATAGGGACATGGCTTGGTGTACATAAACTAGTACATGGAAATTTCCATCATACATAAACATGACCAAGTGATAGGGGTAGGATGTTATGTTTCTCTAAATTCTATTTACTTCTTCTACACGCTGTTTATATGGATACTAACATGTCATGTGAGGATTTTCTATATGTGTAGACTTGGGGATAGCCAGACACACTGTGTACCCTCTGGTACATGTCGTGTACAACTTTAAAGATT
Source organism: Viscum album (assembly GCA_963277665.1). Classification (NCBI taxonomy): domain Eukaryota; kingdom Viridiplantae; phylum Streptophyta; class Magnoliopsida; order Santalales; family Viscaceae; genus Viscum; species Viscum album. The sequence continues at coordinate 570,099,954 of OY728158.1, read as the reverse complement.
TTTTTTCATGTATTTGTTTTATTATTTTGTTCCATTATAGGTTTAGTGTGTTCCCTTGGTCCATTACCTTGAGGATACAGTGTGGAATTACATCCACATCATAGGATAATGATCCCTTATAGAGTTCATGTCTCAGATAGAGTTGTAGTGTCTCTCCTTGAGACTGGAGTGCAATCCTCAATCATCTACTATTCCCTAGATGGGGTTTATAGAATCAATGTGACCTCCCTAATAAGGGAATTTATCCTCCTTATAAAAGGCCATATTCTTATGGTTTGTAATATCATTGACATATAATCTCTTATATAGTGGGTTAATCCAGATTGGATTCGTGGTGCCCCCTAGTGGTTCTGGGGGTGACCCCTATCTTTACATCAGGGTATTATTACACAAGTTAGATTTATTCGGTGGGGCCTAATGATCTAGATCATTCTTTGTAGTGTCCCTAATTATATCATGGATCATGGATTGGACTCTCTCAAAATGATCATATATTCAAGAAGAATCCTATGGTTAGAAGTTGGTTATGATCTCCTGGTGGCGTGGTATGTTTGCTAAGTTTATATGATTGTTTCTATTATAAATTTATTATTATATCTTGTATTAATATGACTATACTTGGAGGTTCATGTTTAGTGTTTCTAGGTTTACCTAATGAGTATTGTTATACTCAATCATGTATGGGTTTTTCCCACATGTGTCATGTCTTATATAGACAATGACCCTTTTATAGTGTCTAGGGAGTATAAGGAGTGGGTGGAGCAATAAATGGAGCTTATAGGAATGAGGTGTTTTTACCAAGATCTTTTATTTGACTTAGTCATATCACTTGGATTAGATTTGTCTTTTATAGTTTTTGGTTGGTCTTGTATTTGGACCATTTTACACTTTCCTTAATTATCTATCATATTCTATTTTGGGATCTTAGATGTATTATTACATTGTTTCAGTTATTTTACATTTCAGTATTATGTGGGCTTGTATATGTGTGGGTGTGCATAGGTACTTTCTGGATAATGCCTCCTATTTTTGGGATATTTGTACTGAGCACTGATTGTTATCCCATGGCCTATTAGAGGTGGGATTGGGGTAGTCACGGGTCCTACCTCTGTGGGTTGGGTGATGAAATTAGGGGTTGTTTATAGTATGTAGTGTTATAATATTATTCTAGCTTATTTTATAACACTAATTGATCTCAAAGATAAAAATAATATTAAATGAATATTTTATCAAGATATAAATGATTAAGAATATTGTTTTCATTTTTGATGTTCTGCAAAATATACTTGACTTTGACTAGATAGAATAAATATTAAACAAGATTCCATGGAAATGAAATTAAAAATAGTTCACATATGAATACAATTGAAATTGAACCAAATATATAATATTTGATTCATCTGGTCATGTAATAAATTGGGTTTATTTATTTGAGAAATTTACAAATTAAATAACCTTTGTAATAAATATTATTTTTCTCATTTATGAATAAAAAACAATCTATTTCATGTAAGATATATTATTTGGGAAAAATTGCAAAAAAATAAATTACTGGGATGATTAAATAAGATATTAAACAAAGATATACATCATCTAAAAATGAATGAACTACTAAATATTATTACTATAAAAAGATTAAGATTGATGATCCAAAATATTAATTTCCAAGGATTTCAAATATCATATATAATTATGAAAGGCATTGAATTATTAATTATATTATAGTGATAGAAAAACCAATTTAAATATCTAATACATTTATGAGAAGGATAATCCAAATTCGCATTAGTTGTGTGAAGTAACCAATTTTTTACATCAGTTGAAGAAATCTTAGTAAAATGAAAATTAGATTTCAAAATGTTGGAACTAAAATTTAATAAAGGTATGATAATTATGTTTCAATTTATTTCAAATTAATTTACCATATAGTTCTAAAAGGAATTATAAGATATGATTTTTTAATGAGCCAATGGTTAAAGTTTCATGAGTCCAACTACTGATAGAAGAGGCAAGATTGCATAAGATTAAAAATTCATGTTTCTCTAAAGACTTTTTTTAAAATTATCCTGTTGATAAAATGTGGAAAGGGATTATAATTATTGATAATTTTTATGTAAAAAATAAATAATTGAATTCTTTCAATGAATTTCAATGATTCTATAGTATTTTTAAGTGTAATATCAAAATAAGACAATATAAACAGATAAAACAATTGGGGTTTACTGAATAATGGTAGATTTAGTAGGATTAGGTGAGAATAGATTCACTAGACTAATTAGATATGAAAATAAATTGGTTAGATTCATTTTTTAAACTTGAAAAAGATATCAAATTATTTAGATTTAATGAAAATAGTGGGAGTCAAATTTTGGTAAAACCTTTTGAGACCAATCTAAGAGAGATTATTCAAACAAAAGTGTTAGCGGAGTTTGTTAGAGTTGATTAAGTATAATTCCTTAACATTGAATTGCTTTTTTTCAATGGGAGTGTGTATTGGAGTGAATGTGAAGTGAATATAGATCATAAATCTTGAGTTTTATTTTTTCAATGAGTCGATCATTAAATGAATCATATTGAATATTAAGTGATTTATATTATTTCAATTGACATGAAAGTATTTTGGAAGCATTGAAGAGAAGGAATGTTTTTTGGATTATTAATGGTATAAATTTTGATAAATTATTCAGTTATATATAAAAATAAACTATATTGTAAGGGGTCACTCAATAATTAATAATGAATAAATTAGAATATTCTAGTGTAAGACTAAATCATGTCACAACCTAAGGGTTCATGTTGTGATTGAAGTTTAAATCCGATGATGTTTTATATTTTTCATATTAATTAAATTTCATTGAAAGTAATAGACAATGAGATTTTTTATCTTCTCGATTATAGCTTTTAGGGATTCATTCCACATATTTTTAGTTCATGCTTAAATTCAACTATATTAAGAGTTCAAGTGAAATGAGAAATAGGTTGGGTTGTAAAGTTGGTGACAATAGTATAATCAATCATGATTAATATTAGATAATGAGTATATATGAATAATCTATGGTCCTTGATATAGATTACACATTAAACTAAGAGGTATCATGGTAAGGTTCTTTCATAAGATTAAAACTCAAGATATGTAAGTATAAATTCTTGAAATTCATGGCATTGTGGTTAGACTATGAGAATTTAGTACATATATGAAATTTAAGGATCATATGGTCATATAATATTATATATTTACATTTCATAATAGAATATATGATTTTCAGGAGTTTATAAATAAATATTTAGTCCTTCCATGAAACAAGTCAATGTGATGTGAAAGTTATAATCACACTGTAATATCAAATTTTGTGGTGTGATAAATAGAAAATATAGAATTTTATTTTTTTGATGATTCACACTTGGTACAACAAGGCTACTAAAACTTAAAACTATAGACTTTTAAATAATTTCCAAGAGTAGATAGAAGGTATAGATTGATTTTTTTTCTTGAAAATAATATTGAAAAATTAATGTGGAAGTTCATTCTAAAAATTATTGTGAGAATTATTTTATGGTGATTGAGTGTATAAATAATATTGAACATTATTCAATATAACTTTATAAAAAAGAAGAGTATGAAGGGAATGAATGGGAATTAGGTGAAGAAGTGGAATAAATAGATGAAGAAGATGAAAGGTAAATGTTATAACAACAACATGACATAATTTTTTCATTGTTAATAATATCTTATTGTTAAAATTAAAACTTTATAGATTTTTTCATACAAGATCACGTTAAAGAAGTCAAGAGACACAATATATTATTGGGTTCATGGATAATTGTTAATCATTTATAATTATCATGGTGATTCTAGAAGAATGTTTGATCACATGTTTTAATAGATCATACAAAGGATACAATTAATTGGTTTTTGTAGTGAACCATATAATAATCTTTTGGGACTATTATGTTCATGAATTGGAGTTTACTTTCTATGTGTAAATTGATCTTTTAAATAATATTAATAGGTATAAATGGGTTTTTATAGGATAAATTAAAATGAAAGTGAATTAACTGACTCACCCCTTTCCCTTTAAGTGCATTCTCACAATTCATGTTGAACCACTTTCAAGTTGTATCAGATTAGTCAATTTTTCATTTTAATATAATCAATTATTTATTGATGGAATAATAGAGATAGTTTCCTCCACAATTTAATACTCAAGTTATGATTTTTTTTGAAGATATGGATCTAATTAATTCAACGAAAAAAATGGGATTTTATCTTTGGATGGTTATAATTATTAAATATAGAAATATCATATTCTACCATATCTTTTAGCCATAATTCCAGATGTTTTGGAGACTACTACCAAAGAATTTACAACACATTATAAAGTTTCAATAATAATAGTAGTTGATGGGATGAATTTGTAAAATTATGTTCATGCTCCAAATTATATATTATAATATATTTTAGAAAATTTATTTCTTACTATTAAATGGATTATTATAGAAATTTTTTTTGGATAAATTATAAAATATATAAGAAGTTAATGATATTTTTAATCAATCCAAGTTGTAGGTTTGGAGGTGTAATTATGAATATTAAAATATGAATAATGATGAAAAAATTAATAACTTCTTCACTCAAGTTAAAAAACTTATGATCACCATCATGGGTTTTTTTCAGAAGCAAAAAGACTCTATGGTAATTTAAAAGATACTATATATATATAGGTAATTTCACATAGTTTTTTCATGAATATCATGAGTATGTGAAACATTATTTTGATGAATATCATTGTATTTTGAATACATAAGAAGTTAATAAAGGTGATGGTTTAAGAAAAATAAAATGGATGCTAGCGAAATAGCTTTTAATTCCTTAAAACAAGAGAAAACAAGAAAATAAGTTGTTTTTGGAGAATAATGATTAGATTAATAAGGGTATATTGAAATATAATTTAAAAAACACATGTCATTTTTTTCAAGAAGTGTGAGAAGAGAGAAATGAAATTATCAAGGAAGTATACCACTAAGGTTTTTTAATTATAAATTTATATTAAATTATTTAGTAACTGTATAAGGTTAAGGGAATATGATGACTATGAATATTATTTAGAAAATAAAATGAGTTCCTTAAATAATAAACAATCAATATTTATAAAGTTAAAGTCTCATTCAAAAGGTAAATGTAACAGTTTTTCTAATACTAGAAATAGAATTTTCCAATCTATGTTTAAAGATGATTATAAGAGTAATAATGTATTGGAATTTGAGACATCCATTAGATTTTTTTTAATGTTACTAATTTCAAAAGTGATTTAAGAATATATTACATGTTTTGAGAGAATCAATGACTAAATAGATGAATAAATTGATATAGAGTTTATTCTAAAGTGATATCTCAAGGATTGTGTTTTAGTGATTTCAAAAATATGGATGGATAATATTAAAAAACATATTAATCATCAAGAAAAATTGACACCTTACATACTAAAAATGATTCTTAGTTTATGAATGGAATTCAAATCTTGAAGAATTTTTTAAATAGAGAAAATAAGTTAAACATTGACATTGGTAAAAAATTTAAATGAAAGGAAAAGAAGATATAAACATTTTATATAGAATTTTTTTAAGAGATGATGTAATTAAACATATTAAAATAATTTTTTCAAAATTATATCAAATAATTTGTAGAAATATTAAAGAATAATAAGAGTATTGAATTGGTTTATTTGAATAAATTGACTGATAAAGTCAAATTTGTTATAAAGAAAGTTAATTCCAAGAAATCTACAAATTTTTGGAAATCAAACATGAAAACAAATTCTAGAAATGGTGATACAAATAATGAAAACAATTAAAACTAGGATATGTAATAAACTTTTATGAGACTACCAAAACTTTGGTTTAGTTAAAATATATAGTTTTATTTTCAAAATTTGAAAGAATGATAAGATTCTATTTATGGTTGACAGGAAATTTTCAAAGTGAAGTACTCATTTTTTGTCTCTTTCTAGTATTACGGTGGATTTTTAAAAATATTAAAGATATTTTGGACTCATTACCAATATTTCTGTAATAAAAGTGGATATGGTAAAGATAATTTAATGGGGAATCAATCCACTCAGATATTTAGTTTTCCAAACAATATGAAAATTCATGACAAAATTTTGAAAACATATTTCAATCATTAAAATATTTCTATAGAAGATGTGGCCAATTAGGTCACTATAATGAAGTACAATGCTAAAAAATTATAGAAGAAGAAAGAAAAAGGAAAGGGGAAAGTAATGATTATTTAAGTGGCACTCAAGGCATCATAAAAGGGATATCCAAGTATTTTGGATTTGGGATGATCTTCATATATAACAAGATATTAAATCTCTAAAACTTTATTAAGAAATTTATGGAAGGATCAGTGGCATTGGGAAATAATGGGTTACTCAAGATAAAAGGAGGTGGTTCGGTGGTCATTGGATAAGAAACTATGAATTAAAAGAGTGGTATTATTATTTTTGGGTTAAAATATAACTTATTAAGTTTGTATTAGATATAAAATGAATTAAATGAAGTTGGTTTTTATAGCAATGAATTATTTTTTAGAGTATGAAAGATAAATTTTATTAATTAATGCACAAAAAACATGAGGAACCTTTTTTTATATTGGTGATGCTCAAAATTAATGTACTTATTCATGAAAGAAGAAAATAAATTTCTACATCAAAGATGTGACCTCTTTCATAAATAAATTTGAGAAATCATACCAAAGAAAAGTATTTTTTTATTATAATATTATTAATAGAAAAATATATTTTTAGTCTCCATATATAAAAAGGGAAGATTATTAATTATTTAAATAAAAATTTAGATATTAATATATCTCACCCATTAGAGCTAATTCACTCTGATGTTTTTGGGCCTATGAGGAAATAATAACACAATGGAGGTAATTATTTAATTTGTTTATTAATTAAATAACTCATATTAATTTTTTTTCTTCATAAAATATAAATTATATGACTTGAATGTGTTTAATATTTTTAATAAAGTGAATAAAATATATGTTTTTTCTCATTAAAGAAGATTCCTATTGAAAAACAGTTCGAATATTCAAAAAAAATTGTATCTTGGAAAGAATATTATTCATCAGGAATTTAGTAAATCATATACCCCACCAATTTTTTTTAATTATGAATGAGAGATTATTAAAAATTGGTTTTTAAATATCTTTGAAGCATAATGTTTCTAGATTTATCAAGAGGAAAGAAATTAGTATAGTTGTTCAAATTCATAAAATTTTTCTTTTTCAACTCAATTTAGATAAAAAATATATTAGATTTGTTATAATAATAACTCAAGCATAAAATAATGTATTTTATTCAGTAACCCTTGTGTTATCAAGGGTTAAAGTTATTTTTTTGGAAGTTTGAGTAAAGAGGAGTAGAAGGTTTATTCTTTCATTACCATCTAAATTTAAGAGGATATAATTACTTTTAAAAAATAAAGAAATTAATATTTTGGAAAGTTTTTTTGTAAAGGTGATATATAATTCAAATAATGAGGTTTCATATTATAAAATTATCTCTTTAAGTGAATATGAAAAGGCGTAATTTATTAAGAAGTATGATAGAGTTTTAAAAAATGATGGGAATTTATATGAAACAAATATAAAAATTAATGGTTAAACTATTTCTAATAATATAAAGAAAATGTATTCAGATAATACAAGGATGATAATGAATACGAAAGTCTATAATATTATTTTAGACCAATAAAATACAATAAAAAACTTGAATAACTTTTTGGAAAATATTTCCTACCAAATTTTTTTCTTAGGTTGAACTGAAGGATGTAAAGTTTCCACTACTCATGGTATATGATAATCAAAATTCCATAAATAAATTGAATAACAGAATTTTTCTTGCTAAATATAAGAACCCAAACATAAAATACCACTTTATTAAATATTTAATGGAGGGAGTTGTTTTGAAGCTAGAGTTTGTTTAAAACAAAGAGTAAATAGAATATGTTCTCACTAAGCCATTAACAAAGAACTCATTTTAGAAATTGAGGTTGGTAATGGGAGTTCAACCATAATCCATTTAAAGAAAAAGTATGGTGATTTTACCCTCTCTTTTTATATTTTTATTTTTAATCAACGGGGTGTAGAATGGAATAAATTAAAAGAATATATCTTCATTATAAGGGAGAATATAATTAGGGTGATTTATTTAAAGGGTAAAGTTATGAAATCAGTATGTGTTTGTGGGTTTGTTGATGATGTATGTGAACTATTAAAATGTTTTCTATTAATAACATGTGAATAAATATTTTTTCAGAAAATACAGTAATATTTTTGACTAACAAAGATTATATAAAATGATAATTTAGAAAAAAGATGTTGTATGTGAATGTTGGTCACACTAAAAGAATGATTTTTAATTACTAATCATATTTCTCATCTTCTACACAAAATTATCACATATATAATTAAAATTATTTTATAATGATTAATTTCTTGGATAAAAGGGTTGTATATGATCAACAGTCAAAAAGAAATTATGTGATTTTGATGGATGGTTGGTTGAAACAAAAAAAATGAGGAGAGTGTTACGACCATGCTGAATGACATTGTTAAAAAAAGTATCAACGTTTTTTTGTATATTTGAGGAAGATGAATCCCTAAAAATTAATGTGATTTTTATAAATGGGTATATTTTGGGAGTAAAATGGAAGTGAATATGGTTTTTGAATCTTATGATATATTTTTTCAACATTGAGGTGATCATTCTATTTATCATGTTCAATCTCAATTTATTTAAGTTGTATTGGTTTTGGTGAAGGATTTGTTTTATTATAAGAGAATGGAAGGTTGTTGGATTTTGGAGATAATATATTACTACTATTGAATCCATATTTTAATGGATAATTTAGCATATAAATTCATAATGGGTAACATTAAAATTCATTAGAATAAGAGTAACTCACAATACAACCTAAGTGTTTAAACCATGATTAGAGTATAAATATGATAATGTTTTAAAATTATTATTAATTTAATAAAATCAAATTTTAATGAAGATAATTTGAGTGATTTATGATCTTATTGATTGATGGTTATATAGATTCATGTTGTATAGGTGTATATCACACAACAATGCCCTTATATTTCATGTTCAAGTGCAATAAGTATAAGGAGTTTGTCTCATGAAGGTGGTGAAGAAACCATAACCAATCATGTGTATCTATAGATAGGGAGTTTGTAAGAATAATGTGGAGTTTTGGATTTATATTTTTCTAGGAAGTAAGATATCACACCACAATGGGTCTTGTTCCTCACATAGAGTTTCATTGGGAGCTCACAATGTGATTTTGGATTCCTGTTATGTGTGCAAAAGGTTACTCAAATATCATGAAAGATTATACAAAGCTTAACATAGTTACAAACATAAAAAAGGAATAATGATCACATACATAATTTTTAAATATGTAGTATGTTAATTTTAGTTCATGATATATAGAGTGTGAATTCATTGTGATACTCGGTATATAAATCCATCTTGTGGAAGGTTGTATAATAAGGAAGATCAATTTGTGATGGATTTTTTTTCAAAAATAGTACATGATTCATAAAGAAGGATTGATGATTCAATATGTAATTAGAACACATTACTAGATACATGTAATGTGATATATTGACTCCATGTTTTTATGGTACCATAAGAAGGATAAGATAACAATTATTTTCAGACATACAAGAGTTAAGAATTAGATTATTGTTTCTTATAAATACATGCACCCCATATTTAGAAAATATTTAGAGTGGGGTAGTATAATCCAATTTTTTTGATAATATGTAACACTCTCTATATTCACAGGAGTACTTTAATGTGACATCCAATCCTATTTATACAATCAAGAAAAATAAGTATATACATGAATAGTCTACATTAAGAATTTTTAAAAAGGGTATACAAACATGAGGATACATAGAGAAATGTTAAATGAGGTGCATGTGTATGAGAACATATTATGAAAATGAAGAGTGAAGTATTATATACAGATAGTTACATGAAGAATAATTATTTTTTTGGATAAGAAGTTGAAATAACTAATATAATAATGACTATAATTTTTTGAAATTTGAAAATAGCAATAAAGACTAGTATAAAACATCAGTGTGGTCATATTTCATGCATTTATGTTCTTGAATAAGTTAAGGAAATTAGAAGTCAAAGAACTCGAACATACATTCCAATTCCATCTATACATGTCCTATATTAGTTTTATACAATAGTTTGCATGGATGTGCGATAGGAATAAAAAATACATTGTTTTAAAAGATATTATTTCAAAGATCTAATAAAATGACATTTTAAGAACTATTTAGTGTCGAAATAAATAAACCATATCCTTTTTGAGATATATCTCACATGGGAAGAAGATAGTATAAATAAATTTTCAATTGGGTAATATAGATAATATTTGGGATGTGGACGTAGAACTGCCCTATTTGATTTAAAATTGATAATAAAATTAAAACGGATAATCCTTTCCTCGAGAATGACAAAAAACAATAGAGAAGTGGTCACCCACCATGGGGGAGAACACTATAAAAATACCATGTGATTTGATTTATGTACATTATATCTGGCATGTGGTGTGAATGTTTTTATGAATAGGAAAGATCCATTCATCCTAATAGATGCAGAGTCTCAAATATAAAAAGGGGTAACAATCAAATGGAAATCAATTTATTAAAACCTATGTACATTGATTCACACTCTCTCACTATTCCTATATAATCAATTAAATATATAAATTTCAATCAAAGAATAAGCTATGACATCTAGTTTTATATAATTTACTATCCCAGTGGTTTCTATTACAAAAATATGAAGCATATATTTTATTTTTTAGAGTATTCATAATTACCTTAGATGAAAAATTTAGTATTCATATTTATCAGTTCCATCTTATGTGTTTTAGATAAAACCATAAAAATATATATATGAAATAGTCAAAAAAGAATAAATATGATGCACCACTAATTATATGTTGTAAAAAATGTCATAATATATATTAAATATATTGTTGATGATCCTTATGAAGGATCAAGTTCATGTTCAAGTTGTGAAGAGTATAAAGAGTTGATACATGACGAATCAATTAATTTTTTTACATTGAAATTGATAGATATCTTAAAATGGCCACATTTTATCTTTTCACTTTTTTACTTTCATATATCAAGATTATATGGGTTGAAAAATCATAGCTTGAGTTGGAAGTTGATGTTATGGAAGAAGCATTGGACAAATGTATACAATAATGAAATATTCACTAATCCTGTAGAATATAGGGAATAATTTTTATCAATATGAAATGTAAAGTTTTATTCTAATTTAAGAATAACTAAAAATATATGTAAGGCTGCTCTAAGTATCCCATTCTCCTAAGGATCCATGTACTGAAGGAATGGATTCCTCCGTCCCTCCCCCACCTGAAAGGGGAGGGGATGCTCTAGGGAAGACCAACCTCCTCATTTATCTCTTCTCATTGACCCTCCAAATAATTCTCTCTTCCCCACCATTAGTCTCAACCCCAAGGTTCAGTATTTTGATCATGAATTCCCCAAGATACAAATCTCAACTTGGGAATTAACATAAGATTCTAATATTTATAGACTCTCCTTGGTAGATATATTAGGCCAGAACCCCCCCCCCCCCCCCTTAGTTGATGCTTTCGACCATTTTATCAATGATTCATGGAATCTGCAACATCACACTACTTTAGGGATTCTGGATGACTATAATTTTATCATTCAATTTGTGAAAATAGTAGATCATATCAATGCTTGAACTATAATCAGGTGGTACTTCAATGGTGTTTGGTTATTTCAATTCTAATGAACCTTTTACTTCCAATGGAGATGAGATCTTCCAAATTCTCCAATATGGGTGTGTCTTCTATTCCTTCCACTTCCTTTTTAGGATCCCACTATACATAAGATGCATGGAAATTTTTTTGGGAGATTTCTATGTTTTGATATTAGATAAATATCCCTTTTTCATACAATTTCTCATTATATTTGTGTTTAAATTTATGTGTCAAATCCTTTGGGTGATTTTGTTTGTATTGAGACTATGAAAGAATATCGGATGAAATAGATGATGAGTTTTGAGTACTGAATAGAATTATGTTTATCTCAAAATCATCTGGGTCATTTTAAATGGGGTTGTATGAATGATTTACCTAAATAAGGCCTTGATTATTCTGATTTAGATCATGAGGGTCATGATTCTAAGAGGAATATAGCGGCTTCCCTATGATAAAATAGTGTTTATCCAAACACTGTTAGAGATGCAATTAATTCCTCAACTCCAGTTGCAGTACACCAGTTATCTATAGTAGTGACCTCTTTAGGCCTTGTTTCTAATCAAGTTGTTATAAATGATATAGGATAGGTTGATGAGATCCAGAAATAAGTTGGAGTGGAGTGTCTTCATACAAATGTTTTTAATATTTTCAATTGATAGAGAATGGATTTGGATGTTAACATTTTTGCAGTTCTAGTCTAGTCCAAACTATAGAGGTTAGAAGGGGTGTCTACCCCTAGATTAGTGAACCCCAATAAAATTATTTTTAATTATTAAAACTATAAAGAAGTTTTTAATATAAGAAATAGAGATATAAATTATATGGATTTTTAGGTAGCTACTAGGGGTACTTCGGCTATCATGGCCCAGGGGAATGAGGTGGCCTGAGTGATTTTATTGAGTATGTTGATTCCTAGAAAATCTCCATTCTATATTACACTATATAACTACTTTTGAGTCCTAGAGGCTGAATGATTGGTTAAAAAAAGTTGGAACTAGATGATTTGGTCACCCAAACGCTATTTTCAAAGGATGATAATGAGATTTCTAGTGAAATATATATTGACTATGTGGAGGGAACAAGAATTATTGGTCTTCATAGTTGAAGGAAGATTAAGGGATGAAAGGGGAAATGAGATTTGGGGGTACATATTATGGTTAAAGGAAAGAAAACTAATTGGAAGAAAGAGTAATCCTAGATTCCTAAGTCAATGGAAACAAGATCAACTAGTATAGTGAAGGAAATGGAATGTGAATGAAGATTTCAGGACCAGGGATTTAAGAGGGGTTCAAATCTAAGAATTAGAAAGATAAAGGACAAGTGTGGATTTTATAAGGATCAAGGGTATGGTGTGTAGCATGAATGGATGATGGGGAAAAAGAGAAATAATTTGTGATAATTCTCTATTTTAAGGAATAAATATAGGAAGGGGTATTCCAAATCAATTATTTAAAAGAGTATTTGAATATTATATTAGAAATATAGGTTCAAATTAATGTTAATAAAGACCCAAACGTCCTAGATCAACCAACAAGATCAAATTTTGGAATTTGGATTCAATGAAAGTTTGATAAACATAGAGGAATACATCCAGACATAGGACATGATGGCCAATACTTTTTAAGATTTAATCAATTATGATCCAAATAAAAAGGTTGAATAAGTTCAATAGGGGATATATCAGATAATAAATAATTATAATATTAATCTTAATTTTAAAAATTTTGTGATTTTCTACTAGGTTTTCTGATCCGTGGCACTGGACTAATTATTTTTACCACTTTATCCTTAAAATTTATTTTTAAGCATAAAATTCAATTAGTCAGTTAGAATAACTACAAGTTATTGTTTATGAATAATTTTTCTATTATAAATTTCTTTCCTAAATTATCTATATACCATAATAAAATCATAAATTTATAGTTTATGTCTAGATTTATAAGTTTAAAATAAAGTAAAAAAGAGTAAAGGGTCATGAAAAATCTTTATAAGACAAGTCTAAGATGTGTGAAATTCATATTCATAAAATTAATAGTTAATGTAAAGATAAATTTGTATTATTTGAGGTTGAGAAAATTTCCCCCAATATAAAGTGTCTTGAATTAGAATTCAAATTAAAAAAATTGAATTGGATACAAGTTAAGAAATCCCAAACTTCTTAGAAAATAATAAAAATAACCAACAATGTTACTAAATAGAGTATTAAATATAAAATGACTCAATCTTGAGGAATTAAAAGCTTCATACTATCTAAATTTAAATACTCTATAATTTCATAAAAAATTATACCTTTTTAAAGATGTATCTCTTCGAACTAATTCTATTTCATCTTTTCATGCAAGTTTCACATTATGATATAGAAAACACGGGTAATGAAAAATATAGATAAATTCATCACATAATCAGATTATGTAAATCATATCATGAATTCATGATTCCAAAATTAATCTTAAAAGAATAGTTGTGATGTTCAAAAACAACAAGGTGTTAAATATGGCCAAAATGTTTCATAAGAGAAGAAATCAATATTTTATAGCTATTATTTATATTGTGGAAGGGTTGGTAACAAGGCCACTGATTTTAGGTATAATGTGTTAATCATTATAAATAATATAAGGACTATATCAAGGTAAAATAGATATATATAGAATATAAACTAAGTAAAATAGAATAAAATTACATATAATAAAGTAAATCTATCCATGAAAAAACAATTTGAGTTTCTTAAAGTATAATATGACTATTGTAATAGAAATGGTCACATATATAAAATTTTCCACTATTTAACAACCAAAATTATTTCAAATGATGACATGAATAGAAGATCAAAAGATATGTATAAGAAACAATTAAAATTAGATAAGTTTTCTTTGGGTATAAGATAGTGAAAACTACGATAAAGGTTACACCTAGGAGGAATATTAAAAAAATGTCAAACAAAATAGTGGGGTTTTAAACCATGTTTCCATAACATTAACTATTAAAAATATCCCATATTAATTAATTTTTATTGAATAAAAGTAATAAAAATATAAATATCAATCCGATATATGAATAAGAGGACTAGTTTGGTGAAAAATATTCAAGATAAATAACTTGGTTTTCAGGACAGGATGTCTAAATGAGATAACCCAAATTATACTGAAGTTTTTTCTGTATGTTAATAAATTTCTAGTCACAAATCTATCAAATTAATTTCATTATTTCATATATAATCATAATTATTGAATAATAAAATGAATTCACTAGTGAATTTTTACGCTAAAAAGTCTCTTGTGAAGAAGACATCCATATATAAAAAGATGGATTCCCATGTTTCAATATAATCCTTAAGCATATGACCAACATATTTTTAAAATAATATTAATTAAAATAATTCATTGAATAATTAATGTGACTTTTTAAGATATATAGAGGTGCCTATTAAATCTAAGGATAAAATTGAAAAAAAAGAAGAACATGATACCTAAGGAGATTAGTGTTTTAAAAATCAAGGATGGAAGCGTGAGTATTTATCATAAATTTGGGTAAAATTGATGTGAGTCTCAAGTCTAAGAAGAAAAATTATTCCATGTTTCTATAAATAAGAAAAAAATGAGAAACGACCTTATTACCATGTATTTATTTTGTTATATTCTATATATAGTGAATTTATGGCGAGGAAAGAATTCATCGGGAGTCCTAAAGAATTGAATGATTTAAAAATTATATAGAATCCCTGAGGATATTCATCATTAATTATTTCAATTGTACTGGTATCATGAGTCCTCTCAAAAACACTTCAATTAGTATAAAAAATATTCTTAGAGTTCATTTTTGAAAAAAAGTCAACAATGATAATTTCTATTGAAGAGAATCCCTTGATAGGAATATAAGACTGTGAAAAATATATTAGAGTTTTATTATCTAAAGATAAATTTAAATTTTTAACATCACATAAAAGTAGGTGAATAATGTCTATCCCTCTAGGGGTGGAGTTTGAAAATCATAATATTTTTATATCTTAATCGGTATCTCGTGAATACATGATGTTATGGTAGAAGAATATATCTGGTAATTTTGGATGTGAAAAATCTATAAAATGAATCTTTTCACTGGATAGATATGTTGACTACATTCTATTATGTATATTAGAAAAATTAATTATGAAATATAAATAGAGAAATTGATAATTTTATGTCAGGATAAAGGTAAATTGAAAGGGAATAAACCTTCTTTGGTTGGATTTTTTTAATATTATTATTGATATTAATGAAGAATATTTGTTTAAACCCCCCCTAAATAATGTTTTTAATATTAGTATCACATATTGTAATGTAAATGGATTATAATTTTTTCTATATTAGCCACTCTTGTTTTCTTCATCGATCATTTCTCATATAGATGTAGAGTTTATCAATATATGTGTCATTTCTATGTAAAATGTAATCTAATCCTTCTCTAAAGAAAACAAACATGTGCTTATCTTAAGTGTAATATTTTAATAAAGGATAATAACATAGATAAAAAATATATAAAGGAGATAAGATTTTTTTTTGTGGATGAAGGGGTTAATCAAAACCACCCTTACCATTACACATTTTAATTTATTGTGATTAAGGGAGAGAGAATGTAAATTATTTAAGACATATTGACATCAATCTATGTCATAATTATGTAGTAGTTAAAATTATTAACAATAAATAAAAATAATAGATTAAATAATCTAATGTATTATGTTGGTTGTATGTGTTTTTAATATGTATGAAGTGTTTTAATTTGAAGTGTTAAATACATTATAACCTATATGAAAATCTATCATTAGTTGGAAAATGGCTTTAATGTTAAAGTGAATCTTCTTTTTTAGGTATAATAATTTTAAATCTATCAATCATAGAGTTTGTATTAAGGTAAATGTCATGAACTAATGAAACTTCTTAGAAGTATATTGTTGAAATAGTGATAAACATGAAGTTTAGTAGGTGGATAAATTTGAGATTGATGAAATAAATATTAAATTAGAGAGATAGTGGAATACTTTTTAATTACTCAAAGAGGAGTGATTAAATGTTATAAGAGACTTTGAATTATATTCAAATGATTTATAGTTATTTTGAAAATATCAAAGGTCACTAAATGTCATTTTATGTTGATCAGAAATTGAACATGAGTTTAAGTTTATTAATGAAGATATTCAATAGGGATTATAATTATAAAAGGAACTTTATATTTAAAAGTTAAAAACAATTTCAAATTATGTCCATCCTTATGATAAATATTGACTTCTACCATTATCATTTATATGTGAAATCTCAACCACAACCAATCCAAAACAGTTATAGAGAAATATTATTGATCTATTATAGGATTGGAACTAGTAGAAATAATGTAAGGTTAATGAAAGGGAAAAGAACCACTATATGGGGTGACATAATGAAAATGCATGTATAGAAGGGTGAATCCAAAAAAGTTCAATAATCCCCCTAGGAGCATTGACTTCTATAAAAGATACCTCATGTGAAGTGATTTCCGATGTGGGACTATCCCTATATGAGGTACTATTTAAATTTTAATCATGTGTTGGTTTCTGGATGATATGATGCCAAAAAATGTAATCTTCTCTACCATGTAGGGTGTGTGCCTCATATAGGTTTTTCATGTAGAGCTCACAATGTTCTTTTGTTTTCATGTAAAACTTTCTGTAGGTGACTCAACTACCATATAATAATATAAAAAGGTCATTTTAGTAAAGAAAAAATGAAAAAGGAAAGATTTTATAATACTTAATTCATATATATGAAATATTTTAATGTTAGTACACACTAGATAAACCACAAAGAATTTATGTGATGCTTAGTAAAAGTGGATAGGTTGTGAACGTTTTTATGTAGAGGAAGAATAGTTTTCAATGGTTTTTTTTGAAAATAGTATGTGATTCCCAAAAGAGGTTTGAGGATCCACTAAGAGATGAGCAGAAAATACCCAATTCATTTTATACAAATAACAGACACCATGTTATTAGTCATAACATGAGAATTATTGGGTAAGCATGAATCACATATACTCTATTATTTAAGCATTGGATTATTATTTCCTATAAATACCCAACCCTTTTATTAGTAAATGTAGAGAGTGGGGTGTTATCTAACATAATTTTTTTGAACATATAACTCTCTCTATATACATGATTGTACCCCTATATGATAACCACTACAGTGTATAAGTTATGTGTGAAAAATATCATGCTTGAATCAGCTACACAAAAGTGTATATAGAAGAATAAGTGAACTTCAGGTTATGTAAAGCATTGGTTTACGAAGAAATCACATGTCAAGTTCATGCATGTAAGAATATCTTATTTGAATGAAGATGAGGGTATTGCGTACTATGTAATACATTATAAATTATTTAAATAATTTTCTCAGAGAAATAAACATGAATTAGTTTCACAAAGTATACAATGATTCCCTAGAAGTTACTAAATATGCTAAATAGTGAAAAAGACTATCATAATACATTTGGGTGGTTGTATTTAATGCATTGATGTTCTTAATGAAGTTTAGAACAATATAATTCAATGAAATAGAAGTCACAATCCAATTCCAACTATATTATCACTATATATGGTTTAAATTTTAGGCCACTTAGAAGGCTTGTAATATTTAAAAACTACAATTTTTGATTATTCATTGAGATGAATTTGATGTTACTGTAATGACTAATATCTTCATAGATTGAGAAAATTAGGATAAATTTGATATTTTTTTCTATGAGTTTTTTTGGGGAAAATAGTAATTTCTACCATGAGATTATCAAATATGATTTTTTAACCCCTTAGTTTTTCACAGAATAGGGTGTTTACCATTGGACATGATTTTTTGAGAATCTACGCCATTCAAATTTTTATAGAGTATTTAATATTTCATTTCTAAAATAATAATTTATTTAATCCATTTTAATTATGATAAAATTTGAATGAAGAATCATATTATAATTATAAATCGGTGGTTGATTCAGGAATGGGGGTTTGGCCTAGGTGAGGAATAAACTCTCTGTGGGTGTTCGGGATGAACCCAAGCCCCTATTCTTTTATATTCTTTTTTTCCTTTTTTACTCCTCTCCCTTTTATTCTCATGTAACCCCCCTAGAGACCATGTATTAATATCAACTAAGGTAAAAGATATTTGTAAGGATAGGGATATCATGATGATAGCTGATTGAGAGATTAATCGAGGTGTAAGGGACATGTGGTGAAAATTCAAGAAATAATCTATGAAATTTTATCCCCATGTTAGGATATATTTATGTTTTAAACACAAATCTCCATATAATAATTTTTTTTAATTTTAAATCCCTTTTATGATTTATGGGGACATATTTGGGTTAATATGTGGGTTTTTGGGATAAATGAGAGTTTCATGAGGATTGTAGGGGTTTCCAATTATAAAAAAATATTGCAGTACAAGTGGCTTTAAGAACACACACCATGTGTTCTTCCTTTTTAGGGAAGATGTGAATTTTTGGATCATATTCCATGTAGCCTATATAAACATCATGTGGTTCAAGTATACCGCATGTAGTAGGACAGGTCCATGTGGTCATGTACTTTTCCATACATCCCATATAAGGGGGACATGGCTGTGTAATACTAAAAATCAAGAACCTATGTGTTCCATGGACATATTTAACTACATAGATAGACCCCAAGTATGTGCTGGCCATGTAGTAGAACATGGACCAACCCCAGGTGTACCCAGGGTGGGTAGAAGTACATGATCAGGGTATTTAATTTAATTCACACATCATGAACTCAATGTACACATCATATCCTACTCCTTTGTTAACTATTTGAGGGTTTTGGTTGATTTTGTGCCACATATATAGAATTGGACACAATGTAAGTTCATTCTAAGAAATATTTTCATAGATTATGATGGTTGAATACTTTTTGTATTTTTAGGTCTCATTGATGGTTTTTTTGGGTGAGCTTTGGAATGTGGATTTCATAAAGGTTTTATTTTATAATCCTTCTATGGGTTGGGTTTTATAATGTGAGGCATGAGTTAGAGATCAGCCTATTTTGAGTGTGCCAAGGAAATATTTTTTGATGAAATTTATAGATATTTAAAAAATATGGATCCAATGTTGTTTTAGATAGAGTATATTTATCCCAATTTCTTGAGTTTTGAGTAGTCAAGGTTCTAACCCAATTTATTATGGTTTTATATATCTTGATTGAGAATAATATCAGTTGAATATTTCATTCTTGGTTGACATAATTGGATGACAGTTACTGAATGATGTCATTGAGATGATGTGGATATTATTTCGAGGGACACTCAAGGATTCCCTTGTGGGATGGTTTCTAATAACATTATCTATGGATGTCATAGTCAGTTTTTGAGAATTCCCTTGTACCAAGGAGTGGATTTTGGATTCCATTATGGGAGAGGTAATACACATGGATGGGTTGTATTTTGGAGAGGTTGATAGAGATTTTCTAGATATGGGATTTTTTCAAAGGTTAATATTTTTTCTAGGACCCACCTGTATGGATTACTACTCTTGAGGTGGACATAGAGACCATTGGGAACACAATTAAAAGAATTATAGTTCTCCTGGGTTACTCTGAGGGTGAACTATTGATCAAATATTAGTTGGAGGTCATTGAGGGATGCTAGGAGATAATTTCTCATGATAGGATTAAACCATGGTTTGGATGATATAGAGGAATACCTTAAAGGGTGTCTCATTCTTGATATGGAAAATTATCTATTTGAGTTTTACATTTCAGGGAGAGGTCCAAGGTCTTTGGTGTTTCATGGGATCCCCTAGTAGTATTCCCCCTTATGATGCAACCCTAAGGATTTTTGTGAGTCCTGAGTTTTGTACAACCCTTTAAAGGGTTAGTGAGAGATCATGGTGTCTATTTTATAGATGTTAAGACACATGGGTCCTTCAGAGACCCATTCCTTTATAGAAAATATTTTATCAACTTTTTTAGTTCTATAATTTGAATCATGGGTTTGAGATTTGATAAACCCTTGCATTATGGCCTATTCAAGGATGGGTTGTGGTAATTATACTTAGGGAGAATGTGATTGGAGACTTTTGGGATATCATGGGACCATTATTGGGTCTTGATTTGGATATTGAGATCTACTATTTTTATTTTTTTAGTTATTAGATATGTTTAGGGAGATAATTTACATTCTATATGAGTGCAACCCTCTAGTTGGGAGTTATGAGGTGGATAGTGGAATGATCTCATGAATGTTGAGTGCTCATTGTTTCTTGTATGGTATCCCAGAGATAATGTCTCTTTCAATCCCATGGATGGAGGGACACCTTTGGTGGTTTTTATTGATAGTCCCTCATTTAGAGCATGATTTTTTCTTAAGGAATTTCCTGATAGAA
The DNA here is from genome assembly GCA_963277665.1 of Viscum album. Taxonomy (NCBI): domain Eukaryota; kingdom Viridiplantae; phylum Streptophyta; class Magnoliopsida; order Santalales; family Viscaceae; genus Viscum; species Viscum album. The sequence goes on along the minus strand of OY728158.1, from coordinate 570,078,690 downwards.
CAGTTTCTATAGGGCATAACGTAGAGTCGTATATCAATTTATGATTTTTCCCATTGGAGTATCAAATCTTGATAGTTGTGTGTTGTGGTTATGGACTCAGAGGAAGAGATCCTAGGGTCTTAAACTCATTCCTTTCTCATTTTAGATATCTTGAAGCTCTTATGAGGATCTATAGGACATACTTAATGTTGTTTGGAGGGTTGATACATGTGTTACAGATCCTCTGGTGTGGGCCAGATCGAGGGTAGGTTTACCTCAAGTGTTAGACTAGAAACAACATTTGGCTATTTTTTATCCCACTTTATTATTTTTGTACTTATATTATTTTAGATGTTATTAGTATTCTAATTGTTTGGGAAAATTACATGTAAATAAACTATATATGACATTAGATTATAGGTTCACCATTATGAGGGGCCTATTGAGATTTATTTCTCACTCCATGTACATGAACCTTGGTGTGCATACAAACTATATATCAACATTCAGGTTCGAGAATTGATAGAAAATGGGATCATATAAAGGACAAGTGTTTCTTAATCAAGAATACCTGGTCATAATTTGTTTTGGTATTATATTGGTTCCACTCGAGAGTTTGGGAGACAGAGTATGTGGTACGAGTAATAGTTAACAGAGGTGCCATATAATTTTTTAGGTTTTGTTTATTTTTCACATATAGTCATCCTAGTGGGATATCATTTAATTTTTTACCATTCTTATGAGTCTGTAAGAATATGTACCACATTAAATTTATTAAATAATTCTATTGTTTTAGTTTATTTATTATGTATACTAAGTTATTTACTGATGTGTATGAGTATTGTTTATTTTTTCCACTTTTTATACTTTAATTCATGGGAATAGTCTCCCTAATGTATGGATTAGTCCCTCACCACTATTTGGTAGCCTTTGATTTATGGGGAAGCATGCTTGTGGATTTGTTGAGAGATATATTAAGTGAGGTTTGGTCAACCTGGGCTGGTTCACTACAATTATAACTTTCAAATACTCCTATGAATAATAGGATGACTTTCATAAAGTGTTTTGGTTACATCAAATGTATTATGAAGTACAAGAGTTGTGGAATAGTGATATTTAGGTAATTCATATACATCCAAAGCAAAAAAATATCTTTTTAGTATTTCTGAGAAAATGAACATTAAATAACTAGTGGGAGCTAGTAAAAAAATAAAGTTTTTTGGTGATAGCTCATACTGATGTGAGGCAGTATAATGAAATATTCACCTTTATAATATTTGGAATACATGATACAATAGTTTAGATAAATCCATACCAACATGTAATTTATTAAAAAATTAAAATATAAAATACCTGTTTCAGTATTGACCCGAACAAATAAAGTGTGTATTCAACCACTATAGGGGAGAACATTATAAAAATACCATTTTTTCCATCATTTACATTATATATATCAATTTTTGTGAATTGGTTTTTGAAAAATAAAAATTCATTCATCATAATATGTTGAGAGGTTTTAATGTACAAAAGAGGTAAAAAGTAAATGAAAATAATTTTTCAACACATGTATAAATTTATTCACCATCATTACTTATCCAGTCTGACCCACAAGGAATCCCAATATCAATCAAGGATCATAACTGAGCATAAGATGAACTTGTTAGTATTAGAGAATAATGATGTTATATGAATAAAATGGTAATAAATAATAATCAATGAAAAATATAACTGGAACATTAATATATAGTAAGGATTTTGGTATAACTTTCCAATATAGTATAATAATATAGAAACATGAGGAAATAATCGTAATCTGTGAAACACTATAATGGATTAGAACCAAAAAATGCATCGAAAATCAATTACTATGAAAAGGTTCATTTACAAGACCATCATTACATAATGGATTGGATTCACTCCTCATTCACTTAATCATCATTGATTAGGTTAAATACCTATCCTCATAGATCTAATTGTTTGGGTTCACACCCTTATCAGATATATATCATCTCATTAAATATAAACCTTTACCTAATTAATTTTATCGCTACATAATTTTTGTACCACCAATTATATAATGATAATCCATATATACGTGTGACACATGATCATGATAAATTTTATAATTCAATAATAGAAAACATAAACTATGAGAAATAAATGTGTTTCTTGAAAATTAAAACAAGTTAAAAATAATTCATCCATAAAATAATATTAAATGATTCCATTAAAAAATATCTCTATTGGAGTGTGATAATCATTGAAGGATATTGACATAAATGAGAAAGACTTTAGATGTGTCTTATAAAATCATTTAGTGAATTATAAAAATCATTTTTTATATATTGATAAATGATTTTAATGGTTTTAATTTTTTTGGACAATCATCAACAATTGACAAGGAATATGTATGTTGAGAACCAAAGAAAATTGTGGGTGAAAATAACCACACTGTATACCTAATGGAGGAGTGATAAAAATATATCTATCACACATTTTTCAAAAAAATTCAAACCCAATGAGATAAAATGTAGAAATTTAATGAGGTATAATTAAGTATAGAAAATATATCCATTACCAAAAATAGAAAACATAAATATGGAATAAATAAGATCCAATTACAAGTAAAAGGTAAAAGAAATTCCCTTTATGAATGTCATTATAAGTGAATTAGAAATTAATGATAGTGAAAATGGTAAGAAGACATGAAAACCCAAAAAAGGCCCATAGGGGAAGAAATTTTTTAGATTCTTTGGAAAATAATAATTTTTTTACCAATAAAATTTTCATAATCTATAATTTCATGTTAGAAGAATGATTGAGAGAGAAACTCTCACCTTTACTCCTGAATACCACTATAATGCTTTATCCTTTTGTATAGTAAATATATCCATCTTAAGAAACTATTTCAATACATTATTCACATATATTTCCATTTATACTGTTAATTTATAATAAATTAATATGCATTTATTTTTTAGTTATTGTTTATTTTCATCATGAGATGTAAGTAATTTTGATTGTTTTGTATAAGTTTCATAATAGGGATGTCAATCTTCATTTTTCTATAAAAAGTTCATCATTAAAAAATTATCTAAGGTAGTGTAATAATTGTTTTTAACTGACTAATGTATTCTATTGTTCATTTTATGGAAGGTTTGGTTATTCCTTATGGGTTTGAATTCATGACAAGCATGTTTTAGGTAATTTACTAGTATCCACAAGTTACTTTATAATGACCATTGATTTTTTTCAAACTTATAGAACCATATTCATAACATAAATTAAAATTTAATATCAAAAAATTTATTTTATTAATTTCTTAATACTGATTCATGTTGGAATTAATGATGTTTTTATATCATCATTCATCTAGGTGGTTGAACCAATCCGAATAAAAACATTCTATACTATTGAATGAGTAAGATTATAGATTTATATTATATTAATATGATTTTTATAGAAGCATAATGATGTTAATAGAATATAATTATATTATTGAATGTTTTTTATAAGGAGTTGATATGATAAGGTAATTGAAAAATATAAAGAAGTTTGTGATACTTACATTGATGAATTTAGTCCTTCTAAAAATGGGTTTATTCATAAAGAAGGGTTTAGGAAGCCTTTTTGAGAAAAAAAGCTAAAAAATGTAAGAAGAATTTAAAATTAGGTCTTTGGGTAGGTATTCAAGTGAAAATTGAATGAGAAATTTGGGTTGAAGTGGGTAGAGGAGTTGTCCTTTATAAGTGGTTTTAGTGGTATTCTAGTAAATAGTCATTCTTTAAAGTGTAAGGAACATAAATGTTTAAGGAATATATATCTAAATTATAAAATATTGATTATGGGCTATGAATACCCTCAAATACACAATATATATACAATTTTATACATATTCAAGGCATTCACCCATTAATTTAACCTATTTACCTTATTTTCCATTATCGTGGTAGCTCATATGTAACCGTAGTAATTTATTTTTTCTTAAAAATGAAATTGACCCTCTTTCATGATTCCAATTATCTGATTCCAAAAATACAATCCATATTATTAATTTGAAATAATAAAAGTGATTAAAATTAATATACATGAAAAATAAGAAATATTTTTTTTATAAAACAATATTTTAACCATAAAAGTACTTACATTTTATTCCTTAACTAGTAAAAATAATTAGATGGTACTTAAGTTTATTATTTGTACGTATATAATAAATTTAATTAAATTTAATTATCTAAATATGATAAATTTACCTTTAAAATAAAATCCATATAATATATCATTAAATCTATGTTTCCAAATATTTTTTTTCATTGATAATGAATATTCAATTTTTTTTATTTATATCTATTTAATTATTTATTAGATTTTATTTACTTATTTAACCAACAATTCATTGAATTTTTTTCAAACTATTTAATTAAATAATTATTTAAATTTATAAATTTAAATTAAAATTAAATTTTACCAGAAACCAATTTCATTAATTATTTTTCAATAATGATTTAATATTTTTTTATTCCAAAATTATTTATTTTTTGGTAATTACATGTAAAATATTTTATGGGTTACACATTATTTACTTATAACTAAAAAATACCCAATATACCTACTGAATACATGTATACATAATGACTACATATCTAACAACCATATATTCATTGACGATACATCCAAAAAACATATATCTAACTTCAATATATATAACAATAATTTTAAATTTTTATTTATAACCCCACTTTCTTTATTAAAATTAGTTCATCTTGTTAATTTATTTATATCTCAAAATATATATTACATTTATAATGTTTTAACTTCTTTTTACAGTTATCATTGAGAGTATGACATTCGAGGAAAACCATGTGGATGATTATTTCATGTTAATGATTTCTATATACATCTAGTTTTATTCCAATTGCAATTTTTATAAAATATATTTCATATTGACTTCACATAGGGTATTTATTTTTATCATTTATTTTTATATTTCAAATTAATAAAACAATGACTTTTCTCATATTAGTTTTATTTTTCATATTAAATAATATAATACATATATTCTAGTAATAAAAATATGGGGTTTTATATTCTACACCCTTAAAAACAATTTCACCCTCAAAATTTCATTTTTCATATCAAATGAGATAAGGGTTCTTCTTCCCCAATACATCTTTAGGTTCCCATATTTCTTCATTAAAAATGTGATTTTTCTATATAACTTTTACTTGGTTAGTGGTCTTATTTCATAGAACAATATCTCTATGATCCAGTAAATCTACCATTTTTTTCTTATAAGAGATATTGTATTCTAGTTATATGATATCTGTGTTTAAAATATGTCAGTAATTAGGCATGATATTAAATATAAGTTATATAAGAAACACATTATTGACTTTTGATAGGTTCAATAGACCCATAAAATGATAAGATATTATCCCAAATCAATGGAGGATTTCAATGGGTTTAATGTGACTATGGATAAAATTTCCTTTCATTTTGAATATCATAGCCCTTTCCCATAGTGATATTTGATGGAATACATTGTTTTTAAAATGATCCTCTAAATTCTTTTAATTATTATCAGTGTTTATCTTATATTGAATTCAATATTATTTTATATTATCTAATATTAATTAATTCCCAATAGATTTTGTTATCTTAAATCATCCCTCCATGTTCGGGTTCTGCACCTCTACCCAAATAGAGCCTCTTATGGTTTAATTTGAAAGCTACAATTGATAATTTTAATTTATGATAAATCTATAAAGATATTATGCTGATCTCAAAATTCTTTTGATTCCATTGAATATGATATTTACATATAATTGAATGATTAAATAGTACTTCTAGATTAACTATCGGTTAGAGTCTAATAATCTATGGTAAATATAATCCTTTCGACCAATGATTATTTAATAATTATTCCAAACGTCATTAAAAATATAAAATATCAGAAATATTCAATTAAAATTGGTATTCCATGAAACATTATAACATGGTTTATGTATATCATGAAAAGAAGAAGAATTGATAAATCTCATTGAATAATAGTGAAGTCTAAAGGCTTTATAAGGTGATCAATGAAAATCCAAATATAATTATAATATTTAGATGTCTTGAGAAGTTATATGGTTAAATACATGATGATGTTATCCCATTTTAATACATGTTTCAGTAACAATTTCATCATCCCTTTAGACTTATTTCATTATTCCTTAACATATTAGTAGATGTATATTTTTTATTTATACTATACAATTATCCTATTTATAATGTCCCACCATAATTTCTCTTTGATATCTCTATATATAATTGTTAATATATGATAGATTGATAAAAGTGATATTTGTTCAACATTTGATAACTCCATCAATTCTGGTATTTAAGGGACACATAGTCATTTATTCAAACTTATAATTCCAACTATATCAACTTCAGACTCTATAACATTATTTAGTCTATTTTATAGATCCACATATTCTTTTTATGAATCATAGACCTTAACATGGTTGGTTTCATGAGTAACCACTTTATACTGATATGATTTCTACCCTTATGTTATGATTTCCAAATCCATACTTTACAAATACACGAGTATTGGGATTGTTTCAATCACGATCATGGATAATTTAGCATGACCGTTTATACTAAAATAATCATTCAAATTTTTTTCCTACCATGATTTTCAATTTATCAAGTAGTCATAGTCCTTGATAATCTCTAACCATCTCCTTTAGTTCTTTTTCTACCCCTTCTATAAAAATATAGAATCTAAAATATTATGATCAGCATATATATAATATTTTTTTATGTGGAGACCCCAATCCCAGAAACTGGGAGGTGGTATCTACTTTATTACATTGGTATAAGATATATGGAATCCCAAAAAAAAGGACCAAATAGTTTATTATTCTTGGTAAACTAGTCACATACATTATTACTATATTATATTTGAAAACGGATATCACAATATATTTTTTTTCAAGAATAACATTATTCCCTCAATAATATCCTTGATCATCAATAATAATACACTTCATGGAATCTTGGTAAAGGAGACAAAATATGGGTGAGATAAAATTCTCATTGGGGGTTAATTACATTGAAATATATCATGAATAAATGAACCATAATCAATAAGAAATGAGCAACATGAAAAGGTAAATATCTAAACACACATGCCATTTAAATAAGTGACTAGCATATCAATAGAAAGGTAAATAACTAAAAAAAATTCAATTTAATCAAAAAAAATATTTTCATAACCGGATAAGTAATAATTAATATGAAATGTCAAATAAATTAAAACACATTCCATTTAAATAAATGGATAAGTCATAATAAATATTGAAAGGTAAATAGTAGAAACATGTGACAATTAATTAATAATTGAGAATGAAATGTATTCAGATATAATATCATTAGGATGACCTTATGGATAATAATAACTGAATTTTTAATAAAGGAAATATATAATTATTTTCTATCATGTATCCGGAACATGATAATTATACCTTCAAGATCATTCCAAAAGATAGTTTAAAACCGATAGGTTGAAACCCATTTAACTATGGTTATCCACCTAATTTTTTTAATGAGGCAACCAATGCATCAAGGTTCAATCAATAACTAGTCCCCACTCATTTTTTTCATGTCAAAATCATTCCTCATATACCAAATAATATATTTAATTAATAAATAATGTTCCTTATCATAAAATACCCATATTGAGTAAAGAAAACAGATTTATCAGTTTATCCCTAGATAAAAAAATAAGATTAAATGTAGAAATATTTATGAAGAAATGAAATATGGTTTAATAAATAAACATAACCATGATAAATAATATGGATATTTATAGGGAATTTAATTTTCATGAAAAAGTGAATAATTGAAGGGAAAGTTAAAGACTACAAAAATGAAGCAAGGAAGTGGATTTTAATACTTTAATTCATCATAAAACATCCCTATAAAGAATAAATATGGTATGAATAAAAAATATACCCATTGGAATTTGGATAAAGTTTTATTTTCATTGATGAATAGAAATACCGTAAAAAGATCATTAAAAAAATTATTAAGGAAAATATCATTTTCATTTTGAGAATCATATTTTAAAAATAGAGTTTCAAAAAAAATTTTGAAAATAATTTCCTTTAAAAATATCATTTGAAACATATAAAATAATATTTAAAACATTGTAGTGTTCATGCTGGTTAGAAATTTTGTTCAAGTTATATATGTTAAAACAAATATTCCTTTCACATTTTCAGTAAAAGACAAACATGAATTATTTTGAAAATGAAATTAATATTCCTATAATTTTTTTTAAATAGTAAAAACTAGTAAAAATATCTTTAGTAAATAATTTGGAAAAGGTTAATTAAATTTTTTAATTTTCTTAGAAAACATTGGTTTGGATGAAAACTGATTTCTGACATAAGAGAGAAATTATGTTGGGTTTTCTATTTTTTCAATTATAATAAGTAAAGAAGAAGGTAAAATATTAATATTATAGGAAAATATCATGAATAAGTATATTTAGAGAAAATTATATGGTTTTATTAGAAAATAATTAAATAATTCCCTTTAAATAATATTCAAGAATAAAAGATCTTATTGAGAATGAGATTTTGAAATAAACCCTTACAAATATGATAACATTGTACTATGAATTAGTAAATGAATATTTTATGTATATCATCTATAAATCCACATAAAACAATTTTAAATACAACATAATATAATTAAAAGTTATTACATCCATAATCATAGAATATCAAATATGATGATAGAGTAATATGACATAATAAAAAGAAATTGAGTTATAAAAATCTTTACTGCTTGGTAACTCTGAAGTAAAATTCCATTGGATGTGATAATTCAAATTGAAAATTAAAATACCATGAATTATTATCTAATAATTATATTACATTTCAAAGGGGTATTATAAACCTTGTATACAAAAAATATTGGCATGACATTATAATATTCCTCAGTGATGATAATTTGAGAAGTCCCTTACCTAAAGATTCTATTTAGATAAAAATGATTTAAAATCTTGTAGAGCTATTTTAAATGTTTTATTATCTTATAAAGAACCATATTAATATTTATAATATCATATATGATCGTTTTATAACACATTATCACCCATTCAGTAAATATCTTTCATTATTTTCATTGTTTTGGGTGTCAATTTCTTGTTTTTTCATGCGTATTTTGTATGAAAGACCAGGTTCCTGAGCATATTATATAGCTTCATCATCAAAAGAATAATAATCATAAAATAATTATAATATTCATATATAAATTTTAATCTTATGACCAATCATGAAATATGGTTTTGAGAATTCAAGTACGTTACGATCATAGAGACGGTAAGTCGTACATACGAATGAGTAAGGTTTGCATTTTTCAAAGATCATCATGGAAATGTGGAAGGTAATATGTTATCATTAAAAATGATCATAATATAAAAAATAATGTATAATTTATTGAAATATAATTATATATATTAACCATGTCATGTGCTGATGAAAGAAGAGTGGCATAGCTTCATTAGAGTGATAATCCACATATACACAAACAATGTTATCTTCATTAAGTGAGTGAAAAGGTAATAAATAAAATAATATATATATATTGATAATGACAAATATGTAATTAATATCATAATTATTTCATTTATATCACATATAATCATTAACATTATCCTTATCACTTTCCATGAAAAACATTAGTAAATGAGGAATCACATCGCTTCACGAGGCGATAATTAATAGTACACATGAACGATCTTATCATATACCCTATAAAATGGAAATTAATGAGGTATATATATATATATATTATATAATGACTCTATAGGTATAGGTTTTTTATAAATATAATATATATATATATATATACTTTACATCCATCACCATACTCAACTATAAGAGGTGGTAATAGAAAGATGAATTACATCGGTTCGTGAGGCATTACTCTATTGTACACATGAATAATGATTTTTTAAACCAATTTATAGAAGTGAAGATAGTTTTAGGATATTAAATAATCAAAAAAATATCATCCTATTTTATAAACTATGTTTATTATATCTGTTGGAACCAAGGATGTTCTATGCTGGAAATAGAATATTGTTTGTGTTTATAATATATCCTCATTAGAAGATTAGGAATTTTGGAAGAAAATGCATCATACAGTTCAAGAAGAAAACAATATTGAATGTGGTGTTGTTTCCCAGTCTTTTCTAAAATTTTAGGTCCAAAAATTGGAAAATGGAGAAGAATGTTTTTGGAAACATAATTTGCGCGCAAGACTAAATGAGGTTTGGGAACTTTTGTTCAAGGAATGATTTGGGATCGGTGCATAAAAATATAGAAAAAGGGAAAAAGTGTTTGCAAGATTTAAAATTTTCATGAAAGATGAGGTTGCGTGGAAAAATATTACATTACCAATGCGATGTCAGAAGGTGTTTTTCATGATCGTAAATAATCTTACACACACCAAAAATGATGTATTGGAAACTTTCACATAGGGTTTTCAATGCCTATAAATAGGTGGATACCCCCTTGAATACTTAAGAGTTTTCTAATGAAGACCCGGTTACTCTGTTGCATGAAATATTTACATGAAAAATATTTTTAAAGATTTAATCATTCACATAATATGTTTGTTTAGTTTAAAAAGTCCAAGTGAACCTTGTGGTATAGTTTTTCAAAAGACCAGGGTTGTGTGAAATTCAATTTGCACGAAAAATATTAAAGCTTTCATGAAAAAGAAGATCCTGTGCACAAAAGGTAGAGGTTCCACACAATCGTAGTCTTGATCTTCTAACTGTCTTTTGAAATATGGTTTGTTCGATCAATGCTACCAAGTGCATCCTTTCAGGAAATTGATGCGAGAAGTGTCTTGTGCTGAAAAAAGACAAATAATTCAATTAAAATCTTTTAAAAAGACCTTCAGGTCGATAAAATGAGTAAGAATTCTCCCAAAGTAGTGAGCTAGGGGAGTTGAAGAAAGTGATTTGAGGGATGTAGTGAGTTGTCCCTGTACCTTTGTAAAGGAAGTGTGACTAGAATAGAGTCATTGTGTTTGAATAAATTTTAATCTAAAACTAGTAAATAATAGTGGAATTTGGTATGACTGAAAATCAGTTGGTGTATTCTCCTTGGACTATCCCATTGTGCTGAACCAAGTGAAAATTGTTGTTTCATCTCTTTGCATGTGATAGTTTTTTCTTCTCTTTTTCATCAGACGGTTTTCAAAGTTTCCTACCAATGTGAGAACAAGATACATCCTGTTAAAATAAAAAGGTAACACCCTGAATCACCCCTCCCCTCTCAGGTTGTTCCGAGTTCCTTTAAGTGGTATTATATGGACAAATTGCTAGTGTTAAATTTTTCATTTTTTTATATTGTGTATAATTCCGTAAACATTACTAGAGTTCCCCTATTTTATGGAAGAAACATTTAGATATTGAATAGTAGGATGATATCTAATATAATATACATTTAATGAAGTTTTTTTCAATAGTGTAAGGAATACAAGTAACTGATCCAACTTGGCTTTTTATGACTGATAGAGATAATAAGATGTTTGATGCAGATGCTAAAGTGTAGAATGCCCTCACTGCAACACTTTCTGATAAAATCTATCTAGAAGTGATGATTTTTACTTAATCAAAGTATATGTAGGAATAATTAGAAAATATATATGAAGAAGAAAACAAACTTAAGGAGACAAAACTACAAGTCCTTCTCATAGGTTTAAAATATAAAGATTCATCCTAATGATAATGTAGATTCCATTACAATCCTATTACTAATGTAATAGGAGAAATCATAGGGCTTGCGGAAGAAATCAAAGACATTGATATTGTGAAGAAAATTTTGAGATGAATTCCCCCTCCTTATAACTCAAAATTTTCTTCCCTTGAGGAATGGGATCTATCTAAACATTCTCTGGATGATCTTCTGAGTAGTCTGGTGGAATATGAAAGGAGAGTAAAGATAGAAGATGTGACAACATGTGTCATCAAGGAAATGGAATTCAAATCCATGGGCAAACTAAAAATATCATAAGAAAACATTGATTATGATAATGGGGAAGTCAAAACTCATTCTCTCATTTCTAAGAAATTCATGAATGGAAAAGGGAAATTCAAAGATAAGTAACCTCTAGATTGTTACCATTGTGGAAGAGTTGGGAATATTTCCTCTTAGTGCACAAGAAATTTTGATGATGAAGAAAGTGAAGTTGGAGATATTTAGAGGCCTCTAAAAAGGTTTTTCAAAAAGGGAGACTTCAAGTATGGCAAGAAATTATAGAGAAAGAGTTTTTTCTTTAATGAAGAAGATAATGGTAGTGAATATATTGAGAAAAATAACTCAAATTTAAATATGGAACCAATGCATTAATGATGAATACCATTGAAAGGATAGAACCTTCAGGGGATGAATTTATAGGTAGTTAGTTTTTCATTGATGTTGATCTCATGTTTCAACATAAGGATGCTTTTAGTAATTTTTGAGAATAAATGCATGATATGTAAAAAGTAGAGAGAAATCATGGAAGAATCATTAGAATATTTTGATCATCTTTAATCCAAAATTTAACGAATGGAAGAACTAGTGAAGGTATAGTCAAAAACCCTTGAAAGCACAGAAGATGTAGTGGAACTAAATCTGGGAACTGAAGAACTGGAAATGTTTATCAGTAACATCACCTCCATACTAGAAGATAAGTATAAGATTATTGAGAATATTGATGAATAAGTTGTTACTCTTATCATTAGAATTAAAGGTAAATCAATTTAAAATTAAACAAAGAAGAAAATAAAAATTTTAAGATTCTCAAATGATAAATTCTTTGAGAAGGATAAGCGTTTTTCTGATGGATTTGAAATGATTTTGAATCATCAAAGACCCACATGAATGGGAAATAGTGGAATCATTTGTGAATTAAAAACATCATATGTTTCAAATAAAGTTGGGTAGACTAAAGGCAAGATGAAAGTTGGTCATGTTAAAATTTCACCTAAAGTACTAAAAAAGAAACTATCAATTCAATTTGAAGAAATAACTGAAATCTATCCTCAGGTATCCAGAAATGTCAAGCATCCAATATTTTTTCCTAATGATGGAGACAGGAGAAGGAATTAATATCGGAGGACATTTCCACTTATAAAATGTCAATCCTGTGGTTATCTTTGTCCTACCATGTCATATTGTGACGAGGAAAGGATCTATTTGAATGGGGAAGAGATATGATATCAATAAAAGAGAAAATATTTATATCCTACTTATTATAGAAGAAATAATTTATATGGATACTATTTTCATTGTTCTAACTTTTCCCATAAATCTATGTATTGTGTGAAGAGGAATGATAAGAGTAATTCATAAAATTCTAAGAGATATGTCAATACTCAATAACCAAATAGTGTGGCTATTTAAAATAGGTTTTCTCCTTGGTAAGAAGAGTAAAAATATATAGAACTCATGAATGTGGAAAATGGATTTGAAAGGACATCCCTATTCTCTACCCATTCTAATATTTATTCGAAGGAAATAGAAAAAAATGAAAAATCCAACCTTGTAGAAGTAGATATCAAAGTTACAAAGAACAAAAAATCATGGATTCTTGATAGTGGGTGCTCATCCCATTTGATGTGTAATGACGACCTATTAATGAATGTTAAGAAAATGGTGGATGGAGAAGTATGGTTGGGTAATGATGTTTCTTTTAATATCAATTTTAGTGAATGTACTGAACTGACTAATGGCGAGCTAAAGAAAACTGAAGTTCTTTACATAGAAGGGTTATGTCACAATATCATATGTGTACGTAAACTCTAGTATGCAGGACTTATAGTGACTTACAATACAAAAGGCTCTACTATAAAGGGAAATACATATAATTATATAATTGAAGGATGTAAAACATATGGAAATTTTTGTCAGGTTGACAGTGAAGAAAACATTTTCTACATGACTGTTGAAGAAGAAAAAATCTTGTGGAATTGGATATTGGGGAAAATTAATAAAAACGGCCTGAAAAGATATCTAAAGTAAATATTTTCATGTATATTACAAATCTAATGTGTGAAAGGTAGAAGACTTGTGACGCTTTCATGCGAGGAATGTTTGTGTGTAGTTTATATCATCTAAAAAGGCCTCAAATCTTTTTGATCTCATCCATACGGTAATTTGTTTCCAGATAAATGTTGTCAGAACTCATGGATAAAGGTAATTTTTTCTCTTTATAGATTATTACAGTAGAATGGTATGTGTGATGGTTATACATAGAAAATAGAAAGTGCTTTATTTTATGAAAACTTATCAACGAATTGATGAGAAAGATACTAGAAACAAAATAAAAAGTTCTATGGTATGATAATGGAAGATAATATACATCCAATAAGTTTGAAAATTACCTGGAGAAACATGGAATTAAACATTAAGTGGATGATGTGATAACCCCACAAAAAAATGATGTTGTTGAGAGATGTAATCAACCATTGAATAGTATGGCTAGATCTATGTGGATTGAGAGTCGTATCTCTTGAAAATATTGGAAAGAGGTCATTCAAGTTGCGGTATATATTCAAAATCAAACATGGCTTTATATGGGTGAAACTAATGCACTATATGATTTGTAACATGGAAGGAATCCTTCTTTGAAGTATTTATATGTTTTCAGAAGAAAATTGTTTATTAGAAATAAAAAAGGAAACTAATAAAATTATAGTGATGTTGTAGATGAAGGAATATTCCTCAAATATTCAATGAATAGAAAACCATACAAATATTTCAACAAGAATATCAAAAAAATTATGGAAAAAAGTGAAGTAAAGATAATTTAAGATAATACCACAAATACTCTGAGTGGATCTTATGTTGATGTGATTGAAGATGTAGAAGACATAGGCCATAAAATAGATTCAAATTCAATTTAATAGGAAGAAATGCTATATATTAATATGTAACAATAAGATATTGATTCATAATAATAATTAGAAGACAAGTCTATAGCTCAATGAAATTCCGATGAACCTCACATGAGAAATTGAAGGGAAGAAATTAATTAATCCAACATCATTGGGGATTGGATAACACCCCAAAAAATGAGGAAAATGAGGAACACTACATGATATGCCTTCATATTAGTGGTGGAACCATCCTTATTTGAAGAAGATGCAAAGGTTGAATCATGGGTTAATGCCAAGAATGAAGATTTGGATCAGATCGATAAGAACCAAACATGTGATCTTGTTAAAAGACCAAATAACCACAATGTGAATAGTATAAAGTGGATTTTCATGAATAAATTTGATGAGCATGGTAATGTGATCTAAAATAAGGTAGAAATGGTGTTTAAGGGATATTCATAGGTTAAACATGTTGATGTTAAAGATACATTTTCTCTAGCGGTGAGACTGGGGTCAATCTGATATTTTATTACCTCGAAAATTTAAATAGGATACAAAGTGTATTAAATGGATGTCAAAACTGATTTCTTAAATGGTGTTCTTAAAGAAGAAGTTTATATTGAACAACCAATGAGTTTCCTACTTAGCAATGATGAAATTAAGGTTTTTAAACTAAATAAAGATCATTTTGGATTGATGCAAGAACCATGAGAACGTTACTCTCGGCTAGATTATTATCTAAAAAAGCATGAATTAAAAAGAGGTGTGGATCACAATCTATATGTGAATAATTCTCAAAAATATCTATTCATGATATTGGTGTACATTGATGATATTATCTTCGGTGGTAGTAGTCAGAAATTAGTGGATTATTTTTCCAATCACATGAAATTATAATTTGAAATGTCTATGATTGGTGAGATCATGTACTTATTTGGGTTGCTAGTTATTTAGAGGAAATACTACCCTTTTATTTCTCAGGAAAATTATTCCTAAGAGTTGCTGAAGAAGTTCAGTATGTATGAATCTAAACCAATGTCGACACTAATTGTGGTTGGAACTAAACTGGGAATGAATAAATATGAGACATCTATAGATCCCACAATGTACAAGATAATAATTGGAAGTTTACAGTACTTGATATCAACCTGACCATATACTATCTTTAGAATATGCTTAGTGGAATTTTTCAGAGTAATACAAAGGAATAACACATGGAGATAGTGAAAATAATCATGTGTTATGTTTTATAATTTATTTCTGGAATATATAATGAATTATTAAGATTTTCTAATACTGAGTGGGCTAGAGATGTGGTGGACATAAAGTCTAAAAGTGGTGAAGAATTCTTTATTGGAATGAATTGTGTGTGTTAGTTATATAAGAAATAGGAAATCACTTCCCTTAGTACTTCGGAAGCTAAGTATATCTATGATATAAAGGATTTCACTAAACTATTGTGGATGAAGCAACAACTGACCACTATTGGTGATGAGTTGAAAAAACCCAAAGTGATTCACTATGATAAAAAGAGAGAAATTGATCTTATGAAGAATCCTGTTCAACATTATCATATAAAACACATTGAAATTAGATATCACTTCATCAAGGAAAATTTGAATTAATGAATGATTAAAATGGATTATGTTGGAACTGATGAGAAAGTGGAGGATATGCTGACCAAGTCCTCAGCAGTAGTTATGTTTGAGAATAATTAGTTGAACCTCGGTGTTTAGCCACTTACCCGTGGATGAGGAGGTTACAAGATTCCCCTCCCCCGTTTAGTTAACCTTTTATTATCTACTTGTGCAAGTGATGCAATTTTATGGGGGAGATACGATCCAGGGGGAGTGTGTTTTGACATCTATAATGTAAAAATACTAGTCTTTGGGTTTATTTCTAATCAAGGAGAATAGAGAATGCAGAATTGGTGTTACGAGGAAACAATTTTAAAAAATTAATGGTTCTATGTCATGATGAGAATTCGGTCTTAGGAGGAAACCATTGAGGGCATGTAATGATTCTTTGAAATAGTGAGAGATTAACTTGGACTTCTTTAAGAATTCCAAAACATGAGAACCCAATTCAATCTTCCCCTTTTGTTTTCTACATCGATCATTGATCATGTAGACTTAGAGTGTTGGCTAAGTTTATTCTTGAATATGATGATTTGATTATGGTTCGTTTTCTATTGATTTCTTTTAGAGATTATAAAAAAATGAAAGGGGGATATTTTTGGAATTGAGGTTATTCTATGATGGAAATATAATATGGTTTGTGTTTATTTTAAATCCTCATTATAATATTAGGAAGTTTTCAAGAAAAAGGATCATAAAGCTCATGTAGATAACAATATTGAAGGTGGTGTGTTTCATAGTCTTTGCCAAAAAAAAATTCCAAAAAATTGGAGAATATAGAAGAGTGTTTTTGGAAAAGTAAGTTGTACACAATATTGATGGGGGTTTGGAAACTTGTATAAAATGAATTATTTGGGATCAGTGAATCAAAATATGGAAATGGTAAAAATTGTGTGCAAGATTTAAAATATTAATGAAATTTAGGTTTCATGGAAAATTCTTATGCGCCTAATGTGACGACAAAAGGGGTTATGAGTGTTCATAATAAATATTATTTGAAATAACAAAGATTCATCAGAAACATTCATTCAGAGTCATAAAGGATAATAAATATGTGGTTACCCCCATTAACAACATAAGAATTTTACAAAAAAGATCTGGTTGTTCTATCACGCGAATTATTTATATGAAAAAGATTTGTAGAGAGTTAATATTGTGTGAAAGATGTTGTTTTATTCTTTAAAGACCAAGTGAACCATATGGTATAGTTTATAAAAAGATTGGGGTTGTGCGAAAGTAAATTTGAATGAAAAAACTCAAATCTTGTACTCAAAAGCTAATCTTGCGTAGAAAAGGGAGTTGATTCATGCAAATGTAGTGTGGATCTTCTAACTCTCTTTTGATATCTAGTTTGTTCAATCAGTGCTTCCAAGTGCATCCTTTCAGGACATCGACGAAAGTAGTGTCTCATGCTTGATATATAAAAAGAAATCAATGCCAATATTTTGAAGATACCTTCAAGTTGATAAAATTAGTAAGACTTCCTCTAACGTAGTGAGATAGGGGGAGTTGACAGAATTGATTTGAGGGATGTAGTGAGCTATCCTTGATCCTTTTTAAAGTCAATATTCCTTGCACAAAGTGATTTTTTTGAATCATTTGTAATACAAAACTAGTGAAGAATATTGTAATTTAGTATGACTAAAAACTAGTCGTTATATTCTCCTTGGACTAGCCCTTTATGGTGAACCATGTAAAAATTGTTGTTATCTCTTTACATGTGATAGTTTTTTTTCTTCTCTTTCACACCAGATATGTTTAATAGCTTCCTACCAATATGGGAACAAGATACATTTGGTTAAAAGAAAAAGTTGACACCATGATTCACCCCTCCCCTCTTAGGGTGTACTGGAGTCCTTCAACATTATCATGGTGTAATATGAATCGAATCAAGTGGATGAATAAATAAAATGAATTCAATCATTGAAGAACATTATCTCATCTTCAGTTATAGTCCTTATGTTTTCCCCAAATCATTCCTAGGTTGGTTTCATAACCAACATAAGGATTATAGGATGATAAGATGGAATTTGGGGAGTTATTTCGATAGGTATTTTATGAAACAAATAGGTTTTATGGTATGAAGAATTTATGAGAGTTGGTGTCCTTTTATAAGTGAGATAAGTGGGACAGTTGTAATTTTTTAGAATAAAAAAAAGTACCCACATTTTTTACTAGAAAAAAGTTCCAAAATGAAGTATTATATGAACTAAAAAATTATAGGTTCTATAAATGTAAATAAAATATATTTTATACCATTTTATAGGTCATTTTAACAGTTATATTTTTAATTTTACAACCAATAAACCCTTTTTTACCTTAATTGCGGTAAAAGTATTTTACTATTTCTAATATTATTTTTCATTAAAAATATTTTTTGATCATGTTATAAATTTATTATTATTATTATTCCAAATATGGAATAAATATTTCCAAATTTAATTCATATATTTGGAAAATTTTAATTTAAAATAAATCCCATAGGTATAATAAGAAAGTGGGGTTTCAAAAAGAAATTCTCAAAATATTATAGAGTTTTTATATCAAAATTCAATATAAAAATAATTTATATAAAAAATTATATTAAATATTATATAATTTAACTAAATTTACCTAAAAGAACCCAAAATATATTTTAAAATTATAATTTATTTATTTTAAAAGTTAGCTTTCAATTAATATTCAGTATTTTTCACTATTCATCAAAAAATAATGTCTTTCCTAAAAATAAAAAAATTTAACACTAAGATAATTTTGAAATTATTATTTAAAAAATTAATTTAGTTTTATAAAATAATGATTTTATAATTGTTAAAGATTAATTTTAAATTATGTGTGTAATTCATGATAAGTCCATATTTTATAAGAATACAGTTTTTTCAGAAAACATTTATTTATATATTCAATATTTATTATTTTATTTCTAATTGATAGATAAAATTAATTTAAAATTTTTTTTAGTACTATTAATACCCAATTATTTAAAAATTAGGTTATAAATAATATATTAAGGTTCATTTAGACTTAGGGTTGTGGGTTTTGTAAGTTATCAAAGAGATTAAATTTTAAGAAACATATTTTGTGGGTTATTTATAATCGGTGTTGGTTGTATCATATGAAAAAGAATAAAATTTCCTTATTTTTTAATTTTCGGGTGTTCTATTCTCCCCACCTTAACTAAATTATTTACTCAAAATTTAAACTTGATCTCAAAAATTGAGGGTTTGATATTTGGGAAGACCATTTCATGAAAAATACACTTCGTAAAAGGGTTGATAAAATATCATCTTAGTATGAGAGAAATAGAAGTACAAAGGTCTCCTAAAATAACACATAACCACACTTCTAAATAAGAGAAAATTAGTGGAATGTGAAGATATTGATATAGAAGAAAATTATAAATAATTATAGAGAGTGATAGAGGTCATTGATCAAAATAAAGTGAATGATCAATGGAAAGTTGAGGGCCTCAAACCCATAAATTTGTAATGATTTAAATTCCATAGGTTCAATATAAATTAAGGTATTATGACTAAAGTTTTATTTAATATTATTTTCTTAAAGATGAGGAATTCCTTTACTGTTATAGAATATAATAAAATTTACATACTTAATATGTTTCTATTTCATAAGAATAATATCATCATTTGGTTTTGTTTTTATTAATTTCCAATTAATCCCATACTCCAAGAAATGAATATCCAAAAAAATTTATATGTCTGAAGACCAAATATTCACTTTTAATATATTTTAAGCTCTATAAATGAGTGACATTTCTTTCTCCCAGTATATAACTACTTTCCAAAAGAAATATGGTTAGAACAAGTTATCCAATATAATACATAAATATAAAAATATCAATAGTAACAACATTGGTACAACATTAATATTTTTTTCTGATCGTTCAACTTATGACATATTAATTAGGTTATGATGTAGGATAATGGTAGGTGCTAAACCCTCATCATCATTTGTTCATGGGTTCAATACCTACAGCCATGCCAGACATGATGGAATGTCACTTAACATGTTTGTTATCCTTTTTCTATAAAAATATTTATATAATTCCTATAATATTCCTAAAAATATTTATGAAAAAACATGAAGTAAAATTATTCATTAAATAACCTTTTTACAAAAAAATTCAATACAACTTGTTTTTACCATAAAGTATTATAATCTTATTCGAGGATTATTATAATGTAATTAATGATTATTTAGTCTCTAAAGGTTATCAATACCTTTAAACATATGTATATAAAATGTAAAGTCATTATTACCCAGCTAAATTTTCCATGAAAATATATACTTACCAAAATTTTCTCCCATAATATCCTTAATCATTGTAGACTCTCATCACATAAAACCTAAAATGGGGTGTTTATGTATTTTAACTTATGATAAACATTAGAATAATAAACCTATAATGGAATCCACGACTCTTAAGTTCATGAAGTTATATATTCTTCTGAAATCTAACACAATCCTTATACATTTTATTATTCTTATAATCAAAATTCTATTGAAAAAATACATCAAAAAATTAATTCTTAAATCCCAATAAATAAATATTTCATTTATTTTATTTCTAAAAAAGTCATTCTATGGTCTAGGGTTTAACCTTTAGACAATTTAATTGTGTCAGATAAGGTACATGTTCTATGAATTTAAGGCAATGAACTATAAATTGATCCTTATGATGATATTTAATTTATTCCATCATAATCATCATTTTTTCATCGAAATTATTTTATTAATTTAATTTCTTTCCAAAAATAATTTTTTTTACCTTTATATTGAGACACAATCCTCAATCTCCCCTTCCAAAGTTCTTACATAATGTAAATGAATTCTTTCTTCCTCCATGGCCTCCAACATTAAAGCTCTTAGAAAACTACGTCATTATCTTTTTTTGTGAGTTTGGGAGTTAGTTATGTTGTTTTTTGTTAATCATATTTTGTAAAAATTATTAGGAATAATCATAATATCCTTCACTCTATTCATAATCTCATATGGTTTCTCATATTTACCACCTTTTTCTTCATGTTCAATAATTACATAAATCTTTCACGTTCCATCCATTTACTAAAACAAAAAATTATACTATGAGAAATAATAAACATAATGAAAAAACTATAAAATTATCTATAGGATGCCTAAATCATGACCCTATATTTTTAATATAAGAGAACTGAGGTTTTACCTAGTTAATTAATTATCATCATCTACTGAAATCCTTCCTAATAGTTTGTAAAGAAAATGTGAATTATAATAATATTATCCCATGGGAGTAGAAAACTAGGCGTATAGTAAGGCCCATTATTGTCCACCGAGTGATGATTGAGTCATGAAAAATGCACCCTTTTCAGATTTATTACCCCTAGGTACATATGTTCTAGAAAAAACTCCACCTCTATCATCCATAGAGGGATGTATTTTATATAAAAAACCACATAATCTCTTCTTTACCAAGACTTTATCATGTTCTTCTATACATATCATTAAAGTTCATTATAGGTTTATGTTACATAATATATTTTTACTAAATATATTTTCTAGGGTCTATACTATACTTCCTATGATACCAACTACAATGACCCTGACCATAGTAACCTTGATATAATGTTTGAGTTATTACATTGGTATAAGATACAAGTAATAACATTAAAAAGAAATAAGAAGGTTAGTAGTATTTGTAAACTGGATACATACATGATTCCCATATTACATATGAAAAAATAAATTACAATAATTTTTTTGAGAATAAAAATATTCCCTTTAATATATCCTTGAACATAAATCACAGTACAATTCATGGAAGCCCAGGGAAATAAAACATAACAATGGTGAGATAAAATTCCAAGAAAGTGTAAAGTATAATGGAAGATATGATGAATAAATAAAACATAATCAATAATGAATAAAAAATAGAAAATGTAAGTATCTAAATACACATTCAATTTAAATAATTCACTATCATAATCAATAGAAAAGTAAATAATTAAAAACACATTCCGTTTAATCAATAACATTTTTATAATGACTAGAAAAGATATAGTCAATATGGAAAGGTAAATAACTGTACACAAATTCCATTTAAACAATTGGATAATTCACCATCAATATATAAATGTAAATAGCTAATAACACATTCCATTTAATGAATAAATAATAATAAAATGAATCCATTGATAATATATTATGAAAATACCATGGATAATAATTAATAAAGCATTAAAAAAGGATTTTCTTATTTTTAGATGTCAAGTCTCTGGTACATGATACATCTTCCATCAAGATCTACCCTCATGACAGTTCAAAACTAATGGGTAGAAACCCATTTAACTAATGTTATCCAACCAATTCATATAATTAGTCTATTGATGCATCAAGGGGATATCTTTAACCAGTCTCCACATTTGTCTTTCATATCCAAATCACTCATCATATATCAAATAATTGATTTAATTAAAAAATTAAATTTATTATCATAAAATATCTATATTGATTAAAGAATACATATTTCTCTATATTTCCACATATGAAAAAATATATTTCAATGTATATCATAATTTTTAGAAATTATATATAGATTAAGTAATAAAAATATCCCAGATAAATAATATAAATATTTAGAGGAAACTTAATTTCCACAGGAAAGTGAATAATTCAAGGGGGGTAATTACTACAAAAATGATTCAAGGAATGGAATTTAAACACTTTACTTGGTCAAAATTATCATAAACCATAAAAATGAGTAATAAATATGGTACCAATATAACATATACCCATATGAGTAAGATTAAAAATTTATTTTCATTGATGAATAGAAATAATATAAAAAGTTAATTAAAAATATTATTGATGAAAATATCATTTTCATTTTTTAAAATCAACATTTAAAAATAAAATTTCAAAAAATATTTGGAAAATAATTTTCTTTAAAAATAACCATTGAAAATTAAAAAAAATATTTAAAACATTTGAGTGGTCATGATGGAAGAAAATTTTGTTCATGCCGTATACATTAAAATAATGATTATTTTAACTTTTTTTGTAAAAGGAAAAATCCAATTATTTTGAAAATTAGATAAATATTCATTTCATTTTAAAAAAAAGTACAAACGAGTAAATATTTATTTAATAAATCATTTGGAAAAGGTTAAAAACATTTTTTAATTTTTTTAGAAAACATGTTTTTTTGAAGAAAGCGGATTTCTGACTGAAGATAGAAATGTAGTCAGATTTTATTAAACAAATTTATCAATATATTAATTACCATAGAGTAGAAGAATGGTAATATTACTTGAAAATATCTAAAACAACCTGATTAGAATAAAATGATATGGGTTTATTATAAAATGGTCAAATAATTTACTTCAACTAAAATTCAATAATAAATAATATCGTTGAGAATGAGATTATGAAATAAACCCTTACAATGATAATAACATTGATGTGAGAATTATTAAATAATTATATTATGTATATAAAATTTAAATCCAAATAAAACAATTTTAATTAAAATATAATTTAATTGGACACCATTATACACATAATCTTATAACTTCAAAGGTGATGAAGGAGTAATATAACCCAATGAAAAGAAACTGAGTTGTGAAATTATTTACCACTAGTAAACTCTTCAGTTAAAACACCCTTGGATGAAATAATTCATATTGAAAATTAAAATACCATGAATTATTAATTAATAAATTTTTATATGTAAAATGTTATTCATATAAACCATATAATATAAATTTGGTTCATAACATTACAATGCGCCTAAAGAAAGGGAAATTGAGACGAAGTGTCTTATATCACAATTCCTTTTAATTGAACATGATTTAACATTATGTATAGTAGTTTTAATTATATTATTAACTTATAATAGAACCATATTAATATTTATAATATCATATATGATACTTTTATAACATATTATTTCCCATTCCATAATTATATTTCATTATTTTCATTTTTCCAGGTATTAGTTACCTTTATTTCAATGAAAAGTTGATTATTTTGATTGGATTTATCATAAAAATATTTTACTAAATAAATAATTCTCCTTTCAAGGTTTATAATTTATTCTAATTGATCAAAACAATGAATTTATTTTTGATCTAGAACTGAATCAGTTCTATAAGAATATTCAGTTCAGTTTCGAGGAAAAACAATATACCATCACTTCATGGGTAGATGATAACAAATTTTATACTTCCTCACTACAAATTGAAAACATATTTAAATGTCCTCATAAAAGAGAATTTCTTTTTGATCTTCTATTTATTTGAAATTAGGAACACAAGTCAAAAGATATCATTCAATTTCTATTTTGTTAAACTTGTATTTGGAAAGTACTTGTTAATGATATTGAGTCTAACAATATGGTACTTTTCAAGTTCATCAAGTCTGTATTACTCTAAATAATTGCAGAATTAGAAAATATTATTTTCCCTGACATGTCTATCATGATTGTTTTCATTATTGATATCATGCTTAACTTTCCTAGGTATATGCTTTGATACGTAAATCACTACTATCAGTCAGAGGGAAAAATGTATTTCTATTTGTATGGATGAATTATCTCTATTCTTCCGTATACGAAGATTATGATTTTCTATATAAATGTTTATGTGAAGTTTCATCATAGTAACATTCTAAATGTAGGGACGTTATGAAATATTTATTTCTTATAGATAATATTAAAAGGAAAATTCTTCCTTGTTATTAATGATGAGTAAAAAAAATCTGAACTTATTGATTAGGGGGGATAAGGAAATATGAAATTAGTTATATCAGTTCAACTGTGTAATGTGGATGTGGGATAATCTAGAGTATAAGATGTTTCCCATCAAAAAAAAAATGAAAATAAGATAAGATATATATGATCATGATGAGGTATAAATTAGCGAAGTTTATAATGATGTCTTTTTCAGACGACCTAGGAATAGAGAAGAACCAACTTATTAGAACCAAGAAGTTGAAACTATTTCACCTGGAAAAGATACTCCATCAATTTTTTTAGGATCCTCAATCACTCCTGAGGAAAAATATATTTAAAATCATGCATAATATAACCAAGTAGATCTTAAAAAGAATAAATTCAAAAAACTACGTAAGGATACGTTCAAGACAAAATATCAGTTGTTAAATCCAACAAAATACTTGAGAATCAAATATTCATATCTATCACATCATCTATGGAAAAAATAGCTTCTTTATCTGGAGATAAAACATAAGTTCTTAATATAATTTCTTTCTTTTCCAGTGATTGGAATACATGAAATTAATTATCTTTAATGGTAGAGGCCCAACAATCATGGCACAAAGAAGAATATTCTTGTGATTCTCTGAGTAATCAGATTGGATATTTATTCCTCAAGCTTAACATAATCAAGGAGGATAAATCATGTTTAAAAAATGTGTTGGAATCTATATTAAAATTATTAGAGGATTTGATAAATTAAACTATTCCTAGAGATGAATTTGAATGTTCTCAGACTCAGCTACACAACATCTAAGAAAATTCACATTCTAGATTTTATTTTGATTATTTTCAAATAGAAATTCTTGATCAGTTTGGAAAACCAAAATCCAAATGAGTCTCAAAGATATATTTTAGGTATTTATATAATTATTTAGGAAATCATTTTGAATCATTGAATAATATATATAGTCAATTTAGATCAACACCCTCTATGACTAAAATATCACTTTATTTAATCAGGATGATTAAAATAATTACTACAATAATATATGATAGGAATAATAGGATTCATTCACTTCAATGTAATAGTGAACCACTGATTGTGATATTAAATAATCATATGGAAATGGTAGAGAATTTAACCTCAAAATAAACAAGAAGCAGGTGACCTCTTAATTGTTAAGTGACAAGCATAACAAGTTTCTTCAGACTGAGGAAAATTTTCATCACTTTATAAAATTCAATTTGATTGGATGTTTAATGGTGGGTATAGACTCACGATTTTAGATAAGATAGTTGGCTAGAAAACGTAAAATTTTACAAGGAGGTATGATATAATTGAAGGATGTTCTTCTAGCTGTTTAAGCTTCACCAGTGAATGACGCCTCTTCTTGAACAATCCCTTTAAACTTCATCTAGACCTTATATTTAAACATTTATCGTCCAAATTGACTATTTTAATCGTAAAAATATTTTTAATAAAATATTTTTGTCACTATTTCTTATTATCATTTTTTTATTTATTTCTTCTACAAGAACACATATCTCATTTTCATCTTAAGCAGAATATGAAATTCATTTAAAGTTATCTGCCACATTGATTTTGTTTTATCCATTTTCAACAACTTTTTTTTTGATATTACAAAAAAGAGGGAGAAAATTGGGTAAACACAACAATATTAAATCTATTACTTAGTTATGAGTTTCTTTTACCAATTAAACAGAATGAATTTATTTTATAAATTAATTTTAAACAAGTATAATCTCTCCATATTTTTAAATATACATATTTAATTTGTTTTTTAAAATTATTATATTTCTAGGCTATGTTATGGTTTTTTAATCATCAAAAGGGGGATATTTTTGGGCATGTACTGTATCAATAATACTGTATAAATATTATTTATTTCTGTGCTCACAGATAACCATTTTTTAATGTTTAAATAACATTAATTATTTTTCAGGAACATATTTTTTTTGAAGATTATTTTATTATTAGGTTATAATATTTGTTAAAGTATTATGACTATGTTTAAGTATTCTATAATCACTATTAATACACTACATGTGCAAGCATAACATATGAGTTAAAAACCATGTTTTTGGACTAACATATGTGGATCATGTACCCAATGTTGTTGGAAAATTATTTTTTATCCACCCTATATTTTGATGGAACCCTATGTTTAGAAAAGGGAAAGTATGGATAAACAAAACTAAATTTTTAAGGAACCCTAAATTTGTGGAAATAAACATATGGTGAATCAAACCTACTTTTGTAATCAATCATACATTTTCAGCCATTATTTTTGATTTTTTTCATCACATGACAGAACCCTGTCTTTGACTATTCAATGGCAGAGTTTAAATTACATATATTTTCTATGATTACTATAATGATCTAAATAGAAGTAAATATCTTTTTAATATTTTTTAAAAAATGATTCAAAGGATCTAATTCAATAGATTAAATCATTATTTTTTCTGATGGAAGTTATATCTCCCTTAAATGATTCAAATTTTAATTATCATGTTTTGTCAAGTGACATATGTCGATGTACTCAACTGATAGAAAGATAGTGTTCTATATATATCAAAATGTTATTTTTTTCAATATATATATATGTATATATTACCATTTATTCACAATATATTTTTGAATATAGAACTACTACAATGAAACAATTTATTGAGAAAATTTGTTATTTTGAAGAATCTATACTGTGAAGAAATACACATCTCAACCTTGTGCTATGTAATTACTGTTTTTTGTTTGTTTATGCTTTTATTGAAGATCATTCACAACCAATATCTCTTTGAAGAAATTATTTCTTGAATACATTAATATTTAAAGAATAAGATCTCTATTTAGTAAGTTGCTTTTGAAAATGTGATCAATAACATCTTTATTCAATCAAATCCAAGTCTTCTGATGTATTGGAGTTTTGAATGCGTAGACTCAGTCATGGAAGAGTATTAGATTCTTGGACTAATCTACAGAGAAACTAATTCCATATAAAATAACAATGATTTTTTTATTTTTTTTATTAAAAAGGTGGCAAATTCCTCCACTAAGTTGTGATGTTATTATGATAATCGGACCTTTATAGTGAAAATCACCAAACTCACATAAATCAAGTTGGTGGACTTTACTAGGGGATCATGGTGACCAAAACATTATAAAAATTGATTAGTTTGAATTTATTGTTTATCCACATATCAAACTACTTATAGAAGACAAATCTTTATATATTTATAAATATCAATGTAATCTAAAAGGTAGATATTTCATGATTATTGAAAAGACAAAATTCACACCCTTTTTTATATGTATGTATTTTTTGGAACTAACACTCCTCTTACTAATAGTAAAAAATAAGTTTATCCACAAAGACCAATATGAATATATCATGATACTCATGTAATATCTTGTTCATTAAATATGTAAAGAATACACGAGCATTGGTCAGACCAAATGGAATGAAAAGGCAATCATAGTGGCCATACCTACTCTGGAAGGAAGATTTCAATATTCTAGATTCTTTTATTCTCAAGTGGTGATAACTAAATCAAAGATCAATATTCATGAACCAATTCACTCCTTTCAACCAGTAAAATTGATCATCAATCCATGTAAATATATTCTTGATCTTTATCATAACTAGATTTAGTTTTTGGTAATCAAAACATACACAAAGTGTTCCATCAACATTATTAGAAAATAGAAGAGGCACCACCCAAGGTGACACACTCAGGTGTATAAAACCGTTCTCAATCAAATCATCTAGTAGAGTATTTAAATATTTAATTTCAGTTGGTTCCATGTGGTAATAAGGAATTAATATTGGATGAGTACCCATCACAAAATCAATAGAAAAATATACCTCTCTTATCTATGGAAAACTGGAGAAATCATAAGGGAAAACATTAAGAATATCAATGATAACTAGAGAAATATCATCACTCAAATAATCACACTCCTTGTTGAAAGTGAAATTTTTTTTAATTTCCCCAAATCTAGATAAGAAGGTATGGCCTTATTTGACCCTGGGTCCCATTCCCCTTGAAAGATATCGTACAACCCATCAGGCAAGGTAAAGGAGACCCATCGAATATAACCATCAATTTTGGCCATATTATAAATAATCTAATCTATCTTGAAAATTACATCAAGAAGTTTCATGTTTAGATCAAGGAAATTCCAGGTATTCTCAAGCTATAATAAATAGAAAACACAAGAAGGACAATAGATAACCTACTCTCTTTATTACGAAGGGTGTAGTAATATCTATCACATAAGATAAATGATCCATATAAATATTTAGAAGGTTCACAATACAATTACATATAAATTAATGATATTAACTGGTATCAAATAGTGAAGTCACTGGAGATGAATCTATAGTGATAAAACATCTCATGGTCACTAGACCTGTATCAGCTTCCCCTAGAGACAATTACAAAGTGTAAAGAAGCTTTTTTATAGATTTCTATGGCTGTAACCCCTTTATTCATGATGAAAATGATTTCACCATAGTATTCTTATGTGACGATGATCCCATTACACTATGTGGGGAGAAAATATATAATAAAATTTCTTAAAGTGTCTTAAATGTGCCCAAGAGCAGCAGATCTTGGGTGCCTCAGTGCAAAACCATTTAAAATGCCCAGGATTTCCACACTGGAAGCAAGTCAAAGGTACTCTTCTAGGGACTAATAGAGGTATAGAATAACCCTATTGTTGGGATGAACTATTATAATCATCACATATTCTCTTTCCTTTAAAGGGACTCATAGAACTACCACTAGGATAAAAATGACTCCCATCAACCCTAACTTACCAGCTAGATAAAGCTTAACCATCAACTCTCAATCCATCATGTTAGCATAAGAAGTGATATTTTGTAAGAAAACCTAAGAAAAAATATTTTGTAGAAGAAACATCTCAAACCATTGATTTATTATTTGATAAAATATCAAGTGTAAACAACTGAAGATTGGAAAATGAGTTCACATATTCTTTCATGGTCCTGTCAGCCTATTATAGTTTGAAAAACACTATAGCCTTAACCATCACCATAGAATCTAGATAGAACTGATCAGTGAAAAGAAACCAGAATTCCTTCTACACTAAAACACCTTTCTTCTTCACCATCATCACTAAGACCACCATATCCTAATAGTTCTCTCTATATTAAAGGTGGAAATTTTCACCTTGATCGAATTGGGATTTTAAAATAACTCAACACTAGTAAAAATACGATATTTAACATCGAATTATTAACTTCATTTTTTAAAAAACCGACACCGATAATTTCTGTAAGAAATTTTTGGCGTCGGTTTTACTAAAAACTAATGCCAAAAATAATAATGAGTGGTTTTTTGCGTTGGTTTTACTAAAAAACGATGAAAAATACCAGAATGCGACAATTTTTTGCATCAGTTTTAACATGAACCAGTGTCAAAAGTCATTTAAAAATTATTAGGATCGTAAAACCCTCGTCTTCATTGTTCATAGAAATCAAAACCCATGGTGGATCCTCTCGACTTGTGATGACTTTGAAGCCTTATTTGTGATTTCCAACTACCATTATTGATGATTTTTATCCATTTCACAATCTTCGGTCTGCTTTCTTCATTATATGGTCTGCTTTGATCATCTATGGATTATTTTCTCTCTTTAATTATATTTTGAGGGACTTTTAACCATGGTTTGATTTTTTTATTGCTTATCTTTATTTTTCTTTGTTACAATCACTTTTGTTCTAGATCTTGTAGTGCTTAGTTTTATAAAGTTTTATACGGATCAAATTTCGGATTGGAGATCTAATTTCGAGTTAAAATCCTAATTTTTTAAGTTTTTTTTAAATTTGAAGATAAATTAATGATCATTTAATATTAATTTTGATTTGCATCAAAAATTAGTTTATAGTTTATTTAAAATGTGTTGAAACATAGTTAATAGCTACCCCTAAGAGTGATTAGTCAATGTTCTTGATATGGATTGGAGTTTTATGATTTTAGGTTATAAATTTTTATCTGACATTATGTATAAATTTATTAGTCAATGTTCTTGAATAAATTATAAAAAAAACCAATTGAATTATTTTTATTTGAAATTATTTTTATCTGACATTATGTATAAGTGTATTGGTCAATATTCTTGACCAATTTTATTAGTAAATGTGTTGAATTTGTTTTATCTGATATTATTTTTATCTTAACCAATTGACTAAATAATGTTCTAACATTATTTTCGTCTGACATATTAGTCCTCATAGGATTGAGAAAATACACCTGAGAGGGGTTGGTGTTGGGGGGAATGAATCAGGTCTACCTAAATTATACTTAAAACAAAATAATCTATGTATATACTTAATAGAACAAGAAATGGATCCACAACAACTTATTATTCCTCAAATGATTCTATTGTTCTCTCACCCAATTGTTTTGTAAGATATATCAATTTAGTTATGTATTTAATTTCATCTATCAAAATTTTGGGAGTATTAGGATTGATTTCACTTATAATATGTACATTTACTATAATTATTATTAAATATTAAAAAAATAACTAATTTTTCGCCCTTTAAATTAATGAAATCTTCAATACTTTCGATACACGCAACATCGAAATAATGCAACAACTATGTAAAATGAACTAATAAATTTTAAAATATTGATATTATAATTTAATTATAATATCAATATAGCACATGTACATAATATGAAAATAAAATGTTTACTCTTTTTAAATGTGTTTTTTATATGATGTTTTTATCTGATTATCAATAGTTTTTATTAAATGTGTTTATGTTTAAAACATATCTGTATATATATATATTTAAATGTTTATATGTTTTAATATATTCACCAATTATTTTTTATATATCAGATATTGAATGGATTGTAATTGGATACATTTACGAAAAACCACTAGTGAATATGAAAACAGAGTTGATGAATCATTAGAAATTTCTAAATAAATCTTCAAAACGTTTATTTTATTTTATATCCATTTGTGAAATGTTTAAATATGAGAAAGTTATATTCTAGAGAAATCAAGGACCATCTCATTTGTTATGGTTTTATACTTAACTATACATGTTGGACCTGGAATGGTGAAAGAAGTAAAAATTCAACATCCAATGTTGATGAAAATATTTATAACAAGGAAGAGGATCCTATTGAAGAATTAATTCATTATTTAGGTGTTAATACCATCAAAAAAATAACAATTGTTAGACGATTTTATGGAGAACTTGAGAAAAAATTATTCCTAGGTTGTAGTAAATATACAATGTTATCATTAATTTTGAGATTATTTAAATTAAAATAAGAAATGGGTGGAGTGATAAAGGTTTTTCCAACTAACTTAAGATTTTAAAAGAGCTACTTCCAAAAGGCAATGGGATTCCAGATTCCAATTATGAGGCAGAGAAAATATTATGCCCAATGGGATTGGGGTATAAAAAGATACATGATTTCCCCAATGATTGTGTATTGTATAGGAAACAAAATGAATATTTATCAAGTTGTCCTACATGAGGGACATCACGCTATAAGATAGATGGGGATTTCAACTCAGATTCATTATCTGGTGATGTCATCTTACATCATGAAAAATCAATTTTGTACTTTCTAATGATATCATCCAATATCTTTTTCAAACAATTCTAATATTTCAATTGTGATTCATTTTTAGGCACCAGAATTAAAAATCCTGCTAAATCAATTTTATACCTTCCAATAATTCTGTGTTTAAAGCATCTATTTGCAAATTCAATTGACGCAAAAAGGTTACGATGGAATTAATATGATCACATATCTGATGGTAACTTACATCACCCTGCCAATTCCCCACAGTGGAAGAGTTTTGATAAAAAAATTCATGATTTTGGAAGAGAAGTTAGAAATATCAAAATGGGATTGTGTACTGATGGAATGAATTCATATTGGAGCCTCAGTAGCCAACATAGTTCATGTCCTATTTTTCTGGTAGTTTACAACTTTTCCCAACATCTATGTATGAAGAAAAAATATGTTATGATGAGCTTGATGATTTCTGGACCAAAAAAATCGGGAAATGATATTGATGTGTATCTTTCACCATTGATTGTTGATTTAAAACTGCTATGGGAGGCAAGTGTTAATGTTTTTGATGCACAAAAAAAAAGTATATTTTCTTTTGCGTGGTATCATATTTTTCACTATAAACAACTTTACTGCATATGGAAAAATATATAGAAATATTGTTAAGGGACATAAAGCATGTCCAATTTGTGAATAACAGACTTCATATTATCAATTGCAGTAGGTAAGAAAGAAAATATTCATGGTTCATCAAAGATTTTTGTGAATTGATCATCCTTATCATAGATTGAATAAAGAATTTAACGGATTACATGAATTCAACCTTCCCCCTCAACCATTGTCATCCGAAGAATATTATGACATGATGAAAGATATTGATTTGAGATTTGAAAAGAAAAGAAGTTCCGGTCTTCAAAGAAATATTTGGAAGAAGCAGTCTATTTTTTTCAAACTCCCTTATTGGAAATTTTTAGAGATAAAACATAACATCAATGTTATTCATGTTGAGAAAAAAATATGTGATAGTTTGATTAGAACATTGTTAGAAAAAAAAGGAAATACAAAATATGAATTGTATGCTAGATTGGACTTGATATTAATGAGAATATGTCTGGAGTTAGCTACCACTGTGAAAGGAAACAGAACATATTTACCTCCGGCTTGTCAAACATTAATCAAGATTAAAAAGATTAATTTTTTTCATTATCTTCATGGTATTAAAGTATCTAGAGGTTTTTATTTGAATTTGAATGATTTTGTGTCATTGAAGGATTTCAAATTAATAAGTATGACATCTCATGATTTCCATGTGTTGATACAATAACTTCTACCAGTAGCAGCGTGTGGTATATTGCTGACAACAATCAGAAATACTGTCATTATGTTATATAATTTTTTCAAATCCATTTATAGAAAATTTGTTGATCAAAATTTGTTAGATGTTTTGGAGAATGAAGAAACTTTTATTCATTGTCAAATAGAAATGTATTTCCCACCCAAGTTTTTTGATATAATTGTTCATCTACTGATGCATTTGGTATGTGAGATAAGAATATGTGGGCATATTTATTTAAGAAGGATGTATCCTTTTGAAAGATATATGAAACTTTTGAAGGGATATGTTAAAAATATTTATCGACCAAAGGCATCTATTGTTCAAAAATATGTATTAGAAGAGGTGATTGAATTCTATACTGATTATTTGTATGAGGCAGAGAATATTGGCCTCCCTGTATCTCGACATATGATGGTTGATATTTGAGGTAGAGGTGTTCGAGGATTAAAGGTAAATTTCATTCCATGTAATGAAGTGATGCATGCACATTCATACATTTTGAACAACATAGATGAGGTTCAATCATATATATACTTTCATATTGTTGTATTAAAGTTACTATATTAGAAAATAAAAAAAAGTGGTTGATGATTGAGCATAAGAAGACATTTTTTTCGTGGTTTAAATAGAATGTCACCTCAGATATATCTGCATTAGAACCATTAAAGTGGTTAGCAGGGGGAACATCTCTTAACGTGATCCCATGGTCTAGTTTTGTTATCAATGGCTACACATTATACACAAAAAACCTGGATGATAAGAGTACCATTCAGAATAGTGGTGTGATGGTGTTTTCTGAAGCGGTGCATTTTTCGAGTGCCAAAGATAAAGACCCAATTTCTGCATCAATGCCATATTTTGGAGTTTTAGAAGGCATATGGGAAATTGATTATATTAAAATTTGATTCACTCTTTTTATGTGTAATTGGGTTGATATAAATAGTGGTGTGAAACATGAAGAATATGGGTTTAAACTGGTTGATTTTAAAAGATTTAATTATAATGAGGAACAATTTATCATCAAGAAACATGAAAAGAAATTATTTTATGTCATTGATTCATAAAATTATCAGTGGTCAGTTTTTTTGCAAGGAAAAAGATACTATTTGTGTGGTGAGGATGTTGTGGATGATGTTAGTGATTTACATAAGCCTTATTCATTTATTACACAATATCCAGATCATTACAATGAGTATAAGACAAACATAGTGCATGCAACATGTAATGATCATAATGAAGGAATGTGGGAAAACACATAATTAGTCTCATAATTTTTCTAGAAAATATTTATATTTTCTTACTTTTTTTGAAACTTACAAATGTATGCCTCTTTTTTTACTTACTTATTTTTTGTCTTCCTTGTTTCTAAATATTTAGTTTTCTAATGATATACAGGTATACAAAATTTCATTTCACATTATAGTAGTAATGTCAGATACAGATAGAGAAGATTAGTTACCGAGGTATATCTTATTTTTACATATTATTAAATATTTATCAATATAATTATTTAATGAAATAAAACTGTTAATTTAGAAATTTGTTCTGTACAACTACCGATGTATCCTCAGCGGAGGAGAATTCTCCTATTACTAATAAAAAAATCAAGTTCTCAAGTTGATAAACATGGTATTACATGTTTACCAAAACTACAACTTTCTCATGATGATGACAGAGTACACATCTCCTTTGATGATGATAATAATGCAATTGGACCAAATGCAGTTCAGTTTTTCAGTTATATAGTGATGCAGATCTATTGCAGGATTAGTATTTTATATCCTTACTGGAAGTCAGTGGACATCATGATAAATATACTATTTTGGAAGGCCGTGACACTAAATTTTTTTAATTTATTTCTTTTATATCATTTTTTTAATATTATATATTTTAAATGACATTTAATTTATTCAATTATAGATGAAATTGAATTTTGAGAAACCAAATGAATTTCAAAAAGGAATATCTCTTTAGAGGTGGTTCGATGGAGATATTTTAAAACAAAGCTCAGAACAAATTATGTTTTTGAAAAGAGAAGGTTTGGAAACTCAAGCCTCAAGTATCCGTTTATATATGAGGATACATGGAAGCGATTTTTTGACATTCGTAATGAAGAAAAATTTCAGGTATGATAATTATTGTATATTATAAAATTTATTATATATTTATATTATTACTTAGTAGTCTATTTTTATATAAAATTCCTCCAAGAGATCTCATTTGGAGATCCAGTTGCAAAATGTATACCCTCATACTTTACCGTATAGAGATTACTCTTATTTAGAACAGAAAATTATTGAAGAAAAATTTAAAGCATTAAGAGCTTGATCTAGTAGTGGTTTATAAGAGGTCCAATTTGGTCTGATATCTCCTCCCACTCACCATGAAAAATAGAAATGATAAAGAAGAAAAAAAAATGAAAATTATCTTATAGAGGAAGCTAAGAAAGTAGCTAATAAAATTGTAAGAAAATATTTTTTATTTATTATCAATTTTCCTATTTATAAATTATAAACACTAATATAACTGTTTTATTTTTCATTTCAGGATGAAATTCATGAGTAGGAGACACATGTCTCTTTTATCTCTTAGGGTAAGATGGATATCCTAGCCACTACATTGGGAATGGAAAAACACCCCAGCCGTGTTAGAGGATATCAGATGGGTGTTAGTATTTACATGATTTCTGTTAAGTGTAATCAATCAGGAGACCCAGAAATAGAATCCTTAAAAGAAGATCTAAAAGATATAAAACATTCTATGGGTGATAAAATTCAAGAAGTAGTGCAAAAGGATTTGTTATAACAAATGGAAAGACAGTCAGAGTCTGCTCAACCTTCCTAAGTATATTATTAATTTTTTATCAATTTTTATATTTTATAAATTATAAGAACTAATATAACTTTATCATTTTTTAGCCTTCCAACCCTACTCATCCATACTACCCTACCCCATCTACATACCCTACCTCGTATGAGCATATTTTATAGGTATATTGTTTATTTTTCATCAATTTTTCTCTTTTATAAATTATAAATAGTAATATAACTTTTTCATTTTTCAGCCTTCCCAGCCTGCTCACCCAGACTACCCTGCACTATCTACCTACCCTGCCCAGTATGAGCAACTTTCCTAGGTATATTATTTATTTTTCATCAATTTTTCTCTTTTATAAATTATAAATAGAAATATAACTTTTTCATTTTTCATCCTTCCCAGCCTGCTCACATGGAGTACCCTGACCCATCTGCCTACCCTGCCCCATATCACCAGTCTTCCTAGGTATATTATATATTTGTCATCAATATTTATATTTTAGATATTATAAACACTAATATAACTTTTTCATTTTTCATACTTCCATGCCTACTCACCCGGACTACCCTACCCCATCTAATTACTTTGATTCTCCACCACCTCAGTCAGACCAAAACATTTATTGTGAATTGTTTGATGTAGATCCTCACATATATATTGTTGCATTCAGACTCATTCATTTTTTGGGGGATTTTTTACACCACCAGCCTATGCAGATGGGTTAGGTTAGAGTATTAGTACTTTATATTATATATCCAAATTCTCTACAACTATTTCTTACTGCGAATATCACCAGAGTTGGGAATTATGTTGGATGTTTTTTTTAATTTGGACAATTGGATTGATTTGTTATATTTCATAAGAGGTATGTGTTTTTATAAATATTAATGACAAATGATTAAAAAATAATTATAATTTTTTTGACATTTAACTTATATAGGATTTTCTAAAAGAAAAACAAGCTGTACAAATGAATCACAATGTTCAGAAACAATCGACTGTAGGTATTTCAGATATTTCTTATGGGATACAAAGATTACCTCAGACATCTTCTTTATTGAATTTTATCTAAAATTTTCGAATGATGAATGATATATACAGTAGAGAATATCCATTGAGATTACTCAAATAAGATATCATGCATCTAGTAAATTTTGAAGAGCTTGGCCTAAATGTGGTGCAGTTGTTTACCATGTATGTAAATTGACATTTGAATTTTTATTTCTTTAATAAAATATTGTTTTAAATTTAATAACTATTTTTTTTTCAATTTTCTATCTACACACGCTTATTTTACAAAATGAAAGTACATACATTTATGGTTTTATAGATCCAAAATTCATTTCCATAGAAGTGCAATATGTGAAGAATCCTGATAGAGTTGCATATATGTGTGATAGATTATCACATATGAAGATTCAATGCATGTTTCTACCATTTCTTGATAAGTAATAACATAAACATAATCTTGAAATAATGATCGTTATAATGTCCTTAATTGATAATGTTTTGTATTGTAGGGGGAATTGGGTGTTCGACATATTGTGCCCAAGTGAATGCACTATATATTGGTTTTTCTCTTTATTAGGGAATGTTTGTAAAATATTTTCCACCTTATTAGAAAGGAAAGTTTTTTTTGTTTTTTTAAGCTCATTATGTTTAATTATCAGTTTTTAGATATGTATTATTATTTCATATATATGAAAATACAGTTCATAGAAAAAATTTAATAAGGAATACAAGTTGAGAAAGACACCAAATAAAATCAAATATATGGAAGTATAGGTAATTAGTTTTTATATTAGAATTTGTTCTATTTTTTTATATATTAATTTTTTTAACAGTGTAATGTTTTATAAAATTAGTGTCATCATCAATAAGAAAATGTTGGATGTAGTTATTATATTCTATGATTCATGTATGAGATAATCACAATTGGGTAAACTACCAACTTTGATAAGGTTAGTTTTTTTAATATTTTTATATTTTCTTCCATATTATTCTATTTTTTATCTCATATAATTAAATGTTATTGTAGGCATTCAATTATTCACAGTCTTATTCCCAATCTGATATTACCCATATTAAATCTACTTTTGCGAACAATTTGTTAAGTTTGATTAGTATTTGAGGTATGCATAATCTAATATTTGTAAATAATTTTACATATGGGTTCAAAAAACTAACTCTTTTGATATATTAGGTTTTTGAACCTACTAATACTCAAATGAATGTTTAAACAATAACTAATAATGAGAATGCCATAAATTTTAGGTACATATATTTTAATTTTACTTTATTTTGAAACTGTAATATTTTGAATTTTCTAAAAAAATTGAAACTTTTGTCATAGGTTTTTTTGTTTATGCTCGGTATATGAAAGAATAAATAATCAATCAAACATGTGTTAAGAGGCTATGTACTATCCAAGACGACATGAACCCACATCTTACCTGCTATAACTCTTTTACAAAATGTTAAAAAAGACATTAGAACTTACAAAAAACAATCCAAAAGTGCATTAAACAAATTATATGCTTTTTTAAGGCATTGAGTATTGATTTAGGCCACAATGATGACATGTGAACTTGTAGTTGATATCCACATGGCATAAATTTCTTGCATGGTACATGGTATCCATAATGAATTTCATTTTAGGTCTAGTCATAGGACAATCATAGGTGCATCGTAATCATTGTCTTGTGTCACGTGAACCACCCTGGAATAATCATATCATGATGGTCCACTTGTTCCAACTACTAAATAATTCTTCCCTAGGTATGGTAATACATTCATTAAGAAATATCATAAAATGAAGCATAATACATGTCATCATGAGATATCTGTAGAAACATACATAAACATGTGACAATTATGTAACATTGTAACAATTTACATAATAATTTTTATGGAATAAAACATAAAATATAGTCTTATGGGCTACACATTCACATTAGTTACCATATTAGAAAACTATTGTCAAAGCCACACACACAGACACCACTCTGCATAACATAAAAACCATGGATACATTAGACACACAGATATTTTGATATATTCCTAATCCACTTGAGGACACAAATAAAATAACATGCATATAATGCACGTCATGCCCTAAAATGTATATGATCACCCCAAGTGGTAATATATTGATGAGGTATCCTATTAAACTAGTTTTTCAGCTTATCACTCAAATAAAAATGAAATATAAAATATTTATCTACTTTTTTTCCTGATTATTTTTAACAAATCACATATTTCTATGAAATTGGAAACATGGTAATTTGGGTATTAAATCACAAAACCCCTAAACATACATCCTAGTATACGTCTATCATAAGAAATGTACATACACTCATCCATCATGGGATATCAACACACACATAAAAAGAAAAAAATCACTAATTTGAAATGACAAATGAAGTTCATCCACAGAGTATATTCATTAGCCATCTCATTATCATCCTATATTATCTAATCATCCATTGTAGCACAATTTACCATCAAAACATCCCATTCAGCCTTAACCATAGATGTTGCGTTGTCTACAATGACATATTCTTCCAACATTCGACACTAGAATTCATTGAGTTCTCTCAAGTGCCTCTGCAATGTCTTTGTATAATTTTTTATAAGATTTATTGATGCATTCATCTTTAACTAAAATCCATGTAAAATTTTCAGTGAAAAGAATGTATTGCCTTCAATATCAAAGAATAGTTGGGAAGTGAAAGACATGAAAATGTTGTAGTCCTCGGACTTGTAAAGGTCACAAATTTTTTGAAATAAGTCATTGATTGCAGGTACATGTATTTTAATTCTACTTTATAATAAAAATGTTTACATACTTTTTTGATTAACTAGATAAATGTATGTAAGTTATATATTTGTATTTAATAATAAATATAGTTTGATTGTTGTGTATATTTCCTTTTTTACAAGGGTTTTTATTTAATTTTAATTGTATTTTTTCTGATTTTTCTAAAAAAAATTAACTTACAGAGTCGGTTATTTTAAAAACCAATGCCATTTTAAAAAAAGGGTTTTCAATTTCAGTTTTCTATAAAACCTACACCAAGAACTTGTTTACGGTGTTGGTTCTATCCAAAACTGACACTGTAAACCTGAGCCTATTTGATTTGCAACGTTAGTTTTACCTAATGCTGACACCGAAACCCTAAAAAAATGATTTTTAGCATCAGTTTTTAGAAATAAAATATGGAAAATATTTTTTTTACATCGACTTTATAGACGTCGGTTAAAAACCGATCTCAAAAATAAGATAAATGACATTATAATGTGTTTTTTCACTAGTAAAAATAGAATCTCTATATTTCTATACCAATCTTTAGTCTCTTGAGGATAACCTGATCCTTAGATCACTGATGGATTCTATTGAATTTAATCCTTAGAATGATTCTAGGATTCATCCCTATGAGGTTTCACAACTAGATCTTAAACGAGAATGGGTACCGGTCCCTATCCCAAAGCTTGAATAACACACACAATAATCTCAATGAGATTCTGGTCTATGGGAGGAATTTTTCACTATTGTTTATCAAATGATTCCTCTTAGATCTTATTAACACATGTTCCATCAGATAATATATCTTTATATGGACTTCAACCTATACAAATAAAATACAAGGGAAAATAATTGAATTAGATCAAATCATTCCTCAAGACTCGTTTACCAAACCACCCATGTTAACTTATGGATAGTTACAGTGAGGGTTGGCATATCACCCACCCATAAATACCTCCTAAATCTAGAAAAGATACACCAGACTATATATTTACTTCATGGAATAATTTTTAACAGACCATTGATAAAAAAAATTCATGAACCAGCCTAAATACCCTAGAACCATGATTCCGAGCTATATATGACATTCCCCAAATAGAATTATTATTTCCCATGGGTTGGAAAGTAGCACCTAACATCATATAAGATAAATGTTGGAACAATATTTCTATAAAATAATGGATTATAAAAAACATGTTAGTATAATCCTTAATCTAATAAGTAGAATGTACCAGAAACCAAATAGGTATGACAAAACCCAAAATAGTAAATCATAAAATAAATTAGTAAATTGGAAATCATCAAAAAGAGACATCAATCCAACCCCAACAGATCAAGAACATTCATCACCTCCAAGTGGAAGTTTCCCATTTCTAATACATGGAAAATGAAAATATAATATGCATGAAGGAAAATGTAGGATATGAGATATAAATCTTAGTATGGTCTCACTAAGTGTTATATAATAGATGCCAAAATATTAAACTAGACGATTCTTTAAATTTATATAAAATAATGAATGAGAAAACATTTTAACATTTCAAATAATGATTGAAATAAATATTTTATATAAAACAGTTATTTGTAAATTAGTTGGAATGAGGAAAATATTTCTATAAAAATGGTATATAAATAAAAATAATAAAAAAATCACCCTATCCATATCCCCTATGATATGACATTTTCTAGTTATAGGATCCTCAAACTTCTCATATTAGTGACTGTGGCTAATATGTGTACACACTTCCCTCATGATCAGGCTGAATATGACTCACTAACATCCTATTTGGGATAAGACTTTTCGAATTAATTTTTTTTATAGTTTTCATCATTAATTCATTGACATGAAATTATCATCCTAGAGTTCTTGTTCCAAATAAACCACTAACTACCTAGGCTCCCATTTCCTCAGTCAATCAATTAAAAAAGTGAAAATCATCTCATTTAAAATAAATCATCATTCACAATTCAGTTTTCCAATTTTCAAGATCAATATTACAATTAAATTTTAAATCAAAAACATGGGTTTGGCATTATTTCATGATTTTTTAATACAAAACCAATCATATATTTTAATCAATTCAATTTAACCCATTTTTCTTAAAATAATTTTCAAATCAACTCATCAGTTCCACGAATTACAAAATTCACGCCAAATTTCAATTCCAATTCCAATGGAATTGAAGTTTTTTCCCAAAAATACTTTCAATTTCAAATTCCATTTCAGAATCACATCAAATTTGTTTTTTAGAAATCAATTGAAATTTATTTAAACTAAATAACTAAAATCAAGGTTTTGGTTATATGTCTAATCCCAAATGGAACCACCAACCTTTAATCACAAAATCAAATATCAACACCCGCAATGGGATCCTCCAGTGAAGAACGATTGAAAAAAATATGAATAAATTAAACTTATATTAAATATTAAATTAAACATATCTTAGATCTATCAATAACATAATGATATAATAATTTATTAGAAGGATCGAAATAGAGAGCATGATAGAAGACATACAAGGAGAATCACTTACCAAGAGCAGATATAATGAGATACACCACACTTCTATATACCATGAGAAGTGTTTGGAGGGTCTAAAATTTCTTCTTCAGAGACTAAAAATCCAAGGAAATTTATTTAGGTATAGTGGGGGTCAATATGGGGTTAGAATAGAGGGTTTGAGAAATTTGAATATTTTTTTTGGAATAAAATTAACCCACATGCACGGTTTCCTGGAGTGGGTCGCTTGGTTAGAAAAACTATGTTCTCTAACCATGAACACCATCTATAGTCACTATAAAAGGCACAAAATTTCTACTAGCTGGGTGCACGGGTTTTCAAACTCTTCACCAAATGTGAAAAACCCCACTATCTAGGGTTTCATGATTTTCTCTATGGGGCACAAGGTTTGGGTGAACCATGCGCCAACCCACCACAACCCATAAACCCTCTATAAATTTACAAATTTCTCTCTAAACAACCCGAGATAATCCCCAACCAGATAATTATCAAAATAAATTTCATGGAGTACCTAAAACAAGTAATGTGATGTCACACAAAATCAAACTTGTCTCATGGAGTTGAAAATGAGATAAATAAACTTATACTTTGTTTCCTTTGTTAGTTAAATACACTCCAAGCTCTTATTTAACAAACATAA
This sequence comes from Viscum album, assembly GCA_963277665.1. Lineage (NCBI taxonomy): Eukaryota > Viridiplantae > Streptophyta > Magnoliopsida > Santalales > Viscaceae > Viscum > Viscum album. The sequence continues at coordinate 570,034,711 of OY728158.1, read as the reverse complement.
ATATCCTAATAACATATTTAATAAAAATATCATATATTAATCCCTTTATAAATTCAATTTATAATTATTCTCTACATGTATATTGGTTAGTTTTTATTTATTCTTCATATCATGTGTGATTATTTTGTACTAGTTTCATATTAGTGGTGGTTTTATTCATTATTACAGAAAATTTAATCATTAACAGATCATAAAAGGTAAATTAATTTATGATTAGCTATTATTTTTATGATTTTATAATTTTATTCTATGATTTTTTGTTACGATTATTACATATGAATTTAGTGATGATCATGTTTCATCGATTTTTTGTGAACAAATGCCGTTTTATTAAATAATGAGTTAATTTTATTTATTACCATTCTAAAACAAAACAAAATTATTTAATTATTTATATAATATAAAAGAACAAATTAAAATCTCATATCCATCCATGATATAAATTTATCATATTGTTCAGGTGGGTGTTCAGACCAACCCAAACAAGAATATAACATAATTAGTGGATGATTAGGAGGTGAATTAGCTGTAATATCATTATAATAGAAGAAAAACGATTATATTTAGTTTTTATTGCTTTGATGTTTAAAATTTTTAATGATATATAATAATAATATAATATATATAAATCTAATACATAATATGAATAACCCATTTTTTCTCATAGAATTATCTTTCGGATTCTTCAATTTACCATGGTTGTTTATTGACCATATTGTTAATAGGATGTTCAATATATATTTATAAACCATAATAATTTTATTAAAATAATATTTACTAATGAAACTTGTTTTCATGACCATCCATATTAGTCATCGATGAAAATAAAAATAAAAACACATTGTTCCATGGAGGTAATAGTCCACTCGTATGCATGGATGATAAATTCATTTCATATAGAACATGTAAGGGGAGTAACATGGTTTATTATTTCATATTATAAAATATATAATCAATAAAATAATAATATATTAAATGTTCTATTAATACAATCCTTTTATGGTAGTGAAGGAAAATTATACATGTTGTGTCGTAGAGTTCGTTGGCCTCACTACACACAAATGAGTGTTTCATTTTTCTTAATAAATAATAGAAAAAGGTTAATCCTTGTACCATAATTATAATAAAATAAAAATATAAAAATTAAAATGACTATATAATTTTAAAATGGTGTATTTTAATATGAGGAGGAATAAGTGAACACAAATAAAATAAAATAAGAAAGGATCATTTAAGAATTTAAACATCAACTCATTGATTACCTCCATTAAAAAGGGGGGTTAAACCTTAACATGATGGTTTTTTAAGAAGATAAATACCTATTAACGGTGGATAGTAATATGTTTAAGTGTTTTTTGTAAATTTTTTATTTACTAATTGGTTTTTTTATGAGGGTAAATGAAGAGTGGAGTGACTATTTTATAAGTGAAGATGAAAGATATTTTTTTAAATACCCAAAACATTTCAGAAAGTGGAAGCCACTCTCAAGAAAAGTATATCAAAAATTGAGAAATAATGTAATTTATAATTTATATGGTCAATAAATTAATCAAAAACACTCTAAATTTTTTTTTAATCATTCTTGATATATTTTACTCTTAGATGTTCACTTTTATCATTTTTTATTTTATCGGGGTAACCATATTTTTTTAATTTAGGTAACTAATCCTTTATGCCCAAAATAAAATGGCACTTTTTAAATACTTTTTACCTATGGATTAAAATTTTATAAGTAATTTAAGATGAAGAAATTTATAAAAGTTAAAATAATTAATTTTAAAATAAATAATTTATAATGTATTATAAACAGTTTAAAAAAATATAACTGTTGTTCTAAAATGTCAAATATGGGTTTGAAAATTTTAATTTTTTTTAAAAAAATTCAAATTAAATTATAAAAATAATATTTTTGTAATTATAAAATAGTATAATGAATTTAGAGACCCAAATGTTGACGTACATGGACATTACATTACTTTTGCGGAATATCTAATATATAATAAAAACATACACATAAGGACCGTAATAGTTTAGTGTCTTTGGAAACATGGAATATAAACTTCTAATCATGTTGAAATATATTCAACATCTCCCATAACGATCCTACCCTTTTTTTTCCTTACCTAAAACCTTTCTTTTAAACCTGGGGGAAAAGAAAACATAAAAATGGTGAGCTCAAATGCTCAGTAAGGGTAAGCATGGAGAAAATAAAACAAACCATATACATTTGAACTTAAAAACATGAACATAATATTTAAACATCAAAATCTTGAGCAATGACATAAAACATGGCAGTACGTAAGGAATAGATCATAATGGATCATCAATCATGATAAAATAGCATATGGGTAAAGCATGTAATTGTGGCATCCATTAAGCACATGTAATGATTTCCATAGTAGCCAAGGCATTACTGCCATGACCATCTTAGTGGACAAAGTCCCTTTCTGAATCGAGTTCACTCATCGTTTCATTCCTGTAACACTGAACTGGATTAACTTACCATTCCAGCCATGTCTATATCATGAGATATAAATCTTTACCCAATGCATTGGAGGGATATATAGGTCCCACCCATCTCATAATGAAACCATTCTTACTTGTGCCACAAAATAAACATAAATCATTCATCATAACCCAAAGAATAAAATGGGTTTCATAAACATCATCCCATCATCACATAATCCAATAAATACAGATGGATATTATTTCATCATAAGAAAAATGAAAACAAGTAAATCATCGAGACATTATACTTGAAACATACACATATGAAATAATTTCATCTTAGATGGAAAATGGTTTTGATAAAACACTTGAAATGAATTCTTGAGGAAAATATCCTTTCTTCTTCAAAATTATTTTCTTTTCACAAAATTCCATTCAATTTTAAAAGAAAATGATTTTTTTTGAAAATAATCATAAAATATTTTAGATAAAGATTCATGAAAATGAGGCGTTATGAAACCGTAATAATCCGTTCACACCGTATAAGTTACAAAAAACATTCTCCTCGTACTTTTGCCGGAAATGTCAAAAAGTACATCGTAAAAGAAATATTCCTTCCATACCTTGTGGTAAAAGTCAAAAAGGGGTAAAAATGACTTTAAAAATACAAGTAATAATATTAAACATTTTATGAAAACATTTTGAGAAAACATGGACATGTATGATAAACATAACCCTAGTAAATACTTACGAATAAACAATCTCAGATAAGAAATGAGATTGGAATAATTATCCCTTACCTTACGTCCAATATAATTTGTATGTATCTGAACATCCTGTATAATGATTTAAATAATGTCATTTACTTATTACAGAATCATATTCATTGTTATGATATCATATATGGTTCACTTATGACTTTATATTACCCATTATTTTGTAAATTAATGTTAAAGTAACGTTTTGGGTAAAATCGTTTCATTTGTCATTCGTGTTTTAACTTGTAATTATTCATATGATTACTTAGATCATGGTTACTTACATCCAGAATGTAAAACATGATTTATATATAATATATATTCATAATATACATATATATAATAGATCGATAAATTGAAAGAAATACACTGTTCATGGAGACGGTAGGCCGTACGTACGCATGAACACTGTTTTTGATTCCATATTGAATTGAATGGAAATAAGTAGATGCCATACATATATACATACATAAATCCAGTATCATTATTATGTCATATATTTCATGATTACTTATTATATATACTTTATAATAATTCCTTAATTGTTAATCATTGAGAATGAATCTCATCGCGTCGTGGAGACGGTAGTCCGTATGTACGCACGAGTGATGATATCATTCCCATGATCATGGAATTGTATTGAAGTGTATGTATAATATTTCAGAATCAATTTCACTTTAAAATAATCATATATAGTCTTTATTTACAAAATTATACCCATCCAAGTAAGGTGGTGGTGGAAAATAGATTACACCACGGCATGGAGACGGTATTCCGTACGTACGCACGCGCGGTGATTTCGTTTTCTGTAGGATGGATAGATGGTGAAATTGGGTTGTTTCATACTTATAATAACTTATCATTATATGAGTGATACTGATGTTATTACTTCATAATGAAACAACTAAATAAGAAGAAGAAGAATAAATAATGTTGAAAGAATCGGTAACGGACATTACCTCTTTTTGAAGCGCCTCTTTGAGACCTCCACTTGGGGCACTAAAATTGGTATTTGAAGAATACAAGGACCTATAGGATGTTTCTAGGGAAGTGGAGAAGAGAATATGGCAGGGTTTGGCCGAGCTTGAAGGCTAAAATTGGTGTGAGGAAGAGAGGTAGGAGGTGCCCTTTTATAAGGGAGGAGAGGGGCATCTTTGAAAAAACTCAAAATATTATTTTATTATAAAGTCATATTCAGTTTTTAATAGCTAAAAATTGATTTATTTAGAAGATAAGGTGGGGATGGGTCGACATCCTCTCATAAAATAGAATTTATACAAGTTTAGGGTTCTATTTTAACCTTATCATTTAGATTTAACTTTAAGTTAAAGAATTTTACTTTTACCGTGTCTTTTTTTTCTTACACTATAAGGTTAATAAACATACCATAACAAGACAAACGAGCCCCAAGTTGTTTCTTATTAATATATATAAGCTTATCTATGTCATTTTTCCGAACCTTAGATTTTTAGGAATAAAATAAAAAATAATAATATAATATTTTTTTTAAAAAACTATTTTATGTCAATTTTGACACAATTTTGTAATTGATTTTTTGTGAAAATCATAACAGAACGATTAGTTAGAAAAAAGTTAATTAAATAAATACTAACATGTCATATTAACCTAGAAAATTATTTCAATTCATAAAAAGTCTCAAATTAACTTTATTTGGGTATTTATAACATCGATTATGTCAATATTTCATTAATAAGATAATTACTGCATCATCATTGTGTCATAATAAATTAAATCATTTATTGTCTAAAAATTACAAATAAAATATAATTATATAGGAAATATGTTTATCCTTCTAATTAATATTTATAGTCTAATTTATCTTATGTATAACCATATAATAAAAATGCTTTAGTTATTAAACTTTGATTTTAACTATTTTAACCCTTCTTTAAATAAATTAATAATAAATTTCCTAATCTAATCCAAGTGGGCCTAAATAGTCATATTTTATTACTAAGGTTGTTTTTTTTGTATAATTACACTTATCCAATATAATTAGGACATGTGTTAGGGTAATAATAATATCATTTTTACCCTTAATTACCCTATTTACTTTTTACCATGGTAAAAAAAAGTAAACAGTTACTATTCAGCAAAAATTATTTTCATCTCATTGAACCAAATTTTACTTACTAACATCAACTGTGTCTCTTGGATTTTTGAAATTCCATTCACAGAAGTGGTAAAATTTAGTTTTATGTAAATTTGCAAATTCTCCTAAGAGGTGGGTAAAAGACAGTGAGAAGTTCAATAAAATTTTTTATATATCTAAAATTATTATAAAATGACTCCAATGAATTAATTTTAACTTATATAGGTATTATGTATCAATTTTGACCTAAAATGAAATTAAATAAAATAAATAATTATTTAAATAAAAAGTTGGTTTTTAAATAGTTACCCAGTGTTTTCACTATTCATCATAAATTGAAAGTTTTCAGAAAAATACCAAAATTTCACGCTAGGATAATTTTGATATTCTAAATCCAAAAATGAAGTCCATTTTGAAAGATAAAATTTATAAAATTTCAAAAAGTGGGTAGTACTATTCATAATGGCTAGTTCTAATAATATTTTAATAATATATTGTTGTTTAGTAAGACCCGGTATTGCGTACAACACATGCTATCAAGGAAGGTCGTGATTGCGTGTAATGCAAGCCATGTCAGGGTTGAGTGTTGTGCAAGACTCCTTTGTTGTTTCATTATAACAGAATCCAACCATTTTTCATTTATACGTTGAATATATATATATATATACTCAATGTTGCGTAGAATGACTATTATCAAACAAACTTGAAATTGTGTGTAACACAATCTAAGAAAAGTGTTGCATATACTGCAAGCTAATATGGTGTTACGTATAGCACAAGATAATCTTTTTGTAGCATAAAACCCATGACATCAAATAAATTAAAAAAAATACTTATCATAAAATATCGGGTTGTTACATTCTACCCCCCTTAAAATGAATTTCACCCTCGAAATTCATTGGGGTTATACATGGTTTTCTACTTGAAAGTTTCTTTAATTGAAAACCACATCGTAAAATGAAATACCAAAACTTAACTTTAAAAAATAAAGTATAAAACGTAACGGTTACCCAAATTAACTCATCACTGGGTTTCCTCGTGGGAGAACATAGGTGAAAATATGGATATGGAAGAGAAATATAAACATCAAGTTCTGATGGAGAGTGGTAGAGAATAGGGCTATGAAAAATCCAACAATCACAAAGCCATAGATTTGTGATGATATAAGGTACCATCTGATTCATCGAATATAAGTGCACTATGACAACATTTTTGGTTTTCAGGATCATTTCTCTAATGTTGAATAATTTTCAAATCAAAAGAAATACTTACTTGATTTTGGTATAATCTCACCATTTTTCGTGCCTTGAACAATTTCCACTTCATCTCTTAAAGAAATGAAGTTGAATTTGTCATTCATGAAGTGTTAGTAGATCATGTGATAGAATGACGGGTCATTCCATCTGTCTCAAAGAAAAGGTTAGCAAAAGTTAATAAATATACATAAGTCTATTAATTGTATATGGTTCCTAAAATGGACTTATACTTCATATATCATACCACTTAAAAAAATTAAAACTAATTTATACTAACCAGGGACATCCTGTAGACCAGTGGTAGGCAATAAAGGCCTGTCGCACATCGGTTGTGGGTTCGATTCCCATAGCCTTGTCTGACGCGATGGGCTGTCGCCCGTCCTGTAGGTTGTACTATTTCTAAAACTACATTACTATAACATCCCATCAATAATATCGAAAATAGTTCTATCCTTAAACAATACTAACTTATGTCCAACATAATCCATTCCAATCATTAGGATTATCCATAATATTATAGTCTATTCTCATATTATAGTGAAGATGATTACCAGAGATTTCATATGACTAGCATGTTAATACCATCGTTGAGCCCCATATATCATAAGATATGTATTTTTGATCACATTCCAAACTTTCAAAGGCCTTAATCATGTATTCTATTGAAAAATTAATACCCATTGAATCTTAGTGAAAACATGAGTGCTGTCAAAAGTTAACTCTTTCCACATACCAAAACCCCAAAATTCTATATACTCAAACCATGATATAACTATTTCCTTATATCAATAATGAGCTCATGAATACTGTAAAACATTTCATTTTCTTCTTATCTCTTCATTATGCACATATCATATTCTTTCCAAAAATATCTCAATCAATTTCCATGGTTACCGGTACCATAAAATTATTGAAAACCACAATAGACCAATACATAAATATTCCAATATTCCTCGATACTGTAGACAACATTATTTTGGAATCCCATTATATAAACACTTAATCATTACAAAACTTCATTTTCATACTCAACATCACAAATAGTGATCGCATGAGACTTCCCTTTATCCTTTGCTTTAGGAGGTTGCTCACGTTGATCATCATTAACCCATGGATTAGGGCATTTATTTGCATAATTCCCCATTTCCTTGCACTTGAATCATTGAAGTGTTGGTGGTGAGTTCTCTATAGTCTTTTATTTATTCACATCATTAGAAACCATTTTTCCATTACTTCGTCACTCAGTTGCTCGATGACCTTCTTTTCTACACTTAAAACATTTTCTAGTCCCTTTAAGAAAATCTCCACCATGCTTCTTTCCACACTTTGAGCATAAGGAAACATTCATCTTCTTTTCACCATTATTATGAGATTTCTCCTTGAACTCCATCTTTCATTTCTTGTCAAAACCATGAGATGGATATGTTACACCAAATTCCAGTTCTACCTTGATAGAACAACACACAATTTCTTCATTGCTACTGAAGTCTCTTATAGCTAATGCCCTTCGAAGACTTGGTTTTAAGAAACTGAAAAATCGATCAACTTTACTTTTAGGTTGGATGATAATGCCAGATGCATACCTTTCAAGTCTTGTAAAATTCACTTCGTATATACCAACAGATTCATCATCGTTCTACTTAAGTTCAAGAAACTCGTTTTCCATCTTTGTTCGAAGAATACGAGGGAAGTACTTACTGAAAAACAAGTTCTTGAACTCGTCCCATTCCATGGACTCAATTTCATCTCTTTGCCCCATATTCTTGATAAGATTCCACCATTGATCATCATCACCCTCCAAACGATATACTTATAAGATGACTTTATCATGATCAGAACATTGTAGAACTGAAAATTTCTTTTCAGTAGTACTGATCCATTGTTCAGCCACAAAGGGATCAGAAGACCCACTGAATGGAGGTGGATGCTGCCTCATGAAGGATTCAGCAGAATGTTGCTCCTTTATCTGCTCATTTTGAAGTCCAGAATGATTCATAGCTTGTGTAGGTATAGAAATAATATTGTGCACTCCATCTCCCATGACATTGGTTTGGTCAGGAGGACAATCATTGCATTGTCCATTACATTGATCAACACGGTTCCTTCGGGTTCCAGCCATCGTCTAAAACCCAAAAATAATAGTGTGAGAGGAAAATACCATGCTAGGGAAAACAACATAGTAAAAGGGGAGTATCCTCAATATCTAACATCTTAGGATAAATTCTAAGATCGTTACCGTAGTTCTAGGACTATATCCTATACGTATACTTATCCTTAGGGACATCCCTAAACATACCTTAGAAATATCTCTAGGGATCTCACTAACGTTTTCATATCCTAGTTTCCAAAGGTTGACTAAACCTTTCCTTTGATACCAAATGTAGAGACCCAAAGCTTGACGTACATGAACATTACATTACTTTTGTGGAATATCTAATACATAACAAAAACAGACACACAAGGACCGTAATAGTTTAGTGTCTTTGGAAACCTGGAATATAAACTTCTAATCATGTTGAAAGATCTTCAACATCTCCCATAATGATCCTCCCCTTTTTGTTTCCTTACATAAAACCTTTCTTTTAATCCTGGGGGAAAAGAAAACATAAAAAGGGTGAGCTCAAATTCTCAGTAAGGGAAAGCATGGTGAAAATAAAACAAACCATATACATTTGAACTTAAAAACACGAACATAATATTTTAACATCAAAATCTTGAGCAATGACATAAAACATGGCAGTACGTAAGGCATAGATCATAATGGATCATAAATCATGATAATATAGCATATGAATAAATCATGTAATTGTGGAATCCATTAAGCACATGTAATGATTTCCATAGTACCCAAGGCATTACTGCCATGACCATCTTAGTGGACAAAATCCCTTTCTGAATCGAGTTCACTCCTTGTTTCTGTCCTATAACACTAAACCGGATTAACTTACCATTCTAGCCATGTCTATCTCATGAGATATAAATATTTACCCAATACATTGGAGGGAGATATAGGTCCCACCCATCTCATAATGAAATCATTCTTACTTGTGCCATAAAATAAACATAAATCATTTATCATAACCCAAAGAATAAAATGGGTTTCATAAACATCATCCCATCATCACATGATCCAATAAATAAAAATGGATATCATTTCATCATAAGAAAAATGAAAACATGTAAATCATCGAGACATTATACTTTAAACATACACATATGAAATAATTTCATCTTAGATGGAAAATGGTTTTGATAAAACACTTGAAATGAATTCTTGTGGAAAATATCCTTTCTTCTTCAAAATCATTTTCTTTTCACAAAATTCCATTCAATTTTAAAAGAAAAAGATTTTTTTTAAAACAATCATAAAATCTTGTAGAGGAAGCTTCATGAAAATGAGGCGTTATGAAACCGTAAAAATCCGTTCATGCCGTATAAGTTACAAAAAACATTCTCCTCATACTTTTGCCAGAAATGTCAAAAAGTACATCGTAAAAGAAAGATTCCTTCCACACCTTGTGGTAAAAGTCAAAAAGGGGTAAAAATGACTTTAAAAATACAAGGAAGAATATTAAACATTTTATGAAAACATTTTTAGAAAACATGGACATGGATGACAAACATAACCCCAGTAAATACTTACGAATAAACAATCTCAGATAAGAAATGAGATTGGAATAATTATCCCTTACCTTACGTCCGATGTGATTCGTATGTATCCGAACCTCCTATATAATGATATAAATAATTTAATTGACTTATTATAGAATCATATTCATTGCTATTATATCATATATGGTTCACTTATGACTTTATATTACCCATTCTTTTGTAAATTAATGTTAAAGTAATGTTTTGGGTAAAATCGTTTCATTTGTCGTTTGTGTTTTAACTTGTAATTATTCATATGATTACTTAGATCATGGTTACTTATATCAAGAATGAAAAACATGATTTATATATAATATATATTAAGAATATACATATATAAAATAGATGGATAAATGGAAAGAAATACATCGTTCATGGAGACAGTAGGCCGTACGTACGCATGAACCCTATTTTTGTTTCCTTATTGAATTGAATGGAATTAAGTAGATGACATACATATATATATATATAAATAAATCCAGTATCATTATTATGTCATATATTTCATGATTACATATTATATATACTTTATAATCATTCATGAATGGTTAATCATTGAGAATGAATCTCATCGCGTCGTGGAGACGGTAGTCCGTACGTACGCACAAACGATGATATCATTCCCATGATCGTGGAATTGTATTGAAGTGTATGTATAATATTTCAGAATCAATATCACATTACAATAATCATATATAGTCATTATTTACACCACTATACCCATCCAAGTAAGGTGGTGGTGGAAAATAGATTACACCACGGCGTGGAGACGGTATTCCATACGTACGCACGTGTGGTGATTTCGTTTTCTGTAGGATAGAGAGATGGTGAAATCGGGTTGTTTCATACTTATAATAACATATTAGTATATGAGTGATACTAATGTTATTACTTCATAATGAAACAACTAAATAAGAATAAGAAGAAGAAGAAATAATGTTGAAAGAATTGGTAACAGACATTACCTCTTCTTTGAAGCGCCTCTTTGAGACCTCCTCTTAGGGCACTAAAATTGGTCTTTGAAGTATACTAGGACCTATAGGATGTTTCTAGGGAAGTGTAGAAGAGAATTTGGCAGGGTTTGGACGAGATTGAAGGCGCAAATTGGTGTGAGGAAGAGCGGAGGAGGTGCCCTTTTATAAGGGAGGATGGGGGCATCTTTGGAAAAACTCAAAATATTATTTTATTATAAAGTCATTTTCAGTTTTAATAGCTCCAAATTGATTTATTTAGAATCTAAGGTGGGGATGGGTTGAAATCCTCTCATCAAATATAATTTATACAAGTTTAGGGTTCTATTTTAACCTTATCATTTAGATTTAACTTTAAGTTAATGAATTTTACTTTTACCGTGTCTTTTTGTTTTCTTACACTATAAGGTTAATAAACATACCATAACAAGCCAAACGAACCCCAAGTTGTTTATTATTAATATATATAATCTTATCTATGTCATTTGGCCGAACCTTATATTTTTAGGAATAAAATAACAATTAATAATATAATATTTTTTTAAAAACTATTTTATGTCAATTTTGACACTATTTGGTAATTGTTTTTTTGTAAAAATAATAATAGAAAGATTAGTTCGCAAAAAGTTAATTAAATCAATACTAACATGTCATATTAACCTAGAAAATTATTTTAATTCATAAAAAGTCTCAAATTAAATTTATTTGGGTATTTATAACATCAATTATGTCAATATTTCATTAATAAGATAATTATTGCATCATCATTGTGTCATAAATAAATTAAATTATTTAATGTCTAAAAATTACTAATAAAATATAATTATTTAGGAAATCTTTTTATCTTTATAATTAATATTTATATTTGAATTTATCTTATGTATAACCCTATATTAAAAATGATTTAGTTATTAAACTTTGATTTTAACTATTTTAACCCTTCTTTAAATAAATTAATAATAAATGTCCTAATCTAATCCAAGTGGATATAAATGGTCATATGTTATTCCTAAGGTTGTTTTTGGTCTAATTACACTTATACAATAGAATTAGGACATGTGTTAGGGTAATAATAATATCATTTTTACCCTTAATTACCCTATTTACTTTTAACCGCGGGGAAAAAAAGTAAACAGTTACTATTCACCAAAAATTATTTTCATCTCATTGAACCAAATTTTGCTTACTAACATTAATCGTGTCTCTCAGATTTTAGAAATTCCATTCACAGAAGTGGTAAAATTAAGTTTTATGTAAATTTGCAAATTCTCCTAGGAGGTGGGTAAAAGACGGTGAAAAGTTCAATAATTTTTTTTATATATCTAAAATTATTATAAAATGACTCCAATGAATTAATTCATCAAAAATTGAAAGTTTTCAGAAAAATACCAAAATCTCACCCTAGGATAATTTTGATATTCCGAATCCAAAAATGAAGTCCATTTTGAATGATAAAATTTATAAAATTTCAAAAAGTGTGTATTACTATTCATAATAGCTAGTTCTAATAATATTTTAATAATATATCATTGTTTAGTAAAACCTGGTATTGCGTACAACTCACGCTATCGAGGAAGGTCGCGATTGCGTGTAATGCAAGCCATGTCAGGGTTGCATATTGTGCAAGACTCCTTTGTTGTTTCGTTATAACAGAATCCAACCATTTTTCATTTATACATTGAATATACATATATATATAGTCAATGTTGCATAGAATTACTATTATCAAAAGAACTTGAAATTGTGTGTAACACAATATAATAATAGTGTTGCGTATATTGCAAGATAATACAGTGTTACGTATAGCACAAGATAATCTTGTTGTAGCATAAAACACATGACATCAAATAAATTAAAAACAATACTTATCATAAAATATCGGGTTGTTACAATGAATGTACAATACATAATTATATTATAATAATTTTATAAATGTCAAGTTATTTATAAAAATGGTATTTTTCACTATTCACTAAAAAATAAATCTTTTTGGAAAAATAAAAAATAAAAAACATATTAAACTAAAATTGAAATTTTAAATCCAAAAATGAATTTTATTTTATCAAATAAAATATCTATAAATTAGTAATTTAAATTTTTAAATAAAAAGATGATATATCATGATAAAAAACTTTTATAGGAAAGTAAGTTTTTAGAATATTAACCAATCTTATTCATATTTTAAAATAATAATAATTTAATTAATATTAACCAGTTATAATTATAAAAAATATTTTATCATCATTGATCACAATTTTCATGGAATAAAAGTTCACATCACATAAAAATGATATATTTATAAAAATGTATTTATGATTAAAATGACTGTATTTGTTATTTTAGCTCTATCAATTGAATTTCAAGAGTATTAAGGTTGACCATTATATTCTAATCTAAAAATATTTTATAAATCAAATAATCATATTTATAACCATTAATGTTATGGGTTGGTTTTAATATCCACACAAAATTATTATATTTATAACTAAATATAATGTGGGTTTTTTATGTTTGGTGTTGTGTGTGGAGTGAGCTATAGAACTTGGTTTTGATTTCCATAATCTAATGTTTTAACATTATCCCCACTTTAAATAAATCACATCATCATAATGATTAATTACCAATCCCAAAGGAAGTAGATAATTGTATTTAAAAAATAAACCAAACATAAGGTTTAATTTCTATAAAAATATTGACCATATAAACTCTAAAATATATCTTTCTTCTCCCAACAAGATCAAACATAAGGTTTTATTTCTAAAGGAAGGTTAATATTATTTTCTGGAAGATCATTACTATAGAAAAAACATTGGATATAATAATCGTACCAAAATTAGTTTTTTATTAATAATTTAACATCAATTTATTAATGTGATGATTTAATTTAAAAAAAATATATGTAAAAAGGATTTAGTAGAAAAAGGATTAAATAAAGAATCATAGTTCTTGAGTGGATGATCAGTTTTCCTTATTTTATATAATTTTTTGGAACTTAATTTTTTAGTTGTGGTTATATAGGAATTCCATTGTTCTCTTAACCTTCCATGTTTTGGATTCCTATCATACCTTTTAGCCATTTATGTCATGAACCATGTGGAAGTGCCTCCCAACTGGACACCTAAACTGGACTGTGGCATGCCCTAAGGAGTGTTCCTGATCCCCATGAGTTGGTAACAAGTTCCTTGGTATCAATAATACATCAAGGGAATAATTTGACCCATTTATGTAGTCATAAAAAATTCATAAATAAACAAAAAAATGATAAATAATCATAACCAACATAATAAAATGATTTCTCATATTTGAAGGTTTACACATTTTAAAAAAACCCAAAAGGGGGTAAAACAAAAAGGGAATAATGATGCAATACCAAAAACCACCATGGAACATGTGGGGCACCATCCTGAATTCACCACCTCCAACACTTGCAATGGAATACTACTAGAAACCTGAACCATCAGCATGATAAATCTTGTCTTTACCTGAGTAAAACACAACCAAGTCTACATACACCCAAAGGTGAATGTAGGGTGTGATCAAAATTAGAACATGTTTATGACCAATAAAATATGCCCCATTCCAAAAAATTATAATACAAATTAGCATTTATGTTTTATAAAAGAAAAAAATGAAACACTTTTATGGAAAATATTTTAAATTAAAACATGCTTCACTTTGAAGCAACCAACCAACCACACCGTTTTTTGATGGCAAGAACTATATCAAAAAAGAGAATTAAGTGAAGGGAAATCCCTATAGGCACTAACTAAATGGGAAACTAGGTACTTCTTATCTTGGAGAAATGTGTAATAGAAAACCACACTGACCATTGTCCTCATGCACAATCCACTAGAGAAGAATCTATCAAAAATTATAGCTGTATCCAACCATCATAGTTTAGTTTGTGTTGTTTTTCCAATCCTTCTAAAAAGAACCGGACCTTGGACCTACCAATCTGACTATCATACTATCCCTAATCTACCCACCTATTCACCTAGGATTCCCTTTGTCCTCATTTACCATTTTAAATTCCACATGCAACATCACTTTCATATATAAGCTTAATCCAACATTGTGCCAAAGATGATAACTATTTATTTCCATAACCAAAAACATTTTTTGAAACCAAACACACCCCAAAATGAATTTAACACACGATTCACACCACTTTCAAAATTTATTAAACATCTTGCATAATTTATAAAACACATTCAAAGGTTACAGCAAAGGAACACACATGAAACACACCAAATTTATTTTAGAATAAAAACATTCAATCCATACTCATATAAAACCCCATTTAAAACACATTTGTTACCAAATGAATAGATTATAAAATATATTTAAGCACCCAAGAAAGAATATAATGATCATTAAATAATGTGTAAGTAATGAACCACCTACCTAAAGTGTATAATTTTTTGGAATATGGTGAAACCATCAACCACACCTCAAGTGAACCCTATAAATAAAGATAAAACCATAAATATGAATATAGAACCTTAAGGAGTAGTATCTAACCCTAAAAACGTCACCCTACCCATTGGAAACAATTAACACTAAAACGGAAGGATAAAAACCCCATAAAAGAGGGGGAAATCATAAAAAGTGGGACTTACTTGGAGAATCTTGGAGAAATACTAGGAAATCCACCACCAAAATGAATGTACAAGGGGTGAAATGGGAGAGGGAGAGGTTCTTCATTTAGTAAAACCTAAGTAGGGAGGATAGGGGTTGGTTATGAAAAAAATATAAAGGGGTTTAAAAATAAAAAAACCAATCTTTATTGACTTGGAATGGACACACGGTTTTCTAAAATGTGTAGAAATTATTCACCACACACTATCTAACAATGACATACCACATAGGGAGCCCACATAGTTTACAAACCCTATACTAGGCATCTGATAAGCCACTATTTGAAAAATGAAAGTGGTTGCATAGTTTCCTTGACATGGTGAATGGATTGGAAAACCATGTGCACCATGCTGTAAGGACCAAAACTCACAGTTTTTACCAAAATACTTGGAAAAAATCAAGGTAAAACACATGATAAAATATAAATAGAATAAATACCTAAAACTAAAATCATGTATATCATAATTATCCCCACCATGAAAACATTTTTTACCTAGAAAGTCAACCTGATGATTGATTATATAATAAAAATGGATACTCTTGTATAACCCAAAACTTCCACTACCAAGTCTCATTCTCATCATTTACATGCTACAAAAAATTAAATTACAATAGAATATACTTCTAATGAATCACTTTCTCCTAAGAATCTATAATCCACACTAGACACTCAAACACAGAAAAATTGGGGTCTATTTCTAACTCTTTCCAATTCAACACATGACAATGGTCTGGATTATACTTTTTAATTGGGAGATGTGAAAAAAATTATGAATTGAGGTCAAATGGGAAGTTAAATCTAACATGTATTCCATCTTACTAACCCTCTTGGTGATCTTAAAAGGCCAGAAATACATTGGTGTTAGCTTCCCTTTATTTCCCAAACAGTGATGGCCCAGGTGAGGTTCCACTTTAAGGATAACCTAGTCACCAATAGAAAAATCAATATCTTGTAATATTTGATCAGTAAACAATTAGTGGTGAATCTAAACTATCAAAAAACAATTCCTGATCATCTTGAACTTCTCGGATGTCTCTTTCACTAAGCTCAGTCCCAATAGTGAGGTATCTCTATTAGGTCTACAATGTTAAATACTCTCAGTGGGGAATCATGATATGAAATACTAAAACTACTTCCCATTAAAATCTTGTTTCATTATTAACAAACACCCTTCTCTCTTTCTCCCATAGAAATATAAGAATTGAAATTAATTCACTAATAAGACACAATAATTTTTACTTGTTTCACCTTTACTAGGATATATCCATGCAACATACAATGACGATGTGTTGGATGTACCAAATTCACTATGGATAACTGAAAATAATGATGTTTAAAACATATATTATATTCCTAGGATCACTACATTTAAATGGTTTAGGTTCTTCTCACTATATTCCCAAGGTTCAATCCCTATGTCTCTTGCTCTGGATCACTACCAGTGGAAAGGATCATCGTATTCATATTCATTCATTTATTTATCTTGTAAGGGATCCACACACAATTTATGGAACTATACTTCCATTCATTATCTCTAATGAATGTCACATACTCAGCTGTAGATAGATTCAATATTGAATTCCCTCTTTCATCCAATGATGAACACCACTATAGCACAATATTATTGGGAAACCTCAAATCCTTCGCACAACCCTTACATCTCCTTGCACGCAAGTTGTATTCCTTGAATGAAAAATCTCTTCTTATGCACAACCACCTTCTCACATGAAATAAAAATATTATTCACAACTTCTTTAGTTTTTTTGCAACACAAATCTTACACGTAACTTTCTCAACATTCGTGCAACTCCAATTCTTTCATACAACTCCTTTTACCCATAATTCTTATGTGATATAAAGATTATATTCTCTCTAAGTATTGAGATATCTCAAATAAGGGGGTAAGCTGTTATTTATAGGCATCCCCGAACCCTATGTGGAAGATTTGATGCATCATTCAAGATCCTATTTGAGTACACAAAACCCTGTTTGACATCACATTGGGTGTTCAAGCCTCTTTCACACAACCTCATCTTTTGTGCACACTCTAGAACATTCCCCCACTTCTGCCATTTTATATATTTCTATATTCTTACCATGAAACATTATTTGTGTTCAACATTTCAATACATCTTCAATCTTGCATTCAAATTCCTTCTCTAAAAACACATATGTCCATTTTCAAAATTTTGAGGCCCAAAAAATGGAAAACACTGGAAAATGATACATGTTGTATCTAGTCCTTTTGTACCACCTCCAGATCGAATATTCCTTTTACATGGTTATTTTTTAACATATATTGTCATTAATATCTTTAGAACAACTAAATATACACTGAAATCCCTCTTTTTCAACAAACACAATCAACCTAAAAATTCTTCAATAATACCTTGTGGAATTTTTTCCAAACACTCAACCATTTCATCCCAACACAAAGGTGACCTACAAAACTGAACATAGGGTTCCTCAAATAGATCCATTCAAATCAAGGATTTTTAACTATTGAATGAAAACTCGACCGATCCAAAATATATATCCCATGATCCTATGATATAGGATGTGCATGCCCAGAGAATGTCTTCTAAGGTTTGATTTGTTTGCTCCGTCTGGTCATATGTTTGATGATGGGGTACCATACTCAACTTGAATCATGACCGCATTGAATTCAAAATTCATTCCCAAAACTTTGAGGTAAAATAGGGGTACTTGTTATAATTGATTTCCAACTACACACCATGAATCCTCAAAATCTCTCAGACATAAAACTATCCCAACTCATACACTTTAGTTGAATATCTAATAGGAATAAAATGGTCTGATTTGGTCAGAAAATCGACCACTAACCAAATATAATTCTTCACCCATGGTGAAAATGAAGTCTATGGAGATCTCATACAACATCCAAGCTTGAATGGGTAGTATTTGAAGCAAACTAGAGTGCCTTTGGTGTTTTGTGTTACCTACATACATTTATCACACCACAACACAAAGTCAACAATTTCTAACCTCATAACTCGTCACCAAAATTGACGATGAACATCATAATACATTTTGGTATCTCTAATATGGATTGTCCATGAATTTTGGTTGACATACTTCAACACTACCTTTCTCAGAGATAAAAACACCATTAAGTGGCTCTTAATGAGGAAGATTACCTTGGGAGACAAAAAACAATAACAAGGCATCTCCCTACCATGAATGATTTGCATATACTGTTAGAAAAACTCATCACTAGTCTTTTCACATAGAATTAGCTCCAGAAGATAAGGTTTTAACTGGATACTGGCCAAGAACACACCTCCACTGTGCTCTTTAGTTTTTCAGTGAAACTGGGAAAAAAGACCAACCAGTGTTCACTTATCACTTGAATCCTTTAAATCTAGTACTGACAGTTTTTTGCTCATAGAAACTTCCATAAAATTCCATTTTCTTAGGGTATAGACTATATCAAAGTCAAACCCCTAGAGGTACTCTACCAAGTGATGCTACCTCAAATTCAAATATTTGTATGATAAAATGAATACCAAACTATTATGATCAAAATAAAAAATAAATTTATCCCCCAAAAGATAATATTACCACATCTTCAAAGCATGCATCACCACTTCTATCTCCAGATCATGGGTTCGGTAATTCTGTTCATGAGGTTAGATTTGCTGTGAACCATAAACCACCACATGACCATTCTACATAAGCACACACCCAAGACCCATTCTTAATGCATCACTGTAAACCACATATCCCTTTCACAATTCTAGAAAGATCAAAATTGAGGCTGAAGTCAACCTCCGCATCAGATCCTCGAAGGATGCTTAGAATTCTAGGTTCCATTTGAACTTTACCCCTTTCAGGGTAAGAGTGGTCATGGGAAAATCTATTCAAGAGTAATCATGAAAAAACTATATGTAGTAACCTGTCAGGCCCAAAAAGCTTCTGATTTCAAACATGTTCCTCAAATGTTCCCATGAAATGATTACACTGATCCTATAAGGTTCCACTAAAACACTTCCCTCTTGGTTCACAAAACCAAGGAACTTCTATTCCTTAATCCAAAAAAGTGCATTTATAAAACAAGGCATAGAGGTTATGATCTCAAAAAGCGCCCAACACGATATTTACATTCAACTCATGATCCTCTTCATATCCAGAATAAACTAGGATTTCATCTATGAATACTAAAAAAATGTATCAAGATAATAGTGGAACAACCTAATCATAAGAATTATGGAAAACACTAAAGCATTCGTCAACCCAAAAGGCATTACCAAATACTCAAAATGACCATACTTGTTTTGAAAAGTTGTTTTTGGGACATTCACCTCTCTAACTCAGACTTTATGGTAACCAGAATTAAAGTAAATATTAGAGAATCACCTTTCCCCTTTTAACTGTTCAAAAAATTCATCAATACAGGGAAAGGGGTACTTTTTCGTGATAGTTAACTTATTTAGATTATAGTAATCAATCCAAAACTGGAGAGATCCATCAGACTTTTTCACGAATAAAATTGGGGTAGCCCAAGGAGAGTTGTTGGGGAAAATGAATCCTTTGGATTCCAAATCATCCAATTGTACCTTTAATTCACTAAAATCCATGGGAGACATACGGTATGAGTGAAGATATATAGGATGTGTTCCCAATGCCAAATCATTTGAGAACTCCACATCCCACTCAAGAGGAAAGCCTAAAAATTCATCTGGAAATTCCTATTGGAACTCATAAACTACCGGAGGTAATCCACCCTTAAGAGCACCACCATCATCCTCTGACATGAGAAATGATAACTAATAAATGTGATTAACCTATTCAGAGGGTGCATCTCTTGCACGACCCGAACAATGACCCATTCACCATGAAAGACCTGGATACTACAATCAGGTGCTAGAAAACTCACTCACCACCTATAGTAATCAATGTGTGCATGAAAATGCACCATCCAATCCATACCGAGGAGTACATCAAAGAGGAACAATTACAAATTTTTGATATAAAAATCGTCCAAACCATGGCTATAAGGGTCAAAATAGTGGCTCTAAGCTATATCCATGGTTCCAACAATCTTTGACACTTATTTTCATGGCTATAGAAAAAAGCTATAGCCATCATTTTAAGAGTATATTATCATGATTTTGGAAACCATGGTAATAGATACACCATGGCTATATTTTTATATCCATGGTTCAAACTATGGGTATAAGGTCTATTTCTATGGTGCAAAATCATGGATATATCCCTGTTAAACCTTTGATACATCCTATCCGGATTTGATCTCCTTACCTATGCTACAATGGTCCAGATGAAATACCACTACACTATGTATAAATTTTGGTATATATATTTATATATTGTTATATATTTTTATCATTATGAACCATGGAAATAGCAGAAAAAAACATGGATATTTCTTTTCCATCCATTTCCCAGAACAAATTTGTTTCCCCGCACTATGGTAGGAAACCTATAGCCATAGATCTATGAAACTGTGGCTATATAATGAGGTTATAGCCATAATTTCATAGAATTTTGGATAAAGACGTTGATGAAATACACTTATATCCATGATGTAAGAAAAAATTTCCATAGGTGATGTTTATAGCCATGGTTTAGAAAAAACTATAGCTATAGACTTCTTATAAATACTTATAGCTAAAGTTTTCCAAAACTGTGGCTATTGGTCTGTGGATATAAACCAATTATCCAGTAGTGAGGTTCATTTAAAGAATAAATTAATCTGATTCCAGCTCGAGCCCTGACAGAGTGAGTGCATAAGATAGATTCTTGAAACCCTAAGCATGCCTCTTACCAAGTGGTGTCACTGACTCCCTCACATATTGAATGAACTTGGTTATAAAATTCAACAGATTCACAATATGGGTAGAGGTAAATGAAATAGAAGCACCACTATCAAAAAAATAGAAGCTATATATGGTGCAATAAAAATGGTACCACTAACTATTGCAGGCCCTGCATCTGACTCTGGTGGTACTTGGTCCATAACACATACATGCCTAGTCTCTGCATGAGTCTGAGAACAACCACTAGCCTGAAGATCTACCCTGAACTGAATCAGACCAGTACAGGATCAAATCCAACTACTGCAACATCCAAAACAAGATCCCATAGTCCTAGATAGCTTTGACTAGGATGACATTCCAGTAGAAGTTATAGCTACCAAACCACTCTGATAGGAACAAGTGGCCCTATAAAATTGTTGAAATCGCCTTATATGTCTGCAATGATGGCATGATATAGGTGGGGTTGGACATACTAACCGAATGTTACCTAGTTTCCATAATTGATGGAACCCAAATGATCTAGTATTTGAAAAAAATGATGATGATAGTTGGGAAGGATGGCCCAAGTTACCACTTTGCTTCCTTTCCTATTCATCATGCTTCTTCTTCTTCTTCTAAGATAAACTACCACTACCCACTTTAGACACATATCTAGAAAAACCAAATTATCCCTTCTGATCAATCTCCATTTTACAAGAATGGTCAACCACTTTGGAATATTATTTCAAGTTAAACCTAAATACTTGAGAATAAATCACTTTTCGTAGCCCCTATTCAATCCTCTAAGCCTTCATCTATTCATTGGAAACAATTTCAGGTTGATACCAAACCTACACCATAAAACATTTGGCATAATTTCTCACTGATCAAACCCCTGTAAAATATCCATAAAATCATTGGATCTGGAATAGAATAAAACCTCAGGAAAATATTTCTCATTGAGAACTATCTTGACATTGTTCTAGCTCATCTAATTGTTCTTCACAATTTGGACCACTGAGTATCTCTACCTCTAACAAGGACCTACTAGTAGAATGCAACATATTTCACCCTTACTATATCAATAGTGTCAAGAAATTCAAACATATTCACTATTTTATCAAGACACTCTTTTACTTCCAAAGGTTATGCACTACCTTAGAAAGGAGGAGGAATGTTCTTAAGAAACTCTAGATCCTTGTCCTTCCTAGGACCTGGTTTCACTTATCTAACCAGAACAGGCCATGACCAGCCCCCTCTCCCAAAGATTAGACATCCAGGACCACATCTTCCACTACTCTCTAATAAATTAGTGAGGGAGAAATCTCCCTGGCCTCTTATCATGGTTTCTTAAGAACTCTCCAGGGAGGAATTTTTCTTCAAAAATCAATAACCATAAGAAAAACCATCAATACGACCATTCTAAAATTTATTCAGTAATATAAAAACGTTCCAATATTCCATAAAATCCAAAAAATAAAATCCATCATAATAAAATGACAAAAAACTAAAACACCTCCACCCAGTGTCTATATACGGTCTGCAACCTACATGTCTCACCTAAAGGAGAAGCTAAACAAAATTCCAACATCCCATCACGACTCGAGTTGTGTCACAAGGTTTTCTGGCCAGGAACCCTACTGGAAACTAGAACCTCATGTCTTGACTATCCTATCTCTAGTATATCCATAGTCATCCAAAATAACTCAAGTAAAATGATATAACCTGCTCTGATACCATTTTTTCAAGAACCAAGACAAAGTGCCACCCAACCCAACAGTCAAACCAGCCAGTGGAATGGCCCAACGGGAATTCCTGATCCCTACGGGCTGAAACAATGTTTATGTGTATCAAAAATACATCATGGGAATGATTTCACTCATTTATACAATAATGTCCAATTCATAAATAAGCATCACAAGGCTAAATAATCCTAACCTACATAATAGAAAAATTATTCATATTCAATGCTTTACATGTTATAAAAAAATCTAAAATGACATACAAAAAAGGGAACAATGGTGTTGTCCCAAAAACCACCATGCAACATGAGGAGGAACATCCTCAAGACACCACCTCCAACACCTATAAGGGAATACTACTTGCAACCCAAACCATTATTACAATACATATTACCTTTACGAGAGTCAAACATAACCAAGTGTACATACACCAAAAGGTGTATGTAGGGCGTGAGCCAAAGCCCAATAGGTTTCCACCCAATAAAATAGGTCCCATTCCAAAACATTATATTATAATTAAACATGAATTTTTTATAAAACAAAAACATTAAACACATTTATGTATAGCATTTTAAAGGAAAACATGCTTCACTTTAAATTAACCAACCATGTGAACCATATGCCAGAGATAAGGGAAATATCACAAAATAGCATGAAGTAATGAGAAATCCCTATAGGGAATAGCTAAATTGGACACTGGGTACCTTGTATCTCGGTGAAATGTGGTATAATAACCACATTGATCCTCATCCTCAGGCATGATCTAATAGAGAGGAATCTATCAAAAATTCAAGCCACATCTATACATCATAACATTGTTAGTTTTGTATTGTCAATATCACTAGAAAGAACTAGGACTTGTCCCTACCAATAAAAATATCATACTAGTTTTAGTTTCCCCACCTAGTTAAATTGTATTCCCATTGTACTCAGTTATCATTTCACATGCCATAGGAAATATCACTTTCAAAAACAAACATAATCCAAACATTGTACCATGCATGATAACTCATTATATCCATAAAACCTCCTTTAAAACAAAAATAACACAAAAAAAACTTTAAAACAATCTTTTCACCACTTTAATTATTTATTAAACATCTTTCATAATTTATAAAATACATTCAAATGTCCTAGAAAGGGAACACACTTGAAACACACCAATTTTTTTTTAGAAAAAGCACTTTAAATCCATATGCATATCAAACCCCATAAAAAACACATTTCAAACCACACACATAGTCCATATACCATATTTATAAACACAAGAAATAATATCAAAATCATCAAGTAATGTTTAGTCATGGAACCACCTACCTCATGTGTAAAAATTTTGGGAATCTGGTGGAAACCAACAAATGCACCTCAAGTGAACCCTATAAAAGAAATATCAAACCATAAACATCAAGATAGAAATTTAAGTAACAAGATCCAACCCTAAAAATATCACCCAACTCAATGGAAAAAATAAACACCAATAAGTAAGGAGAGAAACCCTAGAAGGGAGGGGGAAATCAAGAAAAGAGGGGCTAATTTGGAGAATCATGGGAAAATCCCACCAAATCCAGCACCAAAATGGAGTCCCATGGGAGAAAATGGGAGAGAGAGGTGCCTAGGATAGGAAATCCCATGTTTGTAGAATAGGGGCCTATTTTGTATAAAAATAATAACGTATTTAAAAAAATTGAAATTTTAATGACCTATATACGCCAAATGATTTCTCCTCATGGTCTCAAAACCATGCAACACCCATGCACCCCTTACATTTCAAGAAGGACATTCCACATAGTTAACTGCATAGTTTACAAACCTTGTACCAACCATGAAATAAGACACTATCCCAAAAATGAATGTGGTCACACGCTTTTCTATGTAAGGCGCACAGTTTGAAAAAAATGTATGCCAACCATGCACTCCATGCTGTAAGGCCAGAAAAATTAGATATTTAATAGAAATACCAAGAAAAACTCAAGGATAAAATATGATCAAATATAAATAGACAAAATACATAAAAATAAAATCACGAATGTGAAACTTTAATTAAGTATTTTCTTTGATAATTCCCATGTTCCAAACATTTATGACATTGAACCGTTTTTTAGTACTTTATGGAAAACACTTTATCTATTTAATGTGTCTGTTTAGCCCTTAATGTTTCCTGAAAAAATTATTTTTATGACCTCCTTTTCTTGAGAAAAAAAATCTTCTACTTAGACTAATAAATTCTTCATGTACCTCTTCCTATATTTTTGACATCAAGGAAATTAAACATTTTCCCCTTGATCATCATTGTCATTTGAATTTTCATGATACTCAAACCTTAACTTCATCAATTTATTTGGGATTTAAAATATATTAAAAGTATTAATCACAATTATTTATATCTAGTTTTATAAAAATCACATGGTTTATATCTTTAGTACATATCCAATTAGGTTTACTATAGGGAAAATATCCACATTTTCCATAAAAAACATTGTTAAATTGATCCCTTCATGTGTCAAAAATTATTAAAACCAAAAATATTAATTTTAGTGATGATTAATTAGAATCAAAATAAGATTATAATAAATGATCTCTTTAAAATAATGCCTCAATATTTATTACTCTTAAAACCCCACAAACCACTTTTCAGTTCCAGCAAGATCTCTCTCATTTTAATCTAGGTATCTTTAGGTTGTTTTCTCTCATACTAATTATCATAAAAATTATTTTTAATATATTATAAAAATAATGTGATTATCTAAATAATAACCCTAGGTAGTTTAAAACTAGGTGTGAAGTTATTCCTCTTTTTTAGGTATCAGATAATGATTGAGTTAATGCCCAAACATTTTATTCATGATTTATTACCCCTAGTAACATCTATGCCAGAGCTTGTATCCACTTATAGTATACAGATAGGGATGTTGTTAAAATTAAAACCTTGTTATATTTACTTTACCAATATTTTAGGATATTATACTACGATAATAAATATCTCAGAGATTTATCTGTAGGGTTTTAACTTATATTATCTAATCATAATACCGAAAAAACAACAAACCTAATTATAAAAATAAAACTAAACCCAACTATAATAATGTATAAGGTTAATTAGGCCCATAGTTCATGATTTAGTGCTAAAATCACTTTCTTTAAATAATATTAGTGCTACAATTTTATATGAGGTTGTATTTATTTTGTAATATTTCTATAGAATAATCATTTCAACTCATAAATCATCTTATAATTCCAAGAATGGATGGTTTTGTTTCTTTGGGGACTGGCTATATAAGAAACTTATTTTAGGATACTTGTGGATATTTATCTATATTAAAAAGTTTCTAGACCCACTTCTAGAAATATCCTAGGTTATACTCATCATTATAACATAGAGAAATAAAATATAAAAAAGTTAGATTTAATTCTCAATAAGGGAAGATTGGTTTACATTCTATCGAAGAATAGATCATAAGAATATGAGAAAACTTGAGTAGGGGGTGGAATATATTATTAAAATAATTGGGAATAATAAGAGTAGTACAAAGTAATTATAGAATGAAATTAAATATCAAATGGAAAAACATATAACATGGAAAAAAGTGTAAAATAAAGGGATAATATACATTATCCATGGAGCATAATCGTTGAAATATGACATCAAATTTTATCTTACTATTTAAACCTATCATAACAAAGAATACTAAAATAAAAATGATCATTTGAAAATTATAACATAGTAAAGAAATAAAATTTCCAGGACTCATGTTTTTAATGAAAAAATTATAACACATAATATTTGGAATAAAAAATGATCACCCTACATGTGGTGATAAAAAATTCCCATTCTTCATGTTGTGAACAAAAAAAATATTCACGCTTCATGTTGTGAAAAAAATAAAATGTTCACACTTCATGTTTTGAACAAAAACATTTTCTATGCATAAAATCCTTGTATCATGTGACATAAATCATTAAAAAAATCATTTGATGGATATATTGGACCACATACATCAATCAGACATATATATGTGTTAAACATGAAAATAAACATTCATCAAATAAAAAATAACCCAAGGGAAAACAATGAGTTCATAAAACCTTTAAAAACCACACATAACATGAACCAAAAAAATCATATGATATCAAAAATATCATTTTACAAAAAGGATAATATTTTGATAGCATATCATTAATGATCAAAACATCACTTCATAAAAGATAAACCTTGGATGGTAGATAGAAGTGAAAATACAAATATTTTCACAAAACTATATCAAACATTATTATAAATAGTAAATTGAAAATTAATTTCAAAAAAAATTGAAGGGAAGTAAACGAATTTTGAAAAACGTTATATAAATAGTCAAAATAAAAAATTCCTGAAAAGAAAATAAGGTTGTGAAATAGATTTTTAGTGGAATATAAAACATTTTTTATTGAATGGATGGAAAAAAATATTTAAAAATAATGAAATACGTTTTTTTGAAAACCCACATCATAATATGACTATTTAATTTAATTTTTTAAAAGAGTAAAATTTAATTATGATAATAATTTAAAATAAAACATATTATGTTTTAAAAAATAGTGTATAATATTGGATGGATGAAAATTATAGACATGGAGTAAAATATTCAATACTAAGAATGAGAGATATTTTTATCATCATTTATCTTTTAATTGAGATTTTTTTTATCAATGAATTGGGTATTGATGATGAGAAGTAATTTCCATAGACAAAAAAAGGAAATACCATAAAAAATTTGGTAATGGTAGGATAAATTAATTAAGGAAATTTATATTCAAGATATAAAGACTATGACAGAATGATTTAAAAATTGAGTCGATGAAACTATAATGGAATTGGTAATGTGATAATTAAATGAATTTCAGAAGAAAATATTAAAATGAACCTTAAAATATTATTAAATGTAATCAATTTTAATATGTAAACTAAAATTTTTATTGAATACACCATATAAAAGAAATTATGGTTTAAAATATCAAACATGTCCCGTAAAGATATAAATGAGAAACATATACTCATACCTTGCTTCCCTACTTAAATGAACATTCTATAAAATCCTATATAATAGACATAAATAACATAATAACTTATTTAATATCCATTTTTAAATATCTAACACGTTATAAAATCCATTCCCAATTGTAATCTATGTATATATTAGTTAGTTATTTTCTATTTTTAATATCATGTGTGAGTAATCTTGATTTTTTTTTGAACTGGTATTGTAATAGAGGTGTTGTTATTTATTATTATTCCAAATTTAAACATTCCTAGATCACAAAATGTAAGGGTATTTATAATTGATAACTATTTTTAATATTATAAATTCATTTTATGTGTGTTTTGGTTTCATTTCTTAAAGATTAACTTTGTGATTAGAATGTTTTTATGGTTCTTATAAATGAAGTTTTTTTCCTAAATAATGAGTTATATTTTTATATTACCTTTACATAAAAAATATATTTACTTATTTATATCATATATTACCTTCAATTTAATCCCCTTCATTATCTGTGATATAAATTTATAAAATTTTTCAAATAGGTGGTCAATCCAACCCAAATAAGAAAACACCATAAATAATTGGTGATTATAAGTTGATTTAGAAATAATAACATTATAAAAGAATAAAAATGATCTTATTTAGTTGTATTAGTTTAATATATCATAATTTTAGATATTAAAATAATAATATAACCTATATTATGTTATTCCATATTAATAATATATTAAATTTTCTCCAAGAATACTATTTTGGATTGTTGAATTTACCACGATTGTTTATCCATCATATTGTTAATATAATGTAAAAATTTCCTTTTAATAACAATAAAAATTTCTTAAATATCATATTTCTCCATTAATACCATTTTCATGACCATGTATAAGGATGTAATGAAAATAAAAACTGAAATTGATCATTCTACGGAGGTGGCAGTCCACAGATATGCATTAAGGATAATTTCATTTTTTTAGAATAGGGAAAATGATAAATAGGGTCTATATTTATAGAATATAAAAAATTACATATTTAGAATAATTATATATTAAAATCCTTATTAGGAAAAAATGTATAAGTTTGTGATGGAAAACAAAACATATTTCATTGTGGATGTGGTAGTCCACATATCGCCTGAATGCTGATTTTATTTTTTATAATAGAAATAGGAAAGGTGGTTAATGATTCTACCATCATTATAATAACTTAAAATCATACTAATGATAATGTTGGTGGAAAATTTTGGGTTATCCCTTCAATTGGCATACTTGAGAAAACAAAAGGCCCATTTTGACTAAGTGTACTATCCCAAAGACCCCAATGGAGTTTCATGCCAAATAAAAAGTTTACACACAAGAAAGAAATCCGCACGCAAGTAAATTGCACGCCCAATGAAACATAAAATGGATTACTTCAAGCTGAGGTCCAAAAAAATGGCCAAGTCGACTATGATAAATAAACTAGGATGGAAAACAAAAAACAGGAGCAATGCGAAAGATACGTGCACACCCAATGTGACATCAAATGAACACTTCCACGAAGGACTCATTATGCACTTCCACATACATTTTTATCTATGAATAGAATGGTGACCCCCCCCCCCATTTCAGATAATTCTTCAGAAGGAGAAACACTGTACCCGTGAATGCTAGATGAATCTTCTGTGACCACATGAAATCCATGGATTCAAGGTAATGGATTTTTCATGATAGGTCTCTCATGATACCTCCTTTGGGTAGGCCCCCTTGGGATTTACCCTCATCCATTTCTTTTTATGCTAAGGAAATTATGCACAAAATAAAATTATTTCACAAAAGATTACCTTTATGAAGTACCCCTTTCACCCATAACCTTCATCTTTCATTCATTTCTTTAATATTTTACACACCCTTTCCTATGATATCCATGTGTTTTCAAAATTCTAAGGCACCATGTTCAAGATCCTCTTGTGTGCAATATCCATATCTTGAGCACAGCTCCTTCGTGTATCCCTCCAGGCTTTCCTGCAATGATTTTCTAATCCCTCGAATGGTGCTTCATGTTGTGTTTCCCCGCCTAATTCTTCTTCACATAGGTATGATAAAATAACTTTCTTGTTTTTATAGATATGAAAATGTAGACCCCATTATCAACCACTCCTCCACCCCAACACCTTTAGACATTTCTTGGACCTTCCCTTCCCCAAGTGTGGGTTGGTGAAAGTCATATAAGTCCAAGGGATGAGGAGTGAGTCCCTATCATCCAAGTTTTAGGACATTAAACTACTACTCTACCACATCCTCAACACAATACGTTAAACTATGATCACCACATGTGCTCTTTGTTCGACTGGATCAGAGAGGGGACAGGCACTGGCACTCTCCCACTATCTTTTCCCCTCTAGGATTTTTCACTAGGTGCACCTAGGGTAGTCTCTATGTAAACCCCAACACACCTTGTTAGGGTGTTCTTTGTATGAATACCACATCCTCTTGGTACATCAGGTCACCCTCCTCAGGATTCCCTCTTAGATTAAGACCCAATCATCACCATTCATCATTGCAGCATCTTTCACGACATGATCGTTAGGTCTGCCGCTACCTCTTATATATCATATATAGCATGACTCAAGTGGGATTAGATAAAGTAGAGACCATGAAATCCTCTCTGGGACATTATCCAAGTGTAAGTCCCTTTCCCCCCACACTCCCATACTACATGAAATTTGATCCCTGCCTTCCAAACATGGTACAATGGAAGCCTCCCAAAGGTTCAAACCTTCCATTCCTTTTTCCCAACCACTTCACATCGATTCACCTTTATCTTGAATGATGTTAAACTATAGACCACTTTACCTTGTGAAATATGTTTTTTTATCCCTTTTATCTATACAGGGTACATAGGACATCTCTATGAGGTTCGAACCAAATTCATGGTAAACATCAATGATCCCTCCTAGAGATGTAACCTTCTTATGTGACATCATCCATCATCATGACACATCTCTTAGATCTGCCTCCCTGAGGTGTTCTGATTTACCTTGGAAGATAACCCGACATAATCCCCAAAGAACCCATACTCTTCCAACTAAGAGTTACCCTCTTTTTATAGGCTAATAACCATTCATAACCCCCAACATGTCTGTGGGATGATGTCCTTTGTCTACACCCTGATTCTATGCACCATCCTAAACTAGGTAGAATTTGATCATTTCCCAATTTGATGAAGGTATGTTGGAAACTTCCCTAAGTCTCAAGACCATCACCCATGTACCATCTTGGTATCTCCGTCAATCCTATGTGTTTTGGGGAGATCATTCCTTGACCTCAAGCTTCCACCTCATTTGGGTCTTATCTATGTGTTCATTCTCATGAACCACCTCCTTAGGTGATTCATCTCCCCATCTAATAACAACAAGTACATTGATTCCCTACTACTGGGATATGTATTAAGCCTTCATGAGGTTCAATCCCAACACTGTCAAATTCATACCAGTTCCCTTCCCATTCATTCCATCTCTTTGACACTTCCTCCATATGCATCCTGATTTTTTACCTAGGGCGCCTCATCCTGGTGAGATCATTCCATCCACATGGGATGCTAACTATGAAAAATACCAAGTTATTTTCTCCATTACCTCTCCCTTATCATGGTCGGGCTACATCACTCAACAAGATGCTAATCAGGTGTAAGCCCCAAATTACCCCCTCAAACTATGTGGATTTTGATCCCTTTTGGGTAAATAGAAATCCTTTACGAGGTTCAATCCCATCCAATTGAAAACATTGGTGTCCCCTTCTATGTGTACACCCTCTTTGATCTACCGTTAACATAATCTAGATCAACCTTCATGGTGTGAAACATTCCAATTTTAGGACACACTATCATGGGTCTTCCCTCCCTGGGCATTCTGATCCATCCCTCCAATAAACCTTCCAGGTTCTACCTCCTAGGGATGTTCCTATCTAATCCACTCTCACAAGTATTCTGATTATTTTTATCCATATCCTCTAGAAGTTTAACTCATGGAATACCTTGTGTTAAATATGGAAAGATGAGGAAATCCTCAGAGACATGCCTATGTCATATGGTTCCCCACTTTCAACGTGGGATGCCTTGGGATTCTTCATCATCAAGAAGCCCTATAATAAATGAAACCTCAAGTGTACCAATGTTTCAGTGAACAAACATGCTAGTGATTCCCAACATGACTACTCTTCTGACCAAAGGATTCGACCCTGACTTGACCCTTTAGAATGTCTCGACAGAAGCAGTGTAATTAACCGACGCCCAAAAAGAGATGGCATTGGGAAGAGTTTCACAAAAAATGTCATAAAATTTAATGGACACCTTCATTAGGTGAATATTTCTAAGGAGGAATACATGGAATGAGAGAATAAAATCCCATAATATTTTTTCTATCAAGGAGAAAACACCGCTGAAGAGGTGATGAATGTCACCCACCTTTGGGAAGCAGTAATGCAGGGTACAATGCAAACTGTCTGCAAGCATCGACCAGGACGTGCAACATGGGATGCCTGAGTGAAAGAATCGAAAATAGAAATTTTGGACCCAATGTGAACTTCTTCTCCTCAACATGGAGATTATTATAGTTCAAGACATCGGCAGATAAGCATGCCACCGAATCCAACCATTTGGTGCCAGGTCCCACCATGAAAATAGTGTTCTTGGAGTGTAACTTACCAGGACTTGGGGGAAGTTAATCATTGGGATCAGGGTCTATGGAATTTTTAGCATGGATATTTTTATCCAGTCATGGATGGATAAATGATGCTAAGGCACTGGGCATTGATCCCCTATAATCTATACTGATGGTAGAATATTCCTAATTTACAGGACCTAAGCTATATGAAACTAGTCACCTCCCGCCCACAGACACAAGGGTTAGGAAAATGCCAATGTAGTGATCCCACATGGATCCATCTCCACTAGCACAACTCCCATAGTTATAGCTAATGGGTTCCCATTCCCCATCTCACCATCTGAAATAGTTTAAATCAGAGTGATGGACATTATTTTTTGACAGTATAAACATGAGGAGGTCATCCCAATGAGGGATATGGCCCAGCAAGATCTAGAGGCTTCTGGGACCCACCATTATCGCCACCACCAAGGGACACGTAGGGATCCACTACTCACCACTATGATGTAGAACCATTTTGGGAGACTCTCCTCAGAACAATCATATGATTCACTCCCTTACACTGATGAGGTAAGGGACGTTGGAGTCATCACAACTTTAGCTGCAACTAGGGAGGTGCCAAGGAGGGATCCCATCGGGACATGTCAATTCTTCCATCCAGTATCATAGGTTAAGGAATAGGTTGCCTCTTTCCCTATATAGTAGACCCCAATTTGGGTAAACCAATGCCAATGTTGGGTGCAAGCTTAAGAGTACACTTGTCTGGGGGCGTCATCCTCCACAATTACAATGGACCGCACCACCATCTAAACATACTATCAGATCAATGTTCTTACAGACCAGGTGAATATCCATGCACAATTTGGAATGATTCCCCATCCACCCCATGGGAAAGCAAGGTTGACTCTCTCGGCCGCCAATGCAAGTAGTAGTTGTCGTGGGCTAACCCATGGCGGGATTATTCATTACAGAGGTCCTCCCCACACCATCATCAGTTCAAGTGGAGGTTATCCCCCTTTTTTTGACACCCATTATAGAGGTAATTCTTGTGCCAATGATCATAGTTATGGAGGTTTCCCCATATTTCAGGATTTTAGTTGAAATTTTATCCTCACATCATCATTAGCTCGAGAAGGGTCCCTCCCCATGACAACATCAACAAGAGCGGGGGTTCTCCTCACCCCATTACCCATATGAATGTAGTTCCTCCCAATGTTATTATCAGATCCAGTGGAGGTCCTCCTGAAATAAAAAATAATCATGGTGGAGTCTCTCCCTGCTTCATCGATGGTCGACACAAAGGTCTTCCCCATGTCCAATTTGAGTAGTATGAAGGCCCTCCTCATACCATCGAAACCAAAGGCGGCCAGCATAGAGGTCCTCTCCATGCTATAGGCGGCCACCATAGAGACCCTCCCAATGTTCCTACCATATCAAAAAGAGGCACTACCCACAACAAAATTCCCATCCAAGGATGCCCTCCCGGTTTTCTATTCAACATCTTCTTGGGTGCTCCTTACACCCCATCTCATCCAAGAGGATGCTCTCCCAGCTACAAAACCAATCCACATAGAGGTTCTTCTAGTGTTAAAGGTCTACACCGCAATGGAGAACCACCCCAGGGAAGGAGGTTGAATCAAAAAACCCTAATATAAGAGTCCTGAGAAGTGCCAAATCATAATCAATACCATATTTTTGTCATGTTCTAAAGCGGAGTGTGAATTGATGATGGAACCCTCACCTTGATCCTCTATATTGAGGTATGGAGTTGGAACCTGGTGTGTTACCCTCATCCTCTAAAAAATTGAGATGCACTGAATCCCCAAATCCATTCATAGATACATTCATTAGAAAGAATATATGTTTCCTTTCAAGGGTCTTTCTATGAAATCCACTCTATCATCACAAGGATCATTCTCTACCTCCACAAGAGATCACAAAGAGTTGTTATGGGGACCAGTACATGAAAAGAACCATAAAGATTCATTGTCAATATCCTCCACCTTAGTAAATGAAGTGTTGGTCAACTCTCCATCCTGTAGGGATGTGGTGACTCAGTTTGTATAATCCTTCATAAACAACCCAGAATGCAACAGTTTTTCATCATGAGAACCATACTCTCCACTGACCAGCTCGTCGCCATAGTGGTCTGTTTCAGTATAGTTTCTAGTTCCCTAGACACCCTAGATGTGGAATATGGAAATAAGGGACTAGATACTTATTTTGAGAAGATAAGGTTGTCAGAGATTCTCATAGTGGATTACCTCCCTGAAATGTTCTAGCTGATTGTGATGTCATACTTCAACATTCTGGAGTCCCTCAACCAGAATGAGGTCATGTGTTTTCACCAGAATCTTTGGGTGACACACATACATCTCTAGAATCGCTGTTTGACCTATCCAATGATCCATGTGAATTTTGAAAACATCGTCTATTAGTTCCACGTGGTTGAGTTGGTCGCGCTCCCCGTTTCTCAGCACCCTACATTGTCCGATCATCATCGAACTCTCAAGAAACGATGCCTCAAAATCTTCACAGTACTCCAAAAAATTATTAGGGAGGATTCCACCTATGTCTAGATTCATGGATGGGGGAATTATATTGCCCTTCAATTTAGATATATCAAACACCAACCAGAAGTTCCATGTGATATTGATGATATTACTCATAGCACTATAATATTTAACATGGCTCACATTGCATAAAAGCTTGCCAGGATAAGAATCATTAAGGAGAACTTACTCCTTGAGACAAAAACACATTTTTTGATCCTTCAGCCATGGTTACCTTCCAAAATATACACATTCTTTTCCTTCCAAGCCTTATAACTCTTTTCCTCTCAATTAGGTCCCCAAAAAATAAAAAAGGGCACATTGTGGCCGTCAAACCCTCCGACCCATTTGGATTAGTGAAAAAGAAGGATGGTGATCCTGAAAAGGCTGTGTTTAATCAGCAACTCACTGAACAGAAATGTATTTTTGATGAGATACATGCCAACTACATTGTGGAATTGTGGCTATATTATGATAATCCTTGAAATGGGTAGTAGGGGTAGGTACAACCTCCCCCTCCCCAACAAATCGCATGTGTTGATCTCGATAATGCTTCCCACCTAGATAGGGTAGAGGCTGGTGTTTATGGTAAGCGACCATGGTATGCATCACTAAATCCACCAGAGTTTTATGAGAATATTTCTTGGGACCTCACATAGGTTCCTCCAACTACACCACATGTCACTCCCATAGCTCCCCTACAATCCAATCCTATAGAATCCCCTTAGGTCATTTCACCAGCTACTCCATTTGATGCTAAGTCTACTTACTAGGATGAATAGCCTGGAAATGCACTAGTGGATAGGAATCCTAGCCAATATAGAAATCCACAATAAGATAATCCAATGGATTCTCTCATTATTCTTCTTGAGGCCCTTGATACTTGAAATGTGGTGATCCCACCTGATGGTAAGTCATATCCAGTATGGCTGAATGATATTACAACACCTCAGGGATTTGGGAACCCTACCTTCTCCCCATTCAATGGGATGGGTTACCCATTGCATCATTTGGACCACATCATTTCAAGATGTGGAGCCATGTTGGGAACTCCAACACAATAAGAGGATGCTAAAATCAGGTACATTGTATATACATTAGAAAAGCCCACATTCATCTGGTATAGTCAGTTACCCATTAGGTTCGTAGATGGTTTTGAAGATCTTTGTAGGCAGTTTCCTTCCCATTTCATTCCCAGCTCCTGAAAGACAAGTATTTCCAACCTATTCAAGTGCAAGAAAAGGCCGAATGAGAACATCAAATACTTTGTCTCCAGGTTGAAAGGCCTCACCTATTCACTTGATATAACATTGACTCAGGAGATGTTTCTAATAATGTGCATAAGAAATGTGATGACTAAATTAGTCCCTTATCTCATCACAAAAAATTTACTAGGTGGATTTTGGGATTTCTCTGAAATGGGTAAACACCTATAGGAAACCCTACAACAAGCTCTGTAGGCATGTTAATTGCCTTCCATGAATCTTTTAATAAAGGGCCTATAAGGACGTGACTACTTCTATTGCATAGAGAGAGGACCCTAGAAAGCTAAAATTATTACCGGTAGAGCCAACTACACAACTTCGCCAAGGGCCACTACCTCAGGCTCATAATTTCTCACCTCAAAATCATCAGGTGCTGCCATGTAATGCACCACTATCACCTAGAAAAGACAACCAAGTTCCACCTCCACACCAGGCTATAACCCATCATCTAGGCCAAGGTCCCAGGGTCTGTTCTTAGACCAAAGCAACCAGACCTAATTATTCAACAAATATCAGGTCCTTATCTATTTCTGGAGTGCTTTAGGATAAGGAATTAGACGGTTTATAGAATATAGGATGCCCAAAGAGACTGATATCTTTGATCTCCCCAACTATTTCCCTATAACCGGTTCCTTGGACACCATCTCAAGTAGTTTGATGTGTTTAAATACTGGATTAAGGACTAAGTTGATAAAAAAATATTCATATTGGGTCCTTCCCCAACACAAGTGGTATGTGTGTCTACAACATTTGATAGTGACAATGATGGTGAATGGAAGTAGGTCTCTAGCCGTGGGTCTCAGAAGTATGATGACCCACTAGCTTGCAAGGAACTCTCTCATGCACATGGAATTATCCATACCCCGTTTAATCGACCTGAGCCTTCAAAAGATACCATAATAACTCTAGGTACTGCATCTACATTGACATATCAACCTTACACCTCTCAGAAAGGTAGGTTCCAACAACATAAATGTAATGAAAATCCCTCCATCAATGCCAAATCCATCCTGTAAACACGATAAATTCATGCCCCTAGGGTTGGAAATTTATCTCAGAATCCATTAGGACATGGAGTATTCCTCAATTCATGATCCAGAGTACACCTTTATGAACACCATAAAACTGGTGGACCCCTACACAGTTCCTGACGATGAGGAATGCCAGAATAATCCTTCTAGTATATCTAATAGACGCCATCATTGATAGAACCACATATATGTAAATCACTAGAATGTATCATCTAGTGCCTCCATCCATTCTATGTGTGCCACTGAGACCTAACAGTAGGATCAATGTAAATCTAATCATGATCAGTCTTCACAATTAGTTTCATGAGATTCATTTCCACTACTGTTTCTTCTACTCGACCAAAAATATCCACTATAACTAGGATATGACCAGTCATGTTTAGCCATAGTAAGAAATCAATCATCTAGTAGCCAGTAGGTAGTCATTTTTCATTGTTTGAATGGAATGTAGTGGGATATTCCTAGAACCATCCATAATCCACCAATTCGACCTAAAATTTCTGTCATACCTCTGGCCACATTGCAACCACTTATTGACCAAAGTGTGCGCCTCACATGGAAATATCTTATTATTAAGAATATTTCTAGTATTCCATAAAATTTCATGAGTATATGGCTCTCCACAAATATTAATATATGAGTGAAGCCCTTATAACGGATTTTATAATCCCCCTATAGCTTTAAACAGAGGTAGCAGCTATAGATGTCTTCCATATTGAAGAAGTCGATCATACAGAATGTTAGGCCATTATCTCATTCTTAGGAGAAGATGAAGAATCCCATAAGCATGGGCACATTTTCTAGTTTTATATCACTAAAAAATTCAATGGTATTGATGTCCACTTCAGTCTTGTTGAAATGGGTTCTAGGATCAATCTCAATCCAACCTAGATACTCTACTAGCTGGGGCTGTTTGAAGTAGATCTAAATCCCTTGGATATGAAGATTGAAGGTTATGACATGAAATAGTAGACATCGGTTGAAAATATCTACCTAAAACCCAATTTGATGGATCAGTTTCTAGAAATGATTTTAGGGTCATCTCGCAGGACACTGCTTACAATGCATTGATTAGTAAACCTTGGATTCATCTGCATGCATTAGTCTACTCATCATATCACGAATGCCTCAAGTACTCCCTTAATGGTCGTGGGGATGTCATCCAAGGTGATGCATCTGTTTTTGCCTCTTTTGAATACCTGTATCTGGATGCTGAATAATACATGAGAAAGGATAAATAGGTTCAGGACAATGAGGTAGATCATTCTATTGATTTTTCTGACCTATTAACAAACTTGGATGACCCCTTTATCCTCCCGATTTATCAGTAATATAATACAACCCCAGACATGGAATATTACTTTGTAATCATTGAAAGGAGTGGAAAATGCATCCCCAAACACAAGGAATTCCAAAAGATCACTTCATAGTCCTACAAGAATCAGGCACAAGTAATATCAGATCCCCTTAACCCGATAAGGTATCATGATGTTCTTCTTAGGGAAACAATAGTATTCCATTCCTATCTCTTTCACCGGGTTGGGCTGAACCGGATCAAGATAATGTGCGACTATAATTTTCAT
This sequence comes from Viscum album, assembly GCA_963277665.1. Classification (NCBI taxonomy): domain Eukaryota; kingdom Viridiplantae; phylum Streptophyta; class Magnoliopsida; order Santalales; family Viscaceae; genus Viscum; species Viscum album. The sequence continues at coordinate 569,995,271 of OY728158.1, read as the reverse complement.
ATTATCAAGAATGTACACTTTGGTTCAAGACCTTATGTGATTGGATTGACAGCTTTCACTTACATGGTTTCAATAGTGCAGGAGTTCCCTAGTGAAAATTCCACCACCACTCAAGCTATCACCAACATTCCATTAGGATATGCCAACATAGAATATATCCATCCTACTGATGATCCTCTCATTGTTGATGATGAATAGTATTTGGAATATGATGATCCCACATTCGAGGAAGGAATCTCTACTACTATTGATGAGTTGGGATAGATGAATATTTGTACCGAGGAAGATTTGAGACCAACACCGATTAACACATCTATGCCTATGGAAGAATAATAGAAGTATGAGGATTTATTGAAGAAACATTTGGATATGTTTTTTTAGAGTTATGGAGAGATTCCAGGACTCGATCCTCGGATCACTGTTCACCATATTGGTATTCCTATAATTCATTATAGTTCCAAACAACATCTCAAAAAGATGAACCCCTCACATAGTGTCATGGTCGAGGTCGAAGTTGATAATCTGATCAAAGCCAACTTCATCAAGAAATTCTAGTACCCAAGATGTTTATCAAACATCATTACTGTAAGGAATAAGAATATATAGATCATATTCTACCTTGACTTCAGGGACCTTAACACTCACTATCAGAAGAAATATTCTCCCCTTTCCATGATTGAGATGTTAATCAATTCCGCCATTGGAATCCAATATCTCCCCTTCATGGATTGGTATTCTAGATATAATCACCTCTAAATGGACCTAGAGGATGAAGAATCCACCACCTTCAAAGCACCACAAGGTACCTAATGTTACCAATTGATGCCTTTCATTATGAAGAATGTGGGTTCCAAATATCAGTGTTCCATGCACCACATATTTAAACTGATAATTGGGAAGTTAGTGGAATTCTATGTGGATGATTTGGTAATCAAATTCATCCCACGTCATATCCATCTAAGAGATATTGAGAAAGTGTTCATCTTCCATCGGTCCCACCATCTGAAGTTGAACCCGATGAAGTGTAACTTTGGGGTTACCTCTAGAAAGTTCCATGGATTCTTCGTTAGATATAGAGGCATCGAGATCAACCCAAAGAAGATTAAGGCTATCAGCCAGATTCCTCCATCGAGAAATCTCTGGGAACTCTGATGTTTTCAATCCCAATTAGATCATATATTTCAATTCATTGAGAATCTTTCCAAAAAGTGTAATCTATTTTCTGGCTCATGAAGAAAGGTGTTTTCTATCTGCGTGATGAATATTTTAAGACCGTCGTTGAGGAGATCAAACAATATTTTCTATAGCCTTTGGTTTTGATTTCACTCATATCCAAAAAACCATTGGTCCTTTATGTCACTTCTCTATAATAGTCCCTTGGCATCCTTCTCACCCATAATAACAATGAAGGGACAGATAATTGTCTATACTATCTCAACTGAATTCTCTTTGATCTAGAGACTAGATATTCCACTATCGATAATAGATTCCTCAGACTTTTTTTGTAGTGAATATGTGGGGACATTATCTACCACACCATGAGATATAGTTGGTATCCTATGTGGATCCACTAAAACATATTCTGAATTACCCCATGTTAAAAGGCTATCTAGCTTGGTGTAATGTGATTCTTCAGCAGTTTGACATCAGGTTATTCCTACAGAAAGTTGTCAAGGGTCACGAACTGGAAGATTTCATTACCTGCCATCAAACACCCATAGAGAAATTTTTCAACATTTATGTCCCAAATGAGGTTATCCTCTCAGGGGATCAAGCATTTCCATGTAGGCATAATCACATTGAGGGTACCTCATAAAGCCCGACCAGCAAGAGACTCAATTATAATATAACCAACATAGTCGGTTAGGGTATCGTCTTAATCACACCTATATTGGTTGTCTTTCATTATTCATTCTTTTTATCAGAAGATTTCACACAAAAAATGAGGTGGAATATTTGGATCTCATCACTAGTCTTGAGATGGCCCTCAATATTAATGTTTCCCACCAGTTTGTGAAATGGTTCTCTGATTTGGTCATCAAATAGATCAATGGTGACTAATAATCAAAAATCAAGAGCTGATGAAATATTTAGAGCCCACTCTCCAGCTAATTCCCTAGTAACCTTCCATTTCAAAGGTCATTCATGTTACTAAATCATATAATGGTTGATCTAATGCATTGGCCAACCTTTCTTCTTCTCTCTTATTTCCTGACCATGATAATCTTATCATCAATGTGGCATATCAAATATTTATCACTCCCATTACTCCATACAATGATGATAGCTGTAAGAAATTTTATAATCGATGCATCTACATTGGGACCTCTGAGTCTCCATACCATAGTAGAAGACACCCCTGATCAGACAACTCCTCTTTCAAGTACCTCTGACATGGTAATGTCCCTACAGATAGACCGCAACGTGAGAAAATCTACTGATGTGCAGTCCATTTGACACCCAAAGTGATCAATTCCTTAATAATAACCTCTAAAAATGTTGGTTTTATGGAGTTATCCTCCATTAATTCAAGGATATGGCATTCCCCATGTTATGTAGGAAGTTCATGCTAGTTCATATGGAGCTCATCAATCAGGGAAAAATCTCTCCCATCACATCTGAAGGATGGGATACTTTTGGTCCAACATGGTTCATGACTGCATTGAGTTCTCTATGAGGTGCCACATGTGTAAGATGCATGAATTTTTTGTGTGTTGATAACTATAATCCCTCCATACTACCATGTACTCTTGGTCCTTTTTGGTTTCAAGACTTGATGTTGTGGGACCATATCCACCAGCAACAACTTACAAGTACATGTTCATCCTGACCACCACAAACTTTTTTTCCAAGTGGGTAGAGGAAATTTCACTCAAGGATGTTATGTCTTCTTATATTGTTGATATCATGAGCTCCAAAATCATCCACCTATTTAGAGTCACTCACTCTATCCTCACCGATAACGACACCAACTTTTGAGCAGGTGAGCTGAAAAAAATCTATTCCAAGTATAGTATCTGTTCCAACCATACTTCTCATCAGCATGCACACAAAAATGAGAATATCGAGTCATTGAACAAAAACCTCTCTAAAATCTTTCAAAATATAGTCGATCAAAACAAGAAAAGTTGTTTAGTAAATCTCCCCAACACTCTCTGGGATTACCAGATGACAACTCATAATTCCACTAATATGACTCCATATTTCCTAATTTATAGAATAGAGGTAGTCATTCCTATCTAGATTTATATTTTGTCACTTCGTATAGATTTCTACGATCATCAAACATTAGAAAAAATAGCAGATGTCATTTGGGATAAACTGGAATCCCTCAATGAGAAGTGGCTCTAGGCCTTGAAAAACTTGGAGAGGAACCAGAACAAGGTTGAAAAAATTTTCAATTGTAAAGTGCATCTCTTCTATTTCCTTCAATATGAAACAATATTGGCTCTGAGGATGCTGATGATAACCAGAAGAAATCCACCCAAGTTGGAACCCAAATGGAAAGGACCTTTCATTATCCATAAGGTATACCCGAATGGTGTATACTCTTTGGTTACTATGGATGGTGAGGGTTTCACTCCTCCCACCATTTCCAAATTCTTAATGCAGTAATTTTCAACAAAATCTTTGTCCTTTCCACATGATGTTAAATTCTGTGTCCCTTATGGGATACAAGATGCAAAAATGCCCAGCATTATCATCATGTATAACGTTAAACTGCCAACATTTGGCATCAAGAATGAAGTTAAACTGTGAGCTCATTTTTACCCCATACTTTATGATGTTAAAATATTCTTATGTACTTATTGCAAGACATTAAGATGCCTCGAATTTTCATAACTACGTATGGATTGATTCCCATCATTATGGGATATGTAGGAACACATAGAAATGTTTTCATTGAGTCTAGCCCCAATATTCTCTATTTTCAGTCTTACGACCAGAGTATGCTTTTTGAAGAACTTGGTGTGGTTTGGACTCCTTTGGACCTCATTCACATCAATGTTGCAATATGTGAACTATGTTACTTCCTTAGGAATACCTCCATTCCCTATGTCTTCACTACATGATGTTAAACTTCATGAAATTTTAAGAACTGTGTATGGATTGATTATTATCCTTATGGGATATGTAGGATTGCTTGAGAATTTCTCCTCGAGTCCATCCATAGGTTCATTGAACTTCCCCCCCTTTATTCTATCCTATAGTCTGATTTTTATGGACATAAACTATGATCTCCCCCATCCTACATGACATTAAAAAATTATGTCCTAATTAGAAGACATTAAATTACAAAGTATTCATGGTCCTTGCTACATGTTCTTAAAATGTAAGTACCCCTTTATCTCATATAAGATTAAACATTGCATCATGTTTCCAAAATCCCTTTCTTCCAGCCCCTAGCATGAGTCTCTTATTGGGATTTCATGGTGTGGTTTGGAATCCTTTGGTCCTCATTCATGTTTGGTTTGTTTTACCACACCATGAACATCCCCTTTAGGAAATTATTCCCCGTTGTACTAGCCCCATGAAAATAAACTACATTGGCACCCTATATCTTTACCGCATTACATTAAATTGAAAAACATTTCATTTAGTAGGTGTGGATTTATTCCCATATTTATGGGGTATGTAGGAATGCCCAGGCATTTTTCCTTGGGTATTTACCCTAGTTCTTCCATTCCTTTTCCCTACCTCTTAGCCCGAGTTCTCTCTTTGGATCATGCATTGTGGTGTGGGGATTATTTTTACTTATTCATGTTATAATTTCTTTTCCATACCATACACATTCACCTTTTGAGACATTCCTTCCATATTTGTCCTTACCACATGAAATTAAACTGCATGAGATTTCTATAACTACGTACAACTTGATTCCCATCCTTATGGGATATATAGGAACACCTGAGCATTTAACCTTGGGTCCATCCCTAGGTTCATCAACCCATATTTTACCTCTTTCTCATGCTCATATTATTGAGTCATCTACCCCTAGTTGACCACCTTTACCTTTGACCCACCTCATCGATGTTCTTAGATGTGCTACAGTTTAGGAACTTGACTTTTGGGTCTTTCATGGATGCCTTTGTTGCATCAGAATTCTTTACGTGTCCCTTTATTTGGGTCTCCATCACATTTCACATCTAAAGGGACCCCCATAAGGGTATGGATGCTAGGACTTCTGTCCCTCCTATCACTTTGGGCCAACCTTCCTTGGGATCTCAAATATCAATTTGATATAAGCCCCACATTGTGAATATGGTCAGCGATCAATCCTCAATTGTTTGTTCCCATTCTAGGTCACCCGATGTGGATGTTGTGTCTAAAATATGGTTAGGAGTTGTCCTCCATCGTTATCACCGACCCCTATTAAGATAAAAATATTGGTCTCATGATTTACATCCCTTTCTATTTCCTTATGTCCAAGTTAAATTTCAACACTCTCAGTGTTATTCCTCTATTCACCTTTTCCCATTGAGAGGATGGACTATTGTGGTCTCTTTATCCATGCCTCTAATACCTCTCTTCCCCGATCATGTTTTTTAATGTGTTGTAGGAATCTTATTCACCCCCTTTTTCCCACAATGATCATGACTCATATAGTCTTAGGGGTTTTGATAATATCTATACCCACATGGAATAATTAAGCATCTACAGTCTGAACTCTAAAATCTTAAACTAGGAGTTCCAGTTCCAAAGCCTAGGAATCATGCCTTAAACAGTGTTTTTTCTCTTGGAAGTTTGTGGTTCAGTGAGGAATTATTTGTCCTCATTGACATTTGTTTTCTTTATAGAACTTTATCACATATTTTAACATTAGGAATCCTACCCTTTTAGTCTTATCTCTATGACAATAAACTAAGATATCCTACATCTATTCTGTATGATGATAAACTACCCAATGATATGACGACTTCATTCGAGAAAAAATTTCTCTTTCTGCACTTTCCATCATCCATGAAATGTTCAATACCTACCCGTGGATTGATTTTCACCCTTTTGGGATATGTATTGACACCCAAACATTTTTTTCCTCAAGTATAGTTGTATCATCAGGAGCCTTTTTACCCCCTTATTCACCTATCTTTCTCTCGAAAGTATGTGGTGTGGCATGAAAAATTTTGTTTTCCCATTAATTTCGTGTTTTCAATGAAGGTACCAAATACCTTCCTTGAAGTATTTCATTGTATTCATTATTACTTCATGATTATAAACTACATGGTCATGCCCCCACGCACGTGATATTAAATGGTGCACTTTACGGTCCAAACATTGCGACCTTGATCTATGATTCTTATTGTCTAAGTTTGCATGAAATTAAACTACGTAAAAAGTATGATCTTTCTCTCTTAAGAGGATATCACCACTTTTGGTATGATCTACCTTCCATGTCACCTTTCATAACTACATGTGACTTAATTATCATCCTTACAAGATATGTATTGATTCCTGAACATTATTTCTATGGTCTAATCACAATATATTTCATCTCTTTGACCCCTTTTGGTATAGGTTCTCTTATGAATATATGGTGCTGTTGAGACCTTTTCTGGTCCTCATTCATGTCTTCTTATAATATCAGCACCATGTACTTACTTTTATGGTACCCCTCCTTGCACTAATCCATGCCACATGACATTAAACTGAATGGGTACATCCATGATTCACGCATCCCTTTATTAAGGTCTCCATCATCTTTCACATCTAAAGGGAACACCTAATGGTATGGATGCTTAGCCTCATATCCCACCTTCCACTTTAGGCCAATGTCCCAGAGGATTTTTGAATGAAATTTTGAGATAGGTTCTGCATTGCGAATATGGTCAGTAGTTGAACCTCATTTATTTGTTCCCATTTTAGGATAACATAATATGGATATTGTATTGAAAAAATAGTCAACATTTTTTCTCCATTATCCATGCTCAGTGTAGGAAACAAGGAGGGATGTTTGGATTTCTCCTACATAGATCATAGATCATGTGGTCTTAAGAGTTCGGTTAGGGTAATACCCATATATTGGACTACACAATCTCATGGTCCGAGCATTATGACCTTAAACTTGGATCTCCTTCATCCTTACCATATGACGTTAAAAAGCATGGACTCGTCTTGTCATATGATCTTAAATAGCAACATCACTATCTTGGATACGCGATGAAAAATAAAACAGTATTGTGGTGTTCTCTTTTTAGAGGGCATCGCCTTGGGAAGCAGTTATTCACCATGTCATTTTTCAAGGCCTACATATAACTTGGTTACTACAATGGCCCCCATAATTTTTATTATGGGCTGGTTGCTCCAAAAAAAGGGGTATCCAACAAAAGAACAAAAACGACCCATAAAATTCCTCTTTTATCTATGCATGGGTTATACCAACATAGCATGACCTTTCCAAAACTAGATATGGTTGGATTCCTAAACTTATGGTATACATAGCGACACTGGTATGTTTTTTGTATGGGACCACCACTAGTTTTATTTACCCTATCTGGCTCTAATCATGGTCCAAACTCTATGACCTTAAACTAGGAGTCCCCAGTCAATGTAACACGACTTTAAAATATTGGCCAGGGTACATGAAGTATGACCATAAACTATACGAATCTTCCTGACTATATGATTTTAAACTACTTCATGCATCATCATCAACATCTGATGCTGAACTATTTGTCTATTGTCCTCATTTTCTTGATGTAAAACTTCAATCCATCCCAAATACTCACCATATAGGTCCCTTATATAAATAAGATTGATGTTGATTCAGACTGATAATCCCACCCAATGCACTTTCTTCATGGTGGCGTAGTATTAAGAGTGTTGGACTCCATTCGAACAAACCATCACTCTATCTTCATACTTTACATTCACTCTATTTCAGATCCACATACTCTTTCACATCTAAAGGAACCGCCTAATGGTTAGGATGCTCAACCCCGAGTCTCACCTATTGTCTTCGGTCAAAGTTCCGAAGGACATCATACAATGGTTCATGTTTGGCCCCATCTTTTCGAATCAGTTAGTGATTGTACCTCCTTTATTTATTTTCATTTTAGGATAATCGGATATGAATGTTTTGTTTCAAACATATTCAATAGTTATCATCCATCTTCATGCCACCCTCACTGCATTTCGAAATTTGGGTATCATTATTGACACTTTCCAGTCCACTTTTTTGGATTGATTTCAATGTCCTTGGAATTATCCCTCTCACGCACTAGAGCACATTGGGATAGGAAAGTTGGATATTATAGGAACCAAATTATCATTCCATGGTCTCACTTTCTCAACTCAAATACTTCATATGATTATTAAACAATAAAAGTACCCAAGTATTCGATCGTAAGCAGACACTCTTATACACACAGTGGATGGTTATGTGGTCATCCCTTGTTTCTCACTCTAGGTATGACCCATGTGACCTTAGAAATTGATCATTAATTGTTTCATAATTATTATAGTGATGTAGTAAAAAACAACCATTCCATAAATCCATTCATGTATTTCTTGATAATTAAACAAGTATAAACTTATGTGTCATGAGTTTTTCCAAAATACACCCCCTATGGGCCATCCCAATCAATGGACAGCTTTAGTACCTCCAATTTATGGAATATAGCCTCTAGGATTGTTTCCCACTCCCTAAGCTCATTTTTTTTCAACAAAAATGGAGTGAAGATCATTATTCCAAATCTTCAATCATTCCCACACAGATTATAGACCAACCACTTGATGTATTTCCTTGACTACCTTCTCTTGGGCTTTTGTCTGTTGGGGTTTCAATCATTCGATGAGATTAGATTGGATTTTTATGAACACAACTTATTCATTTGCCTACTCTTTAAGGTGTCAGACCTCCTACTTAGCCTCAAGGAACATTTTCATATTCTTAGATTTCATTTAGCACTAGGAAGCATCAGAGCATTGGATTATTCCCTAAATATTCTCTTCTAAATAAATTTGGATCATTGTGTGGTGATGAAGAGATTCCACCCCTCTGGTATAAAGAAAGCGCATCCACAAATGGAATGACCCATCCGACTTAGCCATTACTTCTATGGATGAATAAGGAAGAGTTTAATGTATTTACATGGATTACGCTACATCATGAGACTCTCCTTGGCTATGTCAAGGTTGGAATCATTCATCTCCTCTGGATAGATGGGCCTATACATCAGGAAAACTGCCTGAATTTTAGTAGTAGTGTCCTTCTCTGCCATTCTTTCTTTGGTAACCTCACCTCTGTCAGCTTAAATCTCAAATCTGGTAGTGGAATCACTTGTGACAACAAATTTTATCTCAATGAGTTGCAGGGATGGACCAGTTTGAATGGACATTTTATCACAAACAGAAACAATCATTGGTGGATCTCCCACTAATGTCCCAGACCCAATTGTTTTCTGGGCCTCCAATATTGAAATCCCTATATATAGAATCAGTACCATAGTCATCTGACTTCTTAGATAATAGCTGTGGGTCAATAAAGGTATAGACCTACAAGATCTATCCAAAGTTAGGTCTAGTGCATGAGTCGCTATAGGAGTCACCACCACAGGATCTCCCTCAATGCTTATTCATTTAATTATATGCACATACTCTTTATGGATAGAGGGAATAACCTAATATTATGAGGTTTCCACTTTAGCCCATTTTGTTGGCTGAATATTGACCACATTATCTATGGTCATTCATCTACCCTACTCAGTACCAGATGTAGGTTCCAGAAGATTTTCTTCCATGTACACTAATACATTTTCACCCCCGTAGGGGGAAAATCTTGATAATCACAACCAATGAGTTCCTAAATCGGTCTGATTTTGTTTAGTGGATCTGAATTATGAAAATAAAAAGGGTCTAGAGAGATAATAGCTAAGACCTAAATCAAGTTGTTTGGCCAATTCTTCATCATATCCAATGATTTAGCTACTATAATGTGGCCTTTACTAGTGGGTTGATGTCCCTAGTGATCCCTCACCTTCAGACTCATCGTCTTTAACCATATCCTCATCCTCATTCTCCTAATCCTCTTATTCTTTTTATTCTTCATCTTCATAATCATCTTTATCCTCAGATGGAATTTTACTAGGGTCTGGTTTTTGGCTGAGAATTACTTTGAACAAGAGAGGTGGTTCTTCATTCCAAACCCACTGGCATATATACACATCCATGTCAGTCGTGTATGAGTTTCAGTGACGAAATCCTACTCTATCGACCACTTTAATGTTCCCAACATCCAGCAGGTCAAGTCTAGTGCATAATAGTTTTTTCCACAAGGCTTTGGGACTTAATGTTTGTAGCAGTGTTTTCCACATCAACCATAAGGATAAGAAAACTTGCATCGACAGTTGGCTATAAGAGATATCTCAATTTCTTCCTAGGTAGTTCCCTAGCCAGTCCGTGAGGACTCCTATAGAACCACCCCTCTTCATAGGGAAAATGATCAACCGCAACGTCAACACTCCTACCACCAATTTTCAAACTCGCAACTTCCTAACCTCCTGGCTTGTTCTTGGTCTCACTTCCCCAACATCATCTCGCCAGTTCCCGGCACCCAATGGTTGATACAATCAGTTGATATGATAACATTGATGTGGATAGGGAGGAAGTTAATTACCTCCCCAAATCTAGAATTTATGAACATGACCACAATTGATGATGGATGGGGGGTTTTTTTAACTTCTCGAACCTCCATATACACCTTCATCGACATCCTCAACGTGCACCCAAAATTCATTCCCATCCATGAGGGAATATAAGGTTCACAAAAAAGCTTCTCATCTTTTTGAGCCACCAACACACTTCCCCTGGTACTCTGAAAATAATCCCTCTTCTCCCATGGGCCTTTCCTGTCATCCACCATCTGGTCAGTCAGTGTTCGAAATGGGTAAAATTTATAGTTTTCATGGTTACCGATCATGAGTTTGATACCCTTGTTATTGAGTTTCAATGGTTTAATTACAAAAATATTCAGTAGAGACGGTCACCGAACATCATATGGAGGAAAGATGGAATTTGGGAAAATACACCTGCCATAAAGAGATTCTACTAAACCCTGAAGAATCTAACAAGGACCACATATTCTCCTGTTCATACTCCCTCTTGTGATGAGCCCCAAAATTTTGTACAACTTAGAAAAAATAAGAAACCCAAAATTGACCCTATGGTTCGATTCCATGATCCCAACCATCATCAATGTCCATGGGTAGATCCCCATCATTATATCCCTTTATAGCATCAACAACCCACTCAGTTACTCCACATGAAACATGAAATATCATACATTTGGGTCTTGAAAATATTTCACATTGAAACCCCATGATTAGTATTCACCTGTTTCTAGGACCGTCAAGTATGATCCCTTCTTTACCCTCTATGATGCATTCAGAAACTGCTTCCCTCACCTGGGACACATCACATTCTGGTCCTTCTCGACAAACAGACTAATACATGATGGATATGATATATCCTTTAGGATTTGCATGATCTACAACCTCTACTTTTCTAAGTCCAAAAAATTCCATGTTAGCATGTGGGCATGTGTCCTATCTCTCTAGACGGTCATTATTGGTAAGAACTCATCATAATAGTAACCTTCTAGGGGAATGCCTCTAATATAGTGAATATCCTAAAGTCTGATGTTGACTTCCACATGGTGGAAGTGGAAAGTGTTTGTATCAGGGTACCAATGATTAAATAGCTCTAGCACCAGGTCTTGCTGATGGTAGAAATGGAATTGTGATCTCCACACGACCTCAAGAAGCCTGATGTGCCAAATATCCACCTGAGATTCTGCGCATGACTGGTGTACCCAATATGCCCATTCCCACTCACAAGTAAATATTCCTACATATTTCATGTCCCAAACCCATTGTTAGCCCTTGGTTTACTCAGAAATACTACTCTTGAAAGTTCATGCATAATGAGTTAGATATTCCTTAGGAACTGGCTCACTTCCTATAATTGTCCTGGTATTTGGGTTTTGAATGTAAACAACTATATCCTGAGATTCCCTAAAAGGATGGACATTTTTTGTGATGTTGAATCATGGGTGGTCATCCTCATGCATCACCCACAGTCATGGAATGTTAGTCACGAAACCATACATTAACACCTCTTCTAGAATGTTCATGTTCCATATCAGGAGACTATCAATCAAAAAAATAATCCTTTTGATCCTATGTTAACCTACCAAAGTTAATCTTATTATCAGATAATACCATCCTCACGTAGATAATTTGAGGGTTTTCAATCATCTCATCCCTCAATGAAGCATTGGAAGCTTCGACAGCTTCCCTCTCAACATTAGTTTGTAAAACGACCATCTTAGTCGGGTCTCAAAATTCAAGAAGGGGCTAGCGATAAATAATTGAGGTTTTTACACACATGAAATGAGGTTTTGAGCATGATAAAACGTAGCCATTCAAAAAATTCCATCTAATTTAGAAGCGTGAAATATTTACTATGGCATGAAATATTCAACAGTTAAGTATAAGGCATCGACTGAATTCAAGATCTGTTTCATAGAATATGGATTCTTTCACACATGAGAGAAAAAGATCCTATCACATATAAAAGTCAAGGTAAGGATCCTTTACCACTCCCCTACACATTTATAGGTATATACTAGTGCTTCCATGCATGAACAAGTATTTTTCTTTACAAATTGGGTATTTTGCAGACACCACCAAAAATTGAATTTTCTCTTCATTGTTTCCCTCGAAACCTAACCTTGTAACCCCCTTTCATCTCAAATTATAAGGGGTTGAATTATTTAGTTTTAAATTTGGGGTGAGCCCATAAATTGGCATACTTGATAAAACTAAAGTCCAATGATGACTCAATAGATTATCCTGAGGACCACAAAGAAGTTACATGCAAGATTGAATTTTTTAACGTAAGAAATAAATCCATGCATACGGAACTTGCATGAACAATGCAACGTTAAAAGTATTCCTTCATTAAAATGTCCTAAAAAATTTTCCAAGTCAATTTCACTAAAAAAATTAAGATGGAAAACAAAAAATAAGAGCAACATGAAAGATACTTTCAGCCTAATGCGATGTCAAATCCCGACTTCTGCGCAAGCTCCTTGAAAGCCTACACCGACACTTTCTTCTATAAATAGATTGGTTCTCCCCTCATTTCGGGTAACAATCCAGAAGATGAAACACCACTCTCGTGTGAGCAAAAAGACTCTTCCATGACTACTTGAAAGATAGGGCTCCAAGGTACTGGATCTTGTACGACATGTCTCCCATGGGTCCTCCTTCGGGTCAGAAAACATGGGCTTGAACCTCACCAATTTCATTTCTTTCTAAGTCAATTTCACATAAAAGATACTTCTTTCATAGAAGATTACCTTTATGCAGTATCTATTTCGCACATACCCTTCATCTTGGGTGCATATATTCAATATTGCACACACCCTTTCCTCGGTCCTCCATGTGTTTTCCTCAACCAACGACACCATGTTAGAGATCCTCTTGTGCACAATATATCTATCTTGTGTGAACCTCATCTATGAGGCCCTCCATGCTTTTGTAAAGTGATTTCCTAGTCCCTCCAATGGTGTTTTATATTGCATTACCCTTCCTATTTCTTTTTTTCATAGGTATGCTAACGGATATTTCTTCTCTGCATAGAAACGATAATGTGGACCCCTCTATCAACCACTCCTCCACCCCAAAATTTTCAAGAATTTATTGTTCCTTATCTTCCCATGTGTTGGATATTCCAAGTCAAATAAGTAAAAGGGATGAGGAGTGAGTCCCCATTGTCAGAACTACAGGAAATTAAGCTTCCAAGTACCCATGCCCATAACACATGACATTAAACTCCGATCTGCACATGTGCGATAAGTTCTAATGAATCTAAGAGGAGATATGAATAAATTCCCTCCCACCCTCTCTTTATTTATTGGCTTTGTCACCATGTATTCCTCGAACAGTCTCAACATAATCCCTGGTACACATTGATACGGTGTTCCCAGTATGATGACCATATCCTCCTCATACATTGGGTCACACTCCTTGGTCTTACCTCCTAGAGTAAATCCCAATCCCCAAATTTCCTCATGGATACATATTTCACAAGATTATTTTCTGGTCCATTGCAACCTAATGTTTCTCACACTGAGCAAGACTCAAGCGAGATTATAAAAATGAATGACCATGTAATTTTCTCTCTGCTGCTAACCATGTGTAACTCCCATAACCCCCTCACTCCTGAACTATATGGAATTTGATCCCTGCCTTCCAAACATGGTATGTAGGAAATCTCCCCATGGTTCAAGCATATCATTTGTCTTTCCCAACCACTTCTTATTGGTTCACCATTGTCCCAAAATATGTTAAAAAATAGACCCCTTACCCTTGAAAACTATGTGTTTTTTATCACTGTATTCTTTACAGGGTATATAGGATGCCTCTATAATGTTTGACCAAAATTAAAAGTAAAACATGATGCTCTATCCTAGTGATGTACCCTCCTGATGTGGCATCATCCCTCATCTAGATAAATCTCCTAGATCTTCCACTTTGAGGTGTTCTAATTCTCTCGAACAGCTAATCATGTATAAAGACCACACAACACATACTCCTCCAACCAATATTTCCCTTATTATGATGGTATTCTAACCATGCGTAACCCCAAACATGCATCTGGGTCATTGTCCTTTGTGTAAACCCCAATTATATTCCCCATCCTAAACTACATGAACATTGATCTTTTCCCTTTGTGAGCAAGGTATGTAGGAATCCTCCCTAAGCCTAAATCCTATTACTCATGTACCATCCTTGTCTCTCCCTCGAGCCTTTGTGTTTCAGGAATATAATACTTCAACCCAAAGGTTCCACCTCCTTCAGGTCGCATCCATGCGTTCATTCTCATGAGCCACCTCTTTAGGTGACTCATCATCCCATCCCAAAATTACATGGACTTTGATTCCATACTATAGGGATTTTTAGGAAGCCTCCCTAAGGTTCAATCCTAGAACTATCACCTTCATACCGGTTCCCTCTCCATTCGTTCCATCCCTTCGACACTTCTTTCATATCTGACCTGATTTTTTACCTAGGCCACCACATCCTTTTTATATCAATCATTCAATATAGGAAGATGACTATGAATAAGCCCCAAAAATTTTCTCCATCACCTTAAACTTATCATGGTGGGGCTACATCATTCATCGGGCTACTAACTAGTTATAATCCCCAAATTACCCCCTCAAAAAACATGGGTCATGATCCCTTTCAGGTATGTTGGAAGCCTCTAAAAGGTAAAATCCTAGCCAATGGAAGACATTGGTGTCCCCTTCTATGTTTGTACCTAATCTGATCTTCCTTCAATAAAATCCAGACCATCCTTCAAATTGAAAAACCTTCCCTTTTTGGGACACACCAACTAGGGTCTACCCACACCAGGCAATTTGATCCATCCCTATGATAAACATTCTAGGTGCTCCCTCTCTATGATGTGCCTATCTGATATACTCTCACAAGTCTGATAAGTCTGATCCATCCCCTCTAGAGATTAAACTCATGGAATACCCCAGGTTAAACATGGTAAGCTAAGGAAAAACTGGAAGACATTCTTCTGGCATATGGTTCCCTATATTCAATGTGGGGTTCCTCGAGTTTATGCGCCCTCGAGAATCCATATCATTAGGGAAAATTAAGGTGTACCAGTGTTTTAGGGTCTATACATGCCATCGATTCCCAATGTGACTACACTTCTGACTGAAGGTTAGTGCCCTGACTTGACCCTTTGGAATGTCTCGACAGAAGTAGTGTAATTAACCGGAACCCACAAAGATATGGAACCAAGAATATTTTTATGATCAATGTATTAATATTTAAGGTAGACTCAGATTGGGTAATGATTTTTGAGGGGTAATCAATGGAAGGATGGGCTAAAATCCCATAATCTTATTTCAATCAAGGGGGAAACACTACCAAAGAGGTGATGGATGCATCCCAACTATAAAAATAGGGAAGGCGGGGTACAATGTGAATATTCAGTGAGCATCAACCATGTCATGTGACATGAGGCACCCTGGTTAAAGAGTTAGGAAAAAATGATAATGTTATTATATTAATATTATGTAATGTAATTTGAGGAAGAATAAGTGCACACAATGAACTATTAACATTAAAGGGGTGCATATAAAGTTATACCTCATTGGTTGGATTATCTATTTTTCAATGTGTATTAAAACTTTATGGGATAATATTTTGAGGATAAAAAAACTTTTTCTGGTTTTTATAATGTTTTAGAAGAGTATTGGGTATATTGTTTTCCTAAATCAGTGTATTTTGGTCAAAGGGGAATAAATTAATGGAATGGACCTTTTATAAGTGAATGAATGTTTTTTGAAAATACCCAAAACATTTCAATAATGGGAATTAATCCTAAATAAAAGTGGCTCAAAAAATTATAAATAATGTATTGGATAAGTGATAATGTCTATAAGGTTTTAATACACACATTCCCATACGTGTTTTAGATATGATTGAGGTCTTTTACTCATAGTTTTTTTATTTTTACCAATTTATCTTTTGCCATGGTAATAAGTTTTTTCCTATGGTAACTTATCCATTATAACTAATGTAAAATTTTACATTTTACATAATTTGGACCTAAGGATTCAAAAATTAAAATTCAATTAAAAATATTAAATTTTTTTAATTTGAAAAAATTAATTTTAAAAAAACAAATGTGTATTGTATTATAATTTTTTGGAAATATATAACTTATGTTATAAAATGCCAAATATGGGGTTATAAATTAAAAATATATATTAAATTCTCATTAAAATAAATATTCGGCCTTATAAAAATGTTTCATGAATTTAAAATCCATACTTATATATCAATAATGTTGAGTAGTCATGTTATTTACAAAAATAGTATTTTTAACTATTCACCAAAAAATGAATACTTAATAAAAATTCCAAAAAATAATTTTATACTATTATATAAATTCTAAATTAAAAAATGAAACTTATTTTTTAGAATTAAATTTCAATAAATTAGGAATTTAACTTAAAAAATGATGAGATATAATGGAATGAAATTCTTAGAGGAAAATAACTTTTTATAATATTAACCTTTCTTATACTAATTTACTATAATTCACTAATTAGATTACTATTTACCAATTATTCATATAAAATATATTTTATTATCATTTATCATAATATTTTTGGAATATAAATGCATATCACAAAAAGAAAATATTTAGAAAGAATACATTTCTAAGAATAAAATGATCATATTAGGTATTTTGGTTATATCAACTAAATTTCATAGTTATTAAAAGTAACAATTATATTCCATTTTATAAATATTACATAAATTGTATAGTTCTATTTATTCCTATAAATTTAACTACTTGTTTTGAAGGTCCATAGATAATATTTATATATCTATATAAATATATTTATCTTTCTTTTATATTTAGTGTTTCATGTGGATAAGACTATCGAACATAGTAATAATTTAGAAACAATATATCCAAAAATCTTGAGGTGTTATATGAACTATATAATTTTGGATCATTTAGTGACACCTACTTTTAATATATAAATATTATGTCTTATTAGATGAATATTATCTATATAACATTATGATCCACTCAAGAACCATAAAGGTTTAATTTCTTTCAAAAATCTTATTTATAAATAACATATACATATGTGATCTATATCAACTTCCACTATGTTATTAATAAATAGTACCCCTATTAGATATATCATACCTAAATCCTTCCTTCATAACCTTGGTATGGGAAACATTAGAAGAGGTCTTCTCAAAATCTTGGTAAGGGAAAACAAGGGATATATCAATGATCAATTAGAAATAACTTGATAATAAGGGTATGATAAACTGATATTACTATCTAATAATAATAAAAAAATCCTAGATTACAAAAACGATACACTACATAATTTTTTTATTATTATAAGACATGTATCATAAAATAATCAATGAACATGACCTATGAGTGCATTTTATAAGCATAATACATAAGTTTGTGGCATACACATAATCATAGAAACTCATTTCTTAGTAAAGTCCCATAGGTATGTCTATCATTGTGGATTGGGTTAACTTTACATTCTATCATTTCATTAGTCATGGTAGACTCCCAAGACAATCATAGTAGGTAAATTCCCTTACTAAAATTTGTTAAATTTCCTTTCCATTCCTTATTACCTAATGAGATATCCATCTTTATCCAATTCATTGTAGGGATATATAATCCTAGGACCACAAATAAAATAATTAAACCCATAAATAATTGATTCAAAAGATCATAAAACATTCATCATATCTTCGTATCACTATTTTATAACCCATGTAAAGGAAAAAAGTTTCTATAAGCATTTCATTTTTCATCATAGCATAACCCTTTGAAAATAAATGGCTTTCATAAAAATCTCATCATATTAATCATAAACAATATAGAGAAAGACTAAGGATATTATCATAGTATAATATCCCCAATAAAGAATAAGTAACATCAAAGGATTATATGTTTGATGAAATGTGGATTTAAAAATAACTCAAATATTTATTGATGAAAATACAATTAAAATTTTGAAAACATCTATTTATTTTTTTTTAAATATAATCAAAAACACTTTTTTGTAAAGGAAGAATATATGCATTGATTGTTCAGGGAATCCTGAAATTTAGTTCATTTTTTAATCTTTAAAAAAATTATTTTGTGTAAACATTCTGTAAGAAGTACCTCATTCCGAAAAAAATATATGAAGTTTCATTATAAAATAGTCTCTTAAATTTCTATCATATTGCAACATCCCAGATCTGGCTACCACTTAACCCGTACCCCAAGCTTGAATAGTCTCATGACCCCTTGCATATCTCCCCTTAAGACAGGGGATACCGACTAGTAGTAGGGGTGTCAAGTTAGAATAGCTGGGAGAATTTCCCCCCATGTTAGAGTATATAGTGGATGGAATAAAAGTAACCAGTAGCAGAATCATAACCAATTAGAAAATATAAAATGTACAATAGAAACAAAAAAATGTAGAGAATAAGTATGAATAACTAAATAGAATAGAAAAATATAAATAGGCAGTGTCTGATACATATGTGCATGCATGACATGTAAGTACAAAATGGAAACATAAAACAGGAAGTAGACATACTAATAAAAAAGTAAAAAAATTCCAAAAAATGCCAAATATTCTTCATAGAATCTTGATCCTAGGGACAACCCTCTTCTACTAAGTTCCAAGTAAATACTAAGAATCAACATCCAGAAGATTATTTATTGACTCTATCCATACCTACATGTAAATATTCCTCTCGGGTGCCAATGGTGGGCTGAGTAGGGAGTGAGATAAAATATTAGTAGGCCACCATTAATGGTGTCTATAATTTAATATGATTAGATGCTCATACAAAAATAATGTACAACTAACAGTGGGAAATTAAACAATTTAGAATAACAATTAACCTCCCACTTAGGTTAGAAAAGAATACATGGTAGGTTTACCTACTTCAACTCAATTCCGGTATGTCTAATCAATTCACTACGTATATATATAGGGGGGTCTACCTACTTAAACTCAATTCTGGTATGTCCAATCAAGTCACTACGTATATATATATATATATATATATATGTGGACATTATCACTTGAACGATGTAAGCATGTATATCTTCCATACATGTATATATATATATAGATGTTATCACTGGAACATGGTAAGCATGCCTCTCATCCATACATGTATATCATAGCTGGAATAGGGTAATAATGCCTCCCAACCATGTAGAGATTATAACTGGAATGGGGTAAGCATGCCTCCCATCCATATATATATATATATATATATAGGTTTTCACCAATTTGGGGTATGCATACTTCCCAACCATACATATATAAACATCATCACTTGCGTGGGGTAAGAATCCATCCCACACATACATATCATAATTTGGCATGGTTCATGAATAAATCCCATCAAAATATTTACATCATAAGTCATAATCTTAGAAATGGAATAAACATTCACATTATATAATGTATAGAAAAACATCTTATATCATTTCAATTTAAACAATAAATGTTATTTTAGTAAAACATAACAAGGGATAGGTTATTCCATCCCTTGAAACCATTCAATGTAAAGCCAATTCAATAGAAGGTTTAGGATATCTCTTCCTATCCAACCTAAAAGGTCCACTATCATGTTTTCTTAACCTCAAAAAATCATCTGAAGTCAATATATCAAGGCCGAAGTCTCAATGTCAATTACTCACATGCCCATTTGGACAATTTTAATTAAAAAGGGGATAAAAAGCATTGAGGAACCTTGGTATACATCAAATACAAATGGTAAAATGGTCAATTAAATTTAAAACTATGTTGGGGAATATAAACCATAATTTTATATTTTGGAAAAATGGGATAAAAAGTCCAATTTGGTTGGAACACCCCTTTGGTGTCCATATAGAGAAAGGGTGATCTATAAACCCCTAACTAAAACCCAATTCACCTATATTAAGGATCTAGGGTCATTTTGTCAAGAAAGGACTGACACAATTAAAAAGCTCGACAAAGGCCGACTTATGACATGACTAGAATAAATAAGAAATGGCAGAAAATCAAATAAAAAAAATATGTACCCACCTACCTTAGGATCGTAGATAAATCCTCATTTGATATCAACCTCAAATTCATAGCAAGTTGGAAGACATATGAGTTTCAGTCCAATACCCCAAACATAGGGTGAATGATCCAGAATCTAAATAGCACAATAGATGGAAAGATTAAGAAAAGAATGAATGGAATGCAGGATTTTCCTTACCTGAAGGAATGAAATGCTTCTCTCATATAAGAAATCGGTCACCAGAGGAAGAAGTAACAAGAAATCCCAGGAGGAAGAGTTCTTGAGCTTTAAAGGGGAAGAGGTCATGGTTCTGTCCACATGAGGGAAAAGGAAATGAACAAAATAGGTTCGTTTTTTAGTTGGGGGAAAATGGTATTTTCACCCCAGAATCAGGGGGCACACAGTTTGTGTGAATGGGTTTCCAAACCCTGTGAACACCATGATGTATGGCTCTACCACATTATGCCCGACTCCATGTTTTAGGTGAACAGTTTACTGAACCATGCATGAAGTCTTTGCAACCATCTGTAGCAGGTTGCACAGTCATGCACTTGGGTACATATGGTTTACACTAACTATGCGGCCTAGCATGTAACCCATTATATGGAACTATAGGTCCTGAACATTCCCTGAATGATCCTCCAGCCTTCTCTAGACCATAGAATACCTTTACCATGATTAAAGGAAATATTCAAAATAAAATTCTAATAATCCATAACTTCATCAACAGTTAGGTCGTTACAACCTCCCTTCTTTATAAAAACTCGTCCCCAAGTTAGCCTTTTGAGGGTAAAGAAATGATGTCAGCAAAGAGTTTCGGCCACTGAGATCACTACTACAAAACTATCCTTTAACAACATTATAATTATCCAGTGATAGAAAAATAAGCTGTGAAATTCCATCTTTACCAACACTAAAATAAACACAGATAAAGGGGGCCTTTATCAGCACATTCTATTTATTGCTAATAAAATTTCACCTAAATCGATGCTTTATTTTAGCAATAATAAAAGTTACCATTTATCAGAAAATTATTTTTAGCACTGATAAAAGTTAGCCTTTATGAGCATTAAAAATAAAGAGCTGTTAAATAGTATCCTTTATCCGCATTTTATTAGCACTTATAAATGTTCAGAAAATAATGTTTAATAAAATTTAACAATTTCATTAATTAAATAGTTATTGTTAAAAATGAATAAACATATATATATATTAAAAATTAATAAATAGTATATATTAAATATATTGATATGTAACATGAATAATATTAAATAATTAAAAAAATTTAAAATTTAAATTGACTAAATTAAGAAAAATATGAAACATTTTATTAATTAAATAATTTTTGATAAAAATAAATAAATTTAATATATATATATATATATTATAAATACTGATAAATAGTATATATTAAATGTTGATATATAAATTAACAAAAAAATGAATAAATTACTAAATTATTTAAAAATTTATTAATGAAACAATTATGAATAAAAATGAATAATTATAATATATATATATATTAATTATAAATATTAATAAATAATATATATTAAATTTAAATAAATATATATATATATAATGAATAAAATGTTATTTAAAAACATATTAGTGTCTTATTCATTTTTAATGTGGTTTGATATTTTCAATTTAACATTTAAAAAATGTAATGTGTTACATTGATTTCACATACATGTATATTTAATTAATGTCGTTTATATGAAAACAAACCCCAAAAAATATCTACACAATATATCGATACACATACACATAATATTTATGTAATTTATTAAAATTTCAGTATATTTTCAAATTTCATTATTAACATTATACATTTAATATTTTATATTTTTAATCCATAAAATTTAATTTATTTATTTTTAATACAATTATAGTTAGGGCATTATTTTTTAATAAATTTTTTTTTTGAATTTGATCATTTTATATTATTTTTTTATTTATATTTATTTATAATGTTTTAGTATTTTTAATATATATTCATATTTACTTAAATATATATATAAGTATGTGTGTGTTTTTTTAATAATTTATTTTTAATTAATAAAACATTTCCATTTATTCAATATTTTTAAAGTGCACTCATTTTGAATTATTCAATTTCACTCATTTTTAAAATTCATGTATTTAAGATTATATATCCATTAATAATGTTAAAAATATATTTTTAAAAATATATTTATATAAATATATATATATTTATGTATGTATGTTTACTATATTATAAGTGTATATATTTATAATTATTATAAATAAATAATTATTATTCTATAAATAAGTATTTATATAATTATCAATAAATAATAATGTATATTTAATAATTATAAAATTATATTAAATTTATTTAAATAAATCCTTTATCAATGCTAAAAGATCGCTGAAAAAGATTGATATTTATCATCCCTAGAAAGTGTTATTAAAAATAATTTTTATTAGTGCTAAAATATTTGTGCTGATAAAGATGTTTTTTTCAACGCTTTCTGACTGCTGATAAATCTCATAATTTATCAGCTATTTTTTAGCATTGAAATAGTTCCCTATTCTTAGAACTTATCAATTTAACACTAATAAAAGAGATTTTTTATCATCACTTTTCGGAATGCACTGTTAAAAGTGTTCCTGATTCATTCAAAATAACCCTAACTATAACTCACTCATCAGAGTTCAGAAGCTCCTTTAAAACTCCTCTACTACAGGCATGATGCCAAAATTATCCATCAGACAAATCAAGGATAGAATCCAATGTATGATACTTTCTATTTTTTAATATTGTTTTTTGATCTTCTGGGTTCCATGTCATGCGTTTTTTGGGTGTTTCTTAACCTTGATGAACCCTAGATCTCTACTTCTCACCACTACTGGTGAAACTCCTCTATGAATTTTAATGACTTGGTGGAAATATGAAAATATGTTGATTAACTTCATGCAACTAGGATGAGAGATGCTGAATAATTTAACTTTCTACTACCATGATGAATTTTACAGTTTAATGTCATACAACCAAGATGAGAGATGCTATGATGTTTCACGTCATCTTCTAGAATAAATTTATATAGTTTAACTTCCTATAACAAGGATGAGATATAGTGTTTAATTTAATTCCATGATACTAGGATGAATTTGTGATGTTTAACATCATGATAACAGGATGAGAGACACTGTTCAGTTTAACGTCTTTCATCTAGGATGAATTTTTGATTTTTAACATCTTGGAAGTGTGATGAGAGATGATTGATGACAACTATGCAAATTATTTCATGAGAAATATTGTATTTGTGTGGGTTTTGACTCAATAGTCATCTATTGTGGCCAATGTGCATGCTCTGTTTTGAGGATCATCATGTCATGGTTTTTTGAAATGTTTTTTGTAAATATAATTTTTTTTTTCTTTAATTGGATTTTATTTAAAATTTTGGGTTATTAAGTTTTAAAAAGTGGCCTTAGAAGAAGTTGATCTGATGTTAAAAATTAAATAGTTGTTTTATAAGATATAATTCTTGTTTTTTTATGAAATTTGTCTTGGGTTCAAGTTGTTTTTCTTGAGATTTTCCGTTTGGTTGTGTTTTTGATTGATTTTAAACCTGATTTTATGATTTTTATGTTATTCAAAATATGCCACCAAAAAATGTCCTGAAAGTTTCTATTGGGTCTTTCCCTATTTCTATTTCTCCTTAGATTCTCCACATCCTCCATGGTAATCAAAGATCGTTAGAGGCAGTGAAGTGGCTTGCGGAAGTTGGGAATGTCTTCAAAGTGTTTAGAACTCCCGATGCTATTAGGGTTTGTGTTGTTATGGGTCTGCTTGGGGGTCACGATTTTGAAGAATGGGAGTTGTTTTCCCCAAAAAAGTGAAATATTTTACAACATGGTAAGACTTTAAATACCTCTTTCTCTGATGGTTTATATATTTGTTTTTTTAAGGAAGGAAGCAAGGATCCATAAATCTAAAGAAAGGAATCTTGGGTTACAAAAGTATGAAGGAAAGAAGTGTACATTTATCTCTAAAAAGGATAGGGAGCATCTCACGAGGAGTGCTAAAATGATAGGTGAAAGTGTCACCAAAGGCTCCCATATTGGAAAGGAAATCAACAAGTTGGTTGGATTCACTGTAGACATGTATAATGATATAATCCATTGAAGAGAGTATGTCAAGGAACTTAATCCATTTCGATGTTAGTTTCCAAGCAAGGTGAATTTGACCCATTCTAAACACCTACACAATTGTGGTAGAGTCACTTTCAAACCATATTTTCCTCTGATTGTTTGTATGATCAAAATCAACCACTTTGATGAGGGCTATCATCTCTGCTTCAAGAGCCATGACCAATCCACACGTACCATGAACTCCATCAATGAAGTCACCATCATGATTTCTGAAGACAAAACCTTATCCAGCTGGTCCTGGAGTACCTCTCTAGGCTCCATCCGAGATGTATTTAATCCAAACTACAAAATAAGGTAACCAGAAGACTTCCATGGTTCCAGGAGGCTTGGGATAGTTACCTTGCACATGCAGTTTTTTCAGTACAGTGAAATCTCTTAGATAGTTGTCACAATTTTCAGCATGTAAACTGTTTTCTTGTTGAGCTGCAAACAAAATATCAGAGATCAGCAACCTGTGATTGATGCCAATGTTTGTGTGGCGAGCTCTGTTTCTGCACTTCCAAATGATGTGAATAACTTCAGCACATGCGACAAGGAATATAATTCGAACTTGCTTTGATAATTGGATCATTGGAAGTCGTAGCAGGAGGTCCGCGATGCTGTTCACATGCGGAGGTTGAATCTCAAACCAATTAAAGATAGTGTTCCAGAGTGAGTCTGTTGTATTACAGGACATGAACAAATGATTTATATCATCCCAATGCTGATGATAGAGATTACATCTGGAGAATAGGGAGATCCCAACCCGCTGAAGATTATTGTCCACTGGAAATTT
Organism: Viscum album; assembly: GCA_963277665.1. Lineage (NCBI taxonomy): Eukaryota > Viridiplantae > Streptophyta > Magnoliopsida > Santalales > Viscaceae > Viscum > Viscum album. The sequence goes on along the minus strand of OY728158.1, from coordinate 569,969,669 downwards.
GTTGAGGTGGAGTCGCCAATGGAGTGTAGATCGAGATGGAAGCAAACATTTTTTGTTATAATTCACTGCTCTAGTACCGTGACCTTATAGAAGAGTGTTGTTGATGCATTTGGAAGTCATAATTCCATTTGATCTTGGTTACCAAATAAGGATGTCATCTGTGTCCAAAAAATCATAGGAGGAGACCTCATGTGCAATATGAGGTGGAAGCTGATAATACTGCTCAAGCTAGTTTTTAATAGTGGCATTGTAGTTTGTAGAGGAGTCCTACATCTCCACACTATCAATATGGGTTGTACCAGTTCTGTTTTCCCTCTAGAATTGGAGGGATGGGTGCATGCTGACCAACCAGTGAGACTACATCATAATCTTATGGAAGGTATTTTTAAGACCTGGCCAAACCGAGGATTGTATATCATTTTGTTTTCCTATAATCATCCTTTTAAGAAGTTTGTTTCTAAGGAAATCCAGAGACTTAGATTTATCACTGATAAGATGCCAAAGGAAATGATATTGAAGGGATTGGTTGAATATTTCAACGTTTTTAATTACCAGACCTCCCATGGTATGTGGCAAGCAGCAAAAATTCCATGGAGCTGTTATAATCTTCCTTTCAAGTATACTCCCAATCCACACGAAGTTCCTCATGAGTGTGTTGATACTTTTAAGGGTGGAATCTATCCAGGAGTACACCATGAAAGAGTATACCATCTTTGAGACAATCACATGTCTAACCAGGCATATTATCCCTGCCATTGAGAGTGCCTTTCCCTTCCAGGTGGATATATTTCTTCTAATTTGTCTTAAAAAATCAGAAAAATAAGAGGTCCTAGGTTTCCCAAGGAACATTGGTACACCAAGGTATGTAAAAGGAAGGGACCCTTCCCATATTCCTAGCTTATGCACCATTCATTACTTCCTTGAGGACGAGATGTTTTTTCCAAAGAAAATGAATGACTTGCTCAAATTAACTTCATGGCCATGAGCTTTTTCATAGTGAATAAGATTCCTCTTAATATTTTAAAGGTTCCTACTGTATCCTTGACTAAACAAAATCATGTTATCAGTAAAAAGAAGATGATAAGGGGCAATGATACCTCGAGCAGGACGAATTTCTTTGATCTCTCTTTTGTTAACTTTATCAGGGATTAGTCTGTAACACCCAATATTTTATGAGAAATATTTTGTTTTATATGCATCACCAAAGGAATCTTTCAATACACAAAACACTGTCTTTTTTTTCATTACACGAAGGAGCAACCATCCTCGATAGCTTGCATTGTACGCAATACTGAGTTTCACTAAACAATGATATGTTAATAAAATATTACATAAACTAGCCGTTATGAATAGTAATACCCACTTTTTGAAATTTTATAAATTTTATCTTTCAAAATGGACTTCGTTTTTGGATTCGGAATATGAAAATTATCTTAGAGTTAATTTTTGGTATTTTTCTGAAAACTTTCAATTTTTGATGAATAGTGAAAACAATGGGTTACTATTTAAAAACCGACTTTTTATTTAAATAATTAATTATTTTATTTAAATTTATTTTATGTCAAAATTGATACATAATACCTATATAAGTTCAATATAATTCATTGGAGTCATTTTATAATAATTTTAGATATATAAAATTTTTTATTGAACTTTTCATCGTCTATTACCCACCTCCTCGGAGAATTTGAAAATTTACATAAATCATAATTTTACCGCTTCTGTGAGTGGAATTTCAAAAATTCAAGAGACATAGTTAACATCAAGGAGTAAAATTTGGTTTATAAGATAAAAATAATTTTTGGTGAATAGTAACTTTTTACTTTTTTTTACCACGGTTAAAAGTAAATAGGGTAATTAAGGGTAAAAATGATATTATTATTACCCTAACACATGTTCTAATCCTATTGGATAAGTGTAATTCGACAAAAAACAACCATAGGAATAAAATATTACCCTTTATGTCCACTTGGATTAGATTAGGACACTTATTATTATTTTATTTAAAGAAGAGTTAGAAGAGTTAAAATCAAAGTTTAAAAACTAAAACCTTTTTAATATAGGCTTATACATAAGTTAAATTCAACTATAATGTTATTTAGAAATATAAAAATATATCCTACATAATGGTATTTTATTTATAATTTTTAGGCATTAAATAATTTAATTTATTTATGACACAATGATGATCCAGTAATTACCTTATTAATTAAATATTAACATAATTGATGTTATAAATACCCAAATAAATATAATTTGAGACTTTATAAATTAAAGAATTTGTTAGGTTTATATAACATGTTAGTATTTATTTAATTAAATTTGTTAGAACTAATCATGCTATTATGATTTTCACAAAAATCAATTACCAAATAGTGTCAAAATTGACATAAAATAGTTTTTAAAACAAATATTATATTATTAATTGTTATTTTATTCCTTAAAATCTATGGTTTGTAAAACTGACTTAGATAAGGTTATATATATTAATAATGAACGACTTGGGGTTTGTTTGACTTGTTATAATAAGCTTATTAATCATATAGTGTAAGAAAACAAGAAGACACGGTAAAAGTTAAATTATTTATCTTAGAGTTAAATCTAAATGATAAGGTTAAAATAGTAACCTAAACTTGTCTAAAACCTATTGGTTGAGAGGCTTTAGACCCAAACCCACCTTATCTTCTAAATAAATTAATTTTGAGCTATTAAAAACTGAATATGAATTTATTATAAAATAATATTTTATGTTTTTCCAAAGGTGCCCCTCTTCTCCCTTATAAAAGGGCACCTCCTCCCTCCCCGCTTTACACAATTTAGAGCCTTCAAGATTGAACAAACCCTGCCCATTTCCATTCTCAAGATCCCTATAAACATAATAGAGGTTCTGGAATTCTTCAAAGACCAACATTAGTGCCCTTATAGGATGTTTAGAAGAGGTGCGTCAAAGAAGAGGTAATATCCTTTACCAATTCTTTCAAATTCATTTCTTCTTCTACTTAATCTTCTTTTGTTGTTTCATAATAAAGTAATAACATCAGTATCCATCATATACTGATATGTTATTATAAATATGAAACAACCCTATTTCACCTTCTATCCATTCTACGATAAACAAAATCACCACGTGTGTGCACATACGGAATACCGTCTCCACGCTATGGTGTAATCTATTTTTCCCACACCACATTACATGGATGGGTATAATGGTGTAAAGAATAACTATATATGGTTATTATGACATTATACTAATTCTGAGATATTCTATCATTCAATTCAATACAATTCCACAAACATGGGAATGATATCATCGCTCGTGCGTACGTACGACCTACTGTCTCCACGATGTGATGCAACTTGTTCTACATGATCTTCATTGAATAATGATTATATAAATGAATTGATTGAATAAGTATGATATATATTATACTAATACCATTCGGTTAATTATGTATCTATAACCTAAAAATAATAATAAGAATTTATTTGACAAAACATGCATAAGAACATAAAGAAATGAACACCCGAATAACAAGTAGCAATGAAATATTAAAAATAAGAAGATAAGAATATGAGCATATATGATATCATAACAATGAATATGATTCTATAATAAGTCAATGACATTATTTAAATCATTATACAATAGGTTCAGATACGTATTAAGCATATCCGACCTAAGGAAAAGAAAAATATCGTAATCTTATTTTTATCCGAGGTTGTTCATACTTTAGAATTTACTGAAGGATATTTATCATCCACATCCATGTTTACTCTATATGTAATATTATTTCTATCCTCCTACAATGGTTTAAATCCAATTTTAATCATTGGTGAATTTTGAGTAAAATATATGAAAGGAATCTTTTTTCATTTTTAGTACGAGGTACTTTTTGACTTTTCTGGCCAAAGTATAAGAAAAATGTTTTTTAACTTATACGGAATGAATGGATTTTTATGATATCAAAGAACATTATTTCCATGAAGCTTAATTTAAAAGTTTTCAAGTTTATTTTTAATCAACATCTTTTAATTTAAAATTGTATGAAATGTTATGAAAGGAAAAATGTTTTTGAAGTAGAAAGGATATTTTCCTCAAGAATGGAGTTCAAGCATTTTATCAAAATTATTTTCCATCTAAGGTTCTGTTTCTATCCCTATTTTTACATTGATTTGATTATGTTATGATGGAATTATTTTTATGATGTCCTTTTATCTTATATGGATTATGTTATGATGGCATGTTGTTTAAGAATCCCATTTTTATTACATGGGTTATGGTATGATGTATGATTTATGAGCTTGTGGAACACATAAGAATGGTATCATCATGAGATGGGTGGGACCTATATCTACCTCCAATGCATTGGGTAATGATTTATATCTCATGAGATAGAAATGGATGGAACAACATATTAATCTGGTTTAGTGATACAGGACTGAAACGAAGAGTGAACTCGGTTCAGAAATGGACTTTGTCCACTAGGATAGTCTTGTCAATGAGTCTTGACTACTAAGAAATGATATGATTATGTTTGTATTCCACAAAGTTTCATGTTTTATGTTATGATTATTGGGATTACATTTCACTACCATGATTTATCCCATGTTTTGATATTATGATCTCTTTTGCAGGTTAAGATTTTCAAAATGTTATGTTCTTATGAATATGATATGATTGATATTTCCTTTGTTTACCCTTACTGAGCATTTGATCTCACCCTTTTGTATGTTTTCTTTTCCCCAGGTCCGGAAGAAGGGTATTAAGTAAGATATGCCAAAAGGGACTCTAGATATGATGAAGTAAAAGGGAGATAGTATAGATGATTTATGAACCAGTTGTTTATGTTTCCCAGTTTCTAAAGACACTATACCTATACGGTCCTTTCATGGTTTTTTTATATGTTGTAATAAGTGTGCTTCAATTTTGAATTAATAACAATGTATGTAATGTATGGGTCGTTATAGTTGGTATCAGAGGAAAGGTATAGTCAACCTTTGGAAACTAGGATGTGAAAGCCTTAGTAAGAACCCTATGGATATGTCTAAGAATAGAGCACAATCTTAGTGTTTTAGAAATATCCATGAGTAACCTATGATAAGACCTAAAGTGTGAAATTTTATTACTGATTATGTTGTTTTCCTGTTGTAATTAGTGTTGCTCACACTATTCTTCTTGGTTTTAGTCAATGGCTGGAACCTGAAGGAACCGTGTTAATGCGGAATGTGATGGGAAATGCAATGATTGTCCCTCTGAGCAACCAAATGTTATGGGAGTTGGAATGAAAAATCTTGTATCCATTATCACAAAACTTTCTCAAGCTATGAATTATGCAGGACTTCCAAATGAGCAAAGGAAGGATAAAAATTTTGCTGAATCCTTCATGAGGTAGCATCCAACCTCATTCAGTGGGTCTACTGATCCATTAGTGGATGAACAATGGATCAATACCACTGAAAAGATATCTTCAGTTCTATAATGTTCTGATCATGATAAAGTCATCTTAGTAGTATATCTTTTGGAAGGTGAAGCTGATCAATGGTGGAATCTTATCAAGAATACAAGGCCCCAAGATGAAATTGAATCTATGGAATGGGAAGAGTTCAAGAACTTGTTTTTCAATAATTAATTCCCTCGTATTCTTCGAACAAAGATGGAGAAGTATTTTCTTGAACTAAAGCAAAAGGATGATGAATCTATTGGTACCTATGAAGAAAATCTTACAAGAAATGCAAGGTACGCTTCTAGAATTATTATCCAACCTGAGAGTATGATTGATTAATTTTTTAGTGGCTTAAAACCAAGTCTTCGAAGTGCGTTAGCCATAAGGGACTTCAATAGCTATGAGGAAATTGTTCGATGTGATCTCAAGGTTGAGATAGAGGTTGGAGTAACCCATCAGTCATATGGGTTTGATAAAAAGAGGAAAATGGAATTCAAATGGAAATATAAAGACCACACTGAAAAGAAGATTATTTTTCCCTTATGCTCAAAGTGTGGAAAGAAACATGGAGGGAATTGTCTTAAAGGGACAAGTAAATGTTTCAAATGTGGAAAATAAGGTCATCGGGCTTTTTAAAGTTGCAATGATGGAAAAAATATGTCTAGTGATGCAAACAAAGAAAAGGATACACAGAATGAACCTCCTTCACTTCAATGTTAAAAGTGCATGGAAATGGGGCATTATGCTAATTAATGCCTTAATCCAAGGGTTATTGATGATGATCGACATCAACAAACTCTTAAGGCCAAAGACAAAGGAAAGACACATGAAATTTCTATCGGTGATGTGGAGTACGATAACGAAGTGGTGGAAGGTAAAAATTCCATCCACTCTAAAGTAGAAATTTTTTTATTTGATTCTGGATCCACCCACTCTTTTATTTCTAAAGAATGTTCTAAGGGTATCACCATATTAACTCAACAATTAGATGTTGAGTTATCTGTGACCACCCCTAATGGCACAACAGTCACGTCAAATGTTTAAAATTCTTCTCTAATTGATGTTTGTCGGAAAGTGCTTCCTGCAAATCTTGTGATCCTTCCTATAGTGGAATTTGATGTGATCCTTGGCATGGATTGTATTTCTTTATTTGGAGATCATATTGATTGCCAAAGAAGGGATGTCACATTTCATATTCCTGATCAATCAATGGTCATCTATCGATGTGAGGATAAATATAACCTTCCAGTGGAAATTTCATCAATTTTATGGGTCTTGATTCCAATAAATGAAGGTTATTTATCTCAAATGGTTTCATAGAAACTCACGATTAATAATACACCCATTGTACGGGAGTTTGATGATGTCTTTCTAGATGAATTTCCAGGTCTTCCACAAAATCGTGAAGTTGAGTTTTCAATAGAACTCACACCAGGTGATATGCCCATTTCAAAGACACCTTATAGAATGTCCCCAATTGAGTTTCAAGAATTGAAGAAGCAACTCCAAGATAATCTTGATAAGGGATTCATATGCCCTAGTGCATCACCTTGGGGGGCACCTGTTCTGTTCGTTAAGAAGAAAGATGGATCAATGAGACTGCATTGATTATCGAGAACTTAACATGACCACTATCAAGAAAAAATATCCTCTCCCATGCATTGATGACATATTTGACCAACTACATGGAGCTCAATACTTTTCCAAGATTGATATTCATTCAGGGTATCATCAATTAAGGGTCAAAAGGAAGGATATACCAAATACAGATTTATGTACAATGTATGGACACTACGAATTTATAGTGATTCCATTTGGTCTTACTAATGCCCCTGCTATCATCATGGATCAAATGAATAGAGTCTTTAATGACTATATTGATCAGTTTATGGTAGTCTTTATAGAAGATATTCTTGTCTATTCAAAGAGTAAGGAAGAACATGAATATCACTTGAGAATTTTATTAAATACCCTAAGAAAGGAGAAGTTTTATGCCAAATTTACCAAGTGTGAATTTTGGCTTCAAAAAGATTCATTTTTGGGTCACATAATCTCAAAAGAGGGGATATCTGTGGATCCAACAAAAATAGAGGTTATCAAAAGATGGTCAACACCAACAATAGTAACTAAGATCTGAAGTTTTCTTGGTTTGGATGGATATTATCAACGTCTGGTGAAATATTTTTCATGATTATCTAATCCACTCTCCAGGTTGACTCAAAAAGGAGTTAAGTTCATTTGGAAGGAGGAGTGTGAAGAGAATTTCAAGGAGTGAAAAAGAAGATTGTCCAGTGCACCTATACTCACAATGACTTATAGTGGAGAAAGGTTTGTGATCTACAATGATGAATCCAAGAAGGGATTGGGGTATGTTCTCATGTAAAACGATATGGTGATAGCTTATGCCTCACGAAAATTGAAAATACATGAGAAAAATTACCCTACTCATGATTTGGAGTTAGCTGCGGTAATCTTTGCATTAATGATTTGGAGGCATTATCTTTATGGTGAAAGGTGTGATATTTATACTGATCATAAAAGTTTGAAGTATATTTTCACACAAAAGGAGCTGAATATGCACCAATGAAGATTTTTGGAGCTGATTAAGGATTATGACTGCTCAATTCATTACCACCTTGGGAAAGAAAACAAGGTGGCAGACGCATTAAGCCGACAAGACCATGCTAGCTTATCCCTGATGAGGATCAAAAAATATCCAATATTTATGGATTTACAAAGGATAGATCTTGTAATTATAATGTAAGGGGAAAAATCTTATCTTTATCAAATAAATGTTCAACTATCTATACATGTGAAGATTAACGAGGCACAAAAAAAAGATGTAGAGTTACAAAGGAATGAGAGAAATGTTCCTGAATTCCACATCGATTGTGATGAAATAATAAGGTCTAGGAATCTGGTTTGTGTTCCTCCCATACCAGAATTAAAGAAGGAAATATTGGATGAAGCTCATAGTTCTTTATTCTCTTTTCACCCTGGAAGCATGAAGATGTATAGGGACCTGAAGGAGTACTTCTGGTGGGATGGCATGAAAAGAGATGTTGCTGAATATGTCTCTCGATGCTTGGTTTGTCAACAAGTTAAAGTTGAGAGACATAAGTCAAAGGGTATGTTACAACCATTACCCATACCATAATGGAAATGGGAAAACATCAATATGGACTTTGTCACTGGACTTCCTAAAACATCCAAAGGCAAAAATGCTATCTGGGTTATAGTTGATCATTTTATGAAGTTGACACACTTCATTGCTATTAGAGAAGATTTTTCACTTGATAAGATTGCTAGGATATATGTAAAAGAAGTGGTAAGATTTAATGGAGTACCAATTTACATTATATATTATTGGGATCCAAGGTTTACCTCGATGTTTTGGAGAAGTCTTCAGCATACTCTTGATACAGAGTTGAGTTTCGACACTGCTTATCATCCTCAGATAGAAGATCAGTCTGAGAGGACAATTCAAACTCTAGAAGACATGTTGAGAGCTTGATATATGGATTTCAGAGGTGGTTGGGATCAACACCTCACTTTGGTGTAATTTTCTTATAATAATAGCTTTCACTCTAGTATTCAGATGGATCTTTATGAAGCTCTCTAAGGAAAGAAATGAAGAACTCCAATTTGTTGGGATGAAGTTGGGGAAAGAAAGCTATTAGGACCTGATCTTGTTAATGAGATGACAGAAAATGTCAGATCTATTCAACGACACATAAAAGAATCTCAGAGTCAACAAAAAGGTTATGCCGATAACCGAAGAAAAGACCTAGAGTTGGAAGTGGGTGATAAAGTGTTCTTACAAATATCTCCCTGGAAGAGAGTAATGATATTTGTAAAGAAGGGCAAGCTGAGCCCTAGGTATATTGGTCCTTTTGAAATACTGGATCGTGTTGGGAAGGTAGCTTACTAATTGGCACTTCCACCGAATCTCTCTCAAGTTCATGATGTGTTCCATGTATATCTCCTGAGAAAGTACATACCTGATCCTTTACATGTACTCAACTCAAAAGTTGTACCACTGGAGTAAGATCTTTCTTATGAAGAATAGCTGATAGAGATTCTGGATCCTAGCGAAAAAGTCATACGGAACAAGACCACTCGCTTGGTGAATGTTTTATAGAGGAACCACCAATTAGAAGAATCTACATGGTAACTTGAGTATATGACGAGGGAGAGGTATCCTCATTTATTTGTAACAAAGTGACGAATTTCGAGGGTGAAATTCATTTTAAGAGGGGTATAATGCAACACCTGAGATTTTATGAGAAATATTTTGTTTTATATGAATCAACAATGGAATCTTTCACTACACAAAACACTGTCTTGGCTTTCATTACAAGCAGGAGCAACCTTCCTCGATATCTTGCGTTGTACGCAATACCATGTTTCACTAAACAATGATATGCTATTAAAATATTATATAAACTAGTGGTTATGAATAGTAATACCCACTTTTTGAAATTTTATAAATTTTATCTTTCAAAATGGACTTCATTTTTGGATTTGGAATATCAAAATTATCCTAGGGTAATTTTTTGGTATTTTTCTGAAAACATTCAATTTTTGATGAATAGTGAAAACACTGGGTAAATATTGAAAAACCAACTTTTTATTTAAATAATTATTTATTTTTTTTAAATTTATTTTAGGTAAAAATTGATACATAATACCTATATACGTTCAATGTAATTCATTGGAGTCATTTTATAATAATTTTAGATATATAAAAAATTTTATTGAACTTTTCACCGTCTTTTACCCACCTTTTAGGAGAATTTGAAAATTTACATAAAACATAATTTTACCGCTTTTGTGAGTGGAATTTAAAAAACCTAGGGACATGGTTAATATCAATGTGTAAAATGTGGTTCAATAAGATAAAAATAATTTTTTATGAATAGTAACTTTTTACTTTTTTTTACCACGGTTAAAAGTAAATAGGGTAATTAAGGGTAAAAATGATATTATTATTACCCTAACACATGTACTAATTCTATTGTATAAGTTTAATTTGGCCAATAAAAAAATAGGAATAAATATTACCCTTTAGGTCCACTTAAAATAGATTTGGACACTTATTATTATTTTATTTAAATCAGAGTTAAAAAAGTTAACATCAAAGTTTAATAACTAAAACCTTTTTAATGTAAGGTTATACATAAGATAAATTTTTACTATAAATATTCATTATAAATTTAAAAATATTTCCTACATAATTTTATTTTATTTATAATTTTTAGGCATTAAATAATTTAATTTATTTATGACACAATGATGATGTAGTAATTATTTTATTAATAAAATATTAACATAATTGATGTTATAAATACCCAAATAAATGTAATTTGAGACTTTTTATAAATTCAAATATTTTTTTAGGTCAATATCACATTTTAGTATTTATTTAATTAACTTTGTTCGAACTAATAATACTGTTATTGTTTTAACAAAAATCAATTACCAAATAGTGTCAAAATTGACATAAAATAGTTTTTAAAATAAATATTAAATTATTAATTGTTATTTTATTCCTAAAAGTATAAGGTTATGCCAAATGACTTAGAGAAGGTTATATATATTAATAATGAACAACTTGGGGTTTTTTTTGACTTGTTATAGTAAGTTTATTTACCATATAGTGTAAGAAAACAAGAAGACATGGTAAAAGTTAAATTATTTAACTTAGAGTTAAATATAAATGATATGGTTAAAATAGTAACCTAAAATTTTATAAAACCTATTTTTTGAGAGGCTTTTTACCCATCCCCACCTTATCTTCGAAATAAATCAATCTGAAGCTATTAAAAATCTGAATACGACTTTATTATAAAATAATATTTTAAGCTTTTCCTAAGGTACCCCTCTCCTTCCTTATAAAAGGGCACCTCCTCCCTCTCCTATTTACTCAATTTAGATCATTCACGCTCAGCCAAACCCTACCCATTTCCCTTCTCAAAATCCCTAGAAACATAATAGAGGTTCTGGTCTTCTTCAAAGACCAACTTTAGTGCCCTTATAGGAGGTTTAGAAGATGCGCGTCAAAGAAGAGGTAATATCCTTTACCCATTCTTTCAAATTCATTTCTTCTTCTACATCTTTTTCTTTTGTTGTTTAATAATAAAGTAATAACATCTGTATAAATCATATACTGATATGTTATTATAAATAATAAACAACCCTATTTCACCTTCTATCCATTCTACGAAAAACAAAACCACCGTGCGTGCGTGCGTACGAAATACCGTCTCCACGCTGTGGGGTAATCTGTTTTTCCCACACCACCTTAAATGGATGGGTATAAGGGTGTAAAGATAACTATATATTGTTATTATTACATGATACTAATTCTGATATATTCTATCATTAACTTCAATTCAATTCCACAAACATGGGAATGATATCATCGCTCGTGCATATGTACGACATACCATCTCCATGATGTGATGCGACTCATTCTACATGATCTTCATTGAATAATGATTATATAAATGAATTGAATGAATAAATATGATATATATTACACTAATAAAATTATGTAAATGATTTATCTATAACCTAAAAATAATAATAAGAATTTATTCGACAAAACACGCATAAGAACATAAAGCAATGAACACCCGAATAACAAGTAGAAATGAAATATTACTAATAAAAAGATAGGAATATGACCATATATGATAACATAACAATTAATATTATTCTTTAATAAGTCAATTACATTATTTAAATCATTATATAGTAGGTTCAGATACGTATGAAGCATATCGGACCTAGGGTAAGGGAAAATCTCGTAACCTCATTTTTATCCGAGATTGTTTATACTTTAGAATTTACTGGGGGATAATTATCATCCACATCCATGTTTACTCAATATGTAATATTATTTCTATCCTACTAAAATTGTTTAAATCCAATTTTACTCATTGGAAATTTTTTAGTAAAATATATGAAAGGAATCTTTTGTCGTTTTTAGTAAGAGGTACTTTTTGACTTTTCCGGCCGAAGTATGAGAAAAATGTTTTTTTAACTTATACGGCATGAATGGATTTTTATGACTTCTAGAACATTATTTCCATGAAACTTTTTTTACAAGTTTTCAATTTTATTTTTAATCAAATTCTTTTAGTTTAAAATTTTATGACATGTTATGAAAGTAAAAATGTTTTTGAAGTAGAAAGGATATTTTCCTCAAGAATGGAGTTCAAGCGTTTTATCAAAATTATTTTCCATATAAGGTTCTATTTCTATCCCTATTTTTACCTTTATTTGATTATGTTATGATGTAATTATTTTTATGATGTCCTTTTATCTTATATGGATTATGTTATGATGGCATGATGTTTAAGAATCCCATTTTTATTAAATTGGTTATGCTATGATGTATGATATATGATCTTGTGGAAAATATAAGAATGGTATCATTATGAGATGGGTAAGACCTATATCTCCCTCTAATTTATTGGTTAGAGATTTATATCTCATGAGATAGACATGGCTGGAATGGTAGGTTAATCCAGTTCAGTGATACAGGATTGAAACTATGAGTGAACTCAGTTCAAGAATGGACTTTGTCTGCCAGGATAGTCTTGGAAAAGAGTCATGACTACTAAGAAATGATTCCCTATAATTATGTGTCTATGACACAAAGTTTCATGTTTTATGTTATGATTATTGGGATTATATTTCACTACCATGATTTATCCCATGTTATGGTATTATGATCTCTTTTGCAGGATAAGATTTTCAAAATGTTATGTTCTTATGAATATGATATGATTGATATTTCCTTTGTTTACCCTTACTTATCATTTTATCTCACCCTTTTGCATGTTTTCTTTTCCCCATGACAGGAAGAAGGGTATTAAGTAAGATATTCCAAAAGGGACTCTAGATATGATAAAATAAAAGGGAGACATTATAGATGATTTATGAACCAATTGTTTATGCTTATCAGTTTTAAAAGACACTATACCTATACAGTCCTTTCATGGTTTTTTTATATGTTGTAATAAGTATGCTTCAATTTTGAACTAATAACAATGTATGTAATGTATGGGTCATTATAAAGTCGACTGAGATAATCCTTATCAATTTCAAAAATAATAGCGGACAAAGGGTCCCCATGTCTCACTCCTCTAGATAATTTAAAGTATCCTTCCAGAGATCCATTAGTCAAAATAAAATATGAGTAGAGCTGATTTGAGCATTAACCCAATGAATAAATCTTCTATGGAATCCAATCTCATGTAGGATAGGTCCAATGAAACCCCAGTCAATGGTGTCAAAGGACTTCTTAATATCAAGATTTAGAGCAATGTTTCCTCCTAGTGTGTTCTTATGAAGGAGATTCATGAATTCATAGGTAGTAATAAGGAAATCTAGAATTTTTCGTCCTTTGATATAACCAAATTGGTTCCATGAAAAAATTCTTTCAGAAATATGAGCTAGAAGATTGGCCAGGAGTTTGGTGATGATCTTGTGGATAGTGTTGAAAAGAGAAACAGGCCGAAACTAACCAATATCACTTTCATTCTCCATATTAGGAATTATGGAAATGAATTGAACATTAAGGATTTGAGTGTGAGATCCCTATATGAAGAAATTCTTAACCATTTTGCAGACATCATTTTGTATGAACTCCTAATAGAATTCGAAGAAATGATTAGTAAAACCATATGGACCTGGTGAGCTTTCTTTTTTGAGAACAAAAATTTCTTTCATGATCTCTATATCTGTTGGAGTTGAGGTGAGAAGAGTGTTATCGATATCAGTGACCAGCTTTGGGATAATTCCATCAATCAATTATTCATTTCTTTTGGGGTCTTTGAAAAGATTCATATAGAAGGAGACAATATGGTTTGAGAGACTCTATCTTTCATTAATAATTGAGTCTCCATCCTTCAGAATAGATAGAGGCCTATTTTATTTTTTATCTCTTTGAAGTGCATTAAAAAATATGGCATTCCTGTCACCATTAGTAAGACACTTAAATTTGAACAAATCTTTTTGAATGTTTTCCCTGAGCACAATGCGTTTCTGGAGTTCAGAGGATACCCTCTTCTCTCAGTCATCATTTCCATGGAAAATGTTGATATTAATTGATTCTTGAATCTCATGAAGTTTTCTTTCCAGTGAATAAATTTCCTTGTCTAGAAGTTTGAACTTGTTCTTGCTCTAATGCTTTATTCTCTACTTAAAAACCCAAATCTTGAGAACACAAGCAAGTGGATTGTGCTTATAGTTCTGTAGGGCCCAAGTATCTTTAAAAATATGAGAACATTCTAAGAGGGTAGTATAACCATTGTTAAACGTAAAGGGAAGTGGTAGCTTTTCTACATTTTCAATGAAATTAACTATAATTGGATGATAATTAGAATTATGTCGTGCAAGAGTAACACATGAAATCGTTTTGCAGTCCTCAAGAATATGTATATTAACAAAAGCACGGTCTATTCTGTTAACCCTCTTTCCATTAAAATGTTTTCTGTACTAAGTGTACTTAGCTCCCAAAAAATTAATTTCATTCAAACTATATTCTCAATAAAAACTTTGAAGTCCGTGATGGATGTGGTACCTGTTACATACCCGAGATTTTCATCTGCATGATGGACGACATTGAAGTCTTTCATGATAATCCAGGGTCCCTAAACGGAACAAGACATATTTTTAATATAACTCCATAAATCTCTTCTAGTAATATAATTTTTGGAGGCATAAACCATTGAGAATAGAATGCTTCACTATTGTTGGTTAAATACCACTTAGTATAGCATCTGATCCTAATTTCCTACCCAGCATCCCCATGATTCTCTCTTCACACACATTTTCACCACCATCTATATCATATCACCATTCAAAATTCACTTTTCCTTCTCTTCCTGCATCCATTTACTATATGCATTTATCTGTATGCATCATGCATCTTTACAAGTAGTAAATGGGTGCATGAAGAGAAGAAAAAGTGAATAATTAATGGTGATATGATAGATATGGTGGAGAGTGTGTGTGGGATGAGAGCATCATAGGGATGCCGGGTAGGAAATATATGTTAGATGTTATGATATGTGATAGTTAACAAACAATATCAAAGTGCACATAGAATTTTTAGTTTTGTTATTAGCTTATATCTAGACCAATGGAACTCTTTGGAAGGATATGAAGGTAATGTTATGATACACTTTCTCTATTTTACCAAAAAAATATTTAATAAATCATTGATTTAATTTTCATTATTCTTTGCAGAGTTCATTTATTTTTGAATATTTCTATCATTCTATCATTCTTTTTCAAGAATAGAAATGACACTATCTCTCCTCTATTAAAGAGGCAATGTTGATATTTTCATAGTAAAAACATTTTCCATAGAATTAATGCATTCTTTCATATTTATGTTTAATTTATTTCTTTTTATTATTACTCATGTAATAATTTTTTTCTTATACAGATCAATTCTTTTGTTCTAGTTGGGGTACTTTGCCTAACTATCATTCTTATTCTCCCTCAGAACCTTTTCACCCCTATATTTTTTCATTTATCAGTTTCTTTTGTGTTCTCTCTATTGTCTCTGTAGGAAGAGAAATTCCATCACCTCTTCTCAATTACAAATGTAAATTTGATATTTACACAATAAAATTATTTTTAATAAAATTAATGTGTTGTTTCATATTTGTGTTTAATTTATTTCATTTTAGTATTACTCATAATAATTGTTTTCTTATGATGGTGGATTCTTTTCTTCGAGTTGATGTGGTTTGTTTGAAGCTACTCATACGGTGTTTCTAGCTTGATAAAGAAATTCAATTGAAATCATGGTAACATTGAACGTTAGGATTGTTTTTAAATGTATGTAAAAAATTTTATTTATGTAACTTTATAAACCAATTATAGAAATGTTTATAATATAGTTTTTTTTCTTGTATTTTTGTAGGAAATTTCATTTGAATTAAATTAAGTACTGCAACTTGTTTTTGTTGACATCTAGTGTCTTTTTTGTTTGTTTCTCATACTTCAATTTGATTTTTCATTAC
Organism: Viscum album; assembly: GCA_963277665.1. Lineage (NCBI taxonomy): Eukaryota > Viridiplantae > Streptophyta > Magnoliopsida > Santalales > Viscaceae > Viscum > Viscum album. The sequence continues at coordinate 569,953,177 of OY728158.1, read as the reverse complement.
ACTATTGTGGTATTGTAGTGTGTTTTTAAAACACACTGTAATATGTCCCTTAATCAGATATTTTAAAAGAACTGATAATGAACACATTTATCAGTTCTTTTAAAAGAGTTCATAAAGACACAATTATCAAGGATTGTCAAAGCATTTATAAAGGTATACTTTTTCCACAATTCTAAAGAATTGAAATAAATGCCCTTTATCAGTTCTTATAAAATCACTGATAAAGGATTCCTTTAGTGGCAGTAAATAAAAGAGATGATAAATAAGACTTTTATAACTACTTTTAAAAGTGTCGGTAAAGGACCCATTTTTCAAAATTCCATTTAGCACTGATAAATTTCCCCATTATCAGTTCTTTTTCAAAACTGATAAAATTCCTAGGATTTTACCCTCACTAATGTTGTCAATGCTTTTCTTGCACTAATAAATTCCATTTTCTAGTACTGTTGAAGGCCAGTTTTGAATTAGTGGATCATACATCAGCTTCCCATTCCCATGTCTTCATAGGTACTTGGTTGTGCTACCATAGCACCCATATGAGAGGAATGGACCTACGTCAATGTGTCTTCATGTTGCGATTAGAAATATGAATTGGGAACTCCTCGAAGGAAGCATCCATATCCAGATCGACCTTAGTAGGCTGAATGATGTGAAATGGGTATAGATAATATCATCAAATCTTAGATACCTGAAATCCATCATGAATAGGATGGTATCTAGAAGGATGTGTCAACTATTAAGCCAATAGTCTGATCTAATTCACAAACTTGAAGGGTCCAACAGTCCTTGGGGATAACATACCCTACTTAGGAATATGCCTATTCTAGAACCTAGGTGCGAATTTCAAGAACACCTGGTCTCCGACCATGAACTCAAGAGGTCACCGACATCTATTGGTATAAGACTACTTCCTAGAATGAGATGTCAAAAAATGTTTCCTAATCAACTGGATCTACTCTGTAGTATCCCACACAAGATGAGGCCCAAGAATAACTTCTTCCCATACCTCTAGCCATCATAGAGGCAAGTGATAAGGCCTACTATATAAGGCTTTCTAGGGAGCCATCTGAATGGTATCCTGGAAGTTGTAATTTTAAGGAAAATCGATATGGGGATTGTGTTTCTCCTAGAAACCCCCAATGTTGAGAATGCAAGCACATGGAATATCCATTATCACTTGTATTGTATACTCTATTTTTTCATCAGTCTATAGGTGATAGAGAATACTCAAAGTACCTGTGTACCCAAGTCATTAGGTAAACCTTGCTAGACCTGTGACATAAAGCAAGAATCTCTTTCAAAAAATGAGAGAACATGATTCCCCATGAAGACACACCACCTCTTTGACATATAGTCTTCCAATCGCATCTGCATTGAAGGTCTCTTTCACAATAAAGAAGTGTGTGAGATTCACCATATGATCAATGACAACCCACTGTGTGTTGTTTTCACTAGGTGATATAGGTAGACCAACTATGAAGTCCATCAAAACATCATCCCATTTCCACTCAGGAATAGACAACAATTGAATAAGCCTTATCAGATAATGATTTTATCCCTTAATCTACTAATAGGTGGAATGTCACGTGATAAAACCAGCTATCTCATGTTTCATACTAGGACACCAGTTCTGACATAATAGATTTTGATACATTTTGGTGACACCAGGGTGAACTGCCCATACAAAGGAATAAAAATCCATCATCAGCTCCTCTCTAATGTCTACTGAGACCCATTCTTGCACATGGAACAATAGAGTATCATCTATATCAATTATCCAATCACAAGTAGTGTCGTCATCTGAGGCACTTTACTATAGGAAAATTCCTTTTGGATCATATAATTTTAACGACCTTACTCATTCTAGAAGTGTAGACTTCACTGATAAGGCTGCGAGAATATTCTGACCAAGGTCCTCCTGAACCATAATGTGCATCTCTATGAATAATGCCATAAGATTCCATTTTCCACTGGACTCCTGAACCACTTGGGTTTGAGTCTTCTGGCTTAGATCATTACCTACTATATTTTCTTTTCCCAAGAGTTTATGCAAGCTCAAAATCGAATGATTGCAGGTATTTGACCCACTTACACTACATGAGATTTATATCATACTATGTGAAGATATATTTGTGTATTTTGGGGTCTATAAACACTGAAAAATGTTCTCCTAGGTGAAAATGTCTCCAAAAACGTAATTCATGAACAACTACATCAAGAGAAAGGTCGTGTCTTTGGTAATTCCACTTGTGAGGCCTCCACTGATGAGAGTCATACACAATAACTAGATCATACTGCATCAGAACTACTCTAATTCTGATACCTAATACATCAAAATAAACTATATAATCCCTTCTTGGATCTGGAAGAATCAATATTTGTGATGAATTCAATCTACCCTTCAGAACTTGAAAGTATTCTTTACAAGACTCCGACCATTTAAATTTCACAACCTTCTTTGTCAAGACCATAAGAGGCGATGTAAGGTGTGAGAAATCTTGAATGAAGATTTTATAATATCTTGAAATCCCTAAAAGACTATGAATATATATAATTTTCTTAGGCTACTCCCAAGAAACTATAACTATCAATTTCTATAGGTCAATACAAAGTTATGAATTCAAGATGATATGACCCAAGAAGTGGACTTTGTCGATCCAGATGTGGTATTTATTGAGCTTAGAAAAAATATTATTCTCCCTCAGTGAATTCAGCATGATCTCAAGATTCGTTTCATGGTCATTTCTAGAGAGAGAATACACTGAGATATCATAAATGAATACAACCAAAAATAAATATAGATAATGGTGGAAACCTAGTTTCTTACAAGCTATGAAGATAAAAGGTGCATTTGTGAGTCTTAATAGCATAACCAGGTACACATATAGACTACACCCACTCTTGAAAGTTGTGTGAGGTACGTACAAAGTCCTAACACACACATGATGATATCCCTACCTTAGATATTATTTGAAAACAACTTCTCCCCATGATTTTGATCAAATATGTCTTCTATTCTAGGAAACAGATGGTGGTTCTTAATAGTTAGCTAATTTAACTGACAGTAATCCATGAAAATCCTAATAGAACCGTTATCTTTCTTGTCAATGATAACAGGTGAAATCAAAGGAGAAGTGTTGGGGAATATAAATACTTTCATCTCTAGATCCTCCAACTGATTTTTGAGTCCCAAAATATTTATAGGTTCCATCTAATAAGGATGAATGGTCATAGGTGCTGGTCCTAGAATGAGCTCAATAGTAAACACTACCTATCACACATGAGGTAGAACAGATTAGCCATCAAGAAAAATGTCTCTAAAATGATACAATATCAGAGGAAATACAGTGTTTTTTAACCCTTGGTCATCAAGGTAGAGTTTGGAAACCTGTTTCATAACACTACCTAGTCTCTACTGCTTGGGTTCTACTTGTGTCGCACTGAGGTCCCATTATCCCTTTTATATGTGCATAATGTCATCTGGCGATGTAAACATCGCCCTCTAAAAATAGAAGTCAATATAGGATCGGTAATAAAACTATTCATTCCATCCTGATGATTTCATCGAAGCACGTCATGTCATGTACAAGTACTAAATGGAAAGGTAACCACCTATCTGAAGGGGGAATTCTGACAGCAGAAAAATCCATCTAAAGAGATACCTAAGGGTGTATCTATCATCATGACACTATGATAAAACTAAAAATTGAGGCCCATGATTTTATTGATTTACTCATATATGAATGAGTGGGATGATCCTTTATCAAACACATAATACACCAAAGTTGAGGCTACTAGAATAGTAACTCATACAGAATATGGTATGGTGGTCTGCTCCTACAACATATGATGGACTGCATGTAATTGTTCAACAACACGACCCTGATTCACTACATGAATTCCTTGAGAAAGTCCACTCTGCTGCACTGATTATCATATTCATGGTTACCTATGCCTTAACCACTACCTCGGTCTAATTGACTAGTGATATTCCAGCTCCCTGACAATCGTGATCATGCTGACCCCACTCCTGATCGAGGAGTATGTGTAGATCCCTACTCACTAGGCGCTCGCGGAAAAGTCCTGCAGAAGCGGTAGAGAAGGGACATACTACCACAACCTTTGTACTTAATAGGATTCCATGTACACTGCCTATTAATGTGTCCTAGAACCCCACACTAATGAAAGATAGGATAGATTCCAATGGAGGGTGACTGACCACTGCTACCTCTGTGAGACTCTCTGAAGCATTGTTTTCACCCAGAAGTAGATCCAATGGAAGCCTTAGGTGCCAAACCTCCATGTATTTTACCCTCAACATATCTCATATGTCTCCCTGTAATTAAGGTTTGGTTTATAATCTAATAAATTGTTGTTATCTAGATCACATATACCTACGACCGGAAGGAGTAACACAATCCATCCTCAAATTTCCTAGTAGCCATCAGATCATCAACTACCAAATAAAGACCTAAATGATAAATATTAGTGAAATGAGATGATTAATACATAACTGGCATGGTCCCATACTATAGATTCATGAACACTCTAGCTCTATCAGCTCTCAGAGTATAGAGTATTAAGTAGTCATAGAAGACAGTCTATAAATTAGCCCACACCATCACTATACAATGGCCTACCTATGTGATGACATCCCATCACCTCTTGGTAGAATCTTGTAACATGTACGTAGATAGCTTTTTCATCCACTCTAGAGGTGTATCTATGTGCATAAAAATAGATAATATCACCTCAATCCATGACTCCGAAGCATGTATTCAACCGTACCCTGAGAATGTAGGAGGATGATGTTGATGAATATCACGATTCAACTCTTCCATGATCAGGGTGGGTCACACTCCTCATTCCATATTCTACATCATACATAAGAAACCCTCTCTAAATTTGGTGACATCGCCCAACTCTGTCATAGGGTGAGGATCCACAACTGTCCTGACTAGAAGAGAATCCGGAAGCTCAAGGGCCACCACCTCAAGAACATGATCTTTGATTCCTTTAGGGTGTATGACACGAGGAAGTTTTGGTGGAATAACACTATAATTACAATTAAATATCTCAAAAGGAAAACAATTAATTTAGAGTATTGCTTTCAAAAAACCAGGACATGTACAAAATCCTTCCTATAATAATGAACACACCTCTCTTTCTGATTTAAAAGATAGTAATAGATGATGGAACATTCCATAATAGGTCATGAGAACTGAGAAGCACCCACTACACACTACTAAGTCTAGGTATAGGTCAATTTTATATGTTATGCATGTGCTAGATGGTTTTTAACAAGTTAAAATTCATTCCCCATTTGAAAACTTTTTCATTCAAAAATTTAATTCATTTAATTTTGATAAATCCAATGATATGTCACTTCCCAACCCATAAACGATCATGCAACTTATGAACCAATAGATTAAAATCACTTTTATTTCATTTTAATTTTAATTGTACTTATCCATTTGATTATACCATTTCTCAAAATGTTGATCTAGCTAGAATTCCATTTTCTGATGCATAATGACCCATACAACTTATGAGAAAGAGAGTGAAACCCACTAAACTGACACTTTAAATCTATCAAAATCATGCTTGAAATTTCAAAATAATTATATATATATAACAAGGAAAAATAACATTCAATAAGAAATTATTTCTCATAAATATAAATGTGACATGGAAAAATGAATTTCCTATTTTTATTATAGCTATCATTATTCATGTTATAATACATACCTATCATTCCATCGGTTCACGAAAAGAAACCATAATTATAATATCATTAATATCCATACCATCACAAAACATTTTAACCACTAAAAGATGAAATATTATCAACTATAATAGTCATTAACTGAGCAACAGAGATTTACACAACTTGGACCTTACCTGATACATGGGTTCTCAATGCCAGGCATGGCTTGTGACCATGTCCCAAGCATTCATAATATCCATTCTATTGTCTTGAAATAGTTAAACAAGAAAATAACCCCTCTGATACCACTTTGTGATGTCCCAAACCCAGCTTCCACTTAAACCATTCTCTAAGCTCGGTTGGCCATGTGACCCTCGACGTGTCTCCCCTTAAGCTAGGGGCAGCCAACTAGTAGCAGGTGTGTCATGTAGAATGGAAGGGATACATTACCCCTATGTCAGAGTATACAGTAAATGCAATAGAAGTAACCAGTATCAGAAGCATAAACAATTAGAACAAAATATAATGTATGGAATAAACACAAATAAATACTGCATCAGTTTGAATAACTAAATAGTATAGAAATATCTACACAGGTCGTGTCTAATACAGATGTAAATGCATGGCATGTCAATACAAAATGGAATTGTAAAATAGGAAGTCAGCATGCTAATAAAAAGGTACAAAAAACAAATCCAAAATCTACTTCATAGTGTCAAGAGAATAAGAATGATCCTTTCCTCATAACATCCGACTAAATAGCAAGAATCAACATCAAGAAGAGTGGGGCTGGCCTCTATCCATACCTATAGGTAAACAGTCTTCTCAGGTACCAAATGCGGCTAGACTAGGGTGTGAGAGAAAACTCAGTATGCTACCATGAATGATGTCTACATGTAATCCATGTAGCCGCTCATAAGTAAATTGAGTGAAACTAATAGTAGTAATGTAAACAATACAGAATAACAATTAACCTCCTGCTCAGTTTCCAAAAGGATACTTGGTGGTCCTACATGTTTTATCTCAATGATGGTATTTCCAGTCAAGTAACTACCTATATATATATATATATGGAGGATACTACTGGCACGAGGTAATAATTCCTCTCATCTATAAATGTTTATACATATAGAGGTTATCACTATGATGAGGTAAGCATGGATCTCATATATACATGTATATTATAGATGGTGTGGGGTAATAATACCACCCAACCATATTGATATTATAACTGTCATGGAGTAGGCATGCCTCTAATCCATATATATATAGAGGTTGTCACTAGTGTGGGGTAATCATTCCTCCAACCCATACGTATGTAATGATCATCACTGGTGTGGGGTAATAATTCCTCCCACACATACATATCAAAAGATAGCTTGGGGTATGAATGACTTCCATCCCAACATTTATATCATAATTCATAAGTCTAACAATATAATAGACATTCACATTATATAATTTATGGAAAACCATCTGACATCATTCAATTTAAATAAGAAATAACTTTGTAGGGAAACATACATAGGGATAAGCCATGCCATCCCTTGAAACCATTCAATTTAAAGCCAATTCATTAGAAGGTTTAGTCCATCTCATTTTAGCTATCCTAAAAGGTTCACCATCATGTACTAATAACACAAAAAACATATTTCAAGTCAATGTATCAAGGCCCAGGCATCAAATTCAATTACTCACATTCCAATTTAGAACATTTTAATTAAAAAGGGGTTAAGTACCATTGATTCACCTTGGTGTACAACAAATACACATGGGGAAATAGTTAATTAAATTTAAAACCAAGATGGGAAAGATAATGCACAATTTTACATTTTGGTAAATTAGGTTAAAATGGCCAATTTGGTCTACACACCCCTTGGGTGTCCATATAGAGAAAGGGTGATCTCTAAACAACAAACCCGAACCACATTCACCAATATCAAGGATCTTGGGTCTTTTATACATGAAAGAACCAACACAATTAGGAAGCTCAGTAAAGGATGACTAATGAAGGAACAAGAATAAATTGGAAATGAATTAAAATCAAATGAAAAACTACATGAACACCTACATTAGGGTCATAGAAAAATCAACACTTTATATAAACCTTATATTCGAAGCAGGTTGGATGATATCTGAGTTTAAATCTAATACCCTGAAAATAGGGTGAATGGTCCTGTATCTAAATAGTGCAATAGATGGAAAGATTAAGCGATGAAAAATGGAACACAAGGTTAGCCTTACCTTACAGAATTGAATGACTCTCTCAGATCAAAAATTAGTCCCCAGAGGAAGGAAGAACAAGAAATTAGAGGAGGAACAATTCATAAGATTTAAATGGGAGGAGACCATGGTTCTGTCCGTATGGGGGATAAAGAAAAGGGAGAATTTTGTTGGATTTTTATTTGGGGAAAAAAGGAAATTTCACCCCAAAACAGGGATTCATGGTTTCTGTACATGATTTTCTAAACTGTGTGCACACCATCATGTATGGCTCTACCAACTTCTACAAGACCGTGCAGTTTTGGAGCATGGTTTGCAAAACCATGCACAAACCATGCATGGAGGCTTTGCAACATTTTACATCAGGCTGCATTTCCATGTGCCTGGCTCCGTATGGTTTACACTAACTATACAACCCAGCCTGGAACCCATTCTATGCAACTTTGGGATCCGAACCAGGCCCGAACACTCCTCGTGCCTTCTCTAGTATATAGCATAATTTTACCATGATTAAAGGAAAGATTCCAAATGAAATACCAATAATTCATACCTTGGTCAAAATTATGGTCCTTTCAATATCCCCTCTTTATAGAAACTGGTCCCAGAGTTTCCCTTCTGAGTGTAAAGAGGTGTTGTCTGCAAAGAGTTCCGGCCACTAAGATCACTTCTACAAAACATGCCTTTAATAGTGCTGTTATTTATCAGTGATAGAAAACCATGGTGAGAATGTCCATCTTTATCAGCTCTAAAATAAGTGATGATAAATGGGGGCCTTTGTTAGTGCTAAATAAAAGCACTGATAAAGGGTACCCTTAATCGGCACATTTTGTTTAGTACTTATAAAATTTAACCTCAATCGGTGCTCTATTGCTAGTAGTAATAAATGTAACCATTAATCAGCACTTTATTTTTAGTGCTGATAAAAGTTAGCCTTTATGAGTGCTAATAATAAAGTGCTGATAATTGTTAACCTTTACCATCACTTTCGTAGGCACAGATAAAGGTTTAGAAAATTATTTTTTTTCAATATCATTAAATAAATATTTTTTAAAAAATCAATATATATATATATATATATTAAAAAATAATAAATACTATATATTAAATATATTGATATTAAAAATGAAAAAAGAGAAATAATTAATGAAATAAAAATTTAAAATGAGTAAATTAAGAAAAATATTTAACATGTCTTTAATTAAATAATTGTCAATAATAATGAGTAAGTATAATATATATAGTTTATAAATATTGATAAATAGTATATATTAAATGTAGATATATTAATGAATATATAATTAAATAAAAAATTACAAAATAAAATAAATATTAATAAAAATAAATAATGATAATATATATATATATATATATATTAATTATAAATAGTAATAAATAATATATATTAAATATAAATATATATTAAATGAATAAAATGTTAATTAAAAACATATCAATGTCGTATTCATTTTTGATGCTATTTGATTTTTCAATTTAACATATATCAAATGTTGTGTGTTACATCGATTTCATGTGGATATATATATATGTGTGTGTGTGTGTGTAATTAATGAATTTTATATGCAAAAACACACACAAATATATTTATGAAATATTTAAAAACACGTACACTTAATATTTATGTAATTTATTCAAATTTCAGTATATTTTAGAATTGCATTGTTAACATGATACATTTAATATATTATGTTTTTAATAGGGAAATTTTAATTATTTATTTTTAATATTATTACAGTTAGGGTATCCATTTTTAATATATATATGTATTTTATTTTATTTTTAATTTGATCATTTTCTATTATTATTTTTATAAATTTATTTATTATGTTATAGTATTTTCAATATGAATTCACCTTTACTTCTATATATACATATATCCATATTTTTTAACAATTTTTATTCTATTAATAAAATTTATCCATTTTTTCACTATTTTTAAAGTGATCTCATTTTGAATTATTCAATTGTACTCATTTTTAAAATGCATGTATTTAAGATTATATATCAGATAATAATGTTAAAGATATATTTATATATTTTTATTTATTATATTTATAAATTTATATATTTCTAACTTTTAAAAATCAATAATTATTATTTTTTAAATGAGTATTTATATAATATTTAATAATTATAAAATTATAATTAATTTATTTTAATAAATCCTTTGTCATCATAGATAAAGATTGATATTTATCAGTGCTAAAAAGTGTTGTTAAAAATAATTTTTATCAGTGATAAAATATTATCACTTAATAATATATTTTTATCAGCACTTTATGACCACTGATAAATATCCCATTTATTATAGAATATCAATTTAACACTGATAAAATGGATATTTATCATTTTTCGGTGCTTTTAAAAGTGTTCCTACTATATTTAGAAGAACCCTAACCGGTAATTACTCATCATTATTCTGAAGCACCCACCAAACTCCTTTACTTCCCGCATGATGACATAATGATCCATTAGATGAATAAAGGATAAAATCCAATGTATGTTGTTTTCAACTCTTCTTATAATGTTGTTTGATCTTTTGGGTTCTACATTTTTCATTTTTTTCACTGTTCTAATCCTTGATGAACCCTACATCTCATCTCCCCGCTACTTCTAATGGAACTATTCTGTGAATTTTAATGACATGCTGACAACATGAATATCTATAGTTTAACTTCATGCTACCAAGATGTGAGACACTTTTCAATTTAACTTCCTTATGACATGAGGAATTTGTAGAGTATAATTTCATGAAACCAAGATAAAAGATGATATAAAGTTTAACATCTTCCTTCTAGATTGAATTTGAGTATTTTAATGTCCTATAATGAATATGAGATACAATGTGTAGTTTAAAGACTTTCTACCTGGATGAATTTGTGCAGTTAAACATAATGAAAAAAGGATGAGAGACACAATGCAGTTTAAAATATTTCTTCTAGGATGAATTTGTGCAGTTTAATATCATGGAATCGTGCTGAGAGGTGATTGATGACCACTATGAAAAGTAATTCTTGAGAAATATTTTATTTTTTTGGGTTTTGACTTATTCCGCATCCATTGTGGCCAATGGGTCTGCTATTTTTTATGGATCATCTAGGTATTGTTTTCCAATTTTTTTTGGAAAGTTGAAAAATGATTTTTGGAATTGGATTTTATTTTTTAAATGTGGCTTATTTTATTTTCAAAAGTGGAATTAGAAGAATGTGGATTGAAATGGAAAATGAAATAGTGATTTTATAAGAGAGAATTATTGTGTTGTTATGAAATGTGGTTTGTCTTCTAGTTGTTTTGGCTCGAGATGTTCCTTTAGGTTGTGTTTCAGATTGATTCTAAACCTGATTTTATAATTTTTGTGTTATTCAAAATATGCCACCCAGAAAGATCCCTGATATTTCTACTGGGTCTCTCCCTATTTATAGTTCTCATTAGTGTCTACCCATATTCCATGTAAATACAGTTTTGTTAGAGGTAGTTGTGTGGCTTGAGGAATTTGATCTTGTCTTCAGGGTGTTTGGAACTCCCAAAGATGTTAGAGTTCTTGCTGTTCTGGGTCTTCTTGGGGGTCTATATTTGGAATAATGGGAGTTTTTTTCCTAACCAATTAGAAAATTTTGGATGACCTGGGAAAATTTTAATTCCCTCTTTGTAGGTGAAGATAAAGAAATGGGAATATATTAGGAGTTTCCAATAAGGTCAGTGAATATTGAAGGCTTATGTTGAACACTTCAAAGAACTGGTTTCCTTTTGTCCGGATGTTATATCGCTTGATTTGTTAAAAGATTTTCTTTTCACTAGGGTCTGTATCTAAATATCAAGGAGCGATACCTCTTCTCCAAGGATCTCTATTTTGTGAAGTTTATGGAGGAATCATTTTTTGGACGAGTTGTTGTGTAAGAAGCATAAACACACAGGCTCAGTTGTTGTTACCCTTATTGAGGTGAATACTTTTAAAGTTTCTTTGATTTCGTTTTGTGGCTGTTGTAAGTTCATATTTCTTTAAAAAAGTCTAATGAAATTATCCTTTCATAGTTTTTTTTTTGAATATGAACCTTTAATTTGTTAGCCATTATAGAATTAGTTCCTATCCTTATATCATTCTTGTTTGGGGATGCCTATTTTTTTGGAAATCACTTTATGTGTCTTATGTGAAGGTTCATTTATATTTTTTATTTTGATCATTTCTACTGTTGTTTATTTTGATATAGTGTGTTGGAATAATATTGATGTCTATTTGGATCCTTTGATCAAATAAGCCAAAACACTGGTTGTCTGTGCATCACAAAGAAATTTAATAATAAAACTAAGGATTATCTATACAATTCACTACTTTTGGTTAACTACCGCTTCGAAAAGAATCTAATATGAACATCCTAGCTAGTTTCCTTGTGATTCTCTCATATCACACATGATCACCCCCATCTGTAGCATATCACCATTCAACATTCACTTTTCTTTCTCTTCTTACACCCATATACTCTATACATGAATCTGCATGCATCATGCATCATTTACAGTAGTAAATGGGTGAAATAAGAGAAGGAAAAGTGAATGTTGAATGGTGATACAGTAGAGATAGTGGCCATCATTTGTGAGATGAGAGAATCACAGTGACAATAGATTCTCCCTGGGATTTCTCTAGGCTATAACATAGCTTTTCCATGATTAAAGGAACAATTCAAAACGAATGACCAACAATCCGTACCTTGGTCAAAAATTGGGTTATTACACATTGGTAAAATTTAATTTAAATCATAATTGAATAATAAAGAAAAATCATGAAGACATTTTATAAACATAGATATGAGAGAAAATGTTTTTCCTACTGAAAGAGGGTAAATAAGGTCATATTTCCTTAAAAACATTTTCCAAAACATTTTGAGTGCCAATGATTGAGAAATGAAAGTAAAACAAAAAAAAATATAAAAATAATGAAAGGATATGAAAAAAGAAATGGGTTTATCAAATAATAATCATATAATTTCCTCAATGTAAATTTGATCATAAATAATCCCGATTAAAGTGAGATTGTAACATAAATCCCTTTCTTTAAGTTTTAATTTCTTCTAAAGTGATTTGAATTCCAATATAATAAATTTAAATATATTATAATTATTTATCAGAATCATTTATATACTCATAATATCATAAATTATACATTTATAACATTATAACACTATTTGATTATAATTCTTCATTAATATAAGTGTTTTTGGTTGTTCATTTTTTCGTTTTTCATGAATGTTTGAGTTTGGAAGTTCTAATCATTATACCTTGATAATGATTACATCATCACAAAAATTTTAATCATATATTTCATTATATAAATATTTTTAATAATCCATAAAATATTGGTCTATAAATATGAATTACACCATTCATGGGGATGGTAGTTTGTACATACGCATGAATGGTGTTTTTATTTTATAAGAAAAATAATGAAAAAGAACTAATATTTTATAATTAAATATCATTAATTATATCATAAATATCATATATAATCATTAATTCTACCATAACAACGAACTATGAATAATAGTGATGTAAAAAATAATTATATTGATACCTAGAGGTTGTAGTCCACACGTAAACATGAGTGATAATTTCATTTCAAATTAGATAAAAAATAGTGAAGATAATAGTGCTTCCATAATAATTATTATAACTTTCAGTATTCTAGGGTTAATGGATTTATCATTTTATTTTAAATACTATTGATTTCATATAGTTATAAGAAGAAATAAATTGAAAGGGGTTGGGTAGGATAATTACCACTCCTCTAGTAGACCACTTTGAAATCAATTCATAAGGACGATTGGATTGGTATATTAAGAAGGGAGAAACATTAAATCTTGTATATGCATTTGGAGAAGATAATTAGGTATTTTTTGTTCAATATATGTTTCTTAATGTGAGGTAAATATAGGAAAGGAGCGGTGTTAATTTATAAGTGGGGGAAGGGACACACCATGAATATTTTAAAAGATTAAAATATTATTAACTCATTTTCAAGAAAAATTCTTCCAAATAGACTAGTATTTGAATGTAGGATTATATGAGTTTGAAATATTTCCATCTAATAGGATTTATAGAAGTTTAAATTTCAATGTTAACCTTATCTCTTGGTTTAACACCACACCCCACCCCTTTGGTAAACCCATTTAACCTTAACCGTGATACACAATTTTTACATTTTTTACTACTCATTATGACAAAAAATGAAATTTGTATCATTATAAAATTTGGATATGATAATTTAAAATATGTAATCAATTTTAAAAATTGTATCACTTTATTTGGAAGAAATTACATTAAAAAATATCACAAAATGAAATAGATTTTCTTTACAAAAAATTCATTTTTAAATCTAAAAGTAATTTCATTCCTTGATCAATTATAATTTTTTACCTAATGATATAATTTGAATTATATTAAATAATAATAAAATAATTAAATTTTAAAAAGTGTGAAAATAAAAATGGTTATTTGAAAATATTATAAATAAAAATACTATTTTCTTTAAAAATAGGTATTTTCACTTCTATAAATCGATTATTTCATAAAGGTCCCAAATATTATGTCATAAACTAACCCGGATACACTAGTACCCTTATACCCAATCCAGATATGACATGGCCTGAATGGAATTTATGATCCACAAGAGTTGAAGGGTAGTACCTGGAATTATATAAGATATGGTGGGAATAGTTTTTCCACATAAAATATGGGAAAAAAGTTACAAGTTAGTATTCCCTAAGAAAAATCCACAAGGATAATATTACCAAAAGTTAAATAGGTATGTAACCCAAAGTAAACCCGCAAAGTAATAGAAACAAAAAGATAAATAACTCAATTCTCAATAGGCACAACACCCTAAGACCAGATAGTCAACAATAACTTCCACCTCCATGTGGTTCTTTCCCCTAGATCAAGCATAGTAGAAGGAAATCTAAAAATATCCAAAGGCACAGGTTGGGTGTGAGATAAAATCCTAGTATGGTCTCATCAAGAATTGCATAATATGGTGACACGTTAATTAACCAAAAAAATATTTAAATTTAAAATAAGTATGAATGGTAGTATAAAAATATTTAAACTAATAATGCTTTACATTTTAATTTATAGAATCGTTTAAAAAAATTGAAAAATAATTTTTTTAATTTAAAATGGTAAATATAGATTCAGAAGTCATGTATAAAAAACTTTAAAATAATTTTCATATATCAATATAATCATCAACAAAAAACATGGTCATCCTCAAAGAGGTATGATAGGTCCATGTTATGGGTTTCTCACACACTTGAATAGGTGATCATGACAATATGTATACACATGTCCCTTCGACATAGGGAAAAGATGACTCATCACCATCCCATTGAGAAAGTGACCCAATGCACTATTTTTTTTTAGAGTTATAATGTGTCAATATAGTGTTTTCCTAAATATCTCACTAACAACGTAGGCTTACCTGTGCTCAAAAAACAAAAAATAATGGTAAATTAATCTCCAAACTGTTCAAAATATAATTAACCCATTTTTAGATACCAATTTCAATTTAAAAATAATAATAGGTTTTTAATAAATACATGAATCTTCTAAGATGAAACCAAAAATATGTTATAAAAAAAGTAATCCATTTTTTTCCAATACAAATTTGAAATTTATTTCACATATAAATATCACAATTTAATTCCATAATTAAATTTCACATTTTCTATCTGATCTCAACAATCACATCACAATTCAATAGATTTGGGATTTTTCCCCAAATTTCATTCTAAGTAAAATTAAAATCCCAATTTTAGAAGAATTAATTTTTCTAGAATACAATTGAATGAAATTTAATTTAAATCAGACAATCTTTGGTTAAATAAATTGGTTAATCTTAAATCGAATCACTTACCGAAATAATGATATCATGTCACAACATGCCTATAATGGGAAACTCTAACAAAGAACGTCATAAATGAATATTATATAAAAAAAAGAAACAAGATCTAAAAAATAAAATATTAGATCATCCAGTATCATTGATATCTATCAAACCCTATGAGGAGAGATGAATGGAGTGGGAGATAAAGAAAACGAGAAGAACACTTACCAGGGAGAGATCAAACGACGATTTCATAACATCGATAAAATTTGTAGAGGGTCTTGAGGATCCAAAATGGGTTCATGTAAGACCTAACAACCTATGAAATAATGAAATTCTATGTTTTGTTCAAGTGAGGGTCTAAATGGGGGTTCATAATTTTTTTAATAATATTTTGAATTAAGAAATTTTGCACGCATAGCTTCCTTGAGGGGGACGAATGGTTTTTCAAACAATTTCCCTTAACTGTGCACCCCTATAAAGGGTTGAAACATTTATAATAGGTTGGAAAATGATTTTTGAAATAGTGAACCAACTATGAAAACACTCACTATATAGGTTTTCATTGTTTTCACTAATAGGGCGTACGTCTTGGGAAAACTGTGCGCCAATCATGCACAACCTAAGAGCCTTCCAAATTTTTTGAAATTTCACTCGAAGAACCTCTAATTGAGTCCCAAAAATTTGTGATCAAATTATTTGGTGAGGAGTACATGAAAATAGAAACATGATGTTGTAGCCATCCCACAATAAAAAAAATTTGTCCCTAAGAATCAGGTTGAGAAGCTTCCACATCAAAAATATAGGATCACTATTATCTTATCAATGCCCCTCTCTCCCAAGTATTAGGAGTATCAGAAATATGATTCCATAGAACTAAAACCAAAGTTATTTTCCTCTCAAAGAAATACATTGGTTTTAGAATCAACTATCCTGACTAGATACTTAGTTATAGCTAAATATGGTTTAACGTCAATATTACTCCATCTCAAAACATAATATGGAAAAAAATGTACTTTCATAGATAATATACATGAAAAAAATTATGTATCAAATTCAACTACGGAAAAGTACTAAAAATTAAGACACATTCACCACGAACTCAACCACATCAAAAGATACCACAAAAATAGGAGGAAGATTCCCTTTTCCTCCCAAGTCATCGATGACCCAAACGAGGTGAAACTTTCAAGAACACCTAATCACAAACTAAAAATGATAATGGTCTATGAAAACGACCTGCATAAGACATATACCATCTCTTCTCTATTGACATTATTTGATGAATAAAAAAAATATTGGATTTTGTCTCTTAAAGAAATCTTAGTCCAAAAAAGTAAATTTCACTGATCTCTAACAAGAAAAATTTTATCTCTATTTAATGTTTTGATGACATATTATCATAGTTCAGGCCATGTTTGTTGGCCTTGAAAATCCCCATTGTGCTGAAACAAAATATCCTAGTTGAGTAACATGTCATACTATGCTATTTTATCCAAATGGCCTTAATTAATATCCATTATGTTGGAAAATAGTATCTATTATGTTGGAACATATTATCTTCATTGAGTACCATTTCATAGTATATTAGTTGAACCACAAGTCCCCAACTAAGATCCATTTTGTTGGAACATAGTTTCTAATATGTTGTACCATTTCATAAAAGAACTCAACTAAGATCAATTGTATTTGAACATAGTATCCTAGTTGAGTACAATGTCTCGTACTCAAAATATATCTATTCATTATTAAGACATGTGGTTTCAAAACATAGTATCTAAGTTGATCTTGAAAATTTTTTGCGGTTACTATGATGTCATAAAAGCTTTCACCTCCTTAGTATCAACTAAGACACCATATTTTGACACTAAATATCTCAATAAATTCACTTCTTATATCTAGAGATCACATTTTTATAGCATGGAATAATGTTGGTGAATTCTTAATAATTATAGAACTTCTCTCAAATGACGCACAAGGTCCTCCTCATACATATAGTAAAAAATAATTTCATCAATAACGACTATCATGAGGTATCAAGATACTCATGGAAAACTATTTTCATTAAATCCATAAAGACTATAAGAGAATTTGGTTGAACAAAAGCATGGAAAGGTGCCCACAATGGCCAAACCTAATCTAAATGATATTTATTTGAATGTTATATTTTTTATTCTGAACTGATGATAATGAGATTGAAGATAAATATTTCAAAACCACTCCCCCCTTTAAACTGATAAAATAGACCATCAATCTATGAAAACTGATATTTTCTCTCAATAGTGTCTCTATTTAGTATAATAATCAATATAGAGGTGAAGTAACCCATTATCGTTCTTAGAAATTAAAACTTGGTCTGCCTAAGGTGACACACTTTGGGCGTATAAATCCTTTCTCTAATAGATCATCCAAATGAGTCTTCAACTCGTTAATATCATCTAGTTCCTTATGGTAAGTAGTAATAAATAATAGATGAGTACCAGGCAATAAATATGTAGAGAACTCTCCCTCCCTTACTAGTGGTAAACAATAAAAATATAAAGGATAAATATTAAGAAACTCAACAAAAACTAGAGGGAGATCACCACACAAATATTCTCACTCTAGATCAAAAGTGAACAAAGATATCACTTTCCCTAAATATGGATAAGAAGTTTTAACTCTAATTTAACATAGGTCCCATTCTACAAGAAAGATATTGAAAACCCTATTGAGTTCTGTAAAGGATACCTACTAAAGATATTAGTCAATTCATGATTTATTAGTAATAATCCAATCCATCCCAAATATGGCTTCAAGAGGTTTCACGGTAATAATGTGGAAATCCCAATAATGATCAATATCTGATAAAGAGAAAATGTAATTTGGATAATGGAAACCCTACTATCAATTAATTCTGAGATGTTTAGTAATATCCATTACATAATATGAAATCTCTATAGTAATATTTAGAAGATCCATAATATAATTTGATATAAATGTCTGAGATGCACTATTATCAAATAAATTAGTCACCAATGACAACGATACAGTGATGGTACATATCACAATCACTGGACGCATATCTACTTCCTCTATAGACTCTTTAAATATATGAATAACATTTATTTTGAATTCCAACAGCTATAACCCCTTAGTAATTAGGGCATTTGATTACACTATAGTAATTTTTTTTGGCATAGCTGATCCTATGAAACAACAAGGAACAAAATATAGATGATACAAATTATTCAAGTGAAATGATCATCCACAAGAACCACTTGACTTGGGTGACTTAGTGAAAACATGTTTTGAGTGCCCAAGACTACCACATAGGTAAGAAATCAAATGAAATTTAATAGAAACAATATGAGGTCTTGAAGAACCTTTTTGTTGAGAACCACTATGAGAGTCTTCACACTACCTCTTCCCTTTATGGGAACTCTTATAATTTCCACTAGAATAAAAAGGAACCCATGGAATCCTTGAATTACCATTCATGTCTTTCTCAACCATCAATTACTTTTAAGCACATCAACATAAGAAGGGATATTCAACAAGAAAACCTATGAAAAAATATCATATTGAAGTCCCATATCAGACTGTTGAGTCTTCTTCTTATAATTTGAGATAATATAATGTGAGAACTGTAGAGGATCAGTAATGTGATTTTCATATTCTATCACGATCATGCCAGTCTCTTTGAGTTTGAAAAACTCTATATACTTGGAAAACAACATCGACTCTAGATAGAACTAATTGGTGAGAGGATCTTTAAATTCCTTCCACACTAATCCATTGTTCATCTTTACCACCACCATAGTGTCCCACAATTCTCCTCCTAGGTCCCTCAATCTTGAATGTTCATATTTTGAATTGATAGAATTTGTGTCTCTAAGAACTCAAATAAAAGATCAACTATTCTGAACTAATCCTCATACACTTGAGGATCATTTGAGCCTTGGAATGTTGGCTGATTTTGGCAAATGAATTCCTAATCATGATATTTGAATTTATCCCTCTGAGGTTCCACATCTAGTTCCCGAACAAGAATAGGTACAGGTGCCTATCCTAGAGTTTGGACAACACTCACAGTAGCCTCAACTAGATTATGGTCCATTGGAGGATTTAATCACTATGATTCATTACCATCTTTCTCCTGAATCTGATTCACATGTATTCTCAGAAGCCTGATGTTGCATAACATTAATAGACAATATAGAAGATGTTATAATGGTTACAAAGATCAACTCTCAAACAAGAGTGACAATGAAATAAATACCATCAAATAAGGGGAAAAATATTTTTATTTCAACTACGAAAATCAAAATCTCGGAAAGGACTAGAACTAATTCTCAAGATGAAATTCACAAAACCACCCTTGGTGACTTAAGACTCATTATAGTGAGAGTTGTCCAAACACTCTCTCACAACTACCTCCTATGTACCAACAAGATTTCAAACCATATAATAACATTAAGGAAATATCCTTAAGCTCCCATTGATTCCACTTTGTCATGAAGTAGCCGAAATACCCTGGTACCCTAATACCTGATCCTGTTTTGACATGGATGGATGGTTTTTCTCGATCCCCATGGTTTATCAAATTGTATATAGAATCATAAAAGATAATGTGGGAATTGTTTATACATATATAATACAGAATAAATAGTTAAAAGTCAGTATGCTTAAACAAAACACTACAGGGAGAACAATACCAAAATTAAAATAGTCATGTAACCCAAAGTATAAACACAAAGTACCAGATACTGAAATACAAACAACTCAATTCTAAATAGACACAACAATCTAAAACCAAATAGTTAACAAAAACTTCCACCTCTAAGTGTCACTTTCCTCTCAGTCGAACTAGGAAGAATATAATCTAAAAACAACCAATGTAATAAGTAGGGTGTGATCTAGAATCCCAGTAGTGTCTCACATAGTATTCAATAATAATATGAAACATTAATTAAAGAAATAAATCTTCCAATTTTAAATAAACTAACATAGAAGTACCACAACATATTTAAAACAAATCATGCTTCACCTTTAAATTTATAGAAACATTTAAAAAAATGACTTAATAAACATTATATATAAAATTGTTTATATAAATTCAGAAGGCAAGTGTAAAAAAATTTAAAAACAATGGAATAGATCAAAATAGTTTCAAATGAGAAACATTTTCATCTACAAAGAGGTACGACACTTCCATGTTTTGAGATCCTCACACACTAAAATAAGTGATCACAAAAAATGTGTACTCACATCCCTCAAACACTAGTCAAAGAGGACTCATCCCCATCCCAGTAGGTATGTTACCTAAAATATTATGTTTTGTTATATTTATAAATCATCAATAGAGTCTTGTCTCAAATAACTCACTAACTACCTAGGATTTCATATTAAAAAAAATCAATATTTTGAAATTTATCATAAAACTTTTAAAAATACAATTAACCCATTTCAATATTTCAATTTAATTTTGAAAACAAAATGGGGTTTTAATCATTTCATTCCTATTATATGATAAAACTAACCAAGGTTCTTATAAAAAATATTTAATAAATTTTTTGAAAAAAAAAATTTGAAATCAAGTACATATATCCTTTTCATAATTTATATCAAAAATTTAATTTCAAAATTTCCATCAAATTTCAACAATCACATCCCAATTCAATTAAATTGGGGGTTTTCTACAAATTTCTTTCTATGCAAAATTCAAATCTCGTTTCTATGTGAATTAGGTTTTTAATAAATGAATTGAATGTAATTTAATTTAAATCAATAAATTTTAGGTTAAATCAACTATCCAATCTTAAACAGAACCACCTATAAAAAAGGGATCATGTCTCACAATATATGCAAAATGAAACTCTAATAAAGAATATTGGAAATGAAAATATGAGAATCAAACATATATTCAAAATAAAAAACAATTTAGATTAGATTATAAAACAATATAGATATATTTTAAACCCAAAGGATTACATTTGGAGGTAAAGATCACGTGAAGAACTCTTACATGGGAGGGGTCGAATGATGAAAAACTAGGTTTGATCCAGTTTGGAGAGTTTTGGAGGAGCTAAAATGGGCTTTTGGGAGACATCCCAACCAAGTAAACTGAGATAACCTGAGTTAGGATTCTATAGGGGTGTAAATTGGGGTTGAATAATTTTTTTTATGAATTTTAGGAACTAAAAATTTCTACTTGCACGGTTTCCTTGAGTGGGCCTCACGGTTTATAAAACAATGCACCCTAATCATGAACCCATCCAGAGTGGTGCACATTTTCTACTAGGTAGACAAATAGTTTTTAAAACTGTACAACAATCATACAAACCCTATATACCCGGGTTTACACAGATTGAACTAGCAAAGTGCATGGTTTGAAAAAACTGTGCACTAACCATGAACATCACAAGAACCTTCCAAAATTTTTAGAATGTCACCAAAATTACCTATAAATTAGACCCTACCAAAGCATGATGAACATAGGGGTTTAAGGGTACCTAAAATAGTTACAGGATATAAAAATTTCACCCATTGGTAATTTCAATATGATGATTTGAAATATGATATCCTTTTTATAAAAATCATATTATATTAGAGGAAGAAATTAATTATAATTTCCCAACGCAAAATTCAATAAAAATAATTTTTGAGTGAATTATTCTTTTTAAGAATAAATTAATTTAATAAGAATTTATTACTTATTCATTATAAATTAATAAAAAAAATTGACTATGTAAAAAATTTATACATATTGTTTCATAATGTTGTTAATCCTATTCATACATTCCAATCCTATGGTTAGTAAATAATGATCACATTAATTAAGAATATTTTAATAATATATCATGATTCCTATAAACTGAGTGGTGTGGGTAAAGTGAGATATAAAAAAATATGTTTTATTTAAAGATAACAATATAATAAAATACCTAGGTGTAATATTCTACCCCATTATAATAATTTATCCCATGAACACTCATCACTCTAAAATAAAAAATCAAGGATACTTCTAATGAATCACATCCCTAGGTTCCCACATAGCTTCTTCAAATTTTTTGGGTTTCTAAAAAATATTGACTAGGTGTGTGGTCTTGTTTCACATGGAAATCTCTATATGATCAAGAATTTCAATTGGTTGTTTCTCAAGAGATATATATTTTTCCAATGGTATATAATCTGAGTTTAGTACATGTAAAGGATCTAGTATGTACTTTCGTGGGAGAGATACATGGAACACATCATGAACATGAAAGAGATTCAATGTAAGTTTCATATAGCAATGCTACCATCTAGAAACAATCAATAATGTCAAAGGTTGTAATATATCAGTGGATTTACTTTCCCTTCATTATAAATCTCAAAAGGTTCATCCAAGGATATATTCATAAGAATAACTTGTCATAGAATTCAAACTCAATATCTCACTAAAGATTGTTAGTATAAATTGTTTTACATATTGAGAAAAACTAACGTGTTTTTGAATGGATATATCCCTTTCTTCTATTTCATTAAAAAGAACAACTAAAAATTTATTTCATTCTATAGAATCATCTAAGAATATTTGTGTTCTACACTTCCTTCCCTAAAGGGTTTTATAAAGATCTATCTAAATGATCGAGCATAAGATATTATTGAATGAAAATTTCACCAAAGGAAGGTGTCAATCCAAATCACCAATAAAATATAGAGAGAAATATCTCAAAATTTATTCTAGAGTGTAATTGGTCCTCTGAGACTTACCGTAATTCTATGGATGATATGTTGAACTTAAACTCATTTTGTATTGAAATTCTACTTGAGGATTCTACAAAAATTTGAGGTAAACCTCATATATCGAACAAATATAATTTAGAGTGGTGATCTATACAATCTAAACTCATCTTTAATGTATATTTTAGAAAGATGATCAAGAGAAAAAATCTTATCTTATGTAAATAAATTTTGATTAATTTTTAAGAGGAATTACTATATCCAAAATAACATTACAACCTTTAGACATTTTGGGATGTCCGATGAAAAAATCTAATGTAATGCTTTTCCAATTCCATTATTGTATAAGTAATGGTTATAAAATCCACTTATACATATTTCTATCATCCTTAAATTTATGAAAAATTATGAATCGAGATACATACTATTCAATATATATTTTTATGTTATCCCACCAAAAACAATATTTCATATCTTTGTACATCTTCATACATACAGGTTTGTATAAAAAATGATTAACCATGAAAATCACCTAATAACTATTTATTTAAATATTTTATATACGAGACACATACATGGTTCCTAAACAATATAATTCAATTAATATCAAGGTTGAACATTGGAACATTCTTCACCTTATTTTGTAGCTCTTTATATTACTTTTCCACCTCATTAATCATTACATAGATGATTGAACATCCATTTGAATAAGGAATGATTTATCCCCTTCCGTAAATATTTATAGATCCAAACATTTCAAATCCAAAAATTTCATATCTTTTATGATCCTCATTATAGATAAAAAATCATAATTATTTTATCTAAAATCTTTATCCAACTTATTTAGTATCCTTGGGTGGTAATTTATTAAAAATTCAAAATCATTAATCAACCATAACCATATTATCTATAACATTTTCAAATCCTTATAGGTGAATATATAATAAAAAATATTATGATTAGTATATATGACCACCTTTTTCAATATTTTAATTCCTCCATATCTTTAATGTAGATATTACCACAACTGAATCCAAATAATGAGTTGGGTAGTTTTTTCATGATCTGTCAAATAGTGTAACACATAATCTGTCACCATACAATTTTAATTAGTATTACACCTAGTCCATTCTTTAATGCATCATTATAGACCACAAAACCTTATCATCTTTAGGGTAATGTGAGTACCTATGAAATGATAAAAAATATTTTAATATCATTGAAAATTTATTTAGATTATCCAGTCTAAAAGAACATGGCACACTTTTGGGTTGACTTGGTGAGTGGATTAGATAGAAATGATAATGTATTCAAAAAGCACCAACAAGACATCACAGTTTCATGCATAATATCAAATTTGACTTCCCTTCCTCGGTAATTGATCTGGGTTTTTATAAATATATATATTCCATGAATAAGATAAAATAAAATTCATATATAAGGATAAAAAAAGACTTGTCAGAAACACATTCGCATGAAATTTAATCAGAGGAGAATTATAGACTTGTGATGTGATCATCATACTATTTAAGGATTCGACTGCTAATTAAATATATAATCATTGATGTTGTATTGTGAATCCTTATAAAATTATTCATATAAAAATGAGATGGTAGATCCATAATCAAATAAGAAATTAATAGATATATAGTGAATGGTAAGTATTACGTTCACCACTTTCTTATCATATCCCACATTAGAAATAACAATTTACTCATATTTCCCTTTTTCACTAGGCTTAAAAGGATATAGATGTTGATAATTGTAATTAACCTTATGAATTGAGAACTGGTAAACATAATTCTCATCGTCCATACATTTGAAACACTAGAGTGTGTATGGTGAATTCTGTGGTGCATGCGAGGACCACTCTAGGATATACTCTATACTATGAGGGGGGGGGATGAATTAGTGTTGGGAACTTTATTAACCAATTATAAAATTTTATTCCATTACCTCTTAGACTTGTTAGGATATTGACTCTATTATTCTGTTTTCTTTATCATATTCATATATAAGGAGAAATTAATAGACTACCCAAGATATTTTTATAAGGATCACAATTAAATAAGAGTATATATTCCTTTCCATGTATGGTGATGAACAGTACAAGGAATTTACACAATAATGAGATACCAACATACAATTGCGTTTCAATAAAAAAAATCATTAAACAAAGTATAGCTTTCGAGAATTTAAGAGGGATGTAGAAATAATACCGGATCCCTAGACTGGTTATTACCTCATCCAACATTCAACTCCTCTCTTGTTATTGACTCTACTTATGTAGATTGTATCTAACTTAATCAGGAAACATTTTGTGAAACCATGTATTTTATACACCCACTAAGACTTATATTGGTTTTGTTTATATATAATTTTTCATCGCCTACTTATTTGTTACTTTTTACTTAAATATTAGTGGGCATGAAGTTTTCCTTTTCCCCCCATTTTCTAGAATCTCTATTTCTAATCATGTCAATCAAATCCTATTCATCTAGTTTTTTTATTCCTTGAAATTTTAACTGGTCCTCTTTATCCTTCTTATTACAACACCTTTTTATCTGGTACTATCTATCTGATGTGCATTGGTCCAGCATAAGGTCATTTCATAAAAAAATGGTATGAAAACACTGTATAGTATCAAGATAATTCTTTATTTGTTTGATTCAATGTTTCTTCTTTATGTAATTATTCTATATATAGAAATTCTTTCTTTATTTGGTATCTATTATTCTGATGATTGAACCCAAAGTAGAATTTCTTTCAAGATTCATGGTCAGTACTACCTTACAGAACATCAATTCTTCTTAATAATTATAACGACTCGAACTATTATAAATAAAACACCTCCTTGCAGTTTTATTAAATATATTTTTTATATAATATGGTTATAGAAAAATCATACACTTCATTTTTCATATTGTATCAATTGGATTTAAAAGAATGTTATGTATCATTATCATTGATAATATACTCACCGAATAGTGATAACATGGTTAGTATAAAGATTGGGTTTAAAAAAAAATCCAATTTTCATAGACAAAGGAAGTGATGGCCTCAACCAGTAGGATCATATCCTACGAATCCCATTTATCATAAATTCTAAGGGAGATATAATTTATGGTATTTTCCCTTGATTCAATAAAACTAACACAGTGTTTTTAGATAATATTCAAATTAAATTAAGAAATATATTTTAATGAATTAATCAATATCTAAAATAAAAAATATTTAAATAAAAATATTATTATTAAATAAATTTTATTAAATATAAATTATCATATAATTTTTTTGAGGTCAAATGTATTTTTTATAGTGGTTTAAAAAAGCTAGTGTAAACAACTTTTCATTTTCAATAATTGTAAATTTTAATGTTAAAGGTAAAAATAAAATATTTAGATATAATGAATATATTTTTTTGGAATTAGGACCTCCAAATTATCCACTGGTGAATTTTTAATAATTTTATGATAGAGTTGAATTTGCAAGAAAAAATTTAAATATCTTATAAATATATTTTGTATTTCATGACATCACAATGGCCCAAATGTGATGTAAATAGAATACAAGAACAAATATATGTTTTTTAATTAATATAATGTGATTTTAAGTCTATTTAATTTATTTTATAAATCCTTTGTAAATACCCCAAAAATTAAGATATATTTTATGTTTTTAAAATTATTTCTTTAAGAGTGAGACTCACCTCCACATAAAAAATGGGGATATTTTACTATGCTCAGTCCTTGGCCATATAAAATAATGTATTCCAATAACATTTGGAAGAAACCATGGGAAAAACCAATGGTATATTTTGTGTTTTTTGAAATGTTATTATGTAGAGTCCAAATCTTAAATAATAAAGAAATCCCCCTCATTTCCTTTATAAACCCACCTAATATCCAATTTCTATTCACTAAAACTCATCCTAGAATGTTTGTAAACTTCTCTACACTCCCTAGAGTCCTCCGATGGTGCCCTATGCTTTTAATAATTCCCTCCTTGGCCTTTCGTGTCACACACTCTTATAAGGGATCTTCCACTCACCTCTTTTATCAAGAACTACTTTTATGTGTTGTCTTTTACATTTAATTTCCTTATAATGTGATATGATATTCTATATTAACCACACATTAATTATTATTTATAAACGATCACATATTCCTTTCACTATCATTAATCCTCCCATGATCTTTTATTTACATGCATTACCATGGTGAAATTTTGTAAGGATTCTTTTATCTATTCAAGTTTCTTAATTACCTTATGCCTTCTATTTAAAAATTTATAATGTTGGGATATACTTTTACATGTCCCTATTACTTCTCATTTGATTAACAAATAATGAGAGAACCCTTTATCTCTCACCAAACATTTTTATGAATTTGTATGTAATGCTATTATGCTGCCAAAATTTCACCACAATTTTACATTCCAAAACAATTGTTTAGCGAATACTATACCCATTATTATATCAAGGGTATTAACCATTATTCATATGAAAATATGGATTTGGGACTTAAATTTATTAAATACACATTCATTAATCATGGAATAAATTATGATTACTAATTAATCAAGGTTTTATGATCTATGTGGAACACTTAAGCATGATAATAAAATGATTATGATGGGTGCACCCAGATTTCACTTCATTGCATTGGGTAATGATTAGTATCATTATAAGTCATATTGGGATAGGGGTGTACATATTTGTTTTATGGGATTTTTTTCCACCTTGAATTCTTGGCAATTTATCCTTACATATGTTCATGATTTAGTGTTTTATGTTGTTTCCACATTTCCCATGTTATAGTTATCTTTCTATATCATGAATTATTATTGATGTTTCATTATTTCTATATTGATATGCCTATTTTATATTATTTATAACTTATTACATGTTTTTTACCATACTGTTTTTTATATATCACCCCTTTCTTTTGTATTCCCCTAGGTTATCCCATTTAGTTTTAAGCTCATTGGAGTATTTTGATCAAGTTAAAGATGATTTCAATAAATCATGTTAAGGATGTTTATTATAATGTTGTTATATCCCATGTTCAAGACATTATGTTATGTACCTAATTCAAAAAGACACTAGAAATATCAATCATTTGAATTTAATTAAGTGTAATTTTATGTAATAAATCAAGTATTAATGTGTAATAAAGAACAACGTAGTTATAAGTGGTATCAAATATAGGTTTAGTTATTTTTTTGGGATTAGGATTATAAATATATAGTGAAAGCCTTAGGGATAAGAATAAGTATGAGCAAAAATCCCTAAATTTAGTAAATATATAGTAATTGGTTTATCAAGAAAATAAATCCTAGTGTGGATAGTACAAGTGGATGTGGTTCTGTGATAAAAGTATTTAGCAGTATCAACTCTAACAAGGTGTTCTAGGCCGGACACTGGGTAACCTAGTATATGAAAATGGGCCTAACTAGGTACCTAGTTTTACACTCCTAGGGGATATTCATTGGTAAATTCATTGGATCATTAGGAACCACTATTAATGTGACAAAAATAATACATAAGAATATATGTTATGAAATAGATCATAGATTACATAAATTAAATCTTGGAAACAAATAAGTTAAGGAGATAAATGTAATTAATAAGTTATCCCTTTAATGTCATTATATTCTCCTTTATGTGTTTAATTTCTTAAATTACTCATCTTTGTTTTTCCTTTTATTCTAACCAATGTCTAGAAATATAAGAAATTACGTAAACAATCAATTCGACATGTAATGTGATGACTACCCTAATGAGATACTAAATCTTATGGGATGATGTATCACATACTTTTTCATGATACTCTCTTAGTTAACCATAGTTTTGAATAGAATCCTAGATCAAGGGGAGAGTTTAAACTCCCCTAAGGGAGAAAAAGTCTCAATTGAGAGCTTCATGTAACAAAGGCCTCATACTTTCAATGGATCAACTGATTCTTTAATCATAGAATAATGGATCAAATCTATTGAGAATCTCTTCTCCATCATTGAATGTCCAAAGAGGAGAATGTTATTCTAACTATTTATCATATGGATGTTAAAGCTGATCAGTGGTTTACATTGATAAAAAATATATGGCATGAGGAAGATATTAAAGTGATGGAGTAGAAGGAATGATAAAAAATGTTTTTAAAAAATATTATCCCCAAACTCTGTATCTTAAAATGGAAATAAATTTCATAAAACTCCTGAAAAAGTATGACGAATATATCAAGGTATATATGGAAAACATCACAAGACTATCACAATACACCTCTCACTTTTTCATTACCCCCAAATGAAAGGTTGAACAAAACATTGGTGGGATAAAACCTTGTCTATGAAAATCCCTAGAAATCTGTGACTTTGATAGCTATGAGGAAATTATCTAATGTTCACTCAAAGATTAAATATAGATCAGATAATCCCATGGGTATTATGGGAATAAGAAGAAGAAAATGGAGTTTAATTATTGTGAATAGATGGAGAAATCTAAAAGTGCTATGAAATTTTAGTATCCCACTTTCCGGTGGTGCATAAAGAACAACCCTAGATATTTAATAAGAGGGGATAATAAATGATTTTTGTGAAGGAAGGATTGTATTCTAGATAATAATTTCTTATAGAAGAAACCCACTAATGAAATAGAGGAATGGAATGCTCCATTATACCCTGTTCGCATTGCTCATTAAAAAAACTACATGGATCCTTGGCACTGTGAAAACCAATGAATTTTGTCAAGTGTTTTTTGAGAAAACCAACAACCTCCAAGGTAGCAAGGGTGAGCTTTTACCATTAATACTGTGGAAGTGAATCCCAAAAATGATGTGGTGAACAGTTCGGTTATTATTCATTCAGGAATATCTCACATACTTTTTTATTATGGTTCTAGGAATTCCTTTATATGATAAAATTTTAATAGATCAATTCAAACACCATCACAAAGCATGGAAGTAGAGATGTTAGTGAAAATGGAAAATGAATGGGAAATTATTGAATATAATGTTAATAACTCCTCCCCTGTCAGAATTTGTGGGATGAACATACCATAAAACCTAATCATACTTCTTATAGTGTAATTTAATTCAATTATAGGCATGGATTGGATCTATCTATATAGAGAAAACAAAAATTTCCATGAGAAGTAAATCACTCTCTGTATAGTGAATCCATCGCCGATTCTATACAAGTTAAAGGAGGAGGATGAATCATCTTTAACACCATCATCTCAAGCATGGTTATTATTTACCTATGAGAAAGAGTATATAGTTCAAATGATTGAGTCTAAGGAAGGTATAATCCTTGAAAATATGGATACTATGAGGGAATATGTTGGTGTGTTTCCTATATAATTTCTTGGCCTTCTTCCTGGTAGAGAGGTTTAATTTCCAATCAATTGTATACCTTGGGAATTTCTAATATCCAAGACTCTATATTGGATGGAGGTTTTGGAACTTGAGGAGATAAAGAAATAACTATAGTAGAATCTGGATAAAGGTTTTATATTCCTATGTGCTTCACCGTGGGGTGCACTAGTCCTCTTAATCAAGAAGAAGGATCAGTCAGTATACCTTTGCATTGATTATCATGAGCTCAAAAAGATCACTATAAAGAACAAGGATCCTATTCCATAGATTGATTACTTGTTCAATCAGTTTCATGGATCACAATAATTCTCCAAGGTCGATCCTCAATCTAGGTATTATCATATAAGGGTGAAGAATGAAAATATCTAGGACAATGCTTTAGTAGAATGTATGGGAATTATGAGTTCATAGTGATTTTATTTATACTCACTAATGATCCATAAATCATAATTGACATGGTGAATAATGTATTTAGAGATTAACTTGAACAATTTGTGGTTGTTTTTATATATGATATTCTAATATACTCAACAATCTACGAGTATCATGAGGATTATTTGAACATTGTGCCAAAGACCTTAAGAAAAGAGAATATTTATTCCAAGTACAACAGGTGTGAGTTATTTTGGAAGAAAGTATCATTCTTGGGACAAATTATTAGATGAAATGGGATATTTGTGGATCCTTCAATGGGAAAAAATATAAGGATAGATGAGGCTATCATATATGACAGATATCTATAGTTTCCTTGGGTTAGCTAGTTATTATCACCAATTTGTGAGAAATTTATCAAGATTATTAAACCCACTTACCAAGCTAAATTGGAAGGGAGTCAAGTTTTATTTGAATGATGAATGTCAATATATATTCAATAAGTTGAGAAGGAGTATTATCACATCCCATATTCTCACATTACCCATAAGTAGAGAATTTTTTTTATATTCAGCGATGATTTTATGAAGGTATTTTGATATATGTTCATGAAAAATGAAAAATTCATTCCCAATGCTTCAAGGAAGTAAAATTTCCATGAGAAAAACTATCCCATACATGATCGAGACTTGTAATTTGTGATTTTTTCATTGAAAATCTAGAAAAAAGTATATCTATGGGAAGATTGTTGAAATATATATTGATCACAAGAACCAAAAATATATACTCACATAGAAATATATCAATATACACCAACATAAATGGTTAACTATTATCAAGGATGATGAATTTTCAATTCGCTACTATCTTGGTAAAGTGAATAATGCAGCAGATTATCTATGAAGAAAGGATCCATTAATTTTATCATCAATGAGAATTGAGAAAGATACAATCATTATAAAATTGAAGAGTATAGGCATTGAAATCATAATGTAAGGAAGATCGTCAATCCTATCACAAATGAATTATCAACCATATATTCTTTAAACATTAAATGATACTCTAAAATATGATTTGGGAATTCAAAAAAACTTAAAAACTATAAGGAAAGAGAAATCCTTGGAGTTCATTTATAATGAACAAGGATTTGTGAGATTAGGGTCAAAACTTTGTGTTCCATAAAATCCTAATTTAATTAATGAAATATTGGATAATAAACATAGTTAGACATTCTTCATTCACCCAAGAAACAGAGAGATGTATCAGGATCTCTAAGAGAACAATTGGTGGGACAACATGAAGAAGGAGACCACTGAATATACATCAAAATTCATTGTATGCCATAATGTTAAGTATGAAAGGATTAATTTTAA
The DNA here is from genome assembly GCA_963277665.1 of Viscum album. NCBI lineage: Eukaryota > Viridiplantae > Streptophyta > Magnoliopsida > Santalales > Viscaceae > Viscum > Viscum album. Next base: position 569,920,531 of record OY728158.1, on the reverse strand, counting down.
GGGTATGATGCAACCATTACCCATACCAACATGGAAGTGGAAAACATCACCATGTAAATTTTCACCGGACTTCCAAAGAAATCTATACAAAACATTGATATCTGGGTTGTTGTGAATCATATTAAAAAGACTACACACTTCATTGTGATTCTAGAGGATTTACCACTAGATCAAATTGCATGAATATGCCTTAGAGAAGTGGATAGGTTTCATTTAGTACCACTATAAATTATTTCCATTTGAGATTTATGATTCACCACTATGTTTTTGAAAAGTCTCCAGTATGTTCTAAGCAATGAGTTGAACATCAGTAAGACTTATCACCCTTTAATTGATGGATAATCTGAGTAGACAATCAAAACAGTTGAGGAAATGTTGAGAGCATGATCAATTGACTTAAAATAAATATGTAACCAATATACCCTTTTGGTTGAGTTATCTCAAAAAAATAGTTTCCACTCAAACATCCAAATAGATCCCCATCAAACCCTTTATGGAAAGAGGTGTAGAACACCTACATGTTGGTATGATTTTGGGGAAATAAAACTACTAGGTTCTAAAATGGTTAAGAAAATTGTGGATAAGTTTAAAACAATTTAGCATCACATCAAGGATACTCATATTCGAACAAAGTGGTATAATGAAAATCATTGAAAACACCTAGAGTTTGAAGTTGGAGACATGGTGTTCCTATACATATCACTATGGAAGAAAGTGATGATATTTGAGAATAAGGGAAAGATTATTCCAAGGTACATCAACCCTATTATGATACTTGATCACATCAGAGTGGTGGCCTATCTATTATAAATCCCACTAAACCTATCTCAAGTGCATGATATATTCCTTGTATCCATCTTGATAAAGTAAATACCAGACCCCTCACTTGTACTCAATCCAAAGGTGTTTCCATTGGAGAATGACATTTCCTACTAGGATCATCCAGTGAAGATCTTATATCTTAGAGAAAAAGTTCTACAAAATAAAAAAATCTCCTAGTCAAAGTGTAGTGAAGAAACCAGATGTTTGAGTCAAAAATGTGTAAACCTGAGGAAGTGATTAAGTAGAATTACGCTCATATTTTTTATTGATGGAAAAGAAAATTTAAAGGGATAATTTGTTTAAAGTGGGAAGATTTTAATGACCAAAACTATTATAAATAAAACCCCCTTGAATTCTTATTAAAACTTTTATCATATAATATGGTTATAGAAAACACAAAAACTTTATTCATCTTAATATGACCATTGGATTTAAAATAATATTTTATATCATTACCATTGATAATATAATAGTTGATAAATTATCACAGGATTAGTGTAAATATAGGGTATTAACAAATGGAATTGTCACTGAAAAAGGAAGTGACGACCTCAACCAGTAGGACATATGAAGTAAATTTATCAGAGATTTTGAGGGAGGAAACATTTCTAGTATTTCACCTTCACAAATCCTAAGCTGAGATCCAACAAAATAAGCGTGAGTGAAACCATTTATTGGATAAGCTCATGCTCATCAAGTTCACGACCCAAACAATGTTCATTGAACCCCCCCATGATAGACCCACCATCTCACACCTTACACTTATGGTTTTTTCTAGTGTATTACATTCATATGTTACAAGCCCTATAAATAGGAGTATTTGAATTATTTTTAATTGAATATTGAATATATTTTCATTATATTATTTTTAACTTTATTAATGATTGTCATTTTTATTCAATAAAACACAAATAGTATTTTTGGAAAATATTCAAATTTATTTAAGAAATATATTTTGAGGAATCAATGGATCTTTAAAATAAATAATATTTTAATAAAATATTATTATTAAATATATATGATCATAGATTTTTATTAATCCCAATGTAATTTTTATAAGGGTTAAAAAATGTCATTTCCAAAAAACTCTTCATTTTCAATAAATATCGGTTTTTATTTTAAAATTAAAATGTCACATATTTCGAAAGTTATTTATATAAAATGAATATTATTTTTGGAATTATATTTTTAAATTATCCCATAGTGAATTTTTTTTTTAATTTTATGAGATAGTCAAATTTTCATGTAAAAAATTAATACTGTATAAATATACTTTGTGTTTTATGACATCACAATGACCCGGAAGTGATGTAATAAGTAATATAAATAAGATAAAATACCAAATATATGTTTTTCCTTTAAAATAATGTTATTTTATGTAAATTTGATTTATTTTATAAATCATTTTTGAATCCTGAAAATATTATGATATATTTTAAGGTTTTAAAATCATTTCTTTAAGAGTGCGACTCTCCTCCATATCACCAATGGTAATATTTTAATAAGTTCTACCCTTGGACATATAACATTATTTAATACACTACCATTTTTATAAAACCATGGGAAAAAATCATTGGATGTTTGTGGCTTTCGATATTTTATTATGCAGAGTCCAAAACCTAAATGATAAACAAATCCCCCACATTTCCTATATACACCCACCCAATATAAAATTTCACATAACTAAAGATCCTTGTAGCATTTCCTTAATATTTACTCCACTCTATAGAGTCCTCCAATGGAATCCTAAATCTTTCAATAAGACCCTACCAAGCCTTTGGAGTCACACACTCAAGTTAGGGATCTTCCACCCTTCTTTTTTATCAAGTGTTCCTTTTATGTTATGTCTTTTAATTTTCAATTCTCGTGATGGGATATGATATTCCATTTTAACATTATAGTGAAATTTATTTATGAATTAAAATAGATTCCTTTCACTCTCATTAAGCCACCCATGATGTTTTATGTAAACCCTTTACTATAATGATATTTTATAAGGATTCTTTTCCCTATTAGTGTTTCTTCATTACCTTATGCCTTATATTTCTAAATTTCTAATGTTTGGGTATGATTTTCCATGTAACTATTACTGGTCATTTTATTTCCATAAAATTATAGTCCCCTTTCACTCTCGTCATCAATTTTTATGAATTTTTATGTAATTTCATTATACTTCTGAAATTTCACCGTGATTTTCCATGCCAAAACAATTTTGTAGTGAATACCATACCCATTATTATATCAAGGGTATTCAAAATTATGCACATATACTTTTTGATTTTGGACTTACAAATATTAAATATATATTCATTATGGAATAAATTATGATGATGAATGAATCCATGTCAAATGATCTAAATGTAACACTAAGGCATGAGAAGGAAATGATTATGATGGGTGCACCTAGATAGTCCTCAAATGCATTGGGTAATGTTTAATACCATGATACATCATTCTGGGACAGGGGTGTACTTGATTCCTTTATGTGAATTTTTCCTTGATGAAGTATTAATAGTTTATCCTTGACCCATGTTCATGATTTAGTGTTTTAAGTTGTTTCCACATTAACCATGTTATGATTATCATGATATATCATGCCTTATTATTAATATTCCTTTTAATCCTCATTGATAAAAGTATTGTCTAACATGTATCACATATTCCATGTTTATTTCCTTATTAGTCTTTATAGATCACCCATATTTTGTGTATGTCTCCAGGTTATCCCATGTAGATTTGTGTTCGAAGGAGTTTTTTCAGAACTTTAAATAAGTTTTCAATAACTCGTATTAAGGACGATTTTAATAATGTTGTTGTATCCCATGTTCAAGATGTTATGTTATGTACCTAATTAAAAAACACACTAGACTGGAAAATCTTTTGGGTTTTATTAAGTGTGAATTTATATAATGAAAAAATTATTAATGTTTAGTAAATAATAGGACTGTTATGATAACACCCTGCTACAACTCCACAACCCATCACAACCATTTAGCGTTGATGAATCCCTTTATATTGTATTGTGTTTTCCAAATATTATGGTTGAAGTTCACACATTCAGATTCAAACTTTGAATTAATTATTTGAGAATACCATTGAAATCTAACTTTATTTTACCACCATAAAAATCCAAAAAATTATATTAATTGAATCTTTATAGGAATATTCCTTATATCTCAGTATAAATTGTCTTCTTTAACATTCTTGAAATCTTAGTTAGAATTATAATATTCCATTTATGATTTTGGAGACGATTGATCATCTAAATAAAAAATTCCACAATTAATAAATTTATGAAAACTTCATAAATATATTTAAACCATTTATAAAATAATCTTTATAACATCTCTTAAATCTAGAGAAATAATTTTGGTGTTCCTTCATAACTTAATTAGAATAACTCAAATTTATTTCATATGAATATTTCTTTCATCTAATAACTAATTTATATTATGAGTCTACTTGTTATTACATGAATGTATATTCAGAATCGTTTCACATGGCTCTTCATTCATATGATGAAATCTAAGAAGTATGCTAGTTTTTCCCTATCCTATGAACCCTCAAAGATCTACTATCCTCTTCTATTTGATGACTTCATTGAACTCAGTGATATGACTTCATAATACTTGGACCGATGGCTTTGTAACACCTTTTCTGATGAAATATCCCAAATACTTATGTCTGATGAAACTATTTGAGGCCTTTAATACCAGCTTTTCAATAATTTATATAATTTTTCTCTAACTATTTTCTGAAAACATATTTAAAAAAATTCAGAAACCTTTATTAACAACTACTTCTTTGCTCACCCATCAATGCTTCTTAACTTTAAATATTATTCTTAGTAGAAGTAAATACAATAGTCCTCTTACTAATGAAGAAATTATTCTATCATAAAAATTCTATTTGATTAGTCATCGTGTTTTTATGATAGACATCATATTTAATTTTTTCTGTTAAATCCACTTCGTCACTTTCTTCGTTCATTCACCATAACTTCCTAACTTGTACATTTGATCATTTTAAAATTTCACCTGATTTTCTTCACAAAACTCTTTCTTTAATTATCATTCATCACTTATAAATGTTCGAGAACAATAGTTCAACTGATTTCTACCAATACTTTAATATCCTAATGACTTGAACAATGTACACATAATCCTAAATCTCCACTTTGGACAGATGTTGGTTGAGATCTCATATAGATAATTTTCTTTTCTTCTTACACTAGATTGAATCCCAGCCATAATGAATTATGATGCTTGATTAATGAATAACACATCACCTAGAAATATCTAGTATGGTTTCTATGATAATTATATCTATGATGTCACTGTGACTATAATAGGTCAAATATTTATTTACTCTAGTAATCTAATCAACATAGTACATTCACATCAGTCCAATTTCATTGTTAATTATCATTCAGTGATCTCCCAATCTTTCCTATGACTAATGGACATCCCACCTTAGTACACCTAATGTACTATTTTATATGAATATGTAAAGTTTTATTTGATTTACTCTATAATGATGAATTTATAATATATATCTGATTGAAATTAAATCCAATGACTCGATTTGAAATCTCGTATCAGATAGATCTATTTAGAAACCACAATCAGATTACCTTGGTCTTGTCAACTTTGTCTAATAACTTTAGTATACAGTCCTCTTTCCATTCAAATTTACAACCTCTTTTAATTTTTCCTCACAAACATCCTAAGGAAACTGCTTAATGAAATTTTATGAACATCGTAATTTTGTTAACAAGAACACTCCTCCAATGATCAAGCACGTGTTTGAAACATTTGAATCATCTCATCAATCATCTTATGTAAACTCAAAGTCATTCAAAAAAATTTCCCTTTTAAGTAATAATTAATACGGATCTCTACTTAGTAAATAGTATAAATTTTATATTTGTTAAGATAATAAGACTTATCTATGTCCTTTTTTCTACCTTTATTCATCCAAGAAACATTAACTTTTTTTATTATCTTGGTTACTTAAACTAAACCATCTAGAATATTCTTATTTATAACTTGTTCAACATATTGTCATCAAAGAAATATATCTTTTTCATTGACTGCAATTGGAAACTAATGAAAACCACTAATAAGAAATACAAATCACACACAGAGTTAGATCATCAGTTATTTCTATCTATTTTAATTATTAGATAACATTGTTTTATCATCACATTAACATTCAATTTCCCAATGAAATTTTATTCCATACATAAAAAATTACCCGTACTCTTAGGAAAATTTCTTATATTATTCTTTATACAGTTCAAGAATAAAAGATATCTAATCTTCTTCTTTCCATGGTTTTTAATATTATAATTTCTTTTCAATTCAATATTTCTTATCTTATCAAAACCATGAGATTCTTGGGTGAATCCAATCTTCATTTTTTTTCTTGATATCACATTGAATTATTTATTCATATCTACTGAATCCTCTTATGGAAAATCATATTCAAAGGCTTGATTTTAAGCCACTAAATAATGGATTAGTCATACTTTTTTATTCTATAATAATAATAGAATTTAACCATGAATGTTTTATATAATATTCATTATAGGTACCAATGGATTTATCATACTCCTACTTATGGTCAAGGAATTCCTTCAACATATTCATATAAAGGAAATATGTAAATTTATTATTGAAAAATGATCTTGAAAAATCATCCCACTCACTAGTGTATATTTCTTCTTGTTTCATAATTTTATTTATAAGAGTGTAACATTGATACCATTATACTTTAAAATGATAAAAATATAAAATATTTTTTTATCTGTGAACCCTGGAGAAGTGAAATTTACTTATTAGATATACTGATCCATAACTCAAAAACTAATGGATAATCAAACTTACTAATATAGGATGGATGATTTCTCATGAAGGACTCAATAGAACACTATTACCTATTTTCTCATTTAAAAGATTTTCATTATTTATGGATTAAGAATGTTATATAATCCTAAAAATATGATTTTACACTAAATATCCCACAACATTTCCTTTCTTAGGTGGAAATTCATTGAATTCTATATTAAATTTAGCATTTAAATGATTCCTCTAGGTTCTATCCATTGACTAAAACCCAAAATTGTATCATAATAAATAGTATTCATATATAAAAACTATATATTCTTGAAAAAACATTTATAGGATATGTAATTCATGAAGGATTATTTTCAATCAATGACAGATTTGGTTTAACTTAGGTTATCTAAGGTTTAAATCTATTCAAATACATCATAATGATTCATAAAAAAAGTGAATTAACTAAATCATATACACCAGATGTGTATTTATAGGTGTGGAGTTGTAGAACCACTCATTTTTCTCCAATGAAAATAAAGTTAATACCCAATCCTCTTGATTCAGAGTTTTTACCCCTTGGTTTATCTATGTTACAGCCACATCCACTTGTTAGTATATAGACATGGAAATATTTTTCCATAAAACCACACTCCTTTATTTAGATTAACATAGGATGTTATCATATACTCATTTTTATTGAAATAGTTCTTAGTAATGTTTTCTCATACTTGGATCTAAAAAATAAATAAATCATGCTTTGATACTAACTATAGTGGCCCATAACTTTTATTCATAAATATTTCATCTTATTAGATGAATATTTTTTATATAACATTATGATACATGATAAAACTAGAAATTATTAGTGTCTTTTTAATATTAAAAATATAATAAAATTGTACATAAAATATCTACATCGTATCCCACTAAATTATTCATAACTATCGCCCTTATTAGAAATATCATAAACAAGACCTTCATTCATAATACAGGGAAGGGAAACATAAGAAAGGGTGATCTCGGATTCCAATTATGGGTAAACAAGGGATATATCAATGACCATTTAGGAATCACTAGAGAATATGGGTACGATAACAAGATATTTTCATTTAAAAACCTTACCCAAAAAATCATAGATCATAAAAAATGATTCATGGAATAAATATTTGTATATATTATTAAATTTATCATAAAATAATCAAAGAACATGAGCCATCATAACACATCATAAGGATAAGACATAATTTTATGGAATAAAAATAAGCATATATAATCATTTCCTTAGTAATGGTTCATGATCAAGGCTATCAAAGTGGATTTGGTTCACTCCCTATTCCATCATTTACATACTCAAGGTTCACTCCATATACTGTTAGAGTAAATAAAATCCATTACTGAATTGGGTTCAATTCCCATTCCAAGCCTTAGTATATCATGATGTATCTATATTTTCCAAGTATATTAGATGGATATATAATTTTGGGCTCACCCACCACATAATTAAAACCAAACATATGTGTTATATAAAAATATAAAATGTTCATCATATTATAATATCATAATACCATAACCTGTTGAAGGGAAACATGTTTCATAGAAATTTCATCATTTCATCATAGCATAACCCATTTAAAATAAATAGGTTTCCTAAAAATATCATCATGACAATCATAAAAACATTTTATATAGAACAAGGATAGTATCACTATATCATATCCCTAGAAAATAATACAAAATATTAAAGGATGTAAACATAGATGGAAATGCCTTTAAAAATCACTCAAATATTTCTTCAACGAAATACAATTTTCATTTTGAAATCAATTATTTAAAATAAAATAATTTCCAAATTTTAATTAAAACAATTTCATTTAAAATAACCATGTAAAATTAAAAATTTTGGAAAAAATAATGGAGGGGTCATAATGGAAGGAAATTCAGTTGAGGTCGTAATAATTAAAATATATACTATATTACCCCCTTCAGTAAAAAGTACCTCATTCCAAAAACAATAGGAGTATTCATTGTAATATTTTTTATAAAAATTAAAACATGGGTAAAATTTAATTTAAAAAATAACTTAATAATTATAAAAAAATAATTATTCAAAACATTTTAGAAATTTTGGATTTAGAATAAAAAATTTTTTGACCAAAAGAGGAGAAATGTGGTCAAATTTTTTTAAAACATTTTCTAGACCAATTTGAGTATCAATCAGAGATAAATTGTACATAAACATAAAATTCAATAAACAACCAGAGAATATGAAAAATTAAATGGTTTTTTCGTAAAACCTATAATTTTAAGAAATATGTCTCTTCAAATAAAAAATTTCTTCAATAGATTGAGATACACACAACCCCGAGTCTAAATAAAATGTAATATATTATTCTGTTATAACCAAGATGTTAGATTTATAGGTTTTAGAATGACTAAATAAATTATTAGAAATATATGTTCTAATACTGTATAAAATAAATTCATTTGTTATTAATGGATTATAAATAAAATTAAAATCATTTCAAAGGAATATAGTTTTTTTCTATAAAAACTATGTTTTTGTGAACATTTTTTTATCTTGATAAATTAAATTAATCATAATTGGTAAATGGTTTAAATTATATTTATATATTATATGTTTAATAATTTTTTTTATCTTTCATTATTTTTTCTTGTAATGAGATCATAATAAATCTATTTTTATGCTTAAAAATGTATTTTTTCTAAAAAGTAGTTTTCATCGCGTTTTTCACGCTTATTTGAAAATTAATTTCAATCAATTATATAAATTGAATCATGAAAAAATGACTCTATATATTAAATAATTAAGATATATATTTTTAAATATTTACCTTCAATTCTTTTCATTATTAATGGTAACCACAATAAAAATTTGTCACCTTGGTAAGGGTTAATGGGTAAAATAGGGTCAAAACATTTGTATAATGCTTTAAAATTTCTCTAAAATTATAATTTATCATATTTCATGGGTGGATTTCATCCATTTTCATCCAAGGTTTTAATATATGACCACATGAGTCCATATTTCTTTAATTATGTCATTTGTACTATTGAATGAAAAGAATCCATATAAAATGTCACTCTCTTGACATTAATATATGAAAAATTATTATATAAGGATAAAATATGATATGTTTTCTTCAAATTTTTTTATTTAAAGTTGAATTATTTTTTTATCATGGGAATTTAGTTTTATTTTTTAGTGATTGAATAATTACCATAAATGTTTACATAGCATAACATAATATTTATTCAATTAATAGAAAAATAAAATAAAATATTTTAAAATTACTAAAGGTAATATAATTTGGATTATTTATTATGATCCACGATCTTAATAGAGAAATATAAAATATTAGGGATCTATTAAAGTATTATATTTGAATTACGTTTTTTTGGGTATCTTTACTGATAAATCAAATGAATTATGTCAAAAATGTAATTAATGATATTTTATGAAAGTAATATTTTATTAAATTAATTAAAAGTATAAAAACCTTAAATAAGACATGGTAAATAAAATTTGGTCTAAAATTACAGAAATTAGACAATTATGAACCAATTTTCTACTTACATGTAAAATTATAACCCATTAATGTTAAAAAACATTGTTACACTAGTTATGGTTGAAATTAGATAACCACGTGGTTTAATCAAAAGATAATGTTTAAAATGACACAAAAATCAATGTAAATTTCATTGGATGGTAATATTTAAAAATATATATTTTTTATTTTGAATTTATTTCCATTTAGAGTCAGGCTTATTCAGAATGAATATATTCTATTTTAATCTTTTAATAATTACAAAGATTTCCCTTCTAATAAATAATAAAACAACACCCATTCTCTCTTTAATTTAAAATTTTTTGAGCAACCTATATCAAACCAAAAATAAAAATTTATATTCTAAAAATCCTTATACACTATGTTTTGGAGTTGGTAATCTTAATATTCAATCAAAATTTTCTTAAGAAAGGATCTAAAAAAGGATTACTGAAGAAGATGAAATTGTCACACTCGACCTATTTCTATTTATTTATGTTTGTACCTACTCAAATGATCTATAATTCATAATAAAATATTACCTTATGCATCCTTAATATATAAAATTTTATTTTTATTATGATATCACCATTATACACCATCTATTCCATCAAATGGAAAGTGAATGTATCTGTTGTGTAAACGTGGAGACTACCACCTCCACATGGCGATACAATTCATTTTCCATCACAATATTTCATGTATGGTAATATATATGGGTTTAAATATTATATATGATATTTTTGAAATAATTATAATTCTATAATTATATTATCACATCTTTTTTATTATATTATAATGCATAGGAAAATGATATTGTCACTCGTGCATACATGTGGACCACCACCTCCACAGAGCGGTGTGATTTTTTCAGTTCTATTTTACTTGGATAATAATAAATGATATATGTAATGAAAATATATAATATTTATAATATAATAATAATTCTTAAAAATTAAATTATGATTCACTTTTTTTTCATTGCGTCATTTGAAAGGTGAAAATAACATTCATGCATACATATGACCTACTGCCTCCCTGAATGATGTAATTCATTTTACAATTTCTAACATTTATGTATGAGTATATATATATATATTCATTATATATCATCATCAACATTATGATGATGATGATGTAACTAAAATAAAATTATAAGGATCGAAACTATCAAATAGAAATTCTCATGAAAAATGAAATAGATAACACATGGAAACAATGATTTTAATAATGAAATATATATAAATGGGTGATTAAATGTTATAAGTGGATCATATATGATAATATAATTAATTAAATGACACTTTTATCAAATTATAAAAAATTTAAAATAATTATATAGGATTTTAAAATTATTTTGAATAAATTTATACTTGTGAAAAGGTTTTATGTTACAATCTCATTATTTATGATTAAGTGTTTCATGATAAAATCCACTTATATAACTCTCATGAAATTAATTAATTTTATTATAATCTTCATAAATATGGAGATTTCATGTCTTTCATTCATTTTAATCACTCTATATACTCAAGTGAATATAATAATTTTTAATGGAAATATGACTTTATTTCTCTCTTCGGTAAATTTTTTTTTCTTCAATGTACATGTTTTCTAAAAAAATATCCATAAATTCTTTTAGTAATATACTAAAATTTTATAAATTAATTTTTAACAATTATTTATTTTTTCTGGAAAAATTTATACTTAATTTTCTTGATTTTTTTCCAAACGAGGCACTTTTTGACTTTTTTTTTGTAAATGTGAGAAGGGATTGTTTTCTTTTAACTTATATGATCGGAGCAGTTTTCCTACCTCCATGAACAATCAATGAATACAAGATTCATTTATATGTTTCCAATATTAATTTCAAAAAAATGTATCTTTATTATTTGGTACATTTTATGATTTTTAATAATTGAAAAGTAATTTTTCCTTAAGAAATGATTCAAGTGATCTTTTAATGAAATTTTTCATCTAAGACGAAATACATTTATATTAATTAATCTAAATTAGGGATATAATCAATGAAAAGTCCATAATTTTTTATATGGATTTTTTATGATTATCATAAAAATATTTTTATGAAACCCAATTGTTTTCCATGGGTTATGGTATAATGAATTGATGAAATGTATATATACCCCATTTTTTGCATGATACAATTTCATAAAATTTTTATGAAACCAATTTATTTTTAACAAGTTATGATATGAGAAATATTTTTTCTATTATTTAATAAATATGTGTTTTTTTCATTTTTTTATGGGAGGGTCCAAAATTATATAGTTATTTAATGAATTGGGTCAAGATGTATATCTTGCGAGATAAACAGGACTGGAATGGGATGTGAACCCTATTTAATTAGGGATTTTTCCACTAGGATAGTCTTCAGAGTAAACCGTGACTAATATAAAGGAATGGATAGTGAACCCAATACAATATGATAGTGTTCATAGTATTCCTTAACAACTCATGAAGTGATTTTACGTGCTTATGTGTATTCCAAAAAACATATGAATTATGCCATTATTATTATCTCATAGCTTATATTCTATGATTCCTTTATAATCCATTTATTATTAACTAATGAGATGTATTCTATGATTCAAGATTATGATATATAATATATTTTATATGCTTTTTAAAATTCTATGATCATGTTTCCATACCCATATTCTCTTATTATTCTTTTTTCATTATTTATATCTCCCTTATTTATCCTTACTGTTCATCTAATCTCACCCTTTATTACTTTTATCTTCACCAAAACATGAAGGTTGATTTTATGTATGAATTTATAGAAAGGGTGTAGTTATAAAGAATTAAGTGGTAGATGATGTAAAACTTACTTAAATAAGTTGGTTATGTATCCTTGTTTCTAAACACATTAGACCTATACGATTATGGAATGGATTTTTATTTTATATATTGAATATTTATTTAATATGATGTAATATATATATATATATAAAGAGTATGGGTCACTATAGCTGGTATCATAGGAAGGATTAGTTACATTTATAAACTATGATGAGAAAATATTAGTGAGAACCCTATTCTTATGTATAGGATAAATTCATATGGTATGGTAAGGAAGGTATTGTAGTTTTTATAGAAAAACATCCTTTTCCAGAATCTACAATTGGATGTGTTTTTGGGGCTGATTTATCTAGGGGTAATAACCCTAAAAATAGTTGTTTAAGTATATCTCACCCATCATTCTAGTGAACAATTAGTTTTCCCTTATTGTTCACTTATTTTGGCACTCCCATGGGATATTTTTGCGGTATTTCACATTTCCATTATGAAACATTATGATGGATTTAAATATATGATGATCATGGATGACGTAGTTGAAACCTATGATGTAATCGATAAAAAATAAGGCATCATGATTTTGAATCCTATAAATGATTTCTCTTGATTTTGTTTCTTTCCAGTTTAATTATTTTTATCCGCAATATGAATTTTTGTTTTATTAATTAGACGGAACCCATATGAACTATATTAATGTTGAATGTGATAGATAATTAACTAATTTCCCTCTAAAGGATCCAATTGTTATGGGAGTTGGAATAAAAAATCATACTGTTTTTCTTACACAATATTTTCAAGTAATGAATCATGCAGAGTATCCAAATGAGAAAGGGAACACTATTCCATTGAATCCTTCATGATGAAACATCCTCCTTATTTTAGTGAGTCTTATAATCAAGTAATGAATCATGCAGAGTATCCAAATTAGAAAGGGAACACAATTCCATTGAATCCTTCATGAGGAAACATCCACCTTCTTTTAGTGGGTGTTATAATCCACTAGTTATTGAGAAATGTACCATTACCATTAGAAATATTATTTCCATTCTCCCATTCTTAAAACATGAAAAGTTATGTTGATTTTTTTATTTTTTTGATGGTGAAGAAGATCTATGGTGCCATCTTATCAAGAACAGGAGGAAACTAGAAGGAATGACTCTATTGATTTTGATTAGTTTAAAAAATAATTATTAATAAGTAATTTTTTAATATTATTTATCTAAAATGGATAAGGAGTTTATTGTGCTAAATAAGATGGATGATGAATTTTTTTGTAACTATGTGGAAAATGTTACAAGAATTTCAAGGTGCACTTCTGGTATTATCATACAACTCGAATGTAATATTGATAAATTCTTCAGGGGCTTATAAAAAAGTATCTGAATGGAGGTATCTATAAGATACTTCAATATCTATAATGAAACCGTTCAATGTTCTATCATGGTGTAAGTGGAAATTGGTGTTATAAATCCATCTCATAGATTTTGTAATAAAAGAAATATGAAATTCAAATGAAATGATAAAAAAATAGAGAAAATAAGATGATATTTCATCCAAGATCACGATTTGGAATGATGTATAGAGGAAATTTTCTTTAAGGGGATGGTAAATGTTTTAGGTGTGGAAAGTAACGTCTTAAAAAAATTGAATATTGAAGTGATGGGAAGAATTTATCCAATGATGAAGTAAAATAACCACAGAATACACCACCCAAACTCTAGTGTTTCAAATGAAAAGAGTATATGAATCATTCTATCCAGTCCCTAAGCCTGAATTTTAATGATGATGATCAATATTAGTAGACTCTTAACTGTAGAAACAATGGGAAACCTCATGTGATTTTTTGTGTAGCGCCTATCTGACACTATCTCACGTAGCAGGGAAGAGTTAGTTACGATACCTCAAGCACACCTTCCCATATGCTATAGGCTACAAAATAGCAGCAGGGGTGTGCATAGTATATTAGGAAGACTACTCCCCTAGTATGAAGTGTCATAGAAATATAAAAAAATCATAAATAAATTGAAATAATGAGAGTATATAAATTAAGGAAGGTAACAATAAAAACCAACTAAATAATACTATAAATAGATATGGAATAATGTAATGATGTACTAGAATGTAACTTAATAACATGATAGAATAATAAAGGAAAATACTAGAAGACTCAAATAATAGTCCCAAAGTCTAAGGACCCAAGCCTTATATTGGCCCCATCTCCAAACTCCAGCCCAACAATGAATAATAAATCAATAGAAAGGTACTTTTCCCTTATCTAAACCTTCATCCACATAATATTCTCATGTTCCATATGGAATCCCGCATATGGTATGAGTATAACTCAGTAGTTAGACACCACTATGTCTAAATAAAAACAAGTCTGATAAGTATTGTATGAAATAAATCAATAAAAAAGTGTACTAATTAATCCAACAGTTTAATAGATACAAAAACATGCTTTGTCTGCGTGCCAGCATATATGTGAGCATGTCTTGTGAAAATGAAATCTAAAATATTATAACCATTGTAAAATAACCCATTTCAGTGCCATGATATATTAACTATAAGCATGAAGTATGACTCTTCTAACCACAACCATATAACCAAGGCCATATAACCTACTTTAGTGCCATGTCGAAATATCTATGAGAATTTATTATTACCATGAAAACCACCACCATATAACCATAGAATATTCTCAACAATCAATTTGCATCAAAGATATATAAGAATTAGAATATTTACGATTCAAATCCCTATAATCACTAAAACATGGGACTATAAATAACCCTCTTTTTATATGCATTACAGCTTGGAATAGGCCGAGCCTGCTCAATATCAGCATTATAATAAACAAATCTGAAAGTGCCAAGGTTGAGCCCAATATATAAGAATTACAACATAGAACTCAATTCCTGTCATATAGCGTAGATATAAAAATATCACATCATAATTATATATGGTTAGTTATTGAAATTACCATTATTCTTTCTTATTCCACTTGTATCTCAATTCACAATTGTTTGAAAATTATATCAATAAAAAAGACACAATTTAGGGATTATATAACAAGAAATCACCTTATTTCACATGTCATGATAAAGATACTTTAATCCATTATCAAATTTGAAAAACATTTGAAACCAAAATTAAATTAATGAATAATATCTTTCAATTATTAAATTAATTTGGGTTCACACAACGATGATGTAATCAAAATATTTTATAAACTTGCTAGTTATCAAACCATTGGGTTACATTCTAGACCCCATACCTTAAACCGATGATCTAAAAAATGCTTCCAATGACCAATACTCATGATGAAGAAAGTGTCGATTATTTCAAGGAGGTTACTATAACAAAACTGATCAAGATCGAAACCAAAAACAAAATTAGTCAAAGGATTTTAGCACAATAGTTGGATAACCAAATGGAATAAATAATAAACCTAACCAAAGGAACATACTTGGGATTTAGGACTCAAACAAGAACATCCATAAGGGAGGTTGGAACTCTAAAATTTCTTCTAGAACACCTAAGGACTGATATGGGAGGATCTGTAGTGAAATAGAATTAATTTCATCCTTTTATCATGTTTAAAACTATAGGTAAGGAATATACATGACATGTAATTTTCTTACATGTCATGTAAATGTTTTTTATGGAAATTACTGAAAGACCCATCAAACTGGACATAATTGATTAAAATTCTTGAACAATTACATGATGTGTAATCACTATACATGATGTATAAATGTTTTTCAGTTGATCTTTCTACCCATTATCTTGTAAAACCACCCAAACCCACATTAAATCTCTTAAACATAATAAGAACCAATATAATAACTTAGTCCCATTTATACCTAGACTCCATTAAATCAAATGAGTATATATCCACAAAAATTAGGTCATTTTATTTAAAAATGATATTCATCTCCAAACAAGACTCCGCCACCAGGGCTAAAATAAAAAACTCAGAGAGATATATACCTAAAAAAGATGACATCTTACAACCTCCATGCCTTATAAAAGCACATCTCCAAGATACTCCAAGAATAATTGTGAGGTCTAAGAAAATAATTCCATCCACTATGTTCGCATGTCAGACTCCCTCTCCCAGGTCTCGTCTTGAAATCTCCAATGCTTACATTGAACTCGAAGCAATAATACAGTCTAACCCTGAAGATATTTTTCACTATGATGCACAACACCTATCATATTATTCTCAAAGGAAGCATCAATAAAAATATCAAAGTATGTTATTTCTATAAATTTTTATGGGTCTAGATGATATCTTTATAGTTGATACTTGTGGGAAACATTGTGCATAGAATTGTATCATTGTAAAAGTTCTAAAAGGTACACCACTAGACCGAGACTTTCCACTATTTCAAATAGACCAACAATCCCAGGTGCTAGCTTTTCCTATTTCTTGATATGATAATACCCCAATCTAGATGACACTCAAAGGAAAATATGATGAGCTTCCTAAAATTATAGAGGTCATACTTGATGGTCATCATAAGATTAATCCCCCACATAGAGTAGGATACTATCTCCAATGATCCATTATAGTTAGGAGGTTCATGAAAATATTAATTTAAAGAAGTAAAACAATGTTCCAAAAATCATAAAAAAAATGAAAGTCTCTATAGCATCCCGTCTTTTTATAACATAACTTTCATTTCATTACACGGAACTAAGGATCGTTAAGGTTTAGTGTCTTGGAAACAAGGAACATAATACATGAAAACAACATAAAACATTCTTCATAAAAACTTGAAAGGATTCTCCTTAAGTTCATCCTAGGTTCATTACTGCATCTCATAAACTGGGTACATACATCAAAAGAAAGGGTGAGCAGAAGGCCCAGTAAGGGAAACAAGAGAAACATTTTACATGTGAAATTGAGATACTTCAATAAGGACATGAAAAGAACTCTAAGGCATGAGAAAGAAATCATGAGATACATCATAATAAAAATAACATTTTTCATAACTTGAAGATGTGGCTGTAACATTTAATATTGACAATAGTTTCGTTTCACCAAGGTCCATCCCCAAGGTGTCGTTAAAAATTACCAAGGTTATTCACCAAGGTGTCGTTAAAATGGTCATCTCTAGTGGTTAAGTCTTTACCCAATGCATTGGAGTGCTATCAGGGCACACCCTTAAATTTTCCTTTATTATCATGTGAGCCACATATATCATCATCAATCATTTCATAAACAACCCATATAGCATAAAAGAAATGGGTTTCATTTCATAATCATAACGTTTTAAAAATTTCTTTAAAGACATGATCTTTATGTCACTTTAAACCCACGGAAAGGGAAAGAGGGTTTCATGTATGTAAATCCCAGAATTTAAAATAGAACATTTTGATATATGTGTGAATACCCCTATAGAAATAAGTTCTTTGAGTATTCACTTTATAACATAAAATAATTTTGAGAAAAGAGAGAGGTACTTTGAGACGAAAATTCTACAGCATAACAACTATATTTCAGGGTTTTAGAAAACTTTGAAAAGAGAGGGGACATGGGTCGAACAATCATAATTGACCCATAAAACAGTAGAGGGAGAGAATAAGAAGGATATATAGACATGTTGATTCAATTTCAAGGACATACCATTTGAAATGAAAAACATGGAAGGAAGACAAAATTAGATTTCTCTTATGAAAATTCGGCAGCCTAACGGCGTCACTTAAAAATTCAAAATACTGAATTGGAGAGATCAAATGGGGTCTCTCATCATTAGATCATAAAAGATCAGTATGATAAATATAGAGATCATACCCCAACATAATAAAAAGGAACTTGAAAGACTTGACATGAAAGTAGAACTTCGAAAAGAATGGGGAGGGTGAAAGAATCCCTTAAAAATTCGGCAGCCTAACGACGCCACTTAAAACTTCATAAAATGAAATGATGAGAGTAAGAGGGGGTATCTCATCATATGAACATAAAATGGAAAGTATAATGAATATAAAAGAACATCCTCCAACATAAGAACATGGAGTATAAAAGAATTGACATAAAAGAGGTCACTTGAAAAGAAAGAGAGGAGTCGGATCCCTTACCTTAAAACGTGACTCTTGGAACTCAAAGGTTTGGACCTTGAAGGCTCGGGGGCACCCTGGGAGGACTCCTTGGGAGTTAAGGAGACCATAACTTCGTTGATAATGGTTTTTGAGTCGAAAGGATGAGAGGAGGGCTTGGTATTTATAGGGAAAGTGAGGGGATAAGTCATTAATGGCCAAGGGACACCTCACACGTGCTTTTCTCAAACCCATGTTCTCTCTCATGATATTTTCCATATATTTAGGCCACATGCCCCCCCCCAAACAATAATTCATCACCCTTGGCCGGCCAACCCTTAAAATATCATCATGACACAGTCATGATGTCATTAAACATACCGAAACCCTAAAACTGCATTTTTACTATTCACTGAAAAATTCACCTTTCTCAGAAAAATCCCAAAATTTCACCTTAACCAAATATCGATGTTCTAATTAAATTTATGAACTCCATTTTATAAAAATAATTTTCTAAATATTTTTAATTTAATTTTTAAATAAAAACACTATTCATCGAGAAATCATTTTTTTCAGAAAAATCCCCAAAAATTACCATAACATAATATCGATGCTCTGAGTTCAAAAATAAAGTTTTTTTATAAAAATAATTTTCTAATTATTTTTAATTAAATTTTTAATTAAAAAACACTATTCACCCAAAAAAACTAATACTTGACTAATAATTTATGAAACCGTTATTTACCCATTTTATTGAATCACATTACTTAATCAAGGTGTCTAAATTATATTAAAACTTTCTTTGAGTGAAATTACTAATCCATTTGGTCACATTACTAATCCATAGTGTAAAATCACTATTCATAATTTACTATTCATAAAAATTTAAGTTGATCTTATTAGACTCCAAATTCCTTACTGAACACTTTTGTAGAAGACCATTTTTTGGAAATCATTACACATCATTAATTATTTAAGGTTTACATAAATGTTTTTAAAATATCCCTTTTTCAAAAATTCATCAATAAAATATATCCTAAAATTATCCGGACAAAAGAAATTCCACAAACATCACTAAAGGAAGAGATCTCAATTTATTCACCTGAAAGGATTACACAAGGAAGCTAGGGTCTCGTCACATAGCCCCTTATAACACCGGCATAAGACCTAAGTGTAAGGTGTGCTATGGTGAGAGAATCTGAGGGAGGCTCAGATAACATTTCCCTAGTAGTAATCTCTACTAACTTGAACTTATCCCGCAGGCGTTTCCGTTCAAGCTTGACACGCTGGAGTTCGGCTTGGGCTTAGTCCAAAGCGAAACCCACTGATGCTACTTCCTTCCCAAGCTCTGATAAGTGGGATTCATAAGGTTCGAGTCTACTGGATGAAGGCATTGACTCCTCTTTCTGCATTAACCATTAACATCTTATGAAATCATTAAGAGTATGTTAATATACTACTCAAAAAATATTGGGTCGTTACATTCTCCCCCCTTAAGAAATTTCATCCCTGAAATTTATACTTGAGGCATAGTCGAAAAGGTGAGGGTACTTTTGCTTCATCATTTCCTCAGGCTCCCAAGTCGCTTCTTCATACTTATGATTCCTCCACAACACTTTCACAAGGTGGGTAGTCTTGTTTCGTAGAACTTTGTCTCTACGGTCCAAGATCTCCACTGGATGCTCCTAATAAGAGAGGTCATGTTCCAGTTGTACCACCTCTGGGTTCAGTACATGCGAAGGGTCGGGTATGTACTTCCCCAAGAGAGATACATGGAAGAAATTATGAACTTGAGCATGGTTCGGTGGAAGTGCTAGACGATAGGCCACTGCTCCTATGCGATCAAGGATTTCATAGGGGCCAATGTACCTAGGGCTGAGCTTCCCTTTCTTCCCAAACTGCATGACTCTCTTCCATGGAGAGATTCGAAGGAAGAATTTGTCACCAACACCAAACTCCAGGTCCCTTCGACGATTGTCAGCATAGCTCTTCTGCCGACTCTGAGTAGCCTTTATGTGTTGTTGGATGGCATGAACCTGTTCCGTCATCTCTTGCACGAGATCAGGCCCAAGAAGCTTCCTCTCACCAGTTTAATCCCAACAAGTAGGAGTTCTACACCGCTTTCCATACAGAGCTTCATAGGGTGCCATGTGAATACTCGCATGGAAGCTGTTGCTATAGGAGAACTCAACTAATGGGAGGTGTTGATCCCATCCACCTTTAAATTCCATTGAGCATAATCTCAGCATGTCTTCGAGTGTCTGAATAGTCCTTTCAGATTGGCCATCAGTTTGAGGATGATAGGCCGTACTAAAATTTAATTCAGTATTCAGAGCATGTTGAAGACTTCTCCAGAATTTTGATGTGAATCTTGGATCACGATCAGACACGATGGATAATGGTACCCCATGAAGCCTTACCACTTCACGTATATCTTGGCAAGTTGATCCAGAGAGAAATCTTCTCGAATAGAGATAAAATGGGCTGTCTTGGTGAGACGGTCCACAATAACCCATATCGCATTGTTTACTTTGGATGTTTTCAGGAGACCAGTTACAAAGTCCATAGTGATATTATCCCACTTCCATAATTGTATGGGTAGTGGTTGTAATACCCCCTTAGGAAGTTGTCTTTCTTCCTTTACTTGCTGACACACCAGGCACCTTGTAGTGTAATCAGCAATCTCCCTCTTCATGTTATCCCACCAATAATGATCACGAAGGTCTCTATACATCTTAGTGCTTCCCGGATGTATAGAGAAAGTAGAGTTATGATCTTCATCCATCAGTTCTTTCTTTATCTCCGGAATAGATAGGACACATAGTCTTGTACGAAATTTCAATACACCTTCTTGATCAATATTGAAGTCAGGGAACTTCCCATCCTTTACAGCCTCAAACTTCTCCTGTAGTAAAGGATCTTCTTTTTGAGCCTTCTTGATCTTCTCTAGTAATGAAGGTTGAGAAATCATTAGGGATAGGGTTGATGATGTCCCTTTCCTTATAATTCCCATGTCTAGTTTTACTATATCTTTAATCAAGGGATCTCCTAGGATCCTCATTGTTTCCAGAACAACAGGGTCTTTCCTGCTTAATGCATCCGCGACTTTATTTTCTCTTCCAGGGTGATAATGAATTGAACAATCATAGTCTTTAATAAGCTCCAACCATCTCCTTTGTCTCATGTTCAATTCTTTCTGTGTGAAAATATACTTTAGACTTTGGTGGTCAGTGTATATATCACATTTCTCCCCATAAAGATAGTGCCTCCATATCTTTTGAGCAAAAACGACTGCCACCATCTCTAGATCATGCATAGGATAATTCTGCTCATTAATCTTCAACTGTTGAGATGCATAAGCAATTACCTTGTCATTTTTCATGAGGACTCACCCAATCCCTTTTAGAGATGCATCTCTAAAAATAACAAATCCTTCTCCGATAGAGGGTAGTGTTAACATAGGTGCAGTAACCAATCTCTTCTTCAGCTCTTGGAAACTTTTCTCACATTCCTTTGTCCAGATGAACTTAACCCCTTTTCGAGTCAACTTGGTTAGTGGATTAGAAAGTCATGAAAAGTTTTTCACAAACCTCCTATAATATCCCACTAAACCAAGGAAACTACGAATCTCAGTTACTGTTGTGGGTTGAGGCCACTCCTCCACAACTATTGTCTTTGCAGGGTCAACCGAGATTCCTTCATTGGTTACGATGTGCCCCAAGAAAGCCACTTGTTGTAACCAAAACTCACACTTGCTGAACTTCCTAAAGAGCCTCTCCTTCCGTAGAGTTTTCAATATAACCCTTAGATGATATTCATTCTCCTCATGAATTTTTGAATATATCAAAATATCATCAATAAAAACTACCACAAAGTTATCAAGGTAGTCCTTAAAGACTCTATTCATCAAATCCATGAAAATAGCAGGAGCATTAGTCAAGCTGAAAGGCATAACAGTAAACTCATAATGCCCATATCTTGATCGGAAGGCAGTCTTTGGAATATCTTCCTTCTTCACCCTTAGTTGATGATAACCAGATCGACGGTCAATCTTAGAGAAGAATTGAGCCCCACGAAGTTGGTCAAATAAATCATCAATTCTTGGAAGAGGATATCTGTTCTTCACTGTGATCTCGTTCAGTTCTCTATAGTCAATGCATATCCATATTGATCCATCCTTCTTCTTCACAAAGAGAACTGGTGCTCCCCAAGGAGACACACTCGGTCGGATAAACCCCTTCTCCAATAAGTCTTGGAGTTGTTTCTTTAACTCTTCTAGCTCCACATTTTCCATTCTATACGGAGTCTTTGATATCGGTTGAGACCCAGGTACGAGTTCAATGGAGAACTCTACCTCTCTTTATGGGATAGATCTAGGTAACTCCTCAGGAAATACATCCATGTATTCCTGAACAATCAGAACATCTTCTATTTGTATGCTCCCTTTTCCTTCTTCATCATCACCGATTAACTCCATAAAGAAAGCTATAGGAGGTGCTTCTAGATAGGGATCAGTTCGGGATATCTCTCCTCAGAAGATAACTGTAGGTCGTTCATTCAAGACTACTGAGATTTCCTCACTTCTGCATTTGATCTTAGCATTATACTTTGAGAGCCAGTCCATCCCTAGTATAATGTCGAATTCCATCATGGGAATGACTACTAGATTTGCGATAAGATTGTTCTCACCAAAGTAAACACTAGAGTCTCTAAACACTGTTGATGCAAGGATAATCCCACTTAGAGTCTTGACAGACAACTCTACCTCAAGTAGTTCAGGGATTGATTCTATATTCCTTGAAAACTTGGAGGAAATAAAGGAATGCGTAGAACCAGAATCAAATAAAGTACTTGCTATTTTTGAGAGGACAATAAGAGTACCTTCTACCACACCGTTCAGAACTTCAACTTCAGTTGTCGTGATAGCGAAAGCACAACCTTTCTCCTTTGGCCTCTGCTGAGGTTGATGGTGATTCCCCTCCACCGCCCTCGGATTTGGACATTGATTAGAAAAGTGCCCAATCTGTCCACACTTGAATCATGTGACTTCGGGTAGGGCCAGAACCATCTTTCCTCTGTCGTTAGTGTTGGGAAGCTGAGGCTTCACCTCACTATGACAATTCCGAGTAATATGGCCTCCTCTCCCACACTTGCAGCACTTGACACTTCCGTTCAAGAAGTTCCCCAGATGATTCTTCCCACATTTATTGCATGTGGTAAGTTTCATTTTCTTTCCACCTCTTCCCTGATCAAAAGACTTCCCTAAACTGGGCTGCAACGATCTCTTATTTTCATTTTATTTATGAGACCACTGTGTCTCACCAAACTCTAGCTCGACTTTCATAGCACTTCGAACTATTTCTTCATAGCTATCATAGTCCCTGTTGGCTAGATTCTTTCGCAGATGAGGTCGTAGTCCACCAAAGAATCTATCAACCTTCCCATTAGGGTCCATGAAAAAGATTGAGGTATAACGGGAAATCCTTGTGAAGTTCATCTCATAGCTTCTGACAGATTTGTTCTCCTTCTGCTTCAGCTCGAGAAACTCTTTCTCCATTCTCGTTCTCATGGAACGAGGGAAATACTTGTTAAAGAATATTCCCCGGAATTCTTCCCACTCCATAGATTCCATCTCTCCTCGTGGCTTCGTGTTTTTGATCAGTGACCACCACTGATCAGCTTCTCCCTCTAGGCGGTAAACAGCAAGGGTGACTTTTTCTTGTTCCGAACAATGAAGTACAGAAAAGATCTTTTCAATGGAGCTTATCCATTGTTACGAAACCAATGGGTCAGTAGATCCACTGAATGTTGGCGGTCGTTGACGCATAAAGGATTCAACTGAAAGTTTCTCCCTTCGTGGTGAGATCGACCTCTCAGCTTGATTCAAGTTATTACTCATAACTTGAGTCAGTTGGTTCATCATTCGCATGAATGTTTCTATTCCAGCTTCAATCGGAGGGCCGTCAACACATGGTTCATTGCGGTCACCATCTGCACAGTTCCTCCTATTGCCCTCCATTTTCTAAAAGAATAAAACCTTGGTGAGAAACTTATTTCATTTATGAATCTTTTAACTAAGACTTCATGCTTAGACAATTACACTTCTCTACAATTCCTTCATAATGATTCATAAAAACCTTGTGATTAACCAAACATATCCCCCAGGAGTGTCGTAACCAAGAGTGCAGCAAGGCCCGTTATCGTGCACTAGTTCCCGTTCGAGTCTAGCTCAAAGTGGTGTTTTCGGGTTTTACCCATATGTACATCTGTGCCATAGCCGCCTATACCTACTCGTATCCAGACAGGGATGTATTTTTTTGATAAATTACTTACTCAATACTTACCAAAATACCAGGAAGTTTTCCTATATTTAAACTTTTCTATAGGGTTCTTAATAAGGTTTTTATATCATAATCTCCACAAATAACTAAACCATCCTTTGATACCAACTATAGCATCCCGTCTTTTTATAACATAACTTTCATTTCATTACACGGAACTGAGGATCGTTAAGGTTTAGTGTCTTGGAAACAAAGAACATAATACATGAAAACAACATAAAACATTCTTCTTAAACACTTTAAAGGCTACTCCTTATGTTCATCCTAGGTTCATTACTACATCTCATAACCAGGGTACATACATCAAAAGAAAGGGTGAGAAGAAGGCCCAGTAAGGGAAACAAGAGAAACATTTTACATGTGAACTTGAGATACTTCAATAAGGACATGAAAAGAACTTTAAGGCATGAGAAAGAAATCATGAGATACATCATAATAAAAATAAATTTTTTCATAACTTGAAGATGTGGCTGCAACTTTTAATATTGACAATCGTTTCGTTTCACCAAGGTCCATCCCCAAGGTATTGTTAAAAATTACCTAGGTTATTCACCAAGGCGTCGTTAAAATGGTCATCTCTAGAGATTAAGTCTTTACCCAATGCATTGGAGCGCTATTAGGGTGCACCCTTAAATTTTCCTTTATTATCATGTGATCCACATATATAATCATCAATCATTTCATAAACAACCCATATAGCATAAAATAAATGGGTTTCATTTCATAATCATAACGTTTTAAAAACTGCTTTAAAGACATGATCTTTATGTCACTTTAAACCCACGGAAAGGGAAAGAGGGTTTCATGTATGTAAATCCCAGAATTTAAAATAGAAAATTTTGATATATGTGTGAATACCCCTGTAGAAATAAGATCTTTGAGTATTCACTTTATAACATAAAATAATTTTGAGAAAAGAGAGAGGTACTTTGAGACGAAAATTCTGCAGCATAGCGGCTATATTTCGGGGTTTTAGAAAACTTTGAAAAGAGAGGGGACATGGGTAGAACAATCATAATTGACCCATAAAATAGTAGAGGGACAGAATAAGAAGGATATATGGAAATAGTGATGCAATTTCAAGGAAATACCATTTGAAATGAAAAACATGGAAGGAAGACAAAAATTAGATTTCTCTTATGAAAATTCGGCAGCCTAACGGCGTCACTTAAAACTTCAAAATACTGAATTGGAGAGATCAAATGGGGTCTCTCATCATTAGATCATAAAATATCAGTATGATAAATATAGAGATAATACCCCAACATAATAAAAAGGAACATGAAAGACTTGACATGAAAGTAGAACTTTGAAAAGAATGAGGAAGGTGAAAGAATCCTTTAAAAATTCGGCAGCCTAACGGCGCCACTTAAAACTTCATAAAATGAAATGATGAGAGTAAGAGGGGTTCTCTCATCATATGAAAATAAAATGGAAAGTATAATGAATATAAAATAACATCCTCCAACATAAGAACATGGAGTATAAAATAATTGACATAAAAGAGATCACTTGAAAAGAAAGAGAGGAGTCGGATCCCTTACCTTAAAACGTGACTCTTGGAACTCAAAGGTTTGGACCTTAAGGGCTTGGGGGAACCTTGGGAGGACTCCATGGGAGGTTAGGAGACCTGAACTTCGTTGAGAATGGTTTTTGAGTCGAAAGGATGATAGGAGGTCTTGGTATTTATAGGGAAAGTGAGGGGACAAGTCATTAATGGCCAAGGGACACGTCACAAGTGCTTTTCTCAAACCCATGTGCTCTCTCAGGATATTTTCCATAGAGTTAGGCCACATGGGGCCCCTAAAACAATAATTCATCACCCTTGGCCGGACAACCCTTAAAATATCATCATGACACAGTCATGATGTCATTAAACATACCGAAACTCTAAAACTGCATTTTTACTATTCACTGAAAAATTCATCTTTCTCAGAAAAATCCCAAAATTTCACCTTAACCAAATATCGATGTTCTAATTACATTTATGATATCCATTTTATAAAAATAATTTTCTAAATAATTTTAATTTAATTTTTAAATAAAAACACTATTCATCGAGAATTCATTTTTTTCAGAAAAATCCCCAAAAATTACCATAACATAATATCGATGCTCTGAGTTCAAAAATAAAGTCCTTTTTATAAAAATAATTTTCTAATTATTTTTAATTAAAAAACACTATTCACCCAAAAAAACTAATACTTGACTAATCATTTATGAAACCGTTATTTACCCATTTTATTGAATCACATTACTTAATCAAGGTGTCTAAATTATATTAAAACTTTCTTTGAGTGAAATTACTAATACATTTGGTCACATTACTAATCCTAAGCGTAAAATCACTATTCATAATTTACTATTCATCAAAATTTAAGTTGATCTTATTAGACTCCAAATTCCTTACTGAACACTTTTTTAGAAGACCATTTTTTGAAAATCATTACCCATCATTAATTATTTAAGGTTTACATAAATGTTTTTAAAATATACCTTTTTAAAAAATTCATCAATAAAATATATCCTAAAATTATCCAGACAAAAGAAATTCCACAAACATCACTAAATGAAGAGATCTCAATTTATTCACCTGAAATGATTACACAAGGAAGCTAGGGTCTCATCACATAGCCCCTTATAACACCGGTATAAGACCTAAGTGTAAGGTGTCCTATGGTGAGAGAATCTGAGGGAGGCTCAGATAACATTTCCCTAGTAGTAATCTCTACTAACTTGAACTTCTCCCGCAGGCGTTTCCGTTCAATCTTGACATGCTGGAGTTCGGCTTGGGCTTGGTCCAAAGCAAAACCCACTAATGCTACCTCCTTCCCAAGCTCTGATAAGTGGGCTTCATAAGGTTCGAGTCTACTGGATGAATCCATCGACTCCTATTTCTGCATTAACCATTAACATCATATTAAATCATTAAGAGTATGTTAATATACTACTCAAAAAATATTGGGTCGTTACAGTCTCCCTTGTTTATAGTTGATGAAAGTATATAATTACGAGGTTGATTTGAATGAATTGATGTGATTTTTATGTGTTTATTAGTTGGTTATTTTTCTTTTTAATCATGGATCCTTCTTATTTGGACTTGAAAAAAACCAAAACAATCAAATTAAATTCCAATTCCAATCATGTTATAATAAAAAAGAATAATATGATTGAAACTCACCACCAATAAATATCACAAAATAATATTAAAATTAAATCAAAATAATGTAATAAAAACCTAGGATTCTTTGGAAAGTGCATTGTTTAAGGTCTATAAGAAATAATTTACTTCAGGTTTCATGAAATTTTAGAGTGAAGTAATGTTACTTTTTCTCATATTATAGATTTAATTGAATTACTTATAATTTAGAAAGATAGTTCTAATTTTTTCCAATGATTCTAGGTTAACTTCTTATTATGAATGATTCATGTTTTTTTGATATCTTTAAGTAATAAAAAAAATTACATTTTAATTGATATTATTTATATATTCCTCTACTACAACTATCTCCTTCTTCTTAACATTTAATTATAGGACAGATTCAAGAATTAAAGAAGCCTATTCTGCTACCCTGGGCATTCGATTCTTAATTTAGGGGAAATTTTAGCTACATAAAATCATTCTTCATCCACCATATCATCATGTTTTTCATCCATTACTTTTATAATGTTTATTTGAATTTTATATATATCCATATCATCTACTTAAATTTCGGGATTTATTTTTTCAATGTGTTATGTTATGGGATAATCTAGTTGAGAATCTTTCTTCCCTTCATCAAGTGTCTGATGGTCACTTTTATAATAATTTTAGAAATATCCCAACACTCTTACTCTAATAATTTAACATTTTCATTCTTATCATTTTGGACTATGATAAACCTTGTAATTTTTTTATCTTTCTATCCAGTTCAATGTTTTTCATAGATATATTTCACTGATAATTTGAGCATGTTTAAAACCCTCATCCTAAACAACCTAAAAATTTTCCACCTCTTCAATATTTTTTATTGATATTGAAATTTTATTATTTATGTTCATTATTTATTTTAATGGGGGTTTTTCATATTTAGACTATTCAACATGTTCACCTAATTCAATCTACTACTCCACTTCTTCTTTTGTTACCTTTTATAGCTATCTCTTCCTTCCACATTAAAAAACATATTTTTATCCTCCAACATCTCATCAATGAGATCTATCATGGTCTTCATTTAATATTATTTTATGAAAATGATTATTTTATATTAATCTTTCACTTCCTCAATAAATGATCCAAAAAATGAGAAACATGCATATTCTTTCTAATCCCCAAATTGAGCCACTTTCATATTCTATTTTTCATATTTTTCTCCATAATATGAATTAAGATGTTTAAACAAAGTATATACAATGGAATCTAAAATATTACCAATTGTGGTTATGTTATTGGTGATATATTCTTATTCCATTAGTATATTTTCATATTCCCAAAGTTGAGCCTCATGTAATTTTATTACCCAATCATTTTTCTTAGTGAACTTCAATTGGGTTTCCATCATATTTTTTATTAATTCTAATCTAGAGGAATTTTAAATATAGGTTCTCCATGGTGGTACTTCTTTACCCATTCCATAACCTGGTTGTTCTCATAATCAGAAGTTCTACCATATGGGTTTTAATCAATTTCACTCCATTATTATGGTGGTAATTTTACATATCTATTATAATCCAATTAACTCCATCCTTTTTTTCAATGTAAACTGTTCAAAATTTTATTTTCCCCATGAGGTAGATTCCTCTTAATGACATACAAATTCACATAGTTTCATGGAAAATCCCTAAATTATGTAATAAATGTTACAACACTATAAATAAAATAACGATTTTAGTATGTAAAAAAATGATAACAAAAAAATACAAAAACCCCAAGATAAAATCAAGAAATAAAAAGAGGGTAATAAAAGTATTAACCTATAAATTGTTTTGATGATTGTTACTAGTTTTTATTGTTCCCTAGAAAATAATCTTATAACTAGGCTTACATCTAGGTATCATTAATTTCCAAAGGCTATCAGGGTTTAGAACTTATAATTCTCTCATTGATATCGATGACCCTAAATGCATAGTGAAATTATTGTTCATTGATGATAATATAAGGATCAATAATGCTGTGATGAAATATTCAAAATCATTGTTAGATCATTATAATTTTATAATCAATTATGAAATTATAAAAATTATAACTTTATTAAAAATATGTGTGAATTAATCATATAATGAATTAAAATGTATAGATTTCAGATAAGGGATTGAAGATATGAGAAATAATCTCCATAAATGGTTTTTATTTATTTGAAATTGCTCAACACAACCCATTAGATTGGTCATGTAAATAACTTCTAAACTCCTTATATTAATTTTTTCCATTTTTTAAACATAAAATAAAAACAAATAGCCCCATGGATTCATGTTCATAAGGGTGCCTTTTGAAACCATGATGTATTCATTTCCATATCTATGTATAATATGAAGTTAATTCATCACCCACCAACACTCACCTTTATCATATTTGGCTTCATATCATTATCTCCATCACTCATTCTAGGTATTATAATATATTATTGATGTTATTTTCAACGAAATACTGATTAATAAGAATAATTACCAATAAAAGATGAATATATATATCATGAGGTACACATCCATTTCAGTATTTTCTTCCACTTAAATTAGTCTAGACTAACTTGGTCGAGGGTTCTTTAACTATGGGTGAAAAATATTTTGTACAATAGGGAATATAGTTAAAACTAAAAATGAACATTTTTTCAAGGATATTCTAATATAAATAATATATATATTCCCTTATTTCACAATGAAGAACTAAAAGGAAAAATCTTATCTATGTATCTTCATTGAGGTCAATGTCACTCTCACACATTATTCCTCAATATTTTAGATTTATTCTAATAAATATGTTTTCTCTATTTTGATCATATTCTATATAGAATGGTAAATAAACCCATTTTAACCATAAAAAATCAACCCAATCATTCCCCAAAATATCCCATGAAAATCCTAAAATAACATAATTCATATTATAGTATGGTGAAATTTTTTTTTCTATTTCCCAAAAAATACCCTTAAAGTGAAAGGTTTTATAATTTAGAGATCTAAATCTCCAATGAAATTTCTCCTTGGGTAATTTTATTATGCAGCACAACATCCTTTTGTGTAACCATTGTCATAAATGATTCGAAATTTAAGAATAAAATCAACACTTTTAAACTACTAAAGTCATTCAGCATATATTATTCCTCCTATAAAACTCTATAAAGGTTGAATCCCAGTTTATCTTCACAAGAAAAGAATATAACATGGATTTATGGAAATATAATAACTTTTTATACCATAAAATTTGATCCACTAAATTTTTTTAAACCTTAAACATCAAAAAATATCTATAATACAATGTGAATAAATCTATCTCCTTACATCATTCATAAATCATATAGTAGTTTCCATATCAAATCTCTATGTTGTGGGTCTTTTCATTAATAATTTAATCACTAAATTAAGGTACATATCCATATTTAAATGTTGGTATTCTATGATGTAAATAAAGTCTATGCGGGTTCAATAATTATTCACATGGTTATGTTTGATAACATTAGATATTGGATATGGTTTAAGAATATCCACTAGGATGGCGACATCATGCAAATTTTGATTATTTCCTTAGAAATTTAAGTTGTAGGGATATTGGATATGGTGTAGATGTGTGATGTGGTTAAGGTGTGTAGAATCTCTAGAGGCCCCTTGAGAATGACGTGAGATGAAACATCTTATCAGGCAAAGGGAGTGGGTATTTTATATGGTGAATAGTGCCTACTTGAGAAGCATGATATCAGATATACATGTTGAGGGGGGATTCAATATAACCCATGAAATATGGGAGACAATAGAGATAAAAAAACATGTGATTCCCTATGTTGGTACTCTTTTATGGTGTCTCCCCATGCTGACTAATCCTATCATTCTCACCCAAATTTCAGTACCAATTCATGATAGGATATAATACTTCTACACATATCCCTTCTCAGTGTTAAAGTTGGAAATCCTATAATTTCATTGTCATTGGAACCCCTGTGGTTCTAACTTGAGGCATGCAATTCTTTTATTCTTCTTCATCTCCATGCATAGATAATATAAATGTCTTCCATATTTAATATTTTTCTCCCCAAAATTCACCAAAACCATCAAAAACTCATTTAAACTAAAATGATATCACTTTATTATCAAACATGAAAAAATAGAAAATTAAAATCCTAGAATACAACTAAAAAATAAAACAACACATCCCACAAATCCATCACACAACATCACATAGTGACATTCTAGGAAAACCAAAAAGCTACAAATAAAGATTTCCCCACACGTATAATATTTAGAGTCAATGAGATCTTGATACTATATAGATAAATCCCGCTTGTTCTATAAAAACTACAGGTGGCTTTGTTCCATTTTACCCATCCACCCTCAACCACACTTATAGATCTATTTTTTCATAAAGACACATATATCAATAGAAATATCAATCAAGAACATACTTAGTGGTGTTTATTTTTTTATTGTTGGATATCTAATGTTCTATTTTATGGTGTTAGGGAGATTAACGGTGTTTCACTCCCACTGTTGAGAATGAAAACCTTATGTTTCCCCTACCCAATTCAATGGTTTTCAGTTTTTTCCAATGTAAATTAATTTTTTATCTGATGGATTTTGATTATCAGTGATGTTGATGAGAAGAATGGGTTGATTTTGCATTAGGGTGGTGAATTAGGGAGCATGGATCTTTGTGGATCATCACCCAATGTGTTGACATGTGTGTTTTTTTAATTATGTGGGATGTTTTTTTAATTTGAAATTGTTATTTGAATTTTGGTGTATTGGTTTAGATTTTGAATCAAGTATATTATTTTTAATTTGGGTGTTTTAAGTTTGGTATCTAATATTGTGAGGTTCCAATTTAGCCACAAAGTGGTTTATTCAGAAAATGAAAAAAAGGATTTGAAGGAGGAATAATAGATGATATATCTCTTGGATAATAGAGAAATATGAGAGGGTGTTTAAGGAAGCTCCCAAGCTTGGAGAACTAAAATGACCACATTCTTAATTGAAAAAAGTGAGTAGAAATTAATAATATGAAATTAAAAAAACAACCACAGTACCCACCAAGTATATGTAATAAGTCAATAGGTTGGTTGGTAGAACTGAATGTTCACTCCCACCTAAAATTTTCCCATTGCATACTATATATCCTTCTATAAGGTATGAGGTTGATTTTATCTATAATACAAAATTCCCAAAACTAGGAATAATATCCCAAAACTAACCCCTAGGATTTCACTAAATCTTATGAAAACTCAAAAACACTAAATTACACAAGATCATTCTGAACATTGATTCTTACTACCTCACACAAATACCCCATCCATCAGAACCTTTTCACTATAGAAAAACTCATCCTTAAGATGTCTCGGACTATGAAACAAATCGAAAAAAACAAAATCATAGTCATCCAACCCATAAAATTCCTAGAACATAGATATGGTGTTCAAACATTAAATATATTGTAGATCAAAATGACTAACTAACATATAAAGACTAATTAAAACAATAAATGCTTCAAACCATAGGAATCAACAATCATGTTAAACGGAAACTAATATTCTAATCATGGTCATGATATAATTTGTGCAAATCACCCCAAAACAACATTTATTAGTCATCTAACATACCATAACCTCACATCACATTCAATGCTTAAACATTAACCATAAATTGATAAATACTTCTAACACATAATATCCCTTTTTAATCCTAAAACATATTAAAAAACTATAATACTTATATTCATTACAAACCACAAACAATTTACAGGTCATCAGCCCACTTAGAAAAGATCTTATAACAATATTAAACTACTTCAATCCCCAACCACTCTATGTGTATCCTCAATATGGATTCATATTATATATTTTCCACTCCCCCCCCCATGTTTATAAATTTATACCCTACCAAGATGTATGAATCAAAATATTTACTATCTAAAGCATCATAGAACTACTCATAGTCTTATATTAGATACATGTGTCTAACTAGATCCATGTATGCCATAAATCTATGAAGTTTCCTAATATAACAATTCATATGATCTATCTAAACAAAATTCCAACACTCTATGGGTGTTTGATCATACTATGTTTGAATGTTTCATATATTCCCATGCTAGTAACACTCCAAAAACCCCACCTCAAGGTTGAAAAGATGACCCATACTCTAACAAATCTATTAAGTCTCAAAATATCCTTAGTTATGGATATTCATAACAACACTACATAACCCATGATTATGTTCACCATCATCATTTAAATTCTACTCCATCATCAATAGCTTATTCACCACCCCAAAATATATATTCAGCATAAAAATGATCATATATAAAATGATACAATTTCAATGAACATCACCAAATCAACACACCAAAGTGATCACATCTCTCTCTAAAATCAATGGAAATAAAAACCAATTCCTAAACCGAGTAGCATAATACATAACAAGCCTCTATCCATTTATTTAATTAATAAACACATAGTAACTCTGTACCCTCAACATCTCAATGAAAATATTCTTGAATAACCTCGTCTATAATTCCTTTCATGATATCCCCTTATTACTACATGCTTGTAATTTCATATATCACAAGTGTTTCTCTAATCCCCTAAGAAGGTACGTTGATATCTTCACTCTCTACCTCAGAATAATCTAGATCAGATGAAATATATTCTGGAAAACTAAAAATGATACCATTAATAAAAATGGTATATCCAATCCTTAAAATAAATACGGGTGTTGGGATAATAACTCCTTGGTAAAATACGCTAAAGAAAGGCCAATTACCTATTTCCCTTGATAAATACTCTAAATAATCCATATTAGGATCATTATTATTCTATCAAAAAATACTTTCCTTTTCTCAATTAGTTTCCTTTGATAACTTCACACATCCTCATGAGACTCAAAATCATATCCTCCACACCACCCCATATTTTTTGGCTTAACTCTTTAATTTTGTTCATCATTGTGGCATATCTATACAAAATTATTTTATTCTAGTTACACATTTGATAGAAAAAATATTAAAAAAAAGTAAATTTTTTACATTTATTATATACCACTAGAAAATAAAATTCCCTATCCAAACCACAATCTCATAACATTCTTCCTTGTGTCTTCACCTTCCCATTTTATGGTTTTATTCTATACAAACCACACACAGACATAGAATTCACATACCTAGTGATACAAAGAAAAAAATTCACAATTTAGTAGAGTATACTTACACAAATAAGCTATATATAGAGTCATTATAAATATTTTTGATGAAAATATAATCAATTATAACCTTTTAAAAAAATACACTAGTAATCACAATTAGACACACACATGTATTATGACTCCTGGATTTATTTTATGATTCTTGGTTACCACCTTGTGAATCTTGGGTATGAGAGTTTTAATACATTAATTATTATCATCAAACACCATAATTATTCTGCGAAAATAGATGAACATATATAATAAATAACCCACACATCAATCTCATTCACCTAAAAACTTTGACTCTAACCCATACCTTTTTTAACCGTGAACAAAATATGGAATCTATAACAAGTCCAAACAAATCCTTGTAAATCAATCAACCCTAGAACAAAATAAAATATTAAAACCATTTTTTGATTCCACTTAATAGTTTACCTATCCTAAATCACTTGAATCTAATATCTATAGACCACTGGAAAACATCCTCATAAGCCAGAGGCCACTGACTTATAATAAGGGTATTGTTGATGACAGTATGGAATGTATACACTATATATATTAACCCATATCATATTATAAATAAAAAAATAAAAAAACACAATTCATTATATAAACACATGAAATTAACATATTATAGAACATTAATAGAAACAAAACAAATCTACAATCTCTAGCGTGCTATATAAAAATGTCATTCATCACCCATATGATGATTGTATATAAACCTGAAAAATGATAAAAACACAATATGACACTAATGGTAAACTATATATTTCCTTAAAATCCATCCAAGGTCCACTCATACACCCACTATACCTATATCCAGCTACACATTTTTCACAGGTCCCTTTCCAACATCATGATACATGAAGTTTTCATGTGACTTAGAGGGCCAATTCATAGTGTGTGTATGATATTAGTATAAAAACACAAATAGAGTCCCTAAAAATGTCATCATGTTTATTATTGTATAGACTTGTTGATGTACGTAATCCATTAAAATAATCACAATGTACTTCACAATATGATCAATCGGCCATGGGTGAGAAGCCTACCTACTTTGGCCAATGCCAGAATGAGATGATGCACCAACAGTCATTACAAACCATAAATTTGACTGGTTTATCAACCCAAATCTCAAAATCAATAAATATTCCATCATTGAACTGCTAGACTCCTAGTGAAAGAAGAATCATAAAACTAATTTCAATTACAATTATTTATACTTTTAGGCTCAAAAACCCTAAAATAATTCCACAAAAAGTTTTATTTATCTCTCATCCAATGATCAAAATCACCCCACTATTAATGTCCCCACCTACAATGTATCTCTACCGTAATTTGATGATCTAAATTATCCACATAAAATTGTAAAATATGGATGATATCATTAATCATTTAGCAGACATAACCACCTTGTTGGCCAATTATTTTGAACACTACCATAACATAGTCAACCGATAGTGAGTATCATCACTTATAATTTATGGAAAAAGTCTAATAAACAACTATCATATGTTCATCAACCGTGTAAAAAACCTCCGATTATCATATTGGAATTCAATTTCACCCCTATCCACATAAATAACACCCATCAAATTCTCAAGGAACCACATTAATCAAAATATCACATGATTCATAACACAATAATAGGCCAGGACATACCAAGATGGATCAAAATTTCTTAACAAAATATAAACAATACATGAGATAATATGATTTAGGTCCCAATTTTGTCTACCTTTTCAAATCTCACTCGGTCAATAGAAACTGAATGTGGTTCCATTATTAGTTCCTCATCCACCCTCACCAACACCAACATAAAATTTTATCCATAAACAAACATATAATTAAAAAATATATAGGCACCACATACCTAGAATAAGTCATATTATACATAATAAATTCTATAACAAGATTCAACATGAAGGGAATAAATATAGAATCCAAAGATGAATAAAAATATATTATTTAGTTTAAAAACATCTTAACATTAAATAAAATATATAATCAAACCATATAGGATGTTGATCATTGACCGTGGATAATATTAGAGAATGATGACATGAGCAAAAAGATAATGAATGTATGAGATTTCCATGGATGAAGAGAGAAAGATAATAGATGTATTGGTATATCTCCTTGTCTAAGAGAACCAATGTGTGGTATTCTTCAATTAAAAAAGCTAAGAAAAATAAATAATTTATATTTTTAAATAAGTACCCATGTGCCCTATGGGTACCTAGGGATCCTCTATCGAGTACCCATCCCATGTTTCCCAATTCCCAAATATACCTCAAAAATGAACCCCACCACTACCGGTTTAACCAATTACCCAGTATCAGTAAGTACCCATGAATCTTAGAAAATTAATGACATTAGTTTTGACTTAAATATATAATAAATACATCCTAAGGATATATATGATAAGTGGCGTTGGGAGACTACGTACATAAATCATCAACATTAATATAAAACACGAAACAAGTTTTTTTAACTCCACAAGGTGCTCTTAGATCATTTGGTTCTTCAAAAATCTAATATGATAACATGTAGAATACAAAAATAAAGGTGGTGAGTCATAAAACCTTGTAGGGGATTAAAGAAATAAGAAAAAATATAATATTATTAGATGTAATAACATGATATCCTAAAATATTTGGTTCATTTATAATAATTTTGAGGAAAGAGATAAAGAAAAATTGATCATAAATTTATGGCACCATAGTAAGGTGGCATCAATATAAAAAATGACACAAGAATAAGTCCATGACAACCTACATTATAATATAACATTGTGAACAAAGTCCCATAGTGTATGGAAATGGCCTTAAATATTACATATTCTAGTGATTTTAAACTATTCTTCAAATTATTAAATTCTGGATAATCTTTTAGGTTTAAAATTTTATAAAAATATGAAAACATATTCATAGTTAAATCATACATTACATGTGAATATTTATAAAAAGAATCCATTTCCCACAAAATAATATTCATTAAAATAAAACATGATTTATATTTATGATAAATCATCACAATATTCTTCATCACTAATTCCTTGAAACTTCTCAACCTAAAACCCTATGAAAAAATATTTAAAAATTGGGATGAGCACAAAAAGTATAGTAAGGGGAAAAAATAATGAAAATAATTAGTAATGTGGAAACCCATAAAAATGTTTCTTAAAAACATACATTTCTACCTTGAAAAATGGAATACTATTTTCAATATGATCATTTTCATTCCTTATAAAAATCAAACCATTTCCATGAAAACTCATTACCATGAAAATAAAAGTTATGTAGGTAAAATGGGATATAAATTTTCATATCACTACATCAAATGTGATAACAAATATGGTCGACCTTCAAATCTATAGTACCCAATGCATTGGATGTTATAATATAATCACCCTTTATTGCTTTATGTAAGAACCACCCATAACTGGTTAATAAGAGAACCCCTATCCTTTTTTATCATGAAACCACCAGTAAATTGTAAATAGTGTCACCAAATTTCCTTATTTTATATTGGAACTACCCAACATCGGTTTTTAATGGAACCAATCCTCATAAAAAACAATTTCCAAGACCTATATCATAACCATAAAGCATGAATTATTTCATTATTAATACATTTTATAGAAAATCACATATTTTTTAAAAAATATTGTTCACATTTAAAGGAAAACACTTTCTTTGAAAATAAAAATGTAATAATATAAATTTAGATTCAAAAAATTACATTTCTTTGAAGTCAAGAAAATTACCTCATGCCATTAAATTTTAAAGAAATTCCTTTTTAAATTTTGAAAAAAACATTATAAGGTGAATTATCAAAACGAATTACCTTATGTAAAACCTTAAAAATATTTTTTTTGAATTTTTTTGAAAGAAATTTCTAAAATTACATTTATCAAACATTAATTT
Source organism: Viscum album (assembly GCA_963277665.1). Taxonomy (NCBI): domain Eukaryota; kingdom Viridiplantae; phylum Streptophyta; class Magnoliopsida; order Santalales; family Viscaceae; genus Viscum; species Viscum album. Next base: position 569,880,803 of record OY728158.1, on the reverse strand, counting down.
ACATATTAATAAATAAATAAAATAATTTTAATAATATTTTCATGAAATTGAAATCTTTAAAAAATAAATATTTCAAACCTTAAAAACAATGTTTTTTAGTTAAATATCTCTTTACAAAGAGTATGACTCATCACACACTCTATTTATACTCCTAAAAAGAAAAATAGGTGAATTATTTACATTCTTGAGAAACGTTTTCAATATTATTAATCATTTTATTTCACTTATTCCCATTTTATAAATATTACATAATTATTTAAGTTCACTTTGGATGTTTTGGGTATATTTGTTTTTAAAGTCCAAAATGACTTAAATATGTGGACTACAATCAAATTGGTCAATATAAAACATATATAGAATAATATAAATGACATAATTACCATTTTTATAGATCAATTTAAATTTAAAATCTATACATTGAATATGGTTATAAAAAATGATATATGTTTCACTCACAGAAACTGTAAGTTTTACATACGAATAAGAAACTTTCCATTTTTAATGACCACTATGAAAAGAAGTTATGTATTATTTTATATTTCTAAAATGATCATAATATAATAAATATCAAATTAATTTTTTTAAACTTGCATATATAACTCATTTGATATGGTGATGTAAAATGAATCACATCCCTTTGTGGAGCTTGTAGTCTACACGTACACATGAATGACATTATCATTTTCCAATGTACAGAAAAATAAGAATTTAAGTGATAAATTATCTTTACAGAATTTTAAATATTTCACGAATATAATATGTAATTATTAATTTCAACCTTAAAACATGTATTTAGAGATAATTATGTAAAATTAATGACATTGGTTTGTGAGGCTGTAGTCTTCCGTAAACAAGAATTCTTATTTCTTTTTCCATTTCATCGATGTAGAGATAGATATAGATCACTAAACTAACATAATATAGTATGATTATATTTAGGATACATAATTTATTTTTTATTATGTTAATACAGTTTTAGGAATGTTTAAAAATAAATAAAACAAAAAAACTCAATTAAACAAGATTCCTCTTTGGGAAACCACCCTTGATTAATACCTTAAGCCTTCCATGATTGGTGTTATGCCTAAATTAAGTCTTATATAATGAGAGTAGGGATTCTAGGATTATATATAAGAATATATTTAATGATATAAAATAGGTTTTATGTGTGAATAAATGATAAGAATATGTTCCCTTTTATAAAAGAGGGGAGGGGCACTCTTGGAATTTCACCAAATATTAAAACATAAATTCACTATTATATACACATAAACAAAAAATGTATATTAATGAATATGGGATGAAATTATAGACCCCATATTATCCCTTATATATATATATAATATTATTAATAATTATAAAAAATGTAACAAAATATTAATTCCATGGAATATCATAATTGTCAAATTTGAAACATATAATTACATTGACTTTAAAAACATAAAAAATTAAAAATTAGAGAACATTATTTTATTGTATCATTAAAATTTCATGGTCATAAATATAATTCTCTTACACCTTAAGTATATAAAATTATATTTATATTAATACATTTAATATCATTTATTTGACCTTTTCATTAATTTAATAATTATTGTATCATCATTCTGCAAGCATATAATGTAATTATGTTTTTCTAAAAAAATTAAAAATAAATTACAATATGAATAAAAAAATTTAAATTTCAAATGACTTTCTATGGTTGAATAAATATTATGGATAACAAAATATTAAAAATTTTATACTTATTAAAAACAATAGTGTGGCATCTTAACATGTAATTAAATAAAATACGATAAGGTACATAAATTAAACCAAGTGGCACCAAAATGTGAAAAATTGTATACATAGATTATTATGGTATAAAAATAATAATAAAATTATAGTTATTCAATTTTTTGGGTAATTCTTAGGTTTTTATCCTGGTAATTAAATAGTTTTAAATTTTATTTTAATGATTTTTTTTAAACATGGGAAAGCACTGCATAAGTGTTTGATAAGAATATAAGGAGCTTATTTCATAGAAAAAAAATTAATATCATAAAAAGTTAATTAATCTCAACATATTTATTTCTATTAATTCATTATGAATATTTAATAATATCCATGTGGATGAAACTTATTTAATTTGTTAATTTGACTTTTCTATCCTTGTGCAAGCATTGCACAATTATTTGGATAATAATATGGTTATATAACTAAAAAAATTAGATATTTTCAGTTTAAATAACCATTTATAGATGATATTTAATTAAAAGGTCATGAAAAGACTTTATACCCCTTAATTATATTCTATATGACACTAAATTTAAGTTTCCAATAACAATATATGCATTGCGTCAACACTGAAAATGATTTTAATTTTTATCATGACATATATTATACATTAAATTTCATGAATTATTATTTTTATGATATTTAAAATATAATAAATTATTCATTCCATATGTTTTATAATTGTTTATATCATAATTATATCTTGATGATATCACAAAATATGCTAAATTTTATTAAGAATAGTACTATTTTTATTATTCAGTAGAAACTTAACTTTTTTTTTGGAAATTATCAATATTTCACCATATAATAATTTTTATATTATGATTCAAAAAAATTATTTTAAAAAAAAATTTCTAATATTTCCATAAATTATTTATAATAATCACCCATGAAAATATATAAAAACATTTTTGAAGAAAATATATCTCTGAAAAATGAAATGACTTCACTAAAAATTATATTTATTATTTTATAATAAATTTAAAATTAATTTAAATTTATTAATAAATATATATTTATTTCATAAATCCATTATTCTTATTCATATTATCCAAATTAATGATTTGGTTATAATAGTCTCATTTAAATTATAATATTTATTTTTTTCATTAATTTTTGATATGGTGTGTCTTATCTGCTATCGAGCATAGTGTTTCCATTAAAAATCAAGACATTACATTATCCCCCCACCCCCGCCTTTTGTAAATTTTATCTTCAAAATTTTTAATTCAGGTTTTGTAACCATAATTTATCTTTTCCAAATAACATTATAGAAATACCACAACATAAAAAGGATTAATGAAACATATTCTTGAAAAGAGAAAAAAACATTTGAAGGTCACCTACAATAACACATAAGGTTCCCATATAGAAAAACATGGACATGGATATGAAAAATAACTCCCAAATATTGATAGAGAGTAATATAGAATATGGTCAAGAGAAATTTAACAATAACAAAATCATAAATATGTCATGGGTTAAAATGTTAATTGATAGCATGTTAAGAAAATTTAATAAATAATAAATTTGATTTACGATCCTTTTCCAATAGTTGGTGAATTTTTTACTTTAAATTGTATGAATATAAGGATATATGCTTACATGAAATGAATAATTTCATCCATTAATCAATTTCGACCAAAAAATCAAATTTTTCTTCAAACGAAGAGCTTTCATGTTGAATTTTTCATACCTGCAGAATTTGAATCAACTTTTACACACCAAAAAATAAGAAAAATTATTACTACATATTCTTGTAATTTTTATAAATTAACCAAAACCAAAATGGTTATTACAATATAGAATTATTCTACAAAATAATAGTATTTTATATGGTGAAAATTCTCTTTAATATACAAAATTCCACAGTAATAAAAAAATTGAAAATAGATCGTTCAAAAAATAAATATCCTTAAAATTCCTCAAAAATATTATAGTCTATGATTAAAAATCAAACATCAGAATAGTTTTACCAAAAACTCTCTTAATATTATCTTTAATGTTTATCTCCAAATCTCATCAATGAACAATAAATGCTCATACAACATTATGTATTCCAAAATGATATAATCTCCAATATATGATAACCATTTCCATAAATAACCTGAATCACCACAAATAAAAATAAAATCATATATGATTTTATCATATATTTCCAACATTATTCCTCAAATAAAAACCCAAACTATTCTAATTACTGAATGTTCCCCAAAAAGTATAGTTTTTTTCATTCAAAAGAACATTAATCATTTAATCACCAAACCTTTTTTCACCCCTATGGTTATCTATTAGATACAAAATACATTCCCAAAATTAACATAAACTTATCCCTCAAATAGTGTAAATAAAAATAAAATATTATGCTAACCAGAACATCACATAGGCCATTTTTAGGCATTTTACTCTTTTTAGAACCCCAAGTTTAAAAGTAAGTTGTATTTATTATGCATGTTACAAAATGATACAAATAAATAAATTTCTGAATGCAAAGATATAATTAGTAATATTTTTTTTAAATACCTTAATTTATCTTTGACATATAAAAACTAACCCTTTAAACCCACTACTATTCATAATAAATCATCTGGAATTCCTTCAAGAAATGTAATGATTCCAACTGGGTAGTTCACATATCATGGATCTATTATAAGTAAAAAGGTTATAGAAATAACAATATCAAAAAAAAAAGAATTATGGGAATATATAACACCATATCAAGGGAAATAGAGTGAGATTCTATGAATTTTACTTGTGTTTGAAAACACTTAAACATAGATATATATAATTCTTTTTGTTACCGTTATAAATTTTCATGTTGGAATTTTTAAATTTAAGATGAAAAATATCATATGATAATAGTTTCTATATATATATATATATATGTATATTTATATACAAAATAGTTCTTATATATATTTATTCAATTTTTAATTGATTTTAAATAATAAAATAATAAAATAAAATAAATTGTTTCAATTAGTATATCTTTTTTAATGAAATTAACTGTCCTTGAAATATAAAATTTATAAAATATAAAAAACGTTTAAACTATAAAACATGTATAAAAGTTATTATACCCAAAAAATTATTTGAAAATTTGAAATAAATTTCAAATAAAATGTTGGAAATAAATCAGTTTAATATGCGGGTCACGATTTCTAAAATGGTGCAACCTCATCTGTCCAATCCAATGGCCAATTAAATCCACATTTTCCAACATTTTAGATAAAACCTAATCCTAAAATTCACATAACATGGCTAAATTATCAGCCTTAGATCTCTTCTAAGATCTAACATTTTTCATGTACCGTTGATTTAATTTACAGACCATATTTCACACCCAATCCATATCTAATATAAATAGTCCATTCTGTTTAGAAACATCCCTTCATCTTCAATCCTGATCAAACCAAAGAAAACCTTCAGTGTTTCTTACACTTGTGTCTTTATCAACCTGGTGGACCACCATATTTAATTAAAAATGAAAATTAGGGTCATACCTTTAATAAGTACAGTAAAATACTATTTTCACAGTGCGAGATTCATATTAAGATCTAAATTACATAATAATGTAAATTAAACAAATTTATATGAACCATCACCATGTATGGGTTTCCTTCCTCCAAAAATAATTTCATCTATTAGTGTGTACAATAATAATAAAATAATCCATCATCCATGATTTTTCATCACCAGAGGATGTATCAAGATATTATTATTCATAATTCTAGAAACACACTACAGAGAATAATTTTATTAGATATAGAAACATGCATTCAGTTGCATGTCATCAATTATACACAAGAGTTTTAATGGAGGCCACTTAAACCCTTGCCAATTGATAAGATACAAAGACATTTTTTTCTATAAATAAGACCTATAAACACATTTTGAAATACACATACTCACTGCTACTTCATATAAGACTAAAAAATTCTTCCTCCTCTTCCAAATAAATCAAGCTGTGGGAAATTATTTTTTTCTTATTGGAAATTTTAGCTCAAATTTTAATCAAATGACATTTGTGTTAATTATTTAACAACCTCTTAAAATCATTAATTTAGCTTCATGTTCAATATTTATTTGTTATGGACCTTAGTCTACTTATACTCAGTTATAATCCATATAGTTTGATGAAGGATTTATTAATTTAAAGGGTTATTAATATATATATATATATGATTTATTATTTTCAAAATTAGTTCAAGGTTTATCTTTAGAATATATATATATATATATATTGATTTTTAATAAATATGAAAATGCATTTTTGTTTTAATTTTATATGAAATGGTTTATCAATTTTAAAGGATTTGTTTTAGTTTAAATAAAAAATTTATGGGTTTAAGATACTATGATCATATGGTATTGTTATAGCCTTGATCTTATGTAATAAAATCATATGTTATTCTTAATTATTTGATCTTACGTATGTAGAATACCATTATTTTATGTATTTTTTCTTAATTCCTTGTTATCATTTTATGTGCACTAGTTTTATCTACATGTGTATATGTTAATTTCATTATAATTTATGGTCGTATCCTATAACATATGGTATACCATGTATGGGTTACTATTATTTTGTATGAATAAACATTTTTTTGTGAATCTGTTAGTAAATATTATGAATGACGATTTTCTTTTATACTAGGGAAAGACATGATGACATTGGATTTGATTATCTCAAATATAGGAAATGTGTATTTTTTTATAAGTATATATATATATATATATGAATATTTAAATATATATATATATTAATATATATTAATATTTAAATATAAATATATATATATTCATGTTTTTGAAGTAATAAAATCCAAGTGAAAAATATGTATATACATACAAAAAGCATAAAAATGTTTTCCATAAAATCTGGAACTTGAGATTTGTAAATAATATAGTTTATTAGGGAGTCAACCCAATCAATAAACAAGTGGGTATGCCCAATATATCCTTCAATGTTTCAAGTAGCCATGATGTTTTTGTTTTCAAAATCTTGGTTAATATTTTTGAAAATTATTTGGATTATTTTAAAAGTATTTTTAAATTGTATGATGTTCAATATACTTGTGTTTTAAATAATACTATAAAAACTTGTTCTAGAAGAATGTTTTCCCAAAAGGTATTTCAACGGCTTTAAAACCACTTACTAAGAAATTAAATTCTCATCCCATTATTTTAAATGATTTTCATAGGTATTATAGAATTTCAAATTTTGTTTTCTTCTCTTTTATAGTTAGAGCAGTAGAAGTATAGTGGACATATTGCATCACTCTGATAAGTTGTGAAATATAGACTAATTACTCGAAAACCTAGACCAGTAAAATGTACCCAAGTGTGTTCTTTTGTGTAATTAAGTTTATATATATATATATATATTACATAGAAATTGTAAGAACTGAGTCTAGAAGCATGGGCTAAAGGCTTTATAATTGGTATCAATGGAATGGTCTATATAATTTTCAAAAATTAGAACCCTTCACTAGATTGAGTATCCTTTTCTTGTCAAAATTTATCTTTTTAATTTTTATATGGAAATAAGGATAACTCAAACAAGTCCCTTATGCCTTTCGGATTAATTAATTTCTATGATCATTTCAAAATCATGCGATGAAGAATCTCAGCCCTACAAAACCTTCTGAATTACCTATAAACGACTTTACAATATAACCAGTACACCTGATATACTTTGTCTTCATCACAGTTAATTTTTTGTATTCTAATACATCAGGAAAACTCAATGTTTCTTCTTTATATTCCAAGGGGCATATCTCGAAGGCCTTTTTAGGTTCTTTACCCCATTTAACTAACTTGAATCAATCAAACCTTTTATAGAGTAACAGATGAATAAAATTTTTGTACATCTTATATGTGTCAAATCATAAGTTTTTCTTTCCTATGAAGAATATACGATGACTTTGAAACATTCCACACTAATCTATAAGAATTTCCAATTGAAATCCAATTAAAAATGTCCTTTTAGAGTGATATATTAATTATCCTTCTTTAAGGACTGTTTTCCTATGATTACATCCATATAACACCACTTGAAATTATTTCATAGGGGAAAAATAAGTGGAGTATTTTGAAGCCACCTTGATCATTAATTTCATAGAGAGATATGCTGGTAACCATGGAATACAAATTTAATGACCTTGGGGTTGGGGATATCATGTGAGACATAGGGAATATGAAAACTAGATGTGATAATTGTAAAATAATTGCTAGGGCACAATTCAATTAAGGGGGGGAGGGGGAATGTAGCACCCCAGGAGTAAAAGTAAGTTTTATGTATTATGCATGTTAAAAAATGAAATAAATAAATAAATTTATGAATGAAAATATATAATTAGTAATCATTTCATATATAAAAATACCTTAATATATCTTTGACACACAAAAACTAAACCTTTAAATAAACTGCTATTGATAATAAAAGAAATTGTATTACTCTAACATACATAATGATGTTGACTTGGTAGTTCACATCTCTTGGATCTATTATAAGAACAAAGTTTATAGCAAGAATGATAGAAAAAAAACTAAGAATAAGAGGAACATATAACACCATCTGTAGGGCAATAGAGTGAGCCTCAAATAATTTTACTGGTGTTTGAATACCCCTAAGCGTATATATATATATATATATTACTCTTTATATAACCATTATAAATTTTCCCATTAAATTTTTTAAATTGAAGTTAAAAGATTTCATATGTTAGAAGTTTATATATATATATATATTTATATAAAAAATAGTGATTGTATATTATTATTCAATTTTTAATTTATTTTCAATAAAAATAATAATAAAATAAAATAAAAAATTTCAATTAGTATTTCTTGTTTAATGAAATTAATATTCCTTAAAATATATAATGTATAAAATATATAAAACTTATATAATATATAACATGTATAAAAGATAAAATATCAAATGAAGTTATATAAAAATTTAAAATAAAATTTAAATAAAATGTTGAAAATCAATGAGCTTAATATTCTGGTTACAATTTCCATAATGGTCTAACCTCATCTGTCTGATCCAGTGGACAACAAAATGCACACCATCTAACATTTTTGGTGAACCCTAATATTTCACCTCACCAAACATGGATAATTATGAAGAATTTTATCTCATATAGGATCCACCATATGCCCTTGACCGTTGATCTAATTTACAGACCATATTTCACACCCTAGCCAGATCCAATATAAACTTCCCACTCTATTTCAAAAAATCCCTTCATCTTCAACCTTTCTTGAACTAGAGAAAACCTTCAGGGTTTCTTATGCTTCTAGCTTCATAAACCTAGTGGACCACCATATTAAATGCAAAAAAAAAGTAGTATCATACCTTCAATCAGTATAATAAAATACTATTAGAACCCTATGTGAATCAATAAATCTAACATACATAATAATAAAAATTAAAGAAATATATATGAAAAATCACCACGTATGATTTTTATTCCACAAAAAATCATGAGCATTTATTAGTGTATAAAATAAAAATAAAAAAACCCATCATCCTTGATTTTATATCACCATAGGATATAGAAAGATGCACCTGTTCCTAATTCCATAAAATCTCCATATAGAATAGTTTTGTTGTAGATAAAAATGTACATTCAGTTGTATGTCATCAATTATGCACATGAGTTTTAATGGAGGCCATGAAAACCCTTTCTAATTAATATGATATAGAGATAATTTTGTCTGTAAATAGGATCTAGAACTACCTTTTGAAAAAAAATTCTCACAATTACCTCATCAAACACCCAAAAATTCTTTCTACTTTTCCAAATAAATCAAGGAGGCAAAAATTATTTTGTGCTTATTTCATATTTTATCTTACATTTTAATAAAATGATAATTTTTTTATTTATTTAAAAACCTCCTAAAATCATTAATTTATTTTCATGTTCAAACATAATTTCTAATGGAACTTTTTCTACTTATATTCAAGTTATAATACTTATTGATTGATGAAGGATTTATTATTTTAAATGGTTAATATATCAATTTTTAAAAAATATGAAAAGGCTTTTTCATTTTAATTTTATTTACAAAGTTTTAACTATTTTAAAGGATTTGTTTTAGTTTAAATGAAAAATTTATTGGACTTAGATCCTATGAGAATATGTTTCTATAAAATCCTCGATCTTACATACTAAAATTATATTTTATTGTTAAATATTTGATCTTATGTATGTAAAACAAAATTATTTTATGTAGTTTTGCTTGATCCATTATTATCATTTTTTGTGCATCAGTTTTATCTACATGCATATATGTCATTTTCATTATACGTTATGGCCATATCCTATAACATGTGACATATCATGCATGTTTTACTATTGTGTTGTATGAATAAATATTTCTTTTGAATCCGTTAGTATGTATTATGAATGGAAATTTTATTTCATATTAAGAAAAGACATGGTGATGTTAGATTTGATTATTTTAAATCATGAAAATGTGTATTTTTTTTCTAAAAGTGTATATACTTATATATATATATGTGAATTTTTTTCATGTTTTTGAATTATGAAAATATCAGTGAAAAATATGTATATACATAAAGAAAGACAATTTTTTTATAAAATCTGGTACTTGAACTTTGTAAATATGCTATGGTATTGGGGAGTGAAGCCAATCCCTCAATAAGTGGGTAGGCCCAAGATATCCTTTAATGTTTCATGATTCTTAAATGTTCTCATTTTTAAAATATTCTTTAATATTTTCAGAAATTTACATGATTGTTTTAAAATCATTTTCAAAGTGTAATATTATCAAAGTACTAGTGGTTTCAATAATATTATAAAATTTTGTTTTAGAAGAATGTTCTCTCAAAAATGTATTTAAATGGTTTTAAAACCCCTTAGTGAGAAATTGAACTCTCATCGCATTATTTTAAATTATTTTCCTAGGTATCATAGAAGTTTAAATTATATTTTATTCACTTTTGGAGTTACCGCAATAAAAGCATATTGGACATATTGATTCACACTGATAAGTTAAGAAATGTAGACTAATTTCTCTTAAAACTAGACTGATAAAAGTTCCTCATGTGTAATATATTGTGTAATTATGTTTATATATATATATATAATTACACATCAATTGTAAGCACTGAGTCTAGAAGCACAAACTTAGGGAATTATACCCTTGTCTCACTTCACTTGTGGGTTCAAAAATCGGCAGACATGCTTGACACGATGGGTTATCGCCAAACATATGGGTTGCATTTATTTTTTTAAAAATATAATTATTAAACTATTTCTATAAATTTTATAAAAAAACAAAAAAATAAGATTAATATATTTAATGTTAGATAATTTTTTTATCCATTGAGGTTATCTCATACCATTCATTTTTCGTACTGAAAAATTAATAACCCATAATTACTAAAAAAATGCCTCTTAAAAATATTATTATTCCCATTAATAAATTATAACTTAAATAATTAAAATAGTTTTATAAGAAACTGAAATTGGGTTCAAATATAAAATTATATACCCATAATGATATCCATATCTATTGAGAATAACTCAACTAAAAACAATCTGCAAAGTTAACTAAACACTACTATGATATCAACGGTAAAGACTGACCGTAATCATTAAATATTCTTGTGATTTTATACTATAATTCACATTATTACATTCTCATGGATCATTTTGGTTTATATGTTTAGGTAATGGGAAAATATATTACATAGTTAACTAGTGTATTACATGTGGAAACATCTACACAATATCCATTTTTTCCCTTAAAATAGATGTATTTTAAACAATAGGATTTATTTTTATGATAAGTCATCAATATTTTATTCCTGACGTCCTTATTATCCCTTATCTCCCTTAAACCCTATCAAAAACATTTTAAAATCTCGTATGAGTGATAAAATATAAAAAAGGATCAAAAAAGAAATAAAATTGCTAGTCTAGTGAAATCTTATGAAATTTCTTAGAAAAAAACCTTTTCACTCCGAAAAAAGAATCACCATTCAAAAAATATATTTCTCTTACATTTTTAAAATCAAGTGATTTCTACGGAAACTGATTTGAGATACCATAAATGTTATGTAGGTAACCTGTGATGTCATTTTTTATATCACTCTTTTAAATGGAGTAAAAAATAATTTCAACCTCTAACTATGTTGTACCCAATCCATTACAGGTTATATCATAACTAGACATCCTTGGTTTATCAAGGGACCAAACATCATTGGTTAATAATGTTACCACACATCCTTGGTTAATTAATTAACCATATGTAATTGGTTAATAATGAAACCACCCATCCTTTATTTATCATAGAACCACTAATCATTGGGTTTTAATAGAGCCACCCATCATTAGAAATAATTTCAAAGAACCATATCATAATAAGAAAACATTAAAACACACACCAATTATTTCCTTTAGTTATCAGTGTGTGTGTGCATAATATTCTTTACCACATGCATAATATCTTCTATACTAAGTTGGAATATACTCGATATCCTCTCAAAAAAATCTTATTTGTCTCTCCCATGGGTAAGATTAGTAGTCTTCCTTGTGTGTCCTATTTATTTTTATGGTGATTCATAATTATGGAAGAGGTTTTGTGTCACCTGGAAAGTTGTAAAATATTGTAAAAACCTAATCTAAGTTGGGGATCATCTAGTTTATTTAATATAATCTTCTTGGTGGTGGGTGATGACCAAGTGGAGAAGAATATGTATCGACTTGAGACTGGTCCTATTGTATTATTCTTTACACTATTCATTTTAAATTTGATTTACCTTATTTCTACTTAAAACATAAAAACTATTTTAATTGTAAACAATATATATATATACTTTGAAATTTTCCCTTAATTCTAGTCCATACTGTATTTTTTCTAGTAAATTGATTTTAAAGGATTAAATAATGTTATATATATTATTCATCTAATACCTAATAAATACTTATATAAATACTTATAAAGATGAATATATATATATATTATACTACTTATTTTTAAATCTTTAACTTTTTTAAACATTTGGGGGATTTTAAAATAATCCAATTTTAATTGAAATTTTTATTGGGTATTCAATTCCCACACCTATTAAGATACTCACTCCAATAAACATTTGGTATCAAAAGTTGTTTTCATTATTTGGTATTCATGTTTTTAAATTAGTTTAACTATGATTTTAGTTATAAATTAATGATAATAAATTTCTGTTAGTTCTAAAATAATTTCATTAATATGGATAATCATCAAATAAGGTGTTTTTACTAATAGAACTCCTTCATTAAAGGGATAAAATTAATCCTAATGTAAAATAAAGATGAAAATGGACAAATAGATCATGGGTTTTGATACTTGGTTAGCTATAGAATATGAATATGTAATACCTAACACTTATAGAAGCACTTGGGATGATGCAAAAAATTAGCATACAATAGTAATTGTAAAGCTATGAATTCCCTGTATTATTTCCTTAGTGATGAAGATATTAATAGGATTTATTCATGTAGAACTACTTTTGAGATATGGGATACATTGTCTGTTTCCTGTGATAGAACATCAATTGTAAATTAAATGAGGTTTAATACCTATAATATTAAATATGTCAATTTTATGGTGAAACATGAAAATCCCATTATGATATGAACCTCATTTTAATGAGATTTTCAATATCATGAGCTCAATGGGAAAGCCTATATATAATAAGGACTAGGAAATGATATTACTGAGATACCAAAATGAATGATAGAGAGGCACTTTAGTTTCAATAATAGAATCATTGAATATAGTAAAATTCATGTGAAAGAGTTTATTAGAAAGCTTATGATGTATTAATAAGAGATAAAAGTAAATTGTGAAAAATATGAGGAACCCAAAAAAAGTTTTGTAGCTTTCAATAACACCACCTCTAAATAAAAAAATGGAAAAAGAAAAAGGAAAAGTCTAATACATATATTTGAGTGCTATAAAATCTTCCTTTGATGAGGATGGGGAAATGAATCACCTAACTAGAATAATTAAGAAGTTCTATTAGAAGAAAAAGGTTTTTTAGAAAACCAAACTATAAACGCAAGTATTGTAATAAATTAAATTGGAAAAAAATTATGATGACCCAAATGACATTGTATTATATGTATACAAAAGAAAATTTCACATAAAATATGACTCTCCAAAGCTAAAATACAAAAAATAAATATGAAGATATGGATTGAAGATACATGAGTGCCATGAAATACACCTGGTTTGTATGTGAGGATAACTCTAGTGACTCAAATTCATCACCAAATGAAAATATGGAATGATAAAATATGTTATTTATGACTAAAATTAATGAGGCATCTACATAACCTACTATTTCTAATATTCTTCCTATGAATTTGTCTGATGAATATGATAATCCTATTAATGAAAAACATAATGATGACAATACATCAAATGTTGAATTTTTAAAAAATATTATATAATGTAAACTAACATTAAGGAGTTATAGAATAAATACAATGATATTAAAAGCTATAATTCTCTAATGGTAAACTGTAATTATGAGCTGTTAGCAGAAAAATATAAGAATAATCAAATACTAAATGAAAAAAATGAACTTAAACATTCAAATTATAAATTGAAGAAAGTCCATTAAAAATTTAAAAATGTTAGAGAAAAACATACAAAAATATTGGGAAATAAAGTTTTTCCAAAATATTTCCCTGGGATAGGATATGAATTTGGATAGAGGTGAATAACTTAGAATAATTTTTTTCAAAAATATTGACCTAAAATATTTACTACCAAACATTTTTCAAATTGAACTAATAATAATTTTTTCTAATACTCTGCAATCTATTTATAGTAAACCCATTTGGAATTTTTTTTTCTCAAAGCCTTTATTACTAACACTTCTAGACCTATAAATAATTTTGAGCCAAAATTATTTCTTATTTAAAACATGTTTTATATAGAAAATTATTGATGAACTCCTATTTATGTTTTTGGTACTTTGGAAGTGGTTATTAAAGACATATTTTAGGAGATTAAATTTTCTTCAAGATCCTTTTCAAGTTTTATAGTGGAAATGTCACCTTTGGGGATAATCAAAAATGAAAAATCATCAGCATAGGCCAGATTGGAAACAACCATTAAGTTTTAATTTATAATTTATAATTTTTTGATTTTTTAAAATTTGATATGCTTATAATTTCTATGTTGTGTGATGATTTCTTTTATGTTATGTTTTATAATGGTTATTGTAATGGTTTTGTTATAAAAATGATTTAATTTTTATTGATTTTTGAAATGATAATGTTTATGATATATATTTAAATTATTTATTTTCTCATAATGTTTCTTGCTTAAGGGACCTTAACGAAGAGACCAGGATTTGTCATAGGAGACTAGGACATTTCATTAATCACACACTTAGGAAACTAACTTCGAAAAGGTTAGTTTGGGATCTACCTAAACTTGAGTTCTCAAATGATAATTTTTGAAACCCCTATCAAAAAGTGAATTTGAAAAAAGTTCTTTAAACTAAATAAATAAGTGTTAATTTCTCCACCTCTCGAGATGGTTCACATAGATTCACTTGAACCATCTAGGATTTAACGTCTTAATGGGAAGCACTATGTGTATGTTTTTTAGATTATTTCTCTAGGTATACTTGGGTATATTTTCTATCTCCTAGAAGTAAATACTACTCTTACTTTACCAAATATGATAAGTCTATAGAAAATCTTAGTGGACATTGGATTATGACCATAAGAAGTGACCATGGTCTTGAGTTTGAGAATCATGGTTCGGAATAATTTTTTTCACAAAATGGATATACTCAAAACTTCATTTCTCTTTACACAACTTAGAAGAATAGATTTATTGAATGAAGAAATGTAACCTTACAATAGATAACTCAGACAATGTTAAAATGAGTATGCATTACCTATATATTTTTGGGCTGAAGCTATTAATACATCCTTCTATATTATCAAAGTAATTTTGATCAAACTCATCATTAAGAATACCCCTTATGAGATGTGGAATAATAGGAAACCTTATGTTAATTACTTTTGTGTTTTTGGTTTCAAAGTCTTTATTCGTAACACTAACTATAATTTAGACCAAATTTTCTTCCAAAAGAGATGAAAGAATTTTATCTGGTTATTCAGACTCTAGCAAAGCCTATATAGTGTTCAATTGGAAGACCAAAACTGTGGAAGAATCAGTTCATGAAAAATTTGATGAAACTAACCAACATGATCCAAATAACTCTTTAGAAAATATTTAGGATGATTTATCTTCTATGAAAATAAATTATATACCTTTGGATTTTTCTCTAAAACTAGTAGCAAAATTATCTAGTTCTAAATATTTTCCATGACATCCAAAATACGAACTTGAAAATCCAGAAGTGAACATACCCTATTTCCCTTGAGATGTTAATAAAATTATGTACCATAATTTAGATTATTTTTAAGTGATATAAATAGAAGAACTCAAACAATATCATCTATTAGAAATCATGTTAAAAAATCAGGATTTCTTGTCTCAATTTCAACCTATGAACATCAATGAAGCTATGAATAATAAATTTTGGGTAATAACAATAAAAGTAGAGTTAAATCTGTTTGGAGGGAAAAACGTGTGGGAATATCTAGATATACCAAAAGAAACCTCGACTATTGGCACTAAATGGGTGTTTAGGAGTAAAGTTGAGGAGTCAAGAACTATAGTTAAAAACAATGATAGACTTATTTCACAAGGTTATAGTCAAGAATTTTGGATTGACTATGAGGAAACCTTTTCACTTATAGATATACATAAGTCATTAAGGATCCTTCATACTTATTAAGAACATGTATATTTTAAAAATTATCAAATAGATATCAAGTGTTCCTTCCTAAATGGTTTTATAGTTGAGGATGTTTTTGTGGAACTACAGCCTCATTTTCCAAATCCTTATTTTCCAAATTTAATTTTTAAAATAACTAATTATTTATATGTTTTAAAACAAACACCTAGAACTTGGTATGATATGCTCAATAATATTATAATTTTAAAGAGTTTTTTCTAAAGCAACAGATGGTCTTATCCTTTTTATAAAACAAATTTCAAAAGATTAATTAGTAGTACAGATATATGTTGAGATATTATTTTCTGATCATCATAAAATTCTATTTGTTCTATTTTTTATACAATGATGCAAGATGAATTTGAGAGAAGTTTAATGGGTGAAATCAAATTATTTCTTGGATTTTAGATTTTTCAATAAAAAGAAAAAAATATTTTAAATCAAGTAAATATATAAAGGGTATTTTAAAATGATTTAATATTTATAGAACTAAAAGTAATGAAACTTCTATGAGTACCACCCACAAATTGGATCTTGACGAGGTTAGGAAACCAGTTGATCAAACCAATTATATAGGTATGAATGGAATTCTTCTCCATATGACTTCTAGTTGACCATATATTATGTTTAGTGTGTGTATGTGTTCTCATTTTCAAGAAACCCAAAAATAGTCACATCTTGTTTCCTTTAAAAGTAGCTTAAAATACCTAAAAAATAGAAAACATTTAAGATTGTGTTATCTTATAGAACCCAAATTTGATTTAGTATGATATTCTGATGTTGATTTTTGTGTATATATGTTAGATTGAGAAATAACCTCAGTAATATGTCAATTTTTAGGGAAGTCTCTAGTTTCATGGTGTAGTAAAAATAAGAAATATATTGCATTGTCTAATGCTAAAGTTCAATACATAGTTTCATGTAGTTGTTATGAAAAAATATTTTGGATGAACTACAATCTATAATACTGTGGATATCATTTATGGAATGTCCTCATAAACTGTGACAATACAGGAACAATAAAAATATCTAATAATTATGTTTCTCAATCTAGGAAAAAAGAAATTGATATTGAACATCACTTTTTGAGAGATAATTTTCAAAATAGATATATCAACATTTAATTAATTGAAAAAAAACATCAATTGGATGATATATTTACTAATACATGGAATTTTTAGGGAATGAATTATATCAAACATGAATTAGGAATCCTAAATTATGGTTTGTTTTAATCTTCAAAGACATACCATTTTTTGTGACACACCATTGTGATGAAATACCATTGTGTATTACATACCATTGGCTTGTCATGATAGTGGCCTATCATGCTATTTTTATTTCATACCACTAGTTCATCACAACGTTGATTTTCATGCAGTTTAATTTCACACCTTTACATTTTTTTTCTATTTCTCAATATTTCGAACCATCAGTTTATTATATTTACTAAAACCTGATGTGTGATTTTTTTCTTAATCATAAATTAAATTTTATATATAATTTCTATTTTAGAATACAAAATATCCTGAATGATATTAATGGGGTATAATCTATATTGCAAATATAATTTTATACCCACATGATACTCAAGTATTTATTTGTCAAACCAAGTACAACCCTATCATCTATAAAAATTCATACAATCTCCTTACCCTCAACTGAGATTTTTTAGCATTTCGGAATGGAAATAATAAAGCATGATATTGTTCATTCTCCTTTTAGGTGCAGCCGAGTACACCTACTCTTGTTTCTTCAATAAACCCTGATCTTTCTACTATAGTTATTTTACTATAAAAGGAAGTAGACATGAATTTGTTGTAGTCGAGTAAATATTTTTCTTAACATTCTACAAAACCAAGAGTGGTTTGAGTGGTTTTCATCAAATAATAGGCCTCTATACCCAAATATGTAATATAAATTTTATCATCATGTTCAGGTTTAATTAAATGAAGATAGAGAAGATTGGATAAAAATATGTGTAAATGGGAAAGTATTTGGTTTTTCATTAGAAAACTAGACTATGTTTTTAAATGTACATAATGATGGAGTCTTTAGTGATTTACATGAAAGTATTTTATAATCTAGTGATATGTTTATATATGAGGATTCCCTTTTTATTGTAATAGTAGATAGAAAAACCATGATGTATGTTTCCCCAAATTTAAAAGGAGAATATAGGTTTCTATTCATGTTTGTGCAACATATTCTTTGCCTAACAAATGGTGATTTCACTACACTAAGGCACCAAGATGTGTATCTTCTTTATTCAATGACGGAAGGTCCCACGATTAATCTCTGTAGATATAGAATGGTACATATTTTTGATATGATTAAACCATCATCCAGATCACATTATTTTATATACCAGAATATGATTTCTGCCATGTTAGAGACCTAAGACCTAGTTCTTGATGATGAAGAGTATATTATAGACTATGGTAGTTTCTACATAACTAGAGCCATGTTTTCAAGAAATTAAATCTATTGGGACACATGGAAGAAAGAATGGATTTTATATTCTAAGAAGTTTTATGTTGAACATAATCTGGTTGATCATCCAACCAGGCCTAAGGATAATGTTGGTCCTTGTTTGGAACCTAATGATGTTGTGTAACACTAAGATGATGAAAAATATGTTGATGAAGAAGTGGAAAAAGAAATTTTTTTAATTTTGGGAGTGACCGTGACCTTTCGCCAAAACCATCTCCCATTAACATTGGAGATCCTAGTATTCCTTGGAGGTTTCCAAAAAGGGAAAATATTGTTAAGATTTATGATGAGGAGATTGAGGTATCTAGAGAGGATCAATATAAATTTTCCAAATCCACTAATGATAATGATGATGATTTGGAACATTAAAAGGAAGAAGAAGATGACAATGGAAATAGTAATGAAAAAATATGTTTCAGATGATGGATGTGATTCTGAAACTGATGACGATAGTGTCTAAATCAAGAAGAAGGAAGTGGAAATTCTTCTGGAGCTTAAGGATTCATTTTTTATTGGGAGAACTCTCAATCAATGGGGTTTTTTCAAGATACTCCATTTGTTGATGATGTTGAGTCTAGATCAATTTATATTCTTCATAAAGTTTAATATTTTTTTAGGAAGTAAGTGATAAGTATTATAGATGATATAGAGGAGCATGTTGTCGAAGAAGAGAAAAAGGATCTTATTAAAGAAGAATTTTGAATTGAATAGTAAGATATTTTAAATATTCATAAGTATCCTATGGATGAAAATTTGTAAGGTGAGTCCACTATTTTTGATTCCCAAAAGGATGTGGATATGAAATATACACCAACTTTGGGTATATAATTTGATGCCAAGAATGCTAGTACTAAACACATTGTGGCTGCTCAAAATTCAATTGTTCAAATATATCTAAAAGTTTTGGTTGTTTCTTATAGTGTGGTACCTCATTCCATAATATATTTTTCTTCGAGTTGGATGGATATTATGGAAGAGGAGTGGGTAAACTTCATTAATGTTTTAAGAATCCCTCCGAAAATTAATAAACATGTAGTTAGTGTTGACATTGATACTAAGAGATCCTTGATAGACCGTGTTGATCTGGAAGGTATGCTTGAAATGTTTAGTTCTGTTATTCATCATGTACCAGAACCTACACCATATCCACTTGTTGTTATAATGGATGTGGTCACTAAAGATGAAATGAATGTTTTTGGTGAAAAACCAATGTATGAGTTTCAAAAGTGTGTAAGGAATCAATCCCCTCTTTTTACAATGTTCATTAAAAATGATTCTACATATTTATTTGAGTTGGTTATCAAAAATTTCAAACAAAAAATAGTGCATCATGTTACTGATATTGAGGTTGAGAATAAGTGAATAAGCAGTGAACTAGAATCTCTCAAGTCATTGGTTAAATAAGTGATATCTGAGTTAAAAAGTCTCTTTATGGAATCCTTAACTGTCTTAAAGATATATCTTCTAATATTTCTTTTGTTTTTTCTCCTCCTCTAGTTATTTATGCTGATTTCATCAGATCAATTGTTATATAATAAGTTACATCTACCTGTAGTGGTCCCCTTATTAGAGAACTTGTCCTTTCTTTAGAAATTATAAAGATGTTTGAGAAACAAACTGAGCATGGTAATATGATGACTATGATGTATTCCAGAGATATAAATGCTGATAGATAAACTATAACCAATTCTATCAATTTTCTATCTCTCTCTCTTATCTATAATAAGAATTAAATGGATGCCTATTTTAAGTTATTTTATGAGAATTTGAGAATACCTCATGTGACTCAAGCATCTAAAAAGAAATCTAGAAATCTCAAGTACAAGAAGTTGAACATAATTCAGCCATTCTTATTAATCCTATGTTCAATTTTAGACCTGGAGTTACCAGTGGTTCCCATGCACCTCATCCTACCAGTTTTTAGAATTTTACTATGGATCTTATGAAATATTCATGCCAGATCAATAAATTTTTATTTTGGACTATCACCATATTTTGGCTCTCACTGGTTGTTCTCCAAGTTCTCCCTATACTTTACCTATGGATGGTCATGCTGCCATGGATATTGAGTGATAGAAAGCCATGGATAAAGGAAAATAACTTATGTACCCCTCTTCCCAACCATAATTTTTGTATTCTATCAGATAAGACTATTATGTATTTGATAGGATTTGTATTTTAATAACTTTGTGCTCATAATTTTGAATGTGTTTATTACCACTTATTCTTTTTGTTTAACCTTTATCTATCATTCCAATATTTTAATATCTTTCTTTTTATAGAATTTAATGTCTTTATTTTAATACTAATTACCTTATTTATAATCCAAAAAGGGGGATATTTTTTTTGGAATATGTGTTTATGATAATTCTTATAATGTACCAATTTTTTGAACACTATGAAAAATATTAGGGAATTATGTTTCTATGTTTTTTGAATATAATATATTTGATACTATCAATCTTAAATATTTATCTCTTTGAAACATGTTCATACATTTTATAATTACTTTTAATAATTTATATTTTCTTTCTACACATACTTTGAATGATAAGTCCTGATTTATATTTGGAGATTACCTTTTATATCTTAATTAAACTATTGTAATATCATTGATGACCAGTTTTTATATTTATAATATTCTTTTGATGCCATAATTTGTGATCATAAAAAAGGGGATATCATTGAACTCCTCGTTTTAATGATCACAAAAAAATGTTTTTATTAATACTAATGAATTTCATGTTTTCAAGTAAGTAATATGTATTATAAGAACATATGAAAAATATGCTTAAGTATGAGACACCATTAAGACATGCACTATTATCCATGACACACCAAAAACATAAAAAACTCCAAGGATGAGATAACTCCATAAAATTACACTATCATACTATCAATACACTAGACCACAAATATGACAATGTATAAGACACAATCAGTCTAGACACCATCAGGATGACAAGCTGCTAGAATGAATATGTGGCTAAGTATGAGATACATCTAGATAAGGCCCAGTCAAAGTCACATTATCATATGCATACCACCAAAACTAAAAAATTAACCATGTCTGAGACACCGTTAGAGAATACACCTCTGAACCATACATCATTAGTTGAGACACCACCAACATAGTGAAACTTTTTCTAAGTATAAGACACTTCCAGTGTCACACCACTATAAAAACATACCACTAGTGTCATGACTCCAGAACAACACACCACCAGATCCTAATACATCACCACTATTTTTATTACTTTACTTATTTTGAATTAATTTTAACTACTGACTATTTTCATTGAATTTAATGTTATTTTAAATTTTAATGATTGTTTCTAAAATTTCTGAAATAAATCATGCCAGAATGTGTACTATAAAGAAGAATCTAATTCATATGTTCTTGCTGGTGCTAATAAAAGTCGAGCACACTCCCTCGTTCACATATAGAAATAAATATTCAAGAAAGATAAAATATTTGGTAGATAAAAAAGAGATATGTAAAGAAATAGTTTGGTATTCACTGAACATTTTGAGAGTCAAAGAGATGAACCTGATTTCAAACAAGAAGAGTTCACTTTAATTGAACACTTGACTGAGGGAGCCGAATCATCATCACATTCAATGCCTTCCTTACAAATATTAAGATATTTATAATAATACTTATTTTGATAAACATGCCTATTTTTAAAAATTTGGGGGATTTAAATATAATCGATTTTTGGAATAAATTTTTATTGGGTACTCAATTCACTCCCCTCATGATATTTTCATTCCAATAACAAACTTTCCAAAGGAAAATCACTTATTTTAGAATAACATTGTTCATATAAAAAGGAATAAATTTTCATTGAAAATAACCATGAAATATTATATAGGAATATTAAAAACATTGGGAATTTATAAAATAGAGAAAATATGCCCATGTTGTTTATGTAAAAAAATCATTCCTCGGTATTTTGAAAAAAAAAGATTAAAAGATGTTTTTTGAAATAAAGTACATTTCCTAACTACTAACTATTTTCTAAGTATAAGACACTTCCAATGTCACAACACTATAGAAACATACCACTAGTGTCATGCCTACAGAACAACACAACACCATATCCTAATACATCAAAACTATTTTTATTACTTTTCTTATTTGGAATTACTTTTAACTATTGACTATTTTCATTGAATTTAATGTTATTTGAAATTTTAAGGATTGTTTCTAAAATGTATGAAATAAATCATGCCAGAATGTGTAGTATAAAGAAGAAGCTAATTCATATGTTCTTGATGGTGCTAATAAAAGTCGAGCACACTCCCTCATTCACATATAGAAAAAAAATATTCATGAAAGATAAAAAATGTTGTAGATAAAAAAGAGATATGTAAAGAAATATTTTGGTATTCACTGAACATTTTGAGAGTCAAAGAGATGAAACTGATTTCAAACAAGAAGAGTTCACTTTCATTGAACACTTGACTGAGGGAGCTGAATCATCATCACATTCAGTTCCTTCCTTACAAATATTAAGATATATATAATAATACTTATTTTGATAAACATGCCTATTTTTAAAAATTTGGGGGATTTAAATATAATCGATTTTTTAAATAAATTTTTATTAGGTACTCAATTCACTCCCCTCATGATATTTTCATTCCAAAAAAAATTTTCCAAATGAAAATAAATTATTTTAGAATAATATTTTTCATATAAAAAAGAATAAATTTTCATTGAAAATAACCATGAAATATTATATAGGAATATTAAAAGCATTGGGAATTTATAAAATAGAGAAAATATTCCCATGATATATAAGTATAAAAATCATTCCTCGGTATTTTGAAAAAAAACATTAAAAGATGTTTTTTAAAATAATGTACATTTACTAACTATTGACTATTTTCTAAGTATAAGACACTTCCAGTGTCACACCACTAAAGAAACATACCACTAGTGTCATGCCTCCAGAACAACACACCACCAGATCCTAATACATCACCACTATTTTTATTACTTTACTTATTTGGAATTACTTTTAACTATTGACTATTTTCATTTAATTTAATGTTATTTGAAATTTTAATCATTGTTTCTAAATTTTTTTAAATAAATCATGCCAGAATGTGTACTATAAAGAAGAAGCTAATTCATATGTTCTTGCTGGTGATAATAAAAGTTGAGCACACTCCCTTGTTCACTTATAGAGTTAAATATTCACGAAAGATAAAAAAATTTGTAGATAAAAAAGAGATATGTAAAGAAATACTTTGGTATTCACTGAACATTTTGAGAGTCAAAGAGATGAACCTGATTTAAAACAAGAAGAGTTCACTTTCATTGAAAACTTGACTGAGGGAGCCAAATAATCATCACATTTAGTGCCTTCCTATACTCTGAATACAAGAGTTTACAATGCTCTATTTTCCTAATGATTTTGAAAGAACCCGACTCAAGCTTCCTCATTGACTCAACTCAAGAGTCACAAGCTACATTGAAACCAACCGACCATCTCTAAACTTTACACTCCAAGATTTATTGATTTTGTTTTGATTTATTACATTTTGAGAAGTATGTGTGCTTACTCTACTTTACCTTACTCACATTGTCTCATGTGATAAACTTTAAGATACTCAATATCTTCTCTATCACATTTCTTATTTATTTATCCCATGGATAAGAGTGGTAGAGGTCCTTATGTGGCCTATTTCTTTTTACTCCCACAAATAATTGTGTAAGAGGTCATTAATAAACACGATATTTTTTAATTACTATATAAACCCAATATTAATTGTGGATAATCTTGTTTATTTTAGATAAAATACTTGGTGGCTGGTGATAACCAAGTAGAGAGGGCTACGTCTCAACTTGAGACAGAACCTCATGTATTCACCTTTCCACTATGTGTTTTAATTTTTTTACAATATTTTTTTATTTAAAACTTCATTGTTTTTAACAGTAAACAAATATATATATATACATTGATAATTTATCTTAATTTATGTTAATATTGAATTTTAATTAAGTTAATTTATTTAAATGGATTAAATAATATTATATAAATTATTCATTAGAGACCTAATCAATCTTTAAAAAAATCCTTACAAATATTAAGATATATATAATAATACTTATTTTGATAAATATGCCTATTTTTAAAAATTTGGGGGATTTAAATATAATTGATTTTTGAAATAAATATTAATTGGGTACTCAATTAACTCCCCTCATGATATTTTCATTCCAACAAAAAAATTTCCAATGGAAAATCACTTATTTTAGAATAACATTGTTCATATAAAAAGGAATAAATTTTCATTGAAAATAACCATGAAATATTATATAGGAATATTAAAAACATTGGGAATTTATAAAATAGAGAAAATGTGCCCATGTTGTATAAGTAAAAAAAATCATTCCTCGGTATTTTGAAAAAAAACATTAAAAGATGTTTTTTAAAATAAAGTACATTTCCTACCTCTCTCTTTCTTTCCAAGTACTCTTTTTTTGTCATTTCTTTTATGATCCATGTTCTTATGTTGGGTATGCTATTTTATATTCATCCTACTATCCTTTTCATGTTCATATGATGAGAGACCCCCTCTTTCTCTCATCAATTCATTTTAAGAATGTTTATGTGGCATCGTTAGGCTGCTGAATTTTTAAGGGATTCTTTCACCCTTCTTCCTTCCAACGGTCCGAAGGCCTTCAAAAATTTTTTATTATAAGATAAGACCCTCTTTTAAGGGATTAAGGGGGTTGAATCCCAATGAAATCATGGACATAGGACACTCACACTCAAATTAAGAAAGAGTAAAAACTAGAATGACAAAAGAGAACTACGCATCCCCAGCATGTGAAGATGAAGAAGCTCTCCATCATTGCAATGTGATTCGGCAAGCAAGTGTCTTGAGACAAAGCTCAGGCCTGATCTGATGGATGGCTCCACACCTTCTCAAATAACCAAATCCAAAAAACACTACAAGGATGAACCGCCATCTCTATGCCCTCCTTTGGAGTCAACTCATGAAGTCGAGTCTAGAATCACAAACCTCCCACCTTTGAAAGCCAAAAAATTCATGCATACAGAAAAACACTTCCAAAACAACCGATGAAAACCACATAACTCAACCCACCGCGAACCCTTTATCATCACCAAACAGAAAACTCACAAAATTCCCATTACCACCCTCCAACCTGCACGCAGATACCGCAATAGACCAGCCAATGAACCCCCTGCCAGATCACGACACTGTCGACGGAAACCATACCATTCTCCAAGGGAAACCAGTTCACCCAAGAACAGAATTATAGCCCCTACGCAAGAGGTCCAGAGCACAATCCACACAACGGAAGAATGAATGGACTCCATGGCCTCTGTAGAAGATGTTTGCCGCCCCGAGCGCATCCAGAGGAAGACCCCACCACTGGGGAAAGGCGGTCATAGCCCCAACCACCAGATAACAGCCCCACGGTGCACGAACCGTGACCCCAAGCCACCCTGAGCACACCCCCACCAATGTAGAACAGGCAGAACACCACCCCAACGCACCGGATCTTGATCCCCTTCACCGCAAAAACAAGACCCCAAAGCAAATCAAGAACTTACCTACACAGAAAGATGAACTATGACCCCGACGCACAGGAACGGGAACCCCCTCTCCACATTGGAGGACCGCGGCTGCGATGCTGCACCGATACTCGACCCCACGATGCAAAAGAGCCGGAGCACCACCCCGATGCCGTAGAAAATCGAAACACCCTTCCATATTTTTCATTTCAAATGGTATATCATTAAATTTTCATTACCATGTTCTTATATCCTTTATATTCTATCCCTATACTGTTTTATGGATCATTTATGAGTGGGTGACCCATTTCCCCTCTCTTTTCAATGTTTTCTAAAACCCTGCAACATAGTCGTTATGCTGCCGAATTTTCATCTCAAAATGTATCTCTCTTTTTCTCAAATTCTTTTATTTTATTAATTGAATACTCAGAACAGTTTATTCTACAGGGGTATTCACATATATATCAAAATGCTCTATTTTAAATTCTGGGACATACATACATGAAACATGATTTCCTTTTTCCGTGGGTTTAAAGTGACATAAAGGTAACATCTTTAAAGTAGTTTTTGAAATGTGATGACTATGACATGAAACCCATTTATTTTATGCTATATGGGTTGTTTATGAAATTATTGATGATGATATATGTGGCTCACACTATAATAAAGGAAAATTTAAGGGTGCGCCCTGATAGCACTCCAATGCATTGGGTAAAGACTTCTCTAGAGGTGATCATTTTTTAACGATACCTTAGTGAATAACCATGGTAATTTTTAATGACACCTTGAGGATGGACCATGGTGAAACAAAAATGATTGTCTATGTTAAATTTTGTAGCCACATATTCATGTTATGAAACATGTTATTTTTATTATGATATGCCTCATGATCACTTTCTCATGCCTTAAAGTTATTTTTCATGAATTTTTTATGTATCTCAAGTTCACATGTAAAATGATTCCCTTGTTTACCTTACTGGACCTTCTTCTCACCCTTTCCTTTTATATATGCTCCCAGGTTATGAGATGCTTTAATGAACTTAGGATGAACAACAAAGAATCCTTTCAAGTGTTTAAGAAGAATTTTTATGTTGTCATGTATTAAGTTCTTGGTTTCCAAGACACTAAACCTTAAAGATCCTCGGTTTTTTATAATTTAATGAAGGTTAATGTGATAAAAAGATGAGATGTTATAGTTTGTATCAAAGGTTTGTTTAGTTATTTGTGGAAATAAGGATATGAAAAATTTAGGAATAACCCAATAGAAAAATTTAAATATAGAAAATATTCCTGGTATTTTGGTGAGTATTGAGTAAGTGGGTTCCAAAAAAATAAATCCCTGTCTGGATACGAACAAGTAGAGGTGGATCTAGAACAGATGTTCTTAGGAGTGAAAAATCTGACAAGGTGTTTCGGGCTTGAACTAGGGTAACCTAGTGCATGACAATGAGCCTTGTTGTACTCTTGGTTTGACACTCCAGGGAGATATGATTTGGTAAATTCATAATCTTTGTATGAACCATTATTAAAGGGACAAAGATAAAATAAAATAAAGATTCACATAAGAATATATGATCATGGGTAACCAAGATTGGAACCTAGGGAATCACAGGTTAGGGTATACTTTTCTCCTACAAGTTTATCCTTGTATGATTTAAGTTTCCTTTTCATGATTATTGGCTAAGTATTTAAGCCACCTAAATATACTTTCTTCTCTTAGTTAATGGCAGGAAATGGAAGAACATGTCCCGACAACCAATGTGATAGAAAATGTGACGATTTCCCTATTAATATGACAGAGTTGACGAGAGATCAAGTTGAACATATTGTGATTATTCCAAACAAGCTATCAAAAATCACAATTAATAATTGGTACCTAGTTGAATGCCCAAATTCATCAAGGAAGAAGAAGACGAGGTCTCAAGGATGTTCATCTGATAAATTTGATATGGGAAAGAAGACCCAATTCCCTTTGTGAAAAAAGTGTGGAAGGAGGCACCAAGGAAAATGTCATAAAGGAACCGGGAGATGTTTTAAGTGTGGGTTGATAGGGCATAAAGTATCCAATTGTTTAAAAAAAATGGATAATGTGATGAATAGAGTTAAGGTTCGATCTAATGAACCTTATACTTTTCAATGTCGTAAATGTGGAGAAGTTCGACATTATCCAAGGAAATGCTCCCTTGGAAGGGATGAGAAGCATGATGAGCATCAAAAATCTTCAAGGACAAGGGATATATGAAAGTCATATGCTGAGATGGATCATGATGGCTAAAGTACATGTAACTTCTTCGCAATAATTGTCTATGTCATGTTGTATTTTAGTTCGTTCCCTATGAGCATATCTTTAATTTTTTCTAAGAACATCGAGTCACTACCTAAGATGGTTTTATATCATTAAGGAAAACATCTATTGTTATGTACCGCATGTTGATGTCGTGAAGTTATTCTTTTGAAAAAAAAGATGATTAGGGGATTACAATATGATTATTAGTTTGGAAGACGTTCGCTATTTTGGGGAACCCTATATTATCGAGGTAAATAGATTACTACGGTATTTTCATTGAGGAGTAATGGTTGAATTATATTTTGAAGAATATATGAATTTAAGGTGAACTTATAGAAATTTAGGCTACTTATGGAAATGATTAACCTATCTTGGTGAAAATATGTTTATGTTAGTTACTTTTGTTATAAGATGTTAGGAGTGGTTATTGTTGTTTGGAGATGAATGATACAGTTTATCCTGGAAGGCTATGTTATCAAATCCTTCTTGTATTTGTGTTTCAATCTTAGTTTGGTTTATTTTGAGGAATTTTAAGGACAGTTATTTATAGAATGGTCTATGATGAACTTTGGGTAGTACTGAGGAATTTTGAAGATTTAAAAGTATTTTCCCTTCTTATGGGGTTCTTTCTTTTTGAAGAGTTGTTTTATCTTACCCTTTCTATTTTTGGGATAATGTTTAAAGTTATAAGAAATAGATAGTTAATCTTTCCTAGATTATGTGATTCTCTAGAAGATGATTCTTTTTCTTTTGATGAGACCAAGTGTTTTTTAATGCTCATTATTTGGTGAAAAGATTAGTTTTGGTAGAAACTTATTAAAGGATGAAACTCTACTTAAAGGTAGGTATATTTCCATACCTTTTTATTCTATGTAGTAACTAAATTCCTCAAAATTATGAAAAGGAACGTAAAACAAAAACGTTGTTGGTTTACGTTTTCTACTGGGTAATCAAAGACTGTTTACACACATCATACGTTTGTGATTTTATTGTGGTTAAATTTCTCTTAATCATGTTTTCTATCACTCTTCATCAGAACATGACCCTTTGTTTTCTCTTCCATATCCATGTTTCCCTACATAGAATCCTAATACGGGTTTACTTAGGTGACCTTTGTACTTCCCTTTTTTTCTTTTAAATTAATAGTTTTACTGACTCCTTTTTCGATGTGGGGCTTTTAATGAAATTTCAAAGCCCAATTTTAAAAATTGCGAGGATGCAATTTCTTAAGGGGGGAAGAATGTAATGACCTGAAATTTTGAATAAATATTGTTTCCTAATTTGGTGTGTTATTTTATTTTATACTCAAAAAAACTGTTTCATTTGATTACGTGAGTATAATTAAAATGAGACCATTGGGTTTCGACTATTATATGACCATTGGTCAATATGACCGTTGGAAACTAAATGTTGCGATTATTGTCTCTAAATACAAGGGATCTTGGTTAATTAATATAGATAGAAGATTTTATGGCCTCATCCAGTAGTCTCGGGCCAATCGAAGCTCATCTAACAGAACATGGGAAGGAGGTAGCACCACTGGGCTTTGCTCTGGACCAAACCCAAGTCGAACTTAATCGTGTGAAGCTAGAACGGAATCTCCTTCGCGAGAAGTTCAAACTGATAGAAATTACTACTCGTGCAATGTTGGTCGAGCTGCCCTTGGATTCTCTCACCTTAGCACACCTTACACCTAGGTCCTATGCTTGGGTTATAAGGGGCTATGTAAGGAGACCGTAACTGCTTTGTGTAACCCTTTTAGATAAATAAAATTGTGTTTTCTTATTATGGTGAAGTTTGTAAATTTTCAATTGTCCGGATAAATATAGGATGTATATTATTGATGAATTTGAAAATAAAGGATAATTTAAAATATTTTTTTAAACCTCAAATAATTCATGATGTGTAATGAGTTTCAAAAAATGGTCTTATTCAAATGTGTTCAGAAAGAAATTTGGCATTTAATAAGATAAACTGAATTTTTGGTGAATAGTTATTTATGAATAGTGATTTTACTTAGGATTAGTAATGTGACCAAATGGATTAGTAATATCACTTCAAGAAAGTATTAATATAATATAGGCACCTTGATTAAGAAATGTGATTCAATAAAATAGGTAAATAACTGTTTCAGAAATTATTAGTCAAGTATTAGTTTTTTCGAATGAATAGTGTTTTTTTAAATAAAAATTAAATTACAAATATTTAGAAATTTTTTTATAAAATGGGATTTATTTTTGAGTTCATAACATCGATATTATATTAAGGTAAATTTTGGGGATTTTTCTGAAAAATATGAATTTTCGGTGAATAGTGTTTTTATTTAAAAATTAAATTGAAAATATTTAGAAAATTATTTTTATAAAATGGAGTTTATTTTTGAATTTAGAGCATTGATATTATTTTAAGGTAAATTTTTGAGAGTTTTCTGAAAAAGTTGAATTTTCAGTGAATAGTAAAAATACAGTTTTAGGGTTTCGGTATGATTAATGACATCATAACTGCGTCATGATGATTTCATGATATATTTTTAGGGATGGTCGACTTATGAGTAGTAAGATAAGGTATGAGGTGTCCCAAGTGGCCAATACCATGAGGAAAAACCACTTGTTTTTCCAATACCACCAATGAGGTGTCTCTTGGCCATTAATGCCTTGTCCCCTCACTTCCCCTATAAATACCAAGCCATTCACTCATCCTTTCCATTACAAAATCCTAATTAACGAATTTATGGTCTCCTTAACTCCAAAAGAGTCCTACCAAGGTTCCCTGAAGCCTCACAAGATCCCAAACATCCAGATTTTGAATTTACTCTTCAAGGTAAGGGATCCTACCTCTCTCTTTCTTTCCAAGTACTCTCTTTTTTGTCATTTATTTTATTCTCCATGTTCTTATGTTGGGGATGTTATTTTATTTTCATCCTACTGTAATTTTCATGTTCATATGATGAGAGACCCCCTCTTTCTCTTATCAATTTATTTTAAGAATGTTTAAGTGGTGCCGTTAGGCTGCCGAATTTTTAAGAGATTCTTTCACCCTTCTCATTTTCAAGTTCTATTTTCATGTCAAGTCTTTAAAATTACTTTTATTATGTTGGGGTATGATCTCTATATCTATGATACTTATATTTAATGTTCATATGATGAGATACCCTATTTGATCTCGTTGATTTTTTTTGATGTTTTAAGTGACGCTGTTAGGCTGCCGAATTTTTATAAGAGAAATCTTATTTTTACCTTCCTTCCATGTTTTTTTATTTCATATGGTATATCTTTATAATTTCCTTAACATGTTCTTATATCCACTTTATTCAGTCCCTATACTATTTTATGTATCATTTATGAGTGGGTGACCCATGTCCCCTCTCTTTTAAATGTTTTCTAAAACCCTGCAACATAGCTGTTATGTTGACGAATTTTCGTCGCAAAATGTCTCTCTATTTTTCTCAAATTCTTTTATTTTATTAATTTAATACTCAAAACTCTTTATTCTACATGGTTATTCACATATATATCAAAATGGTCTATTTTAAATTCTGGGACTTACATACATGAAACCCGCTTTCCTTTTTCCGTGGGTTTAAAGTGACATAAAGGTCACGTCTTTAAAGCATTTTTTAAAATGTGATGACTATCAAATGAAACCCATTTATTTTATGCTATATGGGTTTTTTTATGAAATTATTGATGATGATATATTTGGATCTCATTTTAATAATGTGAAATTTAAGGGTGCGCCCAGATAGTGCTCCAATGCATTGGGTAAAGACTTAATCTCTATAGATGAACCTTTTTTAACGATGCCTTGGTGAATAACCATGGTAATTTTTAATGACACCTTGTGGATGGACCTTGGTGAAACAGAAATGATTGTATATGATAAATGTTGTATCCACATCTTAAATTATGAGAAATGTTATTTTTATTATGATATGCCTCATGATCTCTTTCTCATGCCTTAAAGTTATTTTTCATGACTTTTTAATGTATCTCAAGTTCACATGTAAAATGTTTCCCTTGTTTCCCTTACTGGGCCTTCTGCTCACCCTTTCCTATTATGTATGCTCCTAAGTTATGAGATTCTATAATGAACTTAGGATAAACAATGAATAAGCCTTTAAAGTGTTTAAGAAGAATGTTTTATGTTGTCATGTATTAAGTTCCTGGTTTCCAAGACACTAAACCTTAAAGATCCTCGGTTTTGTATAATGTAATGAAGGTTAATGTGATAAAATGGTGGGATGTTATAGTTGGTATCAAAGGATGGTTTAGTAATTTGTGGAAATTAGTATAGGAAATCTTCAGGAATAACCCTTTAGAAAAGTTTAAATATAGGAAATCTTCCTGGTATTTTGGTGAGTATTGAGTAAGTCGGTTCCAAACAAATAAATTCCTATTTAGATACGAACAAGTAGAGGTGGCTCTGGCCCAGATGTTACTCAGAGTGAAAACTCTGACAAGGTGTTTTGGGCTTGACTCGGGGTAACCTGGTGCACAACAACGATCCTTGTTGCACTCTTGGTTTGACACTCCCGGGGGATATTCTTTGGTAAATTCATAAGCTTTGTATGAACCATTAATAAAGGGGAAAAGATAAAATAAAATAAAGATTCAAATAAGAATATATGATCATGGAAAACCTAGATTGGAACCTAGGGGACCACATGTTAGGGTATACTTTTCTCCTATAAGTTTATCCTTATATGCTTTAAGTTTCCTTTTCATGATTATTGGCTAAGCATTTAAGCCCCCTAATTATACTTTCTTTTCTTAGTTAATGGCGGGAAATGGAAGAACATGTCCCAACAACCAATGTGATAGGAAATGTTGCGATTGTCCTATTAATATGATAGAGTTGACGAGAGATCAATTTGAACATATTGTGATTATGCCAAACCAGCTATCAAAAATCACAATTAATAATTGGTACCTAGTAGAATGCCCAAATTCATCAAGGAAGAAGAATATGAAGTCTCAAGGATGTTCATCTAATAAAGTTGATAAGGGAAAGAAGACCCAATTCCCTTTGTGAAAAAAGTGTGGAAGGAGGCACCAAGGAGAATGTCACAAAGGAACCAGGAGATGATTTAAGTGTGGGGTGATAGGGCATAAAGTAGCAAATTGCTTCAAAAAAATGTATAATGTGATGAATAGAGATAAGGTTCAATATAATGTACCTTATACTTTTCAATGTCGTAAATGTGGAGAAGTTGTACATTATCCAAGGAAATTCTCTCTTGGTAGGGATGATAAGAATGATGATAAACAACAATCTTCAAGGGAAAGGGAACAATTGAAGTCATATGCTGAGATGGATCATGATGACTAAAGTACATGTAACTTCTTTGCAATAATTGTCTATGTCATGTTGTATTTTAGTTTGTGCCCTATAAGCATATGTTTAATTATTTCTAAGATCATAAAGTCAATAACTAATATGGTTTTATATCATTAATGAAAACATCTATTGTTATGTACTACATGTTGATGTTGTGAAGATGTTCTTATGAAAAAAAGATGATTAGGGGATTAAAAGATGATTATTATTTTGGAAGACGTTCACTATTTTGGGGAACCCAATATATTCGAGGTAAATATATTACTACACTATTTTCTTTGAAGAGAAAAAGTAGACTTATATTTTGAAGAATATATAAATTTAAGGTGAACTTATTGTAATTTAGGTTACTTATGGAAATTATTAACCTATCTTGGGGAAAATATGTTTAGGTTAGTTACTTTTGTTATAATATGTTAGGAGTGGTTGTTGTTGTTTGGAGATGAATGATAATGTTTATCTTGGAAGACTATGTTATCAAATCCTTATTTATTTGGGTTTCAATATTAGTTTTGTTTATTTTGATAATTTTAAGGACTGTAATTTATAAAATGGTCTATGATGAACTCTGGGTAGTACCGTGGAATTTTGAATATTTAAAAGTAGTTTCCCTTCCTATGGTGTTATTTATTTTTGAAGAGTTGTTTTATCTTACCCTTTCTGTTTTTGGGATAATGTTTAAAGATATAAGAAATAGACAGTTAGTATTTTGTGGATTATGTGATTCTCTAGAAGATGATTCTTGTGCTTTTGATGAGACCAAGTGTTTTTGAATGCTCATTGTTTGTAGAAAAGATTAGTTTTGGAAGAAACTTATTAAAGTATAAAACTCTACATAAAGGTAGGTATATTTCCTTATGTTTTTATTCTATGTAGTAAATGAATTCCTCAAAATTATGAAAAGGAACGTAAAACAAAAATGTTGTTGGTTTACGTTTCCTACTGGATAATCAATAAACATTTACACACATCATAAGTTTGAGGTTTTCTTGTGGTTAACTTTCTCCTAATCATGTTTTCTATCACTCTCCATCAAAACATGACCCTTTGTTTTCTCTTCCATATCCATGTTTCCCTATATGGAATCATAGTATGGGTTAACTCGAGTGACCTTTGTACTTCCCTTTCTTTCTTTTAACGTAATAGTTTTACTGACTCCTTTTCTAATGTGGGACTTTCAATGAAATTTCCAAGACCAATTCTAAAAATTGTGAGGACGCAATTTCTTAAGGGGGGTAGAATGTAATGACCCGAAATTTTGAATAAATATTGTTTTCTAATTTGGTGTGTTATTTTATTTTATAGTCAACAAAAATGTTTCATTTGATAATATGAGTATAATTAAAATGAGACCATTGCATTTCAACTATTATATGACCATTGGTCAATATGACCATTGGAAAATAAATGTTGCGATTATTGTCTCTAAATACAAGTGATCTTGTTTAGTTAATATAGAAAAAAAGATTCGATGGCCTCATCTAGTAGTCTTGGGCCAATCGAAGCCCATTTAATAGAACTTGGGAAGGCGGTAGCACCACTGGGATTTGCTCAGGACCAAACCCAAGCCGAACTTCATCATGTGAAGATAGAACAGAATCACCTTCATGAGAAGTTCAAACTGATAGAAATTACTACTCGTGCAATTTTGGCCGAGCCGCCCTTGGATTCTCTCACCTTAGCACACCTTACACCTAGGTCTTATGCTGGGGTTATAAGGGACTATGTAAGGAGATCATAACTGCTTTATATAACACTTTGAGATAAATAAAATTGTGTTTTCTTCTTATGGTGAAGTTTGTAAATTTTCAAATGTCCGGATAAATGAAGGATGTATATTATTGATGAATTTGAAAATAAAGGATAATTTTAAATATTTTTGTAAACCATAAATAATTGATGATGTGTAATGATTTTCAAAAAATGGTCTTCTACAAATGTGTTCAGTAAGAAATTTGGAGTCTAATAAGATCAACTGAATTTTTGGTGAATAGTAATTTATGAATAGTGATTTTACGCTTAGGATTAGTAATGTGAGAAAATGGATTATTAATCTCACTTAAAAAAAGTATTAATATAATATAGGCACCCTGATTAAGTAATGTGATTCAATAAAATAGGTAAATAACTATTTTAGAAATTGTTAGTCAAGTATTAGTTTTTTCGGGGGAATATTTTCTTTTAATTAAAAATTAAATTAAAAATATTTAGAAAATTATTTTTATAAAATGGACTTTATTTTTGAATTCATAACATTGATATTATGTTAAGGTAATTTTTGGGGTTTTTTCTGAAAAAAATGAATTTTCGGTGAATAGTGTTTTTATTTAAAAAATAAATTAAAAATATTTAGAAAATTATTTTTATAAAATGGAGATGATTTTTGAATTCATAGCATTGATATTATGTTGAGGAAAATTTTTGGGTGTTTTCGGAAAAAGTTGAATTTTTAGTGAATAGTAAAAATACAGTTTTAGGGTTTCAGTATGTTTAATGACATCATAACTACGTCATGATGATGTCATGAGATATTTTTAGGGATGGTCGACTTATGAATAGTAATATAAGGTATGAGGTGTCCCAAGTGGCCAATACCATGAGGAAATACCACTTTTTTCCAATACCACCAATGAGGTGTCTCATGGCCATTAATGCCTTGTCCCCTCACTTCCCCTATAAATACCAAGCCATTCTCTCATCCTTTCCATTCCGAAATCCTCCTAAATGAGTTTCTGGTCTCCTTACCTCCCAAGGAGTCCTCCCAAGGTTCCCTCAAGCCTCCAAAGGTCCCAAACATCAATATTTTGAAGTTACTCTTCAAGGTAAGGGATCCTACCTCTCTCTTTCTTTTCAGGTACTCTCTTTTTTGTCATTTCTTTTATTCTCCATGTTCTTATGTTAGGGATGTTATTTTATATTCATCCTACTATACCTTTCATGTTCATATTATGAGATACCCCCTCTTTATCTCATCAATTAATTTTAAGAATGTTTAAGTGGCATCGTTAGGCTGCCGTATTTTTAAGGGATTCTTTTACCTTTCTCATTTTCAAATTCTATTTTCATATCAATTCTTTCAAGTTCCTTTTATTATCTTAAGGTATGATATTTAAATCTATCATACTGATCTTTTATGTTCATATGATGAGAGACCCTATTTGATCTTTTCGATTCATTTTTTTGACGTTTTAAGTGACGCCGTTAGGCTGCTGAATTTTTATAAGAGAAATCTTATTTTTGTCTTCCTTCCATGTTTTTCATTTCATATGGTATGTCTTTAAAATTTCATAACCATGTTATTATATTATTTATATTATGTCCCTATACTATTTTATGGGTCATTTATGAGTGGGTTACCCATGTCCCCTCTCTTTTCAATGTTTTCTAAAACCCTACAACATAGCCGTTTTGCTGCCGAATTATCATCTCAAAATGTCTCTCTTTTTCTCGAATAATTTTATTTAATTAAGTGAATACTCAAAAATCCTTATTCTATAGGGGTATTTACAGATATATCAAAATATTCTATTTTAAATTCTGTTACTTACATACATGAAACCCACTTTCCTTTTTCCGTGGGTTTAATGTGGCATATAGGTCACATCTTTAAAGAAGTTTTTAAAATGTGATGACTATGAAATGATACCCATTTATTTTATTCTAATGGGTTTTTTATGAAATTATTGATAATGATATATGTGGCTCACAATATAATAAAAGAAAATTTAAGGGTTCACCCTGATAGCGCTCCAATTCATTGGGTAAGGACTTAATATCTATAGATGACAATTTTTTAACGATACCATGGTGAATAACCTTGGTAATTTTTAATGAAACCTTAGGGATGGACCTTAGGGAAATAGAAATGATTGTTTTTGTGAAATTTTTTAGCCACATCTTCAAGTTATGAAACATTTTATTTTTATTATGATATTCCTCATGATCTCTTTCTGATGCCTTAAAGTTATTTTTCATGACTGTTTGATGTCTCTCAAGTTCACATGTAAAATGTTTCCCTTGTTTCCCTTACTGGGCCTTCTGCTCACCCTTTGCTTTTATTTATGCTCCCAGGTTATGAGATACTGTAATGAACTTAGGATGAACAATGAAGAATCCTTTCAAGTGTTTAAGAAGAATTTTTTATGTTGTCATCTATTATGTTCCTGGTTTCCAAGACACTAAACCTTAAAGATCCTCAGTTTTGTATAATGTAATGAAGGTTAATGTGATAAAAAGGCGGGATTCTATAGTTGATATCAAAGGATGGTTTAGTTATTTAGGGAAATTAAGATATGAAAACTTTAGGAATAACCCTATAGAAATGTTTAAATATAGGAAATATTCCTGGTATTTTGGTGAGTATTGAGTAAGTGGGTTCCAAAAAAATAAATCCATGTCTGGATATGAACAAGTACAGGTGGCTCTAGCACAGATGTTGATAGGAGTGAAAACTCTAACAAGGTGTTTCGAGCTTGACAGAGACTAACCTGGTGTACGACAACAAGCCTTGCTGCACTCTTGGTTTGACACTCCCAGGGGATATGCTTTGGTAAATTCATAATCTTTGTATGAACCATTATTAAAGGGACAAAGATAAAATAAAATAAAGATTCACATAAGAATATATGATCATGGATAACCTACATTGGAACCTAGGGGATCACAAGTTAGGGTATACTTTTCTCCTACAAGATTATTCTTCTATGCTTTACATTTCCTTTTCATAATTATTAGCTATGTATTTAAGCCCCCTAATTATACATTCTTTTCTTAGTTAATGGAGGGAAATGGAAGAACATGTCCCAACAACCAGTGTGATAGGAAATGTGATGATAGACCAATTAATATGAAAGATTTGACTAGAGATCAAGTTGGACATATTGTGATTATGCCGAACCAGCTATCAAAAATCACAATTAATAATTGGTACCTAGTTGAATTTCCAAATTCATCAAGGAAGAAGAAGACGAAGTATCAAGGATATTCATCTGAGAAAGTTGATAAGGGAAAGAAGACCCAATTCCCTTTGTGAAAAAAGTGTGGAAGGATGAACCAAGGAGAATGTCACAAAGGAACTGGGAGATGTTTTAAGTGTGGGGTGATAGGGCATAAATTAGCCAATTGATTTTAAAAAATGGATAATGTGATGAATATAGATAAGGTTCGATCTATTGTACCTTATACTTTTCAATGTCGTAAATGTGGAGAAGTTGGACATTATCCAAGGAAATGCTCTCTCGGAAGGGATGAGAAGCATGATGAGCATCAACAATCTTCAAGGACAAGGGAACAATTCAAGACATATGTTGAGATGGATCATAATGACTAAAGTACATGTAACTTCTTCGTAATAATTGTCTATGTCATGTTGTATTTTTTTTGTGCCCTATGAGCATATCTTTAATGTTTTCTAAGAACATAGAGTCACTACCTAAGATGGTTTTATATCATTAAGGAAAAAATATATTTTTATGTATCACATGTTGATGTTGTGAAGCTGTTGTTCTGAAAAAAAAGTTGATCAGGGGATTTAAAGATGATTATTAATTTGGAAGACGTTCACTATTTCGGAGAACCCTATATGATCGAGGTAAATAAATTACTACGGTATTTTAATTGAGGAGTAAAGGTTGACTTATATTTTGAAGATTTGATGAATTTAAGGTGAAATTATAGTAATTTAGGTTACTTATGGAAATGATTAACATATCTTGGGGAAAATATTTTTAGGATAGTTACTTTTG
The DNA here is from genome assembly GCA_963277665.1 of Viscum album. Taxonomy (NCBI): domain Eukaryota; kingdom Viridiplantae; phylum Streptophyta; class Magnoliopsida; order Santalales; family Viscaceae; genus Viscum; species Viscum album. The sequence goes on along the minus strand of OY728158.1, from coordinate 569,840,750 downwards.
TTATAAGATGTTAGGAGTGGTTGTTGTTGTTTGGAGATGAATGATAAAGTTTATCTTGGAAGACTATGTTATGAAATCCTTATTGTATTTGGGTTTCAATCTTAGTTTGATTTATTTTGAGGAATTTTAAGGATAATTATTTATGGAATGGTCTTTGATAAACTATGAGTAGTACCATGGAATTTTGAATATTTAAAAGTAGTTTCTCTTCCTATGGGGTTCTTTCTTTTTGAAGAGTTGTTTTATCTTACCCTTTCTATTTTTGGGATAATGTTTAAAGATATAAGAAATAGATAGTTAATCTTTGTGGATTATGTGCTTCTCTAGAAGATGATTCTTGTGCTTTTGATGAGACCGAGTGTTTTTGAATGCTCATTGTTTAGAGAAAATATTAGTTTTGGTAGAAACTTATTAAAGGATGAAACACTACTTAAAGGTAGGTATATTTCCTTATGTTTTTATTCTATGTAGTAAATGAATTCCTCAAAATTATGAAAAGGAATGTAAAACAAAAACGTTGTTGGTTTACGTTTCCTACTAGGTAATCAAAGACCGTTTACAGACATCATAATTTTGTGATTTTCTTATGGTTAACTTTCTCCTAATCATGTTTTCTATCACTCTCCATCAGAACATGACCCTTATTTTTCTCTTCCATATCAATGTTTCCCTACATGGAATTCTAGTATGGGTTAACTCGTGTGACCTTTGTACTTCCATTTATTTCTTTTAAAGTAATAGCTTTACTGACTCCTTTTATGATGTGGGAATTTCAATGAAATTTCCAAGCCTAATTTTAAAAATTGTGAGGACGCAATTTCTTAAGGGGGGAAGAATGTAACAACCTAAAATTTTGAATAAATCTTGTTTCCTAATTCTGTGTGTTATTTTATTTTATACTCAACAAAATTGGTTCATTTGATAACATGAGTATAATTAAAATGAGACCATTATGTTTCAACTGTTATATGACCATTGGTCAATATGACCGTTGGAAACTAAATGTTCTGATTATTGTCTCTAAATACAAGTGATCTTGGTTAATTAATATAGAAATAATATTAGATGCCCTCATCCAGTAGTCTCAGGCCAATCGAATCCCATCTAATAGAACATGGGAAGGAGGTAGCACCACTGGGCTTTGCTCTAAATCAAACCCAAGACGATCTTCATCGCGTGAAGCTAGAACAGAATCGCCTTCACGAGAAGTTCAAACTGATTGAAATTACTACTCGTTCAATGTTGGCCGAGCTGCCCTTAGATTATCTCACCTTAGCACACCTTACACTTAGGTCCCATGTTGGGGTTATAAGGGGCTATGTAAGGAGATGGTAACTTCTTTGTGTATCCCTTTGAGATAAATAAAATTGTGTTTTCTTCTTATGGTGATGTTTGTAAATTTTCAAATGTCCTGATAAATGTAGGATGTATATTATTGATGAATTTGAAAAAAAAGGAAAATTTAAAATATTTTTGTAAACCTTAAACAATTAATGATGTGTAATGATTTTCAAAAAATGGTCTTCTACAAATGTGTTCAGTAAGAAATTAAGAGTCAAATAAGATCAACTTAATTTTTAGTGAATAGTAATTTATGAATAGTGATTTTACACTTAGGATTAGTAATGTGACCAAATGGATTAGTAATCTCACTTAAAGAATGTATTAATATAATATAGGCACCTTGATTAAGTAATGTGATTCAATAAAATAGGTAAATAACTGTTTCATAAATTATTAGTCAAGTATTAGTTTTTTTGGTTGAATAATGTTTTTTTAATTAAAATATAAATTAAAAATATTTAGAAAATTATTTTTATAAAATGGTCTTTATTTTTTAATTCATAACATCGATGTTATGTTAAGGTAATTTTTGGGGTTTTTTCTGAAAAAAATGAATTTTCGATGAATAGTGGTTTTATTTAAAAATTAAATTAATAATATTTAAAAAATTATTTTTATAAAATGGAGTTTATTTTTGAATTTAGAGCATTGATATTATGTTAGGGTAAATTTTTTTGGAGGTTTCTCAAAAAGTTGAATTTTGTGTGAATAGTAAAAATACAGTTTGACGATTTCGGTATGTTTAATGACATAATAACTGCGTCATGATGATGTCATGATATATTTTTAGGGATTTTAGACTTATTAATAGTAATATAAGGTATGAGGTGTCCCATGTGGCCAGTACCATGGGGAAATACCACTTGTTTTTTCAATACCACCAATGAGGTGTCCCTTGGCCATTAATGCCTAGTCCCCTCACTTCTCCTATAAATACCAAGCCATTAACTCATCATTTCCATTAAAAAATCCTCCTCAACGAATTTATGGTCTCCTTACCTCTCAAGGAGTCCTTTCAAGGTTCCCACAATCCTCCCAAGGTCCCAAACATCAAGATTTCGAAGTTACTCTTCAAGGTAACGGATCTCACCTCTCTCTTTCTTTCCAAGTACTCTCTTTTTTGTCATTTCTTTTATGCTCCATGTTCTTATATTGGGGATGTCCTTTTATATTCATCCTACTTTTCTTTTCATGTTCATATGATGAGAGAAAACCTCTTTCTCTCATCAAGTCATTTTAAGAATGTTTAAGTGGGGCCGTTAGGCTGCTGAATGTTTAAGGGATTCATTAACCCTTCTCATTTTCAAGTTCTATTTTCATGTCAAGTCTTTCAAGTTCCTTTTATTATGTTGGGGTATGATCTATATATCTATCATACTGATATTTTATGTTAATATGATGAGAGTCTCTATTTTATCTCGTTGATTCATTTTTTTTGATGTTTTAAGTGACGCCATTAGGCTGCCAAATTTTTATAAGAGAAATCTTATTTTTTTCTTCCTTCCATGTTTTTCATTTCATATGGTATGTCTTTATAATTTCATTAACATGTTCTTATATCCTTTATATTATGTCCCTATACTGTTTTATGGATCATTTATGAGTGGGTGGCCCATGTCCCCACTCTTTTAAATGTTTTCTAAAACCCTGCAACATAGCCGTTATGCTGCCAAATTTTCCTCTCAAAATGTCTCTCTATTTTTCTCAAATTATTTTATTTTATTGAGTGAATACTCAAAAATAATTATTCTATAGGTTTATTCACATATATATCAAAATTTTCTATTTTAAATTCTGGGACTTACATACATGAAACCCACTTTCCTTTTTCCGTGGGTTTAAAGTGACATAAAGATCACGTCTTTAAAGCAGTTTTTAAAATGTGATGACTATGAAATGGAACCCATTTATTTTATGCTATATTGGTTGTTTATGAAATGATTTATGATGATATATGTGGCTAACATTATAATAAAGGAAAATTTAAGGGTGTTCCCTGATAGCGCACCAATGCATTGGGTAAAGACTTAATCTCTAGAGATGACCTTTTTTTAACGATACCTTGGTGAATAACCTTGGTAATTTTTAATGAAACCTTGGGGATGGACCTTGGTGAAACAGAAATGATTTTCTATGTTAAATTTTGTTTCCACATATTCAAGTTATGAAACATGTTATTTTTATTATGATATTCCTCATGATCTCTTTCTCATGCCTTAATGTTATTTTTCATGACTTTTTGATGTATCTCAAGTTCACATGTAAAATGTTTCCCTTGTTTCCCTTACTGGGCCTTCTACTCACCCTTTCCTTTTATGTATGCTCCCAGGTTATGAGATGTTGTAATGAACTTGTGATGAAAAATGAATAATCCTTTCAAGTGTTTAAGAATAATGTTTTATGTTTTCATGTGTTAAGTTCTTGGTTTCTAAGACACTAAACCTTAAAGATCCTCTGTTTTGTATAATGTAATGAAGGTTAATGTGATAAAAAGGCGGGATGTTATATATACATAGGAATGGAATTATCATTTTTGTGTGACTAGAAAGATATAAATTTAGGTGATAAATTATCTTCAAATAATTATAAATATTTCACGAATATCATATATAAACAGCACTTCCATCATTTTTACTATAATTAAGAGTTTTTGTGGAAAATGAATTCCATCGGTTCGTGAGGCGGTAGCCCACCACACACATGAATGATGAATTAATTTACAATTTTATGGATGTGGATATGGATATAGTTCATTACAATGAAATAATAAAATTTTATAATATTAATTACTTTATATTAACTAGTTCATCATGGTTGAATAATTACTATGTGATGTGTAACAATAAACAAAACAGAAACGATCAATTAAAAACTATACCACTACATTGGGAAACAACCTATGATTAACACCTTCAATATTATATGGTTGGTGTTCCACCTAACATAAGGAATATAAAATGAGGATATGGATTCTATAATATATTTTAAAAGATATATTCTGATCCAAAATGGTATTTATGTGCGATTAAATGAGAGGAATATTTACCCTTTTCTAAGAGAGGGCAAGGAACTCATGGAATTTCCTAAAATATAAAAATATAAAAAGAATATTATAGGGATAATAACATCAAAAGGGTATATAAATTCATAGGTGATAATATTTTTGGCTATATACTATCCCATTTGGTCTTAAACAATATTTTCATGATGATTAAGTATATTAAAAAAACCTTAATTTCATGATATATCATTATTTTCAAATTTGATACTCTTAAATACTTTGACATTAAAAACATCAAAAATGAAATTAAAATTTTAAAAAAACTATTTCATTATATTATAAAATTTTTATTATCATATGTTGAGTTTTTTTATCACCTAAACTTGTCAAATTATATTTATGTTGATATTTTTAATATCATTTATTTGATTTTTCCATTAATTTAATAGTCATTATGTCATGGTTTTGTATAGTTTTAGGTTAATTATTCCTACCATGGATTTTAAAAATAAATGACTAGGATTAATATATATATTTATATTTCAAAATAATATTTATAGTCAAGTATATATAATGTATAACCACATATTAAAAATGATATACTTAATAAAAATAATAGTGTGAAATCTTCGACATTTAATTAAATAAAATACTATAAGGGTATAAATGTCAACCATATGGGTCCAAAAGATCATCAATTCGACCCATATATGGTCATAATATAAAATTACTCATAATAAAATATTTTTTCACTCTTAGTAATTAAATGGTTCTTATAATTTTAATTTTATAGGTTTTAATATTATTTTATTGATTTTTTCTTGCACATGAACTGCATAATTGATTCATAAGAATATAAGGTAATTTTATCATATATAAAAATAAAAAAAATTACAATAAAAATAAATAAATTATTCTCAATATAATCATTTATATTCGTTCATTATGTATATTTACACATATCCATGTTAAGAAAACTTATTTAATTTGTTAATTTGACTTTTCCTGCATTTCACAAGTATTGCACAACTGTTTGGATAATATTCTAGTTATATAACTCAGAAATTAAAAATTATAAGTTTAAATAATCATTTATAAATGATATTTAATATGATGACCATGAAAATAATTTATACTTATCAATTAGAGGTTATAGGACACCAAATTTGACTTTTCCAGTGTTGTAGAAGCACTAATCCATCAATGAAAAATGATTTTCATATTTTTTATGAAATAAATTAGTGTTTACATGTTTAGAATTTTATTGGTATTATATATAAAATATAATTCATGACTCATTTTTTATTTTTAATAAATTTTTTTATCATAATTATTTCTTAATGATATCACAAAAGATAATGCATTTATAAAAAATCTTTATTTTTTTTACAATTTACCAGAAATAATTGTTTCAAAATTTGATAATTTTACCAAATTATTTTTTATATTTATATTTGAAAAATTATTTATTTTTTTCACAAAAATTTTCTAAAAAATTGAAAATTGAATTAAAATAATCTTCTATAAAATGAAATAAGATTTATTTTTGAGGAAACATGTTTTTAAAAAATAATTTTTTTACTAATAATTTGGTTTATTATTTTATAATAATTTTAAGATTCATTTATATTGTGTACAACTTATATATTTATTTCATAAATAATTTATATTTATAGACACCTAAAAAATTAGTATATTGGTTATAAAGATTAAATATTACTAATAATATTTAGTTGTTCATTTATGCTGGATGGGGCATATCTTATATGTTATCGAACATAATGTTTCCTTTTAAAAACATGGGATGTTATATATAGTGCATTGGATTTACATTATAATATTATAAAAACCATTTCATGAGATATAAACAATAAACCATTCATTTTATCACTATCTGGAATCTCCATTGTTAATATGTACATTTATAATCCTTCCATAATAGAAAATCACACATAAGTCATATGTATAAGAAATAACCATGGAATGAAATGGGTTACTTAATTTTACATAAAATCATAGTAAAATGATATCCCATGAGGATTAAAAAAAATTATGGAGTTAAATATTTTTTATTTTTTATATTTTATTAAATTAGAATTAGTGATAAATACAGAATTCATTAAAAAGATTCCTAAGAAAGGGTGGAGAAGTAATTTTTGACTTGATCTTCTTGAGTGAGGACCTAAGAAAATGGTGAGGAATCATGAATGATGATAATGTTGTCATGTTTTCAATAAAACCATAATTGAAATAGAGTTTTTATATAAAATAATTATTAATTATAGAAAACCATTTATTGTTATAAGAATTATATAGGGTAGTTCAAAGCATGGAATAAGAAATATTAATATTCACATTAAAATGATGTTTTATTAAATGAAATGAATGACATGGAATTATTAAGGCTTTTATTTCCCAAAAAAATGATAATAAATATATAAACATAGGATATATATATTTATAAAATATATGTTTTTTCCAACAAAAATTATAGAGAGAATGTGAGGTGCAAAAAGAAAATCAATAACCAAATTAGGGGTGGTTCAAATAATTCCCTTTCTTCGAGTGCTAATATTATTGATAAGTATTTCAAAAAACCTTAATAAAAAATTAAATTTATTAAATACATTATAATAATATAAATTAAATATATTTCACTTATTTTTATTCATTTATTTTTCTTTTTGATAAATTTATTATAACATTAGGATTCTATTTCTTTTCTCACATACTTTTGTTTGAATGTTCGAAGGTCGCATTAGTTCATATGTAATTATATGATTATTTTTGGTATGGTGAAATAACATAAGAAGTTTGATGACATTTTTTTCAATTTATTTATAAAGTTTTAATAGGATTTAAATTCCAAAAAGTATTAAAATATAAAAATTTCATATTATAAAACTGTTATCACTTTACAGTCAATTCATTTAGGTGGTTATCAGACCACATTGAAAATACGTTGTTTTATTTAACCATATGAAAATTTATACATTGCATAATATGAAACAATATATAAGATACTAATTAATATAATTGTACACTATAATATATATGTTAAAAACATCCATGAAGTCAGTGAGGAAAAACTAAGTACAATATTAATGGAGAAGGAAAACCGACCAAAATGTGAAAACAACTTCATTTTATAATAAAATAAGACGAGGTTAGATAACCAATTTTCCATTAAAAACAAAACATTATAATATATTTATTTTACTATAATAATTATTTCATTGTTTATGGAGGAATTAAGTAGGGTTAATAGCAATAAAATAATTTAGAAGAGTCATATTAATAATATTACCACTTTAAATGCCACCTCTTGAAATACACCTTAAGGAGCATAAATTTTTTTTGAGAAAAAAATGATGATAACATGGTAGAGAGGTTTTAGAAATTAATTTCACATAAATTATTAAATAACCACTAAACACCCCCATGATTTATATGTATTTCTTTTAAAATAAAACATAATGTATTCTACAGCCTCCAATACAGACACCCTAAAGTCCATATAAAACATTATATAGTAAACCATTATTTCTTAGTCATTAAATTTAAAGATATGAAAAATGATGCTAAAATTTTGAATATTATTTTTAAATATTTTTTAATGATGAAAATTTATTTATCAATCTATAAAAAATCTGTACATAATTATCAGTAATGTGATTTTATGCATAAAAAATATGTTCTCTTCTAAAATGGATAAATTTTTATTTTCTCATTTAAAAATAATAATAATTTTTTTTTATTTTTTTATAAATTTTATTTAATTAATGTAACATAATTTTTTAAGTCATCATGTAAATACTATATTATGGTAGATATTTTGGATTTTACGTGAAAATTTTACTTTATAGAAAATAGTGAATAATACAGATTTTTCAAAAAAAAATGCAATTTTCAATCAATTAAATATATATTTCTATTTAATATTTTAAAGTAATTTAAACTTATTAATAAATAATTATAAGTAATCTAATTAATTACATAATAATCATCCTTAAAATCGATATTTTTAGTTGTTATTATTTTCTAATAAAAATAAATTCTTTTAAAATAACTATTTTTATGTTTGTAAAGTGTTTTTAACTTAAAAAATTTATTTAATATATATTTATAAATTTTATTTATTAAACTTATAAAGTATATCATAAATATTATATTTTAATATTGTTTTTATGGTATTTACCAAGCATAGAATGAATGTAAATTATGTTTCATACATAAAAATAATTTTCTATAATAGTTTTTCATTATAGTTTGATTGATTAATTAAAATTAAATTATATCTCTTCTAGAAATTGGATATGATAAAACAGATTCAATATTTTCAATCATAAAAAATTTATATAATTTAATCAAGTCAAATTTGTGAGGTACTGGGATGGTGCAGCAGAAGCTGGTGGGATGGGAATTTAAAAATTTCTGCATCACCAGAGCAATATAACTCTGTCGACTCCAGTGATATTGTCTTGGTTTGGTCCAAGGATCACACAAGGTTTAAATAGAGCTCAAATAAATTGGACATATACCTAATTTGGATCTATCGTGTGCAAGTCCACCGCAATATGCCAGAAATCGTTGCCCGAAGACTCCGACGTTGAAGCCCTCTAGATCTTCCACACACGCCTCTCGAATCTGCTCGCACGTCGTTCGTTGAGATTTGGGTGCTAGCACAGATCATCAACGTTCACTTCAGTGCAGTGATGATCACCTCAAGGTAAGATACTTCAATATGAGATGAATGAACTTGAAGATCCTCATTTACTTTAGAGACACTCTCTCTATATTCCAGGAGGAGAGAGATGCTCTAAATCCCAACACATGAATAGTTACATGGGAAGAGCCTCTCTCTTACTCATATAGGGAATGTTTAAAACACGTAGCGTGCGCTCCCGGCCCCCTATGTAATAAAAATCTTCTATATAAGTGTTATAAATAATTATTTATGGCAAATAAGATTATTCCATAAATAATATTTATAATTTATCACTTACTTGTAATAAATATATAAAATATATTACGTGATAAACATGAGTCTTTAACTCGAATCAAACCTCTTGTTAATATTAAACGAACCTAGGATATTAACAACCATTCGAATAAAATTAATACTTGTATTTACTAATCACTTGTAAATACATGTTATAAAAAAAATCAATATATTTTTCCAAGCTTGAATAAATAAAGAATTTATTTTTTACTTGTTGATCTATAGAACTCGGAAAATACTAGGACCCTTTGTCAGGGCCCAGCAAGTTCAATATTCCTATTCACATAATATCGAAGATTCTCAAAGTGTTATTGTGTGTGACCCTCTAGGTCCGTATATCAATAGCAGGGAATAATATCTACCAAAAATGAGTGGGGTCTAGAAACCCATCGAGGCCCTATAGAGACAAGGTAAAGTCAGAGCAACTACTACCTTCATACGAACATAGTCTATGTAATATAATCTCTTCATCAATGATATCTCAATAAATACGAATGCACACTAGTGTCATCATCCTTTATCTTTCTTTAATTTATTTTTTGATTTGTCCAGACAATCTTACTATTCAATACCATTGCCATGTATTTAATAAAGGTGAAACCATCCTAATCAACCAAGCCCGAGATATCTCTTCCTAATATCATAAGAGAAAAATACTTTCTCGATCATTCAACCAATTACATGCCATTAATGATGTACCCGATACAAAATACCTCGCCATGGTTTTTTCCTTGAATCAAAGGTAATTAATTAAATTACATTCATTGATAATGATCTCAATTTGGGAGACCATTACACATGTCTGTAGATAGAAACGACCAATGACACCTGAAACATGTGGTGTTCCTATTATGAGGGTATGTCCTCATGATCTCAACTACTAGAAATCATCATGTGAAAACTTCATGAGATGAAGTATCAATGCTTATGTTCCCCTAGAACCTAATGGTCACACATCATCTTTGAACTTTCATAATGATGTAACTAGACCATAGGAAATTTCATTAAGACCACTATCACGGTATCTCGGGGTTCTCATTATAGCTGGGATCTTCTATACCCCCATGATACAAAATTTAATCTAAGGAAATTACCATAAACTAAGTGGATGCATAATTATATACACTATTACAACAAGATAAACACATGTATTAAAACACACTGTATACATGTAATGTTAATCAAAGTACAATTCAATTTTGGTCTAGGTCACCCACGTTCAACACTCCCACATGATCTAGATTCAACTGGTAACAGGTTTCAATCCACTATCTCTCACATGAGAATCATGATTCTGTTGAGAAATGGATTTAGTTAGGGGGTCTTCCACGTAGTCCCCTGTGGCTACTCTAGTAACTGTGACTTCACCTCTTTGAGTAAAATCATTCAAGAGATGAAACTTCTGAAGAATATGCTTTGTCCCCTGGTGAGACATGGGCTCCTTGGCAAGCAACAATGCAGTAGTATTATCACAATATACTAGAATAGGTTCTGCACTACTAGGCACTACACCAACATCTGAGATAAAACTACATATCCAGTCTACTTTCTTTGCTGCATCGGAAGCTGCAATATATTTAGTTTCTGAGGTAGAATTTGCAACCACAGCTTTCTTCTAGCTTCTCTATCTCACTAGACAACCATTCAGGCAAAAGATGTAGCCTGACTATGATTTCATATCATCATGATATGTATAGAAACTAGCATCATTGTATCCCCTCACTACTATTTCCTCATATCCTCCACACACTAGGAACATATCCTCAGTACGCCTCAAGTACTTTAGGATAGTTTTTACAACTGTCCAATGCAGCTCTCCTGTATTGGCTTGATATCTACCCACCATGCTTAAAGAAAAGGTGACATCAAATCTATTACATTCCATGGAATGCATAATAGAACCCACTGTCAAGGCCTAAGGGACTCTAATCATTCTATCAATTTCCTCCTATGTTTGTGGACACATTTTCTTGGAGAGATTTATACCAGGTGACATAGGCAATAATCTTCTCTTGGATTGTCCCATATTGTACCTTTTAAGTACCTTGTAAATATATGTACTTTGACTTATCCCAAGAAAACTTTGAGATCTATCTTGATGGAACTTGATCCCTATAATGTTGGTTTCTTCACCTAATTCTTTCATGGAGAAGCATTATTTTAACCAATTCATAACTGACTATAAGAATTGTACCTCCTTTCCCATAATTAATATGTCATTAACATATAACACTTGGAAAACTATGGAATTCCCTAAAACCTTTTTACAAAAACAAGTATCGCTTTCATTTTTGACAAAACCAAAATCCCTTATGGCCTCATCAAAACGAACATTCCATGATCTTGATTTGTGCTTCAATCCATAAATGGATCTTTTTAGCTTGCATAATTTATCGGCATTATTTGACTTGATAAACCCTTTTTGTTGAGTCATATAGATATATTCAAAAAAAATCTCATTTATAAAAGTAGTTTTGACATACATTTGCCTAATTTAATAATCATGAAAGGCTGTTATTGCAAGCAATATTTGGATGGATTTGAGCATTGATACTGGTTAGAAGATTTCTTCATAGTTAATGCCTTGAAGTTTCCTGAAACCCTTTGCAACTAGTCTTTCATTAAAGGTATTAACCTCACCATCCATGTCCAGCTTCTTCTTAAACACCCATTTGCTTCCAATGGGCCTTACATCAGCTGGAGGGTCTACCAAAATCCAAACTTGATTTTGGTATAGGGACTCCATCTCAAAATTCATGTATTCTTACCATTTAGTAGCTTCTTTTCCATATACTACTTCCTTGTAGGTTAGAGGTTCATCATCCTCAAGGAATAATGTGTAACCTTACTCAGTGACAAGAAAACCATAACACTATAGTTCTCTAACCTCTCGCATAGACCTACGCAGTATCTGTGTCTCAAGAACAACTTTTTCTTCCACTTTTTCTTGTGGATATTGTTCCTCTACCAACTATTATGCATCTAAATCATTAACTTCATCAAATTCAATCTTGCATCCACTATTTACAATAGAAATTTTTTCCCTTTCTATAAATGTGGATTATCTTTCCATAATTAATTTTCTATATAATGGTTTATATAGGTAATATCCTTTAGTTTCCTTTGGATAACCTATAAAGATGCACTTAGTGCTTCTAGATGCTAATTTGTCACTTAGTTAAGTCATGAAAAAATTCCTCACTCCCCCATACATGTATTTTTATCAGACAAGGTTTCTTTCCCTACAATAATTGATTTAGAATCCCATATGCAGCTTTAGTTGGTACTCAGTTAAGGGTATATGTTGTTGTCTGCAAGGTGTATCCCCAATAGGATAATGGAAGAGTTGCATGACTCATCATTGATCTGACCATGTCAACCAAGGTCATATTCCTCCTTTCACTAACACCATTCCATTTTTGTGTATAAGGAGGAGTGATTTGGGATACCATCCCACACTCTTTTAAGTGATCAGTGAAATCTTGGTTAAGATATTCTCCACCTCAGTCTAAGTAAAGTGCTTTTATCTTCTTACCATGTAGGTTTTATTCTTTATTCTGGCATTCCTTAAAAAACAAAAAGAATCTGACTTATACCGCATTAAGTAGATATATCCATACCTACTATAGTCATTAGTAAAAGTAATAAAGTATAAAAAACCACCCCTTTCCGCTACTAGAAATGGACAACAAACATCAGTAGGTATTAAATATAGTACTGCATTGTCTCTTACTCCCTTTACTGAGAAAGGTGCTTTGGTCATTTTTCCTTGTAAACAAGCTTGACATACATCTAAGGGTTCTAACTGTTTTGAGTCTAGATACCCTTCTTGATGTAATCTTTAAAATCACTTCTCGTTTACATGAAGAAGCCTGAAGTTCCATAAGCTGGTGATATTTGAGTCATGTTGGTTGTTTTTTTCATTGATTTCCATTACATGGTTCTCTAGTTCTAGAATATGTAAACCATTTTTAATATGTGCTATACCATAACATATGTTATCCCTATAAAAGAGAAAACATTTATTACCAAAAATGAAATAAAAACCCATAGTGTCTAGAATAAACATAGAGATATTGTTTCTGGTAACAGATGATACATAATAGCAATTTTTTAAAACTAGAACCAAACCAGTTGGCAAGGTTAAGTGATAGTCTCCTACTACCAAGGCTGCCAGACTTGCACCATTTGTAGCTCATAGATCTACTTGACCTTTTTAAATCTTCTTGAACCTACTTGGTTCTTGTATATTAATACAAATGTTTGAGCCACATTCCATATCCAATACCCAACTTGTTGATAAATATAGATTGCATTCAATAACAAAAATACCTAAAAGAGAAGCATCAGTTTGCTTTTTCTTCCCAGCTTTGCAATTATTCTTCTAGTGACCTTTCTTGCCACATCCAAAGCAGACAGTTTCCTACTCATTAATTTGCCTCTGAATCTTTGGCTTCTTTTCCGGACGATGCACTGGTGTCTTTGGCCTTGACTTGGATTTATACACCATTGCCTTTCCCTTGTTTTTCTTGTTCACTATAAGGATAGATGAATTGGTATTTTTCATATCCTTGTCATCTTGGAGAACTAAATCCAAAAGGTCATGGAGAAACTTTTTCATATTATTCCTATTATAATTGACAATACAAGTCGAGAAGCATGATAGTAAAGAGGCAAGAATGAGATCCACTGCTAGTTATTGGTTTAGTTTGAATCCAAGGGCTTCAAGCCTCTCAATATACACAATCATCTTGAGTATGTGAGGACCAGATTGATGTCCTTATGCTAGCCTACACTTATGAAGAGCACTTGATATCTAATACCTTTCTTGCCTATCCCTCTCCTGATATAATTCTTGGAGATGTGAGAGTATCTAGTAGGTGTCCTCATCCTCATGCATTTTTTCCAATTGTCTGGATATAGATGACAACATGATGCATTGTACATCAAGTGAATCATCTACATGATTTATCCATTTATAATTTTCCGCCTTGCTTGCTCACTGAGGAGGCTTAGTATGAATTGGAGATTGCAACACATATAACTTTTTTTCTTGGCATAGTACTATGCGCAAGCGCCTGTACCACTCCTAGAAGTTATTACCTGTCAGGATATTTACTTTATCCAAAATTGATCACAATGATAATATACTTGTGATATTGGTGATTTCCATTTTGAATCTACATCAGATAAACATTTAGCATTTAGTACTTTTTCTTGATCACCTTTTGACATTTATGATCAATAGATTATTATATCATTTTAATTTCCCTCACTATTTTACCGAACCATAATAGCTCTCACTATTAGATTTGGAATACTCTGCTAATTTAGTATTCTAGTGGAAAGGATCCGCCAAACCTCCCTCATAGACTAAAATCTAGGGCTACACCACTACTTAGAGGGTTTCAAGGTAGTCACTAGTTGGCCAACAACCTATCTTGTGGTTCCTCATGTTATTGAGTAAAGTCCCAGATTTCAGAATTAGAACTTGATTCCCTCTACCACTTGCGTCTAAAGTGATAGAAATTTAGATATGACTAAACCTAGACTACTCACTTTAGTTAATTCGTCCCATTTCTCTCATGAAAATACCCAAGTAATAATAGGCACTCTCAACTATGGCTGACATGCACCCCAAATAGCTGTTTTTGTTTAAATGTGAGAAATGGAAGGCTTTTAGACTTAATATATCATTGATGGATTTTTATATTTATTGACGAATATAATAATTTTCTATCTATTACGTTCAATATAGGTTTTTGTGCTTACAAATAAACATGAAATAGATTAAAATTCATCACATCTTTATGCATTTTATCTTGTTTACTATTCTATGCGATCACCCAATAATAATGCATTCACATAAAAACAATAAACAATGCATAAACATAAATCATGAAATCCTATTGGTCTTGAGCATTCATATAATGATCGATCCATAATGGATCAATAATCACCTAGGGCCATCCATACCTAAGTCAAAACATGACTCGCATCGCTGCTGGCCCCAGTGCAAAACACTTAACTCCTGTCTGGACTACGGCCTTGACATGGATGGGTCTACATCTCGGATCATCACCATATAATTACAAATATACTCACACTCAGGCGAGGGGTCTGGGGTAAAAAATAGAACTACTGTAATGGAAGCGCAGACCCTTATACATATTTGAATTAAAAGACAATTCACAGACCCTAATTTATCTAATTAAATATTACAATCATTGCAAGCATTGAATAAATAATTTAACAAATAAAGTGAGATAAGAACGGGTCAGACGCTAGCTCAAGACCATTCAGTGTAAATTATGCATAATAAAATTAAATTGAAGTAAATTTAAATAGTGCGAGGGTGATCTAATAAATTAAATGAATTTGATTAAATTCAAATAATTTATTTATCGGTTCCATTTGTTTAATTTAATTTTATTTCTAAAAATTAAATTAAACCATTAATTTAATTTTAATCTTAAATTAAATTAATATTTCAGATCAAAATAAATTTAAACCCACAAACTAATTCTAATTAATTTAATTTATGAAACTAAATTTATTAAAATTTATTTAAGATGGGGTTACCTCTAGCCAGGGAGGAGTCCAGCAGGACTATGAACTTCCACTGGGTGTCTTCCATGAGCAGGGTCAAATAATGGCATTATCATGGTGTGACCATGGCTTGACCGCAGCAAGACCGTGGCAGGACTGAGGCATGACCGCGACGTGTTGTCCCGGTCCAACAACATCTGTGGGGCAACATCTTCTGGCCAAGAGAGAAGGGAGCGGGAAGAGGTGGGGCAACATGCCAACCAGCAGCATGGGTGGCAGCCCACAGCTCCGACCAGCCAGTGGTGTGGTGGCCCGGTCCAGCACGACCTAGACTGTAAGAGGCCTGGTCTGGCACTGCCTGGACTGGAGGTGGCCAGGAACAGCATAGGGAAGGGCCCGATGGGGCTCGACCTACACGAGAAGGAGGGACAACCAGGGTGGGAGAGGTGTGGGGTGGCGGTCCAACGGGTCTCAGCTTGCTCAAGAAGGAGGGACTATGAGCATCTCGGGGTGGCTCGGGGAGGCTTGTCCAATGAAACAGGGAGCGGCGTGGTGTGATGGCGGGACAACAGTGTGGTGGTGGTTATTTGACGATAGGGGAGAAGGCTTGTCGAGGAGGGTTGTGGCGCCTCCTCCTAGAATTTTAGGGGTGGGGAACATCCCGCTTGAGAAACAAGACCTATGAGTCTTCTTTCTAATTTTTTATTTAAATTAACTTTTTGTCTTTTGAAAAAAGTACCCCAAAAATAAACAAGAGACCCAAGGATCTTTTTCTTTCCTTTCTTTTTATTAAACAAATATTGTGGAAAATATTTTTCCACACCCCTTTAATTTGTTAAAAATAATTTTCCACACCCCTTTATATGTTCAGAAAAGATAAAACATTATAATAAAACATTATATTATATTTTATAATAATAAAATATTATATTTAATTTTATCTCAATAATGATTGAGATTAACATTAGATGAACGAAGAAAACTATGACGTCGATCTGATTAATTTTTTTAAATGATCCTAGCTTTATCATTTGAAAACAAAATGACGCACAGTTAGATATGAATGAACCATTTTAACACCCCGTACTTAAATTTAATGCATCTTAATTTTTTTGACTTTGAAAAACCTTTTGATCCCTCTGATACCACGGTGAGGTACCAGGACGGTGCAGAAGAATCCAGTGGGCTGGGAATTGATATTTTTTTGCATCATCAGAGTGACATAACTCCATTAACTCCAGTGATATTGTCCTGGTTTGGTATGAGGATCAAGCAAGGTTTCTATAGAGCACAAATAAATTGAACATGTACTTAGTTCGGATCTGTCATGTGCAAGTCCACCTCAGGATGCCAAAGATCATTGCTCGAAGACTCTGATGTCGAAGCCATCTAGATCGTCCACGCCTCTCGAATCTGCTCGCTCACCATTCATTGAGATCTGGGTGCTAGCACAGATCTTCAATGTTCACTTCAGCGGAGCGATGATCACTACAAAGAAAGAAACTTCAATCTAATATGGATGATCATGAAGATCTTCCTTCACTTGATATATTCTCTCTCTAGATTCCAGGAGGAGAGAGATGCTCTCAATCCCAACACATGAATAGTTACATGTGAAGATCCTCTATCTTACTTATATAGGGAATTTTTAAAACATGTGGTGTGCACTCTTATCCCCCTTTGTAATAAAAATATGCTATATAAGTGTTATAAATAATTATTTACAACAAATAAAATTATTCCATAAATAATATTTATAATTTATCACTTACTTGTAATGTATATATATATATTAAATATATTATGTGATAAACTTGAGTCTTTGACTTGACTCACACCTCCTGTTAATATTAAACGAACCTAGGATATTAACATCCATTTTAATAATATTAATACTTGTATTTACTAATCACTTGTAAATACATGTTATAAATAAATTAAACATATTAATCCAAGCTTGAATAATTAACGAATTTATTTATTACTTCTTGGTCCATAGAACTTGGATAGTACGTGGACCCTTTGGCGGGACCCCCAAGTTCTACAGTCCTATTCACAAAATATGGCATATTATAAAAGCGTTATTGTGTGTGACCCTCTAGGTCCTTATCTCAATAGTATTGAATAATATCCTCCGACCATGAGCAGGGTCTAGAAACCCATCAAGGCCCTAGAGAGACAAGTTAA
Organism: Viscum album; assembly: GCA_963277665.1. Classification (NCBI taxonomy): domain Eukaryota; kingdom Viridiplantae; phylum Streptophyta; class Magnoliopsida; order Santalales; family Viscaceae; genus Viscum; species Viscum album. The sequence goes on along the minus strand of OY728158.1, from coordinate 569,822,667 downwards.
TGTCAGAGAAATTACTACCTTATTATGAACATAGTCTGTGTAATATAATCTCTTTGTCATCGATATCTCAATAAAGAAGAATTCACACTAGTGTCATCATCCTTTATCTTGCTTTATTTTATTTGTTGATTTGTCTGGATGGTCTTACCTTCCACTACCAGGGCAATGGATTTAATGAAGGTGCACCCATTATAATCAATCAGGCCCGAGATATCTCTTCCTTAACTCATAGGTGACAAATCCTTTCTCAATCATTCAATCAATTCCATGCCATTGAAGACATACCCGATATAAACTACCTCACCACGACTTTTTTGCCATGGTTTTCACCTTGCATGAAACGTATGTAATTAAATAAAATTCATTGATAATGATCTCAAGTATAGATACCATTACAAATGTCTGTAGATAGGAATGATCAATGAAACATGAAACATGTTGTGTTCCTATTATGCAGGTGTGTCCTCGTGATCTCAACTAATAAGGATAATCATGTGAGAACTTCATGAGATGATTTCTCAATGATTATGAACCCCCTAACACCTGACGGTCACATATCATATGTGAACTTTTAGAATTATGTAACTGGACCATAGGAAATTACTTTAAAATTACTTTCATGGTATCTTGGTTTTTTCATTATAGCCTATGATCTGCTATACCCTCTTAATACAACATGTAATCTAAGGAAATTTCCATAAACAAAGTGGATAAAGAAGTATCTACACTATTATGGAAAGATAAACACATGTATTAAAACAAAATGCATACATGTAGTGGTAATCAAAGTACAATATAAGTTGGGTCTAGGGCACCCACTTTCAAAAAAATGTATATTTGGTCATTGTGAATAGTAAGACCTGTATAATTTTGTTATTATTGTAAAGGCTAAAATGGGATTTTTGGGGGTAACCATATGATAAGGGAAGTATTTACACCCACAAATTTCAAATTCATATTGAATTAATATATTTAGACCTTATAGTATCCTATCATAGAATCCGTGTCTATTTTGAGTGACTCCCCCAATGCAGTGATTTTAAATCATTGAAATATATTAAGTAATTACATGTGTGTACCTACCCTCACATAAAAAAAAGAACATATTCTCCTCCATTATTAACATCATTTAATAATTCCAGTTCTATAGATAACTACTACAAAAACTTAGCAAAATCCATGAATTTATAGTATAGTTTCTTTTATTATCCTATGAATAATCCATGAGGGCTTAAAGAGTAATCTAAAGGATGTCTCTCAAAGTAGTGGTATAGATCATAACCATAGATCTTTCAATTTTTCTCTCATTCTAATTCTTATAATCATATTATATCAAAACAATAGTACATATTTTATCATAAATACACTAAGATATTATCAAGGGGAATGAACATTATTTTCAACCTCTTCTCAATCTAATGGGTGATGGATGCATCCCTCACACGTAAGTGTGGACTACCACCTCTACATAGAGATATAACTCATTCTACTATACCATCATTTACTGTTGATTATTATGATAGACTTAATATTTGTATATGATATATATATATATATATATATTATAATAATTATTTTTTAATTTTTAATTAGTGTTTACCTTTATTTCATTTCATCCATTGAAAAATGGAAACATTTCTCACGCATACGTACAAACAATTACCTCCACATAGTGATGTAATTAATTTTTCATCGTTGATTTTGATGGATGGTTATAAATGTCTATATACTTAATATATATGAAATTTATATCATGATTAAAATTATTGATATTATTAAACCATAATTAATGTGAAGGGACTATAACTATTGAACTTAAAAACACATGAAAAATGATTCAGTTAACACCCAATATAATAATGAAAATGAAAGATTGATAATCAAAAGGTGATATGATGTTACAATTAAATCATTAATGGTATTATAGATAATATTATTATTATATTATATAATTAATACAAATTTAAATTTATTATATATGATTTTAGAGTGTTTACTAACCTATAAAACCCTGAGGTATGGGTTACATATCAATTTCTCCTCATTGAGAAAAGTTTTAATGTTTGGAACTAATTTCATATTTATATTTGTTCATATACTACCCATTTTTTTTAATAATACATGATTTAATACATTTTATTTAAAAAAAATATAATTTCCAATCTTACAATGTAATGACCCCAAACGCAGTAGCCTGGAGTCAATGTTTTTCTTTATTACATCGGTATACATTCAATGATTGAAATCTAAAAGGATCGATCAGTTTAGAAGTTTTGGAAAATAAAATAAATAATTGATACCCATTTAACATTGGTAATTATAGAGAATATTGTTGCATTTTTTTCAATAAGGTGTCAATATGTGTATGGAAAGGTCATAATTGAACTTGTGATGATGATGGAATTGGATATTCTTAAAGCGATGTTGTTGACTCGCGGAAAAGAACAATTTGATTATGAATTGTATTATTTGACAAGTTTTTTCAAAAAAATTTAGGGGTATCAATATGATGAAGTTTTTATAAAGTTAATTATTCGTAGATAATTTTTACGATATTCATGGTATTGGATTCCACACTTGGAGAATTCCCCATATTGTCACAAAATCAGACGATTGTTGAACTAGTCCTAAGTTCCAAGACAAGTGTCAATGAATGACACATAGTTACAACATTTGAAGAAGTCTGTGAAATAATTGATTACATGATGAATTCAGAATATCCATCCAATTGCCTCTAATTGGATGAAGGTTGTGAATTAAATTAGACAATTGTTTCTACTGATACTAAAATAAGAGGACATGTGTTTAAAAGATAACACATCACTCAAAATAATTATTGCGTGCATTATAATTTATTGCATGAGGTGAAGAATATTTAAATTCATCATCTATTACTGAATCAAATGAGGAATATTGAAGAATGTGGATTTGTAATTCCAAAAGAAAAAAAGGATGATGTTTGAAGTTAAAGGAGAATAAAGGAAGATTGTGTGGGCTTAGTACATTTATTTTATAGATACCCAAGATTTAAGTACTTGGAAATTACATTAATTTCATGGAATAATTGATACATAATAAGAAACATGACTCATGGACCATAATAGTTTAGTGTCTTTGGAAACTCGAAACATAATCTTCTAATCATGGTGAAAGATCTTCAAAATCTACCATAAAGATATTACCCTTTTTTTCTTACCTAAAACCATTCTTTAAATCCTGGTGAAGAGAAAAAATAAAAATGGTGAGCTCAAATGCTCAGTAAGGGTAAGAATGGAGAATATAAAACAACCCATAAACATTTGAACGTAAAAACATGAACATGACATAAATCATAGAAGTACATAAGGAATAAATAAAAAAGGAACATCAATAATGATAAAATAGCACGGTAATAAAACATTTAATTATGGAAAACTATTAATCACATGATATGATTTCCATAGTAGCCAAGAAATTTCTTCCAAGACCATCTTAGTGGACAAAGTCCCTTTCTGAATCGAGTTTACTCCTCGTTTATGTCTTGTATCACTGACAGGATTAACTTACCATTCCATCCATGTCTCTATAATGAGATATAAATCATTACCCAATGAAGTGGAGGGAGATATAGGTCCTACCCATCTCATAAAGAAATCATTATTATGTGTTCCACAACATAAACATAAATCATTCATCATAACCCAAAGAATAAAATGTGTTTCATAAACATCATCTCAACATAACATAATATATATAAAACAAATGGATATCATTTCATCATAAGAAAAGTGAAACCATTTAAATCATAGAGACATTATACTTGAAACATATAGATATTAAATAATGTCATCTTAGATGTAAAATGGTTTTGATAAAACACTTGAAATGAATTCTTGAGGAAAATATCTTTTCTTTTTCAAAATCATTTCCATTAACAAAATGCCATGAAATTATAAAAGAAAAGAATTTTGTTGAAAATAGTCAAGAAATTTTGTAGAGGATTCTTCATTGAAATAATTCATTATGAAACTGTAAAAATCCATTCACCCCGTATAAGTTAAAAAACATTATCCTCGTACTTTTGTTGAAAAAGTCAAAAAGTACCACGTATGGTAAAAAAAAGATTCCTTCCATAAACAAAGTAAAAGTCAAAGAGGGGTAAACATGACTTTAAAAATACATGGAATAATATTAAACACTTTATGAAAAACTTTTTTATGGACATGGATGGAAAATATAACCCCAGTAATTACTTACGAATAAACAATCTCAGATAAAAATGAGATTGGAAAAGTTATCCCTTACCTTATGTCCGATATGCATTGTATGTATCTGAAAATCCTGTTTAATGATTTAAATAATGTTATTGACTTATTAAATAATCATATTCATTGTTATGATATCAAATACGGTTCACTCATGACTTTATATTACCCGTTCTTTTGTAAATTCCATGTTAAAGTAGCGTTTTGGGTAAAATCGTTTCATTTATCGTACGTGTATCGACTTGTTGTTACTTATATCCTGATTTACATAATTCCAGAATGTAAAACATGATTTTATATAATATATATTCAGAATATAATTATATATTATATATTGATAAATGGAATGAAATACACTGTTCATGGAGATGGTAGACCTTACGTACGCATGAACACTGTTTTCATTTCCTTATTGAATTGAATGGAATTAAGTAAATGAAAAATATATGTACATAAATCCAGTATAATTATTATGTACAATATTTCATGTTTATTTATTATATATACTTTATAATAATACTATAATGGGTAATCATGGAAAATGAATCTCATCGCGTTCGTGGAGACGGTAGTCCGTACGTACGCACGAGTGATGATATCATTCCCATAATTATTGAATAGAATTGGAGTGGATGATATAATATCTCAGAATCAGTATGATGTTATAATAATCATATATAGTTATTCTTTACACCATTATACCCATCTAAGTAAGGTGGTGGTGGAAAAACTAATTACACCACGGCGTGGAGATGGTATTTCATACGTGCGCACGCGCGGTGATTTCAGTTTCCGTAGGATGGATAGAAGGGGAAATGGGGTTGTTTAATATTTATAATAACATATCATTATATTATTGATACTGATGTTATTACTTTATAATGAAACAACTAAAGAAGAATATTTTGAAGATGAAAAAACTTGAGAGAATCGGTAGAAGAGATTACATCTTCTTCGACGCACCTCTTTAAAGCTTCCTCTTAAGGCACTAGAGTTGGTCTTTTGAGGAGACCATAACATATATAATATTACTAGAGTGGTTTAGAAGATAAATTGGCAGGGATTTACCGAGATTGAAGGCTCAAAATTGTGAAAAATAGGAGAGAGAGGAGGTGTCCTTTTATAAGGGAGGAGAGGGGCACTTTAGGAAAAACCTAAAATATTATTTTATAATAAAGTCATATTCGGTTTATAATACCTCCAAATTGATTTATTTCTAAGCAAATGTGGTTATGGGTCGAAATAATCCCAACCATTAGGTTTTAGACAAGTTTAGGTTACTATTTTAAAATTATCATTTAGATTTAACTCTAAGTTAAATAATTTTACTTTTACCGTGTCTTCTTGTTTTCTTACACTATATGGTTAATAACATTAATATAACAATCCAAAATAAACCCAAGTTTATAATATATAATCTTATCTAAGTCATTTGGCCGATCCTTATATTTTTAGGAATTTAATATCAATCAATAATATAATATTTGTTTTAAAAACTATTTTATGTCAATTTTGACACTATTTGGTAATTGATTTTTGTGGAAATCATAACAGCATTATTATTCTAAAAAATTTAATTAAATGAATACTAATATGTCATATTATTCTATAAAATTAGTGTAATTTTTGAAAAGTCTCAAAGTACATTTTTTTTGGTATTTATAACATCAATTATGTTAATATTTCATTAATAATGTAATTACTGCATCATCATTGTGTCATAAATAACTTAAATTTTTTAATGTATAAAATTTATAAATAAAATATCATTATCTAGTAAATTATTTTATATTTCTAATGAATATTTATATATGAATTTATCTTATGTATAACCTTATATTAAAAATGTTTTAGTTATTAGACTTTGATTTTAACTCTTTTAACTCTTCTTTGAATTAAATAATAATAAATGTACTAATCTAATCCAAGTGGACCTAAATGGCCATATTTTATTTCTAAGGATGTTTTTGGTCGAATTAAACTTATAAAATAGAATTAGGACATGTGTTATGGTAATAATAATATCATTTTTACCCTTAATTACCCTATTTACTTTTAACCGTGGTAAATAAAAGTAAAAAAGTTAACATTCAACAAAAATTATTTTTATCTTATTGAACCACATTTTACTCCTTGATATTAACCATGTCTCTTGGATTTTTGAAATTCCACTCACAGAAGCGGTAATATTAAGTTTTATGTAAATTTTCAAAATCTCCTTGGAGGTGGGTAAAAGACGGTAAAAAGTTAAATAAAAAATTATATATCTAAAATTATAATAAAATGACTCAATGAATTAAATTGAAATTATATAGGTATTATGTATCTATTTTGACCTAAAATAAATTTAAATAAAATAAATAATTATTTAAATAAAAATTCAGTTTTATACTATAACTCAATGTTTTTCACTATTCATCAAAAATTGAAAGTTTTCAGAAAAATAAAAAAATTTCACCCTAAGCTAACTTCGATATTCTGAATCCAAAAATGATGTCCATTTTGAAAGATAAAATTTAAAAAAATTCTAAAAGTGGGTATTAAAATTCATAACGGCTAGTTCATAATATTATTATATTAATATCTCGTTTAGTGAAACTCGGTATTGCGTACAACACACGCTATCGAGGAAGGTTGCTCTAGTGTGCAACACAAGCCTAGAATAGTGTTTGTGTATACTGTAAGATAATACGGTGTTGCGTACAAGACAAGACATCAATTAAATTAAAAAAAATTCTCATAAAATCTCGGGGTGTTACATTCTACCCCCCTTAAAATGAATTTCTCCCTCGAAATTCATCGGGGTTATAAATTGTTTACTACTTGTAAGTTTCTTTCATAGAAAACCACATCGTAAAATGGAATACCAAAACTTGATTTTAAAAACTAAAGTATGAAATGTAACGGTTACCCAAATTAACGCATCACTGGGTTTTTACATAGGAGAACATAGGTGAAAATATGTATATGGAATGGAAATCTAACCATCTAGTTTTGATGGAGAGTGGTATAGAACATGGCTATGAAAAATCCATCACTCAGAAAGCCATAAATTTGTGATGATCTAAGGTACCATCTGATTTATCGGGTATGAGGGTACTAGAAAAACGTTTTTAGTTTTCAAGATCATTTCCCTAATGTTGAAGAATTGTTGAATTAAAATAAATACTTACTTGATTTTGGTAAAATCTCACCGTTGTTCGTGCCTTGAACAATTTCCACTTCATCTCTTAATGAAATGAAGTTGAATTTGTCATTTGTGAAGTGTTAGCAAATCATGAAATAGAATAAAAGGTCATTCCATCTGTCTCAAACATAAGGTTAGAAAAATTTATATACATAAGTCCATCTATGGTAAGATTAATCATTTATGGTTCCAAAAATGGACTTATACTTTATCTATCATACCGCTTAATAAAATAAAACTAGTTTATACTAACCAGGTACTTCCTGTAGGACAGTGGTAGGTGATAAAGGCCTGTCGCACTTCGGTTGTGGGAACATGCCAGAAATAATATCGAAAAACAAGTTCTATCCTTAATCAATACTATCTGATGTCTAACATAATCCATTACAATCTTTAGGCTTATCCAAAATACTTCTGTCCAATCTCTTAGTATAAATATTACGATTACTAGAAAGGTCGTCTACCAAGCATTGAATACAATCATTTATCGCCCATATATCATAAGATATATCTTGTTGGTCACATTCCAAACTTGTGAATTCCTTAATCATGTATTCTCTTGAAACATGAATTACTATAGAACCTTAGTGAAATCATGAATGCTGTAAAACGTTAACTCTTTCCACATACCAAAATCCCAATATTTCTATATACTCAAACCATGATATCACATTGTCCATATATCATTCATGATCTCATTAATACTATCAAAAATCTCATTATCTTCTTATGCCTTCATTATGTGCATATCATCTGCTTTAAAAAAATATCTTAATAACCTTTCATTGTTTCCAGTACCATTTAACATATACTTTCAAATATTTTAGTAAACACAATAGTGTAACAATCCTTAGATGTGTCTTTATTCCATAGTACCATTACCTATACAACATAACTCTTGATAAACATAAATAATTCCACTACCTTCTTAAAACATTGATTGAGCCTCAACAATTCTTTCATCTCACATATCATTTGCATTCTCTTCATTATCATCAATATAAATACTAACCATACGACCATGATGATTTTCTTCATTAGACTTTCCTTGAGGGAATTGGTTTGCATAGTTCCCATACATTCCACATTTAAAACATTTAACCATTGTTGATGTCTTAGAAACACCATTATCCTTGTCTATGGTGTTAACTAAACCTTTTTCTTTGAAATTACTAGCTTTTTGTCCTTATTTTCCACACCCAAAGAATCTTCTAGTTCCTTTGAAACATTCTCCCTGATGCCTCTTCCCACATGATTTACCTGAGGGGAATTGATCTTTTTTTCTTCTATGATCATCATGAAACTCCATCTTTCTCTTATTAACTGGGTCGGGAAACTTACGAATGTTGAGATTATTGATCATATTATGAGATTGTTGATTAGGATAAATATCGATGTTTGGACTTCCAAATATGGTTTCATTTGGTTTCTCATGAAGAATATCATTCCATTGTCCATCATATTCTCCATTAACATGAATCCTCCTATTTCCTACCATTTCATAAAACCCAAAAAGAATAGTATGAGAGGCAAAAATTGTACTAGAAAAACAACATAATCAAGGGGAAGTACATTAAATCCCTAACATGTTAGGTTTAATCCTAGGTTATTGATGATCATTATGATAATTCTTAGATTGTAACCTATACTTTATACTTAACCTTAATAACATCCCTAGACACACCTTCAAAATATCTCTAGGGATATCGCTAAAGTTCTCACATCCTTGTTTCCAAAGGATGAATAAACCTTCCCTCTAATACCAACTATAGAGACCAAAGATTGAAATACATGGACATTACATTAATTTCCAAGAATAATTGATACATAACAAGAACCAACACTCAAGGATCATAATAGTTTAGTGTCTTTGGAAACTCAGAACATAATCTTCTAATCGTGGTGAAAGATCTTCAACATCCCCCATAAAGATCTTCCACTTTTTTTCTTACCTAAAACCTTTCTTTAAATCCTGGGGAAAAGAAAAAATAAAAAGGGTGAGCTTAAATTCTCAGTAAGGGTAAACATGGATAACATAAAACAACCCATAAACATTTGAACGTAAAAACATGAACATGACATAAATCATAGAAGTACATAAGGCATAGATCATAAAGTAACATCAATCTTGATAAAATATCATGGGAATAAAACATTTATTTGTGGAAAACCATTACACACATGATATGATTTCCATATTAGCCAAGGCATTGCTTCCAAGACCATCTTAGTGGACAAATTCCCTTTCTGAATCGAGTTCACTCCTCGTTCTAGTCCTGTATCACTAAACTGGATTAACTTACCATTCCATCCATGTCTATCTCATGAGATATAAATCATTACCCAATTCATTGGAGGGAGATATAGGTCCCACCCATCTCATAATGAAATCATTCTTACGTGTGCCACAACATAAACATAAATCATTCATCATAACCCAAAGAATAAAATGGGTTTCATAAACATCATCCCATCATAACATAATCTATATAAAACAAATAGATATCATTTCATCATAAGAAAATTGAAACCATGTAAATCATAGAGACATTATACATGAAACATACACATATGAAATAATGTCATCTTAGATAGAAAATGGTTTTGATAAAACACTTGAAATGAATTCTTGAAAAAATATCCTTTCTTTTTCAAAATAATTTTCTATTCACAAAATGCCATGAAATTTTAAAAGAAATAGAATTTTGTTGAAAATATTCATGAAACGTTTTAGAGTAATATTCATTGAAATATTTCTTTATAAAACCGTAAAAATCCATTCATGCCGTATAAGTTAAAAAAACATTCTCCTCGTACTTTTGTCGGAAAAGTCAAAAAGTACCACGTATGGTAAACAAAAGATATATTCCTTCCATAACACAAATTAAAAGTCAAAGAGGGGTAAAATTTACTTTAAACTTACATGGAAGAATATTGAAAACTTTATGAAAAACATTTTTATGGACATGGATGAAAAATATAACCCCAGTAAATACTTACGAATAAACAATCTCGGATAAAAACGAGATTGGAAAAGTAATCCCTTACCTTATGTCTGATATTCTTCGTATGTATCTGAACCTCCTATATAATGATTTAAATAATGTTATTGACTTATTACATAATCATATTCATTGTTATGATATCAAATACAGTTCACTCGTGACATTATATTACCTGTTCTTTTGCAAATTCCATGTTAACGCAACGTTTTGGGTAAAATCATTTCATTTATTGTACGTGTTTCGACTTGTTGTTACTTATATCCTGAGTTACTTAATTCAATAATGAAAAACATGATTTATATATAATATATATTCAGAATATAAATATATATTATAGATTGATAAATGGAATGAAATACACTGTTTATGGAGATGGTAGATCGTACGTACGCATGAACGCTGTTTTTGTTTCCTTATTGAATTGAATGGAATTACGTAAATGAAAAATATATGTACATAAATCCAGTATCATTATTATGTAATATATTTCATGGTCATTTATTATATAAACTATATAATCATACTAGAATGGCTAATCATGGAAAATGAATCTCATCGTGTTCGTGGAGACGGTAGTCCGTACATACGCACGAGCGATGATATTGTTCCCATAATTATTGAATATAATTGAAGTGGATGATATAATATCTAAGAATAAGTATGATGTTATAATAACCATATATAGTTATTCTTTACAACATTATACCTATCCAAATAAGGTGGTGGTGGAAAAACTGATTACACCACGGCGTTGAGACGGTATTTCATACGTACGCAGGCGCGGTGATCTCGTTTTATGTAGGATGAATAGAAAGTGAAATGGGGTTGTTTAATATTTATAATAACATATCATTATATTATTGATACATGTTTTATTACTTTATATTGAAAAAATAAAGAAGAAGATGTTAAAGATGAAAGAAACTTGAGAGAATCAGTAGAATAGATTACCTCTTCTTCGACGCACCTCTTTTAAGCTTCCTCTTAATGCACTAGAGTTGGTCTTTTAAGGATACTAGAACCTCTATAATATAACTATAGAGTTTTAAAAGTGAAGTTTTCAGGGTTTTTCCAAGCATGAAGGTTCAAAATTATGTAAATCGGAGAGGGAAGAGGTGCCTTTTATAAGGGAGGAGATGGGCACTTTAAGAAAAACTTAAAATATTATTTTATAATAAAGTCATATTCGGTTTATAATACCTCAAAATTGATTTATTTCTAAGATAAAGTTGGGATGGGTCTAAATCCTCCCAAACAATATGTTTTAGACAAGTTTATGTTACTATTTTAACCTTATCATTTAGATTTAACTCTAAGTTAAATAATTTTACCTTTACCGTCTCTTCTTGTTTTCTTACACTATATGGTTAATAACCTTACTCTAACAAGAAAAAAGAACCCCAAGTGGTTTATTATTATACTATATAATCTTATCTAAGTCATTTGGCCGAACCTTATATTTTTAGGAATAGAATATCAATTAATAATATAATATTTTTTTTAAAAACTATTTTATGTCAATTTTTACACTATTTGGTAATTGATTTTTGTGAAAATCATAAATGCATGATTAGTTCGAAAAGATATAATTAAATAAATAATAATATGTCATATTAACCTATAAAATTAGTGGAATTCATAAAAGGTCTCAAAGTACATTTATTTGGGTATTTATAACATCAATTATGGTAATATTTCATTAATAAGGTAATTACTGCATCATCATTGTGTTATAAATAAAATAAATTATTCAAAGTCTAAAAATTATAAATAAAATATAATTATTTAAGAAATCTTATTAGAATTCTAATTAATATTTATAGCCGAATTTATCTTATGTATAACCTTATATTAAAAATGTTTTAATTATTAAACTTTGATTTTAACTCTTTTAACTCTTCTTTGAATTATATAATAATAAATGTCCTAATATAATCCAAGTCGACCTAAATAGTCATATTTTATTAATAAGGATGTTTTTGGTAGAATTAAACTTATCCAATAGAATTAGGACATGTTTTTGGGTAATAATAATATCATTTTTACCCTTAATTACCCTATTTACTTTTAACCGTGGTAAATAAAAGTAAAAAGTTACTATTCATAAAAAATTATTTTTATCATATGGAACCACATTTTACCTCTTGATATTAACCTTGTCTCTAAAATTTTTGAAATTCCACTCACAGAAGCGTTAAAATTAATTTTTATGTAAATTTGGGAATTCTCTTAGGAGGTGGGTAAAAGACGGTAAAAAGTTCAATAAAAATTTTTATATTTAAGATTATTATAAAATGACTCTAATGAATTACATTGAACTTATATGAGTATTATTTATCAATTTTGACCTAAAATAAATTTAAATAAAATAAATAATTATTTAAATAAATATTCAGTTTTATACTATACTTAGTGTTTTCACTATTCCTCAAAAATTGAAAGTTTTCAGAAAAATAAAAAAATTCACCCTAAGATAACTTCGATATTCCAAATCCAAAAATGAAGTCCATTTTGAAAGATAAAATTTAAAAAATTTCAAAAAGTGGGTATTACTATTCATAACGGCTAGTTCATAATAATATTATAATAATATCTCATTTATTGAAACTCGGTATTGCGTACAACACACGCTATCGGGGAAGGTTGATCTAGAGTGAAACAGAAGCCTAGAATTGTGTTTGCGTATACTGGAAGCTAATACGGTGTTGTGTATAGCGCAATCTAATCTTGGTGTAGCGTAAAACACAAGACACCAATTGAATTAAAAAAAATATTTCTCATAAAATCTCTGGGTGGTACATATTTGGAATCAACTAAGTGCATTTCCAAGGCATGGGAGTTTAATAAAGAAGGTGGTAATGCACTACACTTGTATTGGACACTTGGTTTTTTTACAAAGTACATTTTATATCATGGAGTTACATAAAAAAAATAGGCCAACCATGCATTCCAGCTGAAGACATCACCCAAGGAATATACAGGACCCAAGAGTCTACTGCGCCCAAAGGGATGGATTATAAGCCATCCCACAAGAGTAACAAGGGGCCATGTATAAGCCCCAGGGGATGCATAGCTGGGGCTTGAAGTTCACCGAAAGGAGAAAAGGTGGGCGTAGAAGCGCGCCTATAGAACACTGGTGCTGGGTGGCACTGGGAGAGGGGGGAAGAGAATTATGATCCGAGGTTTCCATACCTTTTATTATAAAGTAGCCACATCCCTTGTGTTAGTTTTGATGTGCTACAATATTTTAAAACGTAGAAGCAATACCCACCATCCATCCGATCTCATGTGTAATCGCGAGCACACATCTCAATCCAGATATGAACTTCTGATCACCACCACTCATCTGACCCCACTTCTTACCTAATTGAATTTAAGCCATATGATATTCGACTAAGGTTTTTCTTCAACCACTGGCCACCAAAATAACACTAGTACACCATTGCCTCTTTCAGTACCCTGCAATGAAGAATTTGGCCACTATTTATGATGAAAACTAATTCAAAAGGATCATTGGAATGCCACGATATCATGAATGACTTAAAAGTTTTATGAATGTATCGAAATAATGAGATTTTATGTTTCCAAATAAACATAAGGTTTTGTGACATGTCATGAAGATAGAGTGATCAAATAGAATTATTTCAAGCATTCTTAAATGCATGCACGTGATGTTTTCACATGAAAGAAGAAGTTCGTGTTAAACTGAAACAATCCAAGATTTTAGCATATCTTTTATCCACATTTGAAATATTTAAAATACAAATATCCAAGCTATTAAACAAATTGAATCCCATGTAAAACATTAGGTATTTGAATGTGTTTCAATGTGTATCCTATACCTATAAAAGGAGGAGTCCCTTGAGTCATTAGGTGGTTGTAAAAATAGTGAAAAGATTCTATTTTCTAAAAAATAGAGCACTGATAGTTTCTGCACACCCCTACTACACTAAGGGGAAGATATCCTCTCACATTATACAAGTTAAACACACTCTTGAATCATCCCCATGATGAAGAACCACACCTATGTGAAAATAAGGAACCACAGACATGCAACTAGTTTTACTTAAACCCTCATCATGCTTCGTGCATGAAGAAGAATTTGTAGGTACAAAAATGGTGCATGCCACCCTATTGTGATTTGTGAATACATAACCAAGAACCACCCTGTGTTCTATGAAGGAGATCCATTCGCACATTTTCCATGAAGAAACAAGGACTCGTGAGCCCTTCAATTTCATTAACAGAAGAAGAATACCCTTGGTGTTGCACCTTTAATAAACATTTTTTGCAGGGGTACATTTTTGAAGACGAAGGATATTTCATGAAGGTATGAGTTAGTGTGTGGATGCAATAATAATATTCACTCATGTGATTTCTTTAAAGAAACCCAAGGACTCATGTTTTCACAAATAGAAATTGAGGTTGCATGCAGGGTGCACATGCTTACATGTGCCTGAGTTGAGACCATCTTCATGCAAAGAAAAAAATAGACAATGTGTGGGCACATGTTAATAAAGGGGATGAAATGAGGATAAAATATTTAAAGGAATGCAAGCATTTGGGTTTGAATAAGAACACACATAAAACTGAGTGTCTCCCGAACCATGTTCATGAGAAGAGAGAGAAAGGGAACCATATAAAGAAGATATTGTGAGTTTCACCCAGAAAGGAATACAAGCCCATACATAACACACATTGAAGATAAATTAAAATAAAATGTGTGTGTGTGTGAAAAACATAAAGAATAAGTAATTATGTGCATATTGAGAAAGAATAATTTTAGTATAAAGTGCATGTTTAATTGCATGACCCACACACATTGAACATAACACATTGATACTTGAGAATGGTGTGTTCCCAGGTTTTTAATAAATACATCATACATGAATACATACATGCATAAACACATGAAAATATGAAGAGAATTGAGATAACAAAAATAAGAGGTATTGAATTCGATTAAATCCATGCATGAAGATAATGAGAACTGAGATTGAATCCAGATATAATTAAAGAAGATATTATATATGATTTGATAGTGTTTGAGAATCCAAGAAGGAAGATAGATCTGATACTCTAAAGAATTATTATTGTATTCTTGAAGAATTTTTGTCAACAACTTGCAAAAATCTTAGTGAGGTTGCATCTTCTTCTGAAGAAGAAATATTTGCCTGAGAATTTTGAAATAGTGTACTGATCAGAAATGTGATCAGAGTTATTGATAAAGTCCAACAGATCATACCAAAGGTTGTTGATGATTCTTGAAGATATACACAGGTAAGTGTGATTCAAAAAGCATGTGTGGGAATAGTAGAAGGTCATATATAGTAAATCAATAAAGAACAAATAAATAAGCTGATCATGTGACTCAAGAGCAAGAAGAACCTATTGTTATTCAGGGACGATAAGAAGACCTCGATGAGACTCTGGAGTAGGCCAGTGGGACACTGGTTACACTATGGGAATGAATATAAAGAACCTCCCATGGGACTCAGGTGAGATATAGTGGGACTATGTATCGACCATTTTAACTTATAATAATATTATTGTGTAGAATCAGTGTTTGGGACAATAACTAACCCATTAAGGAGTAGGTCTTTAGACCAAAACTTGTATGTCCTTGTGTACAGTGCCTTTACATTTACAACATCATTCAAGGTAAGTATGAGAGACACAGGAAGAGTATATTGAGGCTTTAACCATCCATAAATTTTTACTTGAAGAGAATCAATTTATAAAAATATTTAAAGGAATAACTAATTCACCTCCCCCCCCTCTCAGTGATTCACACTAGTCCAGGCACCTCAATTTGTATCACAAGGAATGTTACTTCTAAAATAGCCAAGGGAATCATTATGAAGTGAAGATTTCTGGAAATGTGTGTTCAACCTAAAATCAAGATTTCTTCCAAGACTTGAAAAAATAGAAAAAAGAAATATGTAGGGAATAGGAAGAAGAAGCTTACTGCTTATGGGGAGACACCTTCTACTAAAGGTACTTTGAAAGGTATAACTTGTAATAATTATTTTTATTATGACTCTTTCAATGAATCATGTTCAAGTTGTGATGATAATAGATCAATTAGTGATCCTAAATGTGTACTCAAATAAAATCTGAATAATATCCCTAGAGAAGTGTCAATATATATTTCTACAAGTATCAAAGTACTTCAAGATGGAAAAATTATAGCATGAAGAAGAAGCTGATTCCATGGAAGAGGCATTGTCTAAAAGTGTTGGTATATCTAACACACTTATAAAACTCATTAAGACAATAGAAGAAACAATTTATATTTACAATGAAAGACATTATAAAGTTACTGAAGAATTGTAGGGATGTATTTTTGAGAAATAATTCTTTCAGATTATAATTTTAGAAGCTTTCCATGCATTTGAAAAGTTGTACAAAGTCTCTAAGGTTTTCAAAGATGATCATCTAGAAGAAAAATCCAAGAAGGTAAAGGAGTGTAACATCTCTTTTCAAAAATCAGTAAATTAACATAAAAAAAATAAAGAATATGATGGAGAATTGGGAAACCAATCTGAGATATGTTGAGGATGAGAAAAACTCCCTCAACATTATGTGTTTAGAGTTGGAGGTGAAATTGAAGAATCAAAAATCAATCAAAGATGGAAATTCCCAAACAACTGAATGAAGAGATGATGCCTCTCATGTTTTCATTGAGGAATATAATTCTAAGGGGAATATAAAATCATCCTATAATCCAATGTTTACATCCTCTAAGAAGAAGGTATCCCAAAACCTAGTTATTTATGTTTCTACTAATATAGTTGCATCTATAAATACATGATTAATGTTAAAATATGGGAATATGTGAATATGTAAAAATGTTCATAAATCCATAAAAATGTCAAGGATACATGTAGGGATGATTAAAAATAACAACTCCCAAATAGATGATCTAAAGAAAGAAAGATAATTGAAAAAACAAAAAAGCACTGAAATTATCCATACTGATATTATAAGTAAAAGAATGAGATTTATTGGATCCTGTTGGTGTTTATGGAAGTTTGGGTATCAGTCCAATGTTTTCTAGAATAATATGTTAGTATATGAAAATTATGGAATGCCTAAATTTAGGGAAATTATATGTGAAAAAATGAAGCATCCTGCAAAGCAAATCCAGAAAACATAGATGAAGAAACATATGTCTATCAAGAACAGATTTGAATATCTTGAAGACATCTGTGATAAATACAACAGAAGTGGGTACAGTCATGATGAGAGATGGTTTAATCCCACCATGACTCATGCATATGTTGATAATAAGTATAGACTAAATAAAAAGAAGGAGAATGTAAAAGGAGATGAAAAGTCTTCCATTGAGAATATGAAAAACATTGAATTATAGAAAACAGTGAAAGAAATTATTCCAAAGAAATAGATCAAGCCAGAATTCAATAATATCATCTCAACAAACAAAAGATGATTCTACTTTGAATATAAAGGTCATACCATGGATCAATGCAAAAAAAATCCATGGAAATTAATGGAAGAAAGGTTAAATTAAAAATAGGATCCATCTAAGAGAAGTCAGGATTGATTGGAAACATTATTGAAGATAACCTTGATATGTTTCCAATGAAAGGTAACTTAAAAATATTGAAGACTCCATGTGGAAGCTCCAAACCAGAATATGTTAAAAAGGAGTGTTTAGTTATTTGTCTTAATCAATTGAAAATTCTTATAGAACTGCAAAGAGCTGGAAATAAATTTCTAGAAAAAGAAAGGAAAAGGGGAAACATGTCATTCCACATGAGGGAGAATTCAAATTTCATGAGAGGTTTTTAGCACATGACAACCCAAGTTTCTTAAAACTACTATGTGGAAGGTGATATAAGGATGTAAATCATGAAATCAAATGTATAACTATTATACCAGGTCAAATGGAGATGTTAAAAATTGAAAAAAATCACCAATGGAAGCTACTTCACTACGGGTAGAAGTAAAGAAAAATAATCCACACAAGTTGAAAGTAAATGGATGTAAAGGTTCCATGATAACAATGAAATATCAAATTTAAAAATCAAGAGGAGACACCAACATGAAGATTACCAGACACATTAGAGCTACTAGGAAAGGAGTTTTTATGTTCAGAGGAAATTCCCACCCCTTTTTATCCGATTAAGAAACTCACTTATCTTACATATTATTCACTTATATTGTTTTGTATATGTGTACTTACATTACAGGGAATTTAAGATGAAGGAAATTCTTAAGATGATAGTTGAATGAGAAAAGTGGAAATAAAAATTTCAAATCATTATTCATGATATGATAATTTCTTGAAGTGTTCCACTATGGAAGATTATCAAAATGTATATCTTGAAGATTATGTGATAATAATTTCTACCATGATGAATCAATGGAATTTCACTCCTAGAGGGGGAGAAAATATAAAGGAGATGATATCAAGGATTTTTTCATGACAAATTGTGAAATTTATATCATCTCAAGAAGATAAAACATGAGGTATTCCAATCACACTTTCATCATTTATTCCAAATTTTATTTATCATGTAAATTAAGGGGGTGCTTGATTGATGACAAGATGGGATGAATGGGGTAGATTTATCTTTTCACTTGAACTTTTTAATTTTTTTGGTGATGTATGTGTCAGATTTAGAATTTCATTGATAAATTTGACTATTTCCAACCATTGGGATAAGAGTTGATACATTCTGAGAATGATGTCACATGTATGGTTATTTATGGACAACATTGAAAACCATGTTCATATCTCTCTTATTTTCCACACCAGGTTAGCCCAAGTAGACTTACTGTTGATTAACTAAAGGCTCTTTTCTAAGTGAACCACGTGAAATCATCCCTCTCTTTGAAATATTCAAGAAGATATTTTTCAAGGGAGGAGAACATGTTTTTGAATAGACCACAATAAACCATTGCATTTGGTTTCCAATAAGGGGGATAAAATATTGGCCCACATATTGACCCATACAAAGTGTTCTTAGGTGATATTAACCAAAAAATACAACAACAGATATTGTAGAGAATATTGTTCCATTTTTTGTTAATAAGGTGTCAATATGTGTACTGAAATGTCATGATTGATGTTGTGATATTGACTAAAGTGGTGATGCTTAAAGTGATGATGTTGACTCAGGGAAAATACAACATTTTTTATGAATTTTAATAGATGATATGTACTATCAATGGTTGTTGGGGTATCAATTTGAGGAAGTTTTTAATAATATAATGATACTAGAGAATTGTTTTGGGTTCAAAACATTGGAAGCCACACATGGGAAATTCCCTATATTGTCATAAAATTAGACCACTGTTGAAATGGTCCTAAGTTCCATGACATGTGTCAACTAATGACACTTTGTTACAACATTCTAGGAATTCCATGCAATACTTGATTGCATGATGAATTTAGAAGATCCATCTAATGGAATCTAATTGGATGAAGGTTATGAATTAAATAAGACGATTGATTGTGTAGATCCTCAAAGAAGTAGGAATGTGTTTAAAAGAAAACATATCACTCACAACAATGAATCCATGAATTATACTTTAATTCATGAGGTGAAGAAGAGTTCCATGAATCATCTATTATTGGATCAATGGAGGAATATTGAAGATATTGGATTTCTTATTCCAAAATAAAAGAAGGATGATGTTTGTAGATGAAGAGGAATAAAGGAATCATGATTGTACTTAGTATGTTTATTTCGAATCTATTATGTGAATTTCCCATGCATGGGATTTCAGTGAAGAAGGTGTCCATGCACTACTCTTGTACTAAACACTTTTTTTAAAAAAATTAATTGTGTATTATGGCCTTACATTAAAAAAAAGTAGGACAACTTTGATGGCCAGCTAAAGCCCTCACCCAAGGCATATGCGAGACCCGAGAGTCTATCACGCCCAAAGGGAAGGCCACAAATATAGCCTTAAAGAGGAACATGGGGCCTTGTATAAGCCCCCAAGGATGAATATTGTGGGCTATAAGCACGCTCGAAAAGGAAAAGGTGGGTGAAAAAATGCACCCGCATAACACCAGTGTGGGGAGGCACTAGGAGGGGGGGAAGAGAATTTTGAGCCGAGGTTGTTCCACCTTGTATTATAAAGGAGTAGTGTCCCATGTGTTGGTTTTGATGTGGGATTTTTTTTTAAAATTTGGAAGCAATCCCCACTATTTATCCACTCTCACGTGTAATTGTGGCCGCACTTCTTAATTTGTATATGAAATTCTAATCACTACTGCTCATTTGATCTCACTTCTCACCTAATTGAATCTGAGCCATCTAATCTTCGATCAAGGGTCATCTTCAATCTCTAGCCACCCGAAGGTCTCTATTGAACCGTTTCCACTCCTGGTACACCGTGATCAAGAATCTGTCCACCGTTGATGATGAAAAACAGGGCAAAAGGATTGTTGGAAGGCCAATATATCATGCATGCATTAACATTTTCATGAATGTATTGAAATAATGAGATCATATGTGGCATAAGAAACCAAAGGTGTGAGGCCACGTCATGAATATTGAGTACTCAAATATAGTCCTTTAATGCGTTCTTAAATGCATGCACATGATGTTTTCACAAGAAATAAAGAGTCCTCATTGATAGAAATAAACAAATATTTTGGCATATGTTTTAACTATGTTTGATATATTCAAATGACGAAGATCTTAGATATTGAAAGAATTTAATCCTACTAAATAAAACAAGGGATGTAAATGCATTACAATGTGAATCCTCTGCCTATAAAATGAGGAGCCACTCAACTCATTTGGTGGTTTAAAAAATAGATAAAATGTCATGTTTCTCGAAAAACAGAGCACTGAGAGTTTCCGTGTAGATCTGCTATGTAAAAAAAAGAGATCATCAGTATTTAACAAGTGAAACACAATGTTATATCATCCTCTCAAAGGAGAACCACACCTATGTGTGAAGAAGGACCCATGGAAATGTGATCGGTTTTACTCAAACCCTCTTCGTGTTTCGTTCGTGAAGAATAATCTGCGGGTACACAACTGGTGCATGCCACCCTATTGTGCTTTGCGAAGATAGAACCAAGAACCATCCCAAATTATGTGAAGGAGATACACATGCACCTTTTTTGTGAATAAAAAAGGACTCAAGATCCCTTCAGTATCACAAAAATAAGACGAATACCCTCGGGTTTACACCTTTAATAAAGACTACTTACAAGGGTTTGTTTTTGAAGAAGAAGGAGATTGCATGAAAGAATGATCTCGTGTGTGAGTGCATTGAGCATATGCACTCATGTGATTTCTTTAAAGAAATATTAGGAATCATGTTTTCGTGAATGGAAATGGATTTTGAATTCATGTAGCACATGCATACATGTGCATGAGTTAAGACCATATGCATTCAAAGAAAACAATACATAGTTTGTGTGCACATGAGAATAAAGAGGAATAAAGGAGGAGAAAATATTCAAAGGAACACACCCATTCATATTTTAATAAGAACACACATAAAACTTAAAGTCACCTGAACCATGTACATGAGAAGATATTGAAAGAGAACAACATGAATAAGGGATACTGAGTTTCACCAAGAAGGGAATACACACACATCCATAACACATATTGAATCCAAATTAAATGAACATGTGTGTGTGTGTGAAAAACCAAAAGAAGAAGAAATTTTTTTCATATTGAGAAAGAATAAATTGAGAGGAAAGGGAATGTTTAATTTTATAAACCACACACATTGAACCTAACACATTGATACAAGAGAATAGTGTTTGCTCAGGTTTTTAAAAAACACATCATTTATACATGAATAAATT
Source organism: Viscum album (assembly GCA_963277665.1). NCBI lineage: Eukaryota > Viridiplantae > Streptophyta > Magnoliopsida > Santalales > Viscaceae > Viscum > Viscum album. Next base: position 569,800,419 of record OY728158.1, on the reverse strand, counting down.
CATAAACACATGAATGTGTGAAGAGAATTGAGATACCCAAAACAAGAGGTATTGAATTCCATTCAATCCATGAATGAAGAGAATGAGAACTGAGAATGAAGCCAGAAATAATAAAATAAGATCTTATATCTGAGTGGACAGTGTTTTTGAATCCAAGAAGGAAGATGGAGCTTATATTTTGTTGAATTATTATTAAATTCCTAAAGATGTTTTTTCACCACTTTCACGCATCTTAGTGAGGTTGGGTTTCATTATAAGAAGAAAGAATTTCCCGAGCATTGTGAAACTAAGGACTGATCGGAAAAGTGATCATAATTATTGAGCAAGGCCAAAAGACCTTACCAAAGGTGGTTTATGATTATTGGAGAGATACACAAGAAAATGTGATTCAGAAAGCCTATGTGGGAATATTAGAAGATAATATATAGTGAATCAAGAATAAACAAAGAAAAAGTTTCTCGTGTGACTTGAGAGATAGAAGGACCTTGTGTGATTTAGGGAGGAGAAGAAGACTTTAGTGACACACTAGATCAGGCTAGGGGGAATCAGGTAACACAATGGGAAGCAGTATAAAGAACCTCCTCTGTTACTTAGGAGAGATAGAGTGGGACTCTGTATTAACCATTGTAATTGATCATAAGATTATAATGGAGAATATGTGTTGGGAGAATAACCAACACAACAAGGAGTGGGTGTTTGAACCGAACCATGTTAATCCTTTTGTTCAGTGCCTTTGAATTTACAAAATCATTTGAGGTAAGGCTGAGAGATATAAGAAGAGTGGACCGATTCTTTAACCAACCACATAGGTTTAATTAAAGGGAATAAATTTGTGAAAATAATTAAAGGGATCACTGATTCACCCCTTCCTCCTCTTAGTGATTCACACTGATCTGGGCACATCGGTAATATATTAAAAAATATAATAAATTAAAAAAATTAATTACATCCTAAAAAAGATATTCGATGATATGTTTTTCATATCCTAGGGAAATAAAAAAATAAGTGTTCGCTCAAATAATAAATAAGGGTTACAAACAGTGGAAGTTATCATGAATCAATAAAGAATTATTTATATTTAATTCTAAATAGCTAAACATGCATTCCATTTATATAACATGAATAGATAATTCATAATCAATATGGCCAGGTAAATAACTTAACACACAATCCATTTAATTAAAATATGAGAATGAAATACATCCATAGATAATATCATTGTGAAAATATCAAGTATGGTAATAATAACAACTTAATTATAAATGAATTAATATTTTTCTTATTTTATTTCATCACTCAGACACATGATACCTCTATTATAAATATATGGCCCATGCCTTAATCATTACATAATATTAATTTAAGTCATGAATTCACATTGAGGATCTTTTCAGGTTTTGAGTTTTAGATAATTAGGCCATAAATATTACATTACATCTCAAATATTACAAAGAATACACTTCTACACTATCCAATTTTTCACAATATTAAAAAAACTAAATAAAATAAGAATTATTTTCTTGGTAAAAATCTTATAGAGTTCTTCCTTTCTATTACCCTTTCTATTACCCTTGGAAGAATATTTCAAAAACATGGGGTGAGCATAAAAATTTCAATAATTAATATAAAATATGGAAATGAAACAATAGTCCCTGAATACATACAAATCAAATAAATCAAACTTTTCAACCATAAAACATAATCTCTTTAACACACCCCATGAAATCATAAGATTTACGAATAACACATTGAAATCATAAATCATAAAGGTAACTTGTGGTATCAATATCATAATTACATTGTATCTATCACAGTTACATAGAGAGTTACATTTAGAACACCTATCACAATATATTCCCTAAATATCTTAAGAGAAACATTAATGTTTACCTCTATCACATTACCCAATGAATTCGAGATCTATCTCTGGCTCACCAACCCTTGGTTTATCACAAAACCACCCGTATACAAAAGCAATTCCTAAGAACCATAACAGAATCATAAAACAATCGTAAAGGAAAGATAATATTTCCATATCACAATATATCATTTCAAGATATTGACATAATAAATGATTTCTCAAAACTATTTTCAATACCAAAATACATAAAAGGGTATATGGTATTTATTTTCCTTTTAAGAACATTATGGCTTATTAAGGAATCCAAATATCAAATAATTATCGCGGTGGAGGAAAGGTCATTGTCTTCGTGTACGTTAAAATGTAACATTCCTTTATTCATCTTGTAAAACTCTTTGTATTAAAAGATTATATTTGAAAAAAAATTAAATTCAATTAAAAGAAAAAGGGTATAATTATGCACCTTATAAAATAAGGTTGTTTATAAACCAAAATATGCCTTAATGAATGGAGATTGAGACGAAGTACCTTACAAAGATCATTTTGTAAATAATATAGATCAATTATGTGTATTCCATATAAGTAAACATAAATCAAGTATAAATACAAGAGTGGTTATCAAAATTTCTATCTCACATAATCATAACATGAAATAACCAAGAAGTAGAAGTTTAACCAAAATAATGGAAATTGGGTTAAAAAGTTCCCTTACCTTGACTCTAAATTGTCTTGTTCATTCATTATATTCCTGAATAACAATTTTAGGTTAATTTATAATTGATTCAAAACCCTTTTCAAGTTTATTATTTATTTTATATTACTTATCATCATTTTATAAAAATTACATAATTATTTATGTTCATATTGGTCATTTTGTTGATATTTGGTACCTGAGTCGGAAAAGATATTTTTTTATGTAAAATTTCCATGTAGTAAAAATTCCATCATCACCAAAATATTATTTAGGATTTAAGTATCATATATATCCTGTATATATGTATTTATATCCATTATTTATGTATTTAGAATATCCCATAACATTTTGAGAAAAGAAATCAAATGCACCATTCATGTAGATGGTAAGTCATACATACGCATCAACACTACTTTCATTTCTTTTACATATTTAAATGAATGAAAACTAAATGATTAATATTTATATTTTAATTAAATTATAATATCATATTTTTTATACATTACATAGGTTCATTTACACCATCCTTTATGAGTTTCACGTATGGCATGAACGAGTTATATCACTTTGAGGGGCCGGTAGTCCACACTTCCTCAAATGAAATTATCGTATTTACACATTATGAAAACCATAAAGGTAAGATGTAAATAAAAAATAAATATAACTAAAAAAATATAAATATAATATATATCATATATAAATACAGTTCCATCGAAATGACCACCATGATAGGTGGTAGGAGAAAATTAAACAATCATCATTTCGTGAGGAAGTAGTTCATCGTACACAGAAACTGTACGTTCATATCAATTAGATGGAGGTGTGTGTAAGTGTAGATATAATATATAGAGACCCTATCATTTTACATATAAGAACACATGATTTTGATCATAATTATATATAAGGTTACAAGACAAGTGTCATTAATTCTACTGTCTTGGAAAACTAGGTACATAAAACATAAATCATGGGGCTAAAAAAACATTTTTATTTAATTTAATAAATGGATATTAAATTTCTTTGATCCCTTACATATTCATAGGAAAATCTAGGGAACACATGAACAAAGGGATAATCTAATAACCCAGTAAGGAAATGAACATAAGAATTAATCTTAAGCACATGAACTAAGAGGCATGACATAATGATATCCAAAGCATGGAACATATAAAATCATATCTTATAAGAATGGGATCATATAAAAATGGAATCATATAGATGTTTAAAAATCATAAAATATTTCTTTAGCACAGTTCAAGGATAACTTCCAATCATATTTCCCATTTTAGTACAGGTCAAGGCTAACTGCCAACCCTAATTCCCATTTTAGTACAGGTCAAGGCTAACCACCAATCCCATTTCACATCGCATCTCATGAGACTTAACATTACCTAATGAATTAGAGCGCTATCTGGGCGAAACATTCTCAACATTTTCATGAATATTCTTGCCACATAAATAATCATACACAATCAACCATATAGAAACATAAGGGTACCCATGGAAAGAATTGGGTACCACAATCCTGACATAAATCATAACCAATAGGAATATCATGAAAGTGTCCATGAAAGAAGGGATTAGAATAGAGATGGACGTTCATAAGGTAAAATAGGTATTTAACATGGTAATTTATTTATAATAGAAGTGAAGACATTTAGGAATTGTATTTGAGAAATTTTAGCATTAAAACATTTTTCTTCGATTTTAAGGAAAATACTATAGGGATTTTAAAGTAGAAAAGAGGATATTATTTTATGTAAAACCATAATTGAACCAAGTAGGTTTTAAAAATAAAAATATTGGTTTTATAAAGACAATGTTGGAATAAAATAGAGGATAGATTGCACATGAAATAGGTTAAAACTTCAAGAAGTTCCCTTAAAACAGGTTTGCTTATCAGAATGTTTTTGGAGGGAATCTTTTAAAATCATGTATATCCCCGAAAAAGAGTTATGAAAAGGTCTTCTTAAATGAATTTTTTAAAACTAAATATAATTTATAATATGTACATAAATATATAATAGAACCCCATTTTTATATAAGGAATGATAAAGAAACCTAAAAGATTAAAGAAGGTCTGGGTAGAATTCGTTACGGTTTATCAGCATGGTATCAGTTGTACCTAAGAGGGCTTTATGGGAGAGAAAATGGGTTTCTATTCACTTATAAATCATGAGGGTAGTATGGGGAGGTTCAAAAACATACCCCATCAAGTGGGATTAATCATAGAAAGGAATAACATAGAGGAAAATATTGATTAAGGGAGAAATGGAAAGGATCCCTTAAACCTGAGCCTCAGCCCAGTTGGTGAGGACTCCTTAAGTGAATCTAGGTGACTCAGGATCAAATCAAATAAGAGGCATAATTTTAGGTTACTGTAGAAATATTGTAGCATGTACTATAGCGGAAACTGTAGCAGGTACTGTTTGGAACCGTAGCAACGAGGAATATTCCTCTGTTTGGGCTGTCGGGCCACCGATTTGTTCCTCAAGTCCTTTAAGGCCTTTAGGACACCTAGGCCTTGATGTAGGTAAGGCCTTAGGGCCACCTCAAGGACTTTAGTGCACCTTAAGGCCTTATGGCTACCTTAAGTGAAGATTCAAACCAGATAACCTACAAGAAACAAGCTCTATAAGGACGATGAGCAAGGAGATTTCACCATAGTATAAGCTATACAAATTTCAAGAATGGGAGGGTATGGAACATACCATTGGGACAAGCTTTTGCATGAATGGGGAATCCTATCCGAACAACCATGTAAAGGTGGGGAGATGATTTCACGATGAAGATACAGGGGAGGAGCAGTTCCAAGTAGTTATTCTGGGATGTATGTAATGTTTAAAGACTACGGGAAATAAATTCTTCTAAGGCCTATGTTCCATGTAATACTTATGCCGATGGGCCTTGTAAAGGTTCCACATCACCCCTTTAAATGTGTATTATCAAAAATCAACAAAAAATGAAGGCCTTCAGGCAATTGGAGGAGAGGACCCCTTACCTTAAATATTGTGGTGTTCTCCACTAGTTATTAATGACCTGAATAAATAAATTAGGTTTATTAATTAATAATTACAGAACCTATTCTATAAGTAATTTATTTATTTTGACACTTTTTATTTCATTCAAGGCCTTTTTGATTGGTTATAAGGTTCAACTTCATTGTTAAGGTCTGTTTGCTTCCTAGGTTTTAATGATTAGTTCATGGTCGGATAAACATGTATGATGAAAGTTATTGCCCAAAATTGAAGTTGTATGTTACTAGTGAACATAAAGTATATTACATGGTTACAATTTTAATTTGGTTAGTTAGAGTGAAGTCAAAATATTAAATATAAAACCTCAGTGATAATTATTTTGGTTAATCAGTGGATTTGATTACAATGAACATGTTTTTATTTATAACATAATACCATTAGTAAAAAAGGATTACAGAACAATAAAAAGTATATATTACATATATAATAATATAGTTCAACCATAAAAAATATGGTTTAATGACCAGAATTAAATATGACAAAAGAAATTGGAAAACTCTTGTCCTTGAATGTGATAAATTAGCACATCTCAAATAGTGCTTTCATTTCATTCAAATAAAAGGTGGAGAAAGGAGAAAAGATAATGAAGTATCCCATTATCATAATATAATTCCAGTAAATGTATGTGACTAGAATTATCATACCATTTGGTTGAAGGGAGGTGATGAAAGAAACAAAAAATAAAATAACTGAAAAGAAATGAAGGAATTGGAAAGATGAATTTAGCTCTTGAGTCTTCCTCCTTTGAGAACCTCTTAAAGGGGGAGTTTTTGGTATATTGAAGAGACTAGGGGACTTTGGACATGGGGGAGAAGCTTAGGGAGATATTTTTTCATAATATTGGCAAGGAACAAGGCCTGAGATGGGTGAAGAGAAGAGGGAGTGCGGAGGGGGGTGGTTATAGTGGAGGAGAGGATGGTTTTCATAATTTTTTAATCATTAGTTTCTTAATTTCCCTCAAGACCAGCAATAGCGAAGATTCCATGACAAAAAAGTGTAATAAATGCATGTTATTTTGAACCAATGATGATTACATAATAATATCATCATCAATGACTCAATAAATCCCTTATTTAGCATTTATCGTAAATTATCATATTTTTCTATTCATAAAAAAGTCAAGTATTTTAGAAAAAATCAAAAAAATCACCGAAACCATTTTTTGACGTGTAGAATCCAAAAATTAAATCCATTTTTCAAAAATAATTATATATATATATGATTATTTTAATATTTAATTAAACTCATAATTTATTATTAGAAAACAGTTTTAAAACATTCATTTACATATACTAAAATATAGGTAAATTATATTTTCACTTGAACATTATTTTTATAATATCATAGGTAAGGTTAACATTCACTAGGGTATAACACTATTCATAAGGGTATGGTACTATTCATAAGGGAAGATTACTATTCACCAAAAAATTAATTTTTTCATATCGGACTCCAAATAACTTATTGATCGCAACCGTGTATGTCAGATTTCTAAAATTCCAAACACAAAAGTGAAAAACTTATGTTTAATGTTCATATAGCACTTAGTAGTTCATTATGTTGTATTTTCATGTGATTTTATGACATATTTATAGGAAGGTAATTTCCATTGAAAAACATTGGGTCGTTACATTCTTCCCCCTTTAAGAAATTTCACCCTCGAAATTTCATCTTACAATCTAGGCCAAAAATAGGTATGGGTACTTTTCCATCATTGCCTCCTCTAGTTTCCATGTTTCCTCTTCGTACATGTAGTTCATCCATAATACATTGAATAGGTGAGTAGTCTTGCTATGTATAACATTATCTCTATGATATAAGATCTTCACAAGCTGCACCTCATAAGAAATATCATCCTCCAACTGTAACACCTCTGAAGAGAGTACATGTGAATTGTTTGGTATGTACTTCCTTAAGAGGGATACATGAATGACATCATGTACTTTCGACATGGTAAGTGGAAGTTCCAGTCGATAGGCCACAGATCCGCCTCTATCAAGGACCTCAAATGGGTTGATGTACCTGAGACTTATCTTTACATTCTTCCCAAATATCATGACCTTATTCCATGGACATATACGTATAAGTACCATGTCTCAAACTTTAAAATCATGGTCTCATTGACAATTGTCGACATAACTTTTCTATCAACATTGGGCTGTCTTGATATACTACTGAATGGTTTTCACTTACTCCACCATTTCATCAACCATTTTAGGTCCTAGCAGCTTACACTCTCTGACTTATTCCTAAAACGATAGTGTTATACACCTTTTCCCATAAAGGGTTTCATATGGTTCTATTCACATTCTTGAGTGGAAACTATTGTTGAAGAGAATTAAACTAGTGGAAGATGTGGGTCCCATCATCCATTGAAGTCCATACAACATTCTCTCAACGTATCGTCCAGTGTCTAAATCATTCACTTTGATTGGCCATCAGTTTCAGGCTGATAGAAAATATTGAAGTTTAGTTCAGTGCTTAGATCATTTGGGAGTCTTTTCCAGAACATTGAGGTGAATCTCAGATCACAATAAAATACAATAGATAGTGGTACTCCCTGAAGTCTTACCACTTCTTTGATGTAATTCTATACAATTCGATCCAATGAAAAGTCCTCTCGAATTGCAATAAAGTGAGATGTCTTCGTAAAACAATCCACAATGATCCATATATCATTGTTTCCTCTATATTTTCTTGGAAATTCAGCGACAATGTCTGTGGTAATGTTCTCCCACTAATATGATGGTATGGGTAGTGGTTTCATCATTCATTTAAAATATTTCCTCTCAACCTTCGCTTTCAGACATACTAGGCACTTGGATGTATATTCAGCAATCCCCCTTTTCATATTGTCCCACCAAAATTTTTCTCGGAGAACTCAATACATCTTTGTACTCCCTAGGTGGAGAGATATGGTCGATCTGTGTGCATCATTCAGATGCTCCTTCTATATATCTGGATCATATGGTACACATAATTGTGACCCAAATCATACAACTCCTTCCTCATCAATAATGAAATTAGAAGATTTTCCATTTTTAACAGTTTCAACCCTTTTCTGAATTTCCATATCCTTTCTTTGATCATAGTTTATATTCTCCAAGAGGGGTGGTTGAGTAATCATTTGAGAATGGATTGATGATGTTCCTCCTTTAATGATTCCCATTTCCATCCTTTTTAAATCTAATAGGATCAGATCCTTTTCAATTTTCATCATTGATAAAGATGCAGAGTCCTTTCTACTTAGAGCATCTACCACCTTTTTTGCCTTACGAGAATGGTATTTGATTGAGCAGTCATAATCCTTAATGATCTCTATCCATATTCGCTAGCGCATATTAATGTATTTTTGTGTGAATATATATTTGAGACTCTTGTGGTCAGTATATATATCACACTTCTCTCCATAGAGATAATGACACCAGTTTTTCAACACAAAGATCACAGCTACTAACTCTAGATTAGGCATTGGATAGTTTTTCTCATGTATTTTCAGCTGCGTTGAGGTGTATGCTATCACTTAATCATTTTCCATTATCACCCAACCTAAGTACTTTTTTTAAGCGTCACTATACACCACAAATAGTTCTCCATATGTAGGGAGTGTGAGTACTGGTGTAGTGATAAGCCTCCTTTTCAACTCCGTGAAATAGTCTTCACATTCCTGAGTCCATAAAAACTTTACCCCCTTCTCTGTTATCTTAGTCATTAGGTTTGAAAATCATGAAAATTTATTCAAGAATCATGAATAATACCCAGCTAGACCCAAAAAGATGCAGATCTCCGTTATAGAAGGTTCCTGAGCCACTATTCAATTGCCTTCATCATGGAAGGGTCCACAGATATTCCTTTACTAGTGATAACATGCCCCAATAATGATACTTCCTCTATCTGGAACTCACATTGATTGTAATTTTCATACAAATTCTCCCTTTGTGAAGTCCTTAACACAGTATTCAAATACTCCTCATGTTCCTCTTTTCTCTTGGAGTATATCAGAATATATTCAATAAAGACTACCACAAATTTTTCGAGGTAATATATAAAAAATATATTCCTTAAATCTGGGAAAATTACTAGAGCATCAGTGATTCCAAAGGGCATCACTATGAACTCATAGTGTATACACCTTGTTTGAAAGGTAGTATTGGGAATATAATCCTTCCTCACCTTTAATTGGTGATATCCAGACCGAAGGTCCACCATAGAGAAATAACCGGCCCCATGAAGCTGATCAAACAAGTAATCTATTTGTGGTAGGGGATAATTTTTATTGATCAATATTTTATTGAGCTCACGATAATCAATGAATAGGTGCATTGATCTATCATTCTTCTTGATGAAGAGGATTTCCTCACCCCAAGGTGATGCAATCGGGTATATGAAACCCTTCTTCCGATTCTCCTATAACTACTTCTTCATCACTTCCAGCACTATGGTGGACATTCTAAGAGGTGTCTTCAATATAGGTAGAGATCCATAAATAATTTCAATTGAGAACTCAACCTCTCGGTCAGAAGGAAGACCAAGAAACAATTTAGGGAATACATTGGTGTAATACCTTATGATGGAAATGTCTTCAAGTGTGATTCTATCCTTTGTCTCAATCATTTGAGATAGAAATGCTTACTCATAAGGAATTAATACCCACACTTGAGAAAATGATTCTAAAGTAGATTCATCTTCCTTCTTATAATTGTAAAGAATTTGAGGATTCATTGGGATGTGAAGAGTGATATCCCTTTCCCAATAGTTGATGTTAGCTTTGTATAAATATGGCCAATCCATGCCCAATATACCATTGAACTCCACTACAAGAAGTATGAAAAGATTTATTGAGAGGTTCAATCAACAAACATTAACCAGGGAGGATTTATAAACCATGGATGCAATAATTTCCCCATTTTTTGTTCTCATAGATAAATTTTCCTTCTTATTTTGAGGTGGTGTTTGAATAGTTCTACTAAACTTTCAAGATATAAAATAATCCATAGAACAGTAATCAAATAGTACATTTTCTATTCTTGAATAAATAATTAGAGTACCTGTCACCACCTCATTTTCCAGCTCCACCTCAACAATAGTGATAAAATAATTCCTTCTTTGTTTCCTTGGAAGTTTTTCTAATTCCCTCCAACAAACTTTGGCATAGGGAAATTGCTTACATAATGCCTATGCTCCATGCAGTGGTAACATTGCATTGCAGGCTGAGTGTTGATCTGAACCTTCCTTTCTTCTTCAAAATTAGTGAGATTTTTCATATCCCTTATGCAGTTATTTTCCAGATGACCAATCTTTCCACATTTGAATCAATTCTTGGATAGTTCCTAGGATGCTTATTCCCACAACAATTACAAGCGGAAAAGTTAGGATTCATTCCATAATGGTATTTGTTTGATGAACCACCTATATTGTTATCCATTTTTCGCTTCTTGTCACTGGGCCCACGAGACCACTGAGAGTCTCCAATATCCATTTCAACCTTGAGGGAACAACATAAAATATCCTCATAATTGTTGAAGTCTCAAATTTCCAACGTTTTTTTTGTATAATCGGCTGTAGTCCACAAAATAATTAATCCACATTGCTTTCGATGTTCATGACAAAGATAGAGGCTTACCTTGTAAGAATTGTAAATTTTTCTTCATACTCCCTGATGGACTCATCTTCCTTCTGGTTGAGTCCAAGAAACTCTCTATCCATCTTGAGAAACAGGGTTCAAGGAAAATATTTGTTGAAAAACATCCTATTTATTTCCTCCCAATCCATGGAATCAATTTCATCTTTTGACTGTGTACTCTTGATCAGTGTGCACCACTAATCAAATTCCCCATCAAAACAATAGACTGCTAGTGAAACTTTCTCTTCTTCTGAGCACTAAATGACAGATAATGTCTTTTCAATGGAGTTAATCCATTTTTTTGCGAGGAGGGGATCAGAATATCCACTAAATATGTGAGGTCTTTTCCACATGAAGTATTCTATGACAACATTCTCTTTCCTTGAAGGATGAGGGAATTCTTCATGATTCAACTTATTATTCATAACTTGATCTAGCGGAGCAAGTACTTTCATGATGTTTTGAGCACCTACTCTTGTTATATCAGAGATATCATTGTAGAAATATTCACAATGGATATCACATTAGTTGTTGGAAGGTGTTCTTTTATTTCCCCCCATTAAATATGAAAATAAACATATAATTAGAGGGCTTAAATACTTTGCTATTTATCATAAAAAAGAAACATTGAACATAAACAGATACAATTTTAAAGGAAAAGTATATCCAAACTTGTGATTCCATTGGTTTATATCTAGGTTATTCTTGATCTATTTCATAACATATATTATTATGGGCTATTTTGTCCCTTAATAATGTTTTGTACTAGGCTCATGAATCTACCAATGTATATCCCCTAGGAGTTTCATTACTAAAAGTGAAGAAAGGCCCATTTTCGTGCACCAGTTCCCGTTCGAGTCTAGATCAAAGCGGTGTTTTTAGGTTTTACCGCTAGATAAATCTGTGCCAAAGCCTCATATACCGACTTGTATCTAGATAGGGATGTATTTTATTGATAAATCACTTACTCAATAATCACCAAAATTTAGAAATGTTTTATTATACTTATTCTCATCCTTAAGGTTCTCACTGAGGTGCTCTATTCCTAATCTATAAAAATAACTAGACCATCCAATGATACCAACTATAGAAACCCAAGCCTTTTACATATAACACAACATGATTTTAAGCATAATTATACATCATAGTACATGTCAAGGATCATTATGTCTTGTGTCTTGGAAGACTTAGAACATAAAACATAAAACATGGGGCTAAAAAAAAATCTTTATGTAATCTCCATAAAGATCTCTTAATGACATTTGAGTCCTTGCATCTACATAGAGCACCCTGGGGAACACATGAACAAAGGTATGAGCTAAAAATACTAGTAAGGGAATGAACATAAGAATAAATATTAAGCACTTTACCTAGAAGGCGTTACATAATGATATCTAAAGCAAGGAACATATAAAATCATATCATATAAGCATTGGATCGTATAAACTTGGAATCCTGTAAATGTGGCTGAATCATAAAACATTTCTTTAGTATGGTTCAAGGCTAACCTCCATTCTAATTTCCCATTTTAGTACAGATCAAGGCTAACTACCAATCTCGATTCCCATTTTAGTACGGGTCAAGTTGAACCACCAATCCCGTTTCACATCGCATCTCATGGGACTTAACTTAACCCAATGCATTGGTTCATTATCTGGGTACCCTGATCTCAACATTTTCATGAATATTATTTTCACATAAATAATCATACATAATCAACCATACATAAACCTATGGGAACCGATGGAAATAATTGGTTACCACAATCATGACATAAAGCATAACTAATGGTAATATCATGAAAGTTTCCATGAAATAAGGGATTAGAACATACATGGAAGTTCATAAGGTAAAATAGTAATTTTTTCATGGTAATTGATGTCAAACCGAAGGGACAAACTTTAGGAAATTTATTAGAAAAATTTTATCATTAAAACATTTTTGTGCGGTTTTAATGAAAACACTATAGAGATATTAAAGTAGAAAAGAGAAAATTATTTTATGTAAAATCATAATTGAACCAAGATGGTTTTCATAATAAAAAGTATTATTTTTTAAAGACAATGGTGGCTTAAAATAGAGGAAATAGTGCACTTGAAATTGGGTAAAAGTTCAAGAAGGTCCCTTAAAATAGGTTTGCTTATCGTAAAGTTATAAGTAGGACATCTTTTAAAAATATATATATCCCTGAAAGAGAGTGATGAAAGGGTCTTTATAAATGAATTTCGTAAAACTGAACAAAATTTAGAATATGTATATAAACAGATAAGATAACTCCATTTTGATATAAGGAATGAAAAGGAAACCTGAAAGAACAAAGAAGGTACAAGTAGAATTTGTTACGGTTTATCGGCAAGGTGTAGGGTGTACCTAAGAGGGCTTGATAAGAGAGAAAATGGGTTTCTCGTCACTTATAAATTATAAGGGAAGTATGGGGAAGTTTTAGAAACATACCCCATCATTTGGGATTGCGCATAAAAGGCATAGCATAGAGGAAAATCTTGATTAAGGGAGAAATGGAGAGGATCCCTTACCTTAAATCTGGTGGTGTTCTCCACTTATTGTTAATGACTAGAATTGTAACACCCCATGATTCCATGGTATGCTTCACTTTGAATAATACAATATCTTGCGATGTACGCAACTTCGAGTTCTAACACACAAAAACCAATCAAACTAGCCATTATAAATAGTAATACCAACTTTTAAAATTTTTATTAATTTTATTTTTCAATATGGACTTCATTTTTGGATTCTAAATATCAAAATTATCTTGGGGTGAATTTAAGTATTTTTATGAAAACATTCAATATTTGATGTATAGTGAAAAACACTGCATTATTGTTTAAAACCGACTTTTTATTTAAATAATTAATTATTTTATGTAAAGTTATATTATTTAAAAATAGATAAATAATATCTATATAAGTTCAATTTAATTCATTAGAGATATTTTATAATAATATTATATATATATATATATATAATTTTATTGATCTTTTTATCATCTTTACCTATCTTCTAGGCGCATTTGAAAATTTGTGTAAAATATAATTTTATTGTTACTATGAATTGAATTTCAAAAATCCAAGAGACATTGTTAACATTAGTAAGTAAAATGTTGTTCAAAAAGATGAAAGTATTTTTTGGTGAATAGTAACTCTTGACTTTTATATACCACGGTTAAAAGTAAATAGGGAAATTAAAGGTAAAAAATGATATTATAATTACCCTAACACTTGTCTTAATTATATTAGATAAGTATATTTCGACCAAAATAATCCTTAGGAATAAAATATGATCCTTTTGGTCCACTTAGATTAGATTAGGAAATTTATAATTATTTCATTTAAAGAAGAGTTAAAAGTGTTAAATTCATAGTTTAATAACTAAACCGCTTTTAATATAGGTTTATACATAAGATAAATTCGACTATAAATATTTTTTATAAATATGAAAATATTTACTACATAATGGTATTGTATTTATAATTTTTAGATATTAAATAATTAAATTTATTTATGATATAATAATGAAGCAGTAATTACCCTATTAATTAAAGACTAAAATAATTGATATTATAAATATCCAAATAAATGTAAATTGAGAATTATGATGAATTCCATAAATTTTATAGGTTAATATGACTTGTTAGGGTTTATTAAATAAATTTTTTCTAAGTGATATAGTTGTTATGACTTTCACAAAAGAAAAATACCAAATAGAGTCAAGACTTACATAAATGAGTTTTTAAAACAAATACTATATAATTAATTGATATAATATTCCTAAAAATCTAATGTTATTCAAAATGACTTAGGTAATTTTATATTTATCAATAATGAACCATCTGGTGTTCTCTTGGGTTTTTTATAATAATTTTATTAAAAATTTATTATAATAATACATGAATACAGGGTAAAAGTTAAACTATTTAACTAAGTGTAAAATCTTTAAAAAGGTTAAAATGGTGACCTAAGCCTGTCTAAAACCTATTTTTTGAGGTTTCTTTGATCCATACACACCTTAGACTCGAAATAAATTATTTCGGAGCCGTTATAAACTGAATATGATTGTATAATAAAATAATATTTCAAGATTTTCCTAAACTGACCCTCACATCTCTTATAAAAGGGTACAAACACTTCTCTCAAAATCACACCTCCAAAGCCATTTTTCATGGCCAGAACCTACTCAAATATCCTCCCGAATACCCTCAAATAGATCTAGATACCTTACTTTGATCAGAAAACTAACCTAACGAGCCCTTTTGATCAACTGAAAAAGAAGCACCCGGAAAAGAGGTAATAATTTCACCACCTCTTTCAAAATTCTTTTATTCTTCCACTTCTTCTTTATTTTTTGTTTCCATAAAAAAAATAACTCTAGTAACTTAAACATACTATTATGTTATTATAAATATGGCAAAACCATATTCATTATTCTATCCATCCTATGAATCACAAGTCATCATACGTGCGTATGTACGTCTTACCATCTCCATGTCGTGGTGTAGTTTGTTATTCAAACACTTCATTAATGGGATGAGTACAATAATGAATCTAAATGATGGAAATAATAAATATAACATTTTAATAATTCTTTATATATGATATATCATCCAATTACATGTGATTTCACCATCAATTGAATGATATTTTCGCATGTGTGCATGTACGGATTACCATCTCCACGAACGCGATAAGATTCATAATTCATCGTAACCATTAAAGAATAATTATCATTTTATTATTAAAAATAATTTTTAAGAACTTAATATAATTTTGTATATAAATAAAATAAATCATATCTGTAACAATCATGTCTTACGTAACCAAGAATATAAAGGAAAAAAAATCAATTAACACCTGAAACAAGGATACTACTGAAATATTATTAACAAAGAAATATTATAAGATCATATATGATAACATATTTATGTATTTGGTTCTTGAATAATTTAATAATAGTTATTTAACTATTATATAGTATGTTAATGTACCCTCAATCAAAGAAAAGTAAAAGGTAATTTTTAATTCTACAACCTCTTCATTATCGATGTTGTTTATAAATGAGTATCTACTGGGACCTCTTTATCATCCACATCCATGTTTCTTGAAAATTTATTTCAAATTTTTTTTACTATTTAATAGACTATGGGTTATGGTCATTTATAACGTCATTTGACTTTTTATATAATTTTTTGAAAGGAATCATTCTGTCGTTTTCCAAATAAGGTACTTTATGACCTTTTTGACAAATTAATGTAAGAATGTTTTTTAACTTATACAGCAGGTGCGGCTATTTTCCACCCTTATAACACCTTCAAATCATCCATTAAAATATTATAATAATATTTTTCAAAATAAATGTTTTCTTTTAAAATTACATGACTTTTAAATTATTTCAAAATAGAAAGAGATATTTCTCTCAATTAGTATTGATTTTATCTAAGTCAACATCTTTGGATGGATTTTACACTTGTTTGAAGTTGATTTATTATGATACCATATTCCATATTGTATTGAAGTTTTTGGGATATGGTTTACCATGGATGTGTTATTTTTATACCATTCATGGTTTATGGATAAAGTATTGACATTTCATATGCTAGTTTTAATACGAATGTTTATGTTATGTTTGAACCTTTTCATCTGAGGAATGCATTGGACATAGTAAGTGATGAGTGGATCCTACTATAGATCCTCGATGAATTGGTAGGTCTCATGAGACAAACTAGTTTCTTGGAACAAGGTCTTGAAAAAATAATACTTGTAATCTTGGCATAAGGCCCTGACTATGTGGTTATGAAGTCTGGAATTATGCATTCCATCATAATGAAATTTTCTATTGATATTACATGTGATTATTTGACTAAATAATATCCATATGAATAAGTAAATGAAATTATTTGACATATCTTTGCCATATTATATGGATTTTTAAGTTTAAAAGAATTGTGTTTTAATCTTATACATTGCCTTAAATGTTTATGATCATTTATGAAAGTTTTTTCTATATTGTTATCCTTATTGAGCACTATATCTCACCCCTTTCTATGTTTTATTTTTCCAAGGATGCGAAGAAGTATATTATGACTGACTTGTAGGGATATTCTATGGGATAATAATGTGTTCAAGGAGACAATGTTGTTATTGTTTTTCATTTCATAATGTAATGTAAAACTTATGTTTATATCTAGTACTTCCAAGGATAAAAAATTGATTGGTATTTCAGGATTTAATCCCTTGTGATCATGCCAATGATATCTAATAATGCACAGACTTTTGGTAATAGGGGTTGGGGTGTTACAGTTGGTATCAGAGGATGTTTAGTACGAAACATGGAAGCTAGATTTAGAAAAACTTTGATTAGAGAAAATAACCCTAAGATAGACTTTGTAGATTATTATAGAAGAACTTTGTAGAATTTGGGTAATGTAGAGTTTTTTTTATTTTTCAAAGCAATACATCCCTTTCTATATATGAATAGGTAGAGGCGGATTGGGAAAAGATGTACCTAGGAGTGAAAAATCTAACAAGGAGTTTTGTGCTTTACCTGGGGTATCCTGGTATACGACAATGGGCATTGCTGCACTCTTGGTTATGACACTCCTGGGGGATATGCTTAGGATAATTCACATTTTCTTTACAGAACATTATGAAGAATTTTTTAGTATATAACTCCTTAATGAATTTTTTTTATGATTATGGATTATATACATAAACTATTCAATGTATGTTAAGTGTTTTGCATGTTTGGAATTATGTATTGTGATTCATAAACTAATCTAGTGTATGTCGTTGTATAAAAAAGGAGTCTAGTGGAAGGAATGAAAACTATATCAATGAATGTAATCTATGTAGGTATTTCCATCCTACTCAAGATAATTATAGTGGAGCTGGTGATGCAACTGGTGATGATCAGCTTATCACCATACTGGGACAACTCACTCAGGTTATGAATAATATCCTTACCCGTATATAGCACCCTATGCCACAATGCAGAGGGTCAATGTTAGACTTCATCATGAGGTAATAACCACCAAAATTCAATGGGACTAAAAATCCATTTGTAGCTGAGAAATGAATAAGTTTCTTAGAGAAAATATTTCATTATTTGGGGAGTAGCAAAAGTAAAAAAGTTGTCATGGCATTTTATCACCTCATGGGAGATACAGATCAATGATGTTCATTAATTAAAAACAAAAAAGAAGATAAAAAGAATCAAATATGGAATGAAGAGAGTTTAAAGATATTTTCTTAGAAAAATGATTTTTTCATGACCATCGAGCGGTTATGGAAAGACAATTTCTGAGTCTGAAGAAAAAGGAGGATGAGAATGTCGCAAAATATGATGATAACTTTACAAGGTTATAAAGGCATGTAGTAGATTATATACGTAACCCAAGGAGTAATATTGATCACTTTTTTATGGGTTAAAACCATTTTTCATCGAGCATTAGTCTCACGATCCTTCTCACGATACGAAGATATTGTCTCATGTGCTATCAGGACAGAAAATTAATTCTCTATGTCTTACAACTATAAAGTAATGTAAGAGAAGAAGATATCTACTGAACACTCTGGAAATGGAAATAAGGGGAAGAATGGAAACGTTTAATTTCTATCCTGCAATAAATGAAGGATAAAACACCCTGATACTTGCCGGAAGGGAATGTGAGTCTGTTACAAGTGTGGTGAAAAAGGCCACCAAGATCGTGATTGAAAGGGAAAGAAAGAGGCTTTCAATGTTGAATGATAAAAATGAAGAGAAATGGGTCATTATGAAAATTAATTTCCTAATCACCAAGGAAAATTTCCACGTAATAGACCAAGGGGGAAGGCCAATATTATGCGATCACTACTGCTGAGGTTGAAGCTCCGAAATACGTGGTGGCAGGTAATTTAATGGTTTCCTCAAGGTTATCCAATTCTTTATTTAATTCTGGATGATCATATTGTTTCATATCTACCTTGTTTTCTATGAAAATAAGATATTTTTAATTTTATTTAACAAGGGAGTTTTCAGTCAAAACTTCTAAGGAAATTATTATTGCAAAAAATAATAATTCAATAATTTCCCATTAGGGAATATAAATGTTATTTATCTGCTGATCTCATCATCATACCGATGATTTAATTTGATATAATCTTTTGTGTGTATTGGATTTTGGACCATGATGCAAAAATTTATTGTAAGAATAAAGAGGTTACAATTTTCGATGAAGATAAGGAGTTCCATATCTTTAGAGATGAAATGTCACCACCTGATTCTTATCTAGATCCACCCCCAGTAGATTTACTTAATTCAATTATTGGGGAGGAATGGAATGAAATAACTATGGGTGAGTAAATGAATGTTAGAATAGACTATGTAACTATTTTACAAGAATAGGTTGATGTGTTTCTAGAGGATTTACCTAGACATCCTGTAGAATGAGAAATTGAGTTTTCCATTGATATAATTCCTCATTCAAGGATCATATCAACGACCCCTTATAAAATGGCCACTTTAGAATTAGTGGAACTAAATAAACTACTAGAGGAATTGGGTAATAAAATATTTACTCTCCCTAGTGTTTCTCCATGGGGAACCCCTATTTTGTTGGATAAGAAGAAAGACGGATCTATGAGGTTGTGCATTGACTACAGGGAGATCAATGCTATAACAATAAATAACAAGTATCCCCTACCTCGCATTGATGATTTATTCGATCAAATTCATGGATCTAAATATTTTTCAATGATTGACCTTCGATCTGGATATCATCAGTTGTGTGTGAAAAAGGGAGACATCCTGAAGACAACATTTCATACTAGGTATGGGAATTATGAGTTTGTTATAATGCCTTTTGGACTGACTAATGCACCCTCTATTTTCATAGATCTAATGAATAGTGTTTTCAAATAATACATTGATGACTATATAGTAGTAAATATTGAGGATATCCTAGTATACTCAAAAATATTTGAAGATAATGAAAATTACTTGTGCACTATTCTGAAACCTATAGAAGAAATGAATTATATGGGAAGCTTAGAAAATCTGAATTCTGGCTTCATGAAATTTCTCTTCATGTCCATATTGTCTCTTTGTATGGAATATTTATTGATCCATATAAGACAAGATCAATAAAATAATGGCCACCACCAATGTGTATAACTGAGGTACGTGGTTTTATTGGTTTCACTGATTATTATTGGTGTTTCGTCTAGAATTTTTCCTGATTGGAAAACCCATTAATGAAGCTCACACATAAAAGGGTTAAATTTGTTTGGGAAAAAGAGTGTGAAGAATGTTTTAAATAACTGAAGAGAAGATTATTCAATACTCTTATATTGACTCTACCATCAGGGAACAATGGGTTTGCTAATTATAGTAATTCTTCAAAGAAACGACTTGGTTGGGTCATTATGCAGAATGATAGATTTATTGCCTATGTATCATGACAACTAAAAAGTCCTGAACAAAACTATCATACTCATGATCTTAAGTTATTATATGTAATCATTTCTTTGAAGTTATGGAGACACTAACTCTATGGTCAAAAATGTGAGATATATACTGATCAAAAGTGTTTGAAGTATATTTTATCACCGAAAGAAATCCACATGAGGCAAAGAAGATGGCTTGAACTACTCAAATATTATGATTTCACTATATAATACCACCCTGGTAAGGAAAATAAGGGGGTAGATTCTTTGAGAAGAAAGGTTAATTGAGTTTTTAACAAGATGAGAGTTGAAAGGGATCTTATTTTCCTAGATCTAGTAAAGATGGATATGGGAATAATCATGGAAGGTAAAACATTCATACTTTTTCAAATGGATTCCAAACCATCTTTACTGGAAAGGATAAAAAGTTATTAGACCGATGATGAACTGTTTCAAAAGAAAATTAATGCTATGAAATATGTGAGGTTGATTGACTTCGTATGTGAAGATGGAATTTTGAAATTTGGGAAAAGACGTTATGTTCCTGATATACCTGATCTAAAAAGGGAATTGTTGGATGATGATCATAAATACAATTTCTCTATACAACCTGGTAGCACTAAAATGTATAGATATTGGAAGAAAGATTTTTTTTGGGATAACATGAAGAGGGATATTGATGATTATGTGTCAAGAGGTATGGTTTTTCAACAGGTGAAGGCTGGAAGACAACATCCTAGAGGAGTCATGCAACCTCTTCCAATACCTAAGTGGAAATGGAATGATATTTGGATGGACTTTTTCATGGGGCTACCAAAGACTCCAAGAAGTATTGATGCAATATGGTTCATTATTGATCATCTTACCAAGTCATCACATTTTCATGATATAAGAGAATATTTACCACTTGAATGTTTAACAAGACTTTATTTTAATGAAGTTATAAGACTTTATGGAGTACACATATCGATTGTTTGTGATCACGATACCTATTTTACATCAAGATTATGGAAAAGTCTTAAGAAATACTTGATACTGAACTTCATTTAAGCCCTGCATACCACCCTCGAACTGATGGAAAATCAGAAAGAACTATTCAAAACATAGAAGAAATGTTGATATCTTGCTCACTTGACTTTCAAGGTATGTGGGGTCAATATTTACCTATGGTAAAATTTTCCTATAACAACGCTTTCAGTCAAGTATTCATATGGCAACATATGAATCATTATATGGACGAGATGTCACACAACAACTTGTTGGGATGAAGTTAGTGAATGAAAAATTTATAGGCCCAGAACTTGTGGAGGAAACAATGGAAAAGGTGAAGGTTATCCAAACCCACATCAAAGAAGATCAAAGTAGGCAAAAGAGATATGTCAATAACTAAAGGAAATATTTTAAATTTCAAGTAGGATAACATGATTTCATGAAGGTATCTCCAAGGAAGGCTGTTATACGATTCAGTAATAAGGGAAAATTAAGGCCCAGGTACATTATATATTTTGAAATTCTAGGATGAATTAGAGTTGTAGCTTATCGTTTGGAAATTCTGCCAAGTCTCTCTAAAGTTCATGATGTGTTCCTTGTATCACTATTAAGAAAATACATGCCTTACCCAATGCATGTACTCACCTATGAAGAAATAGAACTGGAACCCGATATGTATTATTGTGAAGAGTCTTTCAAGATTCATGATACCAGAGAACAAGTGTTGAGAAACCAGATGACTCGTCTAGTGCATGTTCTATAGAGAAACCATAAGATGGAAGAGGCAATATGGGAACCCGAAGAACTTATGGTGATGAACCACCTAAAACATTTTATGATGTAATATTATAGAATTTATGAGGATGGAATTATTTGAAGGAGGGAAGAATGTAACACCCCAATCTTCCACAGTATGCTTCCCTTTTAATAATACAATAGTCACACCTTCGAGTTCTAACACACCACAACCAATCAAAATAGCTGTTATGAATAGTAATACCCACTTTTTTAAATTTTATAAATTTTATTTTTTAAAATGGAATTCTTTATTGGATTCATAATATCAAAATTATCTTAGGGTGAATTTATTGTATTTTTCTGAAAACATTCCATTTGTATGAATAGTAAAAAACACTACATTATTGTTTAAAATTGAATTTTTATTTAAATTATTAGTTATTTTATTTAAATTTATATTAGGTAAAAATCGATACATAATACCTATATATGTTCAATGTAATTCATTGGATTCATTTTATAATAATATTAGATATATAAAATTTTAGTGAATATTTTACCATTTTACCCACCTTCTAGGTGCATTTGAAAATTTGCATAAAACGTAATTTTACTGCTTCTGTGAATTGAATTTCAAAAATCTGAGAGACATGGTTGAAATCACTAAGTAAAATCTGGTTCAATAGGATGAAAATAATTTTTCATGAATAGTAACTCTTAACTTTTATTTACCATGGTTAAGTGTATTTCGACCAAAATCAACCTTAGAAATTACCATAAATGTGTTTTTAAAATAAATACTATATTATTAATTGACATAATATTCCAAAAAATCTAAGTATCAGCAAAAGGACTTAGATAAGGTTAGATGTATCAATAATTTACCACATGGGGTTTTCTTGGATTTTTATAATAAGATTATTAACCATTTTTTATAATAATAAAAGAATATATGGTAAAAGTTAAACTATTTAAGTAAGAGTAAAATCTAAAATATAAGGTTAATATGGTGATGTAAACCTATCTAAAAGAAATTGGTTGATATATTTTCTACCCATCCCCACCTTATCCTTGAAATAAATAATTTTGGATCCATTATAAACCACATATTATTGTATAATAAAATAATATTTCATGTTTTTTCTAAAGTGACTCTTACCTCTCTTATAAAAGGGTACTTCCCCTCTCTCAAAATCACACCTCCAAATCCATTTGGATTGGCCAAAACCTACTGAGATATCCTCCCAACTACCCTCACTTCAACCTAAAGGCCTTACTTTGATCATAAAACCAACCTAAGGTGCCCTTTTGATCAACTCAAAAGGAAACACCCAAAGAAGAGGTAATAATTTCACCAACTCTTTCAAAGTTCATTTCTTCTTCCACTTCCACTTTATTTGTTTTTTCCATGCCAAAATAATAAATTCAGTACGTTATAAATATTGTGATGTTATTATAAATATGGTACAACAATATTCATTATTCAATCCATTCTATTATTGATAAGTCACCATATGTGTATATATACAGCTTTCCATCTCCATGTCGTGGTGTAGTTTGTTATTCAAACCCATCATTATTTGTTTTGGTATAATAATGAGTATAACTGATGTAAATAATAAATATAAAATTTTAAGGATATTTTATAAATTATATACCATCAAATTACATATGATTTCACCATCAATATAATGATATTATTTCTTGTGCGTACGTACGGATTACCGTCTCCACAAACACGATAAGATGCATACTCCATCATAAACATTAAAAAATAAGTTTCATTTTATGATTAAAAATATTGTTTAAGAACTTAATATCATTCCGGATATTAATCAAATACATTCTATCCATAACAAACATGACTTATGTAACCATGCATATATATGAAAATCAATCATTTAACACGTGAAACAATGGGAGTATTGAAATATTATTAACAAATAAATATTAGAAGATAATATATGATATAATATTTATGTATGTGGTTATTTTATAATTTAATAAAAATTATTTAACTATTATACTGGAGGTTAATGTACCCTAAATCAAGGAAAATTATAAGGTAAGGGTTAATTCTACATTCTCTTCATTATCTGAGGTTGTTTATACGTGAGTATCTACAGGTACCTCTTTATCATCCACATCCATGTTTTTTTAAAATGAATTTGAAAACATTATTACTATTTACTAGACTATGGGTTAATTTCATTTATACCATTGTTTTACTTTTTATAAAATGTTTTTAAAAGAATTATTCCGTCATTTTCCAAATAAGGTACTTTATGACATTTTCAACAAATTAAGGTAAGAATGATTTTTAACTTATACGGTGAGTGTGGATATTTTCCATCATTATAACACATTCTAACAATCCCTTAAAAAATATTATATGAATATTATGAAAATAAATGTTTTCTTTTAAAATTACATGAATTTTAAATCATTTCAAAATAGAATGATATATTTCTCTCAAATATTTTTGATTTTTTCTATATCAACATATTTTGATGGTTTTTACAGTTGTTTGATGTTGATTTATTATGACACAATATTCCATATTGTATTGAAGGTTTTTTGATATGTTTGACTATGGATGTGTTATTTTTATAGCATTCATGTATTATGGATAAATTATTGAAATTTCATATGCTAGTTTTAATATTAATGTTTATGTTATGTTTCAACATTTTTCAAATGAGGAATGCATTAGACTTAGTAAGTGATGGGTGGAACCTGCTATAGCTCCTTGATGTATCAGTAGGTCTCCTGATACAAACTAGTGTCTTGGTACAAGGCCTTGAAAAATTCCTATTTTTAGTCTTGGCACGATTCCTTGACATGTGGTTATGAAGTCTGGAATTTTACATTCCATCATTATGAAATTTTATATTGATATTACATGTCATTTTTTACTAGTATAATATCCATGTGAATAAGTAAATGATATTATTTTATTTATATTTGCCATATTATGCTGAATTTTAAGTTTAAATGGATTTTGTTTTAGTATTATACAGTTATTTAAATGTTTATGCTTATTTATGAAAGTTTATACTCTATTATTATCCTTACTGAACAACTGAGCTCACCCCTTTCTGTGTTTTATTTTTCTGAGGATGCGAAGAAGTATATTATGACTAACCTGTATGGATAGTCTAAGGGATTTGAATTTTTTCCAGGATATAATTTGTTTGTTGTTTTTTATTTTACAATTTAGTGTAAAACTTAATTTTATATCTAGTACTAACAAAGCTACTAAATTGATCTGTCTTTTGGGATTTGATCCCTTGTGATCCTGACAATGATATGTAATAATGCACCGACTCTGGGTAGTTGGGGTCTGGGTGTTACATGAATAAATAAATTAGGTTTATTAATTAATAATTAAAAAACCTCTTCTATAAGTAATTTATTTAGTGTAACCCTTTTTAGTTCATTCAATACATTTTTGATTGGGTAAAAGGTTCAATTTCATTGTTTAGGTCTGTTTGCTACCTTGGTTTTAATGATCGGTTCATGTTCGGATAAACATGTATGATGAAAATGATTGTACAGAATTGAAGTTTTATGTTATTAGTGAACATATAAAAGATTACATTTTAACAATTTTAGATTGGGTACTTAGAGTTAAGTCAAAATATTATATATAAAACCTTAGTGATAACCATTTTGGTTAATCGATGGGTTTGATTACAATGAAAATGTTTTTCTTTATAACATAATACCATTAGTACATAAGGATTATATAACCCTAACAAGAATATATTAGAAATATAATATTCTAGTTTAACCCAAACCCAAATGGTTTCATGACTATAATTAAAGATGATAAGAGAAATTGATAAACCATTGTCCTTGAATGTGCTAAATTAGCAC
Source organism: Viscum album (assembly GCA_963277665.1). Classification (NCBI taxonomy): domain Eukaryota; kingdom Viridiplantae; phylum Streptophyta; class Magnoliopsida; order Santalales; family Viscaceae; genus Viscum; species Viscum album. Next base: position 569,774,159 of record OY728158.1, on the reverse strand, counting down.
ATCTCAAACAGTGATTCCATTTCTTTCAAATAAAAGGTGGGGGAATGAGACAAGATAATGAAGTATCCCATTAGTATAATATCATTATACTACATGTATGTTACAATAGTTATCATACCATTTGGGTGAAGGGAGGTGAGGAAAGAAATAAAAAGAAAAGAACTTACAAGAAATGAAGTAATTGGAAAGAGGAATTTACATATTGAGTCTTCCTCCTTTAAGAACATCTTAATGGGAGAGGTTTTGGTATATTTAAGAGACTAGGGGCCATTGTGTGTGGGGGAGGAGTTGGGGAGATATTTGGGCATAATGTTGGCAAGGAACAAGGCTTGAAAGGAGTGATGATAAGAGGGGGTGAGGGGGGGGGGAGGGGGTTATAGTGGAGGGTAGGAGGGTTTTCATAATTTTTTAATCATTTATTTATTAATTTCCATCATGGCCTGAAATAGTGATGATTCAATGACTAGAAATAGTAATAAATGCATTTGATTTCTTAAGAATCGTCCTTACATCAGCAGATCATCATCAATGACTCAATAAATATCTTATTTAGAATTTATTGTAAATTATCATATTTTACTATTCATCAAACATTCAAGTATTTCAAAAAAATCCCAAAATATCACCAAAAACATTTTTTGACTTGTATAATCCAAAAAATGAAATCCATTTTTCAAAAATAATTTTCTAAATATGATTATTTTAATATTTAATTAAAATAATAATTTATTATTAAAAAACTGCTTCAAAACATTGATTTACTTATTATAAAATATAGGTACATAATATTTTCACTTGAAAATTATTTTTATAATATCATAGGTAAGGTTAAAATTCATTAGGGTATAACAATATTCATAAGGGTATATTACTATTCATAAGAGTAGGTTAATATTCACCAAAAAATTAAGTTTTTCTTATCAGACTCCAAATAACTTACTGATCGTAACCATGTATGTCATATTTTCAAAATTCCAAACACAAAAGTGACACACTTTCGTTTAAAGGTCATATAGAACTTAGTAGTTCATTATGTTGCATTTTCATGTGATTTTATGAAATATTTATAGGAAGGAATTTTCTATTGAAAAACATGGGGTCGTTACCAAATACTTCTTATAAAAACATCCTATTATATGGAGGATACATGTTCTATTATGTAATCAAATAATAAGAATATCATAGGGAGTTGAAAAGGAAAATAAAAGAAAAGAACTTGAGAGAAGTCATTACCTCTAAATCAGGTAACTTCTTTTGATTTGAGCAAAAAGGATTTCTTGAAATGCCTTATGCCCAAGTTAATTATCCTAGGATGATTTTAAAGATGTTGGTAGATTATTTGAGAATAATTTAGACGATCCAAGGTGCTTTAGAGGTGTTATTACATGGGTAGAGGTGGTGCTCTTTTATAGGAGGGTGGAGGGGCACTTTCGGAATGTTTTGAAATATTATGTTATTATATAATTATTTTCTGTTTCAAATAATCCCTAAATCATTTATTTCAAATATAAGATGATTTTGGTTCAAAAATATCTCAACCAATATGTTTTAGAAAAGTGTAGGCCACAAATGTAACCTTATCATTTAGCTTTAACCCTTAGATAAAAACATTAACTCTTATCGTATCTTTTTTCATATTCATAATATATGGTGACTATATTTATTATAAAATTCTAATAGAACTATACGTGGATAAGTAATGACATTTATAACATTATATAAGTAATTTGGACGAATATTATATTTTTAGGACTATTAAATCATTTAATAAAATAGTATTTGTTTTAAAAACTCATTTATCTCAATTTTGACACTATTAAGTAATTGATTTTTTTTAAAGTCATAACAAAATGGTTACTTCAATACAATGTCCTTTAATCCAAGATAATTGGTCAATATATTCCATAAAATTCATGTATGGAATAAAAATAATAAAATTTATTTTATTTTAATATTTATAATAACATTTATTTGAATATTTCACTAATGAAGCAATCAGTGCATCATCATTTTTTCATAATTCACAATATTTATTTAATGCCTAAAAATTATAAATTAAATAAAGTTATGTAATAAATTATTTTATCTTTCTAATTATTATTTATAATAGAATATTTCACTTATATAACCCCACATAAAAACTGTTTTAGTAAAATAGACATGTTTTTGCTATATTTTTCATTATATTAAATTAATCCGTATAAAAAGTCATTATCACTCCCAAGTGGATCCATGGGGTTCCAAAAGAAATACAAGGATCCACATGGTAAAAACTATCTAATCTTATAGGTTGGGGACATGTGTTATGGAATTTTAATATTATTATAATATTATTTTATACCCTTATTTACCAGATTTACCCTTTAACCATGATAAATAGAATAATTACGAAAGTTAATCTTTATAATGTCAACAAATAAAAGGTACCTATTCACACAATTTGGACCTTCTGATTAAAAATATCAAATAAATTTTTCAAAATTCAAGACACATAATTTGAATGAATTAATTTAAAATTAATTCTCATTGTTAAAACCAAAAAGAAGGTTTTTTAGAAGTAATAACTACCAAAAGATTAACAAGTGTTTTTGTCCAATTAAAATGATAAATTACTTTTTATGACCATAATTAGATTAAATTATAAAAATATAATCCAATTATATTTAAAAAAAATTAATACGATAATATAACTATATAAATAAATTAAATGAAAAGGCAGTTTAGACTTAAAAATGCAGTATTTTTCACTATTCATTAAAAATGAACTTTATTAGAAAATTATCATAAGATTATCCATAGAAAATTTTGATGTCCCAATTTTATATAAAAAGTTTATTCATTCAAATTGAATATATAAAAGTTAGAAAAAAAATATTTCAAAATGGTTTGACATTAAATGGTGGTAAAACTGCAATTTTAGAAAAATACATCCTTTATCCGAAAAATGAATTTGTACTTATATCATATCTAGAAAACATATATGATGAATTTAAATCATTAAATTGAATATATGACATATATTTTTCAGAAAATAAAATAAAAATAAATATTGATATGATTTTATAAACACAATTATTCTCTCTTAAATAGGTTTTCATAAAAATACATCCTTTATATTCAATTGGTTTTTATTTCAATTTATAATAAAATTATATCCAATGAATCATTATTTTAACATGTGTAAACCATATTTAAAAATTTATTTGATACTATTTATTCCTACCATTCCAATGTCTAGGTGTTAACTACCATTTAAAATAATAATATTATTATTGCAATATATTTCAGTATAACTCAATGTTGTGTGCAACATAAGAGTTTGGAGAAACCTATTGTTGCGTGTTGAGTAAACTATTAGAAAAAGAGTACCCTTTAATGTACAATTAATATATTATTCATAAAAATATATAGGAAAAAATTATTATTCTATAAATACTTGGGTTGTTACAATAAATATCTATCATTAATACAATTTTAAACTATTGGGTAATTACTCATATGATTTGGCCAATTGGTTTGTCTCATGAAACCTATTGATAAATCAAGGTCCTATTTATACCCAGTCCACACCAATAATCTCATGTCAAAAAATTATTCACATATTGAATAAATATTTTTTTATCATGAATCAATATAACTTATCATCAAATATCTGTATTGAGTAAAAGATATCGATTTATCAATATTTACCTAGTTAATAAACTAAATTTCAAAGTAAAAACCATATGTACAAATGGTATATAGTTTAATAAATAATCATATCCATCATAAAATAATATTTCTATTTAATATAAATATATTTTCTAATGAAAAAGGATCACAAGAAGGTTATTGTTTCCTGGGAATGTTTATAATCCCAGAATAATGTGAGATTTTACAATAACATTTACCTTCTATAAATTTTTATGTCAAATCCCATTTGATGAAATAATTAAAATAAAAATATAATATACCATGGACTCTGAATGAATCATGATATTACATTCCAAATGGTATTCATAGATACCATATAAAAGGAATTAGGTTCATGATATTATAATATGCCACAATGAAGGTTAATTGAAATGAATCCCCTTACAAATGATCATATCATTAAAGATGGGATTATTCAATGGATTGATTATATGTATCAAATGAAAATAGACATAGAAAATGTAAATAAAACATAAAATAACCCATGGTGATGAAAATAATAATATTAGCACGACATAATCAAAAAGGGGATCGGTGCTGCTGGAGACGTCTCGACTGTTGTCTTGCCAACGTTCATGCCATAACCAAGTTCCCAGACTCTAAGGTAGACCATCTGGTGTGCGGTATATAGGATCACTCACCATTGCTGGTCTCCCTGTCCTCAAGGCATATCCATCAAGGTAGGTTCAGGTTTTATGGTCAATGGACCCGGAATCTGGAGTTTCTTCAAGTGGTGAGAGATTCCTGGAGGGAACCAGTACAAGGGTTTTCTTGGGTGGACTTGCATAATAAACTAAGGAAGCTTAAAATGAGGTTAAAGGATTGGGCAGGGAACCTTGGCTCCATTGATCAGGGGATGGAGGATCTCAAACAGTAAATTAAATGCTTGGAAGCTAGTCTGGAGGAAGGATGGAATGATGTTATTTTTCAGGAGCTGTCTGTCAAGAAGAATAGTCTTGAGGAACTTGTCCTTAGACAAGAAAAAGTGGCTCGGAAGGAATCAAGGATTAAATGGTTGCATGACGAAGATTAGAACACGACCTACTTTCACGCCTGCATGAGGGAGAAAAGACGTCCCATTAATCCCAATATCAGGCTTGATGAAGGGAGTTACACGGATGATAGGGATGTTGTGGGAAGCATGGCCTATTCCTTATTCAAATAAATCCTTGAAGGGCCTAACATCATGATGGCCAGCGGGTACCCGAGTGGTTATGTAGAGATTTGGGAGGAAATTCCAAACAACATATCCTCCGCAGACAATGCGCGAACTTAAGGGATCCTAGAGGAGTCTGAGATTCACCAAGCCATGATGAGTCTCAACTCATAGAGCACACTGAGACCTGACTGTTTTCCTGGTTTGTTTTACAGAGTTTTATGGGATGAGGTCAAAGGTGACATTGTTGTAGCAGTGTAGGGCTTTTTCAGATGAGTATCTCTCCCATGGGTTGCATCTGCCATGACCTTGGAGCTCATTCTGAAGGTTAAGGACCCCTCCTCCCTTCTCCACTACCGGACCGTGAGCATGTGTAACTTCACCTACAAAATCCTTGCGAATATTCATAACACGACGCTAGCCATGCACTTACCCTACTGGATTTCCATGGAGAAACATGGTTTTGTGAGAGGGCGTTCTATTCAGGGGGCTATAGCCCTGGAAGAGGAGATGATAAGGGACATTAATTCTAAAACTCACGGCTCCAACATGATCATCAAATTGGATATGAGCAAGGAATACGACTGACACAAATGGGGTTTTGCGAACAGGTCCTTAGCTTGCATGGGCCTATCCGCTAAGGCCCCAGACATCCTCTTCAGATGCTTTAGTTACCCATAGATGAATGTCTCATTTATGGGGAAATCACATGTCTTTTTTAAGGCCACTCGTGGCTTATGACAAGGTGACCCGGTCTCCCCTACCTTGTTCATCCTTATGTAGGACATGATTAGATGTCTTCTGAACAAATAATTCCTCACTGGTAGTATACTTCCTTATCAAAGGAAAAATAACCTCCCACCCATCTCACATTTGATGTTTGCAGATGATACAATTATCTTCTCGAATGCAGGAAAAAGCTCGGTGTGTGGCATTAAGAAGATCCTTGAAGATTACTGTTATTGGAGTGGTCAGATGATCGACCACTCCAAGAGTAATTTATATATCTCAAACAAGTGTGGAGCTGGCCGCACGAACCTTATTTGCAACATCATGGACATGCAGCCTGGTCACTTCCCGATAGAATAGCTCGGGGCCCCTCTTTCTCCCGGCAAAATGCGTATTCGAGACTTTGATCATGTGGTGAGCAGGATTACATGGAACATCCTCAACTGGAAGATACAATTCTTATCCTTTGGAGGGTGCGTTGCACTGGTTAACAGTGTGTTGGATACTATCCCGGTGCATGCGATGTCTTCCACTTTGGTGCCAAAGGAGGTGATCAAAGCAGTTGACAGGATCCTGTCTAATTTCTTATTGGATGCACTTGTCGTGGGGAAGAGGCACTGGGTCGCATGGGGAAGAATGGCACGTCCCATCTAGGAAGTAGGTAATAATGTTAAAATCTTTAAGGACACACTTCATGGCAGGCATGCCAATCTCACCTGGGAGATCGTGGAGGACTGGTCCCTCTAGGGGAGGATCATGTCCTACAGCTACGACAGTTCCATGGAAGCTGACAGCGTGCAGGGGTCCCCCCTCTGGCATTCAGACTGCTCTCTAATCCCAAGCCTCCAACAGCAATCCCGGTGGGTTGTGGGAGAAGGAAGTATTTTTTTTCTGGACATAGAACTGGGTGGGATCAGTACTTGGATTCACGGGGTGTCCGGACCCATTGATTGTCTTTTATGAGGTGAGCGCTCATCCTGGCTTCATCAAGGCGTTGCTTGACAAGGATCAGCTTGACTTTTTTGATTCTATCCTCATTAACTCGGAGACGGACCGATGTGTATTCACCCCCTCTCGGTCTGGTAAGTTCATTATCAAGGATTACCGGAGGATATCAAGCCCCCGGCTCAACAAAATTTCTGGAACGACCTGGTCTGGTATAATAAGATTTCGAGCAAGTACAACTTCCTGGTTTTGTGCATAAGGAATCACAGGATTTCATCAGATGAAGGAATCAAGAAAATCAGAGTCAATCTAGCATCGTTTGGTCAATGCTGTAATAACAAGAGGGAAGAAACCACGAGCCATATTTTTTTCGAAGGTGAGTGGGCATGAGGTGTCTGGGATTCCTTTAGAGATTTCACAGCGATTCATTCACCTCATCATCGGGAACTTCCGTTCCATGAGAGGTGGTTTCAGGGGACTACAGATAAAGGTCCCGAGAGAGCAGCGAGGTCAATTATCCCTAGTGCTGGATGCTGGTTCCTCTGGAAAGCTTGGAATAAGGCCAGATCTGAGGGATCTTCCTCCACAAGATGGTCCGTTATCATGAGAACCAAGAGTTTACTGATTGATATGGTCTCTCTTGTTGATAATTGGCAAGAATCTCCCTCCCTCCATATCCTGAAGTCTCGTTCCCCTCCAGCCAACCCTCCTATGGAAAGGGCACGTGGTCGTTGGATTAAATGGCTTCCTCCGTCAACTGGATTTAAACTTAACACTGATGGATCATGCATTGCAGGAGCCATGAGTGGTGGAAGAGTGGTTGGAAATCTAGAAGGGAGTGTTTTCCTTGATTTCACGGCGCACTATGGTGATGGTAGTGCTCTTCAGGAAGAGGAAAATGCAGTTCTCACGGGGTTGAGTTTTTGCAAATAGAAGAATATTGCTCTATCTGTGGTGGAAACAGACTCAAGGATTATTCATGATTCCCTGCTGGGAAGAGGTACCACCCCTTGGTTAGTATTATACATCATTAGGAAATGAAAACATCTTTTGAACAATCAGGCTCAAGTCACCCATACCTGGAGAGAGGGGAACAAAGTTGAGGACTTCCTCGCCTCTCTTGCATCCCTGGGATCCTCTGTCACTGTCCTTTCCAATGCAACCTCCCTTAAGACGGAGAGGGTTAACCTTATCTGAGGGGATGCCCTCGATCTTCATTATTTCAGACCCCCCTAATCCTGGGTCCTCTGTTGTTCCTTCCACCTATTTTTGTACTCTTTTCCCTTTATTAAATATTTAATGATTTTTGTTTGTTTAACCCAATGGATAAAATTTGTGTTTAGAAGTCCTTTACCATAATCGTTCTATTATTTGAATATGCTTTAACATCCTATATAATTGTTTATATAATTTTATTAATTTAAAAAATAACATTATTTTTATATTAAAAATCTTATAAAATACTCATAAAACATTTTACCACCTGTTTATTAAAAATATTCAATTATTTTCGTTTTTTTCTAGTGTTAATTTCATTATTTTCTGATTTGTGTATTCTAATGAATGTTTTGGTTATGGTAAATTTGATATAATTAATTAATATCCACAATTATAACAATGTTATTAATATTATCATTAATATTTAGATATATTATTATTACTACTCTTAAGAGTTTGATATTGAAAATTGAATCATATCATTCCGTGGAGAAGATCTTTCATACGTACACACGGGTGAAGATATCAATCCTGTAATAGGTGAAATGGTAAGAATGTGGTGATATATTAATTTTATAGAACAAATATAATATTATATGTATCAAATATATTCATTAACTTTATACTTATTACATTCCATGTATATCAGAATTGAAAAATGAATCACATCGCTACATTAGGGTGTAGTTCACCATACACACAAGCGGCATTATCATATTTAAAATTGAATTAAATGTAAAAAGGTATAGATGATATTAAAATTACATAATTATTATATAATCATAAATATAATATTAATTTGGTAAATACATCATTATATCATTACTTTAATGATGGTGATTGAAAACGAACAACATCGGATCGCGACACGGTAGTCTGCCACACACATTATCAATGATTGTTTCCCATTTGATGGATGTAGATATGGATAAATATTATTCAATGAAACTAATAAAATATTAGTATATAGAAGATAATTATGTTTTTATATTTTATGTGTTGTGTAATAATTTATGGTTTTAAATATGGAGACAAAATGAAAGATCATTTTTAATACAATTACCTCTCTAAGAGAAACTACCTTCCGATAAACTCTTAAAAACCTTGAGGTGGAATTTTTGGAGGTCCCTCATCTCTTGAATTTTACTAAGGATCTCTTAGAAACAAATATTCAGGATTTTTCTGATAGTAAGGGCTTTGGATGTGTGAATATTTTAGGGGATGGAGTACCCTTTTTAAGTGGTGAATGCGGGGCCTCTTTGAATTTACAGTGGAATTTTCTTAAATAGGTCCAAAATGATAAATTCATTCACATTAAAAAAGAATCAAAAGGACTATATAATCAAAAATGTGAAGGGTAAGGTTTAAATATGTCCATCCAATTAAAAGTTTACTTTTTCGTAGGTCATTTTAACCATTAACTTCTTAGTTTAACCCCATGTAATATACATTGTTACCATCATAGTTGTAAATAATTTTTACTATTTTAAGTATTCATTTTGGTAAATAATTATGTTTACATAATTAGATAATATAAATTATTATGATTGAAAATATGGAATCCATTTTTTCAAATACCATTTATATAAGTGGAAAATTTTAATTTAAAATTAATCTTGTAGACATGACAAGAAATTAGGGGTTTTAAAGAGAAAATGTTGCAAATTTTAAAATTTTTTATTTTAAAATTATAGTTTAAAATGCATACTATGAAAGAAATTATTTTAATATATATATTATGTAAATAATTTTTCTTTAAAATAAATTGAAATTATTATTTAATTTAATAAAAAATAAAAATAAAGGGTATTTTTCAATTAAAATTCAGTTTTTTTCACTATTCATTAAAAAATGAAACATTTTAGAAAAATTAAAAAACATAACCCTAAGATAATATTTATATTATAATATAAATATTAATTTTAATGTTGTCAAATAATTTTTATAAAATTTTTTAAAATTAATTTCAACATAAGTGCGTTAGAAGCGGCAAAACAATTTTATTTGGTTAAAAAATATTTCAAAAGAATATTTTTTTCCATAAAATGATTATTATTTCTAGTTATAATAAATATGTAAAAATGAAGGTTTTTGAGACATATATTTTTTTAATTTAATTATATTTATACCTAATAATTTAATTTTTGGGTTATTATATCTCGGTTCACTTTGACTTAGGGTTGTGTTATCCACAAGCTATCGAAAATATTACATTTAAAGAATTATATTTTATGGGTTTCTTAATATTGGTGTTACATTTCATATAAAAAATTAAATAATGTGTTCTTATTTTATAATTTTTGGGTTTTAAATTCTCCCCATATTAATTAAATTTCATCCTCAAAATTTATGCTAGATCTCAAGAATCCAGGTTTTTAAATTTGGAAATACTATTATTGAAAAACCCATATCATAAAAAGGAGTTAATAAAATACACTATTAATAAGGAAGAAAGGGATATAAAAATTTAATTTTTAATAATATTATAACAAGGCGTAAAAATAAGATAACATAGGTGGGAAGTTAAAATAGGGACATTTAAGAGACAACTAGAATCTAAATTCAAATAGATATTGGTGGAAGACATGGGTAGTAGAAGGTTAATAACCATAAATACATAAACCAATGTTATATAATAAATGTCATTGATATCATAAAAAATTGTGATAATAAGACAATTATTTCCAAAAAAATATTTTCTGGGGTTTGGGGAATTTTTTTCTATCTATGAATATACGGAAATACAAATAATTGAAATATTTGAATTTTATTGGTAGAATTTCTTCCTTTGGTTGTGTTTTGATAAATTTCCACTTATTCTCGTAATCAAATAAATGAGTATCAAAAAATTAATATTTATTATTAAGGAACTAATATTAACTTTTAAGAGATCTTAAATTTCATAATAGAATGATAATTCATTCCATCGATCTCTAGTTATTATTACAAAATTGTTAGCATTGGTTATTTGATATGTAGAAATATATATTTGGTGAGATAATAAATTAATCTCTAAAACATCACCCAAATTTAAACTTAAACCATTTCATATATGGTTTTCTATATCTCCCATCCAAAAGATTAAGATCAAAAAATTTAAAAATATGGTCACTGAATTTCTAGAATGATCATATCACTAATCCCCCAGACAACATGTACTAGATATTAATCATCACATATAAAATATGTGAACACATTCATCATGTATTCCCTTAAAACATTATAATAACCATAATTACCATTATAACATATTGAAAACATCAATGATTCCATAATCCTTATGTAAAAAATATATTATCCATTATATTATTTACTTCCCAAAATGATGCAAACTCCAACAATAATATAACAAACCACTTTTTCCTCAAATAGTAAATCAGTCACACAGTAGTCAATACTATCCAATTAAAATTGTCGATATCAATAATATATTTTTTCCAAAATAATTATATTAAAATTATAAATATCATAAGGGTCATCTTTCCCTCAATCATTTATTTTCAAATATTTTTAACTTAACACCATGTTATTTTTTCTGTTCATCGATATCATTCAATATATGATACCAAATACATTAGGAAATAGTAATACAATTAAATAATTATAAATTTCATGATTATCATAATGATAATATCATCAATAAAATAAATTTACAACATCCTTCTTAGATCTACATACAAAATCATAATAATCATTCCACATTGGTTTTATCAATTTTATAATCATGAACTCAATCACATACCTTCCTATAAGGTATATTCCCTTCATTATAGGGAAATTCATTCACATAGTTCCCCACCTCTTTACATTAGAATCATTTGACATTGTAAATTTCATTCCTTACATTATAATATGGATCACGGTGGCCTTAATCTCCAAACATGTAAAAATACCCCATTCCCATCAAGTAAGTAGCAAGGTGTTTCTTTTCATGATTATCAAATGTGGGAAAATTATTCTTTTCTATCTTCCCTTTATCAATTTTTATCCAAAATCCTCTATTTATTTGTTTTCCCCACAAATACATAATACTTTAAAAATAGATTCTCATCCTTGATATCACATAAATCCATTAAACTATATAAATAAAAATTTTAAGGGACAAGGGCCCTTTAGAGACTTGGATTATAACCTTCAAAGAAATGGTCAATCATACACTATGTGTTTCCTATGTAATATATCGCATACCATACTATACTTATAAAAGAATCTTAAAAACACAGAATAATTTATTCTCCCTTTTGCATTAACCTAAGTAAAATTATCTTCAACTCATTTTTTATCATGTTGTAAATATTTATTGAATAATGTTTCTTTAAAATAATTCAATTCCATGAGTTATATTTCCTCTTCATCCTTAGAATTCCGGATCAATGACCACCATTTCCCAACATCACCTATGATATAATACCCCGTAATTGTATCCAATTTCTTTTTAATGAATTCTATGGTGATGAATATATTTTCTCTGGATTTAATCTATTGTTTGGATACCATTATATTATTATTCCCTCTAAATGATGTTTTCTTCTATCAAATAAATCAGTCCAATAGAGGATAATATCACTGTGGAATAGATTTATCTATCTGAGAAAGGTTATTTTTCATATCCTCATTAAGATACCATAATATATACATAATTTATAAATTTCTAAAAACCACTATATTGGATTATGTGGTGGATAAATATCTACATTCTGCATGAGTATTGGTACACATCCTCCTTCTAGGTTATATTTTTAAAAAATTAATATGTAGGATAAAAAAAGAATAATTAATTTTAAAACAGAATGTATGATTCTAAATATGATGGAACATTAAGAATAAAATAAAAAAATGCATCATAAACAAAGTTTGTAAGAGGATATATTTATTTTCAAATATTTCATAACAGATTGTAAGACAAATGTGAAATATCCTAAGAATATCCTATAGGATTGTCAAAAAAGGTGTACTATAAGGCATTTTTCATGCACTAGGTGATGATAAAGTATAAACCAATGTTCCATATTCAGATTTACTACCCCTAGATACAAATTTACATGAAGCATGTCAACTTGTTGCATCTACACATTGGTGTATTTCTAGAAAAACCCATATAATATATCCCTTTAAATAATTATAGGATGTTTTTATATACATATAATCAATGTTTATCATAGTGTTACATGCTATAATATATGACTTTGAAAATATAGTTCTCAACGTTTTATCTAAAACTTCTCTTCTTCCAACTATAATGAGCCCAACTCTAATAGCTCGAAGGCAGTTCCTTGTTTTATTACATTTTCAAAAATACAAAGAATCATTCCCAAATGACTGATTAGTTTAGTAGTTGTGGAGAACTGTATACATACATGATACCCATTTTACATTTTTAATATAAATTAAAACAAAATACCTAACAAAAAATAGATGAAAAATATCTATAAAAACTCTTTCAAAAATATTTTCTTCATATCATGGGGGAATGAAAAAAATGTTGATGTCAAATTATCAATAAGGGTTATGTATAGTAGAATATATTATTTAAAAATAAATAATAATAAGTATGGAATGTTAAATAACTAGAAACAAGTTTCATTTAAATAACATGAATGGATGAATAAATAAGGAATAATAAATATTCCATGTTGAATAACTTAATACATGATAAATTTAATCAGAATCAAAGAATTAAAAGTTTCCCAAGATAATAAAATATTTTAAATTTAAAATATACTAATAAAAACTAAACTCTCATGGAATTTAATGCTTAATTATTGGACTTCATGTCTCAGGCAAATGATAGCTCTACAATAAAGGTCTATGTTCATGGCAATTTAAAACTATTGGGTAAAAACCATCTAATTTGGACAACTAGTATATCACATAATACATGTAAATGGATCAAGGTGATATCCATGTCCATTCATCACCTGTAACATCATTATTAAATAATTATTCATATATCAAATAATATATTCAATTAATGAATAATTATTTATTATCATCAAATATATGTATTGAGTAAAGTATATATTGAAACAATATTTGCCTAGTAAATCAGATAACTTTCATAATGAACACTGTATTTAAAATGGTATATGGTTTAGGAAATAATAATTTTCGTCATAAAATAATATGAATATTGAATGGAAATTTATTTTCCAATGAAAAATCATCACTATAAATTTCTTATTTAATGATAAAGTTAATAACAAAAAATGAAAGCAAGATTGCACAATAACTTTTACCAATTGGTATTTTTCATATAAAATCCCCTCGCATGAAATAATTCAACTAAAAACTAAAAATAGAATGATTTATGGAAGTATCAGGATATTACAAGTCAAATGGGTTATATATACACCATTTTAAAGAAATTATGTGCATAACAGTACAATATGGATTAATGAAGGGAAATTGAGATGATGCCCCTTAAATAAGATCTTATCATTGAAGTGAGACTTAATAAATGAATTTATTATGTGTACCGTATATAAATACACATAAAAAAGTTAAAATTAAAAATAAAATAATCAAAGGTCATTAAAAACATAATCTCAGCATGACATAGTCAATGGTATAGAATTTTAACCCAGTGAATGGAAATTGGGTTAAGAAATACCTTACATCACACTTTACATTAATTAAGCACGATTTAGAATAAATTATAATGGCTTTAATCATGTTTATTATTTTTAAGAACCATAATAAAATTTATAATATCATATATTATCCTCTTATAACATTTTACCACCCATTTGTTATTAATATTCAATTATTTTAATCATTTTGGGTGATAATTGCCCAATTTTCATGCATGTTTTGAAATGAATATTTTGGTAATTTTACATGAGATATAATTACTTCATATAAATAATTATAAAAATAGTAAAAATATCATATTTACTATTTTTTTACATTATTATAATAACTTTTAAATATTGGGCAAAAAAAATGAATCGCATCGCTTCGTGAAGATAGTAGGTCGTACGTACAAATAAGTGATGATATCCTTCCCATAATGGGTGAAAGGGTAAATAATTTAGTGACATTATATTTTTATAGAATCAATATAATCTCATATATATCACCTAAAATCATTACTTTTGACATTATTACAATCCATCTAATGCATAACCGAGAAACGAACTAGATCTCTTTGTAAGGCGGTAGTCCACTGTACACATGAGTGATTTTGTTGTATTTATAATGGAATTGAACATAAAACAATATATGATTCTTTTAAAATTAATTAATTATTATTATTTCATTAATATAATATAAATGTGGTAAATCTATCATTATATCTATCCTTGAATGTTGGTGGTGGAAAAAGAACTACATTGGTTTGTGAGGCGGTAGTCCACTATACAGATAATCAATAATTTTGTATCCCATTTGAAGGCTGTGGATATGGATAAATATTATTCCATCGAAATAATAACATATAATTATATGGGAGATAAAATTATTAATATATTGGAAGTTTTATGTCTTAATTTATGGTGGGAAAGGTACAAAGAAAACAAAATATATTTGTTAAGATAATTACCTTCTCAAAGGGAAACCACATTTGGATATCCACATAATGACCATATGGATGATACTTTGGGAGGGCCAATAGAACTAAAATTTAATTAAGGATTTTAGTAGAGATAATTATTTAGTTTTTGGTCGAGTCAAAGGGAAAGGAATGCGTAAATATTTGAGGGGATATAGTTCCCTTAAAAAAATAACTGCTCATAAAATATTTATTTTTCTAACAAATGATTCATATTTTTATTTTTAATAAATAGATAAAAAATTAACACTTTAAACTATATATTCTTCATCATTTTATTCTATTCACAAAAACAAATTTAAATTCTAGGCTACTATATTGCAGTTCACTTCAACCAGGGGTTTCGTATTCTGCAAGCAATCAAAGAGATTACATTTAACAAAATATATTTTATTTTTTTTAAGATGTGTGTTTTCTTTCGCATATATTTTAAAATATTGTGTTATTATATATTAATATTTTATAATTTCCACCAATAAAATATGATTCAAAAATACGAATTTCGTAAGTGTTATTGGTATCGATTTTGATTCATTGATACATGATTGATGTTATACACCGATCTTATTTTTTAAGGTGTAAAATACATTTCATAGGATATTTTTATCATGAATATAATTTTTTTTGTTATTTAATTTTTCATTTGATATTACTTTGTGTATGATATATCTAAGAAGTTCCCTTGTAGTAATGTACATAATTAAAAATGGTTTAGATATTTCATGTACTTATTCTTTATATATCCTTGTTTCCAATGAATCTAAATTACTATGGTCCAAATTCATGCATTATTATAAAATTTATTGTATATTAATATAAAATAATGTAATATTTACAAAGGAAATGTTTTCATTCTCTATTGTTTGTATCAGAAAAAAAATTTTGTATCTTTTGGAAACAAGGATGAGGAAACCTTATTGAGAGCCCTTAGGATAATCATAAATATTAGAAAACATCATATGTTATGGTAATTAAAGGAGTCTGGTTTCCATTATAAAATATCTATATTTGGATATTAAATGGGGATGTGGTGTTGGAATATATTGATCTAGGGTTATTAACCATTAATAGAGTTGGTTTAGTATATCTCGACCATAATTTTGGTGAATTGTAAATTAGCCCTTATAGTGCTTCTGTTTTAACATTATAGGGAGATATGAATAAGTTAAATCAAAATTTATTTGTGGTAAATTTCAAATTAATTCTATAAATATTGACCATTGATGACCTAGGATAAAACTAAGTATTTATCCCCATTTGGAAAGATTAGTATTAATAAAATTTTAGGAAACTGAAGAGGTGTTTTGTCACTATTCATGTGGTCACAAAAACTTGATGTGCATATGGGATTGTGATTTACTATGCTAAATCAAATAAAATGGTGTGATTTTTTTCTATTTAAAATAATATGTTGATATTTTCTACCTCACACAAATTGAAGGTTCATAACAAAGATTACCCAACATATGATTTGGAGTTATCAGTAGTAATTTTTTCCATAATGATATGGATTCATTATATTTGATGAGAAATGATTTACATATATTATAATAATGAATATTTAATGTACATATTCATCCAAAAAGTGTTTTAAATTAACTAAAAAATTTGGTTGGAGTTTAATAAATATTATTACATCTCACTACAATACAAACCTTGGAAACGGAACAAGGTGGCTACTATTTTGAGTCAAAATGATCATTCTATATTATCAATGATGAGGATCTCAAACAATCAAATTTTTATGTATTTTCAAAGGATGGACCTTTAAATATAGAAGTATGGGGAGAAATTTAATATTACCTTAATGAGTGTTAACCCATCTATCAATTTAATTATTTGAAAAGCTCAAAAAAGGGATGTGTAGTTACAAAAAAGGTGAGAAATATTCCTTAGTATCACCAAGATTGTGATCAAATGATAATTTTTGGGAACTGATTATGAGTGCCTTAAATAATGTACATTAATATTGAACAATTTTATGAAGAACATTTCTTTTAATAACATATTAATATTGGATTTATGAATATGTATAGAGATCATAAAGAGTATTTATGGTGGGACATCACAAAGAAATATATTCAAGAGTATGTATCTTGGTGCCTGGTATGTAAGAAATTAAAGGATATGGGAAATAATTTTAATGGGATGTAACAAAAATTACCAATACTAGGAATGAAATTAGAAAACATAACTAGCTATTTTTTAATGACCTAAACATTTAAGAATTAAATTCCCTTTTTAAGTAAGTAAATTCTTTATTATGAAATGATAATATAGAAAATACGTATAGTACTTTTGTTATTTAGGACTATTATATAGTCTATCATTTTTAAAATACCATTATGTATCATAGCCGTTGATTATATAGTAATTGTATAGTGACCATTAATATTAGTATATTAGGGGTTATGATAATGTTTAATTCATAGAGAAAAAAGAATAGATGGCCTCAACCAGTAGGATCATACCCTATGAAGCCAATTTATTATATTCTCTGAGGGATGTTGCATCACTGATATTTTCCCTTGACTAATTCCAAACCATGATTGAAAAAATAATCCATGATAGAAACCATTTACCATATAATTTAATTCTAATTGACATCATAGCCTAGACCATGTTCACCAAATAATTCCAAGAAAATCTCACCATAGCATATCATACCCTTATGTAATTCAATATTGTAAATTTGGCTATGTAAATAAACCCTAAAAGTTCAAAATTTTATACCTTTTTCAATAAAATATTTATTATATTTATTTATTCTAATTATTAATTTTTAAATGACAAGATAATGAGTATGAAAAAAATTAGATTTTTATATAATGAAACACAATTTTATTTTTCAGAAACTAATAGTTTCAATCAAGAAACACTTTTTATGGATTCATGATTTTTCAAGATAAAGGATATTTGAATAAAAGATTATTTATTATGTATAAGTGATAATATAATGATATGATGTAAAATAAAACTTTAATAAGGTTAAGAAAAATTTTATTTATAAAAAACTATTTTCCAATCAATTGTTTTTAGTTAAAATTATCATATTTAAAGAATTATTTTTGTAAACTATATATAATATATCAATCCATCAAATATAAATTATCCAATGGTTAATTTTTCAAAATTTCTTGACATAGTAGATTTTTTGGGTAAAATTAAGTACTGTATAAATATTTTATATCTTTTATGACATCCTAAAATACCAAAAGTGATTTAATAAATACTATAATGTGTACCCTTGAAAATATTATATTTTACCTTTAAATTATTTTAATTTTTTTTAATTTTAGAAACTCTTATTGAATCTTTTAAAAACTATATTTTATTTTATGGTTTTAAAATCATTTCCTATAAACATTACATACAATCACATCATGAAGTTCATTGTTTTTATGAGTTAGGTTTATTACATCATAAAACAATGGAATCTACTACACATTGTAAAAAACCATTAGTAAAACCCATGGGTGCATTCACATTTTTTATTAATTTATCATATAGAGTCTAATGTATATATTTAGAAATTAATTAAAAATTTGTCTCTCTTTTACTATATAAATCCACTGAAACTGCCATTAATCTTTATTGAAAATCATTATAAAATGAAGATTATCTTACCTTACCTATCTATAACCCTCCCAATGTTCCCCTTAGGTCATAAGAAGCTTCTACAAAGATGTTTGAAGTTACCTACCTATGTAAGGGATCTCTCTAAACCACGCTTTTTCTTTAGGTTATGACCATTATCTCTCAAAATCACTTTATCTTTATATGGTATTTAATTATTCTCTTAATTATATGTATACATGTCTCTTACATATATATCTAGATTATTATCCTATCCTTTTAAGGGTAAATACCTTCCTAAATTTCATTTTTCAAATTATTTCTTTAAAATTTTACTTGATTAAAAATGGTTTTACGCCCCTTAATCCTTTTTTGTTATTGTAAAATTAAAATATTTATTTCTAGTAATGATTTATTATAATAAACTAATATTTTATCTATTAAAATTATTGTATAATTATTATTTCCCTTGTAAAAATTAATAAATCTCATTTTATTTGTGTGTGAGGCAATATTATGCAACATGTTTCATTCCATGGGTACTTCTTGGATTATGCCATATAATTGATTTACTATTTTCCACACAGATAAATTTAAATGTTATGATGGGTGCACCCAGATAGTGATCCAATTAATTGGGTATTTTTTTCTCATTAGATACTATTTATGGTGCACAAGACTTCACCCTAATAACATTATTTTTTGATGTCTTGGAGGTTGGCCCCAACTTATACCTATGACCCAATGTTTTATATTGATTCAAAATTCCTATTTTTTCATCTTGTTATCATTTATTATAAGGATATGATTCTCATATTTATTATTTATACACATTTTAGGTCTTAATTATATTCATATTTACTCACATGTATTACTTTCATCATTTATCCTTTATTATTCCATTATCGTGATATGTATCAAACCCCATTCTTATGTACAACAGTATGTTATACAATTCAGTTTTATAATATCGAGAAGCTTTAATGGAATTTTATAGAGTTTTATTTTATGTCTTTTTTACTTTTACTTCACGTTTCAATTATATATACATATTTATGAAACGAAACTAGGCCTCACAGTCATTTGGGGTAGTATCATACGTATCTTTCTTTAATAAATTATGACATAACATATTTTGAATATATAGATTTTCATAGATGGTATTAGAGTAAATTAAAGTTATTTTTGGGGATTATAATTAGAAAACAATATTTAATTTTA
Source organism: Viscum album (assembly GCA_963277665.1). Taxonomy (NCBI): domain Eukaryota; kingdom Viridiplantae; phylum Streptophyta; class Magnoliopsida; order Santalales; family Viscaceae; genus Viscum; species Viscum album. Next base: position 569,754,072 of record OY728158.1, on the reverse strand, counting down.
TAGTGATAGCACTAAACATAGGAAAAAATACATGAAGTTGTTAAAGTATTGAGTAATTTGTTTCTAGGAATATACATCCCAATTTAGATTCTACATATGTATGTGGCTCTTATATAGTTGTTCATAGGGGTAATAACCACATAAAGGATGCATTCAAGAATGACTCAATTATCACTTGGAATATGAAAACATTCCTTATTACACACCTATTTTTACACTCCCAATGGATATTGTTCATTAAATTGAGAACCATATTATGAATCATCTTGAAGGGAACCAAAACAACATTAGATTTTATATTAAGAAATAGATCATGGATAAATTATATTTAAACCTAGAAATTCATACCTTAAGGAATATAATTCATTAATGAGCTACCCCTTTTATTTTTATGGTTTCAAATATATGTGTTAAATTATTTAAAAAAAATCATCCCTAAATTCAACTTTTTTTTATTTAGTGGATGGATACAGGAGAAACTCAGTCAACAACCAACGTGTCAGGTAATGTGATGACATCACAAATGAGATACCCAACCTAATGGGAGTAGGATTTTAACACCACATGGTTTTATAAATAAATTAATATATAATAAATATTAAGAATCTATGAAACAACACTTTTTTAAAGGAGATAGTTATAATGTTAAAACATAATTTTGCAACTTTTTGTTTTGAATTTTGAAAAAAATTGTTATCTACAATTATGATCAGAAAGTTATTTTCAGTCTAATGGAACCAACATAATATTTGGTGAATAGTTACATACCCTTATGAATAGTAATATGAATATTAATATGACCCTACTGAATTGTAAAATGTATTATTATTTTATTATCTTAAGGATTTAAGTTAATGATATCTTGAATAATATTTCAAGGTTAAGAAAATGAGTTATAGTTATAAAATTGTTAATTTTCAAATAAAATATGATTTTATTTAAAAATAAATTAATAATATTTAGGAAAATATTTTCAAAAAATGTAGTTTATTTTTGAATTATACACATCAAAAAATGGTATAGGGGTATTTTTTGAATTTTTTTGACATTCATGATTTTCTAATGAATAGTATAATATGATAAATTACAATAAATTCTATATAATTCTTTTACTACATCATAGGTGATGAAAGGCTGATGTAAGCACACTTTGATCAAACTCACATGTACTTATTACTATTTATGGTCACATGAATCAAGACTATTCATAGCCTTGGAAAAAAAATTAATCTAATGATTAAAATAATGTGAAACCCCCTCCTCTCCTCAACAATAAATACCACCCTCACCCCCTCTTCAACTTATTCTAAAAAAATTAAAAACACCTTTCAAAATGTGTCATTTACCAAAATTGTGGACGATGTGCTTTCAATTTCCATTACTTCCATCAAATATGATTAGAAACCCATTTTATGGTTGAAAAAAATTTAAAGTGTACAATGTAACTTATTTTATGTTCTGTAATGAACTTATATGCATGACATTAAATTATATAATGAAACAAGTTCATGATTATTGAGGATTCACAATAAATGATATCAACAAGTATCATTAAAGTTTTATCTAATGATTCATCATCATATATGATAAAAATGATTTAAGTTGTCATTCAATATTTTGTAAAAATAGGAATACCATTTCAATTCACTTATATAATTTCATTTCCATAAGATAAGAAAATTGAATACAAACCGACCACACAAATCATGTAAAGAACGCACTTGAAACTGTGAAAGGAACAAAATACTAATAATTAAAGGGTGAAATGATGTTATGAAATGATCATATAAGGTATTATAAACATGAACAAGCTTCTATAAATTCTAAATATAACTATTTTAACCATTATACAGGAGTATTAAACATGTTTTATGTTAGAAAAACCCGAGCTTAGAGAATTCTTAACCCAATATCCATTCTTTAGGTTAAACTACTACTTCATTAAGTGTGTGGTTTTAAGATCATTTTTTGATGATTTTTTATATTATGTTTCATTATGTTTATTAATAGTTTATACACATATTACATTCATTATATTGATTCTCATATCAATTACATGTTCGTTACAATCGAATTTTATAATAAAATCCCATTTTAAACAACTAGTTTTTCAAAATTCAATGTGAATATTTTTATAAAAGTATTATTATTTGATGATTATGTTATGGTTCTTGGTAATTTTTTAGGATTAAGGTTGGGGACTAAATCTCCCTCCAATGCATTGGGTATTTGTATGTTTGTGGTCGGTCGCATGGTTACTCCACGTGTAGCTATGATGGTTACACCATAAGGTGGCCGTGAGGGTCACAAATCATAAGGTAGATGTGAGGGTTACAATATAAATAAGTAATTAACAAAGAAAACATTATGGTCTTATTTATGATGTTCATTTTTGCAGTAAATCTCATGGAAATCTCAAGTTTTAGAAAGTATATATGGGTGAGAAGTATGTCTAGGTGAAAATGTTTACAAGTATTCATGGACGAAAGTTTTCATTCCTTATTTATATTTCCTTAAATGAGATTTTTGTGATCATCCCATGTTTTTTAAATTATTTTCATAGTTTATAAGGATGTATAAGATAATGAAGGAATCCATGTTAAATGTATTGAATATTGGTCAAAGAAATCATGTTTTATTTGAAAAGTTTTATATTTTGGAAGAGATAGATATTGTTTTATGGTGTCCAGTCTGTATAAATATGTAATGTTATCTATTTATTATGTCCCCAATATTTAAAAATATAAAATCAAAATGATAATAAATGTGAAATTAAGTTTTTTTCTTAACTAAAATTCCAAATTAGGAAATATAATAAGGCTGGTTCCTTATAGCTGATATTAGGGGATGGTTTAGATAACTTAAGGGCCTAGGATGATGTAAAAAGAATACAATAAATGATTTTTACTCAGTAGTTAATTTTAAATGATATATAATTTTAAGATTACTATGTTTCTTTAACAAATAATCATTTCATCAGAATGGGTTTCCACGGATGAAATAGGGAAGCTAAAGTGGGGAGGCACCGGAAGAACGATATCCTTTCGAATCTATAGCCTAGAATATTAGGGAGTGGAAACAAAAAATTAATAAAAATAAAGGATAAGATGATTTAGGTAATAAATGGAAGTTTCATCTATGCAAGAGAGCAACCAGAGGTACCACAAAGGAACATGATGATAGTGGAACATTTTATGAGGCAACACCCTCTTACTTTTAGTGGATATTTTAACCCAATAGCATATAAAGGATGGATTAAATCCACTGAAAAGATGTTTTATGTTATGGGATATTCAGATAATCAAAAGGTAAGTCTTTTTATTTATCATTTTTAATGTGAATCCAGTCAGTGATGGTCAATAGTCAATAATATTAGGGATAGAGAAGATATTGATGCATTAGAGTGGGATTATTTTTAAAGTATTTTCCCTGAAAAATATTTTCCTAAGGTAGTGATACATAGGATGGAGAAGAAATTCCTTCAATTGAAGCAAAAGGAGAAATATTTAGTGGATGCGTATGAAGAAAACATCACTTGACTGGCGAGGTGTGCTCCAAATATTATTCTGGATATTGATAGAAAAATTTCCAATTTTTTACTTAGGATTGAAGCTAGGGTATCAAAGAGAATTGGCCTCCCATGAATTCCAAATTATGAGGAACTTGTCTGATGTTCTAATAGATTATAAATAATTTTTTCTGATGATCATGTGTACTTTGAAAATAAGGAGAAGAAGAGGTCTAGATGGCTAACGATGAGTAAGAATCAATCAAAGAATCTGATAGTAAGAAAGTCAAGTTTCATGTTTGTGAAATGTGTGGAAAAAAGAACCTTATGGAATGAATTATTAGAAATAGGAAGTTTTTCTAATGTTTTATGTTCGTACATATAACCCAATATTGTAATGAAAATGATCTGAAGACTAATCCTGATAAGAAAAATGTTAAGTGTTTTAAATTTGGTGAGATGTGTCATTTTGAAAATGCCTGCCAAAGGAAAGATTTGAATGATGTAAAGAATCCAGAGTATAATTTAGAACATATGGTGAGATCTTTTTCCAATATGTCAAAAGATATTAGTCTATCCTACGATTTGTTATCAAGTACTTTATTTTTTTACCATGATTTTTTAAAGTCTTTTTTGATACAGGGTTGATGCATTACTTTATTTCTAATAAATGTTTTAGTGAATTGGAAACAGCACCTCAAAAAATGAGACTATAACTTATTATTAAACCACAACAGGGGAATATTATAGCTGAGAGGAATTACAAGAATATTTCTATTAGGATATATGGGAAGAATTTACCTGAAAACCTTGTCATTTTTCCCTTTTTAGTGTTTAATGTCATTGTGGGTATGGATTGGATTTCTATTTATCATTAAAAGATTGACTATAGAGATAATGAAGTTTTTTTCAGAAATATTTTTAGTTTTTATACATGAACGAACCTATAAAATTGATAACATATTAGGAAGCTGAGAAACTATTGAAAGATGTAAATGAATGATAGATTTCTTATATTATTGAAAACAAGGGAACTATTCAGATTAATGATATGATCGTGGTAAATGAATATCATGGTGTTTTTTCTAATGAGTAACTTGGTTTTATAAATAATCAAGAAGTTGAATTCACAATTGACATATTTCCTAATGAAAATACAATTTTAAAACCCCATACTGAATGGCTGAAATGGAACTTTTAGAGTTGAAAAATCAGTTGCAGTATTTTATTGATAATGGCTTCATTCAATATAGAACATCACTATGGGGTTCTACTGTTTAATTTTTTAAAAATAAATATGGTTCAATTAGACTTTTCATTGATTATAGAGACTTGAATAACATTTCTATTGAAAACAAGTGTCCTTTTCCTCATATAGATGACTTGTTTGATCTGCTCTTGGGAGAGAAGTACTTTTTCAATATTGACATGAGATCTAGATACCATCAGCTGAAGGTGGAGGAGGATGACATCCAAAAAAAATATTTCATACATGACATGAGCATTATGAATTTGTTGTTATACCATTTAGGTTTTCTAATGAAAATTTTTTATTCACGGATATTCTTAATAGAATATTTCATGAGTTCATAGATATGATTTTGGATGTGTTTATTGATGACATTCTGGTAATTTCTAATGGTAAAGAGTTTAATGAAATGCATATAATGGTTTTCTATAAACCATATATGAAAACAAATTGTATGTAAAATTAAACAAGTTTGTTTTTTGGTTTCAAAAGATTTCTTTTCTTGGGAACATTATAAATAAGTGTGGAATAATAGTTAATCCTACCAAATCAAAAGTGGTTAATGATTGTCCAAGGCCAACAAATGTTACATAGATTTTCAGTTTTCTTGGATTATCGTGTTCTTATTGATGTTTTGTTAAGAACATTGAACGATTAAAATGGGTAAGTTTTAGAATTTATCCTTAATAAATATTGTGTTTTGAGAATAAAAATGATTGTGTGTGGTTTTTAATTCCCAGTTGAAGAAATATTTTTTGTGTGAAACTCATAGTTCTCTATTTTCAGTTCATCCAGGAAATACTAAGATATACTGATACCTTTAGTAGTATTACGAGTGGGATGGAATGAAAAGATATATTGCATAATTTACTGTGAAATGTTTGACATGTCAACAGGTTAAAGAATGATGACAGTTGCAGAAGGGGATGCTATAGGATTAACCATTTCTAGAGTGGAAATTGTAAAATATATCCATAGACTTTATTGTGGCAATACCAAAGTCTTTTGGAGCTAATATTTTAATTTTTGTGACTACTGATCACCTGACTAAATCTATATATTTTCTTCCTATTCAAGAAACAATGTCTTTGGATTATCTTTCTCTATTTTACCTCAATTATATTTTCAGGTTACTTGAAGTTTCAATTTCAATTATATCTGACTGGGATCCCATGCTCACTTCTAACTTTTGGAAGGGCATTTAGAAGTCGTTGGGGACAGAATAAAATTTCATTAAAACTTTTTATCCTCAATCCAATGGAAAGTTAGAATTAATAATTCATAAATTGGATGATATGCTTTGAGATTGTTCAATGAACTACCAAATAAGTTGGGATCAACATCATTCTCTAGTTGAGTTTTCCTATAATAAATTTTTTTATTCCAATATTCAGATTGAGAATTTTAAGGCATTGTATGGTAAGTGGTGTTTAACTCCAGCTTTTTGAGGTGAATTCGAGGAACATAAGAATATGGGACCAAAATTATTAAAGTAAGTGGATGAGAAAGTGAAGATGATCCAAAAATACATGAATAAAAAATAGAGTGGGCATAGAAGTTATGCAGACAAAAGGATAAAATACTTTTCTTTTGATGTAGGTGATAATGTTTTTCTTAGAATCTCACCATGGAAAAGTGTTATGCATTTTGGTATGAAAGGAAAGATAAGTACACAGTTAATTTGACCTTATGAAATCCAATATAAGTTTGGACCAGTCACCTACCAAGTAGAATTTCTTCTGATTTTATCTCAGGTACATAACTTTTTTCATGTTTTGATGTTGAGAAAGTATGTTCCAGATTCATCTCATGTCATGAGACCAGAAGCAGTTCAATGAGAAGAGAAATATTATTATTAAGAGAAACATATTAAAATTATTGATTTAATAGAAAAATTATTTCAGAATAAAGTAATCCAATAGCTAAAGGTTTTGTGGAGAAACCATATAGTTGAAGAAAAAACATGGGAATATGAAAACTATATGAGGGAAAGGTACCCAAACTTGTTTAATAAGTAAATAAAAATTGTGACAACATAATTTTCATAAGGTGGGGATAATGTAACACCACAAGGTTTTATAAATAAATTATAATTCATGAAATACTAAGACTCTATTAAAAAAACATCTTTTTAAGCAGATAGTAATAATTTAGTAGTTAAAACATAATTTTTCCTATTCTATCTTTTTAATTTCAAAAAATGGCCATCTAAAATTGTGATCAGAAATTTATTTATTGTCTGATAAACCATCTTGTTTTTTTGAGAATAGTATCATACCCTTATGAATAGTAATATGATATTAATGAATATTAAATAGTATTATTACTTTATTTTATTAATGCATTAAGATAATTACATCTTGATTAATTTTTTAAGGTGATAAAAAATGAGTTATAGTTTAAAAAAAATTGAATAATGTTTGATTTTATTTAAAAATTAAAATAATCATATTTATAAAATTATTATCAAAAAAAGAAATTAATTTTTAAATTATACACATAAAAAAATTGTATGCGTGAATTTTGAGGGTTTTTTCTGAAATTATTTAATTTTTGATGAATTGTAAAATACGATAAATTACGATAAATACTAAATACTTGTTTTACTGCATCATAGGTGATCTAAGGATAATGTAAGAACACTTAGTTTGAACTCACATTCACTTATTAATATTTGGGGTCTCATGAATACATACTATTCATATATTTGGAAAAAAATATTGATATAATGATTAAAATAATGTAAAACCCCCCATACCCCCACTATAAATACCACCCTCACCCCCATTTCCACTTATTCTCAAAAAAATAAAAACATCGTTTGTGATTTTTTATTTAAGAAAATTGTGGATGATGTGAATTTTCATTCTTCAAAGCTGATCATAAACCCCTTTTAATGGATGAAATAGAATGAAAAGTTTATGATGTGACCTATCTTATGTTATGGAAAGAACTTCAATGCATAAATTTAAATTATAAAATGAATCAAATTCATGATTATCGACGAACCGCCATAGATGATCTGAAAAAATATCATTATTGTTTTATTTATTGATTCACCATCATATATGATAAAAAATGATTTATTATATCATTATATATTATGGAAACATATGAATACCATTTAATTCCCCTACTATAATTTCATTTCAATATGACAAGAAAATCATATACAAACTGGCCAAGGAAATCATTTAAATAACACACCTAAAACAATGAAAGGAACAAAATATTAATAAGTAATGAGTGAAATGATGTTATAAAATGATCCTATAAGGTGTTATATACATGAAAAGTTTTCTGTAAAATATTAATATCAATATTTTAACCATTATATAGAATATTTAAACAAGTAATACAAACCCGAGGTAAGGGAATTCCTAACCCAATTTCCATTCTTTAGTTAAAACTTTTACTTCATTAATTATGTGGTTTGAAGATCATTTTTTTGAATTATTTTTGTTTATATTATGTTTTTTTATGTGGATTTATTGTGTATACACATATTCCTTTTGTTCTATTTATTATCATATCAATTATAAGACATTTTTATATGACCTTTTTTATATAATCCTCTTTAAAATTTCCAGTTTTACAAAAATTAATGAGAATGTTTATATACAAGTATTCTTGTTTTATGATTATTCTACTGTTCTTGGGAATTTTTTATGATTAAGGTTGAGACCTATATCTCCCTCTAATGCATTGGGTATGTGTAAGTTAGAGGTCGTACATATGGTTACTCCATGTGTAGTTGTGATAGTTACACCATATAGTATTTTTGGGGGTTACAAATCATAAGGTAACCATGAGGGTTTCAATATAAGGAAGTAATTCCCCAAGATACCTTTATTATTCTATTTATGTTCTTTATGTTTTGTGGAAATCTCATTGAAATATCAAGTTTCACAAAGTAAGTATATATGGGTGAGAATTATGTCTTTGGTAAAATATATACAAGTATTCAGGGCCTAATGTTTTTTGTTCCTTCTTTATATGCCCCTAATGAGTTTTTTGTGCCTATCCCATGTTTTTAAATGATTTTCACTGGTTATAAGGATGTATAAGAAAAATAAAGAATCCAATTTAACTATAATGATGGTTGGTCAAAGAATTCATGTTTTATTTGAAAAGTTTTATATTTTGGATGAAATAGAAACTATTTTAATGGTTTCCCCTCTGTATAAATATGGAATGTTATGAATGTATTATATACCAAATATCTACAACTCTTAACTCCAAAAGATCCTCAATGTGAATGGAAGTGTGTTATTGTCAAAAGTTCAAGATTACACAATGTAATAAGGTTGGGGCCATATAAGGAGTCATGAGAATCACAAAAATACTATCTTAATTAACTCATGTTTTGAAATGAATCATGAATCAAGAGGAGCACCAAAATCACCCATGAAGATCTAGGTTATAATTGTGTCCATTATGTGACAAAGGCCATTAAATTTAAGTGGGTCATCCAATACATTAATCATGGAAAAATGGATCAACACCATTAAGAAGATATTCTCTATCTTTTAGTGCTCTGAAAAAGTGATGATCATACTAGATATCTATCAAATGTGAGGATGATCTATTCCATTTTGGATGTATATCAAAAATACGAAGCCCGAGGGGGATATTTAATTGAGGGAGTGTAAGGAATTATATATTTTATATTTTTAATAATTTTTTCATCTTACTCCCAGACATAAAATGGAGATGGATTCCCATATCCTCATGAAAATGGATAGAGAAACCATCAAGGTGTATGAATAGAACTTATAGAATCTCTCTTTTTTTTTTCATAAACTTTCTATTTATATGGTACAAAAAGAGTATATTTCAAATTTTAGTTTCTTGTAAAAAACGTACATAATACATGAAAACCTAAAACATTATTCCAATCGACTTGATGTGATTCTTAAAAATTTTATCCTAATTAAATTCACTATATCTCATACCCCATGGATATACATAAAAGGAATAGAAGAGCACAAGGTTGAGTAAGGGAAAGAAATGGAAACAATTTACTTGTGATATTGAGAAATATTAAAAAGAACCTAAGGATTACTATAAATGAATGAACTAGAGGGATGTAATAAAAAGAATAACATTAATCATGAAATTAAAATGTGTCTAAAACTTTTAAATTATACATTTATAAGCTTATCACCATAGTTTTTCAGAGATTTTTCATAAAAAATTACAAAGGTTAATCAACATGGCATTATAAAACATGACATATCAAGATATTAAATTCTTTATCCAATGCATTAGAGCTCTATTATATTTAAAAAATAATATTCTTTAATTAATTTGTGCCACATATATTATAATAAAACATTAAATAAATAACCCAGAGAGAATAGAAGAAACAAGTTTCATACAAAAATTATTGTGTTTTAAGAAGCTCTTAAAGATAAGATCTTTATATCATTTATAACCCACAAAAAGTTAATGAGGGTTTTATGTATCCTTATTAAATAATAAAATAAATAATTTTTACATATTTTTTAATACCCATGGAAGGTAAATAGATTTTTTTATTCACATAATGAAGGTAAGGTGTAATTTCTCGAGGATAAGACACACATTTGGATAAGTGAAACATGCAGAATTACAGGTACAAAACTTGGTTTTAGAAAAGGGAAAAAGAGATGGGGAAAGGGTTGAAATTTCATAAAATAATATTAATATGGAAAAGGGGTAAAATAAATTATACCAAATAACCTATATTTTAAATTTGAAGGACATACCACTTAAAAAGGGAACTTGAATGGAAAATATATGCTGATATTTCTCTTATATTGAAGATTGGTTCCTAAAACATGAGGATCAAGACCTTGGGTATTGATAACACCTTGACAAGACTCCATGGGAGGTAGAGATATCAAAATAATCATGGGAGATGAATTATTAGTGAATGAAAATGGATAAATGGGTGGTTATTTATATAAATAGTGGGGGATTTGATTAGTTATTTCTGAATCTGGGCCTTGGACACATAGGTAGTAGTAAATGAAAAACAATGATCTTTACCAGGGTATTTTCCCATTGTATTGAAAAAATGGTACACCTTTTATGTTATGTTAGTCCCCATGATTCAACCATCATTTTATATTAATTTTTTTGGAAAGTAAATTTAAAGCATTCAAAAAATAATATTTTTAAAATTAATGTTTCCATTTTGGAATTTGGAATGTAAATTATATATATTGAAATTGATTAAATAAAATTAAAATAATGAATGAAATTAAATAAAATATTTTAATTTTTATTTTGGTTATTTATTCATTACAAAATTATGATATAATTATGATGTCATTAACAAACCACAAAACTCAAACTACATTTTTACTATTCCTAGAAAAAATAAAGAATTTTAGAAAATTCTAATAAATTTTCCATAAAATAGAAATTATGATTTTAAATATTATATTTATTTTATCAAAATAATTCTCAAAAATATGATAATTTTGAATTTGAAATATAAAAATATATATTTATTAAATATAATTTTGAATTTAAAATGCATAGTAAAAGTTTTGACACTTGAAATAATATAAATACTTTATTATTTAATTTTATATAAGAATGTTTGAATAATAAAACTTCATTAAAAAATATTATTCATAATAACTAAAATTATTATAATAAATATTTCCTTTCTAAGAAGTATAATTTTTTTCTGAAAAACTAATTTATCAAATTTGTTGATTTTTTTATTATGAAAAAATATTCAGTGAAAATAATTGATGGAATGAAGATTTTATATATATAAAGGTATTATACTTTAAGTAATTAAGGCTTTGAAACATAAATCATTAAAAAAAATGAATATGACCTAAGTGTATGTTGTTTGATCGTGATATATTCATGGGGCGGCTTAGATAACATCGCTCGAGTGGTAATTTCCACTAACTCAAACTTATCCCATTGAAGATTTCGTTAAATCTTCATTGTATGATGAAAATATTTGGAATTATCATGAGATAATCCTAGTGATACTAGCTCCATCCCATGTTCTAAAAAATGGTCTTCAAATAGAATGACTCTATTGGTTGAGGCCATCAACTCTTCAATGTATATCAATTTTCCATTGACAAAATTTTACTTATAAAATATAATGATAACGTTAAAATTATTATAAAGTGTATAGTTCATAATTTTCATTTTGAACAAACATTAATAATTTACTAATGATCATATAACAGTTCTATCTAGATGTTCACATTTACCTTTATATTCACTACACTAAAAAAGGCATGGTTTTTTTGAATAATATAATATAACATGAATTTTCAAGAAATAATTACCATTAAAATAGTTTGGGTCTTTAAATTCTTCCCCCCATAAGAAATTTCATTCTGGAAATTACCACTCATCCCTCAATTGAGAAAGGTGTTGGTACTTCTGCCCCATTGTTTCCTATGGTTCCCACATTGCTTCATCATAGTTATGGTTCATCCATAACACATTGATGAGGTATGTAGTCTTGTTGCATATAACATTATACATATAGTCCAAGATCTCCCTGACTAATCCTCATAATAGAGGTAAGGTTCTAGTTTTACCACCTCATGACTTAGTACGTGTGAAGGGTCAGGTATGTACTTCCTCAAGAGGGACATGTGGAATACATCCTGAACATGAGCTAAATTTTGTGGAAATGCTAGCCGATAGGCCACTAATTATATGCGATCAAGGATTTCATAGGGAATAATGTACCTAGGGATAATATTCCCATTATTACCAAACTGTATGACTCTCTTCCAAGATGATATTCTAAGGAAAATGTGTTCTCCAATACTAGACTCTTAGACCATTCGAAGGTTGTTAGCAAAGCTACTCTACTGACTCTGAGCCACCTTTATGTGTTGTTGGATGGCATGAACCCTTTATCTCATCCCTTTCACAATATTGGGCCGAAAAAAATTATCTCACCAACATCATACCAACAAGTAGAAGATCTACATCACTTAAAATATAGATATTCATAGGGTTCTATTTGAATAGAAGCTACATTAGTATGTTAACTCAACTAATGGGATATATTGATCCAATCCACCTTTATATTCTAATGAGCATGTTCATATCATATTGTTAAGAATCTAAATAGTCCTTTCAGATTGGCCATCAGTTTGTTGGTGATATAATGTATAGAAATTCAATTCAATATTCATAAAATATTGAATAATTCTCAAGATTTTTTATGTTAACTGTGGATCATGACAAAAAAATTATAGAAAGGGTTACTCCATGAAACCTCACCATCTACTTTTTGTATATATTGGAAGGTTGGTCATGATAGAAATATTACCGAATAATGATTAAATGAGAAGTCTTGGTGAGATAATTCACTATAACTCATATCACATTTTTTTCTTTTGGATGTTCTAGGGAGACCAGGGAAAAATTCCATAGTGATATTGTCACACATACATTTTGGTATGGTTAGTGGTTGTAATACCCATTGTGGAAGTTTTATCTCTACCTTCACTTGTTGACACACAAAGAACCTTATAGTGTATTTTAAAATCTCCATTTTCATGTTATCCCACCAATAATGATCATGAATGTACCTATACATTTTAGGCCTTGAAGGATTTATAGTGAATATAGAGTTATTAGCTTCATCCATTGTGTCCTTATTTATTTCTATAATATATAGAACACATATCCTTGTATGAAATTTCAAGAGGAATTCTTTACCTATATTGGATATAGGAAACATCCCATTCCTCATAGCCTCTATCATCTTCTGTAACAAGGGATATTTTCTTTGGTATATCTTGATCTTCCCCAGAAATGATGATTAAGAAATAATTTGTGACAGGGTTCAATATTTACCTTACATTATGATTCCCATGTCCAATTTCACTAGGTCATTGGAAATTTTATATCCTTAAATCTTCATTATTTCAAGCATAACATGGGATTTCCTACTTAATGCATCAGTGAGTTTCTTCTCTTCTAGGATGATGATGAATTGAAGAGTCATAGTCCTTAAGAAGTTCCAACATTATCCTATGTCTCATGTTTAATTCCTTTTGTGTAAAAATATACTTCAATATTTTTTGGTTTGTGTATATATCTCATTTCTCCCCATAATGATAGTGCCTCAATATCTTTAGAGAAATAAAAACCACAACTAGTTCCAAAACATGCATAAGATAATCCAACTCATGAAGCTTCAAATGTTAAGATGTATAAGTAATAAGCTTGTAATTTTCCATGAGGACACAACCAACTCCTTTAAGATATTAATCACTTAAAATAATGAATCTATATCCAATAGAGGTTAGTGTTAACAAATGGGTTGTAAAGAATCTCTTCTTTAGTTCATGGAAACATTCTTTACACTCCTTTGTTGAGATGAACATGGCCCCTTTTTGAGTTAAGTTGGTTACTTTTTTAGAAAGTAATGATTTTGTTTTTCACTAACCTCCTACAATATATTTCTAAATGGAGGAAACTACGAATCTCTATTACTATTATAGAATTAGGCCACTTCTCCACAACCATTTTATTGGAAAGGTCAACTGGGATTCCATCATTGGATATAATGGTCCCCGAGAATGCAGCTTTTTGTAACAAAAATTCACATTTTATGAACTTTATAAAAAGCCTTTCATTACTCATAGTTTTCAATATAAACCATAGATTTTCCTCATGATCCTTTCGAATTTTAGAATATATTAAAATTCCCTCAATAAAAACTAAGACAAATTTACTAATGTAGTCCCTAAAGAATCTATTCATCAAATTCATGAATATAGTAGGAGCATTATTCAAGATTAAGGGAATAAAAATAAACTCATAATACCCATATCTTGATAAGAGGGTAGTCTTTGAAATATCTTATTTTTCACTCTCAATTGATGATAACGGGAGTGAATATCAATCAGGGATAATAATTGATCCCCATGAAGTTGGAAAAATAAATCATCAATCCTTGGATGAGGTTACTTATTCTTCATTGTAATCCCATTAAGTTCTCGATAATCAATCCATATTCTTATTGACACATCCTTATTCTTCAAAAAAAGAACAAGTTCTCTCCAATGAGGCACACTTCTTTAGGTAAAACCCTTATACAAAATATCTTAGAGTTTTTATTTAATTCTTCCAACTCTACATTTTCCATTCTATATGGGGTATTTGATATCATCTTGGATCCATGAATGATTTCAATAGATAACTATACCTCCCTTTATAGGGGAGATCAAGGTAACTCCTCATGAAATAAATAAATATATTCTTAAATTATGGTTAACTTTTATATTCATCTACTTTCATTTCTTTCTTCATCTTCCCAAATCATCTCTATAAACATGAAACTAGTGGTTATTGTAAAAAAAGATCAGGCCAAGATATTTCACCTTTGAAAACAACTATTGGTTTTCCATTCAATACTATTGATATTTACATACTTATATAGTTGAACATATTATTATACTTTGAGATCCAGTCCATTAATATTAAAATTTATAATTCCAACATGGGAATGAATGCTAAATTTTTGATGATGTTATGCTCACAAAAGTTAAAACTACAGTTTCTATACACTGCTAATTCTAAGATAATCCCTTGAGGAGTGTTGAAAGATAAATATTCTTATAGAAATTCATGGATTTATTCTATAATAATTGAAAAAAAAGAGGAAATAAAGGAAGGAATAGAACTATAATGAAACCAAGTGCTTTCTAGATTTATGATATTACCTACCACCACATTATTTGGAAGCTCTACTTCAGTTGTTGTGATAGAAGAAGCATGAACTTTCTCTTTTGTCCTATGATAGGGTTGGTGGAAATTCCCCACCACCATATTCAGATTTAGATAGTGATTGGAAAAGTTACCTCACTATACACAATTATAGGATTAGACTTCAGGATGGGCCTGCACCCTCTTTCCTTTGGCATTAGTTTTGAGAAGATGAGGTTTCACCTCACTACCACAGTTCCAGACATTATAGTCATCTCTTCAACACATGTAACATTTCCCTCTCTAGAGTAATAAGTTCCTCGAATGCTTCGTACCAATTTCTTTCATGTCATAATTTTAACTTTCTTTCCTCATATTCCATGATCAATGTTCCTTCCTATGTTTGGATTCAAAGAATTTTTTCTTTCATTTGTTCTATGGGACTAGTAATTCTATCCAACCTCTAGATTAACCTTAATAACACTTTACACTATCTTCTCATAACTATCATTTTCTTGGTAGGATAGATTATTTTTTAGATATGGTCTTAGTACTAAGAAGAATATATTAACGTTTCTATTAGGTATTAGGAAAAAGCTATAGGTGTAGTGATAAATCCTTGTAATGTTAATCCCATAGATTCCAACAAATTCATTTTCCTTCTACTTATGCTCTATGAATTCTTTCTCTATTTCCATTCTCATAAACTAGGTGAAATATTTTTTGAAAAAGGTTCCCCTAAACACTTCCTATTCTATAGAATCAATCTCCCTTATTTGCATCATTTTTTCTATAGATTTTATCCATTATTTAATAATAGATGGGATAGTGGACCCACTGAAATAATGTGTTTGTTGATGCACAATGTACTTATTGGAAATTAATTCCCTTCAAGGAGAATATTGTCTCTCAACTTGATTCAAGTTAGTATTAACAACTAGAGATAGTTGATTCATTATTCTAATGAAATTTTACATTCTAGATTCTGTTGGAGGGTCGTCATTGCAAATTACATTGCACTCACCTTTTAAGTAGTTCCTACTACTTCTTTCCATTTCAGAAAATAAGAAAACCTTAGTGATAATTTTGTTCCTTTTAAGAATATTATAACTCTAAGGGATTTGTTTCATAAAGCATCATTCATAAATACGTTATTATTTAACAAAAAATAATTTTTATATAAATCCTTCATAATTGTTTACAAAAATCATGTGATTAACCAAAAATATCCACTAAGAGTGTCAAACCAGGAGTACAGAAAGTCCCTTTTTCAGGTACCATTTCCTGTTTGAGTCTATCTCAAAGTATTTTACATCATACACTTGTTCAAATAAAGGAATATATTTATTTATTCAATAACCATTAACTTAATATTTCATAAAAATACCAAGATGTTTTCCAATATTTAACTTTTTTCTAGGGTTCTTCATAATGTTTTCAAACCCTAATTTCAACAAATTACTAAACCATAATTAGATACCAACTATGGAATCTCTCCATTTATTACATAAACTTTTCATTTACATGGTATAAAGAGTGGATCTTTTAAAGTTTGGTTTCTTATAAAAATTGTACATAATAGAGGAAAAAATAAAACATTATTTTAATCTGATTAAAGTTATCAATCAATGATTCATCATATTTATATTTACTAAATCTCATAACCTAGGGACATACATCAAAGGAAAAGGTTAGAATATGGCTTAGAAAGGGAAAGAAAGGGAAATAACTTATATGTGATCTTCATAAATATCAGTAAGAACATGAGTATTATCATAAAAATCTAGAGAAAAAGGTATATCATAATAATAAGATCATGAATAATAACATTTAAATGTGGATAAAACGTTTAAATGATTAATTATTAAGCATATCACTATGTTTTTTCACTGATATGTTATTACAATTAACCAATGTTAATCACCAAGGTATCCTGAAATATGTCATATGTAGAGATTAAATTTTTTACCCAATGAATTGAAGATCGATCTTGGAGAACCCTTGATATGTATTAATAAATGTGATCCACATAAATCATAACTAAACATTTCGTAAATTACTGAGGGATAATAGAAGAAATTATTTTCATAAAAAATCATGAAGTTTTGAGAAGTGCTTAAGGACAAGATCTTTATGTCATTTATAACCCAAGGAAAGAGAATGAGGGTTTTATTTTTTTTTCTATTCTAGAATAAAATATATATTTTTTTAAACATATTTTTGAATAAGATTATAAAATAAATAGGTTTGGTTATTAATATTTATTAAATAAAAGTGAATTTCTTGAGGATAAGAATGAAATTCTAAGAAGTAAAATTCCAAGCCTAACGGGTATAAAATGTGGTTTTAGAAAAGTGAAAAAAGGGAGGGGGAAGGGTATCTATTTCATAAATTAATCTTAATACAGAAAAGGGATAAAATAAAATTTACAGAAGAACATAATTTCAAATTTTTAAATACTTCCCACGTAAAGATAGAACATGAATGGAAAGAGAAGTGATGATTTCCCTTACCTTGAAGATCGGTTCCTAAAACAAGAGGATCAGGAAATTTGGGGATTGAAAACACCATGGTAGAAATACATGGTAGGTAAAACTATCATTGATAAATTGAGGATGAATTTTTATTAAATGGAAATGGATAAATGGGTGGGTATTTATAAAAAATTTGAGATTTGTTTATTAATTTCTAAATTGAGGCATTGGACACCAAAGTAGTGGTAAATGAAAAACCATGAAAATTACCATGGTATTTTTCAATGGTATTGAAAAATATGAAAAAAATATGTTATTTTAATCCACAATATTCAACATTCATTTTATATAGATTAGTTGGAAAGGAAATTTATAGTTTTTAGAAAATAACATTTTTAAAGTTAAAGATTCCATTTTAGAATATGGAAAGAAAATTATATATTTGAAAATTGATTGAAATACATTAAAATAATTAATATTAATAAAATAAAATATTTTTGTTCATGGATTATATTATTTATTTATTATATAATAATAACATAATTATGATGTTATTAACATTCAGAAAAACTCAAAATTCTTTTTTACTATTCAGAAAAAATAATGTATTTTAGAAAATCATCATAAATTCAGGCTAACCTAGTTTTCAACATGATGATTTAAAAAAGTATACTTATTTTATCATAATAATTATCTAAATATTATAATTGAACTTTTAAATAAAAAAAATCCGTAATTATTAAAAATAATACTCGAATGAAAATCTATAGTAAAATTTCTAACACTAGAATAAAATAAAAAAAATTAACATTTATTTTTAAATAACAGTGTTTTTATCATAACATTTAATTAAAATAAAAATTATTCATAAAAACATAGTATATTAAAATAAATATTTCTTTCCTTAAAAGTTAAATTTTCATCTAAAAAATCAATTTTCAAAATTCATCATTTTTTTATTAAGAAAATCTAAACATAGATCAAAATTGTTGGAAAAAAATTATTTAAACCAAGGGATTATAATTAATGTAAATAATTCCTTGAAAAAATCCCATTATAATACCTATATTTGACCTAAGGTTAAGGTTTATGATGGTGAATGATTCATGATACAACTCAGATAACATCGTACAAGTTATGATTTCCACTAACTTGAACTTCTCACTTATGGGATTTCATTCAATATTAATGTGTTGAAGCGTGGATTTTAATTGGTCAATATTGAATCCCTTTAACTCTACCTCCATCCTATATTCTTACAAATGGGCTTCAAATGGAGTGATTTTACTGGTTGAGGCCATGAACTCTTCTTTATCCATAATCTTTCCCTTACAAAAAATTTAATTATAAACACTAATGATAACGTTAAAATTATTATCAAGAGTATAGTTTCCAATTATCATATTTACCAATATTAATAATTAAAAAATGGTAATATAATAGTAAAATCCAGATGGTAGCATTTCCCTTTATATTCACTTGATTAAAAAATATGGTTTTGTTGTGAATAATATAATATAACAGAAATTTCATGAAACATGTATCATTAAAAAAGTTTGGATAATTACAGAACATCAAAAGAATTTCATGATATGGATTCATATTTTTTACCTACCCTAAAATAAAATATTTATCACCTCGTTGTCAGGATAAATACAATTCCATGAAAACAATTGAACATTTGATACTTTAATAGTTATAAGGAAACTGTAATATGTTCCCTAAATGTTGATTTGGAGATTAATGAATCTCAAATAGCTTATAGGTATTGAGATAAGATGTTGAGAATGGATTTCAATTCAATGAGTTTAGATGAAAATATTCATGGGGACCTAAAATTATAATATAGAAACTATGAAATATTTTTGAAGAATTGTGCTAGAATTTTCTTGAAGAAGATAAGGAAATGATTTTTCTGCACGATGGAGGGGAACCAAGAGAGTTATTTCCAAAGTATGAAAACCAGAAATGTAATGGAATAATGGAATGATCCAGTCAACCCCAAACCTATTTTTAAATGTCTCAACTTAGGGGAATAAGGACACAATTTGAATCAATACCTTGATCCAAGGGTTGTCAACGAAAACCAATGACAACACCTAATAAGTCTTAGAGTGCAAGGCTGATCTTAAGGAATCAAATCTACTGAGGATGGTCCTAAAAATTAAGTTATGACTAGTATAATACTAATTTATTAAATAATATCAAATATACCTTTTGATTTTTTTACACATGATTTCATAACAAGTAATTTTATTATAAATTTTCAGAAAAAACCTCAAAAAGTGGAAGTTGAGTAATCAGTTATCATGGAAATTTGGTAAATTATTTTATCCCAAGCATATATATCTTCCAAATTCCAAATTTATGGTCTTAATTTCCATGGAAACATTATGATACTTACTTTATTAGAATTTTATTAAATTTTGGGTATGAATTGGGATTCCTTATATAGATCAAACATAACTTTCAAGTAGAATGAAATCAACATCTATATTTTGAATCTTACTCTAATTCATTACAATAATAAAGAGGAATATTATTATCTATTGACCACATCATCTTTAATATGCATATTATTTCCCTATGAGCAAGTGTATACTGCTTAAATTATTAAGACTATGTAAAAAATCATCTTTGAATACATTCCCACTGTGATGGAATATAATGAGGTTTTTTCTAATTAATATCCTTATCTTCCACCTAAGTAAGAGGCTGAGTTATCAATAAATCTTATACATAGATCATTTATGATATCATATAATACATACATAATAACCACTATTGAACATGAGGATCTGATAAAGAAACTACATGTGAATATGTATAAAGGGTTTATATGCTCAAGTACTTCACTGTAGGGTGTATTGGTCCACTTCATTATAAAGAAGGATTTTTCAACACACCTCTACGTTGATTATCACAAGATCAATTAAATCAGTAGAAAAAAGTATCATTTTTTCCATGGATTGATTTATTTTTTGATAATCTATGTGGAGCCCAAAAATTTTCTTAGGTGGATCTTTGTTGGGATAGTATCAATTAATGGTGAAGAAGGATGACATCACATGTAATATTATTCGTAAAATGTATGGTCCCTTGGAGTTCATAGTGATTCCATTTGGACTCACTATTTTAGTAGAAATTGTCACGACCCTGGTGAATAGATTTTTTAGAGATTGCATTGATTTTTTTGGTAGTATTTATATTTTAAATTATTATTTACTCCAAAAACAAGGAGGGAAATTATGATAATTTGAATCCAATATTGAACAATTTTTTAAAAGAAAACATATTTGTTAAATACAAAAAATTCTAGTGCTATGAGAAGAAATTATAATTTTTAGGGTATGTTTTTTTGTAGAAAATGGGCATATGTAGATCATTCAAAAACAAGGCAATGAAAGGATGGAAAAGAGAAACAAATGTTATATAAATCAATATTTTACTTGGAATAGTTTGGTATTATCAATGATTTTTGAGAATATTTTCGTGATTATCAATCTCACAAACCTATAAAACTCAGAATTGATTCATGTTTGTATGGAATGGTGAGTCAAAATAGATCACTATAGATTTTAAGAATAGGATAATCACTACACTTGTTCTAACATTACCCACCAGTGGGGATGGATTTTTGATTTACAATAATAAGTTCAAAAAGGGGAAAGGGTATGTACTCATTTATAATGAATAATTGAGTGCCTATGTATCACACTAATTATTTATCCATTAGAATAACTACAAAAACATGACTTATAATTTCTTTTAGTGATAATAAAATTGAATATTTTTTAACATTATCTCTACGGAGAAAATTATTATGTATAAAAGGATCATAAATGCCGCAAGTATATATCCTCAAAAAGATCATAATGTTCACCAATTAAGGTGGTGAGAGTTGATCAATGATTATTATTTCTCAATCTGTTGCAATCTTGGGAAGGTGAGAAAGTTTAATGATGATCTATGTATAAATGATCCCATAATAATATCTATTATGAGTCTTGAAAGGGGTCCGATATTCATAGATAGAAAAAAAGATGGATATGGGATTAATAAATGAATATTTATCCTACATTGCTTCAATAGATTCTAAATAACACATTCAAGAGAGGATAAATGATGTACAGTAATATTATTTGGAGTTTAAAAAAAGAAACACATATTATGAAGTTAAACATTTCTAAAAATGTAGTTTTAGGGTTTTAAAATCACATATGTGTCCTATAAAACCATAAATAAAGAAATAAATTCTCTATGATTCCCATAGATCATCCTTATATATTCATAAACAATAACTAAAATGTATATAAATATAAAGAAAACGTATTATGGGATAATATGAATATGAATATTTTAGTGTCTATATCTTGATGCATGATAGTCAAAATATTAAAGTCAAAATTATATAATTATAAGGGTATGGTGAACTTGTTTCCAATTCCAGTATGGAGATGTAAATATATACTCATGGATTTCACCATATTACACCCCACAACCACTGAAGGAAATATGATTATATTGGTGGAAGTTAATCGCTATACAAAGTCATCAAATTTCATTTCTGTTAAGGATTATTTCTCTCATGACTAATTCTCCCTGATATACATAATAGATGTGGTAAAACATGATGGAGTGACACTCACTAAGGTTTATGTTCGAGATCAGAGCTTTACCTCGCGGTATGGAGAACCCTTCATCATGAATTTTATATAAAGGTGAAATTCAGTAATACTAATATACCCCATATATAATATTAGTCTAAGAGAACCATTAAAACTCTATAGAATATTCTAATATGATTTCTAATGGATTTACAAGGATGTTGGGATGAACACCTTCCCCTAGTTGAGTTCTCACATAACAATAGTTTTATTATATTGTTCAATTAGAATATTATAAAACTCTGCATGGAAATTAGTGATAAATATAGAAATAATAATCTTGTGAAACATAATATTATCCCCGAGCTGATAAAGTATGTTAAAACCAATAATAATCACATAAAATCTATACAAAATTGATATGAAACGATGATGAAAATCATCGATGATACCTGGAGATTATGGTCAAAGATGAAATTTTCCTTCATATATCATCATGAATGAAATTCATTATGTTTTTGAAAAGGTAAATCTTAATCCAAGGTACATTATCCCCCTTTAGATCCTTTATCACGACATCACCATGGGATATCAACTACCACTCTAACCTAACCTATCTCTAGTGCATGATGTGTTCCTTATATCCATCTTGAAGAAGTACATACAAGACCCCTTAATTGTATTAAATCCAGTGGTGGTCCCATTGGATAATGATATTTCATACCAAGAATATCTGGGGATGATCTTAGATCATAGAGATAAATTACTATGAAATGGGACAACTCATCCTTTTAATGTTTTATGGAATAACAACACATTTGAGAAAGTTACATGGGAACTGAAAGAGGTGATGATATTGAAGTACCCATATCCATTTTAGTGTATAGAATTAAAATTGTTAAAGTGAAATTTATGAAGGGAGAATTAATATAATGACATGTACATTTCTAAATGAAATTTTTTTAGATGAGTAAATTAGATAATAATAATCAATTAATAGAAAATAGAAAAAGTAATCTGGTTATTTTGGATTTCATATAGACTTCCATATTTAAAAGAAATTATGTAACATAATAACTGATTATATAACTATTGTATTATGAACATTAATATTAGTGTATTAAGGGTTATGGTAAAGTCCAAATTACAAATATAGAAGAATAGATTTCATAAATCTATATGATGAAACCCAATGATGGACATTTATTACATAATTCAAGGGATATAACATCACTTGTATTTTCCCCTACCCAATACCTTGAAGTGATTCAAGAAATAAAGAATAAGTGAAATCGTTTAAGGTAGAAGTTCAAGCTCATTAAGATCATGGACCAGACCATTTTAATCCAAAATCCCTTATAAAATGTCACCATCACACACTTTACCCTTATTAAATTCAACGATGTAATAAAGGGATATATTTCTAGACTAAAACTATATAAATTTTTTATTTTATTTCAATAAAATAATAATTATATTTATTCCTTTTTTAATACTTTTAATTTTTTAGATAATGATTTTTATAAAAATTAGACTTTGATATAATGAAAACCAATTGTATGTTTAGAAATATAGAGTTTCAATGAAGTCGCTAATTTGGATGAATTAATGATTTTTTTAAATTAGTTAAATTTTAATAAAATATAATTATAAAATAATACTTATTAAATATAAATTATAATATAATTTTATGAAGTCAAATGTAATTTTTATAAGGTCCATAAAACTGTTATTTTTCAACAAAACACGAATTTTTCAACAAATTATGGTTTTTTATTTAACAATATAAATTCTTAAATAGTGATAATTATTCTTGTAAAGTAAATATTATCTTGAAAATCAGCATGTCAAATTTATCCAACTTTTTATTTTTCATATTTTACTAACATAGTTAAATTTTTGGGTTAAAATTATATATTTTATAAATATAATATTTTAATGAAGACATAATAGAGGCACAAAATTGATGTAATTATTACTATAAAGAGTGTACATGAATGAAGTTTTGTTTTTACATTAAAATAATATTTTTTTGTTATTTTAATAATTTTATAAACCCTTATGAAATACTATAAACCTTTGATTATATTTTATGGTTTTAAAATCATTTCATTATAAACATGACTCTCTTCCACATCACCAAATTTATAATATTAATTATTTATTTTCATGGAATTATAAAATAGTTAAATAAACTTATATTTGGGAAAATCATGGGAAAATCCCATATTATGGTTTTTAATTTTGATTTATATATTATATAGAGTCAAAAAAACATGTTTAGAAATTAATAAATAAAACCCTACCATTTTTCAATATAATCCCACCCAACATCCCAAGACTCTTCACACAAAACAATTAGATCATGAATTTACCCTTACATTCCCTCTCTAGAGACTTCACAAGGTTCCCCTATCTCTTGTGAAGCTCCTCCTAAAATTTTAGAATCATCCTCTCAAGTTAAGAGATCTCTCTGAACCATTCCTTTTCATTAGGTTATGAAATTTTTCTCTTTAACTAACATTATCTCTCTACCATTAATATAATAGGATTTATATATGGTCTATATATATGTTTTTATACATTTCAAGCTTATCCCATATTCATTTTATGGGTTACCACATGCATTTTTTCCATTTCTAAGATTCTATATTTAAAATAAAATGTTATTAAGGGGAGATTTTCAACCCCTTATTCCTTTTATTTAATTACAATTTAACCTATCTATTCCCATTTATGATTTCATTAACTAATGTAATATTTTTGGTATAACTATTCTAGTTCAATTTTATTTTTACATTTTATACATTCTAATTTATCCTTTAATTATGATATGAGGTAGGATTATGCCACACAGTTCCTTCCATTGGTTAATTATTATGTGTATTCCTTATGACGTATTTCCTTTTGTGGAAAAAATAATAATGAACATGTTATTATGGTTGTATCTAAATATCTCACCATTTCATTGGGTAATGTTGTTATCTCCTTAGATACCATGAATGGTCCACAAGTGGTTATCCAAAGCATAATATGTTATATTGTCTTGGATGATACCCTTGACTCATTCTTACAAGGTCATCTTTTATATTGTTTCTAAAATATTATTTTTCCATTATGTTATTGCATTAAATCATGATTCATTGTTCATGATTATGATTACCACCACTTTTATGTCTTGTTGATATATCTATTCAGTCACATTTATTATATACATTATATTATTCTTTGATTATTCCTTTACTGGGATTTATAGATCACCCCTTTCTTATATATAACCCCAGGTTATCCCATCACATTTTAGATGATAAAGGATATTTAATGTAATTTTAGGGAGTATTAGTTTATTACTTTATATTATTATTTCATTTTGTCTTTCTATGTACCTAATTACCCATATAAACTATCCCTCATAACCTTTTGGGTTGTATCAAGTCTATCTTTATGATATAAATCATGAAATAAAGTGCTTTGAATATATAGGTTGTCATAGATTATGTTATTAGACTCTCCAAAGCATAAAAGTGGTGTAATGTTATTTGGGTTATAGTCAATCACCTTATGATTTAAAATCATTTCATTACTATTAGAGGTGATTTTACTCTTGATCATTTTGTCACGATATATATTTAAGAAGTGGTAAGTTTACATGGGTACCACATTATATTGTATCAATTAGGGATTTGTGGTTTACATTGATGTGTTATAGATGTATTCAGAAATACATGGATAATGAGTTGTGTTTTAGTACAAATTATAATCCTCAAATACATGGTATGTTTGGGAGGACCATTCAAAGCCCAAAGGATATATTGAGATTATTTATCCAGAATTTCAAAGTTTATTGGGATCAAGTCATTCCCCTGGTTGAAGTTTCATACAAGAATAGCTTTAGATCAATCATTCAGATAGTTCTATAAGAAGAACTCTAAATAAATATGGGTATAACTACAATATATAAGGATTATTTAGGAAAAATAATACTATTGGTACCTAAGTAAGAAATGTAAATGGTAGAGGATGTTAAATTTGATTAGTGGCATATCATGGAAGCTCAAACTCGATATGAGACTCATGAAAACAATCATCAGTAAGATATATAATTAGATGGTGGTGAGAAATTTTTACTATGAATATCTATATTCAATAATGTTATGAGATTATAAATAATGGTAAATATAATACAAATTTTTATTAATCCCTTTTAGATTCATGATCAAGTATGGATTTTATCTTATCATTGGGTACTTCCACTAAACTACTCTAAATTTCATTATGTAATCCATGAATCTCTTTGGGGAAGGTACATACTCAATGTATAATATGTAATAAAATATTAGGTTATACATATAGATAATAATCTTCTATATGAAGAACAATAGTTATAAATCTTGGATTATCGATATGATTTTATATGGAATTAGACTACTCTGTTTCATGGGATTCTTCACGGGCTTCACAGTTGTGGTCTCTATTCACATCCCACCCACACATTGATAGTAGTCAATCCCTGCAAGGAATCTTAGAATATTGGTTTCATGGGGTGGAAATCAAGCCAATGGAGTGTAATGTGTGTATTGTAATATTCTCTTCAGTGTGATAGGCCATTTGGGAGGTGCCCAATGATATGAATTTGGGCATTGTTGTTTTATACTATTTCTCCAAGTGATACTTCGGACCCTCATTTTCAAGCTAGGCCAGTTTCATAAATGGGGTCACTGTTCTATCATGCTGCTCAACATTCTAAATATATCTCAAACTATGTGCATGAGGAATGTTCATTGGATCAGATGTATGACACCACTTAGAGGCCAGAAACTCAACATGGGTGGGTATTTCATGGGAGGGATGATGAGGGGTACGGAGTGATTTGGGACTTGTGGGGGTTGGTTCTCATGGGCTTAATTTTATTCTATATAACTGGTGATTCCCTGGGTGTGGAGGTTCAGGCACTTATTTTAGGGTTCAAATTTATAGGAATCATGGTATACATGTGGTGAAGGTTGAGCTTGATTCTTGGGTGATGGTAAGGTTTATTTAGTGGTACCATGTTGTACCATGGGCTTTAAAATGCCCTATCCACCATTTCATTGTGGATACTAATCATGGAAAGCTTTTCTGTTACATTTTTAGAGAGGCTAACTTTTCGGTGGATTCCCTTTCTTTCTTGAGTAGCACGGAAGAAGAGTCGGTTATTTATGATAGCCTAGGTTCCCTCCCTGTCGTGGCCAAGGTTGTTAATATTAGGGATTCCTAGTTCTTAAATCACTTCCCCCCCCCCTTCAGGTCTCCCATTATATCTGGATTGATTAATTTTTTTAAAAATTTAATCTTCAATCAAAGACTAATCTATTGGGTCATGTTATTTGGAGGAAGCAGATTTCTAATGAATCAACCTGAAAGCCCGAGGTTGTGCTGAAGTAGATATATCTGCATTTTTTTATGGGACTGAAATAATTTCAACTAATAAATTCGTTTTAATGGGGATATAATGTAACATTGCATGAATTTAAATTAAATTACTTTCATATAAAAGATTGTGTATTCAGTAGCATGCCTTACATGAAATATTTATTCTATATGAACCACAATATATTTAACCATGACAAAAACACCATCAAATTAGAAGTTATGAATAGTAATAACCAATTAATGAAAAAATTTAATGGTTTTTATTATTTTAAATTTATTAATTAATCCATAATATATAAGTTGTCAATTTTTACTAAAGTCAAATTATACATCAATAATATGTTTCATTAAAAAATAGTTTTACTTTTTTTCTTGAATATGAAATTTATAATTAATCTCAACCATTTTTATAAATTTTATTTGATTAAAGGAACCTAATTTTTATAGTTATCATGTAAATATTATCATTTTTTAATTTTTTGGATGTTTCTAAATAAATTAATTTTCCAATGAATAATGAAAATACATTTTTATTAAAATGTTGTCAAATACATTCTGTTAAATATACCATAATGTTTTTAATTTAATATTAATGTAACCTATAACTTATTGAATTGGGAATAATTTAATTAGTTACATAGGATTAAAATTTACACTATATTCTATTATAAGTTAGTTTTTGGGCTTAAAAATAAATTTTTCAAGAAAATACTATTTTTATGTGTGATATAGGTTTTTATCCAAAAAAATTAATATAATATACATTTATTGATTTTTTAATGAAATTTCATATATGATATTATATTTTATTTTTTAAAATTCATTTTATTGTCTTTCCAATGATAGTAATGTACGTAAATTAGGTTTTACACTTAAAAATTCATATTTAGAAAATGTGTTTTTGTTGATGTTTGCGAGCATAATTAAAATTAAATTCTACCACACATAGATATTAAATATTGAAATAATTATAATATTTTTTTAATAATCATAATGAACAAAATTAAATAGTTTCATCTTAATTTTTAGTCAGAGTGAATAGTAAAATGGTAAAATATTGTCACAATAGTTATGGTTAAAATTGGTTTACCATGCATCAAACAATGAGATAAGGGTAGGATTTCCAATCAAAAATATTAAATTTATATTTTTTTAAAGAACATGAATACTTATATTATCCTAAATTTTATTCCCTATCTATTTGATGCCACATTCCCATGAAAGTGACATCAAATTATTGAAATCTATTAAAATTATTTATGTGTGTCCCTCCCGTAACTTCTAAATGAAAAAATATTATCCTCTATTATTCACATAATTTTAGAATTACTACATGTAGTATGACTACTAAAAAAACTTCCTAGAATCCATTAATTAATAATATATCATATTTTCTTCACTTTAGATCAATACTTTAAGGCCTAACAAGTAATCTAAATTATGTATCTCAAAGAAGA
Source organism: Viscum album (assembly GCA_963277665.1). Lineage (NCBI taxonomy): Eukaryota > Viridiplantae > Streptophyta > Magnoliopsida > Santalales > Viscaceae > Viscum > Viscum album. Next base: position 569,724,664 of record OY728158.1, on the reverse strand, counting down.
GGAATGGATATTATCCAAGCACTTTTAATTTTTTTATTCCACTTCCTATAAAATTATTTCACCATAAATTAATGATGAATATGATATCGTGAATATACTAAGAAATTTTTATGATGAAGCCATGAACATTTTATGTATTGTACCATCCCAATCCTGAAAGCCACTATAACTGGTTCTCGGAGTCGGGTCATCTCATGACCTCAAGAACCCCTCGATATACGCTAGAGGTTTCCGACTAGCAGTATGTGTTTACATAGAAACATGTGGATACTATACCCAATTATCATAGTGAAGCCACAACCGAAGTAACATTAATAAATAAAATAACTAACATGAACAATAAATGTTCAGGCTATAATATAGACCATTAAGTTACTGGGTAGACACGTGACAACAAAATCTAGTAAATAAAATAAATGACAAGAATTCATAAAATTTAAACCAAGACCAAAACCTAAAAAGACTCTAAATCAGGACCTAAGTCCCAACCTAATCCTGAACTCTTGTGCTCCAACCAAACATCCCCTACAGAAACTAGACAATAGGTCCCTATCCTGAACCTCTAATAGAAACAAGTTGCATCTTATTTGGTATACAAGTTCCATGGATTCCCAAGAAGTGTGTTAATACAACTCAGTAGGCCACCACCAATGGTTTCAAAAGAAATAGCTAGTCTTTACAATATTGTATTCAAATAATCACATGTAACAACCAAAAAAGGAATCAAGGAATTCATTTAAGTGATTATCTAGTATATATTTTATCCATTATGTTCTCTAGGGTCATCCAATCAACAAACTAACATAGGTCACAATGAGAGTCTAATAGAAGGAATAAGGGGCTACACACACATTTAAAAACAAGTTGTGTTCAATAATGACAACATATCACATACCCATTGGTTTAAAATATTCACTTGATCATTCCCATCATTTTTATTATGGGTTAAAAATTTATATCATTTACATTACAGCCTAAGCCGGTCAATTACATGCACAAGAGAGAAGGTGAACATCCCTATTTTATAAGAGATAAATGTTTTATAAAAAATAAATAAAATTTACCATGGAAAAGCATACCATGTATTCTATCACACATACATTATATCATCAATCTAGGCAGTATCATCCAATGAATTTATTAATAGTATAGAGCCTCATTCTGACCCCCTAACTTGTGCACTATATAGGTGGGGTTTAGAGCCTCATTCAAACCCAACATGTGGCCATAGAAACTCAATTCGATTCCATACAAAGCACTAAGACATGTGAAAACGATTATATATACATCCACTAACCAGATATACAAAATCACATACCCAACATATTCAACACACTTAAAATTTACAATTCACATTTCATATTTCATTACACTCATAAATAATCTTTATGTCTTAACTCATTAACACATTTACCATTTACATTTCATGACCCATTAACCAAATTACCTTATACCAAACACTCATTTTTGTCATGTTTTCAATTAAACAAAATTAAAAATAATCTCATTATAACCATTCTATATTTTATTGCACTAACCATAATTAATAAACACATATATCATTATTCCTAACACCCACTTATTCTATGTGATAAACTATGCACATTCGTCAATTGGTTCATTTCAAAACCATGTTGACATGCCAACATAATAACAAGGGGTCTTATCTTGTATCCTATGAATTTATTTAATGACTATCCTCCCAAAAAACATTAATTAAACATCATGGTATAAAAAAAATAAAAATACATATTTTAAAACATCATGAGGACACAAACATATTTTTTGAAAACTAAAACATTCTACATGGATTTAATTAATGTTTCAACCATGTAAAATGACCATTTAAAAATTATCATAAAGGGACCATTTCACTTATTTCAAAAATAATTTTAAATCACTATTGCAAACTCATTTTTGAATAACTTTGAGTTCAACACCTCTTTCAAAGACATTCCCCACTCTCAAACATCATTTTCCATCAATAAATCTATAATCAGGTAAAATCCCTAAAAAACACTTAAACCATTTAAAAAACTCTTGATAATTTACAAAATGCCAACTTATAATCATTTTAATTGACCCATTCACCAAACCCATATACTAATTACATTTTTACTACCCCTTAACCCTCATAATACAAATATGTCAAGGATTACCAATTTTAATCACCACTTACATGGGTCTGACCTATCCCATAGGTAGCCCTGGGTTCATTCCCACTCACCTATAGACTAAAAGGTTTTTGTGAAGGATTTTAAACCAAAATCTAATGCCAAAATCACATTCCAAAACCAAAGAAAAAAATTCAACAAGTAAGAATTTTGGTAAAATGACATACACATGTATAGAAATAAGAATATAGAAGAAATATTAAAGACCACCTACCTCATGCTCAAACATGATTACTAGCCCAAACAAATCTCTTCATTAAAGCTCAAAAACACTTTAAACACCAAACTATGAATATGATGAAAATTTATGGGTTTAGAGATTTGTAAGTATAGAAGAGATTCTACAAGCCCTAATCTTGAAAATAGAGAAAAAAGGACTGTTATGCTTACATGGATTGTCGATTCTCACCCATACACACTCTAAACTCCTAAGAATATCAGTAGAATCATCGAGGGGGGATCAGGAATCTTCTAGTTCATTTTTATTATGATAGGGGGTCGAATGGGGTGAATAATTAGGGAAGGGGGAAATATTATTTGGATAGAAAAATGGGAATTTCTCACTATTTTAGGGTCAAACGGTTTGACCACATGGTTAGCCAAACCATGCACCAATCATGAGGTTCCCTATATTCAAGAGGGGCCAAGCCACAGGGTTACTTGGGAACACCCAAATGACTGGGAAAACCATGTGGTAACTTTGTGCTAACCTATATCCTAAAGGGTTGCCAAGCCACATGGTTTCCCAGGCTAGGTGCACAGTTTACACTAATTATGCGCCAATCATGTGTTATGCACTATTTCACTTATTTTATCCTCCTTCAATGTCCCACATCCCTATAACACTCCAAAAAATCCTTATACACCCATGAACCACTTTATTATACATAACTAAGGAAGTTTAATCAAAATTTAAACAAGAACACACATTCACATATGGTGGGTATCTTACAACCTCCCTAGATTATAATGGTTCATCCTTAAACTACATCTACATGTATTTCGGAGTCTTATGGACCAAAAAGGTTAGAACATGGACCCACCAATTAACCATCACCACCCAATTTTCTCCCTACACTCTGTCATGTTGTAACAATGCTCAGGCCAAAGAAACGTACCTACCCCAAATACATTCCCCCAAAAACATTCAAAATTCCAAGCCTGATGATACTCAAGGATGAATAAAAATCAAACTCATCATCGCCAGAACAATCAGACAAGAAATTTGCAAGTAACACCACTAAACTACCACATATAAGGATACCCAAAAAATTCTGCATTACACTGAAAGAGAAAACCAGAACACCCCCATATGATCCTATCCACAAATTTTGTCCCACATCATTTGGAACCATATTAACTGCTTCAGTCATGGTTCTAATGGTGACACACGCCCCGTGTAACCCAAAGGATCATCCATATTTTAATCAAATATCTTGATCTACACCAATCTGTAACTCAAGTCCCAACAACATCAGTTCATTTTCAAATATCCAAATAGAATAAACCAAACATAATCTTCATCTCAATGTACTCAATTAGTTAAAACCCAATCCAATTCCCATAACCATCACCATTCCACCAAGATGGATCCTACTCGAGTCCATCCAACTTGAATCGTCGGTTACATCATTAAGTGAATATTTCTAGTTATGGTACATCAAGCCATATTCTTTATCCTGTCACCACCCCCCATTTTTTATTGTATTGAGAACCTTAAAAAATTGAAAAAGTGGAAAAAATATCCTCAACTAGACTTCCACAACATAACTGGAACATTTTCCAACTCACTATGACCAAACTTCCAAAAGAGCACCACCCAACATTGAAATTCATCTGTTCATCAAAAACTCCCAGATTGGAAAATTCCCTTATCTACACTCATTTTAGAGTTTCTTAGATATTCATCAAGGATCATTCACACTTCCAATATGCGGCTATCCTTCCAAAATTAACTAGTGGTGACTTACATCCCACCACATGCTTTCATTTTTTCCCAACTAAGCCAAGAAATCCCATGTCGACTCAATTCCTTGATTCCTTACATTTATTGTTTGTAAGTAACTACTTTACCTAGCCACAACCCAATTTCACTTAAGAAATTCCACCCTCATCATCACCCACCTACTAACGTCACCCCTAAAGATCTATAAAACATCATTGTTACGACATTCAGTACTCTATAAACCATCGTCATTATATGTAGAACCCCTCAACACAACTAGGACACAACCACTATGTCAGCCTTAAAACTATCCCAATACAAAATCCATTTCTTTTCTCGATCGACCATCACACCCATGGATAACTCAGTTTTTTTACAAGGAACCCAAATGTTTACCTCATCGGCTTCTCATTGGAATCTCGATGCCACCACATCCACTTTATATCTTTCTCCAGACATCCTTTACTTAACATAACACTCCTCACCTTTGGAGTGTTTTTTTCACCTCTTTCCTCAAGAGACTTTGACTTCTATAACTCACACCCAATCACAAGCTAAACCCTAAAACTTGGATGTGTCCATTCAATCATTACCAAAATAACAAAACCAATATTAACCACTATCAAATCTCAGCTTCCAAGAATGGAACCTATGATGTTTTCTAACATCCATTTCATCATGAGGACCTCACCCATAACTAGTTGATGGTGTACTCATCACCACATGACTCCCACACACAAACCTCCCCTTGAGAATATTTTCAGAGTGGCCTATTTCCATCCAAAATACACTCATGATGCTAGGCGTAAATCTAGAGGCTTATTAGTGTACTCGGATGATTTCAAGATTTTGTACGTGATCATCATTTGAAAATGTATTATAATTTTTTTGATGAAAATAAAAAAACTATCCATCACCAATGTAACCATACACTAGAGGGACACCATAATATATCCAATGTCTAGGGCTTCCCTACCAGCCAATGTCTTATCAACAATTGAACACCACAACATGAATGGGATTTATATCCAAAATCACTACCACCTCGCGGCCCTCTACAAACAGTCATGACACAACAATCCTTTTGTAAACATTATCATCACCCCACTCAAGTTCTTCTTCCAAGGTTCCACTAAACACAATAGATTAGTAACGATCCATTCCAACAATATAAAACCAACTAGTTTCTCACACTATCAGGGCCCCTCCACTTTGATTCCAAGGAAATTATGTGTGCATATGTCCAACCACATGGGAACATCTCCCAATGGAATTGTGCATCCCTAATGCATACCCATCACCTGGTAGTCATTGGTATCATAGAGGTCTCACACTCATCTGTGACCCTACACAAAACATGACACTATATCGCACAAGTTTTACATCAGTAAAACTAGGATGAAACTTTTTCTCACACAACTGATCATTCCAACTAATGCACCAACTTCAACAGACCCAAGTTTATCTCAATATCTCACCCAACAAAAAAACTATCATACAACATCCCAATTGCACGACCAACCTCACCCTGGGTGTCATCAAAACCAAAAGAACTCATCCATGATTTGATCAAACTTTTCTTGTCAGTCCCAAGCCAAAATTTCTATCCACATCTAACTCCATCAAAACTATAGGGTCATGTATCTGAAAAATATTTCCCTTCATAAAAACCCTTACAACCAATCATAAGAACCCAATTGCACTAACACCAATAATGACCTCTCTCACCAGTCATCCTCAAAAGTCAAATAGTACTAACTCCCCAAACTCAAGCCACAATAAGTAAAGATCAAATGATATCTCAAATCCATACACACAAAACCTCAAACAACTAGTTTTTCATTGTGGTCATCCTAACCCCATTCCAAACACACTGTGTCTAACACACCAAACAACGATTTACTCAAGGTACCATACCAAATTTACTCACACACATACACTAGAACCATGAGCCGCACACCGACTCTAGGGTCCATAATACAAATCAAAAGGTCTCAATGAACAATATTAAACACATTAACATTAACAAACACCATTTCAAAACATCAAGGTAACAACCTAACCATGTAAATAATAAAAAACTACCACTAACTAACACACCCAAATCGGGGTCTTTAAACTAAGACACACTTAGTGCCCAAACCACCCATACTCAGTGTAAATAACCAGAACAAGAAAAAAACAACTTTGGTGTCCCTAAAAGTTCCATTATTCTACTATTCAAACATTTAATTAAACATTTTAAATTAAAACCACGATTTAACTTTTCAAAATATTTCATTTTGAATACCTAATAATTTAAACCTTTAAAACCATTTTATTGGAAGAACAGTTAAAAATTGTTAGCCTTATTCAAAATCACATTTCAAAAAATCCCCTATATTTCATACATAAGTATTTAAATTTCTCACAACCCTTTTATTCCCCTTTTCAACACACATAATTACATTAAATTTCAACTATTATACCCATTTGGTTTATCATCATGTCATTCACAAGTCAATTATAGGAAACATACGAATGAACTACCTATCCTATGTGCCTGACATGATGCATGAACTTAAACAACCTATATTTACTCATAAGGAAAAGAGATAAAACCTCAGAAATCAACAAAATCACATCAATGTACTCCACCCAAGGTAAAAATATCAAACAACTATAAATGAAAAAAATCTGACCCCTAGCAACTTGTGTTTTCCCTCATATATGGGGCTGTAGGAACCCATGCATGAGCTCATTACAAATCCCTGACAGGATCCTTGTATCCTATCAACCATTACCAAATAGTAAGACAAAATTAAACCTAATACGATACAACTTTGTAACACCACAAAACCACAATGAACTATAACAAATTCTTTAATGCAGGTCACCACATGACCTCAAATGTGCCTCCTTATATGCCAGTGGCAGCCAACTATGAGTGAGGGTCTAAAGGGAATCAATGGGAGACTATAACCACTTATTAGAGTGAAGACACACCAGAAGTAACATCAAAAGATAAAATAACCAGTATTAACAATAAATGGACAACCTATAATAGAGACCAATAAGTAACCAAGTACACATTCGATAAAAAAACCTACTAAATACATTATATTCTAGGTAGTCAAACAATTTAAACCCAGACCAAAACCATTAAAATACTTTGAACCTAGACCTGAGTCCCAAACCAGTCATGAACTATTATGATCTAACCCAATATCCCAAGCAAGAACCATACACTTTGTCACTGTCCTAAACATGTAATAAAAAACAATAAGCATCTGCTCGAGTGCCCAAGTTCTACGGTGGCCTGAGCAGGGTGTGAGGACAACTCAGTAGGCCACCACCAATGGTTTTTAAAGAAATCACCTTTCTGTAAAATTGTGTATGAAAATAATCAAGTGAAACAAGAAAACAAGGTAATAAGGAAATAATTAAAGTGATTATCTAGTATACATTTTATATATTAAGTTATCTAGTTTGAACCAATCAACAAAATAAATCAGGTCACACAGGGAGTCTATACAATGGTATAAGGTGTTACAAAAACTTTTAAACAAAATGGGTGTTCACTTATAAAAACCTATCACGTACCCATTACTTTACAAAATTCACATGATCATTCTCAAAAAAGTTATATAAGATAGGAATTTATATCACTTACAATATGAATTAAGCTCTTCAATTACATGAATAAGGGAATAAGTAATGTTTTATATTTCACTGGATATAAATATTTCATAACAAATACATAACACTTACATAGGAGGTACAAGTATTCTATCATAGTTAAATTATAACATCAATCTAGGTTGTCTCATCCAATGCATCTGTTCGGGGCATAGAGCCTTAGTCTGACTGCCTAACCCATGCATTCTTTGGGTAGGGTTTAGAGCCTCTATACAACCTGATTCGTGGGCATATAACCTCCTGTCAATATCACAATATCTCTAATCCATCTCTACATTATTATATGTACATACATTTACCACATATACCATATCACTTACCAAACATATTCCACACACATAACATTTACAATTCACATTTCATACTTCATTCAACACATAAATCATCTTCAATAGTTAAACCATTAACACATTTACCATTTTCATTTCATGACCCATTAACCCAATTTTTTTACACCAAATAATCATTTATGTAATGTTGTCTGTAAAGACCCAGAAATACCATGGAAATTTGTTTTAATACATGGGAATTTTGTGAGTCTGCACAATTTTACGGTGCTTGATTCTGTGTCCTGGTGTGCCCGGAATCAATTTTTGAGGTTTTGTTCGGGTACATTCAGTAAACGTATGAGCGGTTTTTTAAAACTTTTGAACCATTTCTTGGAATAAAAATCCGAGAGCACCTTTGAACTCACAGTGTCGGTTTTAGCTTCATAAGACTTTCACTTCGATGGTAGTGAGTTGAGGATAAAATTTAGTTTTTGGGTTTTCGTGTGAAGTAATAAAATAAAGTAAGATCACATTATTTTAAATTTAACCGCCATGTGGAGGTTGGGTGGTTAAAACAACGTCATGGGAGTTGGTGGTGGGACCACTACACAATAAAATTCCTTGGGAGGTTATGGTGGTGGGGCCCACCCGAGCATAACCTTCCGAGAGAGGTTGCGATGTGGGGACCACCCGAGAGCACATAACATCCCTTTTATGTAATAGGGGTGGGGACCACCCGACCCCTATTGATGGTGGAGGATAAAACCTCTCAAATCTCCCTCAGTAATAAGGGAGAGCAACTTGAATTCCCCAACCCCCCCCCCCCCCCCATTAAATGTGGATAAACCCCCTGGACCTCCCCTAATTAATCTGTGACAACTCTCATGCATTAATTAGGTGGAGCCACTTAATTTAACTCTCCAAATTGTTTTTTTCTGCCAAAGTAATATTAGAAAACCCAATATAATATTATTTCACATGGAATTTTGGTGGAACTTTAGAAGAGGAATTCTTGGGAGGATTATAATTCTTCCAACGAAGAATTCTACTCCCAACGAAGAACACAAAGAACGTCGAGGATGATTTCTTCTTCGACTTCCTTCTTCAAATCCTACCGACGTAGAGCATCTTCCGCAAGCTGGAACTTCTTGAGATTGGGAGTTTGTGGCGGATGTGACGAATGATGAGCTCATTCATCTACCTTCCACAACTCCGTCGACGAACGATGAACGTCGAATAAAAGGTAGGGGGTTTATTACTAGATGAATTTGTACCATTTTATTACCTTCTTCAAAGGATAATAGGGGGTTGTTGGGAGCGTATTATTGATCATCTTATTCTCATGATGAGCCAAATGATGCATCCCTAAATGCGGAGGGTGCGGGCCAACCTAACATGGCCCTACATCCTCTGTCGATCTCTCTCTTCTTGTGACGTTCTATAGCATAGAGACATATCAATGACAAGGTGACGGAGGTGGCAACGACAAATGCAGCGCTGCCTGCGACCTCTGTGAATCGTGCTGCCAGCCCGCATCGGCCTGAGCTCCGCTAAACTGGCTTGCCCACAGCCTCCCGGCACGCTGCCCAATGCCCATGTCACATGCCCACAACCCCCGGTTCCCTGCCCGGTGCTCGGGCCGCCTGCATGTGCCTCCCCACCCCCCCCCCCCAGCGCACTGCCTGGTGCCCCGCGGCCTACCCGCGGCCTCCCGGTGCGCTGCCTGTCGCCCATACCGCCTGCTCGCGGCCCCCCGGCACCATGCATGGTGCCGAGGTTGCCTACCCGCGGACACCCGACGCCCTGTTCAGTGCCCAGGTTGCCTGCCTGCGCCCCCAGCACCCAACTGCCTTCCCAAAGCCTGCTGGTGCACTGCCCGGTGCCCAGGCCGCCTGCCTGCGGCGCCCCCGACGCCCGGCCGCGACCTGCCCGGCAGTCCCAACCTGGCCTTCGTGCACCCCCCCCCAAACCAGCCACCCTTGAGACAGCCTCCGTGCAAACTGCGTGCTACCTGCCGAGCCGACGTCCCAGATACCTTGCGCCCTCTAGGCCGAGTCGTGCCCTCACAACGATCTGGGCCAAACTGGCCCTAAGCTCGGGCCGAACCGCCCCCGCAGTCCTCTGGGCCAGGCCGAGTGAACCAGGCCAAACATAGCAGGATGACCCGCCCAACGGGCTGGGTCAGACCCATAGGGTTTTTTCGAGATGACCCAGACTAGGCCGGCCTAGTCTGGGTTGGGCAGAGTCGGTCCGACCTGGTCGGACCGGGCCCAGGCCCATTACAGACCCCCAATACATTCTTTGGCCATATCTTTGGCACCAGAAGTCCGTTTGATGAACCATCAGGGGCGGTGTCTTTCTTGGAGTGCGGCGTCCCCTTTGAGTATTTTCCTCTAGAGTTTGTGGTTTTGTTGATTTTTGGTCAGGATGGATCGTACATGAATCAAATCGGGCCCCCGGGACTAAAAGGCTAATAACTCACAGACTGGGCGTCCAATTGACACACCAGCTGTTGCGTTGATACCTATATGATATAGTGTAACTTTGAGATACTTCTACATGGGACTTCATCTTAGTTGAAGTATCAACCAATAGCTTGTGGAGTGGATCTTCCAGAGACGAGAAGAAATTTGTGTGGTAACCTCGTAGTTGGCTGAGACTTGATGACTACTAACATATTCAACTCGGAGTGATTTGACTAGCCCAGTGGGGAGCACCTTGGTGTCGTGGAAAACCCATGGTTGGGAGCACCTTTGTGTGAGTGCGGTAGACCCATGGTACCTGACACGTAGAGTACCTCAGCAGGCTACGAGGGGGAGTGCCTCTGTTTGAGCGATGTAGACCCAAGATGGGGAGAGCCTCTATGTGAGAATGGCAGATCCACGGTACTTGATAGGAGGAGTACCTCAGTAGTACATGTTAGTGGGCAGTGCCTCTGTGTGACACGGAAGGCCCACTGTACTCGATAGAGAAGGAGTTCTCTAGTAGCTGAGGGTTCATATTGATACTACCCCTAGAATAAAATCCAAGCTGAGCTGAGTCAGTAACTTTGTGTTTTTCTCATGATTGATATGGATTACTTGGTAACTTAGGTATATGTATGGTCATATACCTAAGTGAGGTTATCTATTGTTTTCTTACTTTGTGGTTTATCCTTGTTTGATTTTATAAGACATCTAGGGTCTTAAGGTCCCTATTGAGTATCATTATACTAACCCCTACACAGGTTATGCCCGTACCTCATTGTGTTGGATGCGGAAAATGGACAACGCTGACCGAGGCTGAGTGTACGAGGACTGGATGGTACCTAGAGGTGGACTACACAGCGTGACGGTACACAGTGGAGACAGACAGACGTGTAGTGTTATGGAGGCTATCTGTACCTAACCTTCTAGTAGGATTTCCCGGAGGACAACCCAACAACTGTTTCACCTTTCTTCCCCTGTACTTGTTTTTTCTTGAACTTTTAGTTTCCTTGTACTTTACAGTTGTGATTGTATTTCCGACCCCTTTACTTTTCAGCACTTATTTTTGTATACTGTTTTAATTAGTTTTTTTCATCTAGGTTTTAATATTTTGTGTGTGTTTAAAATTTTTAACGACAATGCCTTCCCGGCATCGGGATTTATGCTTTTGGTGCTAGTCGCTAGACCCTGAACTGTGGAAGGTGGGCTTGAGGTAGTCACGACACGGGTCCCGAAGATGGGTCATGAAAAATTTCTATTAGAGGAGTCAGTTCTACCACAGAACTTAGGACTCTGATATTTCTTTTCTATGAAGCAATATTGTTAAGCGTATCAAGCGTGGTTTTCAGTTTAGGGAGTCCAGTGTTGGTGCGGAGGCCGACGTATCAATACACCAGGACCCTGACTTCTGATTTCCAACTCAATGCACAAAAACACTGATTGCATGTGTGTTTTCAAAGGTTTTTCTTTAAGTCCTCTCAAACAGGTCATCTCACCAGGTATAATCGTTTGATAGTGTCACGTCTATTTTTTCTCAGTACGCCTCCCCGCAGACGACCAGCTAAATCCATGAGAGCTGTACACACAGATAACTCATCGAGCGATGAGGCCTCAGTGAAAGGACCTTTACCAGCAGAGGTACTAGCGGTACCACTACTCGTTGGGACACCACTACCACAAGCCCTAGCAGAAAACGATGCACGCTGCTTGAGCAGGCTGCACGAGTTCCAGCACCTCTGACCGCACAGGTTTAGGGGTGAGAAGGACTTGCAGGAAGCTCGGGATTGGCTAGAGGCTATGGTGAGAGTCTTCAGGCTAGTAGGGACACCATAAGACTTCATGGTGATCCTTCCCGCGAGTCTCCTTCAGGAAGCATCAGGCAGATGGTGGAGCCAGATACTTCAGGTGCATGACGAGGTGACACTACTTTGGGCAGACATCGAGAGCCTGTTCCAGTTGGAGTTTGTCCCAGCCACCCTACGTGCGGTGCGGATACAAGAGCTACTTCATCTACAGTAGGGAAGACCGACAGTAGCACAGTAATCAGTGTGGTTCACCGACCTCTCATGCTACTCCATAGATATGGTGTGGGAAACTTTCTTCTAGGCTCAGACCTTCGAGAAGGGGCTCAGACCGAAGATCAGAGCATCGATGATCTCACTCAGCATCCCGACACAGGCGGGGGTGTTAGAGAGAGCCCTCTTAGTGGAGAGTTTCCTTGCTGAGCAGTCTCCAGGAGCAACATCCACGAATAGTCGACATGTAGTATAGTATTCTTTAGCTTTCAGTAGACAGATGATGCAGAGGTCCAAGAGGACTAGACCCACGGGTACATGATCGAATGACTCAGGATCGGTTGTACATGGCACCCGGGTTAGAGACACACATACCAGGAGTGGGAAGTTTTACTCATGTGGTGGGCATGTTCACATGGCTCGTGACTATCTAACCCACCATTTATATGATCATAAGATAGTTGAGGGACCTCCCAGGAAGACGCAAAGGTTTGATCGAGGCAGTCCGCAGGGAGCAGTCGGACGTGGCGGAGGAGCTGGTCGTGTAGATGGCGGTGGATAACGTAATGAGGTGTTACTTCCACCACCACCAGGAGGTCCACCCAAATTGCAGCGAGCAAGTGGACATACGAGAGCTAATCTTTAGGTAGCTGATGTATACGAACACAACGCTCCGGAGATGATATGAGTTATGATTTGTGTCTACTCCACCTTAGCTGTAGTTCATATAGACACAGGTTCCAACCACTCTTTCATTTCCACATCCCTCGTTTGGAGCTCGGAGATTCCAAAGGAGCCGTTAGTTCGATCCTTATAGCTAGATACTCCTACAAGAGCTGATTCGATGGTTACTCACTAGTGCCGGATGTGCGAGCTTACTCTAGGAAGCGAGAGCTTCGGATGGGATCTCCTAGTAGCGGCTTCAAGGCCTTATGATGTCATCTTGGGTATGGATTTCTTATTTACATTCCATGCACAAATAGACTGTATTAGGTGCAAAGTCTGGTGTGTCTGCACGGATGGGACTAGGTTCACCTTCACTGGCAAGAAGGGAGCCTTTGCAGCGTAGAACGAACTTACTCAGAGGAGGGTGCAGTCGATAACTCATCAGTTGTCTGCCCTTACCCTCAGAGCGGTAGATGTGGAGAGTCTTAGCTATCCTGTAGTGGTGGAAAAGTACACAGATGTTTTCTATAATGATGTTCTAGGACTACCTCCTCACAGATAGGTGGACTTCTGCATTGACATGTACCACGAGCTGACACCGATATCTACACAAGCATATCAGATGGCTCTCGCTAATCTTCGTGAGCTGTGGGTACAACTGGAGGACTTGTGGGTTAAATGATTCATCTGGCTTAGTGTTTCTCCCTGGGCATCCCCAATTCTGTTCACCAAGAAGGCGGATGAAAGCTTGAGGCTTTGTGTCGACAACCGTCACTAGAACCAGGTGACCGTGAAGAACAAGTACCCACTTCCGAGGATTGACGGCCTATTTGATCAGATGAAGGGAGCACAATGGTTCTCAAAGATAGACCTCAGATCAGGCTATCACCAGCTCTGTGTTCAATATGAGGATGTGCAGAAGACAACCTTCACGTGTCGGTATGGCCATTACAAGTTCTTGGTTATGCCATTCGGCATAACCAATGCTCCAGAAGTGTTCATGGGACTCATGAATATGATCTTCTATCCATACCTCGATCTCTTTGTCATTGTCTTTATTAATGACATTCTAATCTACTTGACTACTGAGGAGGATCATGCCTACTATTTGTGGGTAGTACTGGCCACACTCCGAGATCACCAGCTTTCTGGTAAACTCTCGAAGTGCCATTTTTGGATCTGGGAGGTTCACTTTTTGGGACCTGTCATCTCAGAGGCTGGAGTTTCAGTGGATCTAGTGAAGATTGAGGCGGTACTTTCTTGGGAGCCACCCAAGAGTGTGATGGATGTACGGAGTTTCCTTGGTTTGGCTGGATATTATCGAAGGTTTGTGCCAGACTTTTCCAGAGTTTCAGAACCACAATATTCCTTAACGAAGAAGGGGAAACCCTTCATGTGGTCAAAGAGATGTCATAAGATCTTTCATGAGCTAAGTTAGAGGGTAACTAGTGCCCTCATCCGGAGGCTTCCAGAGGAAGGCCTAGGGTACATAGTCTACTGTGATTCATCAAGGACCGGACTCGAGTGTGTCCTGATGCAGAAGCGAGCAATGATCACATATGGTTCACTGTAGTTGAGAAAACATGAGCAGAACTACACTACCCATGACCTGGAGTTAGCAGTAGTGGTCTTAGCCTTGAAGATGTGGTGACACTACCTGATGGGATAACATTTTACCATGTACTCTGATCACAAGATTCTTAGGTATATCTTATCTCAGATGGACCTAAACCTGAGACAATGACGTTGTCTTGAGTACCTCCAGGACTATGACTTCGAGATATTCTATACTCCTACGAAGGGGAAATGTTGTTACAGATTCCCTTAGTAGGAGAACTGGTATACAGCTGCTAGGCGAGGCGATAGAGTAGTTGGCTGCCTTACATATATCCTTTGTGGATAGTGATGGTGCATCCATTCTACAGTCTCTTAGAGTCACTTCCCCACTACTTCAGTGAGTCAGGGAAGCACAACACGGGTTTGTTGACTGTGAAACACGACGTGCTCAAATATCCATAGGGCAGGCACCTGATGTATTTCTTAAAGGTGGGGAGCATGTCATCCTCTTCAAAGGATGTACCATGGTACCAGTAGCACTTTAGGAGGACGTTTAGAGGGATTTTCACAAATCCCATTTATCGGTACATCCAGGTGTGGAGAATATGTATCAGGACCTCAGACAGCAGCACTGGTGGCCAGGTATGAAGAAGTTGGTGGCAGAGTTTGTCTCTCGATGCCTCACTTGTCTGCAAGTGAAGGCGAATCACCAGGTATCAGTAGTCTTGGTATATCCTTTAGAGGCTCCAGAGTGGAAATGGGATGGGATATCCATGGACTTCGTGATAGGTCTTCCACGTACATCCAGGGGTCATGACTCAATTTGGGTGATCATCGACCGACTCACCATGTCGGCCCACTTCTTACCAATCAGAGAGAGGGGTTCAATAGAGAGCTTGGGACACCTCTATGTGCAAGAGATTGGGAGGCCACATGGAGTACATTCATCTATTGTCTCCAATCGTGACGCATGGTTTACTTCCCAGTTATGGAAGGGATTTCAGGAGGCTTTTGGGATGCAGTTATATTTGAGCACCACCTTCCATCCTCAAACAGATGGTTAGGCCTAGTGGACCATCCATACCTTCGAGGACATGCTCTGCGCATGTGTCCTCAACTTCTGTCACAGCTAGGAGTATCACTTACCTTCGGTGGATTTTTCATACAAAAACAACTATCACTACACCATCAGGATGGCACCTTTTGAGGCCTTGTATGGTCGAACTTGCAGATCACCACAGTGCTGGACAGACCCAGAGGAGTCAGCATTAGTGGGACTAGAGATGGTATGGGCTACCACAAAGAAGGTGCAGATCATCTAGGAGTAGATAAAGACTACACAGAGCAAGGAGAAGTCATATTCCGATAGGATACAGAGACCTCTGGAGTTCGAGGATGGTGACCGCGTCTTTCTGCAGGTCTCACCTCGACGAGGACTATATAGACTTGGCTGAGGTGGCAAGTTATCTTCATGATTCTTCAGACCTTTCTAGGTCCTCCGTAGAGTAGGAGAGGTAGCTTACCGCCTGGCTCTTCCACCTCACTTGCATCGAGAGCACGATGTCTTCCACGTATATTAGCTGAGGAGATACGTGCACGACCCTTCCCACATCATCAACCATAGAGAGATGGACATCGATGATGGGGAGACCTTCATGGAGGTTCTAGTGGCGATTGAGGATCGACAGGAAAGGGTCCTACGTTGGTGGTTGATACCTCTGGTGCACGTTTGCTGGTATCACGAGAACCTCCAGGAGAGCACATGGGAGTGGGAGGCTCAGATACGTTCTCAATACCCCCAATTGTTCCATTATTTCCAGTTGTATCTTACATGGATGTAAATCCCTGAGGTGGGGAGAATGTAATGACACAAAAATCCCGTGGATTTTTTTTAATACATGGTAATTTGGAGAGTCCATGAAATTTTATGGAGCTTGATTCCAAGTCTCAGTGTGCCCGGAATCAATTTTGGATATTTTTTTCGGGTATGTTCAGTAAACGTATGAGATGGTTTTTATAAATTTTGAACCGGTGCTTGGAACTGAAATTAGAGAGCATTGTTGAACTCGCAGCGCCAGTTTTCGCTTAAGAAGAATTTCATTTCGATAGTATTGAGTCGAGAATAAAAGATAGTTTTTGGGTTTTCGTGTGAAGTAATAAAATAAATTAAGCTCACATTATTTTATTTTTAACTACCATGTGGAGGTTTGGTGGATAAAATCTCCTCATGGAAGTTGGTGGTTGGAAACCACACCTTAACCTTCATTGGGAGGTTATGGTGGTGGGGCCCACCAGAGCATAACCTCCTGCAAGAGGTTACGATGTGGGGACCACCCGAGACGGCATAACCTCCCTTTTAAATAATAGGGGTGGGGACCACCCGACCCCTATTGATGGTGGAGGATAAAACCTCTCAACTCTCCCTTATTAATTAGGGAGATCCACTTGAATTCCCCAACCCCCCATTAAATAGGGAGAAACCCACTTAACCTCCCATAATTAATCCATGAAAACTCTCATGCATTAATTTGGTGGAGCCACTTAATTTAACTCTCCAAATTGTTTTGTTGTGCCAAAGTAATATTAGACAACCCAATTTAATATTATTTCACTCGGAATTTTTGTGGAACATGAGAAGAGGAAAGCTTCGTAGGATTAAAATTCATCCAGCAAAGAACGCTCCTCCCAATGAAGAACGCGAAGAATACCAGCGATGATTTATTATTCGACTTCCTTCCTAAAATCCTACTAATGTAGAGCATCTTATATGAGCTGAAGTAGATCGGGATTAGGAGTACGTGGTGGACACGAAAAATTAAAAGCTCATTCGTCTACCTTCTGTAACTTCGTCGATGAACGATGAACGTCGAATCATAGGTAGGGGGTTTATTACTTGTTGAAGTTTTACCTTTTTCTTAACTTATTCAATGGATAATAAGGGGTTGTTGTGGATGTATTATTGATCGTATTTTTCTCATGATGATCCAAATGATACATCTCTAAACACAGAGGGTGTGGGCCAACCTAACATGGCCTGACATCCTCCATCGATCTCTCTCTTCTTTTGACGTTATACGACATGGAAACATATCAACGATGAGGCGATGGAGGCGGAAACAACAAAGGCCGCTCTACCCGTGGCCTCTGTGAATCGCGCAGCTGACCTGTGTCGGACCGAGATCCGCCGAACGAGCCTGCCCGCTACCTCCGAGGGCGCTGCCCGGCACCCAGGATGCCTGTCTGTGGCCCCCGGCGCCCTGCCCAGCACCCTGACCGCCTTCCCCCCTCCCCACCCCGGCGCCCTCTACCCACGACCCCCGATGCCCTGCCCGGTGCCCAGGCCCCCTGCCCGTGCCTAACCGGCGTGTTTTCTAGCACCCTGTTGCCTGCCAGTGGCCTCCTGAAGTGTTGCCCAGTGCTCAGGACTCCTTCTCGTAAACCCCCCTGGTACCCTGCCTCGACTTTCCTGGCCGCCCCGAGCTAGCCTTCGAGCGTGCCACCCCGAACCAGCCACCCTCTAGCCGACATTCAGGCTCCCTTGGGCCCTCCTGGCCGAGTCGTGCCCTCGCATAACTTCGGGATGAAGTGGCCTTGATCCTAGGCCGAACCGCCCCAGCAGTCTGCTGTGTCGAGCCCAGCGGACCGGGCCAAACTTAGCGGGATGACCCGCCCAACAGGCTAGGTCAGACCCATCGGGTCTATCCGGGTTGACCCAAACCAGGTTAGCCCAGTCGCGGTGGGGCCGAGTCGGTCCGACCGGGTCGGACCGGGCCCGAGCCAATTATCGACCCCCTGTAGTTTCTTTGTCCATATCTTTGGCACCAGATGTATGTTTGATGAACTGTTAGTGGCACTAGATTTCTTAGAGTTTGAAGGTCCCTTTTAGTATTCCCCTCTGGAGTGTGGGTGCTTAGTTTAGTTTCGGTCAGGTTGGATCGTACACGAATCCAATCGGACCCCTGGGACTAAAAGGTTAATAACTCATAGACTGTGCATCCGATTGACGCTTCGTCTATTGAATTGAGACCTCTATGACGTAGTGGAACTTTGAGATACTTCTATGTTGGAATTCTTGATATTTGGAGTATTGACCAGTAGCTTGTGGAGTGGATCATCCAGACATGAGTAGGAAATTGTGTGGGAAACTAGCAGCTGGCTGAGACTTGGCTACTTCTAACTGATTCGACTCGGAGTGATTCGACTAGCCCAGTGGGGAGCACCTTGGTGTCACGGCAGACCCATGGTGGGGAGAACCTTTGTGTGAGCACAGTAGACCCACAATAATCGACATGTGGAGTACCTCAGCAGGCTACGTGGGGGAGCGCTTCTATGTGAGCTTAGCAGACCCATGGTGGGGAACACCTCTGTGTCAGCGCAGCAGATCCACAGTACTTGACAGGAGGAGTACATCAGCAGTCTAAGTTAGTGGGAAGCGCCTCTATGTGACACGGCAGGCCCACTGTACTTGATAGAGAAGGAGTTCTCCAGTAGTTGAGGGTTCAGATTGATACTACCCCTAGAATAAAATCCTGGTTGAGCTGAGTCAGTAACATTGTGCTTTCCTCATGATTGAGATGGATTACATAGTAACTTAGGTATATTTATGGGAATTTACCTAAGTGAGGTTATCTATTGTTTTCTTACTTTGTATTTTATCATTATTGGATTTTGTGAGACCTCAAGGGTCTCAGGTTCCCTACTGAGTATCGTTATACTCACCCCTGCACAAGCTATACCTGCACCTCGTTGTGTTGGATGCAGACGACGGACAATGCTGACCGAGGACTGGATGGTACCCAGAGGTAGACTACACGGCATGACAGTACATGGTGGAGATGGACAGACGTAGAGTGTTGTGAAGGCTATCTGTACCTACCCTTCCGGTAGGATTCCCCGGAGGATGATCCAGCAGCAGTTTCACCTTTCTTCTATTGTAATTGTTTTTCTTTGTACTTTCAGTTTACTTGTACTTTACAGTTGGGATTGTATTTCCGACCCCTTTACTTTTCATCACTTCTTTTTGTATACAGTTTTACTTTGTGTTTTTCTTCCATATTTTACTTTGTTGTGTCTGTTTACAATTTTTTAAGGAAATTACTTCCCAGCTTAGGGATTGACTCATTTTGTGCTAGCCGCCAGCCCCCGGCCTATAGAAGGCGTGCTTGGGGTAGTAACGGCATGGGTCCCAAGGACGGGTCATGACAAATTGGTATCAGAGGATTCGGTTCTACCACAGAACTTAGGACTCTGATATTTCTTTTCTATGAAGAAATAGTGTTATGTGTACCGAGTGTGGTTTTCAGTTCAGGGAGTCCAGTGTTTGTGCGGCGGGTGAGGTATCTATACACCAGGACCCTGAATTCTGATTTCCGACTCAGTGCACGAAAACATTGATTGCATGTGTGTTTTCAAAGTTTTTTCTTTATGTTAGCTCACACAGGTCAGTTCACTAGGTATAATCATTTGACCGTGTCACATCTGTTTCTTTCAGGATGACTCCGCGCGGACGACCAGCTAGAGCCCCAAGAGTTGTATGCCCAGAGAGCCCACCGAGCAACGGGGCCTCAGTGTTGGGCCCTTTACCAGTGGAGGCACCAGCGGTACCACTACCCGTTGGGCCACCGATACCACTGGATCCAGTAGAAGATGATGCACGCCGCATGAGTGCGCAACACAAATTCCAGCACCAGAGGCTGCCCAGGTTTAGAGGTGAGATGGACCAGCAGGCACTTGAGGATTGGATTGAGGTCGTGCTAAGAGTCTTCAGGCAAGTAGGGACACCAACAGACTTCATGGATATCCTTGTCGTGAGTCTCCTTCATGCAACAGTGAGTAGATGGTGGATCCTGATGCTTTAGGTTCATGATGAGGAGACACTACTCTGGGAAGACTTCGAGAGCCTGTTCCGGGTGGAGTTTGTCCCATCCACCCTACGTGCATTGTAAATACAAGTGCTACTTCATATACAATAGGGAAGCATGACAGTATCAAATTACTTGGAGAGTTTTTCCGACCTGTCATGCTACCCCACAGATATGGTGCGAGACCCTTTCTTCGGGGCCTAGACCTTTGAGCTGGGGCTCAGACGACAGGTCAAAGCATCGATGATCTCACTCAGCATCCCGACGCAGGCGAGGGTGTTAGACGGAGCCCTCCTAGTAGAGAGTTTTTGTGGTGAGTAGTCTCCAACAGAAAGACCCACCACTAGTCGACATGCAGCGGATTCTTCTACAACTGGAAGTAGACAGATTAAACAGAGGTCCAAGAGGACCAGACCCACAGGTGGACGACCGCATGACTCCGGATCAGTTTTATGTGGAACCCAGGTCAGAGACACACATGCCAGGAGCGGGTAGTGTTAGTCATGTGGTAGGCATGGTCCCATGGCTCTTGACTTTCTAACCCGCCATTCAGATGACCAGCAAACAGTTGAGGAACCTCCTAGGAAGAGGCAAAGTTTCGATCGAGGCAGTCCGCCGAGAGCAGTCAGTTGTAGAAAAAGAGCTGGTCATGTAGCTGGTGGTGGAGGAAGTTTTGAGGTGTTACCACCGCCACCACCAGGAGGTCCACCCCAACCGGAGTGAGTAGGTGGAAATGGGAGAGATTATTTTCAGGCAACTGACGCATATGACCATGGTGCTTCGAAGATGATACGAGGTACAATCTATGTCTACTCCACATTAGCTGCAGTTCTTATAGACACAGGTGTCAGTCACTCCTTCATTGTACCTTCCTTCATTCAGAGCATGGAGATTCCAAAGTATCCGGTTGTTCTATCCTTACGGCTAGAGACTCAAACGGGAGCTGATTTGAGAATAATGCACTGGTGCTGGCAGTGTGACCTTACTCTAGGAGGTGAGAGCTTCAGCTGAGATCTCCTAGTAGTGGCATCTAGGCCTTACGATGTCATATTAGGTATGGATTGGTTATCTATATTTCATGCTCAGATAGACTATATTAGGCGCAAAGTGCGGTGTTTCTGCATGGATGGGACCAGGTTCACCTTCACTGGCGAGAAGGGTGCCTTTGTAGCACATGACATACTTATTTGGAGGAGGGTGCAACTGATCACTCATCAGTTGGTTGCCCTTACCCTCGGAGTATGAAATGTGGAGAGTCCGATCTATCCTGTAGTGGTGGACCAGTATGTGGATGTTTTCCCTGATGAAGTTTCAGGACTACCTCCTCATAGAGAGGTGGACTTCTACATTGTCATGTACCCCATGATGAAACCGATATCTACACCATCATATCGAATGTCTTCCACTGATCTTCGTGAGATACGGGTATAACTAGAGGACTTTCAGGGAAAATGATTCATCTGGCCCAGTGTTTCTCCCTGGGAAGCCCCGATTCTTTTTTCCAAGAAGGCAGATGGAATCTTGAGGATTTATGTCGACTACCATCACCTGAACCAGGTGACCGTGATGAACAAGTACCCACTCTCAAGGATTGAAAACCTCTTTTATCAGATTAAGGGAGCACGGTGGTTCCTGAAGATAGATCTCATATCAGGCTATCACCAGCTCAGTGTTCGAGATGAGGATGTGCGTAAGACGGCCTTCAGGTGTCGGTATGACCATTATGAGTTCTTGGTTATGCCTTTGGGCATAACCAATTCTCCAGCATTGTTCATGGGACTCATGAATAGGATCTTCCATCTATACCTCAATCGCTTTGTTTTAGTCTTCATTGACGACATTCTGATCTACTCGACTACTGAGGAGGAGCATGCCTACCATTTTCGGGTTGTACTCGACACACTCTGAGAGCACCAGCTTTATTGTAAACTTTCGAAGTACGTCGGACCTGACACGCGACGCACCCCGGATCATTGTCATCACTTTTATGATATATTACCAAAGACAAGACAATCCCCAAGCACCGTACGAATCATCAAGCTTTCATGGATTTGTCTGGAGGCCGTTTTTCCATGTCCGTGGGCATGTCACTGGGTGGATCTGGGCACGCAGGACAAGACCCATGCCCAGGGGGGGTCACCGACCACTCCCCCCCTAAAGAGATATTTATGCATTTCAGATCCGAGAGGTTCACATTTTGGGAAATGTCATCTCATACGCTAGAGTTGCAGTAGATCCAGCGAAGATTGAGGCGGTACTTTCTTGGTGGCCACCCAGGAGTTTGACGGAGGTACGCAGTTTCTTGGGTTTGGTTGGATATTACTGAAAGTTTGTGCTATACTTTTCCATAGTTGTAGCACCACTATCTCCCTTGACGAAGACGGGTAAACCCTTCATGTGGTCAGAGAGATACCTGTAGAGCTTTTAGAAGATGAGGCAGAGGTTGTCTAGTGCCCTCACCTTGAGGCTTCCAGATGAAGGTGTAGGTTATATAGTCTACTACGACGCATCAGGGACCGGACTCGAGTATGTCCTGATGTAAGAGAGATTAGTAATCACATATGGTTCTTGGCAGTTGAGAAGGCATAAGAAGAACTACACTACTCATGACCTGGAGTTAGCAGCAGTGGTCTTCACCTTGAAGATGTGGCGACACTACCATATGGGCGAGCGTTTTACCATGTACTCTGGTCACAAGAGTCTCATGTATATCTTCTCCCAGAAGGACCTGAACCTGAGACAAAGACGTTGGCTTGAATTCGTCTAGGACTATGACTTAGAGATAGTAAATACTTATAGTAAGGGGAAACATTGTTGCAGATGCCCTTAGAAGGAGAACTTGTATACAACTGCTAGGCGAGGCAACAGAACAGCTAGCTGCCTTATAGATATCCTTTGTTGAGAAAGATGGAGCAACCTTTCTACAATCTCTTGCAGTCACTTCTCCACTCCTTCAGTGAGTCAGGGAAGCACAACATGGGGATGCTGACTGCGAGACACGACGTGCTCAGATATCCACAGGGTAGGCACCTGATGGATTTTCTGAAGGTAGGGAGAACGTCATCCTTCTCAGATGACATACCATGGTACCATTATCACATCAGGAGGATGTGTTGAGGGAGTTCCACACATCCCCTCTAGTGGTACATCCAGGTGTGGTGAAGATGTATCAGGACCTCATACGGTATCACTGGTGGCCAGGTCTGAAGAAGGCAGTGGCAGAGTTTGTCTCTCGATGCCTCACTTGTCAGCAATTGAAGGTGGAGCACCAGGTACCAGTAGGCTTGGTACAACATTTTGAGGTCCCAGAGTGGAAGAGGGATGGGATATCTATGGACTTTGTGATGGGTCTTCCAAGTACATCTAGGGCTCACGACTCGATTAGGGTGATCTTTGACCGACTCACCATGTCGGCCCACTTCCTACAGATTAGAGAGTAGGGTTTAGTAGAGAGATTAGGACACTTCTATGTGTAGGAGATTTTGCGTCTACATGGATTACCTTCATCCATTGTCTCTGATTGTGACACACGGTTTACTTCCCGGCTATAGAAGGGGTTGTAAGAGGATTTTGGGATGTATCTACGTCTAAGCATCGCCTTCCATCCTCAGAAAGATGGCTAGATAGAGCAGACCATCCATACGCTCGAGGACATGCTCTGCGCATGTGTCCTATACTTCAGTCGCAGCCAGGAGGATCACTTAACTTTGGTGGAGTTTTAATACAATAACTGCTATAACTCCACCATCGGAATGACACCTTTTGAGGCCTTGTATGGTCGACCTTGCAGATCACCCCTGTGTTGGATAGACACAGGGGAGTCAACACTATTGGGACCAGTGATGGTACGGGCTACCACAGAGAAGGTGCAGATCATCCAGGAGTAGCTGAAGACAGCACAGAGTAGGGAGAAGTCATATACCAACAGGAGATGAAGACCTCTGGAGTTCTAGGATGGCAGCCATGTCTTTCTATGGGTCTCAACTCGACAAGGCCTACAGAAAAATTGGGCGAGGCGGAAAGTTTTCTCCAAGATTCATCGGACCTTTCTAGGTACTCATCAATGTAGTTGTGGTGGCTTACCGACTGACTCTTCCACCTCAGTTGCACCTGGTGCATGACGTCTTCCATGTTTTTCAGCTGGGGAGATATGTTCATGACCCTTCCCACCTCATCGACTATGGAGAACTGTGCATCGATGACAGGGATAATTTTACGGTGGTTTTAGTGGAGATTGAGGACCAACAAGAGTGGGTCCTACGTGGACGGTCGATACCTCTGATGTGCATTTGCTGGTATCACGGGAACCTCCCGGAGAGCACATGGGAGCGAGAGGCTTACATACATGCTCAATACCCCCACTTGTTCCCTTAGTTCTAGTTGTAGCCTATGGGGACGTAGAGCCCTGAGGTGGGGAGAATGTAAAGACCCAGAAATCTTGTGAATGTTTTTTAATACATGGGAATTTTTTGAGTTTGTGAAATTTTACAGCGCTTGATTATGAGGCCCGAAGTGCTCAGAATCAATTTCTGATGTTTTGTTCAGGTACGTTCAGTTAAAGTACGAGCAGGTTTATATAACTTTTGAACCGGGGCTCGGAATTGAAATCTGAGTGCACCGTTGAACTCATAGCGCCGGTTTTCACTTAGGAATACATTCACTTCGACAGTAGTGAGTCGGGGATAAAAGTTAGTTTTTTGGGATTTCGTGTGAATTAATAAAATAAACTAAGCTCACTTTATTTTATTTTTAACTGCTATGTAGAGGTAGGGTGGTTAAAACCTCCTCATGGGAGTTGGTGGCGGGACCACCACACCTAAACCTTCCTTGGGAGGTTATGGTGGTGGGGCCCACCCAAGCATAACCTCCCGTGAGAGGTTACGATGTGGGGACCACCCGAGACTGCATGAAATCCCTTTTAAATATTAAGGGTGGGGACCAGCCAACCCCTATTGATACTGGAGGATAAAACCTCTCATCTCTCCCTCATTAATGAGGGAGAGCCACTTGAATTCACCAACCCCCCCCCCCCCTTAAATCGGGAGAAACCCCCTTGACCTCCCTTAATTAATCCATGACAACTCTCATGCATTAATTAGGTGGAGACACTTAATTTAACTCTACAAATTGTTTTATTGTGCCAACGTAATATTAGACAACCCGATGTAATATTATTTCACTTGAAATTTGGGTGGAACTTGAGAAGAATAAAACTTGGGAGGATTCAAATTATTCCAACTAAGAATGCTCCTCCCAATTAAGAACGTGAAAAACGCCGAAAAAGATTTCTTCTTTGACTTCCTCAAATACTATCGATGGAGAGCATCTTCTGTGAGCCAACACAGCTCGGGATTAAGAGTACATGGTGGACGCAACGAATGACGAGCACATTTTTCTACCTTACACAAATCAGTCAACGAATGAAGAACGTCGAATCAAAGGTAGGGGGTTTATTAAATGTTGAAGTGGTACATTTTTCTTACCTTCTTCAAAGGAAAATAAGGGGTTTTTGCAGAAGTATTAATGATCATATTCTTCTCATGATGAGCTAAATGATACATCCCTAAACACAGAGGGTGTGGGCCAACCTAACATGGTCTGACATCCTCCGTCAGTCTCTATCTGCTTATGACATTCTACGACACGGAAACATATCAACGAAGAGGTAACGAAGGAGACAACAACAAAGTCCGCATTACCTGTGGCCTCTGCAAATCGCGCCGCTAGCCCGCGCCGGCCCGAGCTCCACAGAAACGGCATGCATGTAGCCTCTTGGCGCGCTGCCCAGTGCCCAGGCCACCTGCCAGCGGCCCCCAACGCCCTTCCCGATGCCTAGTCCACCTGCCCCCCCCCCCCCTCGGCCCATTGCCCGGTGCCCGACCACCTACCCGCGACCCCCCTGGCGCCCTACCCAACACCCAGGGCGCCTGCCCGGGGCCCCCCAGTGCCCTTCCCGGTGCACAGGCCACCGGCCCGCACCCCCTGGTGCCCTTCCTAGTGAACAGACCACCGGCCTACCCCCCCCCCCCAGCAAACTTCCCGGTGCCCAACGGCCTACCCTTGGCCCCCCGGTGCGCAGCCCGGTGCCACAACCGCCTACCCCCCCCCCCCCCCGATGCCCTTCCACAGCCTGCCCGGCTGCCTGAGTCGGCCTTCACGTGCCACCCCAAACCAGCCACCCCCGAGAGCCTCTACACGACCTGTGCTCTTCCATCCAAGCTAGCGTCCCATCTCCCTCTCACCCTCCGGGCCGAGCCGCGCCCTCATAACGCTCTAGGACGAATAGGCCCCGAGCCCGGGCCGAACCGTCCTTGCAGTCAGCTGGGTCAAGCCCAGCGGACCGAGCCAATATTAGCGGGTTGAACCACCCAACGGGCTGGGTTATACCCATCAGTTCTGTCTGGGTTGACCGAGACCACGTCAGCCTAGTCTGGGTTGGGCCGAGTCGGTCAGACCGGGTCGGACCAGGCCCTGGCCCATTACCGACCCCTTGTACTTTCTTTGGCCATATCTTTGGCACGGAACGTCCATTTGACGAACCGTTAGAGGCACTGGATTTCTTATAGCACAGTGGTCCCTTTGAGTATTCCCCTATAGAGTTCGAGGTCTAGTTGAGTTTTGGTCAGGTTGGATCGTACATGAATCCAATCAAGCCCTCGGGACCCAAAGGCTAATAACTCACAGACAGGTCATTCAATTGACGTGCTGTCTATTGCGTTGAGACCTCTATGATGTAGTGGAACTTTGAGATACTTCTCCATGGGACTTCGTGACATTTGGAGTATCAACCAATAGCTTGTGGGGAGGATCTTCCAGAGACGAGTAGACATTTGTGCGGGAACCTAGTAGCTGGCTGAGACTTGACGACTGCTGACCGATTCGACTCGGAGTGAATCATCTAGCCCAGTGGGGAGCACCTTTGTGTTGCGGAAGACCCACTATGGGGAGAGACTCTGTTTGAGAATGACAGACCCATAGTCCTCAACACATGGAGTACCTTGGCAGGCTATGAGGGGGAGTGACTCTGTTTGAGTGCGGCAGACCCATGGTGGGGAGCACCTCTATGTAAGCACGATAGATCCACGATACTCGACAGGAGGAGTACCTCAACAGTCCAAGTTAGTGGGAAGAACCTCTATGTGACATGACATGCCCACTGTACACGATATAGAAGGAGTTCTCCAATAGCCGAGAGTTCATATTGATACTACCCCAAGAATACAATCCTAGTTGAGCTGAGTCAGTTACTTTGTATTTTCCTTGTGATTGAGATGGATTACTTGGTAACTTAGGTATATGTTTGGGCATATACCTAAGTGATGTTATCTATTGTTTTCTTAATTTGAGGTTTATCCTTGTTGGATTTTGTGAGACCTCAAGGGTCTAGGGGTCCCTACTGAGTATCATTATACTCACCCCTGCACGGGCTATGCCCATACCTCATTGTGTTGGATGAAGAAGCTGGACAACGCTGACCGAGGATGAGTGTACGAGGACTGGACGGTACCCAAAGGTGGACTAATCGGCGTGATGGTACATGATGGGGGCGGACAGACGTGGAGTGCTATGAAGGTTATCTATACCTACCCTTCAGGTTGGATTTCCCATAGGATGATCCAGCAGCTGTTTCACCTTTCTTTTGTTGTACTTGTTTTTCCTTGTACTTTCAGTTTCCTTGTACTTTACAGTTGGGCTTGTATTTCTAGCCCCTTTACTTTTCATCACTTCTTTTTGTATACAGTTTTACTTAGTGTATTGCTTCCAACTTTTACTTTTTCTGTGTGTTTACAATTTTTAATAGAAATGCCTTCCCATCATAGGGATTTACACCTTTGGTTCTAGTCACCAACCCCTGGCCTATGGAAGGAGGGCTTGAGGTAGTCACAACACGGGTCCCGAGGATGGGTCGTGACATTTTCAATTAAATAAGAGTAACATAAATCTCATTAAAACAATTCCACATTTTCCAACACAAACCATAACTATTAAACACTTATATCATTTTTCCTAACACCTCCTTATTCTATGTCATCAACTATTCACATTCATAAATTAGTTCATTTCATAACCATGTTAACATTCCAAAATCATCATCATAGGTCATATCTCACTATCCCATGAATTAATTCAATGAATATGGTCCCAAAAAATCATAAAGTCCACATCATGGTATAAAAAACAATTTAAAATACTTATTTGAAATTATCCTTAATCCAACCTTTAGAATAGGGATCTTCCTTTTTGAAAACTAAAAAATTCCCCAAGGATTTTGTTTTCATTTCAACCATTCCAAACAGTCATTTAACAATTATCACAAAAGAAACATACCCTTATTTTAAACTTCAATATAAATATCTTTATAAAACCCATTTTTGAATCACATTGAGGTTAACACCCAGTTTCAAAACATTTCTAACTCTCCACCATCATTTTCTGTTAATAAATCTATAATTGGGTCAATGTCCCAAAATAAACCACTAAAACATTTCAAAACATTGTTTTTGTTTACAAAGACAACAAGTAATCATTTAAATTAAAACCTTACCACATACTAAATACATTTTTACTACCCATTCACCCTCATTATACCCCCATCTCATGTTTTAAAAATTTTAATCACCATTTATAAGAGTCCAACTTACACCATGTGTTGCCCTTGGTTTAGTATCACTTACATCCAAACCCAAATGGATCTGTGAAGGATTCAACACATAAATCTAAGGTCCAAATCACATTCCACCACCAACAAAAAATTAACTCACTAATAAAGAACATGGGCTCAATCATGTACACATGTATAATAACAATAGTATGAGAAAAAGTTTAAATACCACATTCTTCATGCTTTAATATGATTACTAGACAGAACACATCCCTTGATTCAAACTCAAACACCCTTTACATCCAAAAAATGTCATATTCCCTAAATGTGATGGTTTTAGGTATTTAGAAGTAGTTAAGAGATTCTACAATCCCTAATATATAAAATAGGGAAAAGAGGAGTGTAAGACTCACCTGTACCTTTGATTCACACCAATATGCACTCAAAATGCCTAATAATCAGAGGATAATCACCCCTGGAGGATGGAGTAGCTCCTAATTTGTCACACTTGATGTAGTGGGTAAAATGAGGTGAAGAATATATTAAGGGGAAAATAATACCAGGAGGGTAAAATGTTAATTTACCAATTTTTAAGGGTTATATTGTTTGGCCACATGGTTAACAGAACTGTGTGCCAACTATTCGACCCTTCTATCCAAGAGGGGCCAAACCACAAGGTTTCTTTAATACACCCACACGGTATAAACAACCATGTGGTGATTATGTGAAATCCTTTTTTCCAAAGGATCCCCAAGCCACATGGTTTCCAATGCCAAGAGCGTGATTTACACTAACTATATGCCACTTGTGCGCTATGTAGTGTTTGTATTTCTCTTTCCTTTTCTTTTCATATCCCACACCACCGGAACACTCTCCTCAAATGGCCCAAAGGCCTTCATTATTTCTTGATTTTGATAATCCACCTTTCAAGGTGTGAGGTTGAACCCTTACAAGGCCTGTAGGCATTAGTATTACATGCCCTGTTGGCCTTAGAGGAATTCAATGTCTGTAGGCTTCGAACATTACAAACAACCTAGACTAACTGCTTGAAACTGCTCCTCCCCAGCATCTTCATTGTGAAATCATCTCTCCACCTTCACATGGTTGTATGGCTAGGTTTTCCCATGCATGCACTGGCTTGTCCCGATGGCAGGTGCCATACCCTCTAAATCTTGCAATCCATTTAGCTTCTTCTATGGGGAAAGCTCCTTACTCCTCCTCCTTCTGATGTTTGTTCCTTGTAGGTTTTCTAGTTTTCATCTACATTTAAGGTTGCTCGAAGGACTTTAGGTTTACCAAAGTCCTTAATAACCCAAAGGCTTGGGTTTCCCAAAGGACTTAAAAGACTCAGGGACCAAATCGGTGTCTCGAAGGCCCAAAACAGGTGAATATTCCCGGCTGCTATAGTGCCAAACAGTGCTTGTTACAGTTCCAGCTACAGTACCTGCTATAATTCTGTACAGCACCTACTATAGCACATGCTATAGTACCTTCTACAGTGCCTCTACAGTCCCTGCAAATTAGCCTCTGCCTGGATTTGATCCCGGGTCTCTTGGATACAATTAAAGAGTCCTCACCAACTTGGCTGAGGCTCATGTGCCCACCAGAACACTCTCAAAAACTCATTATACACCCAATAACAACTTATTTTTTCATACCCAAGGAATTTCAATCAAAATTATAACAAGGAAGAACCTTCTCATATGGTTAGGATCTTACACACCTCTTCTTAAAAGAATGGGAGCTAAAATTATCTCTCCTGCGTATGTGTGGGCTATTACCTCCACATATCGATAAGACTCATTTTCCGCCACCCTAAATTATGTATGTTTATTATGATATATTTAATTTTTATATATTATTTATATATATTATTATTATTATAATGAATAACTACTATATACCTTTTATTCATTCTGTATTTAAAAAAATTGAAATGCCACTCGTGCATACGTACAGACAACTTCTTCCACATTATAATGTAATTCATTTTCCATCACCAATTTATATTTATTGTTAAAAAATATGTATATATTTATTATATATGTTATTAATATAATTAATATAATTATTTATATGGTGTCACCATTATCTATATTAATGAATCATAACTGATGAAATAAACATATATTAAAAGTGAGAAAGATAACAGCTGAAATGATTGTGATAATGAAATATTAATTATAAATGGGTGATAAACTCTCATAATTAAAATATGTATGACATTATATGTATTATTATGGTTATTTTATATAATTATATTGAATTTAAATTTATTATAAAATAGGATATACTGATTAAAATTCACGATATACTAAAGGTAATGGCCTCGTTTCAATTTATCCTCATTGAGAAATGATTTAATTTTATGACAAAATTTATTATTTATATTTTTTATATACTTTTAAATAATATACCCTAAAATAATCCATGATGAAATTTATCTTATTTATATAACTATATTATTTTCATGATTTAAATGACTCTTGATTCAAAAATTACTAAAATAATAAGGGTTTGTAATTTCAATTTTCTTTCATTGAGACATGCTTGATGTTATTCAAATATCTTATTTTATGTGCTGTATATAATAACCCATTGTTATCATGTATATTTAATATAATATTTTTCTTGGTATTAAATTTTTAATTTTATTTTATTTGTCTCAGGTGGGTTATGATTCAAATGTTAACATAGAGGTAAGGGTTTATTAGTGCACATTCATTTTTATCACAATTATTTATGATTAAATTTTACATTGATCATATTATTTTATATTTCCAAACCAAGATTTTTTTAATTTATTCTACTTTGTATATTTATAGGTATTTATTTTTTTCCTTTCATTTTTATATCTTTCGGTACTCAAGAGATAGAAATAATGTTTTTAAGGAAAACTGGCCACATTTTTTTCTTTGATCAAGAATATTATCTTCCATTACCATATTTTCTTTAATTGTTTTCAATAATTTGCTTAATATTATTAAAATATGTATTAATTTTATTTTCACACATTTTTAACTTTTTAAAAATTTAATTTTAGTGAATATTCGTTTCTTTTTTTGAAGGAGTTTCTTCTAACATCTTACAAAAAATGTAAACGAGAATTTTATTATAACATACAATTCATGAAAAAATTTCTCCATAATCATGAATAATATTTTCTTTAAAGATTAATTTTTATGATTCCTTGATTATTTTCTATTATAAATTTTTACTTAATAATTTATGAATATTTCAATTTAAATTATGTGATTTAAAAAAAAGGTATTTTTTAAAATATATGTTTAAGTTATCTTTTTTATGGTATGTTTATATATAACAAAATCCCTTGATGTTTCTTATGACTTAATGGATATATGAACAAATGATTCAATATTTATTCTTTCTTAGTATGGTTTATGATTATGATGATGATATTCTGATGATAGGAATATCTTTTCCAAATGTTATGAATTATTGATTTGGTGAATACCTTATGATATTATCCCACACATATATATGGTTTTCATTATATAATGGGTGGGACTTGAATATACTAGAATCTAATGAATTTTGTAAATAAGGATATATCATGAGATAATATATACTAGAAGGGGGGAATCTAGTTCAGTAAGGTACATTTTCCAATTAAGTAGCCTTGGGAGTTATCCATGACTTATGAAAGATGGAAAACATAGTGAACCCAATCAACTATGATATTCTCAGAAGTGATCTTTAACTATGAAAATGTTTTTCAATATGTATGTGCATGATGAATACTAATTTATTAGGATTTTTATATGTTTTCATGGATGATGATTTATTATTGATGATTCTATACTCTTATTCCTTATTTAATTTGTTTGAAAAACCCCCACCCTTTGGTTTATTAATAAATATGTTTGACTGATTAGGTAGGATTATTGTATGTCTTGATCAGAGTCTCACACCATTATTCTTATTTTATATCCACTAATGATCATCTATTTATATCCCTTATGATTCTCCTTATCAAGTATCTAAACTCGTCGTTTCCTAATTTTCCCTCCCCCAAGTTATAAAAAAGGTTTTATGAATGATATTTTTTGAATGGTTTTAGTTGTGAAAATGTTATATGAGAATGATTCATATCATTTATGTGTCATCTGTTTATGCATCCCTAATTCCAAAGACACTAAAATTCTATGATCCTTATGCATTTATTGCACTATTAGTTAATTAATATTCATCTTAAAATCCTAACATTAACATGTCAATGTTTTGGGGACACAATATCCTTAAAATAGAAATTCAGTGGAAAATGGATGGTGAATGGTGTTATTTATAAGGGGAGGAAAATAGTTTTTTGAATATAATTTTCATTAGTTTATTCTTTTGGATCAAGGATACTTATACTATTGGTTAAAGTTATTAAATAAATAAATTAGTTCATTTATGGATTTGAAAATTGTTGATTATATCATCCATGGATGATTAATATATTTAATTATCTTGTATTTTTATATACAGTATTTATTCATATTTCAATATCCACAAAAAAATAAACAATTTTAGAAAAATAAAAAATAACAATAAACCATTTTATGATGTGTATACTCCAAAATGAAATAATTTTTTTGGATATAATTTTAAAAATATGATCAAATTAATTTTAAAAGAAAATCATTTTTTTGAAACATTATATGTTTTGTAATGTGATCAACATTCTAATCCATTTAAACAATTACATATGGTCTAATAAAATTATATTATCTTCAAAATTTAACATAATATTGTTTTAATAAACAATTTTTTGAAAATATATTTTATTTAAAATTTTTATATATATCAAAAAAAATATAAATAAATTATATTTATAAAAAAATTAAAACAATATTTTATCACTTAAAAAAAATTATTTGAATGGTGATATAAATTTGTGATATTTTTATTTTATAAGATACATAAATATTCTTTTAATGTCTCATATGTGAAGTTAAAATTCTAATGATCATGTTATTATTATTTATAGTTATATTATTATTCTAACCATCATATTATTATTCTAACAGTATGATTTTAAATGATAATATGGGTTTCCAATCATCTATAATTACCTTATCTTTCAATAAATATTCAATAACTTCTAATTTATTTCAAGGTTATATATATATTCAATTTGAAAATAATTTTTTCTTTTTTGATATAATACATTATTCCTACAGTGTTATACATGAGTGTGAACATTCTAGAGGGATTGAGAATATTCTTATTTTCATATTATAGTTATCCTATATTCAACTATTTTCCCATTTAATGTTCCACATTTTATTTAGTATATTTATGATGTAAAGAAAAAGTAAAATTTTATTTTAGAAAATGTTGTCGGTACTATCTATGGGTGTATGTGATTTACATAATATAACAATTCTAATTATGAAGAACATATAAATTTTGATGGGAAATTCAATTAATTGGATTTTGGGTTGTTACATTCTTCTCCCCCTTAATAACCCAGTAAGAACCAGGACCTTCTTTTTTCAAGTATATTTTCCTTTTCTAGACGTTTTTGAGAAAAAGAGGAGAATCTGGAAATTCTGTAAGTACACACTGTGTACTTTACAAGTACATGTCATGTACTTTACAAGTACATGCCGTGTACTTTTCCTCCGCTCGAGGCCGTGTGTTTCCCGTGTCTGGGCCACTCACATGGGGTGTAGCGATGAGGTGGAGTCTGATTAATACGGTGTACGGAAAAGGTGAGTACACGCCGTGCACTTTTCTTTTTATTTCATTAATCGGACTGGGGTCGTTCCTAATCCCCGTTTTCACATTCTTCTCCACCTAATTACGTCCAGAGCGACCTAGAGGGCCGATTCTTCTCCGAGCCATCGATCCTTCACCGGTTTTCCAATTCGAACGTCGTCGGGTGCAATAGAATCGCAGTGGTGAGTTCTCGATTCTTCATTGGCCATGTTTCCTGATTCCTCCTCTTGTGAGAGTTATCTAAGGTTGAAATTTTTAGATGTTTTTGCAGATTTACTCCATTCTAGGCCGATTCACAGGCCGAGGTTCAAGAATATAAATCTCGTAGGATTGAGGTAGGTGGTTTGTTTCCCTATGTTGAATGTCCTTGAGTTTTTGGTGCAAAGGTGTCAGATACCCATGCATCGGGTATCTCGGGTTATGATTTTGATCCTGTATCGTTATCTGCCTTAGATTGCTTGTATGCCTAAGGTTATTAGATGATTAATAATTTTTTGTTAGCATGTATGAGGATCACCCCATTGGTGTTTCCCCTTTTTTTGGATGTTGATTGCCGTTTGGCATGGTTTTCCTACGAGGCAACCCTATTGCACATTGCCAGTATGCCTGTTGACATGATTGCATGTTTTTCCTGCTGTTTATTTTCTTGTGGATGCACTGTATCTATTAGCCAAGTAGTTTCTGAACTTACTTAGGCTACTAACAGTCGATTACGGACGACTAAACTGCTCAGGGCTAAGTGAACCTGGTGTGGTAGACTAAAGGGGGAATTAACGGTTAGGGCATCCCTAGAGAGTCTGTTATAGTTAGTATCGATCACCGGACCTAAGAGAATGGGACTTTGTGCTTCCTTAGAGTGTCCTTAGTTACATAGCGAGACAATAGGGGGAATTAGATGTAAGTGCTTCCTCAGAGAGTATATATCTTTCATTGCAAGACCACAAGGTAATTGACGGTGAGAGCTTCCCAGAGTGTTTGTGCCTTTGTACGACTACTTGACTAGAGGGGTTTTCTAATAGGATCCACCTAGAGAGTCAGTGCTTTTTCTTGTTGGTTAGTTGTGACGTGTCCACCAAGCCAAAGAAAAAGCTTGGGTTTATACTGCTTGCTGTTTAGGTAGACTACTGAGTTGCCTATTGTGATTACTTGCTTGACATGGGAGTATAGAGCTGTTGCTAGGTTCCATGGTTGATAGCTAAATGATTGTACTGAACTAATAAATAACTGTGAATGGAGTTTGGTAGGATTGTTTACTTTAGTGTACATCTTCTTCTCTGCTGTAATTATTTCCTTTACTTTTTCTATTGTTTCCGACGCTTTTATGCTGGGGCGCGCACGCGTGTCCGTCACGCATTGGGAGGACGCATGGCTTGTTGCCCCGCATTCCCGCTTTCCAATGGCGGGCGACATCTGTTCCTTATTTAGGGACGTCTGCTCCTTGATCGAAACCGGGATGATGGGATGTCGGTTCTTCCTTTTGTGGATTCCTCCTCAGAACTTGTCACCTAGTCTGGGTCTCCCTCATAGATTTAAGATGGGTTCATGAAGCTCATTCTCAGTGCCATATCTACATGGACGCTAGTTAATTACGCTGCTTCCGTCGAGACGCTCCAAGGGGTCTTGTTGGGGCAGCAACCTTAGGTGAGGAGAATGGTCACGTAGGGGTGTCGTTGGCATGTCTTGATGCTGGGGATCAGCATGTCTGTCTTCTGTCCCTTATTAGAGGGCTTCTTGAGGGTGCAGAAGCCCGAGACACCCCACATCCAATGCGGGGAATGTGTACCACTTGAGGTTTTCCTCAGCTTCCCATGTTTAACAAGGGGGATTCCGCGAGTTTAACGTCTTGCAGAGACGGATCGGGTCGATGGCCCCCCTAGGGGGAACACCGATGTTGGGTCCAACACGTGGGAGGCTTCCCAGATACCATGGAGTGGGATGGGGTGGCATGATATCACCGGGATGTAGTGGCCTAGGTAAGGATTGGGATGGATGGTGGAGTGACGGGCTTAAACCTCGTGGAGGCTTTCTACGTATCCCCATGGCAGGGAATCAAAGTCCGCATAGTTCGGTGATACGGTGGGACACCTGAAGAGGAGACCCGTGAGAATGAACGCCTGGATTAGAGCCTGGAGGAAGTAAGACCCCCGAGCTAGGGCATGAGATTCCCAAGGCATGTGGGCTCAAGGGGAAAGTCAGGATGAGACGTGGGTGTGAGACATGGGGCTTACACTCAGAGATGTCCCAAGAGGGGGAATACAATTTAACGTCATGCGGGACGAGATACAGTTTAATGTCATGCGGGATGAGGTCATACAGTTTAACGTCATGCGGGACAAGGGAATATAGTTTAACATCATGAGGGATGAGAGAATTTGGGGCCTATGCTCTGAGGTGGCCCATGGTGGTCGGGGAACCGACGTGGAGAGGTCGGAATGAATGGGTGGTGGGCTTGAACCTCGTAGAGGCTTCCTACGTACAATGCGTTAGCACAGATCAAAGTCCACATAGTTAACTGGGATGGGGCTTATGCTCTAAGGCGGCCCAAGTGGATGTCATGGTCGATGTGTTCTCTAAGCCCACGTGAGTCATGCTCGGTGTGAGAAACAAGAGGCAGCAGGGACCAGACGATCACGTCGCAAAGGGTGTGTCCGTGAGAAGCGAAAAGGGGCTTATGCTTTGAGTGGCCCAAAGAGGAAACATGGGCTTACGTGGGGTTAGAGGCCCTTGGTGCTGGGGCTTACTCCAGGGTGGAGGACTGTGGTGCGACAAAGCGCAGTGGGAAATGGACTCCACTGGCCTTGGCAGGGGGTAAGTACGGAGATGCACGAGTGAAACCTTCCATTGAGAGGTTAGGGGATTACGCTCTGAGATAGCCCTTCCCCCGCGGAAAAACGCCACTCCGACAAGGAGGATCTCATTCCATGCGAGAAAGAGTCCATTCCCGTTGAGACGAGTGGGTGTAAAGAATGCCCGAGCTGGGGGGACCCTGTGTGCGAAGCACGGGGTCAGACCATAGTTTAACGTCATGTGTTAAGGACGAGATGCTTAGCATTTTAACTTCCCACAGCTTAGACGAGGTGGGTTCGCTCCACACCCTATGGCTTACATGCCCAATGACCTCTACCCCTCGTGGGAGGGAAGGCATCGACAAGGCCGTGGTGAAGGGGGGCCGCAGGGTGAACCATCGAGGGGTCCACGTTAGTGTGGCTATGCGAAGAAGCAATATCCATTAGCGTGCCTATGCGGAGAAGCATAAGGAAAAGAAACGCAATGGGAAACACCGCCCAAGGAACCTTGAGGTTACTTCGTACGAGCCTGGAAGGCCGTACGGGAAAACAACACATGGCGCACATGCCCGGTAGGGAAGACATCAAGTGCCGGCACAGAGAGGCATCCAAGGGGCGTCAAGGTGACGGGGCCTGGGTTTTGCGCGCAAAGAGAAGGTTTGCACGCAAAACACCGGGATGGTGCGCAATTGGAGCCAGGGGATTGTGTGTGGATAGGGAATTTCACGCAAGGTATTGCACGCCCGAAAGGGGATTGTGCGCATGGTACACGGATTGCGTGCAAGGAAGGAACCCGGAGGGGGGGGGTGGAATTCACTTAAGCCAGTGGAGTTCCGTGCAAAGGCGAACCCCGAGGAAAGGTTGCGTGAAAAGGGTAATTACCTAGAAGTCATATTGCGTGCGGGGGGAGTCTAATTTCACGCACGAGAGCCGACCCGAATTCTGTAACCCCCAAACTGTTTGGGTCACCTTCTATTTATAGGCCTCGAGAGGCACGGAATCCAGGCGGCGCGCGAAATCTTCCGTGTCGGGAACCATCGGCGTGCTAAGCCTCGCCGCAAGGAACCAGGGCATGCAAAAATTACGCGCCTCACCGGCTCGATTACGCACATCCCGGGGATGCTTCGCACGAATGATTTTATTTCGTGCAAGTCCTCCTTTATTTCGCGCACCACTTCCCAGGCCTCCAGACCGGGTATCTGATTCCAAATATGACTTCGCTTTGCCATTTCGAAACTTACTCTAGGATTTACGGACTTTTTCGGCGTCTACAAATGGCCCCCCTCAGAATTGGATTGGCGAGAGGTCGCAACGATCAGATTCCGAGGAAAACGCCGAAACGCCGAACTGCTAGGTCTCCTGGGCACTTTGCGCGCAAAATTCCAACGGGGCGCATAAAACAATGGACTCACGTAGAATTCTCTTTCCACGCGGCACGGAACCCTGGACTCTCCTATAAAAAGGGGTGCTGGGTCCCAAATCCGTACTTCAGCTTTTCCGCACAATAGGCTTATCGCTCTTGTGCGCGAAATTGCTCCCGCGGCTACACGTAAAACTCTCTGGCAGTACGGAATTCCTTTCGAATTTTGGCTGTCCTTGCGTGCCTACTCAGGATATTCTGCACCTACTGTGTCTATTGCATGCCCATCTCCTAGATTTCGCGTTGCCACTTTAGATTTTACATGACACTCTCTGATTCCGCGCACTGCATCCTGATTTCGTGCAACTCCCAAGATATTCGAGATGGCCGCAAACCGAGTTGATGAGGGGGAAGTCACCGCTCGTAGGACAGAAATGGCGGCGAATGAGGAGGTTTATGGCGCCAAGGTGATCATCTCCAACAACCTAACCTTGTTCAATCTGTTGACTCCGGCCCAGAAGACATATCCCCTGTCTGATAGCCTCCCGCTCTGGAACTTTGTCATCCTGGAGGAGGTTCCTCTACTGGGCTTCGAGGTGGACACGTCGCGGTCATGGGTGACCCGGGAGGACGAGCTTCTTCGCTACAACATCACCAACAATGGCCGTCCTGCCAAGGAAACCAGACATATGGACGTATATGTCCTGAACCCGAGGACTAGGACCATTACTGGGGATGAGACTGTCGTAGATAATTCTTCAGCCCTCTATGAGAGTACGTTCCGTCAGAGCGTCACGGATGATATAAAGGGCTGGATGAAGGATTGGGACCTATGGTCCGGGGGAAACTTCACCAGCGAGTGAGCCTGGGCGTTCTGGGTTCGCCATACCTGTGACCAGTTCGGGGATGAACTGTGGTATATCGGCCTGTTCGAGGCTGTATGGACATCGTAGTTCCACTTCCACAGTCAACCTGAGCTTGGGCCGGAGCTATTCACCCAGTGGTCTCCTAATACCAATACATTCCACCTTCATCATGGGGAAGTTGGCATCAGTCTCTGGGACGTTCACTACATCGGAGGTATCCCACTGGAGGGCTACCAATACGACGAGTTCATTCCTCCAAACAACACCTGGGAAGACAGGTCACATACGCCTATGATGATGTGGCACCTGCTGGAGCTGGCCAAAGAGAGGTTGGGGTCAAGGACTTCCTGAATGACATTGCCTACAAGGGCTGGTTTAGCCTGTTCCTTGAGAAGGATTCATTCGTCAAGATGTCGGGATGGCGTAAATGGTGCCCAGCCGCGGCTCAGAGGAGAAGGGATTGGTCTTACTGGAGGACACTGGAGGCGGGGAAATACCAATCGTGGGGCTATCGCGTCATCGAGGCCCAGGGCCCAAACATCCCATATGCCAGGTTCATTGCCGCCTTCCTGAGCGGGTGGCTCCTGCCGGTGCGGGACGCGAGGATAGGCTTCTGTCCAGCAACACTGGTGATGGTAGGTACCATGGCCTCCAACAAACGGTTCAACTTGGGTGTCCCCATACTGGCCAAGATGGATTCCATCCTGGGACATATCTCACGAGGGGGGTCACCTCGGAGAGTATGTGGTCCCTTCCAGATCTTCCATGGTTGGTTGGCTGCTCATCTCAGCAGGTACACTTTCCAAAATGCCATCTGTCCTCCGGGAAATGGCAAGCGACCGTTCTTGTTGAACATCGCAGGGGTGGCGCCGATGATGATCAATGAGTAGGGCGTGATAATCCTCATTGGAAACCACAACAACTTCCACTTCAGCCCGTTCCCCACCTCGGTCGTCCAGATGGTGGACAACGGGCGAGGCTCTCTGGAACAGTAGGAGTATTTCCAGAGCATTCGGGGCAGGGTGCTCGTGGCTCAGATCGACAGGAAGGTGATCTGGGAGCCTTACTTGCTATCCCGATTCGCCAGGCAGTTTGGGTGCCTCCAATGAATACCGAAGAAGGTATTCACGGCTGTCAGGCAGGAGAAAAATCCCTACGTTCTCTGCCAGATGTGGTTGATGTTTACCACCTTCGGCTCTGGCGATGGCATTACTCTTCCTCCCACTAGGGTTGATGCTGGCCTAGCAACTGAGTATGTCGAACACTGGACCATCGCGTACCCTGAGGGGATTTTACGCAAGAGAGTCCGGAAACTTGAGGTTACTCGCGCGGAAACCGGACGATGGGGGAGAAGGCAAGGTGCTGCCGGAATTGGGGAACCAAGGGTGCGTCAGGCAGCGAGGCCTGCGCAGGCCGGGACTTCAGCAGTGGGAAAATCACATAGTGCCGCCGCGACCTCGTTTCCTGTGGGGGGTCACATGAGGCGGCCAGGGAACTTCCCAGGAAGCAGATAAGATACCTGCTCAAACCTTCCCAAGATGCAATTTTCCCGGCACTTTGGTCGGCCTGGATGACCCTACGGCAATCGTTGAGCGTTGAAGTCATCTGGCAGAAGCTCATATAAAATGGGATCCAACTACCAGAGGTCGGGCTCATTCAAGTTACCGACCGGGTGAACTTCCATCGGCGGCATGCTTATTTGACGGCCATGGACACATACGCATGCCAAAGGGGTCGGCGTACGGAGCCACC
Organism: Viscum album; assembly: GCA_963277665.1. Taxonomy (NCBI): domain Eukaryota; kingdom Viridiplantae; phylum Streptophyta; class Magnoliopsida; order Santalales; family Viscaceae; genus Viscum; species Viscum album. The sequence continues at coordinate 569,682,941 of OY728158.1, read as the reverse complement.
TTTCCTAGTGAAGGTGATGCTCGGCCAGGAGCATGATCCGGAAGTGATTCAACCGGGAGAAGGCAACAGTGACGAGGATTCGGAGTGGGAGGAGGAGACCGGAGAAGACGAAGATGAAGGAGAAGATGAAGAAGAAGGAGAACCCAAAGATGAGGGGTCGTAGGGGTTGACCTACCAAGGGAGTCTCCGAGAGAGCGGTGATATTTTCAGCTCTGATCTCGACATAACCGAGATACTCAAGTTTTGTCTCTATCTTCATTTATTTTCCTTCTTCATTCACTCTCCTTTTCAACTTCCCAACCATCTCTCTTCCTCACTCAAGAGCATCTGAGTGTTGGTCGGGCGTCTCCTCTAGAGGAGGGAGGTGAGGAACCAGTGGGACATCATGGGGATCCGACACCCATCATTGAATTAACAAGCACAGAGGGGTCTCCCATCATGGAAGCTGCTACAGTGACCGGAACACTTGAGACTGATGCTCTGGATTCTTGTAAGTCTCACGCTTCACTACTGGCGCTTGGTATCAAAAGATACCAACTAATCAGTGTACGCCTTGCGCAATGATCTCAACATTGGAGGCTCGTCAGGCTGCGGAGCCCGGGCCGTCCGTGAGTGGACCAGTGGCGGACATACCACATCATTCAGAACATGCTCCCTACACTGAGTCGGCCCCGACAATTGGTGAGCAAGGGGAAGCAGACATCAGCGGTGTTTATCTTGAGGCGAGGCCGGAAGCTGACGGAGGCACCGTCGCTACTGGGGTGAGAGAGGATGGTCACCCGGACATCGAGGATCCTATTCCTCACGAAGACATCCCGGAGGCGGATCCTGCTGTCGATCTGCTGGCTGCCTTCCCTATGTACAGACCCGCTGACCCTGAGGAGATAGATGAATCAGACTCAGATGCAGCCGAGGAGAGCCGGATGACACGGCGCAAAGGGTGGAAGTGTATCCAGCACTTTCTCAAACAACCCCAGTCAGATTGGATGAGGCGAATGAGATTAATCCAGACCTGGCTACGCTTCCTGTGCACCGGAGGGGCTGACGCTCAGCGCCTTCATCTGACGGTCCGTGATTACATGGACGAGAAGATACCCGAGAGAAGCAGGTGCACCGAAATTGCCCAGTGTCGGGAAAGATTGGAGAGTGCCCAAGCATTGCTGAGGGCGGAGCGGGAAGTCTGACACCTTGAAGGGCATGCAGCAGATAAGGAGGCCTTCATTGCAACATGCTCTGAGCTTGTGGAGAAACTGATGGCCCAGCTGGCTGATGCGCAGGAACAACTGATGGAGGTGAGTCACCATATGACCGTACTTCGAACCGAGCGGGCGCATGCACAAGCTAGGGTTGGCGAGCTGAGCTCTACGACGGCTGATGAGGAGAGAGTCTTAAATGAGCGAGAAGCAGTCCTGGAGGCTACCAGCCAAAGCGTAGTAGTGCTGGAAAGATTGATTCAGCATGCTGATCCCTAAGGGATTCGTTTTGTCCATCTCATGAACTTTTTTCTTATACTTCTCATCATCTCAATCCAATACATGGCCAAATCCATTCATTTGTATGCTTGGTTTAATATTCTCAACCATAATTCCGAAACGAATAACAACTCATCCCTAAGATCCTGTGGGTCACACCCAACGCGAGAAGCAAAGGATGCTCGTGCTATCATTTCGTCTAACTGTGGGGAAATGACCAAGCTTCAGGCATCCGAAATTGGTCTTGTATTTCTGAGGAGACCTCAGAACGATTGATATATCACCTTCTCAATGTGCTCTGACACACGAGCGGGGCAATGCCGGGGGAATTAAAATCCATACGAACATAGGGAGATGGAGAGGAAAGGTGAATCATGCTACCTGAATTTGGAACACTATGGGGTGTGACGATGGAGGATAACTATTAACCATGGAGTAAACACAACATACATATCGTGTTGGCCTGGAATGGGGACAATAAATGAGGGCTGACTTCTGACCATGTTCGCAACACGGTGCCTAACTCAAACATCGTCGGTCAGTTTTCCGAAACGTTGGCCCAGGACAGCAGGCGGACCATAGTTCTATCATCCATACTATTAGGGGGTCCCGTCAAACATGCCCAGTCTTCCGGAACGTTGGACCAGGATAGTAGAAGGACCATAGGTCTATCATCCATATTGCTACAATAGGCGGATCAATGGTCTATCATTTATATTGTGTCAGCAGGCAGACCAAAGTCTATCATCCATACTGTTAGGGGGTCCCATCAAAAATGAAATGAAATGAGGATTCGAATAAAGGGGCATGTAAATCATGGAAGGTGGAGTGGTGGTTTGTTCGAACAGAGTCCAACACTCCCGAAATTGCACCACCGTGGCGGAGGCGCATTAGACGGACGTACCAACCTGATCACGGGTCGTCCCAATTTCCAGACAGGACCTCTCTGGAGAGGGAACTGCCACTTCCCATTATTACTTATGGGGAATCTCGAACTTATTTGGGGTAGATGTCTCGATTACACCACTTCCCATGAAGTCAGGCTGAGGGGCCGACAATAAGGAGGGACATGGTTTGGTAATTCCTGGGGTTGGACCCAAAACGAAATGTCCGGTCATTCCTATGTATCTCATTAGGATGAGAATCAAGACACACGTAGTTCTAGAAGCACAGTTTAACGTCATGTTGGAAGATATACAGTTTAACGTCCTGTGGGATGAGGGACACATCTCATTTGGGGATAGGCACAGCACGGCGAGTAACCTGACGTGAATGAGGACATAATCCCGCACCACACCGTACAATCCCACAAGAGAGAGCGAGTCGTAGAAATCCAAAGAAAGTATCTTAGTTTTAGGTCTTAGAACTTAGACCAAAGGAGAAGGGGAATGGGAGACACACGGTAAAGGGATTGCAAAACCCAACGTGAATGGGGCAAAGACCTGCTTACTATGTGCTTCCAGGGACGCGTTTAGGCCGAGAGACCAAGCGCGAAAAGTTAGGCTGGGCCTATGGGGAAGTTCCCATGTGCTCCTACGTATCTAATAAGGATGAGAATCAATCCATACGTATTTCTTGAAAGGTAGCATGGTGCGACGTGGCACTTGCACAAAGGGTGAAGGAGTCATGAGGGTCTATCCCTCGCACCAAAAGAAGCGGCATTTGATATATCTTGTTTGTTGTTGGAGGTAAATGGTTTTTCTTTTTTGGGGTTACTGGCCTAGGGTAGAAATTCCTGGCGTCTCCACAATAATCAATCCATAATAGGCATTGACAAGCGGGACGGTAATCGACCAACACCTAGCGTGATGTCCCCCATGGGGAAGTCATCACAATGTAGTTCCATTTTTCGTCATGCGGACAGGACGATATCATCACAGTTTAAGGTCTCATGGTAGGACCAATAGTAGAGTTTAAGGTCATATGGATTGGACTGACAGCATAGTTTAAGGTCGTATGGCTTGGAACGACAGCACAGTTTAAGGTCATATGGCTTGGACCGACAGCATAGTTTAAGGTCATATGGATTGGACCGATAGCACAGTTTAAGGTCATATGGCTTGGATGAAGAGCACAGTTTAAGGTCGTATGGATTGGACCGATGACACAGTTTAAGGTCGTATGGCTTGGACCAACTGCACAGTTTAAGGTCGTATGGCTTGGACCGAGAGCAAAGTTTAAGGAAGTATGCCTTGGACTGATAGCACAGTTTAAGGTCGTATGGCTTGGACCGACACCACAGTTTAAGGTCGCATAGCTTGGACCTGGGGGAACACGCACAATGCGATAAAGTATACCTGATGTGGGTGAGGGCGTAATCCCATACCATCACTGCACGCGATTCCGAGAGAGGAGCCTCGGGCCAAGGGTCTGGCAAGTGTCCAACCATCAGGAGGGGGACAGGAGATGCTAGCTCCTAGCTATGCTGGGCCTGAAACGCAATGTCTGGGCGACTCCTCATTTCCCATGGGGATGAGGGTCAAGGTGCATGCAACCTGTAAAGAAGAAACCCAAGAACATACTCTAGCGCTCAAATTGTGGGAGCCCCGAGAGACACTGTTACACAGCTTGGTCTGTCTGACGTGTGGGGGTATAATGAGGGTTAGTACAAGGAGTATCGATATTCCACCTTGACACGGTGGGGAAGAACATGACGTGAATCATGCAACCAACATTCAGGGCCTGGGGAAGCCTGGCGTGACGACTGAGGATTACTGCTGACCACGTTCGCAACACAACATCCTGTCGTGTTATCCATGGGGACAAAAAAATGAGCATCAACCGCTGACCATATTCACAACGTGGGATTTGTATCATTTTTTTGTTTGAAACCCTTAGGTTAATTGCACTGTGACGGTAGGAGAGTCCTTAGGCGTTGTATCTAGGCCATTCTTGGGGGTCCCTCCGGGTGTGAAGGATGATGGGGGCCCGAATGAAGGGGAACATGAAGCTTGGAAAGTGGATGGAACTTTCCTAAGTCGAATCTGACACTCCAGGTCCTAGACCAGAGTACTCTGAACACATTATCAGACCACTGGAAAGGGTCAATGGGCTCAGTCTGAGAGCGGCCAAAAGAAGGCGGATCCCCGGGAAAAGGGGGCGTAATGCCAAACACCCTGGGAACCGGGAGATCATGGGATCTCCTAAGAGATGGGGATGGACCTGACATCTAGGTGTTCAGGTGGTCCTACGTATCCCATAAGGATGGGAATCAAGCTGCACGTAGTTCTAGACGGCACCTTTTAATGTCCTGGGGAACATGACATAGGAGGTATAATCCTGAGGACAGGGTGGGCGTGGTGCAACTATTGCAATCCCAACATGAATGAGGACATAATCCCATACCACGCCATGTGATCCTGTGGTCAAGGTCCCAAAGGTGAGATAGACACGATAGCGGACCTAGAGCTGGACCCAAAGACGAAAGGTTTGGGCATTCCTACGTATCCCATTAAGATGGGAATCAAGCTAGACGTAGTTCTAGAAGCACAGTTTAATGTCATGTAGGACGAAATACGGATTTTAGTTTTAGTTCTTAGAACTCGGACCAAGGTGCAGTTTAGGGTCGTGCGGGACCGTACAGTTTAAGGTCATGTAGGACCAACAAGAGGCTTAGGCAAAGTACTTCTTGAGGAACCTGGTGTTGGTGGGAGGAGTTATGCACTCACCATCCATAGTTACCAGGGAATACGTGCCATTGGGATAGACCTTATGGAAAATAAAAGGCCCCTCCCACTAAGTCTCCAACTTGGGTTGTTTCCTGCCGGGAATCATTGGCGCTCTGAGAGCCAGCAACAGGTCACCTTGTAGGAAGGAGCAGAGGCGAACCTTCTTATTGAAAGCTCGATCCATCCAGCTCTGATGCCTTTCCATGTTATGTAAAGTGCGAAGCCTACTTTTGTCCAACGCTTCCAATTTGGCTAGACGGATTTCGTCAACTCTATCCGGCGCTTGCTGGTCGTAGACCGCCGTGAGCAATGAGGGAAACTGGATCATGATGGGCAGGATAGCCTCAGCTCCGTATACCAGGGAGTACAGAGTCACCTGGGTGGAGTTACGGGTCGTCGTCCTATAAGCCCAGAGGGCGTTGGGGATTTTTTCCGTCCAACTTTTCTTGTTCTGACCAACCATCTTTTGCAAAATGTTAGAGAGGGTTTTGTTAAATGCCTCAATCTATCCATTCTCCTGTGTATGATAGCGAGAGGTGTGGTTAGAGCGAATTTTGTACTTGGCGTACAATTTCATCAGCTTGGCCGCTCGGAAGTTGGTTCCGTTATTCGTGAGGATAACGTGAGGTACACCAAACCGATATATGATATTGGAGCTCACGAATTCAGCGATAGAACAGGCCTTGACTTTCCTAAGCGGGATTGCCTCTTCCCACTTCGAGAAGAAATCCGTAGCAGTTAAGATGAACCCGCACTGGCGGGCCATCGCTAGCGGGTAAGGCCCTACAACATCCAACCCCCAGACTGCAAAGGGCCAAGAATACATGGTAGTATGGAGAGGCTCTGGTGGTAGATGTACAAAGTTATCATGAACATGACACACATGACACCTCTTGGCATACTCGATGCAGTCGTGGATCATGGAGGGTCAGAAGTATCCCAACCTCCGAATCTGGTGGGACAACTTCGACCCGGCCTGGTGGGAGCCATAGGAACCAGCATGCACTTCCTGCATGACCTGTGGAATCTCAACTCCTTGAAGACAATAGAGGAGAACACCATCAAACCTTCTTCTTTAAAGGACCTGCTCAAGGCTGGGACTGCTTTTAAGGGTGAACTGCAGCGCACGGCGTCGGATACGTTCTCGCTTGGCTCGGTCTAGAAGAATATTGCCGTACTGGAAATATTCAACCAAGGGCATCCTCCAGTCAGGAACTGTCTCGATCACCACGCCTGAAGCCCCCGAGTATCCTGACGTAGGGGCGCCAGTGGTGAGATGGTTCACTCATGGGCCACGATCGCCCTCCGGAATAACAGGAGCAATGACTCTCCGGTGCGCCATGTGGATGATTAGGTCATCCTGTTCGGGCTCCGCAAGTGATGCGGCCATGTTGTCCAAAGCATCTGCTCGACTGTTCTGAGACCGGGGAATGTGAACGACCTCTGTCCAGGAGGGGAACATAGCCATTAGACGGAGGGTGCACTCCAAAAATGGCACGAGTTATGGCTTTCTGAAAGCATAGTCACCATTGACCTACTTGATGACTAGCTCAGAGTCCCCTTTTACATATAGATGGGGTATGTCAACCTCGAGAGCCAACTCAAGGCCAGTGATGAGGGCATGATATTCTGCCTCATTGTTGTTGCAGCCTTCTGAAAACAGGAATGAATATGGAAGAATGACTTGCTCTACGGTGATACAGACGATACCCAAGCCCACTCTGTTAATCCTAAGATCATTGAGCCTTCTACCGGTGGGGCTTCGGGAGGCACCGTCAAAGTGCATCCGCATGCATGGGACGACGTGATCGACTGAGAGGATTGCCTCATCAGGAAAGCCTAGATCCAGTGGCTGGTCCGTGGAGGTTGGGTGGGCAGCTAAGAAGTCTACCAACGCCTGTCCTTTGACGGCCTTCTGAGGTACGAACCAGATGTCGAACTGTTGGAGGATCACCGTCCAGCGCGCCAATCGACCGGTCAACATAGGTCGGTTTAGGATGTATTTCAACAGGTCTACCCGAGAGACCAGTTGTACCTCCTGGTGCTGCAAGTAGTGCCACAATTTCTTCACGGCAAATACGAGCACCAGGCAGCTCTTCTCAATGGGAGAATATCAAATTTCCTCATCGAGGAGCATGCAGCTGGGGTAGTAGAGGCTATTATATGATCCCTTATTGTTCTACTGGGCGAGAAGTGCGCCGAGGGATCACTCGAGGGCGGTTACGTAAAGGACCTGCGACTTTTTGGAAACGGGTGGCATCAGGACCAGAGGTTGAAGAAGATACTTCTTGATTTCCTCAAAAGCAATCTAACACTCTTCATCCCATCCATAGGTGATGCCTTTCTTCATGAGCCGAGAAAAGGGCTTACACTTGTCGGCCAGATTCGCAATGAATCAGCGTATATAGGCTAAGTGGACTTGGAGGCCTCGAAGCTCCCAAATATTATTTGGGTGAGGCATATGATTGATTTCCTTGATCTTCTCTAGGTCGATCTCTTTTCCTCGATACCTAACAATGAATCCAAGAAACTTTCCGGAGGTGACCCCGAAGGCACACTTCAACGGGTTCATCTTCAAGTGGCGAGAACGAAGGAATCTGAACACTTTCTAAAGGTCTTTGAGATGGTCTTGGTGCTGAGGAGATTTAACCACCAGGTAGTCTACGTAGAACTCTACCAGTGTCCCGAGTATCAGCTTGAATATGCGGTGCATGGCCCGTTGATAGGTGGCACCCACATTCTTCAGGACGAAGGGCATAACCTGGTAGCAGAAAGTACCCTGGGGGGCCCTGAAGGTAGTGAACTCTTCATCCTTGGGGGCCATCTAGATCTGGTTGTACCCAGAGTAACCATCCATGAAGGAGAGGGCTTGGAACCCGGTCGTGGCATCGATCAACAACTCTGTCACGGGAAGGGGAAAATCATCCTTCGGACAGTGGCGATTGAGATCGCGGAAGTCAATACAGACCCTGATCTACCCGTTCTTCTTCCTGACTGGAACAATGTTGGATAGCCACTTGGGGTACTTGACTTCCTTGATGAAGTTGGCCTTGATGATCTTATCAACTTCAGCCTCAACCATGGCACCATGAGAGGGGTGCATATTTCTGGGAGGCTTCTTGAACCCGCGATGGTTTGCTGGGAGGCCAAGGTGGTGGATGGATACCTGGGGATCTAGTCCTGGAATCTCTTCATAACTCTAGGCGAACACATCATGGTGTTGTCTGAGTAAGTCTATGTACCGTTTCCATTCCTTGGGGGGCATAGCGGCGCTGACCAATGTGGGTCTTGGGTCCGCCTTGCTATCGTGGTTCACCTGCACTAACTCGTCGACTGTGGTGGAGACACCCTCCTCAAAGGCAGGAGGAGCATCTTCTATGTCCTTCTCTCCACTTGTGGAAGGATCATCCATGGGGGGAGCTGTTTCAGGGCTGCCAGACCCTGACGGGAAGTTGGTACCGGCTTGGGCGGCAAAGGTCATCACGTCAGGAGACTCATGCACCACGGAGACCATGGCGACGAAGGCGGTTGATCCAATCCCATCTGGCCTTTGTCCCAAGGGGCCACGCTTTATGATATCAAAGTAGTAGTGGCGCGTTGGCTTGAGTAGGTCGATTCCGGCCTAGTGAAATAGACATGTATGATGTACTGCTGTTGCCATGAGCCCAATGTCCCGATATCATACAGGGGTAGGAGGCTCGGGGATCACCTGAGCCTGGTTGGTGTAAGAGTATGAGTTGATTTCCCACCGTTGCTTAGACTCAGAAATATGCCTTCCTCTGGTACCTGAGACAACTAAGCACTGCCCCATGTCGGGGGTCGTGGACTCCAACTGACGGATTGGGAATACATATGAGTCATCTAAACCTGCCCAGGGATCACTCGTGACATTGGAGGGCTCGACCTCACCTTCTAGGATCATCTTGTCCTTGCTCTTGTAATAGTCATCATCCAGGTAACGGGATTCACAAGAGGCAAACGGAGACACATCTCCTTGGAGCACACCCACTCGAACCTTAAGGGAGTATTTGAGGCACTGGTGATATACTGATGGGACTACTGCGTGAAGGTGGAGCCACGGCCTACCCATCAACACGTTGTAGGCAGTGTCCTGAGAGACAACCATGAATTCGGTATTGGCAATTAGGCCGCCGAACTGGGTCTTCAGACGAATCTTGCCAAGTGGAGTTTTCTCGGTCCTTTCATACCCATAGATCCTGAGGTCGAAGGGAGTTAAATCATCTTCATACAACCCCAGTTTCCGCAGTGTCCGAGTTGGGATTAGGTTAATCTCAGAACCCATGTCGACAAGACAGCGGCAGACTTCCACGCCATTGAACTGACCAGTGATGTACAGTGGGCGGATGTGCCCTTGTATGGGAAGGTCTTCATCTTCACCGGAAAACATGATAACCGCCTGACATTCGGCATCCTCAATCACCTCGGTGTGGAAGGATTCTGTAGCTGCTACCTCCGTTTCAAACTGGAGGGGGCTCCTTAGAGCCTAAGCGAGCGCCACATGCATTTCAGATGACAAGAGAAGGGCCTCAAGGATAGAAAGCCTTACCGGAATGTCGGCCTGGTGCTTTAGAACATCATACTTTCGAGCCAAACGTGAGCTTCTGTTTATAGGAGGCCGCACTGCGATTGGAGGCATAAAGGGCCCTGCCGGCGGGACCGGTGACTGACTGGTACTAGGCACGTCTCGCTGTTCACTAGTCGAAGCCCGGGAGGTGGCTGCCATGTTAGGACTGAAAGTCTGTAGTCGGCCAGTGGCAGGGCAGGGATGGTTACGACACGGACGAGGTGGTTCCGCCTGATCCAGCAACACAAACGGTGGTGGAGGCGAACCTGTTGACACTGGGTGAGGGGGCCGCGTGTGCTGCTCTCTGTACCGGGCCTGCTACCTGGTCGCAGTAGCATGCATGGCCTGACTGGAGGTGATGACTGTCGTGCCCCGGTGATTCATGTAGCCACGGTTCCGCCGACATTGGCAATGGCTGGGGACATTGGGGAGGTCCACCTGGCGTTCCTCATCATCGGGAGCCAAAAAGGGATTTACCAACTCTATGGTGTTAACCGAATCATACCCCTGACTTTCACTCGAGGAGTCATCCACTACTGGACGGAGTCTCGGGGGGATCCCCATTTCGGGGGGCATAAAATCGCCAAGCGTGCGGGAAGATGATAGCACTGGTAGGGCGCGTTCTTTTTTCTTGTTTCGCTGCTTGATCTTTTGGAAAGAGGTAGGCTAGGACGACGATGCCGAAGCGGCGTTCGCAAACTCTGAGGGCTCTGGATAACTCAGGTGGGCACGGATGATGCCATGGGAACGGGCGACCATCCTGTGGGCCATCCATTCGTTATATTTATGGGACCCACGGTCAGAAACTTGTTACCACTCATCCCCATTGTCACTGCTGCCATCTGATCTCATGAAAACACCTTCCACCTATGCCGGGTTTGAGCCCAACCTATCTATGTTGTTGTCAATATGGTCTTGGAGCCAGTCTTTGAACACATAGCATCACTGGATGGTGTGTCCCAGGATCTGTTGATAAGGGTAGTAGTTAGGGTGGTCAGTGAGACACACCTCTTCTGGCTTCTAGCACTCAGGATGCCGCACGATCCTCTACTCCAAGGCGCTACAGAAATAACTGGGGACCTGGGCCTCGTCAATCGAGTAAGTCTGATTCCTTCTCTCTGGAAAGGGGGCTCTTGGAGGCTAACTATGACTAGGGGCCGGAGGTTCATGCCGAGGTGGCGGAGCCTGATTATCTCTCCTAGGTGGTGGCAGTGCATTACGCGGAGGTGCCTGCCGATTTTGAGGCGGTCGCTGCTGGGCCGGAGGCTGTGCCTGTGGGGGTGGACCCCTATGAGGCTGCTGAGCTGGCCTTACTGGTAACAACTCTAGCTGTCTGGGGGCCTCTATCTGGGCTACAACAGCGGGATCGGCTCTGGCAGCTCCCCTTGTAGAGATTACAAGAGGCAGCAGGCGTGCCTGACTGGCCTGTTGTAGGGCTTCTTCGAGGCGCTGAGCCTTGTCTAAGAAGTCCCGGAACCCTCTAGGGTAATTCTGAGTGATCAGAGAAGGAACCAGCTCTTCCTTGATGTTCCCTACAGACATTGTCAGTAATTGATCCTGAGTTAGTGGCATGTCAAGGGAGTACGTAAGCCCCTTCCACCGGGCGATGAAGTCCGCAACCCGCTCATCGGGCCTTTGCTTGCACCTGAAGAGGACTACAATGTTCTTCTTCTGGGTTGTGGAACTGAACTGGTAGAGGAATTGTCGGCGAAGGTCCTCCCAGCTAGTCACAGATCCAACAGGGATATGGTTGTACCAGACGAATGCTGGTCCTTCCAGTGTCTGGACGAATCAACGGAGCTTGGCAGCCTCCTGCTGCGCCGGAGTCCCTAACATAGGCCCGCACCTCGAGTTGAAGTGGTCTAGGTGTTTTGGTGGGTCTCTGGTCCTGTTAAAGGGGGAAAACGTGGGGTTCCAAAATCTCGGAGGGGCCAGCATATCATCCACCCACACTGGGTATGGCTTTCCATCCGGTGGGATTGCCACCTGCCGAGTCTCCAGGGCCTCCAAGCGGGCGATGAGTACTTCCATCAGATCGTTCGGACACGGATTCCTGTCCTGACAGGGATCTCTAACCACAAGTGCGTTTCTGGGCTCTTCAATATGGTATCCAAGCTCAGAAGCTCACGGGGCGGCTGGTGGAGCGACTCTCGGGGTAGCGGGAGGAAACCGAGTAGGGTCCCCCGGGTGGTCCCGCCGCTCGGGAGGGTTCGGCGAAACATATTGCGCCCTCTTTCCATGGGCTCCAGCCTCTCCCCTATCTGTGAACGCAACTTGGTCGTGGTTTCCCGGGGCAATATCGGCATGGAGTGGGTGATTCTGCCACTGCTTTCCTGGTCTAGGGTTACCGTAGTCAGACCGCCGCTCGACAATGCGTTCGACCAAGAGCTCATCAACCAGCCTCTTTTTCTCAGCAAGCTACTGGCGTAGCATGTCCTTCTCGGGATCTTCTTCTACCTTCTGCACTGAGGTAGATGGGTCAGCGAGTTTGACAGACTCAACGGGCTCTTTACCCTTGCCGATGTTTCGTCTCAGTGTTAGTGCCTCCGTGGGTACAGGGAAACTTAGGAGGCTCCTCTGTTTGTGATTAATCATCCCAGATGGGTCCAGTAGCGGCTTGTCCTCAGGGGTTGAGTCCCCATCGAGGGGCTCCACACCGTTTCCCTCATCTGAAAGGTCAGCCATGTTGACCGCCACTGCCCTTGGCGATGTTCCCTCAGGGCCGCCCAATGAATCGGGCGGTCGACAGATCATACAGAAAAGAAGGGCAGCGTACTTCCCCCATCTGCAGACATGTGCATGGGGGGTGGCTTCCTCAATAACTTTGAGAAGTACTTGGAAAATCTGGACGTATTGTTGCTGGAGGGCCCCGTGGTGGCCTAGTGACTCGGGGTGTCGAACCGCAGGGAGTGCTACAAGGTCGACCCGACGGCACTGCTCACCGATATCCTCAAGATGTGCTTGGCTCCTGGGATAAGGCGCTAGCTGATGGCGAAGATGGAAGTGAGTCACCTGAAGATTCTGGCGAAAACATTTGAACTCTCCCGGGGTGAGTGACTCTGGCATATCAAAATCTGATCCTGCGACCGGCCAAAACTTCTCGGGGAAGTGGCCCGCTGCGAGGACTGTCCAGAAGCTCCATGACTCCATTTCGGGGTCCGGACCTTGCTGCCCATGCTCGTCAACCAAAAATGGTCGGGGAGCTAGCAACGGCGCTGAGGTAGGCCGTCGGGCCGGTGGGCAGGTCGGCGGGGAATACGGCGAACAGGCCGATTGGCCGCCGATCCCTGAGTCATCCTCCAAGGGTTGTAGTGCCCTGGCTGCCACGTCGCGATAGGATGGGCTGGCAAATAGGCCTCCTATCACAGCGTTGGTGCTTGCCGAGGGTGTGTTACCTCGCGGCTCTTCTGTCGGTCCCCAGAAAAGTTCCCCACCCTCCCTGACTGAGGTGGAAGGTGCTTCCGGGGAGGCCAGTGGTAACTACGGGTTTGACCCCTGGGGGTATGCCAAGTCCTCGTCCTCCTGGATATACCTTTGGAGGGAGGATGGAATCATACGAATCTTGAATTCGGGGAGTGTGAGACTGATGTGCCGCGTCCCCATCCCTGCCCTTGACTCAAAGGGTTGAGGGGAAGGTTCTATCGTCGAGTCGTACTCCGCCTCAGAGTCCGAGAAATGAACTGGTCTAATTTCCGTCCTAACTCCCATGATATTCCTCTTACGGCAACGACGCCCGACCTTCCTGCCCCTGGGTTTCTCCTCAGGGTAAGGATGATTTCCGTCAAGGAGTCCCCTGGTCGCAATAGCGCTGGGGAAGAGGCGGCCGATGGTCGGGGTGCGAGAAGCACCGGGACAGACATCGAAAGGGACATGGGGAGGACCTTTATGTGAGTGAGCGGCTGGATACGAAATGGCTCCATATTCGCAGCCAGCAGTAGAGGGAGTGACTTCATACCCAGTGCAGTGGGCGCTGGAAAGAGTCATACCCGAAGCCTAGCCGTCTCGAAGAATCCTTCAGCTTTCCAGATCAGTGGCACGGAATGAGCCTTCATGGTGGGTGGCACTACCGCGGATTGGTCCACGGTGGCCATTTCCAGTGCCCGCGGCCGGGAGATTCGACCCAAATTACCTGCAGGGCGGTCGGGGCTTCGATCCCAGTCGGGCATGTGACTACCCCTTCTCAACGTGTGCGGGGATCTGGTAGCAGGAGTCAGCAGTGGCTCAGGCCACAGTGATTGTTGACGTTGGTGGCCCAGGATGGGCATTCTCTTCGGCTCGCACCCGACGCTGGCGTCAGGTCAGATGGGTCGGAGCCGGTGGTGCGGGCATGAAGATTTCCTACTCCCCGGCCCGGGGAGTTGGGCGGCGGCGACGACACAACCTGGTAGGGTTTCTTGCCATTAATCCCTGGGAAGGTTCTCCGATCGGGCGGACTCGGACATCCCCCACCTCATTGGAATAGTGGAGGGATGTGTTAAGGCGCTCCGGGGATAGACTCCCGAAGCGGTTGAACATCAGAGTGGGGAGCGGCGGCTCCCTGCGTAGACCTCGGGGGTGGTAATGGTGGTGAGGCACAGCCGCCTCTAAATCCAAACGGGCCATGCCCCTGGTGGGGATGATCCCTTCCTCGTCGTACCTACGAACCAAGTCATTGATCACCCTTCGTTGGATGATTTCTGACGGGGAGATGGGGCGTGAGCACCCGGAAGCTACAACGGTCAGAGTTAGAGTGACCGTGGAAAAGGTGGAACCACACGGGGTGGCCACATCAGTACTTCCCCTGCCCCTACGCCAGTGGGCATGTGGAGATCGAGCTCCAGATGCAGTGATTCGATTCCTGGAAGCAGGGAGACGAACCCATTAGTACTAACAGGAAAAGAGATCAACAACCAATATCCCAACATCATTCAGTCTTCCATGGTCGTCAAGAGGGATCCATGTTGATGACGTCGCAGAACGGAGTGGTCAATGTCTTGATGGATTCAAACCCTGGTGGGTTTCACGTCCCGATGGTGGGTACCCGGACCTGGTGACATGGTAATCTTCCGACATCCTGACCGCTACCATTATTCATATTGAGGATAAGAGCTTCACGTTGGGTTCACCATTTTCTGTTTCCGACGCTTCTACGTCAGGGCACACGTGTCTGTCCATCATGCATTGGGAGGACGCACAGATTGTTGCCCCGCATTCCCTCTTTCCAAAGGTGGGTGACATCCGTTCTTTATTTAGGGACGTCTTCCCCTTGATCGAAACCGGGATGATGGGATGTCGGTTCTTCCTTCTGTGGATTCCTCCTCGGAACTTGTCACCTAGTTTGGGTCTCCCTCATATATTTAAGACGTGTTCGTGAAGGTTGTTCCCGATGCCATATCTACATGGACGCCAGTTAATTACGTTGCTTCCGTCGAGATGCTCCAAGGGTTCTTGTCGGGGCAGCAACCTTCGGTGAGGAGAATGGTCATGTTGGGGTGTCGTTGGCATGTCTTAACACTGGGGATCGTCATGTCTGTCTTCTGTCCCTTATTAGAGGGCTTCTCGGGGATGCGGAAGCCCGAGGCATCCCACATCGAATGTAGGGAATGTGTACCATCTGAGGTTTTACTCAGCTTCCCATGTTTAACACGGGGTATGCCATGAGATTAATGTCTCGCGAAGATGGATTGGGCTGAAGGCCCCCCTAGGGGGAACACCGATGTTGGGGCCAGCACGTGGGCGGCTTCCCAGATACCATGGAGTGGTATGGGGTGTCATGATCTCACCGGGATGTGGCGGCCCAGTTAAGGATCAGGATGGATGGTGGAGTGACGGGCTTGAACCTCGTGGAGGCTTCCTACGTATCCCCATGGTAGGGAATCAAAGTCCGCATAGTTCGGTGATACAGTGGGACACTTGAAGAGGTGACCCGTGAGAATGAACGCATGGATTGGAGCCTGGAGGAAGTAAGACCCTCGGGCTAGGGCATGAGCTTCCCAAGGCACGTGGGCTCAAGGGGAAAGTCATGATGAGACGTGGGTGTGAGACATGGGTCTTACGCTCTGAGATGACCCAAGAGGGGGAATACATTTTAACGTCATGCGGGACGTGATACAGTTTAACATCATGCGGGATGAGGGCATACAGTTTAACCTCATGCGGGATGAGGGCATACAGTTTAACATCATGCAGGGTGAGAGCATTTGAGGCTTATGCACTAAGGTGGCCCATGGTGGTTGGGGAACCGACGTGGAGTGGTCAGAACGACCGGGTGGTGGGATTGAACCTCATGGAGGCTTCCTACGTACCATGCATTAGCACAGATCAAACTTCACATAGTTCGCTGGGATGAGGATTATGCTATGAGGTGGCCCAACAGGATTTTATGTTCGATGCGCGCTCTAAGCCCACATGAGTCATGATCGGTGTGAGAATCAAGAGGCAGTAGGGACCAGACGATCACTTCGCAAAGGGTGCGTCCGTGAGAAGTGGAAAGAGGCTTACACGTTGAGCGGCCCAAAGAGGAAACAGGGGCTTACGCATGGTTAGCGGCCCTTGTTGATGGGGCATACTCCAGTGAAGAGGCCCGTGGTGCGTCAAAGTTCAGTGGGAAAGGGACTCCAATGGACTTGGCAGGGGGGAAGTACGGAGATGCACGAGTGCAACCTTCCGTTGAGAGGCTAGGGGCTTACGCTCTGAGGCAGCCCTTCCCCCGCGGAAAAATTCCACTCCAACAAGGAGGATCTAATTCCATGAGAGGAAGAGTCCATTACCGTGGATACGAGTGGGCGTAAAGAATGCTCGAGCTGGAGGGACCCTGCGTGTGAAGCACGAGGTCGGACCACAGTTTAACGTCATGTGTTAAGGACGAGGTGCTTAGAAGTTTAACGTCCTACAACTTGGATGAGGTGGGTTCGCTCCACACCCCTAGGGCTTACATGCCCAATTCCCTCTATCCCTCATGGGAGGGAAGGCATCGGCAAGGCCGTGGTGAAGGGGGGCCGCAGGGCGAACCATCGATGGGTCCATGTTAGCGTGGCTATGCGAAGAAGCAATAGCCGTTAGCGTGCCTATGCGGAGAAGCATAAGGAAAAGAAACTGTAAGAACCCAGATCTCTTTTCAGGTATGTTTTTATTTTTTTTTCTAGAGTTTTTGAGAAAAATGAATTTTCTGGAAATTTCAGAAGTACATGCCGTGTAATCTTTCCCCGGCTCGAAGCCGTGTGCTGGCCGTGTCTGGACCACACACATGGTGTGTAAGGCTAAGGTGGATGCCGGTAATTTCAGAGTACAGACAATTCAAAGTACACGCTGTGTACTCAAAAATTACATGCTGTGTACTTTCTTTTTTTTCATTAAACGTATCGGGGTCGCGTCTAACCCCCATATCCGTCTTCTTCTTCTTCTTCAGTTTTCGACCGTCCAAGAGCGACCATATGGCTGGATCTTCAACAGATTCCCGCCTCGCCGTCCGTTATCCGATTCGAGCATGGTATGTTGTGTTGGAATCACAGCGGTGAGTTCTTCCTTCTACTTTAGCCTTGTTTCTTGATTCCTCCTAGTTTCAAAGTTATCGTGGGATGAACATTTTGTGCATTTCCTCAGATCTACATCCTTATAAGGGGAATCTGTCGTCGAGGTTCACGTATATCGATCTCCTAGGATCGAGTTAGGTGGTTTGTGTCCTTCCATAGAAATTTGATGAATATTATGTGAAAATTCCACCAATACCCTTGAACGGGGTATTGTGTGTTTCCTGTTTTTCCCTTATTACTTGCCTACTTTGCTTGATTGCTTTAGTAGAGGTTATTTCTTGGGATTAGAGTATTTTTTTTTTTACTCAATCTGCTTTTCCATGCCTAGTTATAGGATTGTGTACTGTTGTTTATTTATTGCTATTGAGCCTTAGTTGATAGAAAAGTAGTTCTTGAGGTTTACTTGGACGATATACACGCGCTGAGCATGTTTAGTTATACTCAGGACTGTGAGAACCTAGAGTAGTAGACCAAAGGGAGAATTGACGGAAGGGCTTCTCCAGAGTGTCTTTTAATCATGATGTGAGACCAAAGGAAGAATTGATGGAAGGGCTTCTCCAGAGTTTCTTTAACTACGACGCGGGACACAGGGGGAATTGATGTTGAGTTCTTCCCCAGAGAGCCTTTAGCATGATACGAGACTATATGGGGAATTGACAGTGAGTTCTTCCCTAGAGAGTCTGCTTAATTACGTAGCTGAATCAAAGGGGTGAGACTATGTGTGCCTCCCAGAGGGTTTCTAGTACTTAGAGGTTGAACCATAGGGGTTATACTGTGATAGCTACCCAGAGGGTTACCTGTTTTCTTCTTGTGATTGACTGCTTACTTGTGTGCTTTACTTGTTAGAGCTGTGGATTGTAGCTGCTTGTGTGTTCCTATTTACTGCTTCTTGTTTATTACTGCCATGTATTCATTGACTGTTAGGCACAAATATTTGGGTGATTGCCTACTGGGATTATATCTCACACCCTATTTGGTCCATGCTTTTGGGCCCAAGCAGACTATGTTGCTGTAGGTATAGACAAGGGCATGCGCCCTTCTACCTCGGGATCTTGACTGCACCAGGAGTAGGGGAGCATGGGACCGAGTTGTGGCTCGTGATTCTGAGGAGCTTACTTTGTTTTTCTTTTTCACTTGGTTTCTGTTGTATTTCAGCACGTTGTTGTGTTTTCTATTTTCCTTAGATACTTGTACCTACTACATCATTGGCATCATAGTTATATATATTTACATTGATTCCGCTATTGGTTTCTGTTGGTATGCATGATGTTTACTGCTTTTGCTATTTATTGTTGTTTTCTTACCTTGTATACCTTACCGAATGAGGTCATAGTTTCCCCACCGACTCACCGAGGCCCTTGCTACTCGTCGGCAGCCTCTGGCGTTTGGGGAAACGCACTTTAGGTCATGTGGCGAACCGGGTACGGGCACCAGTGGATGGGCTCCGGACTCGGGATGTTACAAAGTGGTATCAGAGGCGTTCTTTTCTCTTACATTAATGTTTGAAGACTTTATCCAAGGATAGGACAGATTCGGTACTTGGTATTAAGCTGTTCTCGGGAGTAGCTAACCCGTGTACAGGGAAAGTCCATACTACCTCGTTAATTGCAGTTTACTGGTTTTGAGTTTTATGGTTGATATGTTTTCACCTAGAGTGATTCACATGACTTGTGCGGTTATTGTTTTGATATTTCGGTTTTATTTCTGTCGCAACCCGATGAGATGAGGGTATGCCATATCATGCATCATATAGGCACTTGTAGAAATCACATGTCATGCATTATTTCCATGCCATCTAGGGTGCATTAGCGATTGCATGCTGTTGTGATAGGCTCTGTGTAGATTATGCATGCTGTTGTGATATATTCTTGATAGATACTCTGCTGTTGTGTTAGAAAATTGTTGTTTTGTTCCTTGCTTAAAATGAATGCCAAATTTTGGTTTTTGAGGTGTTATGGTCCTCAAGGATGGGAAATTGGCATATATTCCCTTCTTTTTAGTGTTTCTGGAATTCTGCGTAGTTTCTGAGCTACTGCCCAGAAAAACCCAGAATACACGGTGTGTACTTTTTGGATACACGTCGTGTAGTTTTCAGGCCGTGTCACTGACCGTGTGAGCAGGACACGATGTCGTGGGAGTAACATTGGGAACACGCCGTGTACCATTGGTACATGCCGTGTGAGTTTAGAGATGTGTACCCGGCCGTGTCACTAACAACACAGGTCGGGGAATCTCGGGTAGAACACGCCATGTCCATAGGGTACACGCTGTGTAGTCTTGTCTGGGTACCCGGCCGTGTCACGAACAACACGGGCCGGCGTGACCTTATTTTCCACACACCGTGTTTGTTCATAACACGCCGTGTAGTCTTGTCTAAGTACATGGACGTGTCACGGACAACACGGGACGGTGTCACCTTCGCCTTTACACGCCGTGTTTTTTCGGAGCACGCTGTTTAAGATCCAGCCATGTATACAGCCGTGTACTCAACAACACGGACCGCCGAAGCCTTGTCTAGTGCACGCTGTGTCTATTTCGAACACGTCGTGTAGTCTTGGGTTGGGTCGAACCGTGTGGGTTAGTCGTGTAAGGAGACTCAGGTAGGGGAATAGATTTCAAGTACATGCCGTGTGTTGGGGTCAACACGCCATGTAGTTTTAAGTGTACACGACTTGTAGGGAATGGGTACACGCCCTTGTCTGTATCTTTAGAAGACATGCCATGTAGTTTTATACACGCCGTGTAGTCGTTTTTTACAAACTTGTGTGTTTTTCTCCCATATTCTCGTTTTGTGCTCTTGTGTTCTCTGTCCTTGTTTTCTTGATCTAAGGTGAGCTGTTGATCTTTTAGAGCTATTCCTCCGAGACGTCCTTTGGTCGTAGGTCTGTCATCGGGCAGTGATCAGACGCCAGATATGGCTGATCAAAGACTTCATGTCGATCCCCCAGCCAAGCCATCTTTGGCACCAGTTGTCGTACCAATTGTAGGAACTGATGCGCATTTAGGGAAGGTTTCATGAGGATGATGCAGGCCTTCCAGGGAGCACCGCCTATTGCCCCGTCTATGGAAGACTTGACGTGGGTCTTCCAGCAGCAGCATCCTCCCACGTTCTCGGGGGAGGGAGAACCTCAGGCTGTAGAGTCATGGATGTAAGCCATGCTAACTATATTCGAGAATCTAGAGACACCTCCAGAGAGGTGGGTCAAGCTAGCCACCTACATGCTTCGAGACTCCACCAAAAGATTGTGGGACGTGATCTCACAGGCGGGTCAACAGTAGGCTATGACTTGGGAGAAGTTCCAGCGCGTGTTCTACGACTACATCTACCAGGAGACCCTAAGGGTCGATCGACCCCAGGAGTTCATGAGCTTAGAGTAGAGTACTCTATCTGTCATGGATTATTCCTCTTGTTTCACTGAGCTTCAGTGTTTTACACCCCTTCAGGATTGGAGTGGAGTCTTCTTGGAGAGGAAGTTTGAGGATGGGCTCAGGCGGGAGATCCGCTTGCAGGTGAACATCTTCCAGCTGACTTCCATTACTTCCATCATCAACCAGGAACTGATTGCGGAACGCAATCTGAGAGACTCTGGAGCTTCGATTTAGGGCGGTTCTGCTTCCAGAGCTAGCTTTCCTTCAGATGATAGCAAGAAGTGTCGTAGGGAGCCTACGCGCGGTCATTCGAGGAAGCGATACACATCATCAGACATCCAGGTTACATGCTATAAGTGTGACCGGATAGGTCACATGAGGCCATAGTGCCAGAGAGACCCTGTGTCGTGCCAATCATGTGGAAAGATGGGTCACCTTCAGCGTTTCTGCTAGGATTTCTCACCATCATCAGGTGACCGAGGTTCTTCTATAACTCCTCGTTCAGGAGCAGCACCACTAGTTTCTCACCAGTCGGGGAACTGGAGTTCATTCGGCCATTTGGTCCGAGGTGGAGGTCGAGGCCGTGGCAGTCAACCACCAGTTCCTTAGCACTAGTAGGGCAGTTCAGCTCAGAGTGGTCAGCCAGGGGCATAGGGTCGCGGTACAGGCCAGTCTTTTGTCGTGGATCAGACTTATCAGGAGCAGGATCCCAACCCTTCTACCGTTCGAGGTATGATTTTAGTTGTCTCAGTTTTATCTTTATCCCTTTTCGATACTGGTGCTACGCATAACTTTATCTCTGTTGCTGTTGTGGAGAGCCTTGGACTCTACATCATTTCTTCTTCTGACTCGTTGACACTAGACACACCTTTGGGAAAGTGTACATCTAGTGTGCGCCAGTGTAGAGAGTGCCCTCTCGAGATTTCATGGTATCACTCCTTATGGGATCCTTATGTCCTAAAGATGACAGGCTATGATGTCATCCTTGGCATCGACTGGTTGATTCCCTTCCAGGCAGTCGTCAACTGCTATCGCCGTAGAGTGAGTTTTGTTTAACGAGAAGGTGAATCTTTCCTTCATAGAGGCGAATGGGATGTTCGGGCGAGTCAGGCGGGACTCGAGCATCTTGGGCTAGGAGGGGTGACAGCCCGAATTGCTTGTCTTTATCTGGATGATCAGGGGAATCCATAGTTGGACTTTCCTCCATTGGTGGATCGCTTCAGGGATGTCTTTCCAGAGGACTTTTTGGGTTTGACTCCATAGCGTGAGGTAGAATTCTCTATTGAGCTCATTCCAGGAGAGGCCCCAGTGTCCATTCCTCCCTATAGTATGGCCACACCTGAGTTGCAGGAGCTCATGAAGCAGTTGTAAGAGCTACAGGATAAGGGTTTCATTCGACCCAGTACTTCTCCTTGGGGTTCGCCTATTCTGTTCGCAATGAAGGAAGATGGTACCCTTCAGATTTGTGTGGATTATCGGAAGCTGAACCAGTTGACGGTCAAGAACCGATATCCCTTGCCGCAGATTGATGACCTTTTCGATCAGTTTTGAGGAGCCCGGTTGTTCTCGAAGAACGACTTGAGGTCCAGTTATCATCAGTTGCGCGTTATACCATCGGATATACCTCTGACAGACTTCAGGAGAAGGTATGGTCTATACGAGTATATAGTCATGCCTTTCGGACTCACGAACGCGCCTGCAGTTTTCATGGCACTGATGAACCGAGTGTTCCATCCTTACTTGGATTCCTTCATCGTGGTCTTTGTGGAAAATATCTTGGTGTACTTTCAAACTCGACACGACCATGCCACCCATCTTGAGATCGTTCTGAGTACACTGAGAGAGCAACGACTTTATTCTAAACTATCGAAATGCCACTTCTGGATGGATCAGATTCACTTCTTGGGTCACATCATCTCAGAGGAAGGAGTATATGTGGACCAAGAGAATGTGAGAGATGTAGTTTCTTGGGAGCATCCGAAGAACGTTTTTGAGGTACGGAGCTTCCTAGGGCTAGATGGATACTACAGACGCTTAATTCGGGAATTTACCCATTTAGAATCACCTTTGACAGGTCTGACAAAGAAGGGGGAGAAGTTATTATGGTCATATTCTTGTGAGTCATCCTTTCAGGAGATGAAAGGGAGGTTGATGTTAGCACCGATACTAGTCTTGCCCGAGCCAGGAAAGAGCTACACTATTTACTGTGATGCTTCGGGTATCGGGCCGGGAGCTGTGCTTATGCAGGGAGATGGAGTCGTGGCGTACGGGTCTCGGCAGTTGAGGCCACATGAGAGGAACTACCCTACGCACGATCTGAAGTTGGCACCTATTTTTCATGCCTTGTGCTGTTGGAGATACTATCTTCTGGGAGAGCATTTTGGGGTCTTCACTGACCACAAGAGTCTCAAGTATATTTTCACCCATCGTGATCTGAATCTAAGGAAGAGCAGGTGGGTTGAGTATCTACAGTCTTTTTATTTCGAGCTTGCCTATACTCTGAGAAAGGGAAACGCTGTGGCTGATGCATTGAGCAGGAGAACTCATATTTAGGCAGTTCAGGAGGCCAATAGTGAGTGGCAGCTGATGGCTCTGTTCTCTGATATGCATCTGGATGTGCACGACAGATGGGGACAGACTTTTCTATCTTCTGTAGTTGTTACCTCCATGCTACATGATTGGGTACGGATGAGGCAGCTATCAGACTCAGAAGGTTTAGTCCTGCTGCAGAGTGTGTCAGGAGGAGACCGTCTTCCTGGATGGACAGTGGGCGAGGATGAGATCTTGCGCTTCCAGGGACACGTATGGGTGCTAGCAGACATATGCGAGGAGCTGATGTGGGAATTTCATTCCTCTATTTGGTAAGTTCATCCTGGTGTCACCAAGATGTATCAGGACCTTCATCACCAATACTGGTGGCTAGGTATGAAGAAGGATGTTGCTGGTTTTGTCATGATATGTTCTACTTGTCAGCAGGTGAAAGCAGAGCATCAGTGACCAGCAGAGCTTTTATAGTAGTTACCCATTCCGGAGTGGAAGTGGAACGATGTTGCGATGGACTTCGTGACCGGGTTGCCAAGGTCACCTCGGGGAAACGACATTGTTTGGGTTACCGTCGACAAACTTACGAAGGTTGCTCACTTCTTTCCGATCAAGAAGACCTTCAGTGTCGATGATCTGGGACAACTTTACATCAGAGAGATCATTTGTCTGCATGGAGTTCCGCGCTCTATTGTTTCATACAGAGATGGGTGCTTTAGCTCTCGGTTCTGGAAGGGACTTCAGAAGGCCTTGGGTACACAGGTACTTTTGAGTATAGCATACCATCCCAAGACTGACGACCAATCCGACCGCACGATCTAGGAGCTTGAGTATATGCTCCGAGCTTGCATCCTTGACTTCGGATGTTCTTGGGAGAGGAATATTCTTCTGGTGGAGTTCGCCTACAACAACAGTTTCCAGGAGACCATTCATATGGCACGATACGAGGCTTTGTACAATAGGTCATGCCGATCACCCTTATGCTGGATGGAGGCAGGACAGGCAGCTTTGCTGGGATCTCATATTGTTCAGGAGACTTCAGAGCAGATAGATCTGATTCGAAAGAGGATGGCTACAGCACAGTCTCAACAGAAGTATTATGTTGATCAGGGTATATGACCTCTGGAGTTCGAGGTCGGGGATCAGGTTTTCCTATGTGTCGCACTGAGGTTGGGACACAAGAGGATTCAGAGATAGGGTAAGATTTCACCATGGTACGTCGGGCTGTTTGAGGTCTTGGAGAGAGTGGGTCCAGTCGCCTATCGATTGCAGCTACCTCAGGGGTATCGGGCCATGCATGACATCTTCCACATCTCTCAGCTCCGACACTACTTTTCAGACCCATCTCACGTCTTTCAGCCTGAGGAAGTCGAGCTCGAAGAGGATGCGTCCTTCGAGGAGCATCCTATCCGGATTGTCGATCGTAGTATGAAGGTCCTCCGCGGGCGGTCTGTTCCTCTGGTATAAGTGCTATGGCAGAACGGGCGAGTACAGGACGAGGCCTGGGAGAGGGAGACCGATGTACAATCGTAGTGGCCAGAGCTGTTCGGGGTTTCTCCTTCTCTGCCTCATTAGGGTAAATTCGGGGACGAATTTCATTAAGGGGGGAAGTTTGTAATAACTCAGATCTCTTTTCAGGTATGGTTTTCTTTTTTTTTCTGGAGTTTTTTAGAAAAATGAATTTTCTGGAAATTTTAGAAGTATACGCCGTGTACTTTCTTAGTACACATCGTGTACTCTCTCCCCATCTTGAAGCCGTGTGCTGGCTATGTCCGGGCCACACACACGTTGTGTAAGGCTAAGGTGGAGGCCGGTTATTTCGGATTATGGAAAATTCTAAGTACACGCCGTGTACTCAAAAAGTACACACCGTATAATTTTTTTCATCAAACGGACCAGGGTCGCATCTGACCCCCATATCTGTCTTCTTCTTCAGTTTTCGACCATCCGGGAGCGACCGTATAGTCGGATCTTTGACGGATTCTCTCCTCTCCGTCCGTTCTCCGATTCGAGCACGATCAGTTGCGTTAGAATCGCATCAGTGAGTTCTTCCTTCTACTTTTGCCTTGTTTCTTGATTCCTCCTGGTTTGAAAGATATCGTGGGATGAACATTTTGTGTGTTTCCTCAGATCTACATCGTTCTAGGGGGAATATGTCATTGAGGTACACGTATATCGATCTCCTAGGATTGAGGTAGGTGGTTTGTACCTTTCCGTAGAAAGTTGATGAATATTATGTGCAAATTCCACCAATACCCTTGAACGGGGTATTGCGTGTTTCCTGTTTTTCCCTTGTTACTTTCCTTCTTTGCTTGATTGCTTTAGTAGAGGTTATTGCTTGTGATTAGAGTATTTTTGTTTGTGCTCAGTCTGCTTTTCCATGCCTAGTTATAGGATTGTGGACTATTTTTTATTTATTTATGTTGAGCCTTAGTTGATAGCCAAGTAGTTCTTGAGGTTTACTGGGACGATATACATGCGCTGAGCATGTTTAGTTATACTCAAGACTGTGAGAACCTAGAGTAGTAGACCAAAGAGAGAATTGATGGAAGGGCTTATCCAGAGTGTCTTTTAATCACGATGCGATACCAAAGGGAGAATTGACGGAAGGGCTTCTCCAGAGTGTCCTTAACTACGACGCGGGCCACAGGGGGAATTGATGTTGAGTGCTTCCCCAGAGATCCTTTATCACGATATGAGACTATAGCTGGAATTGACGGTGAGTGCTTCCCTAGAGAGTCTACATAAATACGTAGTTGAACTAGAGGTGTGAGACTGTGTGTGCCTCTCAGAGGGTTGCTAGTACTTAGAGGTTGAACCATAGGGGTAAGATTGTGAGAGATACCCAGAGGGTTACCTGTTTTCTTCTTATGATTGACTGCTTACTTGTGTGCTTTACTTGTTAGAGCTATGGATTGTAGCTGATTGTGTTTTCCTGTTTACTGCTTCTTGTTTATTACTGCCATGTATTCATTGACTGTTAGGCACAAATCTTTGGGTGATTTCCTACTGGGATTGTATCTCACACCCTGTTTGGGCCATGCATTTGGGCCCAAGCAGACTATGTTACTGCAGGTATAGACAAGGGCATGCACCCTTCTACCTCAGGATCTTGACTGCACCAGGAGTTGGGGAGCATGGGACCGATTCATGGTTCGCGATGTTAAGGAGCTTACTTTGTTTTTCTTTTGCACTTGGTTTCAGTTGTATTTTAGCACCTTGTTTTGTTTGCTGTTTTCCTTAGATACTTGTACCTGCTGCATCATTGTCATCATAGTTATATATATTTAAATTTCTTCTACTGTTGGTTTCTGTTGGTATGCATGATGTTTACTGTTTCCGCTGTTTATTGTTGTTTTCTTACCTTGTATAACTTACTGAATGAGGGCATAGTTTCCCCACCGACCCACCAAGGACCTCGCTACTAGTCGGGAACCTCTAGCGTTCAGGGAAACGCGCTTGAGGTCATGTGGCGAACTGGGTATGGGCACCAGTGGAGGGGCTCCGAACTCAGGACGTTACAGAAATGCAATGGGAAACACCGCCCAAGGAACCTTGAGGTTACATCATACGAGCATGGAAGGCCATACGGGAAAACATCGCATTGAGAACATGCCTGGTAGGGAAGACATGAAGTGCCGGTGCAGAGAGGCAGCCAAGGGGCGTCAAGTTGAAGGGTCCTAGGTTTTGCACGCAAAGAGATGTTTTGCGTGCAAAACACTAGGATGGCGCGCAATTGGTGCCAGGGGATTGCGCGCGGATAGGGAATTGTGCGCAAGGTATTGTGCGCCCAGAAGGGGATTGCGTGCATGGGAAACAGATTGCACGCAAGGAAGGAACCCGAAGGGGGGGGGGGAATTCACTTAAGACAGTGGAGTTGCGCACAAAGGTGAACCCTGGGGCAAGGTTTCACAAAAAGGGGAATTACCTGGAAGCCATATTGCGCGCGGGGGGAGTCGAATTGCACGCACTAGAGCCGACCCGAATTTCGCAACCCCCAAACCATTTGGGGTCGCCTTCTATTTATAGTCCTCGAGAGGTGCGGAATCCAGGCGGCGCGCAAAATCTTCCGCTCCAGGAACCATCGGCGCGCTAAGCCTCTCTGCTAGGAACCGGGGCGCGTAAAAATTGTGCGCCTCACCTGATCGATTACGCGCATCCCAGGGATGCTTCACGTGAATGATTTTATTTTACACAAGTCCTCCTTTATTTTGCGCACCACTTCCCAGGCCTCCGGACCGGGCCTCTAATTCCAAATATGACTTCGCTTTTCCATTTAGAAACTTCCTCTAGGAGTTACAGACTTTTTCGGCATCTACAGCTATATTACTCACTGACAGTAGGGAACAGATATCATTGTGATTGCCTACTGGGATTAGTATCACACCTTGTTTGGGTCCTGCTTTTCAGCCCAAACAGTTTATATGGTTTCAGGTGTGGACAGGGACTGTGTCCCTTCTACTTCAGGTACATGATTCCTGGTTGGAGCTGGAGAGCATAGGACCGAGCTTAGGCTTGCGATGCTGCTGGAGTTGTTGTTTTACTTTCGTACATTGTTTTTAGTTGTATTTCAGTACGTTGTTGTGTTTTTTTCTTTCCTTAGATACTTGTACCTACTGCATCATTATCATTATCATTATATGTTCATTGCTTCTGTTGTTTATTTTCAGTTTTTGCATGCTGTTTACTTCTTCTGCTATTGACTGTTGTTTTTCTTTCCTTGTATACCTTACCAAATGAGGGCACAGTTTCTCCAATAACTTACCAAGGCCCTCGCTACTAGTTCGTAGCCTCTGGCATTTGGGTAAATTCACTTGAGGTCATGTGGAGAACTGAGTATGGGGCACCAGTGGAAGGGCTCCATATTCGGGTCATTACAAAGTGGTATCAGAGGTGTTCTTTCCTTTTTCTATTGATTTACTATTTAGTGACATTAGATAGGGATAAGACAGAATAGGTAAATGCTAAATAGCTATGTCTGGGCATTCTAGATCCTGTGTACAGCAAAAAAGCCAGATTACCTCGAATATTGCAAATTTTGAGTTTTGCGAATGTTACACTTTAATAGATTTCACCGTTGGGTGATGCACTTGTTCTGTGTTGTTACTGTTTATATGATTGAGGTTCTATTTTGTTGAAACCCAATGAGATGAGGGTATGCCATATCATGCCTCATATAGGAACATGTTAGAAGATCACATGCCATGCATTTTACCATGCCATCTTGGTTTCATTAGAGATTTCATGCTGTTGTGATAGGATTTGTGATAGACAATGCATGCTGTTGTGATAGCTGCTGTGATAGAGTACCTGCTATGTTGATAGGGTATCGTTGTTTAGAGCTTTCTTATCACGGATGCCAAACATTGATCTTAGAGGTGTTATGGGCCCTCAAGGATCAGAATTTGGTGGGTCATGAGTTCTTATACTTTGGATTGTTCTATGCATCGTTATGATGCCAAGATTTTATTCGCGGGGAGTATGGGCCCCCACGAATCTGAATTTGGCACCTCAAACCTTGTTTTTCTGTGTTTTCTGGGCTCCAGTGCAGTTCTGAGGCTACTGTCCAGAAAAACTCAGAATACATGGCATGTACTTTATAGATACATGCTGTGTAGTTTTTGGTCATGTCACTGACCGTGTGGACAGGGACACGAAGCTGTAAATGGTTTTCAGAAACACGCCGTGTACGGTAGGTACACGGCGTATAGAGGTTAACTAAGAGCCCTGCTGTGTAACTAACAACATGGGCTAGTTAATGTATGTTTAGTACACGCCATGTTCGGTATGCACACGCCATGCATCCTTTCCCAGGTACCCGTACATGTCTTCAAAAACACGGGTCGATGTTATCTTCTCTTATACACGTCATGTTTGTTCGGAACACGCCGTGTAAGGATCAGTCGAGTACCCGACCGTGTCACAAAAAACATGGGCCAAGGATTCAATTTAAGTGCACGATGTGTCTCTTTGGAACACGTCGTGTAGTTTAGACAGTGTGTCAGTCTGTATCACTAACAACACGGGCTAGGTAAGGCATGTCCAGTACACGCCGTGTCTGCCTCAAAAATGCTGTGTAGTCTTCGGTTGGGACAGTTCGTGTGAATTAGTCGTGTAAGAGTAACTGGGCAGGGAGAAAAGGGTCACTACACACCGTGTAGTTTAAGAACACGCCGTGTAGACGGGTAGTTTACATAGCCAGGTATGGCCAATGTACACTCCTTGGGTAAACTTTTAAGAAACACACCATGTAGTAGTACTACACGCCATGTAGTAATGTTTTTCCCATATTTAAAGGGTTTTCCCTCCTGTTCTGTTTTACTCACCTATGTTGCAACTGTGTTCATCCTTAATGAAGGTGTGTTTTGGTCTTTCAGAGCTATGGAACCGAGACGTCCTCCTGTTGGACACCAAGAACCAGGAAGTGATCATACGCCTGATACGACCAATTAGGGACTGCCAGTAGTTCTGCCCATCATTCCGGACATGACAGCTGCAGTGATTCCAGAAACTGGTGCCGACACTCAGTTCAGAGAGGGTTTCATGATATTCATGCATACCTTTCAGGGAGTTCAGCATCCTGCCCCGACTATGGCAGAGCTGAAGTGGGTCTTCCAGCAGCAGCATCCTCCCACTTTCACAGGGGATAGTGGACCTCATCCTGCAGAGTCGTGGATGGAAGCCATGATGTCCATCTTCGAGCAATTGGAGATGCATCCATAAAGGAGGGTGAATATCATGACATATATTTTGTGATATTCCACCAAGATATGGTGGGACGTAGTCTCTCAGATGGGGCGCCACCAGGCTATGGCTTGGGATGAGTTTCAGCATACGTTTTACAACTACTTCTACCCAGAGATGCTGAGGGCTGACAGAGCTAGGGAGTTCATGAGACTATATTAGGGTACTCTCTCAGTTATGTAGTATTCCTTTCTCTTCACTGAGTTACAACGATTCACTCCTGTCCTGGGGAATGAAGAGCTGTTTCTAGTGAGGATGTTTCAGGAAGGCCTCAAACCGAAGATCAGACCACATGTGAATGTCTTTCAGTTGACTTATATTACTTTGATAGCCAACCAGGCACTCATCACGGAGATGAGCCTGAGGGAGACTGGAGCTATGGAATAGGGCGGTACATCATCCAAGGCTGATTCCCTCGAGACAAACAGTAGGAATCGCCACCGAGAGTTTACTCGAGGCGACCCAAGGAAGTGAGGTATTCCTTCTGGTAGATGAGATGACCCTTCTGGAACCCATGTGGTGTGTTATCATTGTGGGATTAGTGGGAATAAGAAGCCCCAGTGCCTAAGGGACCCAGTGGAGTGCTGATCCTACGACAAGATGGGTCACTTGCAGCGTTTCTGCAAGGTTCCCCTTCCAGCGGCTAGTGAAGGAGGATCAGTTTCGACCCCACGTACAGGAGCAGGATTACCAGCTCCATATCAGAATGGGGGCTGGAGTTCTGTAGGACGTTCAGGTCAGGGTAGAGGCCGTGGATGTAGTGGTCAGGCTCAGGGAGGAGTAGCTCAGGGTTTTCAGGCTGCTACACAGGGACGCGGTACAGGCCAGAATTTTTCTGTAGAGAAGATTCATCAGGAGCAGGATCCTGAACCCTCTCTAGTTCGAGGTACGATCTTAGTAGCCTCTGTTTTATCTTTATCCCTTTTCAAAACTGGTGCTTCACATAGCTTTATATTTGTTGCTGTCGTGGAAATCCTTGAGCTCTGTGTCTTTTCGTCTGATGACATGTTGACTCTCGACATGCCCTTTGGAATGAGGACATCTAGCGTATGTCCATGCAAGGAGTTCCCTCTTGAGGTTGCAGGGTACCATTTCTTGTGGGACCTCTATGTCCTAGAGTTGACGGGCTATGACGTCATTCTCGATATGGACTGGTTGGTCCCCTTCAAGGAAATCATTGATTTCTATCACTGTAGGGTGAGTTTCATATCACCAGAGGGTGAATCTTTCCTTCATAAGGACGAGTGGGATGTTAAAGCGAGTCGAGCGGGACTCGAGCATCATTGGCTAGGAGGAGTTATAGCATAGATTTCTAGTCTTTATCTGGATGACCAGGGGACTTCACAGTTATATTTTCCTCTAGTGGTTGATCGCTTTCCATATGTCCTTCCAGAAGACTTTTCAGGTTTTCCTCCAGAGCATGAGGTAGACTTCTCGATTGAGCTCATGCTAGGAGAAACACCGGTGTCCATTCCTCATTATAGGATGGCTACACCTGAGTTGCAGGAGCTGAAGAAGTAGTTGGAGAAGTTAAAGACAAAGGGTTTCATCCGACCCAGTACATCTCCTTGGGGTTCGCCTATCCTTTTCACGAAGAAGGAAGACGGTACCCTTAGGCTTTGTGTGGATTATCAGAAGTTGAACCAGTTGACGGTCAAGAACCGATATCCCTTGCCGAGTATTGATGATCTCTTCGATCAGCTTCGAGGAGCTCGGGTGTTCTCAAAGATCGATTTGAGGTTCGGTTATCATCAGTTTCACGTTAGACCTTCATATATACCTCTAAAAGACTTCAGGAGCAGGTATGGCATCTACGAGTATACAGTTATGTCGTTCGGTCTTACAAATGCTCCAGTAGTTTTCGTGGAACTGATGAACCGAGTGTTCCATACTTACTTGGATTCCTTCGTTGTGGTCTTTGTGGGTGATATCTTGGTGTACTCTCACACTCGACACGACCATGAAACCCATCTTGAGTACACTGAGGGAGCATCAGATTTATGGTAAACTCTCAAAGTGCCACTTTTGGATGGACGAGATTCACTTACTGGGTCATGTCATCTTAGAGGCAGAAGTATCAGTAGACCTAGAGAAGGTGAGAGCAGTAGTTACCGGGGAGCAGTCGAAGAACATCATAGAGGTACGGAGCTTCTTGGGGCTGGCTGGTTACTACATATGGTTTATACAGGAATTCTCATGCCTAGCAGCACCGCTGACAGGATTTACTAAGAAGGGGGTGAAGTTTTTTTGGTCAGAAGCCTGTGACTCAGCCTTCCAGGAGCTGAAGCGGAGATTGACTTCAACACCGATCCTAGTTTTTCCAGAGCCGGTCAAGAGCTATACAGTTTTCTATGATGCATCTAGTATCGGGCTTGGAGTAGTGCTTATGTAGGAGGATCAAGTGGTTGTGTGTGGATCTCGACAGCAGAGGCCTCATGAGAAGAATTATCCTACACATGACCTGGAGTTGGCTGCGGTCCTTCACACTTTACATTGTTAGAGACACTACCTTTTGGGAGAACATTTTGTGGTATACACTGACCACAAGGATCTCAAGTACATCTTCACATCGCGTGGCCTGAATATGAGACATGGGAGGTGGGTGGAGTATCTCCAGTCCTTTGATTTCGAGCTTTCTTATACGCCTGGGAAAGGCAACACAATGGCTAATGTATTGAGCAGGAGAACTCAAATACAGGAAGTTCAGGAGGCCAGCTGTGAGTGGAAACCGATGGCTCTGTTCTCGAAGATGCATTTGGAGGTTCATGATAGGAAGAGATAGAATTTCCTATATTCTATGGCTATTACCTCTACACTTCTGAACCGAGTTTGAATGAGGCATCTGGCAGATTCAGAAGGGCTAGTCCTACAGGAAAGCGTGTCAGGAGAGGACCCTCTTCCTGGGTAGACCGTTGGTGAGGATGAGATCTTGAATTTCCAGGGACATGTATGGGTTCCAGAAGATATACGTGAAGAGCTGATGCGAGACATCCATTCCTCAGTTTGGGAAGTTCATCCTGGAATCACCAAGATGTACCGTGATTTACACCTCTAGTACTGGTGGCCAGGTATGAAGAGAGATGTGGCTGGTTTTATCATGAGATGTTCCACCTGTCAGCAGGTGAAGGTGGAGCACCAGTGACCAGCAGGACTTTTACAGTAGCTACCCATTCCAGAGTGGAAGTGGAACGATGTCATGATGGACTTCGTGACAGGGTTACCGAGATCGTCAAGAGAAAATGATGCAGTGTGGATTATTGTTGACAAGATTATGAAGGTTTCTCACTTCTTGCAGATAAAGGAGACCTTCAGTGTCAATGAGCTTGGATGGTTGTATGTTCGTGAGATTGTGCGCTTGCATGGGGTTCTGAGTACTATCATTTCAGATAGGGATGCCCGCTTTTCATCACATTTCTGGCAGGGGATACAGAAATATTTGGGTACATAGGTGATTCTGAGTACAACTTATCTTCCTCATACACATGGTCAGTCAGAGCGCATGATCCCGATGCTTGAGGATATGCTTCAATCTTGCATTCTATACTTTGGTGATTCTTGGGAAAAGCATATACCTCTCGTGGAGTTTTCCTATAACAACAGTTTCCAGGAAACTATTTAGATGGAACCTTACGAGGCTTTGTATGGTAGGCCATGACGATCACCTTTGTGTTGGCTGGTGGCAGGAGATACCGCTTTGCTGGGAGCTTATCTTGTCCAGGAGACCTCAGAGCAGATATAGTTGATTCAGAAGAGGATAGATACTACACAGTCTCGTCATAAATCTTATGCTGACCAGCGGAGGTGACCTCTGTAGTTCGTGGTCGGGGACCAGGTTTTCCTAAGTGTTACCCGAGGCAGGGACACAAGAGGATCAGGAGATAGGGTAAGCTTTCACCAAGATACGTCAGGCCGTTCGAGCTTCTGCAGAGATTCATGCTAGTTTCTTATAGGTTGCAGTTACCTCAGAGATATCAGGCTATGCACGACGTCTTCCATGTTTCTCAGCTTCGACGCTATTTCTCAGACCCGTCTCATGTTTTTCGACCTGAGGAGGTTGAGATGGAGTAGGATGCATCATTCGAGGAGCATCCTATCAGGATTGTTGATCGTAGCACAAAAGTAATCTGTAGCTGGTCTGTTCCTCTGGTACGAGTGCTATGGCAGCATGGCCGTGTGAAGGATGAGACTTGAGAGAGGGTGGCCGATATGTGATCATAGTAGCCAGAGTTGTTTGAGGTTTCTCCTTCACCACATTTCTAGGGAAATTCAGGGACGAATTTCTTTAAGGATGGATGTTTTTAAGAACCCGGACCTTCTTTTTCAGGTATGTTTTCCTTTTCTGACCATTTTTGAGAAAAAGAGGAGAATCTGAAATTTTTTTAAGTACACGCCGTGTACTTTACAAGCACACACTGTTTAATTTTCCTCCGCTCGAGGCCATGTGTTGGCCATGTCCAGTCAAGTCACACGGGGTGTAGTGATCAGGTGGAGTTCGATTAATACGGTGTACGGAAAAGGTGAGTACACGCCGTGTACTCAAGAAGTACACGCCGTGTACTTTTCTTTTTTATTTTATTAATCAGACCAAGGTGACGCCTAATCCCCATTTTCATCTTCTTCTTCACCTAATTATGTCCAGAGCAACCTAGAGGGATGATTCTTCTCTGAGCCACCGATCCTTCACCGGTTGTCCGAATCGAACATCGTCGGGTGCAATATAATCGCAGCGGTGAGTTCTAGGTTCTTCTTTGACCATGTTTCCTGATTCCTCCTCTTGTGAGAGTTATCTGAGGTTGAATGTTTTAGACCTTTTTGCATATTTACTCCATTATAGGCCGATTCCCCAGCCGGGGTTCATGAATATCAATCTCTGAGGATTGAGGTAGGTGGTTTGTTGTCCTATGTTGAATGTCCTTGAGTTTTTGGTGAAAAAGTGTTGGATACCCATGCACCGGGTATCTCGGGTCGGGTTTTTGATCCTGTATCGTTATTTTCCTTAGATTTCTTGTATGTTTGAGGTTATTAGATGATTAATAATTTCTTGTTAGCATGTGTGAGGATCACCCCATGGGTGTTTCCCCTTGTTTTGGTTGTTGATTTCCGTTTGAAACGGTTTGCCTACGAGGCAACCCTATGGCACATTGCCAGTATGCATGTTGACTTGATTGCATGTTTTTGATGCTGTTTATATGCTTGTGGATGCATTTTAGATATTATCCAAGTAGTTTCTGAACTTACTTAGGCTGCTAAAAGTCGATTATGCATGACTAAACTGCTCAGGGCTGAGTGAACCTGGTGTGGTAGACTAAAGGGGGAATTGACAATTAGGGCTTCCCTAGAGAGTCTATTATTGTTAGTATCGATCACAGGACCTAAGGGAATGGGACTTTGTGCTTCCTCAGAGTGTCCTTAGTGACATAGAAAGACTATAGGGGGAATTAGACGTAAGTGCTTTCTCAAAGAGTCTATATCTTTCATTGCAAGACCACATGGGAATTGACAGTGAGAGCTTCCCAGAGTGTCTGTTCCTTTTTACACCTACTTGACTAGAGGGGTTTTCTAGTAGGAGCCACCTAGAGAGTCAGTGCTTTTTTTGTTGGTTGGTTGTGACGAGTCCATCAAGCCAAAGAACAAGCTTGAGTTTTTACTGCTTGCTGTTTAGGTAGAATGCTGAGTTACCTATTGTGATTACATGCTTTCCTTGGGAGTATAGAGCTTTTGCTAGGTTCCATGGTTGATAGCTAAATGATTGTACTGAACTAATAAATAGATGTGAATGGATTTTGGTAGGATTGCTTACTTTAGTGTACATCTGCTTCTCTGCTGCATTTATTTCCTTTACTTTTGAAATATTAGTCACTGAAAGTAGGGCACAAATCTTATGGTGATTGCCTACTGGGATTAGTCTCACACCCTGTTTGAGTCCTTCTTTTTGGCCCAAATAGGTTATATGGTTGTAGGTGTGGACATGGATTGTGGCCCTTCTACTTCAGGTATATGATTGCTGGTTGGAGCTGGAGTGCACAGGACTAAGCTTAGGCTTGCGATTCTGCTGGAGTTGCTGTTTACATTCGTACTTTGTTTGCAGTTGTATTTCAGCACATTGTTATGTTTTCTGCTTTCCTTAGATACTTGTACCTGCTGCATCATTATCATTATCATTATATGTTCATTGCTTCTACTGTTTAGTTTCAGTGTTTGCATGCTGTTTACTACTTCCGCTATTGACTGTTGTTTTTCTTTCCTTGTATACCTTACCAAATGAGGGCATAGTTTCCCCAATAACATACCAAGGCCCTCACTACTAGTCAGTAGCCTCAGGCATTTGGGGAAATGCTCTTGAAGTAATGTGGTGAACCGGGTACATGGCACCAGTGAAAGGGCTCTTGATTCGGGTCGTTACAAACCCCCACCCCCAATTTCATTTGACCCACAATGATGAAATAATATGAGGTTATTACTTTTTCATTTCATAACCTAGTTCACATGTTTCCTCCTTATAACGATGGTTATACTATAATACTTTGACTATGTGATTTGTCTTATTGTATAGATATTTTTCTATGTGGTTCAAGATATTCACTATTTTCTCTATATAAGAGAAATTATTTTCCAAATTTACCACCTCTAGGTTTAGTACATGTCAATAATATGGTACATACTCCCACGAGTGGGATATTATGGATAATTCATGTACTTTAAATAGGGCTTGTAGGAGTGAAAGTAGATTAGACACAACACTAATGTGATAAATATTCTCAAAGGGGTTGATGTATGAGGGACATAGCATTCCCTTCATCCAAAATATTAGGACTCATTCCCATAGATATATACAGAGGAACAATTTACCTCTAAAATAATACTTCAAGCCCCTCTAATAGTTATCATCATAGCACTTTTTTAGACTCTAATCTATCCTAATGTGATGATGAATATAGTTTTTCTTTTAAACTTTTCCAATGACCATTTCAGGTCCTAACTAAATCCATTCTATAATTTATTCCAATCACATTTGTTTCCAACATCTATTACTAGAGGGGGATTTATATAGAGATATTAGGATACTTGAGTGGAAGATATTATTGTATGGGAACTTGACCTGAGGAAGATTTTGGTCACATTTTAATTTGATGTACATTGAGCATGTTCTCAAGGTTCCCTCAAGTCTCTTAATAGTCCACTCAAATTAGAAAATATTTTTGGAGAGATAATCTGCAATAAATATCATCTATATATTTTTTCATTTTTGAGATATTTCCAAAACATATAATAAAATTTCAGATTTCAAAAAGATAAAATTGATAGTGGGGTTTTGTACATCCTGAACTATTTTCTAATGTTTATACTTACATGTTAGTCGAGTGATAAGTCATACATAATAGAAATTAATAGAAATTAATTGAGATTTATTTTTTTGATGGTCCACTATGAACCATATGGAATTATCCCATTCAATTATATTTGGATGTCCCGTGGAATAATCTATAGTTATGTTCCCATATTTCTATTAAGGTATATCTAACGGTTGCATTATCCCCTTGGATTTTTCCTTTTTTCCTTTACTTTTCGATATACAAGGAAGTTAGATGTATATTCTCTTATCTCATTATACATATTTTCCCACCAATAGTGCTATCAGAGATATTGATATATCTTTAGGATCCCTTTTTTGATGGAGAATTTTGATCTATTTGAATCATTCAATGACTCCTTAATTGTAATATGATTTTATGGTACACATAGTTATGAACCAAATAATACAAATATTTCTTCATAATTATTGAATTAGGATAATTTACCCTTTATTATAGCTTAATCTATCTTCATTATTTATACATTATCCCTTAGATGGTCCATTATCTTCCAAAAATGGATGGTTGATCCATTATCGTTGTTTGGTAGGATTTTTCTCTTCATTATGACTCCCATATATAACATTTTCATGTCTAAGAAGATTGTATCATTATCAATTCTCATTATTTAAAATGTTACAGGAACTCTCAAGATATACCACATACCACTTTATTTTCCTTCTCATTATGAAAATGGATTTATTATTCAAGGGCCATGATAAACTCTAACCATCTTCATTAATTCATATTTGTCTATATTTATGTAAATTTATATTTTAGGATCTTATTATTCATATTTAATTAACACTTCTCTGCATAGATATAATGTCACAAAATAATCAATGATAAAGTCATTTCTGCAAACTCTATGTTATGTGTTGGATAGCTCTTATCATAGACCAAAAACTACCATTATGTATAGGCTATCATTTTATCATTTTTCATCAATATTATTCCCAAGACCCTCTATGAAGTAATGTTGTATAAAATAAATAGATCCCCACATGCGGGTAGTGTGATTAATGGGGAAGTGATAAGCCTCATTTTTATTTAAATGAATATCTCTTTATATTCATTGGTTCAGATAAACATTAGTCACTTATTAGTAAGAATGGTTAGTGGATTTGAAATATAAGATAAGCATATTAATATTTTTTCACTATATATATAATGTCTATGGAATCTTATGATCTCTACTACTGATGTTGGTCTCGATCAGTAATCAATCTCCATTGAATTTTAAAGATCCATATATATCCCTTTACTAGTGATAGAATTCTTTAATAATGATACCTATTCCATCCAAAATTTACATTTACTATATATTTAAAATAAATTATCCTTTCAAAGTGACTTTATTATAATACTCATATGCTACTTATACTCCTCCTTTCTTTTTAAATATATTATAATATCGTTTATAATGAATACCATCAATGTTTTGAGGAAATATCTAGATATTCTATTCATCACATCCATGAATATTTGTAGACAATTAGTGAGTCTAAAGGGAATAACTAGAAACTCATAGTGTCCAAACCTTGTTTAGAAGAAATTCATTGAATATATTTCTACTTAACTATTAACTTGAGATATTTGGATGAAAGGGCCACCTAAGAGAATTAATGGGACCCACATATCTGATCAAACAAATCATTAATTTATGTTAGATGAATCTTTTTCATTATCATGATTTTCTTGTGTTCACAATAATATATTAATATGTGAATTGAAAAATTATTCTTCATGAAAAAGAGGGTTTGAATTTTTCATAATAAAGCTATAGATCATATAAAACCTTTTTCTAGATTATCCAATAAAAACTTATTTATTTATTCCAATTTGATGTTTTCCATTCAATCGAGAGTCTTCTATATGGGTAATGGTTCAAAAAAAAGATCAACTGATAATTCAACCTAACAGTCATAAGGAAGACATGGACATTATTCCTCCAATACATCTGTATAATTCCTCAAAATTGGAATGTTTTCAATAATTTTTCACTCATTTCTCTCAATAATTTGAGAAATATAATATTACTCATTTGGTAATAATATCGACTCATGATAATAATATCACATTAGAAATCCATGCTCACCCTTGAACGTGTACAAAATATGAGGTAGATTTGGGATATAGAGAGTGATTTCCCTCTGTTAGAATATACACTGAGTGGTCTAATGCCCACATAATGACTATGGATTAGTTATGTACTTGGGATGCACTAATTTCACAATTGTTTCCCTCACGGATAACTCAACCTTCGTGTTTTGAGGTGGTTTTTGAATAATTATACTAAACATGAATGATATGAATTAATATATATAACCAGAATTAGATAATATGTTATCCATTTATGAATTAATAACTTGTATACCTTTCACTAATTAATTATCTATGTTCTCCATAGTATTAGTGATATCTTAAGAACTTATTTACTCTATAGTTCTTAATGTTTTCTTTTCATCACTTATCAATGTCAAACCATTGATTATGGAATTATTTTATATAGTTTTCATCTAATTTATAGTAGATAAATTATACTATAGTTAGATAATTGATTGTAAAGTCTATTTCTTTTATTTTATTAGTAGGTTTCTTCATCTCCCTTGGATTTGGACTAGCCTAATGCCCCTCTATTCCACACATGAAGCATCTTTCAATTCACATTAGCTTTTTCTTTGATTATTAATCCCAAACCTTTGAAATGTGGGAAGAAGGATTTTATTCCAACTATTTTATTTAGACATTAAACCACCCAAATTAATCTCAATTTTTCAATTTTTTACTCTAGACCATCGAGACCACTGAGAATAACCACTCTCTATCCTGACATTAATAGAATAATGGAATTTTTTTTATATATTTATAAGTCACAAATTACCAAATAATTTCATAAACACAACATTAATCCACCATGGAATGGTATATATTTTATTTGGTGTCGATGATAATGTCATATTTCTATCATGCAATCCTTTTGATGTTTCTCTAATAATATCTAATGGACTCATGTTACATTAACTTCTATATAAGTAAATCAATATCAATTTTTATATATAGAGTTCAATAAAAATATTTTTTTGAAATAATTTTCTAAAATAAGTCCCTTTCTATGTAATTGATTATTCCTTCATCATTGTCATGAACTAACTTGGTTCGACCCTGAACCGATCTTTCATTTTATCCCACGATAGGGCCTGAGTGGCTTTAATAATCCTCTAGAGCTTTGAAGTAGTATTAAGAATCACAAATAACTCAATTTGGAATAGTTTATCCCATAAAAATAGACAAAAAATTATAGCAGAACAAATAAGACAATAACAAGAAGCATAAAAGAAAATAAACTATATGTACCTCTATGTGACCTCGGGGGTCACAAACATTCATAGGATCACACTCACTCCATGAGAGAACTTGTGATATGTAAAAAATAAAACTAAAATATGAAAATGAATATAGTAATGAGTATTTAAAATAAAAAAGAATTCCCAAATTATATTTTCTATATTCCTTAACTTTAAATTAAAATCCATATCATGATACTTTTTGAAAAATTTATATTTAATATATGGTTTTCATTACATTTTCAAAACATGTAACAATTTAACAAATATAAGAACTATTTCACATTATTTTTCTAAAAATAGGTTTTAAATATTTGAAGAATTTATAAATAAACCCTTAATAGAATATTCATGTTGAAAAGAGACATATCAATGAAAAACATTGAATAATATAACTATATCAAAAGTATAATCTTGCAGAAGAAGCATAAAAATTAAAATGATTTTAGGAAAACATCAAAAAATGAGGGAAAGTAAAATACATGTGAAAAATTTAAAATGGGATATATGAAGAAATTAATTAATGAGATCCTAGATATAATCATTTTGAAATCTATCTACTGAACTATTGATGTAATCTAAAGTCAATGACCAACCTAACTTCTCTCAACAAGACTCAATATTGGAAAAAAACACATGGCTATTCCATGGGAATATAATCTATATAATCATGAAAAAATAAAAATCATCTTTCAACTCTCACTATGACAACTAGGGTCCCATGGATTTTGAAAAAATTTATGGTGAGTAAGAAATCATGTACATAAGTAAATACATCTTATTTTCTAAGTCCCATATCCCAAAAAAATCCAGTAAAATTCCCTTGAGAGTGAGACTATCCGTAAAGGTAACCTCTTTTCATGAGAATAGTTAATGTTTCCAAATGATCATTATAGTTTTAATTTAAATTTTATCATTTTAAAATAATAATTATATATATATTTCATATTGTAAAAACATTATAAAAATTAATCCAACACCCAAGGATCTTATTATTTTAAACAACCAATGAACCATGCTTTTAGAGGAGGAAAACAAGAAGACAATATATGAAGGAATAAAATTATAGAATATTATAGTTTCAATCACAACATTGATTTACTATATTATATTTACATCATTTTATAATTTAAAAATGTTGAAAAATATTAATGTAATCACAGTTTCCAAATTAGTGGCTTCAAAAATGGGAACCTACCTCTAAATGAAGATAATCATGAAGAAATATCTTGGCACTCTATGCCTTCATCGATGACCACTCGAATATGACCTTTACCAATTAAACACATATTCACCTTCACATATTTTTATAGACACCTAGACGTAATATACATATTCCTATTTCCATATATGAATATGTATAAGTGTATCCTTAAAAATATTCCTATATTTTCATTTATTATAGGCCACTCAAATCCAATCCTTTGATTACAAAAATATACCCATATATTTACACACACATATACACATATAAGAATTCATAGCCCCAAACATATATATTTTAAGTTCCATGAGATAATATATATAGGGGAGCCTATATATATATATACATATACATACATAACTTCATATGTTCATACATGTAGGT
Source organism: Viscum album (assembly GCA_963277665.1). Lineage (NCBI taxonomy): Eukaryota > Viridiplantae > Streptophyta > Magnoliopsida > Santalales > Viscaceae > Viscum > Viscum album. Next base: position 569,640,764 of record OY728158.1, on the reverse strand, counting down.
AACTTCTGGATAATTGAAAATAATCCTATACAAACCAAATGAAGCTAAAATTACAAAAATCCAAAAAATATAAATGTTCAAAAAAGGATGGAAGAATAAACTTACATAAAATTAAATATAGAGAACTGAATTGGATCATGGTGCTTCACCTTTGGTGGTGGATTCTAAATAATTCATGAGGATTCCCTAGGAGAACCATCACACACCCTAGTAAGACAATAAGCATCATAAATCAGCACACCCTAGAACCCTATGGTTCAGAGAAACCAAGTAGAGTTATGGGGAGAGAGAAAATTGATGGAATAGGGAAAAATGAAGGGAGGAGAACCTTTACAGATTTGATCTCACCAGGAATATGATGCAAAACTAGATCAACATAAGGAGGAGTGGGGATGCGATGCACATCCATGAGCCCCTCTTGGGAAGGGTTTGAATGAGAGAGTCGGGAAGAAAAGGGGGTCGTGTGAGGTAGGGGAGAGAGATTATATTATCTTATTTTATTTTATATTTATTTTTAATTTTAATTAATTTAATTAAATTATGAAAAAAACTTCCAGAAATATAGGTTACTTGGTTTCTTAAATCATGAACCAAACTTAAACCCTCTACTAGTCTCTTGAAGAAGCTCATATAGGTCGGCTTCATGGTTTGGAATTTGTTTTTTCTGATAGTGAATTTTTATCTGGCACATAAATTAAAAAAAATTAACAAGGTTACCACACTATTCAGAAAACGGTTCTCCTTAACCACACAATTATATTTCATGCTCAAAAATTATGAATTTCAAGTTAAATAAACTTTTAATAGAATATAAATAAATAATAATTCAAAGACAAATAATATAATATAATAGTTTCATATTAGGGTGTGATAGTCTCCATGTTCATGATTAGTGTCCACCAATGATCAGATTCACCTTCCGACTGATAAATAAAGGACCAATATGTCATTAAATTTTTCAGAGAATAAGAGGATAAATAATATGTTCTCATTAAAGTTAATGAAGATTTCATTGATAAGGGGATCAAAATATCCACCATAAGTATGAGGCCTTTTGTTATATAGGAATGAACTAAAACTTTCTCTTTATTAGGAGAAATGGGTTTTTGTTTATGGTTTATGTTATGGTTCACAACTTCAATTATTTGAGCAAGTTCTCCCATTATGTTCTAAATAGCTTCTTAAAATAGGTTAGGATTGTCCTTTTGGAAGTTATCACATTTCCCATCACATTGGTTGTTGGAAATATTCCACCTATTTCTCAAAATTAAATAAAATAACTATAAATTAGAGATACTATAACTTAATATAAAAAGAATATAAATAAGAAACTATGAACCTAGAAGGCATAAATCATAAACTAAATTTATTTATAACTATTAAATATCTTGGTTTCAATCTAAATTATCCAATGTATTGTTCATATTATGATTTCTGACCAAACATTTATTCATGTATCCCAATACTATTTGTACAGAGTTATTTAATTTACCAAAATGTACACAACATGTTTGTCAAACTAAGTGTGTAGAAATTCCTATTTATCATGAACTAGGTATAGGTCAAATAAAAATATAACAAAAACAATTTGTGTTACCAACACCAGGTGTATCTGTGTTAGATCCACAACCACTTGTAATATTCAAATAGGGATTCCATTTCATCAAAACCCACTTTTACAATAATTTAAAAAACAATTAGTACATTTACCATTATATAGAATTATACCAAAAGTTTTTATAAATTAATTCATATCAAAATTTATATAAATAACTAGACCTTCCATTGATACCAAATATAATAACCCAATTATATTACACAAATTACTAAATTATTTTTAAAGAAAATATCCAATATACACAATACAAAGATCCATAGGCTTATCTTATTTTGGAGACTAGTTTCATACAAAATAAAAAACAATATAAAATAAATATTCATAATATTAATATCCAAAATGTTCTCCATAACCTCTTTCAAACTTTAAAATTATATAGGACAACCTATGGAATATATAAAACAAAGTGGTGACCGATAAATACTAGTATGGGAATGAGCATGATAACCAAGAATATGGGTCAATTGGAATAATGTAGTGTTATTTAAGAAATTTTTCATGAAAAAACATATGTAATAATGGAAAAAAATATCAACATATAATCATGACATCATATTAATGTTCCATAAACATAAAACATGACATAAGAATAAGTCAAAAATAACCACTAAGATAATATAACTTAGTTAAAAAACTACCATAGTGGATTAAATTTGATCCCAAATACCATAATTATCATAAAATGTGATATAAACATTACCTAAACCATTATATATAGATCAATATTCTCTATTAATTACATGTATATTTATATAAGTGTGACTTTTTGAAATCAGACATTATGACAAAGGATAATAAATACATATATAAAGAATTGTTACATATTTTTTCATCAAATAATAGTAAAATGATATCACATAAAGATTCAAAATATAATAAGTAACTAAATACATTGATTGTTCATATTTTAATAAAAAGATTTGGTCTAAAATATATAGTTAATATTAATAATATCTCTGATAAATTATGGAGACTTAATTTTAAACATGAATATCTCTGATGTGGTTTTATGAAAATAGTAATGAATATTTGAATATAATAAGAGTGTAATATTTTCCATAAAAAAATAACTGATCAATTAATGTTTTAATAAAAATAATTATTATTTAAATAAAGCCAGAATTTATTAACACAAAATTTTATGAGGTGGTGTAAATAATTGGATAAAAAATAAGAATGTCTCATTTACAATAAGGTTTTTATAAAAGAAAGGATTTATGAGGTAATATTAATTAATGAATATATATTTTAATAAATACATGGGTAATGATGGTAAATAAATGAGCTAAATTTTTACATATTAATTGAGGTTTTTAACATAAATATTTAAGATAGAAAGTGATCTTAAGAGATAAATGTCATACCAAGAAAATAAAGTGGGTTAGTGAGTTTGCATAACTCATGTAGGGTCTTCTAGATTCATTCACTTAAATTAATAAATATTAAAATTAAATTTATTAAATAAATTTTTAAGAATATATCTAAGATATATTTGAAATATTAGTATTATTCTATGTCTATTTTTATAATTTTAATATAATATTATGATTATGTTCATTTTCCCACAGATGTTCATTGCACTATTTGAATGTTATATTAGTTTGTTGGATATTATTTGAGTTCATATGGTATGGTTAAATAACTCCACAAGTGTGATGAAAATATTTTGCTGTCATTCCTATAGTTTTAAATGGTTTTAAATTTTAAATATTATTAAAATATACAAGGTTCATTTAGTAAAAATATTTTATATTATGGTTAATTCAATTAAGTGATTTTTCCAATAATGGAAAACTTACATGGATTTATTTAACCATATGAAAATTTTTCAATTACATAATATGATAAAAATATATAATATACTTATTTAGATAAGTTTTCACCATAATAAATTTAATAAAAAATACATGAATTTTATTGTGAAAAACATAGTACGTTGTTCGTCGAGGTGGTGAACTGAATATAATCTAAAAACCATTTTCTTTTAGAGTTAAATTAAAAAAAGTTGGATAATGGATAATAATTTAACAAATTAATATTATAGTGTATTTTTTATATTATAGTCATTATGTCATGTTGTATTGAAGATTTAAGGAGGAGATATAAGAATAAAATAATTTAAAAGATATATATTGATCATGATTACTCTTTGAATGTTATCTCTTTAAATACACCCTAATGCACCTTGGATTTTCCATTTAGTGAGACCAAAACTATAAGGAAGTAAAATAGAGATTTTTTATTGGGATTTTATTGAAATTTGGAAATATCCCATGATTATATTGTTTTATAATAAGGTTTTGTGAGGGGTGGTACTTTTAAGGGGGGAAGAGGTATTTTAAATGTAATATTCATATTAATATTATTTGAGATCAAGAATAATATTAATGACACTTATTTTAACTAATTATAGTAATTAAATGTAGATAGGATGATTTAAGGGTTGATTACATAATCTATGACACACTAGTTCATGTATTTAGTTTATAATGTAAAATAATTTATGTTTTTATATGTCATTATTCACCAAAAGATAAACTATTTTAGAATAATAAATAAAACAATGTATCCATTTTATATCACATGGATTCAAAAAAATTTTTTTATTAAAACAAATATCTAAATATTAGAAATTTAATTTTTTTATGAATATTTATATATAATTTTTTAAAAAATACTAATTTGATAAGCTTTATGACCCACTACAAGGCTTACTCCTGGTATCAATTTTTTTTACCATAATAATACAACATATTATGATTTTACATTTTTTTTAAAATATTAATAATTTTATTAAAAATATAAATAATTCATATTTGTTTTAGAAGAATAAAAACAATTATTGCAACAATTTAAAAAAATAGTTAAATTGAATAGGATATTTATGTCTTTAATTTTAGTTTATAAGATACATAAATTATATTTTAGTATTCCAAAGCTGAGGATACTTTTCTCATGGTCAAGTTATTATTCCAAATAGTCATATTACAATTCCAAAATTCATATTTTTAATGGTCATATGGGTTTTCAACCATACATAAATACTATATATGTCATTCATTCTTTGTTAATTCTTCATTCCTTTCAACTATCTCTCATGGTTAAATATTTTCACATTCAAAATGGATATTTCAATTATACTATTTTTCTTGATTTTTAAAGTCTTTTTTTGTGAGATTGATCATTCTAAGGGACCAATAAGATTTAAATTATCATATTATAGCTATAATTTTGTCAAATTTTTATCCTATTGTATTTTTTTATTCGGTATCTTTATACTCTAAATATAATGTTCAAGTCAGAATAATAAAATATTATTTATTTTACCATGTGTTTCATGTAATTTATAATATACTACATTAATAAATATGGAATAAGTTTTAATTTTAATGGAAAATCTATTGATAATATTTATGGTCACTATAGTTCCATTGCACTGAGTAACTTATAGAATATGTTTTCAATACATAGGTAATAACACAAAGACCAACATTAAAACTACCATGATCCCTTCTACACAAAGGGTACTCTTCTTGGGCCAGTAATGTGAGAAGGGAGATAATGAGCCCTGATTTCTACCTTTAGTAGGCCCTATATTGGTGACTAGCACTGACGGCATAATGAACACACCGATGAGAGGCATTGCCCTCTAAGAGAACACATTCGAAAGAGAGAGATAAGAAAAAAATCAACGAACTAAAACTCATACTTCTATATAAAATAAAATACCAAGTGCACATATTTAATGATTTGTAGGAACTACTACAACTAAAATGGGAAAAATAAAAGTACCAAAATAATGTAAAACGGAAGCAGCCACAAAGCCCAAACAACTCCTATAAACCCCAGCTAGTAGTAACCAGCCTAATCTCCAACCTTCTCCAAGTGACCTGAAAAAAAATTTGTATATACATAATGTAAGTATAACAATATACTTAGTATGATCCTCTCTAGAGACTCTCATTCCGAAGTAAATAAATATTGTTAAAGTATAGTGAACAACATGTGAAACAAAATAATCAACTAAATAGGTAGTCTATGTTATTGGCCACACTATGGAGACTCTCACCAAGAATATCATAGAAGAGGATATAATATAATAAATAGTATCAAGGGTACCCTCCTACCTCTTCCCCATTGGTGTTCCAGTTTACCCCAATGTTGCATGTCCTAAGAATATCTATCTAAAAAGGCTTTCCTACATACACCTGGGCGTAGCACCACAACATGCACCTCGTGAAACACAACCACTATGTCCACATAACCAAAGTAACCAGGTAGTTTCTAGGAGCCACCATATCTCGCATAATGTGTATCATGTATCAGGTATTATACATCATGCCATTACAACCCATACACTGAGTAAGGATCCTCAAGCCATCATAGCCTATACATGTTACACCTATTGTAGTCTAGAGGAAACTATATCCGGATTATATGTGTGTGAATAACCACAAGCCATTATGTACTCTACACCCATATATGGGGAAATCTAACTGTCGTGCATACTAGCTCATGTAACTACCATGAGAAGAGAGTGGGGCCAAAGGGGGTACTCAACCATCCATCCTCCCACTAGGATGTTGGGGAAAACAACCCCAAGGCTCAGAATCCCTAGGGTGTCATTTACCCAAACCAATAGGGTGGAGTATCATATATAAACAAAAAAAATTACAGAATATACTAAATATCAACCACACTATGGACATAACCTAGTCTTAGAATCAACTGCATATAACATCTCTCGGACTCCCGACTACCCCTGCTAATACTACGTATCCTATAACCACAAATCCATATAAAGAGATATATTAGGATAATTTATCCCTTTTTATATGTTTCAATTTATGTTAATTAATTCTTTAACCATTATAATTTCCACATTATATTTCATTAGCATCACAACAAAGTTCCATGCCATTCAGGCCTAACAAAACCAATTCCACAGTTCCTTTAAAAAGTAACATCATCATTTCATCCTAGCAAGATCCAACCCCATGTGTTAACATCATCTATTTAATCATTTTTTAATAGCATTATCACTTTTCCATAATTCCATGTATTCTAAGAAATCATCTTAGTTACCAAACATAAGAGGCTCAAAATGGTGAGTTAAAGAACTAAACTTTGAGTCTTTTCCACCTATCATTGGAGCATAGACCCATCTATCTTCAAGAATCATAACATAGAAAGCACGTGGCATACCCCATGCACCTTTGTCTCTGTTGGAAGGAGGGTATGTCCGACCATCTGCTTAAAGTAGTGGGGAATGTAAAGTATATAAACAAAAAACAAGATTCAACAAGCATCTAACATTCACATCTGACCTATTTCATCATATCGGGGTCCTCCCCCACACCCACATACATAAAATGCTGCATCTTACTGCTCTATGTATCAACTTCTACCACCACAACCACTAGGCCTCTCTGCCCCCTCATATCACAACAACCATCCAAGCTCACATCACAACACATGAAAGAGGAAACAATCAACAAATAAACTAGGCTCTTGGACCCAATAAAGGAATTAAGAATTCACACATGATGATCTCTCATGGGTTAAAAGTAGAAGGCACATCTATCCATAGTAAGTTTTTATTAAGAGAAGAAGAAAATACACAAAGAGGACTACGGAGGTCTAAAGAAATGCAAACCAAGGGCATCCCCTCTAATCAAATCAACACATTCCGCCTTAAAACTATTAATCCGTAAAATTTGTGCGTCTGTGGAACTGTGGTCAGCCATAGAGGCCAAAAAATCTGCAACCTTGTTCCCCTCTCGATAAATGTGAGAAAGAGTAGTGTTATGACCAAGCATATGATGGCAGTTCCTGATCACGTACTCTATGGACCATGGAGTAGAGCGTTTCTCTTTGAGGAAATCTAGGAGGCCAAGTGAGTCCACCTCCACTTCCGAGATGGAAACATCCTCCTGAATGCACACGGAAAGTCCTGTGAGAAGAGCCCGGGCCTCTGCTAGAATGGCATTTCCCCTGCCCAGAAAACAAGAGAAAGCCAGGATCACATCACCCTTATTATCTCTAACAACCCCCCTCCAGAAATCACCCCCGCTGCGCAAGCTCCGTCAGTATTGAGCTTGTAACCTTCAGCAGGGGGGTTCCATCGAACCCACTTCCCAGGTCCTACATCCTCAGGAAGGGAAGGATAAATGTTGTTCTTCTGCATGCATGGGGAAGGGAAGGACCACTGCTGCTTTTTAAAGAGCCACGCCATGTCAATAAGCTGGAAACGTATGCGCGCGAGGATAGCTCTAGTTGAAGGTCTGAATCCTTCGTATCGGGCTTGGTTTCTGGCTTGCCAGATGCACCAGCACCCCACATTAAAGGGGACAGCACGGGAAAGGCGAGTCTTCTCCGAACCAAGCGCTCCTTCAAACCATCTTTCCATAAACTCATACTCTTTCTCCTCATAGCTTGGAGACCTGACTCCCCCAAGAGAGGACCAAACCTCCAACGCCCATTCACTTTTGAAGAAGAGGTGATCCAGGCTTTCCTCCATTTGCTGCTTGTAGCAGTGGAATCCTGAGGCCAAACTGGTCCCAAGTTTCTTGATATTGTCATCCGAGGCCAGGGCCAGATTTCTGATTCGCCAAGTCAGGAAGTTCATTTTGGTCGGGATCTGACGACACCAGACCACACCGTTCCACCAATACAGGGGCCTTGAGTGGACCCTCCACCTTTGGAAGTCTCTGTTATTGAAGACCCCCGAGGATGATGGAGTGAAGACACACCTGTCTTTCTCGGAATTCAACACGATCGAATCAAAGACAACCTGTTGGTCCGCATTCAGCACTACCTTGATGAAGCGGGGATGGCGTTGGGCTTCCTTGAACGAGATCAAAGGCGCTGGACATCCTGGGAAAGCCAGAACAGAGCCTGCCCAGTTCTTATTCTAGAAGGATATGTCCCCTGTACCAGCAATCCAACGAGAGCAAGAAGATAAGGAGAGAACCAGAGGTTGGACTTTGGCCCACAACGGGGAAGCTGGTCCACGACTTACCTCTTCATTAACCCTGAACAGAGGTGACATGCATTGACCCCAAAGAGTTTTCTCTTCCAGAATCTCCCATGCGAGCTTTGAATGAGCCCCTTCGATAGTATAATGGAGACTGAGGCATTTGATCCCCCCTTCGAAGATGGGTCTTTCCAACCTCTCCCACTTTGTCCAGTGTCGTTTACCTTCAGACTTAACATCCTAGATGAAGTTGCAGAGAACAGCATCCACTGCTTTGATGACTCCTTTCGGCACGTTGGAGGAAGCCAAGGCATGAATGGGAATGGCTGAAAGAACGTTGTTAACCAGATCTATGCGTCCTCTGAAAGAAAGAAACTGATTCTTCCAGTTAAGAACACGTCCTGAAATCCTGCTTAGGATTCCATCGAAGTCACAGATCCTCAATCTTCCAGAAGAGATGGGAGTGCCCAGATATTCCATTGGGAACCGCCCGAGTTGCATGTTGAGCCTATTTTTAAGGGAGTCCAGACGCTGAGATGAGTTACAGTTGGAGATGAAGAACTCACTCTTTTCCTTACATAGAACCTGACCGCTCCAGAAGCAATAGTCCTTCAGAATCTCCATCAGACATTGGATGGATCTCCTTTCCCCATTAAGGAATATCATAGTATCGTCGGCAAACATATGGTGGGAGATAGTAAGGAGGCTATGTTTCCTCCGGAAAGGAAGTAGGTTCCCTTGGAGAATGCTCCTGTTGATTGAGGCACTCAGAGCGTCTTGGGCAAGAATGAACAGGCTGGGGGAAAGAGGGTCTCCCTGCCTTAGACCTCTGGTAGCCTTGAAGAAACCGTGAGTTTTTCCCATGAAGGAAATTCCCAGCCAAGAAGAGCTCACGCATCTGAAGACATTGTCCACCACCTTTGCCGAGAACCCCATCGTCGCCAAGGCTCTGTTGAGATAGCTCCATTCAATCCGATCATAGGCTTTGTTCATGTCAACTTTGATGGTGAGGTTGGATCCATGAGACTTGTGGTTAGTGTCCCTCACCATCTCCTGTGCAAGGGCGATGTCCCCCCTGAATTGATCTTCCTCGCACAAAGCCATGTTGTTCAGGAGAGAGCCATGAAGGCAACCACGTAGCCAGTCTTAGGTTGATGAGACAAGCCAAGATTTTGTATGGGAAATTACAGAGACTGATCGGCCTATAATGAGACAGAGAGTTGGGATGTTTAACCTTGGGAAGAAGGCAAAGTGTCGTGGCTGAGGCCACCCTCGGTAAGGACCCCCCCCCCCCCCCCCTTGAAGAAATCCTGAATAGCTTCAATAACGTCGCCTTTGACCACCTCCCACGATCCCCTGTAGAAAGATCCAGGGAACCCATCTGGCCCAGGGCCACTCTCCAGATCCAGCTTCTGCATGGCTTGGAAGATCTCATCCTCAGAAGGAATGGATTCCAAAGAACAAGATATCATAGATATCACAATTAATTTGAAATTCCTTTAAACAACAGGCATCAGCATTATTCAATTATATCAATATATTCCATTTAAGCATGTGTACTGCATCAATTTGATTATCATCAATTTATAATAGAAACAACTAGATTCATTAACATTTTTATTTATCTTTATCCAATTAATTTACAATTAAACCCATATTTATGTTATTTACTAATAACCATTTAGAGAAACATGCTAAAAAGAAAGGCATATATATCACACAATCTATTAAAATATGGGGAAACAACATATAATCGATACAAATTCATTTAATACTATTTAAATATTTAATATTTCAATTACATTGTGATTAATTTGGATAAAACATGCTAATTCTAAAACTATACATAAATAGAATACATAAGCCACAATTCCCTTACATCAAAAATTTCTTGATGTTATTTACATGAGAACAAGCCAATATAATGGATCATGATAACCTCTCCTAGAATACTGGATCCACCTGAGGATGAAAAGACACCACCACACAGCCCAACACCCAAGAAAACTCTATTAGAGACATGGAGAACACATGGAATAACTAGAAAATGGGAAATAGAAGAACAGTAACCCATAAGAATGTTAGTAGAATATAACTTATATCAGAGATAGAGTGACACTTCATTATTGCACTAAAATAGAGGGTGCACTTGTAACAAGTAGACTCAAAGGAAAACAATCCAAGGATCACAATTTGATCACACAACTACTATAGGAGGAAGAAATATGGTCTTCTAGTGCGAGGGGAAACAAAAAAGTAAGAACAACACGATAGGTATTTTGGACTTTTGAAAATCTAAACAGAGCATTGGTTTTGATATAGTTTTAGATTTTCCATTAATGGAGGATTTGGTCAAGATTACATAGTTGGACCAAGTTAAATCACTCAGACACTAAGGGAAATTAAGATAGAATTTATTGAAATTGAATCCAACTTAAATCCCTTAAAAAAAGGCTTTTAATGCATTTTACATCAAAGGAAATTTCAAAGGTGTAAAACTATAGAAATCTGGTAAAAACTAGAAATTAGGAAAAATAAAAATGTTGCACCTTTCAGTAAAGACTGTTCATAGAACAAGAAATTTCGACAAGTGTTGGAAAAAGTAAAATAGACCTCCTAGAACACCAAGAACACCATATTTCAGAAAAATAATGCACTAGAGTGGTCCGGGCCATTACTTTAGATACCTTTCAAACCATTATCATCCTCGAGAATTAAAAACCAACCTAGACATAAAATGGGTTCGAGCAACCACCATTTGAGATACCTATCAAGAATCTTGCCACCAAAGGACCTCAACTGCTTAAAAATGAAGCATGTGAAACCACACAACAACCACAACATCTCCTAAACACTCTCACGTGGGAGATACCTCTCCAAAGAGAGTAGAACACAACAAGAGAAAAAAAAGTGTCATCTCATAAACACGAAAGGTCTACAACCACAAACAAACATCATTACAGAAAAAGAGCTAAACATAAGAAATCATGGGGTAATGAGCATGTATCTACGACTCACATACCCAGGTACTCACCTCCATGCCACCATGCCACCACATGTCTATGCAAAACCTTCTCCTTATAGTCCTAGATCTCTACAGGCCACTCTTTGTAGTTCGCATCATCATCAACATTGATATCTCCCCAATCGATGACATGAGATTTTTGAGGAAGATAATGATGGAGCTGCGACATGTGGAAAACATCTTGTATATAATGAACCATACTTTAAATACATGGTTAATACTTCAAAACTGAAGCATACTTATTACAACTTATAACAAATCCATGAAAGGACTGTATAGGTATAGTGTCTTTAGAAACTGGGAAACATAAACAACTAGTTCATAAGGCATCTACCATGTATCCCATTTATTTCATCATATCTAGAGTCCTTTTTTCATATCATACTTAATAACCTTCTTCCTGACCTGGGGAAAGAAACATAAAAAAGGGTGGGCTCAAATGCTCAGTAAGGGTAAACAAAATAAATATCAATTACATCATATTCATAGGAACATAACATTTTGGAAATCTTAACCTGCAAAAGAAATCATAATTTCATAACTTGGGATAAATCATAGTAGTGAAATTTAATCCCACTAATCATAACTTAAAACATGAAACTTTGTGGCATGCACACATAATCATAGAGAATCATTTCTTAGTAGTCAAGACTCATATCCAAGACTAATTTAGCGGAAAAAGTCCATTTCTGAACCAAGTTCACTCCTCGTTTCAGTCCTGTTTCACTAAACCGGTTTAACCTGCCATTCCAGCCATGTGTATATCATGAGATATAAATCTTTACCCAATGCATTGAAGGGAGATATAGGTCCCACCCATCTCATAATGATACCATTCTTATGTGTGCCACAAAATCATAAATCATACACCATAGCATTACCCATGTAATAAAAATGGGATTCTTAAACATCAGGCCATCCTAACATAATCCATAAAAATTAAAAGAACATCATAAAAATAATTCCATAATAACATAATCAAAACAATGTAAAAATAGGGATATAAACATAACTCTATATTATCTTAGATGGAAAATAATTTTGATAAAACACTTGAACTCCATTCTTGAGGAAAATATCCTTTCTACTTCAAAAACATTTTCCTTTCTTAACATGTAATATAATTTTAAACCAAAAGAAGTTGATTAAAAATAAACTTGAAAACTTGTAAAGGAAGCTTCATGGAAATAATGTTCTAAAAATCCATTCATGTCATATAAGTTAAAAAAGCATTCTTCCCGTACTTTGGCCGGAAAAGTCAAAAAGTACCTCGTATGAAAAATGACAAAAGATTCCTTTCATATATTTTACTAAAAACTCACCGAAGGGTAAAATTGGATTTAAAAAATTATAGGTTGATGTAAATAATATTAAATATTGAGGAAACATGGATGTGGATGAAAAATATTCCCCAGTAAATTCTGATGTATAAACAATCTCGGATAAAAATGTGATTGTGAGATTTTCCCTTACCTTAGGTCCGATTTGCTTCATAAGTGTCCAAACCTCCTGTATAATGATTTAAATAATGTCATTGACTTATTCCAGAATCATAATCATCGTTATTATATCATATATGGTCATATTCTTAGCTTCTTATTAGTAATATTTCATTTCTACTTGTTATTCGGGTGTTTATTACTTTTTGTTCTTATGCGTGTTTTGTCAAATAAATTCTTATTCTTCTTTTTAGGTTATGGATAACTCATTACCATAATGGTATTAGTGTAATATATATCATATTTATTCACTCAATTCATTTATGTAATCATTATGCAATGAAAATCATGTAGAATGAGTCGCATCACATCGTGGAGACGGTATTCCATACGTACGCACGAGCGATGATATTGTTCCCATGATCATGGAATTGTATTGGAGTGTATGTATACTATTTCAGAATAAATATCAATTTAAAATAATCATATATATTTATTCTTTACACCATTATACCCATCCAAGTAAGGTGGTGGTGGAAAATAGATTACACCACAACGTGGAGACAGTATTTCGTACGTACGCACGCGCGGTGATTTCGTTTTCCATAGGATGGATAGATGGTGAAATAGGGTTGTTTCATACATATTATAACATATCAGTGTATGAGTGATACTGATGTTATTACTTAATAATTAAACAACTAAAGAAGAAGAAGTGGAAGAAGAAATAAAGTTGAAAGAATCTGTAACGGACATTACCTCTTCTTTGAAGAGCCTCTTTGAGACCTCCTTTTAGGGCACTAAAATTGGTATTTGAAGAAAACAAGGACCTTTAGGATGTTTCTAGGGAAGTTTATAGGAGAAATTGGCAGGGTTTGGATGAGATTTAAGGCTCAAAGTGGTGTTAGGAAGAGAGGGAGGAGGTTCCCTTTTATAAGGGAGGAGAGGGGCACCTTTGGAAAAACTAAAAATATTATTTTATTATAAAGTCATATTCGGTTTTAAATAGCTCCAAATTGATTTATTTCTAAGCTAAGGTGGGTATGTGTCGAAATAATCTCATCAAATAGAATTTAGACAAGTTTATGTTTCTATTTTAACCTTATCATTTAGATTTAAATTTAAGTTAGATAATTTAACTTTTACCGTGTCTTCTTGTTTTCTTACACTATAAGGTTAATAAACGTACCATAACAAGCCAAACGAATCCCAAGTTGTTTATTATTAATATAGATAATATTATCTAAGTCATTTGGCCAATCCTTAGATTTTTAAGAATAAAATAACAATTAATAATAAAATATTTGTTTTTAAAACTATTTTATGTCAATTTTTACACTATTTGGTAATTGATTTTTGTGAAAATCATAATATAATGATTAGTTCGAAAAAAGTTAATTAAATCAATAATAACATGTCATATTAACCTAGAAAATTATTTTAATTCATAAAAAGTCTCCAATTACATTTATTTGGGTATTTATAACATCAATTATTTCAATATATTATTAATAAGATAATTACTGCATTATCATTATGTCATAAATAAATTAAATTAATTAATGTCTAAAAATTATAAATAAAATATCATTATGTTGGAAATATATTTATATTTTTAATGAATATTTATAGTCTAATTTATCTTATTTATAACTCTATATTAAAAATAATTTAGTTATTAAACTTTGATTTTAACTATTTTAACCCTTCTTTAAATAAATTAATAATAAATGTCCTAATCTAATCCAAGTGGGCCTAAATGGCCATATTTTATTCCTAAGGTTGTTTTTGGTCGAATTACACTTATCGAATAGAATTAGGACATGTGTTAGGGTAATAATAATATTATTTGTACCCTTAATTACCCTATCTACTTTTAACCGTGATAAAAAAAAGTAAAAAATTACTATTCATCAAAAAATATTTTTATCTCATTGAACCAAATTTTACTTACTGACATAAACCGTGTCTCTCGGATTTTTGAAATTCTATTCACAAAAACGGTAAAATTATGTTTTATTTAAATTTGCAAATTCTCCTAGGAGGTGGGTAAAAGACGGTCAAAAGTTCAATAAAATTTTTATATATCTAAAATAATTATAAAATGAATCCAATGAATTACATTTAACTTATATAGGTATTATGTATCAATTTTGACCTAAAATAAATTTAAATAAAATAAATAAATATTTTAATAAAAAGTTGGTTTTTAAATAGTAACCCATTGTTTTCACTATTCATCAAAAATTGAATGTTTTCAGAAAAATACCAAAATTTTACCCTAGGCTAATTTTGATATTCCGAATCCAAAAATGAAGTCCATTTTGAAAAATAAAATTTAAAAAATTTCAAAAAGTCTTTATTACTACTCATAAAGGCTAGTTTTAATAATATTTTAATAGCATGTCGTTGTTTAGTGAAACTCGGTATTGCGTACAATGAAAGCTATCGAGGAAGGCTGCGATTGCGTGTAAATAAAGCCAAGCTAGTTTTGTGTGTAGTGAAAGATTCCTTTGATGATTTATATAACATAAAAACAAAATATTTCTCATAAAAGTCTCGGGTGTTACATTGTATCCTTATCATATGTGGAAGTAGTGCTACCCGATATTACATAGCTCCAACACAAGCCAACACCTCAAAAGGCCCAAAAACCTGAGGAGAAATCATACTCCTCTGACCAAACTGTCACTTCCCACCAAGGGGAGTTACCTTCAAAACAAATTATCCACAATGTTAAACTCCATAGGTGTCCTCCTATGTCAGACATATGACATCTAATGATCCTGCGGTACCATTATCCTCTTACGAATCACTTGAACCATCTATTTCATATTCTGTACTAGATTCAGCCCAAGAATTACTGACTCTCGGACCCTAGTCCATCACAATGGATAATTGAAAGGTTGGATATACAAGGCTTCAAACGGCACCATATCAATGGTGGAGTGAAAACTATTTTTGTAAGAAAATCTACCAAGGGCAAGAGCCTCATCCATGAACCTCTAAAATCTAGGGCGTAAGAGAGAAACATGTCTCAATTGTCTTGATGTTCTTCTCTATCTGACCATCTGTCTGTGGATGAAAAGTAGTGTTATGGAATATCTAAAATCCAAAAGCATATTGGAGACCTCTCCACACCCTTTAGGTAAAACATGGATCCCAATCAGAAATGATCATCCTCGAGAATCTGTGGAGTCTCACTACCTCCTCCAGATACTTCCTTGACAAAACCTCCACTGAGATCAACTCCTTGATTGATATAAAGTGGATTGATTTCATAAAATGATCTAAAACTACCCATATAGCATCATAGCATCCTTGATATCACGGTCAAATAGTAACAAATTACATCTAGATTTCCTCCCACTACCATTAAGAAACATCTAATGGTTGGAACAAGCCACTGGGAACCCGATGCTCGACCTTCACCATCTAGAAGACCAAACATCAAAACACAAACCTTGAAATTGCACGCTTCAACCAAGGTCACCAAAACTAACTCCTAAAAGCTCAGTAAATCTTCATCACACCAGGATGTACCTATAAAGATGAACAATAGAACTCCCTAAGAACCATCTCTCACATAGAAAATGGAATGAAACTCCTTTCCCAAAACAACACCCAGTGTTGTTCATCCTCAGACCCACATTTAGGGGCCTCACCAAAAACAACTCGGTCTCTCCAGACCTCCACCTCAGGATCCATTAACTGGGGATCTTCCACTTAATGCACCAGAGATGACTGCACTATCATCTAGAATAGATAACCACTTCCCCTAACTTCTCCCATATCAAGATGTAATGTTGAATGTTCTTATGTAACCCTCTAGGAATCACTTGATTGACACACTACATCACTAAAAGACATCATACATAGTGAATCACATACAAATTCCTTTTACAAGGTGTATAAAAGATTTTGAAGTCGTAATCATGTAAGAACTCTATCAGCCAATTTTGTTGCAAGTTCACATCACACTAGAAGAAAACATACCTCAGGATGTTTTGATTGGTGAAAACCACAAAGAACTCACCGATGAGGTAATGTCTACACAACTTCAAAGAAAACACCACTACCACCAACTGAAGATACTGGATGGAATAGTTAACTTCGTGAGAAAACAACTTCCAAGACACAAAAGAAACAATGTATCTTTGATGAATCAGAACACAACCTAACTCCAAACAAGAATCATAACAAAAAATTTAAAACTAAACTCCTTCTACTAGAAGACAAAGAACTGGAGCACTGACCAACTTCTCCTTCAGATATTCGAAAGTTGAATAACACTAATTAGTCCATATTAATTCCTAATCCTTTCTAGTCTGCACCATCAGAGGAGTTGTTACCTAATAGAAATTGGATACAAACCTCCTATAATAGCTTGGAAGACCAAGGAAACTTCACACCTCCTCCAATGTATTTGGGGATTCCGAAGAAAAAACTGATTCTATCTTCGACAGATCCAAAAATACTCCCTACTAGGATAAAACATGCCCCATGAAATGGACTTCTTGATCCCCAAACTCACACTTTGAAAACTTCCCAAATAGATTATGTCGATGAAGAACTCCCAGATAGTATGCAGATACTCAACATGCTCCTCCTCTGATGCGAAGTACCCAAGTATTTCATCAATGAATACCACCAAAAACATAACCAAAAACTCACGGAACACAGCATTCATCAACCCCATGAACATAGCTGGATAATTCTTTACACCTAATGGAATCATAATGAAATTGTAATGCCCATGAAGACAATGGAAATCAGTCTTTGGGATGTCCTCATCTTTCACAGGCATTAGATTATATCCTGGACACAAATTGATCTTTGATAACCAACTTTCACCCTTTAGTTGATTGAATAAATCATCAATCTGAAGAATAGGATAGTGATTCATTGCTATCAATTTATTCAAATAACGATAATCGACACACCACCATACACATCCATTATCCTTCTTTGGGAACAACATTGGTTTTCCGAACTACAACACACTAAACCAAAAAAAATTGTACTAAAAAAGTCCATAGAGCTGTATATGCAACTCTAGAAACTCAGATGGTATCATCCTATAAGGAGACATCGATATATGAGACACTCATGATTGTAGATTGATCCCAAACCCTATCAATTTTCAAGGGGTAACACTAAAATATCTTCTAGAAATACATTAGGTTACTCTTACCTAAACTTGGAAAATAAAAACTATTGAACCTCTACCAAACTCAGCATTATCTCCACTATTAAGGATGAAAAAGAAGGAACATGCCTCTAACCCATCCAAAGGTCTCGATCACCAACAAACACATCTGTCTCTCCATCAACATCGAAGAACAACGCCTAATTTCTGAAGAAATCCACAATATCATTCACCAAATACAATAAATACATTCCGATGATGAAATCATATGGTTGTATTCATTAACATATGTATTATACTTAAGAGCAGTGTTTCCCCAACACCATCTCAAAGTCTCAACATACTTCAATTAAGTCATCTCGACATCCAACTAGCATAGTCAATGCCAAGGGGACTTGAAACCTGTATACGTAGAGTCCCAAAAAAATGCACAAGGGTAGGTTATATAAAGGAGTATGTCTCTCCAAAATCAAATAAGGCATACACCCAACTAGAAAACAAGAAAAGGGTACCTCGAACGACTTCTGGATCACCTGGTGCAGACAACACTAAAGTATGAAGGTGAACATGACCTACTCCATATTCCCTTTGACCCAGATAATGACCACCAACATAGAATTGATCTACACTCTAAGGATGGTGATCATCCTAGGACTATCCCCTATCTACCCCATTTGATCTCTACTGATCCAAAGCCGGTGCAACTGGATGCAACTACCTCGGCTGGGACAGCCTCAATGGAGGTACCTGGAGAAAAACAAATGACGCATGCTGAATATTATGGATGTTTAATCACTCTCACTACTGATGAGATAAGAAAATATAAGAAAAAAAGTTCATGATACCTTAGTATAGGCCCGAAGACCACCACCTCTGGAGAAATGAGATACTAAGGGCTGGGACCCACCCCAGCCCAGCAGATGCTCTTCTGCCCTAAAAATTTGGAACCCATGACTACATGTCTACTTCATGATTAATCTTGACGAATCCCCTCTCATGACAATCCAGTTTTGGAAAATTTCCTCTAGAAGACCTTGACCCTTTCCTTCACCTTGAGATATGACATCAGAATAAATGCGGTGACCTCGTACTAGATCTCTGGAAGCAAAGCCTCCTCAAAAAGCCTCGCCCTAGCCTCCTTGTATTGCAAGAGGTATGAAGCAAATCATAGAAGGTTCTAGTAATGGATCCTGAACTCTCACACACTGTAGCTTCCATGAAAATGGGTAAGAAACCTCTTAGTTGGTGGCTACCTTCACAGTTGATGAAAAAAACACATGTTTTAAATGCTCTAGAAACCTCTCTCATGAGACCGCTGACTCCTTGCGATCCTCAAGGAACAATAACCATCACTTCCTTGCAACCACATGCATCATCAACATAACAAATGACACCCAGTGCTCCTTTCGAGCATGGATTGAGCTAAAAGCTATCTCAACCTACTCTAACCAGTTTTTTGTGACCACATCTAAAATGGATCCCTCGTACTTCTATAGACTCTAGAGTCAAAACTCTTGGAGTTTCCTCCTCTATTTGTTATCATCATTAACCTCTACTCTATGATCATTGGCTACCATAACCTGCTGAAAATATTCTTTGGGAACCTGACATGGATGTCGATATAGAGGCATACCTACAAAAATAACAAATAGTTAGAGCTCCTAAATTGGAAATATGGTTAAATCAATATTAATTAATAAATTTTTCTCTTTTATTCATTTTAGGTTAACCTATCCCAAGGTTTACCTATTCAAACACATGAAAAAATAAGAATGATTCATGATCATTTCCAATGCCTCTTATGAAAATAAGCATCACATCTTTTAGTAGCCATTGTAATCTTAAAGTTCTATGCATCAGATCACATGGGTCCCAAATACCTATGTCTCATCTGGTCTCCAATGTTTACAACACTTGCTAAAAATTCCTGACATTGTTTCATGTCAACTCATGCAACCTCACATGTGCCAAACTCCAAGCCCCGTCCTATCCCTAAAACCGACCTCAGATACCACTCTCTGATACCCCCTCCATGAAAAGGGTACCCCTCTAAGCTGACAATGTGACAAGGGAGATAGTGACCCCTGAGTCCTACCTTTAGTTGGCCTTTTGTTGTTGACTAACACTGAAGGCATAATAAACACACAGATGGAAGGCATTATCCTCTAAGATAACACATGAAAAAGAGAGAGATAAGAAAGAAACCGACCTACTCCAACTCTGACTACGATATAAAAGTAAATTCCAAGTACACATATGTAATAACATTGAATAACTACTACCACTGGAAGGGGAAAACTATAAGTACCAATGGAAAGTAAAATGATAGCAACCCCAAATCCTAAATATCTCCTACAACCCCAACCCTGTAGTAACTATGTTGATATTAAATCTGATCTATGAGACTTGAAAGATGTATATATATATGTAGGGTGAGTATAACAATATACTCATTAGGATCCTCCCTGAAGCCTCTCGTGAAAATGTAAAGAAAGAATGATAAACATAGCAAACAACAAGTAAAACTAAATGATCACCTAAAAAGATATAATATGTTCCCAGCATCACCATGGATACTCCCATGAAGTATCACATAGAATAGGATATAATATAACATTGAATATTAAGGGTACCATCTAAGACATTCCCACTGGTTTACCACTTTTACCCAATGTTGCACGTCCTAAAGAAATATATCCAAAAAAGTCTTTCCCGTAAACACTTGATCACATCACTACAACATGAACCTCATGAAAATCAACCAATACGTCCATTAAACCAAATTAACTAGGTAGTTTTTGAGAGCCACCGCAACTCACATAACATGTATCATATGTCAGGTAGTATACCTCAGTCCATTACCACCAATACATTAAGTAAGGATCCTCAATCCATCGCAGCCAATACACATTACACCAATAGTAGTTCAGTGGAAAATATATCCAGAATATATATGTGGGAATTACCACAAGCCATTACATCCCTCTACACACATATATGGGGAAAGAAAACTGTCATGCCTACTAGCACATGTAACTACCAAGATAAGTGATCAGAGAAAAAATTGGTAGTCACCCATCCATCCTCCCACTGAGATGTTGGGGAAAACACCCCATAGGCTTAGAATCCCTTAGGTGTCAGTTTCCTTGACTGACATGGTCAAGTGTAAGAATGGTATAGAGTAAGAGGTTTCCAACCTCTGATACCAATTGTAGGATCGAAATATAATATGAGATGCTCAATATACAAGAGGGGGGGGGTGAATTGTATACTTTAAAAATTCCTTTGGAACCTTTAAAGTTAGTTATGAATAACTAAAGTTTCCTTAAGAAAAGGAATGGACTAAGTTTAACAAAGTTAAACAAAGTAAATTCACAACACCTCTAACACCAAACTAAAACTAGGAAAGAGATTCCAAAAGTAGGTTCTGGAAATATGGTTCCGGAAATTGAAACTTAACAAAAGTTACAATATGAGATTCTACCTTAAAGCGTATAGAATCTAAATGAATCAGAGTAAGTAAGGAAGTATAAGAAAGTTATACTTTTCTTAAGATACTAATTGCAGCGGAATAAAAACAAGTAGTAAAACTACTAGTAACAAGATAATAGTCTTTTAACCCAAAGAGAAAGGTATCCAACAACCTTGGATAAAGGTCCCTTGATTTATACTTTCAAACAAGTCTGTCTTACCCACACCAGGGTAAGCCCTCGATACGAAGATCGGAGTCTCTGTCTTGCTATCCCCGCAAGCCCTCAACTTCAAGGTAGTTGGCAACCTCTGTCTTCCTCAGCAAGGAAGTCCTCGATCTTTAAGGTAGTTGGCAACCTCTGTCTTTCTCAGCAAGAAAGCCCTCGATCTTTAAGGTAGTCGGAAACCTCTGTCTTCCTATCCCTGGAAGCCCTCGAATGTAATCACCAACATTCGGAGTCGCACGAATCTTTGAGAGTTAATAAGACACTCTCTCTCTAGAAATCACTTCAACAGCATGTAAGCACTTTTTCAGCAATCGGCACCGAGCTCTTTCAAATGAGCTCCTATTTATAGGTAAGGTCGGCTCCTCTCCAACGGTCATATTTTCCTTAAAGTTCGGAGGGACCTGTACACGTGTCACTTAGACAACGGTTAGTTTATAACAAAATGGATGACATCGTTTTATAACAAAGTAAGTGTAACAGAATGTACGACATCGTTTTAAACTCTAACATAAAGGTTCGGAATAGAAATTTCGGAGTGAAAGTTCGGAGTGAATAAATTCAGAGTGTATAAAACAATGATAATCAGATTCTGTTTAATAGGTGAATTCGGAATGAGAATTCGGAATAGGAATTCGTCATCAGAAATCGTAATGAGAATTCATCATCAGAATTCGTAATGAGAATTCGTCATCAGAATTCGTAATGAGAATTCTTTATCAGAATTCGTAATGAGAATTTGGAATGAGATTTCTTCATTAGAATTCGTAATGAGAATTCGGAATAGGATTTCTTCATTAGAATTCGTAATGAGAATTATTCTTCAGAATTCGTAATGAGAATTCGGAATGGGATTTCTTCATTAGAATTCTTAATGAGAATTCTTCTTCAGAATTCGTAATGAGAATTCGGAATGGGATTTCTTCATTAGAATTCGTAATGAGAATTCTTCTTCAGAATTCGTATCCTGAATCTGGAATAGTACTTAGTCAGAATTCATATCCGGAATTCTGAATGAAACTTCCTTATAGTTCTTGTCCAGAACCGAATCCTAAAACAGAATGCTTTATATCAAAGTTTTAATGATTCCGAGAAAATGAATCCGAATCTCATACTTAAGAAAAATATGAATGAAAATATGATAAGGAAAATTTTTCTTATAAAAGCGATTTTCCTTAAGAAAGAAATTTTCCTTATAAAAGCGATTTTCCTTACAAAAGCGATTTTCCTTAAAGATAAGGTGTTTGTGATTTTCAAAACAAGAAGGAATGGAAAAGTCATAAGGAAAACCTTATTGACTCAACAATCTCCCCCTTTTTGGAAAGCACAAACATCCTTACGAAAAAGCTATTCTAAGAAGAAAGAAACACATTAAAGCTTATCTCCCTTGGTTTAAGAATATAGATGAATACGACTAACTCCCCCTTAGGCTTTGAAACTCTAAGGATCGTATTCATATTTCTGGAGTGATGTTTCTTTAAGAAAAAATCCCCCTTAAACAAACTCTTATTAGAGTTCTTTTTCCTTGGGTATTTTCCTTTCTCCCCCTTTGATAAACTCTTATTAGATTTCCTCTTTTTCTTAAGGATCTTTTCCTTCTCCCCCTTTGTGATTTTCAAAAAGAATTGGAGGGAATGGAAAAAAATAACAAAGTACCTGAAAAGATTAGCAATGACAACAATAGAAACAACAAGCACAATTCTCATTATATTTGAAATGTCAGCAACAAAAAACAGATTACAACAAAAAGATCGGATTGGTCATTTCAGATCTTTCTCCTTCGACATGAGCCCCTTAAGAATCGTCTTGATCTTCTTGAGGTCCTTATGATCTTCTTCAGCTTGCTTTTCTAAGGCAACTATTCTTGCTGACTGAGCTTCAATGATTTCTTCCTGAGCCTTCAACTTTTCTTCCTGAGCTTTCATTTTCTCTTCCTGACCTTTCATTATTTCAAGAAAATCGATCCGATGATCCCTTTCAAATTTCCAACTTTGATTAACGGAGTTGAGCTTTCCATTCAGATCTCTCACTTCCTGAATCCGAATGTTCTTTTCCTCTATCAATTTCTCATCGAATGATGTAGTCAGCTCATGAAACTTCTTGTCCTCGGTTTGAAATGCATCCTTAACATTTTCCTGAAACTCATCCAGCAACCTCATCTCTTCCACATTCTTCTTCGACCAGCTTGTCATCCTCTTGCAAGATCTTTTATGGGCTTCGTAACCAATAAAGAAACTTTTGAACTGGGCTTCAGTCTCAACACATTTATCCATAACCATGGATACGGAGTCGGTTTTCTGATTCAGCGCATGTTGAAGCATCTGGCATCTAGAGTCAATGCTTGAGAAGGTCGGAATGGTTCCCACCAACTTCTTAAAAGACTGGACAACAAAATCTTGCCCCAACGATGATGACTCCGAATCTGAAATCTTGCTAGGAGAATTTTCTTCCTCAATAAGCTCCAACTTCCTCTTCAAAGAACTACCAGCTTCTTTCCTCATACTCTTTTCTGAACTTGGGGTATCAGCAAGAATTTGTTTCCCCTTATCATTTTCTGGAATAGAAACCTGTTCCGGAGATTTCTTCTCGCTATCAGACACTTGAACAACCAAATCTTCCTCATCAGCAACTTTTTGAACACCAACTTCTACGTTTCCCATCTGAGCAATATCATGTAAAAGTTGTTCTTCTTCTCCATGATAGGCAACTTCTTCTTCCCCTTTCTCTTCTTCTAATTCAGGAGTAACAAGCTTTGAAGATTGAGCTTCAGATGTTCGGAGCGACAGGTGTTCCGAAGGAGTTCCCTTATATTCATCTACTTGTTTGAGCACATCACCTGTATCACCACTTCCTTCAGCAGCTTCTTCAACTTCCTCCACTTGCTCTACTTCCTCAGTAGCAACAGCCTCTTCCGGAGTAACAAGATTTCTTCCTGGAGTCTCAGGTAGAGATTCCAGAGAAAAAGATCTCGGAACGGGAATGGTTGCTGAAACCATTTCGTTGAACATTAACAAGGCTTGCACAGCCTCAGCTTCTGACATTTTCTTCTTAAGCTTATTCTCCTTTGCTTGCTTCTCAAGCTCATCAGCAGCCTTTTCTTTCAGAGCCTTAGCCTCTGCAGGATCTAATCCGAACTGCGGATCCCCTTCTTTCCTCTTCTCCTTGTCAGCTCTCCACTTTGCTGCAACCTCATCAGTATAGGTTTTCTTCTTCTTAGACTTAGGAGGTGCGGAGTGAACTTCCTTAGACTTAGGTTCCTCAGCTTCGACAACCAATTCTTTCAGCTTCCTATTTCTTATCGGCTTGGATGATTCCGGATCAGCCACTTTCGGAGTCACTTCTACTTGTGGAGGCAAATCAATGAACTTCCCAGACTTCTTGTCAAAAGCTATATTCATCCTTTTAAGAGTGGCATCACTGAGAAACATGATCTTGCAAACTTTCGGCTTAGAACTGCAAGCTACCTTGAAAGATTCTAGGCACCGAACTATGATCTTTGACAATATTGCCGGGTACATCACGATCTGAGCTCTCAGATTCCCCTTTTTCAAATTTTCAATGTTAAGAAGAATATGCTTCATCAAGTTTAACTTTCTTAGATTTATCAGGAAATCTAAGATATATATCTCACTCTTCTTCAGGCTATCCTTATCTCCTTTTCTCGGTACAATAAGCCCTTGTACCCATAACTCCAGAATCCGGAAGTTTGTAGATAGGCTTGCAATTTTTGGAGCCTTGTCATCATCCAATCTGAGAATTTCTAAGGCTTTCTCCTTGTTGAAACTACCCAAAGATTCTGGCAGTACGTGGGAAATAAACTCAGCTTCACCTTCATATGATAACACTACCAAGCTTGCAGCCTTGGTGTAAGAAAGCTTATATTTCTTGCCATACGATTTGAAAGAAAATTTTTCTCTATTATCTTCCTCGAAGAAAGCAACTGACTCATAAAACTCGACAAGCAAGTCAGAGTACACTTCATCTTGGTTGCCGGTTTTTGATACCGCAACACTTTCCCAGCCATTCAGCTTGATATTCTTTGAAATAATAGAATCGTAGTTGCTGAAGAAATTCGGATGAACTAACCTCTCTCTGTAGACTAACCACTGAGAAATAGGCTTGGTTGAAGACATTTCTTGAGAAGCTAACTCTGCAGACATTCGGATTAGAAGTCCTCTGAGATATTCGGAATAGAGAAGACTGAAGTTCGGAACTGAGAAAATTGTGGTTCGGAACGGCCTTAAATCGGAGAGTCAGAGCTTCAGCACGCAAAAGCTTGAAATCGATGTGGGACTCGAAAAAAGGGTCCCCTTTATATAGGCAATGGGATGACGGTTCAACTTCCTCGGTTGATCTAACGGTTTAGAATGATCTGAGATCAAATCTGACGGTTGAGAGCTTGAATCCGATCTTTTTGAGGTTTTTTTTAAAATAAGGAATTAAGAAGTCCAAAAACCGAAAACAAACTATAAGAAATTGCCAGCAAGTAAAATATGATTACGAAAATCTCAGTAAGGAAATCATACCTTTCGGATTAGCTTAGGAAAGTTATTCGTAATGGGTAATATAAAGACGACTACGAAAAACTCAATACGAAAAACTAAATACGAAAAACTTAATACGAAAAACTTAATACGAAAAAGTCAATACGGAAAAGTTAATACGAAAAAGTCAATATGAAAAAGTTAATACGAAAAAGCAAATACGAAAAACAAAACTTGGTACGAAAATCTGGTTATGAAAGTCCCAGTACGAAAGTTGTCCATTCCAGAAATTTTCAATACGAATACTTTCATTCCAGAAGTATTATGTACGAAAATATCCATTCTGGAAAATGGTAGTTCCGGAAGTTCTATTCCGGAAATTTTCGTTCCGAAAAGTTTGAAAACAAATTTTGAAAAACTTTGTTAAACAAACAATCAAATGTACTCCCCCTATGAAAAGGAGTTTATTACTGTGAGGAGATTTTTTTCAACAGAAAGTTAATTAAGGAAGATTACCTTACGGTTATCATTCCTAACATCTGTTTAATATATTCAAATCTATCAGAAGGTAAAGATTTTGTGAAAATATCAGCAAGTTGATCTTGCGTTCTGATAAACTGAAGAATAATATCTCCTTTAAGTGTGTGATCCCTAAGAAAGTGATGCCTAATATCTATGTGTTTTGCACGGGAGTGATGTGCAGGGTTCTTACTTAGAGCAATGGCACTTGTGTTATCACACAAAATTTGAGTTTTAGTAAAACTCAGGCCATAGTCTGTGAGTGTGTGTTGCATCCACAACACTTGTGCACAACAACATCCAGCTGCTACATATTCAGCTTCAGCAGTGGAGAGTGCAACAGAATGTTGCTTCTTGCATGACCAAGAAACTAATTAATCTCCTAAGAAATGACAAGTTCCGGATGTACTTTTCCTATCCATTCTACATCCACCAAAGTCAGCATCAGAAAAGCTTTTTAGAACAAAGTCATTTCCAGAAGTATAAAATAATCCTAGATCCATGGTTCCCTTAAGGTAGCGAAAAATTCTTTTTACTGCCTTTAAGTGAGATTCCTTAGGATTGGATTGATATCTTGCACATAAGCATACTGAAAACATTAAGTCTGGTCGACTAGCTGTTAAGTAAAGTAGACTTCCGATCATACCTCTAAAAGATGTTTGATCTACTGGTTTCCCAGCTTCATCAAGATCTAAAGAGTTTGAGGTACCAATGGGAGTACTTATACTCTTAGTGTTGTCATAACCATACTTTTTAAGAAGATCTTTAATATACTTATGTTGAGATATGTAGGTTCCTTCTGGTTTTTGTGAAATTTGAAAACCAAGGAAAAATGTTAACTCACCCATCATACTCATTTCAAACTCAGATTTCATTAGACTAGCAAAGGAGTCAGTCAAAGATTGCTGAGTTGAACCAAATATAATGTCATCAACATAAATTTGAACAATCAAAACATTTTTCTTATCTTTCTTTATAAAAAGGGTTGGATCTGCATTTCCCTTAACATAGTTATTTTGAAGCAAAAATCCAGTGAGTCTATCATACCATGCTCGTGGGGCTTGTTTAAGGCCATACAAAGCTTTGGTAAGTCTATAAACATGATCAGGATGTTTTGTATCTTCAAAGCCAGGAGGTTGTTCAACAAAAACTTCCTCTTGAACATAACCGTTAAGAAAAGCACATTTCACATCCATTTGAAATAGTTTGAAATTAAAGAATGCTGCAAAGGCAAGTAGAATACGGATAGATTCAAGTCTAGCTACTGGAGAATAGGTTTCTTCATAGTCTATTCCTTCTTGCTGATTATAGCCTTTAGCAACAAGTCTGGCTTTATTTCTAACAATGACTCCATTTTCATCACATTTATTCCTGAAAACCCATTTTACTCCAATAACAGAAGTTTCCTTAGGTCTCTCAACCAAGGTCCAGACTTTATTCCTTTCGAATTCATTTAGTTCATCTTGCATTGCTTTGATCCAATCATTATCACCTAAAGCTTCATCAGTGCTTTTAGGCTCTAATTGGGAAAGAAATGCTAGATGTTCTACTTCATTTCTTAAGGAACTTCTAGTCCTTACAGGTTGATTCACATCACCAATGATACTATCACTGGGATGATTCTTAAGAAACATCTGATTTGGGTTTTGTAAAACCTGTTCATCAACATAGGGTAGAAAGTCTTCTGGGGTAAATGTTTCAGAAGTATCTTCTAGAACAATTTCCTTATCAGAAGGTTCTTCTATCAAAGGTTGATAATCAGTTTTTGAAAACACATCCGAAGATGTAGGTTGGAAGGTTTTAAAAACAAAAGGATCTGATTCATCAAATTTTACATGTACTGTTTCTTCAACAGTACAAGTATTTTTATTAAAAACTCTATATGCCTTAGAGGTTGTGGAATAACCTAAGAAAATCCCTTCATCTGATTTTGGTGCGAATTTATGTAAGTTATCTTTAGTATTCAAGATGAATACTTTGCAACCAAAAACCTTGAAGTCGGAAAGTCTAGGTTTTCTACCATTCCATAACTCATAAGGAGTTTTATTAAGAAAAGGTCTAATCAAAACTCGATTTATAGTATAACAAGCAGTACTTACAGCTTCAGTCCAGAAATGTCTAGCAATAGAATATTCACTCAACATGGTTCTAGTTATTTCTTGAAGAATTCTATTTCTTCTTTCAACTACACCATTCTGTTGAGGAGTTCTAGGTGCTGAAAAGTTGTGAGTAATACCTTTCTTACTACAAAAAGTTTCAAAATCGGAATTTTGAAATTCTCCTCCATGATCAC
Organism: Viscum album; assembly: GCA_963277665.1. Classification (NCBI taxonomy): domain Eukaryota; kingdom Viridiplantae; phylum Streptophyta; class Magnoliopsida; order Santalales; family Viscaceae; genus Viscum; species Viscum album. The sequence continues at coordinate 569,611,566 of OY728158.1, read as the reverse complement.
TATGAATAGTTTTCAATGGAAGGTTTTTCTCATTTTTAACTTGAGCTCTAAAACTTTTGAAATAAGAAAAAGCTTCATATTTTCTTGATAGAAAATAGACCCAAGTAAATCTTGTGTAATCATCAACTAGAACAAACACATAGTTTTTGCCTCCAATGCTTCCAGTTTGTGTTGGACCAAAGAGATCCATATGCACCAACTGTAATGCATCGGTTGTTGAGACTTCACCGATTTACTTAAAACTAGATTTATGTTTCTTTCCATATTGACAAGGATCACAAACTTTAGAAGAATCGAATCTAAGCTCCGGTAGATCCTTAACAAGTTTCTTCTTAGAGAGTTTACATAGGTTTCTAAGATTACAGTGTCCTAATCTTCTATGCCATAACCAAGAGTGATCTTCCATTGCACTTAGGCAAGGTAAATCTTGGCTTCTTAGGTCTTCTAAGTTTAAGGTGTAAACATTCTCTTGCCTATTGGCTGAGAGAATAAATTCTTCCTTGGAATTGTGAACTAAGCATTTATCATTCCTAAAATTCACAAGGTAACCTTCATCACATAATTGACTTATGCTAATGAGGTTGTGCTTAAGACCTTTAACAAAAAGAACATTTGAAATCAAAGTTTTACCTAAAAGAACAATATTACCAATACCAACAATCTCTTCCTTAGCATTGTCTCCGAAAGTTACCTTTCCTCCTTTCGTTTTGATAATCTTTTCAAAAAAGCTTTTGTTACCAGTCATATGCCGGGAACATCCACTATCCATGTACCATATATTGTTTCTGGAACTTTCTTTATTTTCCTGAAATTAAGAACAAAGTTAGATTTTCGGAATCCAAACTTGTTTGGATCCGAGATTTCCAGACAATAAAATTTTTGGAACCCACATTTTCTTAGAAAAATAAGCTTTATGAAAACCTAAGGATTGGGTTTTGTTTAAGGAACAATTTCTTGCCCAGTGACCACCACATTGACACTTAGTACAAAATGGGGCACTTTGAGGAACAAAATAATTGTTGCTGAAAACAGGTTTTGCATGGGTATAACCAAATCCGGATTTATTTCTTAACGGTCATATTTGAGAATACATCTTATCAAAATTCTCCTTACCATGGGTAAAGTTTGATAAACACTTCTTTAAGGAAAAAATTTCGGACTTGAGTTTTATAACCAAGTTTTTATCCTCAAAATCATTAGTTTTGGAACTAGAGTTAGGCTCGAAAACATTTTTATTAGAAATTACTTTTTCTAATTCTTTAGAAAGTTTATTCTTCTCAGAACTTACTTCCTCAAGATTTTTTGAAATATTTTCAAAATCAGCATTTTTCTTATCAAGATCTTTAGAAAGATCTGATATCTCTTTAGTAAGAATAGAATTCCTAGAATTTGCCTTATCAAGTTTCTTGTTGAGTTTGGAATTCTCAATCTCAAGAAGTTCAGCAAACCTAGAGACTTCTTCAAAAGTAGGTAAAGTATTTTCCTCATCAGAAGATGATTCTTCATCAGAAGAGTTATAATACTTACTATCATTAGAATTTAAAGAAAAATTGGTCAATGATTCAGCATTTTGTACCTTAGCCATAAAACAATGATTATCAATAGGCAATCTGGCTATAAGACCAAGATTCTTCTGTCCTGAAGATTCATAATCAGAAGATTCATCTGAAGAGTCACCACCACTGGCACTCCAGGTGTCATTAGCTTTCAGAACTTTCTTAGCTTTAGCTTTATAATATTTCTTCCTGTTCCTGTCTGAATGTCTTTCCTTCCTTTCTTTCTTTCTGAGCATAGGGCAATTTGGTCTAATATGTCCAGCTCTTTTACATTCATAACAAGTAACTTCTCCATCTTTCTTATATTTCCTATCCTTCTTCTTATACTTGGATTGAAAGTTTCTCTGTCCAGCTATCTTGTTCATCCTTCGAGTAAGATTGGCTAATTCATTTTCTGAGACTTCACTTTCACTAGATTCGGATTGGAAAATGACTTTCTTAGATTTGGATCTGGTAACTCTCTCAGGAGTCTTAGATTTCATCTGATTTGAAGTTGAAGTAAAAGCAACAGTTCCATTTCCATTCTTCTTCTTGATGTTGTCAACATCTCTCTTCATTCTTGTTTCATGTTGTAGAAGAGTTCCAAATAATTCATCAAGAGTAATTTGAGTAACCTTCCTGTTCTCATCTATTGCTGTTCTCTTGGATTCCCACTCATTGGGCATAATATCAATAATCTTGTCCACAAGAGCTTCATCATCTAAACCTTTTTCTCCCATAGATTGTAGACTGTTGACGATAGTCATAAACCTTTGTTGAACTTTACAGATAGGTTCTCCATAAGGAAAATTGAAGCCATGATATTCAGCTCTAAGCATAGCTCTTCTAGTCTCAATCACCTTAGAAGTCCCAAAGTGTGTAACTTCTAACTTCTTCCATATACAGTTAGCTGCTTCACAAGAAGAAATTTGGCTATATATATTTCTGGTCATTGAACATAATAGAGTATTGTGTACCTTATAGTTGAGTTGATATTCTTGCTTTTCCTGGTTAGTAAAGGTTCTGACTTCCTTGTCATGAATTTTATAGTCACCAGTAAGCATGACAAAGTTATCTACTCCAGTATTGATAACAAATGTCTTCATACGATCTCTCCAGTATTCATAATCATTACCATCAAATATTGGTGATCTTGTAGGATTCAGATTGTCAATAGATCCAACATTCATTCCTTCCATACTAGAAATAACTTGGATACAAACTTGTTAGTAGCAAAGATTCGTAATCACAAAGTTCGGAATGAGAAAAAGTTCGGAATGAGAAAAAGTTCGGAATGGATAAAACGGAATGACAGAGTTCGGAAGGTTAAAGTTCGGAATGATAAAGTGAGCAAGAAAAACTTGTATGTGAGTACAAGTATTTCAGTAACCTTGGCTCTGATACCAAATGTAAGAATGGTATAGAGTAAGAGGTTTCCAACCTCTGATACCAATTGTAGGATCGAAATATAATATGAGATGCTCAATATACAAGAGGTGGGGTGAATTGTATACTTTAAAAATTCCTTTGGAACCTTTAAAGTTAGTTATGAATAACTAAAGTTTCCTTAAGAAAAGGAAAGGACTAAGTTTAAAAAAGTTAAACTAAGTAAATTCACAACACCTCTAACACCGAACTAAAACTAGGAAAGAGATTCCAAAAGTAGGTTCCGGAAATATGGTTCCGGAAATTGAAACTTAACAAAAGTTACAATATGAGATTCTACCTTAAAGCGTATAGAATCTAAATGAATCAGAGTAAGTAAGGAAGTATAAGAAAGTTATACTTTTCTTAAGATACTAACTGCAGCAGAATAAAAACAAGTAGTAAAACTACTAGTAACAAGATAATAGTCTTTTAACCCAAAGAGAAAGGTATCCAACAACCTTGGATAAAGGTCCCTTGATTTATACATTCAAGAAAGTCTATCTTACCCACACCAGGGTAAGCCCTCGATACGAAGATCGGAGTCTCTGTCTTGCTATCCCCGCAAGCCCTCAACTTCAAGGTAGTTGGCAACCTCTGTCTTCCTCAGCAAGGAAGTCCTCGATCTTTAAGGTAGTCGGCAACCTCTGTCTTTCTCATCAAGAAAGCCCTCGATCTTTAAGGTAGTCGGAAACCTCTGTTTTTCTATCCCCGGAAGCCCTCGAATGTAATCACCAACATTCGGAGTCGCACGAAGCTTTGAGAGTTAATAAGAGACTCTCTCTCTAGAAATCACTTCAACAGCATGTAAGCACTTTTTCCGCAATCGGCACCGAGCTCTTTCAAATGAGATCCTATTTATAGGTAAGGTCGGCTCCTCTCCAACGGTCATATTTTCCTTAAAGTTCGGAGGGACCTGTACACGTGTCACTTAGACAACGGTTAGTTTATAAAAAAATGGACGACATCGTTTTATAACAAAGTAAGTGTAACAGAATGTCCGACATCGTTTTAAACTCTAACATAAAGGTTCGGAATAGAAATTTCGGAGTAAAAGTTCGGAGTGAATAAATTCAGAGTGTATAAAACAATGATAATCAGATTCTGTTTAATAGGTGAATTCGAAATGAGAATTCGGAATAGGAATTCGTCATCAGAAATCGTAATGAGAATTCATCATCAGAATTCGTAATGAGAATTCGTCATCAGAATTCGTAATGAGAATTATTTATCAGAATTCGTAATGAGAATTTGGAATAAGATTTCTTCATTAGAATTCATAATGAGAATTCGGAATAGGATTTCTTCATTAGAATTCGTAATGAGAATTCTTCTTCAGAATTCGTAATGAGAATTCGGAATGGGATTTCTTCATTAGAATTCGTAATGAGAATTCTTCTTCAGAATTCGTAATGAGAATTCGGAATGGGATTTCTTCATTAGAATTCGTAATGAGAATTCTTCTTCAGAATTCGTATCCTGAATCTGGAATAGTACTTAGTCAGAATTCATATCCGGAATTCGGAATGAAACTTCCTTATAGTTCTTGTCCAGAACCGAATCCTAAAACAGAATGCTTTATATCAAAGTTTTAATGATTCCGAGAAAATGAATCCGAATCTCATACTTAAGAAAAATATGAATGAAAATATGATAAGGAAAATTTTTCTTATAAAAGCGATTTTCCTTAAGAAAGCAATTTTCCTTATAAAAGCGATTTTCCTTACAAAAGCGATTTTCCTTAAAGATAAGGTGTTTGTGATTTTCAAAACAAGAAGGAATGGAAAAGTCATAAGGAAAACCTTATTGACTCAACATCAAGTAGCATATAGATACACAAAAATTATAGAATATACTATAGAACACAACCATATTATGGGAATAACCTTGTATTAGACTCAACTGAAGCTAACGTCTCTTAGAATCCTGACTACCACTTCTTAGACTATGTTTCCTATAAGAACACAATAATTTGAAGGGATACATTATATTACTTTATCCCTTTTTATTTGTTTCAATTTATTTTAATTAATTATTTCACCATTAATTAACCATTATCATTTCCACATTACATTTCATTTGCATCACAACATTATTCCATTCCCTCCAAGCATAACCAAACCAAGTCCAAAATTCCTTTAAAAAGTAACCATTGCATTTCATCCCAACAAGATCCAACCCCATGGGTTAACATAATTTATTGAATCATTTATTAATAGAATTTTCACTTTTCCATAATTCCAAGTATTTTAGGAAATCATCTATGAAACCAAACACATGAGGCTCAACATGGTGAGTCGAAGAACTACCAGTTGAGTCTTTTCCACCTATAGTAGGAACAAAGACCCATCTATCCTTGATAAGGAAAACACAGAAAAAACATGACAACCTTGTGTGTCTTCACCTCTTTAGGAAATAGGGTAACCAAAAACAGCTACCTCAAGCAGTTGAAAAGGTAAAGTAGATAAATATACAACAAGATTCAATAAGAATCTATCATTTACATCTAAACTGTTTCATCATCTCTAGTGTCCTCCCCAGAACCCACATGCATGTACCAATGCATCTATCCACTATAGGCTTCAACTACTACCACTACAACCATTGGGCCTATTGTCCCAACATATCAAAACAATCAACTAGGCTCACCTCATAACATAAGTAGTAGGAGACAAAAAATAATGCAACTAATCTCTTAGCCCCAATAAATGCATTTGACCTTCACACATGATGAGCTCCCATGGCTCCAAATTAGAAGGCACTCACCCTTACAAAAAAGAGGGTAACTCAAAACCCTATAAGGCATTATCTTTTATTGAATAATAGGTTATTTAATCCATATTGAATTACCCAATTCATTATTTATAGGTTCTAACTGTGGAAAAAATAAATAGAAAGATATTATAGATATCATAATTAATTTGATATTACTTTAAATGAAAATTATAAACATGCTTCAGGTTTATCAATTTATTCTAATTAAACATTCGTACAACATCAATTTTATTATCATCAATTTTGCAATAGAAACAACCAGATTCATTAACATGCCTCTTTATCTTTAGCCAAATAATTTACAATTAAACTCAAATTTAAATTCTATACAAATTAACATTTAGAATACCATGCTAACCAGAAAGTCCTAGATATCACATAATCTATCAAAACAAGAGGAAATAAAATACAATCGATACTAATTCTTTTAATAAAATTTGAATATTTATTATTTCAATTACATTGCAATCAAGTGGGATAAAACATGATAACTCTCAAAATTAACATAAATTAAATATTGAAGCCATAAATCCCCCACCTCAAAAGGTTCTTGACGTACTTTATATGAGAATAGACCAACACAAAGGATTATGATCACCTCTCCTAGAAGATTGCATCCACCTAAGGATGTAGAGACACCACCAAACCAACTAAAACCCAAGAAAACACCATTAGAATCATGGATATCACATGTTAAAACATGGAAATGAGAAATTTAAGGAGAGGAACCCAGAAGAATTGTGGGGGAATATACATCATATTGGACAATGATTGACAAATCTTTATTCAACGAAAACAAGGGATGCACTTATAGAATAAAGACTTTAAAGGAGATGATACAAGGATTACAGTTCTATTACAAAAATTCTATGGGAGGAAGAACTATAGGCATCTAGTGCAATGGAAAAAATAATAAGGAAGAACAAGATTTACGGTATCTCAGCCTTTTTAAAATCTAAACAGAGCATTATTTTTGTTACAATTTTAGATTTTCCATTAATGGGAGATCTGGTCAAGATTACGCAGTGTGACCAAGTAGAGGAACTCCAACACTTAAGAAAATTAATATAGGAGTTATGGGATTTGAATCGGCCTTAAATATTTTAAAACAAGTCTATGAATTCATTTTATGTGAAAGGAAACATCAAAGGGATGAAACTTTAGGAAACTGGGAAAAATAGGAAATTTAGCAAAGGAAAATGACTCGCCATTATAGAAAAAATATTCACAGAACTAAAAAATTGGAAAAGTGATAGAAATAAGTCACCTTAACTTCAAAAAACACCTCCAACACAATATTTTTTCAAATAAATTGATCAGAGAAGTCTGGTCTATTACAAAATCACCATCCTCCTAGCTTACACTGACATCTCTAGAAAACAAACCACACCCAATTATAAATTTTTAAGATAAATATAAACTCTAACCACATAACCAAAATAGCTCGAACATCATAGTATTTATAACAATTTGAACACCCTTAAATAATAAAAAAAGCAAGTGTCAAGAAGGAAAGTTATAATAATAATGGAAATATTTAGGTATAGATGATTAAAATGAATGAAAACCATAGTGATAGATTATTCCTATTGTAAACATATAATTTATAATAAAAAATAGATAAAAATTTGGATAATGAAATACATGATTTTTTTCAAAAAATAATTACTTTTGAAATATTAGTTATTCTAGTAAATAAAATTTTAGAAAATGGAAAATGGTAAACTATAAAATATTATGGACATAAATAAAAATTCCTTCAATTGAAAATAAGACATCATTATAACATTAATTAAATAATTTTTTATTTTTTACTCATTATTGAAATAAGAAGTATTAAATTTTCATGGAATGATATAAATTTTGTGTTTTTCATTAAAATTATATTTTAAAAATAAATAATCATAAAATCATATAATATAATTTTATTATTCAAAATTAATACTGATAGAGAGGGAAATTGTTCGGAAATCTAGAAAGGATATTTATTAATGTTATTTTATCATTTTTGTAAAAACAATAATATATTTCGAATTAAAATTAGTTTTCATAAGGTAATAAATATATTTCATATTATTTATTTGATAATAAAATGTTCTATTAATGGAAACATTAGATAAAACATGGATGAGATGACATTAAATGGAACTATAGTTAAAAGAAGTATTTTTTAATGTTTTAAAGTGACCCACATAGATGAAAATATGTATAAAATTATATTTGAAATATATTTTAAGATAAATATGAGTGGGTTAGAACAAAATAATTATTTAAATTTAAAATAAAAAATAAAAAATAATGGTAATAAATAAAATGGATGTAGAAGAGAAATATTCCTAATAGAGAGTCAAAATATTCATTAAAAATACTATATTTTATGGAGTAATAATAAATATAAAAGGTATCATGATATGAAATTTTAAATAAAAAAAGAAATTAAATTATAAAATTGTATAAGGGTAAATATATGAAACATAGAAGAACATAGTAAGATAAGAAATTCTATACCGGAATTAATGGAAATTGTGTCAGTAATCCACTTACAATAATATAATATATGAACCACGAATATGAAAAAGAATTTTAATAAATAAAAGCAATACAAAAAAAATATAGGAAAATATATTAATTTATTTGTTCAAGCATTTAAGATATTAAAAATATGAGATGATGGATTCTAGAGAAGTAATGTATGAAAATAATTAAGATTTGTTAGAGAAACCCTTACTTACAATGTATTCTGTGAATTATGAATATATAAGAGTGGAAATGAGATATTTAGTACCTAAAAAATAAAATTAAAAATAGTAAGGTATACTTTTAATTATTTTTAGATAGGATATTGAATAAAATATAGAAAATATGGATATAATAAATTAAATAAATAAGCATTTTGGAGAGAACCCATTACCTCAAGTCGCAAATCAATTCATATATCCACTATACTCATAAAAATAAAATTATATATATTAATTATATGCCTCAAAACCAAATTAATTATTAATTACTTATTTTATATATTTTTATTCATTTATAGTTCTCATATTAGTTTCATGTTATTTTTCTTGATCATTTGGAGATATTCATTTTGAAGTTATAAATAATCTTTATTGTATGTATAATAATAAATGGTATATATAAAATGAATAAAGAACATATAAGTTAATCAAAAAATTGTTTTGAAGCCATTATATAAGTAAATTACTTTAATATTATAGTAGATTATTATAACTCATTAAAACTTTCTTGATAGGATAATTTTTATGTGATAAAATTACTATCAAAATTATTTTTTAATATCATTAGTGTCATGGAAATTTTATGTTTAAAAAACTTCAAACATGAAATTAATTGAATATTCATAATATATATATATATAATTTATTTTTTAATTATGAAAATACCAAAAATTAATATCTAAAAAAAATCATCATTCACATGCTTAATATAAAACTAATCTGATGGAATGATGTTTTTAAAGATGTATAAATTAATAAAAAAATTAATAAACATATAAATTTTTAAAATTAAATCATTCTTAAATTTAAATAAATTATTTAATGATTAAATAAATATTAAATTAGTTACTAATGAGGTAATAGTATAATAGAAAATAAAAGATATTAGTTTTGAATCCCTTATCTTTCTCTTTCAGATGCCTCCATTAGAGTGAGCCGTAATCGATCATAGAAGGAACTTTTTCATCAAAATAGACCTTAAGAGAAAGATTAATAGGGTTTAGAGATGGGTTTTCATACAATTTTGGTAAAGAAATATATATATTATATGATATGATAAATTATCTGTTGATGGGTGTGTTATTGAAAAAAGTGTAATGAATTTTTGTTAAAAATTAAATAATTTATTATTTAGTCTTATGACAATTATGTGTATTTACTTTTTTCACTAATAATAATATTATATTAAAAGTGATTACATTTACTAAAATTTAACAACACCTGATACTAAATGGATGTTTTGAAATATTTAATGTATTATAAAGAGTCAGAAATAAATTTTACTATATTAACTTATTATTTTAATAGGAAATCTAATTTTATGATTTGGAAACTATTTTTATTATTTATAAATAGATTAATTTACCCATTAAATAAATTTTAATTAATGAAATACGATTATTTTTTTTATTGAGAAAATTTTACACTATAATAATGTGATAAAAGATGTCGTATATTAAAAAACAATATTTTTTACCAGTGACCATAAATTCAACTATTTCTAATAAATAATGAAAATTCAACATAAGATAATTTCAACATTCTAATTCTAACTTTTGAATTTATTTTGTTAAATAAAATTTATAAATATAATATATTTTAGTTCAAAATAAATATGTATAATAAATATAATAATAATTTATCTATAGTGGATTCAGTCTTTTTCTAAATAATGATTATATTTATATTTTTACAATTCCTTGATTATTAAATAATTGATAATTAATTATTTATATAGGTATAATGTATATTTTCTAATAAATAATATATCATTTAATTTTTAATATTTATATATCTTTTATAATTGATTAATAATGACTCTATAAATGAAAGACCTTTAGTGATTTCTTTATTTAAGAATCTTATAACTAATCATCATGTTAAAATTTCAAATTGCATATGTTTGTTGGTATGTTTTTGTGTGTTCCAATTAAAAAATAAAAATTCTCATATAACTTGTATACTTTAGGATTACATGTTTACCCCATGTCCAATAAGTTTTTTTCTTTCGATAATGAATTTAATTCTTAAAAACATTTAATTTTAATCAACTTTTTATAAAAAAATTCACGGTTATTTATTAACTTTTTATTAAATTAATTATTTATTATTTTATTATCTTTTTATTACATAATTAGTATTTTTTTAATAGAAAAATTTAAATTTATTCAAAAACCCTTATGTGAAATACTCAAATTTTTTAAGACATTCAAAATAGCATTGAATAAAATATATATGCCAAATTTAAATTTCAAAAAAAAAATGTATATATTTATTACACATATAAGGATGAAATAATATTAAAAAATATTATTTTGAGTGAATATAAATTAAAATGTATTTAATGACTAGTTAAGATATTTACCCATAAAATTGGTCAGCCAATGTTATTTGAATGATTTCATAGTTGAATGTTAGTAGAAGGACATTATCAAGAATCAATAGATTAGTCTTTCAAGAAATATAAATATATAATGATATCTTTTTTCTGTATTTTTTCTTATATGTGTTGGACTGCATTTATTATTATCATAAAATAGTGACATTTTATAATTTTGAATGGGATTATTTTGGATTTTATATGTTAAAATTAAAACAAAATGGGTTAAGATTCATTAAGATATATGTAACATCCCCAGACTAGTTTACCTAAATAATTCAAAACCAAATAGCTACATAAACTTGTGCTTTAGAACCCATATTATAGATCCTACTAATTTACTGGTTGCATCTACAAATAAAATACAGATGATACACCATCTATTAGATTACCATAAAATAGTAAAATAATATTAACTATCATCTATAAGATAATTATAAAATATGGAAATTATAGTGATAACCTAGCCATAACCAAACAGATCACATGTTATATGAAAAGTTTACCCCAAATAAACTATTATACATCTATATATCATTTGAAATATTTTTCCGACATGTCAATCAAGTATAATATGGTCTAATATGAATCTAATATATATATATATATATATTCTAGGATCTGACCGACCCATATTTTAGATTTAAATTCCATCCCACAAAGTTATCAAACTCTAGGATTTTTCTTTTCATGCATCCATGATTACAAAATATTCATGAAATTAGGTTCCATATATTGTGTGAGAGAAATATAGTTAGTAGAATATAGTACATGATATCCCTAAATAAATCCAAAATATATAAGGATACACAATGTGATATAATAGAAAACCAAGAACATAATAAACACATGTCACATAATCAAGTACTAAGTAATCCATTCAATGAAAAACAATATCTTTTTTTGGAAAATTCTATCATCAAGAATAAACCATAATCCTTGACTATAGTTGTTTGTTATGTTTTACTCCCCAAACTCTATTATGATGTTACCGCAACATTTTGGTTGTAAAAGTTCCCAATAATATCATATCAACCAATCATGAACATTGATTTTTCATTTCATTCATCATCATTTAGTCATATTTTTCAATATTATAGATTGGAATTATACCCAATCCATTACCAATAAAATTTTCATTACAAATAATACCAAACACATTAGAAATAATGTGTAACAACCCTATCCACTATTTCCTAGATTTTCTGGGTTATTTATTACATTCAAATCAGATTATAATATATTCCATTCCAAGGATCAAGGTTTAGTAGTTCGCAAGAGACTGGGTAGATTACAATACACCATTACAATATAAAATTAAAATAGTTTATTCTACAATTATATCCATTTTAAATCATAGTATTCCACTTCATTAGCTGGAAAATTTTGGAACAATGTAAAGGTTGTGAGATTAAATTCTCAGTAAGAGAAAGATTTGTAGTAGGTGATAATAAATGATAAATAAGGAATTTGAAACATCATGTGAATAATTGAAGCCAAAATGATGAATAAATAAGTGTAAGACATAATGTAATAAAAATTCATATTTTTATGGATCAAAAAAATAATCTAAATGATGTAATTACATAATGTGATACATCATATCCGTACCATTGATTCATTATACCATGAAATTATATAAAAATTTATGGACCATTCCATTACATTATAATATCGGTCCCATGATACTTACCAGTTCACTAAGGGTGAAATATAATATAGGTCCCCATCTGTCATATAAATGTCCAATGAATTCCATCATATACAAAAAGAATATTGGTGATACATGGAATAATGTTCATGGTTTAAAAACATAGAAATACATTGAAAAATTTCCCACTGAAATATATAATATATGATAATTGTGTATGGAAAATTTAATTATATATGTAATAAAAAAAATTCTCTAGAAAATTAATTAACAATAATTTCAATGTGAATTACCTTGACACATATAAGGAATAATTTGGGATTCACAGTACCCACTATAAGTGATTAATATGAATTTTGGTACTTATCATGATCAAGGATTTTAAATGTTTTTATGAATTGAATTTGAAATCATAGGATACCTATTAATCACATAAATTATACAAAACAATATTAGTTCTATGTTTGGGTTTATAAAAATTATGATAATTACTAACTACATATCACCTAGGAGAGTAAAAAAAGGTACATAGTAAGGTACCATTAATTGTGTATTAGGATAATGACTGAGTTATACCAAAAAACTCATTTTAGTGTGATTATACCAAGATAAATATGATCCAACCCACATCCACTTGTAGTATGTAGATTGGGATATATTTTTGTCGGAAATGAGACACTTTTTTACCTATCCAAAGTGAAATATTTCCATTTTTATGAAGAGGTTTATTACTATTAATGGATTATTATATAGAAATAATGAAAATGAAAGGGATGATCACATGTGTCATATGAATTTATAATATAACATAAAATGAAATAAAAAATAATGGGATAGTAACTTGTGGATTAAAAATAAAATGATAATGGTATTGTAAATATGAATTGTAAAGAGGGATAAAATATTCCTCTACTTCAACATTATAACGGCATACACAAAACATTATAAAGTAAGATGTATGGGTATTTAATATATGATAATAGAAAAAATATGACATAATTACATTGATATATATAATTCAATAATGTATAATTGATGTTTAAAAGAGATTGAAAATAATGAAATTGAAAAAGGAAATGAAGAGAGTGAAATAGGAACCCTTACCTCCCTTGAGATTCTTAGATTGGAACCCAGCCATTATTCCAACAAAAATATTATATAACGAATAAGGAGATATGGTCGAGACTCATTTAGAGATAAATGATGTTCTAATGTCAGATTTGGTATTTAATAATTATAGGTTTTGTGAGTATTTACAATTGCGGTGGGTGGAATTTCATGGAATAATTTATTAATTATTTTATTATTCCACTTTCCTTTATTAACCAACTATTACAATTATTCTCCACTACCCCCCTTAATTATCCACTATAGTGTTTACAACAAAAAACTGTGAAATAGATCTCAATTTAAAAAATGGAGTAATTCTTACATAAATATGATGTCTCATATAGATTATTTACATTATTTTATGATATTTCATTATTTTTACTAAATTTTACAATTTTATTAAATTATTAACAAATTTCACCCCAAGACTAATTTTGATTAATTGATTCAAAATATGTAATATATTTTGGAAACGGGGTTACTATTAGGGGTAGTTTGCCCAATATTGATTGTATGGTCATATCTATTATCTCTAACATCTCTCATAGATGGTTCTGCTCCAACCTCACTAGTTATACTTCTCCTTGGGATTAGTTAAGGGAAAACCCCAGTAATGCCACCTCCTTGCAAAGAATTGAAAAATGAACTTCATTGAGGATATTCATACTCATAAAATTGATATTTTCTTCTTTATAAAAAAATTATCATTCATAATTACCCTTAATAAACAACAATGCTAATGGTTTTTTCTTAATTTGTATACCTCCATCGGTCATAATTCCTAGTGGTCATATGTTACTATAGTCATAATTCCCAATGGTCATATTTACCAAAATTCTAATTTAACCTTATATATAGACACAAGAATTTGAAACCCATTATATTATTCTCTATATTCCCACAACATGTAAATTTTAATGTTTATTTTTTTCTTATTAATATCAGAGTATCTTTAATACATGTTATTCTTTTACAAGTATTATCCACAAGAGTACAATATTGGGGTATTTTGATACATTATTCCATGCTTTATAGAATTATATTTATCATATTTTTGTAAATTTAATTGCATACTTCTTTATTATATCAATATATGTTGTACTATAACGATGAAATAAAATGTGAATTGTGAAATAATATTTTGATAGATGGTTTATTTAGTATTACTGAATATATAGTACTACATTATATGCCAATGAATTTGTATGGTCAAGATTTCAATTCAATATATAAATAGATGTCGATGAGTCTTTCAAATAACATCCTCTTTCTCCCATGTTTACTCTTCTAGAACATGATTCCATTAATGAACCATCATAAGAAAAGTAATTATATTTCATAACACTTTTTATCTTGTATATAGAATTCAAAATATATATTCCTAATATGAATAGTCTCTATCCAAATGAACTTGATCAACTATAATAACATGGGAAAGGTCTATAATATAATTCCTTATATGTGATATATAAAATACTTTATGAACATGGAAAATGTTTTTTGGCATGAAAAATATATATTCCACTACTCCTATATGTTTAAATATATCAATCATCCCAATATAACTTGTATTAAACATCCCTTTATTTACAAATTTCACTAAACATTTCCTAGAAGATATTGAATTGTCCCCAGCCCGGGGGCCACTAAACCAGTGCCCCAAGCCGAGTCACCACATAACCTCAGGTGTGCCTCCTCGTATGCCAGAGGTTGCCAAATAGTAGCGAGGGTCAAATGTAATATATAGGAATAATATTACCTCATTTTGAGATTATCCATATAATAAAATAATATAAATAAATAAAAATTCAGTAACCAAAAACCATAAATATTAATACATTTACAACTATTGGGTACAATCCCAAAACAAAAAGTAAACATGCTATATAAGGTCGATATTGTTTCATCTCGAAGGAAAGACCCCACAATGAAGATAAACTGAATAATCCTTGAAATAGTTATTGACTCTAAGTCCAGTTCCTTCATCCATGCACATACCTTTCCCAAATCAACCCTTTATCATAGGGCTTTTCCCATGTCCTAACCTACAAACATGATATCCACTCGAGTAACCAATGAAAGACCGTGAATGGTGTTAGTAAAACTCAGTATACCACCACCAAAAGTTTTTAAAAAATATCTAGTATAAATAATAAGTATATTTATGCTAAAATAATAATATTTTGAATAAGTTATTATGATAGTGCTATTTATTAACATTATTCACTTAAACTATTTCATTATTTATTCCCAATGTTAGAAAATTCATTTATAAATCAAACATTAGTCAGTTAATTACTTTTCATAAGAAGATAAGTCAATTTCCCTATATCACTAAGGGAAAAAAAATTCAAAAACCATATATGGAACTTACCTTGGATCCTCAGTCTAGGTAGTTTCATAAAATGAAACCATTAGGGGCCTAGAGACTTTGTCTAACTCCATAACTCATGCATTCTTAGTGGTGGGGTTTAGAGCTGTTGTCGAACCCAACCCCTGAGTAGAGCCAAAGTCCAAAATATCACACCCCACTAATCCATGCTCACATAATTTAAATAACCATTCAAAAAATAAAACATTTTTATAAACCATAATCAATAAACACCAACATTATTCACAATTCATAGCTTATTAAATAAAAAAACCATTATTAATTCTTATCTAAATTACAAATTCCAATTTATGTGTCTTAATTTGATTAAAGGATTCCATTAACACCCATAAGTTATTTAACACATTCAAATTAATTTATTTAACCAATTAATAATTTTCTAAACAACCACTTATGTCGTGTTAAAAACTATACACAATTATTTTTGTTACGTTCCATAATCACAATAAACATGTACATAAATTTATCAAAGTCTCTACTCACTATGGAACAAATCAATGTTTAACATTAATGTTTTACTTTTTTGGGTAATGGAAAACCCCCTTGGTGGACCAATAATGGTATAATCAACCTCAATGAATCCCTTAGGGATAACTAAGGGTGTAAAATTCCTCACCTATCAAATTCACTTCAATAAGGTACTAATAAAATAGCCACATTTGTATAAATCAACCTGAAGACTATAAGATATAACTTGGACACCACCTACCTAATTTCTGAACATGAATTCTCACTCAACCATATCCTTGAATTAGATTCAAACCCATTTTGAATCCCTAACCTATGATCCTATTAAAAAAGAGGGGTTTATAGATTCAATATATGATGAATACCCAGAAAATATCAAATACCAAAAAGAGTCAAAAGAGAAGTTATAGAGTTTCCCAGATCATTGATTCACACCCAATAGTTCTCTAAATAGATTAAAATCAAAGGAGATTGATCCTTGGGACGGTTTGTGAGTTTTTGTTTGGTATTAAAGTAATTTGGAGAAGAAATTATGAGAAAAATTAGTTAGAACACATAAATCCCCAAGGGGAAAAAAGGTGAATACCATGTTTAATGAGGTGGATGATTTACCCACATGGTTTGAGAAACTATGCACCAATCATGTTCTAGCCTCTTTTTAAGTGGGGATAGGTCACATAATTTCTTTGGGATCCATCATGGGTTAAAAAACCATGCACCAATCATGTGTAATGGATCTGTCTATGTCTTTATGGTTTTCCATCCCCCATTGCACAGTTTCTTCAAAACCATGCAACTTTCCTCCAAACATGCACAATTTGGGTGGATGGTTACTTATAACCATATGGTAACCATTTAAAATGCACATGATATCCATTTTTTCATTATTTCATGTATTGAGGCCCCGAGACACCCCCAATCCTCCTTATACTCCTAGTAAACATTTAATTAACAAATTTAAGGGATCTAAACCAAGATTTAAATAGGATTATACCTCCACGAAGTATGTGATCTTACAACCTCCACACCATATAAGAAATTATCCTCAATATACATTTCCTGAGGATTATTAATATCCCAATGAAATGGGTTTTGGCCATTGGGCTTACATATATGTATCCCTCTAAAGAGATTCTTCAATAATATTACCATGAAACCATATCACCCAAACCAAAGGCACTATCATACCCTAGAAGACTTTATCACTATGATCCATAATACAAATCAGATGCTACATAAATAAAGCATCACCCTAATTCTGAATATCATCAATGTAAATAACATGGGATGTTTCAAGGTGAAATTGATGAAGTTGTGACACATGAAAAACATCATGCATACCACTATACTATATTAGAAGATCCAATTGATGTTTCACTGGTCTGATCCTATCCCTGATTTAAAAAAACTCCACATAACTAGGTACGAAATAACCCCATTTACAAATCCAATAGTGACCCAACCTTGGTGACACTTGATGAAAGGTACTATAACACACCATCAACTCATGAGGATGATTACACAGATCATTATATGACTTCATCCTACTCTAATATGTTCCCATCCACTTATAGATCATCGAACCTGCTCCGATGTCTTATGTATGATAGTAATACCAAATAACATCGACTTACAATCCTATATACAAAATAAATGAAATATAAACAATATCTAGTTGATCAACTCATATGTTTCCATCTAAATTGTTTCATGGTAACTATTGTTATAGGTGAAATCAATAATAGCCATGTGTTTCTCCCATGATACACCAAAATCTTGGACACAAGTACTCAAAATTTCCTATAGTAACTGAATAATATCCTTTGACTATTCATATGTTTGTGGGTGGAAAATAAATCTAAAAAACACATATTTACCAAGTGCTTTCTGTAACACCTTTCAGAAGTGTGAATTAAAATGCGGATCGTAATATGAAACTATGGTTTTTGGAAACCCGTGAGACCATAAAATCTCTTATACATACAACTCTACCAATTAATAAATAATGAATGTTTCTAAAATCTATATGAAATGTACCACCCTATTTAACTGATCCACAACTACCTATATCACATAATTCTTCTGACACATCCTTGGGAAACCACTAATAAAATCCATCATCACTTCATCCAATATCCATTATGTAATGGGAAATGGCTGTAACAAACCACCTGGTCTCTAATGCTCTATTTTTACTTACAAAAAGGTATAACATCACACCCTGAAACATAAAACTTCCTTATTTATTTTCAACACTGATAATGTTGAAAAATATCATGATACATTTTTTTAATCCAAAGTGCACCATCCACATCAATAAATTTAACTCGTACATTAAAGCTTCCTGAATACAAGTGGACACAAAAACATGGCCATAGAACTAAAATATATCATCTAAACCAATCATATAGCCAGTAGGTGACTCAAAACATTCATTTTTTCCATAGATATGAAAACAATGAATCCTCATAATACATTTCCTTTATCTGGCTCAGATGGGTGGACTCAACTGCCAATGATGTAGGGTTCATTTGTCCTCCTCCTCCCTGAACCTCAAGACACAAATATGAAAACAACTCCATTACTTTACACTTGGAAATGGATTCCTAAACTGAATAATATTGAATCTTATAACAAAAGGCATATATTACACTATTTCTATTTCCTGTTTCATATAGCATAAAAAAATAAAAGGAAATCATGTATTCAACCCATCTCCACTACTGAATATTATTTTCATGTTTGGATAATATATACTCAAGGATATTATGATTCAAATACATGATAAACATCTCCCCAATCAAGTAGTGTTGCATAAAATTTAAGGCATAAACCACTGCATACAATTCAATGCCATGAATTTTATAATTTCATTCATGAGGCCCCAATTGTTGTAATCTATATTCCACAAACCAATCATCCTACATCATCTTTTCCCCAAGCCCCATAATAGATGCATCACAAAACAAAGAATACTCCTTAAGAATGTAGGAATAATAAAAATTAGTGTTGTTGTTAGTCACTTATTTAATTCCTGAAAATAATTATCACATGCTTCAGAGCACTAAAAATTGATACACTTTTTGGTTAATCCCTAAATAAATGCTTATAAGGAGGATAAATCCCTAATGAAACTTCAGTAATGGACCTCCGAACCTAGAAAACATTGTACATTGAAAAAATTCTTAGGGTACTCCCAAGTTATAACAGCTTACAATTTCTCCAAATCCGCAGACAAGCTGTCCTCAGAGATGGAGTAACCTAATAAATATACATTGTCAATCCAAAAAAAACAATTGGATATATTTTCATATATACTACACACTCTTATTGTAACTATGTTTCTTTCAAGATAATTTTCATTTTCATATTGAGTCTTGAAGTACATTAATATGTCATTAAAAAGGATAACTACAAACTAATCCTTGTATGGGGGAAAGATTCTATTAATTAATTCCATAAACACTAACGATGCATTGGTTAACTTGAACGACATCCCAATAAACTCATACAACCTATACTAGGTCGTGAAGGATATCTATGGTACATTTGAGGGCATCACGTTTAGTTGGTGATAACCTAATCTCAGATCAAAATTGGATAACATTGAAGCACCTCTTATCTATTCTAATGGATCATTGATTCAATGTAGAGGTTATCTATTCTTAAATGTCATCTGATTAAGCATCTTATAATCGATACACAAATGCAATAACCCTTTATCCTTCTTCACAAAAAACATTTGAGATCCCCAAGGTTATGGACTCAGATGAATAAACCCCTTTCTCTCTAGTTCCTACAACTGAGTTTTAATTTCTTAGATTTCTTCTGGTGACATTCTTGTATGGTGGAATAAAAACCAATTCTACCCCTAGTAGAAACTTTATTGTGAAATAAACATCCTCTCATGAAGAATAACAATGAATTCTTCAAGAAAAAACATATTGGAACTGATCCACCATAGAAATTGAGATATATATCTCTACTACCACATTATCAAGCATTGGAAAAACCCTTGGGTTGTGGGCACACCCAATGGCTGACTAACTTGGCCTACACAGCCAGTTCAGATATCTCATTCCCCGTAGTGAATAGATTAATTCCCATCTGGGGACATAAATGTTACCCCATAGTAGTAACTTTCAAAATAATCCCTGTATAATACTAGCCAATCTATCAACAATATTAGATCAAACCCTGAAATTTCATGCATAAAAAAGGTTCCACAGAAAAGGGTACCCACCATCCTCAAGAACACACTCCTTACACTACCATATATTTTCTACTCACAACCCTAACTATGTAGCAATCGACATGACACTTAAAATATATTCCATCATAAGGACCTGTATATTCATAAAATAATCATATATAAAAATAATTTGAAGCACATTTATCAAATAAATAATTAGAAATAATTTAAGAAACAAAAATTGTACCTAAAACTATCAAGGGTCCGGTCGTGCCTCCTCTAGAAGATGGCTGAATAGAATGAAGTTGACCTTACCCGCTTCCCT
The DNA here is from genome assembly GCA_963277665.1 of Viscum album. Classification (NCBI taxonomy): domain Eukaryota; kingdom Viridiplantae; phylum Streptophyta; class Magnoliopsida; order Santalales; family Viscaceae; genus Viscum; species Viscum album. The sequence goes on along the minus strand of OY728158.1, from coordinate 569,590,575 downwards.
GAGATTTGTCCTAAAATTTGGGTGTTTCACAACCCTCTTGATAATATCTCCATTGTCCTATATCACCATGTCCACTACCCCAACCGATATGGCCAGTATAGACTTAACTACCTACCTAAAACGAGAAACCACCCCTACCTATACTATGCATCAGCCTCAATCCCCCATCAATACCCATTTTTCGAGGTTTTCTATAGAACAACTTCACATGCCCCATCCAATCACATGTTTGGCACTCAAATGGTGGTTGGGGACACTAACCACACATGTTCCTTATAGTACCTCACTGATAGAAGAAAACAAGATTACTACCATGGGAGGTCGGTTATGTTTTCTAACCACCCTATCCACCACTTACCTCATGAAATTTTTTGATTTGGGATTCATATTATCAAAAGCCGCACCACCAGGTATCCCAACTAAAAACCATGTCCACCACTATAATCCTCCTTGATATTTCCTTTGGAAATAGTGCTCTGATCCAACACATCAAAAACAATCTTCCAATGAAATATATTTTCTTGGTACATAATATAATTTCTAACTCCATCATAGAAATATCATGTCGTAGCTACCTCATCTCATACCAACACTAGGATAAATCATTACAAGTTAGTGAATCAGACAACATAATCCATCACTAAAATAGGCCCATGGGTTAGCCTAATAAAATTCAAAGCCTTTTCTTTCCTCAAGTTATATGGACAGAAATTTTCAAGAACCATTTCATGGAAATCCTTCTGTATCATACCATCAGACTGTTGGGTTTTAACCAAAACACACCACCAATGATTATCCTAACCCTGCAGTATATAATCCACTAGTATGAATCTCTTCTTAAGATGAGTCTATATATGATCAAGAATCATCTTATTATAATCTATCAAAAACTTTCCTAAATCACTTCTTCCATATACAAATAAATTTAGAGGTTGTTGTAGCTAGAACTAACTATTCAAATCAAAAATACATTGCATATCCCACATTGGGTCCCAAATTCATCATCTTTATAAGATTATCAATGTTCACATGGAACATCTCATCTCCCCCAATACCCTAGTTTATTGGGTTTTTCCTGATCCATTTTTGGAAGAGAATTCTTGATAACATCATATTTCCACCCAATCAGTGCATGGCATCATAGTGGCATATTCTTAAAATGCCAAACACACATCTATGAATATACATAATACTAATCATCCACATTTAAATGATAGAAATTACTACACTAACCACAAACAACCCATTCCATATACATTATCCCAATCGGTTTCGTCACACCTCCTTCACTACCTCTATCCACCACTTCCACATGTCATGATCTACATGGGATAAACCAACTAACATAATCAACTATCTTTTGTTAGACCTCATTTTGATAAATTTTACCCATTTACATTATCATCATTAAATACCACCTATTTAAAAATTTCAATGGAAATGAAATGAATTTATCCTTCATTTCACACACATCTTCCCCGTGCGTGCCTACCATGATGTATGCCACATATATACCTAGGTACCTAAAATGAGGTCTGAATAAAAAATCTCGTGACATTCTAGGAAGGAAAAAATATCATAAGATAGTCACATCACACAACAAGTGAACAACTTAATGGGGAAATATCATTCAACTTTAATAACAACCCCACCTTGGGAACTTGGGTTTTCCCTTGTACATGGGTCAGCTACACCCAAGTATGATCTCCTTTCAAGGACCCATAAAATATTTATCTTCCATCTACCATCCCTAAATAATAAGATCATATATAAGATCTAAATTGATACCACTATGTAACATCCCCAAATCAAAGGCCACTAAACCTATGTCTTGATCTGAGTCGTCACCTAACATTGGGCATGCCTCCCCGTACTCAAAATTCCATTGACTAATAGAGAGGGTATAATGTAATATGGGGGGGAATATAACCTATTTATGATATTATCCACAATAGATAATAAAAAAATAAACAAAAATAGGGTAACAAAAAACCATGAATATGAATCCATCTCCCAAACCTCATTACAAGACCACCACTAAATTTAAACATGATACGTAATGTCAATATAGTGTAAATTGTAAGGAAAAACCACCAAAAGAATAAAAATTTAAGAATCCAAAAAATGGATCCCAACTCCAAATCCTATTCCTTAATCTATGCACGACCCTTGCCCAAATTATCCTTCAAACATAGGGAATTTTCCCCTGTCCTGACATGCAACCCTAAAATCTACCTGGGTACCCAACATTGGACGGAGTTGTGTGCCAGTATAAATCAGTGGGCCACCACCAATGGTGTTTACAAAATATATATTCTAAACAAATATTTTATTCTATCTTAATGACTAACAATGTGATCAAGGTATAATAGAGGTTCCATTTATTAGCATTATTCACCTAAAACATTCCATTATTTACTCCATGGGTTAGGAAATTCATTTATAACCCAACATCATATTCAAGTAAAATACATTAAATAAGGGAATTAGTAAAGTTCTCTATCACACTAGGAAATAAATATTTCATAAACCATACATCACACATTCCATTGAGCCTCATTCTAGGTTATTTCATGAAATAAAACTATTAGGGGCCTCAATCCTCAATTAGAATCCATACCACTAGAATTTAGTGGAGGGGCTTAGAGCCTCATTCCAACATAACCAATGGGAGGATCTTCATTACAATATCCCACAGAACACAAATCCATATGCACCTTCTTTAAATAACAATTCATCATATAAACCATTTTAATAAAAAATTATCAATAATGACCCACATCATTCGCAATCCATAGTTCATTAAATACATAAACCATCAGTAATCCTTATCCGGTTTACACAATTATATTTATGTTTCTTAATTATCTTAAAAGCTTCCATTACAACCCATAATTCATTTAACACATTCAACTTAATTTATTTAATGAATTCACAATATTCCAAACAACCCCTCATGTTGTGTTAATAACTAGACACAATTATCTTTGTTCTATTTTATAATCCCAATAAACCATTCAAAACATTTGTCATGGGATCTAATAACTAAATAACAAATAAATTCTTAATATTACGATTTTCCATATTTGGGTAATGGCACAGCACATGGGTGGCCCTATAATGGTCTATTCAACCTCAATTCATCCCTCTGGGATCATGAGGGTGTGAAATTATTTATATAGACAATGAAATTAAAAAATCTTACTATGATCATCAACTTCACATCATGAAGGAACCAATAGCACAAACACATGCATATAAACCAAAATCAAGATTGTGGGATATAACTTGTTGACCACCTACCTCGACTTTGAAGATGAACTGTCACTCAACATTAGACCTTGACTCGGATTCAAACACCCTTCAAATAACTCACCTAAGATCTGATGGAAAAAATATTGTTTTAAGGATTTATAAGATGAATAAAAACAACCCAATACCTAATATTAAAAAGATAACAAATATTAGTGTTAGACATACCCATAGTGTAGATTCACACCCAATGACGCTCTAAATATATTAGAATCGATGTATATTGATCCCTGGGAAGGCTTGGGTGTTTTGTTTCATCACTAGGATTGCTCGATAAGAAATGAGGAGTAAAATTTGACTAGAACACATTTATCTAGAAGGGGTAAAATGGGTAAAATCTCACTTTTAAGGAGGCACCTAGTTTAGTTGCACGGTTGGAAAAATACTACGCCAATATTGTATCAGCCTCTTTTCAAGAAGATCTAAGTCACACAGTTTCCTGGGGATCTTACACGATTTAAAAAACAATTTTCCAAACATATAGAATTGATCTCCTCAATCCCCCAAATTTTAGCATCCCTCCTTAAATGATTTTTTCCAAACCATGCACCCTTCCTCTAGATATGAATGGTTTAGGGACATAGTTACATATAACCATGCACTAAATATGGAACATGCATTGGATACGAATTTTTATCTTTCTTTTATGCCCTGAGCACCTAATACACCCCCAAGTCTCTGTATATACCTTATAAACATTTAATTAACCAACATTATTGGATTTAAAAAATATTTAAATAGGAAAAAACAACCACTATGTCTGAGATCATATAGATTTCTTCAAGAATACATAATCTCACACATGTAATTAAACATCATTCATTTAATTGGATTCATAACCTATTTATCTACATTGGTCATTCATGATGTAATTCTAAACAGATCTTACATTCTTAATTGTATATTCTATACATGTTGGACACAATATATTCATTTCTCAAAATTCAATCCAATAGGTTTGAGTTTGATATATCGTTTTCTTAAGGGGTTTGTATGGTGACATCTTAATACTAGAGTGGTAACTATTATTATGAGAAAAAAACACAAGAGGAAAATAATGACCCCGATATCTTTGAAATTCAGGACTGATGTCCTTATCATTCTCTCTAATGTATGGATAGTCTATTCAGATTGATCATACATTTAATGGTGATTCGTTAAAAAATATTATTCTATGTATTTAAAGCCTTCTAGAGACTACCCTAAACAATTTTGGTTAACCTCAGGTAATGATTAGTGACTATTAATAGGAGTGATACATGAATCTTAAAAACTTTTTAGATATAAATTCTTGGAATATGATCTAAAAAATATTCATGAATTATAAGGAAATATGCTAACTTATTGAGATGATAATTAGTGACCAAAATACCATTTTACCCATTAATTTAATTTGAATCCCACTGATGAAATCAATTGTAATATTATCCCACATATATTCCATTATTTTCAAAAGTTTCATAATATCTTTATGATTTTTTTTGGACAGAAACTGATGGAATAATAAGAATCTTGTAATATAATATGAAATTTTTGTATTAAAATTTTCCCATTAGAAGTTCTATCGGATATTCATGTATATAGTGGTACATCTTAGATTACTAGAGACATTAGAGATATGAACATCATCCAACATATCATTCTCCAACTCTAGTACTGATGAAATTTATCACATAACTTCCTATGAAATTTTAAAAATCTTTCATCACCAATGTTAAACTCTCGTAATGTCTCACTTATCACAATATGAATTTTCAGGATTTGGGATTTATCATAATATTTATTTTCTCATTCCTCTTTGTAAAAATAGTTAGGTAATTACTTGTAATAAGAATAATGTTTAACCATCAATTATAGTTCCTAATTCCAACCTAACTATTTCATTTACACTTAGATCATTAATTACACTCAATAGAGATAATATACCATGATATTTTCTACATAAACCATCTTCTACCTTGTTCACTTCCCCCAAATTATAATTGATAGTGTAGTCACCATCATTGAGTAGTTATAAATATCATCATTTATTCATATTTTGATATTTTTTTAATAAATATTTATTTCAATCCTTTATGGTCTATGCATGTATCAATTTTCAATATATATATTTAATGACTCTATATCTTTAGATAAAATATTGTTGTCCCTAATTCTAAATAATTAACTAAAGAGTTAAAGTCAAGGGGTTTAAAAAATTAATATGTAAAGTCTAAAACTCTATTATTTTTTGTTAAAACACATCCTATACCATTCCATGACACATCACTATAAATTAAAAAGACATATTTTATTAATGGAAGTTTCAAAACTATATTATTATCCAATATCACCTTTAATTCTTGAAAACTATCTCCACATTACTTTTTCCATATGAACATGACCCAATTAGGTATTATATTTGTTAACAGATAATCCAATCGAAAATTTATTTTGGAAAAATGATGAAATAATAATATTAATCAAAAAAAATTTATTTTTATTATGTTAGTTTTTCTTTTTCCATTAAATAATATCCTTATTCTTTGAAGGGTCAACAGATATACCATCCTTAGACATAATATGACTAAATAAGGAAACTAGATAATGAAAAAATCCATAGTTATTAAATTTACCATATAAATATATTCTCATCAACACCCTAATAAATATTTGTAATGGATTATAATAATCCCCATCACTTTTAGAATATAAAATAATGTCATCAATAAATACCACAAAAAATACCTATTAAGGTTTTCTTCATATATTTTTCTCATCAAATCCATAAACATAGTGGGATAATTTTTTAAACCAAATGAAATTATTGTTTACTCATAATTAATATACATTGTACGAAAAGTTATTTTAGAAATATCCTTCTATTTATAAATTAATTTATGATAGAAAAAATAGAGTTCAATCTTTGAAAATAATTATTCCACATGAATTTAACCGAAGATTTCATCAATATGAGGAAATAAATACTTTTTCTATATAGTAATTCCATTTATATTTGTATCATTTAGGCATAATATCATTTTACCATCTGTATTATTCACAAATTTCACAGGATATCCACATAGTGAAACACAATTACTAGTGACTCCATTATATCATTACAATTGTATCTGATTATTTAAATAATATAGCTAAATTAGATTTATCTTGTAATGTTGCTAAGTTATTATCTTTACATTGGGGATGAGATAATTGAGAAATTATCCTCTTCAATTATGGGGTAATCCAGGTTGATGAAATTAAATATTTATTAAATGGGGGAAAGGATAGGTAAACTAAAAATAAAATGAATTTCATGGCAACTGCAAATGATGTAGGCTTAATAACCATAATCTATATGATTCTTTGGGGTAATATTCTATTATCAATTTGGGAATTGATTTGAGTAGTTACCCATATCCTTGAATTTTATGTATTTTACATTTTTTTATTCCCTATGACCAGTGCACTCATGAGATTGATGTCCCTTATCACTAACGATATGGAAAATTACTATGCATTTTATGCAAGTCCCAAAATGTTTCTTCTCGTGGTTATTAAATTTTATAAAATCTACCATTACCTTATTTTTTATTATAATTCATTTAATCATGGTGTTCAAATATCTTCTTCACCTTCTATATCACATTGAATTTAAAGGACTTAGATAATTTATTAGTCTTTCATGAACTTGTTACTATATCCTCATATTATTAGAAAATTTGAGATACCAAAGATATTAAAAAACTATGATTTTAAAAATTAATAAATTGATCCATATTCTATTGATGGTTGTGAAGATATTCCAAAACATACCCTGACAACCTTGTAAATTAGCATCATACTCTTCTACATTATATTCTTCTTCTTTTTATGTTGTTCAAAAAATTTATTTTTATTAATGAACGTTTCTTTCAAGGAAAATATCCTTCCAAAGTGATATTTTTAAATTAATTCCATTCTACAGGCTAAATAGCCTCTTCCTCCAAAGTATTTTTAATTAATTACCCCCATTATTAATAATCACCTATTTTACAATAAACATTCATAATGAATTTCTTCTTATAACACCATCCTGATGAAAAATATATATTTTCTCTAGAGACTAATTTAATTTTTCTAACTTTATAGAATTAGTGGTCTCAATAAAATGTTGATATTTTTGTGTTTTAAAATAATATAATATTATTGATTCTAATAGAGGGGGAACTAGATGATCTATGCAAGGAAGGTTGTTTTCTATAACCTAATTAAATTATTCAAAAACACTATTAAATTTCATTAAAAAGATATTTACCCCAATATCTTCATTATTTAGATTGTCATCATAGCATTTATGGTTGTTATCCTAATTTTTTATTCATATATTAGGTTCCATAATCAAAAAAAAATTTATCAGTTATTTATTAAGCATATTTATTTATATATTAATGTATAAAAACAATTATATAATAATATCTAAAAATTTTTCCCTAGTGGATAAATCCTTTTCTCTAACTATGTTTTCATGATTCTAGTTTATATAGTTTCAACTAATATACCCTCTAATAACAATTGTGGTGCCTCCATGTTCTATTTCGAGGAGTTTTTTGGTAATTTATTACATGGAAATTGGAGTCTAGGATATTAAATTCAGAGAATAAAGGATTAGTAGTCATTTTGATAATAGATACATTACATTAAACATTATAACATAAATACAAAAGTATTTATTCGACAATGAGATCCATGATAAATAATTTTATTCTATTCCATTACCTATAAAATTAAAAAAGAATGAAATAGTGGTGAGACTAAATTCTCACAAAGTGAATAACTTATAGTTGAAGATAATGAAGGATAAATATGGAATAAGAAATATTATGAAAAAAATTGAAGAACTAATAATGAACGAATGGGTTCAATCCATATAGGAATGAGAAATACAAAATCGTATGGTTTAAAAAAATATCACAGAGGGAACTTCTTAATTCCTGGCATTATAGTCATACCATCAAGTCCTTGTGGCATGAAATTATATATAAATGTAATGATACATTTATATTTCTATATTAGTTGTCCCATGAGACCTAATAGTTCACTAAGGGGATATATAATTTCAGGACCCAACCTTCATGTAAAATTCCAACGCATTTCATCACATACCAAATTAATAAATGCAATATGTAGAATAATATTCAAGGTTGACCCACATAGAAATATGTTATACAATTACCCAATGTAACATATCATGCAGTACCTTCCTATATAGATCAACATATTATACATGACATAAAAAAAATTCCCCAGTAAATTTATTAATAAGAACTTCTATGTGAATTCACTCATCATATGCGAGGAATATGTAGGGATGAAGAGTACCAAGAAAAAAGTGATTTTTATAAATATTGGTACTTAAAAAGAATATAAATTTTCAATATTTATAGAAATTTTATTTCGTATTACATACAACCGTGAAAACCCATTCACTATACACCACCATATAAATTCTATTTTTTGTATTTTAATTTTTTTGATAATTATCCATTACATATCCCACAAGAGTTTAAAATTAGGTGTGCAGTACGGGTCAATTAACCATGCACCAGGATGATGACCAACTTATACCTCAAAAACTATATTTATAGTCATTAAAAATTAATGAATCTAATAAAAGACCATATATAATTTTAGTATATTTAATGATATGTATATTTTTTGAATAATTAGAGACCTTTTACTTAACCAATGTATTTTATTTTTATGGATGTGAGGAGATTCAAGCATAGTAATAGCATATAAATTTGGAATTATACAAGTGAAAGGAATGCTCACATAAACTATATGTATTAATAATGACACATTAAATGACATTAAAAAAATAATAGGAAAATAACTTATAGATTAAAATGGTTAAAACAATGTAATTTCAAATAGGAATTGTAATGTGAGAGAAAATTAACCCTTACTTAAGCATAATCATAGATTAAAAAGGATATAAAGTAAGGGATATGGGATAATATAACATTGATTATAGATAAATTAAGAAATAATAGATTTGATACAAATAATGGAATAATATAAAATTTAAGTTTAAAATAGATTAAATATAAAGAAACTGAAATAGGAAATGAAGAGGGATAAATATGAACCCTTACTTCCCTTGAGATTCCTAGATTAGAAGATAACTTTAGACCTATTCATAATATTCAAGTATTAAGGGAGTTATAAGGGAGACAATCATTTATATAGAAATAAAGAGGAAAATTTTAATTTTATGTGAATTAAAGAGAGGAGGGGTGGGTATATATAGTTGTGGTGAGTGGGATGTCATGGAATAATTTAATAAATTTTTTACTATTATTATTTAATTTATAGCACTATTATTACAATTATTCTCCACTTCCACCCTTAATGACCCACTATAGCGTTTAGTGCCAAAAATTATGAAATAATGCATCCTTGGATAAAATTAACCATTTTTATATAATTATGGTATCATACACTGTGTATTGAAAACATTTTACCATATTTTACCCATTTTAACATATTTTTCTATTTCAATAAAAAAACATCCAAATTTTACTCTTTGTATGATTTTCATGTCCAAAATCCAAATATTAAATCCTTTTTATCCAATTATTTCCCTATTTAACTACATTTTACCTTTTACTCTAGGTTGATACATACATAAAAAATAATGTAATAGATTAAACATCCTTTCAATTTCCCAACGATAATACATAATAAAAAAAACTCAACCCCTAGATACATAACCTCTAATCACACCAGAATATACCAAATGGTAAGTTGTGAAATGGTTGTACTTTCATGGAGTGGTATGGAAAACATTGATCATGTGGTTATCTCCACTAACATCAAATTCTCCCATAGATAGTTTTATTCCAAATTCACTTGTTGGAGTTATATTTGGGCTTTGTCAGGGGTGATCCTTATAGATATCACATCCTTCCCAAGATATGATAAAATAAATTCATCAAGGATATCCATATTGGTTGAATCGATATTTCCTTCCCTGTGTTATAATTAACAATAATCATTATCATTAATATAGACTACTCCTAATGGTATTCTCTTAATCAGTATACAACCAACAATATTAATTATGAATGGTGATATTAATCCTTATATATATAAATACAAACATTTAAATCAATTAATATATTATTTAACTTCAAACAAAATATAAATTTTAATTTTTATTGTTCTCTTCTTCATAGTGCTGTATCGTTTATAATTTTTTTTATTTTTGTGAGTATGATTCATAGGAGTATATGATTACTATGTTTTATCACATAGATAGAATATTTATTGCAGTGGTTTTAAATTCTATATAAAAAATAACTATATAGTTGTTTTTGTTGTATTAATATATATTTTTCTATTATGTTGAAATAAAGTGTATATTGTGCCAAAAATATTTCTGTGAAATATTTATTTACTATTAGAAAATCTTAGGAAATAAAAAATGGATTGGAATAGTTATGAGACCCATATCCTTTTCATGAATGGATTTTTATAAAACAAATTCCATTTCTCATGACATAAGAATGGATTGGAATTGAATTTAAACCCATAAAAAATTAACCAATCAATATTAATCACAAAAAGTTCTATTTTCACACTTCTAATCTCCGATTATAGCCCACACTAGGAATTTCCAATTCATTAAATAAAATAAACACACACCTTATAAATAGAAAATAAGACAATATAGATTCCAACCATCCCAAAATACCAACATATGGGAAAAAATATTATTAAAACATATATAAATTATCTCCATATTAGCAACAAATACCCATAGTAACCTTATAATGTTTATTAACTAAAAAATATGAAATAAAACCCACCACATGTTTCATTTTAATTTTTTCACAACACTCTGCATTGTGATAATAATCATCAACAACCACAAAATCAAGGAATAAAACCTAGAGGACCTCTAATGAAACTAATAATACATTACTAACCCTCAATATGGAATATAATAATTTATATTCAATTATGAAACATTTTTATTCCCCGTACAAAACCCATTTATCACACCATAAAAAAATTAATATAAACCAAATTGGTAACATAAGGACAACCTAAAATATATTTTTCTAATTCTTATCATTTTATACCATTTGATTAAATGATCTTAATCCATGTGTATATCTGAAGAAGACTAAAACCACTTAATTTATGGATTCATAATGTAGGGTTTTGATATTGTTTATGATACCGAGGATAGAAGGTCACATGAAAATAACCATATCAGTTGGATAATAATATAAGAGGTGTAATATAATTTTTCCAATATTAAAGGGAGGATGATGCATCTTCATCCCATCATAGAGGGTGCTCGACATGATTGATCATTTTTATAGGATAAAGAAATGAAAATTTTAAAATAAATATTATACATGAAATTACACAACCAAAATTATTAAAATGGTTGGTCAAAGGTTCTAATAGAAGTATGATGGACCCCACCAGACATCAGGTGGGAAACTAGGGTCATTGTGAATGATGCAAACCCACTTTATATCCCACCAAAATTTTGATGTCCCTCAACTAGTATTCTACTTGTATTTTACAACTTAAGAATAATTCTTACACTATAATTTTCTATCCATTTTCAATTCCCAGTCATTCTACACCAATATACACATTAATAATGACTCATTATAAAAAAATAAATTTAAATAAATTTATTTTATACTCCATGTATGTAATTTAATAATAAAAAATGACCATTTAGATTTTCATTATTCATATTCATTTCAAATCACTACCAATAAAATACATTAAACACTACACTCACATATACACACCCACTTTTAAGACATTTTTGGATATATTTATGAAAGAAACACACATGTACTATGTGTTATATAATCCTATAAAGGATCTTATCACATTGATACATAATAGATTTGGGTTATTCCTAGAATAAATTATCAAACTTTAACTTGGTATTGTTAATTATAATAACATGTTAATTTTCCCAATTATACCCCCAAATTAAGGATATAAGGAATAAAAATTTAATTACATTGAATATTTGAAGAATAATTTGAAAACATTAACTATTCCAATCCTATCAATGATATAAAATAGAATAAAAAACATGGGAACCAAATTTACCAATATATATAACCATTGGTATCTATATTTAGAAAATTCCTAAAAAATACTATGTCTCCCACCTCTATCTTTAAAGGTATGGATTTTTGAGAAAATATATTTCTATAATGAGTGTTATTAAACTAATTTTGGACTAATTAAATACACATAGGTTTTCTACTTAAAAATAATTTAAAAAATAGATTATTATATAACCTATAACAAGCATATTGGATACCATTATGACCTTCTATAAACACCACAAATGGTGTAATATATATTAAATCAAGATTACCATTTTCATTAGAACACTCAATTAAGATGACATGATTTTACCAAGATCCAAGAAAATATAGAATTAATTATCATATAATTGATAATAATATTATGGGATAATTTTATTGGGTTTATACATGTTTATTATGTGACGTTATGAGTAAATTTATGGTCTTTGGGGAAAAATGTTATGTTTATTTTGAAGGAATATATTATCAGGTATTTATGATTTTTGGGTTTCTAATTTTTTTCAAAAGAGATATGAAGTGTCATAGGGTTTAGTTATTTATGGAATTATATAAGGTAAAAAAGGTATTTATTACTGAATTTAGGTTTTGGAGATTAAAATATTATTTATATATAGAAAGTTTTATTCATATTTCATTTGGTATTATCTATAGTCTTGAAAAAAATTATGTTTTTTTGTTATTGGTTAGAATAAAGGGAAATAAATTGATATAGAAATCATTATTAATAAGAAGACCATTACCTTTTTATGGATATCATGACCCATTAATAGTCGATTTTTCTCATCAAGGATAAAAAAATTATTTTGGATATTCATCACATGGAATGTTAGATAAAATAGATTTGGATACTGATTGAAAAAAACCTATGAAATATATTATTATTATTGAAATGGGAAGACTGAAAATTTAACTTTTATCTATAAAATATTTTTTTAGAAAAGTTTCAAACCTCATAAGTTTAATGAAAATGGTCCTTATAAATGTAATAAAACAAAAAACCATTAATGATGTGAATAAAATTAGTATAATATATCTCAATATTTATCCTAAAATACTATATATAAAAATAATTCCTAAAACTCCAACAAAATTATGGTAATTATATTAATACATATATGGGCAAAACCATCTAACTATAAAGGTACTCTATTGAAACTCCAACATAGGTATAATTTTTATAAATCTACATACATGGTTAAAAAGTATGTATGATTAGTATCCAAGTAATATGTTAACTAAGAAACTTACTAATATTGAATATATTATTTCAACATCTCTATTAATTTCATAAAATATGTTTTTGAAAGGAATATCTAACTTTAGTTTATAATTATTTGATAGAATCATAATATCATATGGATTTAAAATTCTCACATTATATGGTTGATTCGAATTTTCCAGACACAATATCTTTTTCCTAAATCATATTATTCTTTCATTGATAATTTTCAGATATGATTTATATATTCTTCAATTATATATTTTGAATGGTATATTCTTTTTCTATCAAGGTATATTTTGATTTAATGTAATTCCTTTTTGATGAATTATAACGATGAATTTTGGAAATATTTTTTTCTACTGTGTTCACTATTTTATCCTATATGACCAAGCCCCAGTATACTACATATTTTTTATGGTTTTTATTGATAAATAAGATTTATCTTTTTTATAATTAATTTTTCACATCATCTCTATTCATATGGATGTTTAATAATTTCACCTCAATGTGTGTTTCCTTAAACATAATTCAATAAATCTTGAATGTTATTTCATTCAACCTTTGAAAATTTCTTTTATCTTCCATTTGAAAATTAGTATCTATATTTTTATTTTCATTTTAATTTACAATTTTGGGTATTTAATTTAAAATTTATATATTATATGTCCGCTTTATCCAATTTAATTTTTTAATGAAATATTTTATGTTATTTAATCATAGATACCTTCTCTTTGAAGTGATGTTAAAATTTTGATGATGTAACTTTCATAGCAAGGGAGGAATGAAATAACATATATATTTTTAATAAGTTATCACTTTTATTTTTTTTCAATATTCAGGATTGTGAGTGTGAATAAAAGTTTTAAAAATTTATATATTTTTTAATTTATTTCTAATGATATTATTTAATTAATTGTATACCAATTAAAAATTAAAATTAATTATATTTATATTGTGATTAAAAATTTGTTTAATTTAATTGTTAAATAAATTTTCTTGAAATTATTTCTTATATAATATTTTATAAATGGATATTTATTCCCATTCTATAAATTAATAATGATATTTAATAATATAATCAATTTTATAAAGGTATCAAAAAAATATATGGTTTTTCATTTGGAGAATAATATGATTTATTTTAAATAATTTGTTGTTCCTTTTGTTAGATGGTTTTATTTAATAGTTAATTTAATACATTTTATAATTTTAGTAAAAAAATAACCTTCAATATTTTATTCATAATATAAAAACAATCTCAGGATTAATTTTTTTTAGTTTCCTAAAAGGGTTTTTTTAGGGTTTCTAATTAAAAATGTTTTTTATGAATAAAAAAATATTGAGGAAATTATCATTATATAAGGTTTGATTAAAAATATATAAATACATTTTCATGTATGAAATATTATTTATGTAGTTAAATAATTATTTTAAATTTAATTCCATGATTTTGGACATCTATACTTGACTTTTTTGCACATAAGTTATATTTTATTCTAATAAAAACCATTTTCATACTTTTACATTATCTAATTTTTCACAATGACCCATTCAGTTTTGGATTTCATTGAAACTAATATAACAATAAATTTATTAACTATAAAATAATGAATATCATTATAATCATCATTATACATTTTTTTATTTAAATTCATTTTATGCCAAAAAAAACATTTCTATGAATTTTTTTTATTGTGTTAAGATTAATTTTAATAAAATTAATTTATCCAGACTCAAGAAAGGTAATTTTTTAAATTAATTTCATATTTTTCTTATTAATTTTTAAATATGGTAATAAGGTTCATTTCAATTTTATTCCTAAAAATAAAATTCTTATTAAAATATAATCACGACGGTAAAAGATAAAATAGGATAAAAGTGATCCATGATGGGATAAAGATATAAAATATCAGAAAACACTATACTTTAATGAGTGGTTAGTGGAATTATAAATATAAATTTTATCCCTTTTCAATTCCAAACAAAACTTTATCTAAATTCATTTAATTTTTTATTTCATTTATAATAAGAATTAAATATTAACATAAATTCCACCCCTCTAACTTATAATAATAATAAAAATTATGATAGGGATAAGAATAAAAATACATTTTGAAAGGTTACACATTATAAAATTGTTAATTAATATATCATTTTTATATTAGTAATTTATTTTTAAAATAAAGTCAAAAAATATTTATATAAAATGCTTACACAATGTCACCACAAAACTTGTACAAGTAGTAAAAATATCAATTTAAATGTTATTATAGTTATTAAAAGTGTTAATATTTTAAATAAATTCATCTTTTCAAAAATATTATAGATACATATTATTGGTAATAAGTAATTTAATTTTTAAATTTAAATTTGATGGTTATATAGACACCATTGATGTCAAATTATATGAATTATAATAAAAATGAATTTATTGGGAATTTAATGTCCAATAGAAAATTTTAAATTGATTTTAAAATAAAAAATATATTATATTGATTCAAATGATGTAAATTTTTTATAAATTTTCATAAATTTTCTATTTATGAGCCACATTTCATTTAATAATTTAAATTTAAGACACTTGAAGATTGTTTATTTGTGAAAATGCCATAGATTTATTGCTATAAAATGGAAATCAATCTTAAATTCAAAAGACACATATATCTTAGGATTACTATAAATCCAAAACCCAAATACATGTACACACAATAATTTCCACATCCCCAATATCCTAGTGTATCCATAAATATCACACTCAATCACCTTAAGATCAATGAATTTATGATATCAAATGAAGAGGTAATTTTATTTACTATGTTCATTCATTTTTCTTTCTTTTTAAACCTCATAACAATCTATAAAAAGAATAATAATATAATGAAATAGTTATCAATAATATAATTAAATTCTTTTATATTAATTTATAATTAATTTATTTACCATCCTCCCATCCATTGAAAACTGAAAATTCCGCCCATGCTACGTGTTTATTTCTACCTCTCTAAATGAAATAATTTATTATTCATCACAACATTTAATGGATGGTTTAAAAATGAATTTATTTTATAAATATATTACTTATTACAATATAATTTTTTCAAAATATAATTTATCCATTATATTAATAATATTAAAAAAAAATGGCCATCACTAAATTTAACATCATAAATCGAGCATATAGGGACACTTTGTAAGTGAAAACTTTTCAAAATCTATTTAATTTATATTCATTATATTAAACTTAATAAATTAGTTTTATATCTTTTTAAAATGATCTTGAATAATTTTTGATTCTATAGAAGTGATATTTTCATTGTATAATAACATTTTCTTACTCATTCGACCATTATAAGATGTTTCTGTTCAGATCAACTTTACCACATTTATGAATAATGATATAATCTTCATGTCACGAATGATTAAGAAGACCTAAATATTGGTAATAATATATTATATTGATGAATTTATGATTTGTTAATAATTCTATTATTATTATATGTAATATTATATATACTAACAAATTCAATTATTTTCATAATTTAAAAATCTCTTTAGGGAGATTTGAAACATCCCATGACAGCCATCAACTTATATTCCATGAATAGGGCATCGGAATTTTAAATTATATTAAATACATGAATTAACATACTATTAACATTGTGATATTGAATAAATCAAGGTAAAGACACATCAATAAAAACCTACATACCAAACCATGTAAGGAAAAAAGAAATGGTGAACAACTAAATGTTAATTTTAAAAATAAATAATTAAAATTTAGCTAACAAGGAATTAAAAATTAAAGGTATAAAATAATAAATATGATTAAATTAATTATTAATATAAATAATAAAGATAAATTTATCATTCAAGGATGTTATAGGGAATTCGACCAAGTGGATGTTTAAGGTAATGGTTTCCCCTCCCAATTTCCATTAATTAAGAAATGAATTGTATTTACCAATAGTTTTATTTTATATTGTTTTTATACTAAAAATATTTTATAATTACTTATTTGAATTTAATTTTATGTAGAAATCATATTAGGGTTCTCTTTTATGTGTTTTTAGTTTAAATGTGACTATGGTTACAAGGGTTCTTTGTCTCAATTTCCATTTTTTGAGACATATTTCTTACTCTGAACCTATTTTATATTATATATTAAATAATCTACCATATTCAAGTATTATATCATTATTCACTTATTAATTATTCTATTTAATGTTATATTTATTTTAATATATATCAAAGGGTTTCGAATCAGGTATTTTAAATATCATAAGTGTTCTTGGTCTAAATTTAAATTCATCAGGACATGCTTCATATTATACACCATGTTTCCATTTCTATAGATTTTTATTAACATTACCATGAATTTAGTTTACTATATTTATATCAATGAATGATATTTAAATTTAAAAATAATGTACAATATTTAAATATATTTTTATTCAAGTTATTCTTATGGTATTTAATCTCAAATTTCTTTTTTGAGAAAGGTTTCATATTATAAAATTATTTTATGTTATAAGGTGTATATAATTAATATTTGACATAATATATCATGGGTTAAATTATATTAATAGTATAATAACATCATTATCATGTTCATTCTATCATTTTTTTCAATTTAAAAAAATCAAGGAGTTTTCTTTAATATCATTTCATTTATTATTTTGAAGTATTTTTCCTAAAACATTTTTCCTTCCATGTTTATGTTCATTATATTATTTAAAAAATACAATTCTATATATTTAAAATATTTTTTAATTTCATTTTAAAATTTCAATAACATTCATGAAAATATTTTGAGAATTAATATTTTAAATGTTTTCTATACATGTTGTTTTTGACTTATGCTATAAAGGTAAGAAAAGAATGATAATTTATCTTTTAACGCTTTCATACATTTCCAAAAATTATGTACATTAATATTTATTATTAAAAATTTATATTTCCCATATTTCTTCATAAAATTTTATATTTTAATTGTTATATTATTTTTAAATATTTAAAGTCTACCAATGTAAAAGGATATTTCTTCTTATTTTTATGTATTTTTATAGTGATTTTTTTTAAAAAAATTATCTATGTCAAAATACATTAATGATTGTTATTATTCTAAGGACACTGTTTAATTATACCATCCACCTTATTTATTTGGAAGGATTGTGATTATTTATAATGTAAATTATCATTAAAATCATTTATTTTCCATGGTATAATTAAGTCATGATTGGGTTATGAATGTTTTAATCCGTTTTATGATGAACATGAAATCCTATTTGTGTCATATTCATGGCATTTTTCCTGGATATTATAGATGTTGATGGCTGGGTCTGATATAGTCCTCAGATGCAATGGGTAATAATGAAGTTATACCTATATATATGATAATCCTATGAAGTTGTTAGAATTATCCAGTTAGCCAACTCTTTTAAGATATGACGATGAAATTCATCAGGTAGGCTATTCCATTGTTAGTATGATTGTGTGATTGATATGAATATTAATTTCCCAATAACATTCATTACTTTTCATTTTATTTTACACTTGATTCTGATATTTGTTAATGAAAATAATTTTCTATGAAGTTTAAATGATTAAATGCAATGATTCTATGGATCATGATCATTCAATATTACATTTACACTCAATTTTCACACGTATTACACCATGATTCATTCTATGAATCATTATTTACGACCCTTATTTTAACGAGTTTGATTAAGATTTTATGTATTGGTATACCTTGTTTATGATCTCATCCCCTCATTTTTATCTGATGATTACTTATGATCTTTGATAGATATATGTTATCTTTACCCTTAACAAGAATTTGAGATAACCCATTTTGTGTTTCCATTTTCCAAGTTTATAAAGTGGAATATTTTATTTGTCATTTTAGTAGATGGTTATCAAGTTTGAAAAAGTTTATTTAGCTATTTTGAATACAAATGATGAATTATGAAGCAATTATTATAGTGGGAATATTGTTTTTTTCAATCGGAAATATATGAGGTTTTTTATTTAAATTTTTTCACATGAATTTTGAAACTATAATTATAAAATTTATTTGGTATGTAAATGAATCAATAATGGTTATTTATTCGGTAATTATAAATTCTTATTTTTGATTCACCTCAGTTGGTATCGAGGCCACTTTATAATGGATATATTTTTAGTACTAGGTCAAGGTATATAGGTTTTGGACATCATAGAGGGGGATTATTAACTACCACATTCCACTAGCATCTCACACCACCTAAGACATAGACATTTAACTTGATGAATCAGCTACAATGTTCCCCATCAAAAGAGTATACACGATGTAAAAGTCTAAATAATTTATTTACACAACCCACCTTTTATATTTATATTCTATATAGAATATGAAAATATATATATAAGAATTAATTCTAATATTAACCATAAATATATTATCAAGAAGATAAATGTGCAAATATTTTTCTTCATAAACCCCTACTTCCTAATATAAAACATGTATTAGGTTGTTTCACTCATATGGAATTTGTAGTCAACAACCCTAAGTGGCTAACCACTCATTCTTTACTATGAATACTCCAAGAGTGCCTCCTAATGCATCACACAAAAATGAATACTTCATAACTATATATGGTGAGGTTATTAGTTATAATAATTATGAGAATCTTTGAGTGAATCTCTAGTAGTAGTCGGACAATTTTTGGAATAAATTAATCTCAAAAATATTCTTATGCCACTCCCACAAATCCATTTCATTTTAATTATTAGGGTTACCTTATATACTAAAATTTCATATTATGTTCCCTATGAATGAAACATACTTAATCCAAAATTGATTCTTTGGGATATTTTCATAAATTTGACATGCTATTAATGTACTCAACAAAATATCCAGGGAACGAGTATTGTCCTGTCATTTATGGGAGTATAGAAAAATTTCATTCATGAAAATAACCAAATAGAAATTAGCATACAGACCAAAAACATATTTTAAATGATATAAATAATAATAAGTTGTGTGCTAAAATTACTGTAATAATAAAAAAACACAAACATGTTATATATAATCTTAAAACAACTCCATGGGTATCTGCCACACTCACTTATATCTGATGATACCTAGACATTAGATTAATCTTGGATAACCACATGAATCCACATAACTGATTAAATGACAAATCTTTATAAGGAAATTAATTTTTTTTTATTATCAACTAATTTATCATCATGTAATCCCCATATAAACATAAACGATTATCTTTCCTTATAGTGGAAAAAATTGTTATACCTCAATGTGAAGTGATCTATAAATTTAACATCTTTTCCTCAAGATCTTAAAAAAATACTTTTTCCCCTTTCAAATAAAATGGTGTTATCTTGTGTAGTAAAATTGATTTGGACTCTCTCACTAGAATAAGGTAAATATTACACTCATCCTCCCACATGGGTGGGGGGGGGGTGAACTTAAGTCGTAAAGAATACATTATGATACAATTATTTAATAATATGATAGGTTTATGTGTCTTCTAAAAAGATTATTAATTTATTTATAATTAAAATATTTATTTATATATAATTATAATTTCCCGCCATTTTGGTAAATCAATTATACCAACTAATATGATTGAATATTTTTTTATTCTTTTAAATGAAATATTATTTTTGATGTTTATATTATTATTTATTGTTTTGATAATCATGTTTTTTATACATTTTATGTAGTGGTTTCGATGAAAATTTCATCACAATATGAGTTTCTATCTCATATAGTGTATGTCTATTTTCCACAATATTGTTATTTACTAGATAGAATGTGGATTTTAAGTGACCAAGAGGAATGTATATTAATAGACAATGAGGTAGGAAATAAATCTACCACTTGTATAGTGCATCAACTGTGTAAAGAAATAAAAGATTGTAGGACCATTTTGTTTCCAAGAACTCAATTGACCTCATAATGTTACTAATCAATTGTATGTCCCCAATAGACTGTAAAAATAAATAAGAAAAAAAGATAATGAATTTTTTATGAAAAACAAAATATTTATAATTATTTAATCAAACTCACATTCAATTTCAACAGAATATATAGTTCAATCAACTGGGACTAATTTTTTTTACAATGGCATGGATTGAACACACATTTATTTTGATCAGCCGCATGTGTAATGTATTGAATTTATGTCTTGACCTCATGAGTATGGATTGACCACATGATGAATGAATTTTCCATATCAAACAATAACAAGCGATCGAAAGTAAGGACAATGATTAAACCATAAATTTTGTGGTCAATCATGAATGGATCAGTTGTACATTGAAACAAATTAACTACAAGATCATTGTAACCTAAAACATGTTCTGAAATATCACATGTATATAAAAAACATAAGTTATAAACTACTAAAAAATTACATTATGAAATATTTAATACCACTTTTAGTTATATTTTATTTTACATATCAATATATATTTTATTTTACTACACAATTTTTAAAATTTAATTAACTGATATATTTATTTATTTATTTATTATTAATTATTATGATTCTATTTAATATAATTTTGAATAAATTCATGGATCCGTAAATTATCAACATGTGGGTTGAATACACATTCCACTTTATTGTAAAATTTTATGTTTGAAATTTTTGAAATTTTTGGAATTTAAAAATGTTTATTCTCTTGATTTATATGAATATCTCAATGAACATAAGAGTTCATTATAATGTATATTAGGATATATAAAAATATTTACACTTAATTTTTCTATTATGAATATTTGTACAAATTATCCATGTGAATATATATTTTATACACATTAGATGAAGCAATCATGCGAATCATTTCTATAAATGATACACTAAATATAGATGATATATTTAGTTGATGACACATGAGTGTGTAGGATTGGAGAAGATGAATTTAAATGGGATTCATATTTGGAATCAAATTTTTATGAATGAACTTTATACATCATGTTTGATAATATGAATTTTATACTAGTGGTAGAGGTGATTTTCAAACTATATTAGTAGGCATAATTTTTCCATCATCTATTATAATACTCTAGGTTGTAAAAAAACTATTTGATCATTTACATCTAGATAAAACACTGCTTCATTGAAACTCGTAGCTTTACGTGCTTGTTTGGTTTATATATATATATATATAATATTTTTCTTTTTTCATCTATATTTATTCTTTTTTTGGCTTACACTATCCATAAATGGTACAAATATCATTGTATACCACTTTAAATAATATAAACATGTGTGTTGTTTATAACTGATAAAAGGATGGGGGAATGGTTTGATCTTTAGTCTTGATGAATGTATGTTTGGTTTCTTTATCCATATAAAAATGAAGCTTCCAAGGTTGTGACTTTATGTGTGAAATAGTCAGTCCTGTGATGTAACTTTGATATTTTAAAAAAGAAATTGTTGAGGGTTGGAAAACCCCATTAGAACTCATAGATTTTATTATAGTAGGTCCCATTTCTCTCTATATTTTATAGGATTAAATGTTTATGTAAGATTATGTTAATGTTAAATACTATAAAAAAGACCACATTCAACTTAATTTTTATTTCCACTATAAAATATATTTTAACATTGATAAATAATTAGAATAATTTAAAAAGGTATATCCACCCCACTCTTCATTATTCTGTTTTACTTATATTAGGACATTATAATTGGAATCCTAATTTTAATCATAGAATTGGAATATTTATATTTATTTTTAAAAAATAAATCATAGATTAATAATTGGGGGTAATATTTGTTTGATATGGTATGAACAAGTACAAAAGATTCCTTTTCATCTCAAGGATATATATTCATCAATTGAATAGACTACAAATATTAAAAGTCTTGTATGGAATCTTCTTATAAGAATTTAAGTATTGATAGTTAAACAATCACTTTCAATATATAAAATTTACTTGGAGTTTCTTTAGATACATTGACTGGTAATAATGTAATTATATATGTTTTTAATATAAGGAAAATAAGAAAACATTCTAAAATTAGTATAGATTTTTTCATTAATGAATCAGGATGTAAAATGGAATGTAGTGTTTGTAAAATACTACATGTCACACATATTTATCTGTATAAGTTTATATGAACTAATTAATGATAATGTATTCATATAAATATTTTAAAATGTGAGACAAATAATCTATTAGTCAAATGTGTCACTCATTTACAATTACTATAAATTGAAAGGGTTCATTGAGAGAAACACTAAGTAATTAAATTATTATTGGAAGAATTTTTAGATAATTAAATAAAATTTGGGATGATAGTAAAGTAGGAATTTAGGAAATAAAAAAATTAAAGGAATTTACCTTACATGCTATTATTGGATCATTGTTACAATATCAGTTATAACACAAAAAATTGAATAAATGGTTATTTAAAAAATAAGAATAGAATCTATTTTAAATAAAATGTTACTATATACTATTATAGCATTAATTAGAGTATAGTGAAAAAGGTAGTGCTTACCATATCGAAAATAGTTGATATTGAAATAATAATGGCTATTCTCAATGATTAAAAATGGTTCATCTCAAAAAAGATTATAAGGAGAAGAGTAAAGGTGTTTATATTTTTAATAATGATTTTGAAATTTTTTATTATGAGTGAAGAAAAAGTGGATGCATAATGCATAATTTACAATTTCTCAATAATGAAATGAATATTAAAGAAATTAAAATGAAAATAAATAAATGATATCTAGTTAGTTTTACTCCCCTGAAACTGATTCTAGTTATGAATTTATTACAAAAAAAGAATCATCGTATATGTGTATAATTTTTACACCCAAACCATTGATTATTTATTTATTTATTATTTTAATTATGGGGTTCAGGCCATTCTATTTAAAAAAATTTCATATATATTTTAGGTATGTTATATGTCCCATGGTTTGGCCACATAATTCTCTAAACCCTGTGATATCCCTAAAATAGGGTCTATAGTTTTACATAACTGATTCTTATAATGTGCATAAAATTTTCCAACCATGTGGATCATCTATACGGTATTATCATGTGTGCCTAGTGCTGGGGACTTATTTGGTTCATGTTTCATGAAATCATTTGAAAAAACATGTGACTTTCCTGGGGAGTAAATTTTTTACATTGTAATTTTAACAATGCCCTTTTTATGCAAAATCGACCACCTCCTTCCATCATTCACATTGTATGAAACCTAGGTTACTGAACCAACACAACAACCCTTCTCCTATCATATTATCTAAATTTTCTAATGTTTTCCAAGGGATTTCATTTTGGCCTGTTTCTTTCCCCCTACTCATTCCCTTCGTATCCTCCCCCTGTTTTAATTCCCCTTATTATGATAATTGTTTTGATGAAATGAATGTAATTTTGGGTATTTTATTACAACAAGAACTTTTTTCTTGTTGCATTTTATCTCCCTTATGGGTCTCCTTCAACCATTACATAAGGTTTTGGACCTTTTATATCGAAAGAAGAAAGTTACAGTAATATTTCCCCATGTTCATGGATTTATATTATGGAATTATTGATTATTCTCTCTCTCTAAACCATTGTATAATGTATTTATTAATATTAATGTGGGTACCTATAAACCTATTTTAGATAGAAACTAGGTTCTACTTTAGTTCCATATTTTTCAATGAATATAATCTTTAGAAATGTTAAAAATAAATTTATATTAGTTATTTACTTTTTATTGGATGTTTTATCGACTACATGTTTATCCCTTGTTAATGGATTTTGTTTCCATAAAATGTCTTCTGGGGCATCAAAATGAGATTTCAATTTTCTCCTATATACTAGTTTTTAGAATGTTATTAAATTATAATAGAACCAAATTCATATTTATAATATCACATATGATCATTTTATAAAATTTTATCAACTATTTATTACCAATGTTTCTTTATTTTCAATGTTTTGGGCGTTAATTGTCTCGTTTTCTCATGCGTGTATTGTCATCAGAGTTATTTTTCTGCCACATATTATTTAGTTACATCATCTCCTAAATTATATTATTTTTATAAATATCATATATACTCATTATATTCATTTTTTAATCATTTTTTAATCATGGAGAAGGAAAATGAATAGAATCACTTATTGGGGATTATATGCCACTCGTACACTAGAGTGATGATATCAGTCCCTTAATGAGTGAATGGGTAAGGAACTCGATGATATATTAATCATAAATAATTGATATTATGTCATATATATCACAAATATTCCTTAAAATTATCCTTATTACATTCCATTAAAATTGTATATGAAAAAAATAACCATTACGGAAAATTTGGTAATTTGCGATAGGGAAGGGACTCGTCTCAAATAGTCAATCGGGAGGGACAATTTGTGATGGGACCCTTCTCCCACACAAATAGTTTTTGTGTGTGATGGGATTAGATATCCCATTGCAAATGGTTTGGCACATACAATGCATAAAACTGTAGGAAGGTCATTTGCAATGGGATTAGGTATCCTGTCGCAAATACCGTTGATAGGTTTTAATATTTCTGACAGAACCTATCCCAAATACCATTTTTAAACACCACCAGCTAATTAATAGGGTTCCATCATTTGTGATGGGACCCGTCATAGATGATATTATTTGTGACGGGGTTTATATATTGTCACAAATATTGTGTCGGTAGGTACGTATTTGCGATGGGACCCACTACAAATAACTTTTTAACCACTGCCCCAAATTAATAGCGGGGGTGAGTATTTGCGACGTACCCCATCACAAATACTCCCGTCGCAAATAATCTAACCTATATGTACTCACCATCCAGTTTTTTTCATTTCACACATTTCATAATTCCTCCCTCTCTCTAAACTCTCGTATTTCTCTCTAAAATCTTTTCAATGTTTAAAATTTCATATCGAAGCGATTTAGAGGCCTTCCAACCTATAAAAGATTCTGTTTTAATGTATTTATCTGTTGCTTTTATTTTTAAGTTAATTTATTTAATTTCAATGTCAGTTATAATTATTTTTAAGTAGTGACAATTAAATAAAATTAGAATTAGATAGTTTCATTTTTCATTCTTAATTTTTACAAATATATTGTTTCATTATTAATAAATAATAATAAAATAAAAATAATTAGCGCTAATTAGTAATAATTAGCTGTAATTAGTAATAAATAGTAATAAATAGAAATAATTAGTAATAAATAGAAATAATTAAGTATAATTACGAATAATTAGTAATAAATAGGAATGAATAGTAATAAATTGGAATAAATTCCATTAAATTGGAATAAATAGGAATAATTATGAATAGATAGTAATAATTAAGAATAATTATTAATAATTTGTTATAAGTTGGAAGAAAAAGGAAAAATTAGAAATAATGAATATTAATTACAAATAATTAGGATTAAATATGAATAATTCATAATAAATACTAATAATTAGATATAAATAATAATAATTAGTAATAAATAGTAATAAATATGAATAATAAGTAATTAAAAATAATAAATAGGAATAATTTTTTATAAAAACGATTAATTTGTAATAAATAGGAATAATTTATAATTAATATTTATAATTAGTAATAAATATTAATAATTATTAATATATAGGAATAAATTGTTATAATTAATAATAATTAGGATGAATTATGAATTATAAACAATAATTTTTAGTAATTTTTAAAAAATAGGAATAAATAGAAATATGTATGAATAAATTTGAATAAATAAGAATAAATAGTAATAAATAGAAATAAATAGAAATAAATATTAATAAAGAGTAATAACAGTAATAATTAGTAATAAATAGTACTAAATAGTAATAAATAGTAATAAAAAGTAATAAAAAGTAATAAATAGTAATAAATAGTTATAAATAGAAATAATTAGGAATAATTAGGAATAATTAAGCATAATAAGAATAATTATGAATAATTAAGAAGAATTAAGAATAAATAGAAATAAATTGGAATAACTAGAAATAAGTAGTAAATATTAATAATTAGTAATAAATATTAATAAATAGGTTTAATTAGTATTAAATAGGTATAATTAGAAATAAAAAATAATAATTAGTAATAAATCGTAACAATTCATAATAATTTGTAATAAATAATAATAATTTGTAATAAATTGAAATAATTTGTAATAAATCATAATAACGAGGTATAATTAAAAATAATTAGTAATAAATAGTAATAAATAAATACAATTAGTAATAAATTGGTATAATTAGTATTAAATAGGTATAATTTGTAATAAATAGTAATAATTAAGAATAAATAAGTATAATTAGGAAGTAACAGCAATAATTCGGGATAAAGAGTAATAATTAGGAATAAATAGTTATAATTACTAATAAATACGAATAAATAAGAATAATTTGTAATAATTTTTACTAAATAGGGATAATTAGGAATAATTAGCAATAATTTGTAGTATATAGGAATAGATAAGAATAATTAGTAATAATTGGTAACAAATTGGATAAATAATAATAATTAGTAATGATTAGTAATAAATAGTAATAAAAAGGAATAAATAGAAATAAATAAGAATAAATATTAATAAATATGAATAAATAGTAATAAATAGAAATAATAGGAATAAATAGTAATAAATAAGAATAAATAGGAATAAATATCAATAAATAGGAACAAATAAGAATAATTAGGAATAATTATGAATAAATATGAATAATTAGGAATAATTATGAGTAATTAAGAACAATTAGGAATAATTATGAGTAATTGAGAATAATTAGGAATAATATAAACACAATTAAGAATATTTCATAATAAATAGTAACAAATAGTAATAATTAGTAATAATGATGTATAATTAGTAATAATTAGGTATAATTTGTAATAATGTGGTATAATTTGTAATAATGTGGTATAAATAGTCATAATTAGCAATAAATCGTAAAAATTTGTAATAAATAGTAATAATTAGTACCAATGAGGTATAATTTGTAATAAATAGTAATAATTTGTAATAATGAGGTATAATTAGAAAAAAATACCAATAATTTGTAGTAACGTGGTATAATTAGAAAAAATTAGCAATAATTTGTAATAATGGGGTATAATTAGCAAAAAATAGTAATAAGTTGTAATAAATATGAATAATTTGAAATAATTAGTAACAAATATGAATAATTATCAATAATTAGTAATAAATATGAATAAGTAGAAATAATTATATGTAATTAGTAATAAACAATGGTAATAAATAATACATAGAGGTAATTAAAAATAATTAAGACTATTTTTTATTTTTTTGAATCATGTTTTTCTTATAAAAATTTATTCAAAAAACTAATTATTTTATATTTTTTAGGGAAATATGGAATAAGGAAGTCAAAAATAGTCATTATTAGATGATCACCCTCGAATAAATCTGTGTAATAATCCAAACATTTCTGGTATAAATCATTTATATATTGAGGGTTTTAAAACATTCTTATCATTTTCATCATCAAAAATAGATTTTTTTTCATAAGTGAAAATTAACTGTCCATGTAAAAAATGTGGTATTTGGGTGTTGAACATATTTAAAAGTTTTTAGGGTTATAACTTTTGTTTTAGTTTTCAAACAAATTGTGTTTTTTGGTATCAATATGGTGAACATAGTTACAAAAAAGAAACTAATAATTAGGTTCTGAATCCATCATAGTTTAACAATATAGAATATGATGTGGGAGGTCCATCTTTCCAACAAATTGAAACTTAGAATGATGTTATTTAAAATCTATAGTTGGAACCATCTACATTGTATGATTTTTTGAGGTTTGTTGAGGATTCCCTATATCCTGGATAAAAGATAATAAAATTTACAGTGATTGCAAAATTTATGCTAGTTAAATCAAATAATGGAATGTTAAATAAATATTTTGATCATATATTATATTTGTTAAAAATATTGTTACCAAAAGTAAATGTTTTGCCGATAAATTTATATGTGAGAAAGAGGCTATTTTGTAATCTGGGTCTTGGTTATCAAAATATTTATGCATGTTCAAATAATTTCATCTTATATTATGGTGAAAATGAGTCATTGTATAGTTGTCCCACATGTGTACAATCAAGGTATAAAGAGGCTAAACTAGGGAATTATGGATTGATTCTTGTAAAATAATTGAGATATTTCCCTCTTACACACAAATTTTAGAATTTAATTATGTCTCAGAACACAAAGACATTAATTGTGTGGCACAAAACTAATATTTCAACTGTAAAAAGATTAAATCATCCCTCTAATGGTGATTTATGGAAACATTTTAGAAAATTGCATTTTTCTTTTTCTTCATAAACCTAAAACATATTATTAGGACTTTCTACTAATAGTTTT
Source organism: Viscum album (assembly GCA_963277665.1). Classification (NCBI taxonomy): domain Eukaryota; kingdom Viridiplantae; phylum Streptophyta; class Magnoliopsida; order Santalales; family Viscaceae; genus Viscum; species Viscum album. Next base: position 569,560,552 of record OY728158.1, on the reverse strand, counting down.
GTTCCATTTGGTTCTTATAGTAGTAAATTTTCATGTTGGATTTTCTTTATAACTATATACAATTTACCACCATGGATGTTAATAAAATAAATATATATCGTTTCTACCATATTAATTCTAGGACATCTAAAAAATAATATAGATGTTTATTTGAAACTACTGATTGATGAGATAAATTTATTTTGGAGTAATGGTCTCAGTACATATGATGTTTTCGCCAAACAAAACTTTCTATTGAAAGCTACATTGATGTGGAAGATTATTGAGTTCCCAGTATATGGAATGTTATCTAGATGAAAGAAACATGGTCCAAAATCATATCTATACTGTATGAGAGATATTAAATAGTTTATGCTCATCAATGGAAAAAACTCTCTTTTTTCAACTGTTATAGCAGATTCCCTCCACCCGATCATCATTTTTGGAGAAAAAAAATATAATTTTAGAAAAGGATCTATTGAAGGATACAAACCTCCAACAATGATCTCAGGTATAGAGTAAAAATCAATTTTCTCTTCATTACTTCTCATTATATTTGGACCAACATTAAACCAGCAGAAAATTAATGGCTTTGAGAAAGAACCCAATTGGACAAAATGACGCATTTTTTTCATATCTTCCATATTGGTCTAATTTTTTGGTGCATCACATGTTGAATGTTATTCATATTAGGAAGAAATATTTTGATAATTTAGTTATATATTTTTGGATACACTAGGTAAGACCAATGATAATACAAAGGCATGATTAGTTCTTACCCAAATTTACGGGGGACTAGAACTTGAACTGTTTGAAAATTTCATATCACATCTGTTAGTGAAGCCAAAATAGGATTATATACTATCCAATGAAAATAGATTATCATTTTTTCACAGGAATTCATATTTGAGACTTCTAGATTGTTATGTTTCCAAATTGGGAAGATGTGTTAGAAATGGTCATATTATTGGAATAAAAAGACAAGACAACCATGTTATAAAAGAAAGACTTTTGATGATGGGATTAAGATGTTTATTGAATTATATGATTTGGTATGTGATAATAAACATGTCATATTTTTTAAAGACATTTTTTAGTGAAAATAGACTAAGATGCATTATGTAGGCAATAAAAAGATGTTGTTTTAATGTTATGTAAACTGGAAAAAATCTTACCATAATATTTCTTTTACTCAATGGAACATTTGATTTTACATTTTACACATTAATCAAAACGTCTATGTCAGGTCTAGTAAAAATAGATGTACCATTCTAGATATTCATGTAGAAATTGAAGAAAAAATAATGTAACAATGCATTAGTCAAAGGCTCAATTATAGAAGCTTATTTGAAAGATGAATTTTTTTTGTTATTCGCTAATTATTTTCAATCTTAATATTCCAAAAAAACCACATGGGTTGTAATAAGGGAAATGTTGATGATTAAATGAAAAATCAATTGTTAATTTTTAATCATCCCAAACATCCTTCGGTAGAGTTCATGAATGATTGATTTCAGATGATTAACATCACATATCTCATACATATGTTCTTCTCAAATATAATTAAATGAAACAATTTATACTATGAGTATTATTATCAGTTATTCTGTAATATTTGACAGTTTACATTAATATTATTTTATTTGTAAGTTATATGATAATCATATTAAGAAACAACATCCACAAATTATAGTAGCTACTCTTAATGAATGTTGGAAAAATAATTTTCCCTTTAGTTTTGAAAACAAGTAACATAAATTATTTATGTTTAAACATAAAAAATAAATATAGTACTTATTATATTAATATTTTTTTACAAATTTTTACATATCTCAACATACTGATAAATAAGATAATCGAATTTTTGTTTCGAGTAACCCATCGAAAAAATGGTTAAATCTTAAAATTCATATATGTCAAATGATTTTTGATTTTATACACGTGTATATGTGGAAACAAAAAAATGAATAATAGTGGAATTTTCTTTATAAGATCTCATCCTAGATAAATTGATGTTTACCTTTACATCATGTTCGAAGAAATTATTGAACTATGTTATATGGGATTTTTATGGTCGGATACTGAAAGAGACCTTCATCTTCATCTAATCCATAGAATCGTTGATATGAAATATAAAAAACTTATATTACTAAATGAACCATTTTTATTGTCTCATCAGAAACATAAAAATTATTATGAAAATTATTGTACTAATTCAAGAGAGTTGGGTGATAGGTGTAGAAAAATAAAAATTAAATGTCAGAGAAATCAGTTTACTCAAAGTGAATGTGGTTCCACTGAAGTGAAAGGAATTGAAATTTTTCAAGAGACTACTCCAAAACCATCTTTTTCACAAAGATACATGAACATTGATGAAGAAACCCCATAGTTAAGGGTTGATGGTAATTCTAATTTTAATGATGTAACAAATGAATTTTAAATAACCAGAGATGATGACAAAAAAATCATATGGAAATTGATGATGCTTGGGATAAATAAAAAGATATTGACACCGTCAGATATGATGTTGAGGATGAAGACAAATATTGACAAAAATAATTTATTATTACAATCATGTAAAATATATATCTATATATAATAGTTGTTTTCAACTATTTTCTAACAAAAATTGTTTCATGTTTCAGATGGACTCAGACTTGTTTCATCAGATACAGGAGGTTGATCTACCGGATAATGAGTATGATTTTGGATTATCTGACCCTCATACTGTTGGTGGCCCAGATAGGACTTCAAGGGGGTGTGGTCTTGCACGATTGATGATTCCTAACTCTATCCCTAGGTGACATTCACATCTTGGATTCTATCCACACATGGTGAGGTATTTTTAACTGTGTATTTAAATTAATCTTCATTAATTATCATTAATTTATCTATATACTACTTATTTGATTATATACTCGTTTTTTATCACAATTTAATTAATATAACTATTGGACCTGAGAGTACTATATTTTGAAATTATTTTTCTGAGGCATGGGTTACAAGGGATCAGATTCCTATAGATGCTCAATAATGCATGTTTGAACATTGGATGGTATCTAAATAAATAATATTTATTTTGAAATTTATTTAATTAATAACTTGATATTATTAATTTTTTGTAGGGTTAATGGTATCCCATCAATGAGATAATGCATGAATGTATCTGGATGGCATGAAAGGGTTGTTTTGTGATCATTGTCATCATGTTTTATACAATTTGAGGAGGACATCATTAAGGAATGAAAGATTCATGGAGTTTGATCAGTATTTCTATGCCCACCAACCTGATTACCTTTCACCTCAGGTTTGGGATAGATTATATTCACACTATATTGGTGGTAATTTTTAGAGTAGATCATTAGTAGGTTGATAGAAATGGGGGAGACAGGAGGTGACACATCTTGTTGGTAGTCATATATTTAGTAAACATATAGAACATGTGGTAAGTACATTTTTTAAATATATTTATATAAATTTAAATGAAACTATTTATTTTATATTCATATAGGTAGTCAAACATTTAGATATTACTTAGTTTGATGCTTATAGGAGGATGTATAGGGATCATGTCACTGGAGAGATTATGGGTTATTTCAAGCATCATATTGTGTTCTGTACAATTTTTTTGAGATTAATAAATTAATATAAATAATTTTTATCTATTTTAATTTTAAAATTTTATTAAAGGAGTCATATGAGCCCATGATGTCTCAGATACAAACTGATAGTTAGGATGAGACCAATGATCAGATGAGTGTAGCAAGATTTTATGAGGCGGCATGGATGCAAGTAACCCAATATGTCTTCAAGAAAGGTGGATTTGTTGGTATTAGCTCTCAATTGATGCCTGTAAGCAATCTTGGTACCACTTTGATGTCAGTGTTAAAATCAAGAGGAGCTAGTAGGGAGTGATCATCATCAACTGCAAAGTATCAAGAAAAACTGTGTGCTCCAGGTGAGATTATAGAGAGTATGAATATGGAACACGAAGAGCTTCGTCGACAGCAACAACAACAATATAAGTAGATGCGTCAGTGGCAGTAGCAGCAGCATGAGAAGACGATGGAGTACAAGTGATGTTTGACTTGTGTTTTAGGGATGAAGTTCCCTCCACTATCTTGTCACCTCCTCTTGGCAACCCTCCACCTCAATGATGTATTGAATTTTTATAATAAAACATTTGACTGTAATTTTTGTGTAATATTATATATTTACATTTCAATATACTATGTTTTTTATATTGTTGTGAATATTTAATTTTTTTTATTTTTTTACTATTTATTTAATTTTTTATTAGTTGATTACTTTATTATTTATTTAATTTTGTTTATTATTTTTATTATTTTTTTAATATTAGAATATTTTTATTTTTTTATATTTTTGTGAATATTGAGGTTTTAATTATTTTATAATAATATTATTATTAATTTTATTAATTTTATTTATGTAAATATTATTATTATTATTATTATTATTAGTTTTAATATTATTTCATTGATATTATTTTTTGTATTATTATTAATATTATTTTATTCAAACTTATTAATATTTTTTTTTATTTTTTTATGTTATTTTCTACGGGCTCGTCGTAAAAGTGTTTTTTTAACTCAAATAAACTATTTGCGACAGACCATAAAAGAAAATACTGTTTGCGATGCGATATTCTACAATGTGTTATTTGTGATAGGATCTTATAACAACTAACTCAATTTCCCATAGTGAACATGCATACACGATGTATAAGTATGTCGTACACATGAGTGACATTATTAAATTTTAAATGAAAAAAAATTTAAAAAGGTTATTGTGATATTTTAATTCAAGAAATATAATATAATCATTAATATCAAATAAATGTTTAAAATCCATCATTTTATCCTTAATTTTAATGGTAGTTATGGACAATAATTATACTAGTCTGCGATGTGGTAGTCTGTTGTACATAAGATTGAGGATTTCATTGCCCATTTTATAGAATAGGGGATAAATATTGGCCATTTCCTAAGCACAATAACATCATATAATATGTAATATATTGATTTTTTAATATAATAATTTTTTAATGTGGTATTAAATAGTTGGTAGAATAAAAAAGAAACTTTTCATTTAAAAATGTCAAATATTCTTTAGGGAAATTCTTTTTTTTCACAAAATCATTCATTGGGTGGATTTATTATCAAACCAAGGGGTATTTTATGTTTTGAGGATTGAAATGATGTAATTTTGGTATGAATTTATGAAAATAAATGTATTTAGAAGTGGGAATAGGATAGGATAGTGTGTGACCTTTCATAATTAGGGGAGATGATATAAATGGAATTTTAGAAAATAATCAATTACACCCATGGTTTTTATCATTTTAAATTCCTTGAAAATGTTTAATTAGAGATCCTTAAGAGTTTTAAGGTCTAAATAAGTCCATAAATGTGTTTTGTACTTGTAAATAGTTCATTTTAAACCCTTATCAACCTTTTTACCCCCACAAATATGTTTTTACCTTAACTGGAGTAATTAATTTTTACATCTTTTAATATTGATAATGTTAAAAAAATTAAGTTGAACTTATTATATAATATAAATTATTATGATTCCAAAATATAAACCATTTTTCCTAATTCAATTCATAGAACTAGAAGAATATAATTTAACATTATACTGAAAGGCACGATGAAAAAATGGATTCCAAAGAGAAATTTTCCATAAGTATTGATAGTTTGAAAATAAAAATTCAATATTTAATAGATTCCAATAACATAAATTATATTTATTATAATATATGTTAACTAATTTTATATTAAATACAATTTAAAATAAAATAAAATTATTTTTTCAACAAAAAAATTGTAATTTTCACTATTCATTGAAAAATGAATCCTTTTAGAAAAATAAAAAATAATCACACAATGTTAATTTGGATTTTATAATTTCTTAAATGAATTTAATTATATCAAATTAATTTTATAAATGTTTAAAAAATTATTTTATCATAAGTTCTTTAGAATCGAAACATAATTATTTAAAATAAATATAGTTTTTTGGAAAAAATCTATTTTCCTTTCAAATGAATCTTATATTGTTTATAATAAATATATTTCAATTTAATTTATTTCAAATATGTATAAATCATATTTTTTCTGATGCTTTAGCCGGGGCGCGCGCATCCGTCCATCTGCGAAGGAGGACGAGCTGCGCTGTTGCCTCGCATTCCTGCTTTCCAAAGGCGGGCGACATCCGTTCCTTGTTCAGGGACATCTGCTCCTTGATCGAAACAGGATGATGGGATGACGGTTCTTCCTTCCATGGATTCCTCCTCAGAACTCATCACCCAGTCTGGGTCTCCCTCATAGATTTAATACGTTGTTCGTGAAACTCTTCCCAGTGCCATGTTTCCGTGGACGCCGGTTAATTACACTGCTTCTGTCGGGACATTCCAAAGGGTCCGGTCAGGGCAGCAACCTTTAGTCGGGGTAATAGTCACGTTGAGGAATCAGTAGCTTGTCTGGATGCTGTGGACCTGGCATGTCTGTCTATTATCCCTGGTCACAGGGCTTCTCAAGGTCGTGGAGGCCCGAGGCATCCCACATCGAGCGCGGGGAATTATATTCCATAGACACATATCTGAGGTTTTCCTCAGCTTCCTGTGTTTAACACAGGGTATGCTGCAAGTTTAACGTCCAACGGAGACGGATCAACCCGATTATAGCATTAACTATAACAGATCAGATTGAGGGATTTCCCTTGAAGGGGTGCTGATACCAGGACCTACCCATGGGCACCTGTGAAGTGGAGTGGACCGACATGGTCTCAACGGGATGTGACGGTCCGGGTGGGGATCAGGGCGGATGATTGATGGACGAATGAAGTGGATGGTGAAATGTCAAGGGACCATCGCAAGGGCGATGGTGAAGTTGGGCTTGAGCATCGAAGAGACCTCCTACGTATCTCCATGGTAGGGAATCAAATTCCACGTAGTTTGGGAGGGTGCCAGTTGAACCGGCATGAAGGTGGACCTTGGCCCGATGGATGTCGTTAGTGAACCAACATAAAGGTGGACCTTGGTCTGATGGGCATCGCCAGCGAACGGACCTGAAAGTGGACCTTGGTCTGATGAGAGATAGGCTTGAACCTTGGGAAGGCTTCCTACATACCATGCCTTGACATGGATCAAAGACCTCGTAGTTCAAAGGGTTTCATCGGTGAACCGACGTGAAAGTAGACCCAGGGGTCCACTAGTGGTGGGCTTGAACCTCGTGAAGGCTTCCTACATACCATGCCTTGACATGGATCAAAGTCCTCATAGTTCAAATGGTCGATGGAATACAGTTTAACGTCATGTGGGACGGTGGTGAACCCTGATGTGAATGAACGACGGGCGATGGGCTTGAACCTCGTGGAGTCTTCCTACGTACCATGCCTTGACATGGATCAAAGTCCTTGTAGTTCGGAGGTTCTTCGTCGGTGAACCGACATGAAGGTAAACCCGGGGGTCCACTTGTGGTTTCTTGAACCTCGTGAAGGCTTCCTACGTACCATGCCTTGACATGGATCAAAGTCCTCGTAGTTCGGAAGAAAATGGGGGCTTGGAACACCGACAAGGAGACGGTTTGGGCCAATGATTGTTGGGCGTGATCCTCAGGGAGGCTTCCTACGTACCATGCCCTGACATGGATCAAAGTCCTCGTAGTTTGGGTGGTGACAACGGCTTGCCGTCGAACTGGGATGCAGTTTAACGTCATGTTGGACGAAGGTGGAACTCGACGTGAATTGTATGACGGGTGGGCTTGAACCTCGTGGAGTCTTCCTATGTACCATGCCTTGACATGGATCAAAGACCTCGTAGTTGAAATGGGTGTGCAGTTTAATGTCATGCGGGACAAGGGGCATACAGTTTAACGTCATGCTGGACGAGGGCATGCAGTTTAACGTCATGCTGGACGAGGGCATGCAGTTTAAGGTCATGCTGGATGAGGTATTGTCATGGCCAATGCCATCTCTAAGCCCACGTGAGTCATGCTCGGTGTGAGAAACAAGATACAGCAAGGACCTGACGATCATGTCTTGAAGGGTGCGTCCGTGAGAAGCGAAGAGGGGCTTACGCGTTAGGCGGTCCATGGTGCTGGGACTTACTCCCGGATGGAGGTCCGAAGTGCGGAAAAGCACAGCGAAAGAGGGATTTGGGACCAATGATGGGAGGTGCCTCGTTCCCTATCATGCCCTCCACTGACCTTGGTAGTGGGGAAGTACGGAGATGCTGGGGTGCAGCCATCCATTGGGGAACTAGGGTCGCCCTTCTCCTGAGAACATACGCCACTCTAGTAAAGAGGATATCATCCCTTGTGGATGGGTGACTCCACTCCCGTGGAGATGAGTGGCGTAAAAAATGTTCGAGTTGGGGGGAACCTTCGTGAGAGGCACGAGGTCGGGTCACAGTTTAACATCATGTGTTGAGGATGTGATGCTTGGCAGTTTAATGTCCTGCAGCTCGGACAAGGTGGGTTCACTCCACACCCCTAGGACTTACATAACCGGCACCCTCTGGTCCTTGGGGGAGGGAAGGTACTGTCAAGGTTATGGTTAAGGGGGTTGTGGAGCGAACCATCGAGGGGTCCACGTTAGTGTGGCTATGCGAAGAAGCAATAGCCGTTAGCGTGCCTATGCGAAGAAGCATTAGGTGAAGCAACGCTACGAGTGGTATTGTCCGTGGGACTTTGAAATCACATCGTGCATACCTGGAGGGTCGCACGGGAAGCGGAATTGCCAAGAAAAGGAGTGTTCTTCACGAATCGGAGTTCCTTATCCTTAGCATAGGGCATATGTGTGAGTGGAGGGTGCTTCACAAAGTAGAACAGTATTCGCGGAGCACTGCCTCGCGAAGAAGAGGTTCCTCACGAAGCAGGGTGCTGCGAAGCAGTGTGCTTCGCGATGTGTAACGATCCTGCCTTAGCATAGGGATCACTAGCACAGGTTGGGTGTTTCGCGAAGCATAAACGCTCTACGGCTACCTGGGTTCCCTTGGGAATACCCTTCCTTCGCAAATGCCCTTGAGCTTCGTGAAGGGCATCCCTCTCAGAAGAGGGTCTCAAAATGAGACAAATCAAAGGCGTTACGCGAAGTAGAAGTACCTCGCGGAGCTCATCATTCCCGGGGGCAAAGGGTGCTTCACGATTTGGGAGAGGAGAATCCGAAAGGTTAGATTGTCCATCTCCGGGACTCAGGGGGAGACCTGTATTTATAGGCAAGGGGCGCCGCGATACCGAACTCGTGCGCCGCCAAAGGTGCTTCTCGGCGGGCTCGCGAATGTCGAACCCATTCGTGGAGAGTTTCCACCTCCGGAGCTTCGCGGCGGGCTCGCGAACGTCAAACCCGTTCGCAGAGAGTTACCACCTCCAGATCTTCGCGAGGCCGCAATGCTCGGGGTGCTTCGCGTCGGTGCTTCGCGAGGCAGCGTGCCGACATTCTTTTCCATCCCTTCCTTTCATGCAATATTTTGGCGCCAAAAAATTCCCCCCTCATACTTAGAGCCGCGGAGGGTGAAGGGTCGAAGTCTAAAGGAAAATCGCCAAAATTGTTAGCGGTTCGCGATGCGACCTCGCGAAGAGGGCCCGCGGTGCTGACCGGGGCCACGGATCCGGATGCGCCGCGATGATCCGCGTGGGTGAGGCGCGCCGCGATGCTCTGGGGTCGCCGCCTATAAATAGGGGGGTCGACGTCTTTTGTCTTCATGCGATTTCCTTGTATTTTTGTGCTCTCGATTTCGAGAAGCTCCGCGTACTCCGCGACTGCTCTCCGTGAATCGAGCTTCACGGCGAACCATGGGTCTCTCACTCCGTGACTGTGCCAAGAAAACTTGTGCTTGCCGACCTAGGTCCGACTCCGCAGTTTGACCTCACGACGGACCTTCGCGAGCCATCTTCGCGGATCAGCTTCGTGATTCGTTCTGAAAAAATTCATTTCTGTGTGCTGGAACTGAAATGGACCATCGAGAAGCTGTATTGGGGGTGCTTGCAGACGCCGCCCGTCGGGATGAGATGGCCAACTGTCCGGGCCTTGGGGAGATGGTCTGAAGCCATTCAGACCACACTTCTTTGACAGACCTGCTATCATAGGGTCAGAAGGATTATCCGTAGTGTAAGAAGCTGACATTGTACGGCTTCGAGTTGAGGGATGACGTCTTCATCCCTGAGGCGAGTAGGGACGAACCAGCTTGCTGGTTCAGGAGCACACCATGTCAGCACCAATGGTTCAGGGCGGCCGATGGTCATACACAATAGGACTTCACACCCGTCACCATTGACTATCTCTACAACCATGTGAATTATATTGACAGGAATCCACTGCAACCGGAGACGTCCCCTCCTCTCTACTATACCATGCTGAAGGCGGCTTTGCAGGATTTGAAGAAGGGATGGTCCGATGAGTGGGACCTGCGCCAGGGAAGAAACTTTACTGATGACTGGGCCTGGGCCTACTGGGTAGGCACCTCATGCGAGGAGTTTGGGGCCGAGCTAAGGAGACTGGGGTTATATGAGGCGGCATGGGCCTCCCAATTCCACATTTACCAACCGAAACAACTGATGCCGAAATTGTTGAGAAGATGTTCGTCTAGGACCAATACCTTTCACCTGCATCATGGGGAGGTGGGCATCAGCCTGTGGAATGTCCACCAGATTTCTGGGGTTCCGATATTGGGGGACATGTATGATGAGTTCCTCCCCGTCATGAGCGCGTGGGAGGATACAGAGAAAATGCCGCGACTGGCGTCAGTGCTGATGGCACTCGTCCTTGGAGAGGACAAGGAGGCAGTTAGGGATGTCCACTTTAGGAGATGGTTAAAGTGCTTCCTGAATTTCCCAGAGAATCGAGAGTTCCCTCCGAGGCCTCGAACTTGTCCGAGGGTGGCCCAGTGGGGTAAGGGGAACTTGTATTGGCGGGTCTTGGAGGACAGCCAATGGAAGACTTGGGTTTTCAGTGTCAGCACTGAACAACAGCCGATAGTCAGGCTGGAGGCATTCATCGCGACTCTCATCTGCGGTTGGATTCTACCGGTGAGGGATACAAGCATGGGGGTGCAGCCCAGCTCATTTATTATGGCGTCCAGGTTGGCCATGGGGCAGTGGATCAATATGGGGATTCCAATGCTCGCCAAACTATACAGAATGCTGCGGCACATTAGAGAGGGCAAGAAGCCGCCAAGGATATGCGGGACCTTCCACCTCCATTATGGGTGTATTCTAGCGCACATCATGGAGATCTATGAGTATCCAAACCCTATTTCGCCGCCGGGATCAAACTTCCGCCCCTCCATCCTGAATGCAGTCGAGAGCATCCCGTTCAAACTAACCGTGCCGATGGTGCTGAATCGGGTGTGGAGGGTAGATGAGTTTAATTTCCACCCCTTACCATTGCTGACGGGGATACTTACTGACGACGGGCGGGGAACAGAAGAACATCGAGCTTAACTCCTGGCCTTTCATGGTAGAGTTTTGGTGGCATGAGTAGATCGTGAACCCCTCTGTGAACCATACACCCCGCATCGGTTTGCGAGGCAGTTCCGGTGCCTCCAGCGGCTGACCCCGCAGGTCTACTGGGAAGTGCGTCACGAGTAGCACCCGTGTGTGATGAGGCATCTGTGGCTCATGTTCACACGAGAATATAGGATGATTCGAATCTCATTGCCTCCATCCACCGCTGCTTTCAGATTGGTGAGGGAATAGGCCATTAGTTGGGAAGCTGCTTACCCAGGGGAGATGCTGAAGTATCCAACTATTTGGGTCGGGGACGGTGGGCCTCCTCTATCTCGAGGTCAGGGTCGGAGGGCAGCTAAGGCCTCTCATGGTGGCGGGTCTCCATGGCTGCGAGACCCGCACCGGCCGAGGGTGCGACAGTAGTGGCAGTCCTGGTGATTCTGAAAGAGTAGGGCCATCTGGAGGGGCAGCCACCGAGGGGATTTCAAAGGATATCCACTCAGGCCCCGAGGAAGCGGCTATGTCATATCGACATAGTAGAGGATGTCGTCTTCCCGGAAGCCTGGGACATTTTGGATGTCAACTGGTAATTCCTCAGCCCACCTGAGATATGGGCCCACTTGAATCGCCTCGGGATGGAATTACCGGGCATAGGCCCAGTCCGGGCCGGCTTCATGGCGTCTCCGGCGAAGGTAGAGCAATACCTGGATGAGCTGGAGGATTACATTCACTCCAGTGGTGTCCCTCGCCCAATGACAGACCGGGTGAGGGTACTGCTGAATCGAACGGTCCCCCCACAGTTATTATCTGCCGATCTGAGGGAGCGCTTCCCCCTGCCGGAAGAATCAGAGGACTCCTCTCGGGAGGATGAGGCTGGAGGAGGGAGCCCGTTGGAGGAGGGCGAGGTCGGAGATCAAGGCTCAGATTCCGATGATTTCGCTGAGGCTCTCGAGGTAGAATTTCAAAATTCTTTCCTTATGGTCTGTTATTAGGCCACTATGGACTTGTCACTGATGTTTGAGCCACGTAGGAGGAACTTGTTCGTCGGCCTTGTTCTTGCCTTTCGGCGGGTGATGATGCGGGACCTTCAGAACTCGCTCCTATGGCTGCGTCCAGTTCCTCGTTTGGTGGGACCAAAGCATTCGAGGTGGCTCCCCCGGAATCTCCAGACCTTCCAACAGTATAAATAGGGCCTCGCCTCGGGGTCCCGTCGATACCGGCTCGAGAGAAGTACCAGGTGGTCGATATCCATAAGTTTCTTCTACCGGTTTCCTTGTCGTCATGTGTAGACTATGCCAACTAACTTTTATGTCCCCCTTTGTTGTACAGTTCTCCGACTGGCGTGGGCTGCTGCGGCAAGGCTAGTCAGGATGTCTGGTGGCGTCCCCCCTAGGGGCATGCCGGTGATGGTGGTGATAGTCCCCCCATCTCCTCAAGCTGCAACACACATCATCATCGGTGGGACCACCAGCAGGGTCATGCCTGAGGTCATCGAGGTGGACTCCGATGAAGAGGATCGGCCGGCCGATCCTAGTCCTGTCACGCCTGCTTCGGTGCCAGATGTCACGCCAGATTCAACGCCAGATGTAGATCCCGCCGAGGACATCCTGCAGGTGTATCCTGCATACGAGCCTGCCAATCACGCAGACTGGGACGAAACGGCCTCTGACGGGGAAGACAACAGCATAGTCCACCGCCGTTTGTGGAATCTAATCACGCGCTTCATCAAGGACACCCCCCAAGCGCTATGGCTGGCCAAAATGGACAGACTTCGCTCTCGGTTGCGTGAACTATGCGCTGGGGGAGTGGACGCCCAATGTCCTCATGCGCTCATCCGAGATCTTATGGCTGAGAAGATCCGGGAGCATGATCGTGGGTTCAGCGTGGGCTGGCAGCAGAGGAAAGCAACCAACATCAAGCAGCTCCAGGAGACTGAAAGAGAGGTCCAATAGCTGCATACCCAGGAGGATGAGCACTCAGCCTCTCTGAATGCACAATCTAAGCTGATCTCTCGGTTGAAGGCCCAGCTGGCGGATGTAGAGGAGCTTATGAGGCAGGCCTCTGGAAAGATGTCTCCCGTTCAGGCTGAGTTATAGAGGTCCAGAGCCAAGGCTGACGAACTGCGCCCCGCCGCTACTGAGGAGGAGCGGGAGCTGAGTCAGCGGCAGCAAGCCTTGGACGCCACAAGTCAACGGGTGGAGGAGCTGCAACGCTCTTTTGACGGGGTCAACCCATCCATGGGGGGAGTCAACCCTCGGGTATTGTAACATCCCAAAAAAAACCTTTTATTGGTACTTTCATGCTTCAATTTCTTCCTTATTTGTTTTGAATTTCGTAGCGCGCACGATTTCCACTGTTTGAATCGCCTCGTTACATCCCAACAACGTCTGCGGGACATTCGGTGATAATTCCCCAAGCCCACGTGGGTCAAGCCCAATGTGAGAAATAAGAGATAGTTTCCTTCTCGTCCCACCTAACATAGGAGTGGAAACCATGCTCCAGGAATCCGGGATTCGGATTACCAGTCCAGATTTCCAAAATATGGGAGAGGATTGACCAGAGAAGGAACTTTTTCAGAACAGCAGAATTACCGTTTCTTCGGCGTGCTCTCATGTACGAATGGTGAAACACCAGGGGCACTAGAATCAGTCCGAATAGACGGAAACGGGAAGTGTGAATTACGATGCTGAGGATTTGGAGCACTGTGGGGATGGCGTGACAATAAGGGAAAACCGTTAACCATAGAGGATAAGTGGTATCCTTATTGCGTTAGCCTGTAATGGGGGCAAAAAATGAGGGTCAACCATTGACCATGTTCGAAAAACAGGACCATGTCACAAATATTGTCGGTCGATCTTTCGGGATGTTGACCCAGTACAGTTGGCGGACCATAGGTCGAACATCCATACTGTTAGGGGGTCCTTCCAAACATGACCAGTCCCCTAGAACATTGGCCCAAGATGGTAGGTGAGTCGATGCGGCATGAGACCAGGCCGTTAGGGGGTCCCGTGAGACTTGGAAGGGGATGAGGGTTCGAATAAGGGGCACACAAAGTGTGGAATATGGAGTGATGGTTTGTACGAACAGAATCAAACACTTAGGTAGTTACAACACCGTAGTGGGAGTACACCATATGGGCACATTGGTTTGATCATGGATCATTCCTTCTTTCAGACAGGGCCTCTCTGGCAAGGGGATTTACCGCTTCCCAATGTAATCTTGGGGAATTCTGAACTTGTTCAGGGCAGAGTCATAGTTACACGGTCCCCTATGAGGGGTCCGACCAGGGGGTGGAACAGGATTTTATGATTCCTAGGGCTGGACCCTAGGTGAAATGCCTGGGTGTCCCTACATATCCCATGATGATGGGAATCAAGCCATACGTAGTTCTGGAAGCACAGTGTAGTCAAAGACCAACACTGGCAGGTGAAATCCTCTCTGATAGAGGCTCTGGTGCATCCCATGGTTAACATGGGGCATCCTGAACTTGTTCAGGGTAGAACCGCAGTTTAGTGTCATGCGTTGAGGACACATGGACTCCTGTAGTTTAACGTCATATGATAGGATGTGGAATAAAAGGGAAGATCCCAGGGAGCGTATGTTCTGGTAGATATGAAACCGATGTGAATGAGGACTTGGAGTCCAAATCACAACACGTACCCCCAGAGGAACCTCTTCAGGTCGAGCGACCAAGAGTGAGGATTAGGCTGGTCCCGAAGCAGAGTGGTCGGGCGTTCCTACGTACCCCATGAGAATGGGAATCAAGCGATACGTAGTTCTGGAAGTGCAGTTTAATGTCATGCGGGACAATGAGAAGCCCAGCCGTGTTGGTACAAATCCAGCGAAAACTACTAAGCCCACGTGAGTCGTGCTCGGTGTGGGATATAAGAAGTAGTGGTTGGAATTTCCTGACACAGAAAGGGGTAGGTTAGGAAAAAGGGACGCTCGGTGAATACCGGCCCAATGACACTAACACGATCATTTAGTGCACCTAGATGCGCGAAGAGAAAGAGCTGAGTATGATGGAATTCCAATTGAACATGAGGAAGTGGAAATGTGTGAATCATGGCGCTCGAGATTCAGATCACGATGATGGCGGCGTGACGATGGAGGATAACTATTTACCGTGGCGGAAACCCAGCATCCATACCTCGTTACCCTAGAATGGGGACAAAAAAATGAGGGTTGACCGTTGACCATGTTCGAAAAATGAGACCATGCCACAAATGTTGTCAGATATCCTTAGGGATGTTGGCCGGAAATGATTGGAGGTCCCTTAGGTCCAGCATTCCTGGAGAGCCCTTAAGCCTAGTATCCATGTCGTACGAGGGTCCTTTTGGATGTGGAAGAGGATGAGGATCCAAATAGCGATCCCACGAAGCATGGTCATGGGATGGGGAGGATGTCCCTATGAAAATCCCACACTTCGGGCTCTTTTTCAAAACACATCTAAATACGACAATGAGACGTATTAGATAGAGGGAGCAGATTCATTTCCCATAGGGAGATCATAGTTTAGGGTCGTAGAATTCGGACCATGGATGGGAGGAGACATAAGAGGCACATGGTGGAGTAACTCAAACACCTGGCATGAATGGGAATAGGGGGTGTGTATGGTACAATGAACAACCTGATGTGAATGAGGACGTAATCCCATATCACATTGCGCGACCCCCTTGGGAAAGGTTTTAGGTCAAGGGACCAAAAGCGAAAGTTAGGCTGGGCCTGCGGGGAAGTACCCGGGTGCTCCTACGTATCTCATAAGAATGAGAATCAAGCCTCACGTAGTTCTTGAAAGCGTCTTAGTTTAAGGTCTTAGAGCTTGGACCATGAATGGGTAGGGGGAGAAAGGGACACATGGTAAGGTGGTTACAAAACCTGACGTGAATGAGGACCTAAGCCCTACTTACCATGTATTCTCTGGGGAAATGCTCGAGTCGAGGGATCAAACACAATGGTTAGGCTGGGCCTGTGGGGAAGTGCTCGGGCGCTCCTACGTATCTCATGAGGATGAGAATCAAGCCACACGTAGTTTTGAAAGGTGACATGGTAAGATACCAGTGCCAGGGGAAAAGGGGAGTGCGGGCGTGGCCCTTGCACTAAAAGAAGCAAAATTTGATAAATCTTGTTTGTCCTTTAAGGTGAGTGTTTTTTTTGTGAAGCGATAGGCCTAGAGTAGTAGGTCGTGGTGTCGCCACAAGGATCAATCCGTGATGAGTGTTGACAAATGGCATGGCATGTGACCAATACCCAACGTGATGTCCTCTACAACGAGGTCACCACAATGTAGTGTCGTTTTTCGTCATGTGGAAAGGACGATAATGTCACAGTTTAGGGTCGTATGATAGGACCAAGCATGCATTTTATCGTCATGCAGCACAAACGTAGCAGAGATGATGCTAGGCGGGGAACGTGCGTAGTGTTATAAAACACAATTGATGGAGACATGATCCCACATCACATTATAAGCCACTCGGAGAGGGAGATCTTAGGCCGAGGGGCCTATATAGAGGTAAGAGGTGAAACAGGGGGGAGAGACTAGCTCCCTAAATGGGCTGTACCTGATGACAGGGCATCCGGGCGGTCCTATGTATCCCATGAGGATGGGAATCAAGATGAACATAGTTCTAGATGGATCATAGTTTATGGTCTTAGAGCTCGGACCATGAATGGTAACAACTTCCCAAGTTAGCGCAGACTTCAACCCGATCCCTAAGCCCATGTGAGTGAAACTCGGTGTGGGAAACAAGGGGGGTATCCTTATCGCAATACCTGGGGCACCCATCAGAGGGGAGTCAGTAGAGAGCCCCGAAGGACACCTTTGACACGACTTGTTTCCCCAACGCGCAGACGTGCATGGAGGAAAAGTACAAAGAGTTACGAGACTCTAATTGGAAATGATGAAGTGATGAAGGGTGTGAATTGTGTACCCGACATTTTGGGCTTAATGGGTTGGTGTGGCGATAGAGCAAAACTATTAACCACGGTGGAAACGTAGTGTCCATATCGCATTAACCTGAGGTGGGAACAACAAACGAGCATCGACTGCTGACCATATTCGCAACATGGGATTTTATCGATTTGTTGTCTGAAACCCTCGGGGGCGTTGGCCCGTAATGGTAGGAGAGCCCTTGGGAATAGTATCCAGGCCATTCTTGGGGGTCCCTCTGGGTGTGAAAGATGATGGAAGCCTTGATGCAGGGATACAAAAATCCTGGAAAGCGGGTGCAGACGTGTCCGAGTAAAGCTTGGCAGTCTAGGTAATAAACCAAAGTACTCTTAGGAACATTGGTGAACCGCTGAAAAGGGATCGACGAAACAGCTCAGGAGGGAGAGGTACATGGCGTGTTCATTAAGAGACTGACGTGAATGAGGACATAATCTCACACCACACCATATAATCCTCTCATGGAGGAAGGGTCGGCCAAGGGGCCAAGATGGGATGAAAATTCCCGAGAGATGGGGTTGGACCAGAATCCTAGACATTCAGGTGGTCCTACGTATCCCATGAGGATGGGAATCAAGCCACACGTAGTTCTCTAGATGTAGTTTAATGTCATACAGGACGAGGGGGGAAGTGATATACCCCCAAAAGAGGGAGGTGTACTGTACGGAGAATAAACCGACGTGAATGGGAAAATAACCTCACACCACACCATATACTCCTATAAGAGAGGACCTGGGCCGGGGCCCGAAAAGGCCAAGGGGCCTAATGGTTAGGCATTGGTCAGGGAGGCCTGACCTGCTTGCAGTTTAATGTCTTGCAGTGAGGACGGGGGACGGGGACCCGAGAAGGCCAAGGGGCCTGAGGCTGGGCCTCGTAAGGGAAGGCGTACAACATGGTACATGATCCCGACGTGAATTAGGACATAGCCTCACACCACACCGTACACCCCTTATAGGGGAATCGGGGCCATGGGACCGACTGCTAGAACCACCCGGGGGGAAGTTTGTCACTTTGGGATGGGGTAGAACGAATCACCGCACTCGATGATTGGGACACCTTGGGGCGGACCTGAAGATCCAGGACACTATTGACCATGTTCGAAACACAGCATTCCTATGGTGACCTGATATGGGAGCAACAAATGAGCATCGACCGTTGACCAAATTCACAACGCGGGACTTCTATCGGCTTGTTGCTTGAAAAACCCTCAGGGGGTGTTGGCCCGTATCGTAGGAGAGCCCTTAGGCGTAGTATCCAGGCCGTTCTTGGGGGTCCCTCTGGGTGTGAAAAATGATGGAATCCCAGCCAAGGAGTGGGTGAAGCATAGCTGTATCCATCCACAAAAGAGGCAAACATCTCCAGGGGGATATGCAGCAGGGTCGAGGATTGCTCGATGTGAGTTGGGGAAAAAGTGTGCACCCTGCCATATGTCTTGACCCAAGGGGAAGATTTTGGTTTTCGGGATAGGACAACGGACGAAATGCCCGGGCGGTCCTACGTATCCCATTAGGATGGGAATCAAGCCATACGTAGTTCTTGAAGGCCATGCAGTTTAGCATCATGCGGTGAGGATGTGGAAGGATATAAGAATAGGAGTGGGAACATGGTGCAACCCTTAAAATCCTTGTATGAGCGGAGTTGTATGAGCGGGGCTAAGAAAGCCTACTCCTCGCTACACAAAGATCCTCCAAGGAAACTATTCCTAGGGGGATAGTGGAAGAGAATAGCTTGGGGCTGGGCTCAAGACGAGGTGGCCGAGTGTTCTTACATATCCCATTAAGATTGGAATCAAGCCACACGATGTTCTTGAGATGCAGTTTAACGTCTTGCAGGACGAGGATGAATCTCATTTGGGGATATGTAAGGTACGAAAAGTAATCCGACATGAATGAGGACGTAATCCCACACCATACCGTACAATCCCTCAAGAGGGTAAGTCGGGGAGAACCAAGGGGCCTGAGGCCGGGCCGCGGTCAGGGAGACCTGACCAGCTTGCAGTTTAACGTCTCGCAGTGAAGACGGGGGCTGTGGGCCTGAGGATGCCAAGGGGCCTGAGGCAGAGCCTCTGTCAGGAAGGCATGAATGGCTTGCAGTTTAATGTCTTTCAGTAAGGACGGGGGGAGATATTAGTTTAAGGTCATAGAGCTCGGACCATTTCGCATTTTATCGTCTTGCAGGACGAAGATGCAGTTTAAGGTCATGCAGGACCTTATAGTTTAAAGTCGTGTTGGACCATAACGTGCAGTTTAAGGTCATGCGGGACCCTGCCTTGCAGTTTAAGGTCATGCGGAACTATACAAGATCAGGCGAAGTACTGCTTGAGGAACCTGGAATTGGTGGGAGGGGTTATGCGCTCTCCATCCGTGGTCACCAAGGAGTACGCTCCATTGGGGTAAACCTTATGGATGATATAAGGACCTTCCCATTTGGGTTCTAACTTGGGCGGTTTCCTACCGGGAATCATTGGTGCTCGAAGGTCCAGTCAGAGGTCACCCTATAGAAAAGAGCACAAACGAACCTTCTTGTTGAAAGCCCTCGCTATATTATCCTGATGCCTTTCCAGATTGTGCAAGGAATGAAGCCAGTTCTCGTCAAGTGCTTCTAATTCAGCTAGATAGATTTTGGCTACCTCATTTGATGTCTGGTGATCATAGACTGCAGTGCGTAACAATGGCAGCTGGATCTCAATGGGTAGGACGACCTCAGCTCTATACACCAGGGAATATGGGGTCACCTGGGTAGAGTTGCAAGTCGTCGTCCAATAAGCCCAGTGGGTGTTGGGGAGCTTGTATGGCCATCTTTTCTTGTTCTAACCAACCATATTCTGCAGAATGTTAGAGAGGGTTTTTTTGAACTCCTCGATCTGTCCATTTGCCTGCGTGTGGTAGCAGGTGGTATGGTTCGACCGGATGTCGTACTTGGAGTACAATTTCTTTAGTTCAGCCGCTCGGAAGTTGGTGCCGTTATCGGTGAGGACGACGTGAGGGACCCCAAACCGGTGGATAATATTGGAGCTCAGAAAGTCAACGATGGAACTGGACTTGACCTCTTTGAGTGGAACTGCCTCTGCCCACTTGGAGAAGAAATCTATAGCAGTCAGGATGAACCTACACTGGCGAGCTTTTGCCGGTGGATATGGTCCCACTACATCAAGTCCCCATACTGCAAATGGCTAAGAGTACTTGGTGGGGTGGAGGGGCTCCGGCAGCAGATGCAGGAAGTTGGCGTGAACTTGGCATGCGTGGCATCTCTTGGAATACCCAATACAATCGTGGATCATAGAGGGCCAGAAGTACACCAACCTATGGATTTGATGAGACAGCTTCAACCCAGCTTGATGGGCGCCACAGGAACCGGCGTGAACCTCTTGCATAACTTGAGAAATCTCTACTCCTTGAATGCAACGGAGGAGGACGCCATCGAAGTTTTGCTTATAAAGGATCTGTTCAAGACTGGGGCCGCTCTGGAGGGTAAATTGCAGTTCACGGTGTCGGACACGCTCGCGCTCGGCCCGGTTGTCTGGGAGGCGACCATTTTGGAGATACTCAACAAAAGGTTCCCTTTAGTCAGGAGTGGCTTCAACCACTGTGTCTGACGAACCCGGGACCCCTGACGTAGAGGGTCCGGCGGTGAGATGACTTACCCGCAGGACATCATTGTCCTCTTGGGTGACGGGGGTAATGACTCTCCAGTATGCCACATGTATGATCAAATCAACTTGCTCAGGTTTTGCGAGCGACGTGGCTATGCCAGCCAAGGCGTATTCTTGACTATTCTATGACCGTGGGACATGGGTAATCTCTGGTCGAGAAGAGAACTGGGCCATTAGGCGGAGGGTGTACTCTAGTAACGGTACAAGCTCCGGCTTCCTGACGACGTAGTCACCATTAACCTGTTTGATTACTAGCTCAGAATCTCCTTTCACATGTAGATGGGGCACATTGATCTCAAGGGCCAACTCGAGATCGGCGATGAGAGCCTGGTACTCTGCCTCATTGTTCGTATAAACTTCTGACAACAGGAATGAGTGTGGCAGGACGACTTGCACCGGGGTAATGAAGACAATACCCAGGCCCACTCTTTTGAGCTTAGGATCGTTGAGCCTCCTACCAGTGGGGCTCCGGGAGGCACCGTCGAAATGAATTTTCCAACACGGGACGACATGATTGACTGAGAGGATCGTCTCATCAGGAAAATCCACATCCATGGATTGATCTATGGAGGTTGGATAGGAAGCTAAAAAGTCTGCCAACACCTGCCCCTTAATGTCCTTCTGAGGTACGAACCTGATATCAAACTGCTGGAGAATCACCGCCCACCGTGCTAGTCGACTAGTCAGCATGGGGCGGTTCAGGATATACTTCAGTGGGTCTACCCGGGAGACCAATTGCACCTCATGGTGCTGCAGGTAATGTCGCAACTTCTGCACGGCGAAGATGACCGCAAGACAGCTCTTTTAGATAGGGGAGTATATGACCTCCGTATCGAGAAGCATGCGGCTGAGATAGTAGAGACTGTTCTCGATACCCTCGTTATTCTTCTAGGTGAGCAGTGCACCGAGGGATCTTTCCAGGGCGGTCACGTAAAGGACCAGCGGATTTCCGGAGACGGGTGGCATCAAAACCGGAGGTTAGAGAAGATACTGATTGATTTCCTCGAAGGCGGTCCGACACTCCTCATCCCATTCATAGGTGGTGCCCTTCTTCATGAGCCGGGAAAAGGGATTACACTTGTCGGCCAGATTTGCGATGAATCGGCGTATATAGGCTAAGTGGCCTTGGAGGCCTCGAAGTTCCCGAATGTTGCTCGGGGGAGGAATTTGGCTGATGGCCTTGATCTTATCTGGGTCGATCTCAATACCTCGGTATCTAACAAAAAAGCCCAGAAACTTCCCAGAGGTGACCCCAAAGGCACACTTCAACGGGTTCATCTTCAGGTGAAAGGAACAGAGGAAACCGAACACCTTCTCGAGGTCTTTGAGATGGTCCTGGCGCTAACATGATTTGACCACTAGGTCATCTACGTAGCATTCCACCAGCGTCCTGAGAATCAGATTGAATATGTGGTGCATGGCCCTCTGATAAGTGGCACCTGCATTTTTCAAGCCGAATGGCATAACCTGGTAGCAAAAGGTCGCTTGGGGATCCCTGAAGGCAGTGGACTCCTCGTCCTCAGGGGCCATCCGGATCTGGTTGTACCCGGAATACCCATCCACGAAAGAGAGAGCTTGGAACCCGGCCGTGGCATCAATCAATAACTCCGTCACTCGGAGTGGGATGTCATCCTTTGGGCAGTGGCGATTAAGGTCGCAGAATTCGATGTAGACTCTGATCTGCCCATTCTTCTTCCTGACTGGCACAATGTTGGCAAGCCACTTGGGGTACTGGACTTCCTTGATGAAGTTGGATTTGATAAGCTTGTAAACTTCGTCCTCAACCATAGCACCATGAGAAGGATGCATCTTCCTGGGAGGCTGCTTAAATCCACGATGGTTTGTTGGGAGGCCCAGGCTGTGAACGACTACCTGGGGATCTAGTCCTGGCATCTCATTGTAACTCCAAGCAAACACATCACGATGTTGTTTGAGGAAGTCTACAAACTCCTGCCGCTCCTTGGGGGACATGGCTGCACTGATCAATGTGGGTTTCAGATCTGCCTCGCTACCAAGGTTCACCTGTACCAGTTCATCAACTGTGGTAGAGAATCCTTCCTCAAAGGCGGGGGGAGCATCCTCCAGGTCTTCCTCTACACCCGTGGGGGGATTTCCCGTGACGGGAGATAATTCTGGGCTATCAAAACCTGAGGGGAAGCTGGTGCCGGCTTGGGCAGTAGTGGTCATCATATCAGGAGACTCACTCTCCATTGAGACCATAGAAATGAAGGAAATCGACCCTATATCATCTGGCCTTTGGCCTAAGGGGCCACGTTTGATGATATCAAAGCAGTGGTGATGTGTCAGTCCGAGTCGGTGGATTCCAGCCCGGCGGAAGAGACACGTATGGAATACCGCCGTTGTCATAATCTTGACATCCCGGTACCGTACAGGGGTAGGAGGTTCCGGGATCACCTGAGCCTAGTTTATGTAGGAGTACGAGGTGATTTTTCTCCGTCGCTTGGACACGGGAACATGTCTTCCTTATGTACCCGAAACAACAAAACATTGCCCCATTTCGGGGGTCGTGGCCTCTAATCGGTGGATCAGGAGGATGTAGGCGTCATCCATGCTTTCCCAGGGATCACTTGCGACCAGGGCGGGTTCATCCTCACTTACTAGGATTTTATTATCCTTACTTTTATAATAACTAGCATCCAGATAGCGGGCCTCACAAGAGGCAAAAGGAGACGCATCTCTTTGGAGCATGCCTACTCGACCATTGAGTGAGTATTTGAGGCACTGATGATACGACGAAGGGACTACTGCATGCAGATGGAGCCATGGCCTACCCATCAACGCGTTGTAGGCAGTGTCCTGAGAGACGAACATGAACTCGGTGCTGGAAATTAAGCCACCGAACTGAGTCTTCAGGAGGATCTTGCTGACTGGGGTATTCTCGGTCCTGCCATACCCCTGGATTCTGAGGTCAGAGGGAGTTAAATCACCTTCAGACAGAACCAGCTTTCGCAACGTCTGAGTCGGAATTAGGTTGATTCCGGAACCCATGTCAACAAGGCAGCGACGGACTTCCACACCATTGAAGTGGCCAGTGATGTACAACGGGTGAATATGACCCTATATAGGAGGGTCCTGATCTTCACCGGAGAACGAGATAACCGCCTGACATTCGGCAATCTCAATTGTCTCAGTATGGAAGGCTTCTGCAGCTGCTACCTCCGTCTCAAACTGGAGGGGGCCCCTTAGGTCCTCGGCATGTGCCTCGCGCATTTTAGATGATAGGAAAAGGGCCTCGAGGATAGAAAGTCTTGCCGGTATGTCGGCCAGGTGCTTCAGGACATCATACTTTCGTGCCAAATGTGAACCTCTGCCTACAGGAGGTCGTTCGATAGTTGGAGGTATAGCGGGTCCTGCCGGTTGAACCGGTGATTGGCTAGTACTGGGTACATCCTGCTGCCTACTAGTTGAAGCCTGGAGAGTAGTCGCCGGACTAGGATCAGACATCAGAGGCTGGCCTGTAGCCGGGTGAGACTGACCGTGATACGAACGAGGTAGCTCTCCCTGATCTAGTAGCACAAACGGCGGTGGAGGTAGAGCTGAGGGCGTTAGATGGGGTTGCACGTGACGAGCTCTGTGCTGAGCCTGCTGTCAGGTCTCAGTAGCATGCACGACTTGGCTAAAAGTGCCTGCTGACGTACCTCGATGACCGGCACGGTTGCGATTCCGCTGACGTTGATGTCGGATGGAAATGTTGAGGAGGTTCGCCTGACGTTCCCCCTCATCGGGAGTCATATAGGGCTTTACCAGCTCCACGGTGTTAACTGAAGCGTACCCCTGACTATCACTCGAGGAGTCATCCACCACCGGGTGGATTCTTGGAGGAATCCCCATTTCAGGGGGCATAAAGTCGCCGAGATTGCGGGATGACAACGACACCGGTGGAGCGCGTTGCTTCTTCTTATGTCATCGCTGCTTGCCCTTTTGGGAAGTGGTCCGCTGTGAAGAAGATGCAGAGGCACCGACTACTTCTTCTGAAGGTTCTGGCTGCTTCAGGAGCGCCCGGATGATACCATGGGCACAGATGAAGGTTTTTCGAGTCATCCAGTCATCGTATTTCCGGGATCCGCGGCTGGGGACCTGTTGCCACTCGCCTTCGTTGTCGCTGCCGATCTCTGACGCTACAAAGACACCCACCACTTGTGCTGGTGCCGGGCTCAACCTAACTATGTTGTTGTTGACCTGGTCTTGAATCCAGTCTTTAAACACATATCATTTCTTGAGTTTGTGCCCCAGAATCCGATGATAAGGAAAGTAGTTGGGGTGATCGGTGAGATGCGCCTCTACCGGCCTTCTGCACTCAGGCAGGCGCACAATCCCTTGCTCTAGAGCACATCGGAAGTAGCCAGGGACCTGATTTTCGTTGAACGAATAAGTTTGGTGCCTTCTTTCCTGATAGGGGGCCCTGGGGGCCTGGCCCTGATGAGGGGCCGGAGGGTCCTGCCAAGGAGGCGGCGCCTGATTGTCTCGCCTAGGTGGTGGTGGTGCATTGCGCGGGGGAACCCGTCGATTCTGAGGCGGTCGCTGCTGGGCGGGAGCCTGCGCTTGAGGTGGAGGACCTCTGTGGGGTTGCGGGGATGGTGCCGCTGGCAGTAATTCCAACTGCCTAGGGGATTCTATTTGGGCCACCACGGCGGGTTCGGCTCTGTCAGTCCTCCTGGATGGGATCATAGTGGGCAACGAACGTGCCTGACTAGCCTGTTGCAGAGCCTCCTCAAGGCGCTGAGCCTTATCTGAGAAATCTATGAATCCTCCAGGGTAGTTCTAGGTAATTAGGGAGGGTACCAGCTCTGTTTTGACGTTCCCCACACACATTGTCAGTAATTGCTCCTGAGTCAGTGGCATATCGAGGGAATACGTAAGTCCCTTCCACCGGGCAATGAAATCTGTGACTCACTCATCAGGCCTTTCCTTGCACTTGAAGAGGTCTGCAATGCTGGTCTTCCGTGTGGTGGAGCTGAACTAGTATAGGAACTACCAGCGGAGATCCTCTCAACTGGTCACCGATCCGATAGGGAGCTGGTTGTACCAGACGAATGCGGGACCTTTCGATGTCTGTACGAAACATCGGAGCTTGGCGGCTTCTTGCTGGGCCGGGGTCCCCAGCATGGGGCCTCACCTGGAAGAAAAATGAGCCAAGTGCTGGGGCGGGTCCCTTATCCCATTGAAGGGTGAGAAAGTGGGGTTCCCAAAACCCAGGGGCGCGGGCATATCATCCACCCACGCGGGATACAGCTTGTCGTTCGGTGGGACCGCCACCTGCCACGTTTCTAACTCTTCGAGGCGGGCTGTAAGTACCGCTATCATATCATCTGGGTGTGGGTCCCTGTCTTGACGGGGATCCCTGATCACAAGTGCGTTGCCAGGTTCTTCAACATGGTCGATGGCTTCGGTAGCTCATGGATCAACTGGCGGAACGACCTGTGGGGCGACTGGGGGAACCAGGACTGGATTCTTCATATTGCACCATAGTTCGGGGGGGGGGGGGGGGGGGGGGGGGGTTGGCGAGACGTATCGCGCCCTCTTGCCATAAGTTCTGGCTTCTACCCTGTCTGTGGAAGTAGCATGATCAGGGTTGCCCAGAGGCATCTCACTTGGGGGGAAATTGTTCTTGCCCCTGCTGCCCCGGCCTGGGATTACCATAGTCGGGTCGCCGCTCCGCAGCACGCTCAGCCAAGAGTTCTTCAACCAGCCTCTTCTGCTCAGCAAGCTGCTGGCGTAATGTTTCTTTCTCGGGATCTTCATCCGTTTTTTACATTGAGGAAGACGGGTCAGAGTGCTTGACAGTTCTGACGTGCTCCTTACCCTTGCCGGTATTTCGACCGAGTACTAGCAACTCGGTAGGTACGGGGAGCCCTAGAAGGTTCCTCTGCTGACGGGTAACCCTCCCTGATGGGTCCAGAAGTGGCGGTATACCCTCGGGGGGTAAGTCTCCATCAAAGAATTCAAGATCGTCTTCCTTGTCCACTACGTCAGCCATGTGGACCGCGACCCCTCTCGAGGGCATGTCCCCAATGTCGCATAGAGAATCGGGCTGTCGTCGGATAGGGTTGAAGAGCAGAGCGACATAGTGTCCCCAACCATAGACTTGCACATGGGGGGTAGCTTCCCTGATGACTCTGCGGAGGACTTTGAAACTCTGAGCACATTTCCGTTGAAGGGCGCTCTGACAGCCTGGCGACTCAGGGTGCTGGGCCACAAGGAGTGCAGCCAAATCGATCAGGTGTCATTGCTCGCCGATTTATTCGAAGTGCTCTCGACATCTGGGGTACACCACCCGCTCGTAACGAAGGCGGAAGTGTGTCACCCATAGGGTTCAACAAAATCACCCCACTTCTTCAGGGGTAAGGGACTCTGGTGCGCGAAAGTTCAGCGCCGCCGTCGGCCAGAACTTCTCTGGGAAGTAATCCGCTGTGAGAATGCTCCAGAAGCTCCTGGGTTCGGACTCGGGGTCTGGTCCTGTATTGCCCCACTCGTCAACCGGGGGTAGCTGAGGGACCGGTAGCGGTACCGAGGCGGACCTCTGGGATAGTAAACTCAGTGGCGGAGAATACGTCGAATGAGCTGACTGGCCACCGAATTCCGAGACATCCTCTGAAGAGTGTGGTGACCTGGCCACGATGTCACGATATGATGGGATGATAGTCACAGCTTTTGGCACAGGAATCGCGACTACCGGCGATAGGTCATGTCGTCGCTCTACCGCCGTCGGCCCCCAAAACAGATCTCTGTGATCTCTGGTAGAGGTGGAGGCCGCTTCTGGTGACATTGGTGGTGATTGCACGGTCGAGACCTGTGGAATTTCCACAATTTCTTCCTCCTAGATATACCTGCGGAGGGAGATGGGAATCTGGTGGACATCATATTCTGGGGGAATGAGGCTAATGCGCCTGGTTCCTGCCACAGTCCTTGATATGGAGGAGCGGAGAGAAGGTTCCATCGCTGAGTCGCATTCTTCTTCAGAGTCCGAGAAGCAGCCAGGTTTGATCTCCACCCGAGCCTTCCCAGGATTCTTCTTGTGGCGGCGACGACCCGCTCTCCTGCCCCGGGGTGGCTCTTCGGGACAGGATTGATCCCTAATAGGTAGCCTCGGTGTGGCACTGGCATCGTGGCGGAGGGGGCCCCCACTCGAGATAGACGAGGTGCGAGGGGCACCGGGGCAAATTTCGAAGGGTACATGGAAAGGACCTCCACGGACAGCACCCATGTGGGCGGAGCCTCTGTTGGAATCGGCAGGAGCATGGGGAGCACCTCCATAGTTGATGCAGGCGAAGCGAGGCTGACCTTCACTCCCAAAGTTGCTGGGGCGGGGAGGACCTTTTCCCATTTCAGAGAGGATGTAAGGAGGGCCCCCATGTTGGAGAAGGACCGGATGGATAGTGCCTTCAGATCGGTGGTCGGGTGTAGGAGGATGGACTCCATACCCTGTGTAGTGGGCGCGGGAAAAGTTTTCGTGCCGAGCGTCACTACTGCTGGGCAGGTCTTCCTTCGGGATGGGGGTAGCATGAGGCATTCCTCCATGATAATCTTCGGAGTGGGGATGGCCCACGCTCTGTGGAGTAGTGGTACGGGGAGGGCCTCCGTACGAGGTGACATCACTGTGGGTTGGTCCGCAGCGATCACCGCTCAGGCCTGCAACCCAGAGAGTCAACCCAGCCTGCCCGTGGGGCGGTTGGGGTCTCAATCCTGGTTGGGCGAAAGGGTGCCCCTGCTCAGTGTATGCAGGGACTCCATGATGCATGTCGGCGATGGCTTGGGCCACTGTGGCTGTTGACGTCGACGCATCTGGGCGAGCGTCCTCAACCCAGGCCCGGCGCTAACGTCGGGTCAGACGAGCTGGCGCAGGTGGTGAAGTGGCATGGCCTGCCTGCTCTTCCTACGGAGTCGGACGGCGGCGCTAACACGGACGGACGGGAGCCCTTTCCTGGAGCCCATGGTTCGGGACCCTGAGTGGGCCGAGCCAGACGGCGCCCGCCTCATCAGCGTAAGGTGAGGATTCGTCGAGGCGTTCCGGGGACAGGCTCCCGAAACGGTTGAATGTTGGGGTGGGGAGAAGGGGCTCCCTGCGTGGCCTATTAGGGTGGTGTTGATGGCGGGGCCTGGATGCCTCCAGGTTCAGGCGGGCCATATCCCGAGTTGGGATGACCCCTTCCTCCTCGTACCTGCGTACGAGGTTGTTGATCACCCTTCGCTGGATGACCTTTGAGGTCAAAGGGGACGTGGGCGCCCTGTATTCTGTGATGTGGCGGCCGTGATGGCGATAGCGGCGCCATGTGGGGTGGTTGTGGCGGTGTTTCCCATGTCCCTGCGTAGGCGAGCGGGTGGTGATCGTGTCTCTGTAACAGCAACCTGGTTCCTGATAAATGAAGGGATCAACTCATCAGCACTGCGAGGAAAAGGATTGACAACCAGTGCCCCAGCATCCTTCCATTCTCCACGTCTGTAAGAAGGTTCCACGCCAACATCCTGCCAAACGGAGTGCCCCACGTTCTACTTCCATGACTGCCGGTGAGTTTCACGACAGGCCCGTTATTTTTTTGGTGGGACCAGGCGTCGGATATCTGGATCCGGTGACATGTCAATCTACCAGTGTCTCGAATGCTACTAATCTCCACATTGAGGAGAATAATTTCACGTCGGGTTCACCATTTCTGTTTCCGACACATTCACCGGGGGCACGCATCCGTCCGGCCGCGGAGGAGGATGCGCTGCGCTGTTGCCCCGCATTCCCGCTTTCCAAAGGCGGGCGGCATCCGTTCCTTGTTCAGGGACGTCTTCTCCTTGATCGAAATGGGATAATGGGATATCGGTTCTTACTTCCGTGGATTCCTCCTCAGAACTCATCACCTAGTCTGGGTCTCCCTAATAGATTTAATACGTTGTTCGTGAAACCCTTCCCTATGCCATGTTTCCATGGATGCCGGTTAATTACACTTCTTCTGTCAGGACATTCCAAAGGGTCCGGTCAGGGCAACAACCTTCAGTCGTGGGAGTAGTCACGTTGAGGCATCAGTAGCGTGTCTGGATGCAGGGGACCTGACATGTCTGTCTATTATCCCTGTTCACAGGGCTTCTCGAGGGCGTGGAGGCCCGGGGCATCCCATATCGAGCGCGGGGAATTATATGCCATAGACACATATATGAGGTTTTTCTCAGCTTCCTGTTTTTAACACAGGGTATGCCGCAAGTTTAACGTCCAGCGGAGACGGATCAACCCGATTAGAGCATTAGCTAGAACGAATCAGATTGAGGGATTACCCTTGAAGGGGTGTCGATACCGGGACCAACCCATGGGCGACTGTGAAGTAGAGCGTACCGACATGGTCTCACCGGGATGTGACGGTCTGGGCAGGGATCAGGGAGGATGACTGATGGATGAATGATGTGGATGGTGAAATGGCAAGGGACCATCGCAAGGGCGACGGTGAAGTTGGGATTGAGCCTCAAAGAGACCTCCTACGTATCCCCGTGGCAGGGAATCAAAGTCCACATAGTTTGGGAGGGTGCCGGTTGAACCGACATGAAGGTGGACCCTGGCTCGATGGATGTCATCAGTGAACCAACGTAAAGGTGGACCTTGGTCCGATGGGAATCATCAGCGAACCGACGTGAAAGTGGACATTGGTCTGATGAGAGACGGGCTTGAACCTTGGTAAGGCTTCCTACGTACCATGCCTTGACGTAGATCAAAGACCTCGTAGTTCAAAGGGTTTCATTGGTGAACCGATGTGAAAGTAGACCTAGGGGTCCACTAGTGGTGGGCTTGAACCTCGTAAAGGCTTCCTACGTACCATGCCTTAACATGGATCAAGGTCTTCGTAGTTCAAATGGTCGATGGAATACAGTTTAACGTCATGCGAGACAGTGGTGAACCCTGACATGAATGAATGACAAGTGATGGGCTTCAACATCATGGAGGCTTCCTATATACCATGCCTTGACATGGATCAAAGTCCTCATAGTTCGGAGGGGCTTCGTCGGCGAACCGACGTGAAGGTGAACCCTGGGGGGTCCACTTATGGTGGGCTTGAACCTCGTGAAGGCTTCCTACGTACCATGCCTTGACATGGATCAAAGTCCTCGTAGTTCGGAAGAAAATGGGGGCTTGGCCCACCAACAAGGAGAAGATTTGGGCCAATGATTGTTGTGATTGAACCTTAGGGAGGCTTCCTACGTACCATGCCCTGACATGGATCAAATTTCTCATAGTTTGGGTGGTGACAACGGCTTGCCGTCGAACTGGGATGCAGTTTAACGTCATGCTGGACGAAGGTGGAACTCGACGTGAATTGTATGATGGGTGGGCTTGAACCTCATGGAGGCTTCCTATGTTCTATGTCTTGACATGGATCAAAGACCTCGTAGTTCAAATGGGTGTGCAGTTTAATGTCATGCGGGACAAGGGGCATACAGTTTAACGTCATGCTGGACGAGGGCATGCAGTTTTACGTCATGCTAGACGTGGGCATGTAGTTTAACGTCATGCTGGATGAGGTATTGTCATGGCCAATGCCATCTCTAAGCCCACGTGAGTCATGCTCGGTGTGAGAAAAAAGCGACAACAAAGACCTGACGATCATGCCGTGAAGGGTGCGTCCGTGAGATGCGAAGAGGGGCTTATACGTTAGGCGGCCCATGGTGGTGGGACTTACTCCAGGATGGAGGCCCGAAGTGCGGCAAAGCCCAGCGAAAGAGGGATTTGGGACCAATGATGGGAGGTACCTCATTACCTATCACTCCCTCCACTGACCTTGGTAGTGGGGAAGTACGGAGATGAAGGGGTGAAACCATCCATTGGGGAACTAGGGTCGCCCTTCTCTTGAGAACATATGCCACTCCAGTAAGGAGGATATCATCCCTTGTGGATAGGTGACTCCACTCCCGTGGAGATGAGTGGCGTAAAAAATGTTCGAGCTAGGGGGACCCTTCATGAGAGGCACGAGGTCAGGTCACAGTTTAACGTCATGTGTTGAGGACATGATGCTTGGCAGTCTAACGTCCTGCAGCTCGGACGAGGTGGGTTCACTCCACACCCCTAGGACATACATAACTGGTACCCTCTGGTCCTTGGGGGAGGGAAGGTACTGGAAAGGACATGGTTAAGGGGGGTTGGGGAGCGAACCATCGAGGGGTCCACGTTAGCGTGGCTATGCGAAGAAGCAATATCCGTTAGCATGCCTATGCGAAGAAGTATTAGGCGAAGCAACGCTATGAGTGGTATTGTCCGTGGGACTTTGAAATCACATCGTGCATACCTGGAGGGTCGCACGGGATGCAGAATTGCCAAGAAAAGGAGTGTACTTCGTGAAGCGGAGTGCCTTAGCCTTAGCATAGGGAATAGGTGTGAGTGGAGGGTGCTTCACGAAGTAGAACAGTATTCACGGAGCACTTCCTCGCGAAGAAGAGGCTCCTCGCAAAGAAGGGTGCTGTGATGCAGTGTGCTTCGCGATGTGTAACGATCCTACCTTAGCATAGGGATCACTAGCATAGGTTGGGTGTTTCGTGAAGCATAAACGCTCCGCGGCTACCCAGGTTCCCTTGGGAATCCCCTTCCTTTGCGAATGCCCTTGAGCTTCGCGAAGGGCATCCCTCTCGGAAGAGGGGCTCAAAATGAGACAAAGCAAAGGCATCACGCGAAGTAGAAGTACCTCGCGGAGCTCGTGATTCCCAGGGGCAAAGGGTGCTTCGCGATTCGGGAGAGGAGAAGCCAAAAGGTTGGATTGTCCATCTCCGGGACTCAGGGGGAGCCCCGTATTTATAGGCAAGGGGCGCCGCAATGCCGAACTCGCGCGCCGCCAAAGGTGCTTCGCGGCGGGCTCGAGAACGTCGAACCCGTTCGCGGAGAGTTACCACCTCCGGAGCTTCGTGGCGGTCTCGCAAACGTCAAACCCATTCGCGGAGAGTTACCACCTCCGGAGCTTTGTGAGACCGTGATGCTCGGGGTGCTTCGTGTTGGTGCTTCGCGAGGCAGCGTGCCGGCCTTCTTTTCTGTCCCTTCCTTTCGTGCAATATTTTGGTGCCAACACATATAATTATCAAAATTTTGATATTACTATTCAAACCCCCAATATTAACATCTATGTTATAATGGTCATGTTTAAATAATATTTTAATAGAGTATTTTTTCTTAAACATGGTGCTTCATGCACCTCAAGATATCGAAGAGATTGAATTTAATATAAAGGAAACAAATCATAAATTATGAAAGTATTATATTCGTTCCTCTTAAAAAAATTTCATCCTCTATATTCTATGGATATTACATTTTAAACAGATGGGAGTATTTCTTCTTCATAACATCTTCCAGTTCTAATGTTTCTTCCTATATTTTTTGATTTCTCCAATTTATCATTACAAGATGAGTCGATTGTTTACATAATAACTTTTCTCTAATATATAAAATATGGATGGGTTCATTATATTAAGATTGATTAGGTTCAAATTATATGTCATTATAGGTGATCACATGTTTTTTCTCTGGATTTTACTACTTTAATAATGATATATCAAAAACATCATGTATTTTGAAAGAGAAGGTAGTATTTATAACCTATAAAACATAGCTCCAAATAAATAAATAAAAATTGAAATGGTTCTTCTATATGTAGGGATTAGATTCCCTTTGTTACTGAACCTTATAATGACCTTACATGTAGATACTCTAAGGAAAAAATGATCTCCTTCTTGGAATCCCAAATCCTTCCTCTGATTATCAACATAACTCTATTTTCTACATTGATATTATTTAATTTGTTCCTAAATAGCCATTACATTTGTTTTTTCCTCTCTAAAATTTTTAATCCCTATATGACTCATTTCACTAACATTATCCAAACATGATTGAGTATGTCAACTCTTTCCATATAATTCTATATATGGTTTCATTTTAATAATTTAATGTAATTTTTTTTCATAGGATAACCCTACCAATGTTAAATACTAACCACGCATACTTTGAAATTTATTTTAGCATTACTTAAACATGTCATAAAATTTTTAAATAATCCTTTCAAAACTTCTATAAGATTGAGGATGGTGGGAAGTGTGCAAAAAAAAGCATGATTCCAAGAGCCTTCTGAAAAATCTCCCACAATTTTGTTGTAAAATGGAGGCCATGATCAAGAATGATCAAAAGAGGTTCATCATGAAGTCATAATATTTCATTAATATAGAGCCTTGTGAGGAACTCAATAGGTAAATTTTCTCTTATAGAGAAAAATGTTTTCAAATTTGGTAATATAATCAACAACAATCCATATTTCAAAATTCTTTATATAAGGATTTTGTGGTCCTAAAACAACATCTATATAAATGGCATACCATTTACACACATAAATATGAAGAGTTTTCATGAATCCTCTATTATTATGTCTCATAGATTTCACTTATTGAAAAAAAATCATTATTATAAATAATAGAAAATTTACCACTTCAGTTTATCTCACACAAAATGTTATGTCAAATCTCTATACATATTTATGCTACCATGGGGTATAAAAAATTTTGAGCTATTCCAAGAATCCAAAAAATATATATTTTTAGGTGATGTATAGATGAAACACATAATATCATTCCACATATCATAACACAATATTCATAAACGATTTCTACTAATTTCACATCATTCACAATGAAAAATTTATTTTTAAAATTCCCCTCATCATATTTATAATATTTTATATTTTATATTAAATATCATTTCACAATCATTTGAAACAAGAGTGATGTATCTCCTTCCTTAATAATTTACATGTCTATAATTATAAAATCTATGAACGTAGGATCTCTTTAACTCTTTATTTTCATCACAACTCCATGATCATTTCTATTTCATGCATCTACTAACATATTTTCTTTCCCTATGTGGTATTTTATCGAACAATCATAATTCTAGAGTAGATTGATCCATCACATTTCTCTCATATTTAACTCTTTCTATAAAATTATGTATTTTAGGATATTATGATATGTGTATATGTAATGTATTTCGCTATAGAGAAAATTTCTCCATATCATAAATGAAATAATTACTACTACAAACTGATGATCATGTGTTGGATAGTTCTCATCATTAGCTACCAATTATCTAGATTTATATGAAATAAATTTTTCATTTGACATTAAAAAACTACCATGAAATTTTGTAAGGAGTCATTACATATCAAAGACCCATCATTTCTAGATGGTATAATCAAAATCAGATAATTTAACAACCCCTATTAAATATATTAATAAATTATTTAAAATATATTTTCAAAATTAAATAACCCTTTTACAATTAATCTTGGATAACATGTTGTCCAGTCCGGAAAAAATCAGAACAAGTCACTAATTGTAATATTCCAAACCAAAGAAAATATGTACCTCAGTTGTTTCAATTGGTGTATTCCATTATTTGAGTGACTTTATCTTCAATGTATCAATTGAGATTCCCTCATTGGAGGCAATATGACCATGAAATGTATATTCTGCAATCCAGAAAACATAATCACTAAATTTCCTATATAAATCTTTTCTCCTAAGTGTCTAAAAAATAATCCTTATCTAATTCTCATAGTCCTCATAGATTTTATAATACACCAAGATATCCTCAATTAATACCATATAGAAAATATCATTAAATTTCTTGATTACTCAGTTTATTGAATCCATTAAAATAGAGGGTGCATTAGTCAATCAAAATTTAATTATATTAAACTCATATTATCTATACCATGATCTGAAATATCACATTAAAATTTATTCCTTATTTACTCAAAATTAATGTTTCCTAAAACAAAGTTCAATTTTTGAAATTAATTGGTCTCTCTGGTATTGGCCAAGTAATTCATCAATGTGTGGAAAAATATACCCGTTCTTCATTTTAATAACATTTATTTCCCTATAAATTATTTATAGCCACATGAATCCATATTTATTCATTAAAAATTGAGTAGGGGTTGCCCATGGTGAAATATCAGGGGTAAATAAATCTGTTATCAGAAAACTCTTATGGATATTTCTTCAAATACACTAATTCTTTAGTGGCCATTATATAGGAATTTATTAAAATTGGTGTTACATTCGGGGTTAAGTCAATTGAAAAAAATCATCATTTTCTGTGGGATATTTCAAAATTTCCTTAAAAAATACATCAATATATTTGTTAGGTCAGAATAATACAAAGATAAAAAAGATGGGGGTGAAATGTATCTTTTTGAAAATATTCACATATTTTGGCATTTAACTCTCATTTTGATTTATACAGATATACAGTCGTCTCTTTTTTATGTAATATAAGCAGTGTGTACATAGTAAAGATGAACAAAATAATTATTATAGTGTTTTGGGGAACCATGATCTCTTAGTACAATCCGCCAATTCTCCCCCTACAAGCTTTGTGATTTTTACTAGAAAGGGTCATCTTATCATAATATATTTAAATACTCAAATGAGTATAGGAATTTGAAACATTTAGAAAAATATAAGCAGAGAATTATGGTTCTTTTATAAGGACCTATATATCTATAGCTTTGTACAATAAGCTAACACTTAATCCACGACTAAGTCCTAGGATTCGAAACTCTTAAAAATCAAAAGAGATTGAGTTGTTGATGGTAAAGGTTAAAAATCCCAGTCGAATAACGAACCAATAGAATGTGAATATTATTTCTTCCAACATGAATGACATCACTAATGAATAGATCTAATGAGATCCTATCTACAAATGATCTTAAATATGAATATCAATAAATAAATAGCATCAATTACAACAATATAAGGTTGAAATGTATATCTTTAAAGCATAGACTCTTAAGAAAATTACTTGGTATATTGTTCTTTATATCATTTTTGTATTCAAAAATATATTCATAATTATGTAGATGTGAAAAATATATATTTGAAAAGATACTAGGATATAATATGAAGAATATAAAACTTTGTTTAGTTTTTCATATCCAATACAGTTTTATAAATGATCATAGATATTCAAATTTAAATCCTTTAGGAGACTCGTAACATCCCTTAGAAATTGGTATTATTTAGTCCATTGAATACAAATCCTTAAATTGAACATAATGATCCATTACGTCTGTCCTAGAATATCTCTTTACTTCCATTAAGACCATTTTACATATCTAGGATAAAATCAAGGATTTAATAACTCTATTATTGAGTAAAAAAATGTATGGTTCATTCATAAAATGACAAAACACCAAACATATGGTCAATAATGTAGGTTCAAATACACATGTAAGGCTGATGTACCATACCTTTTTTCCTCAAACATAGGGTTCCTGACGTACATAGGGATACATAACTATAGTTTTTCTTTTCACAATTGTTTGGTTCTATACAAACATAGTGAACCTAAAACGTAAATTCCCCATATCATAGTGTTGAATATCCATACGTGCATTGTTCCAAATGTATGGTTATATCCTTATGATATGTTTTCACACATAGGGTATGAATAGTGTACCCTAAATACATTAAAAAAATTCTTATCACTTTAAAGAATATTCCTTGTGGATCGAAAACATGAATATAATTCCATAATAAATATATCAATGAATATTAATTTTCTAAAATTTACATAAATTAATTTCATCAGTAAAACAAAAAAGGGTATTTTTGAGCATCACAATCCATAATATTTATTAGAGTAATATTGAGACAATACATTCCCAAAAATATCTCACTTTTTGATGATTACAGAACAAAAAACAAAAATTTATATAAAATAAATGAATTGTAAACAGTAGTGAAATAACATTTTAAAGAAAAAAAATTGTTCTTAAAATTAATTTTTCATAGTATTATTTTGATTTTAATGTATTAGTTTGATGAAATTATAATTTATACTCTTAATTTTAGAATTTTGTGTTACCCCATTTCTCTGACTTTTTGTGATATCAAAAAATAATGTATATGAAAATGAATTAAAACACATTAAATGTAGCACAGAACTATAGATTAATATTATATTCAACTGGATAGAAAAATAATACATGTGTTATAGAAGTAAAATTGGAAAAATATAATAATAAATATATTGAATTAACATAAATAATAAGGATTTTTTTAAATATGGTTTATGATTAAAAGCATAATGTTGTCTAAGAGAGATTAAATAGAAGGTATGGTTGAGTTTGAGAGGTCTTGTTTATAAGAGGGATCATGTTCTGGTGAATCTTGAGTAGCCTAAAAAAGTTACATTAACATAGAAAACTATCCTTGTAAATTTTATTAAATATTTTCAGACATCTGTAAAATTAAAATTCCTAAATCTTGTCCCACTTTTAAACTTTTAATAAGATTGAGTTTCAAAAATTCATTTAAATTTATCTCTGCCTATAAAAATTGAGGGAGTTTTTTATTTTACTGACTGAGCAATAATCAGATGCTAGGTTCACTTTATGATAACTGATTGACAAGATCTCTCTGATTATCCTACTATACATTTAGAGGTTCACTGTTACACTAAAGTTATTGAATCTTATTATTCATATCATCCATTACTAATAAAATTTCTTGAAATTTTTTTATTATATCTAGATATTTTGGTTGAATAGAAGTAGAATCCAGGAATTGATTGATACTTCCTCTAACAGATTCAAATTGACTTCCCAAATACCATTTTAGATCTAAAAAATCAGTTTTGGAAATAGATACTGATTTAATTTTTCCTAACTGATCTAACATTTATTCATGAAAGGTGTCAAAATCTATTAAGGAAACTAAATTTTCTCTGATTATTTAATACGATTCTTAATATATTGAAATTCCTATATTATAGTTGTTTTTCTTTTTAATTCATCTAAATACTTTCTTGTAACCTCTAACTCTCCTTGAAAACAAGAATTTTCAATTGAGAAAAAAAATCCTTGAATCAGATTATTCAAAGAATCAAAAGATTCTTCTCCATGATCGTGATATGGTTGACCTCTTTAAACTTCAGATAAATATTTTTCCTTAATGTTTTCACCATAGGTAGAAAATTCATCTTTAGGAACCTATATTAACTAATCATCGTCTATGGCTTCCTTTTCTAGTGAATCAGTTGTTTTTAAAAAATATTGATTCTGAACTTACCAGGAATTGGCATCCACTACATGTTGAGAATTCTCATCTCATTAAGCTTACATATTTTCTTGGACTTGTTCTTTAATATCAGTTTTTTATCCATCTATTTATATTTATAAATATCTTCTTATTTTTCTTTATTGGTTGAATGATTTTCTGGTGGGGATACCTCACCAACTATAGAAAACTCTAATAATAGTTCTTGTGTTAGAGTCTCATGAATTATATATTCTTATCTATTACTAGATCGGATGAAAAGGGCCTCATTATTGGGTTCTTCCACAATTACTTCAAAAGATGGTATGACATCTCCCACGACTTGTGAGGTAGGTATATCATAATTGATGTGGAGTCTCTTTGGCAGAACTTCATTGCCTATTTTTTATTCTTAAATATCCTATTTGGGAACCCTAAAAGTATATCACAATATTATTTTATCCCTCTGAGTAGTAAGACCAGTTTTCTATTGGTTTTATACCACCAATAAGTAATAGTTTTTCTTTATTATTTGTCCAAAATTGTCATATCATCCTTTGAGATCTATCATTGAAAATGTTTTTGTGATGAAATATATAATTTATTATAAATTCTATAACAATACCTTTTGATGTAATAACATCATGATTATTATTTCTTAAGTATAAAAGTACATCATTTCCCCCTCTTGGAAGTATTGGTGTATATAACTTAACAAGTAACTTGAGAAATTAAACATCACATCACTCACCATAAAAAACATTAAATACATATCTGGATATGAAATCTTCTCATGTTTAGCAGTCCATGGGATTATATATGATTAAGAAAGATTTAACAGTATCCATTGGTCAGCATCATGATCCTTCATATCTATTTTTTAAATGTGGGTCTAAGTAAAAAGAAATTGCATAATACCACCATATTTATGTTCCTAGTTTATAATGTACTGTAGATAAAAATGAAAATATCATTCATTAGTAAATGTAAAAACATTTTCTATTTATGTCATATATAATGAAAAATCTATAAGATAAATATTAGAAGCAATGATATCCTCTATATCACTGAAACTCTATTTAGAATTTCTAAAGAACACCATTACTTCTATATCAAAAATAAGATCATTTCTACTATCATAAGAAATATTTTTGTTACCAAAAAATGTTTGAGAATTATTCATTATAATATTTTATTGATTTACCTATTTAAAATCTATTATATTTCCTTGAATTATATTTTCGTAAGTAACAAACTTCTTTTTTATTCTCTTCTTGCCTGATTTTTCCATCGATATTTCGGATAATATGCGAGTGAATGTTTTAGGTTTTGGGGTTTTGAAAGGGAAATGAGTTCTCTGAAAGTCGAAAGGGTTTGAAATATTAGTGTAAGTGAGAAAACAAAGAGATAGGGTTTTTTTGATGGTTTAAGTGGAATATTCTTGTTTCTCAAGCTGATTACAGACTGTAAACATTCATTTTTAATTTGAAAAGATTCACTTGATCAAAAATATAAATAATTTAACATTTATATGTAATAAATAAATAAATAAATAATATATGAATAATATAAAAAAATTGATGGATAAATTAAATGATATATATATGAAATTAAATATTTCTAACTCTCCCATAATAAAATCAAAACCTCAAGTGGGTATTGTTTTGTCAAAAATATCATCATGTTGATATTCATTATTGACAAAATTTGAAGATGTATCATTTTTAATAACATGATATCTTAGAAAATGATGTAATATATGAATATTCTTGTCCTATAATGACATATAAGACTTGGAAATATTAATTGCACTTGGATTATCTCATTAGATAGGTATGTTATTAAAGTTATTTCCAAAGTCTAAGAAGGTTTGTTCCATCCCCAACCCTTGTGCATTAAAATTTCCAACAGTTATATATTTTTCCTTTGCTATTGATAGTGAATCTAGACACTATTTCATACATGACCATGAAACTAATGATTTCTCTAAAAACTGATATGTCCCTAAAGTTATTTTTATATCTAATATGAATCCTCCAAATTCACCATTTTAATATGACGATAAGTTAAAATCATAAGTTTTGGGTAAAGTAGAGATTGAAAAATAGTACCATTTAAATATCTAAAAATCCTTTTAACAATATTAAGATAGGATTATTTTGGGTTTGATTGAAATCTACTAGATAAACATATATAAAACATTATTTCTGTTTTTCTAGCTATAATATGGGTGTTGTATAATTATTACCATTTTCGAGTCCAAATATTATTAATAAATAAATAATATATATAAATTAATTTAAAATATTTCCATAATCTTTTTAATAAATTTAAAAT
Organism: Viscum album; assembly: GCA_963277665.1. Taxonomy (NCBI): domain Eukaryota; kingdom Viridiplantae; phylum Streptophyta; class Magnoliopsida; order Santalales; family Viscaceae; genus Viscum; species Viscum album. The sequence continues at coordinate 569,519,109 of OY728158.1, read as the reverse complement.
TCTAAAAATAATTTTAATTACCCCATCATACACATTTCAAATTAATTTTTTAAAATATTTGAAAAATCATTACAAAGCCTTCTATGTGCTGATCCATAAATAAAAGCATCAACATAAATTTTCACTATTAATATATTAGCAAAAAAAATTTCTTAAAAATAGTAAGATATTCTATTCTCATAGAAAATCAATTTTCTAAAATAAAACAACATAATATTTAATACAAAGCTCTTGGTGCCTGTTTAATTACATAGAGAGCTTTAGTATGTTTAAAAACAGAATTTGGTTTAATAGAATATTCAAAACATAGTTCTTGTTCATAATAAACTTCCTTCATCTAATATACATTTAAAAATATAGATTTAACATCCATATGGTATAATTTAAAATTTGTATGAGATGTATAATATAGAAGGATTATAATGGCCTCTAATCTAGAAATAGGTGAAAACTTTTTATCATAATCTATTTCTTCTTTCAAGTTGTGGACTCTTTCTATTGTTTCTGACGCTTTCATTGAGTCATGTGCCACCATACCACGATGCAATAGATTTTCCACCATATTAACTATATCCAAAGGTTGGTGGCATGCATCACTTATTCAGGTATGCTTTATCCTTGATAAAAATGGGATGATGGGATTTCAGACACTGCTTCTATGGATTCCTCCTCGGAGTTCGTCACCTAGTCTAAGTCCCCCTCATATATTTCAGTCATGGTTTGTGAAAATCTTCATGGAACCGTATCATTTTTGGATGCTGGATAATTACACTGCTTCTTTCAAGACATTAAAAGGGGTCATGTCAGGGCAACAACCTTTATGTAGGGGATTAGTCATGTTGGACATCACTGTCATGTCTAGACACTGAAACACTGGTACAACAGAATTTCTTCCCCTTATGATAGGTCTTCTCAAGGGAATGGAATCCTATGGCATCTCATGTCAAGTGTGGGGAACTGTATGCCAGAGGGATGTCCCAAAGGGTTTCCTTAGATACCAATGTTTAACACGGGGTATGCTGTGATATTCACATCTAGGAAATACGGATCAAAATAATCGGAACACTGATGGGAGTGGATCGGATGGGAACATCCCTAAGAGGGAGCACTGTAGGGGTTGATCAAATGGGTGGATCAAAATTCCCAAGGAAGATGGATTTGAGGATGCATGGGTCCTTATAAAGGGGACACAAAGGTTTACCATTGGTATGGATTGAACCTCATGGAGGCCTCCTATGTATCTTGTATAGATGACAATTATCAAAACCTATATAGTTCAAAAGGGTGATGAATCAGGGTGTACATGAAGGATAACAACCTAGATACATGTTGGGTCTTATAAATGGTTAGTGGACCATCGCAAGATGGAAAATATTGGTTGGATGATTATGGATTGTGCGGGGCTTATGTGTGGTTAGTTTCCTCAGTTCCTTAAAAAGTGGGAATGGGATGGATGACATGATCTCACTGGGATATGGTGGATCAGGTAATAATTAGGATGGATGAGTCATAGTTGAAAAAAGTGGATAGGAGGAATTGGATAGAACCGACGTGAATATGGTGATTATGTTGGGCTTGAACCTCATAAAGGCTTCATACGTTCCTTTCTTGGAAAGGGTAAGGATCAAGGATCACATAGCTCGGTGGGTGATGGGACACCTAAGGAGGTGTCCAGTGAGAATCGATGCATAGACGAGACCAAAAGAAGAACCTCCATGTTATGGATTGACCTTTAAAAAACACAAAGGGTCAAGGGAGAGACTAGGATGTGATGTGAATGATGGTATTGAATCTCAGTGAGGCTTCTTACATATCCCAGTGGTAGGGAATCCAAGTCAATATAGTTTATAATGGGTCATAAAATCGGGGTGTACACAAAGGACTGCACATGAAGACATGTTGGGTACTACACGTAGTTAGCATCCCATCACAAGAGGGACACTCTTTTGTGGAGAAGTGTAAATTGATTGTGGGGCATAGGCATGGTTAGCTTCCCAGGAGCTGGTATAACACTACTAAAGGGAGGACCAAGGATATTGGTCCCAAAAAAGGGGACATGGAAGTTTACCATTGTTTGAGGTTGATCCTCAGGGAAGATTTCTACGCACCCTGTCTAGGATATAGGGTTTATAACCCATATTGTTTGAAACATTTTAGTTTATCGTCTTGAAAAACAAATGGGGGAGATATATTTTAGCTTCCTTGGGATGAGGGTGAGCCAATATGAAGTGGTTGGGACTGATAGGTTTTGGTATTAAACATTATAAAAGCTTCCTACATACCTTACCTATAAAATAAAAACATCAAATTCCACACTGTTAAGCATGATGGGGGATAGCACTTACACACTAAGGTGGCCCGAAAAGGGTTTCATGGTAGATGCAAACTCTAAGACTACATGAGTCATGCTCAATGTGAGAAACAAGAGGAAAAAAGGAATTGATGATCACATCATAAAGGTTGCGTCTACAAGGGATAGAGTTGGGCTTAAACATGGTTAGTGGCCTAGAGATATGGAGATTGGGAATAAATCCAGGATGGAGTCCCAGTAGAGATAAATCCCAATGGGAGAGGGATGGGGTATCAGGATCCGTATGTTCCCATCTCTCCTCTAGTCTTTATTCTCAAAAGAGGCAAGGAGAAGCAAGAGTGATACCTCTTACAAGAAAGGCTAGGGGCTTACACCAGGATGGTTTCCCATACCCATGGGTAAATGTCATTCCATGAAAGGAGGATCTCATTCCATTTGAGGAATATCTCACTCCGGTGGAGATGAGTGGGAATGGAAAATCTCTAAGGTGGGGCACCCCATATACATTTCATGGGGAGAGGCTAAAATTTAATTTCATGGGTTGGGGATGATGATGATTTGTATTTTAACATCCTACAGCTCAGACGATGGGGATTCGCACCTCAACCCTGGGACATACATAACTAGCGCGCTTTAACCAATGGTGAAGGGAAGGAACCTAAAATGTCTTGTGAAGATGAGGTTGTAGAGTAATCTATTTAGGGTATCACATTAGTGTGGCTATGTGAAGAAGATATATCTGTTAGCATGCCTATGAGAAGAAGAATGTGGAAAACCAATGCAACAGGAATCACCACCCAAGGGACCTTGAAATCATTTTATATGATCTTAGAGCGCCATATGGGATAAGTATGCCCATGAAAAAGGTGTTTCACATAATAGGGGATCAGACATGGTGCCTTAGGGTAAGGATTATACATAGAGCGTACAAGGTGGGGCATGTGCAAGATTGAAGGGGAACATGCAAGAAAAGGGGTTGCATGCATGATTGGGAGGTATCACACAAATAGAGTGGGTGCGTGCAAGGGGAGACCCAGTGCACAAGATTGACACAACATAAGGGAAAACATGCATGAAAAGGGAATATGTTTCCCACAAATTCCTTGTTGTAAAGGTAAATGGGATAGGATCAAGCCCTAGTAGACCCACTTGAGAGAGGACCCCTGGGAGACCTGTAGTGCAAGATCGGGTACCTTGAAGTGATGTCTTTCATGCGGTCGTGGAAGGGTTGTATTTTGCACAAAAAAGTAGCAATTTATCTTCTATAACCATCCCCTGAACGAAGGGGGTACATTTATATTTATATCTGAAATCATTGGTGGCATCAGGCAAGATGAATGGAATTCAAGAGTCATTTTTACATCGCATTGAGCGCGGAAGAGATTGCGCACATTTTATAATCTTTCACATTGGGAAATCTTCTTTCTCACCACTGACTTGGGGGGTTTTAGGATGGTCATGGTGGAAGACTCCATTTAATGTCATATGGGATATGAAAGATCTTTCCCTCCAATGTCAATCTTTCTTGAAGTCCTTATATCTTGTGTGCTTTTCCATTGGGAATCTCAAGATTGTACATTGATTCAAAATCTGCCTTTAGTTTTCTCAACAATGTCCATTTGTGGCTGTATCCAAAATTAGGCATCATCAAATGCCCCCCCCCTCAAAATTAGAGCTGAAGGTGGACCTAAAGGCAAGATTCTGAGGGTCACACCAAAAATTAGATCACCTAACCATCACTACACACAAAAATGTCCCTTCGGTGCGCAAACCACATCTACGCACGTGAAAGGGATGGTCCACACCTATAAATATGTTGGGGGAAGGTTCCATACTTTGACTTTCTCTCACAATAATCCATTTGATATCATGCACGAAAGGTCTTCCTTTTTGTGTGACATACCTTTGACCCATTCTGTATCTTACATGATGTTGTGGCTTCTTTCGCTCCTAGACCATTCTTTCACGCAATAGCTTTCCTTGTACACCGAAACCCCATTAATTCATGAAAATCACATTGTCATTTTTATGACTTGATGAAAACTGATTCTCAACCAACTAATACTAAGAGGGAAGCTACCACTGCTATTAAGAGGACACAGATGATAACAAACCCTCATATTATTCATGCGATAATAGTCGTTTCCCATAATTACATTCTTTTTGGTATACTAACACAATCTTGGAAGGATTACGTTCTGACTGACAGTCTACCAATATGAAATTTTGGTATTTTGGAGGAGGTGTTGATTCTTAGATTTGTGACTGATATGCCACAGTAATGGATAACATGCAAGGATAGTCATCCACAGTTCAACATTACGAGGAACGGTCACCCAACAAGGGAAATACAATACATGACCATTAACGTCCTGAATTTAAAGACCAGGACTGTTTTAGGGAGTGATCTGGCCCCTGAGAAATAATGAATGTTTCTAAAATCTATATGAAATGTGCCACCCTATTCAAATGATCCACAACTACCTATATCACATCATTCTTATGACACATCCTTGGAAAAACACTATTAAAATCCATCATCACTTCATCCAATTTCCATTCTGTAATGGGAAATGGCTGTAACAAACCACCTGGTCACTAATGCTCTATTTTTACTTACAAAAAGGTATAACATCACACCCCAAAACATACAACTTCCTTCTTTAATCCTCAATGCTGATAATGTCGAAAAAGATCATGATACATTTTGGTTAATCCAAAATGAACCACCCACTTTAATAAATTTATCTCGTGCATTAAAGCTTCTTGAATACAAGTGGACACAACAACATGGCCATATAACTAAAATATATCATCCAAACCAATAGTATAGACAGTATGTGACTCAACACCTTCACGTTTTCCCTTATATATGAAAAAAATGAATCCTCATAATACATTTCCTTGATCTGGCTAAGATGAGTGGAATCAATTGCCAATGATATAGGGTTCATCTGTCATCCTCCTCCCAAAACCTCAAGACACAAATATGAAAAAAAATCCATCACTTTCCACTTAGAAATGGATTCCTAAACTGAATAATATTGAATCTTCTAACACAAAGCATCTATTACACTATTTATCTTTATTTTTTTATATACCATCAAAAAATCAAAGAAAATAATGTATTCAACTCATCTCCACTACTGAATATTATTGTCATGTTTGGATAATATATACTCAATGATTTTATGATTGGCATACATGATAAAATATCCCCAATAAAGTAGTGTTGAAAACAATTTAAGGCATAAACCACTACAGACAATTCAATGCCATGAATTTTATAATTTCATTCATGAGGCCTCAATTGTCGTAATCTATATTCCAAAAACTAATCATCCTACATCATCTTTTACCCAAGACCCATACTAGATGCATCACAAAAAAAGGTATAGTCCTTAACAATGTAGGAAGAATAAAAATTAGTTTAGTTATTAGTCGCTTATTTAATTCTTGAAAATAATTATCACATGCTTCAAAGAACTAAAAATTGATACGATTTTTGATTAATCCCTAAATAAGTGCTTATAAGGAGGATAAATACCTAATGAACCTTCATTAATGGCTCTCCAAACCCAAAAAACATTATACATTGAAAACATTCTTTGGGTAATCCCAAGTTATAACAACTTCCACTTTCTCCACATCCACAGACACACCTTCCTCAAAGATGGTGTAACCTAATAAATATAAATTGTTAATCCAAATAAAATTGGATATATTTTCATATATCCTAAACTCCATTAGTGTAACCATGTTTCTTTCAAGATGTTTTTCATTTTCATAATGAGTCTTGGAGTACATTAAAAAGTCATTAAAAAATATAACTACAAACTAATCCTTGTATGGGGGAAAGATTTTGTTCATTAATTCCATAAACACTAACAGTGCATTGGTTAACTTGAACGAAATCCTAATAAAATTATACAACCTATACCAGGTCGTGAAGGATATCTGTGGTACATTTGAAGGTATCAACCTCAGTTGGTGATAACCTAATCTCAGATCAATATTGGATAACATTGAAGCACCTCTTAGCTAGTCTAATAGATCATTAATTCAATGAAGATGTTATCTTTTCTTAAATGTCATCTGATTAAGCTTCTTATAATATATTCAAAAATGAAAGAACCATTTATCCTTCTTTAAAAAAACATTTGAGATCCCCATGGTGATGTACTCAGATGAATAAAACCTTTGGTCTCTAGTTCCTACAACTGAGTTTTAATTTCCTAGATTTCTTCTGGTGACATTCTTGTATGGGAGAAGAAAAACCAATTCTACCCCTAGTAAAAAATTTATTGTGAAATCAAAATCCTCTCATGAATAATACCATTGAATTATTGAAGAAAAAACATATTTAAACTGATCCACCATAACAATGGAGATATACATCTATGCTACCCCATTATCAAGCTTTGGAGAAACCCTTGGGATGTGTGCACACCCAAATGCTGACCAACTTGGCCTATAGAGCCTGTTCAGATATCCCATTCCCCATAGTGAATATATTTATTCCCATCTAGGGATATAAATGTTACCCTATAGTAGTAACTGTTAATATAATCTATGTATAATACTATCCAATACATCACCAATATTAGATCAAACCCTGAAATTTCATGCATAAAAAAGGTTCCAAAGAAAAGGGTATTTGACATACTCAAGAACACACTCCTTACACTACCAGATATTTTCTACTCACAACCCTAACTATGTAGAAATCGACATGACACTTCAAATATATTTTATCATAAAGACCCGTACATTCATAAAATAACCAGATACAAAAATAATTTAAAGCACATTTATCAAATAAAGCACTAGAAATCATTTAAGAAACAAAAATTGTACCTAAAAAATCAATGGTCCAGTCGTGCCACCTCTAGAAGATGGCTAAATAGAATGAAGTTGACCTTAACCTCTTCCCTGAGCTCTATCCTAGAATTTGGGCATTTTACTACCCTCTTGATAAGATCTCACTTTTCTTATATCACTATGTCCACTACCCCAACCGATACGGCCAGTATAGATCTAACTACCTACCTAAAATAAGAAACCACCCCTACCTATTCTATACATCAGCCTCAGTCCCCCATAAATACCCATTAGTTGAGGTTTTCTATAGAACATCTTCACATTCCCCATCCCACCACATGTTTGGCACTCAACTGGTGGTTGGGGACACTAACCACACATGTTCCTTGGGATACCACACTAATAGAAGAAAACCAGATTACTACCCTGGGAGGTTGGTTATGTTTTATAACCACCCTATCCACCACTTCCCAAGTGATTTTTTTGATGTGGGATTCATATGATCAGAAGTCTCACCACAAGGTCTCCCAACTAAACACCATGTCCACCACTAGAAGCCTCCTTGAGACTCCCTTTAGAAATAATAGTCTGATCCAACACATCAAAAACACTCTTCCAATGAAATATATTCTCCTTGTACATAATATAATTTCTAACTCCTTCATAGAAATATCTTATCGTAGCTACCTCATCTCCTACCAACACTAGGATAAATCATTACAAGTCAGTGAAGCAGAAAACATAATCCATCACTAACATAGAACCATGGGTTAGCCTCATAAACTAAAAAGCCTTCTCGTTCCTCAAGTTTTATGGATAGAAATTTTCAAGAACCATTTAATGGAAATACTTCTGTGTCATACCATCAGACAGTTGGGTTTGAACCAAAACACCCCACCAATGATTCTCCTAACCATGCAGTATATAATCTGCCATCTTGACTTTCTTCTTAAGATGAGTCTCTATATGATCAAGAATCCTCTTATTGTAATCTATCAAAAACTTTCCTAAATCAATTCTTCCCTATCCAAATAAATTTGGAAATTCTTGTAGCTAGAACTACCTATTCAGCTCAAACATACATTGCATAGCCCACATTGGGTCCCAAATTCATCATCTTTATAATATTACCAAAGTTCACATGGAACTTCTCATCTCCCCTAATACCCCGGTTTATTGAGTTTCCCTGATTTATTTTTGGAAGAGAATTATTGATAACATCATATTTCCACCCAATTGGTGCCTGAAATCATAGTGGAATCTTCTTAAAATTCCAAACACACATCTCTGAATATACATAATACAAATCATCCACATTTAAATGAAATAAATTACTACACTAACCACAAACAACCCATTCCATATACATTATCTTAATGGGTGTCTTCACACCTCCTTCACTACCTCTATACACCACTTCCACATTTCATGATCCATATGGGATAAAACAACTAACATAATCACCTGTATTTCGTTAGAACTCATTTTGATACATTTTACCCATTAAAAATATCTTATTCAAATACCACCTATTTCAAAATTTCAATGGAAATGAAATTCATTTATCCCCCATTTCACACACATATTCCCCATGCGTGCCTATCGTGATGTATGCCAACTATATCCCTATCTAAATAAAATGATGCATGAATGAAAAATCTCATGACATTCTAGGTAGGAAAAAATATCATAAGATAGTCCCATCACACACCAAGTGCACAACCTAATGGTGAAATATCATTCAACTGTAACAAAAACCCCACCTTGGGAACTTGGGCTTTCCCCTGTACATGGGTCAGCTACACCCAAGTATGATCTCCTTTCAAAGACCCATCAAATATTAATCTTCCATCTACCATCCCTAAATAATAAGATCATATATAATATCTAAATTGATACCACTATGTAAAATCCCCAAATCAGAGGCCACTAAACCTGTGACCTGAACCAAGTCGTCACCTAACCTCAGGAATGCCTCCCCATACTCAAAATTCCATCAACTAATAGTTAGGTTCTAATGTAATATGAGGGAAGAATATAACCTATTTATGAGATTATCCAAAATTGATAATAAAATAAATAATCAAAAAATAGGGTAACAAAAAAACAAGAATATGAATCCATCTCCAAAACCTCATTGAAAACCCACCACTAAATGAAAACATGATACATAATGTCAATATAGTTTAAAGTGTAAGGAAAAACCAAAAAATGAAGAAAAATGTAATAATCCAGAAAATGGATCCCAACTCCAAATCTTGTTCCTTCATCTATGCATGACCCATGCCCAAATTAACCCTCAAACATAGGACCTTTTCCTTTGTCATGACTTAAAACCATGAAATCTACTCGGGTACCCATCATTGGACTGATTAGTGTGTGAGTATAACTCAGTGGGCCACCACCAAAGGTGTTTACAAAATATATAGTACAAAAAAATAATGTATTCAATCTAAATGAATAACAATGGGAACAAGGTATAACCGGGGTTCCATTTATTAACATTATTCACCTAAAACATTCCATTATTTGTTCCCTAGGTTTGGAAATTAATTTATAACCCAACATCTTATTCTAGTAAAATAAATTAAATAAGGGAATTAGTAAAGTTCTCTATCACACTAAGAATAAAATATTTCATAAACCATGCATCACACTTACAATAGAGCCTCATTCTAGGTTGTTTAATGAAAAAAAACTATTAGGGGCCTCAATCCTCAGTCACAATCCATACCCCTAGAATTTAGGGGAGGGGTTTAGAGCCTCATTCCAACACAACCAATGGGAGGATCCTTATTAAAATATCCCACAGACCACCAATCCACATGAACCTTCTTTAAATAACCGTTCATGACATAAACCTTTTCAATAAAAAATTATCAAGAAAGACCCACATCATTCGCAATCCATAGTTCATTAAATACATAAACCATCATTAATCCTTAGATGGTTTACACAATTCTATTTATGTTTCATAATTATCTTAAAATCTTCCATTAGAACCCATAATTCATTTAACAAATTAAACTTAATTCATTTAACCAATTCACAATATTCCAAACAACCTGTTTTATTGGGTTAATAACAAGACACATTTATCTTTGTTCTATTTCATAATCCCAATAAACTAGTGAAAACATTTATCATGGGATCTAATAACTACATAACAAATAAATTCTTAATATTACCATTTTCCATGTTTGGGTAATGTCACAACCCATGGGTGGCCCTATAATGGTCTAATCAACCTCAATGCATCCCTCAGGGATCATGAGGGTGTGAAATTCCTAATATAGCCAATGAAATTACAAAATCTTACTATGAATGATAAATTCACATCAAGAAGGAACCAATAACACAACCACATTCATATGAACCAAAATCAAGATTGTGGGATATAACTTGTTGACCACCTACCTCGACATTGAAGATGAATTGTCACTCAACTTTAGACCTTGACTCGGATTCGAACACCCTTCAAAGCCCCTTCCTAAGATCTGATGGAAAATATTGTTTTAAGGATTCATAAGATGAATAAAAACCACCCAATACCTAATATTAAAAAGATAAGGAATATGAGTGTCAGACATACCCATAGGGTTGATTCACAACCAACAACGCTCCAAATAGATTAGAATCGAAGTATATTGATCCCTGGTAAGGCTTGGGTGTTTTGGTTCATTACTAGGATTGATAGAGAAGAAATGAGGACTAAAATTTGAGTAGAACACATCAATATAGAAGGGGTAAAAAGGGTAAAATCACAATTTAAGGAGGCACCTAGTTTAGTTGCATGGTTGGAAAAACAATACGCCAATATTGCATCAGCCTCTTTTCAAGAGGAGAAAAGTCACACAGCTTTCTGCGGATCTCACATGGTTTAACAAACAATATGCCAGACATATAGAATTGATCTATTCAATCCCACAAATTTTTGCATCCCTCCTTACATAATTTCTTCCAAACCATGCACCCTTCCTCTAGACATGAATGGTTTGGGAACATAGTTACATATAACAATGCACCAAATATGAAACATGGATTGGATAGAAATTTTTATCTTTCTTTTATGTCCTGAGCACCTAATACACCCCCAAGTCTCTACATAAACCTTATAAACATTTAATTAACCAACATTATGAGATTTAAAAAAATATTTAAATAGGAAAACACCCCCACTATGTCTGAGATAATATAGATATCTTCAAGAATACATAATCTCACACATGGAATTAAACATCCTTCATTTAATTAGATGCATAACCTATTTATCTACATTGGTATTCCATGATGTAACTATAAATGGATATTACATTCTTAGTTGTATATTCCACACATTTTGGATCCAATATATTCTTTCTCAAAATTCTGTCCAATAGGTTGAAGTTTGATATATCTTTTTCTTAAGGGGTTTGTACAGTGACATCTTAAAACTAGAGTGGTAACTATTATTATGTGAAAAAATCAAAAGAGGAAAATAATGACCCCAATATCTTTGAAATTCATGACTAATGTCCTTATCATTCCTACTAATATATGGATAGTCTATTCAGACAAATCATACATTTAATGGAGATTGGTTAATAAAATATTATTCTATGTATTTAAAGCCTTCTAGAGACCTCCCTAAACAATTTTGGTTAACCTCAGGTAATGATTAGTGACGATTAATAGGGGTGGGACATGAATCTTAAAAACAATTTAGATATAAATTCTTGGAATATGATCTAAACAAAATTCATGAATTATAAGCAACTATGATAAATTATTGAGATGATATGTAGTGACCAAAATACCATTTTCCCCATTAATTTCATTTGAATAAAACTAATGAAATCCATTGTAATATTATCCCACATATATTATAGTATTTTTTTTAAGTTTCATTACGTCTTTATGAATTTTTATTTTGGACATTAACAGATGGAATAATAAGAATCTTGTAATATAATATGATATTTTTGTATTAACATTTTCCCACTAGAAATTCTATCGGATATCCATGTATATAGTGGTACATCTCAGATGATTAGAGACATTTTGGATATGAACATCATCCAACATATCATTATCAAACTCTACTACTGATGAACTTTATCATATAACTTCCTATGGAATTTTAAAAATCATTCATTGACAATGTTAAACTCTCGTAATATCTCAATTATCAAAATATTAATTTTTAGGATTTGGGATTTATCAAAACGTTTATCTTTCTCAATCCTCTTTAATAAAAATGGTTGGGTAATTACATGTAATAAGAATGATTTTTTACCATCCATTATAATTCTTAATTCCAACCCAACTAGTTCATTTATACTTAGATCATTCATTACGCTCAATATAGATAAGATACCATGATATTTTCTACATAAAGTGTTTTCCACCTTGTTCTCTTTCCCCGAATGATAATTGATAGTGTATTCGCAATCATTGCGTAGTTATAGCTATCATCATTGAATCATATTATGATATTTTTTAAATAAATATTTATTTCAGTATTTTATGGTCTATGTATGTATCATATTTCAATATATATATTTAATGACTCTATATCTTTGGAGAAAATATTATTGTCCCTAATTTTAAATAATTAACTAGAGATTTAATGTCAAGGGGTTTAAAAAATTAATATGTGAAGGCTGAAACTATATCATTTATCATTAAAACACATCCTATACCATTCCATGAAACATCCCTAAAAATAAAAGTGACATATTTAATTAATGGAAGATTCCAAACTAGGGTATTATCCAATAGCCCCTTCAATTCTTGAAAACTATCTCCACATTACTTTTTCCATGTGAACATGACTCCCTTAGGTGTTATATTTGTTATCATATAATCCAATAGAAAATATATTTCGACAGAATTCTGAAAAAATAATTTTAACAAAAAAACATTGTATTCTTATTATACTAGTTTTTCTTTTCCATTCCATAATAACCTTATTAATTGAAGGGTCAAAAGATATATCATCCTTAGACATAATATGACTAAATAAGAAAACTGGATAATGAAAAAACCCATACTTATTAAATTTACCATATAAATATATTCTCATCAACACCCTAATAAATAATTTTAATGGATTATAATAATCTTCATCAACTTTAGAATATAAAAGAATGTCATCAATAAACACCACAAAAAACCTATTAAGATTTTTTCATATATTTTTCTCATAAAATCCATAAACATAGAGGGATATTTTTTTAAACCGAATGTAATTACTGTGTACTCATTATTAATATATATTGTACGAAAAGTTATTTTAGAAATATCCTTCTATTTATATATTAATTTATGATAGACAATATGGGGGTCAATCATTGAAAATAATTATTCCACATGAATTTAACCGAAGACTTCATCAATATTAGGAAATAAATACTTTTTCTATATAGTAATTCTATTTATATTTGTCTCATTTAGGAATAATATCACATTACCATCTATATTCTTTACAAATTTCATAGGATATCCACATAGTGAAACACAAGGATTAATGACTCCATTATATCTTTACTCTTGTATCTGATTACTTAAATAAAATAGCTAAATTAGATTTATCTTGTAATGTTGCTAAGTTATTATATTTACATTAGGGATGAGATAATAAAGAAATAAAATTCTCAATTATGGGGTAATCCAAGTTGATGAAATTAAATATTTATTAAATGGGGGAAAGGATAGGTAAACCAAAAATAAAATGAATTTCCTGACAACTACAAATGATGCAGGCTTAATGACCATAATCTATACGACTCTTTGGGGTAATATTCTATTATCAATTAAGGAATTTATTTGAGTAGTTACCCATATACTTGAATTTTATGTATTTTACATTAGTTTCTTCCCTATGACCAGTGCACTCATGAGATTGATGTCCCTTATAACCAAAGATATAGAAAACTACTATGCATTTTAAACATTTCCCAAGATGTTTCTTCTCATGGTTATTATGTTTTATAAAATCTAGAATTACCTTATTTTTTATTAGAATTAATTTCATCATGGTGTTCAATTATCTTCCTCACCTTCTATATCCCATTGAATTTAAAGGACTTAGATAATTCATTATTATTTCATGAACTAGTTACTATCTCCTCATATTATTAAAAAATTTGAGATACCAAGGATATTAAAAAACTATTATTTAATAAATTAATAAAGTGATCCATATTATATTGATGGTAGTAAAGATATTCCAAAACATACCTTGATAACCTTGTAAAATTACCATCATACTCTTCCACATTATATTCTTATTTTTTATGTGGTTCAAGAATTTTCTTTTTATTAATGAACGTTTCTTTCAAGGAAAATATCCTTCCAAAGTGATATTTTTAAATTCATTCCATTATAAAGGCTAAATATCCTCTTCCTCCATAGTATTTTTAATTAATTAACCCCATTATTAATCATCACCTATTTTAGAATAAACATCCATATTGAATTTATTCTTATAACATCTTCCTGATGAAAAATATATATTTTCTCTATAGACTAAATTAATTTTTCTAACTCTATAGAATTAGTGGTCCCAATAAAATGTTGAGATATTTGTGTTTTAAAATAATCTAATATTATTGATTTTAATAGAGGGGGAACTAGATGATCTTTACGGGGAAGCTTATTTTCTTTAACCTAATTAAATTATTCAATAACACTATTAAATTTCATTAAAAAGATATTTACCCCATTATCATCATTATTTAGATAGTCCTCATATTTTTTATGGTTGTTATCCAAGTTTTTTATTCATATATTGGGTTCCATTATAAAAAAATATTTTTATCAGTTATTTATTAAGAATCTTTATTTATATATTAAACTATAAAAACAATTATATAACAATATCTAGAAATTTTTCTATAGTGGAAGAATCCTTGTTCTCTACCTATGTTTTTCTGATTCTAGTTTATTTGGTTTCAACTAATATATCCTATAATAAAAATTGTGGTGCCTCCATATTCCATTTTTAGGAGTTTTTTGGTGATTCATTACATGGACATCGAAGTCCAGGATATTAAATTTGAAGAATAAAGGATTAATAGTCATCTAGAGACAAGATACATTACATTAAACATTATAACATAAATACAAAAGTATTTAATCCACAATGTGATCCATGATAAATAATTTTATTCTATTTCATTATCTATAAAATAGGGAAAGAATGTAATAGTGGTGAGACTAAATTCTCACAATGTGAATAACTTATAGTGAAAGATAATTAAGGATAAATATAGAATAAGAAACATTATGTGAAAAATTGAAGAAATAATAATTATTGAATGGGTTCAATCCATATAGGAATGAGGAATACAAAATCATATGGTTTAAAAAAATCTCATAGAGGGAACTTCTTAATATCAGGCATCATAGTCGTATCGTCATGGCCTTGTGCCATAAAACACTATATAAATGTAATGATACATTTATATTTTTATATTAGTTGTCCCATGAGACCTACTAGATCACTAAGGGGATATATAATTTCAGGACCCACCCTTCACGTAAAATTCCAATGCATTTCATCACATACCAAATTAATAAATAGAAGATGTAGAATAATGTTCAAGGTTGACCCACATAGAAATATGTTATACAATTACCCAATGGAGCTTATCATGCAGCAAATTCCTATATAGATCAACATATTATACATGACATAAGAAAATTCCCTAGTAAATTTATTAATAAGCACTTCTATGTGAATTCACTCATCATATATAAGGAATAATTATGTATTAAGAGTACCTAGAAAAAAGTGATTTTTATAAATATTGGTACTTAAAAAGCATAGAAATTTTCAATATTTATAGAAATTTTATTTTATATTATATAAAACCGTGAAAAACCATTCAATATACACCACTATATAAATTATATTTTTTAGATTATAATGTTTTTGATAATTATCCATAAAATATCCCACAGGAGTTTAAAATCAGGTGTGCAGTACGGGTCAATTCACCATGAACTAGGACGATGACCATATTATACCTGAGAAACTATATTTATAGTCATTAAAAATTAATGAATATAATAAAAAAACAACATATAATTTTAGTATTCTTAATGATATTGATTTTATTGAATAATTAGACACATTTTACTTAACTAATGTATTTGATTTTTATGGATGTGAGGAGATTCAAGCATAGTAATAAAATATAAATTTGGAATTATGTGAGTGAAAGGAATGCTCACATAAATTATAACTATTAATAATGAAACATTAAATTACATTAATAAAATAATGGGATAATAACATATAGATTAAAATGGTTACAACAATGTAATTTCAAATAAAAATTGTCATGAGAGAGAAAATTAACCCTTAGTTCAGCATAATCATAGATTGAAAATGATATAAAGTAAGGAGTATGGGATAATATAACATTGATTATAGATAAATAATGAAATAATATATTGTATACAAACAATGAAATAATATAAAATTTAAGTTTACAATAGATTAAATATAAAGAAACTGAAATAGGAAATGAATAGGGTTAAATAGGAACCCTTACCTCCCTTGAGATTCCTAGATTATAAGATAACTTAGACATATTCATAATTTTCAAGAATAAAGGGAGTTATAAGGGAGACACTCATTAATATAGAAATAAAGTTCTAAATTTTAATTTTATGTGAATTAAAGAGAGGATGGGTGGGTATATAGAGTTGTGGTGAGTGGGATGTAATGGAATAATTTATTAAATTTTTTACTATTCTTATTTCATTTAGAGCACTATTATTACAATTCTTCTCCACTTCCACCGTTAATGACCCACTATAGTGTTTAGTGACAAAAATTATGAAATAAAACATCCTTGGATAAAATTAATCATTTTTATATAATTACGGTTTCATATACTGTGTATTGAGCATATTTTACCATATTCCACCCATTTTAACATATTTTTCTATTTCAATAAAAAAACATCCAAATTTTACTCTTTGGATGATTTTCATGTCCAAAATCCAAATATTAAAACCTTTTTATCCAATTATTTCCCTATTTAAATACATTTTACCTTTTACTATATGTTGATACATACATAAAAAATATATTAAAAGATTAAACATCCTTTCAATTTCCCAAATATAATACATAATAACAAAACTCAACCCTTAGATACATAACCTCTAATCACACCAGATTATACCAAATTGTAAGTTGTTAAATGGTTGTACTTTCATGGAGTGGTGTGGAAAATGTTGATCATGTGGTTATCTCCACTGACATAAAATTCTCCCTTAGATATTTCATTCCAACTTCACTTGTTGGAGTTCTATTTGGGATTTTTCATAGTTGATCCTTATAGATATCACATCCTTCCCAGGATATTATAAAATAAATACATCAAGGATATCCATATTTATTGAATCAATATTTCCTTCCTTATGTGATAATTAACAATAATCATTACCGTTAATATATACTACTCCTAATGGTATTATCTTAATCACTATACAACCAACAGTCATAATTATGAATGGTGATATTAATCTTTATATATATATACAAACATTTAAATCCTTTAATATATTATTTAACATCAAACAACATATAAATTTTAATTTTTACTGTTCTATTCTTCATAGTGGTGTATCTTTTATCATTTTTTTATTGTTTTGAGTATGATTCATAGGAGTACATGATTACTGTGTTTTATCACATAGATAGAATATTTATTGCACTAGTTTTAGCTTCTGTTTAAAATTTAACTGTATAGTTGTTGTTGTTGTATTAATATATATTTTTCTATTATGTTGAAATAAAATGTATATTGTGACAAAAATATTTCTATGAAATTTTTATTTTCTATTATATAATCTTAAGAAATAAAAAATGGAATGGAATAATTCTGAGACCCACATCCTTTTCTCGAATGGATTTTTATATATATAACAAATTCCATTTATCATGCCATAAGTATGGATTGGAATTGAATTTAAACCCATAAAATATTAACCAAAAATATTAATCATAAAAATCTCTATTTTCCCACTTCTAATCCCCAATTATAACCCATACTAGGAATTTTCAATTCACTATATAAAAGAAACTCACACCTTATAAATAGAAAATAACACAATATAGATTCCAACCATCCCAAAATACCAACATAAGGAAAAAACTATTCTTAAATCATATATAAATTATCTCCATTTTAGCAACGAATACTAATAGTAACCTTATAATGTTTATTAACTAAAAAATATGAAATAAAACCCACCACATGTTTCATTTTCATTATTTCACAACACTCTCCATTGTGAGAATAATCATCAACAACCACAAAATCAATGAATAAAACCTATAGGACCTCTAACAAAACTAATAATACTTTACTAACCCTCAATATGGAATATAATAATTTATATTCAATTATGGAACATTTTTATTCCCTGTACGAAAACCATTTATCACACAATAAAAATTAATATATACCAAATTCATAATATAAGGAAAACCTATAATATATTTTTCTAATACTTATCATTTTATACCATTTGATTAAATGATCTTAATCCATGTGTATACCTGAAGAAGACTAAAAACACTTAATTTTTGGATTCATAATGTAGGGTTACGATATTGTTTATGATACTGAGGATAGAAGTTCACATGAAAATAACCATATAAGTTGGATAATAATATAATATGTGTAATATAATTTTTCCAATATTCAAGGGAGGATGATGCATCTTCATCCCATCATAGAGGTTTCTCTACATGATTGTTCATTTTTATAGGATAATGAAATGAAAATTTTAAAATAAATTTTATACGTGAAATTACACAAACAAAATTATGAAAATAGTTATTCAAAGGTTCCAATAGAAATATGATGGACCCCACCAGACATCAGGTGGGAAATTGGGGTCATGGTGAAGGATGCAACCCCACATCATATCCCACAAAAAGTTTGATGTCCCTCAACCAGTATTCTACCAGAATTTTACAACTTAAGAATAATTCTTACACTATGAATTTCTATCCATTTTCAAATACTGGTCATTCTACACCAACATACACATTAATAATGACTCATTATAAAAAAAATATTTAAATAAATTGATTTTATACTCCATGTATGTCGGTTAATAATAAACAATCACCCATTAGATTCTCTTTATTCAGATTCATCTCGAATCATCACTAATAAAATACTTTAAACACAACACTCACATATACACCCCCACTTTTATGACGTTTTTTGGATATATTGATGAAAGAAACACACATGTATTATGTGTTCTATAATACTATATAGGATATTATCACATTGATACATAATACATTTGGGTTATTCCTAGATTAAATTATCAAACATTAACTGGGTATTATTAATTATAATAATATGTTAATTGTCCAAATTATATCCCCAAAGTAAGGATATAATGAATAAAATTTAATTTCAATGAATATTTGAAGAATAATTAGAAAAATTTAACCATTACAATCATATCAATGATATAAAATAAAAACATAAACCTGGGAACCAAATTTAGCTATATCTATAACCATTGGTATCTATATTTAGATAGTTACCAAAAAATACAATGTCTCCAACCTCTAACTCTAAAGTTATGGATTTATGAGAAAATATATTCTTATAATGAGTGTTATTAAACTATTTTTGGACTAATTAAATACACATAGGTTTTCTACTTGAGGATAATTAAAAAAAATAGATTATTATCTAACCTATAACAAGCATATAAGAGACCATTATGACCTTTTATAAACACTACAAATGTTGTAATCTATATTAAATCATGATTACTATTTCTATTATCACACTCAATTATGATGACATGATTTTACGAAGATCCAAGAAAATATAGAAAAATTATCATAGAATTGATAATAATATTATGGGATAATTTTATTGGGTTTATACATGTTTGTTATGTGACATTATGAGTGACTTTATGGTCTTTGGGAAAAAATGTTATGTCAATTTTGATGGAATATATTAGCAGGTATTTATGATTTTTGGGTATCTAATTTTTTTCAATGGAGATATAAAGTGGCATAGTGTTTAGTTATTTATGGAATTATATAAGGTAAAAAAGGTATTTATTATTAAATTTATGTTTTGAAGATTAAAATATTATTTATATAGAGAAATTTTTATTCATATTTCATTTGGTATTATCTATAGTCTTGAAAAAACATAATGTTTTTTTGTCATTGGTTAGAAAAAATTGAAATTAATAGATATAAAAATCATTATTAATATAAATACCATTATCTTTTTGGGGATATCATGACCCATTAATAATCGATTTTTCTCATCAAGGATAAAAATATTATTTGGGACATTTATCATTTGGAATTTTTCATAAAATATATTTGGACACTGATTGAAAAAAACCTTTTGAATATATTATTATTATGTAAATGGGAAGACTGAAGATTTAATTTTTATTTAGAAAATATTTTTTTAGAAAATTGTCAAACCTCATAAGTTTAATGAAAATGGTCCTTATAAATGTAATAAAACAAAAAACCATTAATGATGAGAATAAAATTTGTAGAATACATCAAAATATTTTTTCTAAAATACTATATATAAAAATAATTCCTAAAACTCCAACAAAATTATGATAATTATATCAATACATATATGGGTAAAATCCTCTAACTATAAAGGTACTCTATTGAAACTCCAACATATGTATGAGTTTTATAAATCTAAAAACATGGTTAAATTATGTATTATTAATATCCAAGTCATATCTTCAGTAAGAAACTTACTAATATTGAATATATTATATCAACATCTCTATTAATTTTATAAAATATATTTTTTTGAATTGAATATCTAACTTTAGTTTATAATGAATTTACAAACTCTTAATATCTTATGGATTTAGAATTCTCACATTATATGGTTGATTGGAATTTTTCAGACACAATCACTTTTTCTTAACTCATATTCTTGTTTCATTGAAAATTTTTAGATATGATTTATATATTCTTCAATTATATATTTTGAATAGTATATTCTTTTTCTCTCAAGGTATATTTCATTTTAATGTAATTTCTTTTTAATGAATTGTAACGATTAATTTTAGAAATATTTATTTCTATTATGTTCAATATTTTATCTTATATGAGAAACTCCTAATATGCCACATATGATTTATATTTTTTATTTATAAATAAGATTTCTCTTTTTTAAAATTAAATTTTCACATCATATTTATTCATATGGAAATGAAATAATTTCACCTCAATGTGTGTTTACTTAAACATAATTCAATAAATCTTGAATGATATTTCATTCCACCTTTGAAAATTTTATTTATCTTCCATTTGACATTTAATATCTATATCTTTATTTTCATTTTCATTTTCAATTTTGGGTATTTAATTTAAAATATATATATTATATGTCCCCTTTCCCTAATTTAATTTTTTTAATGAAATATTTTAAGTTATTTAATCATAGATATATTCTCTCTGGATTGAAGTTAAAATTATAATGATATAACTTCCTTAACAAGGGGGGAATGAAATAACATATATATTTTTAATAATTTATCACTTTTATTTTTTTCAATATTCAGGATTATGAGTGTGAATAAAAGTTTTAAAATTTTATATATTTTTTAATGTATTTCTAATGATATTATTTAATTAATTGGATACCAATTAAAAATTAAAAATTAATATATTTATATTGTGATAAAAAATTTGTTTAATTTAATTGTTAAATAAATTTTCTTGAAATGATTTCTTATAGAATATTATATAAATGGACATTTCTTTCCATTTTATAAATTAATAATGATATTTAATAATATAATTAATTTTATAAAGGTATCAAAAAATGATATGGTTTTTCATTTGGATAATAATATGATTTATTTTAAATAATATTTTGTTCCTTTTATTAGATAGTTTTATTTAATAGTTAATTTCAAAAAATTTATAATTTAATTTAAAAAATGAACTTCAATATTTTATTCAAAATATAAAAAAAATCTTAGGATTAATTTTTTTAGTTTCCTAAAAGGGTTTATTTCAGGGTTATTAATAAAAAATGTAGTTCTTATGAATAAAAACATATTGGGGAAATTATCAATATATAATGTTTGATTAAAAATATATAAAAACATTTTCATGTATGAAATATTATTTATGGAGTTAAATAATTAATTTAAATTTAATTCCTTGATTTTAGACATCTATACTTGAGTTTTTTGTACATAAGTCATATTTTATTCTAATAAAAACCAATTTTTTCCTTTTACTTTATCTAATTTTTCACAATAACCCATTCTGTTTTGGGTTTCATTTAAATTAATATAACTATAAATTTATTAACTATAAAATAATTAATATCATTATAATCAACATTATACATTATTTTTATTTAAATTCCTTTTTATGCCACAAATGGAACATTTCTAAGAACGTTTTTTATTGTGTTAAGATTAATTTTAATAAAATTGATTTATCCATACTCAAGAAAGGTAATTTTTTTAAATTAATTTCATACTTTTCTTATTAATGTTTAAATATGGTAATAAGGTTCATTTCAAGTTTATTATTAAAAATAAAATTTCTTATTAAAAGATAATCATGACGGTAAAAGATAAAACATGATAAAAGTGTTCAATGATGGGATAAAGATATAAAATATCAGAAAACCCTATACATTAATGAGTGGATAGAGGAATTCTAAATATAACTCTTATCCCTTTTCAATTCCAAACAAAATTTTATCCAAATTCAATTAATTTTTTATTTCATTTATAATAAGAAATAAATTTTAACATAAATTCCACCCCTCTAACATATAATAATAAAAATTCTTTTATGATAGGGATATGAATAAAAATACATTTTCAATGGTTACACATTATAACATTGCTAATTAATATATCATTTTTATATCAGTACTTTATTTTTAAAATAATGCCAAAAAATATTTATATAAAATGCTTAGGCAACATCGCCATAATACTTGTACAAGTAGTAAAAATATCAATTTAAATGTTATTATAATTTTTAAAAGTGTTAATATTTTAAATAAATTCATCTTTTTAAAAACATTAGGGATACAGATTATTGGTAATAAGTAATTTAATTTTTAAATTCAAATTTGATGGTTATATAGACACCATTGATGTCAAATTATATAAAATATACTGAAAATAAATTTATTGGGAATTTAATATTCAACAGAAAATTTAAAATTGATTTTAAAATAAAAAATATATTATATTGATTCAAAGGAATAAGAATTTATATAAAATATCATAAATTTTCTATTTATGAGCCACATTTCATTTATAAATTTAAATTAAAGACACTTAAAGATTGATTATTTGTGAAAATGTTATAGATTTATTCCTATAAAAGGGAAATCAATCTTAAATTCAAAAAACACATATATCGTCATTTTACTATAAATATGAAACCCAAATATATCTACACATAATAATTTCCACATCCCCAATATCCTAGTGTGGCCATAAATATCACACTCAATCACCTTAAGATCAATTAATTTATGATATCAAATGAAGAGGTAATTTTATTTACTATGTTCTTTCATTTTTCATTCATTTTAAACATCACACCAATTTGAAAAAACCATAACAATATAATGAAATATTAATAAATAATATAAATAAATTCTTTTATATTAATTTATAAATAATTTATTGTCCATCCTCCCATCCATTGAAAAATGAAAATTCCTCTCATGCTATATGTTGATTTCTACCTTCATGAATGACATAATTTAATCATCATCACAACATTTAATGGATGGTTTAAAATTGTATTTAATATATAAATATAATATTTATTACAATATAATTTTTTTAAAAATATAATTTATCCATTATATTAAAAATATTCAAAACAAATGGCCATCACCAAATTTAACATCATAAATTGAGAATATAGGGACACTTTGTAAGTGAGAACTTTTTAAAATCTATTTAATTTATATTAATTATATTAAACATCATAAATTAGTTTTATAACTTTTTAAAACGTTCTTGAATAAATTATGATTCTATAGAAGTGATATTTTCATTGTATAATAACATGTTCTTACTCATTCGACCATTATAAGATGTTTTGATTTGGATCAATTTTATAATATTTATCAATAATGATGTAATATTCATGTCCCAGATGATTAGGAAGTCATAAATATTGGAAATAATATATTATATTGATGAATTTATGATTTTTTTAATAATTATATTGTTATTATATTTAATATTATATATACCAACAAATTCAATTGTTTTCGTAATTTAATATCCTCTTTAGGGAAATTTGAAACATCCCATGAAAGCCATCAACTTATATTCCATGAATAGGGCATCAGACTTTTGAATTATATTAAATACATGAATTAACATACTATTAACATTGTGATTTTGATGAAATCATGGTAAATACACATCGACAAAAACCTACATACCAAACCGTGTAAGGAAAAAAGAAGTGATGAACAACTAAATGTTAATTTTGAAAATAAATAATTAAAATTTAGTTAACAAGGAATTAAAAATTGATGCTATAAAACAATAAATATGATTAAATTTATTATTAATATAAATAATAAGCATAAATTTATCATTGAAGGATTTTATAGGGAATCCGACCAAGTGGATGTTTAAGGTATTGGTTTCCACTCCCAATTCCCATTAATTAAGAAATGCATTGTATTTACCCCTAGTTTTATTTTATATTGTTTTTATACTAAAAATATTTTATAATTTCTTATTTGAATCTAATTGTACATAAAAAACATATAAGGGTTCTCTTTAATGTGTTTTTTGTTTAAATGTGACTATGGTTGCAAGGGTTCTTTGTCTCGATTTTCATTTTTTGAGACATATTTCTTACTATGAACATATTTTATACTATATATTCAATAATCTACCACATTCAAGTATTATATCATTATTCACTTATTAATTATTCTATTTAATTTTCTATTTCTTTTAATATATATCAAAGGGTTTCTAATCAAGTATTTTAATTATCATAAGTGTTCTTGGCCTAAATTTTAATTCATTAGGACATGCTTCATATTATACACCATGTTTCCATTTATATAGTTTTTATTAACATCCCCATGATTTTATATTACTATATTTATATCAATCAATGATATTTAAATTTAAAAACAATGTACATTTTTTAAATCAATTTTTATTTATGTTATTCTTATGGTATTTAGTCTCAAATTTCATTTTTGAGAAAGGTTTCATATTTTACACTTATTTTATGTTATAAGGTGTATATAATTATAATTTGACATAATATATCATGGGTTAAATTATATTAATAGTATAATAACATAATTATCATGTTCATTCTTTCAAAAAAAAATTCAATTTAAAAAAATCAAGGAGTTTTCTTTAATATCATTTCATTTATTATTTTAAATTAATTTACCTAAAACATTTTCTCTTCCTTGTCTATGCTCATTATGTTGTTTCAAAAATACAATTCTATATATTTAAAATATTGTTTAATATTATTTTAAAAATCCATTAACATTCATGACAATATTCTGAGAAGTAATATTTTCAATGTTTTCTATATAGGTTGTTTTTTACTTATTCTATAGAGGTAATAAAGGAAGGAAAATTTATCCTTTAACGCTTTCCAAAATTTCCAAAAAATATGTACATTAACATTTATTATTAAAAATTTATATTTCACATATTTCTTTATAAAATATTATATTTTAATTGTTCTATGAGTTTTAAATTTTTAAATGTTACCAATGTAAAAGGATATTTCTTCTTATTTTTATGTATTTTTATAGTGATTTTTTAAAATTATCTTTTATCTATGTCAATATACATTAATGATTGTTATTATTCTAAAGAAACTGTTTTTTTATATCATCCAACTTATTTATTTGGAAGGATTATGATTATTTATAATATAAATTATCATTAAATTCATTTATTTTCCATGGGCTAATTAATACATGACTAGGTTATGAATGTTTTAATCAGTTTTATGATGAACATGAAATCCTATTTTTGTTTTATTCTTGGTATTGTTCCTGGATATTATATATGTTGATTGTTGGGTCTGATATAGTCATCAGATGCAATGGTTAATGATGAATTTAAACCTATATATATGATAATCCTATGATGTTTT
Organism: Viscum album; assembly: GCA_963277665.1. Classification (NCBI taxonomy): domain Eukaryota; kingdom Viridiplantae; phylum Streptophyta; class Magnoliopsida; order Santalales; family Viscaceae; genus Viscum; species Viscum album. The sequence goes on along the minus strand of OY728158.1, from coordinate 569,492,788 downwards.
TAGAATTATCCAGTTAACTAACTCCTTTAGAATATGATGTTAAAATTATTCGGGTGGGCTATTCCATTGTAAGTATGTTTTTGTGATTGATATGAATATTAATTTCCAAATAGCATTCATTACTTTTCATTTTATTTTACACTTGATTCTGATATTTTTTAATTAAAATAATTTTTTATGAAGTTTAAATAATTAAATGAAATGATTCTATGGATCATGATCATTAAATATTACATTTACACTCAATTTTCACATGTATTACACCATGATTCATTCTATGAATCATTATTTAAGACCCCTATTTTACTGGGTTTGATTAAATTTTTATGTATTGATATACCTTGTTTATGATCTCATCCCCTCATTTTTATCTTATGATCACTTATGATCTTTGATAGATATAGGTTATTTTTACCCTTACCAAGAATTTGATATAACCAATTTTTTGTTTCCAGTTTCCATGGTTATAAAGAGGAATATTTTATTTATCATTTTAGTATATATTTATCATGTTTGAAAAAGTTTCTTTTAGCTATTTTGAATACAAATTATTAATTATGAAGCAATTGTTATAGTGGAAAAAATGTTTTTTTGAATCGGAAATATATGAGGTTTTTTATTTAAATTTTTTCTCACGCATTTTGAAAATATAATTCAAAAGGTTATTTGGTATGTAAATGAATCAATATTGGTTATTTATTTTGTAATTATAAATTCTTATTTTTTATTCACCTCAGTTGGTATCGATACCACTTTTTAATGGATATATTTTTATCCACAGGTTATGATATATGGTTTTGGGAATCATAGATGATGCTTATTAACTACCACATTCCACTGGCCTCTCAAACCGCATAAGACATAGACATTCAACTTGATGAATCAGCTACAATGTTCCCCATCAAAAGAGTATACATGATGTAAAAGTATAAATAATTTATGTACTCAACAAAAATTTGATATTTATATTATATATAGAATATTAAATTATATATATAATGTATTAATTCTATCGTTAACCATAAATATATTATCAAGAAGTTAAATGTGTAAAGATTTTGTTTCATAAACTACTACTTCCTAATCTAAATCAGGTATTAGTTTGTTTCACTCATATGGAATATGTATTCAACAACCCTAAGTGACTAACCCTCATTCTTTACTACGAATACTCCAAGACTAGCTTTTAATGCATCACAATAAAACGTATACTTCATATCTATATTTGGCGAGGTTATAATTCTACTAATTAGGAGAATCTTTGAGTGAATCTCTAGTAGTTGTCAAACAATTTTTCGAATGAATAAATCTCAAAAATATTCTTATGCCACTCCCACAAATCCATTTCATTTTAATTATCAGGGTTCCCAGATATACTAAAATATCATATTGTGTTCCCTATGAATGAAACATATTTAATCCAAAATTGACTCTTTGGGATGTTTTCATAAATTTGACATGCTATTAATGTACTCAACACAATATCTAGGGAACAACAATTGTCCTTTCATGTATGGGAATATAGAAAAATTTCCTTCATGAAAATAACAAAATAGAATTTAGGATACAAACCAAAAACACTTTTTAAATGATATAAATAATAATAAGTTGTATTCTAAAATTACTGTAATAATAAAAAAACTCAAAAAAGTTATACCTACTCTTAAAATAAGTCCATGGGTATCTACTACACTCACTTATAGTTGATGATAACTTGACATTAGATTAATCTTGGATAACCACATGGATCCACATAACTGATTAAATGAGAAATTTTTATAAGGAAATTAAAATTTGTTCTTTATCATGAACTAATTTATCATCATGTAATCCCCATATAAACATAAACGATTATCTCTCCTTATAGTGGAAAAAATGGTTGTACCCCAATGTGATGTGATCTGGAAATTTAATATATTTTCCTTGAGATCTTCACAAAATAATTTTTCCCTTTCAAATAAAATGGTGTTATATTTTGTAGTAGAATTGATTTGGACTCTCTCACTAGAATTAGGTAAATATTACACTCATCCTCACACATGGGTGGTGGTGCACATAAGTTGTCAAGAATACATTATGATACAATTATAAAATAATAGGATAGGTATATGTGTCTTTTAAAAAGATTATTTATTTATTTATAATTAAAATAACCCTTTATATATAATTATAATTTCCCACTATTTTGGTAAATCAATTATACCAACTAATATGAGTGAATATTATTTTTATTCTTTTAAATGAAATATTATTTTGGATGTTTATATTATTATTTATTGTTTTGATAATCATGTTTTATATACATGTTATATAGTGATTTTGATGAAAAATTCATCATAATATGAGTTCTTATCTAATATGGTGTATATCTATTTTCCGCAATATTGTTATTTACTAGATATAATATGGAATTTAAGTGACCAAGAGGAATGTATATTGATAGACTATGAGGTTGGAGATAAATTTACCACTTGTATAGTGCATCGACTGTGTAAATAAATAAAAGATAGTAGGATAATTTTATTTCCAAGCACTCAATTGAACTCATAAAGTAATTAACCACATGAATAATGCATTTTCCATATCAAACCACACTAGGGGATCAACAGTAAGGAAAATGATTAAACCATAATGTTTGTGGTCAATCATGAATGGATTAGTTGTATAATGAAACAAATCAACAGAAATATCATTCTAACCTAAAACATGTTCTGAAATATCACATGTCTATAAATAAAATAAGTTATAAACTACTAAAAAATATCATTATGAAATCTTAAATACCACTTTTAGTTATATTTTATTTTACATATCATTATAAATTTTATTTTACTACACAATTTTTTAAATTTAATTCACTGATATATATATATATATATATATTATTAAATATTATGATTCTTTTTAATTTAATTTTGAATAAATTCATGGATCCTTAAATTATCATCATGTGGGTTGAATACACATTCCTCTTTATTGTAAAATTGTATGTTTAAAAAATTTGAAATTTTTGGAATTTAAAAATGTTTATTCTCTTGATTTATATGAATATCTCAATGAACATAAGAGTTCATTATAATGGATATTAGGATATATAAAAATAGTTACACTTAATTTTTTTATTAAGAATATTTTTAAAAATTATCCATGTGAATATTTTTTTTATGCACATTAGATGAAGCAATCATATGAATCATTTCCGTAAAAGATACACTCAAAATAGATGTTATATTTAGTTGATGACACATGAGTGTGTAGGTTTGGATAAGATAAATTGAAATGGGATTCATTTTTGGAATCAAATTTTCATGAACAAACTTTATATGTCATGTTTGATAATATGAATTTTATACTAGTGGTAGAGATGATTTTCAAACTATACTTTGAGTCATAATTTTTCTATCATTTATTGTAATACTCTTGGTTGTAAAAAAATACTATTTGATCATTTACATCTAGATAAAACACTTCTTCCTTGAAAATCGTAGCTTTACATGCTTATTTGGTTTTTCTATTTATAATACTTTTCTTTTTTAATCTATATTTATTCTTTTTTTGGCTTACACTAGCCATAAATGATACAAATATCATCGTATACCACTTCAAATAATATAAACATTTGTGTGGTTTCTAACTGACAAAAGGAAGGGGGAATGGTTTGATTTTTAGTCTTGATGAATGTATGTTTGGTTTCTTTATCCACATAAAAATGAAGCTACCTAGGTTGTGACTTTAGGTGTTCAATGGTCAGTATTGGGATGTAACTTTGATATTTTAAAAAGTAAATTATAGAGGGTTGGAAAACCCCATTTGAAGTCATAGATTCTATTATAGTAGGTCCCATTTCTCTCTATATTTAATAAGATTAAATTTATATCTAATATTATGTTTATGTGAACTACTATTAAAAATACCACGTTCACCTTAATTTTTATTTCCACTATAAAATTTATTTTAACATTGATAAATAATTAGAATTATTTAAAATGGTATATGCACTCCGCTCTTCATTATTCAGTTTTCCTTATATTAGGACATTATAATTGGAATCCTCATTTTAATCATAGAATTGGAATATTTATATTTATTTTTAAAAAATTAATAATTGCTTAATACTTGGGGGAAATATTTGTTTGATATGGTATGAAAAACTACAAAAGATTCTTTATCATATCAGGGATCTGTATTCATCAATTGAATACACTACAGATATTAAAAGTCTTTTGTAGAATCTTCTCATAAGAATTTATGTATTGATAGTTAAATAATAACTTTCAATCTATAAAATTTACTTGGAGTTTCTCTAGATACATTAACTAGTAATAATCTAATTATATATGTTTTTAATATAAGGATAATAAAAAAATCATTGTAAAATTAGTAGAAAATTTTTCATTAATGAATCTGGATATCAAATGGAATATGGTTTTTGTAAAATACTACATGTCACACATCTTTATCTGTATAAGTTTATATGAACTAATTAATGATAAAGTATTCATATAAATATTTTAAAATGTGAGAAAAAGAATCTATTAGTCAATTGTTTCACTCAATTACAATTACTATAAATTGAAAGGGTTCATTGAGAGAAAGATTATGTAATTCAATTCTTATTGGAAGATTTCTTAGATAATTAAATAAAATTTGGGATGATACTAAAGTAGGAATTGAGGAAATAAAAAAAAATCAGGGAATTTACCTTACATGCTATTTTTGGATCACTGTTACAATATCAGTTATAACACAAAAAAAATGATAAAATGGTTATTTAAAAAATAATAATAGAATTCGTTTTATATAAAAGGTTACTATATACTATTATAGAATTTAGTTAGAGTATATTGAAAAAGGTAGTTCCTAAAATATAGAAAATAGTTGATATTGAAGGAATAAATGCTATTCTAAAAGATTCAAAATGGTTCATCCCAAAAGAGATTATAAGGAGAAGAGTAAAGGTATTTATATTTTTAATGATGATTTTGAAATTATTAATTATTAGTGAAGAAAAAGTGGCCACATCATGGATAATTTAAAAATGCTCAATAATGAAATAAATATAAAGGAAAGTAAAATGAAAATAAATAAATGATATCTAGTTTGTGTTACTCCTAGAAACTGATTCTAGTTATGAATTTAGTCCAGAAAAAGAATCATCGTACATGTGTATAATTTTTACACCCAAAAAATTGATTATTTATTTAATTATTTATTATTTTAATCATGGAGTTCAGGATAATCTATTTAAGAAATTTTCATAAATTTTTAGGTATTTTATAAGTCACATGGTTTGGCCACATAATTCTCTAAACTATGTGATATCCATAAAATAGGGTCTATAGTTTAGCACAGCTGATTTATATAATGTGAATAAAATTTTCCAATAGTTTGGACCGACTATACGGTAGTATCATGTGTGCCTAGTGATGGGAACATAGTTGGTTCATGTTTCATTAAATCATTTGAAAAAACATGTGACTTTACTGGGGATTAAATTTTTTACATTGTAATTTTAAGAATTCCCTTTTTACGCAAAATCGACCACCTCCTTCCATCATTCACATTGTATGAAACCTAGGTTACTGATCCAACACATCCACCCTTATCCCCCCATATTATCAAATATATCTTATGTTTTCCAAGGGATTTCGTTTTGGTAAGTTTCTTTCCCCCTACTCATTCCCTTCATATCCTCCCCCTATTACAATTCCCCTTATTATGATAATTGTTTTGATGAAACGAATGTAATTTTGGGTATTTTATTACAACATGAACTTGTTTCTTGTTGCATTTTATCTCTCTTATGGGTATACTTTAACCATTAAGTAAGGTTTTGGACATTTTATATCAAAAGAAGAAAGTTACAGTAATATTTCCCCATGTTCATGGATTTATATTCTGGAACTATTGATTATTCTCTCTCCAAACCATTGTATAAGGTATTTATTAATATTAACGTGGGTACCTATAAACCTATTTAAGATAGAGACTTGGTTCTACTTTGGTTCCATATTTTTCAATGGATATAATCTTTAGAAATGATAAAATTAAATTTCTTTTAGTTATTTACTTTTTGTTGTATATTTTATCGACTACATTTTTATCCCTTGTTAATAGATTGTGTTTCCATAAAATGTCTTCCGGGTCATCAAAATGAGATTTAAATTTTATTCTATATAATGGTTTTTAGAATGTTATTAAATTCTAAATGAACCATATCCATATTTATAATATCATATATGATAATTTTATAAAATTTTAGCATCTATTTATTAATAATGTTTCTTTATTTTCAATGTTTTGGGTGTTAATTGTCTCGTTTTCTCATGCATGTATTGTCCTGAAAGTTAATTTTCTTCCACATATTATATAGTTACATAATATCCTAAATTATATTATTTTTATAAATTTTATATATACTCATTATATAAATTTTTTAATCATTTTTATTATATGGAGAAGGAAAATGAATAGAATCACTTATTGGGGATTAGAGGCCACTCGTACACTAGAGTGATGATATCAGTCCCTTAATGAGTGAATGGGTAAAGAAATGAGTGGTATATTAATCATAAATAATTGATATTATGTCATATATATCACAAATATTCCTAAAAATTATCCTTATTAAATTCCATTAAAATTGTATATGAAAAAAATAACCATTACGGAAAATTCGGTAATTTACGACAGGGAAGGGTCTCGTCACAAATAGTCAATCGGGACGGACAATTTGTAATGGGACCCTTCTCCCATCATAAATAATTTTTTTTTGCGATGAGATTAGATATCCCATTCCAAATGGTTTGGCGTATACAATGCATAAAACCGCGGGAAGGTTATTTTTAATGGGATTGGGTATCCCGTCTCAAATACCATTGACGAGTTTTAATATTTCTGACATACCCCGTCACAAATACCATTTTTAACTGCCACCAGCTAATTAATAGGGTTTTATCATTTGTGATGGGACCCATCACAAATGATATTATTTGTGACAAGGTTCATCTCTTGTCACAAATATTGTGTCGGTAGTTAGGTATTTGCGATGGGACCCACTGCAAATAACTTTTTAACCACCGCCCCTAATTAATAGTGGGGGTGAGTATTTGTGATGGACCCGATCACTAATACTCTCCTCACAAATAATCTAACCTATATGTACTCCGCATCCAGTTTTTTTCATTTCACACATTTCATAATTCCTCTCTCTCTCTCTAAACACGCGTATTTCCCTCTGAAAGCTTTTCAATGTTTAAAATTTCATATCGAAAAGATTTAGATGCCTTCCATCCTAAAAAGATTATGTTTTAATGTATTTTTATGTTTCTTTTATTTTTTTAGTTAATTTATTTAATTTCAATGTCATTTATAATAATTTTTAAGTAGCGATAATTAAATAAAATTAGAATTAGATAGTTTCATTTTGCATTCTTAATTATTACTGATATGTTGTTTCATTAGTAATAAATAATAATACACTAAAAATAATTAGGGCTAATCTGTAATAATTAGCTGTAATTAGTAATAAATAGTTATAAAATAGAAATAATTAGCAATAAATATAAATAATTAAGTATAATTACAAATAATTAGTAATAAATAAGAATAAATAGTAATAAATTGTATTAAATTGGAATAAATAGGAATAATTAAGAATAAATAGAAATAATTAAGAATAATTACTAATAATTTGTTATAAGTCGGAAGAAAAGGAAAAATTAGAAATAATTAATATTAATTACGAATAATTAAGATTAAATAAATAGGAATAATTTGTAATAAATAGGAATAATTTGTAATAAATAGGAATAATGAGTAATAAATAGGAATAATTTGTAATAAATAGGAATAATTTACAACAAATATTTATAATTAGTCATAAATAGTAATAATTATTAATAAATAGGAATAAATTGTTATAATTAATAATAATTAGGTTGAATTAGGAATTATTAACAATAATTTTTAATAATTTGTAAAAATAGGAATATGTATGAATAAATTTGAATAAATAAGAATAAATAGTAATAAAAAGCAATAAATAGAAATAAATATTAATAAATAATAATAACAGAAATAATTAGTAATAAATAATAATAAATAGTAATAAAAAGTAATATATAGTAATAAATAGTAATAAATAAGAATAATTAGGAATAATTAGGAATAATTAAGAATAATTAGAATAATTATGAATAATTAAGAACAATTAGGAATAAATTGGAATAAATAGGAATAACTAGAAATAAATTGTAAATAGTAATAATTAGTAATGAATAATAATAAATAGGTTTAATTAGTGTTAAATAGGTATAATTAAGAATAAACTATAATAATTAGTAATAAATGGTAACAATTTGTAATAATTTGTAATAAATAGTAATAATTTGTAATAAATTGTAATAAATTTTAATAAATCATAGTAATGAGGTATAATTAAAAATAATTAGTAATAATTAGTAATAAATAAAAACAATTAGTAATAAATTGGTATAATTAGGAGTAAATAGGTATAATTTGTAATAAATAGTAATAATTAAGAATAAATAGGTATAATTAGGATTTAACAGAAATAATTCTGAATAAAGAATAATAATAAGGAATAAATAGTAATAATTACTAATAAATAAGAATAAATTGGAATAATTTGTAATAATTTGTACTAAATAAAAATAAATAAGAATAAATAGGAATAAATAGGAATAATTTTCAATAATTTGTAATAAATAGGAATAGATAGAAAAAATTAGTAATAATTAGTAACAAATTGGATAAATAAAAATAATGGGTAATAATTTATAATAAATAGTAATAAAAATGAATAAATCGAAATAAATAATAATAAGTAGTAATAAATAGTAATAAATAGGAACAAATAGGAATAAATAGTAAAAAATAAGAATTAATAGGAATAAATTTGAATAAATAGGAACAAATAAGAATAATTAGGAATAATTAATAATAAATATGAAAAATTAGGAATAATTAGGAGTAATTAAGAATAATTAGGAATAATATAAACGTAATTTGGAATAATTCATAATAAATAGTAATGAATAGTAATAATTAGTAATAATGATGTATAATTTGTAATAATTATGTATAATTTGTAATAATGATGTATAATTTGTAATAATGTGGTATAAATAGTAATAATTAGAAATAAATAGTAAAAATTAGTAATAATTAGTAATAATTAGTACCAATGAGGTATAATTTGTAATAAATAGTAATAATTTGTAATAATGAGTTATAATTAGAAAAAATTAGCAATAATTTGTAGTAAGTGGTATAATTAGAAAAAATTAGCAATAATTTGTAATAATGGTGTATAATTAGCAATAAATAGTAATAAGTTGTAATAAATATGAATAATTAGCAATAATTAGAAACAAATATGAATAATTAGCAATAATTAGTTAAAAATATGAATATGTAGAAATAATTAAAGGTAATTAGTAATAAATGATGGTAAGAAGTAATACATATAGGTAATTATGAATAATAAATACTATATTTTTATTTTTTTGAATCGAGTTTTTCATATAAAAATTTATTCAAAAAAACTAATTATTTTATATTTTTTAGAGAAATATGGAATAAGGAAGTCAACAATAATCATTATTAAATGATCACACTTGGATAAATCTTTGTAAGAATCCAAAAATTTCTAGTATAAATCCTTTATATATTGAGGGTGTTAAAATATTCTCATCATTTGCATCATCAAAACTAGATTTTTTTAGAAGTAAAAATTAAGTGTCTATGTAAAAAATGTGGTCTGTGGGTGTTGAACATTTTTAAAAGTGTTCAGGGTTATATTTTTCATTTTAGTTTTCAAATAAATTATTATTTTTTTGGTATCAATATGGTGAACATAGTTTCAAAAAAGAAACTAATAATTAGGTTCTGAATTCCTTACAGTTTCAAAATATAGTATATGATGTGTAAAGTATGTCTTTTCAATAAACTAAAACTTAGAATTATGTTAATTAAACTCCTTAGTTGGAACTATCTACATTGTATGAGTTTTTGAGTTTTGTTGAGGATTCCCTATATCCTATATAAAAGATAAAGAAATTTGTAGCAATTGAAAAATTTATGGCTATTAAATCAAATAATGGAATTTTAAATAACTATTTTGATCAGATATTATATTTGATAAAATATTTTTACCAAAAAGAAATGTGTTGCCGATAAATTTGTATGAGAGAAACAGGCTAGTTTGTAATCTGGGTCTTGGTTATCAGAATATTTATGCATGTTCAAATAATTTCATCTTATATTATAGTGAAAATGATTCATTGGGTAGTTGTCTTGCATGTTTACAATCAAGGAATAAAGAGGCTAAACTAGGGAATTCTGGATTGATTCTTGTAAAATAATTGATATATTTCCCGCTTAAACCCAAATTTTAGCAATTAAATATGTCTCTAAACACAAAGACGTTGATGGCGTGGCATAAAAACAATATTTCAAATGCTAAAAGCTTAAATCATCCCTCTAATGGTGATTTATGGGAAAATTTTGACCAATTGCATCTGTCTTTTTCTTCATAAACTTAAAACATATGATTAGGCCTTTCTACTAATAGTTTTGGTTGATTTGGTTCTTATTGTAGTAAATTTTCATGTTTGATTATCTTTATAACTACATACAATTTACCACCTTAGATGTTAATAAAGGAAATATATATATTTTTTACCATATTAATTCTAGGACATCTGAAAATAATATGGATGTTTATTTGAAACTATTTATTGATGAGTCAAATTTATTTTGGATTAATGGTGTTAGTACATATGATGTTTTCACCAAACAAAACTTTCTATTGAAACATACATTGATGTTGAAAATTATTGAGTTCTCGGCATATGACATGTTATCTGGTTGGAAGAAACATAGTCCAAAATCATATCCATACTATATGAGAGATAGTAAATAGTTTATGCTCATCTATGAAAAAAACTCTATGTTTTCAACTGTCATAGAAGATTCCCTCCACCCGATCATCCTTTTTGGAAAAATAAATACCATTTTAGAAAAGGATCAATTAAAAGATATGAACCTACAAAAATGATCTCAGGTATAGAGTAAAAATAAAATTTCTCTTCATTACTTCAAATTATATTTGGACCAACAATAAACCAACAGAAAATTGATGGCTTTGAGAAAGACCACAATTGGATAAAATGGAGCATTTTTTCGGATCTTCCATATTGGTCTAATTTGTTGGTGTATCACATGTTGGATGTTTTTCATATTAAGAAGAAATATTTTGATAATCTATTTATATATTTTTGGATACACTAGGTAAGACCAATGATAATACAAAGGCATGAGTAGTTCTTACCCAAATTTACGAGGGACCAGAACTTGAACTGTTTGAAAATTTCATATCACATGTGTTAATGAAGACAAAAGAGGCTTATACAATATACAATGAAAATCTATTATCATTTTGTCACTGGAATTCATATTTGAGACTTCTAGATTGTTATGTTTCCAAATTGGGAAGATATGTTAGAAATGGTCATATTATTGGAATAAAAAGGCAAGACTTCCATGTTATAATAGAAAGACTTTTGATGATGGGATTAAGAGGTTTATTGAATTATATGAGTTGGCATGTGATAATAAACATGTAAAAAAATTTTCAAGACATTTTTATAGTGAAATCAGACTAAGATGCACAATTTAGGCAATAAAAAGATGTTGTTTTATTGTTATGTAAACTGGGAAAAATCATACCACAGTATTTCTTTGACTCAATGGAACATTTGATTTTAAATTTTCTATATTAATCAAAACATTGATGTCAAGTATAGTAAAAAATAGATGTAACATTCTATATATGCTTCCATAAGTTGATGAAAAAATAATTTATCAAAGCATCACTTAAAGGCTCAATTATAGAAGCTTATTTGGAAGTGGAAAATTCTTTGTTCTTCTCTAATTATTTTAAATCTTAATGTACCCAAAGAAACCATATGGGTTGTAATGAAGGATATTTTAAAGATTAAATGAGCAATCAATTGTTAATTTTTAATCATCCCAAACTTCCTTCGGTAGAGTTCACGAATGATTGATTTCAGATGATTAACATCACATAGCTCATACATATGTTCTTCTAAACTATGATGAAAAGAAACCATTTGTACTATGATTATTATTATCACTTATTCTGTAATATTTGACAGAGTAAATTAATATTATTTCATTTGTAAGTTATATGGTAATCATATTAAGAAAAAGCTTCCACAAATGACAGCACCAGCTCTTAAAGGAATTGAAATTTTTCTCAAATTGAATGTGGTTCTGATAAATTTAACGGAATTGAAATTTTTCAAGAGACTACTCCAAAACCATCTTTTCACAAAGAGACATGAACATCAATGAAGAAACCCCATAGTTAAGGGTTGATGGTAACTCTGATGTTAATGATGTAACAAATGAATTTTAAATGACAAGAGATTATGACACACAAACTCATATGGAAATTGATGATGTTTAGGAGAAATAAAAAAGATATTGACACCGTTATATATGATGTTGAGGATGAAGACAAATATTGACACAATTAATTTCTTATTATAATCACGTAAAATATACATCTATATATAACAGTTGTTTTCAACTATTTTATAAGAAAAATAATTTCAAGTTTCAGATGGACTCGGGCTTGTTTCGTCAGATACAAGAGGTTGATCTACCTGATAATGAGTATGATTTCAGATTATCTGACCCTCATACTGTTGGTGGCCCAAATAGGACTTCGAGGGGGTGTGGTCTTTCATGATTGATGATTCCTAACCCTATCCCTAGGTGACATTCCCATATTGGCTTTTATCCACACATGGTGAGGTATGGTTACCTATGTATTTAAATTAATCTTCATTAAATATCATTAATTTATTTATATATTAATTATTTGATTATATACTCATTTTTATCACAATTTAATGAATATAACTATTGGACCTGGGAGTACTATATTTTGAAATTATTCTTCCGAGTCATGGGTTACAAGGGATCAGATTCCTATTGATGTTCAATAATGCATGTTTGATCATTGGATGGTATGTAAATAAATAATATTTGTTTTGAAATTTATTTAAGTAATAACTTGATATTATTAATTTTTTGTAGGGTTTATGGTATCCCATCATTGAGATAATGCATGAATGTATCTGGATGGCATTATAGGGTTGTTTTTGTGATCATTGTCATCAAGTTTTGTACTATTTGAGGAGGACATCATTGAGGAATGCATGATTCATGGAGTTTGATCAGTCTTTCTAATCCCACAAACTTGATTACTTTTCATCTCAAGTTTAGGATAGATTATGTTCACACTATATTGGTGGTAATTTTTAGAGTAGATCATTAGTAGGTTGATATAAATGGGGGAGACATGAGGTGACACATCATGTTGGTAGTCGTATATTTGGTAAACATATAGAACATGTGGTAAGTACCTTTTTTTAAAATTTATTTATATAACATTAAATGAAAATATTTATTTTATATTCATATAGGTAGTAAAACAATCTAATATTACATAGTTCGATTCTTATAGGAGGATGTATAGTGATTTTGTCCCTGGAGAGATTATAGGTGATTTCAAGCATCATATTGTAGTTTGTACAATTTCTTTCTGAGATTTAATATTTAATATAAATAATTTTTAACTATTTTAATTTTAAATTTTTTTAAAGGAGTCATATGAGCCCATGATGCCTCAGATGTAGACTGAGAGTTAGGATGATACCAATTATCAGATGAGTGTAACAAGATTTAATGAGGCGGCATGGATGTAGGTAACCCAATATATCTTCAAGAAAGGTGGATTTTTTGGTATCAGCTCTCGATTGATGACTGTAAGTACTTTTGGTACCACTGTGATGCTAGTGTGCAAATCAAGAGGAGCTCATATGGATTTATCATCATCAACTGCAAAGTATCTAGAAAAACTGTGAGCTCCAGGTGAGATTATAGAGAGTATGCATATGGAACACAAAGAGCTTCATCGATAGCAGCAACAACAATATGAATAGATGCGTTAGTGGCAGCAGCAGCAGCATGAGCAGATGATGGAGTACAAGTGATGTTTGACTTGTGGTTTAGGGATGAAGTTCCATCTACTATCCCATCAACCTCCTCTTGATGACCCTCCACCTCAATGATGTATTAAATTTTTATAATAAAACATTTGACTATAATTTTTTTGTAATATTATATATTTACATTTCTATATAATATGTTTTTTATATTGTTGTGAATATTTCATTTTTTATTATTTTATTATTTATTTACTTTTTTATTAGTTGATTATATTATTATTTATTTAATTTTGTTTATTATTTTTATTATTATTTTATTATTTTTTCAAAATTAGAATTTATTTATTTTTTATATATTTTTGTGAATATTGAGGTTTTAATTATTTTATAATTATATTATTATTATTTTTATTTATATAAATTTTATTATTTTTATTTTTATTTTATTAATATTATTACAGTATTATTATTATTATTTAATATTAATAATAATATTATTATTATTATCATTATTATTATTCGTTTTAATATTATTTCATTAATATTATTTTATTATTGTTATTATTATTATTTTATTCAAACTTATTAATATTTTTTAAATTTGTTTATGTTATTTACGACAGGCCCGACGTAAAAGTGTTTTTTTAACTCGAATAAACTATTTGCGATAGACCGTAGAATAAAATAGTGTTTGCGATGCCATTTTCTACAATGCGTTATTTGTGATAGGATCCTATACCATCTAACTCAATTTCTAGTAGTGAACATGCATACGCGATGAATAAGTATGTCGTACACACGAGAGACAATAATGAATTTTAAATGAAAAGGAATGTAAGAAGGTTAATGTGATATTTTAATTCAATAAATATAATATAATCGTTAATATCAAATAGATGTTTAAAATCAGTCATTTTATCCTTTATTTTAATGGTGGTTATGGAAATATTTATACTAGTTTGCGAAGCGGTAGTATGTTGTACATAAGATTGACGATTTCATTGCACATTTTATAGAAGAGGGAATAAATATTGGTCATTCCCTAAGCACAATAACATCATAGAATATGTAATATACTGATGTTTTTATATAATAATTTTTTAATGTGGTATTAAATAGGTGGTAGAATAAAAAAAGAAACTTTTCATTTAAAAAGGTCAAATCTTCTTCAGGGAAATTCATTTTTTTCACAAAATCATTCATTGGTTGGATTTATTATCAAACCAAGGAATATTTTCTGTTTGGAGGCTTGAAATTATGTGATTTGGTATTAATTTATGAAAATAAATGTATTTGGAAGTGTGAATAGGTGACGAGAGTGTGTGACCTTACATAATTAGGGGAGATGATATAAACGGAATTTTAGAAAATAATCATTTACACCCATGTTTTTTATCATTTGAAATTTTTTCAAAATGGGTAATTAGAGATCCTTAGGATTTTTAAGGTCTAAATAAGTCCATAAATGGCTTTTGGACTTGTATATAGTTTATTTTAAACCCATATCAACCTTTTTACCCTAAAAAATATGTTTTTACCTTAACTATAGTAATTAATTTTTACATCTTTTAATATTGATAATGTTAAAAAAAATAAAGTTGAACTTATTATATAATATAAATAGTGATGATTCAAAAATATAAAACATTTTTCCTAATTCAATTCATAGAACTAGAAGAATATAATTTCACATTATATCGAAAGGCACAATGAAAAAATGGATTCCAAAGAAAACTTTTCCATAAGTATATAAAGTTTTAAAATAAAAATTTAATATTTAACAGATTTCAATGACAAAAATTATATTTATTATAATATAAGATAACTAATTTTACATTAAATACAATTCAAAATAAATGAAAATGATGTTTTCAACAAAAAATTGTAATATTCACTATTCATTAAAAATGAATCCTTTTTTAAAAATACAAAAAAAACACACAATGTTAATTTGGATGTTATAATTTAATAAATGATTTTAATTATATCAAATTAATTTTATAAATGTTTCAAAAATTATTTTATCATAAGTTCTTAAGAATTGAAACAGAATTATTTGAAATAAATATAATTTTTTTATAAAAAACATATTTTACTTTAAAACGATTCTTATATTTTTTATAATAAATATATTTCAATTTAATTTATTTCATATATTTATAAACCATATAATTATCAAAATTTTGATATTACTAATCATACCCACAATATTAACATCTATGTTATAATGGTCATGCTTAAATAATATTTTAATAGATACTTTTTGCTTAAACATAGTGCTTCATGAACCTAAAGATATCGAAGAGATTGAATTTAATATAAAGGAAATAAATCATAAATTTTGAATGTCTTATATTCGTTCCTCCTACAAAAATTTCATCCTCTATATTCTATGGATATTACATTTTAAACAGATTAGAGTATTTCTTCTTCGTAACATCTTCCAGTTCCAATGTTTTTTCCTCCATTTTTTGATTTCTCTAATGTATCCTTACTAGTTGAGTCAATTGTTTACATAATAACTTTTCTCTAGTGTATAAAATCCAAATGGGTTCATTATAATAAGATTGATTAGGTTAAAATTCTATGTCATTATAGGTGATCACATGTGTTGTCTCTGGATTTTACTTCTTTAATAATGATATATGAAAAACATCATGTACTTTTGAGAGACAAGGTACTATTTATAACCTATAAACCACAGCTCCAAATAAATACAAAAAATTGGAAAGGTTATGCTATATGTAGGGATTACTGTCCATTTGTTACTGAACATTATAACAACCTTCCATGTATATACTCTCAAGAAAAAATGATCTCCCTCTTGGAATCCCAAATCATTCCCTTGATTATCAGTATAAAGATTTTTTCTACATTGAGATTATTTAATTTGATCCTAAATATCCATTACATTTGTTTTTTTCTCTCTAAAAAGTTTTATCCCTATATGAATCATTTCACTAACATTATCCAAACATGATTGAGTATGTCAACTCTTTCCATATAATTCTATATATGGTTCCATTTGAATAATTTAATGAAAACAATTGTCATAGGATAACCCTACCAAAGGTAAATACATACCACGCATACCTTGAAATTCATTTTAGCATTACATAAACACGTCATCCAATTTTTGAATAGTTTTTTCAAAACTTCCATAAGTTCGAGGATGGTGGTAAGTGTGAAAATAAAGCATGATGCCAAGAGCCTTCTGAAAAATCATCCACAATCTTGATGTAAAATGGAGACCATGATCAAACATGATCAAAATAGGTTCAGCGTGAGGTCATAAAACTTCATTAATATAGAGCCTTGTGAGGAACGCAATTGGTGAATCTTCTCTTATGCAGAGAACTGTTTTCAAATTTGGTAATAGAATGAACAACAACCCATATTTCAACATTCTTTCTACGAGAATTTTGTGGTCCTAAAACAACATCCATAGAAATTTCATACCATTTACACACATAAATATGAAGAGTTTTCATGAATCTTCTATTATTATGTCTCATAGATTTAACTTATTGAAAAAAAAATCATCTTGATACATAATAAAAAAATTTACACTTTAGTTTATCTCACACAGAATGTTTTGTCAAATCTCTATACATATTTATGCTACCATGGGGTATCAAAAATTTTGATCTATTCCAAGAATCCAAAAAATATATATTTTTAGTCATGTATAGATGAAACACATAATATCATTCCACATATCATAACACAATATTCATAAATGATTTCTACTAATTTCTCATCATTCACAGTGAAAAAATTATCCTTAAAATTCCCCTCATCGTATTTATAATATTTTATATTAAATATCATTTCACAATCATTTGAAACCAGAGTGATTTCTCTCATTCCTTAATAATTTCCGTGTCTATATTTATCAAATCTATGAACATAGGATATTTTTAAATATTTATTTTTATCACAACTCCATGATCATTACTATTTCATGCATCTACTAACATATTTTCTTTCCCTAGGTTGTATTTTATCGAACAATCATAATTCTAGAGTAGATTGATCCATCACCTTTCTCTAATATTTAACTATTTCTATAAAAATATGTATTTTAGGATTTTATGATATGTGTATATGTCCTATATTTCACTATAGAAAAAATTTCTCCATATCATAAATGAAACAATTACTACTACAAACCGATGATCATGTGTTGGATAATTTGTCTCATTAGCTACCAATTGCCTAGATTTATATGAAATAAATTTTTCATTTGACATTCAAAAACAACCGTGTACCTTTTTAAGGAGTCATTATATATCAAAGACCCGTCATTTCTATATGGTATAATGAAAATTAGATAATTTACCAACCTCCAATTAGATATATTAATAAATTATTTAAATTATATTGTCCAAATTAACATAACCCTTTTATGAGTAATATGGGATAACAATTTATCCAATTAGGAAAAAATTGGAACAAATCAATAATTTTAATATTCTAATCCAAAAAATATGTACCTCAGTTGTTTGAATTGGTGTATTCTATTATTTGACTAACTTTCTCTTCAAAGGGTCTATTGAGATTCCCTAATTGGAGGCAATATGACCCCAAAAAGAATATTCTACAATCCAAAAATCATAATTACTATATTTCCTATATAAGTCTTTTCTTCTAAGTTTCTAAATAATAATACTTCACTAATTCTCATAGTCCTCATGGATTTTATAATACACCAAGATATCCTCAATTAATACCATATAGAAAATATCATTAAATTTCTTGATTACTGAAATCATTAAATCCATTAAAATAGAGGGTGCATTATTCAACCAAAATTTAATTATATTAAACTAATAGTCTCTATAAAATGATCTGAAATCACACATTGGAATTTATTCCTTATTTACTAAAAATTAATGTTTCTCAAAACAAAGTTCAATATTTGAACATAACTGGGATTTGTGATAATGGCCAATTAATTCTCAATGTGACAAAAATTATACCTATTATTTATTGAAATAACATTTATTTCTTTATAATTTATTTATAGCCACATGGATCCATATTTATTCATTAGAAAGTGAATAGGGGTTCCCCATGGTGAAATATTATGGATAAATGAATCCTTTACCAGAAAACTCATATGGATATTTCTTTAAATAGACTAATTTCATAGTGGGCATTCTATAATAATTTATTGAAATTGGCCTTAAATTTGGGGTTAAGTCAATGGAAAAAATCATCATGTTCTGTGGGATCATTCAAAATTTCCTTAGGAAATACATCAATATATTTGTTAGGTCGGAATAGTACAGAGATACAAAAGATGGGGGCGAATTGTATCTTTTTTAAAATTTTCACATATTCTGGCATTTAAATCTCATTGCGATTTATATAGATATGCATTCATCTATTTGGTATGTAATATGAGCAGTGTTTACATAGTAAAGATGAAAAAAATAATTATTATAGTGTTTTGGGGCACCATGATCTCTTTGTATAGTCCTCCAATTCTCTCCCTATAAGCTTTGTGATTTTTACTAGAAAGGGTCATCTTATCATAATATCTTTAAATCCTCAAATGAGTACATGAAGTCGAAACATTAAAAAAAATCTATGTCGAGAATTATGGTTCTTTTATAGGGACCTATATATCCATATCTTAGTATAAGAAGCTAACACTTAATCCACGACTAAGTCCTAGGATTCGAAACTCCAATAAATCAAAAGAGATTGAATTGTTGATGGTATAGGTTAAAAATCCAAGTCGAATAAGGAACCAATAGAATATTAATATTCTTTTTCCAATATGAATTACATAACTAATGAATAAATCTAATGAGATCCTATCTGCAAATGATAATAAATATGAATATCAATAAATAAATCGCAGCAATTACAATAATATAAGGTTGAAATGTATATCTTTAAAGCATAGACTCTGAAGAAAATGACTGAGTATATTGTTCTTTACATCATTTCTATATTCAAAAAGATATTAACAATTATGTAGATTCTAAAAATATATATTTGAAAAGATACTAGGATATAATATATTGAATATAAAACATTATTTAGTTTTTCATATCCAAGAAAGTGTCATAAAAGATCGTAGATATTCAAATTTAAATCCTTTAGGACACTCGTAACATCCCTTAGAAATTTTTATTATTTATTCCATTGAATATTAATCCTTAAATTGATCATAAGAATTCATTAAATCAGTCCTAGAATATCTCTTTACTTTCATAAAGACCATTTCACATATTTAGGATAAAATCATGGATTTAATACCTCTATTCTTGAGTAATAAAATGTATGGTTTTTTCTGATGTGGCTATTATTTTACATCGTTTTGCCACATCCTTTTTATATAATTTTTAATGCTTTTATTAATTATTTAACCAATTTATAATAAATAGTTGTACTTTTTTATTTTTATAGTTAACTTTGTTAATTAATCAATTTTTATAAATAATTGTGTATTTTTAGTCTTTAAATTAATAATTTTTAATCTTACTTAAATTTTATAATTTAATTTTTTCTTAATTAGTCTTGTTAAGTGGATTCTTCTTGACTTTTTAATAAGTTAATATCTATTTTAATCAATTATTTAATCAATGTAATTATATTTAATTAAGTTAGTCATTATTTTAATAATTTATCTTCTAACTTAGTTTCATTTAAATATTTTAACAATGTTAATTAATATGTTTAGTCATCCTGCTTATAATTTAATTAAATAATTTGTGTTTTAAATTAAATTTAGTAGTTCACTGTTAATTTTATGTGATTAATTGGTTGTTAAAATAATTAATCTAGTTTTATATAACATCTAAAATTTAATCTTATATATGCAGATTAATTATTAAGTCACTAAATATTGATATTAGTCTACCGGTGAGGTAGACAAGAACTAGCGGTGACCAATTGGGTCACTGATTCTCTTAATTTCTAGTTTCTTCTACCTTGTAATAAATTTATTTAGTAATTTTAATTTATGTATTTTATTAATTTAGTTTAACAATCATTCAGTTAATAATTTTAGTGTTGAAAATTAAAAATTTTAATGTTTTAAAGGTTAATTAAAATATTGTTTTAAATTATGGTGTTTAGCTTTCTTGTAATTAATTGTTTTCAATTGTTATTTTTAGATTTCTTAAGCTTCAATTTAAGTTCAATTTAGTTTTTAAAGGTCACCGTTATTTTTTATTAATGTAACGGTGATCCCTGACCCGTGGTTTTCCATTGTATCGGTAACATTAGTTTATTATGTAACAATGAGCTTATTATTTTATTTTCTAATGGTATCCTATTCTATTTAATTGTACCGGTGACTCTCTTAATTTTATTTTTAAAAGTAACATGTTTTATTTAACATCCACACCGGTTATCCCTTTTTTTTATTTCTAATGGTGACCCGCAGCTTCCCTCTCCAACGGTGATATTTCATTCTAATTCACGTAATAGTGACCACATATCACCCTGCCTCTATTTTTCTAACGGCGAGTCTTTCCTCACCATTCCTCTTACCACACCGTTAGACTTCAATTTTTCTTTACTCACCGTTACCCAATTTCCTTGTACCTCACCATTAGATTATCTCCGCTTGACCTCACTGTTTCACCACCTCTGCCTCGTTCTCACTGGTTCTCTTCTCATACCCACATTGCACCACCTTTGAAGTCACGAACTGACCACAAGTTTCATTCTCCGTTGTCACCATAAGGTCTTCGTAGGGGGAAATCACCACTTGTGCCACGTTGTGGAGAAGAAGTCGTAGACCCTTGTCGTACGCCGCACCCCATGTCGCTGAAGCCTAGCAAGGAAGTTGTGCCACCGCCACAGGTCGCTGTTGCTGGAAGGATGAAGAGTCGGGATGATTCTAATGGAGGTCGTTGCACCTGATGGTAGTGCACCGCCATGACTGGAGTGAAGAATACTGTCAGGCCACGCTAGAGTCGGGAGGAAAAGATTGGACCCAACCAGGCACTAAAGCCGTTGTGGAGCAGTAACAGAGACGCACCACTGGTTTTCAGAAAAAATAAGGCCCTCCCCTATGCGCTGATAATTGGGGGAGGAAGAGAAGATAAAAAATATTGATAATAAACGTAATATAAAACAAAAAGAAATGTTAATGATAATGTTAACTTTAATAAAATGAATGAACATTATTGAATTTGTTAAAGTTATAAATTGAAATAATTAAAATATTAATATATATATAAATTATAAATTAAAATAAAAGACTAATTAATTAGTATGAATTATAAACATTTATGTTTAATAAATTAAGTGAATTGTTAACTAAAATAAATATATTGAACCATTAATTTTTTTCTAACAAATTAATTATATTAATAAATTAATTAATATTAGTGTAATTCCAGTAATCTAATTAAGTTTTACATTCTATTTAATTAATTATTAATAATAACATAATAACTTTATTAAAGATTAAATAGTAAATTAATAATCATAATAACAATATTAATAATATTTATTTATTAACTATAATTACTATAAAAGTAAACTAAAAATAATTATAAAATTTTAATTAACATTATTTGTGTTTTAATTGTTTTATTCTTATGTTCTAACTATGCAGGTTTATTCAAGAGAAAAGTATACGTCCAGATTTACTTAACGAACTCACCAGGAGTTAGTTATGTGAGAGAAGTTAGTGTGACATGCCTTTCATGAAAAAATGCACGTTTGTGGTGCACATGTGAAGAGCCTTTGAAGTCGGTGGAATATGACGGGTTACAAGCAGCTTTTGACTGACTGAAAATTATTTTTTATTAAGGAAAACACTTTTGCGGGAAAATTGAGAAACCATAGGGTCCAGCAAAACACCCAAACAACCCCAAACAAAAAAATGGAAAGAAACAGGATCTACCTCTTTCAAGCAACAACAACCACCACCATCCCCATGTTGGACACTCAACGATCCCATGAAAGTATGGTCCCTCCCGATGTTGCCATCCCTCCAATTCATCCAAATCCCAAATGGCCTGCAAAGATGATGGAAGAGTGCTCTAGCCCAACGAAGATGTCCTGCAAAGTACCACCAAAAAGCACACAAACCACACAACACAAAGACCCAAACATTCCAGACCGAAGACACCCCAACCCAGGTATGAAAACCACCCTATTAACTAGGATCATTGAAGAAAAAACTAAGCTTAACAGAGACCATATCTTGAAACAATTTCCAAGATAAAGAAGAAACATGTATGTTTGGGGAATCTGACAGGATATTTTCAAATTCTGAGGCCAATTGGTCCCAAGATTGTATATACTCCTCAATGTTGATCTTCCCTTTGTTGAAACCCTAAAAAAGGATTGAGTCTTGCTTGTCAATCCAAGCATATTTTTCCTCATTGAAGGTTGCCCTTAAGGTGCTCCCCATCATGCAAGCAGCCTCCTGCTCCGAACCATTGAGACATAGTACCTGTTCAGACACATCCCCCTCACTGCTAAGCAAAAACTCCAATGGATTCCCACCCTGGACACCTGCCATCCAAGTTCCCACCTCCTCAGAGGTCCCCCTTTTCTCATTTGTCTTCCTGAACGATCTGGTCTCCAATAGGGGAGGCAAGGATGAATAGTCCCTCCTTCTCCTCCTCCTTGATTTACTTACATCCTCCTGAGATGGAGTTCCAGCTTCCGAGTGAGAGAGTTCACCCCCATTCTATTCATTCTTATGTCCTCCCCCTTTGTTAAAAGGAATAACATGCGTGGAACCAGAAGCATCCTCAAGCAGGCCTTCAAATTGGTTGTTCAGGGGAATAGAAGCCTTCCTTTGGTTATCCTGGTTATCCTTTAGAGAACTTTGACCATGTCGCCCCCTCTTGTAAGAAATTATGCTAGACCCTTCATCGACCAGCGATACAAACTACTGGTCCACCGCTTACCGGGGAATGATTTCTCCTCCAGCTACTTCAAGTTGAACCGAACCTTCCTCCGTCCCCTTGTCCATAAGATCCATCTGTACAACTACTGCCTCTCCAACCACTTCTGTCATCGAGGAGATCTATTTCGCATCCTCCACACAAGCCTCCTTGGTGCAACCAGCCACCCGTCCTTCTCCACTGTCCACACCCTGCTGACAAAAACCATCCTCCCTCCTGTTAGCTTCTACCTCAATACCCACAACACCATTACCTAAAGGACTACCTTCTAGGACCTCCTCCCAACATTTTTTATCAAGGTAAATTTACTTCCCCTTGCTAGAAACCTTCATGGAAGATCCCTGAACCGCCCCCTTCATCTCAACCAGTGATTCCCTCTCTTGCTCTATCCAGTTCCCCTTCTCATGTTCTTCATTCGAAGCTCCTTATGATAGAAAATCAATGCATGAACCAGCTGTTTCCAACCCGAGCAGAACTTCGTCCATGACTCATACATCACCCTATGTTTACATCTATATTCTTCACCCACGGTGACCCACACATACTCAAACCAAGGTGTGTTTCAATAAGTCTGAAGAGACCGAGAACTTCGTGGACGACATCTAGAGGTTCGACAGCCCATCAAGAAGCTCTGAGACCTTCAGATTCAGTGAGATAGAGGGGAAAGGAGGGAGAAAATATGGATTTGAGAAAGGGGTGAAGGGTTAAGGGACTCCTTTGGAGGACCTGAAAGGTCCCCCCACCCCCGAAGGGGGAGGGACCATTGCTGGGACTGACGACGCCACGGGGAGCTAGGGTTTGCCCGTTTGCCTATTCACCCATTCACCACACACCAATTGTAACCCAAAAAGTAGCATTTGATAGTAGCTACTTAAAGCATAGAAAGTATTAGAATTTTTTAAAAAAAATAAGGAGGCTCATTCATTCCACAAACACACATTGGAGAGCACATCCAAGGACGCTCATTCGGATTCCACGACACACCATTTTTGGAGAGTGAAGACTTTCAGGAGATGAGAGATCAGGCATGGATGCTAAGGACCCCAAGAACAGAGCATCACTAAGGGAGTTCTTTTTTACTTTCTTTACATAAGTTATTAGTACTCTGTAATCGATTGTTTTTCATTCCTTAAATAAATATGATCAAGGGATTAATTATCTTATCTCAGGAATTCAATTCTGTTGGTTAATCTTCCAAACATCCTCATTCACTTTACAATTTTCAGAATCATAATCAATTGGTGAGATTGAATATTGATTCTCTGTTTAGTTTTTTAACACCTTAAATTTTTTAAAAATTCATAAATTTATGTTCTACTGGTGAGGTTGTTCTTGAAAACATTTTTGTGAAGCGTTAATGTATGAAACTGTGGAAATTTATGGTGAGTTTATTTTACAAGTGTTATCATTTTCTAAATATCAAGAATTTTGACTGATTTTGGAGTGGAAAACTCTTAAAGTCAGTCTTCTGTGTATTGAGTTTCCTAATGAGGGAGAATTTTCACCTTTATTTCTTGAGGTGTGATTCAATAATGTGTAGTGGAGAAGATATCCTTCAAACCAATAGTTTGTAATTCTCGAGTTTTACATTTTATCTCTACCTTCAACCTTGCTACTTTATTTTGGTATTTTATTATCTTATGTTAGTTTTACTGTAGTTATTAGTTCATAAGTATACTATTAATTCATTTAGTCTCTTCTCTTAAAGAAAAGTAAAAGAAAATTTGAAAAGTAAAGAAAACTATTAAGTTGTTTTCTCCATTATTGACAATAGTGGGGGATTAAAATTTAAAAACCATATAATTCACTCACTTACCTTCTCTGTGGATCGACCCTGCACCGCTGTGCTAGTGTAGGAGTAATAAATGTAATTTTGAGGGCCGTGATGACCTCTGACCTCCCAAAAATTTGGAACCATTTTTGGGGAAGGCATGCAATGAGAGTCTTGGGTTTGAAAATAAATAAAATAATAATAATTTTTTTAAAAAAAATATCATTTAAAAAATCTGATTAAAAAAACTGATTTGAAATGTATCTGCTGCTTTTGTTGTTTTTTTTTAAATCTGCTCAACTATGCAACCTTGTGTGTTTAAACGCATTTGTTTTTAGTTTAAAGGAAATGGAATAGCATCAGAACTAGAATCATCCAGGACCTTACTGTATTTGTTGTAGAGATTATGGACATACTTCCCGGCAGTGTTTCTATAACCAGCCACAAAAAACTTCTTTCATTGAATAGGATGAATATCTTGAGAGCAGTCCTAAAACCCTAGATAAAATTGACCTAATTGATCATAAATTGGAGGCTAGGGTGGAACTAATTAACAATTGGTTAACTCAAACCCATGAAATTAAAATTTGAGATTCTCAAGAGAAAGATCAAAGAATTACAATATTAGAAAACATGCTCTTGGAATTACAACAAAAGGTTAAAAACCAAAAATATTTTGAAGAAAATGAAAATGAAAATGTGTTTAAAAGATTTGAAAGTCGGGTGTAAGAGGAAATTGAATATGACACTGGTAAAAAAACCATTTACTTTGAAGAATCTGATTCTGTTGAACCAAATCAAGAAATAACCAACTCACTAAACAAAGAACATATTGATGAAGAGCCTAGAATGAACTTTAATGCTATTGAGTTGGAAAATTTTGAAGATGAATTGAAATAGATTGAAAAATTGCCCAGTTCTTTTCATAATTACTACATTGGAGAAAAATCATTGTTTTAGGGGTTTTGAGAATGAAGTTACTCGGGCTGAAGTAAAACTTGAAATTGAAAACATGAATGTCAAAAACTCTTCACCCAACTTTTCTGAATTTCTGAATATTGAGCTTGAATTTTATATTGGGTATAGTCTGGATGAGAACATTAAACATGAAGTTAAAGAATCTGAAATATTTGAACCATAATTGATCAATTATATTCAATGTTTTGAATCTATAATCCCAATAAATTCTGAAATGTTGTTGGATGATGAGGATAAGGGAATGACATTTGAATAAAGACTAACTGATGAGTTCTGATTTCCCTATTCTCATAGAAATGACTTTTCTGAAACTCTGTGCAATGAAATGGAAATCAATGTCAGCCTACTTGTGGAGAATTGCCTTAATTTAAGAATTCTGGAAACTGAATATATTGAAACTTAATTGTACAATTCTTCTATTGAAATTGAATTGTAACACTCAAATGACATGGTTTTAGAAAGTGATCCTTTTGAACTTGAACTTGAGAGAGAGGTTGAACACACACTAAATGATAGTTACAGAATTGATTTGATAGAAGCAGTAGATGTTCAGGGTGAGTTAACAGATACGGATCTTTTTGAAGAGATTTACAACATTGTTAGACCTGAATCTTTTGGTGATAAAATAAATTATCTTCCCTGCCTATCACTTCCGTCCTCACCTGTGAAGGGTTATGAGAATTCTAATGATATTGATAGTAGTCTAAAGGGAGAATTAGACTTGAGTTTCATTGTACATGATTCTATTTAGCACTCTATTGAATCACTTCTTAATCCTACTATTCAGTATTCACCCGCAAGCACCCTTGAATTTGAATATGTTAATGATGAAGATGATAGAGATAGCCATGAGAATAATATCTTACCCTTTGAAGCACCTAGTTTAGTGTTGTCCCATCATGTTAATTCATATTTTGAAATGTCTAAACTTATTCTAGAAGTAGACAACACTATTCCCACAACTGTTAAAGGGTGATACTTAGGGATTATTTTAGGATATGAGAATTCAATTATTGATGTATTGAGTCTTGTTTCCCACAAATTTCATCTTTCTGTTAAAAATATTTGGTCTAAACACAAGTGGTGGTTTCTATTAAGTAAAACACACCCACCTAGTTATTACAGTTAGTTGTTAGGTGAGTCTGGCTGGGGACTTTAAACCTAGCGCTTCATGGGAGGCAACCTATTGTTTTTGATGTGTTAATAAATAAAAAATTTGTAATTAAATAAAGTCTAAATGAAGACTTTAAATTTTGTGCTTCATGGGAGTCAACCCATGCTCTTTCTTTTTTTTCACTTTTGTACTATTTTTTATTGAATAAAGGGCTTACATGTTGCCTTATGTATGTACTTTCTATGCTAGTTATTTTTCCATGGTGTTCATGCTTTGTATTTATAGGATGATGTTGTTGGTTTCATGGAAGAGTTGAATTTCCATACTGGAGGGAAATTGACACGTATATTCCTGGAAGTACTCAATTCATAATTACTGCATTTATTTTTCTTCTCGTATTGACATTAAGGATAAAATCTGCTGCATGTTTTTCTTTAATGAATTCTTCTTTAAAAAATTCTCTTCACTAAATAGAATTCTTCTACATATTTGCTGAAAATATTCTACATATCTTGAATAAACTATAACAACTTTCACTTCATGTCACTATGTGAATAAAAGATTCTTCATGTACTTCCCTGGTGAAAACTGAATTCCATTGTTATTAAAATCATTCACTGCATCAAATTAAGTGTGGGGGTTACATGATATTGGTATCTTGAATCTGATTTAGGGTTGGGTGTTTTTAGCATTCATTTATTTGCTCTATGGAATATATTATTGAACTCAATCATTTAAAATGCTTACACCCTATTCACTGTGCACTTCCAAGATACATGCCTTGTTTGAACTTTACTAGAAGATCTTTTTCATTGGATTTTGTGTTGAGGGAAGTACCTGGATATGAACCGGTTGTAAGCTAATTTTTGTAGAAAACTATATTCTCGAACTTCATTGAGACCCTTTTTACATTTAATAAATCTGCTAAATTGAAAATAGGTTTTGAACCTTAACTTTAAAATCGTTCTTATTCATATTTAGAAGTCAACTTTGGGGACAAAGTTGGGTTTTAAGTGTGGGGGAGGGGGTCATTTCTTGACTGTGAAAAAATGTGCTTTGTTGAAAGCCCATAAATTTCCATTTAAATACAAATTTCTTGTAAAAAATGGTTATAATGTTTCAAAATTCTTGAATAATTTTAGGCTTTACACTGTACTCAATTGGGTCTTGCCTTAGGACAAGTTCCTTGCTGGTAGTTAAGAACTGCTTTGAACCTGAAATTAATGATAATGGATGATTTCTGAGTGGTCTTACTCAGAGATTTGATGGATATCTTGGTTTAAGGACTATCTTTGAAAGTGATTTGGGTATCATTTTAATGGAACTATGATCATAACCGTTGGAACTGGAATTTTGATTCTGATTTTTAGGGCCCTATTTAGTCTTTTAATTATTAAAAGAACTTGCTTTAATGAGCCAATGTAAATGATTTCTGATATAATTCTTTTAAAACTAGTTTAATTTGTGCATCTGGGATCCCACGGTGATTCTCTAAGACCCTATATGCTGGGTGAATTTTTGTTAACATTAATCCCTCTTTTGATCTTGAATAAGTTCATTGCACAGTGCTTAGCACAATAATACTTGGCCTGGGAAAAATAAAATAAAGTTTCTAGGGTAAAAAATGAGCTCATTAAGGTGAGGGGAATAATGAATACCAGATGAAGAAGGGGTCAATTGGTTATTATGGAAATCATTTAGGTTATATCAAAAAGGTGACTCGGAAAAAAAAGATTATTTTTGGGACCTCAGATTCTGTCAAAGTACAAAGTTCCTTGGTTAAGGTCTTAATTCCATTGATATTTTACCTCATGTCACTCTAGAAATTAGAACCTGAGATTAGATTAAAGTGAGTCATTAAGTTGTAACACATATGAGGCATGAAATCTTCTTTGATGGATGGTCTTTGTGTTCTTAATTACCCATGAGTATTTGTTATAGGCAAGATTCATATGAGTAATTCATTTTCTTAAAGCCTGCCGTTATGTATTTTCCTCTGTTTTGAGTGTTGGACATGTTACAGTGTGATCTTAATCATTCATACACTTTTCTGTTTTTCAAAGATATTGAAACAGGAGATTTTTTGAGTACAAACAATGATTATGTGTGGTGGAATTTGATGTGGCTCTATTTTTACATAATTTTGCCACATCGTTTTTACTTAATTTTTAATTATTTTATTAATTATTTAACCAATTTATACTAAATTATTGTACTTTTTTATTTTTATAGTTAACTTTGTTAATTAATAAATTTTTATAATTAATTATGTATTTTTAGTCTTTAAATTTATAATTTTTAATATTACTTAACTTTTGTAATTTAATTATTTCTTAATTAGTCTTGTTAAGTGGATTCTGCTTGACTTTTTAATAAGTTAATATCTATTATAATCAATTATTTAATCAACGTAATTCCATTTAATTAAGTTAGTCTTTATTTTAATAATTTATCTTCTAATTTAGTTTCATTTTAATATTTCGACAATGTTAATTAATATGTTTAGTCATCCTGCTAATCATTTAAGTAAATAATTTGTGTTTTCAATTAAATTTAGTAGTTCACTTTTAATTTTATGTGATTAATTAGTTGTTTAATTAATTAATCTATAGTTATATAACATCTAAATTTTAATCTTATATATGCAGAATAATTATTAAGCCACTAGATTTTGATTGTAGTCTACCGTTGAGGTATTAAAGAACTAACGGTGACCTATTGGGTCACCAATGCTCTTCATTTCTAGTTGCTGCTACCCTGTAATAAATTTATTTAGTTATTTTAATATAAGTCTTTTATTAATTTATTTTAACAATTATTCAGTTTATAATTTTAGTGATGTCAATTAAAAATATTAAATGTTTTTAAGGTTAATTAAAATCTTGTTTTAAATTATGATGTTTAGCTTTCTTGTAATAAATTTTTTTCAATCTTTTTTTAGTTTTCATAAGCTATAATTTAAGTTCAATTTAATTTTAAAAGGTCACCGTTAGTTTTTCTTAATTTAACGGTGATCCTTGACCCGCAGTTTCCTGTTGTATTAGTAACCTTAGATTATTATGTAACAGTGAGCTTATAATTTTATTTTCTAATGGTAACATATTCTATTTAATTGTACCAGTGACTCTATTATTTTTATTTTTAATGGTAAAATGTTTTGTTTAACCTTCATTCTGGTTCTCCCTTTTGTTTTTATTTCTAACGGTGACCCACAACTTCCCTCTCTAATGGTGATCTTTCTTTATAATTCACGTAATAGTGACCGCATATCACCCTATATCTATTTTTCTAACAGTGAGTCTTTCCTCACCGTTCCTCTTACCTCACCGTTAGACTTCAATTTTTCTTTCCTCACCGTTACCCAATTTCCCTCTACCTCACCGTTAGATTATCTCCGCTTCACCTCACTGTTTCACCACCTATGCCTCGTTCTCACCAGTTCTGTTCTCATACCCACATCGCACCACAGTTCAAGTCACGGACCGGCCAAAGGTTTCATTCGTCGCTGTCACCAGAATGTCTCCATAGGGATAAATCACCACTTGTGATGCGTTCTGGAGAAGAATCCGTAGACCCTTGTTTTCCCCTGCACCCCATGCCACCAGAACCTAGAATGGAAGATGTTCCACCACCACAGGCCGCTGTTGCTGGAAGGAAGATGATCCAGGATGCTGCTGATGGAGGCCGCTGCGCCTACTGGTAGTGCACCACCATGACTGGAGTGGAGAAGAGAGTCGCACTGTGCTGGAGTCGGGAGGAGGAGGTCGGACCAAACCAGGCATTGAAGCCGCTGTGGAGCAGTAAAAGATAGGCGCGACTGGTTTTAAGGAGGAAGAAGGCCCTCCCCTGTGCGCCGATAATTGGGGGAGGAAGATAAGATTAACAAATATTAATAATAAAAGTAATATAAAACAAAAAGAAAAGTTAAAGTTAACTTTAATAAATTGAATGAATATTATATAATTTTTTAAAGTTATAAATGAAAACAATTATAATATTAAGAAATAGATAAATTATAAATTAAATTACAATAAAAATTAATTAGTTTGAATTATAAACATTTATGTTTAATAAATTAAGTTAATTGTTAACTAATATAAATATATTAACACATTAATTTTATTTTTAATAGATTAATTATATTAATAAAGTAATTAATATTAGTGTAATTATTGTAATATAATTAATTTTTACTTTCTAATTACTTAATTATTAATAATAACTTAATAACTTTATTAATGATTAAATATAAAATTAATAATCATAATAACAATATTTAATAATATTTATTTTTTAACTTTAATTACTATAACAGTAAACTAAAAAATAATTATAAAATTTTAATTAAGTTTATTTTTGTTTTAATTATTTTATTCTTATATTCTAACGATGCAGGTTCATTCAAGAGACAAGTATACATATAGATTCACTTAACAAACTCACCAGGAGTTAGTTATGTGAGAAAAGTTAGTGCGACATGCCATTCACGAAAAAATGCATGTGTGCGGTGCACGTGTGAAGAGCCTTTGAAGTCGGTGGAATATGATGGGTGACACGAAGCTTTTGACAGTAGCTACTTAAAGTAGAGAAAGCAATAAAAAAAATTTTAAAAAAGAAGGAGGCTCATTCATTCCATGAACACACATTGGAGAGAAGATCCAAGGACGCTCATTTGAATTCCACGCCACACCATTTTTGGAGAGCGAAGACTTCCAGGAGATGAGAGAGCAGACATGGATGCGAAGGAGCCTATGAACAGAGCATCACTAAGGGAGTTCTTTTCACTTCTTGTACTTAAGTTCTCAGTACTCTATAATCAATTGTTTTTCGTTTCATAAATCAATATGATCAAGGGATTAATTTTCTTAGCTAGGGAATTGAATTCTATTGGTTAATCTCCCAAACTTCTTCATTCACTTTACAATTTTCAAAATCATAATCAATCGGTGAGATTGAATAATGATTCTCTATTTATTTGTTTCACACCTTAAATGTTTTAAAAATTCATAATTTCAAGATCTACTGGAGATTTAGTTCTTGAATATATTTTTTTGAAGTGTTAATGTCTTAAACTGTGGAAATTTATGGCGATTTTATTTTCCAACTGTTATCCTTTTCAAATTGTCATGCATTTTGACTAATTTTGGAGTGGAGAACTCCTAAAGTCAGTCTTCTGTGTGTTGAATTTCTTGGTGAGAGATATTTTTCACCTTTATTTATTGAGGTGTGATTCAATAAAGTGTAGTGGAGAAGATATCACTCCAACCAGTAGTTTGGAATTCTCGAGTTTTACATTTGATCTGCGCCTTCGACCTTGCTACTTTATTTTAGTATTTTGTTCTCTTATGTTAGTTTTGTGGTATTTATTAGTTCATCAGTATACTAGTAATTGATTTAGACTTTTTTCTTAAAGAAAATTAGAAAAAAATTGAAAAGTAAAGAAAAATATTAAGATGTTTTCCCCACTGTTGACAATAATGGAGGATTAAAATTTAAAAACCATAGAATTCACTCACCTGCCTTTTTTTGGATCAACCTTCCACCACTTTGCTATTGTATGAGTAATAAATGTAATTCTGAGGGTCGTGACGACTTCTGGCCTCACCAAAATTTGGCGTCGTTTCCGGGGAAGGCACGCACTGAGAGTCTTAGGTTTGAAAAATAAAGAAACAATAATTTTTTTTAATCATTTAAAAAAATCTGATTAAAAAAAATGATTTGAACTGTATAGGCTTCTTTTTGTATTTTTTTTATAAAATCTGTTCAACTGTGCAACCTTGCGTGTTTAAACTCAATTGTTTTTAGTTTAAAAGAAATGGAACAACATGAGAATTGGAATCAACTGGGACCTTACTATGTTTGTTGTAGAGATTATGGATATATTGTCTAGTAGTGTGTCAATAACTAGCCACAACAGACTTCTTTCATTGAAGAGGATGAATATCTTGAACCCAGTCCTGAAACCCTAGATAAAATTGACCTAGTTGATCCTAAATTGCAGTCTAGGGTGAAACTAATTAATAATTAGTTAACTCAAACCCATGAAATTCAAATTAGAGATTCTCAAGACCAAGATCAAAGAATGAAAAGATTTTAAAACAAGTTCTTGGAATTACAAAAAAGGGTTAAAGAACAAAAATAATTTGAAGAAAATGAAAAGGAAAATGTGTTTAAATGATTTGAAAGTCTAGTGGAAGAGGAAAGTAAATCTGACACGGGGAAACAAACCATTTACTTTAAAGAATCAGATTCTGTCAAGAAAAATCTATAAATAACCAACTCATTAAACAAATAACACATTGATGAAGACCATAGAATAAACTTTAATTCTGTTGAGTTGGAAAATTTTGAAGATGAATTGAAATAGATTGAAAAATTGCCCAGTTCTTTTCATAATTCCTACATTGGAGAAAAATCACTGTTTTAGACGTTTTGAGAATGAAGCCACTCAGGTTGAAGAAAAACATGAATGTTAAAAACTCTTCACCCAACTTTATTGAATTTTTGAATATTGAGCCGGAATTTTATATTGGGTATAGTCTGGAGGAGAACATTAAACTGGAAGTTAAATAATCTGAAATATTTGAACCACAATTGAATACCTCTATTACATGTTTTGAACCTGTAAACCCAATAAATTCTGAAATGTTGTTGGATGATGAGGATGAGGGAATGACATTTGAAGAAAGACTGACTGATGAGTTCTCATTTCCCTATTCTCATAGTAATTACTTTTCTGAAGCTTTGTGAAATGAAATGGAAATCAGTGTCAACCAACTTGAGGATAATTGTACTAATTTGAACATTCTGGAAACTAAATTTATTGAAACTGAATTGTACAATTCTTCTCTTGAAATTGAATTGAAACACTCAAATGACATGGTTTTAGAAAGTGATCCTTTTGAACTTGAACTTGAGACAGAGGTTGAACACACACTAGATGATGTTTGCATAATTGATTTGATTGAAGCAGTAGATGTTCAGTGTGAGTTAACAAATTAGGATCTTTTGGAAGAGACTTAAAACATTGATAGAACCGAATCTGTTGGTGATAAAATAAATTCTCTTCCCTGCCTATCACTTCTATCCTCACCTATGAAGGGTTATGAGACTTCTCATGATATTGATTTTAGTTTGGAGGTAGAATTAGACTTGAGTTTCATTGTACATGATTCTGTTTAGTACTCTATTGAATCACTTCTTGAACCTACTATTCAGTATTCACCCTCGATTACCCTTGAATTTGAATATGTTAATGATGAATATGAGAGAGTTATCCATGAGAATAAGTTCATACCCTTTTAAGAACCTAGTTTTGTGTTGTCCCATCATGTTAATTTATATTTTGAAATGTCTGAAATTATTCTGGAAGTAGAAAACACTATTACCACAACTGTTAAAGGGTTCTACTTAGGGGTTATTTTAGGCTATTAAAATTCAATTATTGATATGTTGAGTATTTTTCCCCTCAAATCTCACATTTTTGTTAAAAATATTTGGGTTAACACTTATGGTGGTTCATATTAAAGAAACCACACCCACCTAGTGATTACGGTTAGTTTCTAGGTGAGTCTGGATGGGGACTTTAAACCTAGAGCTTCATGGGAGGCAACCCATGGTTTTTGTTGTGTTAATAAATTAAAAATTTGTAATTAAATAAATTCTAACTAATGACTTTAAATTTCGTGCTTCATGGGAGTCAACACATTCTCTTTCTTTGTTTTCACTTTTATATTGTTTTGTGTTGAATAAAGTGCTTCCATGATTCCATCTGTATGTATTGTATATGATGGTTATTTTTCCGCGGTGTTCATGCTTTGTATTTTTAGGATGTTGTTGTTGGTTTCATGGAAGAGTTAAATTCCCATACTGGAGGGAATTGACAAATATATTCAGGGAAGTACTCAATTCATAATTGATGCATTTATTTTTCTACTCCTATTGACTTTAAGGATAAAATCTATTGCATGTTTTGATTTAAAGAATTCTGATTTAAAAAATTATGCTCACTAAAAAAAATTCTACTACATATTTGCTGAAAATCTTCTTCATATCTTGCATATACTAAAAATCCTTTTGCTTCATGTCACTGTGTGAATAAAAAATTCTGCATGTACATCACTGGTGAAAACTGAATATCATTGTTATTAAAATCATTCACTGCATGAAATTAAGTGTGGGGGGTACATTCTATTGGTATGTTAAATCTTCTTTTAGTTGGGTTGTTTTTAGAATTCATTTATCTTCTCTATGGAATATATTATTGAACTCAATATTTTAAAATGCTCACACCCAGTTCATTGTGCACTTCCAAGTTACTTTCCTTGTTTGAACTTTATTAGAAGATCTCTTTCATTGGATTTATTGTTGATGCATGTACCTAGATATGAACCTGCTGTAAGTTATTTTTTTTTTGGAAAAATATATTCTTGAACTTCATTGAGACCCTTTTTATAGGTCATAAATCTGCTAAATTGAAAATCTTTTTTGAACCTTAATTGTCAAATTGTTCTTCTTCATATTTAGAAGTCAAATTTGGGTACAAATTTTGGTTTTAAGTATGGGGTAGGGGGTAAAATCTTGACTGTGCTAAATTGTTCTTTATTTAAATCCCATCAATTCCCACTTCAATTAAAATTTCTTGTAAAAAATGGTTAATTTTTTTCTAAATTCTTGCATAATTTTAGGCTTTACACTGTACTCAATTGGGTCATGCCTTAGTAAAAGTTAAATTATGGTAGTTAATAACTTCTTTGAACATGAAATTAATGATAATGGATGATTGCCGAGTGGTCTTACTTAGTGATTTGATGGATATCATGGTTTAAGGACTATATTTGAAAGTGATTTGGGTAACCTTTTAGTGGAAATATGATCATAACCCTTGGAACTGAATGTTTGATTCTGATTCTAAGACCCTCTTTCAAATTTTAATTATTAAAAGTACTTGCTTTAATGAGCCAATGTAAATTATTTCTGATATAAATCTTTTGAAACTAGAGTAATTTGGGCATCTAGGATCCCACGGTGAGTCTATGAGACCCTAGATGCTAGGTGTGTTTCTGTTAACTTTAAGCCCTCTGTTTATCTTGAATAAGTGCATTGCAAAGTGCTTAGCACAATAATACTTGGCTTGTGAAAAATAAAATAAAGTTTCTAGGGTCAAAAATGAGCACATTAAGGTGAGGGGAATGATGAACGCCAGATGAAGAAGGGGTCAATTGGATTTTATGGAAATAATTTAGGTTGTATCAATAAGGTGATTTGAAAAATAATAATTATTTTTGGGACCTAAGATTCTGTCAAAGTACAAAGTACCTTGGTTAAGGTCTTAATTCCATTGATATTTTACCTCATGTCACTCTTGAAATTAGAACCAGAGATTGGATTGAAGTGAGTCATTAAGTTGTATCGCATATGAGGAATGACATCTTCTTTTATGGATGGTATTTGTGTTATTAATTACCCTTGAGTATTTGTTAAAGGCAAGAGTCATATGAGTAATTCATTTTCTTAAAGCATTCTGTTATGTATTGTCCTCTATTTTGAGTGCTGGATATGTTATTGTGTGATCTTAATCGTTAATACACTTTTCTGTTTTTCAAAGATAATGAAACATGATATTGTTTGAGGAAAAATAATAATTAAGTGTGGGGGAATTTGATGTGGCTCTATTTTTACATAGTTTTTCCATATCCTTTTTAATTAATTTTTAATGATTTTATTAATTATTTTACCACTTTATACTAATTAATTGTAATTTTGTATTTTTATAGTTAACTTTGTTAATTAATCAATTTTTATAATTAATTATGTATTTTTAGTCATTAAATAAATAATTTTTAATCTTACTTAACTTTTCTAATTTAATTATTTGTTAATTAGTCTTGTTAAGTGGATTGTTCTTGACTTTTTAATAAATTAATATATATTTTAATAAATTATTTAATCAACGTAATTCTATTTAATTAAGTTAGTCTTTATTTTAATAATTTATCTTCTAACATAGTTTCATTTAAATATTTTATCAATGTTAATTAATATGTTTAGTCATCATGGTAATCATTTAAGTTAATAATTTGTTTTTTAAAATTAAATTTAGTAGTTATATTTTAATTTAATGTGATTAATTAGTTGTTTAATTAATTAATATGGTGTTATAAAACATCTAAAATTTAATCTTATATATGCAGATTAATTATTAAGTCACTAAATATTGATTTTAGTCTACTAGTGAGGTAGACAAGAACTAGCGGTGACATATTGGGTCACAGATTCTCTTCATTTCTAGTTGATGATACCCAGTAATAAATTTATTTAGTTATTTTAATTTAAGCCTTTTATTAATTTAGTTTAACAATTATTCAGTTTATAATTTTAGTGTTGTTAATTAAAAATTTAAATGTTTTAAAAGTTAATTAAAATCTTGTTTTAAATTACAGTGTTTAGATTTCTTATAATTAATTGTTTCCAATATTTTTTTTAGTTTTATTATGCTTTAATTTATGTTCAATTTAATTTTTAAATGTAACTATTAGTTTTTCTTAATGTAACTGTGATCCCTAACACGCGGTTTCCCTTTGTATCGGTAACCTTAGTTTATTATGTAACAGTGAGCTAATTATTTTAGTTTCTAATGGTAACCTATTCTCTTTAATTGTACCGATGAATCTCTTATTTTTATTTTTAACGATAACATGTTTTATTTAACCACCATGTCAATTCTCCCTTTTGTTTTTATTTCTAACAGTGACCCATAGCTTCCCTTTCTAATGGTGATCTTTATTTCTAATTCACGTAATAGTGACAGCATATCACCCTGTCTCTATTTTTCTAACGGCGAGTCTTTCCTCACTGTTCCTCTTACCTCACCATTAGACTTCAATTTTTCTTTCCACACCATTATCCAATTTTCTTCTACCTCACTGTTAGATTATCTCTGTTTCACCTCACTATTTCACCACCTCTGCCTTGTTCTCACCGGTTCTCTTCTCATACCCACATCGTACCACCGTTGAAGTTGCAGACTGGACACAGGTTTTGTTTGCCGCTGTCACTAGAAGGTCTCTGCTGGGATAAATCACCACATGTGCCGCGTTTTGGAGAATATGTCGTAGACCCTTGTTGTTAGACGCACCCCATGCTGCCAGATCCTAGCAAAGAACCTGTGCCACCGCCACAGGCCGCTGTTGCTGA
This sequence comes from Viscum album, assembly GCA_963277665.1. Taxonomy (NCBI): domain Eukaryota; kingdom Viridiplantae; phylum Streptophyta; class Magnoliopsida; order Santalales; family Viscaceae; genus Viscum; species Viscum album. The sequence goes on along the minus strand of OY728158.1, from coordinate 569,453,770 downwards.
AAGGATGAAGAGATGGGACGCTGCTGATGCAGGCCACTGCACTTGCTGGTAGTGCACCACTGTGACTGGAGTGAAAAAGACTGTCGTGCTGCGCTGGAGTTGGGAGGAGGAGCTCAAACCCAACCGGGTGCTAAAGCCACTGTGGATTAATAATAGAGAGGCGCCGTCGGTTTTCATGAGGAAGAAGGCCCTCCCCTGTGCACTGATAATTGGGGGAGGAAGTGAAGATAAAAAAATATTAATAATAAAAGTAATATAGAAAAAAAGAAAAGATAAAGTTAAAGTTAACTTTAATAAATTGAATGAACATTATAGAATTTGTTTAAGTTATAAATTAAAACAATTATAATATTAATAATTAGATAAATTATAAATTAAATTTCAAGACTAATTAATTAGTTTGAATTATAAACATTTATATTTAATAAATTATGTTAATTGTTAACTAATATAAATATATTAACACTTTAATTTTATTTCTAACAGACTAATTATATTAATAAAGTAATTAATATTACAGTAATTATAGAAATATAATTAAGTTATACTTTCTAATTACTTAATTATTAATAATAAATTAATAACTTTATTAATGATTAAATAGTAAATTAATAATCATAATAACAAAATTTATTAATATTTATTTATTAACTTTAATTACAATAACAATAAACTAAAAAATAATTATAAAATTAGTTAACTTTATTTGTGTTTTAATTGTTTTAATCTTATGTTCTAACTATGAAGGTTCATTCAAGAGACAATTATACGTCCAGATTCACTTAACTAACTCACCAGGAGTTAGTTATGTGAGAAAAGTTACTGCGACGTGCCATTCGTGAAAAAATACATGTGTGCGGTGCACATGTGAAGAGCATTTGAATTCGGTGGAATATAACGGGTGACAAGAAGCTTTTGACAATAGCTACTTAAAGAAAATCAAGCAGCAAAATTTAAAAAAAATTGAGGCTCATTCATTCTAGGAAGACACATTGGAGAGTAGATCGAAGGATGCTCATTCGGATTCCACACCACACCATTTTTGGAGAGTGAAGACTTCCGGGAGATGAGAGAGCAGACATGGATGCGAAGGAGCCTGAGAACAGAGCATCACTAAGGGATTTCTTTTCCCTTCTTGTACTTATGTTCTCAGTACTCGGTAATCAATTTTTTTATTTCCTAAATCAAAATGATCAAGGGATTAATTGTCTTAGATCAGGAATTCAATTATGTTGGAAAATCTTCCAAACATCTTCATTCACTTTAAAATTTTCAGAATCATAATCAATCAGCGAGATTGAATAATGATTCTCCGTTTAGTTTTTTCACGCCTTAAATGTTTTAAAAATTCATAAATTCAAGATCTACTAGTGATTTAGTTCTTGAATAGATTTTTTCGAAGCATTAATGACTTAAACTATGGAAATTTACGGTGAGTTTATTTTCCAAATGTTATCCATTTCTAACTGTCAAGAAGTTTGACTGATTTTGGAGTGGTGAACTCTTAAAGTCAGTCTTCTATGTGTTCAATTTCCTGGAGAGGGATAATTTTCACCTTTATATCTTAAGGTGTCATTCACTAAAGTGTATTGGAGAAGATATCATTCGAACTAGTAGTTTGGAATTCTCGAGTTTTACATTTGATCTGTGCCTTCGACCTTACTGCTCTATTTTAGTATTTTGTTCTCTTATGTTAGTTTTACTAAAGTTCTTAGTTCATCAGTATACTAGTACTTTATTTAGTCTCTTTTATTAAAAAAAGTTCAAAAAAAATTGTAAAGTAAATAAAACTATTAAGATATTTTCCCCACTGCTGACAATAGTGGGGGATTAAAATTTAAAAACCATAGAATTCACTCATCTTCCTTCTTTGTGGATCGACCTTGCACCACTATGCTAGTATAGGAGTAATAAATGTAATTTTCAGGGCTTTGACGACCTCCGACCTCCCCACCTTCCTAAAATGACAAAACACCAAACATATGGTAAATAATTTAGGTTCAAATACACATGTAGGGTTGACGTACCATACATTTGTTTCCTCAGATATTGGCTTCCCGATGTACATAGGGATACATAACAATACTTTTTATTTTTACAAGTGTTTGGTTCTATGCTAAAATAGTGTTCCTAAATCGTAATTTCCCCACATCAAAGTGTTAAATATCCATACGTGCATTGTTACAAATGTATGGTTATATCCTTATGATATGTTTTCACACATAGGGTATGAATTGTATTCCCTGAATACATTAAAAAAGCTTCTGATCACTTTAATGAATATTCCTTGTCGATCTAAAACATGAATATATTTCCGTAATAAATATATCAATGAATATTAATTTTCTAAAATTTTCTTAAATTAATTTCATGAGTAAAATAAACAAGGGTATTTTTGAGAATCTCAATCCATAATATTTATTAGAGTACTATTGAGACAATACATTCCCAAAAATATCTCACTTTTTGATGATTACAAAACACAAAAGAAAAATTATAGAAAATAAATGAATTGTAAATAGTACTGAGATAACATTTCATAGAAAAAACATTTCTTCTTAAAATTACTTTTTCATAGTATTATTTCGATTTTAATGTGTTAGTTTGATGAAATTAAAATTGATACTCTTAATTTTAGAATTTTGTGCTACCCAATTTCTCTCACTTTTTGTGATATCAAAAAATAATGTATATGAAAATGAATTAAAACACATTCAATATAGCACATAACCATAGATTAATATTATATTCAACAGGATAGAAAAATAAGACATGTGTTCTTGATGTAAAGTTGAACAAATATAATAATAAATATATTGAATTAACATAAATAATAAGGAAAAAATATTTTTTTAAAATATGGTTTATGATTAAAAGAGTAATGTTGGCTAAGAGAGATTAAATAGAAGGGATGGTTGAGTTAGAGAGGTCTTGTTTAGAAGAGGGATTAGGTTTTGGTGAATCTTGAGTAGCCTAAAAAGGTACATTAACTTAGAAAACTATCCTTGTAAATTTTATTTAATATTTTCAGCCATTTGTAAAATTAAAATTACAGAATCTTGTCCCGATTTTAAACTTTTAATAAGATTGGGTTTCAAAAATTCATTTAGATTTATCTCTGACTATAAAAATTGAGTGATTTTTTCATTTAACTGATTGAGCAACAGTCGGATGCTAGGTTCACTTGAGGATAACTGATTGACAAGATCTCTCTAATTATCCTACTTTACATTTAGAGGTTCACTGTTACACTAAAGTGATTGAATCCAATTATTCATATCATCCATTACTAATAAAATTTCGTGACATTTTTCTTATTATATCTAGATATGTTGGTTTTGTATAAGTAGAATCTCAGAATTCACTGATACATCCTCTGATAGATTCAAATTGACTTCTCAAATACCATTTTAGATCTGAAAAATCAGTTTTGGAAATACATACTGATTTAATTTTTCCTAACTGATCTAACATTTATTTATGAAAAGCATCAAAATCTATTAGGGAAACTAAAATTTCTCTGATTGTTTTAATATTATTCTTAATAGATTGAAATTATTATATTAGAATTTTTTTCTTTTCAATTCATCTAAATAAATTCTTGTAACCTCTAACTGTCATCGAAAACATGAACTTTCAACTGAGAAAAAAAAATCATTGAATCATATTATTCAAAGAATCAAAAGATTCTTCTTCATGATCGTGATATTTTTGAACTATTTAAACTGAGGAGAAATATTTTTTCTTAATGCTCTCACCATAGGATGAAAATTAATCTTTAGAAACCTCTATTAATTAATTATGTTATATGGTTTCCTTGTCTAGTGAATTAGTTTTTTTTAAAAAAATATTGATTTTGAACTGACCAGGCATTTTTCATCCACTACATGTTGAGATTTCTCATCTCATTAAGCTTACATATTTTCTTGGACTTGTTCTTTAATATCAGTTTTTTATCCTTCTCTTCATATTTGTAAATCTCTTCTTATTCTTCTTTATTGATTGAATGATTTTATGGTGTGGATACTTCACCAACTATAGAAAACTCTAATAATAGTTCTTGTATTAGAGTCTCATGAACTATATATTCTTATTTATTACTAGATTGAATGAAAAGGGACTCATTATTTGGTTCATCCACAATTACTTCAGGAGATGGTATGACATCTCCAACGGCTTGTGAGGTAGGTATATCATAACTGATGTGGAGTCTCTTTGGAAAAATTTCATTGCCTATTTTTTATTCTTAAAAATCCTATATGGTAACCATAAAAGTATATCCCAAAATTATTTTATCCCCCTGAGTAGAAGGACCAGTTTTCGGTTGGTTTTCTCCACCAATAATTAATAGTGTTTCTTGGTTTTTAGTCATCAATTGTCCTATCTTCCTTTGAGATCCATCATTGACAATGTTTCTGTGATGAAATATATAATTTACTATAAATTCTCTAACAATAAATTTTGATGTAATAACATAAATATTGTTATTTCTTAAGGATAAAAGTACATCCTTTCCTCCTCTTGGAAGTATTGGTGCATATAGGATAACTAGTAACTTCAGAAATTAAACATCACATCACTCACCATAAAAAACATTATATACATACTTGGATATGAAAGAATATCATGTTTCAAAGTCCATCAGATTATAGAATATTGAGAAATATTTACCAGTATCCATTGGACAACATCATGATCTTTCACATCTATTGTTTAAATGTGGGTCTAACTAAAAAGAAATTACATAATACCACCATATTTATGTTCCTAGTTTCTAATTTACCTTAGATAAAAATAAAAATATCATTCATTAGTAAATGTAAAAACATTGACTATTTATGTCATATATAATGAAAAATCTATAAGATAAATATTACAAGCAATGATATCCTCTATATCACCGAAACTCTATTTAGAATTTTTGAATAACACCATTACTTCTATATAAAAAATAAGATCATTTCTACTATCAGAGAAAATATTTTTGAGACCACAAAATGTTGGAGAATTATTCATTAGAGTATTTGATTGATTTATCTTTTTAAATCTATTACATTTCCTTGAATGATATTTTCATAAGTAACACCCTTCTTTTTTCTTCCCTTCTTGTCTGATTCTACCATCGATATTTCAGATAATCTGCAAGTGAATGTTTTAGGTTTTGGGGTTTTGAAAGGGAAATGAGTTCCCTAAAAGTCAAAAGGGTTTGAAATATTATGGTAAGTGATAAAACAAAGAGATATGGTTTTTTTAATGGTTTAAGTGTCATATTCTGGTTTCTCGAGCTGATTACGTAGTGTAACAATTAATTTTTATTTTGAAAAGATTTACTTTATCCAAAATATAAATAATTTAACATTTTTATGTAATAAATAAATAAATAAATAATATATGAAGAAAATAAAAAAAATTATGGATAAATTAAATTATATATATTTGAAATTAAATATTCTTAACTCCCCCTTAAAAAAATCAAAACCTTGAGTGGGAATTGGTTTATTAAAAATATCATCAAGTTGATATTCATTATTCACAAATTTGGAAGATGTATCCTTTTTAAGAACATGATATCTTAGAAAATGAAGTCAAATATGAATATTATTATCTTAGAATGACATATAAGTATTTTGGAAATATTAATTGCACTTGTATTATCACATTAGATAGGTATATTATTAAAATTATGTCCAAATTCTAATAAGGTGTGTTCCATCCCCAACACTTGTGCATAAAATTTCCAATAGTTATATATTATTTTTTCTATTGATAGTGAAACTGGACACTATTTCATACATGACCATGATACTAATGATTTCCCTAAAAAGTGACAGGTCCCTAAATTTCTTTTTATATCTAATATGCATCCTCCAAATTCACCATTTTAAAATGACGATAAGTAAAAATCATATGTTTTAGGTAAAGTAGAGATTGAAAAATAGTACAATTTAAATATCTAAAAATCCTTTTAACAATAGTAAGATAGGATTATTTTGGTTTTGACTGAAATCTACAACATAAACATATATAATACATTATTTCTGTCTTTCTTTCCGTAAGATGGGAGTTGTATAATTATTATCGTTTTCTAGTCCAAACATTATTAATAAATCAATAATATATGTACATTGATTTAAAACATTTACATAATCTTTTTAATAAATTTAAAATTCTAAAAAGAATTTTAATTACCCCATCATACCCATTCCAAATTATTTTTTCAAAATATTTGAAAAATCATTACAAAGCCTTTTATGTGTTGATCCAAAAATAAAAGCAGCAACATAAATTTTCTCTAAAAATATATTTTCACAAATGTATTTCTTAAAAATAGTAGGATATTCAAGTCTCAAAGAAAATAAATTTTCTAAAATAAAACAATATAATCCTTAATACAAAGCTCTTGGTGCCTATTTAATTCCATAGAGAGCTTTAGTATGTTTAAAAATAGAATTTGGTTTAAGAGAATTTTCAAAACATAGTTCATGTTCAAAATAAACGTCCTTAATCTAATATCCATTTAAAAATTTAGATTTAACATCCATCTGATATAATTCAAAATTTATATAAGATGTATAAGATAGAAGTATTATAATAGCCTCTATTCTAGAAATAGGTTAAAAGTTTTTTTCATAATCTATTTCTTCATTCAAGTTTTGCCCTTTTTTTATTGTTTCTGATACTTTCATCGAGGCGTGCACTGCCATACCATGACGCGCTATCTTTTCCCCCATATTACCTATATCCAAAGGTTGGTGTCATGCATCACTTATTCAGGTATTTTTTCTCCTTGATAAAAATGGCATGATGGGATTTCGGTCTCTCCTTCTGTGGAATCCTCCTGGGAGTTCGTTGCCTAGTCCAAATCTCCCTCATATATTTATATCATCCCGCCCTTTTTATCACATAAACTTTCATTACATTTTACAAAACTGAGGATCTTTAAGGTTTAGTGTCTTGGAAACCAGGAACTTTAAACATGAAAACATAAAACATTCTTCTAAAACACTTGAAAGGCTTCTCCTCATGTTCATCCTAGGTTCATTACTGCATCACATAACCTGGGGACATACATCAAAAGAAAGGGTGAGCAAAAGGCCCAGTAAGGGAAACAAGAGAAACATTTTACATGTGAACTTGAGATACTTTAATAAGGTCATGAAAAGAACTTTAAGGCATGATAATGAAATCATGAGGCATATCATAATAAAAATAACATTTTCATAAATTGAAGATGTGGCTACATAATTTAAAATAGACAATCATGAACATATCACCAAGGTCCATCCCCAAGGTGTCATTTGAAAATTACCAAGGTTATTCACCAAGGTATCGTGAAAATTGTAATCTTTAGTGGTTACATCACTACCCAATGCATTGGAGCGCTATCAGGGAGCACCCTTAAATTTTCCTTTATTATCATGTGAGCCACATATATCATCATCAAAAATTTCATAAATAACCCATATAGCATAAAATAAATGGGTTTCATTTCATAAACACAACGTTTTAAAAAACTGCATTAAAGACATGATCTTTACGTCACTTTAAAACCCACAGAAAAGGAAGGTGGGTCTTATGTATGTAAATCCCAGAATTTAAAATAGAAAATTTTGGTATATATGTTAATACCCCTTTAGAAGAAAGAGCTTTGAGTATTCACTCAGTAATATAAATGAACTTTATAAAAAGAGAGAGACATTTTGAGACGGAAATTCTGCAGCATAACGGCTATGTTACGAGGTTTTAGAAGACATTAAAAAGAGAGGGAAAATGGGTCAAACATTCATAAATGACCCATAAAACAGTAGATGGACAGAATATGAATGATACATGATCATGGTAATGAAATTTCAAGGAAATACCATTTGAAATGAAAAACATGGAAGGAAGAAAAAAATTAGATTTCTCCTATGAAAGTTCGGCAGCCTAACGGCGTTACTTAAACTTCAACAAAAATGATTTCAAAAGATCAAATAGGGTGTCTCATCATGTGAACATAAGAGTTCAGTATGATATATATAGAGATAATTCCCCACCATAATTAAAAAGGAACTTTAAAGACTTGACATGAAAGTAGATCTTTCAAAAGAAAGAGAAGGGTGAAAGAATCCCCTAAAAAATTCGGCAGCCTAACGGCGCCACTTAAAACTTCAAAATACTGAATTGAAGAGATCAAATGGGGTCTCTAATCATATGAACATAAGAGTACAGTATGATAGATATAGAGATCATACCCCAACATAACAAAAAGGAACTTGAAAGAATTGACATGAAAGTAGAACTTCAAAACGAGAAGGGTGAAGAACCACTTAAAAATTCGACAGCCTAACGGCACCACATAAAACATCAAAGTACTGAATTGAAGAGATCAAATGGGGCCTCTCATAATATGATCATAAAAGATCAGTGAGATAAATTTAGAGATCATACCCCAACATAATAAAAAGGAACTTGAAATACTTTACATGAAAATAGATCTTGAAAAAATGAGAAGGGAGAAAGAATCCATTACAAACATTTCGGCAGCCTAACGGCGCCACTTAAAACTTCATAAAACGAAATAATGAGAGTAAGGGGGGATATATAATTATATTAACATATAAAGGGAAGTAAGAGGAGTATAAAAGAACATACTCCAACATAAGAACATGTATCATAAAAGGAATGACATAAAAGAGATTATTTGAAATGAAAGAGAGAGGTCGGATCCCTTACCTTAAAACATAACTCTTAAAACTCAAAGTTTGGGACTTTCAGGGACTGGGGGCACCATGGGAGGACTCCTTGGGAGGTATTGAGACCAGAACTTCGTTGGGGGAGAGTGGGGAGTCGAATGGATGATAGGATGGCTTGGTATTTATAGGGAAAGTGAGGGGACAAGGCATTAATGGCCAAGGGACACCTCATTAGTGGTTTTAGCAAAACCATGGGATTGCCCATGGTATTGGCCACTTGGGACACCTCATACCTTATCTTACTATTCATAAGTCGACCATATTGATTACATACTTAATACATCATTTAATGATGTCATTAGACACCCGTAACTTAAAAACTGTATTTTCACTATTCATCGAAAATTCAACTTTCTCAGAATAATCCCAAAATTTCACCTTAACCAAATATCAACGCTCTGATTAAAAATATGAACTTCATTTTATAAAAATAATTTTCTAAATATTTTTAATTTAAATTTTAAATAAAAACACTATTCACCGAAAATTCATTTTTTTCAGAAAAAACCCCAAAAATTACCATAGCATAATATCGGTGCTCTGAGTTCAAAAATGAAATCCGTTTTATAAAAATAATTTTCTAAATATTTTTAATTAAATTTTTAATTAAAAAACACTATTCACCCGAAAAAACTAATACTTGAATAATAATTTATGAAACCGTTATTTAACCATTTTATTGAATCACATTACTTAATCAAGGTGCCTAGATTATATTAAAACTTTATTTAAGTGAGATTACTAATCCATTTGGACACATTACTAATCCTAATCATAAAATCACTATTCATAATTTACTATTCATCAAAAATTAAGTTGATCTTATTAGACTCTAAATTTCGTACTGAACATAATTGTAGAAGACCATTTTTCGAAAATCATTACACATTTTTAATAATTTAAGGTTTACACAACCATTTTTAAAATATCCTTTTTCTAAAATTCATCAAAAATATGCATACTATATTTATCCGGTCATTTGAAAATTCATAAACTTCATCATAAGAAGAAATCCCAATTTTTATTTAAAACAAAGGATTACACAAGGCAGTTATGGTCTCCTTACATATCTCTTTATCACACCAGCATAGGACCTATGTTTAAGGTGTGCTAAGGTGAGAGAATCTGAGGGAGGATCGACTAACATCGCACGAGTAGTAATTTCTATTATTTTGAACTTCTCGCAAAGGCGATTCAGTTCTAGCTTCACACGATGAAGTTCGTCTTGGGTTTTGTCCAGAGCAAAGCCCAGTGGTGCTACCTCCTTCCCAAGTTCTGTTAGATGGGATTCGATCGGTCCAAGACTACTGGGTGAGGCCATCGAATCTTCTTTCTATAATAATTAACCAAGATTACTTGTATTTAGAGGCAATAATCAAAATGTTTAGTTTCCAGTGGTCATATTGACCAATGGTCATATAACAGTCAAAGCCCAATGGTCTCATTTTAATTATACTCATGTTATCAAATGAAACATTTTTTTGAGTATAAAAAATAAAATAAAATAACACACAAAATTAGGAAAAAATATTTATTCAAAAATTCAGGTCGTTACAATCTTCCCCCCTTAAGAAATTGCGTCCTCGCAATTTTTTTTTAAAAAAATGGGTTTTGAAATTTCATTGAAAGTCCCACATCGGAAAAGGAGTCAGAAAAACTATTACTTTAAAAGGAAGAAATGGAAGTACAAAGGTCACCCGAGTTAACCCATACTAGGATTCCATGGATGAAAACATGGACATAGAAGAAAAACAAAGGGTCAATTTCTAGGGGAGAGTGATAGAGAACATGATTAGGAGAAAGTTAACCATAAGAAAATCCCAAACTTATGATGTGTGTAAACGGTCTTTGATTACCTGGTAGGAAACTTAAACCAACAATGTTTTTTTTACGTTCCTTTTCATAATTTTGAGGAATTCATTTAAAACATAAAACAAAAACATAAGAAAATATACCTATCTTCATGTAGAGTTTCATCCTTTAATAAGTTTCTACCCAAAACTAATCTTTTCTCCAAACTATGAGCATTCAAAACTACTTGGTCTCATCAAAACACAAGAATCATCTTCATAATCCACAAAAGATTAACTATCTATTTCTTCTATCTTTAAACATTATCCCAAAAACAGAAAGGGTAAGGTAAAACACCTCTTCAAAAAGAAAGAATCCCATAGGAATGGAAAATAATTTTAAATCTTCAAATTTCCATGGTACTACCCATAGTTCATCATTGACCATTACATAAATAACGGTCATTAAGATTCCTCAAAATAAATCAAGATAATATTGAAACCCAAATACAAGAAGGATTTGATAACATAGTCTTCCAAAATAAACTTCATTGTTCATCTCTAAAAAACATCAACCACTCCTAACATCTTATATCAAAAGTATCTAACCTAAACATATTTTACCCAAGATAGGTTAATCATTCCCATAAGTAACCTAAATTACTATAATTCCACCTTAAATTCATCGATTCTTCAAAATATAAGTCAACCTTACTCTTAAATGAAAATACCGTAGTAATCTATTTACCTTGATCATATAGGGTCCCCAAAATAGTGAACATCTTCCTAAATAATAATCATATTTTAATCCCCTAATCATCCCTATCATATTAATACGAAAATCGTCGCATTTCCTATCACATTGGTTGTTTGGACATGTTCTTCCATTTCCCGCCATTAACTAAGAAAAGAAACCATAATTAGGGGCTTAAATACTTAGCCAATAATCATGAAAAGGAACCGAAAGCATATAAGGATAACTTGTAGAAGAAAAGTATACCCTGACTTGTGATCCCCTAGGTTCCCATCTAGGTTATCCATGATCATATATTCTTATTTGAATCTTTATTTTATTTTATCTTTGTTCCTTTAACAATGGTTCATACTAAGCTTATGAATTTACCAAAGCATATCCCCCGGGAGTGTCGTAACCAAGAGTGCAGCAAGGCCCATTGTCGTGTACCAGTTCCCGTTCGAGTCTAGCTCAAAGCGGTGTTTTCAGGTTTTACCCCTATGTACATCTGTGCAAGAGCCACCTCTACCTGCTCGTATCCAGACAGGGATGCATTTTCTTGGCAACCCCTTACTCAATACTCACCAAAATACCAGGAAGATTTCCTATTTTTTAACTTTCCTATAGGCTTCTTCCTAAAGTTTTCATATCCTAATTTCCACAAATAACTAAACCATCCTTTGATACCAACTATAGCATCCTGCCCTTTTTATCACATAAACTTTCATTACATTTTACAAAACCGAGGATCTTTAAGGTTTAGTGTCCTGGAAACCAGGAACTTTAAACATGAAAACATAAAACATTCTTCTAAAACACTTGAAAGGATTCTCCTCATGTTCATCTTAGGTTCATTACTGCATCACATAACCTGGGGACATACATCAAAAGAAAGGGTGAGCAAAAGGCCCAGTAAGGGAAACAAGAGAAACATTTTACATGTGAACTTGAGATACTTCAATAAGGTCATGAAAAGAACTTTATGGCATGAGAATGAAATCATGAGGCATATCATAATAAAAATAAAATTTTCATAAATTGAAGATTTGGCTACATAATTTAACATAGAAAATAATGAACATATCACCAAGGTCCATCCCCAAGGTGTCATTTGAAAATTACCAAGGTTATTCACCAAGGTATCGTGAAAATTGTAATCTCTACTGGTTACATCATTACCCAATGCATTGGAGCGCTATCAGGGCGCACCCTTAATTTTCCTTTATAATCATGTGAGCCACATATATCATCATCAAACATTTCATAAATAACCCATATAGCATAAAATAAATGGGTTTCATTTCATAATCACAACGTTTTAAAAAACTGCTTTAAAAACATGATCTTTACGTCACTTTAAAACCCACAGAAAAGGAAGGTGGGACTTATGTATGTAAATCCCAGAATTTAAAATAGAACATTTTGGTATATATGTGAATACCCATTTATAATAAAGATCTTTGAGTATTCACTCAATAATATAAACGAACTTTAGAAAAAGAGAGAGGCATTTTGAGACGGAAATTCTGCAGCATAACGGCTATGTTACGAGGTTTTAGAAGACATTAAAAAGAGAGGGAAAATGGGTCAAACATTCATAAATGACCCATAAAACAGTAGATGGACAGAATAAAAATGATACATGATCATGGTAATGAAATTTCAAGGACATACCATTTGAAATGAAAAACATGGAAGGAAAAAAAAATTAGATTTCTCCTATGAAAGTTCGGCAGCCTAACAGCGTTACTTAAACTTCAACAAAAATGATTTGAAAAGATCAAATAGGGTCTCTCATCATGTGAACCTAAGAGTTAAGTATGATAGATATAGAGATAATTCCCCACCATAATTAAAAAGGAACTTGAAAGAGTTGACATGAAAGTAGAACTTTGAAAAGAAAGAGAAGGGTGAAAGAATCCCCTAAAAAATTCGGCAGCCTAACGGCGCCACTTAAAACATCAAAATACTGAATCGAAGAGATCAAATGGGGTCTCTCATCATATGAACATAAGATTCCAGTATGATAGATATAGATATCATACCCCAAAATAACAAAAAGGAACTTGAAAGAATTGACATGAAAGTAGAACTTCAAACCGAGAAGGGTGAAGAACCACTTAAAAATTCGACAGCCTAACGACGCCACTTAAAACGTCAAAGTACTGAATTGAAGAGATAAAATGGGGTCTCTCATCATATGATCATAAAATATCAGTATGATAAATTTATATATCATACCCCAACATAATAAAAAGGAACTTGAAATACTTTACATGAATATAGATCTTGAAAAATGAGAAAGGAGAAAGAATCCGTTACAAAAATTTCGGCAGCCTAACGGCGCCACTTAAAACTTCATAAAACGAAATAATGAGAGTAAGAGGGGATATCTAATTATATGAACATAGAAAGGGCAGTAAGATTAGTATAAAATAACATCCTCCAACATAAGAACATGTAGCATAAAAGGAATGACATAAAAGAGATTACTTGAAATGAAAGAGAGAGGTCGGATCCCTTACCTTAAAACATAACTCTTAAAACACAAAGGTTGGGACTTTGAGGGCATAGGGGCACCATGGGAGGACTTCTTGGGAGGTAATGAGACCAGAACTTCGTTGGGGGAGAGTGGGGAGTCGAATGGATGAGAGGATGGATTGGTATTTATAGGGAAAGTGAGAGGACAAGGCATTAATTGCCAAGGGACACCTCATTAGTGGTTTTGGCAAAACCATGGGCTTGCCCATGGTATTTTCCCATGGTATTGGCCACTTGGGACACCTCATACCTTATCTTACTATTCATAAGTCGACCATATTTATTACATACTTAATACATCATTTAATGATGTCATTAGACACCCGTAACTTAAAAACTGTATTTTCACTATTCATCGAAAATTCAACTTTCTCAGAATAATCCCAAAATTTCACCTTAACCAAATATCAACGCTCTGATTACAAATATGAACTCCATTTTATGAAAATAATTTTCTAAATATTTTTAATTTAATTTTTAAATAAAAACACTATTCACCGCAAATTCATTTTTTTCAGAAAAAACCCCAAAAATTACCATAGCATAATATCGGTTCTCTGAGTTAAAAAATGAAATCCGTTTTATAAAAATAATTTTCTAAATATTTTTAATTAAATTTTTAATTAAAAAACACTATTCACCGAAAAAAACTAATACTTGAATAATAATTTATGAAACCGTTATTTAACCATTTTATTGAATCACATTACTTAATCAAGGTGCCTAGATTATATTAATACTATGTTTAAGTGAGATTACTAATCCATTTGGACACATTAATAATCCTAATCATAAAATCACTATTCATAATTTACTATTCATCAAAAATTAAGTTGATCTTATTAGACTCTAAATTTCGTACTAAACATAATTGTAGAAGACCATTTTTCAAAAATCATTACACATTTTTAATTATTTAAGGTTTACACAACCATTTTTAAAATATCCTTTTTCTAAAATTCATCAAAAATATGCATACTATATTTATCCGGTCATTTGAAAATTCATAAACTTCATCATAAGAAGAAATCCCAATTTTTATTTAAAACAAAGGATTACACAAGGCAGTTACGGTCTCCTTACATATCCCTTTATCACACCAGCATAGGACCTAAGTGTAAGGTGTGCTAAGGTGAGAGAATCTGAGGGAGGATCAGATAACATCGCACGAGTAGTAATTTCTATTAGTTTGAACTTCTCGCAAAGGCGATTCCGTTCTAGCTTCACACGATGAAGTTCGGCTTGGGTTTTGTCCAGAGCAAAGCCCAGTGGTGCTACCTCCTTCCCAAGTTCTGTTAGATGGGCTTCGATCGGTCTAAGACTACTGGGTGAGGCCATTGAATCTTCTTTCTATAATAATTAACCCAGATTACTTGTATTTATAGGCAATAATCAAAATGTTTAGTTTCCAGTGGTCATATTGACCAATTGTCATATAACAATTAAAGCCCAACGGTCTCATTTTAATTATACTCATGTTATCAAATGAAACATTTTTGTTGAGTATAAAAAATAAAATAAAATAACACAAAAAATTAGGAAACAATATTTATTCAAAAATTCAGGTCGTTACATATTTGTGTCATGGTTCATGAAACTATTCCTAGAACCATATAATTTGTGAATGCTGGTTAATTACAATGCTTATTTCAAGACATTAAAAGGGGTCAAGTCAGGGCAAAAACCTTTGGTTAGGGGAGTAGTCATGTTGGAAATCACTGTCATGTATAGACACTGAAACACTGGTACACCTAAATTTCTTCCCCTTATGATAAGGATTTTCAAGGGCATGTAATCCCATGGCATCCCATATCGAGGGTGGGGAACTGTATGCTAGAGTCATGTCCCCAAGGTTTTCCTCATCTACTAATGTTTAACACGGGGTATGTTGTGATATTAACATCTAGCAAAGACGAATCAAAATAATCGAAACATTGATGGGAGTGGATTATATGGTAAAATCCCTAAGAGGGATCACCAAAGGGGTTGATCAAATGGGTGGATCAAAATTCCCAATGAATATGGATTTAAGGATGCTTGGGTCCCCATAAAAGGGACACCAAGGTTTACCATTGGTAGGGATTGAACCTCATGGAGGCCTCCTACGTATCTTGTATAGAGTACAACTATCAAAACCTACATAGTTCAAGAGGGTGATGAATTAAGGTGTACATGAAGGATAACAACCTGGATACATGTTGGGTCTTATACATGGTTAGCAGACCATCTCAAGATGGAAAATCTTGGTTGGATGATTATGGATTGTGCGGGACTTATGTTTGGTTAGTTTCCTGAGTTCCTTAAAAAGTGGAAAAGGGATGGATGACATGATATCACTTGGATATGGTGGCTCAGGTAAGAATTTGGATGGATGAGGCATAGTTGAACAAAGTGGATAGAAGGAATTGCATAGAACTGATGTGAAGATTGTGATTATGTTGGTCTTGAACCTCATAGAGGCCTCCTATATACCTTTTTTGGAAAGGGTAAGGATCAGAGATCACATAGATCGGTGGGTGATGGGACACCTAAGGAGGTGTCCAGTGAGAATGGACGCATGAATGAGACCCAAAGTAGAACCTCCATGTTAGGGATTGATCTTACCAAAACACAAAGGGTTAAGGGAGAGACTAGGATGTGATGTGAATGATGGGATTTAATCTCAGTGAGGATTCTTACATATCCCAGTGGTAGGGAATCAAAGTCAATGTAGTTTAGAATGGGTTATAAAATTGGAGTGTACACAAAGGACTGCAACTGAAGACATATTGGGTCGTACACGTAGTTAGCATCACATCGCAAGAGGGACACTCTTGGCTGGAGGAGTGTTAATTGAGTGTGGGGATTAGGTATGGTTAGCTTCCTAGGATATGGTATAACACCACTAAAGGGAGGACCAAATATATGGGTCCCAACAAAGGGGACATAGACGTTTACCGGTGTTTTAGGTTGATCCTCAGGGAGGATTTCTACGCACCCTGTCTAGGATACAGGGATCAAAACCCATATTGTTTGAAACATTTTAGTTTATTATCTTGAAAAACAAATGGGGGGATATATTTTAGTGTCTTTGGGATGAGGGTGAGCCAACATGAAGTGGTTGGGACCTATAGGTGATGGGCTTAAACCATAGAGAGGCTTCCTACGTACCTTAACTAGAAAAAGAAAAGATCAAATTCCACACAGTTAGGCATAATAGGGGATGGCCTTACACACTATGGTGGCCCAAAAATGTTTTCATGGTCAATGCTTACTCTAAGACAACATGATTCATGCTCGATGTGAGAAAAAAGAGGTAACAAAGACTTGATGATCACATCATAAAGGGTACGTCTACAAGGGATGGAGTGGGGATTTAACATGGTTAGTGGCCTTGGGAGATGAAGATTGTGACTAAATCTAGGATGGAGTCCCAATGGAGATAAAGCCCAAAGAGAGAGGGATGGGGTATCATGAGCCCCATGTGCCCATCTCTCCCCTAGTCTTTATTCTCAAAAGAGGAAAGGAGGAGCAAGAGTGATACCTCTTACAAGAAAGGATAGGGGTTTACACTAGGGTACTTTCCCCTCCCCATGGGTAATTGTCATTCCATGAAAGGAGGATCTCATTCCATGTGAGGAATATCTCACTCCGATGGAGATGAGTGGGCATGGAAAATATCTAAGGTGGGGCACACCATGTACATTTCATGGGGAGAGGATACAATTTAATATCATGTGTTGGGGATGATGATGCTTTGTATTTTAACATCCTGCAACTCAGACGATGGGGATTCACACCTCACCCCTAGGTCATACATAACTAGTGCGCTTCAACCATTGGTGAAGGGAAGGCACCTGAAATGTCATGTAGAGATGAGGTTGTGGAGTAATCTAATTAGGGTATCACATTAGTGTGGCTATGTGAAGAAGATATATATGTTCACATGCCTATGAGAAGAATAATGTGGAAAAACAATGAAACATGAATCACCACCCAGGGGACTTTGATATCATTTTGTATGATCTTAGAGGGAAATAAGGGATATGTATGCCCATGACAAGGGTGTTTCACTTAATAGGGGAACAAACATGGTGCCTTAGTGTAAGTACAATACAAGGAGCACAGAAGGAGGGGTGTGCACAATATTGAAGGGGAGCATGCAAGAAAAGGGGTTGCATGCATGATTGGGAGGTTGCACACAAAAAGAGTTGGTGCATGCAAGGGGAGACCCAATGAACAGGATCAACACAACAAAAGGGAAAACATGCATGAAAGGGGAATATTTTGACCACAAATTCCTTGCTGTAAAGGTAAATGGGTGAGGATCAATCCCTAGTAGACCCACTTGAAGGATGACCCCTAGTAGACCTATAGCGCAAGATCTTTTACCTTGAGGTGATGTCTTTAGTGTGGTCACGGAAGGGTTTTCTTTTTCACAATAGAGCAACATTTCATCTTCTATAAACATCCCCTGAATGAATTGGGTACATTTATATTTATATCTGAAATCATTGGCAGCATCAGGAAAGATTAATGGCATTCAAGAGTCATTTTTATGCCGCATTGAGCGCGGAAGAGCTTCCACACATTTTAGAATCCTATACATTGGGAAATCCTCTTTCGCACCACTTAATTAGGGGGGTTTTAGATGGTCACGGTGGAAGATTCCATTTAAAATTGTATTGGACATGAAAGATCTTTCCCGCCATTGTCAATCTTGATTTAAGTCCTTATATCTTGTGCACTCCTCCCTTGGGCATCTCAAGATTGTACGTTGATTCAAAATCTTCCTTTGGTTTTCTCAATAATGTCCATTCATGGTCGTATCCAAAATTAGGCATCATCAAATTCCCCCCCCCCTCAAAATCAGAGATAAAGGGGGACCTGAAGGCTGGATTCTAAGGGTCACACCAAAAAGTAGATCACCTAACCGTCAGTGCGGTCAAAAATTTCCCTTCGGTTTGTAAAACACTTTTGCGCGCATGAAAGGGATGGTCCACACCTATAAATATGTTGGGGGAAGGTTCTGTACTTTGACTTTCTCTCATAATGATCCATTTGATCTCATGCATGAAAGTTCTGCCTTTCCGTGTGAAATACCTTTGACCCATTATGTATCATACTTGATGATGTGTCTTATTTCTCTCCTATCCCATTCTTGCACATAATAGCTTTCCTTGTACACCGAAACCCCATTAATTCATGCAAATCACATTGTCATTTTTATGACTTGATGAAAATGGCTTCTCAACCAACTAATGTTGAGAGGGATTCTACCACATCTATTAAGAGGACCCAAATGATAATAAACCCTCATATTATTCATGTGATAATGGTTGTTTCTGATAATTAGATTCTTTTTGGAATACTAAAACAAGCTTATAAGGATTAAGTTCTGAGTGACAGTCTACCAATATGAAATTTTGTTATTTTGGAGGAGGTGTTGATTCTTGGATTTGTGACTGATATGCCATAGTATTGGATAACACACGACGATAATCATCCATAGTTCAACATTACGAGGAATGGTCACTCAAAAAGGTAAATACAAGACATGACCATCAACATCCTAAATTTAAAGACCATGACTATTGTAGAAAGTGATCTGGCCCCTGAGAAATTTCCAACTCACTATACGAGCACCTTTAGAAGCAACATTACTGATTCGACCTAATGTTGGCAGGAATGGGACATCAGGTTAGGGGAAATTTCAAGAGTGAAAGGACATGGGTATAGTGGGTATGCTAGACATGCGAGGAGTTTGAGGAATATCTGTGGTCTATCAGGATTTTTAGAGCAATGGGGACATCAAAATTTTACTTCTACCATCAGCAGGACCTGGTACTGGAGGTGTTTAGCCAGTGTAATCCTAACAACAATACCATCCACCACCACCACGGAGAGGTGGGAATCAGTCAGTGGGATATTCATGGAATTGGTAATTCCCATGGAAGGGTACCAATATGATGAGTTCCATCCAACACAGAATTTAGGGGGGGATTGGACACACATCCCTTTTCTGAAATAGAATATATTATATCTGGCTAAGGAGAAGCTGTAAATTAAGAACATCCTAAAGGATATATCTTATTTGGGATCGTTCAGTCTGTTTCTGACATAGAAAGAAGTGGTAAAAATTTTAGGCAAAGGGAAGCAGTGCCTAAATGAATTGCTGAGGGGGAAGGTGGGATCATATTGGATGGTCCAGGAAGGAGGTGACTACTGATCATGAGGATTAGAAATAAACAAAAGTTAGGACCATAATGTACAATATGTCAGGTTGCTTGAGGCATTTCTGAGTGGGTGGATGATACGAGTGAGGGACACAAGGATGGGGGTTAACCCTGGAATTCTAGTGATGCTTGGAAACATGGTGTCCAATAACAGGGTTAATCTGGGGTTTGCCATGTTGTACAACATTCTGGGACAAATTTCTTGAGGGAGATCACCTAGGAGGATATATGGACCATTCCAGATTCATCACTGCTGGGATACAACTCATTGTGGTGGGTATGACTTTTTGAATTCCATTCTCCCTCTAGGTGATGGTCTATGAAAATCCTTACTGAAATTTTTTGGAATCTGGCTGTTGACACTCAAAGAGGCAGGGATCAAACTCATGATTGGAAACCATACCAAATTCAAAATTCATTTATTTAGAACCCTAGTTGGTTATATGGTATATGTTGGACGAGGCCCATTGTAGTATAGAGAGTACTTGTATTGCATCATGGGTAGTGTGCTGGTAGCACAGATTGATGAAAAAAATTGGCGAACCGTATGTGCCGATGATGTGTGACATGAAATTCGGTTTCATGTAGCGGATTCCCAAGAAAGTATATACAGTGGTTTGGGAAGAGTGAAATCCTGGTACCCTTCACTAACTGTGGATCATGATCATGACTGTAGGTTTTGGGGAAGTCATCACCCTTCCCCTACCGATTTCAATTCTAGCTTATCAATAGAGTATGTCACTCATTGGATAGCAACATACCCAGAGGCGATTATGGGAAAACGAATTCGGAAAATCAAGGTGGCCAGTGTGGAATTTGGATAGTGGGGAAGCATAAAAGGTACCATTGGGAGGAATGATAAGGAATAAGCAAGACAATTGGAATGATGCATGGTGTAACTTCATTGGTAGGAGTGTCATGAGGCGAGAATGATCCTCCACCTTCTAAAGAGGGGTGGTCTCGTGGGAAGTCTCATGGGCCAACCAAGGAACTCCCTGGGAAGAAACTATGGATTCTCCTAATGCTGACTATCAACACCATTTCCCCATCTTTATGGTCTTCCTGGATGAAACTGTGACAATCTATGTCCACCGAAGAGCTATGGTGAATGCTGGTGTGCACTAGGCTGGACTTACCTTACATAGGGTACATTTAGGTGGCAGAGATGGTAAACTTTCATCACCGAAATGAATACCTTTCATCCATGGATATGTACTCATTCTAACGAGGGAGGTATAAGTAACCACATATCTTGGTGAAAGTGATACTTGGCTAGGAACATGACTCAGAAAAGCCGCCATCCGAGGGTGATAACGATGAGGAAGAAGAAGAAGGGGAGTAAGAGGAGGAGGAAGAGGAAGAGTTAGAGAGAGAACATGAATAGGGGGATGATGAGGTTGGGGTGATGTTCCTAGAGGTGAGGGACCTCTAGAAACAGTCTTCCACCTAGGAAGCCCATGTGAGAGAGGTGAAATCGCTGCATTTGATACAGGACAAGATGAATAGATTGAGGTGAGTATGAAATTGTATCTCCAATGGAATTTTTCTTTTCGAAACTCAAATCCACTGACCAATATAGTCCATGTTCATGAACACATCGATGATGACATAATGGAGGCTTCCCCTATATAGGATGAAAGTGTACACATGGATATGGAAGAACATCCCCCTAAACCTGCATTTCGGATCAAGCAGGGTGTGGAACCAGCCATGAATGAAGTGGGAATTGGTGAACTAGAAGAAAGGGATGAAATGGAAACCTCTGAGTCACAAGCTATTCTCACCATTCAAAAGGATCCAACACTGATCATTGAATTGACAAGTTCTAAGGGATCTCCTATTATGCTAGCTTCTACCGTGACTTACTCACTGGATACCGCTATGCATGGATTTTGTAATTCTTTTTTCTAATCGGATCACACCTTTTATTTGGAGGCTCGAATGACCAAGATATAGGTTCCCAATGCAGTGATCCCAAGGTTAGAGGCTTGGAAAACATTCAAGTCTGGAACATCTGTAGGATCCCTAACAATGATGGCACATACTCTCACAGAGCCGACTATTCAAGATGGTCCCACCCTAGTACCTAGTGAGTAAGAAACAACAATAATGGGTGATAATGTTTCCAGGGATGAGCTCTATGTTATTGAGGGTGTGTTTGATGAAGAGGAAAGAGTGCCCAAAGAGGATAGTACCACTGAACTCCTAGATATTTTTTTGAGTACAAGTCTACATATCCTGATGATATGGATGACTCTGATCCCGACACGACTGAGGAGTGTCATATGATGCGACACAAGGCATGGAAGGGCATAAAATTCTTCCTCAGTGAGTCACAAGCTGAATGGATAAGCTGAATGGAATCACCTCGAACATGACTATTCTTTCTCTATGTTGGGGGGGGGGGGGGGTGGATGCTCAACATCTTCATATAATGATTCATGATTATATGGTTGAGAAGATACGAATGAGTATCCAATGCTCTGATATTTCCCAGTGTTGAAAGGAATCAGATAATACCTAGAAATTCCTTATAGCTGAGAAAGAAGTTTGACACCTTGAAGAGAAATAAAATTAAAGAGTGACATTTATCACGATCCTTTCTATGTTCATTGAATATTTGAAGGCCCAACAAGTGGATTATTAGGAACAAGTAGTGTAGGCAAGCCTTCCAATGGTTAGGCTCTAATCCTAGCAGGTGTGAGTGTAGGCCAAAGCTAATGAGTTTAGTTCTACATTCACTAATGAATAGAGGGAGCTCAAGGATCAAGAATCAGACCTAGAGGCTATGATCAAGAAGTTTGCATCCTTGGAGCAATCCATCAAATGCGTTGATCCATAAGGGCCATGTTTTGGCCGAACTCATTAAACAGTCTCACTTTTTCACTTTCCTATTACAAAATGCATTCATGGACTGATTATTTTCTTTTTTTTCTTATTTTAATACATTTTTACCATAACAATGATGTAATTTTAAATCCATCCCTAAGCTCACATTGGTGATAAATGATGTGAGAAACAAGGTAAGACTACATGATTGTTCACTTATTTTATGAGAGCTTCTGCTAATATTTTGAAAACTTGGGGTATGGATGAGCACCAAGTGTTATTAAAATAAGAGAGGGGTCTTGACTAGGGAATAGTGTCCTCAAAATAGATAAAATTATCTTTCCCACATCCTTTAGTTCATTAGAGGGATGACACCATGGGTGTTAGAATAAATCCGAACAAAGGGGAATGAAGAATGTGAATTACGATACCCCAAATTCGAGATGTAGTGATTTTGGCAAGATAAAAGAGGATTTTTTTTACCAAATTTGAAACACATCATCTGTACCACATTAGCCTAAAATGGGGACCAAAAAATTTGGGCCAAACCGTGACCACATTCAAAACATAGGGACAAACTCTAAGTGTCATCCAATGTCTTATGGAATGATGGCCCAAGATAGTAGGCGAGCCTTAAGTTTGAGAATCCTGACTATTAGGGGGTTCCTTCAGGAGTGAAAGGGAATGGGGATCCAAGAAAAAGGACACACAAATCGTGGAAATGTAATGATAGGTTTTTTGGATGAAGTCCAACACTCTAGAAATTATGAAACCATGACGAAAGTGTAAGGGGTGAGCGTATCAGTCTGAATCGAGATCAGGCATACTTTTTAGAGGGACCTCTCTAGCGAGGACCTAGTATGATCTAAAGTTTTACATCATGTGGTGAGGAAGATAGTGTCATAATTTAATGTCATATGGTAGGACACATGGGTCACACTATCTCGTATATGGAAACTACCTTACCAAAACTCCTAATCCTACGAGATCCATGCTCAATGTAAGAACTAGGGAGAATTTTCTAGCCTTACTCGGCTAATGAGAGTGTGAAATGGTAAAATTAAATGTTGGTTGGGGAAAATCCCAAACAAACCAACAATCCTACTCGATGCGCACGAATGCACAGATTTACAACACTATTGGTGTTGAGGATCCATAAAATGGATTGCGTCATTGAACATGACATTGAAAACATTCAATATTTATGATGCAGTGGGAGTGGAATAATGATGAAGGATAACTATAGAAAATGTTTGAAACACACCATCCTTTTCACATTAAACTAGAATTGGAACATACAAATGTGTGTTGATCGCTGACCGTATTCGTAATGTGGAACCTTTCTTATAATGTCGTTCAAAATCCTCTGGTACGTTGGCCCAAAGTGGTAGGTGAGACATAAGGATGGGCATCCACACCGATAGTGGCTCCCTTTGGATGTGAAAGATAATGAAAAACCAAATGAATGAATGTGTGCTGTGCGAACATTAATCATGTAGTTTAAGCGTCATGCAAGATGAATGTTGTGGGGGGTCAAAGAGGTCCGCACCACACCATATACTTTTTGAGAGAGCCTAGTATGAAAAGAGAGTGGAATGTTGTTTCTACCAGACCATAGTTAGGAAGTATTGGCATCACTAAGTATCCCATGAATATGGGAATCAAGACATACATAGTTCATAGAGGTGGTGTGGCAGGTGACCAATACCCCAAGGGGGAGATATCCACTTTTAAAGAAGAATACCATAATTCTTATGTAGTTTAACATCTGGATAACATAGATGGTAATATTATTAGTTTAAATATGTAGCTCTCTAACCTTAAGGTTCCTAGTTTAATGTCATGCATGTGGGACATGCCCAAGTAGTTTATTATTTATGGTCAGAAAAAAAATGGAGAAATATCCAGATAGGTACGTGGCATGGCTACTGCAAACCTGGCATGAATGAGGACATAAGTTGACACCACATAATTTTGAGGACTCAGGACAAAATGGAAAACGAGGGTTCATTTTGATGCGGTTAAACCACATAAAAAAGCTGGGCATCACTACGTAACCCCTAAGGATGGGAATTAAGCCAGACATAGATCTTGACAGTGGTACAAAAGTAGGCCAATACAAAAAGGGGAAATATATTCTCGAATAAAGACATCGAATGGCTAGTTAATTTATCATTACATACCCTTGATGTAGAAGACATAGTTTACCACCCCACAATAAAGACATAAGAGTTATTTATTTTTGTTCATAGATATTTGACAAAAATATGGGAAGATTATTGATGTGTAAATATATGAAGTGGTTCCACAAGGAGACCCGACGTGAATGGGGAAAAATATTCCGCACCGCACCACAAATTTTCATATGAATGCACATAGTTTAATTTAATGATCCCCAAACTAAGGGACTGAATCTCCTTGTTTAAGGTCAGAGTGTTTGGACCAAAATAAGTGTAGTTCTTTTGTGTATCCACAAATCATACCCATATCCATAATCCCACGTGAGTTATGCTTAATGTGGGAAACAAGGGAAAAAATATATTTGAAACACATGGAATACATGGCTGGGGGAGATAGTGTAGAGACAAAGAAGACCCTTACGACACTGATTCACCCTCTTCAATGTGAATGGGTGCATGAAGGGATAACACTAAGGGTGTCAAAATTACACTTGAACATTACAGAGTCGAAAGGGATGTGAATCACAAGACCAATATTTAAGGCTAAATGGGTGTGGCATAACGATGGATGATAACTATTGACTATGTTTGAAACACAACATCCATATCGTGTGACCTGAAATGGGAACAAAAAAATGATCATAGATTGCTGACCATATTCACAATGTGGGACTTTTGTCAAATTGTTATTCAATATCCTTAGGGATATGGGCCCAAGATGGTAGGAGAGAACTAAGGCCTATAATCCATGTTGTTCAGGGGACCTTTCACATTTGAATGATGGTGAAAACCCAAATAAAGGGAAATGTGAGGTATAGAAATGGATGAAAATAGGTCCATGTAAAATCCAACACTCTAGGTCTTGAACCACTATGCATATGGGCATGTTTGTGAGGCTTAATAGTGGCTGATAAGTACAGGTAAGAAGGGTGGAGGAATGGGCTGATGAACCCGGGGCTAGACCCAAAAATGAAATGTTTTGGTCTCCCTACATATCTTATAAGGATGAGAATCATTCCATACGTAGTTCATGAGACACCACATAGTTTAATGTCATGAAGATGCAAGGAAAATGAAAGGGATATCCCAAATTTAAAGTACATTACATGCATATTATAAACCTGATGTGAATGAGGACATAAGAATACATATGCCAGACCATATTCTCATAATAGAGTTTGGACAACCGGGATGGAAAAGGGTAGGATTTGAGGTACATGGGATGGACCCATAGATGATATGTTCGAGAATTACTACATATAACATGATTATGGGAATCAATCCACATGTTTTTCTTGAACCGAAATGGTAAGGTACAAATGCTAGGGGAAATACCATTATGCAGGTCTAGACCATGCTCCAAAAAAGTGGCATTTGATAGGTCTTGTTTTCCCTTTGGTGTGGATGAGTGTTTTTTTAAGAAACAAACCCCGAACAGAGAATTTGGGAATCTCTATAAGAATTAATCCATATGTAGGCATTAACAAATTTCATGATGGATGGAAGATACAAAACATGATTTCCCCTTAAGGGAGAACATCATAGTGGAGTGTCATTATTCACGGTGCGGCCAGGATGATGGTGTCATAGTTTAAGGTCATATAATAGGACCAGGCCATGTGTTTTAACATCCTGTGACCAAGTTGAAACTATTTAAAGTCATGTAGGACCATGCAACATAGTTTATACTTATATGGATTGGATTCATATAGAAGAATGAGGTTATAATGGGAATGTTTGTGGCGTGATAAAGCATACCTGACGTGGATGAAGACATAAGTCCACACCACACCATGCGTAATCCCAGGAGGAGGGGACCTCAGGCCAGGGGGCCAAAAAAGATAAAAGGAAATAGGGATAGACCCAAATATGAAATGTCTGGGATTTCCTACATATCCCATGAGGATGAGAATAATGTTTTACGTAGTTCTAGAAATACCATATAGTTTAATGTCTTGAGGTAAGGATGGATATAGGACTGACTAGACCATATGGTGAAGTACATGGTGAGGCTATTATAGACCCAACGTGAATGTGGACATAAGTCCACATACTCCCCACAATGCAACAATCATAAAAGAATCGTATCTAAAAGGCCGATCATAAGAGATAATTAGTGGAGCCTATGCTGGACATGAAGACGAAATGCCCGGGAGTTCCTACATATACCATGAAAATGGGAATCAAGTTGTACGTAGATCTTGAAACACAGTCTGTTTAATGTAATGTGGTAAGGATAAGGGGGTCTTAGTTTAAGGTTGTAGAGATCACACCAAAAGAAGTGAGATTCCTACGAGTATTTGTAGACCCTGACCAAGTCTCTAAGCCCACGTGAGCTACGCTCATTGTAGGAAACACGGGTGGAGAAGATCATCACCATAAATGGAATACCTAGTAAGGGGAAATGGTTCATGGTCAAGGATGACACCATGATGTTGATTCGTCTTCTTAATTCAAAAATGCACACAAAGGAATAAAACTAAGGGTGTCAATATTATACTTGGATGTGATGAAGTGAAAATGTGTGTGAATCACATGACCAATATTTGGGGCATAATGGGGATGGATTAATGATGGAGGATAACCATTTACCATGTTAAAAACACAAAATTCACACCGTGTTACCTGAAATGGTAACAAAAAATGAGCATCAATCATTGATCATATTCACAATGTGGGACTTGTGTCATAATGTCATTCGAGATCCTCCTGGATGTTGGCCCATGATGGTAGGAGAGAATTAAGTCCTAGAATCCATGCCATTTAGGGGTCCTTTAGATATGAAAGATTATGAAAACCCCAAATGAAGGAATACGTGAAGCATGGTGAAAGAATAAAATCACCTCCATGTAGAATCCAACTCTCTAGATCCCAATCCACAATGCATCCGAGTACATTGGTGAGGCACCAAAAAGTGTCGAGCAGCCCAATTAGGAATAGGTGAATCGAGGAGATGAGTTGAGTAAAGGGGTGGAGATATCTCAAGAGAGTGGTATGTGGCGTGGATGTTGAAAACCTAATGTCAATGAGGACATATTCCCACACCACAACACATACCCCTGAGGAGATCTTGGGCCAAGGGGACAAAAGTAAGAAGGTTTCTAAAAACTAGGACTGGACCCGAAGATGAAATGTTTGGGCATTAATATGAATCACATGAGGATGGTAATCAATCCAAGAATAGTTCTTCAATTTCCACGCTATTTAATATCATGCGGTAAGGATTTGGAAGAAGAGTTCTCTCAAAGAGGAATGTGTACGGCGTTGAAAAATAACCCGATGTGAATGACGACATGATCCCACATACACCACACTATTCATAATTCCAGGAGTGAAATAAGGATAAATGGATGAGGTAAAGAATAGATGACCTGTCTTGTACCCGAAAATTAGACTTTTGGGTGTTCTTATGTATCCCATGAGGATTGGAATCAATCCAAATGTAGTTCTTAAGATTCCATGTAGATTAAAATCATGCAGTAAGGACGTGGGAAAGCATGTTATAGAATGAGGGGGCACATGATGTGGCCATTGTAAACCGGACACGAATGAGGACCAAAGAAGTCCACATACCACACCATATACAATCCCTCAAAGAGAAATAAGCCTCGGGAGGGGTGAAGAGGTTTTTTTGGATGGAACTGAAGATATAATGTCTGGTCAATATTATGTATCCCATGATGATAAGAATCAAGCTATAAATTTTTTTGAAAATACTATGCAGTTTAACATCGTGTGACAAGGATGTAGAAAGGAGTAGTGTCTCAATGGTATGTGTATGGCCTGGAAAAAACAACCTCACATGAATGAGAAAATATAGTTTAAACCACACTGCAAAATCCAAAGGGAGAACATGGTCCAAAAGGCCGGAATGGTTGAGGGACCTAAGGCCGGGACACAGATGAATGTTCTATGAATTTTAACATATCCCATAAAGAAGGAAATCAATCCATATGTAGTTTTGAAAATGTCTTTCAGTTTAACGTCAAGTAGTAAGGATGAGGAGATCTTAGTTTAAGGTCCTAGAGATCAGACCATTTACATTTTTACATCTTTCTGTATGAGGATGAGTATTTTAACGTCAGATAGAATGGTAATGCAGTTTAATGTCTTGCGAGATGAAAGGGGTCTTAGTTTTTGGTCATATAATATGGACCATTTTTCATTTTATCATCTTATGAGATGAGGGATAGATAGTTTTACGTCCATCATTCTGAACGGATCACACATCATAACCCCATATAGTGAAGAAATAAATAGGTACCCTTATTCAAAATACTGCTTGAGGAATTTAGCATTAGCTGGAGGAGTAATACACCCATCATACATGGTGACTAGGGAGTATGAACCATTGGGGTAAACCTTGGGAATGATATAAGATCCCTCCCATTTGGTCTCCATTATTGGAGGTTTCTTTCTATGTATCATTGGAATTATGAGGGCCAAGACCATGTAACCTTGATGGAATAAATGAAGACAATCATTCTTGTTGAAAGACCTATCTATCTTGTTATGATGCCTCTCCAGATTGTGAAAGGAAAGGGGTTTGTTCTCATTGAGGGCCACCAGTTAATCTAGAGAAATTTCGGCTACCTTTTATAGTTCATTCTGATCATAGATGGATATGAGTAATGAGGATAACTTGATCTTGATGGTAAGGATGACCTATGTCTTGTACACCAATAAATATGGAGTCACTTGAGTGGAATTGCAAGTCATCATTCGATACACCCAGAGGGTGTTATGGAGTTTGTTCGGCCAACTCCTCTTATTCTGTCCAATAATCTTTTTCAAGATGTTAAAGATGGAATTTTTGAATTCATCTATCATCCCATGTTCTTACGAATTATAGCGAGAGGTATGGTTAGAATGGATTATGTACTTGGCGTAAAATTTCTTCAGCTTGACTACTCATATGTTGGCACCGTTATCAATAATAATGACATGAGGGACTTCGAATTGGTGGATGATATTGGATATCGAAAAGTTGATGATAGAATGGTACTTGACTTCCCTAAGTAGAATTTATTCTTCCCACATGGAAAATCTATCAGTAGCGGTTATAATGAACATATACTGGTGATCTATTGCCAGTGGATATGGTCCCACGACATCGACTCTACAGACCACAATAGTCCAAGAGTAATTTATTTTGTGGGGATGTTGTGGCGGCCGATGCACAAAATTAGAAATAATTTGGAACTCATGAAACCTCTTGGAAAACTCGATACAGTAATTGATCACGGTGGGCCAAAAATACCATTTTCTTCAGATATGATGAGATTGTTTCGACCCTGTCTGATGATCCCTGCAAGAACAGTCATGAACTTCCTACATGAACATAGAAATATCACCTCCTTGAATTAAATAGAAGAGAATCCCATCAAATCCACATATTTAGAGGATCTTATCAAGATTGGGACCACTCAAGAGGGTGAAATACACTGTGTTTCATCAGTTCCGCTCACCCTTGGCTCAGTCTACTAGGAGATTACCATCATAGAGATACTCAATAAAGGGAGTCATCCATTTAGGGACCTCTTCCAATGCCATGGTAGGGGGGCCTGGAGGTCATGACGTGGAGGAACCAAAGGTTGGGTGTCTTACTTGTGGGCTATAATCATCATACGGAGTGAAGGGAGTGATTACTCTTCAATGTGACACATGGATAATCAAGTCATTGTAGCCAGGCTCTGTAAGAGATGTGGCCAGGATGGCCAAGGCATCGGCTCAGTAATTATTTGACTGAGGGAAATGAGTAACTTCTAGCTGAGATGGGAACTGAGTCATCAGCTAGAGGGTATGATCTAGAAAATAGTACAAGATCCAGCTTCCTAATGACATAGTCACCGTGGATCTTCTTGATAACGAGCTCGGAGTCCCCTTTCCCACACTGGTGGGGAACATTAATCTTAAGGGAAAGCTCGAGACCAGTGATGATTTCCTGGTACTCTACCTCGTTGTCGGTACAACCTTTTGAAAATTGGAATAAATAGGAAAGGATAGATTATGCAGGCACGATGAAGACGATACCCAGGCCCAATATGTTGTGTTTGGGATCATTGTGTCTTCTGCTGGTGGGGCTTCAAAAAGTTCCATCAATGTGCATTTTACAACATGGAATGGAGTGATCAACTAAGAGGATCGCCTAATCTATAAAATCCATATCTAGATACTATTTTGTGGGGGATGAATGGGCAAAAAGAAAGTATTCCAATGCCTGTCCCTTGATAGTATTCTAGGGAAAAAACATGATGTCGAACTATTTTTAGATGACTACCCCCCAAGCTAGATGGCCTGTTAACCAGGGGAAACTCATAATGTACTTCAACAGATCCACTCAGGTTACCAGCTCTGTCTCATGGTTCTACAACTAATGTAACAATTTCTACACTATGAATATGAGCGCAAGGAACATCTTCTCGACATATGATTATCTTTTCTCCATATCTATGATTATGCAACTGACGTTGTATAAATGTTTCTCTATTCTCACATTGTTCTTCTGGGTGAGAAGGGCATCGGGGGACCATTCTAAAGTAGTCACATAAAAGACCAGATGGTTTTTAGGAATGGTTGGAATTAGAACCCGTGGTTGTAGTAGGTACTTCTTGATTTACTAGAAAGCAGTCTGACACTCCTCATCCCACGGATAATTGGAACATTTCTTCATAAACTGGAATAAGTGATTAAACATTCTATCTAGATTGGTGATGAATTGGTGTATGTAGGCTAAGTGGCCTTGAAATCCTCGGAGATCTCGAATTTTACTCAAGGGAGAAATCTTACTAATAGCCTTGATCTTTTCTAGATCAATATCAATGCCTCTGTATCTAAAAATGAAGCCAAGAAACATTCTAGAGGTGACCCAAAAGGCACACTTTAAGGGGTTTATCTTCAGATGGCAGGAATGGCGGAAGCCAAACACTTTCTCATGATCCTTTAGATGGTCCTAACACTGGTTAATTTTTATCACCAGATCATCCATGTATAATTCCACCAATTTTCCTAGGATTGGCTGGAATATATGGTGCATTTCACGATGGTAGGTGGAACCTACATTCTTTAGACCAAAAGGCATTACCTGGTAGTATAATAAACCTTGGGGTGCCCTGAAGGCTATAAAATCCTCATCCTTAGGGGAAATTCATATATAACTATATCGATAATATCCATCCATGGAAGAGAGATCTTGGAAAATAGTGGTAGCGTTAATCAACAGTTCTATCATAGGAAGGGGAAAGTCATCCATCGAACATTGAAGGTTGAGATCCCAGAAGTTGATCCTGACTATAATATGTATATTTTTCTTCCTAACTGGAATACCATTTGATAAACATCTTGGTTAATGTACCTCCTTAATGAAGGTGGATTTTATGAACTTATCAACCTCGACCTTGACCAAGGTGTTTTGTGAAGGGTGCATATTTCTGTGAGACTGTTTATTCCCATTATGATTTTCTAAAAGACAGAGATGGTGGACGATGACCTGAGGGTCTATTCCTGGAATCTCTTCATAACCCCCGGAAAAGACACCGTGATGATGCCTTAGGAAATCTACATATTTTTGTTGCTCTTTTTCAGGTATGGCAGTACTGATCAATGTCGGTCTTAGATCCATCTTGTTACCGAGGTTCACCTATACCAATTCATCAACTGTAGGGGAGACACCCTCTTCAAATGAGGGAGAAGAATCTCCCAAATTATCTTAATTTTCTATTACAAGAGGATCAGCAGTAGGAAAAACTTTTCTAAGTCAACCAATCCTAACAGGACATTGGTTACAACCTGGGTGGCATTAGAAACCTTATTCGGGGACTCCTGCACTATTGAAACCATAGAGAAAAAGGTTGTTCAACCAATCCTTTCAATACTTCGACCTAAGGGGCCACACTTGATGATATAAAAGAAATAGTATCGCATTGGTAGGATCCATTTTATCCCTACCCAGTGAAATAAGCAGGTATGACGTATTTTTGATTCCATGGGGCGAACATCCCGATACCTTATAGGAGTAGTAGGCTCTAAGATAAGCTTATCCTAATTTGTGTAAGAGTATGAGGTGATATTTTGGAATTCCTTATACTTGGGAATATGATTCCCCTAAGTTCATGAGACAATGAATAATTTCCTCATGTTTGGGGTCGTGGCCTCTAATCGGTGAATTGTGAAAATATAGGTGTGATCCATGTCTTTCAATAGGTTGGTCACAACCATACCTTGTTCAATCTCATTAGCCTAGATCTGTTTGTCCATTCTCTTTTAATAGATGGAATTCAAGTAATGAGATTAAAAAGAGGAAAATGGAGAAGCATCACCGTGGAGTATGCCTACTTGACCATTAAGGGATTACTTAAGGCATTGATGGTATGAGGAAGGGATTGCCACATGTAGATGAAGCCATGGTCCACCCATCAAATCATTGTAAGTGATGTCATGTGAGAAAACCATGAATTCAGTGTTGGAAACCGGTCCACTGAATTGGGTCTTTTGGTAAATTTTATCAATTGGGGTCCACTCTTTCCAGTCATAACATTGAATTTTTAGGTCAGAGGGACTCAAATATGCCTCGAGGAGTCCCATATTTCATAGTTTCCAATCGGGACAAGGTTGATCCCAGATCCTGTGTTTACAAGAAAACATAGAACCTCAATGTCGTTGAAATAGATAGTGATGTAAAGTGTGTATATTTACCCCTATATATAGGAACCATCATCTTCTCCAGATAAGTATAAAATGTGCAGTCATTCTATATGCTCTACTTCCTCAGCATGAAAGGCTTCTACAGCTGCTACCTTGGTCTCAAACTAGAGGGGGATTCTTAAAACCTTTGCAAGTGATTCAAACATATATAATAATAGGAGGAGATACTTGAGGATAGATATATTCACAGGAATTATAGAAATATGCTTTATAATCTCATACATTCATTCCAGGCGTGCACTTCTTCTGACAGAAGATCGCTCTGTGGAGGGAGGTTTGACAGGGGTTGCTGGTTGAATCAGTGGTTGACTGGAATTGGGAATATCTCATTGCTCATCGGTCAAACCAAATAGTGTGACTACCATCTATGGGAAAAGTGACTGAGGTCCATCCATAATGGGATATGATTGATTATAGCACGATTGTGGAGGCGCTTCTTTTTCACGTAGTACAAAAATAGGTGGAGGTTAATCTGATGAAACGATATGAGAATGATGCCCATGATGATCTTTTTTCTGGGCCTATTTTCTATTCTAGGTGGCATGCATGACTTAATTGGGAGTACTGAACAATGCATTCCAATGATTCACATAACCACGGATCCACCGACACTGGCATCGTTTATGGACATTAAGAGGATCCATCTGGCACTCTTCATCATTAGGAAATATGTAGGGGCTTACCAGCTCCACAATATTCACTAAAGCGTACCCTTGATCACCACATAAATAATCCTCCATCACTATGTGGATTCTGGTGGAAATATATATCACTAGGAGCATTAAATCACTAAGAGTACTGGATGACGATGGCATATATGTGAGAATTTTATTTCCCTTTCTTCATCGATGTTTCCCCTTATGGGAAAGAGAAGGATGAGATGTCAATGTGGAAGTAGAATCTTTAGGTAACGTGTTGACTTCTGGAGGCTTGAGTTGATTCAAATGTTCCCAAATAATAAAATGGGAAAGGGCGATGGAACTGTGAGCCATCAGGTTGTCATATTTTTGAGACCCACAATTAGAAACCTGCTCCCATTAACCTTTATTGTCAAAGTCTCTATCAAGATTTATGAACAAACATGCCACCTATGCCAGGGATGGACCTAACCTGACTCTATTGTTATTGACCTAGTCTTAGAGACAGTCTTTAAAAATGTAACACTACATATGGGTTTTCCCAAGAATCTGGTGACATGGGCAGTAATCGAGGTGATCAGTGAGATCCGCCTCCTTAGACCTCTTGCATTCCAGAAACCGTAGGATTACCTGGTCCAAGTCACTTAAGAAATAACTGGGGACCTGATCCTCATTAAATGAGTAGTCCTGGTTCCTTCTACCTGGGAAGGGGGATCTAGGACCATGGCCCAGACGAGGGGCTGGAGGATCTTGATGTGGAGGAGGGACCTGATTGTCTTGCTTGGACGGGAGTGGCACGTTATGAAGGGGCTCCTGTAAATTCTTAGGTGGGCATTGCTGGGCCAGAGGTTGCGCCTGAGATTGTTTCCCTTGACGAGGTTGTGTGGGTGGTTCCACTAGTAATAAATCCAGCTGCATGGGGGTATCTATTTGTTCTACCACGTTGGGCTCAAACTTAGTTTCAATTCTTGTGGGAACTACAGAAGGAAATAGATGTTCCTTCTTGTCTTATTGCAATCTTTCCTCTAGATGATGGGATTTATTAGAGAAATAAAGAAATCCCCCTGAGTAGTTCTAAGTGATGAGAGAAGGGGCCAGTTTGGTCTTCAGATTCCCATCACACAATGTTAGTAACTTTTTCGGGGTTAGTGGAATATCACTGGAATATGTGAG
This sequence comes from Viscum album, assembly GCA_963277665.1. Lineage (NCBI taxonomy): Eukaryota > Viridiplantae > Streptophyta > Magnoliopsida > Santalales > Viscaceae > Viscum > Viscum album. The sequence continues at coordinate 569,418,233 of OY728158.1, read as the reverse complement.
GCCCTTCCACCTAGTGAAAAAGTCCGTGAAGTGGTTGTTAGGCCTCTTCTTTCACTTTAATAGTACATAAATGCTTGTCTTTTGGGTGGTGGATCTGAAAAGGTAGAGAAACTGCATACGAAGGTCCTCCCAACTAGATATTGACTAAAAGGGTAACTGGTTGTACAAGAAAAATGTGGGCCCTTTCAGTGTATGCATGAAACACTAAATCATGGCGGCCTCCTATTCTGCTGGAGTTCCCAACATGGTTCCACACCTTGAGATAATGTGAGCTAGAAGCTGTAGTGGATCTCCAGTCCCATTAAGGGGAGATAAAGTAGGATTCCTTCATCCTGAGGTTGTTGTAATATCATCCACCCATGATGGAATCAACGTGTCGTTAGGAGATATCAGCACTTATAGAGATTCCAAATCCTTGAGGTAGGAAATGAGATCCGCTATTTGATAATCTTGTCGGGGATTTCTTTCTGGAGGAGGGTCCCAGACCACCAATGCATTGGTAGATTCTTCATCATGGTAAGTAGGCCCAACGTCTCTTGGAGGGGCTGGTGGGAAGAATTGTGGGAATTCTAGGAGAACGAACTATTGAATAGCTGAGGGAACTATAGTTGGGTCTTGATGTGGGTTATCATGCAACTCGAGTGGATTTTTGATAAATTTCATGCCCGATTTCTATAAAATCTAGCCTCTACCATGTCTATATGGGCATTATAGTCAGGGTCACTAGGACGAAACTCGCCAAGGGGAGGTTCTAGCTACCCTTGCTACCCCAGTCGAGGGTTACCTCAATCTAGTTTCCATTCTACAACATGTTCATCGAGAAGATCATCGAACATATTTTTATGTTCCATGAAATTTTAACACAACACATCCTTTTCAGGGTCATATTCTATATTTTTTATTGAAGCATATGGGTCAGTGGGTTTGATGGTCACAACATTCTCTTTACCCTTATTGGGGTATTGACCAAGGATAATGACTCGAAAGGTGTAGGAAGGCCCAGTAAATTTATTTTCTAGTAGGTAAACTTGTCCAAGGGATCCAATAGGTGTGGCACCACCTCAGGGGGGTATGTTATCTTCGATGAGTCCTAGCTCTGTCACTTCTTATGATAGGTCATCCATGTGAACTGCGACTGTACTTGGATGCATATCCTCAATATCACCTGGAAATCTAGGCTGGTGATGGATTGGATTGAAATGAAGGGTTGAATACTACCCAAATCCACATATCTAGATATGGGGGGGGGAAGCCTCGTTAATAATTCTATGGAGCACTGTAAAGCTCGGGACGCATCATTTTTGGAGGGTCTGATGATGACTGGGCAACTCAGGGCACTGATCCATGGGGAGGACAACCAAGTAAAACATGAATCATTACTGGATGATGTAATCAATATGTTCCTGGCTCTTTGGATAATCCACCCATCGATGACAGAGATAGAAGTGAATTTCCTAGAGATTTTGGAGGAAGCACATGACCTCCTCCTTGGTGAGATATTTTAGAATACTAAAACTTGCTGCTGCAATGGTAAAAAATAACTTTGGGAACTTTTTTACAGCAAGTATGACCCACGAGATCCTCAAATCAGACTTAGGATCGAGCCTTTGCTTTCCCCTTTCATCAAATGGGGGGAGGTTGAGGGATTGTTAATTTAATTGATGTGGACCATTGCGATGGTAGATTGGCTGGTGGAGAGTACGGAGCGCGAGTTGACAAGCCATTGCATCTTTGGCTATCTTCTGATTAATAAACTAATTACTCCACCATATCCCTATAATATGGACTAATGACTATTTATTCTTGCACTGGGCAAGCGGTTGTTGGAAATGGTTCATGTTGTGTATCTTCCACTATTGGTCTCGAGAAAAACTCTCCAAGAACTCTAGTTGAGGTAGAGAATGATCATGTTAATGATAGAGAGGATTTCACAGCCAGACCCTAGAAAGAAGCCAAATATTCCTCCTCCTATATGTATCTTATATGGGATGCAGGGATCTGGTGGACCTCGCTTTCTAGAAGGATGGAGATTATACACCTTGTTCAACCCCCATCCCCCAACATAGAAGATTGGGGTGATGGTCCCATCCCCAAATCGCACTCCGCTTCAGAATCTAAAGAGCAGGTAGGTTTGATTATAGTTTTAAGTTCATCAAGATTCATCATTTGGTGTTGGAAACCTTTCCCCCTACCCCAGGATGATTCTTTAGGATAGCGTAGAATTTTGACATGGGGAGGCCCTCCATGAAGATTGGTGCTATAGTGGGGAGGACCTCCTCCTGAACTGGAATGGATACAAGGAGGGGCATCATATCATTTGTTGCTGACATGGGGAGGACCTACAATATAATAAGTCTAGGTGTGATGGGAACCCAAAAAACATTCTAAGGGAACACAAGGAGGACCTCTATCTTTGATAGTGCTGGAGAAAGAAGTGCCTCCGCTGGAGTTGGTAAACACATAGGGAGGATGAACATGGTGGGAATCCATAGTAAGGGAAAGATATTCTCGTCGTCTGACCTCGGTAAGAGTAGTATAAAGAGGGCCTTATTAAATATTATATCAGACATGAGAAGGACCTCCATGTTCACCATTTATGATGTCGGGAGGACCTCCACTTTGGTGATTTCTAGCATGGGAAAGACATCCAATGGAATTGATGAGCACATGGGGAGGGCCTTCATGCTGTTGGGTGACTGGGAAAGTATGACCCTCGCATTGAGAACCTAGTATGAGAGGGAATTATCATACCCGAGGCCAAGAGAACAAGACATAACTTTGTGATGAATGTTGATGAAGTGGGGAGGGCCTCCTCTAGAGTTGATGATGGTGGCATGGGGAGGACATCCATACTGAATGAATTAGTGGGGAGGACCTCCAATCTATCAGATATTGGTATGGGGAGGACCTTTATTCTGGGTTCCATCATCACATGTTGTCTTGCGATGGATGATGATTTCCCCGGTAACTGGGAGAGCCAATTCAACCTACTCATAAGGTAACTAGTGCTCCATCTTGGGTTGGGCATGGAAGTGCCCCTACTCTATAATCGGGAGGTACCCCTACCCAATAGTGACAGATGGTTGATAGCTTGTTCCAATGGTGGCTCATGCCACTAAATCCATAGATGATGATTCCCCCAGGCGGGCACACACTTGAGCTTTCACCGCATGTTGATGTAGGTTTATCCAAAATAGAGTTGGCTAGGTAGGGGAACAGACTACCTTATCTTTGGTCTGTAGGACTGGTTTGTGATGTTGATGCAATCGAGCAGGATATCTCCTTAGTGGATCCCCAGCTGAAGTCTTCTTTGGCGGGACTCAGACATCTCGGACATCATCAACATAATGGAGTGTGTCATAGGAGTTCCCTAGGGATACACTCCAGAAGATTTTAAAGGATGGTGTGGGGAGCAGTGGCTCACTACAAAGCCCTTGGGGTGGCAGCATTGACGGGACACCAAGGCCTCCATGTCTTGGTGGGACATTCCCCTCATTAGGATGACCCCATCCTATTCATATCATTGAACAAGAGTGTCAATATCCCTGCTATGAATTAATTTAGAGGGTGGGAGAGGGTGTACGTGCCCATTAGTTGTGGGTGTGGGATCCATCACAGAGGAGATGAAGCCATAAAAAATTTATGTATTCATAATACCTCTTCCCCTGCATCCACGAAAGGGAGATGATCAGTTTCCTATAGCTTGAGATTGGGTCCTGCAAAGTAGGAAAATTCACTCCTAAGTACTGATAATCAGAAAGTGATGAACAATGACTTAGCATTGTTTAGTCTTCCATGGCTGGATAGAAAGATAAATGCTTACAATGTCACAGATCAGGATTCCCAACGATCAGCTGCCCCAACATTTGTGAGTTTCATGCCAAGCCCACTATTTTCTTGGAGGGACCTGGCACCAGATATCTGGATTATGTGAAATGCTTATCTACTGATGTATCTAACTCTTATAATCTGCATATTGATGATATGAATTCGCATTGGGTTCCCCATTTCTTTTTCTAACACTTTCACCTAGTTGTGAGCCATCGTGCCGTGACGCACTGGTTGTTTCCCAGTGTTCCCACTTTCCAAATGTGGGTGGAACCCATCGCTTATTCAGTGATGTTTTCTCCTTGACTGAAATGGGATGACGGGGTTTTGGTCTCTCCTTCATTGGATTCCTCCTTGGAGTTCATCACCTAGTATAGGAATCCTTCATATATTTGATTTGTGGTGGGTGAAACTCTTCCCACCTCCATATCATCGTGGATGATGATTAATCGCACTTATTTTGTCTGGAAATTCCAAGGGGTCAAATCAGGGCATCAACCATCATTTTGGGGAGTAGTCACATTGGAAAGTGTTGGCATGTCTGGATGCCAAAACACTAGTACACCTGGATTTCATCCCCTTTTGATAGGGATTCTCAAGGGCGTGGAAGCTTGAGTAATCCCATGTCAAGTATAGGGAATTGTATGCAAGAGGAATGCCTCAAAGGTTTTTCGTGGATTTACATGATTACCACAGGTTATGCCATGATTTTAACATCTAATGGAGGCAGATGAGATTGATTGGAACCCTGGTGAGAGTGGATTAGATGGGCACATCCCTTGGAGGGACACTTGAGTTGTTGATCAGATGGGTGGATCAAAACATCCAATGAAGAAGGATATGAGGATGCTTGGGTCCCTATAAATGGGACACCAAGGATTACCATTGGCTGGGATTGAACCTCGTGGATGCCTTATATGTTCCCTATATAGAGGATAGGGATCAGAAACCATGTAGTTCAATTGGGTTCTGAATCAAGGTGTTCACAAAGGATAGAAACTCGGGGACATGTTGGGGCTTACACATGGTTAGTAGCCCATCTCAAAAGGGACACTATTTAATAGACAATTATGGATTGTGTGGGGATTATGTGTGGCTAGATGCCCAGGTGCCACAAAAAGTGAAGATGGGATGAATGACATGATCTCAATAGGATATAGCAACTCAGGTATGAATCAAGATGGATGAGGTATGGTTGAATGAAGTTGATGGGAGGAATGGGATGGAACTGGCATGAATATGGCGGTGATTTTGGGCTTGAACCATAGAGAGGATTCTTACGTACCTCACATGGAAAGAGAAAGGATCAATGTACATGTAGTTTGGTTGGATATGGGACACCTAAGAAGGTGTCCTGTGAGAATGGATGCATGGATACGACCCGATGTAGAACCTCCATGTTAGGGAATGACCATCCCAAAATGAAAAGGGTCAAGGGTGTGACCATGATGAGACATGAATGATAGGATAGAATCTTCAGGGGGGGCTTCCTATGTATCCCCATGGTAGGGAATCAATGTCCACATAGTTCGGGATTTACCAAAAAATCAGTGTGTACACCAAGGATAGCAACCCGAAGACATGTTGGGGCTTACACGTAGTTAGCTTCCCATCGCAAGAGGGACACTCTTGGCTGGTTGAGTGTGAATTGAGCATGAGATTTACACATGGTTAGCTCTTTGAGAGCTGGTCTAACACCACTATAGGGAGGACCAAAGATATGGGTCCGAACCAAGGGGATGCTAAAGTTTACCAGTGTTTGGTGTTGAACCTCATCGAGGATTCCTACAAACCCATTCTAGGAGATAGGGATCAAACCCCACGTATTTCAAAAGAGTACAGTTTAATGTCATGCAGGACAAAAGGGGGGGATACATTTTAGCGTCATGTGGGGTGAGGGTGGGCTGATGTGAATTGATTTGGACTGATGGGTGATGGGATTGAACCTCATAGAGGCTTCCTACATACCTTTACTATAAAGGGAAAAGATCAAAGACCACATAGTTCCACATAATGGGGGATGAGGATTACACACTAAGGCATCCCAAAAAGGGTTTAATGGTCAATGATTACTCTATGACCTTGTGAGTCATGCTCAGTGTGAGAAACTAGGTGAAACAAAGGCCTAACGATTACGTCGCGAAGGGTGCGTCTGTGAGGAATGGAGTGGGGATTATGCAAGGTTAGTGGCCCAGGGAGATGGATATTGGTACATAATCTAATATGGAGTCCTGATAGCGATAAATCCCAAAGGGAGATGAATGGGGTATCCAGAGTCTTTTATGCCCATCTCTCCTTTGGTCTTTGTGCTCAGAAGAGGCAAAGAGGAGCAAGAGTGCAACCACCTACAAGAAAGTCTAGGGCCTTACACCAGGATGGTTTCCCAACCCCGATAGTAGATGTCATTCCATGCAAGGAGTATCCCATTCCATGTGAGGAAGATCTAACTCTCGTGGAGACGAGTGGGCATGGAAAATGTCTGAGGTGGGGCACCCCATGTATATTGCATGGGGTGAGGAAACAATTTAATGTCATGTGTTGGGGACGATGAAACTTGGAAGTTTAACATCCTATATCATGGATGATGGGGATTTACCCTTCATCCCTAGGACCTACATAACTGACACGCATCAACCCTTGTTAAAGGGAAGGCACTATCAATGCCATGTGGAGACGAGGTTGTGGAATGATCCATTGATGGGATCACATTAGTGTGGCTATGTGAAGAAGTGATAGCTGTTAGAATTCCAATGAAAAGAATCATGAATCAAAGAAACACAACATGAAGCACCACCCAAGGTACCTTGAAAACACATCATACAATCCTGGAGGGCCATATGAGATAAGTATGCGCGAGACAAGGGTGTTGCACATAAGAGGGGCTCAGACATGCTGTCGTAGGGTAAGGACGATACATGGACCACATGAGGAGGGGTTCATGAATGATTGAAGGGGTTCATTCAAGATGAGGGGTTTCACACAATATTGGTAGGTTGCACACAAAACAAGTGGGTGTACACAAGGGGAGACCTGACGTGCAAGATCGACACAACACAAGAGAACACTTGTGCTCAAGGGGAATATTTTACATGAAAATTCCTTAGAGTAAAGGGAAATGGGTGAGGATCAAGCCCTTGTGGGCCCACCTAATTGAGGACCCCTGGGATAACTTTCGTTCGAGATTTGGTACCTTGAGGCCATGTCTTTCGTGCAGTCGTGGATGGGTTGTCTATTGCATAGAATATCATTGAATCATCTTCTGTAACCATCCCTCAAATGGTGGAGGTAAATTTCTATTTTTAGATGACAACTTCGGAAGTGGTTCAAATGATGAGTGGAGTGCAGGAGTCATTTTGACATCACATTTGGCGTGGAAGAGATTGTTTGCATTTTAGGATCTAGCATGTTGGGAAATCTTTTTTCGCAACACTAACATGACAGGTTTTTAGATAGTCCCCATGGAAGACTCCATTTAATGTCGTATTTGGCATGCAATATCTTGTTCACCATTGTAAATATTTCACGTAGTCCTTATATCTTGTGTGAACCTCCCTTGATCATCTTGGGATTGTCCACTGTTTCAAAATCTATATTTGGTTTTATAAACATTATCTATTCATGGAATTTTCTGAAATTTAGAGTCAATATCTAATTATCTAGATTTTCTTCTAGTAATGATCCCTTGATCACCATGTTTATATATGGTTACCCAGTTGGTTCCTATCACTAGATATTCTGATGGTTTATCTACTAATTCACAAACATTATTTCTACCAAATTGGTTTAGTTCTTCTTGCATAGATAATAACCAACTCTCATCTTATAAATACTTTTCTATAAAATGAGGTTATAATTTTGATATAAAGAAAGAAAATTAATAAAGGATTTCAACATTTTTCGAGATAAAAATCTTATATATAAATGTCCCATAACTAATTTTAAGGATAGTTATTTAATGTTATATACTGTTTAGTTAAGATGCTTTTAGGTTATTCAGTTTCATGTTCTTCTAAAATGAACTGAATTTCATTAATTTTATCTTCAAAATTATCTTTAGGAGTTTCAAGTATCATATTGTCAAAAGAGTCAATAATCTAATCTGTTTCATATTTCTATTTAATTAATGGATCATTTTCATCAAACATCACGTGAACTAATTCTTAAACAATTATTTAATTTTTGTTGAACACTCTATAGGATTTAGAAATATTAGAATATCCTAAAAATATTACATCATAAGATTTTGTATTTAATTTTACAATGTTATCCTTAGAATTTAAGATAAATACCTTACATCCAAAAACATTAATGCTATTTAATTTAGGTTTCCTATTATTCCAATATCATAGGGTGTATTTTTAATAATTGGTCTTATTAGAACTCAATTCATGATATAGAAAGATGTTTTTATAGCTTCAACCCAAAAATTGATTGGAAGGTTGTTTTAATTTAGCTTAGTACATGCCATTTATTGAATAGTTTTGTTTCTTTTTTCTGAAATTCAATTTTGTTTTGTTATTCTTGGTAAAAAGAAGGTGTGTTTAATATTTAAATTTGAGTAAAAATAATGAAATTATTTATATAAAAATTCTTTAATATGAAACTTATTAAAGAATTTATTTTAAAAAAATCATTTTAAACACTTTTATAAAAACTTTAATACACAACGAATATATAACTTTTTTTGTTTCGGAGAATAAACCCAATTCAATGTTGAAAAATCATCAACTAAGGTATAAAAATATAATTTAACACCCAATATTACTACTCTAGATGGTCCAAAAATTCTATATGGATAAGTTATATAATTTTATATTTATAAAAATTGTAAATTGATTTGAAGGGTGATTTATATTGTTTTCCTATTTGGCATGCACCATGGAATCTATCATTGCCAAATTTAAAACATGGAAAATTGAAAATTAATTACTTTTTAGATAAATTATGTAAACAAATTATATTATAATATCAAAGTCTTATAGGAAGGATCCATTACTTGTTTATCTTAGTAGTTAAAAAATTAAATTTCTATTTAAACATGGAACTAAGATCCAATGTATTAACATTTTTAGTTCCTGGGGCTCTAAATTTAAGAAGTTTATCTTTAAAAACTGAGCTTGAATGGTTAGAAAAATCAGCAAAAAAACCATCATCATAAATTTGTGAAATAATTATCATGTTTTTCCTTACCCTTTATACATACAATAATATGTTGACTGAGATTGTATTTGGATCGCCCACACTTCCAAGTCTAAAAAAATTTCATTTTTCAAAATCATTAAAGGTGACTAGGCCTCTATCCATTTGAGTTAGTTTATGGATATTGGTAGAGTATCCACTTATTTTTCTGGATTATCCACTATCCATGTTTCGTATAGAATTTTTGTTCCTTTGTAATTTTACCTACAAAAGAATTTAAGGTTTTGTTTTTTGGTACCTATATTTTAATGGGTCCAGCTGTATCAGTATACAATGATATAAAATTATTGATCTACCTTATTTTCCAATAATTTATTTTACTTGTTTCATACATGTTTCTAGAAATTATGATTTTATAATACCACTAATTTGAGGATTTATGAAATTAAATTTTTTAGTTTAATGTAAATTTTTTCCACAATAAAATTAGGTAGCAGTTTTAGTACTGGGCACAAAAGTAGTTTTTAAAAAACTTTTTCATTTTTCACTTACTTCATATTCTGTATTTTCTCATTATAATAAAATTATTTTCAATAATTTTATTTGGATTTTTTCTCCTTTAGTTAAATTACTTGTAGCATATTTATAAGATTCAACATCATCAGGTAATTCTTTAACCCTTTTATCAAGAACAATAAATCTTTATATAGATGAATTTAAGTTCTTAATTAATTCATGATGACTTTTTTTCATTGTATATTTTTCACTGAAAAAATTATTGTCAATATTGTTTTAATGATTTTGTTTTAAGTATTTTAAAATAAAATCTATCTTCTAGCATTGAGCAATAATAAAATAATTTACTATTTGAGTAACTATTAGTGTCCGAAGAAGAAGAGTAATATGATTGTACAACTTCTTCTTCATTATCCATAAAGCACATATTGGTTTTGAGATTTTTATCACTTTTTCTAATTTAGTTATGGAAGTGTTGTTGGTGTCTTCATATACCCTCCGCATAGTGTTTATAACTCTTTTCCCTTAATTATCATAATTTGTTTTTCATTTATTTTTCTTTTTTCACTTTTCTTCATTCTTATTTAAGCTTGGGTCAATCAGGTCTAATATAACCCATTAGATTGAATTCTTAGCATCTGACTTCATTAAATCCTTTCTTATATTTACAAAAGGATTTTCCAATGACTCTAATATTCTTATAGAATTTGTTTAATTTTTTATGGATAACTAATCAAGTTCCATTTTAAAATCTGATTAGTCTAATCATTAGATATTTTGGCATTTTCTTATGAATTCTTTCCATGCTTATGATATGTCACCTTAAGTGCAGTGTTTTCCAGTTTTACTACTATCTAGTGATCTTCATCTTCTTATTGAATTTATGCTTCGTAAATCATAATTTTTTCAATTTATTCTTTTAAAGTCATATTTTTTACAGGTAATGATTTTCTAATAGCGACAGATAGGCCATTCCACTTTTTGGGCAGTAATTCAAGTACATCCAGTGCTTGATCTGATTATGAAATTGGATCTCCCAAGGAAGTAATATTTTTTTCAATTTTTTTCAATTGTCTGTTCATTTGGGTGATTCTTTCTTCATCATAAATCCTAATGGTGTCGGATTTTAGTTTTGTAATAACATACCACATTTTCCGGATATTATTTGTTTCTTCATAGGAAATGGAAATTTTTTTCAACATTTCAAATACAGTAGGTCATTGTGTTACTCGATTGAATTTATCAAGTCTGAATCCACAGATAATCACATTTATTGATTTTGAGATTATATCATATTCAGATTATTTTGTAGCATTCCACGTTTATTGATTTTGAATAATTATATAAGGATTGATGATCTTTGAATAAACACTGAATCCTAGATTCATTCGGTTTATGACCATGCATGATTTCCAACATCCATAATTTTCACCTTTGAAATATTGAACACGAATCATAGGCATACCCTCTATTTGATCATCCATTGACATATTCTTTATATAGACCTTATAAATTAGATCATGATAGATATTTACCAAAAAATATCACTTCTAATAACAATTATCAGGAAAAATAATTAAAATATACATAAGAGGGGGTGAATTGTGTCTTTTTGATAATATACAGAGATTCTGTTATTAACACTCTGTGATTTATTCATATATATAGAATTATCTTCTCCATGTAATGTAAGAAATGGGTAAATAGTAAATATTAATATAGTAATTATAATAATGGATTGGGGCACAAAGATCCCCCAAACCACTCTACCAATGATCACTATGCAAACATGGTAATTTTCACTAGAAAAGTTCCTCTTATCATAAGAACTTTAAATCCACAACTGAGTACATTAATTTGACACATTATTCAAAAAGGATAAATAGAGTCTTTTGGATTATTTATAGGGATACATATTTCCAAAGCATATTAATAGAAGCTGGCACATTATCCACATCTGATTCCAAGTAGTCAAAACTCAAATAAATCAAAAGTGACTGATTTGTTGATGGTACATGTTAAACATCATAATCACAGCAGCAAATGACAGACTATAGATCTTCTTCTTAATTGTTGAATGTCTTAAATAAGGAATATCCCTAAATATTCCTTTGTTGTGAATGATATTCAATTAGAATAGAAACAAATAAACAGTAGAATTTATAGTAGTATGAGTTTGAAATATATATCTTCAAAGCATAGCCTATTAAGAAAATGAATGATTCGATTATTTTTTGTAGAAATTCTATATTGGAAAATATATTCACTTGTTTTTACAACTAAAAAATAATTATATTTGATAAGATAATCTGATATAATATTTAGAAAAGAAATATTTCTTTAGTTTTTTTGATCCATGAAATTCTCCTGATAGATCAGAATTCTTCAAATTTAAATCCATCATAAGAGTTTTAAATTCCCATAGAAAAAGAAATGATTTATCAATTGAATATGAATAATTTAAATTAGCATAAAAATCCTTTAAACTGTTAATAGAATATATCATTACTTCCATCAAGACAATTTCACCCATCTCAGATAAAATCATGGATTTAATAACTCCATTATTGAATAGTAAAATGTAGGGTTCCTTTATAAAATAATAGAGCACAAAATGTATGTTAGAAAACATAGGGTTAAATACACAAGTAGGGATGATGTACTATAAATTTCTTTCATCTAATTTAGGGTTCCCTACTTACATAGTGTTTTTAACCATACTTTTCCTTTTTAAAAACATAAGGTTCAATCCATAAAAAGTGTTCCTAAACCATAATTTTCTGACAGCCTAGGGTTGAAGATCCATACACACTATTCCAAACATAGGGTTCAATAATTAAATTATGTTTCCACACATAGGCTATGAATAATGTTTCCAGTATATGTTAAAATGTATTCCATTAACTTTAAATAATATTCCTTCAGGATCAAAAAACATGAATATAATTCCATAAAAAATATATCAATGAATATTGATTTCCTTAAATTTACTTAAATTAATTTCATGATAAAATAACAAGATTATTTTTGAGCATCAAAATCAATAAGATTTATTAAATTATTGTTGAGATAATACATGCCCAATAGTATTCATATAAAATATGTGTATTCTTATTTATCTCAATATTGTGCCTTATTTTCATCCCCAAGAATCTCATTCAGCAGAGATACTAGGGGTGGATTTATACATGTCTTAGATTATGATGTCCATTATCAAAAGATAAGGAATTATAAATTATCATCATGAATCATAATTTCTTTATTATGGAAATATATTTTTTCATCATATTTGAGATCCAGTCAATACAATGTATTATATAAAAGTGAACCATATGTATGATAATATTGTTGGAAAATATAGAATGTTTTTTTGTTTCATAATGGGGAAATATTAATACATTGTTATTATAGTGAGACTTCAACATAGAGTTTTGGATGGAAAATTTATTCTTAATGTGCTAGCGAATTATATAATTTTATTTGAAAAAATAGAATATATAAAATAGTTTGAGGATACAAATCAAAAAAATAATTAACTAAATTTGAATATATTATGATTCCATCTACCACATCATTGGGTTATTCCACCTCAACTATAGTGATCACATAAGATTCACCTTCTGTATATGGTCTCTCCTATGGTATATTCCCTTGATTCGTAAAAATTCATTTGCATAGTGCCCCAGGTACCTATAGTTGAAACACTAAATAATAATGGTTTATTTCTTACATATTCATTCTCAAGACCGATGACCATTATCTATGTATTATAACAAACTTTCACATCCTTCAATCATTTCCTATGATGATTCATTCTATAGTTCTCATAAGGTTAGAATTGATTCATTGACTTTTTCATCAACACATTAACTTTTTATTATTACTTATTTAACTACTTATTTTCTTAATTTCCCCTGTAAATGTATGATATAGAGAATTCCTTCTCTATTTTCATGAAATATAAAAAAAATTTCATCATATGATGAAAACTTTTGAGAGACTAGAGTCCTTCATAGACTAGACATCAAATCTTAAATGAAATGGTAAATCTCATACTTCATGTTGTTTTGGTAATCCACAACATACCTAAACAATCTAATAAATGTAGGATCATATTCAAAAACATTTTATTTTTTCGTTTTTCATTAATTTTTGGATCTTAGTATTCATTTAAATTTTTTGATCGTGAAGGAATTTTTTTAAATAATTTATCCTTAAAATATTTCAATTCCATTAGTTTTATTTCATCTTAATCTATAATATTCTTTATTACTTACAAGAAATGATGGTCATCCCTACTGGGATATTAAAATAAATTTATAAACATTTTATTTTCATTACATAACATGCCCAAAATTATCTTCTCTATAGACTTAATACATTTCTCAAGTATTATGGGGTTTATAATCCCTCCAAATGTTGGGGGGATTCTATCTCTTAAAGGGATCCAACATAGGAGTATCACACAATGGAACTAGTATCTCTATTTGGGAAAGGTTATTTTTCATAACCTAAATAATATTAACTAATATATCCATGTTCTTCACTATTCCAATACATTATTTACTATTTTTCTTAGCAATGAAATATCAACATTGACCGTGAGTATTGTTTCCCTTCTTCCATCTAAGAACCAATTATAAATAATGGATTGTATTGGACTGGATAATAAATTTTTTATTTTTAAATAATAATATAAAATTTTAAATAGTGTGAAAAATATAACATCAAATAAAGTTTATGAATTTCTAATCATTGAGTCTGATACATGTTTTCTTTGGGGATGTCATTATTATCAAATCTTTTATAATAGTTGTAATGAAAATGTGAATTATCCTAATTATATTACCTAGATGTGACAAAAAGGGTGCTAATTAAGGCATGTTGATTCATACTATGTGATTATTAGGTCAAACCCAATCCAAACTTTTGGGGTTATCACAGCTAGGTACATATATTCTAGAACCGCATCCACTTGTAGTATCCTGATAGGGATATATATCTAGAAAAAACCAAATAATCTCTTCCTTAACAAATATTTTCTATTTTCTTCTATACTTATTCCAAAATTCTATCAAAGGGTTATGTTACTAAATCTATTTTTCCTTTAACCAAGTTCCCATGATTTAAAATCACTTCCCAGTTATACCAACTTTAATAACCCCTAATCTAGAAACCTCAAGAAAGTGCATACATTATTACATTGGCATATATACAAGGGGGAAAATCCTGATGGACCGATCATTTTATAGTTTTTAGTGAACCACCTATATACATGATACCCATTTTATATAAGTAAATAAAATACAAAGTATATTAATTTAAACATATCATTATTATACTCATTATAATAATTATACTTTATATCTTGGGGAAATGAAACAAAATAAGGGTAAACTCAAAGACTCAATAAGGGTTACAAACATAAAAATATATCAGAATCAATATGAAAAGTTAAAAAACTGAACACACATTATATTTAATTAATAACTTGGCTACCATAATTTGATAAGGAATAGTCAATATGGAAAGGTAAAAAACTAATATATTTAAATTTAATCAATAAACTGAGAATAAATTTTTTGAAAATATAATAACATTGATAAAATATCCTAAAAAATAATAATAATAAAATTATAAAAAAGTTTAATTTCATGATTTTTTTACATCATGATATCAGGAATCATGATACCTTTAATTTCAATAACCTTATCAATATAGTTTAAAAATGCTTCATAATAACACATCTAATTTGTCCAAACAATATTTCTCATGTGACCTTTCTATGTGTCGAGGGTATATCTATTACCAAGGCCCACCGATAACTACATTTCATTTACATTCCTCATATATCTAATAATTTATTTAATTCATAAATCAATATTCATTATCATTAAATATCCATTTCTAGTAAAGAATATAGATTTACAAATATTTCCCTAGTTAATCAAATAAGATCCAAAGTGTAAATTGTATATAAAAATTATATATGGTTTAATAAATAATCCTATCCATGATAAAAAAATATTTATATTTAATTGAAATTAATTTCAAATGAAAAATTATTATAAGAAGGTGATTATTTTCTTTAAAATGTAAATAATAAAAAAAATTCTTGAGATTGTACAATTATTTTTTAAATATTTGGTAACATTTAAACTTCAAATCATAGAAGAAATAATTTGAAAATAAAAATTAATCATCGTGAATAAATATTTATTCAGGTTTGTTATGTACATTTGGTAGTATATAGGCTATATAAAATTGAATAGGTTTATATTAACAAATATGCCTCAATGAAATTGAAATTGAGATGATATTCCTGACCACATAGTAGACTTTATGAAAAATATTTTTTTATAAAATAATTAAAATTAAAACATAAAATACAAATAAATATGAATAATTCATGATATTGATGAAAAATTGATTATATGTACATCATAAAAAATAAATTAGGTCTATAATAATAAAATATAAATCACTAAAGGTAAAATGAGATTAATTCCCTTAACTCATGGTTCCATTTAATTATACATGAAATAAACTCATGAATAATGGTTTTAATCTTGTTATTAATTTATATGAGAATCATATTTATATATATAATATCATATATGATCCCTTTATAACATTTTACAACATGATTCTTAATAATAAATCATTATTTTCATCATTTCATGTGTTGATTCACTTATTTTGTCATGTATGTTTTGTCATGAAAGTTACGGTTCATGAACATATAAAATATTTACATCATCTACTATATTATATTAATTTATAAATATAATATTAATATATTATATACTTTTTAATACTCATTATTTTTGGTTGGACATGGAAAATGAATCACACTAGATCGTGGAGATAGGAAGTCATGTGTACCTATGAGTGAAGATATCATCCACTTAATGAGTGAAAGGGTGGGGAATTTTGTGATATATTAATCATCCATAAATTAAAAAATTTCATATCTAAAACATATATTCATTAAATGTATCCTCTTTAACTTTAATGTAAATTGTAAGTGCAAAATGTATCACATCGCTTCGTCATCTAGTAGTCTACATAAACAGGAATGATTTTATAATATTTTAAACAAAACTAAATGTAAGATATTATATGTAATATTATAATTATATAATTTAATAATATAATATATGTAATATAAATTTTTTAGATCTATCATTATATCCATCCTAAGAAGGTGGTGATGGAAAATGAATTATATCAGTTCGTGTGCTGGTAGTCTGTCGTACACACAATTGACAATTTAGATTCCCATTTAATGTATTATGAGTGGATATATGTTAATACAATAAAATTATTTTTTTTATATTTATGATATATCATTTTTGTATCATTACTATACTATGGTTAGTATATAATCATGTTTTAATTAAATATTAAATTTGGGGTAGAAGAAAAAAAATGAAAATGCTTGTTTAAGAACATTACCTCCTCTTTAGGGAACTTCTTTTTTACCCCCAAATCCTTCTTATGATTGATTTAAGATAAAAAAATTTATATATGATGTTTTTATAGTATTAAGGATAATATTTGGGTAGGTAATATTAAAAATATCTTTTTATGTTTGTAGAGTGGAGGAGAGGGGTGACCTTTTATAAGTTGGGGAGAGAACACACAAAGCATCTTTTAGAAGAAAAAATTACACTCTTCTTTATTACTAAAAAATAAAAAAATATTTTTCATTATATAATATTAGAGGATTTAATGTATAAATATATCTATAAAATGGATTTTGAACATGTTTTTAAGTTATTTTTAACACCTCTTTTCTCATTTTAATCCTTTGATAAATAATTCTTTACCTTAACCGTGAAAATCAGTTTTTTATAATTTCACTACAAGTAATGGTCAAAATTTAAGTTGAAAATATTATATAACAGAAATTTTTATCCTTTAAAATATTAGAACCTTTTTTTAAAATTCAAAAAACTATTCTGGTATTATCCAATTTGGAATTATAACTATAGACATGATGAAAAGGCATGAGTCCAAGTAGAAAATTATTATAATGATCGAGTGTTTTAATATCAAAATTAAACATGAAATGGATAAAATTGATATAATTTTCATTTATACTATTATAATTGAACTAATTTTAAAATTTAAAAAATTAAAATATAATTTATCTTGGTAAATAATCTAAAAGAAAAGGTAGTTTTCAATAAAAAATTGTATTTTTACTATTCTTTTAAAATGAAATTTTTTAGTAAAAAGAAAAAAACTCACCATAAGATAATGTTGATATGATTATTTTAAAAATTATATACATTTTCTCAAATAAATTTTATAAAAGTAAAAAGAATCACCATATGTGAGCAAGAAATTAAAAAACCATTTGATTTGAAAAAAAATAGATTTTCAGAAAACATGTCTTTTTAATAAAATTATTCTTAGTTTATTAATAATATATAGATATAAATTTAATTTATTTAATTCATTTATAAACCATATAATTTTTATAATTTAATTATTAATATTCATACCCTCCAACATAGATTCTATTTTATAATGTTCATGTTTAAAAAATCAATAGAGTGTTTTCATTTAAAATTGTTTTTGTGAGCACAAAAAACTACATATATAAATGAATATAATTAAAATAAAATAAATAACAAACACTCAAGGTGTTACAGGATCAACCTTTACTATATAGTAACTATAAGGCTATATACTAATGGAATTTCAAGCTAGAAATACATCAACAACATGTAGAGTTTTTCTATTGCATGATGAAACTAATGACTATACAAAAACAAAGTATAAGTCATCAATCAATAGTATGAAAAAATGGATTGATAATAAGTCCTAAATTGACTATAAGAGATACTTATCAACTGTAATAACATATAATTTGTTAGATAAGTTATGTTTTTCTAAATGTTGAACTGATCACATGATGAGTTCCACCAATTGTACTAATCAATCAATAGTGACTAAATTTTTTACAAAGTCGTGGATTGGTTTCATATTCATTTAAATGAATGTAATTGGTAATAAATATTATTTATGTATAGAAATTAATTATTAACTTCATGAGTAATGATCTACCTCATTGGAAAAGTATAATCTATATGGATTTTCAGTAAGGGATCAACAGTAAGGAAAATGACTCGATGGTAAGTTAAATGATTGATTGTGAATAGATCAACCACATATTGAAACTAATTGACAACATGGTCATTATAAAATAAAAAAATTTATGATATAACACTTGGAATGGGCTACCAAATGTTCTGATATTATGTATGTTTTGACTATCTAAAAAAGTATCATCTGATGAAATTGATCATTCCTTTTTCAAAAATGGTTAATTTTATATAAATTTTTATATTTATATTTAACCCAATTTTTTTAAATTTTTTTCATTGATCTAATTATTTTTAATAAAATATTAATTATTTTGATTCTAAGGAAATATATCAGAGTAATTTAACTAACATTTAAATAAATATCATGTGGGATTAATACTAACACTTTTTGTTCTAAAATCATGAGTTTGTAATTTGAAATGATTGTAATTTTAAATGTTCAAATTAATTGTGTTGTGAAATTATTCCAAAGAACATTAATATAAATTATTATTGATATTTTCTACTATAAAGTAGTTCTAATTATTTTTTATATTAATTATATGTTTACATGTTACCATTATTAATATATTTTAAATGCACATTAAATGATGTAATGACATGAATCCTTTTTTTTGAAAGACACACTAAAAAAATATAATGTTTAATTTGGAAGACACGTTTGTGTGTAGCTTTAGGAAAGAAAAAAAGAAACGAGTTTTATATTTTGAATTTGGTATACCTTATGAAACAATATATAATTAGTTCGACTAAACCAGTTTGATACTAGTGGTAGATACACCTTTAATATTTTATTTTTTGACATATGTTTTCAAACAACTATTTTAATACTCTCAATTAGTGTATAAAAAATTTATCTATTGATAGTAGAAAGAATAATGGTTCTTTTACACATAGGGAATTTCGATTCATTTTTATTTTTTGATTCATAATTCCTTCTATTATATTATGAGTGTGTTATTTTATTGTGTTATTCTACCCATATTGTTAGGGTTTTAATGTTATGAAACACCAAATAAAAAGAATGTTTTGGTTCTAAATAATTGGAAAAATTATGTAGTAATATGATAGTGCCTTTATCTAGAAAAATATAGGTATGTTTATTTCCACTGACTAAAAAAAGCTAACTGGGTTGTTACTCTAAGTGAGAATAATTCACTCCTTGATTGTGCCACCATTTTTTAAAGGCAAATGCATAGGGTTTTGATTACCTATCATAATTCATTGATTCCATTATAGTGTGTGTCATACTAATCTAAATTTTATTGTAGTTAATAGAAGATGTAATATCATTTTGATATAAACAACATTAAAAAAAATTATGTTCATCCTATTTTTATTTAACCTAAAAAAATTATTTTAAAATTATTAGTTATTTATAATTATTTAAAAAGATTATTTCACACCCATATTGACTATTCATCCAATGAAAATTTTTGAAGTTTATGGATAGACCATATATCTATTAATCTCTTAATAATATAAATAAATACAAATAAATTAGTTGGATATCCTACCAAAATACTAAAATCCATGTTCTAAATAGTCTACCTGCAAATACCACTCCCTAAAATAGGTTTTATAATCACCCACTAGGAATGAGAATGTTACTAATTAATAGTAGATATCAATTTTTGGTTTTTAGAGTGTATGAAAATACATCCCAAATTATCGCTTTAAAGATAAGAATATCAATTACTAAAAACATCTCATAAATTATCTGACAAATTCATTAAAATGACAGATCCCATAAATCTCAAAATACCGATAAACAACATTCCCAATAGAGTGTCGAGGGTTAAACAAAACACTATACACTCTATGGAAAACCCAAAATATCTGGTGAGTTATTTATAACGTAAAGAGTGTGTTTTATGATATTCAAATATATTTTTTCTATATTGAATTCCATATGGACCATATCTCACACTATTGAGGTATTATCTCTACTCTAAACTGTTTTCCTTCTTATAAATAAAATATAACCTATCCTTATTCACTAACATTAGAATCATGCCATATTTTTCGATTTAGGGGTACTATCTTGCTGCATAATCATTCACTACCCCTAGGATCAACAACCACATACATATCCTAAATAACTAGAAGAAATCCACCTACCTTAATGAGGTGATACACCATACCAATATTTCTTATACTATTCTTATCCATCACCACAACCTTTGAGTAAATGGAATGAACTCTAAAAAACTATTTAAATAAAGAAAATATGACCACAAGAAAGAAAATCAATCTATGGTAAGTTATAGTGTGATAAGATATAAATCATTATATTAAAGTAGTAACACATGAGATAACTGTCTTGTGAAATCCGACATATCAAACACTATAACGAAAAAAATCCCATGGATTTTCATACAAACAAAATATGATGATAAATATTAGATATTTCTAAATGTACATGGACCTCTTTCCCAAAAGTGTTTCAAATTTAAACCTACCCACTATACACTCTACACTTTACCCCAAATATCTATCAACTTATACAAAAAGTTAATAGTTTAAAGAAATAAAATAAAATAAAATTGTTTCTAAATAATAATCTATGGTGATAATACATTAAACAGTCAAGGGATCGTATCCACTATTATGTAATGTTTTATCAATAAGTAAAAGATATTGTTATCTTAATCCCCCAACTTGGTTTATGACTACCTACCTCATCATTGGGGTTCTAAATTGGTAACTTTGTTTCCCCTACCCCAGGAAATGAAAATCATATACATTACCATATAGTATGTATGAAACCAAACCCCATCATTAATGTGAAATCCTAAACAAATATCTTATTCCATAAAACATCCTATATAATCTCCCTCAATCTAATTAGAAAGAACACCAATAATAGTTATATTATAGTGTAAACTACCCATATTACTAATAGTCTATATATGGCCAGTGAGATGATTATCATATTTACAAAATCTCATCCCATAAGTAACACTCAATAGGTGTCATCTATCTAATGGGAATATATTATCTTCAATTCTTAATTCCCCATATTACCTCCCTATAATGAGTCATTAAATCATCACATATACCATCAAATCATCCAATAGAAAATCAATCAAAGAAACTAGAATATGTTGGTATAGTACTCCACTCTAGGATCTTATCAATAACATGGGAATGATTTTCCACATCACAAAAACAATTTGATTAAATGATATTCATTTAATCAAATATAATGTTCCTCAAACAATACCTGAGATTCCTTACTATAATGGTATCATTATTTGTTAACACGGGTGTGAAATGAAGCAAATATATTATTCACTTATCATAGTACATCATAGGAGTATCCCATAGAAAATATAGTTCTTGATTAATCTTTGACCATAGTATTATAGTGGAATATACATAATGAAATGTGCCTAAAAATAATTCCAGGATATCCCCCATGTTGTTCCTCGACGACCAAAAAACATATAAAATTATATGAGGTCATGATATCATATATTTAACCAAATTCACTCACTTTACTAAATTAGTATTTATCTAATGAACAATAGTCTATAGAGGCTTGATCCAAAAATCAAAATCCTATAAACCACCCTTACCTAAAAATAAGGGATGTTGCATTAAAAAAAATAATCATATAATATCAGACATAATCGAATGAGTTCATCGATCCCATTGATCTATCGACCATATAATTTGATGAGGACTCCCATGGAGTTGTCAATCCACATGATGCTTAAAAACTAATTCAAGATAGTGTTTCTCATCCTTTCCCTCATGATTCTTAAATACAGGTATCAATAGAATAATATCCCTGAAATACCTAGCACACCACTCATAATAATTCTAGAAAAAAATTTGTAACACTATTTAGAAAATGTTACAGCATGAAATGTGTCCCCTTACTCAATACACCCCCAGTCCCTATAAGGGTCTCATATAACATAGACATTCCTAAACCTAAATTAAAAATATTCAAGGTTATGAATAAATAACTTATATGATCCAAATAATAATTCATCATATAATTGTAAAGGAAGAAATCAGTAATGAGTGGTTTATTCATGTAAAGTGACACAAAAAAATTGATCAAGAAAAAATTGTATAAAAAATTATTAACACTTTTAAAGATCGACCATTATTTCAATAACCATATTTAAATCACACATAAGTATGAACATGAATTGGGAATAATATATTCTAAATAGGATGAATGAATTATTTATTTGTTTATACCCTATGAATAAACCATCAATCACACACTAAATTACATGAAATCCAAAAAACCTCGAACTCAGAATTGAAGAATCACATTCCCACTCCCTAGTAACTTTTACATTCCCCTTATCAGTTTCACCTTGAAACAATAATTTATTTTAGGCTATGTTCTAAAAAATCCTATATTTATCTACCATTTCTTAAATAGAAAATAAAATATGTAACAAATATCTAATTACACATTATAACATCACTGGTATGGTCAACCTAAAAATAGATGATATAGAGAGCTAAATGACCTCAAGAGGGAATTTGTGTACACCATAGGCCCTCAAATAAAAATGAGGGTATGTTAATATAATTGGGATACTATAAAATCCAAAAAATTCAAAATTATTTATAAAATTAATACTAATAATCATTTATAATATAATTATATAAATAAAAAATTACAATTACAATACAACAATAAAATAATATATGACATACTGCAATAAATTTTGAAATAGTGGTTAGTGTTTTATATTCATATATGATATCAAATATCACCCGATGGGTCAATCCTATACAATTTATTTAATAAAATAAATGAATAGTGTTGTAAAACAAATTCAATGCTATATAATTCACCTAGTTCAATCACTCAGAATGAATTCAATCACACTAGATGTATTCATAACCGATATTTTAATAAAATTGTCTTACATGGGATTCATAAATGTAGATAGGATATATATTGAATTATTTTATCTAGGGATCACGTGTAATTAAATTAATTACTAAAAAATTGAAATATTTCATTTGTGAAACAAAATGATCTTGGTGTAATTTCACTTCTATATATCACTATATATAATTGGAACCAATCATGACTCCATTAGGATCGTCCTCATTTCCACCAATTCTCATAGAATTATATTTTTTTATCTTCATGTTCTAGAAAGAAAGGATTTAGTGAAAAATATTTCACTATAAATCATATGAACAAAAAATTATTGATTCATTAAATGAAAACAATTAAATATTTTTTCTTCCTTGAATTTTATCTCTCTAACCCATAATAGATTTAGTGGGAGGAGAAATATTAATCAAAATCATTCATAAAAATATTCATGGATAAGAGTGATATTAAATATATTGTTTTAACAATATATAATTACAACTAATCCTTTAGATAAGTTAATTATCATAAAATATCCCAAGATTAAATGGATGACTTAGTAAACATGTTTTACATGACATGAACATGTTACCACTAAATTGTTAAAGTTTAAATTTTCAAATGAATAATTATGATACATTAAATTGTCTCATTCTAATGAAAGTTTCCTAAAATAATTTAATAAATAATATTCATTTGAAAAATATTCCTACCAAATTTAAATTATTTATCTTAATAAATTAAAGAATACATTGAAAAATAAATCCAATTATAGTTAATTTAAACTTTTAAATTGTAATTTTATTAATTTCCTTATGATAATTTACACTCAAACATTCACTGACCTATGCCCATATAGATCAGTTTACCCAAAACACAAATTCTTCTGAATTGGTAAGACTAAGGGTTACACATTGTATGTTACCCTTTAAGAAATATTTCAATAGTATTTACTCATAATAAAATTACAAGAGTTATATCATGAAAAAAAATCATAAACCCTAACTGAATATAGACAATTAAATGTAATAAAAACCTCATACAAGAAATTTCATTATATTATAATCTCATTTTTACCATGATATCAAATAAATCAGGATGTACACACTATATCACTAAATTTGGATTCTATATTTTTATTTTATTGACTGTATTGGATAGGATTTACATAATCTACCATGGACAAGGATTTTTCCACATCACTAGCATAAGTGACAAGTGGTGAAATATAAATTCTCTAATCAAGAAGTGTTAGAATATTTCTTCATTATTCAATCAATGTCTTGCCACCAATGATGCATGCTACATCATCATAATCATATATTATCATGGTTTTCTTTATATATTTAAATAGGTGACTAAATGATATACATTAACAAATATATCATTTTTTTATAATAACACACATGTCTACAGATGGGACAGTCTAGTGACATAAAAAACATGTGGTGTTCCTATTAAATATTCAGTCCAAATGATCCCCACTAAAAGAGATAACCAAGGGAAAACATTATAAAAATATGAACCAATTATTATAACCCCCCAACACCAAATTATCATATATCATTTATGTCCCTTAATTATGTTGTATATATGTAATGAACAATGATTTTAGTACAAAAAATTACATCATGTTGAGTATATTATCTTATATGAAAGACAAAACTAAAATGATAAGAAAGATGCTTTAATAAAATAAAATTATTAAATATATCAATTTTATTATATACATAAAATTTTTGTGTATGAATAAGAAGTTATAAACATATAAAAATGATGTAAAAAACATTTAATAACAGAAAGATCATTTAATGCTTGAAAATACACTTTATCTTAAAATGGATTTTACACATTATGTTCTATAAATAGAAAATTAATTTATTTAGGAAATAAAAAAATTATACACTAAAATGGATTTAATTTCTGGAATAATTAGGTATTAATTATATAATATGTACCATTTCATTTTCATACATTAAAAAATACTACTATGAGAAAATTTTATAAATCTGATAATGGTAATATTATTATTATAAAATAATATTTTTATTAAAATTATATTATTTTATAGAATGAAATGAAATTATATATTCTAAAAAATAAATTAAATATCATTTTTATATGTATATAAAATTATATTAAAATTTATTTAGTTTTTAATAAATAATAAATTATATTAAGAACACTTAAGGATAAAAATTATTTTTTTCAACTGTAATTTTTTTCATTAAATTAATTTTTTAATTTATATTATAATTATATATTATTTGAAAAGTTTATTAAATTATATATAATAAAAAATTTAGTTTCATAATATCCATATTTGAGATGAATTTTTATCTAATGTTGTTAATAAAATATAAATTTCATGGGTAAAACTGGTTTCTAAGGGAAGAATCAAAACAATAAAATGAGAAATCACTCATGTGGTAAAATTCCAGAAACAAACTTAAAACATATGTGAATTTGAATGGTATTGGCATTATAATCCTTATATCACCCCACACATAATTATTTTCTACTTCAGATCCATTGAACCTTGAATTTTGTGAATCCATCATTGAAGAGGTAATGAGTATTTAAGAAAATGGGATTTTCTTCACATATAAGAGAATATCAATTCAAGAAGACTTATCCCGCATTTAAAATGAATTATATCCATGAAATCTCTACCATAAAATATCCTCAGCACTTATCCCATTTCGTTCAATCCATGGTCATTCTAAAAAACCAATATCAGGAGCCTTATGGTGTAACCAATATGGGAACAACCAAATGGAGAGGAAATGTTCTCAACCAAGAAACTTTATTTACTTTCTTATTCTTCCACCAATAACAAACATATTTACATGAATTCATTATAACATCAGTGTTAAACATAATTTTAAATCGTATTATAGTAATGGAATATATATTTTCTACCCTCTTTAACAACATCTAAAGAATGGTGATGCCAATTATTTTATGTATATAATATATCCTCTATAAAACATGTAATCAATTTTTTTAAAAAAAATTAAAAGGATAGTTTAAAGGGATTATTTAATGAAACAAAATGATAATTAAAACAATATTATTATATTGAAACTATATAAAAATTCTTACCTCTTTTTTAATCTATATTAATAGATGTGTCACTCATATGTATGGGTGGAGTACTAGAACCATAAAAGTGACATACTTCATTTTTAATTTATTATTTTATTCATTATCAAATTATATTCACGTGTGATTCACCATAATAAAAAAACTAAATAATATATTTATATTATTTCAAAGGAATCAAATTCTTAACTTACTCACCCATTTATCTAAACTAATTATTTTTTGAAATAAAACGGGAACCTGAGAGATCAAGAAGGTATGATGTAATAAAACCTAAGAGAATTACCCCTTAAAATATCAACAAAACCATGGGAAGTAATCCTATAATAGTTAATTATTTAAACATTATGTCCTATGGATCCCATAATGTGTGTAAATATAGGGATTTATTCGCCTCTTTCCACATATGTAGAGTATATATTCAGTTTCTGATGATGTACTAGCATCAGTAAATATGATAGGCAATGTTTAATGGGATTTATATCTTCCCTTGTATGGAGTGGTGGATGAATAGGGATTTAGGTTCCACTGAGGATAATGTAACACTGTTCACATGACACAACTCAAGACCACTATGAACAACATATGACTCTTCATGAAGAGATTCAAATTGACAATAGTAGATATTGAAATTAATTGAAATAGATCCACTAGAGTCATAAAATGATACATCTTTCCTACTTAATTTAAAGTTTTAATAAACCATTGACATTGATCGTAAAGACATTTTTTGGGGGTCCGGTAAATCCAACGACCCTGAGGAAGAAGCCTTAGATGGGAATATGGGGAAGGGGTTCCAACTCAATATGATATTCCAAATAAAAGGTTCATTATCCCATCATATTAGAAATATAAAAATTAATTAGAAAATAATGTTTTTATTATTTTTATGAAAATATTATATTAATATTTTACTTTTTATTAATACCACTCTATATTTGTTAAAAAAATTAGAAAAACAAGCTCTCCACAGAATTCTCACCACAAATAAAAACCAAAATACTAATGAAATGGTTTTAGACCATTATAAATAATTATAATAAATCTATTCTAGTAACTATAATGATTTCATAATGATAAAAATTTAAGTTTGTGGATATTGTATTAAACAAACAATATAAGGTAACAACATATGGTGTTGGAAATAAAATATAACTAAATAATGTATTTAAAAAAAAGATTAAATATAAAGCTTAAAATAGTCTGTAATTATAAATACCATTCTACGATAATTGATTATGATAGTTTTTTTCTATATAATTGGTTAGAGAACAATCTACTAAGTATAATTTATGGTAAGGTGTATTCATAAATCAACATCTTTGATGAGTCATAATGATTACTTTTTTACTATATTTATTATAATATAAATTTCATATATTCTTTGAAGATACTAAAATTATTTTACTCTTTATTTTCTATATATTTACATTGTCAGACTAATATATTCTAAAAATATGACTTTGTTATGAATAATTCCCCTTATTTTTAAATTTGATCTTTTCCATCCATATCCATATTCAATATTCTCTCTAATTTTTACTTTTATATATTAATGCTCACATTTTATTTATTTATATAATTATTCAAATTTTTATTTACTTTTTAAAAATTTAGTATTTATCACTCTCTTTATGTTTTCAATTTTAATAAACTTACATTAATAACATTAAAAATGATATCACATTCATGTTCATATTTTTATTTTTCAGTCAACATTTCATATATAAAATATACTTTTCCTTACCAATACTATTATTTGGATTTCATTTAATGTGGTTTTTTGTAATGTATTTCTTATTACATTCTCAGAAAATTGTTTTTACGCGATTCTTAATTTTATCTCTATAAGATAATGATAAGAAATTTGTAATAAAAGATCATTTTAATGGTTATTAATCCATTTTATTATTTAATGATTTAATTACATTTGAATTATATTTTTTGAATTAAAAACTAAATTCTTTGATGAAATAATCCTCTTTTAATATTGAATGTTTGGTATCAATTGATCAAATTTTTATATCATGTTATGTGATACCATTTTAAAAATATATGAAACCAATTTTCAACAGATCTCTTTTCATGAAATTTTGAAGGTTTTATATCTTATTTAAATAATATGTGTTTATGATGATGAGTGGTGCCATATATCACTAATAAATGCTTTGGTTAATGTTTTATGTCATAGAGGATATTATAGTATAGTAAATATTTGTTATGAGTAGAAATTAAAGGGTGATCCATCATTGATATTACCATAAACTAAAGGGTTTCCCTTCATTGAAATGATCACAACATGATGATATCATGTGCTTATGTTTTTGAAAATATAATTTTTTATGGTTTTTCTCAAGGTAATGTTATATTTCTATTCTACATGCATATGAATATGCCCCATCACTCATGTTTTACCTCAAATAATTCCATACTCTCTTTACATGGTATATGTTTGCACATTTGAGATTGAATATCCCTCTTTCATGATTTATAGAACACTATTATTATTTTATTTTCATACTAAAAATATATTTCTCATGGATCATGTTTTACGAGAAGCTTTCATCTTTCCCTTGATGACATGATTTTATTTTTTCCCTTACAATTCATTTGGGCTCACACATTTATTATGTTTCCATTCATAGTGTTACAGAGAAGAGTATAACATATGGAAATTATAGAATGGGATATAGTATGGATCTATTGTGGATAAATCAACATAAGTTTTATAAAATACGATTATTTTTTAGTTAATCCTCAAAGACTTTCAACCTTCATTCTTTGGGACATTAGATGATTTTTTAGTTTTAGTGGTTACCTGTTGTAAATGATGTAAAAAAATTTACTTTTTCCTTGGGTGTTTATAGTTTGTATCAAAGTAATTTTTGTTATTTATTTATATTAGTTTCGTCACTTTTTGGATTAAGATGGAATAATATTTGTGAAATATAAGGGATATCTCTAATGGATAATTATATTTATATTATATCATCCTAATGGTTTGTTAAAGTAGATATAATTTTATTTTTGTGTAAATAAAACCCTAGATTGATGTTGGAAATTAGATGTGGTTTATTCCATAGATACAGATTGGGGTAAAAACCATAAAAATTGTGTTTTGTATCAATATGATCATTACTTGGTGTAAAATGAGAGCACCTATGATGTCCCATATATATGGACTATCTAAGTACATTCTTTGGAAATTCAATACCAATTTATAAACTTTTACGAATTATTATAACCCATTTTATGATATGTTTAGAGAACATAATTTTATGTAGACAATGAATAATCTAGATTTAAACCTTAAAATATATATGTTAGGGTCCAAGTGTCATTTATGGTTTATCTATTTTTTTAATAGTTTTAATTTCAGATTAAGTATTCTTATCATTAATGTCTCTTTATAAATTATGAGGGAAAATAGAAACTGTGTTAGCAATCGGTATGATGGGAAACATAATTATTTTTGTAATCTAGAACCATACATGATGGGACCATGATTAAATAATATTATAATCATTCTCACTAAAATCACCCAAACTATAAATAACAATTAAATACCTTTTATCTTATAAAAACACTATGAAAGAAGTATTTTGGAAGCTTATATTTTATATGACAGCATCTACCATACCTTAGTTTCTTATATCATCCGCTTATTTTTTAACAATAATCCATTTCAATGGAAAAGATATTTTCTGTTATACATTTCTCAGAACATAAAAAAGATATCCAAATCATTTATTGACTATATATAGAGGAAAACCAATGGATGAACATATTTGGTAATACAATTAAAATATAGGATGTTAAATATATGGAATGGAAAAAATTCAAGAAATAATTCATTACCATGTATTTTCCATGAAAAATTAACAATAATATAGTGAGAGACTTATTACAGTTGAAACAAATGGAGGATGAATCCATTGAAACATATGAGGAAAACATCATGAGTATTTGATGGTATACCTCTGGTTTAATACCTACCTCTAATAGTAAAAGTGATCATTTAATTAATGAATTATATCCATTTCATTGAATATAATTATCTATAATATTCATTTTATTCTATAATGATGTTGTCATATTTTAATAGAATATAGAAATAGGATATAAATACACTTAATATTCTAGAGAGATAATAATTAAAGTATAGAACCACAGAGAATCTTATGATATATCACCTAGGGTAATGGGTTTTTAAGAAATCTTTATGTATGAATGTGGGGGATGAACCTAAGTAACTTTCTACAGGGCACAAGGAAGTGCTTCATGTGTGGGATGATCAGGTAAAAATATAATGATTTAAAATATGGGATAAAAGTCTAGTAAATATAATAGAGGAAAAGAGTTCCACAACTAATGCCCCACCCCCACATTAATGATTTAAATGAATGGAGTTTTGAAAATATAAAAATCAATCCCCTAAACCCATATATAATAAAGATAATAGACCCCAACAACCTCTTAAACCAAGGGAGAAAGGAAGAGTGTATTCCATCACGAACTCTGAGGTGGATCACGATAAGGTAATTTTTCAAAGTGCACTCTTTCTCTACTCTATTGTTTCTAATGACTTATTTGATTATGATTCCTCACCTACTTTCATATAATGAATTATTTATAGGAATATTAGTTTATAGGCTCAACTATTAAATATTAAATTATTTATGAAATTAAATGGAAGCACAATGATCAAGCCTAATATGTATAAAAATTCTCAAATAGATTATTGTGAGAAGATACTTTTTATGGGTCAAATTATTCATCCCTTATATGAATTTTATATAATATTAGCTGTTCATTGGCTTTCCCTGCATAAATAACATGTCAAATTTTGTTATTAAAAAATAGTTTCATATCAAGAATCATCATGTTGTCAAATATCCACTAAATGATGATCATGAACCCCATTTAGAATAATATTAAGTAATATGAGTCATGATACCATGTAATAAGGTACTTATCACTCAAATGATAATGGATGAATTCAAAATTTGTGACATTTCAATTATTTGGGAATATACTGATTTATTTCTAGATGAACTATCTAGTTATCCATCAACATGCGAGGGTGACTTTTATCTGAACTAATACATTAATAAATGTATATATCAATGAATACTAATTGAATATCCACTATTAAGTTGTAAAAAAATAAAAACCAAGATACAATAGAATCTAGAAAAGGGTTTTAAACCCCCCAGTTCTTCCCCATGCGTTTAACTAGTCTTATTTCTGAAAAATAATTATTGATCAATGTTACAATTTAGTGAGTGTCATGAGATTAATAAACTCATGATAAAGAATAAGTTTCATATACCCCATATCAATGATCTGTTTGATCAACTCAATAGATACCAATACAACTCAATGATTCAACTGTAATCTGTATATTATCATTTAAGGGTTAAAAAGAGTATATTTTAAAGAAAAAATTACATATGAGGTATGGGAACTATAAATTTTTAGTGATTCTTTTTGGACTAATGAATTATAAATCTAAATTAGTGGATATAATGAATAAATTATTTAGAGACAACAATAAAAAATTTGTGGGTGTCTTTATATATGATATTCATATATATTTAAATAGTTTTTAAAGTGAAGAAGATCATCTGTGAAAATTTTTAAATACATCAATAAAGGAGAAGTTACATGAATATTTTAGAAAATGAGAATACTGATTATAAAAAATATCATTCATGGGTCATGTTATCAAAATCAATGGAATATTTATTGACAGATCAATGATTTATGTTATTGAATAATATGATAGTCTGACCATAGAAACTGATACCTATTGTTTTTTTGGGAAAGCTATATACTGTCAATGAATTTTGATAATTTTCCCAAGGATATAAAATCTAGTAACCATTTTATCATGAATTTGAGTGATTTTACTATTAATCGAGGAATTTGAAGGATGTTCCAATGAACTAAATAAGTAGTTGGTTAATATATATAAACATACATTTACCTGTAGTGTGAAAAATTTATATTATAAATTGATTATTTATTAAATGGATTTGTAATAATCTTCATTGACAAATATATATTAATTTCATATACCTCACAATAATTAATGTCTCATGAGAAAAATTATCATATGCATTATTTGTATCTCTAACTATTTATCATTTTATTAAATATTTAGAATCATTACCTCTTTTGTGAAAATTTTGATATATATACTAATGGTAATTGATTGAAATACATATTCAAACAAATGGATTTGAAAAAATTTCAAATTATATGGTTGGAGTTAACAAAATACAATTATTACTCTATCAATACCAAAAAAGTAAGGAAAATAATGTGGATGCTGCTTTGAGGAGAAATGATTATGTTATCCAATCCATGATGGGGATTGAAAAAACCCATGCTCATGGATTTATAAAGGACAAATCATGAAATTGTAAGGATATGAGAGAAATCATATCCTTGATAAATGACTTCCAAACCTTCTATTCATATAATGCTAAAAATAATTCATATGGATAACATGGAGTTGCAAAAAATAAGTTACAAATATTTTGTATTTAGATAATGATGATGAATGAGTTTTATGGTTTTGAACACATATTCGTGTCCCATAAAAACATTAATTTAAGATAGATCATTTGGATGATAATTATAGATTATAATTATATCTTTATGGTGACCCAAGTTAAACATGAAATCTATAACACAATAATCTCATGATTTAAATAAAATATCTCACAAATAGTAAGATAACCACATGACCTAAAGGATTATTGCATTAATGATGAACAATGAAGACTCCTTATTTACAAAATTTTCAACAATTTATTCATAATAAACATCCTCTATACATTTTTATAGATATTTAATATGATAAAATCATATTTATAACCTTGGAATAGAATCATAAGAATGTGGTGAGATTAGATTCTTAGTAAGGGAAAACATAACCCAATATGATGGAAAACATGACAAAGACAAAAATATCATATTAACATATCAATCCACCCTAGATGTTAATCATAAACCATGTTACAGTTATATAAGATCCTATAAATATTTTTAATGAAGCATACAATATATGTAATGGCTCAAAACACATATAAAAAAAACATATAACATGTTAGAATGACATAAAATAGAATAATACAAATGATAAGTCATAAGGATGAAAACATTTAATTTCATAGAAATGAAGTATATCTATAAATTTTTGAATAAAATTATAAAAATATTTATGGATTAAAAAACATTATAATATAAAATCACTTGAAAAATGATTTCCATGTCACATTCAAGAAAACATACAGAAAAGGATCACATATGTCATTTAGAAAACAAAATTTTGAGAATTGATTTCTGCATCTCATTCAAAAAAACCATGATAAATAATATTCTGAAAACTCATTAAGAAAACATATCATCATACCATGAGATATGAAATTTTACAAAAATAATTTTAAGAAGATATATGATTCCACCCATCATCATCATTATATATGTCTGCCACATAAAATCAATCGTATTCATATATTAATGATATCATGGAAAAATAAGTTTATAAATGAATTAAAAGAATCATATAAAATGGAATTATGAAATAATAGGATATAAAAATAACAATATATCAAAATATATCATATAATAAAAAAATGTATATGGTGATCAAAACACAACATCAAAAAAGATTAACCATTACGGGAAAATTAAAGTGAAAATAAAAACGTTTTCAGAAAAACTTCTAAAACATTAAATTATAAAAATAATATAAAGGTAAAAAGAATAATTTTGAGAATATTATTAGAATCTTTTAGAAATTAAATGTAATTTTAGAGAAATAACAATTATGAAAATAATTTTTAGGGTGGGTGTTGAAAATATTTGTTTCTAAATAATATAAAAACATTTTGATCAATTTGAAATAACATTGTTGAAGACCCACAACATTAAAATAATGTTGAAACACTTGTTTTATAATGAATAAAGGGCATAAAATTATCATCAGTAAAAAAATGGAGTTTCCACTAGGGAAAATAGAACCATAGTGGAAAATAAAAACAGTGATATAGAAGGAAAATCCATAAATATATATGAATTATTCTCATTAAAAATGCATCTTCACAAATCAATAGAATCATAACGGAAGAATATATTTTTTTGAAAAAATATTTACCAATAAAAGATGGTGGATATATAAAATAAAATCATAATAAGTTATAATAGGTCAATCCTGAAAGATAATAGTCAAATAAGGGTGATTTCAACCCAAGGGAATGATTTGATTCACATAAACCGATTATAGAATTTGTTACTTTTGAAACAATATCCTATAAGTGGTATGAAATTAAATAGATCATTAAAAATTATGAAATATAATATTATTATAAATAATAGTTTCTATGGAATAATATTTATGGTATTTAAAAGTAAACAAGGTGTATAACATAAAAATGTCATCGTGGATAAAAATTCAAGGGAAAGAAACCCATAACTTGTTTCTCAAATTAGTGGTTTTCAATCAAATATCTAATATTAAAAACATAAATATGTAAATAAATAATTTAATGAACATATTCATTCCTAAAAATTCTTTTAATTTTTTTATATAGTTATAATATACTTATATATTAGTTACTTTTTCCCTATTTTCCCACATTATGTGTTTAAAGTTTTCACCTTTTGTAATGGCTTCAAAGGAGTTGTGTCAAAGTTTTTTATTTTTAAAAAATATATACATTATATTTACATTATATTTACTATAATTAATTACATATAATTATTTATGAAATTTTATTATCCTTTCATCTACACTATATTCGTTATCCTTGAAGTTAAAATCAATAATGATGATTTTCTGGTGACTTTCAACCGATGATTGGTGTTTTATAAAGTATTGAGTTAAATATTGATGTATTCATTATGTAATAAAAATAATAATTATATAAATATTTATATTATATTATACCAATAAATAATATTTCATAAAAATGAAGTAAATAATTTTATATCCTTATTCATGTTGGAGGTAAAATCAAACTAAACATTAACATAACATAATTTTAAATGATAATGAGTTGATTATCTTGAAATATAATTGATGATAATCAGTATTTATTAGTGTGAAATTTTAAAATTAGTATCATGTTTAAGAATTTTTAAATAATAATGAAATATTAAATGATTTTATATAATGGTTTTCATCTTTGTAAGCTTATTTTAAATGACTCTATTGATGATGATCATCTCTGGATCATGTTATTTTTATTTTATGAAATTTTTTGTAATATAATATTAATTATAGCATAAAGAGAATATTTAACATTTCTATCTATTCCTATGATTATCCATGTATAGAAGTCATGAAATGAAAAATAGAAATCAATCGTTCTATAGAGGCAGTAGTAAATAGGTTAACCTCGTTAATTATTTCATTTTCCATCTAATTTTTAAAATGAGTTTTATGGTTTATCATTTATGAATATGAAATTTGAAAAAAATATCATAATTTTATATTAAATTACATATTATAATGATCCTTTTATAGTGGTTTTGGAAAAAACAACTTGTTGCATTTTGGATGCGGTGGTCCCCACAATACTCGATTCATGTTTTCAATTTTATTAATGGAAAAAGGGAGTATAGTTAATTCTTGTACCATAATTATAATATAAATTTGATATAATTTTTGTAATTATTTTATCATTATAGTATAGGATAATAAATTCCAAAATTAAGAAATGAAAATAAAGAAATGGAAAAATGAAATGAGTGGGTAAGAACTTATACCGTAATTAATAAATTATCACTTCTGTGAAGGGGTATATACCTTTCATGTATGGTCTCTTGAGGAGTCAATAGTCTCCTTATATTGGGTAAGAGTGTGGAAGATAGGTTTGTATGGTGCTTGGTCATAAATTATTGGTTTTTTGGTTGGTGAAAAGGGATGGAATTTTTGTAAATAACTAATACTATTCAATAAATTGACGTCATATTTAAGGGAAATTTCACCAAAATAGATTAATAATAGGGATTAAAAGTTATAAGGTATATAAAGGTGTCAAATAAATTAAACATATTTTAAACATAATTGAGGTATTTTACATATATATTTTTAATTTTACCATTATTGCTTTTATCGTCATAACTAGTTTTTTCCTAAGGTAACATAATATTGATGTCTAAAAATAATGTGGTACTTAATAGATAATTTGTAACCACATTTTATAAATTTTAAATCAATTTATTATAAATCAAATTCAAATGGTGTTATAAATTAATTATAAAATAGTAAATGTATAATAAATTAAAAATATTTTTTTGTAAAAAATATAACATTAATAATAAAATTTTAAATATGGGTTAATAAATTGAATCTAACATTTTGAAAATTATAAATTCACTTAAAAAATAAAAATGTGGTATTAAATTTTTTTAAAAAAAATTTAAATTTATTATTATATACTAAAAATAGCATAAAGTTTACAATATTTGTAGGAAATTTATATAACATTATTCACTTAAAAAATAAAATTCTTCATAATAAATAAAAAAATCCATAAAAAACATAAAATTATTATTAATTCCGAAATTAAATAATTTTTTCAAAATAAATTCTCAAATTTTTGGGAATAAACGTTAAAATAAATCCCAAAATATAGAGTATAATTGATCATAATCAAAAATAAAATCTCAAAATGTATACTATTATATATTATTATTTACTATAATTCAATAATTAATTTATTATTTATACATTATTTATGTATTTTAATATTTTAATATTAGTCAATAATATTATAATTATTTTCTAGTAAAAAAACTCCAATTTTAAAAAAATTTATTTTTAAGAAAAATTTGATCTTCGTAGTATTTTTCGCTATACTGATTGATTTTAATTAGTATTTGAACATGACTTTATATTAAATATACATTTATTTCATATGTATTTACTCCAATTCCATAATTATAATTTTATTTCTAGGTACTAATGCTATATTTATCATTAAAAAATATCATTATTTTCTATTTTTGTTTGGTACAGTGTGTGGAACACACTATTTATTATATTTGATATAATGATATAAAATATAGTTAACTTTTAGATCATTAAATCCACCACACCATAAATAAATTTCATCCATGGGATTATAATATTCACATTCCAATAAAAATAAATATATTAATCTAAATTATTATAATGACTAATAATATAACTTTTAGAGAGATATTAATCATTCAAACATATGAAATTTATCTCCCATTTCCTCATAATAGGTCAACCTTAATATGGTGTTTTATCTAATAATATTAACTGAACATCACTCATTATTGTGTGTTAAGAATCATAAAATAGAATAATATTTTTGATAGAGTCTATACCCATACTTAACCTGATAGATGATCATGGGTTTGTTTCAAATATAAATCACCAGTTCCTTATTGTCATAGTAGATATAATATCCTTATAAAGAGATATATTCAATATATAAAATCAAATTAAATTCCTATAAAATAAGGATTCATAATATTCAAATGATTAATATACCCATAAACTTCATACTATTATTCAATAACAATACATTAAGATGTTTCCCTTAAAAATCAATCCCCTAAGGTGTTGGTTTACTTCTCTTACAAACAACCAAGATATACATGGTCCCGAAAATAAAACTCTAACAATACATCCACAGATCTAGAGTGGAGGAAAAGTGTTGTTTAATTTCCAAAATTAACTTTAGTTGTATTCATTTTAATGTATTTTCATTATTACTTTTATTTTTCATGTTTTTGGGGTGTATTTTCTTTGATAACCCTTTTATTTTGACATCGGTTTTCATAATGCCTAAAATCGTATCCTTTGAATCATTTGAAATTATTTCCCTCCATTATTTTTCCCTTCTCCTTCTGATAATCACAAGATTTTTTCCCCTCATTACAATCATTAAAAAATTTACATGTTCCACTTTAGCAGGTTCTTTGATGATTCATCTGTCATCTCTTCATATAGTTTATTGATTTTTCTTCCCTCCACATGATCAATAACATGAGATAAAAAATGAATCAATGATCATTTTTTGGTCTCCTATGTAACAACCCAAAGTTTCATTAAGGGAAATCCCTCTTGATCTATTTAAATGTCTTTTTATGTTTATATAAAATGTCAAATTCTTTTGTTTTATGTTAAGAATTTTGACTATTAGTAATATAGCCATTGAACAGTGATCACATGATTAGTATAAATATATGACTTTAACAAATCCAATTTACTCAAACAAAGGAAGCGATGACCTCATCCAGTAGAATTGCCCCATAAGAAGCCCATTTTTCAGAGCTCGGAAAAGAGGTGGCATCGTTGGGCTTCACCCTTGACCAAGCCCAAGTTGAGCTTCATCATGTCAAGCTCAAACGTGACCGTCTTTGGGAAAAGTGGAAGTTGATTGAAATTACCACTCGAGCGATGTTATCTGAGCCACCCCAAGAGTCTGTCACCATCGCACACCTTACCCTTAGGTCTTATGTGGCTGTTTTAAGGGGTTATGTAACAAATAATTAGTACTATGTTCATGTACATTATTTTTTTATATAATAATGAATATAATTTCTAGTCATTTTTGATATATTATAAATAGTTTTTAAAGTACAAATGGTGTTTTTAGTTATTATTTAATTAAGAAATCTATTCTATTAAATTAAGAGATTTTTTAATTAAATAATATTTTAATAGAATAATAATAATATTATATTATTATTTTTATTAAATATAAATGATATTATAATTTTATGAATGCAATTAAAATTTTTATTAAGGTTTGAAAGCCATTTCTGTCAAAACCCGTGAATTTTCGATAAATGTCAGTTTTTATTTTAAAAGTGAAAATTAACATATTTATAAAATTATTTAGATAAAATAAATGTTATTTTTGGAATCAGGACATCGAAATTATCCAATAGTGAATCTTTCATAATTTTCTGAGTCAGTCAAATTTTTGGGTAAAAATTAAATACCGTTTAAATATATAATGTGTTTTATGACATCATAATGACCCAATAGTGATGTAATAAAACACTATAATCTTTATTTTCATCCAATATATGTTTTACCATTAAAATAATGTGATTTTGGATTTGTTTGACTTACTTTTCAAAGCATTAATGGACCCCTCAAGACATATTCAACACGTTGCCTTTTTAAATTAATTTCCATGGGAGTGTGACTCACCTCCACATAAGTAAACTTATTATTTTAAGAAGTTAGGACTTTGGCCTTATAAAATATGTCTTTCCTCTTCCCTTTTCGAAAAACTATGGGCAAAAACCATTGGATGGTTTGTGGTTTGGATTAATTTAATATAAGGGGTCCCAAACCTAAATAATAAAGAAGTCCCTCACATTTCCTATATAAACCCACCAAATCTCCCACTTCATCCTCACTCAAAGCCCTTGTAGTTCGTCCAAACTCTACCCTAATATCTCTAGAATCCTCCCAAGGTTCTCCAAGTTCCCAAGAAGCCTCTCACAAGCCTCTCTCTAGCCTTTGGAAGCACACTTCCAAGTAAGGGTTTTTTCTTCCTTTCTCATTTTTGTCCAATTTTCTTTAAGTTGTTTTTCCCTTTTAATTTCAATTATAAATGTTTGGGTATGGTTTCTTAACACCATAATACTTCCCTATTTATGTTTGAATGATGGGAGACACTTTCTCTCTCATTAAAAGCCTCCCATGTACACCCATTACTATGACGAAATTTCGAAAGGAACTTCTCTCTCCTCTTTTACATTCAAACAATACTTTTATATCATGAATCTAAATTCCATAAAAATTGTTAGGACATGTATCTATATTACCTCTTTACTTTATATTACATGTAAATATGATTAGGAACCCCTTTCTCTCTCATTAACCATTTTTATGAATTCTTATGTCACGCTTTTATGCTGCCGAAATCACACCGATTTTCTAAGCCAATGTCATTGCGTAGTGAATACCATTCCCATTTCTCCATCAAGGGTATTCAAATTTATGCACATTTACTTATTGATTATAAAGTTTCATTTATTAATTTCACATTCCTTAAATGATTATGTTTAATGAATCCATTTTCATGATCCATGTGGCACACTTATGCATGAAATGAAATATTTAAGAAGGGTGCCCCCTTATAGCGCTCCAATGCATTGGGTAAAGTATAGTTTCATGATTTGTCATGTTCAATGACTGTTGACTCATGCTAATTCAAGTGCAATGAGAGTTTACTAGTGCTTTATGTGCAATGAGGATTTACTCATGATCTATGTGCAATGAGCCTTGGCTCATACTAATTCCATGTTAAGTGTTGTTGCCACATTTCCATGTTATGATTATCATGCTTTATCATGACTTTATGTTCATGTTTCTTTTATGATCTATTGATATTCCTATTGTCTAACATGTATTGTACTCCTCATGTTATTCCATGTGTACTCCCTTACTGGGCTTTATAGCTCACCCTTTTCTTATGCATGTCCTCAGGTTATCCCATGCAATGCTATGTATGAGGGAATGTAGTGGTCATGTAAAGGAAGTTTTAAATAAAGATGTTGTATTTCATGTTTCAAGTTTTTATGTATTGATCCTAAGCCCCAAAGACACTAAACCTCTCGATATTCTTGTTGTATCAAGTGAAATTTTATGTAATAAATCCTGTTTAAGTTTTTAATAAAAGCAGGTTTGTCATAGTTGGTATCAAAGGATAGGTTTAGTTATTTTTGAGATTAGGAAACCCTAGTAGAGCCTTAGATACAAGACTAATTATAATAAAAACATCCCTAAGTTTTGGTAAGTACTGAGTAAGTGGTTTATCAAAAAAATACATCCCTGTTTCGATAAGAGCAGGTAGAGGCGGCTCTGGCACAGATGTATCCTAGGGGTAAAACCCGAAAACACCGCTTTGAGCTAGACTCGAATGGGAACTGGTGCATGAAAACGGGCCTTTCTACACTCTTGGTTACGACACTACCGGTGGATATGTTTTGATAAATTCAAAATCATAGTATGAACCCTTATTAAGGGAATTAAAAAATGACCCTACAAATATATGTTATAAAGTAGATCATGAAAATCCTAGATTGAAGCCTATAGACTGTTGAGTAAGGAAATAAAAGTTTATTTATAATTCATCAACTTTTGTCTTTGGATTACCCTTTATGTGTTACCCCTAACTTTCCTTTTATTCCAGCCAATGGTCGGTAATAGGAGGACTCGGGCTAACAACCGTTGTGAAGATCAGTATGAAGACTGTACTAATGAGATGCCCAATCCAATGGGAGAGGGAATCACAAACTTTGTCACGCTTCTCTCTCAGCTGACTCAAGTTCTGAATAGAAACACAAGTCAAGAGGAACGTTCAACCCCCTCTACGAAAGAACAAGTCACTATCGAGAGCTTCATGAGACAAAGGCCTCCTACTTTTAGTGGATCATCTGATCCCATGATCGCTGAAAAATGGATCAACTCCATTGAAAATATATTCTCCATCCTCCAATGTTATGAACAAGAGAAGGTTCTCCCAGTGGCTTATCGAAAGTAGGGTGAAGCTGATCAATGGTGGACGTTGATCAAAAATACGAAGACTGAGGAGGATATCAAGGTGTTAGAATGGAAGGATTTCTGGAAGATGTTTTTCGATAAATATTTTCCGCGCACCCTCCAGCTTAAGATGGAATGGGACTTCCTTTCCCTCAAGAAAAAATATGAAGAATCTATTGGAGTGTATGGGGAAAACTTCACAAGGATTGCACGATATGCTTCCAGCTTTTTCGTTACCCCCGAATTCAAGGTTGACCACTTCATTGGTGGGTTGAAGCCTAGCTTGTGGAAAGCATTAGTGATCCGTGACTTCAACAACTAGGAGGAAATTTTCCGATGTGCCCTCAAGGTCGAAATGGAGATCGGAGAATCACATGGGTATTATGGGGATAAGAAGTGTAAGGTGGAATTCAATGCTGGCGGGTCGATGGATAAATCCAACGGTGCTAAGAAGATTCAACACCCCACTTGTAAGCACCCTGGAAATTTCCTTAAGGGGATGAGAAAATGCTTCAGGTGTGGAAGAGAAGGGAACCTAGCTGTTAACTGTCGGCAAGAAAGACCCACGACTGTGACAGAGGAGAGGAACACTCCGTTCGAACCTCAATGCATTTTTCAATGCTACAAATGCAGAAAACATTGTCATTTTGAAAATCAGTGCCCTAATCCAAGGGTTTTTGGAGACAATCAACAACCTCCAAGGCAGAAAGGAAGATATTTTTCCATCACTTCTGTCGAAGTGAACCCCGACAATGAAGTGGTGATAGGTACGCTAGTTATTCATTTAATAATAGCGAACGTACTTTTTGATTCAGGTTCTACGTATTCTTTTATATCTCGAACGTTTAGTAGAACAATCCCAGTACCACCAAAAATCATGGATGTAAAGATGTCGGTGAGTATGGAAAATGGGGCAATCATTGCATCCCATGAATATAAGTCCTCCCCTGTTATAGTCTATGGATTGAATTTCCTGGCGAACCACATCATACTCCCTCTGGTGGAATTTGATGCAATTCTTGGCATGGATTGGATTTCCTTATATAGAGCCAACATTAATTGTCGGGAGAGGGAAATTACACTCTATATGGAGAATCAACCCCCGATTCTTTTCAAGTATCAGGAGGAAGATGAATCTCCTTTAGCTCCATCATCTCAAGCATGGATATTAATACCTTATTAGCATGCGTATCTGGCTCAGATGATTGAGTCCAAGAAAGAAACCATCCTTGAAGAAATTCATATTGTGAGGGAATCCGCTGAAGTGTTTCCCAAGGAACCGCCTGGTCTTCCTCCCAGAAGAGATGTTGAGTTCTCAATTGAACTTATACCTGGGGTGCTAACAATATCCAAGACTCCATATAGAGTGGATGTTGTAGAGCTTTAACAGCTGAAGAAACAACTAAAAGAGAATCTAGATAAATGGTTTATACACCCAAGTGCTTCACCATGGGGTGCACCAGTCCTCTGTGTCAAGAAGAAGGATGGGTCAATGCGACTTTGCATCGATTATTGTGAATTTAACAAAATCACGATAAAGAAAAAATATCCTCTCCCACGAATCGATGACTTGTTTGATCAGCTGTGTGGAGCACAATACTTCTCCAAGGTAGATTTGCGGTCGGGATATTATCAAGTAAGGGTGAAGAAGGAAGATATCCCCAAGACTGTTTTTCACACAAGATAAGGGCACTATGAATTCATAGAATTGCCTTTTGGACTCACTAATGCTCCAGAAATCTTCATGGACGTAATGAATAGAGTCTTTAGAGATTACCTAGACAAATTTGAGGTATTCTTTATAGTTGATATTCTAATATACTCCAAAACCATGGAGGATCATGAGGAGCATTTAAGAACTGTACTAGAGACTTTGCGCAAGGAGAATCTCTATAAAAATTACAGAAAGTGTGAGTTATGGTTGAAGGAGGTCTCATTCTTGGGCCATATCATCACAAGCAATGGGATATCTGTGGATCCTTCCAAAACAGATGCAATTGATGGATGGATGAGGCCAACATTGGTAACAGATATCCATAGCTTCTTGGGGTTAGCTGGATATTATCGATGATTTGTGAGAAATTTCTTACGATTTTCCAACCCTCTTACCTAGATAACTCCAAAGGGAGTAAAGTTTTCTTGGAATTATGAATGCGAAGAAAGATTCAAGGAGTTGAAAATGAGGCTTATCACTACGCCCGTGCTCACTTTACTCACAAGTGGGTAGCTTTGTGGTATTCAATGATGCTTCGAAGAAGGGCTTAGGATGCGTGCTGATACAGAATGATAAAGTGATATCCTATGCCTCAAGGAAGTTGAAAATCCATGAGCGAAACTATCCAACGCATGATCTAGAGGTGGCGGTGGTGATATTTTCCTTGAAAATCTGGCGGCATTACCTCTATGGAGAGAAATGTAAGATATATACTGACCAGAAGAGTCTTAAATATATATTCACATAGAAAGAGATTAATATGCACCAGAGAAGATGGATAGAGCTCATCAAGGATTATGACTGTTCAATAAATTACCACCCTGGGAAATCGAACAAGGTG
Source organism: Viscum album (assembly GCA_963277665.1). Classification (NCBI taxonomy): domain Eukaryota; kingdom Viridiplantae; phylum Streptophyta; class Magnoliopsida; order Santalales; family Viscaceae; genus Viscum; species Viscum album. Next base: position 569,373,554 of record OY728158.1, on the reverse strand, counting down.
GCCGATGCCCTAAGTATAAAGGACCCATCAATTATATCAATGATGTGAATTGAGAAGGATCTAATATTCTTATACTTGATGAATATGGATGTGGGAATCATAAATAAGGGAACATCATCAATCCTTTCACAAATTATTACTCAAACATATCTTTTGTAAAGGTTAAAGGATTTTCAAAAGGATGATGTGGTAATTCAAGAAAAAGTGGAATCTATCAAAAAGGGAAGTCCTCGGAGTTTAATGTTAATGAAGAAGGAATTATACGGTTTGGGAAAAGACTATGTGTTCCATCAAGTCTGGAGCTGAAGAAGGAACTTTTGGATGATGCACATAGTTCAAATTTCCCTATTCACCCAGGGAGCACAAAGATGTATCGAGATATCCAAGAAAACCTTTGGTGGTATAATATAAAGAAGGAGATCGCTGAATATAAATCAAAGTGCCTAGTGTGTCAGCAAGTGAAGACAGAGAGGTAGAAGTCTTAGGGGATGATGCAACCATTGCCCATACCATAATGTAAATGGGAGAACATCAACATGGACTTTGTCACTGGACTTCCAAGTACATCCAAAGGAAACAATGCAATCTGGGTTGTTGTGGATCGTCTTACAAAGATTGTACACTTCACTACTATTCGGGAGGATTTCTCTTTGGATCAACTAGAACGGATATATATTAGGGAAGTTGTAAGGTTGCATGGAGTACCACTATCTATTGTGTCTGACTGAGATCCAAGATTCACCTCTATGTTTTGAAAGAGTCTTCAACATCCTCTGAATTCTGAAATGAACTTCAGTACGGCCTATCATCCTCAAACTGATGGCCAATCCAAGTGGACTATCCAAACACTTGAGGATATGTTGAGAGTGTGCTCAATGGACTTTAAAGGATGATGGGATCAACATCTTCCTCTGGTTGAGTTTTCTTATAATAACAGTTTCCACTTGAGTATCCAAATGGCACCATATGAATCCATGTATGGGAAAAGGTGCAGAACACCGACATGTTGGGATGAGGTCGGTTAACGTAAGCTGCTTGGACCAGAAATGGTCAAAGAAATGATGGAGAAGGTGAAAACCATTCAGCAGCATATCAAGGCAGCCCAGAGTCGACAGAAGAGTTATGAAGATAATGGTCGATGATACCTTGAGTTTAATGTTGGATACATGGTGTTTCTATGCATATCTCCGGGGAATAAGGTCATGAGGTTTGGAAGGAAATGAAAGTTAAGTCCAAGGTACATCGGCCCCTTTGAGATTCTTGATCGTGTTTGGGCTGTGGCCTATCAACTAGCTCTTCCACCTGCCATGGCCAAAGTACATGATGTCTTTAACGTATCCCTCTTAAGGAAGTACAAACAGGACCCTTCACATGTACTCTCTTCTGAGGTCGTACAATTGGAATATGATCTTTCTTATGAGGAGTAACCAGTGAAGATCTTAGATCGTAGAGAAAAAGTTCTACAAAATAAGACAATGCCCCTCATCGAGGTTTTGTGGAGAAACCACAAGTTTGAATAAGCAACTTGGGAATCGGAGGATATGATGAAGATGAGTTACCCACATTTGTTTTAGTGTGGGAAAAGGAAAATTTCGAGGGTGAAATTTTTTAAGGGGGAATATTCTAACGACCCAAAGTTTCATTAATGTAAATCCCACTTGATCTAATTAAATGTCTCTTTATATTTATATAAAATGTCCAATTCTTTGGTTTTATGTTCAGAATTTTGACTTTTTCTAATATAGCTATTGAATAGTGATCACATGATTATTATAAATATAGGACTTTAACAAATCTATTTTAATCAGACAAAGGAAGCGATTGACTCATCCAGCAGAATTTCCCCATATGAAGCCCATTTGTCGGAGCTCGGAAAAGAGGTGGTATCTTTGGGCTTCTCCCTTGACCAAGCCCAAGCTTAGCTTCATCATGTCAAGCTTGAACGTGACCGTCTACAGGAAAAGTGGAATTTGATTGAAATTACCACTCGAGAGATGTTATCCAAGCCACCCCAAGAGTCTGTCACCATCGCACACCTTTCCCTTAGGTCTTATGCGGCTGTTTTAAGGGGTTATGTAACAAATAATTAGTACTATGTTCATGTACATTATTTTTGTATATAATAATGAATATAATTTCAAGTCATTTTTGATACATTGTAAATAGTTTTTAAAGTACAAATGGTGTTTTTAGTTATTATTTAATTAAGAAATCTATTTTATTAAATTAATAGATTTTGGAATTAAATAATATTTTAATAAAATAATAATATTATTATTAAATCATTTTTATTAAATATAAATGATCTTATAATTTTATGAATGCAATTAAAATTTTCATTAATGTTTGAAAGCCATTTCTGTCTAAACCCGTGAATTTTTGATAAATGTCAGTTTTTATTTTAAAAGTGAAAAATAAAATATTTATAAAATTATTTAGATAAAATAAATGTTATTTCTGGAATCAGGACGTTTAAATTATCCAATGGTGGATTTTTCATAATTTTCTGAGACAGTCAAATTTTTGGGTAAAAATTAAATACCGTTTAAATATATAATGTGTTTTATGACATCATAATGACCCAATAGTGATGTAATAAAACACTATAATCTTTATGTTCGGCCAATATATGTTTCACCATTAAAATAATGTGATTTTTGGTTTGTTTGACTTACTTTTAAAATCATTAATGGACCCCTCAAGACATATTCAACACTTTGCCTTTTTAAATTAATTTCCATGGGAGTGTTACTCACCTCCACATAAGAAAACTTATTATTTTAAGAAGTTAGGACTTTTTCCTTATAAAATATTGTTTTCCTCTTCCCTTTTCCAAAAACCATGGGCAAAAACCATGGGATGGTTTGTGGTTTGGATTAATTTAATATAAGGGGTCCCAAACCTAAATAATAAAGAATTCTCTCACCTTTCCTATATAAACCCACCCAAGCTCCCACTTCCTCCTCACTCAAAGCCCTTGGAGTTCATCCAACCTCTGCCCTACTCTTTATATGATCCTCCCAATGTGCCCCAAGTTCCCAATAATCCTCTCACAAGCCTCTCTCTAGCCTTTGGAAGCACACTTCTAAGTAAGGGTTTTTTCTTCCTTTCTCATTTTTGTCCAATTTTCATTAAGTTGTTTTGCCCTTTTAATTTCAATTATAAATGTTGAGGTATGGTTTCGAACCTCCCTCATACTTTCCACTTTACGATTGAATGATGGGAGACCCTTTCTCTCTCATTAAAAGCCTCCCATGTACACCCGTTACTATGTTGAAATTCTGAAAGGAACTTCTCTCTCCTCTTTTACATTCATGAAATACTTTTTTATCATGAATCTAAATTCCATTAAAATTGTTGGGACATGTATCTATATTAACTACTTACTTTAAATTACATGTATATTTGATGAGAAACCCCTTTATCTCTCATCAATCATTTTTATGAATTCTTATGTCACGCTGTTACGCTGTCGAAATCACACCGATTTTCTAAGCCAATGTCATTGTGTAATGAATACCATGCTCATTTCTCCATCAAGGGTATTCACATTTATTCACATTTACTTATTGATTATATGGTTTCATTTATTAATTTCATATTTTTTTATCATGGAATAAATGATTATGTTTAATGAATCTATTTTTTATGATCCATGTGGCACACTTATGCATGAAATGAAATGTTTAAGAATGGTGTGCCCTTATAACGCTCCAATGAATTGTTTAAAGTATAGTATCATGATACGTCATGTGCAATGAGTGTTGAATCATGCTAATTCAAGTTCAACAAGGGTTTACTCATGCTTTATGTTCAATGAGTATTTACTCATGCTCTATGTGCAATGATCATTGGCTCATGCTAATTCCATGTTAAGTGTTGTTGCCACATTTCCATGTTATGATTTCCATGATTTATCTTGCCTTTATGTTCATGATTCTTTTTTTCTCTATTGATATGCATATTTTCTAACATCTATTGTAATCCTCATGTTATTCCATGTGTACTACCTTACTGGGCTTTATAGCTCACCCTTTTCTTATGCATGTCCTCAGGTTATCCCATGCAATGCTAAGTACGAGGGAATGTAGTGGTCATGTAAAGGAAGTTTTAAATAAAGATGTTGTATTTCATGTTTCAATTTTTTATGTAATGATCCTATGCCCCAAAGACACTAAACCTCTCAATCTTCTTGTTTTATCAAGTGATGTTTTATGTAATAAATCATGTTTAATTTTGTAATAAAAGCAGGGTAGTCATATCCTAAACCATTGGAATAAATATTTTTTATAGCTTCTATTTCCTATTTAAGAGAATATAATACAAAATATTTATACCTACAAATGTATCATATGGATACCACCCCCAAAGGCTATGTAGTTATCTAACTAATGAGTTATCTGTTTTTCACTCAATATAATTCCATAAAATGAAGGCATACCTCATAATAATTATGAAATTTTATTCATATGATATAATAGATTCATCTTATTTTTCCCTTAATTTGAAGGATTATGTCTCCATTTTTGTGAAAAGATATCAAGAATATACTTAGTTAAAATTAATTTTTAATCTATTATTTTACCATTGAGTATACCTCTTCATTTTTGGTGGGATTATTAATAATACACCAACACTGGTTAGTATTAAATTCTTGGTGATAGATTACAAAAAGGCCTTTCAATAGTTTTAAGACAGGAGAATGAAAAATATATTTTCCATTTCATTGGACTAATCTTAAAAACCATTAGATTATAATAAAAACTAAATTTGGGGGATTTTGATAGTGAGTATCTCCTTGGTGAATTCTGGAGCATGAAATTATTTTGGTTGTCTCTCATATATTGAAAATGTTTGGTGATATTTACCACATTTTTTTATTCTAGACCAAATCCCATTAGGTTCATACCTATAAAATATCCTCATTTTACATTTCACCCATTGATAACATAGTTCTTCTAGGTTCAATACATTAACTATACTAATGGATGATTTCCAATGAGTATATATAAAATAATTTATATACATAAAAATAATAATAAATTTATAAAATGATTTTATAAATGTTGTTCATATGTTATATTACGAATCACTATGTTTTAATATAGGTTATAATTCATAAGATTTATAAATAAACTAGTTACATATAATAAAATCATTCATAATTTTATACAATAATAATGTTATTAATAATAGAAAAACCTTGGGGATTTTCAAACCAGTTGTGAAGTCAAGAAAATTTTGCATTCACCATGTAATTTTTGAGTTAATACCAAACACGCCAACTTCATGGATGTTATTGGTAGGTACTATGGTGATAGAGAAATCACTAACTTATAGTATCCTGACATTGAAGTAATTAATAGGATAAAAAATAATCTATACTTCACTGAATCATTGTGATGATAACCTTTATTATGATTCATCCCTTATAATTTTTCCAAATATTTTCGATAATGTTATATAAAATAAGATCAAAAAATTAGTATAAAATGTATTGATACCTAAAATACTGATCGAATATAAACATGATATGAATAATACATTAATATCATGATTTAAAAAATAAATCTCACAAACAGTCTCACAACCCAAGGACCTTAAAGTTTAGTCCCTTAGAGATTAGCTATAATGATATCTTATTTTATAAAATTGAAAAATATTTCTTTATTATCATGCACTTATAGACATTTTTCATAATGTTTCACATGATTTATCATATCCATATCCTCGTTAATAGAAACATAATATAGGGGTGATCTCTTATTATTAATAATGTAAAACCAAATCATAACATTATTTATACAATGGAGAAGACATAAATATAATTATTTATGATCAAAATACCTCATATGATAATCATAAAACCTGATATGGTAAAATAAGATCATAAAAATAATTTATTTGGAATAATAAATAAAATTCCCCATATCAAAATACATATCAATGTTTATATAATATGTGATCATGAAATAAGATTGTGGAATACATTAAAATTAAAAATAATGATGAAAACCTTGAATTTCATGGAAAATAAATATATCTTGTTATTTTGGAATAACATGAAAAAAATAGTAATGTGGGAAAACCATAATCATATAAAATATTTACTAAAAATCATTATACATCTTGTTCAAACAAAAACTTTGGAACAAAGCATCCTCCATCTCATTCACACAAAAAATGTGAAAAAATGTTGTCGTATCTCATTCATGAAATGAACATGTGAACCAATATTACCATGTCTCATTCCTTCAATATATAATCATCTCAAGTAATTTGAACCCATATAAAATTCTTTTTTGGGTGATACAATACCCCACAATTGATATATAATTAATATATTTTCCACTTATAAAAAAACCAAGATATATCACAATGAACCCATAGAATAAGAACGGATTTCTTAAACATTTCAAAACATGTCACATAACATGAAACTAAGGAATAATAAGCTATCAAAACTTCCATTTTAAAAAATAAATCATATATTAATTACATTGTTTCTCTCTGAAATGAGACGTCATTAGGAAATGGAATGGTCCAACAGAGACAAATTGATACATCCATTTTGAAGGACATGTCATATTATGTCATTCACATCAGGTTCAACATTTTTTTTCACCCTCTGAATGTGTGTTCGGGTTAGGGAAAACTATTTAAAAATGATTTCTAATGGGTTTTTTGTGCAATTGGAAACACCCAATTGTTCTATATCCATGGGGATCTACTTTCCAAATAGAGGTGCTCATTAGGTGTTTTGACCTATGATGCTAAAGAACACGCATTGGTTGAAAGGATGGGAGGTTAGGATCATCAAACCCATGGGGGGGCGGGTTATCACCTACTCTGGGACTCTCTTATGGATTGAAGAAATTTTCTTGAATCCTTCATTCGTAACCAAGTATGACATGGGTCATCCCAATATTAGCAATCAATTATTAGCATGTATTGATCTTAGAAACATTTGTTTATATCCAAGGTTCTTCATCAATTGAGATGTTTGTATGTATCCAAGATTCTCTATCATTGGTGTCCTAAAAGGTATTACGTAGATATTCTTTAGTCATTATTATGATGATGTTGTTTCACTATCCACACAGTTGGGCACTTTGGAGTGTGTGAACATCCGTGGAGACTATGATCACTATAGAGTTTATCATCATCTAGGGAGATGGGGTTTGTTTTTATGTTGGTATTGAACCCATATATGGGATTCCTCGGTATACTTGTGAAAGGAATCAAAACCCACATAGTTTTGTTTCACCTAACAGGGAACATCATACGTTTTAAGGTCATGTGATAAGGGCCCAACCATAAAGTTTAATGTCATGTGGTGAGTACATTTAGGAGGAAGGTGCATCATAAAAGTTTAGTGTGGGACTTACACCAAAGAATCCCAAAAACTCTAATAGAGATATTAATTATCAGGTTGAATTAATCCCTACTGGGAATGTGCCCAGAAAGAATAGGTTTTATTTGGGAGATTGGGTTTGAACCACATGGAGGCTTCCTGCCTATCCCATTTAGGCTGGAATCAAAGCTTTCATAGTTTGGTGACTCTCAAAGGGTCGTATGACTTTTTAGAGTATAGGTTTGGTTTTACTCTTGAGAAGGATACCCCTTCTGAAAAGGGGATAGGATATATGTTTTAACTCATGGTTGTTTGGGGGATTAACATGGGGATTAACCAAAAGGGGGATTCTTGGATTAATGGAATTAGGATAAGAGCTTACTCTTATAGAGGATACCCAGTGAGATCAGACCCTCAATTGGATTTCTAGATGTCATGATTAGTAGGAATCATAGTTATACTAGTTAAATTATTCAAATGTGTTGGATGTTATGATCACTACTAACCTATTAGCCCCTGTGATTCATGATTAGTATTATAAACTAGTGGAAGTACAAGATTCGACAAAACACACACTTTTCATCCATCACTAGAGGATGAGGAAGAGGATGATGGTGGAAGTGGTCAAGGTTAGGTCACCTTCCTCTATTCACTTCACCCTAGAAAAGAATGATATTGAAGGATGTGATAGTATAGAGAAGAAATAATTAATACTCCTATATGAATGGGAAGGGGACAAATACATTAGGGATGCCCAAAAATTGGTTCTACTATGGGATGGAGATCTATTTCCATGTTTAAGGGAAAATAAAATTTCATCCTCACCATCACCACTAGGAATTGTAGGCTCCAAGTCTTATAGATGAGAAGCGAAGACATGGTCCAAATATTAAACCTCAAGACCTAGAACTCCTCAATTATTTTCTTGTGGTAAGGGTACTTGTCACCATATATATACAAATATACAAATTCCTCAAGGATCCTAACCCTCTATTAGGAAAAGCGTGCGAAAACTCTAATAATTGAAATACAAATCCAAATGGGAGAAACACTGATGTTACTTTCTTCAATATTCTTTAGATATAGAGATATTGGTAGAGGTTTCAACATGGTCCCTTTCAAACAAGGGAGCCAAAGAAGAAGAGGCTATACAATGAGTGGTTTTTATGGAGGCCTCATGAATGGATCATGTAGGTTGGAGATTAGGTTGAACCAAGGAGCCTCATGCAAGGGGTGTTCCATGTAAGTATGGAAAGGTGAATTGGGAGCAACATGGGCGATGTACCACTTGGGTGAACACACTTGGGAGAGACCTTGCTCATTCATTCAAGGGTTTGTATAGGTGATCCTAGAGGTATATCGAGTAAGTCCTTAGTTATGTAAGGGAACCTTGTGATAGTCTTCAATGATTATGGGGTAGTCGAATTCCTCATGCATGTGTTGTTTACTTTAAACTCTAGGAGGACTTATGTTCCACTACCCACCACTAATTACCTCTTTTTTAGGTGTTATAAAACTACCTGGAAGGTTTTTGAGGGATTTAGTGAAGTAATAGGGAGATCAGAGCAGTAATCGGCCTTTGGGAAAATTTGTCCATCCAAATGAAGACCACAAGGACCTATTTATAAGAAAATATGTAGCCTTAGGAGAATGTGTCTTTTCGTGCAGGTGTCACACACATGTCAATCATGCGGGTTGGTCACACTGGGTTCTATGCAATTACCTTGTTCTTCAACAATTCTTTTGGGGACTTGATCATATCACATGAGTGAACCCACTATCCCATACCATGGGGGATGCTCCCCTACACCCATGTTGGGGATCAGTGTCGGGTTTTGGTCTCAAACTTTTGGGATAGACCCTTGCACATCATTAAAGACCCCCCAAAAAATTATAAAGTCTCACCGCACACTTTTTGAGTGTTGTCCAAGATGATTTGAACTAAAACCCAAGGAAATATATTCTACTCCTTCTTATAGTAAAAATATATGTTTCTTATAAACCTAAAAATTTGGTGTTTAAGTGAGGTTTACTTCTTCAATTATATTAAAAATTGCATGGAACACATTTCACTATGTAAAAAAAATCCCCCCTTAAAATTAGAATAATCATAATGAAATGAATCGTGTTCTAACATAAAATTATGACACATTTATGCACTACATAATCATTTGGTGGGATATATGGAAGATGATCTCTTTTAAACTACATGACGAACAACCTTCATGAATCCAACGAATTCAAGTTTTGTTTGTCATGTAGGGATTTGGTAAGTTTGATTATCATCTAATAAATGCTATTGTGAGGGAGACTATTAACTGATGGGAGTAAGAGAATTATCTCTAATAATACCTCATAAAATACAGACTTTCTTTCTACATTGAAATTTTTCGAGTATAATTATACATTGTAGAGGCTAATCAAAACACAAAACTGCTGAAGTTCATGTGGTAGATCAAGGAGAAGATTGTTTAAGTGTCACACCTTCATCAAGAATTAAATACCACTCAGTAGAAACTCAAACAACTCCACAGTTCACTACGAGAAGCCCAAAAATAATAGTCAACTTCCATTACGGTGGAAATGAAAGTGCTTCGCCATGCTAAGGAGACGAAATCTTGTTGATTTAATGAGCTTTAATGAGTGGATTATGGTTCCCAAGAGGTCATTCAACGTAACAAGGGTTAAATTAATGTCCTATGGTAAATCATGGTAGAGAGCACTACAACAAACTGCCCATTTCCCGGCGGTTTTTTAGCGGCGGTTTTGAAAACCGCCGCCAAAAAAAATCGGGGCAGCTATTTCGCGGCGGTTTTGAAAACCGCCGCCAAAAAACCGCCGCGACACGCGCGTAATTTTTTTTTTTTTAAAAAAAAAAAAAAAATTAAAAATAATTTTATGGGTCATTTAGCGGCGGTTTTAAACCGCCGCGAAAAAACCGCCGCGAAATGCAAGCGCGGGAAAAAAATAATAAAACCTAAAAAAAACCTAAGAAACTCTAAAATCACTAAAACGGTCATAACTTTTGACCCGGGAGTCCGCTGGAGCGCCGCGACCAGTCAAATCGAAGACATTGAAGAGATCTAGAGGCACATATGATGAAAACCCAGAGCCGATTTAAGGCCGGGAAGATATAAGAGTTATAAGAAAGTTGAAAAAAGTTTTCCAACTTCAAACGGCCATAACTTTCGCTCCGGGTGTCCGTTTTGGCTCCACCACATATCAAATCGAAGCCAGCGAAGAGAGCTACGCACCGGTTTGACAAAAGCAAGCTTCTGTCAAGGTTTTCGACCCCAAAAACCCCTCCGAAGGCCTCCAAAACCCTCTTTCCGTCACCGGTGCCCCTTCGAACTTGCCTTCAAACGGACCTAACTTTTTATCCGCGTGTCCATTCGGACTCCTCCGCCTGCCAGATCATAGCTCGTTCCATGAGCTTCAGTTTGACTGGTCGCGGTGCCCACATGGACTCCTGGATCATATGTTATGCCCATTTTAGTGGGTACCGGGTTTGTTATGTTTTTCGATGCCTCGTTTCTAGCACCCGTTCCCCGTCAGCTTTTTTTTAAATGGTCGTAACTTCTGATCCACCCATCCATTCAGTCTATTTCACATATCAGGTCGAAGAACATTTCCGGATCTTTGATTTGATTGGTCGCAGATCTGGAACGGACTCTCGGATCATAAGTTATCTCTGTTACTGTGAGTTCAATATTTTTGTCACTTTATGACTGTTTTAACGGGTTTTAACGGTTGCTCCATTTATTACTATCTATTATTGACTCCATGACTCCATGGATTATTATCATTATCAATGGGTTTGGGGGGGGGGTTATGATGATTATGTTGAATTTTTAATAGGTTTTTCAGAGTTGTCATGTTTTCTCATGCTTATCAGTGCTTCCCCATCCGTTTTCATGTGTTTTCATTATTTTCCTCCATTGTCATGTCTGTTCATGTTTTTTCATGCGTTTTATATATTATATCTTATTTATTATTATTTATTTATTGTTATTATTTATTTATTATAATTCATTGTTTCTTATTTATTATTATTTTTTATTTTTTTATTTGTTATTTATTATTTATTGTTATTATTGATTATTTATTGTTTATTATTTATAGTTTATAGTTTATTGTTTATTGTTTGTTGTTTATTGTTTATTGTTTCTTATATATTTTTTATTGTTTATTGTTTATTAAATATTAAATATTATTTATTTTTTATTATTATTTATTATTTATTGTTTATTATTTATTACTTATTATTTATCATTATTTATCATTATTCATTATTATTATGTATTTATTGTTTATTGTTTATTTATTACAATTTATTTGTTATAATTTATTTATTATTTTGTTATTTGTTATTTATTATTTATTATTTATTATTTATTATTTTTTATAATTTATTATAACTTATTATATATTTTTAATTATAGTTTATTTATTATTTATCATTATTTATTATTATTGTTTATTTATTATTATTATTTATTTTTTATTAATTATTATTATTTATTGATTATTAATTATTATTTATTATTTATTATTATTTATTATTATTTATTATTATTATTATTTATTGTTTATTATTTATTGTTTATTGTTTATTCTTTATTTTTTATTCTTTATTGTTTATTCTTTATTGTTTATTATTTCTTATTTCTTATTTATTATTTATTATAATTTATTTATTATTTGTTATTTATTATTATTAATTATTTATTATTATTATTTATTTATTATAATACATTGTTTCTTATTTATTATTTGTTATTTATTATTTATTATTCATTATTTATTATTGATTATTTATTATTGATTATTTATTATTTATTATTTACTATTTATTGTTTATTGTTTATTCTTTTTTATTTATTTTTTATTATTTATTTTTTATTATTTATTGTTTATTACTCATTTTTAATTATAATTTATTTATTATTTATCATTATTCATTAATATTATGTATTTATTATTATTTATTATTTATTATTTATTATTTATTATTATTTATTATTTATTATTTATTATTTATTATTTATTATTTATTATTTATTATTTATTATTTATTATTTATTATTTATTATTTATTATTTGCTATTTATTATTAATCGGTTATTATTTATTATTTATTGTTTATTATTTATTATTTATTCTTTATTATTTATTGGTTATTATTTATTATTTATTATTTATTATTTATTATTTATTATTTATTATTTATTATTTATTATTTATTATTTATTATTTATTATTTATTATTTATTATTTATTATTTATTATTTATTATTTATTATTTATTATTTATTGTTTTCTATTTATTATTTATTGGTTATTATTTATTGTTTATTCTTTATTGTTTATTCTTTAGTATTATTTATTTATTATTTGTTATTTGTTATTTATTATTTATTATTTATTATTTATTCTTTATTCTTTATTCTTTATTCTTTATTATTTATTATTTATTATTTATTATTTATTATTTATTGGTTATTATTTATTATTTATTGTTTATTATTTATTATTATTATTTACTATTTGTTATTTATTATTATTTATTTATTATTTCTTGTTTATTATTTATTATTATTATTTACTATTTGTTATTTATTATTAATTATTTGTTATTTATTGTTTATTATTTATTATTATTTATTTATTTTTGCTATTTATTATTTATTCTTTATTATTTATTGGTTATTATTTATTGTTTATTATTTATTGTTTATTATTTATTATTATTTAATATTTGTTATATATTATTTATTCTTTGTTATTTATTATTTATTATTTATTATTTATTTTTATTATTTATATCAATTAGTTATGTATTATTTGTCTTTTCAATTAATATATATATAAGTATATAATATTCTGTTTATTAACTATATAGTGAGATTGGTGTAGTGGTAAAGTGTGTTGAGTGATATCCATGAGGTTGAGGGTTCAAATCTCACCCAACGCAGAATTTATATATATTGCATGGGGCATGGGCATGGGGCATGTGCATGGCATGGGGAGTAATATAATAATATAATAATATAATAAATACGAAAATAAATAAATACGAAAATAAATAAATACGAAAATAAATAAATAAAAATAAATAAAAATAAATAAAAATAAATAAAAATAAATAAAAATAAATAAAAATAAATAAAAATAAATAAAAATAAATAAAAATAAATAAAAATAAATAAAAATAAATAAAAATAAATAAAAATAAATAAAAATAAATAAAAATAAATAAAAATAAATAAAAATAAATAAAAATAAATAAAAATAAATAAAAATAAATAAATACGAAAATTAAAAATAAATAAATACGAAAATTAAAAATAATATGAAAAAGAATATAAAAATAAATATATACGGAAAATAAAAATAATATAAAAAAGAATATAAAAATAAATATATACGGAAAATAAAAATAAAAAAAATAAAAAAAAATTCATTTAGCGGCGGTTTAAACCGCCGCTAAACAACCGCCGCAAAATAAATAAATAAATAAATAAATATTTAAAAAAAAATTTAAACCGCCGCTAAAACATTTAGCGGCGGTTTAAACCGCCGCTAAAAAACCGCCGCGAAACGTTCTCCGGCGGTTCTTAAAACCGCCGCCAATAGTTTCCCGACGCCACATTTAGCGGCGGTTTTTCAAAACCGCCGCCAAACCATTTAGCGGCGGTTTAAACCGCCGCGAAACGAAAAAAAAACCGCCGCGAAATACATTTTTTGGTGTAGTGGAGGCTCCATCTTTTGGATGTTCTTCTAGGGGATTCATTACTTATAAATGAAAAGAATTTTGTTTCTAATAATATATACCTTCATTGTTATTTCCATCCTACAATCATAAAATAATATTGAAACAAATTTTCATAAAAATTATATCAACTAGTTGTAACCACGGTGGTGGGATGGGGAAATGATCTAATTTTTTCCTAAGACATGGGATGTAGAGATCATATTTGGATTATTTCTAGGGTTCTACAAAAAAAACTTAAAAAAATTGTTTATTTTTATGTTATTTCCCTAATTTCTATATAATCTCAATATAAAGAAGACTTAGCAGGAGTGACACGACTTTTTCTTATACCTCATTTTTTGGTTTTTCAGCTTAAAATTTTTTGTGCCTATTTATTTTCATTTCTTGATATTATAACTAAATCATGTAAATCATAATTTTAGTGAGATGAGACTGTAATTTTTTCCAGATTTCCCTTTATAGGGTTTCAATTGGGCGAGTAATGTGTCTCTTTCAATGGATAGTTTCAAATCACAGGAGGTGTGAAGAAGGTGCTAGTGTTTTAGGCCAAAAATCCTTGATCATAAGGTTTTAAATAATGTCCTGAAAATGGATTGATGGTCAAAAATGTTCTGATGTTCTTTGGATACCCCCAAGTGGAACCTAGAGACATAGTTTTGTGTTTTCTGAATATTAAAATTGTTATTTAGGAACAGAGGAGGTATCTTCTAGGGATGTTGTTACCATCAGTTGATGAAACCATTAAGAGGGGTGTATTCTTCAAGGCCAACTAAGTCACATACTGCACAATCAAACTATGGAATCCTTTAGCTGAAAGACCAATTATGGGGGTGTTTTATGCAAGGAAACTGGGTGTATTAACTGCATAGTCAGGAAATGGATTAATCATGAATTTTAACATTCTATTGTTGATTAATGGAGGAATTTTATGAATATTTGGATTTCTCATGACCACAAATATTGGTTTTTCAAGGGAAAATGTATGATAATGAAGGGAATTACTATACGGAATTGTCCATGAATGGGAAACCACTTCTATAAGAGTAACTCAAGCGGATGAGATTACATTTTGCAGGATGGATTCTGTTAGGAGGGAAGGACTCTTTTTGGAATCCATTAATGTATCATACAATTTAAATTCATGCAATAATGACATTATGCTTTTCTGTTTAAAGAAATGAAATAAGGACATTATGATGTGATGTTTAAAGTCGTAAAATATGGAAATTATAATGTGTAATTTAAAGTCATGAAAAAAAGGGAATTATGCTATGAATTTTAATGTCATGAAATAAAGAAATTATGGGGGGATATAGTTTAAGGTCTTTAGCCTTGAATGAAATGGTTTATTATTCTCCCATTCTTGGTAATTTTAATACAAATTATCCACCATTGTAGCACCCCTGTTTTGATGTATGAAACATTTTTTATGCCTTTTTATGTATTTATAGTGGTTTGGTAATGTTTTTGGACAGTTTGGGAAGGTATCAGAATGGTTTGAGGAATTTATAGGGGAGCTAAATTTGAACACTGTTACGGAAACCATGCATAATTTCTTGGAAACCATTCAAGTGGAGGGAGTGGGCTTCAAAAAGTTTTTCTAACCATGTGAGAATGTTGTGTGGGGTTATTTTTGAGTCAGTAGCATGCCCACAGCTAGTGCACGGTTCTTCTAACCTTGTGAGATAACTATGTGCAACAATAAAAATTGGCTCATTAATTACGGGTTCTCTAGGTATTTCCCCTAAAATCCTCTTCTCTTCTCTCATAAATATCCAACTTTTTATTTTTGGTTATAATGGGTTAGAGGGGATCTCCAACTCATTTTGGAAGTTATTCAAAGGGTTTTTAAGGTTCTGTGAAGGCGATTCTTCTTCGGTAAGTCTCCTCTCTTTGATCATTCTGGTTTTTCCTTATATCATGTGTCTCTCTCTCTCTATTAGTTTTCTATATATACACATATTTCATGTAGATATGTGGTTTTTGTTTCCTAAAATTTTGACATTGAGGTGTTTTTATGTTATAAGATGTGATCTAAGGCAGTTTTGGTGGAGATTTCACCTAGATTTATAGTGAGGTTGGGAGTTAGTCGATTTCACTTAAACCCTAAGGTAGGTGTCTTCTCTCTCAACTCCATTTTACTAGAACTAAAAGCCTTGTTTTCAATTAATTGGTTTTTCTTAAAATTACTTTTTATTATGATGTGAGAAGATCGATTCAAATTATTTTTATGATGTTATGTGGATTTTTGGGGAAATGGGTTATTGGGGTGAAATATCCTTTGTTGTTAGAGTTTAAAATGTTGATATTTAAATTTGTATTTTGGGTTGATTTATGAAAATGGTTTGTGAAAATGGTTTTCAATAAAAGGGGTTGCTTTATTGAAATGTGATATGGCATAGAAGAAGTCCTAAGGGATTTTTTGTTGTGAAATAATTGTTTTTGTATTGTTGTGGCTTTAGCAAGTGTATATGCTTGTTACTAGATTAAGAATTTTCTGCAAGTGTTGATTGTTGTGATGAAGTGGGCTAGGAGTACTACAATAAAAAGGGTATGGATAGTGGATGGAAGGGCCACCGTCAAGGATAAGTGGCAGTATATTTTTAAAGGAGTAAACAAGCTTGGATGGGAAGTGCCACCATGATTTTTACCTGTTTGGGTATGTGAAACCCTATAGTTATTATTTGTTTGATTTTGGTTATGAAAAGTGGAAATTGTTATGCTAACATGTGATGGTAAACATATTATATAATGGTTGTTTGTATTTCCCTTGTATTGTGTGGATTTCAGTAAAATTGTCTCTATAAAGGTGCGTTTGGCTTGCGGAAAAGTGTTGCACTATTTGATGTTTTATATAAACTATTTATATTAATGTGATAATAGTTATATCTTTATGGTGTGTGTAGGGAAGTTATTTGTGGAAAACCAACTGAGTATTTTTACTCACCCCTTACTTCGGCACTTTGTTGCTTTTTCAGATTTTGTTTTTTGGGACACAGGTAAGAGTAAAGCATCTACTTTTTTTAGCGGTTCATCATGATGATTAGGCAGTATTTTGGTTCTTGGAGCTTGACGTTTGGTGCAGAGCCATGAAGTGTGTCATGGTTACATTTGGGTATTTTTTGACTCTTCCTCTTAGTACTCTAATATTGGGATATTCTGAGTTTTTGTATTGGGTTTATGGGAATTTATATGGAATAATTTGGTTGTTTTTTAGCATGATCTAGTTGAGGTGTAATTTGTTTACATGAATCATGTAGTTGTTGTTGGTTATTAATTTTGTGGTTGGGTGGATTATCTCTAATAGAAAATTATTCCCAAATTGTTCTTGAATCCCTCGACAATTATTTATAGCCTTTAGCACCTTGGGAACGTCGCTTAAGGCCATGTAGTATCTCACCACCTTTTAAATCCAATGAGGAGGGTGTGGGTCTTTACAAGTGGTTTCTATTTGTTCAGTACTTGACTTCCATGTTTTCTGGTTCCTTGGCATCATCTATCAGTCTTCGTGTTTTCATTTGTTCGTGGTCTATTCCGGGAGTTTGGATGGTAGAAATTCATAGGATTGTGAAAACATGAAATCTATACCATAAAAGGATATAGCTAACCCTTTTATGTTGAACTTCATGTTACTAGGGAGTTAAGTACAAATGTGTTTTGGAGACACTTATAGGCATTGTAAATCTCCTTTTGTGGGTATATCCAATGAGATGAGCATGGAATGCATACTAGAAATGACTTCCCACTAGGATTCATATTTAATTTGTATAATAAATTATGTTGTGGTATGAATATATTGATTTTTGGAAAACCATTGAATTATTTTCAAATGTGTAGATTTGAAAGGAGAATAGTTTTGGTATTTTGGAAATGTCTTGATTTTAAAAAATGGTGCAACATGGGAAATGTGAAATTGTGGAAATATTGGTTGTCATAGTTACTATGTAATTGAATTTGAAATTATAAACCTCTTCTTTATATTGGAGTAAAACTTATGATGGTTCTTGTTTTGATAGAAATGGTATTGAGTAGGCGTTGTAGAGAACAACCCCAAGTGGCTACTGAAAATGTGGTTACACCTGAGCCCCAGGTGAACGAATAGCTAGTGCAGAGTATAGTGCAAGAATTAAAAACTGTGGAAATTGGGAATAAAGTGGATGAGCCAATGCATGTTGATCATGTGGCTCAGTTTCAAAAGAATAATCAACCAATCATTAGGGGTGATTCAGAACTAGAAAAGGCAGATGCATGGTTGAATAGAATAAATTGGATATTTTAATTATTTGGAACCCTGGTAGAGCTAAAAGTGAAGCTAGGAATGTATAAATTGGATGATATTTCCCATTTGTGGTGGGATTTTGTGTTCCAAGATGGAGTATAACAATCCATGACTTTGGAGGGATTTGAGGAATTATTTAATAATTAATTATCACCTCTTCTGTATAGAGTTCCACACACAACTTATTTCTTTAGGCATTAGTAAGAGAACCTCTCGATAAAAAAATATGCTACTATGTTTATGAACTTACTATGATTTTCACCCAAGGTGGTAGTTAGTAATTCATTGAACGAAAGTATTTTTGAAGATGGGTTGAGGAATGAAATTCATTCAAAAATTGAGGTATTATGTATAAATGATTGCATGGAAATGGGGAATCGAGAAAAAGTCACTAAATGAGATATTTTGGGGGCTACTGGAAGAGAAAGTGTGTTGGTACCCACGGGAAATGGTGGTATCTATAACGCAAGGTTCAATAAGAAAAAGAAACTTATTTTTATGATGGTATTATGGCTCAGAATTTGATGGCGGGATCAGTGAATCCTCCTCCAATATCCAAAGAGTAATCTGGGATGTTTAAGTGTAGTTCTATAGGCCACATCAATTGGGATTGTATGGAATAGTCCTAAGCATGTCATAACTGTAAGTAGATGGAGAATCATTATCTTTATTTTTGTAATGCTTCGAGCTCATGTTTTCATGAAACTCTTTAGGGTAGTAGGCATCGTATACCTCGATGGTAAAAAGGCAGCAACATACCCCTCATCAGTAGAGTAAAGTTAGTCATCATTATTCAAGAAATGACACCTCAGTAGGTCCATAAAGAGAAGAGTGTGGGAATCAAGTTGTTGTTTTTAGCTAAACAGGTTGTTATGAATGATTAGTCGGGACCATCCACGGTGCGAGGTGTGATTATTTTAAATTCTACCTTGGTGCAAGCATTATCTGGTATGGGTGCTTCACATTCTTTTCATTATTCTCAGGAAGTTTGTTTGATGGTATTAACTACAGAAATGATGCCTTTGGTTTTAGAACATCTAACTCCTCTAGGTCAAAGGGTGTGCCAATCCTTCCTATGTAGAGTATGTTGTATACTTGTGGATGGGGTTGAGTTGGGTTGGTTTTTTTAAGTTCCTGAGATGGATTCTTATAATATAATCCTGGGAATAGATTTGTTGGCCATGTTTAGGGACCACATCATCTATTATGTGAGAATGGTTAGTTTCATAATGGATGATGGTGTCAAACATCTCATTAGAGGATAGAAGAATGAAAATTTCATTGAAATAGGGTTTTTGGAACCTTCTTTGGCTTGATCTTGTATCACATGGCGGAATTTTCATTTGTATCAATGGAAGGAGTTGAGTAGATAGTTTTTCCAGCCATTATTGATTAGTTCCTAGATGTCTATAGTAAATAATTTTTAGGGTTTCCACCCTTGAGAGAAGTTTAGTTTGCAATTGATATCCTTATAGGGACCAGTCTTATCTCACTTCCTTCTGATCGGATGGAACGAATAGAATTGTAGGAATTTAATGTGTTGTTGGAAGAGCTATAAAAAATAAAGGGTTCATCTGGACTAGTATGTCTCCATGGATAGCTTCATTTTTTGTTTGTTAAAAAGGCAGATACAACTCTAAGTATATGTGTCTATTAACATAATCTTAACCATGATATGATAAAGAATAGATATAAACTTCCTCGTATTTGTGAATTATACCACTAGATGATGTGATCTTAGTGGTTCTCTTATATTTACTTGAGATTAGGGTATCATGAGTTGCATGTGAGAAAAGAGGATATTCCCAAAACAACATTTAGAATTAGATATGTCAATTATGAGTATGTGGTTATTTCCTTTGGTCAGATGAATGAACCAACGGTTTTTTATGGAATTGATGAGTTATAAATTTTATAAATATCTAGTTCCTTTTGTAGTGGTATTTATTGATGATATATTGGTGTATTCTAGGGAAGGGGTGGAGCATGAGTAGTACTTGGCGATAGTGTTGGGGATCTTGAGAGATCATGGATTATATTCCAAATTTTCAAAGTGTTACTTTTGGTATAGGAGGAACTTTTCCATGGCCATGTTATTTTTGAGAATAGTGTTTTAGTTGATCCAGAAAAGATAAAGACGTTTAATTAGTGGAAACAACCAAAGAATGTTTTCAGGATACTAAGCTTCCTTTTTTCAACTAGCTACTATCAGTTCTTTTTAGTTACTTCTCATAATTTTCTTCACCAATGACATATTTGAAAAGGATGAATTTTCCATTTCAATGGAATGAGCAGTGTCTAGAATCTTTTAAAGAGCTTTAGAGTCACCTTACATTAGCACTTATATTGGTTTTTTCGGAACCAGGTAAAGGGTAGGTGGTGTAATGTAATGCACTAGGATTAGGGTTGGGGTGTGTTCTTTTGTAAGGGGATCATGTGGTGTTATATGGATTATGATAGTTAAAGGTGAATGAAAAAAATACCCAACACATTATTTGGAGTTATTGGTGGTGGTTAATTCTTTGAAAATGTGGCCTCATTACCTCTTCAATGAGAAATTCACATCTTTATTGATCATTGGAGCATGAAAAATATTTTCTAACAAAGATATTTGAACTTGAAGAAAATGATATGGATGAAGTATCTCTATATGTTTGATTTTGATTTTATGTGCACACTGGGTAAGGGAAATTGGGTGGTGGATGCATTATGTAAAAATTCATATTATTAGCTGGTGAAATATGCCTCAGATTAGTGGTAGTTGATGTCAGTTATAACCAACTTGTGGTTGGAATTTGAGGAATGGGGTGATAGAGCAGTTTTCTTTCAAGTTTCTTTGATTCTTGACTTGGATGGGTTGGTTAATGTGGCACAGATGTCTAATTCTAAGTGTATGGAGATGAGGTCAAAACTCAATGGTGGAGAGACCATTGAGGGCTAGGAATTGAATGAAAATTCAGATTTATGTTTTTGGAATTAGATGGTTGTACCAGTGGCTTTTCCTGAAGAAATTATTAGGGATTATCATCATTATAGATGGGTTGTCGATCCTAGAATTTAGAAAATGTATAAGGAGTTGAAAGCACAATATTGGTGGCCTTGTATAAAAAGGGATGTGGATGAGTTTGGATCAAGGTGCGTGACTTGTTAACAAGTCAGGGAAGAGCATCAACAACTGACATGTATACAGAAATATTTACATATTACTGAATGGAAGTGGGCATAAATAGAGATGTATTTTGTTACAGGTCTCCCAAGAACAGTTAAAAAGAATGAATCCATATGGAGGATAGTGGATCATCTCCCAAAGTCATCACATTTCGTCCCTCTTAATGAATCTCATACGATAGAGGATCTATCTAGAATCTTTATCCGTGAAGTGGTAAAGAGGAATGGTGTTCCTGCTTCTATTTTATTTGATAGAGATCCAAGGTTCACATATCATGTTTGGAAATTGTTGCAGTGATCCCTTGTGAAATAGTTGAAAATGAGCATGACGTAACATCCTCAGAGAGATGGGAAATCTGAGAGAATGATACAAACATTGGAAGATATGTTACAAGCTTGTGTGATGGATTTGGGTGGCTAATGTGATTATCATATTCCATTAGTGGAGTTCTTCTACAATAACAGTTATCTAGACATGATACATATGGCTTTGTTTGAAGCATTATATGGGTGTTTCTGTCGTTCTCCACTATATTGGGTGGAAATAGGTAATAATTTGATGGTTAGTTAGAGGATTGTCTAAGAGATGATGGAGAAAAATAAGTTGAACAGGAAAAGAATGGGTATAATATAGAGTTATCAGAACCCGTAAGAAGATCATTTTAAGAGATTGTTGTTCTTCGAGGTTGGTGATCATGTGTTTTTGTGAATCTCTCCAATATTTTGACATCGTCGATTTGGAAAGCAGTGTAAGTTATCTCCAAGGTACATTAGGCCTTTTGAGATACTTGAGAGGGTTGGATAGGTGGATTAATGGTTGACTTTTCCACCATGGTTTGGTGCAGTTCACAATGTATTCCATATTTCTCAGTTGAAAAAGTATCAGCTGGATCTGGACCATGTGATTCAATGTGGTCATATTGAGCTTGAGCAGGATGCTTCTTTAGTGCATGTGCCGGTGCAGATTTTTGATAGGTAAGAGAAAGTATTTCATAGTAAAAACATCGGTCTAGTTTGGATTTTCTGGAAACATGGTCAGATTTAGGAGGATACATGGGAGTAGGATAAATAGATGGCTAAGCAATGGCCTGAGATCTTTTAAAAATGTGATGGTTCTCCACATTCCAAGGATATAATGTCCAATGGTGGGGATAATGTAGCACCCCCGGTTTGAGGTATGTATCATTTTTATCTATTTTTATTTATGTAAAGTGGTTGGGTATTTTTTTGGAGAGTTTGGTAATGTTTCAGAATGGTTTTGGAGAATTTCTTAGGGATCTCAGTTTGATCATGGTTAGGGAAACAATTCAATATCTCTAGGAAACCGTGAAAGTAGAGGGAGTGGGATTCACATATATTTCACATGGATTGTCTCACTATGTCAGTAAACTATGAGGGGTTCATGTTGAGGCAGTATCATGCACATGGCTAGAAAACGGTTTTATTAACCATATGAGATAATTGTGTAGGACATTAAAAAGTGGGTTTTTAATTACATGTTCACTCTATATTTTCCTTAAAATCCTTCTCTCTTCTCCTATACAAACCCTTCTTAGGATTTTCAGTTCTCAAGGGATATAGGTACTCACTTACTTATTTTAGAAGTGATTCAAAGGGGTTTTAGGGTGTGTTTAAGGTGATTCTTCTCTGGTAAGTCTCCTATATTGGATCTTTCTTGGTTTTACTTAGATCTAGTTCTCCCTCTCTCTAGTTTTTAGACATCTACACTAAGTTCATGTAGATATAAGATTTATGTTTCCTAAAATTTAGATATTGAGTCTAGTTGATTTTAGGAAAATTGATCTATGGTATTTTTGGTGGATATTTCATCTAGTTTTGTGGTGTGGTTGGGAGTTGGTTGATTTCTCCAAAACCCTAAGGTAAGTGGATTCTCTCTCGACTCCATTTTTCTAGAACGAGAAGCCTTATTTTCAATTTTTTGGTTTTTCTTAAAAATAATTTTTTTATAAAGTGACAATCTTGATGGATATTCACTGTGATATGTTCTGTTCATTTTTTGGGAATATGGGTTATTGCAGTGAAATATTCATTTGTTGTTAGATTTTAAAATTTTGATTTCAAAATTGGTAGCCTGGGTTGATTTATGAAAATGGTTTGTGAAAATGGGTTTCAATAAACAAAGTTTCTTTATAGAAATGTGATATGGAATAGAAGAATTCTAAAGGTATTTTTTGGTTGGGAAATATTTTTTTTCATATTGTTGTGGATTTAGTGAGTGTATATGCTTGTTATTGGATTAATAATTATATGCATGTGTTGATTGTTGGGATGGAGTGGGTGGGTAGTACCATTATAAAAAAGGGGATGTATAGTCTTTATAAATGACACCATTGATGATAGGTGGGTGCGAAGTACCACTAGATTGGGAAAGGAGTAAACGGGCTTGAATGGGAAGTGCCACTGTAATTTTTACTAGTATGGGTATGTGAAACCCTATAGTTATGGTTTGTATGTTTTTGTTTATGAAAGGTGAAAATTGTTGTGATAACATGTTATGGTAAATGGATTATGGCATGGTAATTTGGATTTCCCTTGTATTGTGTGGATTTGGGAAAAAGTGTCTTGTTAAGGATGTATTTGGATTTCTAGAAATTATTGGACTAGTTGATGTTTTATATTAACTGTTTACATTGATGTGATAATGGTTCTGTGATAGTGGAATGTGAAGGGAATTGATTTGGGGAGAACCTACTGAGTATTTTTACTCACCCTTTTCTTGGTCACTTTGGTGCTTTTGAAGATGTAATTTTTTGGGACACATGTAAGGGTAAAGAATCTCATTTTCCAGCAGTTCGTTGGGATGCTTAGGTGGTATTGTGTTTCTTGGATCATAGATATTTGTGTGGATCGTTGGAGTGTGTCCCTGTTTTTTGGGTATTTTATTAGTCTTCCTCTTATATCTCTGATATTGGTATTTTGTGGGTTGTTGTGTTGGGTTTATGGGAATTGATATGGAATAGTTTGGTTGTTTCTTGGCATGATCCAATTGGTGTGTAATTTTAGGACATGCATCATATAGTTGTTCTTGGTAATGACTTGTGTTTATGGGTGGATTATATATAATGTAAAATCATTCCCCAATTGTTATTGAATCCCTTTACATTTGTTTCCACCCTTTGGCACCTTGGGATCATCACATACAGCCAAGTATCATCTCACCACCTTCTCAAGCCAATTAGAAAGGGTAGGGGCAATGAAAGTCATATAATTTTGTTTGGTCCTTGACTTCCAAGTTCATTGATTATGTGTAATCATTTGGAATCCTTGGTGTTGTAATTTGTTCTAGGTATATTCCTTGAGTTTGGATGGTAGAAAGGCATAGGATTTTCAGAACATGAAATATATCGCATTAAAGGAAATATCTAACCCTTTTATGTTGAACATGAAGTTACCAGGGAGTTGGGTACATAAGTGTTTTAGAGAAATTTATAGGCATTTGATATCTCATTGTCATGGGTGTATCCAATGAGATGAGAATGGAATGAGTGGTAGAAATTACTTCACACTAGGATGCCTATTTCATTTGGAATAATGGATTATGATGTGCAGTGAATATATTGATTTTTGGAAAATCTGGGAATTATTTTCAAATGTGTGGAGTTGAATGATGGATAGTGGTGGTATTTTGAAAATGGCTCGATTTTCAGAAATGGTGAAACACGGGAAGTGTGAAATCATAGACAACTTGTTTGTTATAGTTTCTATGTAATTGAATTTGAAATTGTAAACCTTTTCTTACTAAGGGAGAAAAACATATGGTGACATTTGTATTGATAGAAATCAAACCGACTAGGAATCGTAGAGACCAACCAGTGGAGGCTACTAAAAATTTGGTATCACTTGATCCCCTAGTGAACCAGAATCTAGTGAAAACTATTGTGTAAGATTTATGAGCTATGGAATGTAATAATAAAAAAGAAGATCCAAAGCATATGGATCTTGCAGTTCATTTTCAAAAGAATAATCCACACATCTTTAGGCTGATTTAGATCCAAAAAAGGAATAAGCATGGTTGAATAGATTAAATAGTATATTCTAATTCTTGGGAACTCCGATAGAGGTGAAATCGAAGCTAGCCATGTATATTTTGGAAGATCTTGTCCATTATTGGTAGGAGTTGGGGGGTCCAAGTTGGAATGGACCAAGGAATGACATGGGAGTGTTTTGAAATTTTTTTAATGAAAATTATTCCCTCATAAATTAAGAATTCATCACACAAAATATTTATTTAGTCTGAAGAAATAAAACCTCTCGGTAATAAAATATTCTCCTATGTTTATGAACATAGTGTTCTTTGCACCTGAGGTGGCAAGTTGTACTTCATTGAAGGCATGTATTTTTGAAGATGGGTAGAGGTAGAAAATTCTTTGTAAAATAGATGTGTTATGTATAAATTATTACACCGAAATGGTGAATAGAGAAACAGTGGCTGAATGGGATAATTTGGGGGATACAGGAAAGGGAAGCTAGTTGGTACCCTTGGGAAATGGTTGGAACTCTAACACGGGGCTCAAGGTAAAGAAAGACAATTATGATTAGTGTGAGAGTATGGATAAAAATATAAAGGTAGGATAGTTTAATCTTCCTCCAAATCCTTAGAGTAATCTAGGATGTTTTCAGTGTGGTTATATAGCCCACTTCAAAATGGGAACATACAACACAACTTCAAGCATGTCATAATTTTTAGACGATGGGGAACCATCAGTGTTATTGTCGTATTGCTCTAAGGTTGTATGTTTGTGACACTTCTCAGGGGTCTTAGGAATCTTATCTCTTGAAGGGATGGGGGTATAATCATACCCTTTATTATAAGAGTAATGATAGTCATGGTGATTCAAAGAAGACCATGACTCCTCAGCAGGGCAATAAAGATCAGAGTGTGGCATGAAATTAGGTGATTGGAGTGGAACATGTTGTAAAATGAAAAATTATTTGGAAACCGAATGGTCTAGTAGAGATTGATCACTACATTCCTTTTACAAAAGGAATTTATATAATTAATTCATTCACATCAGGTTAACCATTTTTGGTATCAAAATGAAAATTTGTGTTGAGGTTTTGGAAAACTATTTCAGAATGGTTTTCAATTGGTTTGTTTTTGGAAATGAAAACACGAAATGGTTCTGTATCCATGGGGACCTACATTAAAAAGGTAGTCCCTCATTAGGTGTTTTCACCTACGATGCTTAAGAACTCAAATTGGTCGAGAGGATGGGATGTTGGGATTATCACACCTTTTTAAGTGGAATTATCACTTACTTTAGAACACTCTTATGGATTTAAGAAATGTTTATGATTCCTTTATTATTTCCCAATTATGGTACGGTTCATACAAAAATTAAAAATAAATTATTATAATGTATAGATAATATAATCATCTATATGTATCTGAGGTTCTACATCAATGGATATGTATTTATGGGTCTAAGTTTCTCTATAAATAGCGTCCTCTTATGAACTACTTAGAGGTTAATAGGTAATTACTATGATGATGTTGGTTTTCTAGCCATAGTGTGTGGAACTATAGAGTTTTTTTTCATCTAGGGAGACTAAGTTCACTCTAGAGTTTATCATCATCTAGGGAGATTGGGTTAATTTTAATGTTGGGATCCAACCCATAGATGTCCTTACTATGTATCCCAATGAAAGGAATCAGAACCCATATAGGTAAATGACTCTTAATAGGGCACATCATGCCTTTTGAGCTCATGTGATAAGGACCCAACCACATAGTTTAACATCATGCGCTGAGGGAATCAAGAATAAAGTTTACTAGTCAAAGTTTATTATGGGACTTAAATTGAAGAAGTTGAGAAACTTGAGAGAGATATATATTTTCATGTTGAATTAAACCCTACTGGGAATGTGACCTAGAAATAATAGGGTATATTTGGGATATTGGGTTTGAAACTCATGGAGGATTCCTATATATCCCATTTACATGGGAATCAAAGCCCACATATTTCGATGAGTCTCATAAGGGATTATATCCCATTGAGAGGATAGGTTGTGGATTACTCTTTAGAAGGATATACCTTGTAAAAAGGGACCACGAGAGATATTTTAAATCATGGTAGTTTGGGGGATTAATTTTGGGCATAAACCTATAGAGGATGCTAGATTTAAAGGGAATTTGGATTTGGGATTACTCATGAAGAGGATGCCTAGTGAGTGCGATCCCTAAGTGGGATTTGTATGTATCTTGATTAGAAGGAATCCAAGTTCTCATAGTCTAATGATTCAAGTGAATTGGATGTCATGATCACCACTATCCTCTAATCCCATGTGGTTCATTATCAATGTGAGAAACAAGAGGATGCATAATATTTTATAAACCACACACTTTTCCTCCCTCACTGGTTGAAGAGGAGGAGGATGGTGGAAGAGGTCCGGGCTACATCACTTCCTTTTATTCAATTCACCCTAGAAAGGAATGAAGGTGAAGGACACAGTAGTTGAGGGATGTAAGACTGTATCCTCCTATATGAAATTCTAGGGGATTACTCTAGGATGGATGACTTAATATAGGTTTTTTAGTGGGATTGTGATCTAATTCCATGTTTAATGGATGAGAAAGTGTGATCCTTACCCTCCCCACTTGGAATTAGAGGCATCGGGTCACAGTGATGACAAGAGGTGGACATGGTATAAACTCTAATCCTTCATACCAAGAACCCATCAACACTATCCCTAGGGTAAGGGTCATCATAACCGTAGATATAAAAATCTACAAATTCTTTAAGGATCTTGACCCTCTAGGAGGACATGTTTTAGAAAACTCTGAAGATAGAAATACAAATTTAATTTGGAGACACTATTAGGTTACTTTCCCTAAGGTTGTTTATAGAAGGAGATCCTGGTTGAAACTTCAACTTGGCCCTTTTCTAAAAATGGATCCAAAGAAAGAGAGTCCATGTCATGATTGGCTTTGTGGGAGGCCTCATGAATGGCTCACATAGTCTAGAGATTAGGGTGAACCAATGGGGACTGTGAAAGGGCTAATCCACGTAGGCAGGCCTAGGAGAATTGGGAGAAACATGGTAGATGAAACACCGGGAAGGAATCTTCTCACTTGTCTTCATTAATTATGGTTTGGGTGAATTCCATATGTAGGTTTTGTTTTCATTAAATCTTGGGAGGACATAAGTTTCATTTTCCCCCTTTAATTTCTTTTTTAGGTGTTTGAAAACTACTTATATGTTTATATAAGTCTTGACTTAAGTACTAGAGTGATTAGATCCAAAATCGTCCCTTGGGAAAATTCTTCAATCCAAATAAAGACCCCAATGACCTCTTTATAGGAAAATAAGGGTCCTTGGGTGAATGCTTATTTTTTATCAGGTGTCCTGCATAGGTCGGTCACGCAGGTACCTTGCATGCCGATTTTGTTTTGGGGGACTTGAGTGGCGAACTTGGGTGAACCTGATGTTCTATAACATAGGGTCTAGGCCTCGCACACCTTCTTAGGATCACTATAAGGTTGTGATCATGGCCCTTTGGGCCAGTACCTTCCCAACCATCACTGATCCAAAAAACGGATAGTCGCCCCATGAAATTTTCAAGTCCAGTTGGGGAAGATTTGGGCCATGACACATGGAATTCCAATATGATCCAACTTCTATAATAAATATGTATTTCTTCTCAAACTCAAGATTTTTTTTCCAAGTGTAGTTAACTTTTTCAATTCTATAGAAATATGCATGGAACACATATCACTCTATCAAAAAACATATATAGGCTGATTAAATCACCACCTAATGAAAGATAAACCATTAAAGGAAAATATAATTGAGGATACAAAAGTTTTCAAACAAATATTTAAAAAATTGTTTTATGTTAAAGAGAATACATTTGAAATACTTATAATTTTTCTTAAATAAAACATAATATTTATTAAAAAAAATTATGAGTTAATGATAAAAATTATTATTTTTAAAGGATTGAAAAACATTTTGGGAATATAAAATAACATTATTGAAAACCCACTTCATTAAATGGGTTATGAAACATTTATTTAGAATTGATTATTGTGATAAAAATTTTCTTTTAAGATAACTAAAATTTGAGATTCATCTAGTGAATGTAGAAATTGGTGGGATGTAAAAGTGTGGATATGAAAAAGATTACATTAAAATGAATAGTAATTAAACCTAACAAAGGTTTATTTTCATGAAAAATTTAAACATAAATTAAAAATACTTTGGTGTGAAAAAAATTTCCCCAAAAAATATATAGGAAACAAAATCAAAAATAATCATAGGTTATAAAAACAATCCTAAAAGATAATAGAAAAAGAGAAGAGTGATTTCAACCCAAGGGAATGGTTTGAGTTAGGAAACCCCTTACAACATTTGTAACATTTTAATCAAAACCCAATGAGAGATATATAATTAAATATATCATTTAATATCATGAAATATCAGATTATCTAGATATAAAATTCAAATTAGAATTTTTTTACATCATTTAAATGGTAAAATTTTGTACAGGTTAAACATGTATAAGTTTGGTCAAATTTGAGACAAAGAAACCCTTACCTATTTTTCCTACATAGTAATATATACTCTAAGAAGAATTATAAAAATAATAAATATGTTAAATAAAATTAAAGAACCATATTCATACCAAAAATGTTATATACTTTTCATCTACAACCATTATCAATATGCTTGTTAGTTTTGTTTTCTTATTTTTCACACATTAAGTGTTCAGAGTTTTGTCCCTTCATATTATTTTTACAAGAGAAGAGTTAGTATTTGTTCTTATTATAAATTTCTTATTACCAGGATCAATAATTTTAATAAAATGGAGGAATTTTAATTATTTTTTTAATTGAATTTCTTTTCATGAGTACATTATTCTTTATACTAGATGATGAAATCAACAACAAACATTGTTATGTGATTTTAATCATATGAACTAAATTTTCATATTGAATGATTTAAATATTTCTGTATCTCATACAAGAAGAAATAAATCACTATTTAACAATTTATATAATATACTACCAATAACTTATTTTCATAATCAACCATGGAAAATTTTGATAACATTGTAAAAGTAGGTTTTCAAACAAACACAAACATGAGCACACCATGATTATTGATGATGATGAGATGATTAAGTTAAAATAACATTATACAAGAATTATAATGATAAAAGTTTTAGTTTTTTATTTTCACATATCAAATTTTTATGTATTTAAATGATTAATTATTGGATTTGAAAATATTACATGATTTGATTTTATGATTTATCTCAAAGTACAGTTATTTTAAATGATTGAATTGACAATAATAATATATTTATCATTTAATTCATAGGTTATAATTTTTTTTTATTAGAACAATAATTTTATCACAAAAAATACTATTTATCCTATAAAATTGATCTCATGACTAGGTGTGAAAGGAGGAGGTGAAATTAAAAATTAAAACAGATTGTTCCATGTATGCGGTACCCTAGACATACATATGGTATATGATTTCATATTCAATAGAATGAGTAAATGGAGAAATATGGTTTTTAAATTTAGAATATAAAATATTACATAAATATCAAAACTATAAATTAAATTCCATATAATTACCATCATTTTATGGTGGTTTTCAAAAACATAACATGTTGTGTCATGTAGGTGGTAGTCTACCCAAGGAAGAATTAATATTTTTGTTTTTACTAATGGAAAATAGAAGGGTGGTTAATGATTTAAAAATAATTTCTCAAAAATTATTACATAAAAATAACATGGTTTTTATCATTATATTATAGTGAAAATACATTTATGGAATAATAGATTCATAAAAAAAATTGATAGGTTATGAAAATATACCCAACTTTTTAGATTATCTCATTTACAGTGGAGATTATGTATTTTAAAATTGGTCATTTGAGTTTAAAAAAACCCCATAAGGTGGGTATGGGTGTGTATGAGTGTTTTGGGTAGATTTTTAAACAATAATATTTTATTTTTTTGTGATAGAATATTGATCAGAGGAGTTCCTCTTTTAAAATTGAAAAGGGATAATTGTTTTTCAAAATTATAAAAATATTTCAATAATGGGAAGACAAAGTAAAATAATGTGGCTCAAAAATTTAAAAATAGTAAATTTTATATTTGATATGATCAATAATGGCCTCAAAAATTCATTGTAACACATATTTTTTAAAAAAATTATTATATTTTACCCTTATATTACTACATATACCATTTCAGCATTTACTATGGTACTCATATTTTAAATAAGATAAAAAATAATTATGA
The DNA here is from genome assembly GCA_963277665.1 of Viscum album. Taxonomy (NCBI): domain Eukaryota; kingdom Viridiplantae; phylum Streptophyta; class Magnoliopsida; order Santalales; family Viscaceae; genus Viscum; species Viscum album. Next base: position 569,341,693 of record OY728158.1, on the reverse strand, counting down.
ATAAAAGTAAAGGTGTATTTTACATAAAATTTGGATGCATTAATTTTAAATTTTAAATCCATATTTTCTTATTCTGATTATAAATTTTTGAAAAAATAATTTGAAAATATTAAATATATGATGTATTGAAATCATTTTTTCTTGAGAAACATAGCTTAAATTCAATGTTTTCAAATATGGGTTTATTAAATAAAATAACATTTTATAAAATAATAAATTCATTTATGAAGTACATATTTGGTCATATAGAATGGTTTAATACATTTCAAACAAATACTTATATATTAATACCGTCATTAAATCTGCAATATTAGCAATAATTGTATATTATACTATTCAACTATATATCAAATGATTAAAAAATAATATAAAATATTCATATTATTATTATATTATTATTATTATTATTAAAAAATGGTTATATATTTTGAAAAATTTGTTCCTAAATTTTTAGAATTCTATATATAAATAAAATACAAAAAATATTGCGGAAAATTGACCATATTGGAAAATATCTTTGAAAATGTAAATTATTCATTATTATTAGTTAATATAAATTATTAATTACTTTTTTGGTAATATTTTATTCGTGTTATCAATATATTTATATTTTATTCAATCATAATATACTTATATTTATGAAATAAAATAGAAAATTTAGAAATATATATTTTTATGCATAAAATGACATTCATAGTTATTTTAGTTATATTGATAGTATTTAATTAGTATTAAAAGATTTTTTTATTTTAATTATACAAATATATTATATATTTCCAACTTTTATTCCTAACCTCTAATTCAATGAATTTTTTTAAATAATTATATTTAATATTACAAATATATCATGGATTTCAATTTTATTTTTCTATAGTGTGTAGAATGAAATATTTAATATATTATTTATTGAAGGGGAAAATAAAGTGAAATATTGGGTCGTTACAATATTCCTTTAGGAATAATGATGTTTTATGAAGATATATCACAAATATTCTTATGGAATAACATTAAGAGGTAGATTGTGAAATATATATCTTGATGCTTAGTATTATAGAAATGTAATGTTTAATGAAATAAGTATAATGATATGTTGAAATAGTTACTACAACCAATATAGAAATGAAAAAAAATCACCATTGTTATTTCATCAGTACACACCCTTGTGTATATAATTGAAACAATAAAATTTATATTTTTATTGATCACCATATAATGTAGGCGAATTTTTTCAATATCAAATAATATTTCTCACCTAACCAAATCTATAAGATATATATATATATTAGAGAGGTGGAAAGGATTCTTGGAGTACCACTCTCTATTCCTTTGATTTATATCTACATTTTTTCATGAGGTTCTAGATACATGTTCAGGATTTTTTAGAGAAATTGTTAGCTTTCATCACTCTATATCATCCTAAAACAGATGGTCAGTCTGAGAGATACCTTCAAAATATTGAGAACATTCTAGGAACTATTTTAATGGATTTACAAGTAGTTTGGGATCAACACCATACCCTATTTTAGTATTCAAAAAACAATAGTTTCCATTATTTCATTAAGAGGTTCCAAATAGGTGTCTTTATGGGAAGGGATGTAAGGTTCCAACAAGCTAGGATGAAGGTTGGAAGAGAAATCCAATAAGACCTGATCGTGTCTATTAACTAGTAAATAAGGTTCAAACTATTAATCATTATATGAAATTAGTATAAAGTCAAAATAATTATTTTATATAAAAACACCAATATGATTTAGAATATAAAGATTGTGACAAGATGTTCTTCCTGATATCTCATGTCAATGAGATTATGAGATTTGTTAAGAAATGTGTCGCAGACTGTCCTGGATACCCAAGTTACCTTTTGATAGAGTTGATCCCAACATGGACCAAAGGGGTTTCTGATCTCCATGGGTCTAAGACAAGCACCTGGAATCATAAAAAAATTAGAATGAATTTTCCACAAACATTGTGGAAGAAAGATAAACAATTAACCATGAAAACAATAAAAAATATGTAAATAGAATAATATTAGAACTCAAACAGGTAAAAAATCCAAAGTACTAAAAAAATGAACTATAATATTGGATAAAAACTCAAGTATGAGTAGACCCAACTCTATAAGCCCATGGATCAATAGCTACAACCACCTCCAAGTTGTGCCTTACCCTTACTTGAACCTAGAAGAATATAATCTACAACACCTGAAGAAACAAGTAGGGTGTTAGCTAAAATACCCAGTGTATACTCAACAAATAATCCATAATAATATTATAGAATTTAATTAAAAAAATAAATATTTCATTATTAAATAAATTTTCATGGAATTATAAAGAATAATTAAACAATTCCTGTTTCACATTTCAAATGACGGAAATTCATTAAACAAATTTCTCAATAAAAATTTTATATATAACAATTTATATTAATTCACAAGGAATGTGTAAAATAGTTTACAAAAAAGGGAATATATGTCAAAATAGTAACACGTGAGAAAAATAGTCATATGTCAAAAGGAATGATAGTTTCAGGCTCTGCGATCTCTCACACACTTAAAGTTGATCATGGAAATATTTGAATATGTGGATTCCTATAACACTAAAAAAAGATGACACATCACTATACCAAAGAATATGTGGCCTACTACACATTTTTTTTGTTTTAATTTTAATGAATAAAAAAGAGTAGTATCCCAATAAATCAACAACTACATCGAATTTCATGTGATTTAATAACAATCGATGATGGGAAATTTATTATAGAACTTTTTAAAGTAAAATTCATCACATTATCCACTTTCAAATATTCTAGTTTCCATTTAAAATATAACACATTAATTTCTAATCAAAGAATTCCTTTTTCCATGATAAAACCACTGGGTTTCTATGAAAACCATTTTTAAGACATTTCCTCAATTTCCAATTTGAAATAAATTTCATCAATTCAATCTCAAAATCAAATTCCACAATTAAATTAAAAATTTTAATTCAACCAAATTCCATCCAACTTCAAAACACACCCTAATTCAATGTAATTGGGGGGGGGGGTCTAATTTCGTGCTAAATCTAATTTCAAATCTAAACACTCCAATTCAATAGAATTGTTTATTAAATAAACCAATTGAAAAAACATGTCATGAAAGTGAATTTAAAAAAAATAGAATTTAAATCAATAAATTCAAGGTTAATCAAATTGGCCATCATAAACAGAATAAACTACCTTTTTCACAGAAACAAAACACCCGCAACAGAACCTACCAATAAGAACAAATGTGAATAAGGTCTAAGAACTCAACCTAGAAACAAGATTCATTAAAATAGAGTCTATAACCACATAACCCAAGATTATCTATCAAATTATGGGGTGTGAAAGAGAAAGATACAAAGATACAGGGAGAAGTGTTACATGGAGAGTCACACCAAAACTAGAACAGTGATCAATTTCTGTAAAAACAACCTAGAAGAGTTGGAGGGATCCAAAATCAGTTGGGGATAGATCTTATATCAAGGGAGATTAATTATAGAGAAGCATAAATAGAAATTTTAACTGATATTCCTATTTAAAAACAACTATTGGGACTTAACATGATGTGTAACACAATTACCCATCGTGTAAACGATAAGTCCCATAAATTCAGAAAAATATATCACCTTTGGTTAGAAACATATTTATTATTATTTTATAATTTAAAATTTTGGAAAATATTACATGGAGTGTAAATAGCCATATGTTTGTAGAACCAATAGCTTTTACAATGAAAAAATTCCAACAAATCTTTGACTTCAATATTACTAGTATCCTCCCAACTCCTTAGCCCTACAAAGAAAACTAAAAAAGAAAACAATGAAAATGATTAAAATATAACTGAATGAAAGGTAATGGAATTTTATACACTCACCATGATAAAAAATTTATGTATCTATAAATCCTATAAAGAAGCTTCTATATTGAAAATGTGAGTCCACTGCTCTACCAACAGTGCCCCGCACTCCCATGCCTCATGAGAATATGATCAATGCTACCATAGAACATGAACTGAAGATATCATCAGCCCAGGAAGTAACATGGTTTCAGAATCAACCATCTAGACTGTATTTTCAATCACTAATAAATTAAGTTCAATATCTTGATTACTCCATCTCAAAACATGATATTGATCTGATAGATACTTTTATAGATGAGATATATGGAAAATGTTATGTGTTGACATTAGCAATGGTTGAATTTATAAATGGTAAGAAAATTTAAAAACCTTCTCAACAACCTCAAGAGGTCCCATAAAATAAGGATAAAGCTTCCCTTTTCTCCTAATCCATTGATGACCCAACTGTGGTGAATGTTTTTAGAGCACATGGTCACCAACTGAAAATTACAATGGTCTGTGATGATGATCAACATAAGGCTTATTACAGATCTATGACATCAAAATTCAATAATGAATTAACTTAATCTTTTATATTATATCTTGAACCATGCTGGGTCTAACCAATGATCTTTCACCAATCTATGACCAACACAATAAACATATATAAGGCCATCCATATAAGGCCTTAAAAGGATCCATTATGATCAAAGACTAGTAAGTTTTGTTATACAAAAACTCAAATAGTCCCATATGGTGATCCCAAGATCCACCAATGGTAAGAGAAGAAGAATGAAGAATGTCCTTGAGAAACTGTATATCTATTTCTATATAGCCATACAACTATGGATGGTATTCCATTCTCTAATGGACATGAGATCTACATTCCTCTTTATAGATATCCAAAAGCAAGATGTGAACCAAGGATCCCTATCAGAGACTATAAAATATGAAACTAAATGAAATTGAACAATCCTTTTCACATAGAGATTTCTCAACTCCTCAACTTTGATTGTATCATAAATGGGTCGTAAGTACTCTGATTTTCTCAATCCATTGATTACAAATGAAATACCATTTTTTTCTTCAGGTATGAAAAAAACCAACCATAAATAATATAGAGATATCATACCACATCATGTAAGAAATGAGATTTAATTATTCAAAATCAATGGTTTTTTTGGTCGGCCCTGACTTGTTTTCACGTATAAAAATTATAGAAAAATTCTGCGTTGCCCCATCACATACCTGGCCAACAGATTGTATGCTACATGTCATAGAACATTTCATTGTTCCTTAGTGCACTACCCATTAGGAGTTATGGAAATCCCCCATCACATCTTTCATTATCGCTAATGGCACAACAAAATGATTCTAATAGCATAATATTCCCTCATAGGAGAACAACTACTCAGGTGAGGAATCCCCAGCATAAAAAGATTCTATAATTCTATGAAACTCATAATCAAGATTCAATTATTTAAGAATAATCTAGAAAAATATTGGATTTAAACTAAATACATTCCAAGGAATCCTTGGACCATGATTCCGACTCCAACATGCAACTGTGAAAAAATGATTCATCATGTTCCACTCTTTCAAATATTCTTTCGGGGGCTAGGTCTGAAATCTCCAACTCAAAGAATATAAGAAAACATTCACATTCCCCAGGATATAGGAAATGTCAAAGTTAAAATAGTGTATTTATTCAACCCAATACCTATGGTGGATATTTAAATAGATTTCTGAGAATATAGAATTCAAGCTATTGTTTTTAGAGTACATGGTGAACTTTTCTCTAAAATGTAATGCTTCTAAATCTTAAGCGCATACATCAAAAATACATGTTCAAGGTTATGGGTTGGATAATTATTCTTATATGGATTAAGTTAAATATATCTATAGGAAAAGGCATGATGACCTGAAATAAGAACACAACTCAAACCTGATCCCGATTCATCATATAAGACCACATGGCCCAGCTCGACCTTTAAGAAAATCAACACCAGTGCAATAGTTAAAAAAAGATTCAACTCAACAAAAATAATAATAAATTTCTCATCCAAATAAAACCTTAACTTTCTAAGTGAGTGTAGTTATTGGAGAATCCAACATTAATAAGTCCTTTACAAAATGATGATAATACCCAATGAAACCCAAGAATCTTCGAATATCAAAAATATATTGTGGTTTTTCCCAGGACATAACAGCCTTAACTTTTTAGAATAAATATAAATACCATGTTTCAACACCATGTGTCCAAAGAAATTCACTTTATGAATATATAAATCTCATTTTGAAATCCATCCATAAAGGTTATGATTTGTCAACAATTCCATAACTACTCTCAAATGAAAAAAATGATCTTCTTAGTATGTAGATTAAATGAGGATATAATCCACAAATACCACAACAAAATCATAAAGGCACTCATAGAAAATCATTTTCATTATACTTATAAAGAATGATGGGGAATTGGTTAGAAAAAATGGCATAAAATGGTACTCATGATGGACATACCTACTCCAAAGATAGTTTTATAAATGTTATATTCTTTTATTCTCCCCTCATGCTAACCAGATCAAAGATCAATCATGGAGATCAACTTTGAACCTTTAAACTTTTTAGATAAATCATCAATCCAAGTAAATGAGTATTTTTTTCTTTATCATGAAATTGTTTTGTTTTTGGTAATCTAAACAATGTTGAAGTTAACCTTCATCTTTCATACCAAAGACAACTAGATCTTCCCAAGTTGAAAAACATGGGTGTATACAAAACTTTTCTAAATGATCGTCGATCTGAGTCTTCAACTCTTTCATTTGTGTGGGTATTATGTTTTATGAAGGAATACACACTTCTTTAGTTCTAGGAACTAAATTTATAGAAAAGTAAACCTCCCTTACCAGTGGAAACAAAGAAAATTTAAAGGGAAATATTTTAAGAAACTAGACAAAAACTAGACGGGGATCACCGCTCAAGGATTCTTTCTCCAAATCAAAATAAACCACTGATATTACTTTCCCCAACTCTGGATTAGAGGGTCAAAATCTATTCATACATAGGTCCCACACTCCTGAAATATATGACTACCCACCCCCTTCTTGTTTTGTAATAGACAAAAAATGAATATAATAATCAATATGGTATTTATGGGGAATGATCCAATATATCCTAAATTTGAATTATAGAATTTTCATGTTGAGAACTAGAAAAATCCAAGAAATATCGACATTTAGTAAAGAGAAAATGCATGCAGAACTATAGAAACCCTATACTCACTTCATTCCCAAGGGTGTAGTAATATCCATCACATAAGATAAAATGTCCACAATAAGATTTATCTAATTATTATCACAAGTTTAAATAAATGAGAAAGGTTCAGTAGTATCCAAAAATGAATTAACTATTAAATAATCTATAGTGATGGTATCTCTCACAATTAATGGACCCATATCCTCTTACTCTAGAGACACTTCCACTATGTGTAGAAGATTAATTTTGGATAATAGTATCTAGATCTCCCTCTCTCTTGAAGCATCTAATTTTCCCATAGTTCTTGTAGGTGTTGATGATCTTGTGCCACTACAAAAAGTGGAATAGACAAGATATAACTTCTATAATTAACAAGATCACATGCATGAATCATTGATCTTGGGTGCCTCAGGGAAAACCTGCTTATAATTCCCTATCATTTCACACTACAATCAAATCAAAGGGACTCATCCATGAACTACATGAGTTATAAAAAACCATGATATCAAGAACAACCATGAGAATCATCAGGCTTCATTTTTTCCTTTATAGGAATTTACACTACCACTTAGAGAAAAAGGAACTCCCATCAACTTTAACTTACCATCTAGGTCCATTTTGTCCATCAATGCTCTATCCATCACATTAGTATAAGATTTCAGATTCAGTAAGATAACCTGCAAATGAATATCACCTCAAATTCATAACTCGAACCATTGAGTCCTTATCTCCTCATTTGAAACTATCTCGGGTAAAAACTACCTTATCTCAACAAAATTATTTTCATACCCTATCATAGACATGTCATCCTATTAAATTTTGAAAAACTCAATAACCATGTATAAAAATAATGATTCTGGATAGAAATGGTTTGTGAAAAGAACCTTGAAGTCTTTCCACTCTATTCTCACATGATTCTTCTCAGTGACCATATTTTATCTCCATCTCATGCTCGGTCCCTCCATAATGAAGGTGGAACACATCACTTTTATTTCATTATGCATCTCTAACAACACAAAAAAATGTTCCATTTTTCTCATCTATTCCTTAACCTCTTGAAGATAATTGGAGACCATGAATGCAATTGTCTTCTGGTGAAGGAACTCTTGACTATGATTTTGAAAAACATCCCTAAGAGGTTCCATAATTGTAGCCTCAATGTGAATGGGTGGTGGTTCTTGTCCTATAGCATGGAAAGTAAGGAAAATCATCTCAACAATAATCTTGTCCACAAGAGCATTTTCTCACCGAGTTTCAGTAGTATCTTTTTATTAGATCTGAATTTCTTGTCTTCTTGAAGGCATGATACTAAAAACCTCCAACTGACAACATTAATGAAATCATATTAACACTGAAATAGTGAAATAAGGTAAACTAATTTGAACATATAGATAAAAATATTTGTATTTCATTTTATCAAAATCATAGAAATGTAAAATTTTATAACTAATATTTAAGGAATCTTTCCTAAAACACCCCTGGTGACTTATGGTTCATTATAGTGATAAATGGTTAGGCACTCAATCACACGTAACTCCTAAGCCTCAAAAAGATTACAAAAATGCATACTGACATCAATAAATCAAGCTCAACATATAACTCTGATACCACTTCATCACAAACCGGCCTGGAAACTCTGATAAACCAATAACCGAGATGATCCCAACATAGCTTAAATGACATTTCCGATCTTCATTGGTTAGTGAATAACACATATAATCCTACAAAATTAATGTGGGTACGAATTTTCTATAAAAATTTTGGAAGAAATATTAACAATTCAGAATGCATGAAAGAAAAGCTCAAAAGGGGTAACTATACCAGAATTCAAAATGGTAAACAACCAAAAGTACTATAAAATAGGATAAACAACCAAGTCCCATCAGAAAAAACTCTCCAAGCCCAAGGATCAATATTTACTACCACCTCTAAGTGGATCCTTACCAATTCTCGAACCTGGAAAAAGAAAATCAAAAAAACCTGAAGGCACATGTAGGGTGTGAGTTAAAGCCTAGTGGGGTCTCACCATAGATTCCATAGTAATATTACAAAATTTAATTAATCTAATAAATATTTAAATTTTAAATAAATTGGTATGGTAGTTCAAATCATAATTAAAACAATTCATCATTTAAATTTCAATTGATGAAAATAATTTATACAAATGGATTAGTAATCATTTTATATAAAATAGTTTATATAAGTTCACAAGTCATGTGTAATTTTTTTTTAAAAATGGAATATATATCAAAATAATCACATGTGATAAACATGGTCAGATGCTAAATACTGTGATAGTTCTAGGCTATAGGATCTCTCACACACTCTATGGTGATCACAGAAACATGTGTATACACACGTCCCTATGAATCTGGAAAAAGTGGACTCATCTCCATCCTATCGAGGATGTGACCTACTGAACTAGGTTTTGTTTCAATTGTAAAACATCAAAAATTGTGTTATCCTAATAACTCAATAACTAATTAGGATTACATATTAGAAAATAAAAAATATTTATGGGAAATGTATTTTAAAACTATTTAAAATTTAATTCACCCCATTCTACCCTTTCAAATATTCCATCTTCCATTTAAGAACCAACACATGGGTTTTCAATGAAAACACGCCTTCTTACAAGATAAAACCACTGAGTTTCAATCAAGACAGTTTTAAGAAATTTTCTCAATTTTCTATTTAAAGTCAGTTTCATCAAATTAATTTCACTATTAAAATTTCAAAATTAAATTCCATAACTTAACTCAACCAAATTCCATCCATTTTCACAACACACCACAATTCAATGCAAATCGGGTTTTTCTCAATTTCATGTCAAAACCAATTTTAAATCCAAATAACAAAATTTAATGGAATTGTATTATTCTAAAAATATAATTAAAATAAACATATAAAGAAATTTAATTTAAATCAAAAAATTGAATTCAAATCAATCAATTTAGGGTTAATCAAATTGGCCATCATAAATGGAACCAGACACCTTTTTCACAGAATCAAAATGCCCGCAATGGAACCCACTAACAAGAACGAAGGTGAAAAATATCTAGGAACCCAACATATAATTATGATTCAACCTAAATCAACACAAATATGATCTATCACAATCCAAGGATGAAAAAAGAAATAGATGAAGAGACTTGTTGAACACTTACCTAGAGAGTCACACTATAATAAAAACCACAGTAAATTACTGAACGAAATGACCAAGAAGGGTTGGAGGGATCCAAAAATCCATAGAGGATGGATCTTAGGTTAATATAATGGAATTTTGGAGAAATTAAATAGAAATTAAATCTTAGGAACCTATTTAAAATATAATACTTGGGACATTATACAACATGTAACCCAATTACATGTCGTCTAATTGGAAAGTCCCATAAAATCCAAATAAACTCATCACCTTTTGTTTAAGAAAGATATATTTTTATTTTATTATTTCCACACCATTTGACCATATTACACGGTGTGTACATCCCTAAATGAATTCTGAAATAGTTGGTTTTATTCCTAAAAAAATATAGTAAATCTTTGACTTCACCATTACTAGTATCCTCCCAAATCCTTCTCGTCCCAACCTAGACAATGAAAAAGAAAAACCATGACAAGGCTTGAATCTAACATGTACAAAAGGTAACATGATGTTACAAAATTTAAGATGGATCCTAGATATATTGGCTCCTTTGATATCCATCGTCATGATGGGGTGGTAACAACACATAATTTTAGAAAATACATTTCATTAAATTATGTTAACTATCCTATCTTATATACAAAACAAAACTAAACTAAAAATAATGATAATATATTAAAATTAATTATTAAATATTATTACTATATTATATCCATAATATTGGTCAGTTTTGATAATAATTACCCAACTTACATAAATGACAAAAAATGGTATGATAAAAAGAGGTAATTCAAACTCTAAAATACCATTTTCTTAAAAATTGATTTAATAAATTAAGTGAGCTAATAATAAAATTACTTTTTATCACTATTAGGAATTTAATTTTTTAAAATTTATTTCATTTTTATATTATAAATTCTAGATAATATTTAATTCCCCATCTAATTCATAAAGTTAAAATAAAATTACAGTGAATAAAAAAATTACAGAAATAATGGTAAAGTTTTTATTCACAATGATTTTTTTGTTGACATTATGTTAATTTTGTCTAAAAAAATAAATTAATATATTATCAATAATGGTAAAAATATATTTTTTATTAATATATATAAATATATTTAAACAAATTCATTTTTTATCAACAATAAATAAAATTTATAACAAATAATGGTAAAAAATATTTTTCTACCAAATATATTTATTATATATTAACTTATTATATAATTTAATTGTCATATTTCTATATTTTATAAATAGAATTATATTTTATATAGAATATATTTAAGTTCATAAAATTAATTTTTTAAATAAAATTAATTTATATTTTTAATAAAATATTAATTTCCTAGGTAAAACTAGAAACTAAGGTAAATAAAAATATTATAAAATATAAAATAAATTGCAATTAAATTCAACTAAAAATTAGAAAAAATGTTTGAAAATTAATTATAGGTGGATTATAAACCTTATATCACCCCACAGTTCATTATTTCACACTTTGGATCCCTTATGCCTTGCATAGTGTGATTAAATCCTTGAAAAGGTAATCAATATTTCAAACAATTCCCTTTACTTCACTTATAATAAGAGATCAGTTCCACTGACTTTTCCCAGAATTTATAAAAAATAAACAAATCCAAAAATCTACCCTAGTATCTCTTAAAATCTATACCCACATCATATAATCATTTGTCTTTCCAAAAGGCTAATCTATTGAACTTTATTTTATTTTCCAAGGGAGTTCATCCAAAGGGTTGGTAATATTCTAAACTAACCTATCTTATTTATTTTATTCCTTTTACACCTAAAGCCTACTCTATTAGATGTATTTTTATAACATCAATGTTACTAATATAATGAAATATTAATATAATAATTGAATACCCATTTTTTACTTTTCTCCCAGATGGTACCTTGGGAATAGTGGAGTCATGAAAAATGAGAAATTTAAAACTTCTCAGTTGGGATTCATTTTTTAAAAATTGTATATAAAACCCTTTCTCATATTATTTTAATATATCATCTTTAATTTATTTTCTGAAAAAATAATAATATTTAATGAAAGTGTAAAAGTTACCTTGTCCATTTATAGTCAACAGATTGATTCGATTGTCATCAATGCGTCGTGGCTCAAATGATCCAAGAAGGGAATCATCTAGATCATCAAATAGTGTAAAAAAGATCTATGATAATATATTTATGTCTCTTGGGTTCTAACATGTCAAAATGGAAGAGTTTTATGATGTCCCTCAAATTACATTAAGAACACATTCCCGTTTAATAAAGAAATATTGAACCGACCTTTTTATTATATTAGAATATCTCTTTAAGAACATGAGAGGATATGAAAAGATTTATTATCCCATGAAATTTTTTAAATCTTTTATATCACTATTTAAGAGGATGGAATGATCTTTTATACCAAGGCCATAATTTCAAAATTCTACTTTGGTACTTGGAAAGTAATAAGATCCATTTTAGACATTTTAGAAGACTTATGACTTAATAAACATACAAAAAATGTCTCAAATATTTTATAACTCACTTCGGACAATTTAATGTCATAACTAATAAAATAGAAACCATTATCTCAACCATTAAAAACATCAAATAATTAATCAATTAATGGACATGTTATATTTTTTCAAAAAAAATTCTTTACTCACATTCACTAATTTTTTCAAACAACATGTGAATACCTTGAGAAATAAATTATATAATCATTAATATATACTTAAATTATATAAATTATTTTTTTCATACGATCGATCAGACTTAGAATAGGTATAACATGGGGATACACGTCATGTGTAACACTCTATGTCCTTATCTATATAGTAGTGAGTCCAACCCATGGACCAACATCATAGTCTATAAACCCATAATTTCCCCTAAGGTGATATAGAATGTCATAACTACCACTACCTCTTATGAGAAAGTTATGTGTAATATAGTCTCTTTTACTCAAGAATCTCATAAAGTAGGATGAAGACATGTCTTATCATCCTGTTTTTATTTTAAATATTTTGTGACCTTACTAGATAGATATACATTAGTTTACCATTACCATGGTTTTATGGAAGGTAATACCACTCTACTCAACCTGGGCCTAAGATACATATCTAAATAAACTCCGAAGAGAAAATTTCTATCATGATCATTGAACCATATCCATAATACCATGGAGACACCCAACACGATCTTCCCCACCATGAATTAATGTCATGGTATTTACCTTGAAAATTTTCATGATCAGATGGTACACATTGATAACAATCTCATGTCTAGAGACCAATACTTGAATTAGTATATTGGGACAACCCAAGATACCTAAAACATGTAGTGTTCCTATTTGTTTCCCAGTCCTTGTGATATCATCTAGTATAGATCACAAAGTTAGAACATAATGATAAGAAGTCTCAATGCTTACAACACCATAGAACCTGATAGTCAGACATCATCACTACGTTGTTAGTATGATTTATCTAGACCATAGAACATATATTTTAGATTATTGTCATAGTATATCTTGGTTCTCATTATATCTAATAAGTACTATAACATTTTAATATGAAATTTCATCTAAGGACATTACCTTATAAATAGTGGATGAAATTTTTTCAAAAATAATACGGTAAAAATTAATAGCTTTATATATAGAACTGTATACAAGTCATAGTAATCAAAGTATATAATGGATTTGGGTGTAGGTAACCCACTCAAAAGACTCTTACTTACACTTGTTCCAAATTATAATAATTCACAACCCGTTAGCTCTCCCATGAGTATCATACTTATTCTAAGATAAGGATTCAGTTAGGGTTATAATATGTTATCCTCTATAGAGACACTACTAATTGCGACATCACCCATTTTTGTAGAATCAATCAAGAGATGAAACTTATAAATTGTATGTTTTGTACTCTAGTGTGGCCTTGGATCCTTTAGAATCCAATCTACAATAATATTATCACAATATATTATAATAGGGTCTATAATACTAGGTACAACACCAATATCAGAAATAAAGATTCATATCCAAACTATTTCATTAGCCACAACTAATGTCACTATATACTTAGACTCTTCAATAGAAGCAACAACCATAGACTATATCAAGATCCTCTAACTCACATCACCACCATTCAGTAAAAATACATTGCATCAATATGATGTCAAATCATCAAGATCTGTCCATATTCTATAATCAACATTTCCCATCATAACAGCCTCCTAATATCATCGATACACAAGGAACATTTCCACTCTAAATCTCATATACTTATATTTTTTACAGCTAACCCAATGTTTACCTTCTATATTTGTTTGAGAAAAACCCACCATACATAAATAAAATGCAACTTCAAACTTAGTACATAACATAAAATACATGATAGGTCTCACTACTGAAGCATAATGAACTATACATAATCATTCTATCTTCTCCTATTTTTTGGGACACATCTTCTTGGAGAAAATATTTCCATGTGACACTGGAAATAATCCACTCCTAGATTGTTTGATATTGTAAATTTTTAGTTCCCTATAAATATATGTACAATGAATTAGCCCATGTATCCTATGATATCTATCTTAATATATCTGCATCATTATAATATAGGTTTCTTCACATAATTATTTCATGGTGATAATTAATTTAACTAAGTCTTCACTAATTATAAAAATCTGACTACATTTCCTATTAATAATATTTCATTAATATATAATATTAGTAAGTGATGGAACTTCAAGTAATATACTTCTAGAAACATGGATCACATTCATATTATTAAAAAAATTCAATTATGGACTCATCAAAATGAACATTACATTATTTTGATGCCTTCATCAAACCATAAATGGATCTATATACCTTGCATATATTATTGTAACTATTTGACATAAAATAACCTTTGTGTTGGGTTATATAGATGTCATCAGAAAACAAACCATTTAGAAAAGATGTTTTGATATCCATTTTCCAAATTTAATAATCATGGAAGGATTTTGTTTTTGGAAATATTCTAAGGGATTTTAGAATTGGAAATAGTAATATGGTTTCATCATAATAGATTCCTTGGTATTTCATGAAACCATTCACTACTAGCCATTCCTTATAGGTTCTTACATGACCATACATACACAATATTTTCTTGATTACCCATTTACATGAAAACGAATTTATCTATTCTGGTGGTTCTAAGGAAATCCAAACATGATTTTGGTTCATGGAATGCAGTTCAAAATGCCTGTAGGGACGACCTACATATGGGAAGTCTGGGTGGCTCAGTGAGCCGTGGTCGCTCGGCCATTGTTTGAGAGCCTTGTGCGTTCCTGGGGCTAGAGGAGGCATGTTGTGAATTTGGCCATGTCTCTGCCAGGTGGTGCCCCACTGTCCCACACCGCGCTATCCAGGAATTGGGCTAGCGGTCTGGACCCTCACCGGCGGATAGAGCCATCAACCTTCGCGCTGGACCCTCGGCCAAACTGGGTCGGGTCCAGCTTGGCCCACTGGCCAAGCTGGGCCAGACCGACCCAAACCTGAAGCAGGTCAGGTTGAGTCAGTTGACTTAAACTGAGGTATATGGGACCCCCAAGTCGGGTTGGTCGGATCGATCAGACCAGGTAAGATCGGGCCTAGCCGCAACATGCCCCTATTTACTAAAACACTAATAACATGCAAACCAGTCATTATATTGATGATCCGTTTGTGGTTTTGGGAACCTCTAGAAGAGGAGGAGCTTTTGGCATTCCATTATGAGGATTTCAGGGTTGTTGATATGAGAATAATGGCTTGAGGAGATGTTCTCATCGGAGCGCTACGTACAAAACCTTACTGTTGTATGAGACCTAAAGACTGGAGACTTTTAACTCTATGAGACTTGACTATGGCCCAATGAGAAGTAACTCTAGGTCAATTTTTAGGACCACATTGGGAAGAACTTCTGTGTGACTTCGCAGGTCCATGTTATGTGACATGGAGGAGTACCTCAATTGGCCAGGATTAGTGGGAAGCACTTTTGTGTCACTTTGAAGACCCACGGTACGTGATCAGGAGGTGTACCTAAAAAATCCAAGGTTAGTGGGAATCAATTCCATGTGACTTAGAAGGGCCACTTTACTCGATTGAGGTGGATTTCTTCAGCAGTCGAGGTGTTCAATGATGTGACTGTTGTTTCTACCATCACTTACCTAAATGTATACCTAGTGTGAGAAATCTTGTGCATCATGCTTCACTTTCAGGATTGTAGTATTGTCATTCCTTTTTGTTTTGGGGTCCTTATTGAGTATTTTTTTACACACCCCTATAAGGGATTCTCACACATGCATTGTTTCTGGTGAAGATGATCGGAATTTTGACAAAGTCTTTGGTGGACTCGGACCTAGAGGTTCTCATGGAGATAGGATCGATGGATGCTACGATGGTGGACTTGGTGGCCTAGGACTAGGCGAGACCCAGTAGAATTTGGGGGACGAGATGTTCTACTTTGGATTTCAATAGCTACACTACTATCGCGATTAGTTAAGGTTTTTTGTGAATGACCCTTAGAGTTTCCTTTTTGTACTTTTCTATTTTTAGTTCCTTTGTTGGGTTTTTATTTTGGGCCAATTGTATTATTTGTACTTGTACCCACCTTTTTTTAGTGATACTTGTTTCCTTTTTTGAGTTTGGGACTTTTTGGGTGTGTTTGTGAATACAGGTACTCAAGAAATTCATCCCACTTGTAGTTTGATGCCTTTGGCACTGGTTTCCAAGCCCTGACCTTTGAAAGGTGGGCTTGGGGTAGTCCCGGTACGTGCCCTAGGAAATAGTTCATGAGAAATTGGTATCAAAGGGGAGGTCATTCCTACCACAAAGATGGGGAGTCTGTGATTTCCTTTGGGGCAACAGTGTTAAATGTTTTGAGTCTGACTTCCAAATTTGGGGAGTCCAGTGTTGGTGTGGCGGCTGATGTATCCATACACCAGGATCTTGAATTATGATTTTTGATTCTATACATGAAAAAATTGGTTGCATAATTGTCTCCTTATGTTCTTTTGAATAAAATTCAGCTCACTAGGTATACCCTTCTGACTGTGGTACATCTTGACCTATCTCAGGATTCCTCCACATAGGAGACCATCTAGGATCATGATACATGGTCGTGAGGATAGTCCACCTAGCGACGATGCATCCATTCAGGGACTAATTCTAGAGATGTCCCCAATCGGTGGTTTACCAGTGCTACCACCACCTGATGGTTAGTATATAATACTAGTGGTTCTAGAAAAGGACATGTGTAGGCTCATTTACCTTCACAAGTTTTAGAGCTAATGACCTCCAAGGTTTAGGGGAGAGACAGATCCTCTGGACGTTGAGGACTGACTAAAGATAGTGATGGGGGTCTTCTGCTTAGTGAGGAAATTTCCGGACCAAATATAAATCTTGGTAGTGAGCCTTCTTTAGGGATCAGCAGGGATATGGTGGATCTTGACAACCTAGATGTGCGATGAGGTGATCCTCAGATGGGTAGATATCGAGCAACTTTTCCAGGATGAGTTTTTCCCTGCGACCTTGCGCTATGTGCACATTCCAGAGATGCTTCATCTATGGTAGGGCAGCATGATGGTGGTCGAGTACTTAAAAAAGTTCACTGATCTATCTAGATACTCAACATATATGGTATAATAGCCTTTATTTAGGTCATGATCCTTTATGTAGGACTCAGTCAGGAGATTAGGACATCAGCGTTTTCTCTCAAAATCCCTACTCTGGATGGGGTGTTGGAGAAATACCTTCTAGTAGAGAACTTTTCGGCAGAGCAAGAGCCCATAGCTATAGATACCAGTAGAACCTAGGTTGTGGATTCTTCAGTAGGTAGGGGAAAGTAGATGTGAGGCCCCAAGTAGGCTAGGTCTTTTAGAGGATGACCCTAGGACTTAGGTTTGGCTTTACGGGGCTCCTATACCAGAGGGAGTCATCCAGGAACAAGGATTTGATTCTCATGCGGCGGGTAGAAACACATAGCACGTGACTACCCTACCCATTGTACAGATGACCAGAAGATGGTTGAGGGCCTTCCGAGGAAGAAGAATCCATTCGTGGGAGGAGTTCTATTGGGCGGCGAACGTAGAATGAGAATAGGCCAATCAGTTGGCGGTGGGCGATAGTTTGAGGTATTATTGCCACCACCCCAAGTTGGTCCACCTTGACCTTAGGGAGTAGGAGGACAGGGGTGTGCACATCTTCAGGTAGCGAAGGCTTATGACCATGACACTCTAGGGATGATCTGAGGTATTATATGTGTCTTTTCCAGCATAGATGAAATTCTTACTAACACAGGTTCTAGTCACTCCTTCATTGTCGCAATTCTGTTCAGAGCTCAAAGATTCTGATGGATACATTGGATCAATACTTATGGTTAGAGACTCCTACAAAAGGGGATTTGAGGATTACACCCTGGTGTCGGTAGTGTGAGCTTACTCTTGGAGGTAATAACTTTGGCTGGTATCTTCTAGTAGCAGTATCAAGGCCTTATGAAATCATATTGGGTATGGACTGGTTATCCACAGTCCATGCTCATATCAACTATTTTAGGTGTACAATGTGGTGTGTCTATTGTGATGAGACCAGGTTTTCCTTCACCATCTAGATAGAAACCCTTGCAGCTCAATAAGGACTTTCCTGGATGTGAGTGTAGCAGATCACTTACTAGTTGGCTAACCTCACCCTCGGTGAAATGGATGAGAGGAGTCCATGTTTTCCTATAGTGGTGGATGAGTACGAGGATGGTTTTCCTGAGGATGTTCCATGACTAAATCCTTGTAGGGAGGTAGAATTATACATCGACCTGTACCCTAGGAAAACACTATTATCCACACTGGAATATCAGATGGTTCTCACAGAGCTTCGCATAATGGGGTTATAGCTAGAGGACTTATAGGAGAGGAGGTTCGTAAGACCCATCATTTCACCATGGGTAGCCTTGGTGATTTTTACCATGAAGGAATATGGGAGTTTGAGGTTGTACGTGGACTTCAGAAGATTGAACTAGGTGACTGTGAAATACAAATATCCACTACTGAGAATTGATGATCTCTTCCACTAGTAGAAGGGGAGAAGTGGTTTTCAAAGATAGACCTCTGATCAGGATTTCAATAGCTTTGGGTATGGGATGAGGATTTACCGAAGACAAACTTCAGGTGTTGATACAACCATAATGAGTTCCTGGTGATTCCTTTTAGCATGACCAATGACCCAATAGTGTTATTGGTACACATGAATAGGATCTTCCAGCCTTACCTTGACTGGTTTATTGTGGTCTTCATTGATGACATATTAGTGAACTGGGCATCAGAGGAGGAGCACACTACACACCTGTAGATAGTCCTAGATACATTCCAAGAACACCAGATTTTTCATAATCTCTAGATGTGTTAGTTTTGGATTCAAGATGTAAAATTTCTAGGACATGTCATCCCAGAGGCTAGAGTTGTAGTATTTCTTGTAAATATAGAGTCAGTTCATTCTTGGGAGCCTCCCTATAGAGTTACTTAGTTGAAGAGCTTCTTGGGGTTTGCTAGTTACTATCGGAGGTTTGTGGCCGACTTTTACAGAGTGGAATCACCCTTATCGGCTTTGATGCGGAAGGGAAAACCCTTCATGTGGAAAGAGAAATTTCATAAGAGTTTGTAGGAGCTAAGGCAGAGACTGACTAGTTCCCCCATCCTGACACTAACAGAGGAGGGCATTGGGTATGTTATTTACTACAAATCATCATGGACAATAATGGTTTTTTTACTGATGCAAGAGAGAGTAGTGATCGCCTACAGCTCACGCTAATTGAGGTAGTATAAGAATAACTAAGTGAACCACAACATGGAGCTAGAAATAGTGGTCTCTTCCTTAAAGATGTAGTGGCACTACTTGATATGTGAACAGTTTACGGTTTACACCAACCATAATAGTATCGGGTATATCTTCTCTCAAAAGGACTTGAAACTGAGATAGTGGCACTGGCTAGAGTTCATCCAGGACTATGACTTTGAGATAGTCTATACTCATGGGAAGGGGAACATGGTGGAAGACACACTCAGCAGGAGGACCAGTTTGTAGCTACTAAGTGAGGTGACTGTGTAGTTAGCCATGATGCAGATATCCTTTGTGGATGATGGTGGAGCTTTTTACCATCATTCAATGACTGTTACTTCCCCACCCTTATAGCAAGTTAGGGAGTCACAACTGGTGGATATTAATTGCGAAACCCTACATGATCAGTTATCCTCAAGACCGTCTCCTGATGGATTTTTGATAGGTGGGGAGCACTTCATCCTTTTCAAATGGAACTCTATTGTACCAGTGACATTTTAGGTGTAGGTGATGAGGGAGTTCCATACATCCCCATTGGTGGTACATCCTAGAGTGGAGAAGATGTACTAGAACTTCTGATATCAGTATTGGTGATGAGAGATGAAGAAAGTGATGGCTAAGTTCGTTTCACAATGCCTCACTTGTCAGAAAGTGAAGGTTGAGCATCACGTTCCATCATACTTAGCCAAATCACCAAGGAACAAGAATGGAAATGGAATGGTATCTCTATGGACATTGTAATGAGTTAACACATTAATCTAGGGTCTAAGACTTTATCTGTGTGATTGTTTACTGAATCACCTTGTCGAGTAACTTCATACCTATCTGGGAGTAGGGACCGGTAGAGGGCTTGGAATGACTCTACTTCTAGGAGATAGTGCGGCTTCATGGGGTTCCTTTGATGATTGTATTAGATCATGAATCTCGCCTTACATCCTGGCTATGGAGGGGAATACATGAGGTTTTTAGGTTAGAGCTGTACTTAAGCACAAATTTTCATCCCTAGATGGATGGTTAGATAGAGAGAACCATATAGTCCTTAAAGGACATGCTAGGTGCTTGCGTCCTGGATTTTGGTCCCAGTTGGGAGGACCACCTTCCACTGGTGGAGTTTGCATACAACAACAGTTATAACTCCACCATTAAAAATACATTGTTTGAGGCATTGTACGAGCAACCTTGTAGATTAAACCTATGTTGGTCAGACCTAGGAGAGTCGACACTCATGGGTCCAGAGTTGGTACGGGCTACCACTGTGAAGGTGCAGATCATCCATGAGAGAATGGGGACTGTATAGAGCAGTAAAAATTCTTATGTTGGCAAGAGATTGAGACCCTTAGATTTTGAGGAGGGAGATCATGTATTCATTAAGGTCTCAACACGATGAGGATTACATAGATTTGGCTAGGGCGACAAGTTATCAATAAGGATCATCAGACTTTTTGTGATCCTGAGAAGATTTTGTGAGGTTGATTATCGCCTAGTTCTTCCCTCACAGATGCACTAGGTGCTTGATGTTTTCCACATGTTGCAGTAGAGGAGGTACATGCATGATTCATTACACGTCATCGACTAGGGAGAGCTGAACATTGATGATTGGGAAACATTTTCAGTATTTCCAAGGGAGATAGAATATTGAGAGGATAGGTAACTATGTGGGTATTGGATTCCTCTGGTGCGGGTTCGGTGGCAGCACAAGAATCTCTCGGAGAGTATATGGGAGTGGGAGGCTCATATTCGTGCTCGTTACCACCCATATGTTTGACTAGTTTTTGTTTTTGATTTCGGGGACATAAATCCCTAAAGAGGGGAGAATTTAATGCCTTGGAAATTCTGTGTAATTTTTTTAATTATATGGAATCATTCTGAGACCACACACTTTGACGACACGTGATTCTGATACCCCGTGAGTCTATAATGGAATTTTGAACTTTTTTATGTTATGTTCTGTAAACTTGAAAGTGGGTTTTTCTAACATTTGAACAAGTACTCAGATAAAAAATCTTAGGTCACCGTTGAATTCATAACACTAGGATTTACCTAGAAAGGACTTAACTTTGACCGGCAAGGGCCAAATAGAAAAGTTCATTTTCAGACATTATGAAAAGTAATAAAATTATATTAAAATTATATTTTCTTTTCTTTTATCATAGGTTTAGTGGAGGATGGTGTTGCTGAAGTATAGAGATGAGGAGCATTGATGAGGCTCAATAATGTATCATTAATTCGTAGCGTAACGACGCTTTAATGATGTGTAACAACATAACAACACAACGTCGTAGCATAATAGAAATGCTACGACATGTTTTCCTTTTATTCTGTTTGACACATTGGTGGTAGGAGGAATTAAAGTGTGATTATTCTCTAAAAACCCTCTGATGAACTTCCTTGCCAATGAATAATGATTAACACCGACAAACTTCAAACATCTTTGACATACCTCAGAGAATGGATCAAGAAGCGACGAAGGATGATGACATCTTGAAACCTCGAGGAAGAAACACTACAACATTGAACGTCAAATAGGTAGGACTTTAATTTGAGTAAGTTATTCCACATTATTATTCTATAAAAACTGAAAACAGATTAACCCATGAATATGTTTATCATTGAAACGTGTGTTTATGTGCGAGGGTAAATGTTTTTGGGATTTTACTTAACTGAGGTTAATATTAACAATTGATTATTGGACTGAAATCCTCATACCTCCCATGATTATAAATATCTAACTCAAAAGGCTTGGGCCAACATCAACAAGGCCTAAGCCCCTCCTCCGCGTGTCTTCTTTGTGGAAAAACATCTAAATCGACAATAAGTTGGGATTGAGACTTTTGCAGCAATGAAAACACTCCCCAAATCTCGTAGGCGCATGCAAAGAGAATAGTGGACCACCGGAGCGAGTCCAGTGGTTCACCGAAGAATCTGTGGGAACGCGGCGGCACTGGACGTGTTGGAATCTGGGTGGAGTGGTGACTCGGTCGGTGTGTTGTAGTTGTAAGAGGCCACGGCCAACAGGTCGTGGCGGAGAAGATATGGCGCCTTCCTGGAACGACATGGAGGGATGACCCCTGTCTGGGCCATCTGGTTTGCTCGGTGATCCATAGTTTCTAGACCACATCAGGAGGCCCCCACACATCCATGGGGCCATCGGAGGCCAGACACAGTATCTGACTGCATCCCTGCCGGGCAGTGCACCACTGGCCCGCACCACGTGGGCCGAGCTTCATGTTTGATTGGCAACGCCCCCAGCCAGTGGTCCAGACCTGCGGTGTAGTGGTCCGATCCTGTGGCCTATCAGACTATGTAATGCCTCAACCCTAGTTACCCATAGTCTATGAATTATTACATAACATTGGCATGATCACAAGAGATATCGTCTTGAAAGACCAATCAATTTAGTAGCCCTAGAACTACTAGATACATTAATAAGTTTTATATTACATTATGAAAAGAAAAAGAAAAATTGTGTGTCCTTTTAAGACACTCATATCCCTTAGCCTATCCATGTAGGTTAGTCATAATATACTTCTTCGCATACTTGGAAAAATAAAACATAATATAGGGGTGAGTTCAAATTCTCAGTAAGGATAACAATATAGAAGAAACTATCATAAATAAGCATAATCATTTAAGGAAATGTAAAAGACTAAAACACGATCCTTCTAAAATTAAACATCAGCATAATATAGAAAATATAAATCAAATAATTTATTTTACTTGTCACATAGATATTCTACTAATTGAATAATGAAAGGTAATATTAATAGTTAATCTCATAATGTTGGAATGCTTGATGTTGGACATCTTAACCACAAAGTCATGACCTCATGCCAAGAACCTTAATATAAATTTTTTCAAGGCCTTCTGCCAAGACACTAGTTTGTCTAAAGAGACCTACCAATGCATCGAGGGTTTATAGAGGACCCGCCCGTCACTTACTATATCCAATTCATTCCTCATATGAAAAGGGTGAAACATAACATAAACATTTGTCTTAAAATAACATACAAAATGTTAATTCTCTAACTATAAAATTTGAATGACATAAAAATAGCTTATCCACAGTCAATAATATTATAAAACTATCAATACAATATGGAATATTATATCATAATAAATCAACTTCAATTAAACATAAAATCTAACAATAGATGTTGACATAGAAGAAATCAATCAAAAAACTATTTGAAAGAAATATCTATTTCTTCTTTGAAATCCTTTAAAAGGTGAATAATTATAAAAGTAATCATTTATTTTGAAAATATTCATATAAGCTTGTAAGTGAATAATCGAAGGTGTTATAATAGCGTAAAATAGATTCATCTTCCATATAATTTAAAAAAACATTATTTTCTTAATTTGTTGAAAAGTCCATAAAGTATATTGTTATTAAAAAGACGGTAATGTTACTTTCAAAACATTTTATAAAAAGTTAAACAATGGTATAAATGAATTTAACCCATGGTCTAGGAAATAGTAAGAAACTTTAAATACATTTTTAGGAAACATAGATGTGGATGATAAAGAAGTTCATAGATACTTGTATAAACAACCTCAGATAATAAAAAGATTGTCAAAATTAACCATTACCTTGTACTTTTCCTTAGTTGAGTGTATAATAACCTTTGGTATATCAATTAAAAAGTTTTTATTAAATTATACAAGAACCAAATACATAAATATTATATCATATATGATCCTATAATATTTCTTTCTTAATAATATTTTAGTAGAATCACTTTTTCGTGTGTTAACTGATTCGTTTTCCTTTATATGTTTTGTTACATAAGTCAAGTTTGTTATGGATATGATGTATCTAATTCATATCCAGAATGATATTAAGTTCTGTAAAGTTATTTTTAATCATCAAATGAACATTATTCTTGAATGTTTATGTTGGGGAATGAAATCTCATTGCGTCGTGCAGATGGTAAGCCGTACGTACGCATGAGTGACAATATCATTCTATTGATAATGAAATCATATATAATCGAATTGTATATTTTATATATAGAATCATTAACATATTTTATTTATTATTTACATTAATTATACTCATTATAATATGCATCCAAATAGTGAAGTGTTGAATAACAAACTATACCACGACGTGGAGATAGTAAACCATAATTACATATGTATGGTGACTTTGTCATTTATAGGATGGATAGAATAATTAATATGGTTGTACCATGTTTGTAATAACATAAAAGTATTTATAAGATACTAGAGTTATTATTTTGGAATTGAAACAACAAATAAATAGGAACTGGAAGAAAAAAACATTGAAAGTGGTGATTAAAATAATTACCTCTTCTTTAGGAGCTTCCTTTTTATTTGAACAAAAAGAATCCTTAGGATTGCCTTCTGATCAAAGTAAGGCATCTATGTTTAATTTAGGGTAGTTGGGAAAATATCTAGTAGTGGTTTTCTAATCCAAATTGCTTTGGACATGTGAATTTTAGAGAAGGGGAAGTACCCTTTTATAAGAGATGTGAGGGGCACTTCAGGATGATCTGGAAATAGAAATTTATTATGAAATCGTTGTCGGTTTCTAATAGATACAAATGGATTTATATTGATGATAAGGTGGTTATAAGTCTAAATATGATCAAAATATAGGTTTTAGACATGTTTAGGTCATCATATTAACCTTATCTTTTAGATTAAACTCTTAGTCAAATAGTTTAACTATTACCATGATTTCTGGTATTTTTATACTACATAGTTAATATAGTTACAATAAAATTACAAGAGAAAATAAAGTGGTTCATTAATAAAATATCTTACATTATATAATTAATTTTTCTAAATATTAAATTTTTAGTAATATTATATCATTAAATACAGTAGTATTTGTTTTAAAAACTCATTTATGTCAATTTTGACACTATTTTGTATTTGGTTTTTTTAAGTCGTAACAACTTGATTAATTCAAAAAAAAATACATTGAATCAACCCTAAAATTTTACATTCACCTATAAAAGTTGTTCATGGCATCATAAATTTAAAATTATATTTATTTTAAAATTTAAAATATCATTTATTTGATTCTTTCATTAATGAGAAAAATATTTCATTATCATTATGTTATAAATAAATATATTTATTTTATGTATAAAATTTATATTTAAAATACTATGATGTCAGAAAATTTTTATCCTTCAAAGAAATATTTATAGTTGAAGAGATCAATTATATAACATTATATAAAAATTGTTTTATTGAAAGATACATGTTTATGTTATATTTTTCTATACTTTAAATTAATTCTTATAAATTTTCATTTATACATCCAAGTAGATCGATGGGGTCCCAAATCGACCCAAGAAATTCCATGGTATTGAATATCTCATCCAATAAAAATAGGACATGTTTTACTATATCTAAATATTATTATAATATTATTTTTACCCTTATTTACCAGATTTTCCCTTTAACCATGGTAAATAAAATAATTACTAAGGTTACTATTCATAATGTCCAAAATATAAAAGGTAACTATTTACAAAATTTGAAACTTATGATTCAAAATATGGAATGCAATTTTCCAACTTCAAAGCATAGAAGTTGTAACTAATTTATAATTAATTACCATTTTCAAAATCAAAAATCATGTTTTTAAGAAGTAAAAACAATCAAAAGATTGACATGTGTTTTTGTACAATTTAAATGTAAAATTGCATCAAATGACCTACATTATATTAAATAGTAAAAATATAATTTAATGATTCTTTAAAAAAACTGAAATGTATAATTAAACACTATAAATTATTTTGATTAAAAAATATGTTTTTAATTTATATTTAGTATTTTTCACTATTCATCGAAATATGAAAGTTTTCAGAAAAGTAACAAAAATTCACCCTATGAATATTTTGATATTTTGAATCCAAAAAAGGTACATTTTGAAAAAAAAAATTTATAAAATTTCAAAAAATGGGTATTACTATTCATAACTACTTTTTAGACAGCTGGTTTGATATGTCGAGAAGTGATAGAACATAGAGATGCGTACAACACAAGATATTGTATTCTTCAAAGAGAAATATACTATAAAAGTTTAGGGTGTTACATTATTCCCTTCTTCAAATAATTTCTTCCTCAAAATTTCTAAAATATTACTGTATTACAAGATTTGGGCGGTTCTTCATCATAATTTCTTTGGATTCCCACATTTCCTCTTCCATTTTATAGCTTATCCAATGAACTTTTACCAGACGAGTTGTCCAGTTTCTCAAAAATTGTTCTCTTGTATCAAAAATTCTGATAGGATATTCACAATAATACATATCAGATTCCAGTTCTATTTCTTCATATGTGAGTACATGCATTGGGTCAGGCATGTATTTTCTTAACAGTGATACGTGAAACATATCATGAACTTTGGAGAGACTTGGCAGAATTTCCAAATGGTAGGATACAACTCCAATCCTTTCTAGAATTTCGAAAGTTAATATGTTCCTAGGACTTAATTTACCCTTCTTACCGAATTGTATAACACCCTTCCATGGATATACCTTCAAGAAAACATGATCTCATTCTTGAAATTCTAAATCCTTCCATCAGTAATCGACATAGCTCTTTTTCCTACTTTGATCTATTTTGATGTGGGTTTGGATAATCTTCACCTTTTCTATTTTTTTTATATAAGTTTTGGGCCTAAGAGTTTTCTTTCACCAACATCATCCCAAAAAGTTGGTGTGCAACATCTCTTTCTATATAATGCTGCAGATGGTGCCATATGGATATTTGAAGAAAATCTATTGTTATAGGAAAATTATACCAGAGGTAAATATATATCCCAAATACCTTGAAAGTTATGTGAGAAATATCTAAACATGTCTTATATGGTTTGAATCATCCATTCTGATTTTCCATCAGTTTTATGGAGGTAGGAAGTGCCCAACCGATGTTCAGTATCTAGGGCTTTCTGATGACTTTTCCAGAATCTTTATGTAAAATGGGGATCACGATCTGAGACAATCAATATGGGTACACCATGAAGTCTTACAGCTTCATTAATATATAGTCTGGATAAACTATGAATTGGTAAATATTCACTTATAGTAAGAAAATGTGCTTACATGGTAAGACAATCCACATTGACCCATATTTCATCATTCCTTCTATGATTTTTTGGTAGCCCCATGACAAATTCCATTGTAACATCATCCCATTTCCACATAGGTATGGGAAGAGGTTGTATGAATCCTATAGTATGTTGTCTTCCAGCCTTCACCTATTGAAAAATAATACTTCTTGACACATAATCAATAATATATCTCTTCATTTTTTCCCTGCAAAAAATTTCTTTCAAATCATTATACATCTTAGTGATACTATGGTGTATAGAAAAATTGGAGCTATTGGCATCATCCAACAATTCCATTTTTAGATTAGGTATATCTGGAACACAAATCATCTCCCAAAATTTCAAAATTCCATCTTCATATATGAATTCAATCAATATCCCATAATTTATAGCATTAATTTTCTATTGAAACTCCTCATCATCAGTCAGTGAACTTTTAATCATTTCTACTAAATATGGTTTGGACACCATTTGAAAAAGTATTGATCTTTCACCTTCCATGATTATTCCCATATCCATATTTACTATATCCATGAATATAGGATCCCTTTAAACTCTCATCTTGTTCATAACTACAAGATAATTTCTACCCAAAGCATCTGCAGCCTTATTTTCTTTCCCCGATTAGTAGTGTATTATGAAATCATAATCTTTGAGTAGTTTAAGCCATCACCTTTTCCTCACGTGGAGTTCATTCTGTGAGAAAATATACTTCAAAACTCTAGTGATTAGTATATATCTCACATTTTTACCATAGATATCATGTCTCCATATCTTCAGAGAAAATATTACAGTATCTAACTCAATATCATGAGTGGGATATATTTGTTCAAGAAGTTTTAGCAGTTGGGATGTATAGGCAATAACTCTATCATTCTACATAAAAAAACAACCTAGTCCTTTCATTGAATCATAAATATAAATAACAAACACATCATTCCCCAATGGTAGAGTCAGGATAGGAGCATTAACTAATATTCTCTTCAACTCATCAAAACAATTTTCACACACTTTTGTTCAAACAAATTTAACCCCTTTACTTGTGAGCTTGGTTAATGGGTTATCCAATCAGGAAGAATTCTGGAAAAAATGCCAATAATAACCTACAAAACCAATAAAACTAAGTACCCCATTTATACTCATTAGTGCTAGAAATTCATATATTTCCCTTGTATTTGAAGAATCAATAAAGATTCCATCCTTAGAGAAAATACTTCCAAGAAACAAAATCTCCTAAAGCTAAAATTCACACATGCTAAACTTCTAATATAATTTATTTCCTGTAAGAGTATTTATAATAGAGAATAAGTTATTTTCATGATCTTCGTAGATTTTGGATTATACCAAGATATCATCAATAAATACCACTATAAAGTCA
The DNA here is from genome assembly GCA_963277665.1 of Viscum album. Classification (NCBI taxonomy): domain Eukaryota; kingdom Viridiplantae; phylum Streptophyta; class Magnoliopsida; order Santalales; family Viscaceae; genus Viscum; species Viscum album. The sequence continues at coordinate 569,312,111 of OY728158.1, read as the reverse complement.
TCAAGATACTCCTTGAAAACTCTGTTCACTAGATCTAGGAAAACATAGGGTGAATTAGTCAGTTTAAAAGGAATTACTGTAAACTCATAATATCTATACCTGGTTCAAAATTTTGTCTTTGTAATGTCTTCCTTCCTCACGCACAACTAATGATATCCAGATCGATGTTCAATATTTTAAAAATATTGATCTCCATGAAGTTAATCAAATAAATCATCAATGTGAGGGAGGGGATACTTGTTCTTTGTTGTTATAGCACTGATCTCCATGTAGTAAATACACAACCTCATAGATCCATAATTCTTCTCAACAAAAATAACAGGGGATCCCTAAGGAGAAAAACTTGGTTGAATAGATCTTTTATTACTTAATTTCTATAGTTGTTTCTTTAGTTCCACTAAATCCACAGTGTCTATTCTCTAAGGGGTCTTCCATATGTGCCTTTAACTAGGAATTAACTCAATAGAAAACTCAATTTCTTGTTCGAGAGGATGTCCAGGTAAATCCTTTGGAAACACATCAACATATTATTGCACAATAAGTACATCATCTATTTGAACATTCCTTTACTCAACCATATTTATTTCACTCCATTCCTCTCCAATAATTTAATTTATTAGTGCTACTGGGGGTGGATCTAGATGAAAATGATATGGTGATGTTTCTTCTCTAAAGTTAAGGGATTCCTTGTCATCATCAAAAATTGTAACTGCGTTCTTCTTACAATAAATTTTCACATCATTTTCTGAAAGTCAGTCCATACTGAGGATTATATCAAATTCAATAATGGTAATGACAAGAAAATAAGTATATAAAGAACAAATATATGCCATAACGGTAACTGATGGACAAAATATTATTTCTTTGATACTTCCCTTAGGTGTTTTGACTAAGAACTCCCTTGTTAAGTCAAATTAGAAATATCTCATTTTCTAGGAAAACTGGAAATATAAGAATGAATGCGATGAGAGAGAATGAAATAACGCATTGGATAATTTTGAGGAAATGATTAAAGTACCTGCCACCATATAATTCGAAGCTTCAACCTCAGAAGTTATGATCACATATGCTTGGACTTTATCCCTTTCCCTTTTCTGAGGTAAGTTTCTTGATTCATAGGACATTCATTTTCATAATTCCCCACTTATTTACAATTATATCATTGAAAATTGACAACCTATTTCTTTTCTGTGAAATCACAAGATTGGTGGCCTTTTTCTCAACACTTGTAACAAACTACCATCCCATTTAGGCTTGTATCAGGGTGTTTCTTCCCACAGTTACAACTGGATGGAAATTCATCTTTTCCCTTCTTCCCCTTATTTCCTTTTCCGGAGTGTTTAGCAGATCTATTCTTCTTTTACTTCTCTTTAAAGTCATAAGACATAGAGAATTCATTTTCTATCTTGATACCACATGAGACTATATCTTCGTATGGTGAGAAGGATTGTGAGACTAATGATTGATGGAGAAATGGTTTTAACCCATAAAATAATCAATCAATCTTACTTCATGGGTTACTTATATAATATACAGAATTATTTTCTAACCTTGTAAATTTCGCCTCATACTTTGCAACATTCTCATCCTCTTTTTTCCTTAGACTCAGAAATTTCATTTCTCTATCCACTCGATTTTCACGAGGAAATTATTTTTCTAATAAAATCTCTTTAAACTCCCACCATTCCATATTTTATAATTCTTCATCCTCCATTGTGTTTTGAATTAATGACCACCATTGATCTGAATCCCCCGAGAGGCGATAAACTCCCATGAAAATTTGTTAACCTTCACTACTCCCAAAAGAATGAAATATTTTCTCTCAAGAACTTATACATTACTCAACTGAAAATGGATTTGTAGTCCCATTGAATGTTTGTTTTTTTGCCTCAAGAAGCGGTCTAACATCACTCCTCTTCATTATGGATCAAGGTTCTCCATACGAGTAAGGTTATTATTCATAACCTGATTGAGTTGTCACAGTATTTTTATAAGCTATTCAGCACCAGTTCCATCACCAGATCCACTATAATTATCTTGAAATGGAGGTAAATCTATACATGTATTTTTTGTGTTGATACAATTCTATTCCATCCAATATGAACTATTTCTAAATAATGGAATACAATATATTAGTTCATGAATCATAATGCATAATTACAAACTTGTAAAATAATTAACATAAATTGAATAGTTTATGCATATAATCCATAATCACAAAAATTTGTTCCTTGGGGAATTATTTACTCATAAATACTCCATAGATGCTTTTAAAAAAATGGGTGAATTATCCTAGGCATATCCCCTAGGAGTGTCAAACCAGGAGCATAATAAGGCATGTTGTCGTGTACTTGGATACCCCGGGTCAAGCCTGAAACTTCTTGTCAGATTTTTCAGTCCTATGTACATCTATGCCTGAACCATGTCCACTTTTAGTATCCAGATAGGGATGAATTTCTTGGAAAACCCACATAATATCTACTTTACCAAAATATTTTGATGTTCTTCTATATTAATCCTCAAAGTCTATCTTAGGGTAATTTTCTCTAATCAGAGTTTTTTCTAAATCTAGTTTCCATGGTCTGTACTAAAATTCCTCTAATACAAACTGTAACACCCCAACCCCAGTTACCCAGAGTTTGTGCATTATTACATAACATTGTCATGATCACAAGAGAGACATTCCCGAAAGACCGGTCATTTTAGCATCCTTGGAAGTACTAGATACATTCATAAAATTTACATTTCATTATGAAACGAAAAGTCAGAATTGTGTCTCCTTTGAACACACTCATATCCCCTAGCCCATCCCTACAAGTCAATCATAATATACTTCTTTGCATACTGGGAAAAAGAAAACATAATAAAGGGGAGAGCTCATATTATCAGTAAGGATAAAAATATAGAGAAAACTATCATAAATAATTATAAACATTTAAGGTAATGTAAATTCCTAAAACACAAGCATGTTAAACTTAAGCTTTATCATAATATGGAAAAGATCAATCAAATAATTCCATTTACTTATTCACATGGATATTCTTCTAATCGAATAATCACATGTAATATTAATAGATAATCTCGTAATGATGGAATGCATAATGCATGGTATCTTAACCATAAAGTCATGGCCTCATGCCAAGACACTAAATATAAATTTTTTCAAGGCCTTTTTTAAGGACACTAGTTTTTCTCTTGAGACATACTAATTCATCTAGGGGCTATAGTGTTCCCCATCCATCACTTAATACATCTGATTCATTCCTCATATGAAATGGGTGAAACATAACATAACCATTCATAGTAAACTAACATACGAAATGTTAATACTTTAACCATAAACTGTGAATGACATTAAAATAGCTCATCCACAGTCAAACATATCATAAAACTATAAATAAAAAATGGAATATTGTATCATAATAAATCAACTTCAATTAAACAAAAAATCCAACAATAGATGTTGATATAGATGAAATCAATCCAAAAACCATTTGAGAGACATATTTCTTTCTATAATGAAATCATTTAAACAACGCATAATTATAAAAGTAAAAATTTATTTTGAAAATATTCATATAATATTGTAAGGGAAGCTTTGAAGGTTTTATAATGTTATAAAATAGCCACATCCTCCATATAAGTTAAAAAACATTCTTTCCTTAATTAGTTTAAAAGGTCATAAAGTACATTATTCGGAAAATGATGGAAGGATTCCTTTCAAAACATTTTATAAAAAGTAAAACAAGGGTATAAATAACTTTAACCCATTATATAGAAAATAGTAAAAATGTTTTTAAATACATTTTTAAGAAACACATATGTGGATGATAAATATGTCTCAATACATACTTACGTATAAACAAGCTCGGATAATGAAGGGATTCTAAAATTAACCCTTACATTGTACATTTCCTTAGTCGAGGGTATGTTAACCTCATGTATAATAGTTTAATCATTTTTATTAAATTATAAAATAACCACATATATAAATATTATATCATATATTATCCTCTAATATTTCTTTGTTAATAATATTTTAGTAGTATCATTGTTTTGGGTGATAACTAGTTTTTTTTCCTTTATATGTTTTGTTATGTAAGTCATCTTTGTTATTGATAAGATGTATATTATTCATATACAGAATGATATTAAGTTATTTAAAATTATTTTTAATCATAAAATGAATATTATTCTTGAATGGTTATGATGGGGAATCAAATCTCATTGCGTCGTGGAGACGGTAAGTCGTACGTACGCATGAGCTACGATATCATTCTATTGATTGTGAGATCATATATAATTGGATGGTATATTATATATAAAGAATCATTAACATATATTATTTATTATTTAAATCAATTATACTCATTATTATACACATCCAAATAATTAAGTGTTGAATAACAAACTATACCCCGACGTGGATACGGTAAGTCGTACGTATGCACATATGATGACTTTGTCATTCATAGGATGGATAGAATAAAGAATATGGTTGTACCATGTTTATAATAGAATCAAATTATATTAAAGTTATTGGAGTTATTATTTTTTTATGGAAACATCAAATAAAGAAGAAGTGGAAGAAGAAAATAACTTTGAAAGAGGTGATGAAATAATTACCTTTTCCTTAGGTGCTTCCTTTTGATTTGAACAAAAGGGATCTTTAGGTTGGATTTTTTATCAAAGTAATGCCTCTAGGTTTAAGGGAGGGTATTTTTGAAGAGATTTATGTAGGGGTTGGCTGAGACAAATGGTTTTGGAGGTGTGAATTTGAGATAAGGGGGAGAACCCTTTTATAAGAGAGGTAAGGGGAACTTTGGGAACAACTTGAAATATTAATATATTATAAAATCATTTTCGGTTTATAATAGATAAAAATAGATTTACATTGAGACTAAGGTGGGTATGGGAAGAAATCTTTTCAACCAATTGGTTTTATACATGTTTATGTCACGATATTAACTATATCATTTAGATTTAACTCCAAGTTAAATAATTTAACTTTTACCATATCTTCTTGTATTGTTATACTAGATTGTTGATATATTTACTATAAAATGAAAAGAGAACCTAAAATAATTCATTAATGACATATATAACATTATATAAGTCCTTTTTCCCAATCTTATATTTTTAGTAACATTATATCATTTATTAAAATAGTATTTTTTTTTAAAATCGCATTTATATCAATTTTGACACTATTTTGTATTTGGTTTTTTTGAAAGTGATAACAACATGATTAGATTGAAAAAAATACATTGAATCATCCCTAACAAGTCATATTCAGATAGAAAAGTTTTGGATGGCCTCATAACTTTAAAATTATATTTATTTTAATATTTATAATAACAATGGTTTGATTCTTTGATTAATAAAGAAAATATTACATCATTATTGTGTCACAAATAAATTTATTTATTTTATGTCTAAAAAATTATATATAAAATAATATGATTTGGGAACATTCTTTATATTTATAATTAATATTTATAGTCTAATAGATCAATTATATAACATTATATAATTTTTTAATGAATGATACATGTTTATGATATATTTTTCTATACTTTAAATTAATTCTTATCAAATGTCATTTTCACATACAAGTGGCTCCATGAGGTCCCAAAATCGACCCAAGGAAGCCCATGTTCAGAAATATATCATCCAATAAGATTAAGACATGGGTTAGGGCAGTTTAATATTATTATAATATTATTTTTTACCATTATTTACAAGATTTACCTTTTAACCATGGTAAATAAAATAATTACTGAAGTATCTATTCATAATGTCCAAAAAAATAAAAGATGTCTATTTAAACAATTTGGACCTTCAGAGTCTTGATATGGAATTAATGTTTACAAATTCAAATCATATAAGTTTTAGTAATTAATTTAAAATTAATTCTCATTATCAAAACCAAAAAAGTGGTTTTTAAGAAGTAAAAACAATCAAAAGATAAACATCTGTTTATGCACAATTTAATTGTGAAATTACATCAAATGACCTAAATTATATTAAATGATAAAAATATAATGTAATGAAACTTTAAATTCACTCAAATGTATAATTTAACACAATAAATTATTTTGATTAAAAAAGTTGTTTTTAATTATAATTTGGTCTTTTTTAGTATTCATCAACATATTAAAGTTATTAGAGAAGTACCAAAAAATCACCCTAAGATAATTTTGATATTCTGAATCCAAAAAAAAGTACATTTTGAAAAAAAATTATAAAATTTCAAAAAGTTGGTATTAATATTCATAACTACTTTTTTAAACGGCTAGTTTGATTGGTCGGGATGTGCTAGAACTCAGAGCTGCGTACAATGCAAGATATTGTATTATTCAAAGAGAAACATACCATAGATGTTTTGGGTGTTACATTCTTTCCTCCTTCAAATTCTTTCTTCCTCAAAATTTCTATAATATAACTATATAAACAGATTTGGGTGCTTCTTCATTATAAATTCCTCAGGTTCTCACATTGCCTTTTCCTTTTTAAAGCTTCTCCAAAGAACTTTTACCAGACGAGTCGTCCAGTTTCTCAAGACTAGTTATTTGGTATCAAGAATTATGATAGGCTCTTCATAATAATATATATCATATTCCAATTCAATTTCTTCATAGGTGAGTATATGTGTTGGGTCAGACATCTATTTTCTAAATAGTGATACATGAAACACATCATGAACTTTGGATTGACTTGGCTAAATTTCCAAACAGTAAGATATAACTCCAATTCGTTCTAGAATTCTGAAAGGTACGATGCACATGTGACTTAATTTACCCTTCTTACTGAATCGTATAACACCCTTCCCTATAGATACCTTCAATAAAACATAATATCCTACATGAAATACCAAATCCTTACTTTGGTTATCAAAATAGATTTTTTGCCTACTTTGAGCTGTTTTGATGTGGGTTTGGATAATCATCACCTTTTCCTTTATTTCTTCAACAAGTTATGGGCCTACAAGTTTTCTTTCCCCAACATCATCCCAACAAGATTGTGTGCGACATATATTTCCATATAATGATTCATATGGTTCCATTTGAGTACTTGATTGGAATCTATTGTTATAGGAAAATTTTTCCAGAGGTAAATACTGATCCCACATACCTTGAAAGTTAGTTGAGAAAGATCTAAAGATGTCTTCTAAGGTTTGAATCATACATTCTGATTGTCCAAAAGTTTGAGGGTTGTAGGATGAGCTCATCCGATGTTCAGTATCTAGGTATTTTTGAAGACTTTTCCAGAATCATGATGTAAAATAAGGATCATGATCATAAACAATCGATAGAGGTACACCATGAAGTTTTACAACTTCATTAATATATTGTCTGGATAAATGTTGAAGTGGTAAATCTTCTCTTATTGCATGAAAATTTGCTGACTTGGTAAGAAGATCAATAATTACCCATATTCCATTATTCCTTCTAGGAGTCTTTGGTAGCCCCATGACAGAGTCCATCATAATATTATCCCATTTCCACTCAGGTATGGAAATAGGTTGCATGACTCCTCTAGGATGTTGTATTCCAACCATCACCTATTGAAAAATCATACATCTTGACACATAATCAGCAATCTCTCTCTTCATGTTGTCCCACCAAAAATTTTCTTTCAAATCTCTATAAATCTTAGTGCTACCATGGTGGAAAGAGAAATTGGATCTATTAGCATCATCCAACAATTCAATTTTTAGATTAGGTATATCAGGAACACAAATCCTCTCCCCATATTTCAAAATTCCATCTTCATATATGAATTCAATCAATCTCCCATCATTCGTAGCTTTAATTTTATTTTGAAACTCCTCATCATCAGTCAGAGAAATTTTTATCCTTTCTAGTAAAGATATTTTGGAAATAACTTGTAAAAGTATTAATGTCTCACCTTCCATGATTATTCTCATATCCATCTTTACTAGATACATGTACATATGATCCCTTTCAACTCTCATATTGTTCAAAACACCATGATTTTTTCTACTCAAAGAATCTACCACCTTATTTTCCTTCCCTAGGTGGTTTTGTATTATACAATCATAATCCTTGAGTATTTCAAGCCATCACTTTTTCCTCTTGTTGAGTTATTTCTATGAGAAAATATAATTCAAACTCTTTTGATTAATATATATCTCACCTTTTTGACAATAGAGATAGTGTCTTCATATCATCAAATAAAATATTACAACTATTGACTTAAGATCATGAGTGGGATTGTTTTGTTCATGAATTATAAGGTACCATGATATATAGGCAATAACTCTATAATTTTTCTTATGGAAAAAACCAAGTCATTTCTTTGAAGCATAATTATAAATAACAAACCCATCATTCCCTAATGGTAGAGTCAAGATATGATCATTGAATAATATTCTCCTCAATTCTTCAAAATATTATTATCACACTTTTTTCGAAATAAATTTAACCCCTTTACATGTAATCTTAGTTAATGGGTTAGCCAATCGGGAAACATTTTAGACACAATGACAATAATAACCTACGAAACAAATAAAACTGTGTACCTCATTTATACTCATCGATGCTGGATATTCTTAGATTTCCCTTGTTTTTGAAGAATATATAGAGGTTCCATCCTTAGAGACAATATGGAGAAGAAAAGAAATATCCTATATCTAGAATTCACACATGATGAACTTCCCATATAATTCATTTCATTTAAGAGTCTTTAGAATACTATGCAAGTTCTATTCATGATCTTCATAGATTTTGGAGTATACCAAGATATAATCAATAAATACCACTACAAAGTCATCAAGATACTCCTTGAAAACTCTGTTTATTAGATCCATGAAAAAAAAGGTGAATTATTCAGTTCAAAAAGAATTACTATAAACTCATAATGCCTATAGCTGGTTCGAAATTTTGTCTTTGGAATTCCTTCCTTCTTTATGCACAACTGATGATATCCAGATCGAAGGTCAATCTTTGGAAAATATTGAACTCCATGAAGTTAATCAAACAAATCATCAATGTGAGGGAGGGGATACTTCTTCTTTATTGTCATATAATTGATCTCCATGTAGTCAATTCACAACCTCATATATTCATATTTATTTTTAACAAAAAGAAAAGGGGTTCCCCAAAGAGAAAAAATAGGTCGAATACATCCTTTATTACTCAATTCCACTAGTTGTTTATTTATTTCCACTAATTCCATAGTGTCCATTCTATAATGGGTCTTCGATATGGGCCTTGAAACAAGAATTAAGTCAATGGGAAACTCAATTTCTCATTCTGTAGGATGTCTAGGGAAATCCTCTGGAAAAACATCAAAACATTCCTACATAAAGGGTAAATTCTCTATTTGAACATTCATTTCCTCACTCATAGTTATTTCACTCCCTTCCTCCCTAATAATTAAATTTAGTAGAGCTACTGGGGGTGGATCTAGATGATAATGAGATGATGATGATTCTACTCTAAATATAAGGGATTCCTTATCATGAAAAAAAATTGTAACTTCCTTCTTCTTACCATAAATTTTCACATCATGGTATGAATTCCATTCCATTCTAAGGATTATAACAAATTCAATCCTGGGTATGACAATAAGATTAGTAGAAAAAGCACGTCTATATGCCATAATGTTACCTGATTGACAAAACTTTGTTTCTATGATACTTCTCTTATGAGTTTTAACAAAGAACACCCTTGTTAAGTCAAATTTTTATTATTTAATTTTCGTGGAAAACTAGGAAAATATGAATGAATGCGATGATCCAGAATCAAATAAATCATTTGATAATTTTGTGGAAATTATTAAAGTACATGCCACCATGTCATTTAAAACATAAACATCAAAAAAATTTATTGCATAATCTTGGACTTGATCCCTAGACCTTTTTTTTGGTAAGTTTCCATGACACTTATAACATTAATTTGAAAAATTCCCCACTTCTTAATAATTATAGCACTAAAATTTGAGAACCTATTTCTTCCCCTTGAAATCACGAGATTAGTGGAATTTTCTCCACACTTGTAACAATATCTGAACCCATTAAGGAATGTATGAGGGTGTTTCATCCCACAATTAATGATGGAAATTCAACTTTTCCCTTCTTCCCATTATTTCTTTTTCCAGAGTGTTCAGCAGATCTATTCTTCTCTTGATTCACATTAAAGTCATAAGATGTAGATAATTCCTTTTCTATCTTGATAGCACATAAGAATATATCCTTGTAAGATGAGAAGGATTTTGAGACTAATGCTCGATACAGAAATGGTTTTAACCCATCAAAAAATCGATCAATCTTACTTCTTGGGTTACGTTTATAATCTGCAACATTCCTTTATAACCTTGTAAAGTTCACCTCATAATTTGTAACATTCTCATCCTCTTTTTTACTCAGACTCCGAAATTATCTTTCCATATCCTCTCGACGTTCACGAGAAAAAAAAATTCTAATAAAAGCACTTTAAACTCTCTACATTCTATATTTGATAATTATTCATCCTTCTTTTTGTTTTGAGTTAATGACCACCACTGATCTGTATCTCCTGAGACTTGATAAACTAACATGAAAACTTTTTCCCACTTACTGCTCCCCAAAGAATGAAATTTGTTCTCTCAATAACTTATCAATTACTCTACTACAAATGTATTTGAAGTCTTATTGAATATTGGTGGTTTTTTCTTCTTGAAGTGGTCTAACATTGATCCTCCATGTTATGGATCAAGGTGCTCCATACCGGTAAGGTTATTATTCATAACCTGGGTGAGTTTTCCAAGTATGGTTATAAGCTATTCAGAACCAGTTGAATCACCATCTCCACTATAATTATCTTGAATTGGAGGGAAATCCATACATGGATTGCGTGTGTTGATACAGTTCCATTCCTTCCACTATGCACCATTTCTAAATAATGTCATACACAATATTAGTGCATGAATCACAATGCATAATTTCAAACTTGTAAAATACTTAACATAAATTGAACATTGTATGCATATAATCCATAATCATAAAAATGTTTTCTTTGGGGAATTATTTACTCCTAAATTCTTTATAGTGTTTTGTAAAGAAAATGTGAATTATCCTAAGTATATCTCCAAGTATTATCAAACCAAGTGCGCAATAAGGCTCATTGTTATGTACCAGGGTACCCCGTGTCAAGCCCAAAACTCCTTGTCAGAGTTTTCTCTCCTGGGTACATCTATTTCAGATCCACTTCCACGGGTAATATCTAGATAGTGATGCATTTCTTGTAAAACCCACATAATATCTACATTACCAATAATATTTGGATGTTCTTTTATACTAATACTCGAAGTATATCATAGGGGAATGTTTTCTAATCAGTTTTTTTTTCTAAATCTAGTTTCTATGGTTTGTACTAAACATCCTCTGATATAAACTGTATCGCCCCGACCTTAGTTACCCAGAGTCGGTGCATTATTATATAATATTGGCATGATCACAAGAGATAAATTCCCTAAATACAAATAATTTTTGTATCCATGGAAGTACTAGATGCATTCACAAGTTCTACATTACATTATGAAATGAGAAATCAACATTGTGCCTCCTTTGAACACACTCATATCCCTTAGACTATCCCTTCAAGACAATCATAATATACTTTTTCACATACTGGGAAAAAATAAAACATAAGAAATGGGTGAGCTTAGATGCTTAGTGAGGACAATAATATAGCAAAAACTGTCATAAATATGTATAACAATTTAAGTAAATGTAAAATACTAAAACAAAAGCCTTTTAAACTTAAACATCAGCATAATATATCAAAGATAATTCAAATAATTCCATTTACTTATTCACATGGATATTCTACTAGTTGAATAATCACATATAATATCAGTAGATAATCTCATAATGATGGAATACGTAATTTCAGACATCTTAACCACATAGTCAAGGCCTGATTCCAAAAACCAAAATATAAATTTTTTCAAGGCCTTCTGCCAAGACACTATTTTGTCTCCTAAGACCTATTGATGCATCGAGGGGATATATAATTCCTCCACCCATCACTTAATACATCTAATGCATTCCTCATATAAAATAGGTGAAACATAACATAACCATTAATATTAAACTAAAAAATTAAATGTTAATACTTTATCCATCAACTCTGAATGAAAAAAATAGCTCATCCAGAATCAAACAAATCATAAAACTATCCATACAATATGGAATATTTTATCCTAATAAATCAACTTCAATTAAACATAAAATCCAATAATATATGTTGAAATAGATGAAATCAATCCAAAAACTATTTGAGAAAAATATGTCTTTCTACTTTGAAATCATTTACAAGGAGTATAATTATAAAAGAAAATATTTATTTTGAAAATATTTATATAATCTAGTAAGGGAACCTTTGACGGTGTTATAATGGCATAAAATATCTGCATCTGTCATATAAGTGAAAAATATCTTTCCTTAATTTTTTGAAAATCATATAAAGTACATTTTTCGAAAAATATCAGAAAAATTCCCTTAAAAACATTTTATATAAAGTCAAAAAAGGGTATAAATGAGTTCAATAATTTTTTAGGAAATAGTAAAAATTATTTGGAATACATTTTTAAGAAACAAGGATGTGGAATATAAAGAAGTCCCAGTAGATACTTACATATAAACAAGCTCGGATAATGAAGAGATTGTAAAATTAACCCTTAACATGTACTTTTCCTTAGTAGAGGGTATGAAAAACTCCAGTATTATTTTTAAATAATTTTTATTAAATTATTAAAGAACCAAAAACAAAAATATGATATCATATATGATCCTCTAATATTTCTTTGTTAATAATATTTTAGCAGTATCATTATTTTGGGTGTTAACTGACTCATTTTATTTTAAATGTTTTGCTTCATAAGTCATGATTATTATTGATACGATATGTCTAATTCATATCTAGAGTGATATTAAGTCCACTAAAATTATTTTTAATCATGAAATGAAAATTATTCTTGAATGGTTACGATAGGGAATGAAATCCTATCGCGTTGTGGATACGGTAAGCCGTACGTACGAACAAGAGACAATATCATTCAATTGATAGTGAAAAAATATATAATTGGATGGTATATTATATATAATGAATTATTAATATATTTTATTTATAATTTAAATCAATTATACTCATCTGAATAATGAAGTGTTGAATAACAAACTATACCACGACATGGATATGGTAAGTCATACGTACACACATATAGTGACTTAGTCATTCATAGGATTGATAGAATAATTAATATCATTGTACCATTTCTATAATAACATTATAGTATATAAAAGGTACTAGATTTTTTTTTATAGAAACATCAAATAAATTTTATGTGGAAGAAGAAAAAACTTTGAAAGATGTGATGAAATAATTACCTCTTCTTCGGGTGCTTCCTTTTGATTTGAACAAAAGGGAACCCTAGAATGGATTTCTGTTAAAATTAAGGCCTTTAATATTAATTGATGGTATTTTGTAGGATATTTGAGTAGGATTTGTCCGATACAAATAGCTTTGGAGGTGTGAATTTGAGATAAGGGGAAGTACCCTTTCAAGAGAGGTGAGGGGCACATTGGGTAGAGCTTGAAATATCAATTTATTATAAAATCATTTTCCATTTTTAATAAATAAAAATGGGTTTATTTTGAGTATAAGGTGGATATGGGTAGAAATAATCTCAACCAATAATTTTTAGATAATTTTATGTCACCATATTATCCTTATCTTTTAGATTTAACTCTTAGTTAAAAAGTCTAAACATTTACATTGTATTCATATATTTTTATACTACATGGTTAATATATTTACTATAAAATTAAAAAAGAACCTAAATTGGTTCATTACTGAAAAATAAAACATTATATAATTCCTTTTTATGAGCCTTATATTTTTATGAATATTATATCATTTAGTAAAATAGAATTTGTTTTAAAAACTCATTTTTGTCAATTTTGACAATATTTAGTATTTGGTTTTTGTGAACACTATAAAGACTTGATTAATTCAAAAAAATTAATTAAATCAACCATAACATGTCATGTTCACCAAGAAAAATCGATTATGGAATAATAACTTTCAAATTATATTTATTTTCATATTTATAATATCATTTGTTTGATTCATTCATTAATATGGAAAATATTGCATCATTATTGTGTCATAAATAAATTTATTTATTTTACGTATAAAAATTATAAATAAAATACTATGATGTTGGAATTTTTTATAATTATTATTTATAGTCGAAGATATCAATTATATAACATCATATAATTTTTTTAGTGAAAGATACATGTTTATTTTATATTTTTATATACTTTAAATTAATTCTTCTAAAATGTCACTTTCACATCCAAGTGGCTCCATGAGGGCCAAAAATAGACCCAATGAAGATCATGGTCATAAATATCTCATAAAATTAGATTATGAAATGTGTTAAGGTAGTTTAAAATTATTATAATATTATTTTTTTACACCTATTTACCAGATTTACAATTAAACATAGTAAATAAAATAATTACTGAAGTTTCTATTCATAGTGTCCAAAAAAATAAAAGGTAACTATTTACACCATCTGGAACTTCATATTCCTAATATCGAATCCAATTTATCAAATTCAATGCACAAAATTTGCAGTAATTAGTTTAAAATTAATTCTCATTTTCAAAACTAAAAAATGGGTTTTAAGAAGAAAAAACTACCAAAAGATTGACATGTGTTTATGTTCAATTTAAATGTGAAAATTCATCCAATGACCTAAAATATATTAAGTGATAAAAATATAATCTAATTATTCTTTAAAACCACTCAAATGTATAATTTTACACTAAATTATTCTGATTTAAAAGTTGTTTTTATTTAAAATGTAGTCTTTTTCACTATTCATCGAAATATGAAATTTTTGAGAAAAGTACAAAAAGATCACCATAAGCTAATTTTGATATTTCTAATCCAAAAACAAATTTTATTTTGAAAAAAAATTAAAATTTTAAAAATTGGGTATTAATATTCATAACTACTTTTTAAACGGCTAGTTTTATTGGTGGGGTTGTGCTAGAACTCGGAGCTGCGTACAATGCAAGATATTGTATTATTCAAAGAAAAATGTACCATGGAAGCTTGGGGTGTTATAGGCTGGACCTGCACCAGTGGGTTATATGTGCACACTATGGCCTGGACCAACACCCAGTGGGCCGGACCTACGCCGACAGGCCATACACGCATCCTTCAGGTCGGGCCACAGTAGACAGGGTCACCGGGCGACCCAGAGGGCCGAACCCTCGGCCAAACCAGGCTGTGTCCAGCGAGGCCCAATGGTCCAGGACCACTGACCAGGTGGGACCAGACCAACCTATACCTGAACTAGATCAAATCAAGTTGGTCGAATTAAACTGGGGTATGTGGGGCCCCTGGGCTAGGTTGATCGGGTCGGTCCGACCGGTTCTAACCGTGCCAAGACACAACCAGCCCCTATTTACTAAAATGCTAATAACATGCAAACCAATTATCTGATTGATGAGTTGTTTGATGCGTTGGGACACTCTCTACAAAGAAGATCTTTTTGCATGCCTTGAGGAGGCTTTCATAGAATTTGAGATTTGATGAATAGCTTGAAAAGAGGTTCTCCCGGGCACTCTACGTACGAAACCCTGTTGTTGGATGAGACCTGAAGACTGCTGACTTTCGACTCTATGAGACTTGACTATGGCCCAATAGAAATAACTTTAGTGAGACTTTGTAGGCCCATGGTGGAAAGCACTTCTCTATGAGTTTACAGGCCCACAGTACACAACTAAGAGGAGTACATCAATTGGACAAGATTAGTGGGAAGCACTTTTGTGTGACTTTATAGGCCCACAGTACGTGGTGATAAGGTGTACCTAAGAAATCCAAGTTTAGTGGGAAGCACTTCTGTGTGACTTAGAAGTCCCAATGTACTCGATATATGAGGATTTCTTTAGCATTATAGGTCTTTGATAATGTGACTGATTTTTCTACTATCACTACCCTAAATTTATACTTGGTGTGAGATATCTTGGGTATCATGCTTCACTTTAAGGATATTTTTTTGGTCTTCCTTTTTGTTTTGGGGTTCCTACTGAGTATTTTGTTACTCACCCTTGCATGGGTTTTTCCTGCATATGTTATTTTTGGTGCAGACGATCGACATTTCGACAGAGACTTTGGTGGACCAGGACCTAGAGGTTCTTAGGTTTATGGCACTGAAGGATGCTATGATGGTAGACCTGCAAGCCTAGGACCTGTCGAGGACTAGTATAATTGGGTGGAAAATACTTTCTACTTTGGCTTCTCGTAGCTACACTGCTCTCACGATCAAGTGGGGTTTTCCGCAGATGACCATCAGAGTTTCCTTTTTTTACTTTTCTATATTTAATTACATTGTTTGGTTTTTTATTATGGACCAATTTTATAAGTTGTACTTGTAATCAGGTTTTTTTAGTGATACTCTTATTCTTTTTCATGTGTGGGACTTGGTTGGGTGTGTGTGCATACAGTTACTCAGGAAAATGCCTCCCTACTTGCAGGTTGATTCCTTCGGTGCTAGACACCAGCCCCTGCCCTTTGGGAGGTTAGATTGGGGTAGTCATAGCCCAGGACCCGGGGGACGGTTCATGCAATTTTCAATAGATATATTACACAAAATAAGTATGTTGTGTATATAGTGTATGCCTCACGGGAAGAAAAGTAAGATAAGAATTCATTACCTTAATTGTCCTTTTTTTGTGTGAAATATATCCTTATGTAAAGTGGGTTGAAATTTGTTACTAACTTGTCACATAACTATACTCATTTTTATAATATCATATATTAACTTCTTAAAATATTTTATTACCCATTTTTTAACACTCTTTCATTATTTTATCTATTTATGGTGTTAATTGCCATGTTTTCTCAAGTATGTTTCGACTTGTTACCTATTTTTTCTGTTACATAGAGAATTATATAATCATCTATAGAATATAAATCATGACTCAATTATCTTATATATTCATTAAATTTTTCTTTATAATAATCTATTATGTTTGGAGATAAGAAATGAAATGCATCGTTCATGAATGTGGTAGGTTGTACGTACTCATGAATGCTACATTCATTTCCTTTTCATATTGAAATAATGAAAATATATGATAAATATGTATATAGTAATTACAATATAATATATACATTATATATTTTACATAGTTTTGTTAAAATCATTATTAATATGTGTCATGTATATTGTGAATGGGTCACATCGCTTTGAGGAGGCGGTAGTCCACACTTCCAGAATGATGTTATCATATTTTCACAAAATCAAAAGTATAAGGGTATGTTTTAAAAAATAATTAAATAATAAAAAATATTTAATAAATAAAAAATATATTATATATATATAATTAGAGTGTCTTTCATAATTTACATCATGATAGTTGGTATAGGAAAAATGAACAATCATTATTTCATGAGGTAGTAGTTATTTGTACATAGAAACAATATGTTCTTTACCCATTATATAGAAGTGTGTTTTATTTTATATACAGTACTTATCATAAAAATATCCTAGTATATTTAGGATAATTTTTTATACAATAATTAAATAATAATATTTTAGTTATTGGATAATAGAAATAAAACTCAAAATATCAAGGATGTTTGTTGCCTCTTAATCCGGTAACCCATTTTGGTTTGTAAAAAAAGGAATCCTTAGATGGTTTCCATTCCATATAGAGGATTATAGGTATAAAGGATGGATATTGAAAGATTATTTGGGTAGACACATGATGATCCAAAGTGTATTGGGAGATATGAGGAAGGGGTAGAGTACTTGCTTTTTTATATTGGAGTTGGAGTGGCACTCCTGTAAATACACAAATGTATTCATTAATGGGAGTTATACCTTACATAAAGTTCCTAAAAATGAAAAAATAAGGGATTAAAGGTGAATATTTTTTATTCAATCCTCAAAATCACCAAATTTATGTGCATTTAAATAATTTTGTTTGTTAACTTCTAAGATTCCTCGCTTTATTATTTTGGTTTTTATTAAATCGTTTATTTTTTCAACCTATATAAGTTAACCATTAACAATAAAATAAACTTATATTTATTAGATAATATCTAAATAATAAAATATTAATATGATATATAATTTATAAAATAAAAATACCATGTGTTTTTTAAATTAATTTGAAAACAATAGCTTGTGATGTACTAATACTATACTCGTACTAGGGTTATGTTAAGAACAATTTTACAATATATGAGTTGATAGGTTAATTATAAAAGATCATTTGGTACATTTTTATAACATATTTACTATTTATTATAACCTAAAAAATCACTTAGCTTAATATAGTATTTTTATTAATTTTACGTCATTTAATAAAATATCATTTATTTTAAAATAACAATAATATCAATTTTGAAATTATTTATTTAATTTTAATTTTTAAGTATCAAAAAAATATTTAAATTAAAATATATTACGTTTATAGATTTTTAACATTATATTTTCTTCTAAAATAATAAATAATTACAATAATTCAATCAATATACTTTACTTTTAATATTTATAGTATCATTTATTTTAGTTATTTATTAACTAAATAATCACTACGTTGGTGTTTCTTAATCATTTTAAGAAAATAAACCATATCTAATCAATTATTTTGATAATAATAACCCATATATAGTTCAAAAGGATATGTATAACCAAATATATGATGTTTTGTACATATCTCAAAGCATTATAAATGTTAAAGGTCATGAAAGTTTACTTTTTGTATTTTTCCTTACTTAACCGTTTATATAATGAAATTCCAATTAATAATATCCCAATAACCCATAAAATTTGAACCAAGTGGGTATATGGTCAAAATATTAGTATAAAATTGATTTTAGAAAAGTTTCCAGGTCATTTTGGTGCTTAAGATTAAGTTTTAGTCCCCTTTTGAACTTAAACTTACCTTAATCACCATAATTAATGTCAATCACTTTCAACTATCTTTTTCATCCAAAATTTTTTTGATGTTATTATAAAAAAAATATTGTACTAATTAATACTATGTATTTTGGTTTTTTAGAATCCAAATAACAGAATTGGAAAAAAAAGAGTAATGCTAACACCGCACACATGGTGAGAAAGCAGGTTTTTAAAGTAGAAATGTTTAAAGGTTTAATAAGTTTTTATATCTAATTGAAAATAAATATTAAAATGAAAAAAATTAGATCAATATAAGAATAATTGATATATTATTACTTTTAGAACAATTTAATATATTACTCTACATTAATAATTATTTAAACTAAAATGCATTTTTTCTTAAAATACAGTATTTTTCACTATTCATCAATAATGAAACTTCTCGGAAAAATAAGAAAAATTAACCCACAGATAATTTTGACATTCCCAATTAAAAAATAAATTTTTTTACAATTAAAATTTTTAAAACTTCAAAATTTTATTTTTAAAATAGGTGCGCTATTAGAAAGCGGTAAAACCCAGTCTTGTGTGTAACACAAGATAACTTAGTGGGTTGTGTATCATAAGATTAACATGGTGTTTCATATGAATTGATGAAATATAATATTTATTCTAATATGAATATATTTTAAATTATTTGGTTGTTACATTCTCCCCACCATAATTAAATTTTATCCTTATAATTTAAATTAGATCTCATAAATCAAGGAATTGATATTTGAAAATACTATTATTGAAAACCCAATATCATAATTAAGGTAAATAACACTTCTTCATAATAATAGATAAAGTAAAGTGAAATTTTTATGTAAATAGGTTCCCTAATAGGAAATCAGTTCTAGGAAATAGAAATATAGATACATAAGAAAAATCCAACAATTAAGTTATAATGGAGAGTGTTAGATAACATGGTTAAGAGAATTCTAACAATCATAAGGCCATAAATATGAGATGGTCTAAGTGGTGATTTGATTAATTAGAAATGAAGGTAATAGAAAAAAATTGATTTTGAGATTATTTTTCCCAAAGTTGAGGAATTATTTCATTCTCTATGAATATAAATTAATATACTTACTTAGTAGGTTTCTATAAGCACAATTTTACCCATTTTCGTGCCCTGAACTATTTATAATTCATCTCAAAGAAAGATTCATCATATAGTGATGTAATATATTACTCTTTATGAATATATTTAATGATTAACTTAGAAAATTTCATAAATGGTTAACCTTCCCATAATATTATGACCCCGCACAATAGAATATGGTCAATAGATTTTCAAAATGAACTTATCATTATCCTTTAATCAATATGAATCATCTCTAACTTTTCATATTCTAAACATGTGAATAACTTCATAATTTATCCACTTGAAATATGGAAATAACTTTAATCACCATAAAAACTTATTAGAAATATGAATTATTACTTATTATTAAATAATACACATGTTATTGGATATATTATTAATCTATAAGTGTTGAAAACTCCATCAATGATAGAATAGACCACTTATCTACAAGTCATTAATTAACTCCAAGTTAGTTAGAACCTATATAAATTAATCATTATCTCAAAATCAATAATATATTAAGGGTTTTATTTCCATCAATCCCGTGTTTTCAGAATATTTTAACTTCCCACTAAATAACTTTTCTTAGTAAAATTTATAATATGAGCCGAAATCCTTAATGAAAAAGTATTAAAGTATAAACCTCATATATTCCTTAATTATTATAACTAGTTCATTGATAATAAAATATTAAAATGAAATAATTCTTGAACTGTTATATTAATCATTTTTCTTCATTTTTGATGTAGCTTGACATGTTCATTACTCAATATCATCATTTGGGGTTTATTCGTTTGATGCTTGAGACATTTATTTTCATAGCGTTTCATCTCCTTGCAGTTGAAGCATTATAAATTGGAAAAAAAATTATACCCTTTCTGTTAGGTCCACTAGGCTGAATACCCTGAGAGGGGGGGTGAATCAGGGTATGACTAATTAAAAATTAAAGCCCGTTCTGATCTTGTTTCGTTGTTAAGCAAACCACTCTTCTCTCTCTTTCCTGCTGCACAATATAAACAGAAAGTAAAGCAAACACAGGACACAACAATTTTACTTGGTTCACCGCTAAGGGCTACGTCCAAGGAGCATACGCCGACAGGTTGTCGGTCGTACCAAGTCCACTAAACTTCACTAGTTGTAGATTACAATGTTCGGGCTAGATCACTTCTATGCCCAGGCTCACTGCCTATACAATGTTTAGGGTCAGCTCACTGCTTTCCCAAGGGTCACTCCCTATTTCTCTCTCTCTGGCTCACTGCCGGTGGAGAGGATCACCTTCTTCCTCTTCCTAAGCTCACTGCTCTTGGAAGGGATTAACTCACAGTTTATAGACCTGTAGGTCTCTTCATTTTCATGAAGGAATGCATCTTCCTCTGTATGTAGATGCTCTGTTGAAGTCCAACTTTCACCCGCAGATGAATCTCACTTTGCACCGGATGTACCGGGCAACCTCAATTTTTACGCGCAGCCCTTACGGTGTCTTGCGCGCAATTTCTATGATTTGCGCGAAATTCCTTTTTCGCGCAACCTCCAAATATTACGCGCAGCCTAGAAACTGCCTTGCGCGCAATTCACTACCTTTGCGCGAAATCCACTTTTCGCGCAATCTTCCTTTTACGCGCCAATCACCAACTTTCTGCGCAGCCTTTGCTTTTCGCGCAATCTGACTTTACGCGCAAACTTTAAGTTTACGCGCAACACCCTTTCTAACTTCAATTTCGTGCACCAGAGCTCGGGTATTTTCTATGTCTTGAACTCTGCTGAATGGAGGAGGGTCACTTCATATTTATAGGCAAAATTGACCCCGCGCGGAAAACCCTCCTTGAGCGCGTAATCGGCTTTGATCGCGAAATACAAATCTTCCGCGCACAACCATTTTCCGCGCACTGCTCCATAATATCGCGCACCTCATGCCTTTGCCATTTTACGAGCTTCGGACCTTGTAACACCTCTTGCGCGAAATACTTCATTCGCTATTTCGCGCGCCACTTCAATTTTCCGCGCACGCCTCCAGAATTTCGCGCGCCTCATGCCTTTACCGATTTTCAAGCTTTCGGCCTTGAAACATCTTTTGCGCGAAATACAATTTCGCGCAACCCGCTGTTTTGCGCGCCACACTTCAATATTTCGCGCAACCGACTAGTTTTGCGTGCCACGCTTAATTTTTCCGCGCACCTCCTTCATTTCTCTCTCCTCAACCTTTGCCAACAACATATCACTCCATTTTCCATTGACGATTTTCAGGCCCATAAATTTGGCAAACACTGGAAAACGGCGCCACCTTGTACTGCTCTTTTGTACCGCCTCCAGATCGTCCATTCCTTTGTCATAGTTCGTTGTCAACATGGAATGTCAACAACTTCTCGGGAACTCGACAATTCTCCATGGAAACCTGCTTTGTCAACAAACACAATCAACCCAAAAATACTGCAATGTTACCTTGAGGGATTTTTGCCCAACAATCTCCCCCTTTGGGTTTGTTGACAACTCTTTACAATTTTGCTCAGAATGATTTTCTGCACTTTGATACCTCACTGAGTCTTCTTCCAGTCGCTACCACCATTTGCCTCTTGCGATTATGATAGCATTCATGGAATCACTTAACATGTACTCTAAGCCCACATGAGCAATGCTCGGCGTGAGAAACAAGAGTAAATGAGAAGTTCATCAATGAATCACTTCATCTCTGACATCCACTGTTGACACCACACTGATACCAATTTGTACTAAACTGATACCAATTGTCGATGGCTGGACACCTTTTCACACCATTCCAACACCATTGTACGGCTTTTATCATGATCCTCAGCTGTCATGATTTCTATGCTTTGAACGATCACTTTTAGCATCGTCAGATTTAAAAACACTCCCCCTTTCTCATTGCTCCCCCTTTCTGGCTGCTCCACCGGTCAGCTTCTCCCCGTATCAATTATGATTTATCAAATCTCCGCACTATTTTCTCCCCCATTATCAAACACTTTTCTTCCCCTTTGTCAACGAACCCAAAGGACACTCCTCTGTAGTCTGTAACATAGTAGAGAACACATATCAGCATATTAGGGAAAAACACATCATACCTCGGGGAGAGGGGGGGGGTCCCATATCCACACTATTTCAAGTGCGGGGAGTCGACTGAACTCCCAGAGCCAGTCGATGCCTCTCAAATGCTGCCTTGGGTAAGGCCTTTGTCAGAATGTCTGCAACCTGTAGCTCTGTAGGCACATACTCCAACTTCACGATCCCCTGCTCAACCTTCTCCTTGATAAAGTGATACTTAATCTCAATGTGCTTTGTCCTTGAATGATGGACGGGATTTTTGCTAAGATTTATAGCACTTGAGTTATCGCACTGGATTCCGATCGGAGACTTCACTTCAACTCCCATATCTTCAAGCTGCTGCTTCATCCACAATAACTGTGTGCATGCTTGAGTGGCCGCAATATACTCAGCTTCTGCAGTGCTTAATGAAATGAAATCCTGCTTCTTGCTCAACCAAGCAATACATAGTCCGCCAAGATAAAATGCACCTCCAGATGTTGATTTTATATCATCTGCTGAACCGGCCCAGTCTGCATCAGTGTACCCCAATAACTCTGTCTGAGATTTGTCATTGTATGTCAAGCCGAAGTCCACCGTGCCCTTAATATACCGAAGTATTCTTTTCACTGCGAGCATGTGACTTTCCTTGGGATTACTCTGATATCTCGCTGCTTGGCATGTGGCGAAAACAATATCAGGCCTTGTTGCGGTTAAGTACAACAGACTTCCAATGATTTGCCTGTATTCTGTGATATTAACTGCCTTGCCATCCTCATCTTTTGATAATTTCATCCGGGTAGCCACCGGAGTCTTCATCTCCTTGGAATTTTCCATTCCAAACCTTCTCAGGACCTCCTTGGCATATTTAGATTGAGAAATGAATGTTCCATTCCTTCCTTGTGTTACCTGTAGACCAAGGAAAAACGTTAGCTCTCCAATCATTGACATTTCAAACTCATTTTTCATGAATTCGGAAAACTGTCTGCACTGAGCTTCATCTGATCCACCAAATATTATGTCATCGACATAAACCAACACCATCATCCTTTGATTACTGTCATTACTGAAATAGAGATTGTAATCAACTCCTCCACGATGAAAACCAAGCTTCTTCAAGTACTGATCAAGCCTTGAGTACCATGCCCTTGGTGCTTGTTTCAGCCCATACAATGCCTTCTTCAGCCTGCAAACTTTGTTCTCATCCTCATGAATGAGAAAACCATCTGGCTGCTCAATATACACCTCCTCTTCCAGAACACCATTCAAGAATGCAGATTTGACATCCATCTGGAACACTTTGAACTTCCTTTGCACTGCGATGGCTAGGAATAATCTTATTGTCTCCAGCCTTGCAACCGGTGCAAATGTCTCATCAACATCAATTCCCTCGATCTCGGAGTACCCCTTGCACACTAGACGTGCTTTGTTCCGAATCATTGTGCCATCTTCATTCATCTTATTGCGATAGACCCATTTGGTCCCAATGACATTCTTGTCTGCTGGCCTCGAAACAATCTCCCATGTCTGGTTCTTCTCAATTTGATCAAGCTCTTCATTCATAGCCTGAAGCCAGTTTTCATCTTCAGCTGCATCGGAAAAACATTTTGGCTCCACCTGAGATAAAAAAGATGTTTGCTGTAATGATTTCATTCTTCGAGTCTGAACTGGAGCTGTCTGATTACCAATGATATTTTGCCTATCAATTTCAGCTCGATTCTTTGGCTTCTTTGCAGATACAGACTTGACACTTTCTTGTTCATCATCAGAATCTTCTTCTGAGTCAGCCTCTGCCACTTCTACTCCCCCTGTGCTGCTTACCTCATCATCACATTCATCCAGAAACTGTTCACTGGGTCGTTGAGTAGTCTGTTCATTTTCGACTATAGTTACATCATTGCTCTCAACAATTTTTCCCAGCCTCTTGTTGAAACATTTATATGCTTTGCTTTTCCCTGAATAGCCAAGGAATATCCCTTCATCTACTTGTGCCTCAAACTTCCTATGATGTTCTTTGTTGAGAATGAAACACTTACTTCCAAAGATTCGAAAGTATTTCAACGTTGGCTTCTTTCCGTACCACAGTTCATACGGAGTCTTCCCTTACTTCGGACACAACAGGGACCTGTTTGAAACATAGACCGATGTCAAAACTGCTTCCTTCCAAAATTTCTCTGGTAGGTCCTTATCAATAAGCATTGTTCTGGCCATGTTGTTAATGATCCGATTCCTCCTTTCTACCACTCCATTTTGTTGGGGAGTTCTTACTGATGAAACTTGATGCCTTATCCCATGTTTCTCGAGATAGTTTTCAACCTGACTGTTTGTAAATTCTGTACCGTTATCAGTACGAAACTTCAGAATTTTCTGCCCAAGCATCTTTTCTGATTCCCTCCTGTACTGCTTTATGCAACTGAACACCTCTGTCTTATGGGTAATGATGAATACCCAGGCCATTCTGCTGTAGTCATCAATGAAAAGAACATAGTACCTTTGCCCATCTATAGCTCGTGGTGAGATAGGTCCACATACATCAGCATGCACCAATTCGAGCACTCGAGTTGCTTTTTGTTCCTTTGGCCTGTATGTCTTCCTGATGATCTTCCCTTGTTGACAAGCATCACACGTATGAGTGCGATCACGTGATAGTTTGGGAAGGTCTCTAGCAGCATCACACTTTACCAGATCTTCCATAGATGGTTGACATAGATGACCAAGTCGCTTATGCCACAACTGATTTTCTTCTTCTCTGGATAAAA
Source organism: Viscum album (assembly GCA_963277665.1). NCBI lineage: Eukaryota > Viridiplantae > Streptophyta > Magnoliopsida > Santalales > Viscaceae > Viscum > Viscum album. The sequence continues at coordinate 569,286,242 of OY728158.1, read as the reverse complement.
GGCATGAATCTTCTTCCCCACCTATCAGGTAAAGATTCCCCTTTGTTCGTTTTCCCTGAAGAATGACTATTCCATCTTTTCCTTTAACAATACCCATCTTCTTGGTAAATAGTATAGAGTGCCCAGAGTCACATAGTTGACTGACGCTAAGCAAATTATGACTGAGACCCTCTACCACCAAGACATCAGCATGTCTCATTTCTTTGCCCCCAAACTTGGCTTTTCCTGAGCCAAAAATCTTCAGGCCTTCATCATTTCCAAACTTGACAACTCCTTCTTTGTCATATTTTATGCCTGTAACCAGATCCTTATTACCCGTCATGTGGGATGTGCAACCACTGTCAAGGATCCAAACACCAGAATGATCTGATGCTTTAAGGGCAATTTCAGCAACTACGGCCTTCTCAGTTTTCTTCTTCCTAGTCCATACTTTTTCTTTCATACTCGGCATGGATTGAGGCTTATGTTCTTTCTCAGAGTATGATGGACCAGCTTCATCTTGCAAAACTGCAAATCTGTTCTGAACTTTTAACTCACTTGTCGGTTCACTGATCTGCTGCTTGCGATCATTTTGATTCTGCTTTGGCACATTTTTCTGAATGGTCGGAGTGCAGTACCTAGCCATGTGTCCAAATCCTCCGCACCAAAAACAGTGTCCTTCAAAAAATGTTCTGGGAAACCATTCTCTGTTTGGCTGCCATCTCTGTTCTTGTTCCCTTCGATATCTTTTGGCTATGGAACACACATACTGTGAATGTCCCATCTTTCCACAACAGTAACACCTGATATAAGGTGCATTCCTTCGTGTTACTTCAGCACTACGAGTTTCCCCTTTGGATCTCTGAGTATTCTGATTCTGCTTTGTACTCAAATCCACTTTCAATCTCGGGACAAGTGCTTGCGGTCTAACTTCAACTGCCGTAGATTTTTGTTTCTGATTAAGCCATGAATCAGCCTTAACATCTGAGTTCAATTGCTGCTTCTTTCCTGCTGAACTACTATGCTCTTATTTCTTCTTTTCCGTCTTCGTAACGACCTGATTTCCCAAGAATGTGTTGGGATTCAAAGGTTTTTCCTGGTCTTTAACTTTTCTCCGCAGACCGACAACTTCCTCTTCAAGCTCTTCAATACGCTTGACGTGATCTTTCACTTTTCGACTCAAGCAGTCGATCTCCCTTTTCTGCTCTTCAATCTTGAGCTTATGCTCATCAACCTTTTCTGTGCGCTCTGGCCTGGAAGACTTAAGATTTTCAATTTCTTTCTCAAGCTCAGACTTCTCTTCTTCTTGTTGTTGCATGTAGAGTTTGGCATCATGTACTATCTTATTGGCTTTCTTTGTTTTTGCTCGCCAAACATCTATCTCTTCAAGAGCTGCTTCTAATTCAGCTTCCATGTCAACTCTCCCTTCAATTTCTTCTTCTTCTTCATCAGTTTCAGTTTCTTTCTTTTCTAGAGCGCTACTAGCAACAGCCACCATCGCATTTTGACCACGATCTCTACAGTTTTCTATCTCTTCAACTTCTTCACCCTCAGACTCAGCTGAACTATCAATTTCTTGGGAAAGAAGATTCTTCTTTTTAAAGAAATTTCTCTTGAACTGCTTCTTCCCTTTCACATAGGCTGAAGATTTTTTCATGGGAATCTCAACTTCATCTTCATCGCTTTCTTCTTGAAACTTTTTGGGGCATCTTGCAGCAAGATGACCAACCTTTCCGCATCGGAAGCATGCTAGTGGAAGTTTCCCTTTAAACTTTCCTTTTCCTCTTTGCAGATTTGAAGAAAGGAACGACATCACCTCATCTGACTCTTCTTCCTCCTTAGAATCTTCAATAGTGAGCCTCTTCATGGCCTTAAATGCCACCTCTTTGGATTTCCCCTTTTCCACAGCATCGTTGTCATCATTTCTCATTTCATATGCAACAAGAGTGCTGTGTAGGTTATCCAATGTTAGCTCTTTCGGATCTTTATCTTCCAACACAGAAACTTTCGGATTGAACCGAGGTGGAAGCTTTCTCAAGATGCGCTTTACGATTTTAATGTCTTCGATAATTTCTCCAAGACCCCGCATGTCTTCTACCACAGCATTTACCCTGTCAAAGAATGCATCAACAGACTCATTCGGGTTCATTTTGAGATCTTCATACTTGTTCCACAACACTTGCAGCTTTGCCTCTCTGACTTTTGTATCCCCTTCATAAATATTCAAAAGTTTTTCCCACATGGCATGTGACGTTTTGCATGACATCACCTTTGTATAAATGGGATTAGAGAGGGCTCCCCCTAAGGCATTTATTGCTTTGGAATCAGCATCCAACTCTTTGTGCTCAGCTTCTGATAATGCACCACTAGTAATATCAGCTGTGATACCATGCATAGCTGCTGAAAACACATCCATTCCCAAAGATCGGAAATAGTGTTGCATTCGATTCTTCCATATCTGAAAATTACATCCGTCGAAGATCGGAATCCCTCTATGATTAGTGACCTCCATTGAGAGAAGACCAACTGTTAACCTTTCCCTCTGATACCACTTGTTAGGCCCACTAGGCTGAATACCCTGAGAGGGGGGGTGAATCAGGGTATGACTAATTAAAAATTAAAGCCCGTTCTGATCTTGTTTCGCTGTTAAGCAAACCACTCTTCTCTCTCTTTCCTGCTGCACAATATAAACAGAAAGTAAAGCAAGCACAGGACACAACAATTTTACTTGGTTCACCGCTAAGGGCTACGTCCAAGGAGCATACGCCCACAGGTTGCCGGTCGTACCAAGTCCACTAAACTTCACTAGCTGTAGATTACAATGTTCGGGCTAGATCACTTCTATGCCCAGGCTCACTGCCTATACAATGTTTAGGGTCAGCTCACTGCTTTCCCAAGGGTCACTCCCTATTTCTCTCTCTCTGGCTCACTGCCGGTGGAGAGGATCACCTTCTTCCTCTTCCTAAGCTCACTACTCTTGGAAGGGATTAACTCACAGTTTATAGACCTGTAGGTCTCTTCATTTTCATGAAGGAATGCATCTTCCTCTGTATGTAGATGCTCTGTTGAAGTCCAACTTTCACCCGCAGATGAATCTCACTTTGCACCGGATGTACCGGGCAACCTCAATTTTTACGCGCAGCCCTTACGGTATCTTGCGCGCAATTTCTATGATTTGCGCGAAATTCCTTTTTCGCGCAACCTCCAAATATTACGCGCAGCCTAGAAACTGCCTTGCGCACAATTCACTACCTTTGCGCGAAATCCACTTTTCGCGCAATCTTCCTTTTACGCGCCAATCACCAACTTTCTGCGTAGCCTTTGCTTTTCGCGCAATCTGACTTTACGCGCAAACTTTAAGTTTACGCGCAACACCCTTTCTAACTTCAATTTCGCGCACCAGAGCTCGGGTATTTTCTATGTCTTGAACTCTGCTGAATGGAGGAGGGTCACTTCATATTTATAGGCAAAATCGACCCCGCGCGAAAAACCCTCCTTGAGCGCGTAATCGGCTTTGATCGCGAAATACAAATCTTCCGCGCACAACCATTTTCCGCGCACTGCTCCATAATATCGCGCACCTCATGCCTTTGCCATTTTACGAGCTTCGGACCTCGTAACACCTCTTGCGCGAAATACTTCATTCTCTATTTCGCGCGCCACTTCAATTTTCCGCGCACGCCTCCAGAATTTCGCGCGCCTCATGCCTTTACCGATTTTCAAGCTTTCGGCCTTGAAACATCTTTTGCGCGAAATACAATTTCGCGCAACCCGCTGTTTTGCGCGCCACACTTCAATATTTCGCGCAACCGACTAGTTTTGCGTGCCACGCTTAATTTTTCCGTGCACCTCCTTCATTTCTCTCTCCTCAACCTTTTCCAACAACATATCACTCCATTTTCCATTGACGATTTTCAGGCCCATAAATTTGGCAAACACTGGAAAACGGCGCCACCTTGTACTGCTTTTTGTACTCCCTCCAGATCGTCCATTCCTTTGTCATAGTTCGTTGTCAACATGGAATGTCAACAACTTCTCGGGAACTCGACAATTCTCCATGGAAACCTGCTTTGTCAACAAACACAATCAACCCAAAAATACTGCAATGTTACCTTGAGGGATTTTTTCCCAACACTTTCAATAAAATTATGGCCACATATATTTCCAAACTTTTAGAAAAATCATATTCCCTACAAAAATTTACCAGGGTGATTCCTTCTACAATTATCACATGTGGGAAAATCCTTTTTTCTCCTCGTCACTTTATCCATCCTTTTCTTTACCTTTATATTATTCTCCCTCATCCCTTTAAATCCATATGACTTGGATAATTCTTAACCTATATCATTAGAAAATTATACTATTTTCTCGTATTAATATAATACTTGGGACACTACTTACCTTCAAAATGTTGGCTTAAGACCATAAAAGATATGATACTTATTACTCTCTGAATCACCTGCATTGGTGGATTTATCATTCCTTATACTGGGAACCATTTCTAAAAAATGGAATATAATGTATTAAATAATAAAATAATATATAATTCCAAATAAGGTATAATAGATATCATAAATTTATTCATCATGAATCCCAGAATCATAAACATTCGCTACTTGGGGGAAATCATTAATTTCAAATGCTTTATAATAGTAGGTAACGAAATTATAAACTATCCTAAGTTTATTACCCAAGAGTGTCAAACCACATGTTCAGTCAGGCCTATTTTCATGTACTAGGTTGCCCCAGGTTAGGCCCAGAACACCTTGTCAGTGTTATCACCCATAGGTACATCAATTCTCGAACCGCATCCACTTGTATTGTCCAAACAAGGATGTATTTCTAGGAATACCCAAATAATCACTATATTAAAAAAATTATTATGTTATTTTATAATTATCCCCAATGTCTATCTTAGGGTTGTTCTTGTTAATCTATGTTTTCTAAATCTAGTTTCCAAGGTTGGTACTAAACTTCCTTTAATACCCAATATAATGCCCTGACCCCTGAAGCCCGGAGTCGTTCCATTATTTTATTATATGGGCATGATTATAAGGAATCAAATCCCGAAGGACCAGTTAGTTTAGCTGTATTAGAAATCCATATTACATACATAATACCCCTAATACATTGGAAAATATAAAATAAAAACATGACATAATGAAATGTAATAAACATAACTATTTAGCACATATTAAAATATTTATTCTTCATAACCAGGGGGAATGGAAACATAATAACGGTGAGCTCAAATGATCAGTAATCATATGTAAAGTGTAATTAATAATAAATAAATAGGATTAAATTATCATAGTAATGTAAATAAATTTTAACACATTCCATTCAAACTACTATATAATGCATTATCAATATGGAAATGTAAGAAATTGAAACTCATGTAATCAAAATCAATAAACTAATAATGAAATGTATCCATAGATATATAGATGCAAAATATCATGGATAAATAATAATCGAATCTAAATGAGGGAAATTATTATTATTTTTCATCATACTTAATAAGTACATGGAACTAGTATCGTCATGACCTTTCATAATATGGTTTAGATATTCGGTAAAACCCATATATTTTAGCTCACTATTTCATCTAAATAGACAACTGATGCATCGAGGGGATATCTATAATTGGGTCACACCAATGTCATACCTATACAAATAATTTATCATATTTAATAGTAATTTTAAATTATAAACAATATTACTTATCAAATATCCATATTGAAGAAAGGATACAAATTTATCTATTATACCTCAATTAATTAAATAACTATCAAAATAAACACCACATGTAAAATGATATACAATTTAGGAAATAATAATATCCATAATATGAAAATATGGATATTAAAGCAAATTTATATGTAAAAATTATTACCATAAGGTTATTATTTTAATATAAATTTAGCAATCACAAAAATAAGTGAAATTGAATAGATGATTATTAAGAACATTCTCGCAGAAAATAATATTTATACATTTCAAAGTGTCCCATAACACTTAAAACATTTAAATAATAATTCCCAAGAATTAATGTTTTTCTTACCATGAATAAAATTGATTAATAATATAATGTATCAAAAGTGTAAGTATATACACCACACAAAATAAGTAAGTGTTGTATATGGCATATTCCCCATGGAATGAAAAGTAATACAAGAATCTCTTACCATAAGAATCCTTTATTTTGTGGTGTTTATAATCATGTATAGATGATTAAAATACGTTACTAGATTATAAAATAACCATACTCATGGTTATAATATCATATATTAACTTCTTACAATATTTTATTTCATTTTTTTAACACTCTTTCATTATTATAACTATTTTAGGTTTTAATTGGTTAGTTTTCTCAAGTAAGTTTTTTCTTGGTACTTATTTTTCCTATTACATATATCACGGTGTAATATAATCCATAATGTAAACCATGAAAAATATATATTATATATTCAGTACATATGTATTTATAATAATCTATAACGTTTCGAGAAAAGAAATAAAATTCATTATTCATCGATACGGTAGGTCATACGTATGCATGAACACTCTTTCATTTATTTTTCATATTAAATAATGAAAAATAAATTATACATATGTATATTACTATTCTAGTGTCATATATATGTTATATATTATACGTACTTTTTTTAAAATAATTCTTAATAAGTTCCATGTATAGTTTGAATGAGTCGCATCGCTTGGGGGAGGCGATAGTCCACACTTCCACAATGATGTTATTGTATTTATACAAAATGGAAAGTATAAGGGTATTGTTATAAAATAATTAAATAAGAATGAATACATAATAAATTCCATATATAACATATATAAACATATTTTCCATCATAATGGCCCCCATGAGTGGTGATAAATGAAAAACGAACAACCATCGTTTCATGATGCAGTAGTTCTCCGTACATAGAAACAGTATGTTCACTACCCATTAAATGGAATTAAGTGTAAGTGTAGGTATAAAACTTATAATAAACAAATAATATTATATTTTTGACACTGTTTTTGTTATAATAACATGAAATAAGAATATTTGAGGGATCAAATAATGGAAATAAAACTAAAAATGTTAAAGAAGTTTCATAACTCTTAATCGGATAACTCCATTTGGTTCATTCCAAAGGGTTTTTTAGATATAAAAACACAAAAATAGAGGACTATAGGTCATGGGGAGGGATGTTGGAAGACTATTTTGGTAGATATTAGATGAGGTAATGTGTCTTGAGAGGTGTGAGGAAGGGGTAGAGTTCTTGCCTTTTTATAGTGGAGGGGGAGTGACAAACTTGTAAATAGAAAAAAGGTATTCATTAATGGGAGGTATACCTTACCTACAGTGACTCCAAAATGGAAAAATAATCTAATGTGGAATAATATTCAATTAAAACCTCCACCACACAAATATATGAGAATTTTAGTAGTTTTTTTAACTTATATGATTCCCCAGTTTTATCATTTTAGTTTTTATTAAACATCTAGTTTCCCATCCTATGTAATTTAACAATTAAGAATAAAATAAAATGAGATTTATTATAAAATTCATATCCAATGAATTATTACTATGATATGTAATTTATAAAATAAAAAAATTATTTGTTTTGGAAATTAATTTCAAAACAAGCGCATGTGACGTGCTAAAACACAGCTCAAACCCGGACAATGTTAACAACATTTTTACAATATATGGGTCAATATATTAATTATAAATTTCCAATTTGTTCATTAATAGATCATAGTTAATAATTATTATCACATAAAAATCACTTTATAGAATATATGAGTTTTTTTAGTTTTAAAGTATTTAATAAAATATCATTTAAATTAAAATAACATTAATGTCAATTTGGATATTATTTATTTAATTTCAATTTTAAAATAAGAAAACAATATTTTAATTAAAATATATTAGGTTTAATGCGGTTTTACATGATATATTCATCTAAGTAAATTAATGACAATAATTTTTTCAATATACATTACTTTTTATATTTATAGTATCATTTTTTCTAGTTAATTATTAACTAAATAATCACTATGTTGGCATTTCATAAGAATGTTAAGAAACTAAACCACATCTAAAAAGTATTCATAAATTATTATGATAAAAACAACCAATTTAACTTTCCAAAGGATATTTTTAACCAAAAATATGATGTTTTGAACATATCTCAGTGATTTATAAATGTTAAAGGTTAGGGAAGTTCACTTTTTTCTTTTTCATTACCTAACCTTTTATATAGGGAAAATGAACTTAATAAAATCCCAATAATCCATAAAATTAGAACCAAGTGGGGATATGGTCCAATTACTGGTATCCAATTTATTTTGGACATGTTTTCTGGTCATTCTAGTCCTTATGATTAAAGATTAGTCTCTTATTAAGCTTAATCTTACTTTACTCATAGTAATTAATTTTAATATCTTTCACTAGTCATTTTGGTAAAAATTTATGTAGTTATTATTAGAACAAAAATATTGTACTAATTACATCCATATATTTTTTTATTGAAAATTCAAATCATAGATGTGAAAAAATTAAGGTTAAGAAAATACCGCACACATGATGAGGAAACTTGTTTTTAAAGTAAAAATATTCAAAAGATCAATAAGTTTTTAAATATAATTTCAATAAAAAAAATATTACAGTGAACTAAATTAGATTAATATATAAATTTTTTAACTAATTTAACTTTAAAACTATTTAAGATATACTTTAGCAATAATAATTACTTAAACCAAAAGGTATTTTTTTACTAAAATGTAGTATTTTTCACTATTCATAAAAAAATTAAAATTCTGAATAAAATAACAAAACAATCACCCTAAGATAACTTTGAAATTCAAAGTAAAAAAATAATATTTATTTTTTAAAAATAAAAATTATAAAATTTCCAAAATTTAGTTTTAAAATAGGTACTCCATTAAAAGGTGGTAAAACCCAGTCTTGCGTGTAACATAAGCTAACTCAGTTTGGTGTGTAGCATAATATTAACATGGTTTTTTATATAAAGAAAAAAAAATTCAAACATGAAAATATTTTATGATCTAACGGTGTTACAAATTGGATCTCTATGAAGATTTCATTAAAAACATCTAAACGCCTCAAATTCGCTTCATTAATTTTTTTCTCAAATGTCAGTTACCTTAATGAATACTACCATAAGTAATTCACATGTCATATAATCACTAAAAAGTCTTTCATTACACCCAATGATATATTTTAGATTTCGAGATGTACCTAACTAATCTCAAACATTTTTTATTTAATATTAATCTGAAAAAATATTTTACCAACTAAACCTGAAGTGAAAAACTCAATTTGAATAAAGATAATTATTTGTTTTATTTCAAATGATTATTAAAATAATAAATAATTTGAATATATTCTAATGTTAGGTTGTGATGAAAATCCAACAATGAATAATGAAGTTTAATATATGAGATGAGGTTTCTAATTCCTAAGGATAAATTGTATTAAAGTTGTTTTTTACTGAATATGTTGAGGAACTTGCATTATTTTGATAGAACACTTGATTGAATCTAGAATGATAATATGGTTCCATTATATATAATATAATGTATTGATATATCACATTATTTTTTTTATGCATCCAAATTATAAAATTTCTAATTTTTATGACCTAGTTTATCTAAAAATAATTGTTTATGTATGATGAAAGCACTATCTTCTTCATGATATTGATGAATTTAATGGGAATACAATCCTACGTGTATAAATTATAAAAAATATTAATAGATGATGAACTAAACATAGATTTGGTTTGAGAACTAAATGAAATGTCATGGTATTTATTTAAAAGGATTTCATATGGATGATATGAGTTGAGTTGAATTGATTATGTATCTTAATGTTACCCATGTTCTGAAATAGGAAACTACATCCATTTAGAGAAATGTGACTTATATTACTGATTTTATAATGAATGAATATGTAAGCCCTGAAATTCCATGAATTAGTAAGTCATTGTTAGAATTCAAAAATTATAAATTAGTTGATTTTTTAAAATAACTCTTCATGTAATTGTCTTTATGAGTTTTAAAATCCATATGTAATTTTAGAATTTATTGTCCAGATGATAAAATATGAGTTTTGAATGCTTAGCTGGGGTGGATATAGGAGATGAGGTAGGTGAGAGAAAAATTAAGTTTAAATTAATTAAAATTTTAATATTATTAACATGTAAAATATATGATGATCATTCAAATTAAAAAATAACACAATTTTTTTATAATAGCATGTGATTCATGATTAGTCTTTACGGGAAAAAATTTTAATAAGGTTGAGTATTTGAATGTTATAATATTTAAAGAGGTTATAAAATTTTGAGTCAAATTTCAGAATTGAATAATTAATAAATGCTACATATGTGTTACTTTTTGGTATTTTTAATTGTTATCATAGGTAATACATATTTATTTCATAAAAAAATATAGAGGAAATATAGTTCAAGTTTAATCATTAAAGACATTAGATAATAATTAACTTATTCATTCAAAATATAATTTCACTTCTAAAATTTAGTTTGTAACATTCTTCAATCTTTTAGAAAATATTCCATCAAAATTTTCATTTCATATAGTAAAATATGTGGGGCAACATATTTTCTATAATATATTTTGGTTCCTATGGTTTCTAATGCCTCAACCCTAGTTACCAGAGTCAGTGCATTATTATATAACATTTCCATGATAACAAGTGATCATGTCTTGAAATACCAATTATTTTAGTATCCTTGGAAGTACTAGATGCATATATAAGGTTTACATTACATCATGAAATAAAAAAAACAAAAACATTGTGTCCCCTTTGAACACACTCATATCCCTTAGCCTATCCTTGCAGGTCAATAATAATATACTTCTTCACATCCTGGGAAAAAGAAAACATAAGAAATGGGTGAGCTCAGATTCTCAGTAAGGATAACAATATAGAAAAACTACCATAAATAAGGATAAAAATTTAAGAAAATGTATAATACTAAAACAAAAGAATTTTAAACATAAACTTTAGCATAATATGGGAAAGATAAATCAAATAATTCCATTTACTTATTCACATGGATATTCTACTAGTCTAATAATCACCTGTAATATCAATATCTAATTTCATAATGATGGAATGCATAATGCCGGACATCACAACCACATAGTTAAGGACTCATGCCAAGACTAAAAATAATATTTTTTCAAGGCCTTGTGCCAAAACACTAGTCCGTCTCATGAGACCTACTGATTCATCTAGGAGATATAGAGGCCTCTACCCAATACTTACTAAGTCTAATGCATTCTTTATATCAAAAGTTTGAAACATAACATAAACATTCATATTAAAACTAGCATGCTAAATTTTAATAATTTAACCATAAACCCTGAATGGTATACAAATAAAACATTAATAGTCAAAAATATCACAAAAACATGAATATAATATCAAATATTGTACCATAATAAATCAACTTCAAACAATTATAAAATCCATCAATGGATGTTGGCATAGATGGAATAAAAACTACTTGAGAACAATAACTCTTTCTATTTTGAAATAATATAAAAGTAACATTATTATAGAAGAAAAAATTTATTTTGAAAATACTATTATATGATTATAAGGGAATCTTATAAGGTGTTATAATGGTCGAAAAGATCCACTCTCGTCATATAATTTAAAAAAACATTCTTACCTTAGTTTGTCGAAAGGGCCATATAGTACCTTGTTTGGAAAATGATGGAAAGATTCCTTTCAAAAAAATTATAAAAAATCAAAAAATGGTATAAATGAATTTAACCCATATTCTAAGAAATATTAAAAAAATTTAAATACATTTTTAAGAAACATGGATGTGGATGATAATGAATTCCCAGTAGATACTTTCATAAAAACAACCTTGGGTAATTAAGAGATTGTAAAATTAACCCTTACCTTTGTACTTTTCTTAGGCTGAGGGTACGTTAACCACTTTTATAATAATTAAATCATTGTTATTAAATTATAAAATAACCAAATACATAAATATGATATCATATATAACCTTCAAACATTTCTTTGTTAATAATATTTCAGTAGTACCATTGTATCGGGTGTTAACTTATTCGTTTCCCATTATATGTTTTCTAACGTAAGTCATGTTTTTTATGGATAGGATGTATTTTATTCCTATCAATAATGATATTAAGTTCTTAAATATTATTTATAATCATAAAATGAAAATTATTATTGAATGTTTATGATGGGGAATGAATCACATCACGTTCGTGGAGACGGTAATCCGTACGTATGCATGAGCAACAATATCATTCTATTGATGGTAAAATTGTATGTAATCGAATGGTATATTATATATAAATAATCATTAAAATTTTTCATTTATTATTTACATAAGTTATACTCATTATTATACCCATCCAAAAAATGAAGTGTTGAATAAGAAACTACACCACGATGTGGAGACGGTAAGTCGTACGTACGCACGTATGGTGACTTTTTCATACATAATATGGATATAATAATCAATATGGTTGTACCGTATTTATAATAACATCTCATTATGTATAATTTAATGGAGTAAATCATTTATTATGGAAAAAACAAATAAAGTTGAATAAGAAGAAGAAAATAATTGTGAAAGAGGTGATGAAATTATAACCTCTTCTTTGGGTTCTTCTTTTTGATCTGAACAAAAGAGCACATTAGGTTGTCTTTCTGATCAAAGTAAGGCATATATGATTAATTAAGGATAGTTGGAAGGATATTTTAGAAGTGTTTTGATTATCCAAAAGGCTTTGGAGGTGTGAAATTTAGTGAACGGGAAGTACCCATTTATAAGAGATGTGAGGCTCACTTTAGGAAAAGCTTGAAATATTATTTTATTATAAAATAATTTTTGTTTTTTAATGGCTCGAAATGGATTTAATTATCGGATAAGGTGGTTATGGGTCAAAATATTCTAAACTAATAGGTTTTAGACAAGTTTATGTAATCATATCAAACTTATATTTTAGATTTAATTCTTAGTTAAATAGTTTAACTTTTACCATGTCTTTTTCTATTATTATAATACATGGTTAATAAACATACTATAAAATTCCAAGATAACCTCAAGTGATTCATTAATGATATATCAATAATTATATAATTCCTTTGGAAGAACCATATAATTTTAGGACAATTATATAATTTAATAAAATTGTATTTGTTCTAAAAACTCATTTATGTCAATTTTGACACTATTTTGTATTTGGTTTTTCTGAAAGTCATAACAACTTGATTACTTAGAAAAAAAAATATTTAATATACACTAACATTTAATATTTTCATAAAAAATTTGTTTAATACAAAAAAGTCTCAACTTAAATTTATTTTAATATCTATAACATCAACTATTTTAATCATTCATTAATAAGGTAATTACCACATCATCATTGTGTCATAAATAAATTTAATTACTTAATGTATAAAAATTATAAATAAAATTCCATGATATAGGAAATATTATTATATTTCTAATTAATATTTATAGTCAAATTTATCTTATATATAACCCTATATTAAAAATGTTTTAAATATTAAAATTTGAATTTTAACCCTTTTAACTATTTTTTAAATAATATATAATAAGTCTCCTAATCTAATCCAAGTAGATAAAAAAGAACAATAGTTTTGTCCTAAAGTTTTTTTAGGTATAAATAAACTTATCCAATATAATTAAGAAATATTTTAGGGTAATTATAATATCATTTTTACATTTAATTTCCCTATTTACTTTTAACCGTTGCAAATAAGATTCAAAAGTTACTATTCACAAAAAATGATTTTCATCCTATTGAACCACATTTTACATTTTGATGTCAACCGTGTATCTCATATTTTTAAAATTCAATTCACAGAAGTGGTAAAATTACGTTTTATGAATATTTTCAAATGTGCCTAGAAGGTTTGTAAAATGTGTTAAATAATTCAATAAAATTTTATATATATACTTTTATTATAAAATCACTCCAATAAATTACATTGAACTTATATAAATATTATGTATCTATTTTGACATAAAATATATTTTGAAATAAATAAATAAATATTTAAATAAAAAAGTTTGTTTTAAACAATGACGTAGTGTTTTTCACAATTCATCAAAAATTCAAAGTTTTCAGAAAAATATCAAAAATTAAACCAATGATGATTTTGATATTCCGAATCCAAAAATGAATTCCATTTTGAAAAATAAATTTTATAAAATTTCAAAAAGTGGGTATTACTATTCATAATTGTTTTTTTAAATGGCTTATTTTATTGGTCATGGTGTGCTAAAACTCGAAGTTGCGTACAATGAATGTTATTGCATTATTCAAAGAAAAGCATACCATTGATGCTTGGTGTGTTATATTCTTCCCTCTTTCAAATAATTTAGTCCTTGAAATTTCTATAATATTACTTCATAAAAATATTTGATTGGTTCTTCATTATAAGTTCCTCAGGTTCACACGTTGCCTCTTCCATTTTATGGTTTCTCTAAAGAAATTTTACCAAAAGATTCATCCAGTTTCTCTACACTTGTTCTTTGGTATCAATAATCTTGATAGGCTCTTCATAATAAGAAATATCTGGTACCAGTTCTATTTATTCATAGGTGAGTACATGCATTGGGTCGGGCATGTATTTTCTCTACAGTGATATGTGAAACACATCATGAACTTTGGAGAGACTTAACGGCATTGCCAAACAATAAGATATAACTCCAATTAATTCTAGAATTTATAAAGGTCCGATGTATCTGGGACTTAATTTACCATTTTTACTGAATCATATAATAGCCTTCCATGAATATACCTTTAAGAAAACATGATCTTCTACTTGAAATTCCAGATCCCTCCATCAGTTATCGACATTGCTCTTTTTCCTACTTTGAGTGTCCTTGATGTGGGTTTGGATAATATTAACCTTTTTCATTGTTTCCTCAATAAGTTCTGGGCCAAAAAGTTTTATTTCACCAACATCATCCCAATAAGTTGGTGTGCAACATCTATTTCCATAAAACGCTTCATATGGTTCCATCTGAATACTTAAATGGAAGCTACTGTTATAGAAAAATTATACCATAGTTAAATATTGATCCCACATACCTTGAAATTCAAGTGAACAATATCTCAACATGTCTTATAAGGTATGAATAGTCTGTTATGATTTTTCATCAGCTTGATGGTGGTCAGCAGTGCTCAAACGAGTTTCAATGTCTATGGATTTTTGAAGACTTTTCTATAATCTTGATGTGAAACCAGGATCATGAACATAAATAATCGATAGGGGAACTCCATGATGTCTTAAAACTTTTTTAATATAGTATTGCTAAATGTTCAAGTGGTAAATCTTCTCTTATAGTATGAAAATGTGCTGAATTGGTAAGATGATCAATAATAACCCAGATTTCATCATTCCTTCTAGGATTATTTGGTATCCCCAAGACAAATTACATCGTAATATCATCCCATTTACACTCAGGTATGGGAAGAGGTTGCATGACTCCTCTATGATGTTTTCTCACAACCTTCACCTGTTGAAAAACCATACATCTTGACACATAATCATTAATCTCCATTTTCCTGTTTCCCACCAAAAGTGTTCCTTCAAATATCTGTACATCTTAGTGCTATCAGAGTGTATAGAGAAATCGAAGCTATGGGAATCATCCAAAAATTAATTTTTTAGATCATGTATGTTAGGAACATAATTTCTCTTCCCAAATTTCAAAATTCCATCTTCATTTACAAAGTCAATAAATCTCACATAATTCACAGCTTTAATTTTCTTTTTAAACTCCTCATCATCAGTCTGAGAACTTTTTATCCTTTCATGTAAAGATTATTTGGAAACCATTTGAAAAAGAATTGATGTTTCACCTTCAATGATTATTCCCATATTCATATTTACTAGATCCATTATTATAGGATCCATTTCAACTGTCATATTTTTCAGAACTCTATGATAATTTATTCTCAAAGCATCTAACACCTTATTGGCCTTCCCCTATTGGTAGTGTATAGTGCAATAATAATCCTTTAGTAGTTCAATCCATCATCTTTTATTTATGTTGGGTTATTTTCATGAGAAAGTATACTTCAAACTCTTGTCATCAGTATAAATATCACATTTTCCACCATAGAGATGGTGTATCCATTTCTTTAGAGAAATTATTACAAGTGTTAACTCAAGATCATGAGTGGTATTGTTTTGTTCATGAATTTTTAGCTGTCGTGATGCATAGGCAATAACCTTATCATTCTGCATAAGGACACAACCCATTCTTTTCTTTGAAGTATCACTATAAATAACAAACCCATAAATCCTTAATGGTATATTCAAGATAGAATCATTGACTAGTATTTTCTTCAATTATTCAAAACATTCTTCACACACTTTTATCCAATCAAAATTAACCCATTTCTGTGTGATCTTGGAAAATGGGATAGCCAATCGAGAACAATTTTGGATGAAAATCTGATAGTAAACTGCCAAACCAATAAAACTTTGTACCTCAATTATACTTGTCGGTTTTGGCCATTATTAGATTGCCTTTTTCTTTAAAGGATCAAACGAGGTTCCATCCTTAGAGACAATATGTCCCAAAAAATCTCCTGAAGCTAGAATTCACACCACCTAAACTTCCCATATAATTCATTTCTTATAAGAGTTTTTAGAATAGTGAAAAAGTTATTTTCATGATATTAATAGCTTTTGGAGTAAACCAAGATATCATTAATAAATAACACCACAATGTCATCAAGATAATCCTTGAAAACTATATTCATTAGATCCATGAAAACATAGGGTGCATTAGTCAGTCCAAAAGGCATTACTGTAAACTCGTAATGCCCATACCTGGTACGAAATGTTGTCTTGGAATGTCTTCCTTCTTCACGCACAACTGATGATATCTAGATCGAAGGTCAATATTTGAAAAATATTAATCTCCATGAATTTGATCAAATAAATCATCTATGATAGGTAGGGGATACTTATTCTTTATTGTTATAGCATTGATCTCCCTTTAGTCAATGCACAACCTCATAGATCCATATTTCTTCATAAAATATTAACAAGGGCTCCCCCTGGAGAAACACTTGGGAGAATAACTCCTTTATTACTCAATTATTCTATTTTCTTATTTAGTTACACTAATTCCACAGTGGCCATTCTATAATGGGTCTTCAATATGGGCCTTTAACCTGGAATTACATCAATGGAAAATTCAATTTCTCTTTCTGGAGGATGTCCAGGTAAATCCTCTGGAAACACATCATCATATACTTGAAGAATAATTACATCTTCTATTTGTACATTACGCTCCTCACCTAAATATATTTCACTCCCTTCCTCCTTAATAATTGAATTTTGTGTATCTAGATGAGAACCAGATAGTGATGTTTCTCTTATAAAGATAAGGGATTCATTATCATCATAAAAAATTGTAACCTCCTTCTTCTTATAATATATTTTTGCATCATGGTCTGAAATCCAATCCATGTAGAGGATTATATCAAATTAAATCATGGTTATAACAATAATATTAGTTATAAATCGCGTTTATATGCCACAATGGTAACTAATTGACAAAACTTTATTGCAATGATACTTCTCTTAGGAGGTTTGACTGACAACTCCCTTCTTAAATAAAACTGGAAATATTTAATTTTCTTGTAAAACTGAGAAGATATGAAAGATTTGAATGATCCAGAATCAATAAAATCATTAGCTAAATTTGAGGAAATTATTAAAGTACCTTCTACCATGTCATTAGAATCTTCAACCTTAGTAGTAGTGATCGCATAAGCTTGGAATTTATCCTTTGGCATTTTATGAGGTAAGATTCCTTGGCACTTAAGACATTCATTTGAAAAATTCCCCATTTCTCTACATTTTTTGAATTCAACATTGAAAGCCTCTTTCTTTCCCTTGAAATCACGTGCTTGGTAGACTTTTTCAATACACTTGTAACAAACTCCCATTCCCTTAAGGCAAGTACTATGGTGTTTCTTCCCACATTTACTACAGAATGGAAATTTAACTTTTCCCTTCTTCCCCTTATTTCCTTTTCTAGAATGTTCAACATATCACTTCTTCTTCTACTTTTCTTTAAAGTCATAAGACACAAAGAATTATTTTTTTGTATTGATAACACATGAGACTATATCTTCGTACGACAAGAAGGATTGTGAGACTAATTCTTGATGATGAAATGGTTTTAACGCATCATAGAATCGATCAATATTACTCCTCTAGTAACATATATAATCTGCAGCATGCCTTTCTAACCTTGTAAAATTATCCTCATACTTTGCAACATTCTCATCCTCCTTTTTCCTTAGACTCAGAAATTGCCTTTCCATATCTTCTCGATGGTCACAAAGAAAGTATTTTTCTAAGAAAAGTTATTTAAAATACCTCTATTCTATATTTGATACTTATTTATATTTATTTGTGTTTTGAATTAATGACCACCATTGATCTATATCTCCTATGAGGTGATAAACTACCATGAAAACTTTTTCCCTTTCACTACTAACCAAAGCATATAATATTTTTTTCTAAGGAACTTATCCATTTATCAACTATAAATAGATTTTTAGTCCCATTGAATATTGGTGGTTTTTTCCTCATGAAGAGGTCTAACATTGATCCTCTGTATTGTGGATCTGGATGCTCCATACAGGTATGGTTATTATTCACAACCTGAGTGAGTTGTCCCGGTATGGTTATAATCTATTCAACACTAGTTGCATCACCAACTCCACTATAATTATATTGAGTAGGTGGGAAATCCCTACATGGATTACGTGCATTGATACAGGTTTAATTCATTCCACTAATCACTATTTCTAAACAATGGTATACACTATATTAGTTTATGAATCGCAATAAATAATTCCAAACTAGTAAAATACCTAACTTAAATTGAACAGTTTATGCATATAATCCATAATCATGAAAAAAATGTTTTCATTAAAGAGATATTTACTCATAAACCCTTCATAATGGTTGGTAAAGAAAATTTGAATTATCCTAAGAATATCCCCCAAGAGTGTCGTAACCAAGAGTAAAACAAGGCTCGTTGTCGTGCACCAGTTCCCATTCAAGTCTAGCTCAAAGTGGTGTTTTTGGATTTAACCCCTAGATACATCTATTCCAGAGCCACCTCTATGTGATCATATCCAAATAGGGATGTATATCTTGGAAAATTCACAAAATCTCGACATTACCAAAATTCTAGGAAGTTCTTTTATACTAATCCTCAACGTCTATCTTTGGGTAATGTTCTCTAATAAAAGTTTTTATAAATATAGTTTCCATGGTATGTACTAAAATGAATATGATTCCAACTGTAATGGCCTGACCCTAGTTACCCAGAGTTAGTGCATTATTACATAACATTGGAATGATCACAGGATATCATGTTTCGAAAGACTAATTAGTTTTTTAGCCTTTGAAGTATTAGATACATGCATAAGTTTTACATTACATCATGAAATAAAACAACAGCATTGTGTCCCCTTTGAACATGCTCATATCTCTTAGGTTATCCCTACAGGTTAATCATAATATACATCTTCACATCCTGGGAAAAAGAAAACATAAAAAGGGGTGAGCTCATATGCTCAGTAAGGATAACAATATAGCATAAACTGTCATAAATAAGGATAAACATTTAAGGCAATGTATGATACTAAAATAAAAGCCTTTTCAAATTAAATTTCAGCATAATATGGAAAAGATAAATAATATAATTCAATTTACTTATTCACTTGGATATTTTATTAGTCAAATAATCACATCTAAAAACAATAGCTAATTTTAAAATGATGGAATGCATAATGCCGGACATCATAATTACATAGTCAGGGCCTCGTGCCAAGACTACAAATTAGATTTTTTTCATGGTCTTGTGCCAAGAAACTAGTTTGTCTCATTAGATCTACTGATGCATCGAGGTGCTACAGAAGGATCCACCCATCACATACTAAGTCCAATTCATTTCTCATATGAAAAGATTGAAACATAACATAAACATTCGTATTAAAACAAGCATACGAAATGTTAATACTTTAACTATAAACCATGAGTGATATAAAAATAACACATCCATATTCAAACATATAAGAAATCCTTCAATACAGTATGGAAGATTTTAATATAATAAATCAACATCAAACAAGTGTTAAATCAATTAAAGGATATTGACATAGATGAAATCAAAAATATTTGAGAGAAATATCTCTTTCTATTTTGAAATAATTTAAAAGACAAATAATTATAAAGTAAATAATTTATTTTGAAAATATTATTATAAGTTTGTAAGAGATTCTTCGAAGGATTTATAATGGCAGAAAATAAATGCACCCGCTATATAGGTTAAAAAACAATCTTACCTTAATTTGTTAAAAAGGTCATAAAGTACCTTATCTGGAAAACAACAGAAATATTCCTTTCCAAAAAAATTATAAAAATTAAAACAAGGGTATAAATGAAATTAAAATATTTTCTAGAAAATAGTAAAAATGTTTTGAAAGACATTTTTAATAAAAACAGATGTGGATGATAAAGAATTCCTAGTAGATACTTTCATAAAAACAACCTCGGATAATTATGAGATTGTAAAATTAACCCTTAACTTGTAATTTTCCTTGGTAGACGGTACTTTAAAATCCTGTATAATAGTTAAATAATTGTTATTAAATTATAAAATAACCATATACATAAATCTGATATCATATATAATCTTCTAATATTGCTTTGTTAATAATATTTCAGTAGTATCATTGTTTCGGGTGTTAACTGATTCGTTTTCCTTTATATGTTTTGTTAAGTGAGTAATGTTTGTTATGGATAGGATGTATTTGATTCATATTAATAATGATATTAAGTTATTAATAATTATTTTCAATCATAAAATTAAAATTATTCTTGAATGGTTACGATGGGGAATGAATCTCATCGCGTTCGTGGAGACGGTAATTCATACGTACGCACGAGCAACAATATCATTATATTGGTGGTGAAATTGTATGGAATTTGATGGTATATTATATATAAATAATAATTAACATGTTATATTTATTATTAACCTCAATTATACTCACAATTATACACATCCAATAATGAAGTGTTGAATAACAAACTACACCACGACGTGGAGATTGTAAGTCGAACGTACGCACGTATGGTGACTTTGTCATTAATAGGATAGATAGAATAATTAATATGGTTTTACCATATTTATAATAACATATCAATATGTATATGTTATTTGAGTAATTATTTTAGTTTGGAAACAATAAAGAAATTTGATGTGGAAGAAGAAAATAACTTTGAAAGAGGTGATGAAATTATTACCTCTTCTTCAGGTGCTTCCTTTTCATTTGAACATAAGGGCTATTTAGGTTGGATTTATGATCAAATTAAAACCTCTAGGGTGAATTGAGGGTATTTGGGAGGATATTTTATCTGGGGTTGGCTGAGACAAAATAATTTGGAGGTGTGAAATTAAGAGAAATGTAATTTCCCTTATATAAGAGAGGTGAGGGTCACTTTAGGAAAAGATGGAAATATTATTTTATATTAAAATCATTTTCGGTTTGTAATGGATTAAAATAGATTTATTTATAGGAAAAGGTGTTTATGGGTCTAAATATTCTCAACCAATAGGTTTTATACAAGTTTATGTCACCATATTGACCTTATCTTTTAGATTTAATTCTTAGTTAAATAGTTTAACATTTACCATGTCTTCTTGGATTATTATATTACATGGTTAATAAACATACTATAAACTGCCAAGTGAAATTAAAGTGGATCATTAATTAAATATATATAATTAAATAAGTCTTTAAGCCTTACCTTATATTTTTAGGACTGTTATATAATTTAATAAAATAGTATTTGTTTTAAAAACTCATTAAAGTAAATTTTAACACTATTTTGTATTTGGTTTTTGTGAAAGTCATAAAACATGATTACTTTGAAAATAATATATTGAATAAACCCTAAAAGTAAAATTTACCTAGAAAATTCGTGTAATAAATCAAAATCCTCAAATTACATGTATTTTAATATTTATAGAATTAATTATTTTAATCTTCCATTAATAAGGCAATTATTGCATCATCATTGTGTTATAAATAAATTTAATTATTTAATGTATAAAAATTACAAATAAAGTACCACGATTTATGAAATATTTTTATATTTCTAATTAATATTTATTTTTGAAATTATCTAATTTATAACCCAAAATTTAAAATGTTTTAGTTATTAGAATTAGAATTAAACATTTTTAACTCTTCATTAAATAAAATATAATAAATATCCTAATCTAATTCAATAGGATCAAAAAGAATCATATTTTTTCCTAATGTTGATTTTGGTCTAAATATACTTATCTAATATTATTAATACATGTGTTAGTGTGATTATAATATCATTTTTACCTTTAATATCCCTATCTACTTTTAACTGTGGTAAATAAAATTCAAAAGTTACTATTCACCAAAAAATATTTTCATCCTATTGAATCAAATTTTACTTAATGTTTTCGACCATGCCTCTCTTATTTTTGAAATTCAATTCACTGAAGCCTTAAAATTACGTTTTATGCAAAATTTTTAATGTTCCTCGAAGGTCAGTACAATGCGTTAAATAGTTCAATAAAATTTCATATATCTAGTCTTATTATAAAATGTCTCCAATGAATTAAATTGAACATATATAGGTATTATGTATCTATTTTGACTTAAAATGAATTTAAATGAAATAAATAATGATTTAAA
This sequence comes from Viscum album, assembly GCA_963277665.1. NCBI lineage: Eukaryota > Viridiplantae > Streptophyta > Magnoliopsida > Santalales > Viscaceae > Viscum > Viscum album. The sequence goes on along the minus strand of OY728158.1, from coordinate 569,263,400 downwards.
TAAAAATTCGGTTTTAAACAATAAAGCGGTGTTTTTTACTATTCAACAAAAAATGAAATTTTTCAGAAAAATACCAAAAATTAAATCTAAGATAATTTTAATATTTGGAATCCAAAAATGAATTCCATTTTGAAAAATTAAATTTATAAAATTTCAAAAATTGGGTATCACTATTCATAACTGTTTTTTAAATGGCTAGTTTGATTGGTCATGGTGTGCTAGAACTTGAAGTTGCGTACAACACAAGCTATTGAATTATTCAAAAAGAAGCGTATTGTGGAAGCTTGGGGTGTTATATGGTTACTCTACAAACATTTGTTTCCACCATAGAACTTTAAAAAGTTTAGTGCTCTTGTTTCATATTACATTATATCTGTGGTCAATGATCTTCCCTGACTTATCCTTGTATGAATCGTTCTTCAAAGGTTACACCTAAGGATTTAGTACATTTGAGTATTCTGATATGTAATTTATTAAGAGGTATACATAGAATAAATTATATACTTGTTATTAGTTATGTGATATTTATAACCTATACGACACCACTCTGATGCGATCAAGGATCTCAAAGTGGAAGATGCATCCTGGACTATGATTTTTGTTCTTTCCAAACCTCATGAATCTATTCCTTGGTGATACGTGAAGAAGTAATTTATATATGATATCAAAATCTGGTCTAATATATGAATTTATACATAGATTTTACTTTAACATTTCATATATTTAATTTGAAACTGATACTTTCAAAGCTTATATATTGTATCTTGGATAATATCAGGTCTCATTAGCTTTCCCTCTCCAACAATATCCCATCACGTGGGAGTATTACAATTATTCCCAAAAATAAACTAATGATGTTCTATATATATTATAAAATGAAACATTTTTTATATGGGAACTAATATAGGAGACTATATTGATCTCAATGTCCTTGTAAATCCACTTTTCATGATATTAGCAGATCCTTTAGAGTTGTGGTTGTCCTCTTAGACTAACCATCCATATGATGGAAATATATAATTCTTCAGCTCATCTCTATATTCAATTATTACTTTAGGATTAACTATAACCTTGTGGTAAATATAATATTTCAATTAGATACATTGCGTATTAGTACTCATTAAAGAATTCTACATCTCATATTTATATCCTAGAGAGTTGGTCAAGAGAGAAGCCTCCTTGATATTAATGAAATATGCTAACTAAGTATGGTGATCAACAATAGTATATATATGGTTATTAAATTTTCATGTCATTGGGTTTCCTATGATGAAATCCATTGTTTTTATTTTCTATTTTCCTATTAATAAGTGAAATTGATGATTTATATCCTTGTAATTATACCATTTAAACCTAACATGTTTCCAAACCAACCACTGTGATATTAATTCGGCAATATCCATCTTTTTATTTTCCCACCATTAATATTACAATATATCTATATCCATATTAGTGCTCTCAAGATAAATGTAGAAGGATGAGAAGTATGTATCACCAAAAAGTTACCCCTTTTATGGTTTTAATGGGATAGATATCTTGGTGCAAAACATTATAATTCCATCTTTAGAGAAGTTAGAAATTTTCATATATTCTACCTTCCTGTATATCTTTAATAATATTTTTGGGCCCCATGATCCTCTCAAAAATATATTATTTAGAATTTATTAAAGAAAGGTTGTATGAATTTCTTTCTCTGATCCAAAAATTCATACATTTTATATCCATGAATAATGGGTCCTTTTCAATCATTATCACAGAATGGGTTATGCGATCTTTTCTACTTATAGCTTCTACTATATTACTCAACAACCAGGGTTGGTAATGGATTAAATAGTAATAATCCATGAACATATCTAACCACCATCATTGGATCATATTGAGATCATTTTTTGTGAATATATAAATAAGTTTTTTATGATTTTTTTATGTGTTGTGAATTCCCCACTGAGATAATGTCTCCAAATCATCAATGTGAAGATCATTGAATTCAATTCTAGATCCTTCATCTGATATTTCTACTTATGGATCCTTAATAAAAATGAGGTACATGATATCACATTGTCATATCACATGTGTATGCAACCTAGTCCACTTTTGGATGAATTTTTTTAGATAAAAAATAATTCCCTACTAGTGGGAAATGTGAGTATAGGTGTAGTAATTTTCCTCTATTTATCCACTTTTGGGATCTCTTCACATTCATCAGTCCAAAAAATCATCACCCCATTGCAAGTTATTATGGATAGTGGGTTTTATAATCATGATAAGTTTACCAAAAATTGGTGATGGTACCCAACTAATCTATGGAGAATATAGATCTCCATCAATGATGTTGTTCTAGGTTATCATTCAAATTCCTATATCTTTAAAGGATCTATTGATAGCTATTTTTGTGAGAAAATTCTATAAGATTGTTACTAACACCATCAAAAAATAATTTTTCACTGTAATTATCATATAAATTTTCCTTTCACAAGGTCTTATATATTGTATTCAAATACATTTCAAGTATCTCTTTTGTTTTAGAGTAGAAAATAATAACATATGTAAACAATACAACAAATTTGTTAATGTAATCCCTAAATATTAAAATTTTATAGTCTATAAAGATAGATGGATCATTTTTGGTTTAAAATTTTATCACTAGAGAATCATAGTGCATGTACATTGTACAAATAGAAGAATTATGGATATCCTCCTCCATCTTTACTTGATATTATCCACACCAATGATCTACCTTATCAAAGTGTTGGGCTCTATGTATCAGATTGAACAACTCATAAATCCATCAAATAAGATACTTATTCATTATTTTGATATTGTTAAAATCCTTATAATCAATGAATATGCACATTTAATTATCCTTATTTAACTAATCATATATTGGAACACCCCATGATAAATCACCAGATAATTTAAACCCTTTACCAAGATCATCTTATAATTTTTTCGTTAGCACATTTTGTTCACTAATGTCCATTTTGTATTGTCTTTGGTAATAGAAAATATCTAGGTATAAGCCGGATTGAGAACTCAAACTCTTGGCTTTGATAAAGATTGTGAAATTTATTAGGGAAAACTTTAGCATCATCTAAAACAATGGTCATATAATTTAGTATTATCTTTTTCTTATCCTCATTCATTTGAGTTAAATTTTCATGGTTATAAGGCATTAATATTCTTTTATGTAATGATGATTTGGAAGTACATATATCCCCCTCCTTATACGTTTATATAACAAGAGGAATATTTTTTATATATAGTGTGATTTCATTCACCCAATAATTTATATTATCTCTTTGTATGGAAAGAAACTACAAACCCATAATTACATTAAATTCTACTAAATAATGTATCACAAGGTTCACTGGGAAATGGAACCCTGTAAATATTGAAAGGGAGCTGTTATATACTAGGGATGTAATTACGACCCAATATTTTACCACTAGCACAATATCTATGTTTTGAGATGGTGTATGAATAGTACTAATAAATATTCCTAATATGAAAGGATTCATATAACCATAGACTCATAGGGTGTAACATCTCAGATTTTCCATGTATTATTTTTTGACATTATATGGATTGATTTCGAGACTAGGAACTAATACAACATACGATTCTGAGAGCTGGTGTTCCCAGAACAAATATTTGAAAATTTGTTAAATATTTAATAGGACACATGTGTAGTTTTCCGAAAAAAAAGTGAAGTAACTCTTAAATAGGTGCCTAGATAAAAAATCTAAGGGCACTGTTGAGCTCCAAATGGCAGATTTACCCTAGGAGCAACCTAAAATTGGTCGACACAGGTCATCTATAGAAAAAGTCACCAAGGATGTAACCATAAATAAATTAATTAAATAAACTTATTTTATTTTTTAAATCCTAATAACTCATGAATGATGAAACGGATTGTAAATATAATTCCATATTTGAGTTAATAATTTGTTGATTTCCCTAGGCGTGATTTAACATTAGTCGGTGTGGGTTGTTTGTGAAAGTTTCTATGGGATGTAAAAAAATAAAATCATTTTCTAACTATTATTTTATTGATGCACAATCTGATAATCTTTAAAAATATTGTTAAGGATAATTTCTAGGGTTTCTCTCATAACCTTGGATACCTTAGATTACCATTGGATAGATCTTTAAGGATTCTATCTCAAGCAATGGCAATAGATTCTGGATCGACGACCAAAACACCTCAGATTCGGAGGATCTTACCTACAATAATGAAGTAGCGACCATTCTTCATTTGTGGGGATCCCAATCAGTGTAGGGTGTGTGTTTCAAATGTTTATTTCCCAGTTTTTAATTTCTACAATGAACTTGAATCAATCGATAAACAAATTTATTCATGGATTGTGTGTATTGCAGGAAGGGAATTATCTTTACCAGGTTTTAACGAGAGATTAATCATTGTTACTATTTCTTTATTCTATTTTTATTCTAATGATTATGGATCAAGATCAATATGAACATCAATAGAGGTTAATTCCTCTCTTAAATTATTGTGATTTTCTCCACCAATTCAATATTCATTACAGACGTTCTTTATTTGGCACATGACTCAACACATCCTAATCAATCGATTATTGCACACCTGATTCTTGGTGCAAGGACCCAACATCATAAAACTAGGATCAGAATGAAAACAATGTGGTGCAATTATTGTTATGGAGAAATTTAGATGAAGGATGATCCTTGAATTCATTTTCTTTACCATTCATCGGCAAATAATGGAGAGCGACAGCTTGATCTATTTTGCGAGAAAATAAAAATATGAAAAATAAAAATATGAAACATGTTAATATAGTGATAGTATTACTCAACAAGCTTAGATCTATGACCATTTGGTTTTTTGGACATTGGAGGAGGCTTGGTGTTCCACAGAAGGGAGCACTAGCACAATACCATTGACCGAGGGCAGCAGCGGTGGCGTGGGACAGTGGAATCATTTGCGGTGGAGGTGGCCAATAGTGATGGTGGCAGAGGCTGTGTGGGGAGTAGTCCATCATGTGAGGTGGAGGGGGAAACGAGGTCATGTGGTATGTGGTCAGTTACCACGTAGGATGGTCTAGGTGGCCCACACATGAGCAGGTGGGGGCTGAGCGAATGGTTTAGGCACAGTGGGCCGGGACGGGTCAAGTGGGTTAGGTTGAACATGGGCCAGTACCAGAGTAACTGAGCCTTATTCTGTCTATCATCAACTACAATAGTCGACCATGAGCCACATATTCTCTGCCTTTCATGTGGTTGTGATATCTTGGGGGTGGTTGATCGTGTCGGTTGACCACAAAAACTATGGTTGGTGGACTGGTCGTGCGGTCGGTCCACGGGTGGTCGGTCTGGGTAATCCACTAAAGAAGCTGGTGGAAAGACTGTGTAGTTAGTGGACAGACTGTGTGGTAAATCTCTATTCCTATTTATCCCCTTTTAAATTTCAAACTTCCATAACTTTCGAATGATTTGTCAATTTGATGAGTCACCTACTGTCGTTGAGACCGTAGAGAGGAGATATAATTTCTGGGAGAAGTTGTGATTTTTTAGTTTGAATGTGTATAGTTTGAGAGTGTTTCCCTTGGTTCTTTACATGAGGGTGTGGTATGGAACTACATCCACATACCTAGATTTTAATCCCCACTAGAGGTCGATTCTCAGATAAATTATGGAATCTCTCCTTGAGATCAGAGTGTGATCATCTATCAATGCTTGTAGAGTTGTGGAATTGTATTAACCTCTGAGAGGAGGGAATTGGTCCTCCTCATAGTAGGCCACATAATTGGGTATGTGGTATCCCCCAGTGAGTCTGGGCACTATATGCGGTGTCCCCCGGTTAGTTCTGGGCATGATCCCCTATGAATCAGGTTGATCCATATTGGGTACATGGTGTCTCCCAATCAGTTTTGTGCATAATCTATAGTGTCCCCCTGTTTGTTCTGAGCATGACCCCATCTCTTTGTATCTTTGTATTCCATGACCAATATTCTCTTGTTTGGTCATGGCCAAAAATGAGCTACACATCTTTGTCAATGTATCCAATGGAATCATGGCTCAAGGAGTGAGTTCTCTTAGAACGATCATGCTTCGAGAGTAATTATGTGGCTGGAAATTGGTTGTGGATTACCTATACACTTTGTGTATTGGATTGAGTATATCTATAAATCCTTATTATATGTTCATTAGACATATACCTATGTAGAGTTGACTAAATAATATTTTTTGGTAATCATGTGTGGGTTTTCTTTTTGGTAATCCTTTGTGTTATCACTTTATGAAAATCATTAGTGGTATTTCTTCATGTTAATCCTATGTGGTATTCATTCACGGTAATCATGTTTGGTACTCTTTTATGGTAATCCTGTGTGGTATTCCTTCATGGTATTCCTTCTTAGAATTTTTTTGGGTTATTCCTTCATTGTATTCCATTATGGTATTTCTTTGTGGTATTCATTTGTTTCATTCCTTTGTGGTATTACTTTTTTGTATTACTTTTTTATTTTTCTTTGAGATTTCATGGTGTCCTACTGAGTATTGTTATACTGACCATACACCATATTTGGCCACATGTGTCATGTCTTGTGAACATAATCAACCTTTCGATGGATTCCTAGGAAGACCAGTAACATGTGGTACTTTGTGAGATAAAGAGACCTAGGTGTGTTCCAAAGGCTATTCAGACAGTAGTCCCAATACCTCTTTTCTTACATGTTGGTTTTTTAGTTATAGACTCCTTTTGGTGGGCTTGTATATGGCACTTTTTACTTTCTAGTACTTTAATTTTTGTACTCTATTTGTGTGATATAGTTGTTTTCATTCATTATTTACTTAGTGTTTTTACATTTTAGGATTTGTGGCTTGGAGACATGTGTATACATACTTGTACTTTAGGCCAACGACTCAAATTTTTGGGATATGTCTACTTAGTGCTAGTAGCTAACCCCTAGAATATTGGAGGTGGGATTAGGTTAGTCATAGCATGGGCCCCTATGGGAAAGGTCATGATATAGTGATATCAGAGGAGGTTCATTTTTACCTTAAGATAGAGAGTCTAAGAGATTGGTTTGGGGAAATAGTGTTAAGTGTTTCGAGTTCAGCTTTCATATTAGAGACTCCGGTGTTGGTGCCACGACTGACATATCCATAGACCAGGACTCTAGTTACCTACTTTTTCAACTTGATATATGAATGTTCTGGTTGAGGAAAAACAATGGAACATGTATCATATAGGAATGGTTATGTTTTACATTTCCTTTTTGATTTATCTCTCCAACTAAACTCATTTGATCATGGTACATCTTGTTTTATTTTAGGATGTCTCCACATAGAGAACCATCTTGGATTCCAATGTGTGACCATGAGTATGATCCTCTAGGTGATGAGGTATCAATACAGGGATTTGTACCAGAGTTACCACCTCCAGGTGGTGCATTATCCATACAATGATCTATAGAGTAGAACATGGTACTTTTAGTACCAACAGATGAGGAGTGTAAGCGGAGTACACTTCACAAGATTGGGTAGAAGATACCACTCAGGTTCCTAGGCGAGCCTGACACTTCACAAGTTTCTTCATAAAGACATCTGAGACTTTGTAATCCCTTTGAGCATTCTTACTTATGTTGGGTTTCTTGATAAAGCTTTAGTGGTTTAATACATATTGGTTAAGTGGTTCGAACCAGTGATTGTCAGTAGTGGCTAACAAGGATTGTAGACCTTATAAGTGGGGAGACAACAATATTTTTTGGGACTTGTACATGCAATACATTTAAAGATGAGGTCTCAAGATAGAGTATCTGCAGTACATAGCTCATAGGTTGGGTCTAGTCTTCCAATAGAGAGGAGGTGTTATTCACGAGACAAAAGGGGAAATATCTCCTGAGATTTTCCAACACATCATATTACTGATAGGGAGACTATAGATGGACCATTGAGGTGGATACACTAACATGAGTATAAAAATATATTGGGCATCAAACATAGAAGAGGAGCTGGGAGAGAAGTAAAAGGTTGTTGATGTTTCAACATGTTACCACTACCACCACTAGGTGGTCCACACCAGCTCAGGTAGATAGAGTATAAGGGAGGACACTAATTCATACATTCGAGGATTATGATCTAGGGGATCCATGAATGATTCGAGGTATGATCTATGTCTTTTCTACTTTAGCTTCCATATTGATAGACACAATTTCTAGTCATTTATTTCTTTCCATAGATATTGTTCGAGACTCAGAGATTCTAGTTGAATAATTGATTCAACCCTCACACTTGTAGAATCCTACTTTAGGAGACCTAGTGATCATGAACTATTGTCTAAATTGTGACCTATCTCTTGGAGGTGAGAGTTTCAGTTAGTATATATTGGCAGCTGCGTCGAGGCCTTACGAGGTCATTCTTGGTATAGAATGGTTATCCAAAATTATTACTCAGATTGACTATTTTAGATGTAGAGTACGATGTTTCCATAAGGGTGGAATGAGGTTTTCTTTGTTGGTGAGAATTAAACCCAGATATCACATGATGGACTCACACATATGAGGGTGTAGCTGATTACTCATCAATTATCTTTCCTAACCCTTGATGCAATGGATGTTATGAGTCCTAGTTTTCCTGTAGTGTGGATGGAGTTGCAGTGGATCCAGCTAAGGTTGATATAGAGGTGTTAGATAGAGTTCCTCCAAGATTATGACTTTGATAATTGATATACGTCTGGGAAGGGGAACATGGTGGTAGATGATCTCATTAGGATATCTAGTTTTTAGATGTTGAATGAGGTGTCAGAACAGTTCGCCTCATTGTAGTTATCACTTGTAGATGGGGATGGAGAAGCTTACATCTAGTTTATAGTTCTCACCCCTCACACTTACAATGAATCAAGGAGGTAAAACTTGGGGATACCATTGGTGAGATAGTACGTGCTCATATTTCTATAGGATATACTATTAATGGATAATCCAAAGGTGTGGAGTACGATGTTCTTTTCCGATGATGTATAGTATTATTAGTGGTGTTGTAGGAAGAGGTTCAAAGGGAGATTCATACATCCCCTTTGGTGGTACATAAAGGTGCGCCAAAGACGTACCAGGAATTCCGACATCAGTTTTGGTGGCCAGATATGATGAAAGGAGTTATAGGGTTTGTTTCCCATTGGTTTATTTTTAAGGAAGTGAAGGTTGAGAACCAGGTTTCAGTGGGTTTAGCTTAACCACTAGAGGTAACAGAATGGAAGTGGGATGGGATATCGATGAACTTTGTGATAGGTTTACCATGTACGTACAGGGTACATGATTTCATCTGGGTGACTATTGACCAATTCACCAAGTCATCTTAGTTCCTCGATATCTGAGAGTAGAGTGAGTAGAGATCCAGGAATGCCTCTACGTGACGGAGATAGTTTGACTCCATGGAGTTCCATTGACTCTTTTTTCTGATCATGATTCTTACCTTTCATCCCATTTGTGGAAGGAGACCATGTATTTCTTCAGGTTTCACCTCAAAGGGGATTATAGATATTTGGCCAGGGTGATAAGATATCACTAAGTTTCATCAGCCCTTTCTAGATACTACATAGAGTTGGCGATGTGGTGTAATAGTTGGATCTACTACCATAGTTAGATTGGGTACACGACGGCTTCTAAGTGTTTCATTTGAAGAGGTACGTGCATGAACCTTTACACATTACCGAATAGGGTGAGCTAGACATCGAGGATGGAGAGAATTTTTCTGGGTACCCCATAAAGATTGAGGATTAGATGGAAGGGATCCATCATGGGAGACTGATTCCTTTGGCGTGTATCTGGTGGGAGCATGAGAATATCCAGGAGGGAACATGGGAGTGGGAGACTCAGATTCATGCTCATTACCCTGATTAGTTAAAGTAGCAATAGTTTTGGCTTTTTGGGGACATAAATCCCTAATGTGGGGATAATTTAACATCTCATATTTTCTATGTATTTTTTATATCATATTAATTTATTTTGAGACCATTCACTAAGACAGTGTGTAATTCTGAAACTCGGTGTGCTCAGAACAATTTTTTGGAAATTTTTAAAATATTTAAAAGTATACACAATCAGTTTTATTGAATAAGTGTATTAACTATGAAATAGGAGTCTGGATTAGAAATACGAGGACACAATTGACCTCATAATGATAGCTTTACCCTAGGCACAACCAAACTTTGGTCGGTGTGGGTCATTTGTAGAAAATGTCACCAAAGACATAACCGTAAATAAAATAATTAAATAAATTATTTTATTTTCAAAATCTTAATAACTTATTAATGGTGAATCATATTGAAAATATGAGACCATAATTCATTTTTCAATTTGGTTTTTCCCTAGGGATGACATATCTTTATTCAGAATGGATTGATTGTGAAAAAACTATCACATGACATAATGAGAACAAAATAACCTAATAAAAATTGTTTTGCTGACACAAAAGATGGAAATATTTAAAAATATTTTTAAGGATAATTTCCAAGGTTAGTGTCATAACCCTAAAAAACATAGAGAAACATTGGATAGAGCTTTAAGGATTCTTTCTCAAGAGACTTTGATAGATCATGGATTGACGACCGACACACCATGAATTTGGAGGATCTTTCTAACGACAATGATGTGGTGACCATTATTCATCATTGAATGATCCAAATCGAGGTAAGGCACGTGTTTTCGTTGTTTATTTCCTTACTCTTACTTTCTAAAATGTTCATGAATCAATTGACAAAAGGATTGATTCATGGATCATGTGTATTGTGGGAATGGGAAATATCTTTGTTGGGTTTTAATAAGAGATTAATCTTTCTGATTATTTATTTATTAAATTGTTGTTCTAATGGAGACATATCGAGATCAAAATTAAAATAGATTAAGTTTAATTAATATATTTTGTTATTGTTATTTTATCCCGTTATTCATCGTTCGTCATGGAAATTCTTCATTTGGCCCATGACTCGATGCATCTCGATCAATATATAGTTATACACCCAATTCTTGGTGCAATGATCAAATATCATAGATCAAGGATCAGAACAGTATGATGGAGGTGTGAAAATGGATATGGTGTGATTAAAAAAATATATGATTTATGATTTTAAGTTATTCAAAATTCTTCGACACACAATGCAGAATGATGATTTGATCTGTTTTGCGAGCAGATCAGAAGACGAAACGTGTTAATCTTGTGACGACATGACTTGATGATCTTGAATATGAAATCGTTAGATTTTTTGGGCATCAGAGGAAGAATGGTGGTCCGTGGAAGGGACCACCAGTGTGGCCCTAACAACTGCCAGTGGTAGTGGAGGAGTCGCATGTGGAAGAGGAAGCCAACAATAGCCATAGTAGTGGACACATGAGGTGGAGGTGGCCGCATGAGTTAGTGAAAGCCGTGTTAGGTGGTAGAGGTGATGAGGTCACATATAGAGGGACACAGGATGAGGAGGTAAATGCATGTGGGGTATTTAGGGTGTAACATTGGTGTCCCATGCATGAGTGGTATGGGTTGAGAGAATAGGTCAGACCCAGTGGGCCTAGTCAGGAAAAGATGGATGGGTCAGACCTGGGTCAGACCTAGGTTAGTTGGGCTAAACCTGTTCCATGATCGATCATGAGACACATTAGCTCCTGATGTAATGCATCCACGAAAATTGGGGGGGTGATCTTGGTAGTCAACCATGATTACCTTGATTTTTGAATAGACTGTGTGGTCTGTCCAACTTCCCAGTGACCCCCTTTTAAATTTCAAACTATCATACCATTCAAACAGTACGTCCATTAGACAATTCGTCTATGATATTGAGACCCTATAGAGGAGAAATATGTTTCAGACCAAGTGGTGTGTTTTTGGATTGGGATAGTGTATGTTGAGATAATTTACCCTGTTTCTTGACCTAAGGGTTTGCTTTGATATTATGTCCACATCACTAGATTGTAATCTCTTATAGAGGGTGAGTCTCATATAGAGTATGGTATCCCTCCCCAGGACTGAAGTGAGATCCTCTATCACCCCTAGTGGAGTTGTGGAATCAATGTAACATCTAATTTTAGGGTATTGGTACTCTACATAGTGTGACAAATCATTGGGATGTGGTATCCCCTAGTGAGTCTGGGCATGATTCATGGAGTACCCTGGTTAGTTATGGGCAAGATCCCTTACAAAGCGGGACGATCCATATTGGGTACGTGGTATCCCTAGGCCAATTATTTCCATGATAAGTGGTGTCCCCCAATTAGTTATGGGCATGAAACCATCTATGTGTATTATAGTCTTCCTTCACAAATTCGATCTCCTTTTGGTAGTGCCCAAATGATCTATAACTCTTCTGGCATGTCTCTGATGGTATCATGTCTCGAGGAGTGAGTTCTCCCATAACAAGAATTCTTTGAGAAAAAACCTATCACTGGTAATAGGTTGTTTATTATATCTATACTTTGTGTCTATGATTGAGTGTATCTAGATATCCTTGTTATATGTTCTTTAGACATATTCCTATGTAGAGAGGACTGTATAACCCTTTATGGTAATCATGTGTGGTATTCCTTTGTGGTATCCCTTTATGGTAATAATGTATGGTATTCCTTCATTGTAATCTTGTGTGGTGTTCCTTTATGGTAATATTGTGTGGTATTCAATTATGGTAATCCTTTGTGGTAATCTTATGTGGCATTACATCAGGGTATTTCATCATGGTATTCCATTGTGCTATTTTTTCATGGTATTCCTTTGTGGTATTCTTTTGTGGTATTACTTTTTGGTATTCCTTTGTGGTATTCTATTGTGGTATTATTTTTTGGTATTCCTTTATGGTTTAATATTGTGGTTTTGGGGTGTCCTAATGAGTATTGTTATACACAAACCCACGTGGGATTTTCCTTCATGTTTTATGTATTTTTCAGATGATCGACCTTTTGACGGAGTCCTAGGCAGACCCGGAACAGGAGGTGCCTTGTAGACCGGACAGACCAAGGCGTGTTTCTATATCATTACAGACAATATCCCCAATACCTCATTTCTTACAAGTTGGACTTGTGGTTACTGAATCTTTTCAATGGGCTTGTATTTGGCCCTATTTACTTTATAGTACATTCACTATTGTACTCTGGTTATGGGATATAGTAGTTTTCATGAATTGTTTACATAATGTTATTACATTTCCAAATTTTTTGCTTGGAATGGTGTGTGTGCTTACATGTACTTCATTATAATACCTTCCATTTTTGGGATATACCTACTAGGTGCTAGTCACTAACCCCTAGCCTATTGAATACGGGCTTGGGGTAGTCATGGAATAGGCCCTACTGGACGGGTCGTGACATAGGTAATTTTAAGTTCATGAATGGATGATAAGGATACCTTGCACTATTTGATTATGTTTATAATGATTTAATTTATAAAAATATGACATTGTGAAGAAAAAAAATAAACTATTAAAAATAAAATGGGAACTATGAACATTTATGTGATAACCAAAAAATGACATTTACTCTTTATCATACAAATTTCTATGTTTTATTCTATGTTATTAATATTGTATTTCCTATCATTAAATTTCATTATAATTTTTCTTCATTTAATTATGGTTAGTAAAAAGTACATGATAAACCAAATCATGCCCCCAAAGAGTGTTTGGATATGTATTCATTTTTAGGAATCTTTCTTAGGAACCAGGTATAGGTCTTGTTAAAACCCATTGAGATCATTCAATGTTGTTACCCCTAGGTATATCACTTCCATAGCTACATCCATTTTATTGTATCTAGTTAGGGATGATGTTTCAAATAAAAGAAAGAACTATATTCATTACTAAAATTAACTGATGTTTTCCAAGTATTATTCATATCCATATGGTTATCATTATGGTTTTATAATCCTAATACACATAAATTACTAGACACTGTAAAGATACCAACTATGATAACCCATATCTTTTGTACACATTATTTCATGATTTATTAAAAATAAAAAATAAAAAACCATCTAATTTTCTACTGTATTTGTAAAATTAGATACATATCACAAAAAACGTAAAATGTGGATACAAAAATAGTATTTAAAAATTCCATGATATGCTCCTAAAATATACTGATCTTCTAAAACTACCTAAGATAACCAGGGGATGTATATAAGAAAGAGGTGAGATTATAAAGTATAGTAATGAAATAATTAATAAATAAGTTGATGAAATAAATTCATGTGAGTAAAGAGGAATATCAGGGTGACATGAAAGGGTGATAATTGTAAACATAAACATAGATGGATGGTAGAACATGAAAACATGAAAGATATATAGAATTGTGGGAATAACATAAAAACATGTCACTATAAGTATATGTATAGCATAAAATCCAAGACATCATTACATAGGGTGAATATAATATCATCCAGTCAACCATATATGGTATCTAGTGAGGCTAAAAAATAACACAATAAATTATAGGGGAATATAATTCCAATGCCACCTTTCACATTCATTTTATATACATTCAGATGTGTCCAACATTTATCATACTATGCATGAATGAAATTCATCAATTTCAATCACACAATTACAGATTGTGGGTAACATACATGAAATTACACAATAAATTAACTATTTTTACACTAGAAAACAATCATTTAGTGGAATTGAGGTTGGTATTAACAACACAAAAGTTGAGCATGGAAATTCATGAGATAATTTCAAATAGCTAAATAGTTGTACATTTTTTTTAGTGGAAGGGTTCAATGAGAGTTAAATGTGGTCTCTTATTAAATTTTAATAAAATGTAAATAAAATTTATTTGTAAAATAAACATTAAAACATGAATAATTGGAAATAAAAATGTTGAATACAAAGAATGTACTTGAACAAAAAGGAAGAGGAAGAGGTAATGTTACACTTATTGGGTGATTTTAAATTCTTTGGAGGACTTCTTAAGAGCATAAAAAACCATGGGAGGGAATTAGAGATGGAGAATGAGATAAAATTTGTGATTAATGGATTTTTAGTAAATATACATGGGAGTTTTTATCTTTATTTGTAGCATAATATATGTGCATTCACTACTAATTTCCAAACATAAGTTTTGAAATCTATGTGATAAAATAATACTAACTATAAAGATTCTTAGGGATTTTTCCAATGGTTTCTACCAATGTTGAGTAGATTTAATTATATTATTGTGATAATAACCAAACATTATAAAATAATAGCATCCATGAAGTCTAAGTTAGTAATGATTGTAAAGAATTGCTTTTAAAACCAGAAAATATAATATATGTTTTGGATCATTCATTGAAGGTTCTTAAAATTAATGAGATAACATAAAAAATAAAGGTGAAATATATTTTTGTCCATAGATTTCATTAATAGTATATTTTGAAAAACCTTGGGCTACTAGGATGATCTAATACACACTATATAGTAATACCATAATTAATTTTTACCAAAAAAATTGACATCCTAATAAAATAACAAAAAAATCACCATTATATATAATCAATGAGATCATTTCAAAAATAATATTTATTTGAAATAAATTATATTAAATATATTTCAATTTTTACTTTTAATGTAAATCATTATTTAATGAAAAATAAAACATTTCACGGCACATAAAACATTCTGAACCTTGTAAAAATTATACTAGGCTTCCTTAAATCATATTATAATTTATATATAAATAAATATTATTTATTAATATTATTTATGAAAATGATATATATTTTAAAAAATCTAAAATTTATCAAAAGTATTGTCTAAATTGATAATATATGTTCCCAAAATAATAAAATTATTTTGCAAGGTATATGAATTAAATTTTTAGAAAATTAATTACATAATAATGTATATATATTGATATTCAAAATGAATAAATATAATAATTATTTTATTAATTATAAAATATAATCATTGATACTAAATTTATCTAAATACATAAATGCCTATTACAACAAAGTATTCCCTAGTTGTAAGGTGTGTGATAGTAGTACTTTCATGGAGTGGATCTGAAAAAAAAATTGTGTGGTGATATATATATGATTAAAGTTGTCCTATAAATAGTTTCCTTCAAATTTTTTTGTTGAATCGTGACTTGTTCTTGGTCAAGGGAGATCCCAATGATTCTATCTCCCTTAGAAGCTCTAATAAATGGCCTTCATAGGTTATGATCATTTTAGTCATGGCCATTAGTTTTCTATTGGATTCAATTGAATCTCATTATACTAAAAAATATATTCTAATCTTTTAGGTCATTATATAATTGATATATTATCAATAGTTATGATTATAACTGTATTTGAGTCCTATTAGACAATTATGTTTATATTTTATAATTATGAAATATATAAAATTAAATATAATGAATTTTTTTCCATAAGTACATTGATTTATATAGTAATTATTAAATTAGAATGTAATTTAATTTACAATTGTTTAGGTTGTTATAATTTTAAGATTCTACCATTAAAAAATTTAACATGGAATACTGGGAGGATGATTGATTAATTAGAAAAATCCCAAATAAATAAATATTTTTTATCAAAAAATAGTTGAATCAATTAAATTTTTTTTATATTGGATGAAATATTTGTCTCCTACATATAATTGTTGATGTTTTTGAGACTCTCTCATTTTTTGTATACATCCTAAAAAAATTGGAAGTTAAACTACACATGGATGTCATTAGAGAAATAAGTTGATATTAATGTTGTCGATTCTAGAGGACTGTATCTTGATGTTATGTTCTAAGGTGGATTCATTCTATATCATAATTTATCCCATGTTACCGAACTATAAACATTGTCCATGGAGACTATTATGACTTTCGTTGATGATTTATATGATGAAGTAATATTTTCATATGAATGTTTCAGAAATAATAAAGTCCATATAAAGCATTGATAATTTATATAAACATTGATTTAATATAATTGAATTTATACATAATATTCTTTATGAGTTGTGGAATTCATAATTTATTCTGGATGTTATATTCTTCCAGTTACATATTAATATATAGATGCTAAGATGGGGTGCATTCAGAATACAAAAATAATGATAGAGCTATGAAATCTGAACTAAATGAAATCTTTTTAATATAAACCTAATGATTCAATGATAATCATTCAAATTAACAAACATCACATTTGTTTTAGTACATTTTTTTATTCATGATAAGTGAATAAGTTAGATAATTTGAATAAGGTAAAATATCTAAAATTCGGATGATTCAAAGAAATTATAAAATTTCTTATTAAAGTCAGGTATTGAAAATGGAAAAAACATCGTTGAGGGTTCCTCTACCTAATATTAAAGAATTATTAAATGAAATACATAAGGTATTTATATAAATAGAAAATTATTACATCATTCAAGATCCTCATTGTGATATGTTATAGTTACAATTTCTTAATTAAAGGGTCTTCTGATAAGGGAATTTGATAATATCCTTGATCCTCACTAGAAATTTCAAGAGAAAAAATGTATTACATAAATGGATTTCTCACTAAAATTTTCAAAAAGTATCGAATCCTAAATTTAACATGTAAAAGTAAGAATCTATTATTTATATAATTAATGTTTATGAAAATTTGAGGTATTAATACATTATAATTTCATAATTTAAATGCCATTATTTAATAATTTAAAAATCACAAAGATTCAGAGTTGTTTTTTGAATTAAGAAGAGTCTTAACAAGATGATTATTGCATTTTGTAGAAGACAAAACCAGTCAATATAGACTTAGGATAAAATAAAATCTTAAGTTAGTTTATTAAAAATTTTATATATAGTCATTAAATAATGATAAATTCATTTCACAATGCATAATGAAGAGATTGTTATTGGGGAGAATCATACAATGATGTTATGTCATGAATTATTTGTAAAACAATAGAATAGGATGAATGTTCTACACCATAATATGCTATTCTATAATTTAACTTTGAAAAATAAAAAATAAACACCATCATTTTGATATTGTGATAATTTCATGGATTGATATTATATAGGTGTGGAATCTATGTACCCAATGATTTTTTATAAAGTGAAAATTGTGATAATTCATGATATCATGAATCGATAAAAATTATGATTTTCATAGAGATATTGTATTAGTTTTAAGAAATATCATTCATATAGAATGGTATGGAAGTGATGTATTGAGATTAAAGGGTTTTCATATTCGTTTTTAGAAAACAATAATAAAAAGATAGTTTAGGAACATACATATAATAAAGACTATGAGAATAAATATGGGGAGATACCTAGTATTATAATAATTGTGGTAAAATTATGCATCATGGAAGTAGAATAAAAGAAGAAGATAAAAGATAAGTCCTTACCTATGATATATCTATAAAATATTAATAAAATAATGAAGTTATCAGTGAGTTACTACTATGACATGCCTATTATATTCAAAGATGTAATAGAAATAAGAATCATAAGAAATAAAAAGAGGATGATATTTAGGAAAGGTTCATGTTATTATATTTTTTTCGAATTATGGTTTTTTAAACTCTTGATGATTGATTAGATTTTATAATTTAAGATCAGATAAAAATTAATGAAAATTCAGTTGATATGTTGAGACCAATGTTCATGAGATGGTAACAGATTACCATTTGGTTATAAATGACTTTGATTGAGGAAGAAGATCTTATTATGGATATTATTTGACAATATATTTTGATTAAACATCTCATTCGTGAGTTTGTTTTTAATGAACATTTTCAAAGATGTAGGAAGTAGTACAGACAAACATATCAAAAGATAGTAAGAAATTAGTGGATTGTAAAATAGTCGAGAGACTATTCAATATTTTCAATTGATATTCTTATTTGTATTCACTAGATTTAGTGGATATTTATGTCTTATATTTATCCTGTACATAGTGTGAATTATATTCCCACAATGGGTTCATACAGTTTAAAAATATTGTATATTTTTCAATTACTTAATTTACTATTTTTTGTTATAATTTTTCTATGTTATGTAATCATAAAAAAAATATATGTAAATAGTAACTAATATAAGAGGTTTTAATATTGATGGTGGAAATTATATTGGATTAAGAGTATGGTAAAAAGGTCACAAAAATTCACACCCTCACACAATCATAGATTTTTTTTCACGATATATCTAGAGATTTCATTAACAAATCATGGAATCCACATACCAATTGTTGAAGTGTTCACACTAAGCCTAGTGAAAATATTTCTCTAAATGGTTTACCACCTACATATAAATCTACCCAATGTTCATTTGGGATATCCATTAAACTATATCAGATATTAATATATATTCTAATTTCTTTAGATATGAAATTTAATCACTCAATATGGGGTTCCCTGAGACCTGGGAATCATTCATGGGTTTATAAACCAATGTAGGGATCCAATGCACCGTAGTATTCATAAAAAAGCAAGATAAGAAATTAATATATTGTATGATACATTATAATATCTATAATCACTTCCCTACTCATATGCACATATCATTAAATGATCACAAACAACCTAAGATACACTAAGGGTGATGTGATAATGTTTGATCTCAGACAGTTAGAATTTATCGAAATCTATTCCTCACCCTAGTGAAAATTCAAACATATAACCACTATGAGAAGAATATGATCACAATCAATATGATTCTCCTACCACAAATATTTCAACAAGAAATCAACAAAATCTTCAACCATATAAAGATAACAGAAAAGGGATGAAATAAATCATGAAATAATTAATGTGTAAAATTTTAAGTAATATAGAAAAAAATACCTTAAGCCTTTCTGGGTATCACCTTCATAGCATCTGCCATCAAGAAGAAACATATTCAGTTAGTTGTAATCATTTTATGTCTTGAATAGATTATAAAAAAAATTATAAAGATGGTCTAAAACATCATCCATCCATATATCCTTCCACACTTCCATAACTTCTATCAACATTGACTTTTTAAAGGATATGGTTCTTATTCCTTGGAATACATTTGATATAAAATAACTCTAAAGTGGATAATTGTCTATGGAACCATTATGTGTATTCTTTAAGAATAATTATCCTTTTTTAAAAACTAGGGTGCATCAAAACCTAAAAATTTCCAGCTAAAAAAACACATTTCAAGTCTCTAAAAACATTGTTGAATTGAAAAAAAACAATAAAAGATAGAAAACTAATAATATATCCCCACTTAGACTCTATATGATACGAATCTATAGATAATCAAGTACATTCTATACCTTATCTTTATATTTCATCAGGGTATAATACATGATAATAATTCCCTAAAAATGATTTTTTATCTTCCAAACTCAATCCATCATAATCATGGATGAATATAACATCCTATGTATAAAATAAAACTAAAAAATATAAGGAAAATACTATAATGAGTTCTAATTCTTTTTAACCAATGATCCACTACACCATTAAGGTAAAATCCAATGAAAAATCATTATATGGTTAGTTGGTGTCTGAATTAAATAGGAGTTGTTTTTCTAAGTCTCTAATCATTTCTCTAAAACTCAATGATGTAATTTCCTTGAAAATATAAGAGGTTTTCATTATTGTGAAACATAATATGAATTTAAATAACTTGTATAATGGATAACTTAGTGTTAACTACCCTTCAATCCATAATAAAATCCTTATTAACAAAAAAATGTTGAAGGATTGGTCTTATTCCTATGGTAAGAAGTATTTCTCTCCATCATTATATAAATTGATGCCTTGTCACTCAATTGATTAGTGGTGGGATCATTAAATTCCATAGGAATGTCAAGAACTGGCCACTAAATATGTGTTGGGTGTTAGTGGATAGCTTCCCCTATTAGGAATGATACATACATAGTTAATAGATAATATATGGATGAATTGAAATGGGAAGGGTATGAGAATATCCAAATAACAAGTATAAGATGCACAAACTAACATATATGTACCAAGTAAATAATGTGTTAGTGTTTTTTATTAAAAAATTATTATTGGAGTCCTAAAAATGGATATGTATTTAAATGAACCTATGCAACAATCCTTGGATTGATAACCAAACTCAAGATCCCCTTAAAATCACTACCCAAATTACCAAATCAATCCTAAAATAAAAACTACCTCCACACTCCACCTTGGAGACTCAAATGGATTTGATACCATTCTGACATAACAAAAAAACACTAGGGCCAACATGTGCTGACATTTAGCTGATTGTTCCCCAATGCCCACCTCCAATAGTCCAAGTTAAATCGAATAGAACTAGAAAAGAATAAAATTCATGGGAGGATAATCCCATTACAACCTATAATATAAATATATTTACAATTCACAATAATATATAACAATAGAAGAAATAAATATATAATAAAATCAACTATATACCACAAAAATCATGAGAAAATTGTTATCTGTTATAATACCATAAGGGGAAAACATAACATGGAAGTTCATTTGTTGTAGAAAAATCACCATGTTCAACTAACCCCTGTAAATGGAAGAAACATCCTTACTATATAGTCTCCTAAAATGTAATCTATAAGAAATAATCCTCCACCATATACCACCATTTTATATAATTCATTGTCTCCATTGTAACCACATAGATCATCAAAAACACAAATCCATGAAATGTATAGATATACACTACATGTGTGGGTAAATTTTTTTGGAGAAAATATAAAAATACCTAGTATCATACCTTGAATATCTATGTAATGAATAAAGAATATTTCATATTAAAACCCATATATGAGGTAAAATATAAAAGTTATTACCAAGGGAACATATGTTCATCTAGTTATAGAATACCACAAGAATAGAATAATCCAATTATTCAAAGCTCAAATACATAAGGAATCATATCCCATACTAACAAAAAACACCAATGTGAGTATTATCATTAGGATTTAAGTCGAAGAGAAACCATAATTCGTAGTCATAGGTAATCATGTATACTTACTATATCATAATAATCAATATATATGAATTTAAAAAATTATAACCACCTAAGACTATATCTTTCAAGCTACCACTCTATAAACATATTTTGGGACACACTCCTCAATAAATAGCGTATGCCATAGGAACATGTAACCTAAATCTTAGAGAAGACATTAACCTATAAAGGTGGAGGAATCTTACCTCGTCATGTAGGGGTACTGAATCTACCAATAGTATGGTGGAACTGCACTTTATTAAGATAGAAGGTGCAAAGAACCCTTATCCAAATGGAGGGACCACACCTTATTCTGTGGTGTACAAATTGGTTGAGGGTTTTAGATAAACCATAAGTTTAATACTCATTCCCAAGTATTTAGGTTGTCACCTACTCCACTATGTGTACATAATACCCATTATTAGAACCAGAATGTTGACTGAGGGGTAATTAACCCCATATCTACTCTTGCTACCTCTTCCTCTCCCAATCACTAACTCTACACATCTATGTAACATGAATTACCCAAAATCACTTATAAGAAGTCTTTAATGGATAAAATGATAATACCATAAATATTTATATAGGAAAAAACTCAATCTGGATTACTCGTATATCTAATTCAAGATCTGGGGTGAGAATATATGTATTATACAAAAAGATACATAGTACTCATCATGTCATTTATTTTCAATCCATAAAAGCTCTGTAGACATGTACAACCATCATAAATTATTGTACTTTCAAACTACATGGAATTAACTACATACCATGTTGGATTCATGGACCAATATTATGTGTACTCCAGTTTAAACCTTGTAATGTAATAGGATGAAACATGTACTTTAAAATCATTTTACATGTACATGGATTGAGGTTGTTAGGTGAGATATCTAATACAAATTATTTCGAGTAATACAATACTAAAGGTAATATAATTTTATAATACGATCCATGATAGTTACCTAGGGTAATTGGTCATGTAATCTAATAAAAATTGTGATGAGTTCATTAGAAATAAATTACTTAAACATATAGACTACCAAAAATCAAGAATTTAAATCTTTTAAAACCAAAACCTATCTACCACTGATAACCATGAATGGAATAAAGGTTTAAGTTTTAATATATGTGATAATTGTCTCCCATAAAAACCCTAGTTTCCACAAGGAAAAAATCACCATCTATGATGTTATGACCAAAGTTTTCTATAGTCAAAATAATTATATATCATTCTCCTTTAATGACTCTTATTTTACCAGTATTTTATTCCACCATTTCCACCAATGAAAATTCTTGATGGTCATATGATATTTACAACACACCATCCATCATCATTAACTATTACTAGTCTCCCTTATGGTATTCGTTATTCTTCTTTTATATCACTATTGTATCCTCCATGTTCCATGAAAAAACTGCTTTGAAAACCCCTACTGTACAATACTACCATAGGGGAACCAAAATCCCCTAGGTTACCTTCATTGATGAATGATGATCCCATAGTTAAATCATTGAAGGATGAAGGCTAATGGGGGCATAAGAGGATGATTTTTACTAGGAATCTTGGAAAACCAAAATGGGTTTTCATTTACATTCATTGAAGAATGAGAGTGAAATTTATTTCTTTAATTATTAATAAATTAATATACAAAATAATGTAATCCACATGAGCCTGTTACAATTATTATTTTAAAAACAAAATTTTATTGTAGTATTACAATAAAAATTAATTCATACACAAATCAAAATATAATACATTATACATAATAAACAAAAATATAATTCAAGAATAATTTGATGAAACGTTATTCCAATAATTTGACTACATTAATTATAATTCCTTGAAAAATAAAATTTTCATAAAATAATCAATAATTTGAAACTATATATAAACATGGTATCATAAGAACAAATTAAAATTTTAAAAATTTATTCTAATATTTTACATAGATTAAAAAATGATTATTATTCATGAATCATAACTATCTTGACCATACGAAATTTATAAAATTAGTAATATAGTGTGAAAGAATTGATACGTAATGATTGATAAGATTTCAAGTGATAAAATTCCCTAACTCAAGGTGTAAATATCAATCATCGATCTATTCATCATGATACATGATCATAGTTTCCACCTATTTGAAGAAAAATCTAAATCATAATGAATAGTTTGAATAACTTCTAGATTTCTCCTCCAAATTTGATTTCCAATATCTTAGAAAATTAAAAAATATGATATACATATATTGATAGGGAGAGAGAGAAAATGATTTTTTATGAGAGTTTATAACCAATCATCCAATTTAAAATCCCATAACAATTTTTCTACACCTTGATGTCCACCCAAGAACATTATATCACATCTTGATAAAAAACACATTTTATGCATAACGATTGACTTAAAATATCACTTTGAGCCACTTTTTAGGAGTTACTTCATCTTTCTTAGGTGGGATAAATATTTATCTAAAAAATATTTAATAATCCTAAAAAATAAATAGGCTAAAAAAATTCAATAAAATTAAACACAATGGTGAACACTACATTTATAGAGTAATGGAGGGATTAGAAAATTTATCTAAAGATGACAGAGAGAGTAAATTATCTATATTGACGAATTTAAGGGTCCAGACTGTTTAATTAAAAAATAAATAATGACATGATAATTAAAACCTAGGTCAATAAGAAAACAATAATGTTTTATATTATATAATAAAAAAATAAAAAAATATTGTACATTATACCAAAGTTTGATGAAAAAATAAAATTCTAATTTAAATATTACATAATAATTGTTTTCAGGGAAAATATTATACATTTATGTTTTTATAATAAATACATTTTAGAAAGAACATAACAAAACATACACACATATACTCATATAAACAACCTATAAGAAGAAAAAACCATAAAAAATCTTAGAAAAACATAACCTTAAATAATAAAGTATGGAAAAAGATAATATGAATTAAATAAGGAATAAAATGAAATATAATATGGATAAAAATTTATAATAATATAACATGTTATTCAGAATAAAAAAAACATGTTCGGTTTACAAATATGATATTAAATTATCAGGAAAAAATATAACATAAAAAATTTCAAAAATAAATCTAATAATCATATATATTAAAACAATTTCAAATAATTTTAATAAAATATTGAATAATATTTCATATAAAAAATTATTGTGTAGAGGAATATATTGTTTGATTAATATTCTCTAATATTTTCTGTATAATAATTTTTTCAAATAGAATAAAATTACAAACATCTTTGTTGGGAAACAATTCATAAAGATAACATTGAATTATTTTTTGGGTTGATTGTGTTTGTTGAAAAAATTGGTTTTTGTGATTAGTTCAAGAGATAAAAATATGTTTTTTCAAAGATATGTTTAAATAAAATTGATACAAAGTAATGGATGCTCTAGAGGTGGTACAAATGATCATATTCAAGGTGGCCCTATTTCCTAGTTTTTACCACATTTTTATGCCTCAAATTGGAAAAATGGAGAAATGTTTCTTTTGGAAAAGGAAGTGGTAAGAAAGATTGATGGTTGTCTGTAAAGTTGCGTAAAGAAATTATTTGGGATTACCACATACAAATATAGAAAAAAATAAGTTCATGAAAATGTTATATTTTTTTTGAAAGGTGAGTTTTTACTAAAGAGATTTACTTGCCCAATCTGATATCAAATTGGGTTTTCTACGCTCGGGGAAATGTTTCTCATAAGGTAGTCATTGGAAGAAAATCTTACACACAAGGTCAAAAATTACTATAAATAAGAAACTAAACCCCATATTTCAGGAGCTTGACACTTAGATAAATCTAAGACTTAGAATCACATAAAAAATGTGTTCAAAGGGAGTTGTCTGTAAGAAGGGATTTTTTCACAAGGTGTTAAAATTGCTGGTAAGAAACCAAAGAGATGCATGAAAGATTGATTTTTTCTAGTAATATATAGGTTACTAGGTATTCATTAAGGGATGAAATTGGGACTTCAATAGGTCATTTACATATAGTGGAGGTTGCATTTATTAGTGATAATAAAGGGATATACATGTCTATAAATTGTTAGTTGATCCTTTCTAGTGTAGGGGGAAAAGAAAGAGGAAGAAGGTGATCTTTTCCACCGACAGTAATCCAAAGAAAGGCACAAAGTAGGTGACCGATTAAAAATTAGTGATTTGACCCTACACCTTATAATGCACTGGGCATGGGCATGAAATTTATCTCTCCTGAACATTTTATTTTATAAGTGAGCCTTAGTGGATTTGGTACATTGGAACATTGTCTTTTTATTGTATATAGACATATCCAAGTGAGGGTGAACTATGTAAAATTTATGTGCCCCATATATGATTTTTTTTGTACATTACTATGAGAGAAGGATATAAGAGTTTGTTGATTATCTACACACAAAAATCTTGATATGTGGTTATTTTAATCCATCATACCTTTATTCACCCCCCCCCCCAACCTTAGGGTGTTTAACCTAGTGGGACTAACTATCTAAATGAATAATTTTATTCAAAACTTGTGAAAAAAAATATTTTTCACTATGTATACATTGAAATTAATTATATTTTCTTTAATTCTCATTTTTATTTTTTTTTGACTTCTCCAATATCACTAAATTTCATTAGTTTTATTATTTATATGTTTCAATAGTCGCTTGATAATTTTAGTCAATATTCCCATTTAATTTAATATTAATAACTTCAACAGATAATTCAGAAAAAGATCTCAAATATTCATCATAATTTAGGTTTAATTAAAATGATGAAAAAGAGGGATATTCTAGTGTATAAGACTCAATAGTTGATACATTTTAATGATTTTGAGATGTTTTTTTCAAAGTATCATCCATTTCTATAAATTTATAAAAAATCATAGTGGTATTTCATTTATTATTAAACTTGAATCCATTCTTATATATTAGATCTCACTTGAGTAATATTTTTCATAAATTTAGTCAAAAATAATATATAGTTTCAATGTTAAGTATTTTCATATATATAAACATGATAGGGAAAAATTAACTCACAATATCTTATTTTAACATAACATTGGGATTTATATTTTTAATATGTATGATATAATAATTTAAAATTCTTGAAACCTTTTCCATAATATGTATTTGGGATTATAATGAAATCATATTAAGAAGTTTATCCTATTTATTCTCTAAATTGTATCAACTTTTAACGTCAAACCAATAAAATCTACGGTTTGGTTTCCACCCAAAATTTAATATTGGGATATTTTACTATAAACATGGCAAAATATTATATATTCATTTAAACTATAGCTATGTGACAAAGACACTAAGTTCATTGAAAATATTACATTTTTATGGTAATATGATAAAATTATAAAAGAAAAGTTTTTATATGATTTTAATTAAATAATATTATATATATAGAGATTTTGGTATATATTGTATATATAGTATATATAAAATGGATATTTATGTTGATATCTTTTTTAAATTAACCATCAGATGAATTTATAAAAAATTGATTTTTTGTAATAATGACTTAAATTTTTTTAATAATAGTTATATTGGTGTTAAAAAATCTATTTTTTTTAATTTTTCATCATAAGATTTTGAAAAATATTTAATATATTTAAAAGATATTTTTTAGCATTGTGAACGTGAAATCATAATATCACCTAAATGGAGTCCCGAATCAAAATTAAAACAATGATGTAATGTTCAAAACAAAAATTATCCCTAATTAGTGGTATGAATTTTATTCTTGTTCTTCAAACCTAGGCCCAAGAATTTTTAGAAACATAAATTGAATACCCAGTATCAAACACACCTAACCTAATAATCAAAATAAATACAATGTTATTATATTTCTATGTGGTTTTGGATATAATTAATAATGGAAATCATAGATTAGAAACTTATCTGTTTTTATTTATTTTTGTTCTCCATGGTGTGGTGATAATGACCATATAGAAGGTCCAATAATTGATGTTTTGATGTAACGCCATCAATGTATGAAATTTCAATTACTTGTTTTACATTTTTTATAATATAAATTTTTATTAGGTCATCCTTCTGAATATTTATTTATTACAATATAGAAAAGGAACTTACTAATAATGAATCATAAAATCAATATTTGTCAAATTATTTTAAAAAATAGACTTATTAAAATAATCAATTCATAGGTTTTTTGGGATCATATTTATTTTATTAAATATTTTAGTGAAATTTAGTTACTTGATTTTGAATTTTTGGGAAAATATCATAGTGATTCAACTAATTATTTTCTTATGACTGTGTATTATATCTTTTATTTTGATAGATTTATATATTATTATTCTCAATATTATTATTTGATTCTAAGAAAATTCTCAAATAAAAATATAGAGAAAATATTTGATATATGTTATTGATAAAAAATTTCTCTTGTTTCTTATGTTATATTATTTTTATATTATTTATTAATTAATAATTGATAATTTTTCATCTCTTAGGTTATGTTCATGTTTATTTAGTGGTTTTTTCCCTTGATCATTATTCATTAGAAATTAATTCTTTATAAAAGAAGAAAATGGTGACTAGAAGATTATTTTCAACCACTATAATCTTGTATCTACCCCTCACCATTATCTTTAAGGAGGTGAAACACTATATGGATTTCAAAATTGGAATTGGTTCGTACCAAGGGATCGATTGGTGGTAATGAAACATATCGAAACAACAATGATTAATGGTGATCTATAGAATCAACCCTGTAAGGGGACATAGTGGTAGAAAATTTTCTTATTGGAGGTTTGGGTGTTTCCTTAACAATGATACATTATGATGATGTATATAATTGGTCATAAATTAGAATAAATTTATTATCCAAATATTTTTAGGGAGAATATGGGGCATCTAGAAAGGAAAGCACTGGTGGTTCCATTAGAGATAGAGGTAGTTATGTGAATGAGGGACTTCTATGCTGACTGGATCTAGAATACTTGACTACAAATCATATAGTCCTCTATGTCACACATCATGTATTAAGTGAGATATGTTTATATGTATATAATGTATTTAAATATCACATGCTATTATTGAGGTCCTCTTTTTCCTTGATGATCTGAAATAAGAACAATATATGAGTAATGGTAACCCATATTTTTATTCTTTAATTATTTTTATTTATAATGATCAATTGATATGAATTAATCTCTAACAAGAGTTTAGATTTTTAAGAAAATTTTATTAACCATGTAATTATCATGAAAACAATGTGATTCCATTTTTTAGAATCATAGTTAGGTTTAACACATGATTATATGATACCCTCAACTTAAGTGTAAGTCTTCTTCAGCCATGTGATTAGTTTATCAAATGTGACTCATTGAAATAAATCTAGTTATGTTACATGATCCTATATCGTGTGATCATTCCCTCCCTAAAATAAAATTAATAAAGGACATGCAGATTATAGAGGTCACACGTATTCAAATGTACTTTCAAATAAATACTAAGGGTTTCCACAATAGGAAAATAGTTCAGGAATAAATTGAGAGACTAAAGAAAGATAAAATGAGAGAACTGTAGGATTTTCTTCTACATTTGAAACCATCAAAAAATTTCAAAGCTAAAATCATAGCATAAAAATTATAACTAAAAAATATTAAAATTCATTCCTAACACATATGAATGTTCAAATCCCATGATATACTTTAAGTAATTACATTCAAATGGTTCCATGTTATCAGTTTCATTTATTGGTTGGAACGAGGACATCTCCCACAATCACATGATCACCTTAAGTGGTCATATTAAATAA
The DNA here is from genome assembly GCA_963277665.1 of Viscum album. Classification (NCBI taxonomy): domain Eukaryota; kingdom Viridiplantae; phylum Streptophyta; class Magnoliopsida; order Santalales; family Viscaceae; genus Viscum; species Viscum album. Next base: position 569,233,663 of record OY728158.1, on the reverse strand, counting down.
GATACATTTAATATACTACTATATATGAACCACATTACGATGATATGACATGGTACCATATCTCACGGTAGCATATTATATGGTTTTATTTATCCCACATTCTTGAATAATGTAGATACTTATGTGTGGGGATTTTTCATGGATCCCCAGTCAATATTTTATTTATCTAAGAATGAAATTTAGTGCACACCTAAGGTCATTCTCATTTGGCGGCCACTAACATGCACTAAATATCAATAATCACTATTTATATTATAACTAATTTAAAACTAAAATTGGAAATAGAAGGGTTTGATATATCCATTTAATATAATTGTATATATCTATATATATAAATGCAATGAAGACAGAATGAATGCATACAAAACAAAATTAGACAGGAAGGAGATACTCTCAGGGGAACACCCATAGAGAACCTTCATTATCTCCTTATTTTTTCCTAACTTATATAATTAAAACACTCCATCATATGTTTTTTATCCTATTTATTTCATTTTTTAAATATTTTCTTGTATAATGACATCTGAGTACACTACACATATACCACCTTGATTGATGGAAAAATGCTAAAACAAATACTAAGTCTCAAGTTGAAACTACAGGCACAAAGGATATATTACCACTAATATACCCCTAATACTAACTATAATATAATAGTAAATAGTATTAATTATTGTTAAATGGATTGGGATCAACACTGGATTAATCACCTATGAAATTCCATGGGTCAGCTACTCATGATCATGAGAAAAAGAGTTCAGAGTGGAAAATAACGATGTGGAATCATGGAAGATAAAAATTATTTAATGAGATAATGAAGAAAAATAATATATATTAAAAATTCATAATACTATTTAAATATTATAGAAACCAAAAAATAAAAAAGGATAACTATAATGTAATTCCATTGAAAAGGATATGGAGTACATTTTTAAAGGTAATCGCGTGAATAAAAATTCTCCAAATGTATCATTTGAAAGACAGAATGTGGTATACCTATTAAATATAAAATTTGGGGAATATTTTATTCGAGAAATGTTTTTCTATATATATTTTTCCTTTCCCAAAAAATTTCTATTTTAATTTCCTTTAGTAGAAAATAATAAATTCAATTTACTCAAAAAAAATTTATGGCCTGACTGATTATTTATTTTCAAATACACTAAATTAAAATTCATTTAAGTCCTTGAATTATTATTAATAATACAAGGAAATATACATAAAAATTTTCATATATATAATTACTCTTTCTCCATGTAAAATTACTGCTTAATAAGGCCTATACATTGGGAGATATAAAGCCATGTTCAAAATTATCGAGATCTATGCATAGATTCTACGGCCTAACCTAAGAACTCTATTTTTTCCTCAATGTGTTAGATTCATATCATATTCCAATTCAACGAAAAATATACTAGAAATACTATAATCATATATAAATAATAAATTTCTCAATTTTTCGTAGTGTAGAGGATGTTGTGGATGAAATATAATACAAAATTAAAATAATTAAAATAAAAAAACCATATTCACAATTAATATAAAAATAATTTTAAAAACATAAAATGTTAAAATTTATCATGAAATAACACTTTATTAAATTTAAAACATTTAAATTGAAGGTAAAATTATTAAAAAAATTGTCAATTCCCCCCACTCTTTAAAATTTCACTCATGGGAAAAAATTTATTACAAATATTAAAATAAACATCCCAAAGAATAAATGAAAACACTAAATATTTATCACATCTAAGAAAAATATCATTCCACATAAATGGATTAAAACTCCATAAATCATTCAAAATCATAAAAATACATTAAATTTATTGTTAATCATCATTTTCATTCCATACCTACTACCCTGATAATATATTTTACTCCTCAATCAAAGAATTTTAGTTTCTGGTTTTTTTAAATCCAAAGAACATATATAACATGCATTTTCTTGATATCCTAAAAGATTTTCCACTTCTAGGATTCATAAATTTGACAATCATTATATATTTTTTTGGTTCATTCAATGGATTAGGGTTGGATAGTTTTAAATGAAAAAACATGAAAGGTAGAATGAGGAGGGTTAATCTTTAAATAAAATTAAATTCATCAAAGTGTTTTTATCAATAATGGTATCCTCATTGATTAGATAAAATAAAGAATCACCTTTAAACACCAGTTTATTTTACTGGGTAGTTAGAACATTTAATTTTAGTATCAATGATAAATTTTAAAAATATTTTCTCTAATTTTTTTAATTGTTTTAGCTTGAATTCAGATCTTGAAATTCTCTATAGATCCATATTGTTTAAAAAAAGAGATTTTGTGTTGATATTCAAGTATTAGTGAACTCACATTACATCATGGTAATTATATTTTGTCCACAAATACATATTTACGTCATTAAATTTTCTTCAACCATAGAATCCATAAATAATCTATAACTTTTCATCCATCTTTAAAAATTTATTCAAATCAGTATAATATAACAAAATCCCCCACTATACTTCAGTTAAACACTAATAATATATATAACATCTATTATAGGTTGGAAAGGGATAAAATTAATGATATGTGGATACCCAAAAATAATAATTTCATGGATTATAGGGTCTTCTCAATGGTCAGATTTAATGGTAGGCCAAAATAACAGTTGAATATAAAAAACGTCTTCAAAAATGTTGTCTCATTAACATTTAAAACATTCTAGGAAATCTATAAGATTTGAAAATCATAGAAATAAAAATTTATAGATCAAAAAACATATATAAAGACTCTTATGAAACATATAAATGTAAATAACATGTAAAATAACATTATCATCCTCAAAATATTTAAATATTTTCAATTTGGACAACACCGAATCCGATGAGATTTTCAATAAATTAGGCTTCATCAAATGGATAGATTGTAAATCATGAAATTAAATCCATTTATTATTGGTTAAAATATATAAATAATAAATTCAAACAATTTGGAAAAAATACTAAGATGGTTTGTATTTCACAATGTATTCGATTCAAGTCCAACAATCTAACGAACATAAAAAATCATAAAAAACCAGAAAAATTCACAATATAGATGAAAAAATGGAAGAAAAATATTCATAATTTTTTTTGAAATCCCTCACCCAAATTTATTTAATTTAATAACTTCATTTTATTTCAAATTATATTAGGATATTTTTTCAAATATAATATTAATTGGTCATCAAATAATATAATGATATACAGAGACACATCGATATTAATTTTTTAGTGGAAACATTGAGTTAAGATCAATGATGATACCACTTTAAAATTACAAGAAATCAAGAATAATAAATAATAAATTTAAATAAAAATAAATATTAAGGTGAATGAAATGGGATAAATTATGGTTTAGATCACCAAGTAGTTGAATGGTTTTTACTTCACCAAGTAAGGTAGTTTTATAAAATTATCACCAATAAAATGTTGGTTGGTGTTTCATTAAGATGAACCCCCATATGTGACCTTTCCCAATTTCCATGAGTAGACAATAAGAATAGATTCCTGAAAAGAAGATAAGAAAAATTCCAACCCCAAAGAAATAATAAATAGACAATTTGAGGTCAAAAGTGGAAGGGATAAAAATATAGGGGTTCTCCCAATTTATATCTATTTCTTACTCCATCATGGTATATGTATATTGTGGTAGACAATGTAGTATCATCCCCATGATCTTTTACAGCTCTTCTTCTTCTACCACTAATTTTGTAAATTATTCCCTAATATATAGGGACATATTAATTATTCCAACTGTGTCAAACATCTCAAATAAAGAGAAGTAAAAAACAATTCACATTTAATAATATTAAGAACATGATTAATGAGTAAATAATAACTCCCATTTATTTAATTTTTCTTGTAAATTGATCTATTATAACATGGAAAACAAATAATTGGTATTAAAAGGTGAATCATAATTATAACATTCTAGAGAAATATAAAGGTAGATATGTTATGAATTTTTATTATAAATAAAGGGAACATAATTTTTTAGGTTATAATTTACAAATAGATTGCATGATTCTTCTAAAAATACTGATCTCCCATGTGTGAATATTTTTTTTATATTCATCAAGGATCTCTTCCAAACATGTTATATTATTGGATGATGTTTGTAGTTCCCATAGTCTCTACATCTCAACTTCCTAAGATATATCTTGAGAAAAGTGAAATCCAATTAAGTTTGTCACATTGAGTTAGAGTAAAAAGGGTTGTATTTTTGAAATTATCTGATTTTTAGATAAAACAAAATAATTGAAATTAAATATTGAAAACATATTTATTAATAAAGGGACTAAAATAGTGATATAAGAAGTGTAATGGGGTTAATTTAATCCTTTGAAATGCAATTATATCCTAGTTCCAATTTATCTAATCCTATACTAATTTGTCTACAATGTAATATTTATAGATCACTTTCACTAAATCCATTGTTCAAATGGTGATAGTGATAATAAAACATTCAAAAATATTTTATCAGTGTATCCACTATCCAATATCTGATAGATCTTCATAAAATACTCCCCAATCGAAATTGGTAATACCTAATAGAGTCTTTTTTATCCCAAATAATTATGAGTGTCAACTACCCCTCCCACATGTACTAAGGATCATAGAGTACTTCACAACTAAGACTTGGTCCATTCTATTGTATATAAACTATAACTGAGTAGTGGGAGATAATTTTAATTTAATATAGAAGTAATGATAACATAATAAAAACAAAATATTATTCAACGTGATAATAAAAATTGAAATATAATACTAAAATCATCTTAATATTTGAAGGAAAATGATTTTATACCACAATATTTTGGAACTCAAGAATTAAAAGAATTATGACCTCCCTAAAACACAATCACTCATAATTTTAACCCTCCATGTGAAGGGTGTACCAGAATAAAGTGGAAGAGGTATCCATTTAAGATATATTAATAGAGAGAAAGAAGAAAGCAAATTTTCAACCCATGAATCTATGTTCCATAATTTTTATTCTTTATACCTTCTAGAATGAAAAATCCTGATATGAATTCTACATAAATGTTATTATAAATTATCTTGGATATAGACCTATAAAATATCAATTAATTTGGAAATAAATATGAACATTATAACCAATTTATAGAATCTTTATTTTTCTTTCTACTTAGACCATTAATCTTCCTCTAATTTGATTCATTAAAAGGATTCCTTGATGGGAAAATTTATGCATTAAATTTAAATTTCATATAAATCATCAATTCCTCTATTATTTCTAATTAGAAATAGAAAAATTGGTTTCATTTTTCCCGTGATATGCCTCATTTAATTACGGGAGATCAATTATGTTATCAAAATTTATTTTCTATAGGGATTGAATTATTTGGAGCACCTAGTGTTCAAATTATCACACAGCCTTAGTGAATAAGTTGAAAATATGAAAAATGGAAGCTAAAAAATAATTCCACAATTTGGATCAATATTAAAAAATTTATACATGAATTAATTAATTGAAAATAATTTTTCAATATTACAAAATTCTGTAATATTCCATATTTTTCCAAAAAATCACAAAAAACTCAAAAATGATGAAATTCAACTCAAATTGATAAATTTGTTGGGATTAAATCTCTGAAAGACACATAAAAAATAACATAAATTTTAGTTATATCAAATATCCCATACATAGCACTTCAAAATCTTGGATAAGTAACCATCGAAATAAAATAAAACAAAATTAAACTCATTCCCTTAAGGTCCACCATTTTAACACAAAGAAATAAAAGGTATGATGATTCTTAAAAACATTATTTAAATATTTTCATTTGTATCATTATATTAATATCCAATTCATTTATCTTACAATTCATAAACAAATGTACCTCGCATGATTTTTATCTAATCACACAAATTATGTTTTTCAACATGACATTTCTCTTCCAGACCCATGCTTGAGTCGCCACAGGCATGAAAAATATCTACAAAACCACCTGATGTGAGTCAAAAATGTGTTTTTTTAGGAATCTTTAGGTAGGTTTGATAGATTTTCATTGTAAGGTTATTGATATAAAATTTTCTAAGGTAAAATAAGGATGATTTTTTACTTTTAGAAGAATAAATATATGATTTAATTTTTCAGTCAAATATAGTTTTCTCCTCCCCACTACCCTAAGTATAAAATCATCTCCAATAATCCAAAAAACTTTAAATAATATTAAAAAATTATACCCACTCAATTACCTTCAAAAAATAGATTTATTAATGTTACTTTCAAATTATTCACAGCATTATTTTTTAAGGAAGTGAGGGTCATTTGAATTTAATGTAGTTGGTGTGACTTCCCTACCCATATATTGAAATAGATTACATATTTTCAACTATAAATATATGATTTTTCATTGATTTTTCTAACATCATTAGATGATAATTATTTTTTAGGATTATACTCAAAAGCACCAACAAGGTTTATATTTTATAATAATAACATTTTGGAATCAAAGGTATCTCTTCAATATTTTATTTTCCACCCTAAGTATCACTAAATGATATATCACCCCAAAAGACAGCTTCCCCCACGCTTAAGTAAAACTATATAAACAATGATAACTTCCAGAGTAGGTTTTATAGAGAAAATTTTTATTTTAATGTGGCTAACCTTTCATGTTTTTCATGGTTACTAAGTGCTACATGGATTAAATTAATAAGGAAGTATAATTTTTTTTTATTGAAAATGGTTATCTTTAAACTAATAAAATGACTCAATCATTTGAAACACATGTACCTAAAACCCTTATGTATTGACATAAATAATTTTAATTATGGTTAAATATTTAATTTTTTAGTTCTCTTATGAAATGAGGTGAATATAAATAATTTGGAAAATAGGGTTCAGGAGACACATTGGATAGTGATTTTAAATATAAATACTGAGGGATGTGACACAAGAATAACAAAATCATAGGATTCTCATGAAATTATTAAACCTTTGAACTTTAAAAATTTCCATTTTAAAAATTCATTATTTTTTAGTTTCATAAGATAATTTTGTTCATTCATTAACATGGGTTTCAAAAATTGAAAAGATAATCACTAGAGATCACATATTTCAAAAACACACAAATATTTCAAAGTAAACACACCAAAAAATTAGGAAGAAGAAAATATTTGGAAAAATATAAATTTTAACATACAAAACTATAATGGTTCCATCCCACATACAAAAATGATACAATTTTATAAATGAATTCAATTAGATTTATCATGTAAGATGATTCTTAATTGAATCACAACATGAAAGTATTTATTAAGAGAGGTAAAATTTATAATAATAGGAGTAAAATATTGAGTTTATCTGTTAAGAGTTTCTCATTTACATAAAATAAGAAAACACATGAATAGATCACATAATAAATGTATTTAATGAAAATATAATGGAAATAAAAGGATAAATTTATGGTAAGAATGATAGATCTTGATTTAATCCCCCAAGTGGGGCCTGAGTTTTGACTTCTTGGTTATGTGTAGTTCTAGTTGGTTATCCCCAAGATGAAGGTGGGTGCATTTTATTTGAGATGAACCAAAAAAAATAATCATTATAGATTTATATTATTATGTTTTTTTGAGGACCCTATATATATAGTTTATAGAATCCATCCCAATTACAATAGGATACAGAGGGGGTAACAAAAAATGGGTACCCATCATTCTTGGTTTCCAATTGAACAACATCTTATTCATTTTTTAATGTGCGCTTTATATACGCTAAAAATTTTGAATAATAGAAGAGAAAGACATGGTATAATTATTTTTGAATAAAATTAACTCACAAAGATCCAATATCAAAATTTTCCACTTTATGGTAAGAAACAAGTCTCTTGGTATCCTCTGGAAAAATAATGTGGATCTACTCATGTACTCTTTCCCATTAATGTTTAATTTTTTGTAGAGATCCTTATATTCATCATCATGTGCATCTTATTTTTCATCATCATCCTCTAAGGCAATGTCGTAATTTTCCTAATCTAAAAATTCATAATAATAAAGTGTTTTTCTCAAGTCATTTTCAATAAAATTATATAATAATTGTTCATTAAATGATCATCTCCTTGAGTTGGAACACCATCAGTTTCTTATTCTATGGCATCTGTTCCATTGAGTTGAAATTCAATAGGTCGATTGGATCTTATTGTCTCTTCTCCTATCCATCCTTAGGTTCTTCAATTTCAATGATGAGTGTGGAAATCAATTCCATGAATGGATTTGATTCTCACTCCAATAACTTCTTAAAGACATATTCATATAGCCATTCATTTTTTTCATTCCATATCTTGTATTTCCTCATTAATACATTTCACCAATTCCTTAATATTGTCATCATCCACTTGTTCCTATTACACATATAAAATTTTCTCAGAAAATTTAGTAGGAAACTATGAATACACTAATGGTTTCTTAATCATTCCTTGATATAAATTTTTTATGTACTCATGGGATTCAATTATTTTTCTAGACAATACCTCTCAGACTGGGAATTTTAGGATATCTTTAAAGCCTAGGATGAGATCCTTAAATTCATCTTCTATGATGACTAGTCTTCAAGATCTGATGATCTATTTTAAAATGAAATAAACACTATCCTCTATAGACCAGGTTAAGTGAAACATCATTTTAATTTTTTTAATAAGAGAAATCATGATATATACAATTATATTATTGATAATACCTTCCCAACCATGAATTTAATATTTTTACATGTACTCTTCAGGGGGAGTGAAAAAAATTATTGTCATTATTAAAATGAAATATATGGGTAAACATGAGTTTTCACTAGAGTGGAGCACACACTAATCAGGTTTATCACTTTGACATAAAAGAAAATTTTGTGTGTTTATTAAGTAATATGATTTTGATAAAAAAAATAATGTAATGAAATAGATGATTGAAAATAGATTTATGATTAAAGTGAATAAATGTAGTTATATTTTAAGGTATATTTAGTTTTTTTCTTCCTGCCAAATGTAATGATATACTACTTCCAATTTTTCCAGTCCTCTTCTGCTTAGTTAATTAAACCAAGATTCCATGATTTCTTCTTCTAGCTATCATTTTCAAATGGTTTTGGTGATAAAAAATCCTTTCCAAAATATAATAGTTTCTACCCTATAACCAATGTGTGAGAGAGTTATAGATAATACCCTTAATTGACTAAGGAAATACCTGGTCGAGTCTTGTTTATCCCATTAAACCTTAAGTGTCTACTACCCCCTATAATTAATGATGATCGATGTGTAATTCACCACTAAGCCCTATTGTATTCCATAATATATGAAACTGAACCTAGAGACGGTAGATAATGATAATTCACCAATTAAAAAATAAAAAAAATATAAAAAAATATTTTATTGTACATGATAATAAAAACCACAATAGAATATTGAAATCAACATAACATTTAAATGAAAAGGATTTTAAATCATGATGTTCAAGAACTCAATAATTAAAAAAAAATCTCATTCAAAATAAATCATAATTTTAATCACTAATTTGATTGGTATCAAATAATAAAGGGAAACAAGAATCCATCAAAAATCATATAAAATATGAAAGGATAAAAAAAAATTCTTCTCTAAAATCAGTCAACCAAATGATTTCTCTATTTCTACCCACCATCCAGAAAAATCATGACAAGAGGTGTTAAAAAAGTTTTTATATATTTTCTTGGATATAAAACCTAAAAAATCTAATAATATATAAATTTGTAAAAAAGTAATGATCGATTTATAGAATCTACCTTTTTATAGATGAAGAGACCCTTCACATTCCTTCATTTGAAGCATGAAAAGTGAGAATTAGTGACAAACATTCTCCATTAGATTTTTAGTGAACATGAAACATAAATTTTTCTTTGATATCCAACTGTAATCATATAAATTAGTCAAATTTATCCGTATATATGCCTCCATTAATGTGGTATGGTTAATTTTATTTAAGAAAATTATTTTAGAAATTGACTGAATTATTAAGGTCATATAATGTTCAAATTAAAACATAACCCAGTTAAATATGATTATGTCAATGAAAAAAGATAGCCTAAAAATGAATCTCTCAATTAGGATCAACATTATAAATTTTATGATCAAAATATAGATTTTAATGGAAAGATTTATAATTATAAATTAATAAATTCTCATAAATTAGCCCTAAATTCACCAAAACCAAATAATGATGGAATTCAACTCAAATTAATAAATCGGTGGTTATTTTTTCAACAGAATACAGAAGAAAATAATTGAAATATTAGATATCTCAATTTCAATTCATTATTGTCTAATTCTTTCAATGTTTCATAGGAACCCCCATTCTAGAACATGGTTTTATCCAATATATTTTTCCTCCTCCAATACTGAAGCTTCAACATATTTCAATTCGATTAATTGAGGGAGTATAATGATATGTTTTCATCCAAGACATCTAATTAAATAATTTTAACTTAGGATACCTATATAGAATTATTTTCCCAATATCAAAAAACTTGGTAAAGAAAACATGGTACCACTTATAGTCCACCGTATATATTAATTAGGGAAAGCACACATGAATGCACCCCATCGGTCATGGATTCCCTTGATAAACCAAGGATCAATAATTGTACAAACTGATAGGATGAATCTTATTGATAATAAAGAATAGGGATTCCCTTGATAACATGTATCCCTAATAGAAGGATCATTGAGAGGTCCCTCTAAGATCAATGGTGGATTTATTAAATACCCATCGAGTTGTTTTGAACAAGGAATCCATGTTACATTAAGACCCTAGACAATATTATTAAATTACATACCCCTAAAACCTTTAATATCCCTACCCTCATCCATCAGTATGTGGGAGTAGATTCAAATGGGATTCATATTCAAGTATAAGTCCCTTCTAAATATGATTTTGTAATGTTTTTGATTTATTCACATATCTTTTCTCTCACACCGATAATGACTTTGTTAGCTTACAAATCTATGGTGATTATGAAATTAGCATAATTAACTCCTTCAAAATGGGCCTCTTTAACAAAAAACCATATAATATATTTCATCATGGGCCTCCTATTGGTTTTGAGTCCCAACAAACATATCATCTTCAACATAAATAGAAAAATTCCCCATGATATATTTAATAAAAGAGAAATATTCCTACCAATAATATTAGAAAAGTCCCCAAATCTGCAAGACCCACTCAATTATATATTGCCATATATCTCATGAAAAAAATTTATTACCAAAAGATACAAAACTGCATGGTATGATGTTTCCAAATAACTTCAAAATGTTAAACATAAACAACATGAGCTTTAATACATGCCTCTAATAGAATATATAAGATGCATTTTGAATACATGAAACCAATATCAAAATATCTCTATTTTTTGAAATTATTTATTGAAATATAATCCAAGTATTAATACATTCCATCATTAGGATATATCCCTCATGGTTTCATTCCCCCAACTAGAGGTCCAAATTTCTTATATGTATCAACTTATTTTCCATCATTAGGAAATCATTATAGAGAGATCATATTCTTCATAGTAAACCATATTCTAACTAGCCAAAACATTATCATACCACATAGGGGGCTGTACCTTGTGAAACAAACCAATAAACATTGGCCTATCTTCCATTTGAGGCCAACTAGAAAGGGTTTCCCATTTGAAATCTCAACACTGAAAATAGTTAAAGACCCTTCTCTAAGAATGTCTATCCTACATGACATTAAACTTCATAGAAATTTTCCTTTTCACACTATCATAAATGTTAAAAAAATTCTTGTTAAATTGAATCATACTACATATGTTCTGATTCATTATAAAAGGATATATAGGAATCTTATATCAGAATCTCAATACTAAAACAAAAATGAAAATTATCTCCCTTGATTAAAATAAATAATTAATATCCAGATAGAAATATTTTAATGTAATATTGCATCATTTCACCCAAAATAAGATTAGATAGAGAACCTTTATTATATTTAAATTATTTATCACCCTCTCACATCAATGAATAATTAATAAAATTTTATAAGGGTAATTAATAGATTTATTAACATTACTGGGAATGAATAACAAACATGTCTTAAATCTATAAGAGTGACATGGAGTAGAAAATAATCCCCTTCCCCAAATGGGTGTGAGTGATCCTGGCCTCCCTTATACTTTATTTTACATGTAGTCTTGTAGTCACATGTTTATCTATGTATATGAATTCATTTAAAATGTAGGACCATAAATTTGTAATAAACCACATGAAGCAACTATTCATTATTGAAACAAACATAGTGAACCTGATGTGAATCTTATAATCATGAAATGTCCAGTGCTAAAATTACACCACCACTATGTGAACAACCCCTATTATTCCTTTTACATCAAAAAATTTTGAACCCAATGTGATTATTATAATAATAATAATATACAACTATAAAAAATCAAAATTATTTTTTTCGGTTATTTTTATACATAAATAATTATTTTTGATATTTCAGAGATGGGAATTCTTATTTGTGTTTGTATATTGATATATAAAGACTTTCAAAGCTCTTGTCATTACGAAATAATTCCATCATCACCAGAAACTCTTTATTATGACTTGGATATCTACAAATACATGGACGATTCTTATGAGGATGAATTGATAATAATCCATAATCTCTTAGGATAGGTTTTTAGAATCTTGGCTATGGAGTACCACTACAATAGTACAATTCCAATCCTATAGGTCCATGGGATAATCACTATCTTCTCATGTTCAACAACCAAAATAATAAAAAGAGGATGTCTATTGAATATATATAACACATTTTAACCTCTTATAATGTTGGAGTCCTTTATTCGAATGTGATAATGTATACCGCCACTAACTAAGGGAGATGGGACAATCCTTCAACAAATATACAACTCGGAAATGGAGGGATCCCCCTCTTAGTCAATGTCATCAGTGCTGCACAAATCATACTCTTAAGAAACTAGAAAATGAGGTGGTTCACCAAAATTTTGGCTCAGTTACCCAGGCTAGGGCACCAAAACAGTATCATCATTATCTGTAATCTATGAAAATTAAGGGACATGTCTATAGACTTATTCTCTCTACGAAATCAAATCATAATATTATAGATAATATGAGTAAAGTATAACATATTAAGGTTATCATAGATAAAGACAATCCAGATATCCTAGTATCACTCTTGGATCTATCTAGTATTCTATTTATTTATCAATAAATATGCCAAAATATTGTAGTAGGTTAGGGGAAATATCGTATTCCTTCTCTCCTATATAATGCTTTTCCACATAATCCTACAATGAAAGGATGATGAAATAGGGATATATACCCACATCCATTGATGAAATAATTCATCACGTCCTATCAAAATCAATGTGGTAGACTAATATCCATGCTAAAACACACAAAAAAACTACCATCGTATAATGGAATCGATAGTGAATATCCTTTTTCATATTCTGATTATCACAAAGTGATAGGAACATATTCTTGATCCTAACACCCAAGTAGTTTATCCAAAAATTTAGATAAAAACTCAAGATAATGCACATATTCATGATCTAATTTTATAGGATCACTAGATTATTATGATGAAGTATGAAGAATAATATTTAAATCATATACCCTTTTGAACTATGGTTAACCAACATATCTTATTAGTCACGCCATGATAGGCGTATACCCCTGTAGAAGATATATCAATGATCCAGCAATATATTTCAATAGAAAACCATGTTTGGTCGCCTGCACCCCATAAAACAATGGTTAATCATCATATTTTATGTTTCACCAGGGTAGTCTCTTATACATCTATACAACTCTGAGGCTTTCCATTATATTTCAGGTGCCAATTATAGTACATAGCATATTCACACTCCTAACAGTGAAGGAGGATATTTGAACACCATATAGGTGATATTGTAGAGTGTGTATATTATGTCTCATATTTCAGGTGATCTTTATTATATTTTCCTGTTGAATGCTCTTATTCCAATTAAATTGAGGTCATTTAACATAATTCAAAAATCATCCCAAGGAAGGCTCATTTCATTTCCAACATTTATTAGGAGTTCTAGTATATTTTACCATTTAATGAGGTGTGGAACCCTAATTGCATAAATATTAGGGATTGTTTTATCAATTTTATGATAGATATTAATGAAAATATAGGATGGGTTCAATTCATAATTGTTACCACTAATCACATAGGATTAAATAATCCATATATATGGCTTCTAAACCAATCTATCAGGAATCACATATAAATTAGGGGCATGCTAATATTGCTACTATAATAAATTCTAGAGACCCTAAGGCCATAGAACATATATAAATGGTATAAAATTTATTTTTTGAATCCTCATTAGAAGGAGGATAAATTTTTCATGAAAAAACTTCTGTAAATAGCATAAACATGGACCACGGGGTCTATTCCATTGATGTCTAATGTGGAAATCCTCACGATAGTGATATCTCACATGGCCAAGGTTATCATCTTATTATCAAAGAACATTATTATAGAGATATACATGAAACATAATTATAAAATCATAATTTTTCCCATCATCATCTAATAATACTTCACTATAGTCAATGGTTAGATTAGGGTATAAAACATCATCCTCTCCTCCCACAATTATTTTCATCAACATTAGAAAATGGATCTTTATGGTCCAATATAGTAGAGGAATATGAATCTAATAATGGAGAAAATAACATGAATATTTAGAGAGAGATATAAAAAAAATATTCTGATAACATTTTGGATCATAGAAACAAACCAAAAGTAGCTTCCCTATAAGATAAAAGAAAAATGTATACACTATCTATGTGTAAACCTATCAAAAAATCAATGAAACCTAAAGAAAAAATATATTCACTATGATGGATACACCAATCATATTAATGTGATGGAATGTCTCTGTAACTAGGTTTATTCAACACCCTTTTCGATGGATCGATACCTACAATCTAGAAAACCTTATAAAAACAGTCACCATGATTTCATTAATAGCTTAAAGAAACTCAAAAATATAATTTAAAAAACATCATCTAGTTTTGTAATTAGAGGTTTGGGAAATATAGATCACTAAATTTTACTCCAATATAGAGTTTATAGATCTCATCAAGGATGTTATACCAAAATTTAATTACCGTGGTCCCAGTCACAAGACATGATAGTCTCTATGTCGACTAGTCAGTTTAGTGCTATTTCATTATCTCTAAAGCATAAAAATTGTGAACTTATCAAAAAGGATATGTTAGAATGTTGTGTATCATACCTTTATGAAAGTTAAAAAGACCACCTAGTTGAGAAACATAGGGCCTCCAATAATAGTTTTTGTTTTAGAGGGATGTAGCTAAAACTCATAAGGAATTAACCACTCATCCCAAACACTTATTAAAGAATGAAAAAATGAGAAGGCGTAAAAAGAAACACCTTTAATAGAAATCATGGAGAATTCTCAGCCAGTATTTCTATGGTGAATTTACATCATAATCATTACTTATAACACCCTTGGGATCATCTAATACCCCAATGATATATGAATTTTTCACAAGAAGTATCCATAAAAACACAACATATAAGACTGGAGGAATTTATATCATATACCCATGCCCTACCAAGGGAGTCAAACTTCACCCGAATGGGAGTTTTTTTTGTAGAAATTGTCTCTACCATTATTTTAAGTTGCTGACACATCCCCCATCATTAGGTACGTGATCTATAGGAAATTAAGGAAATGATTTTTGGGTCAATATTATAAAATCCCTTACTGAGTAACATGAAATGAAAATTTTCAACCCATAAAGGGGTCTTAAGCTCAAATTTTCTTCTAAGAAGAAGAGTCCATAGAGATATTTGAGTTATCCTTTTATGAATACCAAGGTGGTGGTATAATTCAACAATTTCTAAATTTGGATGATAATAAGATTGCATTAATCCACAACACTTTATTTAAGGTCATCATTACTGATTTGTAAAATTATAATACTATCTTATAGGAATTGGATGATGTTGTGTCAGTATAACCTGAATCTCACATAGATTTACCTGAAAAGGGAGTCTACACTCAAAATCAGATACAATCCCATGTACAAAGAAGAGATATAATAATCCCCCAAGTATTCTATTACAACCCATGTGATTTGTGTCACCTATGGATAAGGGGAAGTTGGTCGTGTCATATTAAGTGTTCTAGCATTGATTAATTCATCTTTAGTTGACGAGTTACATGAAATATTTGAAGATGAGATATAATAATTGAAATTAAAAAATATTCAGCTACTCAAGTGAAATATTCCCACTAAACCAAATACCATGTTGGGAGATATTTCCCTCCTTTCAATGGTAGTTTTGTAACTAGAAATAGCTACACCACCAACAAGGAAATGGTCTTGTCATCCTGCTATCTCTCTAACCATATAGTTAGTTTATTTAAAAATGATAGACATTTACTATTTTTTATTTCCATTTGTTGGGACTATAAAAATCATTACTTCTTGGAAATTTTCTTAAGCTGATGAAAATGGCGTTATTTTATCAAGATCAAGAAAGTAGTCCATATTTGAACTCGCCTGGTATTAATAAATATGATTCTCCTTGGTCCTTGATTTTTCTAGAGTTATTTGGCTATAGTTATTTCCATATCACTCTAATGGAGTCCATAATAGCAAATCATGTTATGGTATAACTATATATTTACCCTTATGTTTATTTAGTGGATGTTACCCCACATCCATCAAACATTTTAATTCCTACTATGAAGGCCTTCAATGGAACTCACTATCTATAACAACATCTAATAATTTTTTATGTCCAGTTTTATCCCCATGATATTAACACACAAGTATAATGATGTTTATAAACTCAAATTTTTGATACATAAATTGTAAGAACTGGATATTATTTGGTATAATAATATCTTCACCCTAAGAATTGAGATTTGTAAGCATTTGAACTGCTATATTCTATATCAAGTCCGTCCACATTGAGGATTACTACAATCCTTAACCTCTAAAATTTAAAATAGTATGAGAATGATTGATTTACATATATTATTTTCTAATGGAAGGGTCTTACATATACCTGAAATATATGGTTTTCATAGGAGAATTTGGTACATTTATATGTATAGATCATCTATGATGATCTTCAAACACCTCTTATCTCATTAAAAATCCCTTGTGTTTTTAGATAATTAGAAACTATAGAAATATTATTTCAGGATACTCTTCCCAAAAACATGAATTATACTTAAACCTTAACATCCAATCATGCATGGAATTTTTTTGGGAAGAAGTAGCTGATATCACAATAAAGCTAGACCTAGTGCCACATCAATCTATAATACCCTTTCAATATCACATGACATTCCCCCCCCCCAACAACCACAACAACAACAACATTCTTAGAATAATGGGAGAAGGAGAATAATCATTCAATCATTGAAGATAAAAAATAATAATAACTATTTTTTAATTATATAATTTATACTAGGATATTATATTATGTCTATATGGAATAACATCCACATGTTTCAAGAAATCTATAAGTAAGATAAAGTTAATATTTATGAACTCATAGATTATTTTCCCTATCATCAACTATTGGGGAATAATATTCAAGACTACATTGTCTCTAGAGACATACTCTGGTAGAAGTTTGACTCTAGAGAAGTCAAATTGGGAATGTCTATAGAAAAACTAGCAAGTGTATCCATCGTTCCACTAGAATAAAAATGTTCATGGAATTCCCTCATAAACATGTTCCAAAATTTTATTATTTTATGGCTTACAAAATAGTTGATCAAGTGAATTCTGTAATTAGGGAACTACTAAATGAAGAAATTATAACCCCAATTACTAAAAAAACAATTGAACCACCTTTTTTGGAATCATAACCATCCAAAATAAGGAATACCCATCAATGGAAAATAAGGGTTGAGAAGAAGAAAAAGAAAAACCTTGACTAATCCATCAACTAATTCAATCATTAAAATAATTATTACACATAATATAGGATGGGCAACCACCACCTGTGAAAACAAAACCAAATTTTTTTATGAATCATTATATGACTCGTTCAACATCATCTGTTAAACATCACTAATTTTTATGAGGAAACTAAATATAATTATGAGCCTCAATTACCCAATGATAATCCTGGAGGAGGCCAAAATATCAAAGGTTATATAGGTTGATGAGGATATAGATGAAAAGGATATGACAGATCATATATTGTGGGTATTATCCATACGAAGTCCATTTACATATATGAGACATGTTGGCTGGTACTCCAATGAGCTCAAAATTTGTTAGAATCCAATCATAGTTCATCTTGATCTTGGTCACATCTCATTGTGTTAGTAGAAAAAATTGGAGATCCACATATAACTAATTACCATAATCAAAACATAGATAGGTTTTCTTAGTCTAGCCTTCAAATATATAAGTCTTCATGATTTAGCTTAATTTTGTCACACAACATGCATCGAACTCTAAAAATCAACCAAAATAGTAGCTTACCATTGGGATATTAATTACATTACATTATTAATATGACATCATGAATATTTTTTTCATTATTCCCATCCAAGAATTTGATCATAGATGCCCATAAAATCATGAAGGATCATCAAGAATCATTGATCAGGTCCCTTTACTAACCTCATCATTTCAATGTAGGCAATGACTAATCTGGATGAATATTAAAATAGAATATCATTAAAATAACTAGATTTAGAATATGTTATACACTGGAACATGATACCCATGTACTTAACCAATAGGCATATTGAAATCATTGTTCATAACGAACTCATAGAAAATTATGCTCTAATTATTTTTTTCCTAGTCAAAAACCTTCAATGTTTTGTCTTTGAGGAAAAGTATTTATGCCCTTAAAGACTTACTATATAGGTGTATAGTAAGATTAGACAGAATCCCCTTTGGGAGTTCATATTGAAATCCCAATTTTTGGATATTATCTTTAACCTATAGTTCATAGTTATCCATAGGGTTACAACATTAAATTTACTATTATGAAGACTATGGAATCCCATTCATGTTGAAATTACCTAATCACATCTTAAATTATTTAAATATGTGTTTAACGGTTAGTTAAATGAGTTATACAGTGGAAAATAAACATTTTATGATTTGAGGCTCATTTTATAGAAGTGGAATATTACCCAAGGGAAGGGAAACAATTAGAAATACATTATAATGATAATGTAACTTCTCTAAATGGATTGGATTCTAATCTCAATCTATGTAGTATTATTATATTTGATTATGTGTTTTCAATTAACAAAATTATGCTATTGATCTCAAACTAGGGAAGATATCAAATCTGTACCATCTATAATGATTAGGGTAAAAATTCATTGGTTTTCATGATAATAGTTTTCTCATTAATAGAAGAAGATGATTCCCATGATTATGGAAACAATACTAAATTGATGATCCATTCATGGGTGCAAAACAATTGACCACAGGAAATATCCCTAATGTTGGAAACTTTCATGATAATAATTCACTAATTTTTTTCCAAAATAATAGAGTTTTAGGTTAAATTTCAACTTATAAAATGATTATTCCCCTGATATATCCATATTAGAATATTTTATAGAAACACAACTGGACATATTGCACTAATATCCAAATAAATATGGCCTTATTTTTCCTTTAGTGAATAGTTACACTTTTTTATGTGGAAATGAAAAGGCTCTGGATATTTTTTTCCTGAAATCTATTTCAATGTGTTATTAATTTTTCCTATATTTTACAATAAACTAGGATGCCACTTTAATGTTATTAGGAGTCAATATCTTTACACTATAAGATAAAATAACTTAAATAAATAATACTCATATTTGGGTTTCTTCTAATGTTATGGTGGAGGTTGTTTAAGAGAGGGGATCTCAGGGACTCCCCTACAACATTTTTCTAGTGTTTCCAAACTATAATTGATTATTGTTGGAACCTGAAAATGCATCCAGATAATTCACCGAATTCTTTCCTGCATGAACCCAGAGCATAGCTCATTTCACAAGCTTCAATTTAACTGGTCATGGATCCCAAACAAAATAATGGATCATAAGTTATTGTCATTCGAAGTCAGGCTTCTAGAAATGGCCATCCAGAATGATTCTGGGGAAAATAATGGCTTTGCGCACAATAATTGAAATCTTGCGGGCAAGAATGGATGTTTTTCATGAAAGAATGAATGTTTTTGTGCTTAAAAATGTAATCTTGCATGCAATAGTAAAATATTGTGTGCAACATGTCATAAAAACCTTTTATATATCCAATGAGATGTCATCTTCCACCCAAGCCACCCGAAAAACGTCCAAGGAAGGTGCGTGCAAGTTTTGAGAGGTGTGCGAAAGATAAGCATCCACGTGCAAGATTCTTATGCGCCCAATGCAATGTCAAATGCCCCTTTTCATGCACACCCACTACATGGTGTGCATAATATCACTTCTACACCCAGAATATTACACGCAACCACTCCTGGGTTCGTTGATTGATACAAGTGCATCCCCCACCCCTCAGGGGAGGACTCTGGAGGTCGACCACCGATCTACTGCACATAAGAAAACCTCTTTCGTGCCCACACAGAATAATGGAAACCCCCATGTGAGATATTTCATGATAGGTCCCATATGTTTCCTCTTTCATAGGGGCCCATAGTGGTTTGATCTTCACCTAAAAAAATTTCTACCTAAGTCATGTGCACGCAAGATTGAAGGCTTGCGTGGAAAACATCCAATCCTGCATGCATGTCTTCAATATTGTGTGCAAGACTTCCAATAATGAACACAAGTCTTCAATCGTGCGTGAAAGACTTCCAATCTAGCGTGAATTTCTTCAATCTTTCATGTGAGACTTCCATCTTTCGTGTATGACTTCAATCTTACGTGCAACAGTACCAAGGTGCGGAATCTTGGGTGTAAAAATGACGCACAGTCCAGTATTGCATGTAGCCCATCCTATGCGTAGGCCATCTTTTGTGCAACAGTTCCCAAGCCTGTGCCCGCTGCTCCATACCACAGGGGTTTCACCCCTACTCGGGGATGGTGTCGGGCTATGGTCCCGACCCTCCGGGCCAGTCCCTTTTCTATCATCACTTCCCCCATGAAAGTTGGAGAGTCGCACTGTGAGATTTTCTGGCCGGGACATCAGCAATTTTCACAGTGTAGCTGCCTTCCACCCATGGGGTACCTTGATTTGAGATAATCCTCTATACACCATGAAACACCTTGACTCAACATATTTCTCTTGGTCCATTTCCAAAGTCATGAGTTGAGATTCTCATCATCAATTCCCCTATGTACCTTCAGTTGAACCATTTCTCATGTAACTCATCCACACCCCGTCACCTGGCTTCTATACCAAGTTGAACTAGAAAGGGCCTCCCTTGCATAAGTCCCAACACCAACCATTTATAGGTGCCTTATTCCTAATAGTCCTTTCTACATGAATCTAAACGGTACTACACTCTATGTTCCAAACATAGGATGCCTCTTTCTCCACGAAATAGATGCCTTATGCTCTGATCATAATATGCCAATATTCCTTTCAAAAAGACTCTAAACTGTAGTATTCACTATGTTACAAACATAGGATTCCTCTTTCTCTAAATAACAGATTCCTTATGCTCCAAGCATAAGATGCCAATAGTCCTATCTACATAACTTTAAACTATAGTACACCATATGTGCCCAACATAGGATGCCTCTTGCTCTAAACGAGAGATGCCTTATGCTCCAAGCATAAGATTCCAATAGTCCTCTATACGTGACTATAAACTGTAGCATTCCCTATATGAAAATTATAAGATGCCTCTTTTCCCTTACAAGAGATTCCTTATGAACCAAGCATAAGATTCCAATAGCCCTTTCTACACGACTCTAAACTATAGCATTCCCTATGTTCCAAACATAGGATTCCTCATTCCCCATAGAATAGATTCCTTATGCCCCAAGCATAAGATGCCAATAGTCTTTTCTACATGACTCTAAACTATAGTATGCCCTATGTTCCACACATAGGATTCCTCTTTCTCTAAATGAGATATGCCTTATGCTCCAAGAATAAGATGCCAACAATCCTCTCTACATGACTATAAACGGTAGCATTCCCTATATGAATATTATAGGATTCCTCATTCCCTATACAAGAGATACCTTATGCACCAAGAAAAATATGCCAACATTCTTTTATAGATGACTATAAATGGTATTACTCAATATGTGACAAATATTGGTTGTCTCTTGCTCTAAACAAGAGATATCTTATGCTCCAAGCATAAGATGCCAACAGTCCTATCTGCATGACTATAAACTGTTGCATGACATATCATTCAATAATAGGATGCCTCTTGTTCCAAAAAGGAGATTCCTTATGTGACAAGAATAGGATGTCGCATGCCATGATTATAGTGGCATAATTTCAACAGCGTTGGAATCCATTCAAACATTCCACCACTCCACCCCATGATTTGTTTGTCCTTCATTAGGATATTCATCCTCTTTAATGTCTTAAGGGACCCTCTAATAGCTTAGACCCATGCTACATCAGCTCACCTACCATCCTAGGCCAATGGCCTCGGATAATTTGGACGACACTTCAAGTCTGGTCCAGTGTTTCGAACACGGTCAACAGTCGACCCTCATTTGTTTGTTCCTATTGCAGGCTAACATGATATGGATGTTGTGTTTCAAACACGGTCAGCAGTTATCCTCCATATTCATGCCACCCTCACCGTGTTCTGAATGCCTATCATGTGATTCACACTTGTCATATCCTTTTGTTGAAACTAATTCTACACCCTTGGCATTATCTCGCTTATGCACTTGCACATATGTGTGGGCCTCCACTATATGCCCCATCCCACTAATGATTTGGGATTCCCTCATGGCCATACATGAAGAAGACACCTGGGAAGCTTCCATTTATAAGCCCCATCCACCGTTGCTGCTCCATAGCGGCACCTGGGCAGCTTCCTTCCATAAGCCCCATCCACCGTTTCTACTCCATAGTAGCACCCAGAAAGCATCCTTGCATAAGCCCCATCCACCATTGGTGCTCCATAGTGTCATCTGGTTGGCGTCCTTGTATAAATCCCATCCATTGTGGCCACTCCATAGCGGCACCCGGGGAAGCTTCCTTGCGTAATCCCCATTCACCATTTTCGCTCCATAGAGGCACCCAGGAAGCATCCTTCCATAAGCCCCATTCACCGTTGTCTCTCTATAGGGGAACTTGGGGAGCTTCCTTGCATAAGCCCCATCCACCATTTCTGCTCCATAGTAGTACCTAAGAATCTTCCTTTCATAAGCCCCATTCATCATTGTTACTCCATAGCGGCACCCGAGCATCTTGCTTGCGTAATCCCCATCCACCTTTATTGCTCCATAGAGGCACCCAGGAAGCTTCCTTGCATAAGCCCCATTCACCATTGTTGCTCCATAGCGGCACCTGGGCGGTTTCTTTTCATAAGACCCATTCATCGTTGTCGCTCCATAGCTGCACTCAGGCAGCTTCTTTGCATAATCTTTATCCACCTTGTTGCTCCATTCTGGCACCCGGCCAGCTTAATTGCATAAGCCCCATCCACCATTGTCACTTCATAGTGGCACCCGAGTAGCTTCCTTGGGTTAGCCCCATCCACCATTGCCTCTCTTCAGCGGTACCTGGGTAGCTTCCTTGCGTAAGACCCATTCACCACCCTTCATGGACGACCCTTTGCGTCATGGTCATCAGGTCCTTGTTGCCTCTTGTTTCTCACACCGAGAACGACTCACGTGGGCTTAGAGTAAGAATCAACCATAACATCATCTCTGGGAAGGTTAGATTATAATCCCCAAACACCATTCTGAACTACGCGGACATTGATATTTTCCATGTCAAGGTATATAGAAAGCCTCCCTGAGGTTCAATCCCACCATCCATTACTCTCATCCACCTTCACATCAGTTTATTAACCACCATATCGAACTACACGGATGTTGATCCTTGCCAAGTCAAGGTACATAGAAATCCTCCCTAAGGTTTAATCCTAACAACCATTGGTTCTGACCACCCTTCACATCGGTTACTACTCCTACCGAACTACGAGGACTTTGATTTCCTACCACGGGGATACGTTGAAAGCCTCCAAGAGGTTCAATCCCAAAAAAAATTGGTTCTTACCACCCTTCACGTTGTTTCCCACTCCTACCGAACTACATGGACTTTGATTCCCTGTCATGGGGATATGTAAGTACCCTCCCTAAGGTTCAAGCCCACCAACCATTGGTTCCAACCCCCCATCACGTTGGTTCTCACTCCCGTTGAACTACATAGACTTTGATCCTTGCCAAGGAAAGGTATGTATGAAGCCTCCTTGAGATTCAATCTCAACACCCATTGGTTCTGACCACTTCACGTCGGTTCACCACCATCTTCCATGATGTTAAAAGTACGCCTCTTTTGTCATGTATGACACTAAACAGTCCCCTATCTAGTGGTAAGCCGTTTTCAATCCCCTATCCAATGATAAGTCACTATCAACCCCATTCAGCGGTAATTTGTTGTCAACCACATTCGGTGGTAAGCTGTTGAAGTCCCCAATCAATGGTAAGTCATCTACAGATGAATTACATGGTCTTTGATTCCCTACCATGGGGATACATAGGAATCCTCCATGAGGTGTAATCCCATCACCCATATCTCATCCTGATTCATCCCTCTATCCCATGTGTTCCACGAAGATCACACCCCAACATAGAGGCTCTATTTCTTCCAGATCCCATTCATACGTCCATTCTCATGGGACACCTCCTTAGGTGTCCCATCATCCCACCAAACTACCCAGAATTTGATTCCCTTCCATGGGGATATGTAGAAAGTCTCTTCAAGGCTCAATCCCAACATCACAGTTGTCCTCACATGAGTCCCATATCACTCTCCCTCCACTTCATTCAACTCTCCACCATCCATATTGATTCTTACCTGAGCTACCACATCTCAGTGGGATCATATCATCCACCTTCTCACTACTCCAAGCAGTTTTTGGGCTTCCTTCCATGCATGAGCCCCAGCATGTATCTGGGTTGTTGTGATTTATGTAAACCCTGATTCATCAACCCTTTGAACTACATGTGTTTTCATCCCTATTGTCTAGATAGGGTACGTAGGAATCCTCCACAAGATTCAATCCTAACCAAGGGTAATCCTTGGTTTTCCTCTATTCTGGGGTGCGCACTCCCTGATCCACCCTCAGTGGTCTCCAGGTCAGCCTTTGTAGTGTGATTTCATCCCTTTATGGGACTCACTATCTTGGTTATTCTCTTATTGAGTGTTCTGATCCATCAACCCGATAAACCTCTAGGTGTTCTCTCCAAGAGATATACCAATCTGATCCGTCTCTATGGGATGTTCTGATCACCCTCATTCCATCTCCCCAAGACATTAAACTCATGGCATACCTTGTGTTGAACATGGGAAGATAAGGAAAACCTAAGAGACATGCCTCCGGTATAAGATACCCCATGACTGACGCTGGATACATTGGGTGTTTCCCCTTGAGATGCCCTCTTATGAGGAAGAATATAGGTTCCCCAATGGAGACGCATCTAGAGATGCCCCGACATGCCTGATGTGGTCATGTACTCTGACTGAAGTTTGCTACCATGCCAAGACCCCATGGAATGCCCTGATGGAAGTAGTGTAATAAACCATAATCCACAAAGATATGGCACCGGGAACGAGATTCATGAACCATGACATAATCTTTAAAGGTGACCTGGACGAGTGTGACGAGTTTAGTGGAGGAATCCACGGATGGAGGAACTGACATCCCATCCTCCCATTTCAATCAAGGAGAAAACGTCCCAGAATAGGTGATGGATGCCACCCTCCTTTGGAAAGAAGGAATGTGGGTAAAAAGCTACACATCCTTGACAGACGGATGTGTAGGCCCTAGAGAAAGTGTCAGAAACAATTATGTTAAATAGTTAAAACTTGGTAGATATTAAGATCAATGGCCTACAAGGGTTATCTCTTCCATGAAACCTAATTAAAAAGATAAATATTTCTCATTTATGAAATAGAATTAGAATTATTTTACTTTTAATTTTATTGAGTTGCATGGATTAAACCTATGTTGGAAACACCTAATCTAGGAATGTTAGAGGATCACCATGGTTATAAACATGCAAAAAGAATCACATATATAACCCTCTCTAGAAGAGTGTATTTTATGTTGGTAAAATTAAAAATTATAACTTATTTTTAGAAACCCAATGTCTAATATGGATATAAAATTATGTCATTTTTAGTTAATATAATATTAAAAACAATATTTTCATTAATCCCATAGATTTTAACTGGAATTTTTGGAATGGCGATTTCCCCATCTCAATCATAAAATTGTTAATCTGTGCAATAGCTGACTACGAAATAATTTCCATTGTTGATATATATTCTACCTACAAAAATATTTAGATGAAATATAAAGTTTAATATTCCTCATATTTTGGATATCATCAAGGGGTGTACTTATAGTTTATAGTTCCTTTTGTTTTAAATAATTCTCTTTCCATAAAATAAATTGACATGCACTATATATCCAATCCTATCTCAGGTAATATCATGGAATATTTTGTTGATAATATTGTAATGAAATCATTCTAGTTATTTAATCATATAAATGATCTTAACACATTGTTCAGTATTCTGTGACAACACATCATTAATATGGACCCCTTTAAGTGAAACATTGGGATGACATCCACAAAGGTTACTCAGTGTTTTCATTTACCATCATGGTATTAAGGTCAATATTGAGAAAATAGATGAAATAATTAAAATTACCCCAGCACAAAACATAATGATTATATTGGGTAACATGGGAATATTTATTATATTAGACACTTCATCACTAAAATAAATAGAAAATACATACCCTTCATGCGATTAATGAAAATGGTAATCTCCTATAATTAGGATGAAGGTTTCTAGTATGCTTTCAACATTCTTCTACAATATCTTATAAAACTTCCCTTCATAATTCCTCTAATTGAATGGAAGTCACTCATTCATTATATGTTAGCTTGAGAGTGATCACTTGGCACACTCCAATCCTAGAATAATTATACAACCACAAAAAATTACTTGTAATATCTTATGATGACAATGCTCAATATCGAGGCTCGTTGTTTTGAAATACAGAATAACTTTCTTGTTATGAAATTTGAGTAAATAATCTCATAAATTATTTCCATCACCAAGTAATTCTTATCATGTTTTTCATTCAACCTATCATGTATATCTTCATCCACACAATGCTGATTGGGTGACAAATATGTTGGTAAGTTATTCTATAATAATTCGATATACCATTTACAAATCAAAAAAAAAATCAAGGGACATACTTTGAAAATTTTATTATTCATTAACTTTTCCAAAATAATTAAATAATAAATATAGATATTATAGTGATCTAATACTTTTAAACATATTATTACATTATTTTTAACATAAATATCCATTAAATAGAGCCAAAGGATTGAGAACCATAGTGTCTTGGGGAAACAGGGTTCATAATACATCAGAGGAAAGTAAAATAAGATACCTTTATATAATTATTTATAATGAGATACTATATACCATTTATTTCTAAAAATATATTGGATAACCTGGGGAAATACATAAATAATGGGTTGAAAAAAACATTATTAAAGGAACATAAAAGATATTGAATCGTAACATGTGAGTTAAATGACATAAAATGATATCATAAAACAGAAGGCCCTTGAATTATAAAAATAGGACATAACATAATTACTATATTATCATATTATCATGGAAATATAGGAAACCAGATGTAATATATTGCATGACATATACATAAGTCAAGGCTAACTACCAAGACAATATCACATAGTAGACAGAGTCCAATAATGGATTAGATTTACTTTGTAGCTCCATACGTAACATCTCATAATAAAAAAACCATTTCCTAATTCAATAGACTGTTATCTATGTGTATAAATCATAATATAATATTTCTTATGTGTTCCAAAATAATAATGTAACTTAAGGAATAAAGAAAAAAATTACCTAGGGAATGAAATGATTTTCACTATTAAAAAAATTTATGTAATTTATTACCCAATCAAAATAAGTTATAATTAGTTTGGTATATATTTAATATATATATATAATTCATAAGAATATCATAACTTCTGAGAATTAGTGAAAGTGAGTTAGAGTGGGAAAGTTGACAACCCGAGGAAAAAGGGTGTCCTAAAAGGATCCCATAACTTATATTCAAGAATATTTCTATGATTATGATTAATTTCATGAATAATAAAATTATATTAACTAAATTACATATATAAGAACCTTTTCCTTCAATACTATATTTATTATAAATAATTTTGTAAAATTGTAATAATTTTATATAGATAAAATGATTAATTTTGTTATTCTGTGAGCATTTATTTCTTGGTTCTGAGGTCAATAAACTTGTGGATAACTATTGATGTTCTTTTCAAATGGATATACAACTTTAGAAGTGAAATTAATTGATATCTATTCATTTATAAAAATTTAAATGATCCAACTTAATCATATGTGTTCTCACATAGTTAAAAAGTATTGAGTAAAAATGTTAATGTTATGTGGTGAGTTTATTTATCCATTTTTACTAAACATTAATAAATAAATGAATTTTTTTAATATTATGGACATATATTCATTATAGAACATGAAATATTTTATAATGTACCGATTATAATCTTATTTAATAGTAACAATAATATTCTATCCCACCTTGAATGTTGTGGATGAAAACAAAGCGTGTTGTTCGTGAAGGAGGTTAACCAACCACATTATAAACAAAAATTTCATTTAGAAACAAAAGATATGATGGTTAAAGATGGATATTATATTAAAAAATTATCATTATTTCATATTTATAATATTTGAGTAATTATTTCATTTTAGATTATAGAGGTTAAGAGGTTGTGTGGGAAGAAATTAATTTCAAAAGAGTTTATTTAAAAAATTCATCACAAATTTATTCTCTTTATTATACTCCTTGCACTTCAAATTGGTCTTTTGGAAATACCAGTAGTATTAGTATGTGATTTAGAGGTTTGAGAATAGATTTGGGAATAAATTTGGAAATATCCAAGTCTTAGATGGTGTGAATAGAAGGGTTTTGTAGGTGTGGTATTTATAAGGGGAAGAGAGGGGTGTTTCTAATATTAAAATTGATAGTTTATTATTTTTTTTCAAGAAAAAAAATAGTTTTAACTCTTGTAAATATATACATTAAATGGTTTATGTGAGTTCAAAATAAAGGTTTATTACATCATTCGTTACTCAAAAACTCATTTATTTATATTATAATGTAAAACACTGTATTTTACCATGTTTCCCTATTATCCAAAAATTAATCTATATTTGGAAAATTTAAAAATCCAACCAAACAATTTTGAGATGTGTAAATTCAAAAACAAAATTCCATTTTACGAGAATATGTTTATAAAAATTATGAATTTAATTTTCAAATAAAATAGTTGTTTATTCAAAAAAATAAAATTTTAATATAATGATCAATTTTATGACACTTTAAAAAATTACTTATTCTCCCATAAAATTTTTATATCTTAATAATACAAAATAATATTAATTAAAAAAATATCAAAATTAATATCCTTATAAATCATTTTTTTATAAAAGTGAAATTAAAACATTAATGTTTCACAAAAACACAGAATTAATATATCATTTTGTAAAAATTTACTTAATTTTATAATGGATGAAATATATCGTATTTTCAATTTATAGGTTGTTTAAAAATTATATTAACTTTTAGATGTGAGGATATTGTTCTACCAGTCTTGTTATTATTCTTAATAGTTGGATTACTATTCCAATGGTCAAGTAACTATTCCAATGGTAAGATTACTATTCAAATTGTCAAATGTGTAATGGTCAAATGGGTTCCCTGTATATAAAAAGTACATCTTATTTTATTCATTATTTATTCAAATATATTATCAATGCAAGGTTATATATTGTTTCATTTTCAAAATTCATATTGGATTACTAATATCCTACATCATTTATATAGTTTTTTTAGTTAGTGTGGTTGTTCTAATGAATAAGGAAGATCCAAATATTTTTATTTTCATTATCTTATTTTCTATTTTCACATTGTAATACATTAAATTAATATGGTCATTTTTTTCTCTACATGTACTGTTAATATTAATATAATAAAATTTTGTTGGTTTCATCATGTGGTCAACATTCTTTATACTACATTATTTTATGTGAAAACATTATATGAAGGATAATTCCATTGATAAATTTATGGGTTGTTACATTCTTCCACGATTAATATATTTCAACCTAAAATTTTTTTTACAAACAATGATAAAAATAGATGAGAGTACTTCACCTTCATCACTTCCTTTGGATCCCATGTTCCCACCTCATTCTTATGGTTTCGTTGTATTTCATTGACTAGTTGAGTGGTATTATTGAATATATCATTATCTATATAGTCAAATATCATCACCATCTACTCCTCATAAGAGAGATCATTTTCTATCTATAACACATCTGAAATATATACATTTGGAGTCTCCATTGTTTACTTCCTTAATAGATATATAAGTAAAACATTGTATACTTGGTATATGGTTGGTGATATTGTTAGTGATTCAGCTGCAACTCCAATATGATTGAGAATACCAAAGGGGGTGGTGTACAAGGGATATAGAATTTCCTTCTTGCCAAATCTCACAAATCCTTTCTATAGAGAGTTGCAATCAAGTTACTCATCTCTAAACTTGGTCTCTAGGTATTATCTATGATTTTCATCATATCTATTATGTCATCTTCTTGAATCCCTAATGTGATACTAAATGGAAAGGAACATTTCTGTCATTTCCTCAACCATTACAGGTCCAACTATATTTTTTTCAAAAACTTCATTCAGGCATGTAGCTGTTCTACAGCACTTCCCATAATGGGCTTTATATAGATTCATTTGGATACTTGAGTGGAATATATTATTTTAGGAGAACTCAACCTTAGGAATATATTGATCTTATCCCTCTTTGAATTCCATCAAACATTCTCTCAACTTTTTCTCAAGTGTCTAGATAGATTTCTCATATAGGCCATCAGTTTGGAGGTGAAATTTTCTAATGTAGTTCAAATCAATATTTAGATCACGTTGGAGACATTTTCATAAAATAGAGAAAAATATTATATCTTGATCTTATATAATTGATAATGGTGTTCTATAAAGCCTCACCACTTCCCTAATGTATATCCTTTCAATTTTATTGAGTGGTAAATCCTATTTAATTTCAATTAAGTGGTAAGTCTTTATATTCTGATCCCCCACATCCCATATTACAATATTTACTCTGGATGTATTTGGAAGACTAGTGAGAATTTTTATGGGGATGTATACCCATATCCATGTAGGTATGGAAAATTATTGCATCATCCCCCTAAAACATTAACTTTATGCCTTCACATAATGATATAATTGGAATTTTTATGTATATAATGTGTTCTACTTCATCATATTTTCCCACAAATAGTTCTCTTAGATATCTAAATAATTTTCCATTCCCCCTAACTGGATTAAGAAAGTTGATCAATATAAATCATTCAAGAACTCTTTCTCTAACACAAGATATGATGGTACATATAGTAATGAAAAAAAATCTTACCACTCATACTTCATCAATATTAAATTCTAGGGATTTCACTTTTCTTAAAGATTTTTTCATTTTCTAAATTTCTAGATTATTTCATTGTCATCCTTTATCTTTTTCATATTAGTTAGATCAGAAATAATTTTATAATGGAATGATGATGTTCTTTACTTTTTATAACCATTTACATCCTTTGAATGTTTTTAAATATTGGATCAATCCCAGTTATCTTCATTAATTAGGTTTCTATATCATTTCTACATAGAGTGTATTTCACTTCATTTTTTTCCTGAATGGTAGTGGATTATGAATTCATAAACCTGGATCAAATTTTCCCATCTTCACTAGAACATTATAAGCACCTTCTATAAAAATATATATTTGAGACTCTTATTATTAGTATATATTTCCTATATATCCCAATAAAGATAATGTTTTATGGTTTTAGAGGAGTATATCATTGTATCCAACTATAAATCATGTGGTGGGATATTATACATGTGATCCTTCAACTTCCTTGAGGCGTAAGATATCACTTTATCATTCTTTATTGGTAAAAAACACAAGAAATTATTTGAAAACCCACATTACTCCATATAAATTTCCCTACTTTAGGGCAGTGGGTAACATCCCAACCTGGGTGACACACATTACACCATTTGTTAGTCAGTCACATGATCTTAGGTGCACCTCATCATTTACCAAAGGCCAATGACTAGTAGTGAGGGCCTAATATCGATCATGGGGTGACTATACCCTCTTTATAAAAGTATAATGACAATGTAAATATATAAAAATAAAAAACATAAAACCATTAACCAAACCAAACTAGTATCACATGATGACCAAAATAATAAATACAATATCAAAACTGAATAGGATATATATATTATGCCAAAATACATGTCAATAATAAATATGAAAAAACCAAAATAAATAAAGACACTGAAAACTCCCCAAGTGGTTCCCAAATAACTTATGGTTCCCTCATCCATTCCATATCCCAAATCATTCATATAACAAAGGACCCTTCCTCTTATCATGTCCTATACACATAAAGTCTACTCAGGCATCGATCAGGTAGCCCAAGTAGGGTATTATTGCAACTTAGTAGGCCACCACCAATGGTGTCTTAGAAAATATCTTATTAATAATAATGTAGGCAGTTGTATAAATAATAAAAAAACAAGCAATAAAGTATAAAATTTACATATATTCAATTATTCTTTATTTAACCACATAAATCCATGGGTTCCCAAGGTCACCTAATCCACAATACATTATTTAGCCCATAATGGAGTCAAAAACATATCACAGTCACAATACCATAGTTATCAATTATAATTTCATTTCAATTCATACGATGGCCAACTGAAACCATTGTCCAATGCTAAAATTTTGTGCGTTGATCACCATGACTTGGACCCCATTGGTATCTAAAGCAGCTGTTTATGTCCCATAAATCATTTTTCAAACAATCACACTAGTGGGATTTTGAAGTAGCAGTCTATGTCACATAATCATTTATCAAACCATCACACAAGTGGGATTTTGAAGCAAAATTCCATATCCCACAATCATTTATCACTATGGGATTTTAGTGTATCATTCCATACCCCACACATGTATATCAATTTATCACTATGGTATTTTAAATTACCAGTTGTCCCACACACATATATCAAAAAAAAATTTGTATCACACATCACAGATAATACTATTTCATAAACATCAAAGTTAAGCATCATTTATCTTCTTTTTAACCATTATAATTAATGTGTACCATTTAAATTTACTAAATAAAAAAGGTTCATAATTTAATTCACAAGGAATAATATGAAAAATCACCATTAAAAAAATTATCATTATTTAATCATATAAACCATTAACTATTTAAGGTTAAGTCAACCATCTTATAAAACCCCAATTCTAAATTAATTCATAACACATTAATTGTCCAATTACACAACCCAATTTCCATACAATTTTACAATCATGATAATCCATTAATTAATTAATATAATTTCAAAATTTTCATAAACATAACATTCCATTAATTAATTCACTAATTAAATAATCTAATTCCCTGTTTTTATAAATTAATCAATCAATGAATTTATTCAATTCTAGGTTCAATTACTGAATGTACCAAGTGAAATCTAAAAATGAAAACACAAAATTATAATAAATACTATGGGATTTTAATTTAGACCACCTACCTAAAAATCATTGACCATTTCTCTCCAATGGAAATTCCTCATCTTAAAGAAGAAACAATTAAGAATAAGTTAAAGAACAGGATCTAGATCTGTATCCTAGATCCAAGATCAAACCGATTAGATCTAAAATAAGCTATATCTAGATCTATAATAAACAGAGGAAAACATCCATAAAA
The DNA here is from genome assembly GCA_963277665.1 of Viscum album. NCBI lineage: Eukaryota > Viridiplantae > Streptophyta > Magnoliopsida > Santalales > Viscaceae > Viscum > Viscum album. The sequence goes on along the minus strand of OY728158.1, from coordinate 569,199,471 downwards.
AGGATGAGAGAAATATGTGATATAGGGAGTAAACCATTTGGGATTATAATATTTTATCAAGAGTGGTGAAGGTCTTCAATACAGACTTTGAATCACTAATAATAGAGGCTATAAGGACTTGGAAGCAATTATGGATCCTTTAAAACAAGGTAAATTGTTTGTGGTCAAAATGGTCCAAGTAAGGGTGATTTTGGGGGGGGGGGTTCATGATTTTAAAATACAAATTTTAGATTAATTAAACCCACGCGCATGATTTTGTGGGTAGGGGTACACTGTTTTCCTAACCCTGTGCCTAATTCATGCACTTAGTCTCAGGGGGTCACAGTTAATCCTAATTGGGGCACACCTTTTGGAAAACCATGCAACAACCACCTGAATCCCCTCTTTTGGGTTCACACGGTTTGCTGGACTAGGTGCATAGTTCTGGAAAACTATGCCCCAACTATGCACTACCCAAATTTCTTCCAACATTCTCTAATTTCACCCAAAAACTCAATAAGGTAAAACCTATACAAGATATAATCCAAACTAGTAAAAATATTACTTATCAATGAGCTAAATAAATATCAGTAAAAGGTCGGGATCTTTCCATCTCACCTCCTTTTAACAGATCACCTTTGAGATGTAGTCCCATGCATCTTTAAGATTCATATTTTAAAAGATCATGCACTTAAGCCTGCATATCTACTTCTCTATCCCATGTTTCTTCCTGAACAAGGACATGCTACAATAATACATAAACTACCAACATAGCCTTCCCCAAAAAAACATTCTAAATGTTATCTAGCACACATATCATATTCTTCTCAAAAGATGCAACAGTCTCAATCTCAACATCATCCACATAGGTTACATAAGGAGGGTGGGGGTGATACCACTAAATTTGTGACACATAAAATATTTTGGGCATGGAAGTGTACCTCTATGGAAAATACAATTAGTACCACACTAGCTTGATCTTCTCCACAACCTCAAACAATCTGAAAAACCTAGGTACCAACATTCCCTATCTTTGTATCCTATGGTGACCAAATCTTGGAGAAAACTGATGGAATACACGACCACCCTTTATAAACTCTATGGGTTGTTTCCTCCTATTGGTATATGACTTCTGTCTACTATAAGCCATAGTCATAGGCTTCTGAATCAGCTAAAGCTACTCTAACATCTCTTGTATGAGATTTGGTCCCAATAAATCTATGTCACCTTCCTTTATTCAACATAGTGTTGATCTACATGTCCTTCCATAAAGTGACTCATATGGTTCCATATGTATAGCTTCCTAATAACTATTGTCATGTGATAAATCCATCAAATCTAGGTGCTTCTGCCAAGACCCATTATATTCTAAGAAACACACCTAAAGCATATCCTTAATCACATATATATCATGTTTTGACTTACCATCTATCTATAGGTTGAATGTTGTACTCAATAAAACCTATGTACCTTGCATATTGTGAGAACCCTACCAGAAGCGCAAAGTAAAATGTGAGTCACTATCTGATATAATAGTCTATGGAACCCTATGAATATGGACTATCGCATGAAAATAAAAATATAACAATAGTTACACTAAAAATATATCTTGTATAATCATAAAATTTGATACCTTCATTAGTCAGTCAATGACCACCCCAATAGAATCATTCTTCTAAGGCATCCTCGGGAGGCCCAAAACAATTTCCATGGTAACAATATCCAAATTCCATTCCATAATGTTCAATGGATATAGAAACAAATAAGTCATTGATGCTCAAACATTACCTATTGGATGGTTTAGGATCATGTCACGAACATTACTATCTACTTTTTCATCCCTATCCACTAGTATTCACGATGTAGTTATTGATAAATTTTGGTCACACTAGATGCACAACCCACTTCAAAGCATGAAATCCATGCAACAACTAATCCCACATGCTCATAATGACAACAATAAGCCTTTAGACATAAATTATCTCTTCCTCGTTTATTTTCCTATCATAAGGTGACTCCCCACCTTCATATCTTTCTGACAAGGAAAAAAATTATGGATCCTCATACTGTCTATTTTTAATCCGGATCAAAATTTAAGAATCTTCTAAAACTGATATGTGAGTCATTTGATCCTGAACCTCTTCAAAAATAACATGCATATCATTGATTAAAATCATCATATATGACTCAGTACTAGCCTCTTTAACTACATGAGTTTTAGTTTTCCTACTTAAATCATTAGCAACACTATTTTCTTTCCCATGTGTATATTCTTGATCAAAGTCAAATGATGCATATACTCAACCCACCTCCACTTACAAAGACTCAAATATTATTAGAAATGAAGTAATTTACTCTATTATTATCAAAACATACAGCAAACGTTTCACCCAATAGTTATTGATTCAAACACATAAAATCATAAACCACTGCATCTAATTCGAAGTCATGTGTCTTGTAGTTACATTCATGTTGTCTCAAATGATAAGACCCATACACCACAACAAGATCTCACAACATCAATAAATCTCTAATATCAATCCGATAAGTATCACAAAATACCATATACACCTCACTTGGCTCATGTAGAACAAAAAATGGTGTTGTTTTCAAGATCTTCTTCAACTCCTATAAGGCATTCTCACATGCTCTTGACCATTCAAAAATTACTCCCATTTTATCAAACTTGAAAGTGGTTCTTTTAAATGTAAAAATTCATTGTTGAAACTTTGATAATATTATTTTAAACCAAGAAATATATGGACATCAAAAATTTCTTTGGTCTTTCCCAAGGAACCACTTCCTTCACTGTCTTTGGTTCCACTAACACACCTTCATCCGAGATGATGTGACCCACAAAGTTTACCAAATCAATAAAAAACTGGTATGTAGATATATTGGCGTAGAGACAATACTCTCTCAGTGTAACTAGGTTGATGTAAATATATTGGTAATGATATTATTATGTATTGGAGTACACCAAGATATCATCGTCAAATACTACCACAAATAGATCCAGGTACAGATTAAAGATTCTGCTAAACAATACCATAAACACATCCGGTGCATTCATTAAGCCAAATAGAATTATGTAGAACTCATAAAGGCCATAACTAATTCTAAAAGTAGTCCAAGGTAAATTAGAAGGTAAAAATATCAACTGATGATACCATGATTTCAATTAAATCTTTTAGAAGAGAAATTTTCCCCTCAAAAGGTCAAATAGATCATCGATATATGGAAGAGGATACTGGTTTTTCACTATCATATGGTTCAACTATTGGTAATAAATACATAATCATAGATACACATATGAATTCTTAGAAAACCAAAATAGATAACCCTAAGGGAACATAATCATATGGATAAACTCATTATCCATCAAATCTTCCAGCTAAGACTTTATCTCTTAATGCTCTTTTGGTTCCATTCTATATGGTGGAATAGAAACTAGGTCAACTCTCGATATGGGATAAATTGTAAATTCACATATCTCTCAAGTGGAATACTTGATAATTATTCATGAAAAACATCTTTAAAACCTTCCACTATGGTTATAAAAAATAATTATTTTCACTTCCATAATCTTGTAATAAACTAGTATCCAAGGTGGTTAACTCCCCCATCTACTGATGGACTGGCCCTAGACGTCCTGCCTTAATATCCCACTCTCTACAGTGAATATATCTCTCAACCTTAGGAGACATAAACATAACTCTCTTATGGTAACAATATATGTGATCTTGGTATAATATTAACCAATCCATAACAATAATTAGGTCAAATCCTGACATGTCATGGATTAAAGATCACAGCTGAAACAATACTCCCCAACCTTGAGAGAACATTCATTGCACAAAATGATGTCTATCAACTGTACTCCCAAGTGCATATATATCATCATAACTCTTCTAAAAAACTCCAATTATAATGTCAAACCATTCATTAGTTACGAATGTATAAATTAATGAGAAGTACCAATATCAAATAAAGCATTATCTACTATTGAAGATACAAGAATAATACCTCTAACTGTTAATGGTCTGACCTCACTATCCAAAACTATTAGTTTAATATCTGGAAACTATCCTGGGACTATTATCTATGATGTAGTTTATGTTTCATGAGCTACTCTAATTTTCTGATATGGTATATCTTTCCCAAAATCACCACATCCACTGCCTCTTCATCCATGGCTAGTAGAACTCCAGCTTCCATACTGATGCGGTGTAGAATATCCCCTCCCCACACTCTGGTTCTCTCTATATTCTCTATCACTAACCATCTGTCATGGGTTCCTGTAGAAATTATGTAGATGTACCATCATACTACAAGACCAAAAATCTACCAGTGGTTAGGGGTACTATCTATGAAAGAAACCATGCATAACGCACTGGTGATAGATCACTTGGGTAAGATCCTGTGTAACTGATACTTCCCCCTACTTGCTCTTCTTCACATTGGTCTTGTCAAAATTCTCAAAATAGATCTTCCTTATATTATAATTAATAAATAATAACTATCAAGAAGAAGCCACTTGTCATCCACTAGAATCCTGCTTTAGTTTCACCATATAAAGGAGATCCTGATTCACCACTTTTGATAACTTCTTTATCCAGATGATATTCACCTAGGACTTAATTTCACATTTAATACCATCCTAAAACTTATTTTTCATGTTTTCCTCAAATCCTTCCAATGCTATAACAAAGCATAGAAAATATATAAAGCGACCAATATAGTCTATAACTGACGTTCTCTCCTGAGTCAACCTCGTGAACTCAGCAACTCCCTCCTGTCTCAACCTCTCCAGGTAAAAGTACTCCATGAAATCATCATGATTGTCCTTACATAGCATATTCATTAGTTTTACATCTTGAGTTTGAATGCCCCAAAAACACTTTTCTTGACCACGTAACATGTATGAATTCAATTTGACTCTCTTCTCAGTAGGATTCTCCAAGTCGTCATATATCATCTGGATATAATCATTCCAGAACATTTCTACCTCAGTTCCACCCTCTATAGTAAATTTCAAAGGGTCATGCATCCAGATATCTCATGTCAGATTAGATATTCTTCTCAAAACTCACCTTGAGTCACTTTCCATAAACTTCATGATCCAAGAAATGTTCTCTTGGAACTACTGTCTGACCTCCTCACCCAGAACTATCGATTCCTCAGGTTCCACTGCTAGAGATTCATTTCCATCCATGACATCCTGTCATCCTCTCAAAAAGAATCTTCATGGGTTTATATGTATACATCTCCAAAAACATGTATTAGAACACAATCAAAACCATAATATAATTATGGTTATTCACAATAATTTATAAAAATTCATTCCCAGAAACCCCGCCACATAGTCAAAACTGAGGTGCTATCAATACACTAAAATATCCTATATCTGGGTCATGGTTAACAAAGGGTAAACACATTATCATCATTTAAGTTTCTCATTAGAAAAAAATTTATTAACATTTTACATGACATTCAATTTTCAATTTTATATTTGGAGCCATTTTCATTTTAATTGAAAAATAATGGTAAAAATTATATTTCAACAAATTAAACAAAACATGTTCTCACATGTGTGACTAAAAAATGCATGTCACAAAATAAGACTAAGTACAATGAATAATTCATGCATACTCAACTCTTGTACCATACTAGGCCAAATGTTAAATCATAGGAAATCTCAGAATTAATAACATCACACAAAAATTGGATCACTCGAGGTAAAATAACATCTAACTTTAACAGCACACATCAATAACAACAATCCCACACTAGGTATATGGGTTTTACCACTTACATGGGTTAGCTACATTCATGCACTTGATCATGTCCATGGACAGAATATTCATATAAACTTGTCTACCTTTTCTAGATTTTAATGAAAAAATAAATAATAAAATAAAATTCCACTGATACCACTTTGTAACATCCCAACCCAGTTGACAAACAATAGTTCCCTAAGACAACCAGTCACATGACCTCAGGCATGCATCCCCATATGCCAGAGGCTGTCGATTATAAGTGAGGATCTAATATTGATCATGGGGATACTATACCCACTTGATGAAAGAAACACAATAGACGAAATAAATAATAATAACCGAAAGATAAAATCAATAACCAAACCAAACTAGTATCCCAAGACCATAAAAATAGTCAATACAATATCCAAACTGAACAATAGGTATGTTATGAAAAAATATGTTTCCTGTGTAAATATAAAAAAATAAAGATAAATAAAGACACTTCTAATTCTTATTCTTGTCCTGAATCACATCAAGTTCCCTTATCTATACTATATACAAAATTATCTATATACCATATGACACTTTCCCTTATCCTTTCATGCAAACATAATGTCTATCTGGGTACTGATCTGGCAGCCCATGTAAGGTGTGAGTACAAATCAGTAGGCCACCACCAATGGAATCTGGGACATTATCCAGTCAGTAATAGTGTATGTAGTTGTATAAATAATAACAAATAACAAATAAAGTAAATCATTAACATTTATTGTATTATTATTTATTTAACCACATAAACCCTCGAGTTACTAAGGAAACCCAATAAAAAATACCTTCTTCGGTCCATGCCAATGTTTGAACCATGTCACTATATTAACACTATAGTTATCAATTATCATTTCATGTCAATTAATATTACAGCCAATTGGAAACATAATATAATTCCAATATTTATGGCCTATATTACTATGGCTAGGACCCCATGGGTTTTTAAGTAAAATTTTGTGTCCCAGTACACATTTATCAAGAAATCAAAAAAGTGGTATTTTTAAGCAGCGTTTTGTGTCCCATACTCAGTTAACAAAAAATCACACAAGTGAGAATTCAAATCATCATTCTATATCCCACACTCATTTATCAGTATGGTATTTTTAATTTGTTGTACATATCCCACAAGGGTATAAAAATTTATCAGTATGGTCTTTTGAAGTAGCATTCCATGTACCACACATGTATATCATAAAAACACATGTATCACAATAGAAAACATATAAAAATTTCATAAACTTCATGTTTAATAATCATTAACCTTCTTTTCAAACATTCTCATTAAATTGTTCCCTTTCAATTTATCAAACAAACAAGGTTCAATACTATAATTCACATGAAAAAATAAGAAAATTCATTATTAAACCATTTATAAATATTTAATCATATAAAAATTAACCATTTATGGTTAAGTAAAATATATTAGAAAACCCCTATGGTCAATTAATTCATTACACAATATTTTTCAAATTACAATAAAAACCCAATTTACCAATAATACCAAAATCATGATAATCTATTTATTAATTCACCAATTAATTAATCCAATTTCACAATCATAATATTACATTAATAAATTCTCTAATTAAGTAACCTAATTTCAAAAATCTCATAATCAAAACATTACATTAATTAATTAAACAATTAATTAATTTATTTATTGTTTCTATAAATTAATTAATCAATTAAATTATTCAATTAATGTATCAATTGCAGAATATTACAATTGTAATATAACAACACATACACAAAACTGGAATTAATAGTATGGGATTTGAATTTATACCACCTACCTCAAAGTTGTTGAAGGATGATCAAATACCAAATAATCAAATAAATAAATTAGAAACGATCAAGAGCACATAATAGAATAGGATCTAGATCTAAATATTGTATCCAAGATCAAACATATTAGATCTATTAAAACCTAGACCACGATCCATATAAAAAATAGGAAAAAATACCTTCAAAGGATGAGAGATTATGGGAGAGTATTAGGAAACCATTCGGGAAGAGAATCTCTTACTAGGAGTGGTGTATATCTTCAATATAGGCTTTGAATTTCTATGAACATAGGTCAGAATGCCTTGGAATTTGTTCACGAGCCTCCCAAAATGAGAAAATATGATTAGGGTTGAAATGGGTCAAGTAAGGGGGAATTATATGAGGTTTGGTATTTTAAAATATAATTCTTGGATTAATTAAGCCTAAATGAAAGATTTCTTGGGTAGGGGTGCATGGTTCGTCGAAACCTCCAACAAAAATGTGCACCTCTTCTAGGGGTGTACGATTACTCCTATGAGGTCACACAATTTGACAAAATTCATGCTATTAGTGTTGACCCCCTATGTTTGGGTTCACATAGTTTGCTGGGATGGGTGAACAGTTTGGGAAAACCACGTGCCAACCTTGAACTACCCCTATTCCTTCCAAAATTCTCCAATTTCACCCAAAAACTCCACAAGGTAAAACAAAAACAATATATAATCAAAAAATGAAAATGATTACCAATGAATGACCTAAATACATCTCTATAAAAGGTCAGGATATTATATAGTGTGAGGAATAGTAAATTGATATGCCCATTTTTCAATTCCATGAAGTTATCTCCACATTCATCGGTTTGGAAGAAAATTACTCCCTTATGAACCATATTGGTTTTTGGGAATTATAATCATGATAATTTCTTTAAAAAGAATCAGTATTATCCAGTGGTACAGGCTCCTGCTTGGCATCCAAAAGACCCAGGATGAAATCCAGGCTGGGGTGATTTTCTGGGTATTGTAGTAGTACTGTAGCAGGAACTGTAGCAGTACTGTAGTAGTGGCGACACTGTAGCGGTGGAGGGACTGTAGCAGGTTCTGCAGCGGCGGTTGTACTGTAGCAGACACTGTAGCAGCGCGGGTACTGTAGTAGTACTGTTCACTGAGGGGTCCTTTAGGCCAAAAATTGGGCTTTTGAGCCTTGTATTCAGGCCACTTGGCCTTGGGAATTTGGGATATGTAATGGGTCTCCCTCCACACAGTCTAAAGATGTCTTGTTTTAAATAATAAATTGAGGCTTTGGCCCCAACCTTTAAAAAAATGGACTTCCTTTAAAAATATGGGTCTAGACCTCTCCAAAGATGAATTTTTTTAAAATGGTCTATATATATCCCTTAATTGGTTATAATATTCCATGGTAATGATACTTATTCCATCTATAACACACTTTTATTATACTTAGAATATATATTCTCTTTTTTGAAATTCATTAGCACAGTATTCTAATGATTCTAATTCTCCTCATTTCTTTTAGACAATATCATAATATCATATATTAAGACTAAAAAAAAAATATAATATAATATCTAATGACCAAATTCATTACACCAATAATGATTTATTATGAAATGGTGAGTTTTAAGGAAATCACTATGAACCTATAGTGTTCTTACCCTATTTGAAAGGCATTCTTAGTGATATATTCAATCTTTACCATTAATTGATGATATCATAATCAAAGGTTTGCCTTAGAGGAAAACGTGGTTTAATGTATTTGGGGAAAAAATATCTTTAAATGTTAGGGGATAGTTATTATTTATCTTGATTCTATTGAGATTGTGATAATCAAAAGAAAATAACATTGATCCGACCTTCTTCTTGAAGATGGGGACTGGTTAACCCAAGATGAAGCCCTCAGGCATATGAAACCCCAATTCATATTCTCTTGTAACTTCTTATTTAGGTATTTTATCTCAATTTTGGCTATTATATATGTATTCTTGGATATAGGTATAGATCCATGTATTTGTTAAATTGATTACTCAACCTCTCGGTCACGAGGAAGACCAGAAAACTCTTTAGGGAATTCATTTGTATAATCCAACGAAATGGGCATATATTCAAGCATGAATATCTAATTTTTTTTGAATAATTTGGGTTATATATTCTTACTCACATTGAAATATTATACACACTTTAGAAGAATATTCTAAAAGTAACTCATCCTCCTCATTAAAAATGTATAGAATCATAGGATGACTCAAGATGTGAATAGTGATCATATTATCTTTATAGTTTATGTCGTATTTATATAAGGATAGTTGATCCATTCCAAATATAGATCAAAACCCCAATAAAGGAATTAATACATTATTTTCAAGAGGTTTTAGTCCATAATCATTAACTAGGGAGGAGTTATATACTAGGGATGCAATAATTTCTCTTTTTTATGTTATCGTTAATAGCTTAACCCTTTGTCTTCTTATGGTTTTTAAATAGTTATACAAAACATGAATGATATGAAATAATTTGTAGAATGAGAATAAAATTTTATTCACACTATTTTTGAATTAATAAATATCATACCTATAACCACATCATTGTGGGGGTCCACCATTATAATAGTTATTTATTATAAACTTTATTTCCCTTTTGTCGTTATATGTTTTTTAATTTTTTTCTATAATAACCATTCCCTTGGGGAATAGGTTTTCTTTATCCCCATGTTTCTTAAATATCAAACACTACACTATAATATTAGTTTTTATTTGAACCTTATTTTGTTCCATCACATTAGTGGGTTTCTATATTTCATTTTCAATATTCGTTAGCCTAAATCCCCTTTTTCAGCATTTGAAGCATCTCCTAACTCTTTTTAGGATGTTTCAGGGATTATTATTCCCATACATTAGAAACATGGAATTTTATATTTTCATTAATTTAATGGATTTATCCATTTATCCAAAAAATGTAAAAACTATTTTTCACTTTTTATCTCTTGTCCCATGAGACCCCTGAGAGTCACTGATCTGCATCTCAAATTTACTGGAACAACAAAGAATATCCTAATATCTTTAAAAGTCTATAATCATGATGGATGTTCGTTGATTCTTCTCTAATCCTAATTTATCCACTATTATTTTTGTGTTCATTAAAAATATAATGACATATTCTGAAATCCATGTATAAATTCCCTCATATGACTTAATTGGCTCATCTTCCTTTTGATATAGTTTGAGAATCTCCCAATCTAATATAAGGTGTAGAGTTTAAGGAAAATATTTTTTGAATAATATTTTCTTGAATCCTTCCCATTTCCTAAAATATATATACTATTAGGACTTTATTTTTTGAATCATTTTCCATCACTGGTTAGCTTCCCCATTTTGGTGATATAAAACCATCTTGATTTTCACTTATTTTATATAATGGAGGATAGAGAATATTTTTTCAATGGAATTAATCCATTATTTCATGAAGAGGGAATCCAAATATCATCTAATGATAGGAGGCCTTTTTAACATGAATAAATTGACAATAATTTTCTCCTTATTTGGATAATTAGGGTGTTCCACTTTATTCATGTTATTATTCTGAGCATGACTCAGCTAATCTAGTTATTCAATTAAGTTACATGCTCAAGATATAATATAGTTAGTAATATGATTTTAGGAAACCCCACATTTCATATAATGTTATTTTTAGACATATTTCCTCTTATTTCCCATTATTAAGTAAAATAAATAAATAAAAATATGAGAATACATTAACTAATTAACATAAATAATAGATAACTATGAACTTATAACTAAAAAACAAATAAATGACATTTAAATTATATATTAAGTGTGTTTATGTCTTCAATATTGGTATAAATTTTAATTTCTCAAATATTATTCTTAACATAAATTTTTTCAAGTCCCTCTTAAAGGTTTGTAAGGAGTTTGTGAATTTCCAAAGAATATCCCTAAACAATGTCAAACCAGGTGTGTAGAAAATCTATTTCTTTCATCCACCAATTAATTATTGAGTTAAAGACAAATGTTCCCTTTTGGGTAATTATTTTTTGGTAAAACTCTACCAGAGCCTCATCCACATGTAGAATATATACATGGATATACTATATTGAAACCACTTACTCGATAATTCACCAAAATTTTAGGATATTCTCATATACATAGACTTATCCCAGATGATATCAATAAATTATTTTTATCCTAATATCAATAAATAAAAAGACCATACTCTAATTCCATCTACTTAAATCTATGTTTTTAAACATATTATAATACAATTTTTAAAAAAATTAACTAAATACAACCAAAGGATCAAAAATCCTAGTGTCATTGGAAGACATGGTTCACAATACATTAATTGAAACTAAAAGAAAAAATAATTATTTATTACATATATAATGATCCTATATCCAATTGAACTCTTGTAAAGGTATTATATAACATAGAGAAATTCATTAAAAAATTAGTGAGCTGAAAATCCCTATAAGGAAACATACATGAAAATGAATCATAAAATCTGTGGTAAATGACATAAAATGATATGTTAAAAGAGAATGATCATGAATAATCACATATGAGAAAACCTTAATTAACATGTTATTATATAATCATAAAATCATAGGAAATTTAAAGAACATATGACATGATATAAATATAATCCAAGGCTAACTTCTAATACAACATCAAATGGTGGACGAAGTCCCATAATGGATTAGTTTTACTCCAAAAACTCATTCATAATATCCCATTAGAAAAACAAATACCCAAGAAATTAGAGAGGAATCTTGGTGCACCCATCATTACATGTAAATGATTATGTGTTCAAAAAATATGATATAAATCATAATGCATAAACATAAAAATTACCCATGGAATGAATTGGGTGTCATTTCAGAAGAGAATTTCATTATTTATTATTCTGTCAAAGAAAGTATTAATAAGATATGAATATATCTAAGTGACATATATATTAAATTTATAATAATTTAATAACCTCATTGAGAGATATAAAATTGAGTTAGAGAGATAAAGTTCATAACTCAATGAAAAAGTGTGGTTCTAAAAGATCAATTATCTTATGTTCCTGAATTGTTCTAACAATGTGTTCATTATCTGAAATACTAATATTATATTAATAAATTTAATATTTCAGAACCTTTTTCATAATATAATTGATTTATTATAATTTCATTATTTTCATTTAGAATCATTTTAAATCTATTTAAAATTTATTTATTTATTTATTATGGGAGAATTCATTATTTTTGTTCCATTGTTGGATAAATAGTGGGTATTATTGATATTCTCATCAAATGAGAATATAAATCCATGAGTGAAATGAAATTATATTCATGCACTTACAAATATTTAATGGTATATTTTATCAATCTCTGTTTCTATATAAGGGCATATCATTGAGTAAAGAAATTAATGTTATGTGGGTAGTTCATTTAGGACATTTTATCAATTGACACAACCTATATTTTTTTCAATTAATATTATGGACATATATTCGTTTAATGTTATGAAATAAGATAAAATAAACATTTTATAATATTATTTAACTAAAAAAATAATTTTATGGTCAACCTTTAAGGAAATGGAAGAAAAAAAAGTGCATTGATCAAGTAGGTGGTGTATTAACTATATTATAAACTATGTTATCATTTCATAAATGAATTTAGAGAGCGTTTAAGATTGATATTAAATTAGGAAAAAAATATTTCTATATATTAATGATATCAGAGTAATAATTTAATTTTTGATGATGTGGGATATGATAAGGTAGAAGAAGAAGATAATTGAAATGACGTAAATTGAAAACTTTCCTCATAAATATCGCCTACATGAAATACTCCTTAACAAAATTGGAATTGGTCATTTGAGGAGACAATAAATACTAAGACATGGGGTTGGGGTGGATTTTTAGTAATATATTTAGGATGAAATTTTTAAATGAAGAGGGACTAGAAAGTTTAGATAGAATGGATTGGGAGGTGTGGTATTTACGAGGGGAGGTAAGGGGTGTTTTTATTAATATTTTCATTAGTTTGTTAATTTTTTTTAAAGAATATCAATATTATTGATTTTTATGACTATAAAATTTAAATTTTTTGAGTGATTTTGAAATAAATGGTTATATAGATCATCCATGAATCAAAAATTCATGTACTTATCTTCTAATGTTAAATACTATATTTTACATTAGTTCAATATTAAAAAAATAAAATATTTTAGAAAAATGAAAAAAATTAACCCTAACCAATTTCTGATTTTTAGATTCAAAAAATTAAATTCATTTTATGAAAATAATTCTCTAATTATAAAAAAAATTATTTTTTAAATAAAATGTTAATTTATTTATAAAGTAAACAATTTATTATTATTTTCAATTTTGATGACCCTATGAAAAATTACTTATGGTTACATAAAATTATATTATCATTACAATAAAACACAATATTATTTTGAAATCCATTTTATGAAAAAAAATATTTTAAATAATAAAATTAATTATAAAATGGAAATTAAAACATTTATGTTTTATAAAAATAAAAACACTTCATTATTAATTTTTTTTAAAAAAAATTAACTTCTTAAATGGTTTAAATATATTATATTTTCATTTTATAGGATACCAAAAAATTATATACACATTATTAAGTGATTTTGTTACTATAATAGTCTTGTAAATATTTTAAATGCTTAGATTACTCCTACAAAAGTCAAGTTATTATTCCAATATTTAGATTACTATTCCAATGGTCATATTTTTAACGGTCATATGGGTTCCCTATATCCTATTAATACCTCATATCATATTCATTTTTAATTTCCATATATTTTATTCTCAAGGATAAATATATTTTAATATCTACAATTCATATTGGATTAATATCATTATTCTTTATATCTATAATGTTTTTCATGAATGTTGTTGTTCTGGTGGATCAATAAAATACAAATTTTTATTATTAGTTATCATGTTTTCTATGAATATGTCAAATTTTAATAATTTCTATCCATAGGTATATTTTTTATCTAAATATATTCTTAAAAGTAATATAATATTTTTTGGTTTCATCATCTAGTGCATCTGATTACAAAAAGGGAAATTCCATTGATATGTTTTTAGGTGGTTATAAATATCCTCAATCAATTAGCCTTTCCAATCAATATTCCCCTGAACTATGGGATATTTATTAGGATGGATCCTCCATGGGATACATAGGAAAGATAATAGATGACACAAAGAATAATTATGATAGTTTGGGAATTGTGTTAGTCACCCTAATTAAATAATTGTTTTCACATTCCTTTTTTACTTTTAGAAGATTACACAAATAATGTAGAAAAATACCATGCCGTTTATTTGACTTAGATTTGGATCTTTAATTTTTAGCTACATTACATCATATAAAATGGGAATCAGAGTGATTGATTGTGTAATTTGTTTGTGGATGGTCCTTTGAATATGATAAACTAGTCCCTTAGTTCGATTGTATCTATGAACTAATGAAATAATTCACTTAGGATCAAACTATAACCCAAGTATATGGATAAAACAGTGATATTGTTGACGCATCAGTTTTCATCATTTTAGTATTATATTATCTAAAAAAGGAAGAAATTACAATTAATGTTGAGAATCATAGTGTTATCTCTACATTCAATAAACCTAATATGAAGGAGATCAATGAGTTCAATATAATTCCAAAGCATGATGTTTCAATATTGTAACACTATGAGATTTTTTGAAATATTTTTTTTCAAATTAATTGAATCTTTTTGATATTTTAAGTTTCATGCAACACTAAAGATAGATTATTTCATATTAAACCACTATGTTTTCTTGCATTATACGCAACACCAAGTTCATCATGAACTACATGCAATATAAATTTTAGTTTGATCTATAAGGAATGCCAAGTTTATCTTGTGTTATATGCAATAATGACCTTCCTCAATGGATTGTGTAACATGCAATAATGAGATTTATCAAACAATAACATATTGTTACAATAAGATTATTTAATATAATAAGATATAACCTAGACATTAAATTAGAGGTTATGAATAGTATTAAATTATATTTTAAAATATATGGTTTACACAATATAATATTACATCATAGGTTACTAATTAATTATAAATGAATGTTCAAGCTATTGAATAAAAAGAGTAATATTATTCTTTTATGGTACAAAGCTATTTTACCCAAATAAATTAAATTTAATAAAATTATAAAGGTATTTTTTTGTAATATTTATATTATATATTAAATCAAATATTTCTTTATATTCATTCAATTTATTTTATAAACATACAATAAAGAACAAACCCAATTTTATACTAAAAATATATATTTTTATAAATGTACTTTTACCACATTTTAATGGAGAACCCATATTAAATCCCAATTTTTGAACTTTTATATACTTATTATTTCAAAATAAACTTCATATTTAAAATAGAAACATAAAAAATAGTTAAGGATAAATTTTTGGTATTATTATGTAAGGTTTCGTTTTTTAATGAATAGTTAAAAATATGGAATTTTAGTACAAAACTGCTTTTCTATCTAATTTATTAAAGAGGATAAATTATATTTTAAATTTGTTTCAAAGTTTAATTATATAATATATTTACAAATTAATAAAATCTAGGTCATTAAGATCAATTTAACATGGAAACTGTATATAAAAACATAGGAATCTTTTGAATGTTTTTACTTTACAACCCCGCATTGTCGGCCCGACTATGAAAATAATTTAAAATTAATTTATTCCAATTATGTTATAATAATTTGAAATAATAATTATATATATATTCTAATAATTTCAGCATAGTTTTTGACAAAAAATATTAGTGGAATTGAATAAAATTAATTAAATTGTTTAAGGATAAATTAAGCATAATAAGGGACTAAAACACACGCTTACAGCCTAACAACGATCTGTAAACTTATCCAAAAACCATTTTATAGACATATTTCAACCCTATACTCCATTTTATCTACATTTAATCATTATTGGATCCTCTTGAAACATGAAAAACGTTTCCAGAATTCTCACTTCAAATATTTAGAAGAGTGACACTCCTCATTCCCTATAAAAAACAACCACCTATACCTCTTCTTCACACCTCTCAAGCCACTTATGTTTAGAAATTTTCTACCCAATAAACTTCCAAACAACATACCCTTCTAATTGAATCATCCCTTTTGGTATATAGTCTTTAAAGGATACTTTTGGCACAAACCAAAATGAGTTACCCGATAAAAATGTAACGTTGTCTCTCAAACTACTTTCTTTTTATTTTCCTTATTCACCCATCCACTCTCTTTACCCCATTATTGTATAAAACAAATTTCATCAATATACTTTTATGTTTTTAGGATAAGTATTATACGTACACTCATAGAAACCTCCATCTAATGGGTAACGAATAATCTATTTATGTGTACAGTGTACTTTTTCCTCCCAAAACGATGATTGGTCCATTTTCCTTACTGTCTATCATGGTGGAAAATATGACAGTAAATCTATATATATGTTATTTATTATATTTATTATGTCATTAATATTCATTATTACTTTTAAAAGACATATATTTTTACTTCTCATTTTGTGTTAAAACTATAATTTCATTTAATAAAGTGTGGACTATTGCCCCCTCAAAGCGATGTGATTCATTCACACACAACATGGAATGTATTAATGATGTGTTTTTTGAAATTATGTGATATATATAACATTATAATTATAATTAAATTATAATATATATATATATATATATATATTTCTTTCATTCTTTCTATATAATAATAATAATAGAAACAACATGTATATGTACGTACGGATTACCGTCTCCATGAACAGTGTATTCCATTTCATAATTTTATATTATATAGATTATTATCATAATAATATAATGGATATAAATTATATTTATATCATGTATTATATTCTGGAATCATTATATATGTATAAGGACCAACAAATGAGAAATTAAGACACAGGCGAAGAACAAAGGGAATAGTATCTTAAGTGAAACATTAACAGATAAGGGTTAACATGCAGGTAATATAAGGTCATAATAATACCATATATAGTATTATATATGAGAATATGGTTCCTTAAAATATTTATAATAAATTTATATTTATTATACAAGTGTTCTGGATGAGGACGACGAGAGTCAAGACACATGGTAAGGGGATTTCATCTCACTTTTTTATTTTTGTGAGATTCATGCTATCTTGGCCCCTATTTAATTTTTTTTTGAGTTTTTACTCACCATTGTTGTGTTAAATGTATCATATAATTAAATTTATTGGTATCCACATATACATTTTATGATCTTTCTTTCATGGGGTTTTTGTATCAAAAGTTACCAAATTGGATAAATAGTTTAGTGTCAAATTACCTTCCTTGAGACTCATGTTTTGTTATGCACCTAAATTCTATTTAGATGTGTTTATACTTCCATTATACATGTTATATCATGAATTTACTTATTTTAATGATATTTTTTAGTTTCATGTAATTTCTTTTTCTTACATAGAGAGTATGATCCCATGTTACAAAGTTATAAGATTTTATTGAGACAGTCTCATCACTTTTCAATATTCTTTATGTTTATGCTTCCTTTGATGAAATATTTTGATCCATATCTCAATAAAATTCATGAATTTTCTTCTGATCAATTTATTAATGATTTATTTATATATTGGTAACATTTATTCAACTCTTTGGTACATAATATAGTTAATAATGTTTTTTTTAATAATTCCCAACTTTACCCTCTCTTCGATCAGAAATATATGTTCCTTAAAAACCATGTTTTCTAAAAAGGGTTTATAAGAATATTTTACTGTTATCCTATAATATTTTAAATACATTTTACCCATTTTTTACCAATATTTTTAATGGAGTCATACTGTCTATTTTTAAACAAGGAATCTTTCTAACATTTTTATTGTTAAAAAGGAATGATTTTTCCTCATATGACATGTATAGATTTACACAACCTCAATTATTTTAATATTTACTTTCATGTAAAAATGGTTAATTTTTAAGAAAATATGTTTAAAATATATTATCAAGGAAATGGTTTTCAATAAGTTTTATGTTTTCAATTGACTTTTTCAATGAAGAATGGTTATTTACCTTATGAAATGTTTTTAAAATATCCTTCTAATTTTTTTTCAATATATGATAAAATCTATTGACGTGACTCATTCCCTTATAATAAATTATCCAAAGGTTATATTTATATTCTTTCTAGAATGGTTTATGTTTTTATGGAATGATTCTTAAGACACACATTTCCCTTCCATGTGTTTTATGCTTTTTAAACCCAATTCTTTTCATGGGTTATGCTTTTATGAAGTGATTATAAAACCTATATATTTTCATAGGTTATGAAGTGATGAAATTTTTATGATTCCCATTTCATTTTATGGGTTATTATTTGATTTTTATAAAACCTGTCTCTTTTTATGGGCCATGATATGATGAATTTTTTATTATCTTGTGGCACATGTATCAATAATTTTATTATTAGATGGGTGGGAAATATATCTCCCACCAATGAATTGGGTAATGACATTTTGTATATGAGATCAAAGGGTACATGGGTTGTAACCCAAGACTAAAAACAGGAAGGTGCATGGGTCTAACCCAAGCCTAAAAGAAATAGGTTACACAAGTTGTAGCCTAATCCCAAAAATAAGAAGGTACATGGGTTGTAGCCCAATCCTAAAATAAAGAGGGTACATGGGTTGTTATCCCATGATGAATGTTGGTACATGGGGTGTAACCCAAGCCTAACATATGATAATGGTCTTGGTTTGTATCCATGACATAAAATTTTATATACTTATATGTATGCCCCAAATTCAATGTCTTATTCATCAATTATGATTTCACGGATTGTAGTGTTTATTTATTTATGATTCATGCCTTATGAACTACAAATCACTATCCGATAACTCATTTTTAAGATCATTGATATATAGGTTATAATCTTCTAATGTTACAATCGCATTATCATACCCCTATGTTCATGTTTAGTCTTACATATATATCCATTTTTTACACTTACTGAGCTTTTGATCTCACCCATTTTTAAGTTTCCTTTCCCCAGTTCAAATGGGTTGGGCCTACGGGTAATGTATTGGGTATGGTATGCCTCTAAGCCTTCAGGTCATGTATTACGGGTCAGTCGGGCCTTGTACCTTGGGTCTACAGGTCATGTACGGGTTCCCCTTCAACACTTAAAAGGTGTATTATCCATAATAAAATAAAAAATAAGGCCTTTGGGACATTCAGGTTGGCCATGTATTTTTGTAATGTACTGAATATTCATCTAAAATGATGCAATATCTATGTATGCTATGCCTGGTTCACTATAGTTGGTATAATAGGAAAAAATTATTCAAAATTTGGAAACTCATATGATAAAAATTGGTGATATACCTCGGTATCATTCAATGAATATGTCTATGGAAGTCTCTAAAGATAAATATAAGGATGAGTCAATGTTTAGAAAAATGTCCAAAAAAATTGGTAAAGGATATAGTGAGTGGTTTCCTAGAAATAAATCCTTGTCTTTATACTACAAGTTGTTTTGGATCTATTACAAACGTACCTTATGGTAGTAACTCCAACAATATTTCTTGGGCTAGAGTTATGGTAATCTGGAACACTAAAACAATCCTTACTTCACACCTGCTTTGACACTCCTGGGGGATATGATTTGGGATTTCACAAAATATTTTCAAACCATATTGAAATATTTAAATAGAGGATGAATTTTAATAACCAAGGATAAACCTAAGGTTTCATAGGTCAAAGAATTAGAAAAAATTATTTAGGCACCATATAATTAATTTCCATGATTATATGGTATCCCAATATGATAAATTCTTCTTACACTATGCTTTCTGGTTTTAATCAATAGAGATAATAGAAGGTACATGGTTAACATTTAATATTTCAGATAAATAAAGTATGAGAATTATGAAAATTGATTTCCCAAGTGTAAGTATCATAAAGGGAATAAATTAGGTGGTACTGGTATTGGTTATACTTCAGAAGATAAAGAGACTGAAAACGACATGTGAAAGGTATGTGATGTTCTTTTAGTATTGTTTACATTAAACATAAGAATCATGATTATATTTAGTTTTAAGAACCTTAAAAAATGATTGATATTTCATATTCTAGGAAATATGAATTAAGTAATAAGTTGACGAATCCTGAGTAACCCAATTAAGAATAATTTTAGATGAATGAAGTATTTATGTTATTGAATTCAAATATTATGTTATATGAATCATGAAATATATAAGTATTTTCATTATAAGTTTTCATAAAGATTAAAAAGGACACATTGAATGGTGATGAAGACATATAAAATTTCTTTTGTAGAAAGTTGATTTTTTATTAAAAGTAATGTAACCCTTAATTAAT
The DNA here is from genome assembly GCA_963277665.1 of Viscum album. Classification (NCBI taxonomy): domain Eukaryota; kingdom Viridiplantae; phylum Streptophyta; class Magnoliopsida; order Santalales; family Viscaceae; genus Viscum; species Viscum album. The sequence continues at coordinate 569,178,424 of OY728158.1, read as the reverse complement.
GTTTGACGTTGAGACAATAATGTTTGGGTAAAGATATGTTGAATATTCATAAGTGAATTGGATAGTATAGATTACCATAGAACAGATTATCATCAAGGATAAAGTTTACAACTTCATGGATTGAAAATATATGTCTAGTAATCATTGAAATAAATAAGCATGCATTTTTATCAAAATAATTTATGGTAATTAAGGTTATTACCATGTTTCAGGGGAATATATGATGAGGGTATTCACATATTTGGAATGTGGCCACTAAGTGGTACATTGTGATATATGTCGAATCAATGTTATGAAGATTTGTTTTAATACATTATAAATCATTGAATTTTTATTTTTTAGAAGGATTATAAGGTTATCCATTTATGGAATATTTAATTTAAACTTCAGATAAAGTCAGTAAGATTAAACTGTAACCTCTCCATATAAAGATTTATGAATATTGGATAGCCTTTTCAAACTACTTTTTGTTAATGTACACTAATGACAAATGGGATGAAATATCATGGATCTCTTGATGTGTTAGTACATCAGGAATGAAAAAGACACATTACTTTTTTAGAGAAAGTGATGAAGTGGATAAATGAACAACAAAGGGTGATGTAGTCCTAAAATCATACAAGTATATATTTTCATGAAAATTATTAAACTGTAAGTAAATGGTTCTTAAAACAAAAAATGTTATCCTAGTGCCTCTGTTTCTAAGGAATCATAGTTACCCTTAGTTCATTGAAGATTTATGGCTATTTGGATGTCAACTTTCTCCCACCCTTGTTCTCAATCACTATCCATCATAATGTGGTATTTATATATTTTCTTCCATTTCAATGGTTTCACTTCCCACCTATGTTCTCCTATATGGAATCCCAGTTATATGTTACATTGGCTAACCATTATTGTTCCATAATTCCATTTTAAATGGACGTCTTAATATTACTTTTTACCATGTGGGTTTCTATGAGTGTAACTTTCAAGTATTAAACCTTTAATAACCTAGATGAATTTTGAGGGTGAAATTAATTTTATGTGGGGTAGAATGTAATACCCGGTGATTTATTGGATTATTAATTTATGAATTAATTTAATCATTGTGATCTTTTCCTTTTAACTCAACACTGAAGATAGATTATTTTATATTAAATCATTATATTTGTCTTGCGTTATATGCAACACGAAGTTGATCAAACATTACACGCAACATAAAATTATCTTTCTCTACACAGAACACCAAGGTAAGATTGTGTTATACATAAAAAAACTTCCCTTGATGGCGTGCGTGACACACAAGACTGAGGTTTACCAAACAATAATATGTAACTAAAATATTATTATCTAATATAATAATATATAAACATAAAATTAAATTAAAGGTTTTGAATAGTAATATCTAATTTATGAAAATATTTGGAGTAATGAACCAAACATTTATAAGTGGAATTTCTCCCACCAAATAATATTTTCATATAGTTTAAAGCACATAAAATCACTTATAAACTATAATAAAAACTTTATAATTTAATAATTAATTAAATAATAAGTGTTTCTATTAGTTAAGGAATTTATACTCATGAAATAGTAACCAGACCTTAAGAACAGTAATATGGACCTTATGAATAGTAAATTGGCCAAATGAATAGTGACATCACCCATGAAAGTTTAAATAACATTTATGCATCTTATAAATGGTAATGTGATCAAATTATATCAAAGAATAAGTAATTAAATATTTTTAATAATTATTAATTAATTGTTGGTATTTTTATAAGTCATAAATATTTAATTACAATTTTATAATGAATTTAATAATATAAAAGAAAATTTATTTTCATAAAATGTTTTAATAAATTAATATTTTTATGTCTTATGGTTTTATGATAATTTTATGATACCTTGAGTACAATTTCAATGTGTTATAAAATCAATTAAAATTTTAAAATCTATATTTTCTAAGTAAATGGTAATTTTAATTAAAATTTAAATTAATCATATTTAGATACTTATTTTCATAAAATTGAGTTCATTTTTATATTCTAAATGTCAAATAAATTTTAGAGTGAATTTTTGGGATTTTTCTAAAATAAATGAATTTTTATGAATAAGATACGTTAATTTATGATAAATGCTAAATACATTTATTTAATGAATGATAGTTGATGTAATGCTAGTGTAAACCCATAATCTCAAAACATCCTTCATTATTTAATATTTTTGTGCTAATTCTCTACTAATTCAAAGTGGAGATCCAACATAACAAACTAAATATTAATATATTGATAAAACACCCCTCTCATCTACTATAATACCACCCCTCACACTCTCCTCCCCTCACACCTATAAAGCTTTCTGAATTGATTGAATTCTTCCCAATAATCTTCCCTAGACCCTCCCCAATGTCTATTACCTCTTTTTCAAATCAAAATATCATGCCTAGGTTTCTTGAATAGTATATCAAGAGGGGAATTTAAGAGGAAAATCCTCTCTCTTTCTCTTTTAATTTCCTTTCAATCTCAATTTATATTCTTATTATATTCTCACCTAACATCATAAAAATAAAATGATAACTCTAATACCTTACATATAATGGAATTATATCATTTTAATGTTTGATCCAATGTTAAACTCTTCACTCTCTCTTTTATTTTAAAAATGAATTCATCACCCGTGATGTGTATATTTACCAACATCATGGGAGATAGACTTTCATTTTCCTAAAACATATTCAAGAATGATAATAAGGATATTAAATGGTTTAAAACATATTTTAATTTTTATTATACAAGCATAATTATGTTTTGGAACTAACATTTATACATATCACTAAATTATAAAACAAACGAATTCATTGTGATCGAGAAACCACCAAAATTAACCTAAAACGATCATCATTAAATTTTTTCTTATGATTCATCCTCATTACATATAACCAAATTCATTATAAGATAATTTTAATTACTAGATATAATAACAATTCAAGAAATTTATCAACATGTTTCACAAACTTCCATTCATGTATACATGTGAACCAATCGTAAAAACTAAGACAACAAACACTCCAAAACAATGAATTTTAACTGTATAACTCATTAAAAAGACAATAAAAGAAATTAATAAAACCATAATTAATAAAATTAATGTATAAAATTTTCAATAATTGTTATTTAATTAATATAATGTGATTATATGAATATTAATTTGAAGGAAGCATTTAGACATAAGGTTAGGGGAATTCTCGAACCCCACTCTAATTCTTTAGAATTTACCTATTTTGACCCATTTTCAGAATGGATATTCCTTAAAAATATTTTCATCATAATTATCTTAACTTTTTTAGGATATAAATATTTTCTACTTTAGTTTTTGATAAACACCATATTAACCAAAATAACACTTTTTCAAAAGAGAACACCTTTTACTCTTCGATATTGTTTCATCTTTACTCAAGAATAAAGATTCTTATATCATGTATGTTATTCACTATTTCATTTGGGAACCTAATGTTTATGAATGTGTGATTTATAAAATGAAACTTATTCCATTATATGTGTTATTTTATTTCTAGTATTTACATATGATCTATGTGGAATGCATGATAATGTAAATTTTATGACGTGATGGGTGTGCCTGGAATTATATTGTTCAATGTAAATGTTATAGTGTGATGGGTACACCCGGAATTATATAGTACTCCAATGCATTGGGTAATGTGATTAATCTCATGAGTTAAAGTGAAGTATGTGTGATCATGATGATATCTTTGTTCAAAACTATGTGTGTTAGTTAACCACTAAGACATAATGTTTCATTTTTATGTATTACCACATTCCATGACTTCATATAGTTATTCCTCTCATGATTATGATTATGATGTTATGACTATTCTCACCCCATGTCATATTGTTTCATGATATTATATATCATATTATTGGTATTTTATATCACCCTTTTTTATGAATATCCTCAGGTGAATATTTATACTAAGGATAATTCAATGGCCAATAAAAGTATAGAGAAAAAGGAATTAAATAAATGTTTATGTTTTATGTTGTAAAGGTTAGGTATGGTCCTAGTTTTCCCAAGAAACTCAACCTATGGATTATAGTAATATAATTATTATTTTTTATCATTAAAATGATGTAATAGTGATGTAAGAAAAATCTGGGTCGCTATAGTTGGTATCAAAGAAAGGTTTAGTTTATTTGGAAATTAGGATTAGAGAACCTTAGTAAAAAAACATAGTATGAGACTAAGTATATGTAAGAATAGAAGAATATTTTATAAACATGGGGAACCCATAATCTATGATTTTGGTATTAACTTTAAAAAGGGATAAATTATTCATGTCTTGTTTACTTATGTTTTTTTCTAACCTTTTTTATTTTAAAAAACGATGAGAACCAGTAGAAACTAGGCTAACAGCTTGTGCGAGGGATAATGAAGTGATTTCCCAAATGAAATCTCTAATTCAATGGGAGGATTATTTCAAAACTAAATGGATATTTTCACCCAGATATCTAAGGTTATGAACAATTACTTGGATAATTTGGAATTTCCTCCTACACATAAAAGGGAGAAACTAAATATAAAGTTTTTTAAGCAGCAGCGACCACTTAAATTTAGTGGGTCTTTTGATCCTCTAGTTGTGGAATCTTGGGTCAACTCAATAGAGAATATAGTTTTTTGTGCTTCACTTTTTAGAGACAAAAAAGGTGACTCTGTCATTTTATCATCTAGATGGAGAGGTAGACCAATGGTAGGAATTGATTAAGAACACCAAGTTGAGGGATGAAATTAATGAGATGGAGTGGGGAGACATTAAGATAATATTTCTTAATACACATTTCCCATTAAATCTTCATAAAAATATGAAGAGAGAAATCATAGAGCTCAAGTAAAAGAAAAAATAATTGTTCACATCTTACAAAGTGAATTGGACATGTCTTTCATGGTATGCTTTAGGTTTTGTTATCAATAATGATAGAAAAATTGATAGATTATTTCGTAGATTAAAAACACAACATCGAAAGGCTCTTAAAATTGATATTTTGGGAGTTATGAAGAAGTTGTTAAATGTGATCTCAAAGTGGAGATGGAGTTTAGAGAATGGTATCATGGATTTGGTGATAATAAATGAATGATGAAGTTTCAAACTGGGGGATCTAATAAAAAAGGTGGAAAGAAAACTCAACCACCTACATGTCAAAAATATGGAAAGATGCATAATGGTAATTGACTCAAAGGGATGAGGAATTTCTTTATGTATGGGAGAAAATTCCACCAAGATCATGAATGTCGAAAATACAAGAGAAGGAATGAGAATGTGGTGGAGTAAAAGAGAGCACAACCCATGATCTAATGCCATAACTATATGGATAAAGGGAACTATTAAAGCTCATGCACTAGCCTTGAATCATTAAGGCTAATCAGCATCAGTATCTACCAAATCCAAAGGAGAAAATAAAGTCATATCCCATCACTACTGCTGAAGGGGATAATAAAAACAAATTCATACAAGGTACACTTTATATTCACTAAAGTAAGAAAAAATTCTTATTTTATTCTAGTTCTATGAATTCATTTAAGTCTTGAACATTTTCTTGAAATACTAAATCAAAGTGATGAAACATTGATGTAGATATATCTGTAAAAACCCCAATTGTTGCAATAATTACAACCCAAGTGTTGGACTCTTCTCTTATTGGCGTATGAGGGAAGATTCTTCCATTGAATTTCATGATACTTCCCTTAGTGGAATTTGAATCTATAATGGGAATGGATTGGATTTCAATATATAGAGCACATATGAACTATTGCGAAACGGAAATATCTTTTCATATTCTAAACCATAACATTATCCTCTAAAAATTAAAGGAAGATAATGAATCTCTTTTTGAAAATAATTTACTGGTGTAAGTATTGATTACATATGAAGAAGAATACCTCACTCAAATAGTTGATTCAAAAGAATTTATCAACTAAATGGAAATTCCCATCATGAGGGAATATAGTGATGTACTTCTCAAAGAGTTACATGGGCTTCCCCCAGATCGTGAGGTATATTTATGAATAGAACTCATACACTAAGCTACTCCTATCTCAATATGTCCATATAGAATGGCTCATGTTGAACTATAGGTGTTAAAGAAGTAGGTGCAATATCATTTGGACAAAGGGTTCATATGCCCCAGTGCATCACCTTGGGGTGCGCCAATGATATTTTTCAAAAATAAGGATGGGTCAATGTTGTTGTGTATTGATTATCGGGAACATAACAAGATCACCATAAATAAAAAGTATCACATTACAAAGATTGATGACATGTTCGATTAGTTACAAGGAGATAAATAATTCTCAAAGGTGGATGTTTATTCTGTATATCATTAGGTTAAGGTGACGAAAGAGGATATTCAGAAGACTGCATTCTTTACAAGTTATAGACACTAAGAGTTTCTAGTGATGCCCTTAAAACTTACTAATTCCCCTAAAATATTTATGGATTTGATGAATAGAGTCTTTAGAAATTACCTCCACAAATTATAGGTAGTGTTTATCAATAATATTCTCATCTACTCTAAGAGAAAGTAGAAATATGAAAAACATCTAAGGAATGTTTTGGTGACATTAAAGAAGAATAAGTTGTATTCCAAGTTAAAAAGTGTGGATTTTGGAAAAATAAAGTCAGATTCTTGGGATATGTGATCACAAGTGTGGGAATTTATATGGACCCTTCAAAAAGGAAATTGAGGGATGGTTTAGACCATTTAGTGTCACAAAAATCTATAGTTTTATTGGATTAGTTGGGTATTATTGATGTTTTTTGAGAAATTTCCAATGATTGTCAAGACCACTAAATATGTTAACAAGAAAAGGGGTAAAGTATGTCTGGATGTAAGAATGTTAGGAAATATTCAAGGAGATAAAGAGAAGGTGGATCACTACACATGTACAAAAATTACCAAATATTAGAGAAATGTTTTTGATATACAATTATGCTTCAAAGAAAGGATTGGGTTTTATACTCATGAAAAATGATAATGTGATAGCCTACACCTCATGGCAGTTGAAGATCCATGAGAAAAACTACCTGACAAATGTTCTAGAGTTAGAAACTATGATTTTTTCATTTAAAATATGGTGATACTACCAATATGGTGAGAAGTGTGACATATATACCAATCATAAGATCCTAAAGTATATATTCACACAAAATGAGATCAATATGCATCAAAAGAGATTTTTAGATCAAATCAAATACTATGAATGTAATATATGAATGGAATCTTCAAGAATTCCATATCGATGATGATGATATGATTCATGTTAGAATTAGTCTTTGTGTGCTTTCATCAACTAGGATAAAGAAGGGGCTATTGTATAATACATATAGATCAACTTTCTCTATCCATCCTTGGAGTACCATGATGTACCATGATCTCTGAGAACACTTCTGGTGGGACAACATGAAGAAGGAGAATACTGAGTATATCTCAAGGTGGTTGATAGGTCTGTATGTTAAAGAATAGTGACAAAAGTCGAAAGGGATGATGCATCCATTTCCTATACCCATGTGGAAATGGGAGAATGTCACTATGGACTTTTTTATAGGTCTCCTGAAGTCATCCAATACAAATAATGCAGTATTGGTTGTGGTGGACCAACTCACCAAGTCTATCAAATTTATCCATATTCAGAAATACCTCTCTCTTGAAAAACTTTTCAAGATATATGTGAAGGAAGGGGTGAGACTGCATGGGGTTCTACTCTTGATTGTCTCTAATCATGATCCCAGGTTCACATCTAAATTCTGTATGAGTCTTAAATATGCATTGAGTACTAAATTAAATTTTAGCATGACCAATCACCCCAAACTGAAGGCAAATTTGAAAGGACTATTCAGACACTCAAAGATATAATAAGAGCATTGTCATTAGAACTTAAAGGCGGATAGGATCAAAATCTCTAATTGGTTTATTTTTTAAACAGCAATAGCTTCCACTTGAGTATTTAGATGGATCCATATAAAGCTCTATATGGAAATTGATGTAGAACTCAAACCTATTGGGATGAAGTTGGAGAAAGAGAACTACTTAAACCTGATCTTGTTTAAGATATTATATAGAAGGTTCAATCGTCAAAAAACATATCAATGCTCCTCAGATTTAGAAAATAGCTTTGATGACAACCATTTAAGGGACTCAGAGTTCGACATTGGAGAAAAATTCTTCATTCAAATATCACCATTAAAGAGAGTCTTGTGATTTAGAAAGAATAAGAATCAAGCCCAAGGTACTTTCTCCCCTTTGAGATCATTGACCTCCTAGCAGTTGTGGCCTATCAGCTTATAGTTCTACTAAATATGTCTCAATTTCATGACATGTTTCACACATCACTCATGATAAAGTACATACTAGATTCCTTAAATGTACTAAACTCCAAGGTTGTACTGCTAGAAGATGATCTCTCTTTTGAGGAGAAGCGAGTACAAATTATGGACTTGGGAGATAAGGATCTACGAAAAAAGAAGAAAATTTTTTTACAAGTGTTGTAGAGGAACCATAAGTAGGAAAAAGAAACTTGGGAACTAGAGGAGGCAATGAAGTGGAAGTACCCTCATCTATTTATGTAAAATGAAATTTTGAGGGCCAAATTTCAAAAAGGGGGGAAGAATTTAATGACCTAAACTTTTATCAGTGGGACTTCCCCCTTGTAATAATAATGTCATGTATTTTCAAGCACATAAAATAACTTATAGAATATAAAAACCCTTATAAAAGAATAATTAAATAAATAAGAAGACTTTCTCAGACTTATTTAAGCTATACTGATAAAATAGTAACTTGACCTTACAAATAGTAATATGACTCTTATGAATAGTAAACCACACAAATGATTAGTGAACTCACCCATTAAATTATAAATAAAATTTATTCATCCTATTAATAGTAATATTATTTAATTATATCATATAGTAAGTAAATATTTTAAAATTTATTAATTAAGTGTTGGTATTTTTATAAGTCATAAATATTTAATTACAATTTTATAATTAATTTAATAATTTAAAAGAAAATTTATATTCATAAAATTTATTCATAAATTAATATTTTGATGTCTTATGGTTTTATAATAATTTTATGAGACCTTAATTAATTTTTCAAAGTGTTACAAACTTAGTTAAGTTTTAAAATCTGTATTTTCCATGTAAAAGATGGTTTTAATTAAAATTTAAATTACTCATATTTAGGAAATTATTTTCATAAAATAATTTTCATTTTTGAATTATACACATCAAAATAATGTTAGGGTGAATTTTTGGTATTTTTTAAAATAGTTGAATTTGGATGAATAGTAAACTAATATAATTTATGATAAATTATAAATACTTGTATTTATTGAGTCATAGTTAATGTAATGCTAATGTAAACCCATAATATTTTACCATACATCTTTATTTTAATATTTTTCATGAAAATGACCAAATAATTTATAGTGGAGATTCAAAATCCTAAACTAATGATTAAAATATTGAGAAAACATGTCACGACCCAACCCAACGAAGCTCAAGCCGCGACTCCCCAAGACCGCCTCTAATAGGCCAAGGGCTGGCGTCTAGCACTGAGTAGGCTATCATACACAAGGGAGTCATTAGACTAAGGTACTTATACACAAGCACCCACATACACCTCTATGAAACAGTGCATAGAAATATAAAACTGAAAATAAAATGAATGCACACATCTATCCCACAACCAGAGTACAACAGAAGTACAAAAGGGAAAAACAGGGCCCACCAAAGGTTAACTACAAAAGTGTCCAACCTGCTCAGAATGAGGGAAAACACTGCCAAGAACACATATTGATAAGCACCTCAGCATAGATCTGGTAAACACCCCAGTCAAACCCACTCACTAAGCCCCTCCTGCTCCGAGTCCTCCTGGAACTCAGTCGAAAGGCCTGTGGTCTGCACAAGACACAAACATGTACATGCAAAACCCGTGCAGGGGTGAGTATAACAATACTCAGTAGGAACCCCAAAATCCAAAACAAAAGAGAGAAACTGAAAGGTAAAAGTCCACTCATCCCAGCCAGTGGGAACCTAGATGAGAGAGAAACTCCATCTCGTGACCATCCTCGGCTAAACACAACAAGTCAGCTCAACTCAGGTGTTTTCCCATACATACACCATGAACAATCTAGATATACCCAGCTCACGCACCAAGCCACATGAGGTACCGACCTCATCACCAGAAACGGTTCACAACCATGAGAACACACCCCACAATCACAGTCATCCCAAATGAAACTCAACAAAAGGATACACTCCATCATGTCCCACACAAACATCTCAGATGCTCACCCAAGAGATCACACTCATCAGATATCGTCACTGAGGAAAACTCATTGAAACAACATAAACACCAAACTCCTAGGATAGGGGATCGATCCTAGGGTCCACTAAGGGATACCAGAACCCAAACCGGTATATGAATATCTCACAGATAGGGGATCACTCCCAGGTTCCGTTGGGGGATACCACAACACGATATGGAATTCGTAGATCTCACAGATAGGGGATCACTCCCAGGATCTGTTGGGGGATACCGCAACCCGATATAGCATTCATACAGAAACACGTCACTCTAATAGAGGATCGTCACCCGTGTCATGATGGTTATGATGATACCGAAACCCTATCTAGTACATCTCGCGTTGTAGGGGATCGAACTAACAACGTCGCAACCCTACAGAAACCACACGCTGAGTAGGGTATCATATAACCAATGATATCGCGACCCTACTATAATCATCATGCTGATTAGGGGATTGTATACCCAATGATGCCACAACCCTACTGATCATGGCCCACTGCGTAGGGAAACATATTCCCGATGATGCCACAAACCCTACTGGGTTAACCTGCTAGATAGGGGATCACCGCCCATGGATAAGCGGTTACAGCGATACCAAGAAACCGATCTAGGGAAACGATGTTAGAGGATCCTACTCCGGGCCCACCAGAGGGATGCCACAACTCTAACAAATTAAACCTCCCATCGAGAGGATCACAAACCAATATGAAGGTTGTGATTCCATGTGAACCCTTGCAGGAACGAACCAAAATATTATCCTCAACCACTACTGGTCCATACGTCGCTAACCCGAGCAACCCACCACAACGCCACATCGCGTGCCTCTAAGGCCGATACTAAGTCCACCATCGCGATCCATGCGGAAAATCAAGTAGGATAGGATCTTTACTCACCCAAAATGGACAACCGGTGAAAAAGTCACTATTCACCAAAGCTAGACCATGTGGGGCCCACACTACGATCCCGAAACTCATCAAGTGATTCATACCACTACGATCCCCTTGAAAAAACACACGGGATCGACTACTCGTTCATCTGAAGCAGACCCCCAGTGGAAAAGGTTCTATTCACCAAAGGCAACTCAGGTGGGGCCCACGCCTCGATTCCATAACACATCTAACGAATCTCACTATTACAATCCTCTCGGAAAAACACACAGGATCGATTATTCATCCGCCAAAATCGGACTCCTGGTGAGAAAGTTGTGTTTCTCTGTAAATGCCCAAACTCAGTCTCATGGGGCCTCCACCCCTAACTCAGCCCCAACACCCGAAAACCAATAATAAAAGTTTGTCGTACCATCAGGGCCTCAATGCCACTGACTGAACGTCAATCATATGCTCCGGGTAGAAGATACAAAAGGCCGACGTCAAATAATAATAAAATATTATTATTTTATTTGACATTTCAAGCTCTCATGACACAATCCTGAAACATAAAACTCCAAAACCCACCCCGAAGGGTTCTCCTCATCGCCAGGGACACGTCGCCACAGACGGTATGCTAAAGGGACACCCGGTTAACAAACTGCGGGGGTTTGAAGAACACCTGGATGAAGACTGGGCCGGACCGACCCCACCTGGCCGGTCCGGCCAGCCTGAACCGGCCCGCATCGGCCCAACCCCCCCCCCCCCCCCCAGCCGTAATCCCTCCGCCACACTGCAGACCACCCCGCCGCAGGACCTCATCCCTCCACCGCCCAGGCGGCGTACCACCGCACATCTGGCGGTCGCCGCCCCTTTGCCGCGTCGGCCCACCGTGGCTGGCCAACGAGGCTTCTGCGGACCGTCGGGACCACCCCAGTGGTCCGTTTTACGATTCTAAGGTGCCTGCGTGACCCTCGGGTCCCAATATTCTCTAATATGATTAAAAATGAATAAATTTGAAGAAAAAATAGGATTGGGGGATTAAAACTCAAACTGCTTACCTCACGGGCGAAATGTCGAAGCTTTGGATGTAGAACGACACTTGCGACCTGCTGGAGCTCGATCCACTGATGATCGGTGCTGAGAACAGACGCCCGGGGCTCGATCGGTGAAGAAATAGAGGAGTATGGGAGGGGTTTCGTCCTAGCGCATACAAGGTGGGGGGCAGAAGATGATTGATTTTTCTATTTTTTTAATAATAACTCCCCGCCAACACGCCTCTAACCCGGCACCTCGGCACCGAATAAAGTTATGTCATGGCTAGGGTAAACACATTGTTCTGAACTCAACAGCAGACTCAGATTTGTGATATGAGACTCCTTTCAGGAGTTATTCGAGCCAACACTCGTAAATAAACTTTTCCATTTATTTACGAAAATGCCTCTTGTGGCTTTTCTCAAGGAAGGCCCCCACCCGCAAAGTTTACACCCCCCCTAGGGTAAATGGGATGCTCTGAATGCAACTGTGCCCTCAGATTCTTATTCTGAGATACCTTTTAGAAGATAACACACCCCTGCCATGTGCATAGTATAAAAATACTTAATATTTTTATAAAATTAATTTCAGGCACACCAGGCCTCAGAATCGCATGTTGTCTTCGTGCCAAGCTCTGGAATTCTTCGTATGATTATTTCAAAGTCTGATAGGGCCAAAAACCGAGTCTCTACAAAACACCCCTCCCCTCCACTCTAAATACCACTCCTCACAACCTCTTCTCCTCACATCTCTCAAGATTTGATCCTTGCCTTAATTCTTTCCAATAATCATCCATATCACCTACCCCATTTCTGGGATCTCTTAGTCTCATCAAAAGACCAAGCCTAGGTGTCATTAAGAGGATCTCAAGTAGAAAATTCAAGAGGTAAATCCTATCTCTTTCCTCTTAATTTCCTTTCAATTTCAATTTTTTTTCTTATTATCTCCTCACCTCCCTCCTTAAAAATGGAATGATAAACCCATTACCTTAAATATAATATAATTATATCATGTTAACAGAATATTGATCATTAAACTCCTCCCACTCTCCCTCTTTTATATTAAAAATGGAATCATTGCCCATGATGTGTCAATTTACCAACATCTTGGGCGATGCATTATCATTTTTCTTAAACACCTTCCATAATATTAATAAGACCATAAAATTGTTTAAAAAATATTTTAAATTTTATGATACATCCCTCTTTGTGTTCTATAACAAGAATTTATTCATATCACTAAATGATAAAACAAACGAGTTCGTTGTGATCGAAAAACCACCACAACTAACCTAAAACGATCATCATTAAATTTTATCTAATGATTCATTATTATTTCATATAAAAATTTCACTATAAGATAATTTTAACTCATATAACATAATTAATAACATATAATTACAATTATTTACATTTATTCACATTTTACTCAAACTTTCAATCATGTATACAAGTGAACTGATTGTAAAAACTAAGAAAATGAACACTCCCAAACAATGAATTTAAACTCTATAACTCATCAAAAAGACTATAAAAGAAATTAATAAAATCATAATGAATTAAATTAATTTATAAAAGGTTATATAATTTTTAATTAATGAATATAATGTGATTATATAGGACATTAATGTGAAAGAAGAATTCGTACATAAGGTATGGGGAATTTGTAAACCCAACTCCCATTCTTTTGGTTTTCCCTCTTATAACCCACTTTCAATATGGATATTCCTTAAAAGTAATTTATTCATAACTATATTAACTTTTATGTGATATACATGTTTTTTACTTTACTTTATGACAAACATATTTTTTTCCAAAAGAAATCTTCATTTAAGAAAATACACCTTTTACTTCTTGAGATTGTTTTATCTTCACTCAAGAATAATGATTCGTATATCAAGTATGTTAGCCCCTCTTAAATTTTGGAACTTCATGTTTATGAATGTATGATTTATGAAATTGAACCCTTCCATTCCAAGGGCTTTTTATGTCCAAGATTGACATATGTTCTACATGAAATTCATGATAGTATAAATGTTATGATGTGATGGGTGCTCCCAGAATTATATAGTGCAATGTAAATGTTATGATGTGATGAATGCACCTGTATTTATATAGAACTCAAATGAATTGGTTTTCTTCAAAACTATGTGTCGTAGTTAACCACTAAGAATTTTTTTTTCATTTTTTTGTATTACCACATTTCATGCCTTTATCTAATGATTCCCCTCATGATTATGATGATGATGTTATTATTATTCTTACCCCATGTTATATTGTTTCATGCTATTATCTATCCTATTACTGGGAATTTTTCTCACCCCTTTTTGATGTGTATCCTCAGGTGACTACTTATACTAAGGATAATTCATTGTCCAATAATAATCTAGAGAAAAAGGAATTAAATAAATGTTTATGTTTTATTTTGTAAAGGTTATGTATGGTCATAGTTTTACCAAGAAACTAATCCTTGGGATCCTCATCATGTAATGCTTTTCTGTTTCTTATCATTAAAATGGCTTAATAGTGATATAAGAGAAATTAGGGTTTCTATATATGGTTTACACAATATAATATGAATTAATATGTTACCAATTAATTATAAATGAATATGAAAGATGATTCAATAAAAAAGGTAACATTATTATTTTATTCTCACAAATCTATTTTACCGTAATAAATTAAATTAAATAAAATTAATTATTGATATTTAATTAATATATATGTTATATATTCAATAAAATATTTTGTATATTCATTCAATATATTTGATATACATAAGACTCATGTGAGCTTGGATATTTTGGATGATCTTCTAAAGAACCATTATTGGGATTGAAAATGTCTAAATGATAGGGGATGATTTCCAGGTCACACATCTTTAAAATTTCCACCAAAACTATATCACATGGGATGTTTTAATTTTAATTCCATTATTCTGGCATGTGAACCACATATTCATGGAATATCCTGGTGTATAATTCCATATCCAATATTAAATTCCCCCTCAAAGTATGTGGTCATGTCAATTACTTGATAACATCCTATGGGTTTCATTGAATCTCCATACCATAATACATTAAAATTCATTGTATAAATTGTCATTTTTATTAATTTTATCTATATTTTACTTGATATCATTCCACATTAAATTAAAATAAAAAACATATTAGGACTACATGTGCCTATATTGTTTAATTTTTCAAGATATAAAGTTATTTCTAGACCATAATCTTTAGCATTAGACACAAAAAATCATCCATATTCACTCTTTTATAATGTATTGAATTATCCTAGATATGGTAAGCTCATGTCCTAAATTATTTCTAAACCTGTTTTGAGTACCCATATTCTATAATCCACCCTTTTATTTTTGAGTTCTATATATTACTAAAAATATTTCCATGGTTATTGATAATAGGTATGCTGGAATCCAAGGGAAAACTAAATTGGCTATACATGCACTCCCCGATACGGCTCTACATATGATTCCACATTTTGGCCTATCAGGTAAAAGAATATCATCCTGAAGGGAGGGACCTCTAATATATATATTCCTTGTAAGTATCACAGTAGAACCCGTCATTTTAATTTGGTGAATGTAAATCATTTTTATACATATCACATGTCATTACTCTTGATCTAGGAACCATGTTTTTCAATTAAAATCATTATCATCAATCCTTTCTCAAGTGGTGTTGTAGTGTCCTTTCACCAGGAAACATATATAGATTATTATTTTTCACCCCCATTACCATAAAGTTAAATAAATCATAATACTAAATTACATAATTCTAAAATTTGGTTGACCTTAAACACAACATCATAAGTAAAATGTTGAACAACACTAAAAACCAACCGCTGGTTTTCCAAATTCCCCAGCCTAATGTTTCTAGAGAAAGAGACACAAAACCTATCATGTTGACAGCCAAAAATAGGAAATATATGAAAAAATTCATGTTTCTACTCAGTAATACTCCCACTTACAATGCCTTGGAAAAAGTTATAGTGGGTATTGAAAAATAAACAATGATTGTAAGGTCCAACCAATGAACCTAAAAAATAAATGTTATAATTTATGAATCTATTAGTCTAGGAAAATGATAGAGAAAAAATATATCATATCTAATTTCCAAGGTAATATATTCAATACATTGGGACACAAATTTTAGGATGACATAATCCTTCATGAATTCCATTTTCTTCATAAACTATTTCATTTCCTGTGTATTTATGTCTTTAAAAACCATTTGTGGATATCAATAATGAGCCTACTTTAATATAAGATACACTTCTCATGGGATATGTATATAGACCATGATACAAATATTCATATACACCCCCATTTTTTATTGTCATCTAGAAGGATCTTTTATTGAAGGGAGGGACCTCTAATCATTTGTTTCATTAATAGTATCATGACATAACCCATTATATGAATTTTTTCATCATTAATATTTTTTATCAATATCACATCTCATAATCGTTTCTTAATACTCCTTGAGATATTATTTACACAAACCACAATCAAACTATTCATGAATATTTTTTATCCATGATGTTACACCACTATGTATTATACCTTTATCGTTGAATTAAAGTGGAATTTCATTATCTAGCCGTTATTCCTCATAAAATGATCCTAAAATATGTAACTAATTACCTTAAGTCTTGTCACCCTAATCTACTTGCACCTTCTTCTATTGATTTTCAAATTTATTACATTGGGATCTCATTCACATTAGGTTTGATTTTCTTGAATCCTATGAAAAGTACCTAAATTTTTGGCTGAATTTGTTTGACTATTAACAACATACTACATTATTTTATTGTTGATAACCATATATTTCTTGAAAAAATATTTTAGGTACTAACTAGGTCGAATACCCACAAAGGAAATATTGGGAAAATATTAAATCTCTACTTGCTAAACATGTGTCTAGTGTGATTTTGGAAAATCATATCGTTAAACAATAATAGAGAACCTGAATTATTAGGTGTAAAACCACATAAATGGTGGACTATGTAAAATCCAAGTTCATTCCAACAAGGAATCCCATACGAGGCCTGAGAAAATTTTATGGATAGTATAAAATATAAGAATTAATTCTTATGGGTGTAGTATATATACCTATAAAACGTTAAGTTATACTCATTATATACTTTGGAAAGGGGAGATTAGGGCATTTTATTATGATATATCTATAAACACCTAATCAAAATAAATGATGGTATAACCTTTCTATGCTAGGACACCTTTTGATAATTTGAATCATCATTTAATTATCCAATGTTTATAGTCCTCATTATGATTAGTCTTTTCTATTTCTCATACAAATAAAAAAAAGAAACTAGTGTTAATATGATATTATTATTTTATATACCCATATATGAGGCATGATTAGGGTGAAATCATTCAAATGGACCAAATCATATGTCACATTTATGGAATTATTTCTTATACACATTAAAAATCCATGCCCAAGGATAAATCATATAAATAGAAAAATGATGTTGTTAGGGTGATGGTTTTTCTTCCTATAACCATATATTATTCACCCATATAAGGAAATATTTTTTGACTCATGTTAATAGGAATAATATTTGAATTGTTTAATTCATATTCAGTGCATGGACATATTTTAATTATGCTGACTTTATTATTCATAGTTTATCAAGTTATGGTGATGTTATAATCATAATGAGACAAAAATCAAACACTCAAAAAATATTTGTGGAAAAAATTAATTTTCATTCCTAAAAATAATGACAATAGAAATATCTAGAGGTTGATTCTATCCTTGTAAAAATACATACACTCTAAAAAAATAATCATATTTTTGAATTTTTTGGATTGACATTCAAGAATCATCAAAATGTTGTTGAAGCCTTTAGAGATTTTTGAATTAAACCTCTTTAGTAAGGTGATGATATTCATATACAGAAGAAAAAACACTCTTTCCATGGGTATGGAATTCTTCAAGAAACTGTTGTTTGTCAATTAATCTCACATTGAATTCATACAAGTATTTCGATATTAGAAAACTAAAAAAATCATCAATATTATTTTGATGAAAATTACCTCTTAATAATATTGTAACTCTTCTTCAGATATTATAGATTATTGGTCAATAAATGTTTCTGACAATATATCCCTTGTCAGAAGATTTTATATCATACTGTTGTATTCCAGCTATTGAATGATCTCTTTTAGGGGATGGGGGACTCCACAATAATCAAATATATTATTTCAATTATCTTCAAAATGTATTGAATCTTGTTTAGTAGTGGTGGAAATCCTCTCGAAGAATTCTCATATATTTATATATGTATGACCCTCCAAATAAAATTATGGGTAACATGGAATGCACTTTGTACCTCAAGATCTAATTTATAGAAAATAATAAGTGTTGGTTTATATTTTGGTACTAGATCACTTATTGAGGTTACTAGCTCAAAACCCCTTGATAATAAATTTCCTATACCAGTGGATTCATCAACAACCTCTACCAATTGAGATATTGGCAGAACATGATCCTGAACATTGATTTTTTTAAGAATCTATAAAACAATGAATCAGAACATGTTAATGAAAATAGATTGGGAATGAGTAATTAGATATGTCATTATACACCCCCATCCACATAATTATTAGTTCACATGGTTGGAATAGCTAATATATCCCTTGGTTGAGGTTTCTTTCACTATAACATGGACTCTACATTAGTTTTAATGGACATTGAATCCCTTTGTATCATCAAAATGACCAAACATTTTATTGTATTATTAGACTTAGTAAGAACCTTTGAATCAGTCACATCATACCTATCTCCATAAAGTTCTATATGTTCATTTTGGAAGGAGTTTAGGAATTTACAAAAGGGTAAGGCGAGGGAATCCCTAAGTCTCATGGATTTCTAACCCTTTTGAATGAATTCTTCGACTATATAAATTTCTATGGATGACTAATTAATTAGAAATTAAATCACTATAAATGGTACATTATACCTAATAAGAATTAGTAATAGACAATGTATTTAGATTCAATGTCAACTCTACACCTTTTTTTAATGCATCTTCAATCTCAATTTCCTCTATAGTTACCCCTTTCATAAGTGTAAAGATTTATTTCTCTTTGGATTTTTGTACTCTTACATTATAATCCCACATGAATTTATCCTCAATTGTTAGATTGTGTTTGGTATTAGTTGAAATATAATTGTTTGGGTTAATATAAGGTTTAACCATTGTTACTCTTTCAATGTTTCCCTCGTGAATGACTGATGTAGACAGTCCCTCAGTCAGTATAAAGCATTATAAATCCTCATGTGTTGTCACTAATATTCATATAATTTCTGAGTAAACATAAATTAAATGTTTTTGGGTAGTCAGTGCCCTCATTAAAGTGGAATATGGATAAATATATAAACAAATTAAATCATATCATAGAAGATTATTGGATAATAAAGAGTAAGTTATAATTAAATTAAGGGATATAAAACTATTATGTCATGTCTTAATAAGAACATATCAATAGATTATTCAATTTCCTATTACTAGTAGTTTTCTTTGAATAAAATTGTATAGATAGATAAATCGATAATAGTGAATGTGGAAAATCTATTTTAGGATCAACCATTACATATTTCATATGTTCTACAGTTCTAGGATATCCTTCTTCAATTATCATTTCATGAAGAGGAGAATATATTCCATGATTCTTCCATCGTTGATTTATTATGAGGAAGGACTAAAATATTTTTTTCTTTCAAAAACCTACAAGGTTGTGAATGGATGAGAGTCACATTTATAGAAAAGGAGGGAAGAGTTAAAATTGAAGTTCATTATACCACTTCCTTGGAATCTGTTTCTTTTTCCATCAACATCAGCATACCTATCAACTGATCCATGAAGAATACCCAACCCAGAATGGAGTTTATTAAAGGGTCTATATCATTAGGATAAATATATATCACTCCATGTTTCTCTTAAAAAGTTTCATTATTTGTGGTGAAAGCATTCCAAAAACCAAGATTGTAAATATCCACTATTTGGAGTTCCTTGAAGATTCTTCAAAGAAGTTTCTCTTCTTTATGGAATCCCATTTCATATATGCATCTAGAAGATCCTCCATTATATATATAGAGAATCATAAAGGTGTCATGTTTGTTGAGGGGGATGTATCTAAAAGATATATTTGTTTCCTCGCTATATCTAAGAATGTATTATTCATTAGAAGGATCCATTTTTTGGGGACTCAATATCTCGACCAGATCACCTTTTTTCTTTCCATGTCTAATTTCCACGGAATACATGATTTACTTCCCATGTTTAGAAAGATGACTAGTTGGATATGAATGGATCCATGAAAATATATAATCTTATTTTATTCCAATAGTTTTTTTTTGATAGGGGTAAAGTCAATGGGTTATTCATTACCTATCTCATTAGAATTAGCTAAATATAACATGAAATCATCATCTGCTTCTCAAACCATACATTTTTAGGAGGAACTATACATTTCATTGAACACATTTGAATTTTATCCTTAATATTTATGGAATATATCTTTTACATATGACTTACCCAAATATTCTAGAAGCTAATATGTCTTATTGTATGGATATTAATTATGAAAATTCATTATAAATATATTTAGTGTTAAAAGTGATCCTACAATTCGGAATCCATAAAGAATGAATGAAAATATATCTCAGTGAAAATCCAAGTTCTTATTTTCCCCATCACATGAAGAATTTGGTTCAACCACACTAGTAATTTAGAGAGATGGCTAAAATCAGACATCAGGAATCCATTAGAAATTAAATATACTCTTATCCACCAATATGAGCTACTGTCCAACCTCACAGAACCGAGAAATGGACAAAAAGACAACCCGTCCCACTTACCATACTAATATATCCCACCTTGAGGTACAATTTATATAGTACTAGAACATCCAAGATAATTTTCTTATCACCAAAAAGTTACAATGCTATCATAGAGGTGTTGTGTCTAATAATAGTTTTTGAATTTTGAACTAGAATAAAGTGATTTATTATAAATATTATTAAAAAACTTCAAGGTAAATTAAGCAATCAACATCCAAAGATAAATCACACCCCCATCTCTTGAATTATAAATTTTTTATGTTAGGCTAATATGGACTAGTATTTCCATGATTTTTTATGTTGGGAAAACATTGTGCCTCTTTAAACATGGTTCTTTTCCAGTTTTATTGATGAAATATGATTCCTATGCTCTAAAAGGAATATAAACCCTTTAATAGATGTCATTTATTAGGACCACTTCAACCATCTTAAATATCCCTTTAAGAATTGGCAAAGTGAACTAACTATAACCCCATTCAGAAACTATGGGATATATTCATCCTACATATCCCGTATAATTTGTGCTATATTGGTCATTCACACATGCCATAGACTCATGTTAGACACTTCTTAAACATGACATATATAATTGGTGTCCAGAATCCATATACTAATGAGGTATGGAATAAGAAACCTATTTTTGTTGGTAATTTTTTGTCAGATCCAGGCATCCTCATACAAGTTCACTACCTTCATTTAATTATTGCATTCCCTATAGGTCCATTACAACTAGAAAGGGGTCCCCTAATATAAGAAATAACATTTTCCTGATCAATAATCTTAGTCCATCAACTAAATAAATTTATAAAGAGTTGATTATTTCATTATAAAGGAATTCTAGAAAATACTATAGAGTTAATGTTCTCATTAGTTCTTCTTCTAGATATAGAGGGGTGTTCCGTAAGAAATAGAATTTCTCAGACATGTATTCATTTATAAAACATCAATATTCTGTTTAATTTTCATGGAACACTAAACTATACATGATAATCTAAATAGGTGGTTGATTTCATTTTTGAGGTGTTAGAATCAGAGCATTATCCAGAATCTAGAACCCTCGGAAATGGTGCCAGTCTCATAATGGGAGGTACTAAAGACTTGTCCTAAAATGATTGTAAATGAATGTATGTGATGGATAAATATGATTTAATTGACTTGTAATCAAGATATTTAATATCTCCATCGACTCCTCACATTTTTCTAAAGACTCCCTATCTAAAATCATCCTCACACGAGCTAATTCAATTGAGAACAGAATCACAAAGAAAAATTGAATAACAAGAAAATAATTGAGTGTCCACGTAATCATTTTTTGTTGACCACATGCTTTTCAAGTATTTCTTATGATCATATAAACGATCAAAAAAATCCCAATCATTATATGGATGTAATATCAAATACCAAAAAAAATTAAACCATATGATCTTGGATTCTTACCTTCAATGTTTCTCAGTTTCACCTTTCATGATTCACTTTTTTTAATCTCTAAAATATCAATACATGGTCCTTTAACCTGGGTTCTATCAAAAAAAGTTCTTATTTGGCCCAATATTATTTCGATATATCCTATTTTTTAGGATTATTATCTTTCTCATGTCTCTGAAGATATTATGAGAGACCCTCTACCATAATATTAATGGGGGTTAATATAAAAATCCATGCTTATCATACATAGACATTACATCATTTTTGTGGATAATTTATTACCTTAAAAATTCCAAATTCTTAAGGACTGTAATATTTTAGTGTATTTAGAATCTTGGAAGTATAAAAACTGGTCCATAAGTGATTTACATCATATCTCACTTCATTAATAAAAACTACCCCCCTTATTAGAATTTTAATACATAATAAATTCCTTCAAAACATGGGGAGATGAAAGATAAGAATAGGTGATCTCATATTCTCATTGATGGTAAATAAAAGAGATACAAAAGCATAACATGAACATAAAGTTATTAGAACATGTGAATAATGTTTAAAAACAATACCATGCATATATAATTTCATATACAAGAGATAATGAATATTGATTCGTAGTTTATAAGACATAAATCATAATAAAATAAAAGAAATTTTTCTATAAGAACATAACATACACATTAGGCTTGGAATTTTTGTCATATACATAAGTATAGAAAATCATTTAAATTTTATTCAAGGCTTACTACCAAGGACATCTAATCAAGAAATGTATTTTACTATACAAAGGTCACTCTTCATTCTAGACATTTTTTCTATAATTGATTCACTCCCTATTCCATTAATTTCTTAATATTATTATTTCATTCACCATTACATCCATGCATATCCAATGAGATAAAAAAATCATTACACAATGCATTGGATGTAGAAATAGATCCCACCCATATCATAATGAAAATATATTTGTATGGGCCACAAGATCCTAAATATTCATCATAACATAACCCAAGAAATTAAATGGTTATCATACACATTTCATAAAATCATAACCTTTGTAAAAAGATAGGTTTCATAATAATTTCATTATAGAATAACTGGTGAAAAGAAGTAGGATTCATAAGAATTTACTCACTGTATAACAAGTAAAATAGAAACATGTTTCATAAAAATCATCCAATGAATACATAAACCATTCATAGAAATAATATTAATTTTATCCTTGTATCATATACATAGTAAGTAATATGTACTACCAATATATATCATCCTTATATGGAAGATACTTTTGAATGATAATTTAAATCATTTCTTGAAGAAAATGTAATTTTAGATTTAAAAATATCTTTTTAAAAACATTAAACATTTTTAAAACCTATTGATATGAAAATAACATTAAAAAATTTAAATTAATATTCCAATAAATTACTGGTCATGATATTGGAAAATTTCATTCATTCTGTACACATTAAAATGAATATTCTTTTCACATTTTTGGTAAAACACAAACATGTGTTGTTTTTTAAAATGGAAAAAAGATTTATTTTAAAAAAATTAAAACATTGGGAAATTTTATTTTAAATATAGTTGGAGATAAAATAATTTTTTTAAAAAAATTAGAAAACATTTTTTTGAAAAAAAACATATTTCTGACCGAAGTGATAAATAAAGTCAAATTTTCTTAAAAACGTTTTCTTAATTATGTAATTTATCAATGAGTGGAAAAATTTTACCATTATAAGAATATATCATGAATATCCATAGGAGAATAAAATCCATGAAAATTCTTTATAGTTATAACATGTTATTTTAACAATGGAGAATTGACATTAAACAGTCCCGTTAAATGATGATATTGAAACATAAAGTCATTACCACTTTGGTAACCATAAAACATAAAACCCATGAAGGATTAACATAAAATTAATATTAAATTATTATTATAATGAATAAATTAATGATATTACATGTCTATAGGTATTTATATATGCCTCATATTAGAGTATTGGTGCATAACATAAGGTACATCTCAAAGAAGGAAAATCAAGTTGAAAAAAACACTTACTGGTTGAGTAACATTTGTATCGCACTCACATTGAAATAATAACATATATGGAAACATTAATTATCATGAAATTAGTTCTAGTCATTATATATCATTTTATAAGGTAGTATATACAACAAAAAATGAAATGGGTGGTGAATATGGTAAAATTATCTCAAAAATAAATGTGAGACTATAAATATCATTACCTTAGGGATTGAATTATATCTTACTCATTCAAATATATTTTATAATAAATATTAGTTTATTATAAATATATACTTCAATCATATTCATATGTATCATACCGTATATAATTTTATTATGGATTTATATTATCCATTTATTAACTAGTACATGTTAACTTTATGTCTTGAGGTAATAACTACTTTGTTATTAATATATGTGTTGACTTTCTATTCCTGGTAACCTTAAATTGATTATTATTTCATAGTATCAAGGATTTAAACCGTGATATAAATATAATATATATTTAGTAATTTTTTATAGTAATTTAAAATATCCAGTGATATGATATGAAAGACATTCTTCATGGAGAAAGAAGGTTGTGCGTATGAATGAATGATATTTTCCATTTTCTTTTCAATTTTATAAAAAGATAAATATATGATATAATATAATTCTAGAATAATTTTTAATTCATATATATCACATATTTTTATTAAATAAATCTAGAATGCATTTTATATAATTAGTGAATGAATCACATCATTTTGCGAAGTGGTAGTCCACTGTACACATGAACGACGATATCGTATTCCCAAAAATAATAAAAAATGAAAGTATGAATTTTATAAAAATTCAAAAAAGTATAATAATACCATAAATTTCATAAATATAATTTATAAATTATATTTCATTCATTATTTCCTACATTTAGTGGTTTTAATAGAAAAGAAATTACATTGGTTCGCAAGGCCATAGTCTATCACACACATGAATGAATATTTTTTTACCTATTTGATGAAGTGTGTGAGGTTTTAGGTAACAACAATAAAATACATAAACATAAGTGTATTTATGTTTTCATATTATTATATAATCATTATATAAAAATAACTGAAGGTTTTTCTCAAATAAATAAAATATAAATGTTTGTCGAAGAATTTTGCATATTCTTTGGGTATCCTCATTAGGTTTGCATTAAAATCATTCCTTTGATGTCTTTATATCTGATATTAGTCTTTTAGAATGTGTGTGTGGATATTGGGAAATTATTTGGTATATAAATTTTTGAAAAAATAGGTCATGATGTCATGAATAGAGGTCAAGAGGGGGTAAACATTTTTAAGGGATGTGAGTGGCACAGTTGTAATTTTTTGAAGGAGCGAATTCCACCCATAGGTGTTTCATGTCACCAGGAACTAATATTGGTCTATTATAGATAATGTAATTTATATGTTCTAAATATAGTAATTAAATGGTATTTGGACATGTTCTCGGTCATTTTGACAACTTATATTCTATGTTTAACCACTAAGTAAATGTTTTTCCCTTAATTATTGAAATTAATTCTAGCTTTATTCATTAATCACTTTAATCATAAACTAAGTTATGTTTATTGGGAATTATAAATTATTATTATTCCTGATATGGAATCTATTTTTCTAATATTCTAATAATGTAAGTTAAAAAAATTAATTTCAAATTAATCCTACAGTCATTATGAGTAAATGGGTCTTTATAGAGAAAATTATCAAAAGATCAGAAAATTTTAATATAAAATGTCAATAAAAAATTTATTCAAATTACCTAAAATGAATAAATTAAACTAATTAAAATTTAAAACAAAATTAAAATATAATTTAACATTCAAAATAAATTATATTAAAAAATAAATTTTCACTTAAAACATTGTATCTTTCACTGTACATTAAAATTTTAATCATTTCAGAAAAAACTCAAAAATCCGCCCTATAATAATTTTGCTATTCTTAATTGAATTTTTTTATAAAAAAAAATCATTTTCTAAAAGTTCCTAAAAAATAATTTTATTATTGTTCCTAAAAAGGAATAAAATTAGGTTTTTAAGAATATTGTATTTTCATAACATTTTAAGACATTACCGGAAATTTGTTAGTTTATTATCAATATGTTTCCTTTATATAAAAACATGATACATATTATTTAAAAATAAATTATTACTATTCATATTACTATGTTTAATGCATAGATTTTAATAGTGATTTTTAAATTACTACATAAATAATATGTCATGGTTTTGTTAAAACTCAAAGTTGTAGTTAACAAAATATAAATAATTGTTTAATGTAGTGAAAAATAACCCACAGTTTCATTCAACCCAAGATTGAAATGGTGTTTTATGAAAAAAATCATTCAAATAAATTTAATTTATTCAAAAAATAATAATTAATAAAAAATAAAAGTTTTAAATTATACCCACCTTAAAATGAATTTATCCCATGAAATTTGTCACATTGATAAAGAAAAATTAATTTAATTATTCCCAATAATATCCTTTAGTTCCCATGTATATTCCTCATCATAATAATTTTGTAATAATACATTGACCATTTTTTTGGTTTTTTATTGAATTACTTTCTCTGTAAAATTAATAATTTCCCCCAATTTTTCCTTATAAGAAGGATCCTGTTCCAGTATCATTTTCTCAGAGTTCATTACATGTGAAGGGTTAGTTATTTACTTCCTTTACAGAGATAAAAGGAACCCATTGTTGAGTGATATTCAGGGGACCAACCAAAATATAATCCATAGTCCTGATAAAATCAATAATTTCAAATGGATTGATATACCAAGGGCATAGTTTCCCTTTCTCCCTAAATAAAATTACATTATTTCATAGATATATTCTTAGAAACACCTTGAAAAAACTTTAAATTAAATATCCCTTTGATTATTATTGGACAAACTATTCTAGAAACTCATAGCTTCTTTGATCTACTTGTGAATGTCTTTAACATTCTCTACGATTTCTCTATCTATCTTGGGTTCTAATTTCTTTCTTTCTCCACATTCATTCCATAAAGTTGGTTCTTTACATTTCTTTCCATATGGTTCTTCTTAAGGATCAATCTGAATTCTTTTTTGAAAGATATAATTGTAAGAAAAATGAAATAGAGGAATATTTTGATCCCAATCATATTTGAAATCCAAAGAATGTGATCTCAAAATATCTTATATGGTTTGAATTGTTATTTTTGAATGAACATCTATTTGATGATGATTGGTGGTATTGAATTGAAATTTCATATTAGATATAATGGAATGAGTTGATCTATGATACCTTTCTACTTACTTAATTTATATCTATTCATGTTGATACATAGATAAGTCTTCCCTGATAGTGAGGATGTGTGATAACTTAGTAAAGAAATAAACTACCACCCATATAGAATTATGCCCCTTAAAGGTTTTGGGGAGTCTAATGACATAATACATAGTGATTTTCTTCAATTTCCATTCAGAAATGGGTAATAGATATAGAATCCCCTTATACTATTATCATTAATTCATAACTTGTTTGCATACTAAGAATTGAGACACAAACATTTCTATATCTATCTTCACTCTATCCCACCAGAATTAGTCTTTCATATCACTATACATCTTCTTAAATCTGAGATGAATAGATAATGAAGAACTATGAGATTTATATAACATATCTTTCTTCAAATAAAGTGTAGAAGGAACACATACATGGTTCCAAAACCCTATTATTCCAAAATAATAAATTTTAAATTACGAAACATTTTCATTTATCTCTACATCTCCCTTTTCCCCCTTTTTAATCTCTACTTGGATAGATGGTTAAATATTCAATTGATCCAGATATGATTTTTTTCTCGTCCTTTAGGATTTCTAGATCCATCCTTTTCAAATATATAAATATTATATCTTTTTTAATCTTCATCATAGATAATATTGTTTAATCATTTCAACTAAATGTGTCAGCCACCTTGTTCTCTCTCTATGGATGGTAATTTATTGAGCATCCATAATATTTAATCACTTCTTACCAAATTATTTGGTGAATATTTAACTCTTTCAAGTTGAATATATTCTTCAAAATTTTATGATCATTATATATATTACACATTTCCCCATAAATAATTTAACACCCCAAGATTTTATGGTATGTATTTTTTAAATTTATTTACTTTGATAGCTTATGTTTCTTATAACATAGATCTCAAATGAACCATGATATACTATTAATATTATTATATAAAATTAAATTATCTTCTAGATGATAAATTGGTGGTTATAAATAGTATAAAATATCTTATGAAAATATATTATTATTTTCATTTGTTTCCAATTAATTAGAAATAAATATAAAAACCAATTTATTATAAAGGAAATGTGTTTATAAAAACTATTATTATGCACCAAAGGGGTGTTATCCAAATAGATTAATTTAATTATTATCATTGAATTATTTTAAATAAATTTATATATAATTTATTCAATCTAATTTTTAAAATCCATCCTATGTTTTGTCTATACATGATGGAAAAATAAATCCAATATTTTTGAGAAAAATCTATATTTTTCTAAAGGTAGTTTTTTCACCTCTTGATGAAGAACTTATTTTAAAGATAAATTTTTACACTTTTCTAATTTATATTTTACGAAATTAACATCAATTTTTGAAATTTGAACATCAAAATTTACTTTTTTTTAGTTTTTTTTATTTTTCTAATATGCTTAATTTTTTGATGAATAATATAAAATACTATATTCTTAATTGAAAACTGAATTTTCATCTAAATAATTTATAATGTTAAATTATATTTTAAATTTGTTTTAATTAAAAATTATATCAATATTTAATCAAATAATTTAATGAAGTTCATTGAAATATTTTTTATATTTAATTTTGAAATAAAAACATTTCAAGCTTTGGAATATTTTTACATTAAAACCCCACATCCATGCCCCATCTACAAGATTTATTTTAAATTAATTTGGGAAAAATATAAGTTTTTAATTTTCAAAAATGGATCCCCTATTTGAAATCAGAATTTGCAAAATTAGTAAATTGGTCTCTTTTATTTTTCGACTATATAAATAGTAAAATTAGAAATTTTAATTATCACTATTAAGAGTAAATCAAATAATTATGGAAACAAATAATGTCATAAATATTGGAAAATTTCCCTAACACTTGTGATAATTTTATATAATTAGTGGTTATAGAAGAAAATCATCCTTTGTCTAATTTTATAACCACTTTGATCCACTTGGATGAATTTAATCCTTTTATATATTTTTTTAGAAAAATCAAATATATCATACTTATGTTTTAAATAGGTATTACATTTTTATATGTTTTTATTAAAATTATATCATCAATTATAAGTGATCATTTTAACTCAAAAATGTTTATATTCATCATGGTGATTTATTTATAATTATTTTGGTAATAAATAATAATCATAAAGGCTTACACAATGATGATGTAGTAATTATTTAGTTAATTGAAATATAAAATAAATGATTATAAAAATATTCAATTAAATATATATTTAGATATTTAATATCATCAAAAAAAATTATAGATAACCCTTTTGTGTTATTTAGGTGTTAAAAAATTTGTTTTGAAGATATATTATTTTATTAATTTTTATAAAATACAATGTCATGAATAGTATAAAAATGACATTAATGTTAAATTAAAACAAATAATATGTTATTAAATGGTATAAAATTAATAAAAAATTAAAATTCATCCTACTAATTGAGATAAAGATTAAAATTCCATCATTGAGTTATTTATAGTTATTGTCTCATTTTATAGTAATAATATTGACCCTCAAATAGTAAAAATCCATGTTGTCCCAATAGGAGTCAAATAGATTAAAAAATAGTTAAAACTAAAAGATAAATGTTATAATGAGACCTAAAATTTCCAAAAAAAATATTTAGATTAGATGATATAGACCAATCATCATCTCATATTTTAAGTAACACACTTCAGAACCATTTGTAATTTAAAATTTATTTATATTAATTTAATATTTTGTGAGTTTCCAAAAGTTCCCCTCCCCTAAATTATAAAAGGGTACCACCTCCCTCACTTATTTTCACAAAATGCAGCCTTCTATATTAACTCAACTCTGACCATTTCTATTCCAAACATCCTTATCCAAGTTATGGGGATCCTGATATTCCAAAAATACTAACCCTATATCCCTTAAGAAGAGATCTAAATGAAGTCCTATGAAGAAAGGGTAATCGTTTTTCCAAACTCATCCACGTTCATTTCTTATTCTACATCATCTTCTAATGTTTTTTCATATAAAATTAATAAATCCAGTATCATATATATTATTATTTTTTATTATGATTATGTTACAATAATTTTCCAACTTTTATCAATCCTATGGAAAATAAAACCACCACATGTGAGTACGTGCAGCTTACCATCTCCACGTTATGGTGTAATATGTTTTTCCTTACCAATTTACTTGGATTGGTATAATGATGTAAATAATTCATATATATGATAATTATGACATTATATTTATTCTATAAAAATTTATATACCATTTAATTACCCTTTCTCCAATAAGGAAATAATACCATCCCTTGTGTGTATGTACGACCTACCATCTCCAAGATGTGATGTGATTCATATTACATGTCCACCATTAATTAATTATTACAAAAATTTATATAATTAATAATTATGATATATGTGAACATAATATAATTCTAAAAATGATGTAACTATATCATATTCAAAATAATTAGGACATACAAAACAAAACATACATAGGAAAATGAAGTAGTTAACACTTGAGACAAGGGTAGTAGAAAAATATTATTAACAAAAGGGTTATAAGATGATATAAGAGGATAATGTATGAAATAATAAAATGGTTAGGTTATGGTATAAATTAATAACCTTCTTTAAACCAATATATAAGAGTTTTAGATATGTAGAAAACAAATCAGACTTGTGGTAAGAGATTTTTGTCTTAATAATATTTTTGTGGGATACATGCCTTATTGAACACTTATAACATTTTTGTTGTGTATATACTTCCCCATTAATAAAATATCATGAATTGCACAATATTCATGGTATTTAATGTTTCATTTGAACTTATGGGTCATATGATTCAACTAATTAGAAATTTTTAAGGGTTTATTTTATAATCTCAACAATATTCAAGATTGTTTCTATTTAAATCTCTAATGGGGAATATTTATCATCCATATCCATGTCTTATAAAAATGCTTTCAGAATGTTTTTTAATATTATCCTACAAATGTTTAAAGTTTTTTAACCCATGTTTTTTATAAAATTGTTTCAATGAAATCTTTTTTTTTTGTTTTACAAACATGCTGCTTTATGACTTTTCCAACAAAAAATCAGAAGGGATGTTTTTTAACTTATGCAACAAGAGAATTTTTTTACTGTGATAATTTCTTAATTTTTTTAAGCTTACTTTAAAATTTTACATGTATTTTTTCAAATAAAATGTTTTATTTTATAATTAAACATATTCTTATGTAAATAATTTCAATATAAAAAAGGTTATTTCTCTTTAAAAAATTGGAATAATTTTATTAGATTATTTTTCTAAGTCAACACCCATTATTGAATATTATTATTAATTAAGGTTGATATCTTATGGAACCTTATAAAATATTTTAATGAATGGATTATGGTCATTTTGATGGTGGATGTGCTATTTTTATACCATTCATAATTTATGGTAAAATTATTTACATTTCATAAGCTATTTTTTCAAGGTGACTGTGTTTTTTGTGTTTCACCCCTTTCAAATAAGAAATGTATTGTACTTAGTAAGTGATATGAAAGGCATGATATATCCCCTTAATAAATTTATAGGTCTCATGATACAATATATTTTGGTTATTAGCCTCGGTCCTACCCATTCAGGTATGGTTTCTTTACTAAAGCCCTGAGGGTATGTTTATGATGTTCATCATTATGAGATTAGTTATTTATATTCCATGTGATTATTCAACTATTATAAAATTCATGGTTACATTTCAGTATCACGTGATTGTTTATTTTTTATTATTAGATCATTTATTCCAAGTATATTATGCTCAAAATAATGTTCTAATTGAATTTGTTCATGTTATTCACCTTGCCATATTTTTGTATGTATTATTTACTTAAGGGTTCTACAGTACAATTAACCGTACTGAGTAATTAAGCTCACCCCTTTATTATGTTTGAATATTTCCTAGGATATGATTAATTGTTTTTTGATTGATATGTACGGTTAAATAAATGGTAAATAAACTCATTTTAAATAAAATTCTTTGGGAATTGTTTTTTTAAAATTTTATTGGGAATTTAAAGTATGAATCTATTTTACCAATATTATTAAACTATTCAGTTCATTGAGTTGTGATTTCTGATATATTAGGAAAATTTAATAATGTAACAGATTTTCTTTGGGCTACTGGTTTTGGGGATATTATAGATGGTATCAAATATAGTTCAGTAGAAACCCTCTGAAATAGATTTAAGAAAACAAAGATTAAGGAACGCATCCCAAGGACTAATTATTGAAAATAATTATAAGATAACTTCCTATAGATTTGGTAATGCCCATGAAAAAACTATGATAATACTAATGATTTAAATATTGTGATAAGTTATGGATTTAGAAATCATGTAAATGATTCTTCATGATTATTTGATTTATCACTATGATTAGTGTTTCTCACACTGTGCTTTTTGGTTTTAGTCAATGGATGGAACTGAAAGAAACTAGTTTAAAATTGATTGTTATAGACAATGTGTTTAAGAAATATATAACAAATGGAATCATTTTTATAATAATGAATATGTTTTTAATGAATTGTGTTTATATATTTTAATTAACTTAATATTTATACACAACATCATGGATTTATGGATTTATTGCTCTTAAACACCATTTTGTGGTTTTATGTTATCTGAGTTAATCAAGATTATAGATATTTTGGGATACATTTGTGGTAACTAAACATATTAGTTTAGTATGTGTGAAAATGTAATTTATGTAATAATGACTTTGAATTTTGTGGAAATATGTTTAAAGGTAAGGATAGCTGTTAGGGTTTACATGATCTTTAAATTTAAGGCAAATATGGGTTATTATATTATTGGGAATATAAAATTAAACACATGAGTTAACATTTATGGTTAAAATTTTTCATTAATTTTGAATATATTTAGGTTGGTTTTTATGATGACAGAAAATTTTTGGATTATATTAATATTGTTTTAGAAAATGGATAACCTACAGGTCAAGTGACAACTCCTTCCATCTGACAATTCCATAGGGTTTGAACCAACAACCGAAGGGCGACAAGGATGAAACACATACCAATAGACTAAATAAATTCCTAACAATATTTTTTTAGTTAAAATATATAATTTATAATGGTTATTTTGATTTTAGG
This sequence comes from Viscum album, assembly GCA_963277665.1. NCBI lineage: Eukaryota > Viridiplantae > Streptophyta > Magnoliopsida > Santalales > Viscaceae > Viscum > Viscum album. The sequence goes on along the minus strand of OY728158.1, from coordinate 569,144,359 downwards.
GACATTTTTATCAAGTAGGTAACCACGGGATTAGAAAACTATTTGGTGATAAAGTGATTAATTTTCTTTTAAAAGATGTTCACTATTTTGGGAATCTTGTATTATTATTGTAAAAAGAATATTTTGAGGAATAATGGTTGAATTTTATTTTATATTAAAATATTCTTTTATTGTGGACTTATGGTGATTCAGGTTATTTAAGGAAAGGGTTATCATATATATGAGATTATGTGATTTAGGAAATTAAATTATTGGTCTAAGAAATTAAGAGTGATAGATGTTATTTGTAAGATTATGTGATCAAATCCTTATGATTATTGAGTTTCAATATTAGTCTATAAAATTTTTCTGGAATGATAGTTAATTGATGAATGATCTATGTTAAACTTTGGATATTGTTGTTGAATTTTAGAGATTAAAGTTGTTTGTCATTATATAAAGATATATTCATTTTGTGGAATTAACTTATCCTAACCTAACAATTTTCGTTTTTGTTAATTTATAAATATAGTAAGAATGTATAGTTATATATTTTCAGATTTTTGATCTATATAAAATGATTTTAATTCCTTAGGCATGAGGAATTCATCTTAAATACTCGTTTTTTGGAGAAAATGATGAGTTTGTGGTGCAAATTGATTAAGTGATGAAACTATATTGGTAAAGTAATTATATTTCCTTATGTTCTTGGTATTGGAGGTAAATTAATTACATATCTTTTGGAAAAGATTTTGAAACAAAAAGGTTATTCATTTACTTTTATCAAAGGCATTTTAACCCATCACATATTTATAGTTTATTTCTGTTGTCAAATTACCCATGATCTTGTTATCTATCAATATATATTAGTATTTCAGAGTTATTTTTCCCTTCTATGTCCATATTTTTATATATGTAAACACATTATGTGTTGTCTTAGGTGACCTTCACATGTCCCTTTCTTTATTTTTAATTGGATGTTTCGTTAATTCTTTTTACGATGTGGGTTTTCAATAAAAGAATTTCCAAAATTAAAACCTCAATTTCTAAAACTAATTTTAAAAATTGAGATGATTAAATATATTATAGGAGAAATAATTTAACACCCCATAATTTTATGATATTATTTTTTTAAAATTTAATCACTTCGATAGCTAACATTACACGCAACAGTAAGCTCAAACAAACCACGCTTTGTTATTAATACTATTATTTAATATGACATTTTTTAGAGGTGTTAAATTGGTGGTTATGAATAATATTAAATAAATTATGAAAATATTTTTTTGAATTCATTGGTTTATAATTAATTAGAAATAAATATAAAAATCAATTTAATAAAAAGGAAATGTTTTTTAAAAAATATTATTATGCACCCAAGGTTTTTTATCCTAATAAATTAAATTAACTACTATCATTGAATGATATTATTTAAATTTATATATAATATATTAAATATAATTTTTAACATTAATCCTATGAGTTTTATATACATTATAGAAAAATTTATTTAATTTTTTATGCATAAAAAGCTATAATTTGTTTAAAGTAGTTTAGCTGCCATTTGATGGCGCACCTATTTTAAAACTAAAATTTGACACTTTAATAAATTATATTTGTTAAAATAAATATCATTTTTGAAATATTATTATCATAATTTACACAGGTTGAATTTTTTGTATATTTTTGCTATGTTTCATTTTTTGATGAATAGTAAAAAATACTCCATTTTAATTGAAAACTAACTTTTAATCTAAATAATTTAAAATGTAAAATTATATTTTAAATTGGTTTCATGAAAAATTATATCAATAATAAATATATAATTTCAATTAATGTTACGTAATATTTATTATATTGAATTTTTATATAAAAAAATTTCAAACTTTTGAACGCTTTTTTATTTTAAAATCCATATTTCACACCCCATTTACAGGATTAATTTTAAATTAATTTTATAGACTTATGTTATTTTAATTATCAAAAATTGATTATATATTTTGATTTAGAAGTTCCAAAATTAGTAAATAGTTTCATTTTATTTTTGGAAAACATGAATAGTAACATTAATAATTTTAATAACCACAGCTAAGGGTAAATCATTTAATAAAAGGTAAAAATAATATTATAAATGTTATAAAATTATCCTAACTTATATCCTTATTTTTTTGTATGAGTTATTTTCAACCAAAATCATTTTTTGGACAATTTTCTGGCATCTTAGAGATAGGTGGTTGACTTTAAGCCCTTTATATTATTTTATTTTAAGAAAAGTCAAATATATCATACTCATGTTTTTAATAATTATTAAAATTTTAATTTATGGTTCTTCATAATATATAATTGACTATAAATAGTCATTTTAAATATAATATTTTTATCTTCATCATGGTTATTTTTAATTTTTTTAGGATATAAATTATAATCATTAAGGCTAGCACAATGATGATGCACTAGTTGTTAAATTAATGGATGTATCAAATAAATGATTATAAAAATATTAAAATAAATATGGATTTAGATAATTAATGAAAAAAAATATTTTTATAAAAAAAAATTTACATGTTTATGATATGTTATAATAGTTTTTTAGAAGATATATTATTTAATTTATTTTTTTAAAAGTCACAGTAATGAATAGTGTCAATATAGACATTAATGTTATATTAAAAAATAATATTTTATTAAATGATATAAAATTTATAAAAATATGAAATTCTTAAAAATTATTTATATTTGTTTTATAATGATATCCATAATTTATTAATGGTTATTTTTTAATTTTATAATAACAATATTGACCCTAAAAAAGTAAATATCCATGTTGTCAGGGCAAGAGTTAACATGATTAAATAAGGATTAAAACCAAAAGATAAGTGTAATATTATGACCTAAACATGTCTAAAAATCATTTGTTAATAGGTTTTATATCCATACTTATATTATATAATAAATAATTCACTTTTATTCCATTTTTAATTGATAATTAATTTTTACTAATTTAATATTCTGAGAGTTTCCAAAAGTACCCCTCACCTCAATTATAAAAGGATGCATCCTCCCTCACTTCTTCCCAAAATTTTGAACCTTATAGATTGACCAAACCCTGAACATTTCCATTCCTAAAATCCTTATAAATGTTCTAGAAATCTAGTTATTCAAAAAATATCATCCCAAGATTGTTAAAGAATATATCTAAAGGAAGTCTTCTGAAGAAGAGGTAATCATTTCTTATTATACTTTATCTTCATGTATTGTTTCCAAAACAAAGTAATAAATCATTTATAATATATATTTCTAGATTTTATTATTCTTATATATAAACTATATTCCACCTTTTATCTATCCTATAAAAAAATAAATCACAGTGTGTCTATGTACGACTTTTCGTCGCCACGACGTGGTTAAATATGTTTTTATCACCACTTTACATGGATAAATATAATGATGTAAATGATAGATATATATGTTAATTATGAATTTATATTGATTCTATCAAAATTAATATATCATCCACTTCCTTCCCCTTTCACCAATAAGGGAATGATACCATCGCTCGTGCATACCTACGACCTACCGTCTCTAGTATTCAACATGATTCATTTTCCAGGTTCACCATTCTGGAATGATTATAAAAAAAATATATAATGAAAAAATATTATATTAATGAAATTAATGTAATACTTTATATTATAGAACTATATTCTATACATAATAATTTTGACCTACATGACACAGCATGCAGAGGAAAATGAAGCAGTTAACACTCAAAACAAGGGTAATAACAAAATATTATTAAAAAAGGTAAAGAATATTATATTATAGGATCATATATGATATCATAAATATGAATATAGTTCTATTAAAAATTAATTACTTTATTTAATCCATTATATATGAGGTTAAGATATGTACAATGAAAATCAGACCTAAGGTAAAGTATTTTCAAATAACTTTTTATCTATGAGATACATGGATTATTCACCACTTATTTATTTTGTGTGTTATATATACTAAAAATTAAATATTATATCATTAATATATATATATTCATTTTATTTAAGGTTTTATTTGTAGTTATAGGTTGTATGTTTCAATTTATTACAAAGTTGTAATGGTTTATTTCCCAGTATCATCATTATTCAGGATCGTTTCTCTTTTTTTCCCTGTTGGGGAATACTTCTATTCTATAGAAATGATTTATAAAAAAATAAAAATGGATTTTATTATTCTCCTTGGATTGCTTTAATTTAGTTTTTACCACTATTTTTCTTGATATAAAATTGTTTTAATGGACACTTATTTTCATTTTCCAAATGAGGTGCTATTTCATGTTTCCGATAAAAATATAGAATGAGTGTTTTTTAACTTATATCAAATGATAGGATTTTATTATTGTCATGATGCCTTAATTTTTTTATGCTTCCATTACAAGTTCAAATGGTTATTTTAAAATAAAAATTTTTCTTCCATAATTCTGTTTCTTTTAAAAATATGATTTCACTGTAAAAATAATTATATCATTAAAAACATTTTGAATAAGTTTATTATAGTATTTTTAGACGTGAACAACCTTTGTTTAATCTTGTGATTAGTTGAGGTTTATCTATTATGATACCATATACCATATTTTATTGAATTATTTATGATAATTTTTACTGTGGATGTTCTATTTTCATACTATTCATTTTTTATGGTTTAAGTATTCACATTTCATATGATAGTTTTTTCAAGATAAATTTTTATGTAGTTTATATTTCACCCCATTAATATAAATAATGTATTGGACTTTGTATGTGATATTCAGGTCCCTCTATAGTCCCTCGATGAATAGGTATGTCTCGTGAGAGAAACAAGTTTAATTATTGGCTAAGGCATTAACTGTTTATATATGGTGTCTTGGTTGAAGCCTTAACGATGTATTTATGATTTCTCTCATTACGTATTCACTCATTATGAGACCAATTATTAATATTCCATGTAATTATTAGAATAGTATGACAAGCATTTTTATGTTTTAATGTCATGTGGATATTTATATTCCATTTTTTTATTATTTATTTATTCCATATTATTCTTAATATTATGTTTTAATGGAATGTGTTTATGTTATTCACCTTTTAATATTTTTTCATGACTTATTTACTCAGGTATTTTTATGTAAGGTTACCCTTATTGAGAATTATATCTCACCCCTTTCATAGGTTACACTTTTCCCTGGGATATTAGGAAGTTTTTTGTGATTGATATGTGGTGTTACCCAAAGGGGGATGAGTCGAATTCATAATTAAATTATTTTTATATTTTATGTTTTGATTTGTAATGTTAATTTCAAGTATGTATCTTCTACCAAGACTAGTAAATTATTAAGACCTTTGGGATGGTATTCCTTGAATATTATGACAATTTAATAAATTAAGTCACTAGCTCAGAGCTACTGGGTTCAAGGACTTAACAAAGATAATTCCTCCAATTATTTAATGAAACAATTATAACAACTAACACCAAATCATGAGTTGGGTATTATTGCTCATAAATAATCATTTTTCATGAGTCATAAGCTATAAACATGTTATTATGAATCAATAAACATCTAAATAACTTCTTGGATACATCACTATATATTAAAAACCCATCTTCACTATAGGGTAATTTATGCACATGTGGGAGGTTTAATATTCTATTCATTTCCTTGAAATTTTCCTCACACTTATCTATCTAGAGGAACTTGTCTCCCTTCTGGGTTAACATTATTGTATGATTTTATAGTCTTAATATATACACCATAAATCTTTAATAATATCAATATTAACCAATAAAACTATTGATCTTAGTCACCATGGGTTTTTTCGGTCAATATTCAATATCATTCTTCTTTAATGGATCTACTGATAAACCCTCTATTGAGATTATATGACATAAAAATGAAACCATTTCTAACTAAAATTAACTCTTTTTAAATTTTTCATATAGTTTCTCCTTATATTGGGTCTTTAGTATAATTATCAATTAGTCTTAATTGTCTTCATTTCTCAATGAATTGATATGAATATCATTTATAATGACTAATAAAAACTGATCAAGTTAATCTATAAATAATCTATTCATTAAATCCATGATGATATAAAGGGAAATAGTAATATATAAAGGAATCACTATATATTCATAGTGTTTCTATATTATATAGAATGTCTTATTGGCTATATAATACTTATTAAACCTCAATTAATAAAATCCACAAGGAAGGGAAATATTGTAAAAGTAATGATATCTGTGTAGTTGATCAAACAAGTAATCAATTACGGGAATATGATAATTTTTCTTGATTTTGATCTTTTTTAGCTCTTGATAATCAATTAAAAATCTCATTGATCTATATTTATTTAGAAAAATAACATGTTCACTCTAAGGTGAAAAACTTTGATGAATTAATCCCTTATAAAAATTTTCTTGGAGATTCTTCTTCAATTCCTACAACTCAATCAGGTCCATTATATAGGGAATATTTGAAATTTTAATGGATCTAGTTATGAGTTCTTTTGAAAACCCAACATCACATTTTAGTAGAAGACTAGGAAATTCTTCCATAAAGAAATCATCCAAATCACATACAATAGTCATGTCATTTATGTTGAGTTTATCCACCACCATTTGAGATATACACTACTTCTTAATAGAAATTAAGACCCACATAATGGGTGTGTTCTCCATCAATAGACAATAAATATCATCACATTGATAGATGATCATAGGTTAGTTTATAATATCAATCATGAATTATCCTCTTCAATAATTGATGTACTATTTATGTGTAGAAAGATAATACATGCCAAATATGGAATAATATTCTACTAGATGAAGAATAAAATTATTTCAAAAAGCATATTCCCACCAATGTCAACCGAATAGGAATCATAGAAATTAGATTTAATCATTATTCAATTATTGATTTTCATTTCTAATTATACATCTAATTGTTTTAATGGAATCCTGATACCATTATAAAACTCTTTAAATATGTATGAATGGGTATATCTAGGTTCAAATAATACATTAAAATTTCTAGAGTGGATGGTAAGTCTACCTTTCCACATGTCGATATTTCACCCCTCATCAGAAATAATGATCGAATGAGATTCCCCCTGTCCCTCAGTAAAATAGGTAGTGGAAATCAATCATCATCATTGACCCTCAGGTTTGGTCACTATTTACTATAATTACAATTCTTCGTACACATGAAGCACTGAAGTGAGGTAGGTTCATTATGTTCAACTTTTAATTTATTTCGATTGTTATCTAACTTCTTCCATCACATTGTAAATCCATTTCTTGATGAACATACCTTAAACACATAAAACATTTATTTGTCCCCTTAAGAACATTTCCTCCATTATTATTCCCACACTATGAGCATAAATGGAATCTCATCATATTCTCTCAAGTTTTTTATATTTCTATTTAACTTCGTCTTTATTTTCATTTCAAAACAATGATATTACTTTGTAACCCCAACGTCTCTTTCCACCTTGATATAATATCAAAAAATATCTTTATAACTACTAAATTATCTTATAAATAACTACCTTTTGAGGCTTATTTTAGTGCCATTAACCAAAAAACGTAGTGTAAGAAACTGTAAAAATAATGGGGAACCACATAATAATAAAAACACGTATTAGTTGTCTAAATAATGAAATATTTTTTAATATATGTAACCTTAGTTTTATTCTAGGATATTCAGAGTAATATTTTATTTAAATCCTTAATTATTGTTTATAAAGAGGTTGTAAATTTCCATAGCATATCCCCTAGGAGTTTCAAACTAGGTGTGTAGAAGGGCCTATTTTTATTCACTAGTTCTCGATCGAGTCTATATAAATATAGTGTTTCTAAGGTTATTTCCCCTATATACTTCTATTATATATCCATATCCACTTTTAGTATCTAGATAGGGATATAATTTCTTTGAAACCACTCACTCAATCCTTTATCAAAATTCATGGAAAGTTTCTTATGGTTTAACTCATAATTAGGCTTATCCTTAGACATTTCATTAGGGATATCACTAAGGTTTTATCATCCTAGTTTACAAATGTTAACTAAACATATCCTTTGATACCAACTATAGAAACCTAGTATTATAATACATAGTAATTACATCCTTTTTTAGGGATACTTATTACATTAGAAAAAACACATGCATGAGGACCTTAAAAGTATAGTGTCCCTGTAAAAATCGGAACAAAAAAATTGTTCCATAATTGAGTTACATCATCTCCCACTACATTATTCACAACAAGACCCTTATTATACATATCATACATAATAAATATCTTCATAACCTATGGAATAGAAGCATGATAAAGGGTGATCTCATATTCTCAGTAAGGGTAAATAAGGGAGATACATAAGAATAACATGAGCATAAGTCTATGAGGACATGATAATACCATTGGAAAACCATATAATTCATATTAGAGATCATATACATTATTTATGGAAGAAATATTGGTAGTTAATAAGTCATGTATCACAACATAATTAAATATCATGATCTATAAGAGCATGACATTGGCATATGGCATGTAATTTTTTGCATACACATAAGCAAAGAAAATAATTTCCATATTTGTCAAGGCCCACTACCAAGGACATCGTAACGAAGAGAGTCCTTTAGTATAATGAGTTGAGTCTTCATTATAGCCTAATGTTAATATAATTAGTTCACTCCTTATTCCAAACATATCATATTTTACCAGGTTCACTCATTGTTCCATCCATTTATATCTCATGATATATATAAATCCTTACCTAACACATTATAGAATTTATATATAAGTCCCACCTATCTCATAATGAATACAATATATATGTACCCCATAATATCAAAAAAAACATGACATAATAACTAATAAAATAAAAATGGTATCATAAAATTTTCTTCATATCACAACCTATATAAAAGAGATAGGATTTATAAGTATTTCATCATAGAATAACCTGTGGAGAAAAGTGGTGTTCATAATAATTTTCTCATGGTATAACCCATGTAATGGAAAAAGGTTTCATAAACATCCTAAAATTAATATATAAACCATTCAAATAATGAATTTGAATGGTATCATTGGATAATATCCCCAGTAAGTCATAAGTAACACCAACATATTTCAATCTTATATGTAAAATAATTTTGAAAGATCATCCAAAATATTTCATGAGGAAAATATCCTTTCTCCTTTGAAAACAAATTCTCAAAAACCGAAAAAATGTTAAAATTATTTTCATTTAAAAATAACTTTTAAAATATATAATGGAATCTTAAAATAAATTATTGTTCATGACGTTAGACAATTCTATTCATGTCATACACATTAAAAAAATATTTCATAAACATTTTTGTAAAATTCAAATGGGCATTGTTTTGGAAAAAGATAAAAATATTAATTTTAAAATTATTTCTAAAATAAAAAAGGGTAATAACTTCATTTAATAATAATAGGACATTAATTAAAAAAAAATTAAAAAATATTTAGGAAAACATGGTTTTGCAAGAAAACTGATTTCCAAAAGAAGAGAGAAATAAAGAGGGATTCTATTTAAAACAATTCTTAATTATCTTTTATAACAAAGATTGGATTCAATGTAACATTATTTGAATATAAAATTAATAACTATATGAGTATAAAATTCATCATAATTTTTTATAGGTAGATCGTGTGAGTTCATCATTAAATATATGATCATAAAAATCCTGATAAATAATGATATTTTAACATAATGTTATTAAAATTTTGGTAACCTTGAATCGTAAATCCCATAAAGGAAGAATATAAAATAGAAATTAAAATATCATGAGGGTGGAAAAATTCATGATATTTCACATCAATTTGGATGTATATATACCTTGTGAAATAATATTGGTGCATAACATAACACAAGTCTCAAAAAAGAAAAATTTAGACAAAGAAATTTATTATTACTTGATTAAATTTTGAATCATAACCACTATGAAATAATAAAGTCAAAGGAAATATTATTTATCATTAAATTAGGTATATTGAGGATATATCATGTCATAATTAATTATATAATCCACATAAAAGTGATGGGTGGGGAATATCTAATAATTCTCTTATAAATAAAAGTATAACTAGAAATCCCCTTACCTTAATTCATGACTTCAGTTATACTCTTTAAAAAATTATATAATATATATATATGTGTTTATTTTACATATATCAAAAAATCAAATTCTTATATATCATACCAAATATGAATTTATTATGCCATTATATAACCTATTTTTAAAAATTATATTTTAATGTTAGGTTTCGGTTAATAACGACTTGGTTTTAAGTATACATTTTTAATTGTTATTCATGGTAATGTTACATAGATTATGATTTAATAATATACCAGTTTTAAACCATGATATAAATATCATATATATTTATTATATTTTTATTTATATTAATCCTTAAAATTTAGTGATATGAAATGAAATTCAGAATTCATAGAGATGGTAAGCCATACGTATGCATGAAAAAAATTCATTTTCTTTTCGAATAGTAAAATAAAAAATGATTCATACTTTTTCATTATAAAATAGTTATTATTTCATATATATCACATATTTTTATTAAACATGTCCTTAATGCATTCCATTTAAAGTGTGAATGAATCATATCACTTCACGAGGTGGAATTCCACCATACACACGAAGAATGTTATCATATTCCCACAAAATGGAAAGTTTGAAGGTATGTGTGATATAATAATTATAGAAGATTATTAATACCATTAATATCACATATATCATACATAAACTTCATTTTTATCATTTTTTATGAATTTGAGATGTGGTAATCAAAAAATGCACAACATTAGTTTGTGAGGTGTTAGTCTACCGTACACACACACAATGATTGACCCATTTTATAGAAGTGTGTGTAGATTTAAGTCTTAACCATTAAATAAAAAATATCATTACATGAAATATACTGAGTTTATTTTATAATAATGATATAAAAACAATTTATAGGGTTTTAGGAGGAAATAAAACAAAAACATTCATTGATGAACATTACTTCTTCTTCGGGTGTCTTTATTATTTTTTCACTAAATGAATTGAGTTTTAGGATTTATATATAGAAAAATGATTATATGATGATAGGAAGTATTTTATGAACTCATTTGGGAAGTTTTTTTCTGAACCAATGGGTTTTTAAGGTATAGAGTTATGGGATAGGGTAGGCCTTTTATAATAGAGGTGATTGAAAAACTTGTAATTTTTTTTTAATAGTGAATTACACCCATATTTTAATCATGGCATCAAGCCCTAATAATGTACATTCCTTGAGGATAGAAATTATTATGTCTATATATGTCCACAAAATGGGGTTTGTAGAAGTTTTGTGTCATTTCTACACCTTATATTATATGTGTAACCACTATATAAACTTGTTGTAACTTTAATCACAATATTTAATTTTAATTATTTTCACCAATAAAATTGGTAAAAAATTAATTTGAACATATTATAAATTATAAATTATTATTATTACAAATATGGAATCAATTTTTCTAAATTTCAATCAAATATGTTGTAGAAATTAACTTAAAAATAATTCCACAAACGTGACGAGAAAGATGGTTTGAAGCAAAAATGATCAAAAGATTACAAATTTTAATATTATATTTCAATATGAAATGAATTAAAATGACTTAAATTAGACTAATTTAACTAATTAAAATTTTAAACAGAAAATAAAATATAATTTATTATTATAAATAAAATAAACAAAAATGTAGTTTTCAATTAAAACTCTATATTTTCCAATATTAATTAAAAAATGAAACTTCTCATTTAACCCAAACTATTCCCCCTAATATTAAATTTAATTTATGAATTCAAAAATTAATTTTTTTTATCAATTTAATTTTATAAAACTCTATAAAATTAATTTTATTATTTTTCACAAAATGACATAAAAATCATTTTTTTGAGAAAATTGTATTTTAAAAACATATAAAGTCATTACCAAAAATTATTTATTTTATTATCAGTAAGTTTTATTAATATGAAAACATTATAAATATTATTTAAAAAATATTTATTACTATTAATATTTCTATGTTTAATTGATTTTTTTAACGGTCGCGTTTAAACGACTACATTAATAATATGTTGTGGTTTTTTTATAACTCAATGCCATGTGTCACACAAGCTAACTGAGTGTTTCATGTACTTACAGATAACCCAGGGTTGAATGTATCATATTTTTTAATTGGTTTCTCATGTAACACATTCCATCAAATATATTTAATATTTTTCAAAAAAATATTCATGAAAACTCTGGGGATTACAGTGACACCTATTGGGCCGCAAGAACCCCACAAGTGTGTCAAAATCCATTACTATGGGTCATCATCATTTGGATAGAACCAAATAATTTCGGGTGGAAATTTTTTATGCCTTCTTTTTCATGGATGATCTTATGAAAATAAAAAATAATATTAAGGGTAGCTTTGACTTTTACCCTTTAATTACTCTCATGGTTATTGATCAAGTAAAATAAATCATTCAAATTAAAGAGATTTTTATGGATGAATTAGATGAACCTTATAATATTCATATATACTCTATGGTGCCTTTTTTATTTCAAGGATAGGAGGTGGGTCAATCAAATGTTCCTAATATTCCCTCACCTAATATGGAATTCATACATGGACACATCACTCATTCACCTTAAAAGACTCATTGATTGAAATCTTAGGTTGTAATCTGACCCCCACACCATGTGTTATATTTATATCTTTAAAAATATTCATAAGGAATATGTGACCTATAGTGTTCAAATATAGTAACCAATATTTTATTATAAACAATTAGGGTATAACCATTAAGAAAAGAGAGTGGGAAGACAATGAGAAATCAATGGGAGACAAAAAGAGGGAACTATGGTCTAAGCTTCCACGTTGTCAAGCATCAAAAAATTATCTATGTAAAACCAAATCATAAAAATAATTATTTCAAATGGATAAAATTCCTACTTAATTCATTCTCTCAATCAAATCTAGTGATAACCTTCCATGTATGTTTATTCATAGAGTTTCAACATATTTGATTTATTTTTCAGTCAGATGGATAATATTTAACATAAGAAAGTGATAACCATACTCAATTGATATATATAGACTATCTTTATAGACCATCTTCCAAGGACCACCTTATGATAATATTTTATTTTCTCTAATATCATGATCCAAATTTATATGGTTTTATTTTATCACATGTTCTTAAATTATGTGGTTACCTCCCATGGTAGTCTTATATGGTACGAGTTTTACATGATCTGACCACTTAGAAAAACGTTTTTTAGAATATTGTATTCCTCCTCCAATACCAATGATTCTATATGTTTTAATTTAAATCATTAATAGAGTTTAGTTCTATTTTTTCTATTGATCCTTATATTCATCTTGTTTTAACCATAAAGACCTATATATTCTATTTTCCCCAAGATCAAAACCCTGAAAATGATTACATGATATATCCTCTAAGGAAACTGGATGTACATGATCACAGAATGGACACCAATGTTCACCCCTTGGATTTTTGTTCACATTGATAAAATCATGATCAAGAATAATCCTCCCAGATAAGTAGAACTATTTGAAAAAATCCATCTTGATGGAGTTTTATGGTTGTTGTAATTTTTTAAAAGGTAGGGAGTTGTTTAAAAAAGTTAATTTATAAAGGATGTGTAAAGTTTTTTTAAAGATAAATTAGCTAAGAAGACAGTTCATTGCATAAGTTTTGAATTGGTACATGACTATAAGATTTTTTTTGAGTAATGTGGTTGTTTAAAACATTGGAAATCATGTGATCTCATGAAACAAATGTGATCTTGTGACTTCATAATTTAATCATGTGATCAAAGAAATATTTTGATGAATATATGTATTATGGTCACTTTAAATCTTGTTATTATAGATATTTTAAGGCATCATTTATTGAATTGTGGAGAATCGGTTAAAGGGAGTTACGCTATCTAAGGAAGAGAGGGTTGTGAAACTCGATAAAAATCAGGTGTATAATTTCAAAATGATCTTGCTTTCATTTAAAAAAAGGGATTTTTTTATGATGATTATTATGATTAATGTTGGACTATTTTTTTCAGGAAGTGGAATAAACAACAAAGAATATTTATCAAAGTAATGGTGGTGGGATTATGCCTAAAAATACCCCATAACATTTCATTAGAGACATAATAGAGTCTGGTAGGTTATTCAATAACTATTATGCAAGTAGAAGAAAATAATGGATTTAAATTCATATATATGTGGTCACATGATCAAATTTTTATATGATTTAGAACATAAACATTTTTCCTTAATGAAAAGGAGGATTTATGGTCACATATATGAGAATGGGTTATATGAAAAAATTATTCATGAATGAATCTGTAATGGAATTATGAAACTAGATATTCATTCATTGGATTGTTAGTTTGGGATAATGATAAGTAGTCAAATTAAGGGAGTAACATACATGGTGATAAGTTATCTAGGTCTCATATTTAGAGACACACTATAATGTAAGACAATAAAGGATATATGATCTCGGAACAAAACATATGTGAAATGGTTATTTTCATATCTTTAAAAAAATTATCTTAATGTCCAACTAATTTAACTATGAACCAACTCATTACCAATAATTATCATCAAAATATTCTATTAGAGGTGTTTTTTATTCAATTTAGCTAATAGAGTGCAGTGAGTTTTAAAATTGTTAATGGTTATAAACTATGAGGGATAGTAAGTATTCTTAAAACATTTTAATATAAGTTAAAATTAGTTGATTTGGTAAATTGGAACATAATCGTTATATGCTCATAGGACTATCCTAGTTAAGAGTGAACCATATAAAATTAATGTGTCGCATTCATGTTATTTCTTTTCTCATACATTATTATAGGATGGAAAGATATTTTTTTTATAACAACGAAACTGGATCCCAAGATGAAAGTGTTTTAATATTTCATACAATAATCTCACCATCCCACCCCTATCGTTATTAAATATATTAGTGAAAGTAAATTATCAGATGAAAATATTAAAGTGGGTGTTTCTCTCTCAGTTGAAGCCATTGTAGTCATTAATCAAAAATGAATTCCGGTATTCGAGGGAAAAATTTCAACTATTGAATAATTGGATGGAGTAAAACTTACTATACATAGATATGGGGGTGTATAAAAATTTGATTCATGGGATATTAGTTGGTATGGACAGTAATTCCTTATCATATGTTGAACTAGAAAATTTGAATGTGGCTATTATAGGAATCAATGTTTTTTGGGGGACCATATCCAACATAAAATATATGAATGTAATTTCATGTAAATCCATTCAATCCATGTGTTAAAGATATTAAATTACAATAAACGATATTAAAAATTTATAGAATATATGCTATATGTTATTTGGAATAGTTATAAATACCTAATAATGAACACCAATGAATTTATTGATATATTAATGTGATTAAGTATTATATTCATTATAATATAGAAATCCTCGATGACATGGAAATTTTCAAACAAATATTGAGAGTATTTCTACTCTAATTAAATTAAAATGTATTTATGCATAAATATCAGGATCCAAATGAGATAAAACTAGATAGTTTACACAAAAAAACATGTCTTATATGAGATGTTAGAGTATGATTATGAACCTATGGAAATGGTGAATTCAAAAGATGTGGAATTCATGTCTATAAAGAATCTCACCATATTGGTTATCCTTTAATAATACAATGTGGATTAAGTCATGTAATTCTTAAACTCAAATATAAAAATGGGAAAATAAATTGTAAAGGGAAATATCTACTAACATGATTTTGATGGGAAGGTTGGTTACCCTAATGTAATGTCTCCTGTAAAGTTTCAAGATGATGATAAGGATGATGAAAAAATTACCATGATGAACTCTTTAGAAAAGGATAATAGTATGAAAATCACTAAGAAAAATTTATTCAAATAGAAGAACATGCTTTCAAAATAAAATGATGCTTGAAGAGAAAATTAAATAGAAGAAATTAAAAGCTGAAATGATCACTGGGAAAACACTATGGTGGTGGTTATATGTAATTTAATTACAAGGGAATAAAGAAAATAATAAATATGAAGTGGAAGGAAGGGTTTATCACTATATTAAATTAAAAGTTTCACTTAAGGAGATAAGAAGTTTAGAGATATAAAAAATGAAAAAGAGTGGATAATGATACCAAGCACTATATGAAAAAAAAATGTGAAGGATCAGTATGAGATGAAGAAAAAAATTTATAATCTTATATCTATAATTTCAGATAAATTACAAATGTTCATAGGGTAAAAGATTAATGTTAAATAATAGAATAGGGTTATTGATGGTTATATTATCATAGTGAATGATTGAGTCAAAAAAATTGAAGAACATAAGGTTGATGTTCTCATCCCATTATTGAATGTAGAGGGATAGGGGATAATCTTAATCCCTTGTATGGTATCATAAAATATTTTCACACACTATATAAAAAAGGAAAATTAGATCATGAAACTCTAGAAAAACTGAAACAAAGTTGTCTGAAGAGGAGGGAAATGAATCAGAATGACACATCTTGTGTGAAGATTATTTGTCAAAAAATAGTGATAATTGGTACAATTACACAAGAAACCACTTTGATATTGAGGATTCATTTGGTTATGAATCAAACTTAGAATATTCAATGATCCCATAGGATAATCAGTGCTATAGAAATGACATATTAGAATGAACTTCATATTATGTGTTATTATTATTGACTAATGAGAGATTCTAAAAATATAAGTTTAATATATATGTGGTTTAAAATGGTATAGGTTCAACAGAATAATCCAAATAGAAGTCAATTTTATAATAATTCCTTTTATGTACACTATTTTTGGGGTTAAGGATTTGGAAGGATTTCTAGATATTTCTCATTGAAAACATATAGGAATGTGTCAAAGAAGAGCTAATGTGGTTATACATAGCCACTCAAAGAATCATAGAAAAATATGATAACACAAAATTGAATTGATGTTTTACAATATGAATATAGTATGACATACTTTAATTAATATTAGGATTACCTGACAACAATATGCATGAATTCAAAGACATAGATCAAAAATGAAAATTGTTATAAAGTTTTTGTTTTTGATATTTCATGAAAATAATTAGATTTCAATGGTGCATACATTGTTGATAGTGTATTAACTTCTAATATGATGGTAAATAATTATCCTATCATGGTAATATTGCATGATAGGGAATCTTTCATAAATTTTAGAAATGTTAAATCCCAAAATATTTTTTGATCATGAAAACCTTGTTTATGTGAAATGATATTGGATTTAAAGATATATTTATTATTTTTGGTATCACTTATAATATTTATAAAATCAATAAAATTTGTTACATAGTAAAAACAACAAGCCTTACTAAAAACATGTGTGTAGTTAAAGTAAAATTAGTAGGGTGATTAATCAGGGGAAGTATAGAATAGATAATCTCTACAATGTGAGTGGAAAAGAATATATGTTCTTTCTATCCAATAAATATGATAAAAGGTAATGGTATAAATATTTTAGTAATTTGAGATTGATATCCTTGGATGATATATAGAAAATTAATTGTTCTTATAATCTCATTGAGTTATCACATGATCAT
Organism: Viscum album; assembly: GCA_963277665.1. NCBI lineage: Eukaryota > Viridiplantae > Streptophyta > Magnoliopsida > Santalales > Viscaceae > Viscum > Viscum album. The sequence goes on along the minus strand of OY728158.1, from coordinate 569,126,641 downwards.
GCACACAATTTTCATTCTTATCAACAAGGAATGATAAATAGAAAGGATTAAAAGGAAAATATAATAAAAGTAAAAAAGATTTTTATAATGGGTGATTATTGATATATGTGGACCTATATCACCAAGACCCATGTATGGGAAGAGAATATATGTCATGATCACTAATGATTATAATAGAATGGAATTGATATTCATCATCCATCACAAACTTGAAGTCATCTGTATCATAACATAATATTAGAGATAATCTAAAAGGATTGTTATGTAGAAAATTTTAACATTATGAATTGATATTAGTATGGAAATTACAAACAACTATGTGGAATATTATCTAAGGATTTATGGCATAAGGAATTGAGTCTCAGTAGTAATAACTTCTCCAAAACATTGTGTGGTTAATATGAGATATAGAGACATTATCAATATTGAATAAACCTTTCTTATAGATAATGAAATTCCAAATAAGTTTTTATATGAAATGGTTTTTACATTCCTCAACATTACAAATAGGAAATATTTTTATGAAAGGTTGTAGAATACATTACATGAGTAGTTATGTGGAAGGAAGTTGATGCTGAAGTATAGTTTTGACTTTTGAAGTTAGTATTTCATTTCAACAATGATAAATATAGGACATTTGAATTATATAGAGATGAATGGATATACTCATGAAAAAAATGCATAAAAAATATCTAATAAGGTGATGGGTAAGGAGATAAAGATAAATGATTTATTTTTTGTCATGAATGTGAAAAATAAATAGAAAATCATTGAAAAATATCATGATTATAGTTTTGAAGAGATTAGTATCTCCAAGGAGTTAATGTGATTGAATATGATTCCAATGAATTTAGTAATGATGAGAAATATAATTTCAAAATAGATATTGTGGAGAATATAAATTTGGGAGATAAAATTAATAAGAATAATACTATCGATTATCGGTTAATGGTAGTGCATATGAGGAGAAAAAATTATCTACAAAAAAAATACTTTCAATCACAAATAGAGCCAAAATGTTTTCAATAAGTCATAGGAAATTAGAATTAGGGTCAAATAGTGTATGAAGAGCTTAAAAAAATCAATCAAATGTGGGATATTTTTTAGGATGATAGATAAAAATTTAATCAAGATCGATTAGGTCTTCTGAAATAAACTTAATGTATATGGTTTCTTTATTTGAAATAAGTTATGATAGTTGTACAAAGGATACCCCAAGATCAAGGGAATATATTCATATATTACATTAACACCTTTTTCTAGGATAGAGACTATTCAACTATTCATATCCATTATTGTTGTATGGAAGTCCACAATCATCTAGATGGATGTAAATTATTAATTATTGAATGCATTTAAAGAGTAAGAGGTTTACCTTGAATATCAATATGGTTTTACTATCAATAAAGATGATATTAATGTTTCTTGGCTGAATAAAAATCTATATGCTTTAATGTAGGCAACATGATCATGGTATTAATGATTTGAACAGTATTTGAAGAATCTTAGTTTCCAGCATGGTGAAGATGATTTCTATATCTATGTCAATAATGAGAGTTATCAAAGTATTATGGTTTATGTGTTTATCGATGACATAATATTTGGTAGAAATAATTATTTTCATTGCATATAGTTTTTAGAATTCATGAAATGAATGATTTAAATAGCATTGATTGTTGAGATGAAATTTTTCTTTATTTTACCAGTAATGTAAGGAAGGTGTGGAACAATTATTTATAAATCTAAATATTCAAACGAGGTTCTTAGTTCATTTTGAATTGCTAATTTTATGGAGATAAAACACTTTTTCCTACATTGATATAACTATCTATGGATGAATAATTAAAATTATTCAATGTCACAATATACTAGCAGTTCATTGGGAACCTAATATACTTAACAATGACCTAGATCAATATTAATTTTTCCACTTACCAATACTAAATATATATATATAATCCAATATAAATAAACATATATCCAAAGAAAAGAATAATTTGATATATCAATATAATTCATGTATCTCATTTTTTGCTAAAATGATAATTATTATCAAGAGTTATTGGGTTATACAGATGTATATTGGGAAGTTTTAGAAAATTATAGAAATTACACATCAATGGGTAAAATATATATTTGTAAACAATGTATTTCATTAATGACAAATAAATATTATTTAAATTCTATAAGAACCATATATGAATATTATATTGTGCCTATTCAAGAATTTATGTAGTTACCGTGGTTGAAGGAGTAACATAATGATTTTGGAGTTATAGGGATACCTTCGATCAGACTAAATTGTCAAAATTAATGTGTTATAAATCATATCAAAAATATAGTTCATATGGTAAGGATGAATCACATTGAAATAAATTATTATTTTTTCAAGGAGAACAGGGTTTCTCAGTTATTGATGTTGTAATATGTGTGTAAATAACATCATATTTCATAAAAATCGTATCAATACCTTATATAAGGAAGTATTTTAAAGACATTAGAAGGCTTTCAAATTCAATTCAAAAACCCAAACATAAACTATGGGGATATAGAACCCCCACTCTCTAAATTATGTTATTTTTCTTCATATGTTCATATATTTTTACCTTAATTTGTTTAAGGATTCAAAGGAGGGTCCTTTCAATTTATTTAAAAGTTGTATAATTAATTCTTCTATGGTGAAAAAAAGTGGGATAAGTTGGTTAGGATATTTGAGAAAAAGGGGGAAATTTAAATGTGATGATTAATAAGTTGTTCGATCATTGTTTACAGATCATAAAAGTTTTTCATTTTTCTTCATGATGCCATTAGTTGACTTGTGTGGTTTGAGAAGTGATCTTGAGGGATGAGTATGTTTACTCTTTTGGAATTGAAATTTTTTTCTTTGGTGGTATGAAGAATTATTTGATTCATCTATGTACATTTCATAATAGTATTATTTTTTAGGCTAGGATTTGCACATGTGGGAACAGTGTATGTGTTAATTTTTTAATTAATTACTATCTAAGGCTGGAAAAATAAAATATTTTAAAAATTTTTGGATTTTTCAACAATGGTTTTTGGTATTTTATATTGTTTTTAACAAACCAAAAGAGTAAAATTGTTTGAAAAAATACCTCTATATATTTTTTACATTTTTTTGTTTGTTTACATTGTTTGAAGTTATTTAGAAACATTCATTGAAATAGGATGTGGAATATTATTTTTAGTTTTATGGATAAATTTGGTAACAATTATTTTTGATCCATATGTCTGGAATGGTTACATGATTGTGATAGTGTTTATGAGTTAGGTGATCACATAAATAAATTTTTATCATGAAATATCATGGAATTATAGAGATAAATAAACCACATAATTTATTTTTATGATCTAAGAAACATAAGATATGGTGGTTATTTCTAAAAAAAATTTAAAATAATTTAATCCCATATGTTATAAATGATTATATGTTTAATTCATAAAAATATCATGAAGAATGTTATGTTTTATATGGTATATAGGCTTTGAACACTCCATGAATGTTGATTGTGTAATCTATAGGAGATCATGAGAATGTGATAATTTAGGGGTTTTGTAATGAGGGGCATTTCAATGAAAGGTGGAAAAACTTTTAAGGTGGTGTAATGAATGACTGAGCATAGAGTTCAAGAAGATGATTTTTTTCCTATAAACACACTGTTAACTTATCATTAGTTCCCAAATAGTATTAATAATAGTTTTTATCCAATTAAATGTCTTGATAGTAAGGACTAAAAGATGTTATGCAATCAAATATGTGTTATTAGAAACTCATAAGGGATTTCTATTCAAGTGAAAGTTGATACAATACTAATTTCATGTATCTTAAAGCACATAATTATTTTCACATGAAGAAAATGATGTTGTTCTTTCACATATATGAAAAAGGTTTATATAAATGGAGGTTTTTCAAAGGAATTAGGTGATGATTTTTGTGATTAGGGATTCACGTATAGGATGATTATATTTGGATCATTCAATGTATTTTCTTTAACAGAGTTATGTCCTAGAGGTTTAATATTTGGGGTCTCACTCTTGGATCCATGAGATCAAATTATCCAATAAGTTTTATGAGATAATGGAACAAAAGTTATATCTAAATGTTGTATTCCTCTCTTTGATGAAAAATGAAAATAATGTGACACTCTTTAACATGTGAACTAACTCAAAGAAGATAATGATAATCATAAGATTCTACTAGAGCAGTTGTTTGTTCATATCAACAGAGAGTGTAGTGAGCTTTTAAATTGTGAAGGGTTGAATACCATAAGGTATAATTAGTCAACTCTAAATAATATTTCAGCAATGCACTTTAGTTGATCTTTTACATTAGAACATCATCATTAGATGTTCCTTGGACTAGCTCAGTAAAGGTTTAACCATGTAAAATTGATTTGTCTCATGCATGTTTTTTTTTCTATTTATAACATTCCATGGTATGGAGAGAAAATACTATATTCATAAAAATAAAATATCCCATAAAAAACTATATTTTAGTATTTCATACTATGATTCTCCCCCAAATGTACATATTTATGGGTATTAAACCTATTGGGGACAAAAATTACCCTTAGTAGAATCATATTGATGGATTCCAGTAAAAATATGGGGCACTATTAGAAGGATATTTGATTGATCTCACTTGGATCGATCATTGATTTACTCTCTTCCCATCAAGTTTTATAGAATAAGGAATCCATCCAATAGTAATTTTTTATAATTTTTTAAATTCCATTAATCCCTTTATTATTCCTATCAAAAATAATAATAAACATCATATGAACCTAACCTAACTATGTTTTATTTAATGTTGTTATGTTTTTACGGAATTAAATTTTGATAACTTATTTAAGAAATAATGGAACTCAAATTGATTTATGGAAATTTGGTGATCTGATGTTACAATTACATACTATATCCTTATTATTTTTTTAATAACTATAGTGGTGCTAAACTACCACATCAGGTGATAATGCTCGTGCTGACTATATATGATGATTTTTTTGACAATGTCGTTACAACTTATCCTATGTTTTATGTTATATGACCATTGAACTTTTTAAAATATTTCCTATCAATAGATCATCACCTTGAGAATAAAAAATTACTATAATATATCCTTTTAAAAGTTAATGTTTACTTTGAATCTTTTTAACTTATTTTTTTTAATTTTTCTTCCAATCAATATAATTGTTTTTCATTTAGGGTGTTTTCACTAAGAGAACCCATTGAGTAAGTTTATAATTATAAGTTTCTTAGTATTTATATTGTAATAATTCCTAATTCTATCCTACATAACTGATGGATTTCAAGGATATAAATAAAGATAGTATAATTTTCTGATCGAGTGATTTTATGACTTAGAAGATAGCTCTTAATAATGTCTAGAACATAGAAGTTTGGTTTTGAGGTGTTGTCAAAAGGTATAGTTGATAGATTATGAGGTTGAAAAGAAATACCATACAAAATGTATAAGGTTTGGAATATATTGAGATAGGTTGAATGTTTTCGGTATTTGATATTTTATTACCATGATATTTTATGATATATTTATTTTTAAATAACTTTTATTTCATCAATAGATCATGTTTCATGAAATAATCAGTTAAAACGACTAGTGTCTTATGATTGAAATATTTTTTAAATATGACCATTATAACTTATCCATTATAATTTTAGTGTATGAATAATACTGACTAAATTATTAAAATTTATGTCTTATAATGAGTTCATTTATTATGAATTGACATGAAATTAAAATAAAAAATATTTTAAGGTAAAGGATTTGTCTTTGTGAAAAACTAGTTTTATGTGAATAATGTGTTTATGAAAAAATAAATTATACTGATCACTGTTAGTGAATGATATTAAATAAATTTATATGTTATATTTTCATTAAAATATTTTATCATTAATCTAACATTTTTTTAATCTTGAGATATTAATAAATCAATTTTTAAGGTTAAAACATATGTTTTACTAAAAAGGGATTTTCAACATGTTTTTTATACATATTTTGAAATTAATTTATAATACTTATAGAGATTAAAACTTGATAAATGGATAACATATTTTGAATATGGAGATTAATTTTTTTTATATATGTGACTTTTATTTTGGATCATTATGAATTGTAATAGTGGTAATATTTATCACTTCTTTAAAGGCAAAATTTGGTAATAAGGGTTAACAAAATAATGTTATAATGATTTAAAATTTCCATAACATCAACCATTATCATATAATTTGAGTAGAGTTCTATAATTTCCATCCATTTCTCAAAAAAATGCCCACATGGATCCATTTTTATTTGATAATGTAGTTTATAATTTTTGAAGTAAAAAGATAAAAAATGTTACTCTCTTGACTTTAAATATCTCTTTTTTGTTCACATTGGGCTAAAAATAATTTTTATATTAATAATAGTGATTTTTTCACTAATTTTCTTTATGATTTTAATTTATATATGATTCTTACTGAGTATATAATTAACTAAATTGATTATGAAATACCGACACATTACTTATTTAATTAATAGAAAAATAAAATAATTACTTTTAAAAATATTAAAAGTAATAAAATTTGGTTGAATTATTATATTCCATGATTTTTTTTATGTAAATATAATATATTATTCATTTCTAAAGGTTTATATTCATATTCCATATTTTTCTTGATTGATTTAATGTCAAGTTAAATGAATATCCTATAAAATGACATTAATGATATTTTATGAAAATAATATTTTAATTTTAACGTTCATGATCTAGGATCAACTAAATCGGTTCCTTGAGTTGGGTTATCACATAACCTAAAGCATTACTCTAAATATGCCATAGGCTTCTGGATGGTGGTGAGTTTTTATTAATCTAGATGGGGAGACTATACCCTCTTTACTAGAGTATTACACTATAGTTAACAACATAAATATTGGAAATAATATGTAATAATCAAAAAGAATTCATATCCAAATATCTCTCAAAACATGGAACAAACCAAAAATCAACATTAACCATGTCATGTCATACTAATAGTTCCATAATGAAGGAAACCCAAAATAAATAAAACCAATTTAATCCACAAAACAAACCTGAATCCAAGTCCAGAACCCCATCCATACTCATCGCAAGCCCAACTAATCTCCCAAGAATTGGGCCTTTTTCCCTTATCCAGACCTATAGCCATGAAATATGGTTAGGTACCCAATGGAGTCCCAATAATGGTGTGGGAAAAAAATCAGTAGGCCAAAACCAACAGTTTTTAAAAAATATCAAGTCTAATAGATAGTGTATGAAAGTACATAATAAATGAAAAATCGAACCAAAGAATAATGTGGTAGCCATTAGTTAACAAGGTGTATTATTCCCATTTCAATCATTATTACTATATTAACTATTTATATATCTTATTTATATAAACCATTATCCTCATGTGTTCCATGGGTTATTCATATACATCAACTACACATGGGTCTAAGGAAGTCAATCATTATGCATAAGGAAATAAGTCAAGTCCCTATCTCACAGGGGTAACCCAACATAAAAAAAACACATTATCCTCACCTAGAATCCTCAGTTCTGGAGGAATTCATCCATTGGGGGAATAGATATTTGTCCCCTTCCCTAACCAATGCACCGTGGGAGGAGTTTAGAGAATCAGTCTAACTTGACCCGTGGGAGGAGCCTCAGTCCTTTATCCCACACCCTAATCCACATGAACATGCTTATATATCGATTCATCACATATATCGGGGTGGGGTTAGAGCATTAGTCTAAACTCTAACTGTGGGAGGAGCCTCATTCCTTAATCCCACTGCACACATACCATATCGCAACCAAACACAATCCATACAAATAGAAATCATATCCCATCATAATCAAAATGTAAATTAATACTATGACATAACCCATTAACTCGTTTTCCAATTATATTAAATGGACATTTATCCAACTTCTCATTCTCATGCCTTAACCCATTAAGTATATTCAACAGTTCCCATACATTATCCAATATTCACCAATTACCATACATTATCCAAGATGGCCCATTTATCATTTCCTAATAATTTTCCCCCTAATTAATTTCAAGTAAAATTCTTATTTCACATACCACAATAATTTATTACATTCAGCCAATTAGGTATACCCCGTAATTCTCACACACTGACCCATTCATCATATTCATCAAATCCATTTTTATATCAAATTTAACATAATACACATTTTCTGATTCCATTACTCATTTACATGTTCTCCATTTCATAGGTAGCAATCATATTAGGTGTTTTTAACAAAATTCATTTAGTATTTGACATAATCTAATTAAACCAATTTTTTCCCTTTTTTTTGTTCCAAACAACCCTTTATGAAATTATAAAAACCTAGGAAAACTATCAACACTCTGTTTTCAATTCCACTTGACATATTCAATATCTTCACTATGGGAACTACTTGATCTCAAGTTAAAACTACACTTAACATTCCAATTTCTAGGTTTAGGAATGTTGGTGCACCCCATGGGTGTCCCTAAATCATTATAATCATCCTCAACACACCCAATTGGGATCATGAGGGGTCTAAATGATTAATTATCCAACCATTTTACCAAATCTTACTCAAGGTAAAAAATTCACAACAATATGGAAGTAAGATCTCATCACATATTCAGAAATCTATTACAAAACTATGGGATATAACTTAAATAATAACAACCTTAAATTCAATGCTGAACACACTCTTAATCATAGATTTAGATCCATATTCAAACACCCTTCACTTCCATATCCTAGGTTCTACCTAAAAAAGACACTTTTTGAGTTTCAGATAAAGGATGGGAGAAACTATAAAACCAAATCTGGAAATGATAAGAAAGGGATAAGATAGACATACCCAGAGCTTCGATCTTCAACCAACATTGCTCTAAATGACTTATAAATGAAATAGATCAACCCCTTGGAAGATTAAATTGAAATGGGGTCTCTCTAGTGTTGGGGTAGAAATAAATGGGGAAGAAAGAAAATGGAATCTTATAATCCTGTAATAGAAAAACTGTAATTTTACAACTTTTACTAAGATGCACAATTTTCCCGTAAAGTTTTCAAAACCCTGAAAAAAATGTGTATAATCCACTATCGATGGAAGTTGAGGCTGCACAGTTTCCTATTAATCATCAAACAGTTTAAAAATAATGCTCTAACTATGTGATATTCCACTGTCCAGGGCTATATGGTTTTCCTGGGATGGTTGCACAATTTATTTAACCATGCGCCAACTATATACCTTCCACAATTTCAATTGTTTTCCTTATTTTAATTTCCCAAACCCCCAAAACACCCTTGAGGACCTCATATACCCAGGAAGCATTTAATTAACCAAAAAAAAATACTGAAAACAAAATTTATAAAAGTTCATACCATCATGCACTCCATGATCTTACAACCTCCCTACATTATAATGGATCACCCTCGAGTAGCTCTTTCCCAGCATCATTGAGCTTCCAAGTTAAAGGGATCGGGATACTAAGCTGACACATTTTAATATCTTTCCCATGATTCCTCTTGTAGAACATCATGCTTCCATAAAACCCATACCAAAGGCACAGTATTCCTTCATAAGACTTTTTCACTATGATCCACAACATGATCTAGTTACTCGTAAAATAAAATATCAACTCTAACTATAAATCAACCACTATAACCCCAAAGGGAATCCTAGGAAAAACTTCCAAATTCACTGCACAAGGAAACTTCTCACCCATCACCATACCATAGTAGAGGAACCAATTATCCCCCTATCCTCCCAATATTCTTTTCAACTCATGTTCTGAATCACTTGGTGTCAATTTAATTCGTTTCTAAATATATAACGGTGACCAAAATCTAATATCATCTGAAGGAAAATAGGTAGTATTTCAAACCACATTTCTTAACCTATGTCGATCCACCACTCATGTCCTGATGATCCCATTCCATTACCATACATATAGGATGAAACCAATCTATCAAGGCACTCAGCTGATTAAACCTAGTCCAACAGTCACTATCCAGAGCAACTCACTCTAATGGTGATCACTTGAGTTCCTCAAACCCAAAACTTAGGTAACATCATTAACTAAACACTTTTCATTATTTGGAATCTCTATTTTTGAAGAAAGGCCAACTGAATCTCAAATCAAATTTCACATCATACCTAATGTGTTCCCTTCCATTAGAGGACTAGAAACTACTTGACATTACTTAATTTCACCATCATTATGAATAGAACTTTACCCTAACACATAAAACCAAAGGTGGGTCACTCTCACCACACCCATTCCTATTTACCAACTCAGGTCAGACCTCCCCCAACTATCTTGTATCATAACACCCATCTTCCACTAATGGAATAATTCTACCCCCTTGAACCTATAATCCCATATCTGATGCATTATTTTTTTACATTAGCATGATTACAAGGAATACAATATCAAAAGATTGATCAGTTTAGTAGTCTTGGAAAGAAAGATTACATAATTATACCAATAATACATTTGGAAGATATAATTAAAACATGAAACATAATAAAATGAATCCTTGAACGCTTAGTTGAATATTTTCTCTTCATAACCTGGGGAAAGGAAACATAAAAAGGGTGATCTCAAATGGTCAGTAAGGGAAAGTACATCATAATTAGTAATGAATCAATAAGAATAAATTAACATCACAAGGTAAATAATTTATAACACATTCCATTCAAATAACAAAATAGGATAATATCAATATTGTAAGGTAAGAAACTAAAACTTACTCCATCTAAATCAGTACACTAAAAATAAAATGTTTCCATGGATATGTTGATTAAAAATAAAATGGATGAATAATAACAGAATCTAAATAAAGTAAATTTTTAGATATTTGATTCCATATTTCCTAGGTACATGGAACCAGTACAATCAAGACCATTCACATGATGGTTTAACTATTGGGTAAAAACCCATCTATTTTGGCCAATTATTTCATCTCATAAGTTTACTGATGCATCGATGGGATATCTATAATAGAGACACAACCATGTCATACTTGTACATATAATTATTCATATATAATAATAAATTTAAATAATAAAAAATACTCCTTATAAAATATCTGTATTGAATGAAGGACACGTATTTATCAATTATTCCCCAATTAATCAAATAACTGTCAAAGTAAACAACGTATGTAAAATGATATACATTTTAGGGAATAATAATATCTATCAAATGAAAATATCAATATTAAAAGAAAATTTATAAGGAAAGATTATTACTATAAAGTTATTATTTTATGATAAAGTTAATAATCACAAAATCAAGTGAAATTACAATGATAATCATTAAACACATTATTGAGTAAAATGTTCTTTGAACATTCCAAAGTGTCTCATACCACATTGAAACATTTAAATCATAAAACCCATGAAGGAATAATATTATATAAAAATTATAATATAATTAGAGTTATTATATGCATGATATAACATGTTTAAGGTTAGTAAATCCACAAAATAAAATTTAAATGGTTCATGAAAACAAATAAGTCTCAATAGAATGTAAATTGAGACGAAATCTGTTACCGTAACATTTTTTTTGTTGTGTTTTATTTATCCTATGGTATAGTGGTTTAAAATATATTAATCACTTATAAAATAAACATAATCGGGTTTATTATATCATATATCATTTTCTTATAATATCTCATTACCCATTTGTTAATACTCTTTCATTATTTTTACTATTTTGGGTGTTAATGGCTTGGTTTTCTCTAGTATGTTTTGACTTTTAATTTATTATTCCTATTACATACATCATGATTTAATCATATCCAGAATATAAAACATTATTTAATTATCATATATATTCAGTATATATGCATTTATAATATTCCATTGTATTTGGATATTAGAAATGGAATGCACCATTCAAGGAGATGATAGGTTGTAAGTATGCATGAACACTCCTTTCATTTATATATTATATTCAATGAATGAAAAGTAAATGATACATAATTATATTATTATTTTAATATAATATCTATGTTATATCTGTTACATAGTTTTATTAAAATCATAATTAATAAGTTCTATGTATAGCGTGAATGAGTCACATCACTTTGAGGAGGAACTAGTCCACACTTTCAAAAACTCGGTTATAGTATTTATACAAAATGTAAAGTATGAGGGTATGGGTTATAAAAGGATTAAAGAGGAATAAATACATAAAAAAATATAATATATAACGTATATAAATAAATTTTTCATCGTAATGGCCACCATGAGAGGTGGTAATGGAAAAATGAATAATCATCTTCTCATGAGGCAGTAGTTCGCCATATATTGAAATAGTGTGTTTGTTATCCATTAAATAGAAGTGTGTGTAAGATTATGTCTAAACCATAGAATAAAAAATATATTATATTGAGGAAATTTGTGTTGTTATACAATTATTAAATAATAATATTTTAGGGATTGGAGAATGAAAATTAAACTAAAAATATTAAAAAAAATTATTAACTCTTAACCGTGTAACTCCTTTTGGTTTTCACCAAAGGGATTCCTGGTATTGATTTATGACAAATATTATTATTCTAGTATTTAGAGGGGGTTTATTAAGAGATATTTTTTAAAATATTTTTTGTGAAAAATTATCTTGAGAGCTATGAGTAAAGGTTAGAGTTCTTTCTTTTTTATAGTGGAGGAGGAGTGGCACTCTTGTACATACAAAAATTTGTTCATTAATGGGAGTCCTACCTTTACTAAGTTTACTAAAAATGGAAATATAATGTAGTAGATTTTATTAAAGGACTATTAAATCCTACAACATGTTGGGTATGTATTTTCTCAACAATACTCTATAAATATTTTTGACTTTGATGCTCACAAATACCCACAATTGTTTTACTAATGATATTTTGTTAAGTGCATTTGAAGAAATTATTATTTATATTCATTATATTGGAATTATATTCAATCACATTATTTGTGTGGAATATTATTCAAAGTTTTTGGAAATCTCCTAGGAATATTTTAGAAACATTGTTCAGATAGTACATTGAAGAACATAATGTAAGGAACAAACCCTACATTTGTATTAAACCTTATGCCGAAAGATCAGTGCATATGGTTAATCAACCCTAATTTGAAAGAAGAATATTAATAAAGAACCTTACATTTGGATATAGAATTACATTTGACAAAGACAAAAAGTATGGTTAAATAACCCTATGTAAGTATGGAACCTTACGTTTGAGAAGAAAACATTTAAATCATCAACCTATCTTTTGTGATCAACATTATGTTTCCAAACATACATTCAGAGATTGAACACAACTTAGTTGAACCCTACATTTTGTATTTTTATGAGGGAACCTTACATTTTACTTTTCATCATCAGAGGTTTGAATTATGATTTTTTTCAGAGTTTCGTGTAACGGTCTTTATGGAATATCCGGCTAATTTAAAGTTAATTTTTGAATAATTCTAATATCATTATGATTGATTCAAATAATCCTAATAAGTAGATAAATTCTCTCATATTCTTAAGGAAAGATCTGACTACCCTGATTTGTATCTCAAGAATTTGAATTATTACGATTTATCAGGCTATTTTCTTGGATCTAGAATTGAAAGACATGCTCTCTGCTTTAATTATTATATCTATGTATTTATTCAATATATATGTGTATATTATTCAAAGAATAATATACTGAGATATATATTAAGCCATATACTATGAAACATATTCATGATTGAAACAACATTCTTGTGAAGATCTTTTACATATATAATGCAATAATCGATCAGACTGTGTTTTTTTATAGACAATTCTACAGTGGAGATATATGTATTAAAAATTTAGTATATTCTGTAAGTATTATATTGATATTCGTTTCTATTTTTATTTAAAAGATTTATTACAACTAGATCACTTCAGAAATTCTCTTTCCAGAAGAAAATGTTTTTCTGAAGAAGAAACCCCATCTACTGCAATTTGTTTTTTCAACTGTGAAGTTCAACCGAAACCTTTTTTTTAATAAATATCTTTATATTGAGAGTTTCAACTACTCTTACTTAGTTGTGATGGAGTATCAACTTCTCTATCTATGATATGTATTTTTGATTCTCTAATTAAATAACCAGAAGGCTTTTTTTATCCTTATTTGTAAAGGTGTCATGTGCATGTACTTAGTTGTGGATTATTCTTATGATATGAAGACATGACTAGTGAAATTCACCAAACCTGTAGAGAGAGTAATTGGTGGAGTTGTCTATGGGATTTTTATACACTAAACCACTATAAAAATCCATGTTCTATATTTCTGTTTTTATCCATTGCTCATAATTTCATATAGAAGATAAACACTGCTTACATGTGTAATCATCAGTCGATATCAAAAGGAAGAATTGTGAAAGCTTTTGAAAAAGGTTGAGAAGACACAATTCACCCCCCTCTTGTGTATACTTTTATATTATGACCTAATAATTTGTATCAAAGGAGGGATTTTTTATCAAATCTATAATAAGATAAAAGTATAAGTTATATACAAAGAAGGAAATGACTAGTCATAGAGAATAAATGTTAATGTTTTGTGCTCCTTATTTCAATGGTAAAAACTATGGATGTTAGAAATCCGGAATAGTTATATATTTAAACAATATGGGATTCAAAGTCTACTCAAAGATCATTACTCATTATATAATTCCTCAAAATCCTATAACTTGGACTATTACTATAGAGGCTAAGTATGAAACAAATTCTAAATCTATGACTGCCATTATCTATGGTCTTGGACTCGATGAATTCAACTGTGTCTCATAGTGTCCTACTGCTTATGAAATGTGGAAAACCATTGCAGTTTCTTATGTATAAATAAAAAACGTAAGACAAATGTGATATGCAACAAAAAAACTGAAATTTGATACATTCAGTATATTTAATGGAGAAAGTATCACTCAGATGAATGAAAGGATTATAGATATTGTTAATAATATTACAGACTTAGGTTATCCTATCAGAAAAGAATATAAAGATTTGAAAGTACTAAGAGTAATACCTACTAAATTGAATGGTATATCAGCTGCAATTTGACAATCATCACCTGTAAAAAATCTGGCAATGAGGGAATTATTCAGAACACTAATGATGTATGAAGCTGAAATGAAATATGAAGCTAAAAATCAGAAATTCTTAGTGAAAACAGATAATACTTATCTAAAGCTAACATATCATAAGAAAATAAAAATAATAAAACAAGAATTCATAGAAGAAATGAATTCAGATACATCTGATTACGAAATGGAATTGACTCAATTAGCTAGAATGTTTAGCAAGTTTTATTAGAAGAAAATAGGATTCAAAAAAACCCTTCAAAAGGGATGAGAAATACTCTATGGATGTTTGATGATATGAATGCAAGAAATTAGGTCACATAATACTTGATTGTCCCCAAATGAAAGGTGAAAAGAGAAATACAGAAAAGATATATCATAAAAATATTGATTATGAATATAAAGTAAAAAAGAGTATTAGAGGATACTTTGAGTGTGTCTAAAGACTCCAACAGCTCAAAAAAATCTGATTCAGAAAAAGAATAATCAAATCTGAAATCAAATATGTGCTTCATAGGAGAATAAGATAAGGTAAAAATATATTATTCATATAATTCTAATTCAGATTCAAATTATTCAAAAAATAAATTAACTACCTACTGCAAAATTCTAGAAGAAAAATATGAATCCTTGTTAAAGAAACCAGAATCTTTAAAGAATATTTGAAATTATATATTAGTAGAAAGAGATTCCTTACTCAAGTAACATCAAGAGTTAATTGAAAAATTTAACTCATCTACCAAAAACTGTGTTGATCATGAAAATAATATTAAATAAATACAAGATAAAGTAAAAACATATTAAAGTATTGATATCTTCTTTACAAAAGGAGAAAAGATTTTGAATTAAACTCTTGGTAAAAATTTCATTATAAAGAAAAATTCGGTATAGGAATTAAGGGTGAAAAATCTAAACTATATAAGAATTATTTTTCCCCAACTCAAAAACTTTTACTTGTAATTTTTAGGGAACAGAAGGAAATATAAAAAAAATATTATTTAATAAATCCTCCAATAAGTGGAATTAAAAAGAATTTTATTTCAAATATATTATCAAAATTAAATAGGGGTTATATAAAAACAAATAAGATCTGGATTCCTAGATCTTTGATATCTAACACTACTAGACCCAAAATAATATGGGTACCAAAACATGCTATTATTTAGAATTCCATTGTAGGAAACAAGACAAAAAAATGATATATGGTATATGGATAGTGGATACTCTAGGCATGTGAGTGGAAACTCATCAACCTTCAATAAATTAGATCAAATATATGGAGGCCTAGAAACTTTTGGTGATAATGCCAAATAAAAGATAATTAGACTTAGAACTGTTAGAGATCCAAAAAAAGTCTCGATCAATGAAGTAATATATGTACAAGGGCGGAAGCATAACCTGATAATTATATATTAACTCTTTGATTATGGATATTATGTTGATTTTTCATTCAATTCATACTATTTATTTAAAGATAAACTAATTATGTTTAGAGTACCTATTACTGATAATGTTTTTACTTTGCATTTAAATTCCTTGTGTAAATAGAAAGGGAATTGTTTAACTACTAAGATAAATGAGTCTTGGATATGGAGTAAGAGACTTGATCATTGTAATATTTATGCTCTACATAAATTATCTAATAAATATTTAGTTTTTGATTTACCTATTCTTAGGTTTCATAGTGACAGATTTTGTGATGTATGCCAAATTGGAAAGAAATAAAAATCATCCTTCAAATCTTATAACAAAATTTCCACCTGAAAACCTCAAGAACTAATCCACATGGATCTATTTGGAACATTAAGAGTAGCAATTTTGGCTAGAAAATTATATTTTTATGTTTTAATTGATGATTACTCTAGATTTACTTCGCTTTTTTTCTGAAACTTAATGGTGAAGCTTTTATGATTTTTGAAAGTTTCTGTAAAAAATTCAAAATGAAAGAGGTTTTAAAATAATTTCATTAAAAGATAATAATGGTGGGGAATTTTAGAATTAGTAATTTAATTCTATTTGTTTAAATATAGGTATTAAACACGACTTTTTTGCACCAAGAATAGCTCAATAAAATGGAATTGTTGAAAGAATAAAAAGAACTATTCAATAAATGTCTAGGACTATACTGAATGAATATAGTCTACCAACATACTTATTAGAAGAATCTATAAAAACATCATGTTATATCATTAATAGAGTTTTAAATTGGCCTATTTTAAAAAATAAACCTTTTGAAATTTGGAATAACATAAAACCTTAGGTAAATTACTTTATAGTTTTTGGATGTATGGTGTATATACTAAACACCAAGGAGAATATTGGTAAGTTTGAACCAAAATTTTTTGAAGGAATATTTTTAGGATATTATGCTACCTCTAAATCCTATAAATTTTTTAATAAAAAGTCAAGTATTGTTGAAGAATTAGTTCATGTTAAGTTTGATGAAACTGGCCCTTTTATTAAATAGAAAGATCAAAATAATGAAATTACTGACTCTTCTAACAACATGAGACTTAAAAACCAAAAAAATGATATGTAAAATAACATAAATAAAATTTAGTCTGGTTTAAAATAACATGATATTGATGAACCTGAAAGTGTTTTACCTAGACATTTGAGAACCTTAAAGAATCATCCTTTAGAAACTATAATAGAAGACATAGACATAAGAATAAGAACTATAAGAAATACAAGAAACCTATTTTAATTCTTTAACTTTATATCTCAACTAGAAACTAAATCTTTTGAATAATACTTAGAATATGAGAGTTAGATGTTAGCAATTCAGGATGAGCTAAACCAATTCAAAAGGGATGATGTTTGGGAATTAGTTAAAATACCATAAAATTATCTAGTTATACGAACTAATTGGGTCTTTATAAATAAAAAAGTTGATCAAGGGAATGTAACTATAAACAAAGATATATTAGTATCTAAAAGATATAATCAGGAAGAATGTATAGATTATGATGAAACCTTTTTCCCTTGTAGCTAGGTTAGAAGCAATTAGAATTATTTTAGCTTATGTATCACATATGAACTTTAAATTATATCATATGGATGTTAAGTCTTCCTTTTTAAATTTCTATTTAATGGAGGAAGTTTATGTTGAGCAGCCTTCAGGTTTTGAAAATTCAAAAAAAAACTAGATTTTGTTTTTAAACTTACTAAATCTCTCTATGGCCTTAACCAAGCTCCTAGAGTTTTGTATGGAACATTATGTTCTTTTATTTTTAAAAATGTATTTAATATTGGAATGGAAGATTTAACTCTTTTAAATAAAACCATTTTCTCAAATATATTATTAGTTCAAATCAATGTTGATTATGTTATTTTCTGGTTCAACAAATAAAAAAATTTGTAATGATTTTTCTTTTCTTATGAGAAAATAATTTGAAATGAGTTTGACAGGATAATTGAACTTCTTTTTAGGACTTTAAATTTATCAAAACTATTATCGAAATGTTTTAAACCAAAGTAAATATATTTCTGATTTATTGAAAAATTATATTCTTTGGAACAAAAAGGAATATATAACTTCCTTGTGTACCAATATAAAACTTGATTTGCATGAAGATGGAGAACCAGTGGACAATAAGTTATATACAAGTATGACTGGTAGTTTATTATATCTTACTTCTAGTAGACTTGATATTATGTTTTCAGTATGTTTATGTTCTAGACTTCAAACAAATCCTAAGGAATCTCATCGTACTACTGTCAAAAAGATTTTTAAATATTTAAAGGGAACTATTTTTCAATCTATTTTTTATCCAAAAACTTATTACTTTAATTTAATATCATATTCATATGATGATTTTAGAGGTTGTAGATTAGATAGAAAAATTACCTCATGAACTTTCCACTTTTTTGGGAAAATCTTTACTATCACTATCAAGTAAGAAATAACACTCAGTTTCTCTATCAAGAGCCGAGGCAGAATATGTATCTGCAGGTAGTTGATGTGCACATGTATTGTAGATGAAAAAAACAATAATGGACTTTGGATTAAATATAAATAGTACACCAATTTTATGTGATAATACAAGTGCTATAAATATTTTAAAAAATACAATAAGTCATTCAATAACTAAGTATATTGATATTAGGCATCATTTTCTAAGAGATCATGTTCTTAAAATGAATATATCTTTAGAATTTCTAAATACTGAATATCACCTAGTTGATATATTTACTAAACCACTTCCAACTATAAGTAATGTTTTTATTAATGGAGAGTTTGGTTTATTTAATTTTTAAAATCTTAGGCTTTTTAATATTTTTAATTTTATTTATTTATTTTATTTTATTTATTTATTTATTCAAATTTATTTCAGTTAAGATTATTCATTAATTACTTTAAATGTGATTTTTTTTAATATTTTTTATTGCTGTATATTTTAGTTAATTTATTTTAAATATTAAATTTATTCACGCAATGTGTTTTTAAAAAATTTAATGATTATCTTAAGTAATGAAATGGGAAACAAGGGACCGTTAGAAATGTTATGAATGTAACACCTTTTCAACTCTCAAACCCTTTTTGAATACTAAAACCCTCATTTACCTTCGTTTACCTCTGTTTTCTTTTGAAACCATAAAAACCCAAAAACCACAGATCTTTCATTTCTAAAAAATGATGAAATATAAGAATACAAAATAAGTTGAATCCATCAACCCAAAGCGTCAGCAAAATTCCGGTAAAAAGATTATGCAGGGTGAAGTAGTTGAATTCGAATATCTCTATTAGAAAAATCTTCTGCTGAAGAAAGCGATAACTTTTCAATGATTAGAATCTATGTTCAACGTGGTGAACTCAAAATTCCTTTTAAGGTATCAATAAAATATTTCTATAACAGTATTCAGTTATGTTTTGGTGATTCTAAAGATATAGTTTTTTCCAGAATAGAATATAAGGGCTTTTAGGTTTCTTTGATTGAAATTTCTCAAATTTTGAACTATCCTTATAAGGGAGTGTTTCATTTAAATCTAAGGTCTATCAGAGATAAGGACCATGAGTCTGAAGACATTATGTGTTTTTTTTGGTTTAACAAGCATTAGAAAAAAACAATTCAAGGATCTCGAGGCAGATAAGAAAATCTTAGTTAATTTTATTCACATGGTAATTACTCCTAGAATGGTTTATATGGAGAATAATATATATCCAGACATGTATATCATGTTTCTATTTATGAGTGACATAAATCTAAATTTTTAAATGTATATGTTCATATATTTAAATTTCTATTGTCAACCAGATGCTAGGATGGATTTTTATCCTTATTGAAGGATAATATCGTGAATTTTTCTTAATAAAGGAATGATTTTTTTAATATATTCAAGAATTAAATGTCATCATAGATATTTTCTACATGTAGTAAATTTGAGGAAATTAGGTTTTTAATGGAGTATAGTCAAAAGAAAAATCTTTCTAATCGGTGTAGATGGCCAACAAAGATCGGGATCTTTTGCTCAGGGGGAGAAAAGTAAAATTGGGAATGAAGGAATTGGTGAAACTTGAGGTGAATGAATTTCCAAACCAACATAAAAAAAATTAATATTTGTTAAAGAAGAAAATTAAGAAGATGCTATGCAAGAATATTTAGTTTTAAACCCACTGAAAAGAGTTGATCCACCTGCTGAAGAATCAATGTTAGGTTCATGTGGGGATACCAGATCAGTACATTTAGAAGAAACTTTTCTTGAAGAAGTTCAACATTTTTAAATCCATATAAGAGATGTAAAAAATGTTTCTTAACCAGTTTTCTAGTAGGAAGAACTAGCTTTTCAGGAAGAGAAACGGTTGATTAGATCTGAAAATGTTGATACAAAAATTATTAAAAATCCAGTTTTCTCTGTTTTTGATCATGTAGATGAAAGACATCAATCTGAAACTGAAGAAAAAACTGAATTTCTTGATATTTTTTCTTATTCAAGTGAAAAATAAATTAAAAACCTAGTGGAGAAGTTTATGGAAAAATCTCCTTCAAGATCTCTATAAATTGTGACAGTTGGATAGTCACAATATCCAGATAAAGGGACGCCTGATTCCTTATCAAATCTGGTTAAGGAGCTTTTAATAAAGATTAATAAGTCTCAAGAATAAAATGTAAATCTTCATAAAGAGGTGTCAGTTGCAAAAAAATGTTACATGATATTAACAAAAATTCTGTTTCCAAGAAGAAATTTGATACTTTCAAGAGAAGGATGATGAATGAAGTTGGAAAGATAAAGTATATAGTTGTTTA
The DNA here is from genome assembly GCA_963277665.1 of Viscum album. NCBI lineage: Eukaryota > Viridiplantae > Streptophyta > Magnoliopsida > Santalales > Viscaceae > Viscum > Viscum album. Next base: position 569,105,250 of record OY728158.1, on the reverse strand, counting down.
TATGTTAGACATTGTTGATCTAAAGTTGTATTTGGGGAGTCAATTTGAATCAATAAAGAGTAATATTGGTCAGAATAGTACATCAACCTCTAACCCTAATACCAGTCCATATCTAGTTCAAATATTTCAAGTAATCACCTCTATCATGGTAGATATGAATGATCATCTTCAAAATATATAGTGCAATAGTTCTCCTCTAACAGTTCTTTCGGACAATCTGAAATTTATAGTTGACCAACTGACACAAAATGAACCAGGTATCAAAATTCTACTGAATAAATTCATAGAAATTTTTATCAGTTTATGCAGTAAGAGGAGAGTTTTATGGCATTTTGAAATTCAATCTCATTGGGAATTTCCATATCAATCAAGATTCTAGAGTTATGATTAGGAAATTTGGGGATAGTATAATGAATAAGTTGTGATTACAGATGGAAAATTTGAAAGAAGTTTCTCAAAATTCTTAGAACAATAACTAAGCCAACTACTACGCAATCTTTTATACCGTACACATTTCAATTGAATAAACTTGTTTTTCAGTCATACTAATTGTTGTATTTATACTTTTTTATCAATAAAATGTCCTTATTTTTATTTTTGTGTACATTATTTCATATTCTTGTATATTTATGTATAAAAGCCAAAAATCTAGTCTTATTTATTTAAATAGATGAATTTAACATTCACTTACAGATCTGTGCAAAATTAAACGTGTTTTATTCATTTTCTATACTTTCTTTTTTATCTTTCAAAAAGGGGGATAAATTTGGGCAAACCCAAAATTTATTTTTTTTCAAAATAATTATATAAAATCAAATTTTGAATTATTTTATTTTCAATTGTTTGAAAAATTATAAATTCTATTATTAATTTATCGATTTTTTTATCATTTTCTCAATAATACTCTATAAATGTTATTGATTTTGATGTAAGCAAATACCCTTATTTGTTTTACAAATGATATTACTTTAAGTGTATTTCCTGAAATTATTTTTTATTCCTTATTTTTTAATTATATTAAATCATATTATTCACATGGAATATTACTCAAAGTGTTCGGAACACTCCTAAACGTATTCAGGAAACATTATTCATACCGTATGTTGAAGAAAATAATGTAAGGAAAAACCCTACATTTGTATTAAACCTTATGCTGAAAGATCAATATGTATGGTTAATCAACCCTACATTGACAGAAGAATATGGATAAAGAACCTTATGTTTTGATAAATCCTTATGTTTGAAAAAGAGAAAAAGTATGGTTAAATAGACCTATGTAAGTATGGATACTAATTTTTGAAAAGAAAACATTTGGATCATCAACCTTGCCTTTTCGATCAACCTTACATTTTCAACCTTACATTCGAATATTGAATTCTACGTAGTAAAACCCTACATTTGGTATTTTTTTCGTTTTATGAAGGAACCTTACATTTAACTTTTCATCATCGAAGATTTGAATTTACATTTTTTTAGTTTCGTGCAATGGTCTTTATGGAATAGCAGGACAATTTAAAGATATTTTTTTAAGAATTCAAAGATTTTTATGATTTATTAAATTAATTTTAATATGTATAGAAATTCTCTCTTATTCTTAAGAAAAGATATGAATACTCTGAGATGTCTCCATAATTTGAATTCTTATAATTTATCTGGAAATTTTCTTGGATCTGGAATTGAAAGACAAGTTCTCTAATTTAATTATTCTATTGGTGCACTTATTCTATATATATGTGTGCATGGTTTAATAAAGAATATATTGAGATATATATTAATCTATATATTTTGAAACATATTCACGATTAAAACTACATTATTGTGAAGATCTTTTTTAGATCTACTGCAAAAATCAACAAGAATCTATTATTTATAGAAAAGGATACAATTGAGATATACATATTCAAACTTTAGTATTTTATATAAGTATATTGATACTATTTGTTGTTGTTTTTATTTCAACGATCTATTGAAACCAGATCACTTTAGAACTTCTCTTTCCTAAAGAAACTTTTTCTTCTGAAGAATAAAATCTATCTACCGTTAGTTGTTATTTCAACTGTGAAGTTCAACCGAAACCTTTTTTTAATAGATATCATTTTATTGAGAGTTTAAACTTCTCTTACTCAATTTTGGTGGAGTATCAGCTTCTTGATCTAAGTTTTTGTCTTTCAGTTCTCTTATTAAAGAACCAAAAGGCTCTATTTTTAGCCTTATTTGTAATGGTGTCAACTCACTGGACTCACTTGTGGATTGGTCTTATGATAAGAAGACCTTACTAGTGAAATTCACTAAAATCACAGAGAGAGTAATCGGTGGAGTGGACTATAGGATCTTTTGTCCCTGAACCACTATAAACAGCTATATTCTATATTTCTAATTTTATCCTCTACTCATAATTTCATAAAGAAGATAAACATAACTTACCTTTATAATCATCAGTCGACGTCAAAAGTAGGAATTGTGAAAGATTTTGAAAAAGGTTTAAAGGACACAATTCACCCTCCCCCCCTCTCTTATGTATATTTGTATATTCCGGCCTAACATTACACTCAAAATATGTTCACTTTAATAATTTGGGTCCTTAACTTCTAGGATTCACTAATTTTATCATTTCAGTTTTATTGGGGAATCTAATTTTCCCACACTTGTAATTTAACAATTAGGACTAAAATAAAGTGTTATTTAATTGAAATTATAGAGTAAATGAATTTTTAAAATGATAACTACTTTATTAAATAAACATAACTTGTGTTTTGGAAATTAATTTTAAAATAATTTCATGTGATACGCAAAAACACTTCTTTAACCCATTAATTTTGGTGGCTAAGGGATTTTGGACAGGTGTCCCAGTAATTTTGGTCCTTAATTTTATAGTTCAATCCCTTATTAATATTAATTTATCCTTAATCACTATAATTAATTTTAATCACATTTCATAGTCTTTTTGGTCAAAGATTAAATAGATATGATTAGACCACAAATATTATATATACTAAAACCATGTGTGTATGATTTTAAAAATTTAAATCCAAAAATAAGGAAAATTAAGATTAATGAAAATCTCACAAATGTGGTGAGAAAAAAGGTTTTTTAAAGTAAAAAGTTTCAAATATTAAATATGTTTTTGTATACAAATTTATTATAAAAATGTTTCCAATAACCTAAATTGGGTTAATATATGTATAATAGACCTATTTTGACTATAAAAACAATTTTAAATGTTATTTAACATTAATAATTATTTAAAATAATAGGTATTTTTTTATTAAAATGCATTATTTTTCAGTATTCACCAAAAAATAAACGTTTTTAGAAAAATACCGAAAATTCACCCTAAGATAATTTTGAAATTTATAATTCTAAATGAATTTTATTTTAAAAATAAAATTTTTAGAATTAGGTTTTAAAATAGGTTCACAATTAAAAGGTGATAAAATCCAATCTTGTGTGTAACACAAGCTAACTCAGTGTTGTGTGTATCATAAGCCTAACATGATGTTGCGTATAAAGAGAGAAAAAATAATATTTAATCTCTCATTAATATATTTTAAAGTCTTAGGGTGTCACATTCTCCCCAACTTAATTAAATCGCATCCTCACAATTTAAACTTGATTTTATTAATCAAGGAATTGATATTTAAAAATTCAAATTTTTAAAAACCCACATTGTAAAGGGTTAATAAAAAATATTATTAATAAGATATAAAGGAAAGTACAATGTTCACATAACTAGGTTCCTTTGTAGGAGAAAATGGGGGGGAAATTTAAACATGGATATAGGTGAAAAATCTAAAAATCATGTTTTGATGGATAGTTCTAGAGAACATGGTTAAGAGAAAGTTAACAATCAAAAAGCCCTAAATCTTTGAGGATTTAAGGGCTATTTGATTAATTAGAAATGAATATACTAGGAAAAAAATTATTTCAAGATATTTTTTTCCTAGAGTTGAGTAATTCTTTCGCTCCATAAGAATATAAGTAAATATACTTACTTGGTACATTTATATAATCATAATATTCTCTTTTTATCATTCCTTAAACTATTTATACATCATATATTATAACAAGATTCATCACATAGTGATGTAATATATTGTTTTCTAATACTGAATCCAGTGTTCAACTTAATCCATTTCATAAGTGGTTGACCTTTCCAAATGATTTTGATTCAACACCTTATAAATAAGGTCATAGAATTCCCAAAATGATATTATCATTAGCCTTTAATATCATAAAACTACTCTATATTTTCACATTCTAAACATCTGAATAACTTCATCATGTATCCTCTCAAAATATGGTAATAACTCAAATTGCTATAAAAACTTACTGGAAATATGATTTCGTCCTTATTCCTTATGTAAGAAACATGTTATTAGATGTATTCCTTAAATCTAAAAGTGTTGTAAACTCCATTAATGAGGTCATATACCACATGTTGAAAAGAAATTAGTCAATTACACGGTAGTCATCACTTGTCCAAATAAATTATTTCTTCGTCGTTATCTCAACATCAGTAACATATTAAGTGTTTTATTTCAATCAATCATGTTTTTTTTAAAAGTTTAACTTTCTACAGAATAAGTTTTCTTATTACCATTCAATATATTATCTCAAATATTTATTGAAAAAGTTAGCACTAAAATCCTTCTATATTTCATAATTTATATGATGAGAACATCATAATCAAAAAAATTACACCATATTTATTAGATCCAAATACATAAGTAAATTAATCATTCCACTTCATTTGTTTTAATAACATATTCTTGACCTTTATCCCTTATCTTCTTCAGAGGTATATTTCCTTGAGGCTTGGGGCATTCATTTGCATAGTTCCCCATCACTTTGTATATGTAACATTGAATAACATTATTTTACTTCTTCCATTTTCATTATCTTTCCTATTGACCATTTTCTATATGTTTATAGGAAACTCCCAGCCCCTAAAAACATTTCCTAGGGTTCTTTTTCCCATAGTTTTTACATATGGGAAAATTATTATTTACCATCAACCCTTTATATGTTATTTTCTCATAATTTATCTTATTATATTTCTTGCCTTTAAATCCATAATACTTGTAGAATTATTTATGTGTATTGATAGCACATAAATCGATTTTATTATATGAAGAAAAGTTTTGAGGCAATACTACCCTTTAGATACTTGGATTAAGTCCTTTAATAAGTGGACAATCATTCAATTTGTGTTGCATATGAAATCCATAACATACCTTTCTAACCTTGTAAAGGTAAAATCATACTCCTTAACACATTCTTCCTTCTTTTTTCTTAACCTATGGATCTTCCTCTTTATCTCAATTTGTTGATCACAAGGGATATATTTATCGAATAATGTCTCCTAAAAAGTCTTTCATTCCATGAGTTCAATTGCTTCTTCCTCTCTTAAATTCTAGATCAAATACCACCACTAATCATCATCAACTTGTGAGAATAAACCTCAAGTGAAACCTTTTTCTTTTCACTACAATCTGAGGCTCTAAATATATTCTCAAGAGACTTAATCCATTTTTCAGCTATAATTGGATTAGAAGTCCCACTAAATGATGGGTCTTCTGCCACATAAATTTATCCAGCAATAGATATTCTCTCTATGGAATAGGTTTCTCTATTCATGAAAGATTATTTTTCATACCCTGATTAAGTTTCCCTAATATTGTAATGATTTTCTCTATTCCAATACCCACTGTATTAGTTTCCTTAATAGGACAATCCCTACATTTTCCATGAGTATTTAAATCATTCATCCTTCTAGGTTCCATTTATAAACATTGGAATATACAGTATTAACTCTTAAAATAATAATATATAATTTCAAATATGTTCTAGAACATAACAAAAATTTATTCATCATGAATCCTAAAATCAAAAAAAATGGTTACTTTGTTAAACAATTTACATTCAAATCCTACATAATGGTCGGTATAGAAAATGTGAACTATACTATGAGTACCACCTAAGAGTGTAAAACCAGGTGTGTATTAAGGCTCATTATCATGTACTTGGTTACCCTGAGTCAGTCCCAAAACAGCTTCTCAGAGTTATTACTCATAAGTACATATGTTCTAGAACCACATCAACTTGTAGTATCCAAACATTGATGTAATACTTAGAATTCCCACATAATCACAACCTTACCAAAATTATATGATGTTCTTGTATACCTATCATCAATTTAAATATGAATTTTTTCTACCTTATCTATGTTTCTGGATCTAGTTTCCATGGTTTCTGCTAAACTTCCTTTGATACGAACTATAACGCCCCTGCCCCAGAAGTCTATATCTGGTGCATTATTTTATTAAATTGGAATTATTATAAAGAACTAAATCCATAAGTACTATTTAGTTTATTAGTATTTGAAATAAATATTACATTTATGATACCCATAATACATCTGGAAGGAAAATAAAAACATGGTACACAACAAAATGAAATAAACTGCAACCTTGAATTCTTATTCAATGATTTCTTCTTTATAACATAGGGAAAGAAAATATAATAGGGTTTATCTCAATTGATTAGTAAGGGTAAGTAAATAGGAATAAATAATAAATAAATATTAATAACATAACATAACAAGTTAAATAACTCATGAAACATGATATTAAAATAACTAGATAAGTAAATTTCAATATGGAAAGTTACGAAACTAAAACTCATGCTATCTAAATCAACAAATAAAGAATGAAATGTACCCATAGATATGTTGATGTAAAATATCATGGATGAATAATAAATGAATCTAAGTGAGGAAAATTCTTATTTATTTAAAGACTTGTTTTCTATATACATGGAACCAGTAACATCAATACCTTTCACAAGATGGTTAAGTTATCAGGTAAAACCTAGTCAATTTTAGCCAACTATTTCATTTCATGAGACTACTTATGTATTGAGGGGATATCTATAACTGAACCCCACCTTTTTCATACCTATAAAAACAATTTATCAAATATAATAATCAATTTAAATAATAAAACTTATTCCTTATCAAATATCCTTATTGAATAAATGATACATATTTATAAATTATTCCCTAGTTAATAAAATAAATGTCAAAGTAAACACAATATGTAAAAGGATGTATGGTTTAGGGAATAATAATATCTATCATATAAAAATATGGATATAAAATTAAATTTATAAGAAAAAATTATTACCATAATGTTATTATTTCAAGATAATGTTAACAATCACAAAATTAATTGAAATTGTCCCGATAATCATTAAGAACATTCTTGAAGAAAATAATCTTTAAACCTACAAAAGTGTCCCATACCACTTTGAAATATTTAAATTATAAACCCCGTGAAATAATAATATTAAATGAAAGTTATAATATAATTATAGTAAGTATATTCATGATATAAAATTTTAAATTTCAGTAAATACACCGAATAAAAGTGAATCGGGGCATAATAACAAATAAGCCTCAGTGGAATGTAAATTGAGACGAAATCACTTACCTTGAACTTTATTTTATTATGCAGTATATATCCCCCTATAAAGAGGATTAAAATATATTACTAACTTATACCATAACCATACTCAGGTATATAATATCATATATCATATTCTTATAATATCTTATTACCTGTTTATTAATAATCATTCATTATTTTCACTATTTCATGTGTTAATTTCTTAGTTTTCCCAATTATGTTTTCACGTATTATTTGTTATTAATATTACATAGATCATGATTAAATCATATAAATAATTTATTCCATTATATAATTGTCATATATATTCACTATATATGAATTTCTAATATTCTATAATATTTGGATATTAGAAATGAAGTGCACCGTTCTTGGAGACGGTAGGCTATACGTACGAAAGAACACTAATTTCTTTTATTTATTGATTAAAAAGAATTAAATTTAATTGATACATATGTATATTATAATTAAACTATCATATAAATTTTATATGTGTTATATAGTATTTTGAAAATCATCATTAATATTTTCTATGTATAGATTGAATGAATCATGTCACTTTTAATAGGCGGAATTCCACACTTCCACAAATGTTGTTATCATATTTATAAAAAATTAAATTATAATGTATGTTTTATAAAAGTAATAAATATGAATAAATACATAATAAATATAATATATAAATATATAAATATTGTTTCAATCATAATTTCCTCCATGATATGTGGTAAGGGAAAAATAAACAATAATCTTTTCGTGAGGCATTAGTTTTCCAGACACAGAAATAGTATGTTTGTTTCTAATTCAATGGAAGTGTGTGTAAGTGTAGGTAGAAAAAATAGAATAATAACATCATAGTTTTTTTAGGATACTTTTTTGGTATACAAGCATTAAATAATAATATTTTAGATATTGAATAATGGAAATAAAACTAAAAGGCTTAAGGATGTTTGTTACCTCTTAATCGAGTTATTCTTTTTTGTTCACCCCAAAGGGCTTCCTTGAGTTTTTTTCTAATCAAGGGGGATTATAGGATGAGGAGAGGGATATTTAGGATACATTTGGGCTGATATTTTTTGATCCAATGTGTCTTGATAGGTCTGAGTAAGGGGTAGAGTGCATGCCTTTTTATATTGGAGGGGGAGTGACACTCTTGTAAATACCAAAAGGTATTCACTAATGGGAGGTCTACCTTACCTAAAGTGCCTTAAAATGAAAAAATATTTTATTAAAGGGGAATAATGGTCAATTAAAATCTCTAATACACAAAAATATGTTAATTTTAATAATTTGTCACCTTAACTTCTATGATTCCCTAATTTTTTCATTTTGGTTTTTATTTATGCATCTAGTTTTACAACCTAATTAATTTTACCATTAAGACTAAAATAAAGTGAAATTTTTTAGAAAATATATATCTAGTTAATTATTAATATTTTATTTAATTTATAAAATAAAAATACTATATTTTGAGACATTAATTTTAAAATAAGTGCATGTGACGCGCTAAAACCATGCTTCAACCCGAATCGTGTTAACAACATTTTTACAATATATGGGTCAATATGTAAATTATAAAAGAACAATTGGTACATTAATATAAAATATTTTATATTTATTATCACTTAAAAATACCTTTTCAAAATATAGTATTTTTATTAATTTTAAATCATTTAATAAAATATCATATATTTTAAAATAATAATAATGTCAATTTTTGACATCATTTATTTAATTTTAATTTTAAAATATAAAAATAGTATTATAATTAAAATATATTAAGTTTAAAGTTTTTTAAAATGATATATTCATCTAAAATGAATAAATAAAGACAATAATTTAATCAATTCACTTCACTATTAATATTTATAACATCATTTATTTTAGTTGGTTATTAATTAAATAATCACTACATTAATGTTTCATAAGAATTTTAAGTAACTAAACCATATCTACAAATTATTGATAAATAATTATTATAACAATAACCAAATAATCTTTAAAAAGTATATGTATAACAAAAAATGTGATTTTTTATACATATCTCGATATTTTATAAATGTTTAAGTTAAGGAAAGTTCCCTTTTTGTCTTTTTCCGTACATAAACTTCAATATTTTGAACTTACATTTAATAATCCCAAAATAACCCAAATAAACACAAAAAAAGTGGGTATATGATCAAATTATTTTCTGAAAATGTTTTTTGTACAATTTTTTAGGAAATCTTGGTCCTTAAGATTAAGGTTTAGTTATTTATTAAGTTTAATTTTACCGTAATCACCTTAATTAATTTTAATCAGATTCACTATTATTTTTTCAAAAATTAAGTTGATATTATAATACCACTAATAATTTACTTATTATGACCATGTTTTTCCATTTTAAAAATTTAAATCATAGTATTTGGAAAATTAATAATAACCATAATCTTATATATGTGATGGGAAAGCTGGTTTTTTTAAGTAAAAACATTCAAAAGTTCAATTCATTTTTTGTCTAATTTTAATATAAAAACGTTTTTAATGATCTAAATTGGGTTAATATATGTATTATTTATCTATTTTTACTTCAAAAAAAACTAAAATAAAAATTTTCATTAATAATTATTTAAATTAAATGGCATTTTTCAACTAAAATACAGTACTTTTTACTATTCACCATTGAGTAAAGCTTCCCAGAAAATACCAAGAATTCACCCTCAAATAATTTTGACATTCTGAATTAAAAATGAATTTTATTTTCACAAATATAATTTAAAAAATTACCAAATTATATTTTTACAATATTTTCACCATTAAAATATGGTAAAACCCAGTCTTTCGTGTAAGACAAGCTAACTCGTTGTGGTGTGTAGCATAAGCTTAACATGGTGTTACATATAAAGAGAGACAAAATAATATTTATTATAACATAAAAATATTTTAATGTATTGGGGTGTTACAATGCTACCCAATTCTCACCATTCCAAATTTCTTACTAACTTGAAGCCTATAATTATCATCCAATATGCCTACTGAGGTCATCCCTAATCTTCAGTATAATTCTGTCATCACAGAATCACTTCCCCCCAAACAATCATCAGGATCCACTACCTCAATCATCATTCCCATCACAAGAACTCCACCATTAATACACAAACTATTAAGGCTAGGTTCTAATTTAAACCCATTCCAGAATCTAAAATGTCCTTCTTATCCCAAATAATCCTCTAAAGTTGGTTTACGGCTCCCCACAATAAACCTTTTCTCCAAGATGAGTCAAGATTTCTATAATTCAATCATCCCAAAACACTTAGCTTCACCATTTTTAGGACACTATTTCAAATGACCAAGGTTCCTTAAAACATAAAACATTCCAAAACCACTAAAATACACTTACCCGAGTCTACTTTTGATTCTCATTGGAGTTATAGAACCCAACATCTCCTATCACGAACTGTTGTAATGTCTCCCCATGCCCTTTGATGACTAGAGATGAAAATATCAATTTTTATTTGGGACCACCATGACCCAAAATCCAATTCATGAATAAATCAACCACATTAATCAAGTCCCACATGGCCTCCCTAAGATACTTAGTGTGCACCCCACATGTTCCTCGTTGGCATCCCTGTTTCACTATATCAACTTGTCATTCTCTTCTCCACATCCACAATGAAATTATCACAAACCACCTTATGAGTGTTTCTACCATTGATTTATATAAGGAATATCAACCATCTTGCATCACACTCAATCAAAAGATAAACCCCAAAACATAGACATGGCTGTCTAGCTTTTCATATAATGAGAAAATAAACATCACCCAGTACTAGTTCTCAGCCTTCGTAAATGGTGCCCATGGTGTTTTTCAACACCTGGTCCATCCCAACGACCTCACCTAAAACTATCAATGGTGTACACCCCAATATCCTACACCACATATATCGGCCACATGAGTGTAAAATCCATGGCATTTCTCATCCAACCATAACACCTTCAAGTATCTTGGCATAATTCCAAATCTCTGCAACATACCTAAGATGACGTTAAGATGTTGGGCTTGATCATCACTAGCTGAGATACACTATGAATTTGGTGAAGAATACCACCACCAAATAATCTATATTTGATGTCACCTTCCACTATTGGACATCATGACCTTGAAAATATTTTATGTTTCCCCTACAGCACACATTCCACCAACACTTAACCACCACCCCTTAGGTGTGTTTTGAAACCAAGAATCGCCACTGTTCCATGACCATCCACCAAGAAGTTGTGAATTAATGTATCTTGTGGCACAAAATATGTCAAACCATGGAAAACTAACAGTCACTCACATAACCATGCCTCAATCTTGGGTTTTCTAGAGAACGATAAATATTATCCTGATTGAAATTGTGCCTTACTAATGTGTTCCCACATCTGGACCTCATTAGATCCCTCAACATTTCTCACTTTCCTATGACCACTATTGTACATACTTTAGTTCCCAAAATCCCACCATCACCTTATCATATCCCAACACCGACTTATTTACCCGACCATGAATCTTCTCCCATCAACCTCATCGACCCTAAAGCCTCCTCTACATCTCACCTAACAAACCAACCATCATCCTTCCCACTTATCCCTCCCTGGGATCCAAAACATAACACACAAGTACCCTAGTCACAATTCCACCAAAACCTAGGTACAATCCCTAAGGTCCATCATAAAATTCGTACGGTCACAGACCATGACATTTTCCACTCTTACAATAGTGAACAACTCCTCACATCCCAAAGGCCACAACCCTAAAAAGGGTTCCCGAAGCACATCTAATATTCTATATCATAAATAGTAAGTCATTACAACCCAAAACCTAGGTTATAAACTAAGGCACTCTCACTTCCCCACACCCCCCATTAAAGTGAAAAATCAATAACAAAATGAATGCACACTACCCAGTTCACCCAAAATTTACATCACCAAATATGCTTTCATAATTAACTCTTCCATCTTTGAACTCAAGCATTCACATTTTAAAATCTACATTCACTTGACACTTTTAAATTCCATACCTTATACATGACCATAATCCAAAAGAGTTCCTCAAAAAACACTTAAATTAATAATCGACATGATTTAATCCAAATATTGAAATGATATTACACTATCATCCATAAACAAACAACTCTGTATACACTATTCACATGATCATCATCAAATATAGAAAACTACCCTCTCTTATCCCTGATAAGGTCCATAAAGAACATGGGGAAAACAAAATTACTTAATCATAAGTATTTCGTCAAACACCTCCTTAAACCATTTCTTCTTTCTTAACTCAAATCATTTCTCTTAGCACATTACCCATTTCACAACATGTTACGAACTTCATTTTAAAACATTTACACCTTTCATTAGAAAAAATTCATTAACCATTATACCAACAAAATTCCAATATTTCTAATTTAAACACCATTCATTCTATACAATTTTTCACAATGAAAACTTTTAATTTGGTCATAACCATTCTTTATACACACTATTCATTAACTATTCATTTACATTATTCTCCTTTACCCACTTTCATTATTATTATTAGAGACCCTATTTTTCAAAATTTTCAGGGAAATAAAATTCATTCCACTCTTTATTCCCCACAAACACATATTGTGTGTGACTATCATGATGCATTATACCTATATCCTTAGGTTCCTAAAATGATGCATGAATTCACAACCACATGTAGTTTTTTACATGAGAAAAATATTGAAAATTATTCACATCATACAACATGTCCATCACCCTATGGTGAAATATCATTCAACTATAACAACACATACCAATAAAAACAATTCCCACCCCGAGTGACTTGGGTTTTACCTTGTACATGGGATAGATACTACCAAGAATGAGCTCATTACCAAGGCTTGAAAAATTCTAGAATCTATTATACCATCCAAAATAATAATACCCTAAAAAATAAATTCTCTGATACCACTTTGTAACATCTCCGACCCGGGATACACTAAACTGGTGCCCTGATCTAGGTCGTCATGTGATCTCAAGTGAACCTCCCCATATTTAAGAGTATTCTGACTAATAGAGAGGGTCTAATAATCCATGTGGGGAGACTATACACTCTTTACTAGATTATGACACAATGTTTAACAATATAAATATTAGAAATAATATTTAATAATAAATAAACATTCATAGTTAAACATCTCCCAAAAATGGGTACAAACCACAAATCAACATTAACTATGTCATGTCATGCTAATAGTTGCATAATGAAGGAAACATAAAATAAATAAAACCAGTTGAATCCCCAAAATGGTCCCCACTCCAAGTTTGAAACCTCACCCATGCACATCCTAAGATCAACTAATCTCTCAAGCATATGGAATTTTCCCTTGTCCTGACCTACAACCATGAAATCTTCTTGGGTACCTAATGGAAGCCCAAGTAGGGTGTGAGTAAAAAAATCAATAGGCCACCACTAATGATGTCTAAAAAATATAAATTCTAATATATAGAACATTCATGTATGGAATAAATGAAAAACTAAACCAATGAACAATGTGTTAACCATAATTTAACAAAGTGTATTCTATCCATTTCTATCATTATTACTATATTTACTATTTTTACAAGTTCTTTCATTAATCCTTCATCCTAATGTGTTCAATGGATTAGGAATATACATGAACTACACATGGGACTAAATCAATAAATCACTATGCATAATAGAATAATGCATGTCCGGATCTCATAGGGGAAACACTACACAACAAACACATTATCCTCACCACAAAACATCAGTTTAGGGGGAATGAATCTGTTAGGGGAATAGATCTGTGTCCCCTTTCCAAACCCATGAATTCTGGGTGGAGTTTAGAGCATCAGTCTAACTCAACTCATAGTTGGATCCTTAGTAATTTATCCCACTCCCTAAGCCATGTGCACATGCTTATTTATCCCTTCATCACACATAACTGGTTGGGGATAGAGAATCAGCATGAACCTGAATAGTGGGAGGATCCTTAGTCCCTAATCCCACAACACACATAAAATTTCACAACTAAACACAACCAAAACAATTATCAATCATAGCCCACCATAATCAATGTGGAAATTAATACTATTCTATAATTCGTTAACTCATTTTCCAATTACATTACGCTACTTTTTAAACCAATTATCATTCTCATTCCTTAACCTATTATGTATACCCAAAAATTCCCATAAATTTTCCAATATTCACCGATTACCGTACATTATCCCATTTTTACCATTTATCATTTCACAATCATTTTACCACTTATTAATTTAAGGTACAGTTAAAATTTCATATAGCACAACAACTTATTACATTCAACCTATTTGGTATAACCCATATTTATCATGTACTAACCCATTAAACATGTTCATCAATTTACTTATTACATCTCATTTAACATATTCCACATTTTATCTTTCCATTAACCATTTACAAGTTCACCATTTCATATACACCAATCCTCTTATGAATTTATAATAAAATTCATTTTATAATCGATATAATCTCATTGAACCCATTTTTCCCATTTTCATGTCATAATAAGAAAACATTATGACATTATCAAAACCTGTGAAAAACTATCAATAATCCATTTTCAATTTCACTTGATATATTCTACATGTTCACTATGGAGTCAATGTTATCACAAGTCAACTCTACACCTAACCTTACCAATTTATATGTTCGAGAATGTTGGTGCACCCCATGGGTGGCCCAAAATCACTATAATCATCCTCAATGCATCCCATTTGGATCATGATGTGTATAAATCATTAATTATCTAATCGATTTACCAAATATTACTCATGGTAAAAAATTCACAACAACATGGAATCAGGATCTCAACACAAATGCAAAAATCCATTACAAAAAATATGGGATATAACTTGTAGACCACCTTCAATGAATTTAATGATGAACACACTAATAATTGCATCCATAGATCTGGATTCAAATAAACTTTGAATCCCTAACCTATGTCCCCCTGAAAAAGAGGGTTTTTTGAGCTTTTAAAGAATATGGGAGAAACAACAAAACTCAATCGAGAAAAGAGAAGGGATGCGATAGATTAACTTGAAGATTGGATGCACAACCAACAAATCTCAAAATGGCTTAGAAATGAAGGAGATCAACCCCTCAGAATATTAAGTCAAAATTGGGTGTGTCTAGGGATGGAGGTTTAATAAATGGGGATGAAATCAGATTGAATCTTAAAATCCCATAATGGTAAAACTGTAATTTTTAAAACTTTTATTGGGCCGCACGATTTACCCGCATGGTTTTCCAAATTGTGCTCAGACAGTGAACAAGACACTATCTAAGGAAGGTGAGGTTGCATAGTTACCTAGTAATCTCTCCACAGTTTACAAACTATGATCCAACCATGTGATATTTTACTATCCATGGCTCCACAATTTTCTTGGGAAGGCTGCATGGTTTACTTAACAGTGCACCAACCAGGCACCTTGTACAGTTTGGCCTGTTATTCCTTCCTTTAATTTCTCAAACCCATGAAACACCCTTGAGTCTCCTCATATACCTAGGAAGAATTTAATTAACCAAATACAAGTGATTTAATCCAAAATTTATACAAGGACATTCCTTCACAAAGTTTGGGATCTGACATAAATAAATAATTTAAAAATTATAAAAATGTGAAAGTGGTCAAGTGGAATAATATAAGGTTAATCATGTAATACCATGGTACATTATTCACCAATTTTTATCTTATTGGTAAAATGATAACCCTTTTTGATTTAAAAAATAATTATCTAGGTTAAGGTTAAAATATGATAACATAGTGGTCAAAAAATATATAGATTAAAATATAACATAAACCCATTAAATTTTTATTGGATGATGAAATTTAAACCGTATTCTATATTATATTTCAATCTTGTCCCATTTGGAAGTATTTTTTTTGATAATTATGAGAAATATTTTAATAATTTTTTGTAATTCCATATGTGTCGTTTCCATACCTTACAAAAAGAAAGTGCTTCCATCTATTATATACACCCCATTGTGAAACCTAGATCACAAAATAATTCATATTAATCATATAAAATCTATATAAACTTTATATACATTATGTTCTTTTAAAAAATCCAGGCCTATAGTTCTTTAGAGGACATCTAGTGGTGTTCTTTCATAGAAGGGGTAATTTGTATAATCTATCACTTTATTTTGACTTCTTCTTTCAACTCCTCTATATGAAACCTATTTATAATTAAATAATAAATTCATTATTATAAATATATTGAATGTTTTATTGTGATTATGAAACAAAAATTACCCACCCTTTTTCCATCAAATGGAAAACCAAAACGTCGCTCATGACTAAGTGGCGACTATCACTTCCATGAAGTGATGTTATTCATTTTTTTTCAATTTAAATATATGATAAAAAAGGAAACTTTAGAAAATATATGTGATATATATGATATAATAATTATTCTATGAAGTTTAATTATTATATACCTTTATTTTTCCCATCCATTGATAAGTAAAAATAGGGTTTATGCCTACATACCTCTTACCATCTTGATGAATGGTGTAATTAATTTTTCTATATCAATCATTTATTGATTACTCTAAATACCAATATAATGGATGTATATGATATTTATATTATTATTAACATTATTTATATTATGGAACCATGATCAATATACATGAACTAAAACTATTGAATGAAAACATTCATGAAAACCAAAGCAGTTATTACCCTGAACAAATATTTTATCAACGATTTGATAATAAAAATGTGATAAAAGGTTATAATTAAATGATATTTTATATAATATATATGGTTTTGGTTTTATAAATTATTTAAATTAAATATATAATTCTTATATAGTAGATTCAGACCAATATTAAAGAAGTTAAACCTGATATATGGTTTTCCTTCAAAATCTCAATATTTTTTGGGATTATTTACGTTTAATTTTCAAATGATGGAATTATTTTATAATTATATCTAAAACCAAATATATTTTTATTCTAATATAGTTATTTATATAAATTAATATGTTTCAATTATATTTCCACTCTTTATTTACTCATCATAATGAAATAATTTTTTAAGGAAACTGATGTTGCAAATTTGACTCGGTGGACAATCCTTCTCTTCCATGAATATATTTTCCATAAAAATGTATTTAATAATGTTTATAAAATTAAAATATTATTTAATAGATAAATTTTAAAATAATTTTACTATTTTTAAAAAAACATTAATTGATTCTCCATGTTAATTTCCAAATTATTTACTTTCTGAACTTTTTACGGAATCGTGAATGGGATTTTTTTTAACTTTTACCACCTGAAAAAAAATTTCCCACCATCAGAAGAACTCTTTTTCAATGAATTATACATCATAAATTTAAATGTTTCTATTTATATAAATTATTTAACTTATTATTTTGGATATTTTTAAATTTTAAATAAGTCTTATCTTAGGGAAAATCATATATGTCACAAGTAACTTTCTGGTAATGTTTTGAAAGTATTCTCATCATTGTTAACATGATTTATCGAATCTTATTATTTATTAGAATTATAATATAGTTATACCATCATAAATATTTATATGTATGGTTTAATTTCACCTTTATTTGGGAATGTATATATATTCTCTATGCTAGTTCATAAAATATAGATTTCTATTTATTTTATATGAATGTTGATTAATTGTTATTGTTTATTTATATGATTAATGAATTGATCATATTAAGCATTGGGTGGGGTAAAAAACTACATATCCCCTCAAAGAATTAGTAGGTCTCATGAGACAATCTAAATTGGTTTTCTAGTCGAGGCCTTACACCTTCATGTAATTTTTCCAAGAATAAGGCATCAACAGTAAGTTTATGATGTATGTCATTATTAATTCCATCATTATGAAATCAGTTATTGATATCCATGTGATTATATAAATATCTAGGATATCCATGGAAATTATTCAAACATATGTGATTATTTTTACAGAATAATTTTAATTTCATTTACTCCTTCAATATTATTAATTCTATAATAGATTCCACAATACTCATATCCTTACTGATAATATTATCTTACCCATTTCTTATGTTTCCTTTACACATTATTCTAGTAGGTGTATTATGATTTATATATAGGTAGATTATTTAATTAATATTAGGGTTCTCAAATAAAATACTTTGTTTTATTCTATATTATTAAATGTAATGTGAAATTCGATATTTATCTAGTCTTTCAAGACAACTAAACAACTTAGTTCTTTTGGATGTGCTCTATTATAGATAGTAGCTATGTAATAAAGTATCCACTAACTCTAAGATACTGGGATTGTGTTCATCATGTTTGGTTTTAGAAAAAATTTAGTGGAAATATTGGGAAATAGATTTATAAAAAATAGATTAGAAAATATAAATATATGACTACTTTTTTGGATAATATTATTTGACATACCAACATGGTTTCCACACATCAGTGCCCTAATCTGGTCGGTCACATGGACTTAGTCATGCCTCCCTGTATGCTAGAGGCTACCGACTAGAAATGAGGGTCAAATATCGATCATGGGGAGACAATTACCTCTTTTTCAAAGTAGAAAAATAGAAAAAATAAATAAATAATACCCAATGATAAATCCATAACCAGAATAATACCAGTATCACATAATGACCAAAATAGTAATATAATATCCAAAACTAAATTATTATAAATTTCATTATAAATACGTTTCAAGTTTCAAATAAAAACTCCAAAATAAAGACACGGGTAAATCCTAAGTGGGTTTGGACACCAATTCAGGTTCTCTTATACCAGATCCATCCCACATTTACCATAAAACATAGGAAAATTTCCCTTATCCTATCCTTCAACCATAAAATCTATTCAGGTACTGATCAAGATGCTTGAGTAGGGTGTGAGTATAACTCAGTAAGCCAGCACCAAATGTATCTAAAATAATATATAGTTGATAATAGTTTATTTATTTGTATAAATAATAATTTACAATTCATAAGAAAACAATTATCATAGTTTCAATTTTTCTTTAATTAACAACATTAATCCTCAGGTTCATGATGACACCCATACTATCAATACCTACTTTGGCCCATTTTATATTCTGAACTATCTCCATGGAATGTCACATATCACAATACAATTGTTATCGATTATCATTTTATTTCAGTTCATTTTATTACTAATCAGATCCATTATCAAATGCCAATATTTTGGACCTATGATGCTATGTCAAGAATATTGTGAGTATTTGGATCATTATTCCCCATATCACAACAAATTTATCAATAAATCACATATGGGTACTTGGATAATTTCTCTGTGTCCCGCACTCTAATATCGGTGAATCACATATGGGTCTTTGCATCATCAGTTTATTTCACACACTCAAATATCAATCAATCGCACATATATCACATATATCACATTATACTAGGATAATCAACATTAACCCTTTTATTAAAATTTCACATCATTAAATACCATTAAAATTGGTCACAAAAAATGGTTCTTCAATTTAATCGCATGGAATAGTATGGATAATTCACCATTAATCCATTTTTCATTATTTAAATCATATAACCCATTAACTTGTTATGGTTAGGCCAAACATCTCATTATCCTCATTTTCAATTAATTCATAATCACATTAATTGACCAATTACACAATCCCAATATCCCCTCAATTCCACAATCATAATATTTCATTAGTTAATTAATCAACTAATTAATCCAATTACACAAATTCTGATTGCCTAAAATTTTACCCAATTCAGTATCACATGGAAATAAAATTAAATCAAATAAATATCAAATTACATTTTCCAACCATGTTAAATTAAATTAAAAAATTAAATTAACGTAATTAAATCAATACTATGGGATTTTAAATTTTGACCACCTACCTCAGGTTTGGTGGTGAACGATATCCCACTAAAATCCCCATATTGAAGTGGAGCTTTCAATTTCACAACGAATAAAAAGATCTAGATGTGAAACCTAGATCTAAGATCAACTATATTTGATTCATAAAAAAACTAGATATAAACCATCACTAATGGGGGAAATTATCTCTTTAAATTATGTGAGAATGAAGGGATGGAGAGAGGAAACTAATTAGGATGATAATATCTTACTGTGATAGGTGTAAATTATTAATCCATTATTTATTCATTAAGAGACAAGTTTGGATGGCCTTGGAATTCATCTTGGAGCCTCCAAAAATGGTAGAAAATGTTTAGGGTTGATTTGTGTCGAATTAGGGTGAAGTCTGGGGTGTTTAGGATTTTTTTATCTAATTTATGGGGTTTATTTTTTTACACACATAGTCTCTTATACAGTGTTCATGGTTTTCTAAAACTGTCCACCTAACCAAGAGCCTCCTCTCGGGATTCATATTGTTACAACTATGTAGAGGAATGATTTTTCAAACCATGTTATAGTCAAGAGAATCCCCTCTATCTAGGTTTACATAATTTATTGGAACAAGTATATGGTTTGGGAAAACCATCCTCCAACCATGAAATTCCCCTCTTCCTTCCATAGTTCCCCAATTTCACCCAAGAAATCCACAAGGTAAAACCTAAACAATATATACTCAAAAAAATAAAAGGTGTACCTAAAATGATATTGAGACATCTCTAAATAAATTTGGGATATTTCAATCTCCTCACCTTATAATCTCTTATCCTAATGTTGTACTCCCAACCTTATCTAAGAATATAAGGTTAAAATATCGTGACACAAAGCCCACATATCTCTCTTTCTCTCTCTTTCTCATGATTATTCTTGAACACTGCCATGTTTCCACGATACATAAACTATTAGAATATTCTATCCCCATAACACTTTCCCATTATGATCCAACACACATAGAATATGATCCTCAAAGAATGCATTAGTCTTAAGCTGAACATCATCCACATAGATCACATGAGAGGGGTTGGGGTTATACCGTAGAAGTTGTGACACATTAAAAACATCATTCATATCACTATAGATCTGTGAAAGATAAAATATTTATGCCACCAACCTGATTCTCTCTATAACCTCAAATGGTAAAACAAACTTGGGCATCAAAATTCTTTATTTATAAATCTTATGTTAACCCAATCAAGTTGACACCTAAAGGAAAACTTTTTAACCAAATGAAAACTCATTTGTTCATTGACTTCTATTATCATACAAATTCTCCCTCCTCTAATCCATAGACATACATTTCTAAATCCACCAAAACTGGTTTGAAATATCCTACTCATGATTTAGTGACAATAGCTTTGACTCACCTTCATCCATCTAATATATAGGTTATCTGCATAACCTACCATAAAGATACTCATATGGTTCTATCTATATTGATTCTTGATAACTATTGTTATATGCGAACTCCACCAATGCTAGATGTTTCTTCCAAGACCCATCAAATTCTATGACACAATCTTGAAGTATACCATCAAGAACCTTTATAGTACATTTTGACTTCCCATATTTCTTTGGGTGGAATGTTGTACTCAGTAAAACTTGTGTAATAAGCTACTTTTTTAATCCCTACTAGAAGGGAAATGGAAATCATGAGTCACAGTATGGAAAAATACTCTATGGAAAACTGATGAGATGGAATATCTCACAAACATAAAAATCTCCCAACTAATTCACTAAGAAAGTCTCCTGTAATGGAAATAAATTTACTAATTGTTTCATTGAATCTACAACCACCCAAATAGAATCATTCTTCCAATGCATCCTCGTAAGGACCACCATAAAGTATCATCATCTGAATTCTATTCCAGAATGAGAAATGGATATAGTAAACCACCATTACTTTTATGCTCATCCTTGACATGTTTAATGTTGTAACATCATTTCATGAACCCTACTATCTCCTTATTCATGCATAGACACAAAAACTATTTTCATATGTCATGAAACATTTTGGTCACACCTAGAGTAACCACCCACTTTGAGGCCTAAAATTCATGAATCTGCTCCTCCAATATACATATAGGCACAAAAACACGACTCATGAAAAAGTTGATATCATCCTCATCTATTTTCCGATCTGAATATGAATCTCTACCTTCACGTCTTTCCCTAAAGGTAAAGAACTCAAGATCTTAAAACTTCCCTTCTAAGATATGACTCAAAATAGTAGACTCCACCAACATAGATAAGAGAGTCACATATTCCTAGTCCTCTTGAACTTCAACATGCATATCATCCAACAATGTTATCATATTCTACTCTGAACTAGTCTCCTGGACTACCTTTGTATGATTTTTCCTACTCAAATCATCAGTGACAATGTTTTCCTTACCAGACATATAAGCTAGATCAAAATCAAATGTCTACATATATTCAACCCACCTTTACTTATTAAGATTCAAATCTCACTACGAAAATATTTAATTTAATATATTGAGATTAATATACACAATAAACTTTTCTCCCAATAGATAATGTCACAAAAAATTAAAAACATAAATAATTATAGGTGCCATGATATCATGCATAGAGTATTTATCTTCATAAAACCTCATATACCATGACCCATATGCCACAAGTCGATCTCCCAACATCAACAATCCTCTATTTATGTTCCTATAAGATTTAAAAAACATTGTATACTCCTCGCCTAGATCTGGTCAGATCATGATTGGTGTTGTTGTAATGAGATTATTCAACTCATAGAAAGCGTTCTCACATGCTCCATACCATTAAAACTTTGTTTCCATGTTGTTCAATATTGAAAGCGGTTCTTATAAATGGGGAAAGTCATAGATGAACCTCTGATAATATCATGATAATCCCAAAAAACATAGTATATTTAAAGAATTCATGGTTTTCTCCCATTAAATCATTGAGTACACCTTATTTGGGTCCATAGTCACACTGCATTAGTATTGGTCAACCCAAATGGCATCACGATGAACTCATAATGGACATACCTTCTTTTGAAAGTAGTCTAAGGTATATTAGATGGGAGAAATCACAATAGATGATACCCTATTATCAAGTCAATCTTGGAGAAGACACAAGGTCCCTTAAACTAGTAAAATAGTTCATTAATATGTGGAAGAGGATATCCATTCTTTACATTCATCCAATTAAACTTCTTGTAGTCAACAAACAAGTAAAAAATTTTGTTATCCTTCATTGCAAAAAAAAAAGATTAGGGATCCCCAAGGTAATGTACTCGAGTGAATAAAACCCTTACCCATCAAATCATCCAGTTGATTTTTAAGCTCTTGAAGCTCTATTAGTTCCATTCTGTATGGTTGAATAAAAACTAGATCATCCCCCGACATGATATCCATTGTATATTACTCATTTCTCTTATGTGGTGGACCTAAGAATTACTTAGGAAACACATCCTAAAACCTATCCAATATGGGTGGAAAGAAATCCTTCTTCACACCTTAATCATCTAGTAATAGACTTGAAATTTGGGTGGTGAGTTCCCCTATCTTCTGATTTACTTTCCATGAATGGCCCACCTTCAGATCCCACTCTCCACAGTGAATATAATTGTCACCATCAAGAGATGTAAAAGTCACTCTTCATTGGTCACAATCAATGTGAAATAAATATGCTACTAACCAGTTCATATCGATAATTAAGTGAAATCCTAACATGTAAAGGATATAAAGATCCCAACTGTTTGACACCCCCAATCTTCCATGGTACGTTTCCCTTTGAATAATACAATAGCTTCGGTTGTACACAACTTCGAGTTCTAGCACACCACGACCAATCAAACTAGTCATTATAAATATTAATACCCACTTTTTGAAACTTCATAAATTTTATTTTTCAAAATTTACTTCATTTTTGGATTCGGAATATCAAAATTAGCTTCGGGAGAATTTTGGGTATTTTTCTGAAAACATTCAATTTTGGATGAATAATGAAAAACACTACATTATTTTTTAAAACCGAATTTTTATTTAAATAATTATTTATTTTATTTAAATTTATTTTATGTCAAAATATATATATAATACCTATATTAGTTTAATGTAATTCATTGGAGTCATTTTATAATAAAATTAGATATATAAAATTTTATTGAACTTTTTACCGTCTTTTACCCACCTTTTAGGCACGTTAGAAAATTTTCATAAAACAAAATTTTACCACTTATATGGATTGAATTTCAAAAATCTTAGAGATTTGGTTGATATCAGTAAGTAAAATGTGGTTCAATAAGATGAAAATAATTTTTGGTGAATAGTAACTTTTGACTTTTATTTACCACGGTTAAAAGTAAATAGGATAATTAAAGGTAAAAATGATATTATTATTACCCTAACACATGTTATAATTCTATTGGATAAGTTTATTTAGACCAAAATAAACCTAAGGAACAAAATATGATCATTTGGTCCACTTGGATTAGATTAAGATATTTATTATTATTTTATTTAAAGAAGAGTTAAAAGTGTTAAATTAAAATTTTCCTTACTAAAACATTTTTAATATAAGGTTACACATAAGATAAATCAGACTATAAATATTAATTATAAATATAAAACTATTGTCTACATAATTGTATTTTTTTTATAATTTTTAGACATTAAATAATTAAATTTATTTATGACACAATGATGATGTGGTAATTACTTTATTAATTAAAGATTAACATAATTGATATTATAAATATCCAAATAAATATAAATTGGAACTTTTGATGAATTACAAGAATTTTATAGGTTAATATGAAATTTTAGGGTTGATTAAATAATTATTTTTTAATTAATCAAGATTTTAGGACTTTAACAAAAATAAAATACTAAATAGTATCAAAATTGACATAAATGGGTTTTGAAAATAAATACATTATTATTAAATGATATAATAGTCCTAAAAATATAAGTATCGGTCAAAGGACTTATAAAATAATATATATGTCATTAATAAACCACTTAGGCTTCACTTGGATTTTTATAGTAAGTTTAATAACCATATAATATAAAGATACAAGGAGGCATGGTAAATATTAAACTATTTAACCAAGAGTTAAATATAAATCATAAGGTTAATATGGTGAACTAAACCTTTATAAAACTTTTTTTTTGAGAGTTTTTAGACCCATCCCCACCTTATCCTTGAAATAACTCATTTTTGAGCTATTATAAACTGAATATGATTGTATAATAAAATAATATTTCAATCTTTTCCTAAAGTAACCCTCAACTATCTTATAGAAGGGTACTTCCCCTCCTCTCAATGTCACACCTCCAAATCCATTTTTCTTGGCCAACCCCTTCTAAAATATCCTCCCAACTACCCTTAACTCGACTTAGAGTAATTACTTTGATCGGAAAGCCAATTTAAGGATCCCTTTTGATCAAATCAAAAGGAAACACCCAAAGAAGAGGTAATAGTTTCACCACCTCTTTCAAAGTTCTTTTCTTCTTCCACTTCCTCTTTCTTTGTTGTTTCCATACCAAAATAATAACTCCATTACCTTATACATACTTTGATGTTATTATAAATATGGTACAAACATATTCATTATTCTATTCATCCAATGAATGACAAGTCACCATATGTGCGTACGTACGGCTTACCGTCTCCACGTCGTGGTGTAGTTTGTTATTCAAACACTTCATTATTTTTATGGGTATAATAATGAGTATAATTTATGTAAATAATAAATATAACTTGTTAATGATCCCGTATATATTATATACCATCCAATTACATATAATTTCACAATCAATATAATTTTATTTTCGCTCGTGCATACGTACAGATTACAGTCTCCACGAACGCGATGAGATTCATTCACCATCCTAACAATTCAAGAATAAATATCATTTTATAATTAAAAAATAATATCTAATAACTTAATATCATTATGGATATGAATCTAATATATATTATCCATAACAAACATGACTTACATAGAAAAACATATAAAATAAATGAAATCATTTAATACCCGAAACGATGATACTACTGAAATATTATTAACAACGAAATATTAGAAAATCAAATATGATATCATATTTATGTATGTGGTTCTAGTATAATTTAATAAAAATTATTTAACTATTATATAGGAGGTTAACATACCATAAACCAAGTAAAATTACAAGGTAAGGTTTAATTCTACAATATCTTTATTGTATGAGGTTGTTTATACATTAGTATCTACTAGGACCTATTTATCATCCACATTCGTGTTCCATAAAAATATATTTCAAAACATTTTTTACTATTTCCTAGACTATGGGTTAAATTAATTTATACCCTTGTTTGACTTTTTATAAAAATTTTACAAAGTATTTTTTCTATCATTTTCCAAACAAGGTCTTTTAAGACCTTTTCGACAAAATTAAAGAAAGAATGTTTTTTAACTTATATGGCGGGTGCAGCTATTTTCCACCGTTATAACATCTTCAAAGCTCCCCTTACAAGATTATAAGAATATTTTCAAAATAAATGTTTTATTTTATAATTATGTGACATTTAAATTATTTTAAGATAGAAATATATATTTTTCTCAATTAGGATTGATTTCATCTATGTCAACATCCTTTGATGAATTTTACACATGTTTGAAGTTGATTTATTAAGATATAAATATTCTATATTGTATTGAAGGTTTTGTGATATGTTTTACTGTGGATGTGTTATTTTTATACCATTCATGGTTTATGGTTAAAGTATTAACATTTCGTATGTTAGTTTTAATATGAATGTTTATGTTATGTTTCAACCTTTTTATATGAGTAATGCATTGGACTTAGTATGTGACGGGTGGATCTCACTATATCTCATTGATGAATTGATAGGTCTCATGAGACAAACTAGTGTCTTCACATAGGGTCTTAACTAAATCTTATTTGTAGTCTTGGAATGAGGCCTTGACTATGTGGTTATGAAGTCTGGCATTATACATTCCATCATTATGAAATTGGATATTGATATTACATGTGATTGTTTAACTACTAGAATATCCATGTGAATAATTAATTGAAATTATTTTATTTTTATTTTTAATATTATTCTGAAGTTTATGTTTAAAAGGCTTTTGTTTTAGTATTATACATTACCTTAAATTTTTATGACAATTAATGAAAGTTTTAGCTATATTTTTATCCTTAATTATCACTTGAGCTCACCCATTTCTATGTTTTATTTTTTCTAGGATGCGAAGAAGGATATTATGACTGACTTTAATGGATATTCTAAGGGATATGAATGTGTTCAAGGAGACAATGTTTCTTTTGTTTTTAATTTTATAATGTAATGTAAAACTTATGTATGTATCTAGTACTTCCAAGGCTACTAAAATGATCGTTACTCTGGGATTTGATCCCTTGTGATCATGAAAATGATGTGTAATATTGCAAAGACTATGGGTAACTGGGGTTGGGTTGTTACAAATTGAAATGATACTCCTAAACCTCAAGAGAACACCCCTTGTACAAATAGATGTCTCACAAACGTACTCTTGAAGGTGTATCTATCATCATGTCCACACTCATGAACTCCAAAATAAGGCTAAAAAAATTCAAAAGTTTCTGATATATAAAATAAATAGAGTCACCATAATCAAATAATTCAATAGCTAGTGTAGAAGCTATATGAATAGTGCCTCTAACTATAGATGGTCCAGCCTTATTGTCCATAAGTGTAGACTGAATTGCATTAAATTGTCCTACTCTTATTCCACATGATATATTCTAAGTCCCATGAACCTCACCACTATACTAATATGGGTTCTATTTCATAGAAGCACCTCGTCTACTTCCTCAACCTTCATGACCATTAGAATTTGAAATTCCAGACTGATATAGGGTTAAAGACCCCCTTCTAGCACTCTGCTTCTTCCAAGCTCCTCTATCATCACCCATCTATTGTGTGTTCTAGAATAACCACTATAGATGTCCCATCCTAATATAGGATCAAAACTCTAATTTTGGTTGGGGGAACAATCTATGAAAGTGACCTAACCTGCCACACTGGTGACTGATTGCTTGAGTAAGATCATGAGTAACTAATCATGCCCCTGACCACTATACTTTCCACTTTTCTATTCATAATTCTCATAACAATGATTCCAGCTATCAAAATACATACCTCCTAAACATCTTGATAAAACCACCATTCCTCCACCTTAATACTCCTTTATGTTCCACTGATAAATGATATCCTAATTCACCACTCTAAAAAACATTTTCTTGAGAAAGATATTCATATGGGACTTAGTTTCACATTTTAGACCATCCTAAAACTGTCTCTCCAATATAGCATCATCTACATTATACCCTAGAAAAAAGAACTTGGAATATATAAAATAACAATCATAGTCAATAACGAACATACTCCCTTGTTTCGACAACATAAACCCACCCACGCTCTCCATTCTAAGCATCTTAGGGTAAAAGTGATCTAAGTACTTTTCTTGAAATTCCATCCCCTCAATATTTTCAAACTATCCATCACGACTCTGGATGCCCCAAAAATGATTTTCTTGACAACATAGTATTTAATAAGCTAATTTCAATGTCTTATTAGAAATATTCTCAATGTTCTCATGTATTATTTGGATAGAATCAATCCAGAACTCACCTTCCTCAGGCCCAAACTCTCTGATAAACATCAAGGCTGTTGCAACTAAAATTCATGTATTAAGTATAAAATACTCTTCACGTCAATAAATTAGTATATTTCCATAAATTGAGAAATAATCTCATAGAACTACTCTCCAGCCTCCTCACCCAGTATTATTGGTGCCTTTGGTTACACTATTGGCGGATCATTCCCTTCTGTAACCTCATATAGTTCTATCAACATGTGTTATCATGGAGGGATATATCTAAAATTTCAAACTCACCTATCCAAACACATTTCCCAACATTAACACCTTTATGTAATAGGGATTCAAAATAATCTATATAAATTCCGTCCCAAAACCCTATCATGTGCTCAAAACTGAGGCACAATCACTACCCTTAACCATCCCATATCTAGGACTATTATAATGAATGGTAAACGCATTATCATTGTTAATGAATCTCATTGATCACTCATTTATCCATTTCCCAAAATTTCCATCATTTATAATTTTTCAGTTTTCATATTACACACTTTTTTTATTAAATACACACAATTAAAGAAAAGAATTTTTATTTAGAAATTTAACCAAAATCTCTCTTTCCCATGCATTCCTAACATGATGCATGTCACATAATAATCTTGAGTTCCTAAAATGATTCATCCTTAATAAAATATCATTCAATACTGATCCATGATTCAAATATCATAAAATCTCAGAAACAATAATCACAACACACAAAAAGTGCATCACTCTATGCAAAATAACATACAAATGTAAAAACACGCATCAATAATAACAACACCATTCTCGGTGCATGGGTTAGATACTCCCATGAATGAGATCTTGAATAAGGAGCGACTCGTCATATTATTCTATCTACATTTACCAAATAGTAAGAGAAAAGAAATGAAAGAAAACTCATTTGACACCACTTTGTAATTTCATGACCCATGTGTCATGCACTTATTACCTATGTCATTCAGTTACATGACTGCAGGCACTCCTCCCTTTACGATAGAGGCTACCGAATAGAAATGAGGGTATAATATGAATCATGGGGAGACTATAACCTATTTATAGAAGTATAATAATAGTTTAAATAAATTAAAAAATATACAATGATATAACCATAAACAAAATAATACCAGTATCACATGATTAAAAAATAGGAATAAAATATCAAAAACCAAAGTAGTAGATATGTCATGCCAAAATATGCATCAAGTATCAAAGAAAAAACCCAAAAATAGAGGCATTTAAAACTCCCAAATGGATCGCAACACTATTTTTTGTTCTCTAATCTTTGATCCATCCCATATTAGCCATCTAACATAGGGATATTTCTCTTATACTGTCCTACAACCATGAAATCATTTCGGGTACCAACCAGGTAGGCTGAGTAGGGTGTGAGTATAAATCAGTAGGCCACCACCAATGACTTCTAAAATAATATACAGTTAATAATGTTGTATTCTATTTTATAAATAATAAATTACAATTCATAAGTAAACATTTATCAACTTTTTAATTATTCTTTAATTAACCACATAAATCCTCAGGTTCACGATGAAATTCAAACTATCATTACCTTTTGTGGCCCACACCAGAGTCTGAACTACCCCCAATGAATATAACATATCATAATACCATGTTTGTTAATTAATATTTCATTTCAATTCATATTATGGATAATTGGAACCAGATTCCAATGCCAAAATGTTAGACCTTTAACACTATGTTTAGAACCCCATGATTATTTGAATCATCAGTCTCTGTCTCACACCTCGTTCATTAATAAATCATATATGTGTATTTAGAGCATCATTCCATGTCACACACTCATATATCATTCAGTCAAAGATGGGTATTTGAGAATCAGTCTGTCTCCCACACCTGTATATCAATAAATCACACATATATCACATATTTTAGATCAATAAAGGTTAATAAACATTAAAACTTTTATAAACATCTCACATCATTTTATATCATCATAATTTATCAAAACAAATGTGGTTCTACAATTTAGTCACATATAATAATGTGAACAATTCACTATTCAACTATTTTTTATTATTTATATCATATGACCCATTAACCCATTAAGGTTAAGCAAAACATCTCATAATCCTCAATATCAATTAATTCATAATCACATTAATTTACCAATTAAACAATCCGAATATCCCATCAATTCCAAAAGCCCAATATTCCATTAATTAATTAACTAACTAATTAATCCAATTCAACCAATCATAATTACCCAATATTTAGCCCAATTGATTATCAAATGAAAATTAAATTAAATAAATTCAATATCTGATGTAATTTCCCAATCATGGAAATTGAAATTCCATAGTTACACATACATAATTAAATCAAGACTACAAGTTTTGCAATTTAGGTGACATACCTCAAGATCGATGATGAACGATCACCAACTAAAATCCCCAATTTAATGAGGAATGTTTAATTTCACAATGAAGAATTAAATCTTGATTAAAAACCTATATACAAGATAAAATTGATTAGATCCCTGAAAACCTAGATATAAATCATCAATAATGGGGAAAATTATCCATTGAAAAGATAAGAGAAATATATAAGGGTGAGAGAGAGAGAAGAAACTAATTGGAATGAGAATCTCTTACCAGGATAGGTACATATCTTCAATATGGTGTTTTATTCTTCAATAACGGAGTTCAAAAGGCCTTGGAATCCATACTAGGGCCACAAAAGACAATAGAAAATGATTATTCTTGATTTGTGTTGAATTAGGGTGAAGGTTGGGTGTTTGGAAATTTTTAATCCAATTTTTGGGGTTTAATTTTCAATTTGTATGGTTTCCTATAAGGGGTACACAGTTTGTGCTAAACATGATCCTAACTATGCACCACCTCTCGGGGGTTTCATGGTTACTACTAAGAGGTATCCTGTTTTGAAAAACCGTTTTCTATCCTTAAAAATCCCCACAATTTGGGTTCACATGGTTTCCTGGCCTGGGTGAACAGTTTGGGAAAACCATGCGCCAACTGTGTAATGCCACTAGTCATTAAAAAATTTTCCAATTTCACCCAAAAACCCCCAATGAAAATCTCAAACAAGATATACTAAAAAAAGAAAAGCTGGACTTGAAAACAAGCTTGAGACATCTGAAAAAAATGTTCAGGATCTTATAGTTTAGGTATAGCATAACATACTATTTTTTTATACATTCGATATTATGTAGGCTTCCAAGAAATAAATCCATTTTTAGAATATACATGTAGATGTGGTTTTGTTAAAGATGCATATATGGGTAATAACCTTTAAAATGGTTCATCAAGTATATATTACACATCATTATGGTTCATGGTGAGTGTTCCCTTTCTATGAACCTAGTTTGACACTCTTGAGTGATATGCTTGGGTTAATTCACATTTTCTTTACAAAACATTATATATGATTTAAAAATATATTTTTGATTTTAGAATATTCCTAATTAAAAAAAGTTAATGACTTTCATATTATCTATAATTAAATTATTTAATTTATGTTAAGTGTTTTACTAGTTATGAAATTATACATTGTGACTCTTAATATTATGATCTAATATAGTGTATTCCATTTTTTAGATAAGTCACCAAGAATAAGGAATAAAATACATTTCAATGCATCTAATCCATGTAGGTATTTCCCTCATAGGATTGATAATGGTGTTGGAGATGGAGTTATAGCTGGTGATGAATAAATTATAAAACAATTGGTACATGTAACTATGCTTTTGAACAATAACCTTTCCCATAAGGGAAATTATATTGAATAACAATATGGTGTCACAATTCTAAACCAATTCATGTGCTGGGTACCTCTACCATTCAATGATACTAGAAATCCATATGTATATGTGTAGTGGATAAGTTACATAAAGAAGATATTTCTCAATTTTTAGAAGTAATGAATGGAAGAAGCCTATCATGAAAAATTATCATCTCTTAGGAGATATTGATCAATGGTCACCATTAGTTCAAAAAACAATGTATGAAATGTAAATTTTGATATGGTAATGGATTTAATTAATATAAATTTTCTAGGAAAAATATTTTCCTCGCAAACAATGATTGGATAAGGAGAGAAAATTATTGACTCTAATTCGTAAGGAAGAGGAAATCGATACTTTGAGGGAAGATAACTATTCATGAATACCAAGGAATGATGCGGAATACATATATAATCTAAATATCAATATTTTCTATTTTTTTATGTTCTTAATCAAAACTTTAATAGAAACTAGTCTCCCTAACATTCTTCATCATATGAGGATATAATATCTTGTTCTATAAAGATAGATAATTAATTCTCCAAGACTAATGGTTTCTAAGAAAACAAATAGGAGAAAAGGATGGAAAAGAATAAAATATATAAAGGTAATAATAGAAATTGGTATTTTCTAACATTTGATAATTCTTGAAATAAATACCTTTGGTCTTTCCAAAAATAGAAAAGGAGTTACCTTCATGTGTGTAGAAAAATACCATCATACTCATGAATCCATGGGTACTAATGATGCAATAAATGTGTAGTGTTTTTAATGTATGGATATATGGAACTATTCCACACAATTCTCCAAAATTTCATGGGAATATTCTAAAAATGTATCTAAGAATAAGGCCAAGCATATACAATTACTACAGTTGTTGTGGAAGTTCCTAGAAACATGGTGAAGGGTACATATATCATCCACTCCGAGATTGAAATGTATTATTTGATTAAATTTCTACCAACTCTTTTATATATGAATAATTTTCTAATGGTATTGCATCACCAAATTAGAAACTAGATATTGTCTTAGTGGTGAGTACTCTTAATGGTATCATAGATGAATCTCAATTCAAAACTACACTCTGATATAATTTTGTGAGATTTTTCTTCTTATGAATGTTTTTTTATTTCTATAGATGAATTTGATATAATTTTGGGTATGGATTATATATCCCTATATGGATACCATATTAATTTTAATGTAAGGGAGGTTTTAATATTACAAATCAACCTTTAATCATTTATCAGTGTGAGGATTAACCTTAAAACATAATAGATATCAATTAGATCATACCGATTTTACTACCTATTCATTAGGGATATTTATCAAAAATGTTTGTGAAGAAACTAAATATAAAAATTATTCTTATTTTTTCAGAATATGCTGATGTATTTCTTATGGACTTTCCTTACCTCCCGCAAATCCTGATGTTGTGTTTTCAATGTAAACAAAACATTTTGTTTTTCCTCTTTCAATGAATCTATATTTAATAGTCCAAATTGAGTTATATGAATTGAATAAAAACTACAAGAGAATAAATATAAGGTATTCATTCAACTTAGTGATTTTGTGTGGAGTGAACCTGTTATTTTTGTTAAAAATAATGATGATTAAATTCTTCTTTGTAATTATTTTCCAGAACTTAACAATATTAATATCATAGATATGTATCTTTTACCAAAGGTTGATGATCATTTTGACCAATTTAAAGGAGATATAAAATTTTCCAAGATTGGTCTTCAATATGAGAATCAAAATTTACAGATCAATAAGGAATATATATCCAAGAGTTCCTTCTATATAGGGTATAGTCATTATGAATTTATATTAATTCCATTTGGACTTAACAATACACATGCTATCATTATGTATTTAATAAATATAGTATTTATGTATTTCCTTACTATGTTTTTTGTTGTATTTATTAGTGATATTTGTATATATTCATTGAGAAAGGAAGATTATGAATAAAATTAAATAATTATGATGAAGATCTTGGGGTTGGAGTATTTTTTTAATAAATTTAAAAATTGTGAATTATGGATTTATAAAATTCCATTCTTGGGTCATATAATCTCAAGTGATGGTATATCAGTGCATTATTCAACTATAAAAGTTTTAGAGGAATGAAATAATCCAACCAAGGTAATTAAATTCCATTGTTTTCATGGGTTAACTATATATTACTGATTGAGTTTGAGATATTTCTCATCACTAGCTTATCTACTCAGCAAGTGGACTCAGAATGGGGTTATATTCTTATTGAAAGTTGAATGTGAATAGAGTTTAAAATAACTAAATAAAAGGTTTGTCATTTTTCTTGTTCTTTCACCACCCTTTAGAGAAGAAGGATTTGAGATATTTATTGATGTATCAGATAATGGGTTTGTATTTCTCCTCATATATAATAACATAGTGATAGAATATACCTCTTTCCAAATTAAAATTCATGAGAAAAGTTACCCGAATATGGATTTGGAGTTGACAGAGGAATTGTTCACTTTGATCACATGGAGGAATTATTTGAATGGTGAATGTTGTAATATATATACTAATTATAAAAGGTTAATTTAAATATTTACATAGAATTATTTTAATATTATCTAATGAATATATTTATCATTGACCAAATATTTTCATTACTTAATACATTACCACCCTTACAAAGAAAACAAAGCAGATGATGCTCTGAGTAGAAGAGACCATGATAGTTTTTTCATTATGATTATTCAAAGAGATCCATTATATATGTATTCATATATGATTGATCATGAAATCATGAGGAAAGGTTATAGATAAAATATTTATTATTTTAGTTTTTTACAATCCATCTATGAGCAGATTACGAAGACAAAAAATAAAGATTTGGAATTTTAGAAGATGGTGAGGAATGTTCCATAATTCAAAGATTATCATGAAGAAATAATATGGTTTAGGAATCAATTTTATGTACCATATAGATGATACTTGAATAAGGAGATATTATATGAACCAAATAGTTCATAGTTCACTATTTATCATGGAAGTAAAAAAGACTTATAGAGATCTTAAATTGTATTTTTGGTTGGACAACATAAATAGATATAGTATAGTGTATACATATTATTCCCTGGTATTTCTTCAACATAATGATTAGATACCAAAATCTAATGGGTTTTTATGACCATTACAATAAAAATAATGTAAATTGGAAAACATCACTATGGAATATTTCCTCAAACTCCCTAGGACATCAAAAGGGGAAAATGTTATTTTTGTTGTAGTTGATCACTAAATGAATTCAACACACATTAGTATAATTATAGAATATTTCTATATATACTATCATTCTATAATATAAATTAAGGAATTTATTTGTTTGTATATGGTACAACGTTCTATTTTATCTGATTGAGATTTGAGACTTACCTCAATTTTATAGAAAGTATTTAGAATACTCTAGATATAGAGTTGGGTTTCGAAATTAATTATTACCATCAGATATATGGTCATTATAATAGGATACTTCACACTCTAAAAGACATTTTATGAGCCTACTATATGGTATTAAAAGGTGTTTTGGATCAAAAACTTCATTTTTTGGAATTTTCTTATGATAATATATTTCACTTGATTATTCAAATAGACCCTTATGAAGTGATATATTTCATGAAGTGTAAAAAAATTGTGATAGGTTTATAGAAAAAAACTATTTTTATTAAGATATATATGGAAATATAAGCAAATTTTATATCTATTCAATAGAACATATGTGTATCTCATATATGAAAAAACAGTTCTGCAAAAAATCAATGATGAGATCTAGAGTTTTATGTTGGAGAAAAGGTTTCACTATGAATATATCATTGGTGGGAGGTAATGATATTTATATATAAGGGAAATTTGAGCCATGATTATATTGTAAAAATTTATATTCTTTATTTTATCATGATAGTAGATTATTGATTTATAATTCCACCAATTCTTTCTCAAGTTCACAACGAGTTCCATATATCTATCTCGCGGAAGCACATATCTGATCATTTACATGTATTGAACTCAAAATTCATACCATTGGGTAATGATATATCTTATAATCAATAACCAGTGGAGATTATAAATCATAGTTATAATGTTCTATAAAGTAGGACTACTCACCTGGTCAATGTTTTATGGAAAACACAAAAATTTGAGGAAGCTACATTAGAGCCCTAGGATGTGATGAGACAGAAGTGTGTTCAGTTGTTTGTTTCATAGTGATGTATTTTTAAGGGAGAATTTTTATAAAGGGTTATAATTTAACACCATAATATTTTATTATATATTTATTTTTAGATAAATTTAATTTTTTCAATAATTAGTATTGCGTGTAGGATCATGTTTAAACGAACTATGATAAACTATTGAAATATTATTTAAAATTTACTATTATAACATAGAATTTAATATTTATGGGTTAGAATAGAATAATATAAATTTTAAAAAAATTATCTATTATAATTAATCCTTATTTATTAATATATTTCATAAGAAAAAAAATATTTTTAGGGTTAAAGTGGTGGTTTTCTAAAAAAACTTTTTATTATACACGCAATGCATTTTTATCTTCATAAATTAAATTGATCACTATTGATGAATTTTTTTAATTAAATTAATACTTTATGTATTCAATCAAATATTTTACCATTCATCTAATATTTTACTATTCATTAGTCATGAAGAAATATATTTTTATGCATAAAACATTATTTTTCTAAAAAGTTGTTTTGTTCATGTTTTGTACATTAATTTTAAAACTAATTAGTGGAAATTATATAAATTGAATCAATAAAAATAGACAACAAATTTTTAATCATGAGGATAAAATATAATAGTTGTTTCTCTTTTATTTTTGTTAATTATAACTATGGTAAAATTTATTACCTCAGTAAAGGGTAAATCTAATAATTAAGGTTAACAAAATAAGGGGATGAGGCATTATAATATCTCTAACACTAGACATTAACCTATTGTATGAGTATATTTTAGTTATTTCTATCCCTTTATAGAAAAACATTCCACTTGGATCCATTTTTCATTGATATAGAATTTAATATTATATTAAGTAAAGAAAAATAAAAAATGTTACTCGCATGACTAAAAACTATAATTTTTTTTCTTAGAGGTATATAAATATGTTGTGAATGAATCGTAAAATTTATTTTATGCATAATAAAATTATTCTTAATGTCATAATTTAATTATACTTTATATTTATTATATAATTACCTAAAAGTTTTATGAAATAATGAAATATTATTTATTAAATTAAATTAAAAATAAAATAAATAATTTTAAAAATATTAAAAGAATTATAATTTGGATGAATTATTTTGTTCTTGGGAATTATTTAATAAATATAACTTATTAGATACTTGTAAGGATTTATATTTAAAATACTACTTTATCGTGATTAATGTAATGTCCAATTAAATGAATAGTGTCCAAATCTACATTAATGAGATTTAAATAAAATTATTTTTTATTAGATTTATCACAGATCAATAAATTCTTGAAAAAGGAAATTGAGGATAAATTTTTTAAAAAAAATATCATTCCACGTAAATTTTTTGTCTAATTTTTAACTTTAATTCAAATTATGAACACTTATAAATGAAAAAGTCGTTATCATGGTTAAGGTTAAAATAGATTAAATGTGGTATTAAACTAGATGATAAGGTTTGAAATGCCACTTAAACCTATAAAAAATTTATTTCATGATTTCATTTAAACAATATTAAATATTTTATTTGAATATCTTGATATTTTGGAGAATTTTTGTTGAGAATGAATTAATTATATTTTAATCATTTTAGTAATTCTAAGTGTTTTCTCCCCCCCCCCCCTTCTAAAAAGGGGCCCCCTCTACATCTTCTTTACAACACATTGAGGAGCCTATATTAAACAATCCATGTCCATATAACTTCTCTATATCCTTATCAATATTTTATAGGTTCTATTATTCTAAAAATTATGACCCTTGGATATTTAAGAGAAGATCAAAATGAGTTCTTTCGAGGAAGAGTAAATTGCCATAACAGGCCACTTTATTTTTTTACTTATTATTTTACCTCCTCAAAATCGATGTTATTTTTCATAAAATACTAAATAAAATAGAATAAATATTATTAAATTTTATTATTATTATCTAAAAACCATTATCTACCCTCTTTTCCATCAAATTAAATATAATTTTGTCACCCGTGAAAATATTTAGACAACCACCTCCACAAAGTGATGTGATTCATTTTCATAGTTCATGGTTGAAAATAAGTGGATATTTATTAAATATATATGATATATATGATATAATAATTATTCTGAATGGTTAGATTATTTTTTACCGTTCTGTATTTCCATCCATCAAAAATTGATAACAGTGTCCACGCGTATGCCCGACTTATAATATCCATGAACGGTGTAATTCAGGTTTCTATATCTTTATTTTATGGATTACTATAAATATATATGTAATGAATATTTATTTTATATATATATCATGATTAAAATTATAGATATGATTTAACTATGATCAGTGTATTATGAAGGAAACAATTTATCCAAAGCATACATAAAAAATGAAGTAGTTATTACCCAGAACCGTGATTTTAAAAAATAATTTTTAATGAGCAGGTGATAAAAGGGTTAAGTAAATAATATTTGGTATTATATATATTAATATAGTTATAAAAAAATATTTATAATAAATCTATATTTATTATACAATAGGCTCACACACAATCTAAGTATATTTAACCTGAGGTAATTGTAATGCCCCGACCCCAGTAACCCAGAGTCGGTGCATTATTACATAACATTGGCATGATCACAAATGATCAAGTCTCGAAAGACCGATTAGTTTAGTACCCTTGGAAATACTAGATACATTCATAAGCTTTATATTTCATTATAAAATGAAAAACTACAACATCATAGTCTACATAGGCCACTCTCATATCCCTTATATTATCCCTACAAGTCAGTCATAATATACTTATTCACATCCTAGGAAAAATAAAACATAGAAAGGGGTGAGCTCAGATGCCCAGTAAGTATAACAATATAGAAGAAACATTCATAAATAAGCATAAACATTTAAGTCGGTTTAAGACTAAAACAAAATCCTTTTAAACTAGAATTTTAGCATAATATGGAAAAGATAAAATCAAATAATTAAATTTACTTATTCACATGGATATTCTACTAGTAGAATAATCACATTCAATACCAATATCCACTTTCATAATGATAGAATTCATAATGCCAGACTTTATAACCACATAGTCAAGGCCTTATTCCAATACTACAAATAATATTTTTTTCAAATCCTTGTTCCAAGACACTAGTTTTTCTCCTAATACCAACTGATGCATCGAGGAGCTATAGCGGGCTCCACCCTCCACTTACTAAGTCCAATGCATTCCTCATATGAAAAGGTTTAAACATAACATAATCATTTGTATTTAAAATAGCATATGAAATGTCAATACTTTATCCATAAACCATTAATTGTATAAAAATAACACATCCATATTCAAACATATCACAAAACCTTAAATACAATATGGAAGTTTTGTATCATAATAAATCAACTTCAAATAAGCTCACAATCCATCAAAGGATGTTGACATAAATGAAATCAATACTTTTTTAGAGAAATATATCTTTCTATTTTGAAATCATTTAAAAGTAATATAATTATAAAAGAAAACATTTATTTTGAAATTATTCTTATAATCTTGTAAGGGAATCTTTGAGGATATTATAACTGCAGAAAATAGTTGCACCTTTCGTATAAGTTAAAAAACATTCTAACCTTAATTTTGTCGAAAACATCATAAGGTACCTTGTTTGGAAAATGACAGAAAGATTCCTTTCAAACCATTATATAAAAAGTAAAACAAGGGTATAAATTACTTCAACCCATAGTCTAGTAAATAGTAAAATTTTTTGGTAATACATTTTTAAGAAACATGGATGTGGATGATAAAGAGGTCCCAGTAAATACTTATGTAAAAACAACCTCAGATAATAAAGAGATTGTGAAATTAACCCTTAACTTGTACTTTTCCTTGGTTGAGGTTAGGTTAAACTCCTATATAATGGTAAAATAATTGTTATTAAATTATAAAATAACTATATACATGAATATGTTATCATATATGATCTTCTAATATTGCTTTGTTAATGATATTTTAGTGGTATCATCATTTCGGGTGTTAACTGATTCGTTTTCCTTTATATTCTTGGTTACGTAAGCCATGTTTGTTATGGATATAATGTATTTGATTCATATAAATAATGATA
The DNA here is from genome assembly GCA_963277665.1 of Viscum album. NCBI lineage: Eukaryota > Viridiplantae > Streptophyta > Magnoliopsida > Santalales > Viscaceae > Viscum > Viscum album. Next base: position 569,064,040 of record OY728158.1, on the reverse strand, counting down.
TTATGTTCCTAAACATTATTTTTAATCATAAAATGAGAATTATTCTTGAATGGATACTATGGGGAATGAATCACATCACGTTTGTGGAGACGGTAATCCGAACGTGCGCACGAGCGATAGTATCATTATTTTGATATTAAAATCATATATAATTGGATGTTATATAATATATACAGAATAATTATCATGTTATATTTATTATTTACATCATTTAAACTCATTATTATACCCATCCAAATGATAAAGTGTTTGAATAACAAATTACACCACGACGCGGCATGTATGGTGACTTTGTCATTTATAGGATGGATAGAATAATGAATATGGTTTTACCATTTTTATAATAACATCACAACATATATAAGATATTTGATTTATTATTTATAATGGAAACAACAAATAAAGACGAAGTGGAAGAAGAAAAGAACCTGAAATAGGTGATGAAATATCTACCTCTTCTTCGGGTTCTTCATTTTGATTTGATCAAAAGGGCTCCTTAGGTTGGATTTCTGACTAAAAGAAGGCCACTAGGATAAAGGGAGTACAGTTGAGAGGATATTTGTGTAGGTTTTGACCGAGACAAGTGGCTTTGAATGTGTTAATTTGAGACAAGGTTATGTGTCCTTTTATAAGAGAGGTGAAGGTTACTTTAGGAAAATCTTGAAATATTATTTTATAATAAAATAATTTTCGGTTTATAATGGCCCCAAAATGATTTATTTCTGGGATAAGGTGGTTATGGGTCTAAAAACACTCAACCAATAGGTTTTATAAAGTTTGGGGTTACTATATTAACCTTATATTTTAGATTTAACTCTTAGTTAAATAGTTTGACATTTACCATGTCTCTTTGTATTTTTATATTATATGGTTAATAATCTTACGATAAACTTCCAAGAGAACCCCAAGTGGTCCATTAATAATAAACCTATCATTATATAAGCCTTTTTTCTGAAACTTATATTTTTATAAATATTATATCAATTAATAATATAATATTTGTTTTTAAAACTCTTTTATGTCAATTTTGACATAATTTGGTATTTGGTTTTTCTTAAAGTCATAAAAGGATTATTACTTCAAAATAAATTCGTTTAATCAACCCTAACATGTAATATTCACCTATAGAATTCTTTTATGACATCAAAACTTTAAAATTATATTTATTTTAATATTTTTAATATCATTTTTTTGATTGTTTTATTAATAAGAAAAATATTGCATCATTATTGTGTCATATATAAATATATTTATTTTATGTCTAAAAATAATAAATAAAATATCTTGATTTAGGAAATCTTTTTATATTTCTAATTACCATTTATAGTTGAATATATCAATTATATTACCTCATATAAAAACTGTTTTACTAAAAGATATTTTCTTTTGTTCTTTTTTGTCTTTACTTTAGATTATTTAATATAAAATGTCATTATCACTCCCAAGTGGCTCCATGTGGTCCCAAAATCGACACAAGGATGACCATGGTTGGACATGTATCATCCAATAGAGTTAGGACATGTGTTAGGGTAATTTAATATTATTATAATATTTTTTTAACATTATTTACTAGATTTACACCTTTAACCACGGTAAATAAAATATTTACTGAAGTAAATATTCGTAATGTATAAAAATAGAAGTTACATATTTACACAATTTGGACCTCCTAATTCCAAATATGGAATCCATTTTTTCAAATTCAAAATACATAAGTGGCATAAATTAATTTAAAATTAATTCTCGTTGTCAAAACAAAAAGCATGTTTCTATTAAATAATAACTCTCAAAAGATTGACACTTGTTTATGTACAGTTTAATCATGAGATTACATTAAATCATCTAAATTATATTAAATGATAAAAAATAATCTAATAATACTTAAAAACCATTAAAATATATAATTTAACACTATAAATTATTTTTATTAAAAAGTTGTTTTTAATTAACATTTAGTATTTTTCACCATTCCTCAAAAATTGAAATTTTTCAGCAAAGTACCAAAAATTCACCCTAAGATAATTTCGATATTAAAAATTCAACAATGATGTTCATTTTGATAAATAAAATTTATAAATTTTAAAAAAGTGGGCATTACTATTTATAACGGCTAGTTTGATTGGTCGCGGTGTGTTAGAATCTCGAAGTTGCGAACAATGAAATCCATTAAATTATTCAAAGGGAAACATACCGTGGAAGCTTGGGGTGTTACATTCTTCCCTCCATCAAATAATTTCATCCTTCAAATTTCTATAATACTACTGCATAAAAAGATTCAGGTGGTTCTTCATCATAATTTCCTCGGGTTCCCATGCTGCCTCTTCCATCTTATAGTTTCTCCATATTACTTTTTCCAGAAGAGTCGTCCGGTTTCTTAGCACATGTTCTCTTGTATCAAGAATTTTGATAGGCTCTTCACAATAAGATAGATCAATTTCTATTTCAATTTCATCATAGGTGAGTACATGCGTTGAGTCAGGCATGTATTTTCTCAAAAGTGATACGTGGAACACATCATGAACTATAGAGAGACTTAGAGTCATTGCAAAACGATAAGCTACAACTCCAATTAGTTCAAGAATTTCAAAAGTTCTGATGTACCTGGGAATCAATTTACCCTTCTTAAAAAAATGTATAACACCCTTCCCAAGAGATACATTAAAAAAATATAGTCTTCTACTTGAAATTCCAAATCCTTACTTCAGTTATCGTCATAGCTCTTTTGCCTACTTTGGGATGCTTTGATGTGGGTTTGGATAACCTTCAGCTTTTCCATTGTTTCCTCGACATGTTTTAGGCCTACAAGTTTTCTTTCACAAACATCATCCCAACAACTTAGTGTGTGACATCTCTTTCCATATAACGCTTCAAATGGTGCCATCTGAATACTTGAATAGAAGCTATTGTTATAGGAAAATTCTACCAGAGATAAATATTGATCCCACATAACTTAAAAGTCAAGTGAGCAAGATCTCAACATGTCTTCTAAGGTTTGAATAGTCTGTTCTAATTGTCCATCAGTTTGAGGGTGGTAGGAAGTTCTCAAACTAAGTTCAGTATCCATGGCTTTCTGAAGACTTTTCCAGAATCTATGTAAAATGGGGATCATGGTTAGAAACAATCGATAGAGGTACTCCATGAAGTCCTACAACTTAATTAATATATAGTCTTGATAAACGTTCAAGTGTTAAGTCTTCCCTTATATCAATAAAATGTGTTGAATTGGTAAGACGATCAACGGTGACCCATATTGCATCATTACTTCTAGGAGACTTTGGTAGCCCCATAAAAAAGTCCATCGTAATATTATCCCATTTCCACTCAATTATGGTAAGAGGTTTCATGACTCTTCTAGGCTGTTTCCTTCTAGCTTTCACTTTTTGAAAAACCATACATCTTGATACAAAATTAGAAATATCTTTCTTTATGTTGTCCCACCAAAAATATTCCTCCAAATCTCTATACATCTTAGTGCTACCAAGGTGTATATAGAAATTGGATCTATGATCATCATCCAATAATTCCCTTTTTAGATCAGGTATATCGGGAACACAAAGTCTCTTCCCAAGTTTCAAAATTCCATCTTTATATATGAATTCACTCAATCTCCCATCATTCATAGCTTTAATCTTATTTTGAAACTCCTCATCATCAGCCTGAAAACTTTTTATCCTTTCTAGTAAATATGTTTTGGAAACCATTTGAAAAAGTGTTGATGTTTCACCTTCCATGATTATTCCCATACCCCTTTTCACTAGATCCATGAAAATAGGATCCCTTTCAACTCTCACCATGTTCAAAACTCCATGATCTTTTCTGATCAAAGAATATTCCACCTTATTTGCCTTCCCCAGGTGGTAGTATATTGTGAAATCATAATCCTTGAGTAGTTCAAGCCATTTCCTTTGCCTCGTGTTGAGTTATTTTTGTGAAAAAATACACTTCAAACTTTTGTGATCAGTATAAATCTCACATTTCTCACCATAGAGATAGTGTCTCCATATTTTCATAGCAAAGGTTATAGATTCTAACTCAAGATTGTGAGTAGGATAGTTTTTCTCATGAATTTTTAGCTTTCATGATTCATAGGCAACAAGTCTATCATTCTGCATAAGGATAGAACCAAGTCCTTTCTTTGAAGCATCACTAAAAATAACAAACCCATTGTTACCTGATGTTAGAGTCAAGATAGAAGCATTGACTAATATTATCTTTAATTCTTCAAAAAATTATTCACACTCTTTTGTCCAAAAAAATTTTACCCCTTTATGTGTGAGCTTGGTTAATGTGTTAGCCAATCGGGAAAAATTCTGGACAAAACGTCAATAATAACCTGCTAAACCAATAAAACTGTGTACCTCAGTTATACGCATTAGTGTTGGATATTCTTGGATTGCCTTAGTATTTGAAGGATCAAAAGATATTCTATCCTTAGAGACAATATTTCCAAGATAATAAATCTTTTGAACCCATAATTCACACTTTCTAAACTTCTCAGATAATTCATTTCTTCTAAGGATTTTTAGAATGATGTGCGAGTCATTTTCATGATCTTCATAGCTTTTGGAGTATACTAGGATATCATCAATAAATACCACTAAAAATTCATTAAGATATTCCTTGAAAACTCTATTCATTAGATCCATGAAAATATTGGATTCATTAGTTAGCCCAAAAGGCATTACTGTAAACTCATAATTCCCATACCTGGTTCAAAATGCTGTTTTTGGAATGTCTTCCTTCTTCACACACAACTGATTATATCTAGATCGAAGGTCAATCTTTGAAAAATATTGAGCTCCATGAAGTTGGTCGAATAAATCATCGATGTGAGGTAGCGGATACTAGTTCTTTATTATTATAGCATTGATATCCCTGTAGTCAATGCACAACCTCATAGATCCATCTTTCTTCTTAACAAAAAGGACAGGGGCTCCCTATAGAGAAACACTAGGGAAAATAAATCCCTTATTACTCAATTCCTCCAGTTCTTTCATTAGTTCCACTAATTCCACAGTGGCCATTATATAAGGGTTATTCGATATGGGTCTTGAACCAGGAATTAAATCAATGGAAAACTCAGTTTCTCATTCTAGAAGATGTCCAGGTAAATCATCTAGAAACACATCAATATATTCTTTAATAATAGGTACATCCTCTATTCGAATATTCTTTTCCTATATCATAATTATTTCATTCTCATCCTCTACAATAATTGAATTTAGTAGAGCTACTGGGGGTGGATATAGATAAGAATAAGGTGGTCAAGTTTCTGCTCTAAATATAAGGTACTCTTTATTATCATCAAAAATTGTAACCTCCTTTTTCTTATAATAAATTTTCGCATCATGGTCTGAAATCCAATCCATACCAAAGATTATATCAAATTCAATCATTTTTATGATGATGAGATCAGAAAATAAAGACCATTTATGTTCCCTAATGGGAACTGATTCAAAAAACTTTGTTGTGATGATACTTCCCTTAGGTGTTTTGACTGACAACTCCCTTGTTAAGTCAAGTTGAAAATATATAATTTTCTTACCAAACTAGAAAGATATGAAATAATGCAATGATCCAGAATCAAATAAATAATTTTCTAAACTTGAGGAAACCATTAAATTACCTGCCACTACATCTTTCAGAGTTTCAACCTCAGCAGTAGTGATTGTATAATATTGGCCTTTCTCCTTTTGACTTTTATAAGGTAAGTTCCCTTGGTTCTTAGGACATTCATTTGCATAATTACCCCTTTCTATATAATTATATAATTCAATAGCCTCTTTCTTCCCCTTACAATCATGAGCTTAGTGGCCTTTTTCACCACACTTGTAAAAGACTCCCATTCCCTTCAAGAAACTACCAGGGTGTTTCTTCCCACATTCACCACATGATGGATATTCAACTTTTCCCTTCTTCCCCTTATTTTAATTTCCATAGTGTTCATCAGATCTCTTCTTCGTCTGCTTTTCTTTAAAGTCGTAAGACTTAGAGAATTATTTTTATGTCTTGATAGTACATGAGACAATATCTTCGTACGACAAGAAAAATTTTGAGACTAATGCTCGACGGATATATGGTTTTAACCATTCAAAGAAATGATAAATCATAATTCTTGGGTTACATATTTAATCTATAGCATGCCTTTATAACCTTGTAAAGTTGGCTTCATATTTTGTGACATTCTCATCCTCTTTTTTCCTCAGACTCAGAAATTTTCTTTCCATATCCACTCGATGGTCACGAGGAAAGTATTTTTATAATAAAATCTCTTTAAAATTCCTATATTCCATATTTGATACTTCATCATCTTCCTTTTTTTTTGAATCAATGACCACCATTGATCTGCATCTCCAGTGAGGCGATAAACTGCCACGAAAACTTTTTACCTTTCGCTACTCCCTAAAGCTTGAAATATTTTCTCTAAGGAATTTATCTATTTATCAAATACTAATGGATTTGTACTCCCATTGAATATTGGTGGTTGTTTCCCCATGAAGTGGTATAACATTGATCCTCCGCATTGTGGATCAGGGTGCTTCGTACGGGTAAGGATATTATTCATAACCTGATTGAGTTGTTCCAGTATGGTGATAAGATGATCAGAACCAGTTTCTTCACCATCTCCACAATAATTATCTTGAGTAGGAGGGAAATCCCTACATGGATTATGTGCTTTGATATAGTTTCCATTACTTCCACTAGGAGCCATTTATAAACAATGGCATACACTAGATTAGATTATAAATCATCATACAGAAATCCAAACTTGTAAAACACTTAACATAAATTGAATAGTTTATGGATATAATCCATAATAATAATAATGTTTTCTTTGAGGAATCATATACTCATAAACCCTTCATAATGGTTTGTAAATAAAATGAGAATTATCCTAAGCATATCCCCCGGAAGTGTCGTAACCAAGAGTGCAGCAAGGCCCCTTATCGTGCACCAGTTCTCATTCGAGTCTAGCTCAAAGTGGTGTTTTCAGGTTTTACCCATAGGTACATTTGTGCTAGAGCCACTTTTACCTGCTCATATCCAGACAGGGATGTATTTCATGGAAAACTCACAAAATCTCTATAGTACCAAAATTCTAGGAAGTTCTTCCATACTAATCCCCAATGTCTATCTTAGGGTAATGATCTCTAATCATATTGTTTCTAAATCTAGCTTCCAAGGTTTGTACTAAGCCTCCCTCTGATACCAACTGTAATATCTCGACCCTAGTTACCTAGATTAGGTTCATTATTACATAACATTGGCATTATCACAAAAGATCAAGTCTTGAAAGACCGATTAGTTTAGTAGACTTGGAAATACTAGATACATTCATAAGTTTTACATTACATTATAAAATGAAAAAGTACAACAACATAGTCTCCATAGGCCACACTCATATCCCTTATACTATCCATGCAGTTCACTCATAATATATTTCTTCTCGTCTTGGGAAAAATAAAACATAGAAATGGGTGAGCTAAGATGCTTAGTAAGGATAACAATATAGCATAAACTTTCATAAATAATCATAAACATTTAAGGAAATGTAAGATGAAAACAAAAGCCTTTTAAACTTGAACATAAGCATAATATGGAAAAGATAAAATCAAATAATTCCATTTACTTATTCACATTGATATTCTACTAGTTGAATAATCACATTCAATACCAATAGCCACTTTCATAAGGATGGAATGCATAATGCCAAACTTCATAACCACATAGTCAAAGCCTTGTGCCAAGACTACAAATAAGATTTTGTCAAGGCCTTGTGCCAAGACACTCGTTTGTCTCATGATACCTACCTATGCATTGAGAAGCTATAGCAGTCTCCATCCATCACTTACTAAGTCCAATGCATTCCTCTTATGAAAAGGTTTAAACATAACATAAACATTTATATTAAAACTAGCATACAAAATGTCAATAATTTATCCATAAGACATGAACAATATAAAAATAACACATCCACATTCAAACATATCACAAAACCTTTAATACATTATGGAATTTTTGTATTATAATAAACCAACTTCCAATAAGCTCACAATCCATCAAAGGATGTAGATATAGATGAAATCAAAACTTTTTTAGAGAAATATCTCTTTCTATTTTGAAATCATTTAAAAGACATATAATTATAAAATAAAACATTTTATTTTGAAAATATTCTTATAAGATTGTATGGGAAGCTTCAATGATGTTATAACAGCGTAAAATAGTTACACCCACTGTATAAGTTAAAAAAAGCATTCTTACCTTAATTTTGTCGAAAAGGTCATAAGGTACCTTGTTTGGAAAATGACGGAAAGATTACTTTAAAACCATTTTATAAAAATTAAAAAAATGGAATAAATGAATTTAACCCATATTTTAGTAAATAGTAAAAATGTTTTGGAATACATTTTTATGAAACTTGGATGTGAATGATAAAGAGGTCCCTGAAGATACTTACGCAAAAACAACCTCGGATAATAAAGAGATTGTGAAATTCACCCTTACCTTGTACTTTTCCTTGGTCAAGGGTAGTTTAACCTCTTATATAATGGTTAAATAATTGTTATTAAATTATAAAAGAACCATATACATTAATATGATATCATATATGATCTTCTAATATTGCTTTGTTAATGATATTTTACGAGTATCATCATTTCGGGTGTTAACTGATTCATTTTCATTTATATGCTTGGTTACGTAAGCCATGTTTTTTATGGATAGGATTTATTTGATTAATATAAAGAATTATATTATGTTAATAAATATTATTTTTAATCATAAAATAAAAATTATTCTTGAATGATTATGATGGGGAATGAATCTCGTCGCGTTCGTGGAGACAGTAATCTGGACGTATGTACGAGAAACAATATCATTATTTTGATATTAAAATCATATATAATTGGATGTTATATCATATATAAAGAATAATTATCATGTTATATTTATTATTTACATCATTAATACTCATTATTATATACATCCGAATGATTAATTGTTTGAATAACAAACTACACCACGACGTAGAGACGGTAATCTGTACGTACGCATGTATGGTGACTTTGTCATTTATAGGATGGAATGAATAATGAATATGGTTGGACCATTTTTATAATAAAATAAAAGTATATATAAGATACTAGATTTATTATTTTAGAATGGAAACAACAAATAAAGAGGATGTGGAAGAACAAAAGAACTTGAAAGGGGTGATGAAATATTTACCTCTTCTTCGGGTTCTTCCTTCTGATTTGATCAAAAGGGCTCCTTAGGTTAGCTTTATGACTAAATTAAGGCATCTAGAATTAATTTAGGACAGTTTAGAAGATATTTGGGTAAGTTTTGGCCGATCCAAATGGCTTCAAAGTTGTGAATTTGAGAAAAGGGGAAGTGTCCTTTTATAAGAGAGGTGAGGATCACTTTAGGAAAATCTTGAAATATTATTTTATAATAAAATCATTTTCGGTTTCTAATGGATCCAAAATGATTTATTTAGAGCCTATGGTGGGGATGGGTCTAAAAACAATTCAACCAATAGGTTTTAGATAGGTCTGGGACACTATATTAACCTTATCTTTTAGATTTAACTCTTAGTTAAATAGTTTGACATTTACCATGTCTCTTTGTATTTTTATATTATATGGTTAATAAACTTACTATAAACTCCGAAGAGAACCCCAAGTGGTTAATTAATGATACACCTATCATTATATAAATCTTTTGGCTGAACCTCATATTTTTAGAAATATTATATCAATTAATAATATAATATTTGTTTTTAAAACTCTTTTATGTCAATTTCGACACTATTTGGTATTTGGTTTTTATTAAAGTCATAACTACGTTATAACTTCAAAAAAAATCATTCAATCAACCCAAACATGTCATATTCACCTATATAATTCGTGTATGGCAAAAAAAATTCAAATTATATTTATTTTAATATTTATAATCTCATTTATTTGATTGTTTCGTTAATAAAGAAAATATTGCATCATTATTGTGTCATATATAAATATATTTATATTATGACTAAAAAATATAAATAAAATATCCTAATTTAGAAAATCTTTTTATATTTATAATTACTATTTATATTAGAATATATAAATTATATAACCTCATATAAAAATTGTTTTACTAAAAGATATTTTCTTTTGTTATTTTTGTCTTTTCTTTACATTATTTAATATAAAATGTTGTTATCACTCTCAAGTGTCTCCATGAGGTACCAAAATCTACCCAAGAATTTCCATGGTCGGACATGTATCAGAAAATAGAGTTAGGACACATGTTATGGTAATTTAATATTATTATAATATTATTTTTTAACCTTATTTACTGGATTTACCCCTTTACCCACGGTAAATAAAATATTTACTAAAGTAAATATTCATAATGTCTAAAAATAAAAGTTACCTATTTACAAAATTTGGATCTACGGATTCCAAATATGAAATCCATTGTTCCAAATCCAAACACAGAGGTGTCATAAATTAATTTAAAATTAATTTCAGTTGTCAAAATAAAAAAGCGTGTTTCTATGAAATAATAACTATCAAAATATTCACACTTGTTTATGTTTAGTTTAATCGTGAGATTACATCCAATGACCTAAATTAAATTAAATGATAAAAATATAATCTAATGATACTTAAAAACAGTTAAAATATATAATATAACACTAGATATTATATTGATTACAAAAGTTGTTTTTAATTAAAATTTAGTATTTTTCACCATTCATCAAAAATTGAAAGTTTTCATAAAAGTACCAAATATCACCCAAAGCTAATTTCTATATTCCAAATTCAAAAATGAAGTCAATTTTGAAAAATAAAATTTATAAAATTTCAAAAAAGTGGGTATTACTATTCATAATGGCTAGTTTGGTTGGTCGCGGTGTGTTAGAATCTTGAAGTTGCGTGCAATGAAAGCTATTGAATTATTAAAAGAGAAATGTACCATTGAAGCTTGGGGTGTTATAGTAAGAGTTTATTTCACAATATCATCATTATTAAGGATTGTATATTTTTTAAGTCTTTACTGGGGGTATTACAGAAAAAATTTAAAATTAATCATCATGTCATTTTCTTAATGAATTACTTTTTGTAATTATTTACTATAATACCAAAGGAATTCTTTTTAACTAATATGGATAGAATTTAATTTCACATCATCATGGACACTCATTACTTTAAAGTTTACTTCAACATTTTATAAGGTTATTTTAAAATAAAATTTCAACCTTTTTATTTTTAAAAATATAGTCTTTAAATAAAAGTTTTCAATGTGAAAAAGGGTATTTTCCTATAGAGATTTTCTAGTGATATTTTGAACATATTTCATATTTATAGACATCCTCTATTAAATCTTATACTTTAATGGGGTTATACTCTAATGATACCATCCACCATCATAATATAGATGGTTTATAAATAGTTTCATTATTGAAAGTAATGATATTATTTATATTTTTCTTCCAATTGGGATAGTTATTTATGTAATGCCCAGTATTTTTCTAAAAGGAACTTATTCTTGATAGTGAATAAGACAAATAACACCAAGCTTAAACAAATAATGGAATAATATTATTTTAAATATGAACATTATAAAAAAATCATTAAATTGTGGTTATGAATAGTAATAAATAAATTTTGAAAATTATATGGATTATACATTTATAAAATAAATTTAATGGTTATTTATTTATTAAAAAATAAAATAAGCATCATTTTAAAAGAAAAATATATATTTTCTGAAAAAACATTTTTTTTCTTCAAAAAAGTGGTTTCTTTGCGCTTTGCACACATACATTAAAATTAATTTTTACCTTTTTTGGGAAATATATTTTACAAAATTTAATTAGTTTTTGAATTAATATTATCAAAATTTTCATAAGTTAATGTTTTGGTACTTTTCATAAAAGATTGATTTTTCAGTGAATAGTGAAAACTAACAATTTTTTTGTATAAATGACATTTATTTTCAATAAATTGTTTAATTTGAAAGTACCATTTTTTAAATATGATTTAAAGTAACATAATTATTATTTATTTATATTTAACTCACTTATTTAATTTTTAATCAGATTTTTATTGTATGTTATTTTATGTTTTTTTCATTTCAAACCATCATTTTTCTGAAAATCGTTTTAACATGCATAATGTTTATCCATTATAATTATTTAAAAAAAACCTCATTATGAGTGATTTAAATAAAATTTATTGATTATATATCTATAAATATTAATTCAATCCCATATAATTATTATTACAGGTCATAGAGTTAATATAAAATTATCTTTTTCTTAAAAAATAACTTCATTGAAAAACCACTTTTTCCTCAAATCTATGAGTTTAATTTCATATAACATTTTTCACTTATATGAATTGAATTTTTTTTAAGTGAATTTATTATTTGGAATAAGTATAATTTATATTTTCTAATAAAGTAAAATTAATATTATATGATAATCAATACTAAAAAGAGTTAAAATTTATTAACCATGATTGAATATAGAAATGAATTTATTAAGTGGTTAAACTAAACAATAATGGTTAAAATGACCAAAACAATTGAATAGAATATATTATATGTAAAAATTTAAACCATATAATATCTATTTCTTGATAATGGTCTATTTTTGAGTCTTTTTTCATGTGAAAAACATGGGTACACATTTTTCTTTTCAAAAATTACAAGTTTGTCACTCACCTATCTTATCAATGGACACTCCCTCTCCTCACATATTCACACATTGTAATCCCTTATAATTAGACAATTCCAACCCAGTTATCTTCCTTAACTCCCTATAAAATTCCTAGATCACTTATATTGATCATAAAGACACTTTATGATTGATATTGGTGTTTACCTAAGGAGGTTGTCCCAAGAACAAGTATTTTTATTAACCGATCATTTTTATTTTATTTATGATTCCACCTAGTTAAAATATTATAAAATTATTCTTATATAATAACACTAGTATATATTATGTAATTATATTTTATAATGTTAATATAATAACTTAAATCCATCTTCACTTCCATAAAATGGGATACAAAATCACCATTCATTTTTATGGTTGAATACCTCTTTACGGATCTATGTCATTCATTTTTCATCATCGCCTCTACCAGATTTTTATATTGATTTATTTAAATTTTATATTATAATTTTTTATTATATTTTTACTTTTTTATTTATTATATCACATATAATTTTTTACTTTCCATTCTTTTGGGGTAGTATAATGTTTTTCATCTGTATGGTGGATTATCGCATAATGAAGTGAGGTGATTATTTTTCAATAACTATTTAAATGGGAGGTAATAAAAATAATGTTAATAAATTTATCTGATATTCATAAAACCTATATTATATTAATGACAGATTAATCATTCTGAAAACATAATGTATCATTTTATTTCTTTCACTAGAAATTATAATTTCGTTCATGCGTACATATGGACTGTCGCATCTATGAAGTGATGTGTAACTTTTCTCATCACTAAATATCATGGATGGTATATATAAGTATATTTAAAGAATTTATATGTTATTAATGATATTATTATAATTCATTATTGATAAAATATTACTTACCTTCTTTCCATAATGATCGTTCATAAATGGAAACAGTACTCATGCTTAAGTACGACTAACTTTATCCATTATCATAACATAGTTCATTTATGTTAACCATATATCATTATTTATTATAAAAGAATCATTGATATATATAAATTATAACTATTACATGATAATTATTTTATAAATGTTGAAATAATTACCACTTTTACTCAGTCAACACACGGAATCTGTTTTGAAACAATGAACCAAACATCCTTAAAATACATGATGTGGAATTAACTTTTAATTTATTGGAATATTTCATTAAAATAAATAGTATTTATTAATTTTGTGTCAAGTATTAATTCTTTAAATTTTTATTAAGTATCAAAAAATAAATATAATTTTATTATATATGACATAAAGGATATACATGGAATTTCTTGAATCGAGGTATGGGACTTTTTTCATAAATTCTTTTCATGGAGTAATATTTTATGTTACACAACTAATTTATTTTATATGGTGTATATACTAGGACTTTAACATTTTATATCAATAATAATTAATAATTCAGGATATTTTTATATTTAATTTGAATTATGTCATCCAAGGGGATATGATTTTAAAGTTACCAATTGATAAAGGGTTTATTAAATTAATTTCATTTCATCAACTTGTAACTCTTCTTCATTAAAAATGTTATTCAATGATTATTTTGTGAATTTATATCAAAAAATTTATTCTGTAGTGTTATATTTTTTACAAATAATATTTTCATCGATTGATTCTTAGTTCAATTTTATGAACATTATAAGGGTTATCATCTCAAATTCTATTTCATTGGGGAATAAATTTATGATATGCATCTATAGTATTTTACTATATGGATATGATACTATATTTACATTTTAAATAATGAATCCCATTATGTTCATGAAATTTAATGTGTCATTTGATCTTAATATTTCATGGTACTTGCAATTAAAGATTTAGAAAATTATAAAATGTTATATGTTACAATGTCCATTCTTTTATGGATTGATTATATTCGAGGTTCCTTTAAATAAATATTATATTATGGTTTTTTAGAACCAAAAATATTTATTATTATCTTTTTATGAATCTGTATCACATTTTTAATTTCCATTTCCTTTATTATTAATTAAATAATCATCAATAATGATATTTTTATGTGATACTGATCATTTATTTTCTTGTAGATCAAGTATATTTCTCTTTAAAATATATGTCTTATTAAATTTTTTATAAAACATTATTTCCTAAAAAATTATTTCTTATATCTATATTACATTACCTTTTACTTTATTTTAAAAAAAAATAAATGGAAATGATATATCGTTTACTAAATGGGTCACTTTCAACACTCTTTACAAAATTTTTGAAAAGATTTTTTTAAATATTTACTTCATGGAAAAATTTTCCCACCATAATGACTATTATTTTATATGAATCATTCATTATAATATTCCAATTTTATTTTCCAAAAAAATCATTTTAAAAAATATATTAATTTTTTTAAAATAACTAGTTTCTAACGTGAAAATTTTATTTTTCTCAAGAATGGTTTGAATGACCTTATAATGGAATTTATTTTCATCAATATAAAAACCCCTTGATGTTAAATATCCTCTAAATTTATATTTTATAATTACTCCATATTTATTATTTCTTTCAATGGTTATGATTGTTTCAAGATATTGTAATGGATACTCTTTTTTAACAGGATAATCATGTTTCAAATAAATTTTCATAGAACCCATTTCTTTTTCATAGGGTAATCATGTTATGAATTTAAGAATAGGTTTTTTCCTAAGTTTTATATTGATATAAATTTATATGAAATTTTTTCATTTTATTGTTATTCTAAATTGTTTATAAAGGGTTGATCCTCATTATAGCTCACAGGTCAGCTTCAAATTGCTTATATGATGGTGGTGCCCAGATTGTGCCATGTGAAGATAACATAGCTTATATGATTGGACTTCCAAGATAGAGCTCTAATATTTTTGGCATAGAAGTAGATCATATGGTTAACCTTTTTATAAGGTTTCTATAAGTGTTCTAAGAAGTTATTTTTCCAAGATACCAATACATTTTATTTATATTTTCTATTAGTTTTTAATGATTTCATTGATCAAGATTGAAATCACATGGCTCATGATTATTTATTCTTATAAATCATAAATTTTATAATTATTTATTATATATTTCATTATTGATGATATAGGTATTAATTTATTTAAATGTTCTTATGTTATGCTCATGAACTTTGATTATTTCATCATACCCTTATGCTCTTCTTATGATCACTGATGACACTCAATTATTACTGGTTTTTTCATGTGTACTAGGAAGTTTAACTAAACCCTCTTCTGTTTCATTTTCACTATGTTATCAAGAATGAATTTAAATGAATTATAACAATAACTGTTTTATAATGATGATGATTATGACATGATATGGAATATGTAAAGCTGTGTATAGTTTGAAAAAATAGTCACTTGAAGTCATGAGTGTTGTTTATGTAAGAGTTTTTCCAAATTCTCTTAAAATATAAACCTAAAATTTCTTGGGGTATATAAGTAATCGAATATTTCACATTGATGTAGTGATTTTGGGATTGTGAAAATTGTTCCACCTTCATCACTATCAAATCCATAAATGTAATGTTTATATTTTTTACACTAGATCTAGGAGTGTGGGTTCATGGATGTTAATATTGTTATCAGAGAAGGGTGTATATATATTTGGATATTGTGTTGATTTTATTATAATTTTTTATAATAAATATTGATAAAATAATTTCTTTATGATGTTAAGGTTTATCATATGTTCAAATCCATAGACACCCATTTTGATCTCTTAAGTGATGAGATCTTAAAGTGATTAACAAAATTTTATTAGTTTGATGAATAAGTAAATCATTGGTTTAATGTGAATTGTGTACTTAAAAACACTATATCAAGTAATTTTATATGAAGTAAATGATGGAAAAGAATTCATCACACACACCTTTGGTCTCTCAACCCTCCTCGTGTAATCTATTGGACTGCTATATGGAATAGAATATCCCACTGGTTCCCATAGGCAGTGATGGACCTCCACTGGATTATTCAGGTGAATAATATTTCAAGGATGAGGTTATAGTTATTTTTGACATCTTAATCATGGAATTCATTCACATAATTTTTTCCATTCATATGGTTTTCTGATATTCATATCAGTTTGATGGGTTCCCCACAATGAATCTATAGAAAGAGGATTTTAATGAGGCATAATCATACAATAATCTATCACTAGTGGAGAGGTTTGGCCATGATAAATCCTATAATAATTTATTAATGTGATTAATGAATTAATGGGGCCTTTTTCATCTAGTGGCTTTTTTGATTCTTTCAATATATTCTTTCTCAATCAATTTGTTTAATAGGGTTGATTTTGCAAAGGCTTGATCTAGGGAGGAGAGGAATTGTGGAGCTTTGTTTTTCTCTATATCTCATTGGTCTAAGGTAGATCATAATGGAATTAAGTAGAGTATATAGGTCATGTGGATCATGTTACCTAGACTCCATATACCAATTCATAATCCCTACATTCTATAATTTATGGGTAATAATTTGGGGTATTTCTTTTCATGGATGAGGATACCCATAGCCTTCAGTCTACATCATTCCCTCATATATGAATTGAATATGATTTGGAATCAAATATTTCTAATCTTGTTTTAATGAGGTATGGAGAAGTTTTATCTTGGTGGGAAATGTTTTTTATCAGTATTTACCAAAGATCTGTGTACAGTTTTGTTTCCAAGTAAATTCCATAGAGATGGGTTGGAAAAGAAGAATGGGATTCATAGTTAATAATAATATGGATTTATCACTCTCTTTTGTTCTTGGATAATCTGTTATCATTCCATTGACTATGTTTTTATAACCTTGATCTTTGAATGTTTTGGATTTAGTTCTGAAATTCAACATCTCTTCTACATGAATTCGTGTAAATTCTCATTCAGTGGTCGTTTTTTCAAATTTAGTGATTTTGCCTCATGCACCGGGAACATGATAAAAATTCCATCCATTAAAAAATAGAGGACTCATGTATCCTTATATTCCACTTCCAATATATATCAAAAACATCCAAAATATTATGAAACTAGCATTAATTCTTTCATTGTACCCCATAATCTTTCTATTTTATGGTTCATCAAATCGGTATCAATGCTTTGGTTTCACGAAAATCAACTACATTAATAGAAACACTTCCCAACCAAAAAAGTCCATATAGAGTAAAAGATGAGATCTCTGACTCTCTAAACTCACCAAAGAGGATGTTAATATTTTCCACATTTTCTAAAGGGGTTTCACTAATATATCTGAATCATTTCTCTTTCTCTAATAATTGGATTTCATTTCAAGGGAAAAGAGAGGAATTTGTGGTTGATTGGGTTTCTAAAGGAGCTTAAAATGGGGAAAGTGGGAAGATTAATTTGTATGTGGTTGATAGTGGATGTATCACTTGATCCAGAGTGATGGAGGTGGAAGTTACAAGATCAGTACATAGGTTTGGTACCCTATGATGCAAGGTCATTTCCTTTATTTCTTAATGATTTCTCTTCTCATATGGAACTCTTGAGGACTTAGTGCATGGGTGAAAAGTTCCATCATTTTAACTAATTTAAAATTTAATAATGATTATATTGTGTTTTTTTGGAACTTAAACAATTTTTGGAATATAAATCCTTCTTCTATATGAATATTAATTTTTATTACACACATGAAGATCGATGCAATGGGCATATATAGATTTTCTAGAAACAAGGTATCTTTGTGGAATAAATTGATGATTATTTCAATAAATTACTAAAAAGATAATTATAAGGGGAAATTATATCTTCTTATCATTTATCTTTACTAATTAAAAGGCTTCTAAGATACTGGATCTACAGTAGTAATTTTTTCTATTTTGGTCAAAAAAAATACTATGGTTTGTTAGGGTAAATATTAATATAATTGTAGAGGCATCAAAAAATTGATCTGAATTCCATACAACATCTATGAAATACTTCAAAGATTTCATGGTCTTTAAGGGACTTGTAGATATGGGATTATCTAAATGTAAATACAGATCGTGTAATAATAAAAAAGGGACCCAGAGAATTTGTATTACGATCTATCATTTCATATCAAGCCTTCAAGGAATGAATTTATTATCATAGGCCATAGTCACTCACCTTACCATATCATTTTCTGACCATTATTCAATATAGTAACATTTAAATAAAGAGGGATAGAGGTATACGCGTTTATTTTACTCCATTGACTATCATATGAAGTGTGATTTTTTTCATTAGATAAAAGGGTTGTGGGAACAATTAGATACGGGTATTTCATTTTTCATTCTTGGGAAGAATATTCATCACCTAAAAATAGACATTCATGAGCAGATATCTATCAAAATTTATGATGAATTTATTATGGATGGGATAATACAAGACATTGAAATAATATATTATAATATTTAAAATGGTTGTAATGATGATTTTTTTAACTCCATGACTAAAAAACAAAAAAAAATTGTGGGTAAACACTTAGATATTGAGGGGGTAAATAGAAATAAATAGATCACCCATTAGCTCATTGATATAAGGAGCCAAATATATTACAAACATAATCTTGAATTTAGTCATGAAAACACTTCCATTTTACATTGAGGATCTTTTCAAGTTAGAGATTTAGATAATTAGGACAATACATTCATAACATTACACATTATTACAGAGTGTATACCATAAAAACAGTTTCCATTTTTTCAAAATATAAAACATTAATACATAAAACAAGACATCCTTGAAATTATTCAACATTTAACATGGATTAATTCCTTATATTACACATCCATTAACCTATGAAGATCATCTAAAATCTTAGGATGAGCACAAAATCTCATTAAGGGATGAAAAAGAAGGAAAGAGCACATTAGTCAAAGAATAATCATAACGTATGAAAACATTTTCAAAAGACATTCTTGACACCCATATATACTTACTTTGTGTAACATGAGATTTAAATAAGATCCAAACAAAAAAACATGATAACATAAATATAATCATAAAGGCATCTTGGGTCATTACTTACATAATCTTGTAACTATTCTTGGATTCCTTATAATTTGTAACCCTCATGGCTACCTTACTTTGTGTAACCATCGCAGTTACACTTGGAGTAACCATACAGCCGACCTCCAACATACTCATGACCAATGAATTGGAAGGAAATATAGTTCCCACCCTTCATCATAAATAATTGTCAATAACCAAAACATAATCATACAACATTAATAATTCTATAAAAAAATTACTTTGTAATTTTATACAACCGAATTTTAAAAAAAATGATTTTTAAAGAAAAGCCCCTTATAAATATCATAAAATTGAAGAGAAACTTAATATAGTGGATGGAGTATGTACATATATTGTAAATACCGATAATAAAAAATAATATAAATATAACCCATCACACATACAATTTAAATAGCACATAAATAATGAAGTAGAAGGTTAACCCAAAGAATGGAAATTGGGTTAAGAATTACCTCAGGCTTGTCTTACTTCACACTTGTTTAAACCTCCTGTATAATGGTTAAAATACTTTTATTAATATTTTACAGAAAAATGTTCATGTTTATATAATATTATATGATCATTTCATAACATCATTTCACCCTTTAATTGTTTGTATTTTGCCCCTTGCACTGTTTTTTGGGGGAGTTCTTTACATGATTTCCAAGATTGGATCATGATGGATGTTATTGTTGATTGGAAGTGAAATTCCAGAATAGGAATGGAAAGTTATTTACATATTTATAGTACCATAATTTATAACATTTATCATTTTTATTTTTAATATGAGTATGATTCATATGTTAAAACATTAATGATGTTCGTTTAGATCATTTTAGTGGTTCTTTGATAATAACAACCTCATTTTGTCTTATAAATTAGAAACATGAATAAAAAGGAATTATAGAACCATGGGTGAGTCAAAAAAAATATATTATAACCTTTTTCAACCATATAAATGGTTTCATAACCATACTTGAAAGAATTAATGGAAATTTAAATCACATCGTCCATGATGTCGGTAATTCGACACATCACGGACAATATTTTTAATTCTTTGAATAAGTGGGAGAGGAGAAGAAAAATGATGATGAATTTTCCATGAACATGATAACATACATAATATAAATGATTCTGGAGATTTCATGCCTCTTTTATTAAGAAGATATGAAGAAATAATGAGAAAGGAACTCAAAATAAAAGAATAATTGAGAAATCCCTTAGAAAAATTTGGCAGCCTAACGGCTACACAACATGGTTTTAGAAAATATTAAAAATAGAGGGGACAAGGGTAACCCATCCAGAAATGAATCATGATATATATTAGATCAATAATAATAAGGAAATAATAACATTTTATAGAAACATGAATTTTATACCACATAAAAGAGAAATTAAATAGAAAACGAAGAAAATTGAGAATTTTCTTACCTTGTAGAGTAGCCCTTAGAACTTGATGGTTGGTACCTTGGGGGATTAAGGAAACCTTTGGAGGACTAATATGAAGGTAAGGAGGCCAGAGCTTTTTTGAAGAAAAATTGGGAATTAATTTAATGGAGGAATGGGTCGGTATTTATAGGGAATGTAAGTGAATTTTTTAATAATTTTTAAGGGACACCTCATGAGTGGTATTTGCAAAACCATGGGCTTGCCCATGGTATTTGCTCTTGGTATAAGACACTTGGGACAACTAAAATTTTATTTAACTATACACAAGTCGACCATATTTATGACATCATTATTATATCATTAATAATATCGTTAACACACCGAAACTAAAAACTGTATTTTTTACTATTCACTGAAAAATCAATTATTTCAGAAAAAATCCCAAAATTCACCCTAAACATTTATCGACGTGTAGAACACAAAAATGAATTCCATTTTTTTTAAAAGAATTTTCTAAAGATTATTAATTAAATTTTCAAATAAAAGCATACTTAATTCAAAAATTAACAATTCTAATTATATAACTACTTCTATATCATGATGAAAAATTAACCAAGACGTTATTATCTTAAATCCTTAAGAAAATATAATAATAATAAAATTTACTATTCATTAGGGTCATATTACTATTCATAAGTGTATGTTACTATTCACCAAAAAACAAGTTGGTTTCAATAGACTATAAAAAACATACTGAACACAATTATAGATGACAGTTTCTTGAAATTCAAAACATAGAAGTGGAAAAGTAATGTTTTAAAGGCTAGTTAAAAATATATACTAAAACAAACTTCCATGAATTTCTATTTATTTGAGAAAAACATGGGGTGTTACATTATCCCCCCTTCTGGAAATTGTGTCCCCGCAATTTTATTTACTTATTAAACAACTGAGGGTACTTTTCCCTCATAGCATTTTCATACTCCCATGTTGTTTCTTCAACCATGTGGTTTCTCCACAAAACCTTTACCTGGTGTATTACCTTATTCCGCAATACCTGTTCCCTTCGATCAAGAATCTGAAATGTTTTTTCTTCATAAGAAAGGTTCTCTTCCAGCTGAACTGCTTCTGGGCTCAAGACATGTGTTGAATCTGGAAAATACTTTCTCAACATTGAAACATGAAATACATTGTGTACCTAAAAAAAATCGGAGGCAAATATACGCGGTATAGAACTGTTACAAATTTCTAAAAGATTTCAAAAGGACCAATGAACCGTAGACTTAGCTTCCCTTTCTTACCGAAACGCATCACACTTTTCAAATAAGATATTTTAAGGAAAACATGGTCACCTACCTCGAAAGAGATTTCTTTCATTTTGTTATCTACATAACTTTTCTGCCTGCTCTGAGCTTTCCTCATGTGTTGCTGGATCATCCTCAATTTCTCAGACACTTCTTCTACTAATTCAGGCCCCATCAAATTTATTTCACAAACTTCATCCCAAAATGATGGAGTTCGACACTGCTTCCCATACAAGGACTCAAAAGGTGCCATCTGAATAGTGGAATGAAAACTATTATTATAAGAAAACTTAACTAAATAAATATATTGATCCCAACTTCCTTGATAGTCCATTGAATAAGCTCGAATAATATCCTCCAAAGTTTGAATCATTAGTTCTAACTGCCCATCTGACTGAGGATGAAAAGTTGTACTGAAATTTTACTATGTTCCCAACAACTTCTAAAGTCCCTTAAAAAATTTAGAAGTGAACCTAGGATCTCGGTCAGATACAATGGAAAGAGGAAATCCATGTAACCTAACAATCTCCTTGAGGTACAATCGAGAAAGTTGATCCAAAGTCATTGTATCTCGAATAGAAAGAAAATGTGTAGACTTTGTTATCTTATCAACAATAACCCAAATTGCATTGTTACCTCGAGAATTATTTGGTAGTCCCACCACAAAGTCCATGGATACATTCTCCCATTTCCACTCTAGCACTAGAAAAGGCTGAAGCATCCCCTTCGGTAACTGCTGCTCTTCTTTAACCTATTGACATGTCAAACATTTCATGGTAAAATTATCAATATATTCTTTCATTCCATCCCACCATTAATACTCCTGAAGGTCTCTGTACATCTTAGTACTACCAGTATGAACAGAAAATGGAGAACTATGGGCTTCGCACAAAAAAAATTATTCAATTGAGAATCACTAGGCACACACAACCTTTTTCCAAATCTTAAAACACAATCTTTGTCAAGGTTAAATTCTGGAAACTTACCCATTTTAACCAATTTTACCTTTTTCTCTAGGTCACGGTCTTCCTTCTGTGCTTGTTTAATTCTGCCTGACAACAAACACTGCACTAAAACCTGAAACAAAACAGAGGTATTCCCTGCACGAACAACTTCTAAGCCAAAATTAATCAAATCATTAATCAAGGGATCATATTCCAAATGTAACATGGTTAATGATGCATGATGTTTCAGACTCAAGGAATCCTCTACTTTGTTTTCTTTCCTAGGATGGTAATTGATCATGCAGTCATAATCCTTTATCAGTTCTAGCCATCTTCTCTGGCTCATGTTTAATTTCTTCAGAGTGAATATATACTTTAGACTTTTGTGGTCAGTAAATATTTGGCATTTGGTTCCGTATAGATGATGCCTCCAAATTTTCAAGGAAAAAACCATAGCTTCCAATTCCAAATCATGTGTGGGATAATTTAGCACATGATTTTTAATTCGTCTCGAAGCATAGGCAATTACCTGATCATTATGCATCAAAACACAACCAAGTCCCTTCAAAGAATCATCATTGTAGATGAAAAACTCACCATTTTGGGAAGGTAAATCCAAAACTGGATCATTAACCAATTTCTTCTTCAGTTCCTAAAAACAAACATCACATTCCTCTATCCAAACAAATTTAAACCCTTTCCATGTTAACTTAGTTATCGGTCTACATAACCGTGAAAAGTTCTTAACAAACTGTTAGTAATAACTTGCTAAGCCCAAAAAACTACGAATCTCTATAACATTTGTGGGTCTTGGCCATTCATCAACTACTTTTTTTTTGGATGGATCAACTGTTATTCCATCTTTATTTACAATGTGCCTGAGAAAAGAAATTTGTTGCAACCAAAAATCACACTTACTGAATTTTCCATACAGTTTATTTTATTTTAATATTTGTAAAACAACCCTTAGATGTTTTTCATGCTCCTCTTTATTTTTAGAAAATACCAGAATGTCATTAATAAATACGACCATAAACTTATCCAAGAACTCATGAAATACTCTATTCATAAGATTCATGAATACAGAAGGTTCATTAGTTAACCCAAACAGTATAACAACAAATTCATAATGCCTATATCTAGTATGAAAGGCTGTTTTTGTTATTTCATCCTCCTTCACCTTCAGCTGATGGTATCCGGATCTCATGTCAATCCTGGAAATGTATTGAGCTCCCGGGAGCTAAACAAACAAGTCATCGATATGAGGCAAAGGATACTTGTTTTTAATAGTGATGTTATTCAAAGCTCTATAATCAATGAAAAGTCTCATGAAACTATCTTTCTTTTTAACAAACAAAATAGGAGCTCCCCATAGTGAAGTGCTAGGATGAATTAAGCCTTTGTCATGCAAATCCTTCAACTGATTTTTCAATTCAATAAGTTCTATTTGAGCCATACAATAAGGGGGTTTTAAAATTGGCTTAGCATCAATAACTAAGTCAATTGTGAATTCAAATTCTCGATCAGGTATGACATCGGGTAACTCATCAGAAAAAACATCAAGGTATTCATTTACCACTGGTACATAATTAATTTGAATAGTTCCCTTGTTTTCAAAAATATTAGCAAGATAGCTTTCATTTCCATATTTTAGTAGTTTCTCATCTTCCTGATATGTTATCAATTGTGTGGGTTCATTCTTGTATACAAACTGAAACTCTTTCTGAAAAACAACTTCTTTAGCTCTATAGTCAATCTTAGCATGATAATCAAGAAATCCAGTCCATCCCTAGAATAACATCAAACTCAAATAAGGGTAAAACAACAATTTTTTCAAGTAAAGTCCTTCCAAAGACCACAATAGAAAGATTATTATAATGCCTCTTTGATATAACATTTCCCCCTGGTGTTTTAACAACAATTTTGGGTCTCATTTTTTGAGGTGATATTTCCAAATTACCAGAAAATTTCTCAGAGATGAAGGAATGTGTAGACCCCATATCAAAAAAAAATTTAGAAAAATCTGAGTGAACAAAAAAAGTACCTGATACAACTTCATTGGATGGCCTGACATCTGCTGACGTAGTTTCAAAGGATCTCACTACACCTTTCTACTTATAGTCTAACTTCTTTGCATCATTCAGATCTCTCTTTGGGCAGGCATTTTCATAGTGACCCATCTCACCACATTTAAAACACTTTACAGTTTACTTATCATGATTAGTCTTAGGATCATTTTCATTGTAATCTCGGGCCATATGTCCAAACTTACAACATTTAAAACACTTCCCCGTTTTGCAAAGACATTCCCTAGGGTGTTTCTTTCCACACTTTTCACAAACTGGAAATTGTATTTTCTTACCATCCAATTTCTTTGGTTGATTCTTACACATTTCTTGCCAACTATACCTCTTATTATCTTTGTTTCCAAAATGCATGTGATCATCAGAAAAATCCATCTCTACCCTCTCATCACATTGGACAAGTTTCTCATAACTTTTGAATTCATGGGAGGCCAACGCCCTTCGATACCTTGGCTTCAATCCTGAGTAAAATCGGTTGATTTTTTCTATCAAGATCCAGAATAATATTTGGAGCATACCTCGCTAGTTGTGTGATGTTATCTTCATACACGGCCATTGAATCTTCCTCATTCTATTTCAATTCAAGGAATTTCTTCCCCATCCTAAGTCGCACCACCATAGGAAAATATTTTTCAAGGAAAAGACTTTTAAATACATCCCATTCTAAGGCATCAAAATCCTATCTACCCCTGATATTCCTTAACATTGACCACCACTGATCAGCTTCCCCTTCAAAATGATAAATAGAAAGACTTTCCTTTTAATTGTATGAACATCCCATAACATCAAATATCTTTTCAAGGGCTTTGATCCATCCTTCAGCTGCTACTGGGTCAGAAGATCCATTGAATACAGTAGGATGATGTCTCATAAAATGTTTCACTACTTTCATGTTCCGTTATGGTACCTCTATTGGTTCTCTTTCATGGATTACACCACCATTTATTTCCTATGTTAGCTGATCCATTATTGTCACAAATTTCTTGGTTCCAATCCATACCATTCCTGGCTATAGTTCCGGAAGGATGTCATTCTATCGGTGCCTCTCCTCTTCAGCATCCCTGTTCCTTTTGTGGACAACCATTCTGAACAAAAATTTCTTAGATGAAGCCACATGGTAATCCTTAAATGCTAAAACATTTCAAATTAAACATAGAGTGAAAATCATTTATGGTATTCTATTAACATCACTCTAATCCCTAAGGTTATCTAAACAATCCTCTGATACCATCTATAAGGACTCAGCCTTATTACAAACATAATCTTCAATTTAGTCAAGAAAACACTTTAATTTTACATTGAGTATCTTTTCACGTTTAAATCTTTAGAGAATTAGGACAATACATTCATAACATGACACGTTATTATATAGTAGATACAATAAAAACACTTTCCATTTTTTCAAAATATAAAACATTAAAACCTAAAAAAAGACATCCTTTTCAATTATTAAACATTTAACATGGCTTCCTTCCTTGTATTACACATCCATTAACCTGTGAAGATCATTTAAAAACTTGGGATGAGAAGAAAATCTCAGTAAGGGATGAAAAATAAAGAAAGAGCACATTAGTCCATGAATACTCGTAACATATGAAAACATTTACAAAAGACATTATAGTCACCCATATATACATACTTTGTTTAACATGAGATTTAAACAAGATACACACAAAAAAACATGAGAACATAAATATAATCATAAATGTATCTTGTGTCAATACTTACATAATCTTGTAACCATTCTTTACTACCTTATAATTTGTAACCCTCACGGCTACCTTACATTGTGTAACCATCGCAGTTACACTTGGAGTAACCATACGTCCGACCTCCAACTTACTCATACCCACTGCATTGGAGGGAAATATAGGTCCCACCCTTCATCATAAATAAATCTCAAGAACCAAAACAAAATCAAACAACATGAATAATTCCATAAAATCATTACTTTGGAATTACGTAAAACCAAATTTTAAAAAGAGGACTTTTAAAGAAAAGCCCCTTATAAATATCATACAATTGAAAATAGACATAATAAAGTAGATTTAGTATGTATATATAATTTAAATACACATAATAAAACATAATATAAACATAACCCATCACACAAACAATTTAAATAGCACAAAAATAATGAAGTAGAAGGTTAACCCAAATAATGGAAATCAGGTTAAGAATTCCCTTACCTCGGGCTTATCTTACATAAAACTTGTTTAAACCTTTTGTATAATGGTTAAAAGAGTGTTATTAATATTTTATAGAAACATTTTCATGTTTATAACATATTATATGATCATTTCATAACATCGTTTCACTCTTTAATTTTTAGTATTTTTTCCCTTGCACTGTTTCTAGGGGAGTTCTTTACATGATTTCCAAGATTGGTTCATGATGGATGTTCTAGTTGATTGGAAGTAAAATTACAGAATTGGAATGGAAAGGTAATTAAATATTTAAAGTACCATAATTTATAACATTTACCATTTTGATTTTTAATATGAGGATGATTCATAAGTTAAAACATTAATGATGTTCGTTTAGATCATTTTAGTGGTTCTTTGATAATAACAACCTCATTTTGTCTTATAAATTAGAACCATGAGTACAAAAGAATTCCAGAACCATGGGTGAGTCATAAAACATATATTATAACCTGGTTCAACCATATAAATGGTTTCATTAACAGACTTTAAAGAATTAATGGAAATTGAAATCACATTATCCACGATGTCTGTAATTTGACACATCACGGACAATATTTTTAATTCTTTGAATAAGTGGGAGAGGAGGAGAAAAATGATGATGAATTTCCAATGAACATGAGAAAATCCAGAATATAAATGATTCTGGATATTTCATTCCTCTTGGATTAAGAAGAGATGAAGAAAGAATGAGAAAGGAACTCAAAATAAAAAGAATAATTGAGAAATCCCTTAGAAAAATTTGGCAGCCAAACGGCTACACAACATAGTTTTAGAAAATATTAAAAATAGAGGGGACAAGGTTCATCCATCTAGAAATTAATCATGATATAAATTATATCAATAATAATATGGAAATAATAACATGTTATGGAAACTTTAATGTTATACCATATAAAATAGAAATTGAATAGAAAAAGAAGAAAATTGAGAATTTTATTACCTTGTAGAGTAACCCTTAGAACATGAAGGTTGTAACCTTGGGGCCTTGAGGAAACCTTGGTAAGACTACTATAAAGGTAATAAGGACAGATCTTAGTTGAGGATGAATTGGTAATGAATTTAAGGGAGGAATGGGTTGGTATTTATAGGGAAAGTAAGAGAAGTTTTTAATAATTTTCAAGGGACACCTCATGAGTGGTATTTGCAAAATCATGGGCTTTCCCATGGTATTTTCCCATGGTATAAGACACATGGGAGACCTCAAATCTTATTTAACTATACAAATGTTGACCATATTTATGATATCATTATTATATCATTAATGATGTCATTAAAACACCGAAACTAAAAATTGTATTTTTTACTATTCACCAAGAAATTAATTGTTTCAGAAAAATTCCCAAAATTCACCCTAACCATTTATAGACATGTATAATTCAAAAATAAAGTCCATTTTTTTGAAAATAATTTTCTAAATATTATTAATTTAATTTTGAAATAAAAGAATACTTAATTCTAAAATTAACAATTCTAATTCTATAACTACTTATATATCACGATGAAAAATTAACCAAGATGTTATTATATTAAATACATAATAAAATAAAATAATAATAAAATTTTCTATTTATTAGGGTCATATTACTATTCATATTAATATTCATAAGGGTATGTTACTATTCACCAAAAAAACAAGTTGGTTCCAGTAGACTTCAAAAACATACTGAACACAATTATAGATGACAGTTTCTTGAAATTCAAAAAATAGAAGTGGAAATGTTATGTTTTAAAGGATAGTTAAAAATATATACTAAAACAAAGTTCCATGAATTTTTATTTATTTAAGAAAAAATTGGAGTGTTACAATTGAGGAGAACAACAATTATTATTATTTTCAGGAGTTCTTAAAATATAAAAAAGTGAACAAAAGGATTGGATATAAACTATAGGTTGGTTCATTAATAATGGAAGTTAAAGGGGTCAGGAAGATGCAGATGGATAACATTGAGGATCTTTGGGTAGGAATGAATAAAATCAATGGAGAAAGGTAAAGTAGGGTTAGTGTAGAAGATGTATTCATGATCTATATCCTGATAAAGGTAGAGGATGGGGAAAATTTTGTTTTAGAAGATATCCTAGAGGAATAATATATTAAGGAAACTATGTTCATCATGAAAAAGGAGAGTGATCCTGGTCTTGATGGTTTTCTAGGATCCTTTTATTTGGCTACATTGGATATTTTAAAGGCCTAAGTAAAGGAATATGTGAAGTATTTATTTAGAAGTTGATTTTAGAATAGGTATTTTTGTGCATCCAAGGTGGTTCATATTCAAAATTTAAATTACCCTAATACTTATAATCATTATAGAACAATTTGCTTGTTTGAATTTTTATGTAAAATTGTTTCCACTCTAATAAATAAGAGACATAAATATATTATTCCAAGACTGGTATCATAGGTATATCAAGGGTTTGGATAAGGGAGAATTATCCAAGGTTAGTTGGTGTTTCAAAAGAAATGGTGGAAGATAAAAATAAAAAGACACTTGGATAAAATGTGATGAAAAATTCTGGACATGGAAAATTATTATGATAGGTTAAAATAATGTATCATTATAAGGTTTATCAGGAAATTATTATTTTATGAATTTTTTTGTGATTTATTCTTCTGATTATGTGAAACCCCATGGCTTACTATCTTTCTAAAGGGATAGGTATTTAGATTCTTCAAATTTGGCTATGGTGAAAGGCAAGGAGACTCTATGTCTTCCATCCATTTCATAACTGTTTAAGAATAATTTACAAAAAAATAAATAAAATCCTATAAGATAGGTGGATTATTCCTTTTAATAATTGGTTTGGAATTATAAAAGGGTCTAATCTCACGATTGGAGATGATATGTTATTCTTTATCAATGGAAGGCAATAATCAATAAAATAATTAAAAAAAACATGAAAACATATAGATAATTGAGTGTTCTAGTCATAAACAAAGAATACTGTGAACATATCCAATTAATTTTCAAGAAGATGCATCAGAATAATCCAAGAAAATTTGGCTTACAGAGGGTACAACTTTCAATGGTTTATCTCGAATCCCCTATATCAATCGAAAGTATTAAAAGGATTCTATTTGATGATATCATCATTCTGGTAAAGGGGAGTATTTTTAATTCTAATAATATGTTCATTTAATTTGGAGGGAGTATTACAGTAATCAATAGTGAACTTACTTCTATTCTAATAAATGTTGTATCCATCATTATGTCATCAAAGGGGAAAATAATAAAGATAGAGAATAAAATTAAATAATTATTGCGGGAAGAAAACTAGTCTAGAATATATCACTAAGCATCATATAAGTAGGTGGAAAGGCTAAGTGAGGAAGGTGGAATCGGTCTATGTAGTGTGTTAGTAATAATGAATTACATGAAGGAAAGATTGGCATGGGACATTATCAAATGAAATTTTTTATGGGAAAATTTAATGAGATAAAAGTATTGGGGTTATTGGGGGAATGGAAAAGATGGACTGGGATATTGAAAAGTCTAACATGGTAAATGATAGACTAAATGGAGGTGTTTAATAGTAAGGTTCGGTGTGTAGTGTTTCATAAGGAAATTAACTTTTGGAATATGATTTTCTCTGGAGATTGTCTGCATTTTATGGGCTTCCCAATTATAAATATTTCATTCAAGGAATCATGTGTGATTTTGGATTTTATAAACACCATCATTAATAAAGACCATAGAGGACCCATTAGTAACATTATCTTGGTTTATATAATGGACAAATTCATTTTCTTAGGTTCAAATTCAGGTAGATTCAATGGTTAGGACTTATAAAAAATTATTCATGAAAGAATTGAAATAGATGAATTGGAAGAGAAAATTTAGTTCAAGGTGATAAAAGATAAGCTTAACTTTATCATATAGTTATTAAGTAGCCAAAAACTTCATATATATGAGATAATGTAGAGGAAATTTTTGGTCTTGGATTCCTAATTTTAATTTTTTACAATTCCCCAAAAGGATTCAATGTGAAACACATTTCTTCAAATAGATTAAGCAAAGGGGATCTAGAATATTATGGGACATGGTATGAATATATATGAAAGTTAGGGTTCAATTCATGAGCTTACTAAGTGATGGTTTAAGGGATATGGTTAGCATGGGATGGATAAAATGGTATGGGCTATGGATTTCATGATTGTGTGTTAGAACCTCAGGGAATATAGGAACAAGGAAAGTGAATTAAAAAGGTACTCCACAATGTTATATCAGGTGTCAGTGAAGGAAAATAGGGAACAACTCAGTTCCCTTATCTAGGGTAGGATGTCCATGGATACCTTAAGAAGGTTTTTTTCCACTATCTATATTAGAACACTATACATTTTCAAATATAAGCTGAAATGTATGAGATAACCATTGAGGTTAAACCAATCATTAATATTGATTTCATTGAGGTTATTTGGGATAAAAGGTTATTTATTTTTTGAATGATTTAGTTTTAACTTTATGTATTGTTGTTGAATTTTAGATATTAATATATTATTTCATTATATGAAGGTTTATTCATTTTGGGAATTATCATGCCATATTCTAACCATAATGGTTTTTTCAAATATATATAAATTGGTGGAATATATTGATTATAACATCTATTTTTATGTGATCCTTTAAAATATTATTTTTATTTCTTTAGGTATAAAAAATCTTCTAGAATACTCATTGTTTCGATAAAATTATGATATTGTGGTGGAAATTGAGTTAAAGATGAAATTATACACACCATATTAGTATACTTAAATATTATTATATTCCATATATTAATATAATTCCTCAACTCTAGGAAATTTATATTGAAACAAAATATTTTCTTATTAACATCACTTCTGATTACTTGAATGATTTTTTCAAACCACATTTGTTTATGGTTTTTTGGTTGTTAACTTTCTCAAGATCATTTTCATTTTTATGATTAATGATCTCTTTGACTCTCTATCATTATTTTCCCATTTCATTTTTCTTCCATGCCAATATATTCATATTCCACCAATGTTTTCCGATGTGAAAACCTATTTATGTAATGACCATTATATTTTCCTTTCCACCTTTTTAAGATAATGTTTTATTAACCATTTTTATGATGTAGGTTTCCAATAATGGTATTTTCAAATTTCCATCACTTTTTAACAAGAATGAATTCAAATAATGATTAATCAATTTATTAATGGGGTAATGTAATAAATTATATTTTATAAAAATGAATTTATTCTTGATTGAGTAAAGTACATCCAATACTAAGAATAAATGAACTATAAAGTAATGTTATTTTAAATATAACTTGTATAAGCTACCTGTTAAATTGGAGGTTATAAATAGAACCAAATAAATTATAAAAATTATATGTTTTAAAAATATATAATATGAATTAAATGTTTATCAATATAAAATAAAATAAGAATAATTTCAAAGAAAAATAAATATTATCTAAAAAATGGTAATGTTCTAAAAGGTTGTTTCATTTTGCATTGATCGCATAGATTAAAATTAATTTTTACCACTTATAGAATATTTATTTTAAAAATGTAATTAATTTTTAATTTCCAATTATTAAAACTATATTAGGGTTTTTTTTTTGAAATTTTGGGAAAATATTGGGTTTTTCAATGAATAGTGGAAAATACAAGTTTTTTTAATGTCATTCATTTTCAATAAATTATATAATTTAAAGGTCCAATTATTTTATTAACATATTTTAAATTAAAATAATAATTATATATTTATATTTAATCAAACTTATTACTTTTTAATCAACCTTATTACTTTTTAATCAACATTATATTTTATTTTATTTTAAGTTTAATTTTTTGCTTAACAACATAATTATTCTGAAAACTGATTTAAAGAGCATATTGTTTCTCTATTTTAACTAATTATTACAATTAAAAATGAGGAATTATTTAAATTTAATTTATAGATAATATATATATATATATATATTAATTTATATTAATATAATTATTTTAATAGTCATAGAGTTCATATAAAATCATCTTTTTCTTGAAAAATAAACTTCTTGAAACCCTGTTTCATCATCGTGTTTTCTTGTTTAATTTGAAAATAAAAATTTCCACTTATATGAATTTAATTTAGTAAAATCAACGAAATATTTAGAATTAAAATTATTTTTTATTTTCTAATATGGAAAAAAAATTGACAGAAAAGAATCATGAAAATAGTACATATTAATTTGAACCGTTAAGGTAAAAATAATTTACCAAATGGTTAAAAAATATAATAGTTAAAATGTTGTAAATTTTTTATAAAATATATTTTTATGGTATATTTAGATATTATCATCTATATATCTCTACAGTGGTCTATTTAGGATACTTGTGGCTTGTTAAAAATGTGGCAACACCTTTTTTGTGACTTCTCGGCCCAGGTGCCATGCACCTATTCCCCAAGCCAGACCACCACATTACCTCAGGTGTGCCTCCCCATATACTAGAGGCTGCTGAATAGTAGTGAGGTTCTAGTAAGTCATTCATGGGGACACTATACCCTCTTTATCAGAGTAAAACACCATTGAAAATAAAAAACAATATAGGAATTATATATATAACCATATTAAAAACCAGTATCATAAGATTACCAATATCACAAGATGACCAAAACTAGAAATACCGAATCAAAACAAAATAGTAGATATGTCATGGTGAGTACGTGCCATGTGTCAAATGAAAACCCAAATGTAAATACACTAAAAACTCTCAAGTGAGTCCGGAACCACATTTGGTTCCCTCATCCATGTTCCATCCCAAATCATCCATCTAGAATAGGGTTATTTCCCTTAAGCTATCCTGAAAACACAATGTCTATTCAGGTACCATTCAGGAAGCTTGAGTATAGTGTGATTACAACTTAGTAGGCCACCACCAAAAATGTCTATATCAAATCCACTCTATAATAGTGTTTGCAGTTCTATAAATAAATAAGTACAATTCATAAATAAATAGTTATCATATTATCATTTATTCTTTATTTAACCATATTAACTCTAGGGTTCTCGAGGGAACTAGTACCTCAATACTAGATTCAGATCATGTTAGAGCCCAAAGTGTTCCCTAGGTGATATCATATCTTAATACCTGATTTGATACATTCTATATCTCAAAGTTTACAAAGGTGATACCATATCTCAGTAACTGATTCGACTCATATCGGAATTCGAAGTATTATTATGCGAGACCGTATCTCAGTGTACCATTATTACCATTCTTATTTCATAATGAATGACTATGTTACCATCCATTAAATCACACAATTTTGCTGACCATGTTACCATCCTTATTTCACAACGAATAACTATGTTACCATTCATTAAATCAAACAAATTTGATGACCATGTTACCATCCTTATTTCTAAAATTAATGACCATGTTTTTATTCATTTAATAACATAATTTGGATAACAATGTTACCATTCTTATTTCAAAAATGAATAACCATGCTACCATTCATTTAATCACACTATTTGAATGTCCATGTTAACTTTATTAATACTTCCCCAAATGATCATGTTATCATTCACCATTTAATAAAACATAATTGAATGAACATGTTACCATTCATAAAAATTGGTTGAATGAGCATGTTACCATTCACCATTTCACACATATCACATGTATCTCATTTATCAAGGTTAATCAACATTAACCCCAGTATCACCTATATCACATCATCATATCAAGCAGAATTAATTAACATTAAACTGCTTACCTCAATATCACATTAATTAATTTATCAATTAATTAGTAATCTCATCCTCATTACTAATTTAACAATTACTCTTCACATAAAACCCATTAATTAATTACCCAATTAATTAAGTACTTTGATCTCTTTAATTAACCCAACTGTTAATTAATCACTTATTCATAATTAATTCATCAAAAAATTATCTCAATTATTAAACTCAACATCTCATAATTAATTCATCAATTGATTATATCAATTCAAAATTCAATATTCCATAATTAATTTTCCAATTAATTATCTCATTTGATGATATCCATAACCTACAATTAATTCCACAATTAATTACCCTATTCGACAACTCAATATCACATAATAAATTCTCCAATTAATTATCTCAAATGGATATATGAATATTACATAATTAATTCCCTAATTAATTATCTCATTTTATAATATTCATAACCCATAATTAATTACACAATTCAACAACTCAATATCACATAATTAATTCTCCAATTAATTATATCAAATCACAATATCAATATTCTGTAATTAATTCCCAAATTAATTATCTCATTTTTTAATATTCATAACCAATAAATAATTCCATAATTAATTACCCAATTGAGCAACTTAATATCACATAATTAATTCTTCAATTAATTATCTCAAATAAATAACTCAATATCACATTATTAATTGAACAATTAATTATCTCAAATACATGATTTCAATATCCATAATTAATTCAACAATTAATTATTTAACATAAAAATATCATTTTCCCATAATTAATTCAACAATTAATCATCCAATATTATTAATTCAATATCCTAAAAACCCACATTAATTAATTTACCAATTAATTAATATAATTAATTCAATTAATTAATCCCTAACTAATTAATATAATTCAATCCCTTAAATTATTTCACCAATTAATTGTTCAAAACCATTTCATTAATTAATCCCCCTATTAATTAGTCAAATTAATTCCCTACAATTAATTCCCCAATTAGTTGATCACATCTGTTTCATTAATTAATTCCTTAATTAATTAACAACATTCACCCCCCTAATTGAATTGCTAATTAATTTTTCAATGTCAACTATCATTAATTAATTCACACTTAATTAATCAAATTCACCAATTTTAATTAAATCTCCAATTAATTGTTCATGTAAAATATCATTAATTAATTCAAAATTAATTAATCACATTCACACCTTTCAAATAATTCTCCAATTAATTGTCCATGTCAAGTCTCGTTAATTAATTCACTATTAATTAATCTTATTCAACCCTTTCAATTAATTCTCCAATTAATTGTTTCCATAAGTTCCATTAATTAATTCCATAATTAATTAATCACATTAAATCCTATTATTTAATTCAACAAATAAATAATCTCATTACTATATTAATTATTCCATTAATTAATTATCCTCACTCAACCAATTAAATATCCCCAATTGATTCATCAATTAATTTTTCTAACTCCACAAATTAAATATCCCCAACTAATTCGTCAATTAATTGGTCTACCTCAACAAAATTAAATATCCCTAATTAATTCTTCAGTTAATTGTTCATACTCAATCACATTATTTAATTCAAAAATTAAATAACTGCATCCAAACTATTTCATAATCACAAAAATCTCCAATAATTAATTATTCCATTTAAGGAACTTCAATATAACAATAATTAATTCAAAAATCAATTATTCAAACCATAATTTCATAATCCCAACCATTCACATTAATTAATTCTATAATTATTTTATCAAGTTCAATAATCTCGATAACTCCTTAAAGAATTTAACAATTAATTATTCAAGATCAAAAATCTTAATATCACAATTTCACAAATCTTTTAATTAATTAATTCACCAAATTAATTAATTTTTTCAAGAACGCAATTGATAAACATATAATAGAAACTATACAATTACATATAAATAATTGTAATATAGAGTATGGGACTTGAATTTTAGACCACATACCTCAAGAACTGCGACGAACGCTTGCCAAAAAATAATCCCAATTTGAAGCACATCAACAAAGAATGTGATAATGAATGTGGTCTAGATCAGAAACCTAAATCCATAGTTAAAAGAAACAAGATCTATTAAATATATATATATAAATCCAAAAAATATTCGATCTAGATTCAAAAAATCTTGATCTAGATCCAACAGTAGATAAACATCTTTATTTTATTAGGGAAGAGGAGTGGAATAGAAAGAGATCTAATTGGGGGAGAAACCACTTACATGGTGTGGTCCCGATATTTTTTCTAAAATGATCATAGATAATGAAATCACTCCTAGTCTACAAAGAATATCCCTAGGGTTGGGAGGAGAGAGGACACATGATATAAATGTACAAAATGATCTACATGGCACTTTATAAACTACGTCTCGATAAATTACACAGAGTGTAATTCCATTACATGTCATGTAACTCTTTTTAATGGTTTTCTCTAAAACCCCCATTTTCTCATATGTTCTTATCCCAATTAAAATATTACATGATGTATAATATCATTATACTGTGTGTAAATTTCATGATAAAAGAAAAGGATATTACAATCTCCCCACCTTATAACAACTCATCTTTGAGCTACACTCCCAATATTTTCTATGATTCTAAGTCAAAAAGGTCAGACCACTGAGCTATAAGATTCACTTCTCCCTCCCAGGTTTCCTCTTGTACATGCCCAAGTTTACATTTCATACAAAAATATTGGTATAGTATTTTCCCATAACACCTTCCCACAATATCCTAACACATGTGTCAAATGATTTTCAATGGATGCATCAGTATCAAGTTCAACATCCACAACATACCTAATGCTTTATCCCAACTTGATATTCCCAAAAATCACAATAACTCCATCCAACATTGTTTCTCAACCTTTTTATAAAAATAAAATTGAAAG
The DNA here is from genome assembly GCA_963277665.1 of Viscum album. Taxonomy (NCBI): domain Eukaryota; kingdom Viridiplantae; phylum Streptophyta; class Magnoliopsida; order Santalales; family Viscaceae; genus Viscum; species Viscum album. The sequence goes on along the minus strand of OY728158.1, from coordinate 569,025,739 downwards.
TACATACATCCACCACCTCCAATGTCCACTCGAACATTATCCGAGAAATTTAAACATGAACCTTACATGTTCCTCATTGGAATTCTGATGCTGCCACTTCCAACCCATGGTCTTTCTCTATGAACCTTCTACTAACACATATCTCCCCTCCTTAGGAGAATTTATAACACTTATTATCAAGAAACTCAACCACTATGGCCCATGGAACATAATATTTATTGACCTTTTATCCCTATTAAGAACCTTATACGTAAACTGTTGATGGTGTACCTCACACCATCATATTCCACATATATACAAATTCATAAGAACAACTTCTAAGGGGCCCCATATATAACCAAAACACATTTAGCTAGCTAGGATTAAAGCTAAAAATTTCTCAGTATACCTAGGACGATGTCAATTTAGGGGACATGATCATCACTTATTAAAAGTACACTAATAATTCATCATTGAATCACCCCCACAAATACTTTATTACTGATGTTACCTCCCACTATAGAAACATATTAATATTTCAAAAACATTGGGCTTCCCTTCCCACCAACATCTTACCACACTGATCCAAAACCAAGCGGTCTCTCACAAAACCCACAATCAAGTTCTCAAAATTGGTTATTCACAATACCCACATCAAAGGCCAAACAAAAAACAAAAAGGATTATCATTTAACCACATTAACTCAATTATCACGAGGGGTTTAAAAAAATATCAAATCTTTACCCCTTTTTATCCTACCACATAGTAAAAAATGTGACACAATCATTACCCTTAACTATATTAGTGCTATGTATTGGTTAACATGGGTAAACACACCCTCATAATTCAAGTTTCTCATTAATACACCCATTTATTCACATTTGTTTTATAATTTTTCCTAATTCAATTTCATATTTGGTACTTTTTCTCAATTTAAATTCACAACCAAGGAAAAATAGTCTATGTTCAATAACTTACCCATAACCCATTTTCCCATGTGTGCCTAAAATGATTCATGATTAAAAAATAATATTGAGTGCCTAGAATGATTTATGAAGACTCAAATATCATTCCATATAGGTTCATAAGTCAATTCATAGAAAATATCAAAAACAATAATCACATCACAACCCAAGTTTGTCACCCAAGGTAAAATAATATTCAATTGTAATAGAAAATAGAAATAACAACAATCCCACCCTGGGTACTTGGGTTCTACCCCATACATGGATTACCTACTCCCATGAATGTGCTCATAATCATGCTCTGGGACATCTTACTCTCCTGTCTAACATTACCAAATTGTAAGACGAAATAAGAAGATAAGTAAAATCCTCTGATATATCTGTGTAACATCCTATACTAAGTGTCATATGCTAGTTCCCTGAGCCAGACCAGCACATGACCTCAGGCGTGCCTCCTCATATGCCAGAGGCTACCAACTAACAGTGAGGGTTTGGTGAGTCATTAATGGGGACACTACACACTCTATTATCATAGTAAAACACCAACATAAATAAATAAACAATAGAGGAAGAATATATATAACCGTAGTCAAAACCAATATCACAATATGGCCAAAACTAGAAATACATAATCTAAACTGAAAAGTATATATTCCATGATGATTATATTACGAGTGTAAAATGAAAACCCAAATGTAAATACACTAGAAACTCCCAAGTGGGTCCTAAACCATGTCTAGTTCCCTCATCAATGCTCTATCCCAACTCATCTATCTATCACATAGCCTTTTCCCTTAACCTGTCTAGAAAACACAAAGTCTATTTGGGTACCGATCAGGCAGCTCGAGTAGGGTGTGAGTACAACTTAGTATGCCACCACTAACAGTGTCTAAAACAAATCCATTCTATAATAGTGTATTTATTTCTGTAATTAAATAAGTAAAATTCATAATTAAATAGTTGTCACATTATAATTTATTCTTTATCTAACCATATTAACTCCAGGGTTCCCAAGGACACATGTACCTCAATACTAGATCCATCCCATGTTAGAGCCTTTAATGTTCCCTAGGTAATATCATATGTTAATAATTGCTTCAAATAATGTTCGATCTCGAAGTTTTCAAAGGTGATACCATATATTAGTACCTGATTCGACTCAGGTTGAAGTTCAAAGTATTCTCATGTGAGTCCATATATTAGAGTACCATTATTACCATTCTTATTTCACAATGAATGACCATGTTATTATTCATTAAATCACACAATTTGTATGACCATGTTACAATCCTTATTTCACAATGAACGACCATGTTACTATTCATCAAATCATAAAATTTTGTTGAATATGTTTTCATCCTTATTTCACAAATGAATGACCATGTTACCATTCATTTAATCACACAATTTGGATGACCATGTTACCATCCTTATTTAAAAAATGAATTAGCATGTTACCATTCATTTAATCACAAAATTTGAATGAACATGTTACTATTATTATTTAACAACTGAATTACCATGTTATAATTAATTTAAATCAAATAATATGAATAAACATTTTACAATTATTAATACATCACCAAATGAGCCTGTTATCATTCACCATTTTATAAAACATAAGTGAATGTTCATGTTACCATTCATAACAGTTGTCTGAATGAGCATGTTACCATTCACTATTTCACACATATCACATGTATATCATTTATCAAGGTTAATAAACATTAACCCCATTATCACTTATAGCACATCATCACATCAAGAAGGATTAATCAACATCAGACCTCTTACCCTAATATCACATTAATTAATTTATCAATCAATTAATTAGCTCATATTCATTACTAATTTAACAATTACTCTTCACATAAAACCCAATAATTAATTCCCTAATTAATTAATAACTTTGATCTCTTTAATTAACCCAACCATTAATTAAGCACTTACGTATAATTAATTCACCAATTAATTGTCTTAATTTCCAAACTCAACATCTAATAATTAATTCATCAATTAATTATCTCAATTTGAAATTCAATATTCCACAATTAATTTCCCAATTAATTATCTCATTTCATAACATCCCTAACCCATAATTAATCCAACAATTAATTTCCTAATTAAACAACTCAATATCACATAATTAATTCTCCAATTAGTTATCCCAAATCACGATTTCAATATTCCATAGTTAATTCTCCAATTAATTATCTCATTTTTTAATATTCATAACCCGTAATTAATTTCACAATTAATTACCCAATTCAACAACTCAATATCATATAATTAATTATCCAATTAATTATCTCAAATCACGATATCAATATTCCAAAATTAATTCCCCAATTAATTATCTCATTTTGTAATATCCATAACCCATAATTAATTCCAAAATTAATTGCCCAATTAAATAACTTAATATCACATAATAAATTATATAATTAATTATCTCAAATAAAAAACTCAATATAATATAATTATTTGTATAATTAATTATCCCAAACAAACTATTTTAATATCCATAATTAATTCAATAATTAATTATTCAACATAGAAATCTAATTGTCCGATAATTAATTCAACAATTAATTATCCAATCCTATTAATTCAATATCCCAACAACCTAAATTAATTAATTTACCAATTAATTAATATCTAATTAATTAATCTAACTCAATACCTTCAATTAATCCACCAATTAATTTTACATAACCATTACATTACATTAATCCCCTTATGAATTAATCATATTCATTCTCTATAATTAATTTACCAATTAATTACTCATTCCCATTACATTAATTAATTATCCAATTAGTTGATCAGATTCATCCCCTTAAATTAATTCACTAATTAATTTTCCAGTTCGGCTCTTATTAATTAATTTAAAATTAATTAATCACATTGACTTCTTTCAATTAATTCTCAAATTAATTTTTTATGTCATCTCTCATTAATTAACTGACAATTAATTAATCACATTCACCCATTTTGATTAATTCAATAATTAATTTTCCAGGTCAACTCTCATTAATTAATTCATGATTAATTAATCATATTCAACCCTTTCAATTAATTATTTAATTAATTGTTTCCATAACATCCATTAATTAACTCTATAATTGATTAATCTCATTCAATCGTATTATTTAATTAAAAAATTAAATAATAAAATTTCTATATTCATAAATCCATCAATTAATTATCTTTACTCAACTAATTAAATATCACAAACTTATTTGTTAATTAATTTGTTTAACTCAACAAATTAAATATCCTCAATTGATTTGTCAATTAATTGGTCTAACTCAAAAAATTAAATATCCCTAATTAATTATTCAATTAATTGTTCTTAACCAATCACATTATTTAATTCAACAATTAAAAAATTACATTCAAAGTGTTTCCTAGTCATAACAATATCTAATAATTAATTATAAAATTAATTATTCTCTTTCAACAACTTCAATATAATAATAATTAATTTAAAAATTAATTATTCAAATCACAATTTGATAATCCCAACCATTCATATAAATTATTTCTATATTTAATTAATCAATATCAACAATATCTATAACTCCATAATTAATTTAACAATTAATTATTCAAGATCTAAAATCTCAATATCCCAATTTGACAAATCTTTTAATTAATTAATTCACCTAATTAATTAATTTAATCAATAATTAAATTGATAAAAATATAATTGAAATTATAAAATTACATAAAAATAATTGAAATAAAGACTTTGGGGTTTAAAATTTAGACCACCTACCTCAATAATGGTGATGAACTCTTGCCAACGGATAATTCCAATTTGAAATAAATCAACTGAGAAGGTGACAATTAACATGGTCCAGATCAGAAACCCAAATCCACAGTTAAATAAAACAATATATCTTAAATGTATATCAAAGTCCAACTATCCTATATCTATATTCAACAAATCTAGATCTATACCCAACAATAGATAAATATCTTTCTTTTATCTAGGAAGAGGAGAGGAAGAGAAAGAGATCTAATCAGGGAGAATCCACTTACCCTGTTGGGTGCAGATCTTTGGTCTATAATGTTTAGAGATAAGAAAATCACTCAAAGTCAACTAATAATCTCCCTATTATTTAGAGGAGGGGGTATACATAATTTAAATTTACAAAATGATATGCAAGGAAACTTCTAATCTGGTGCTTGGGGAATTACACGGCATGTAATTCCATTACCCATCATATAATTATTTTAAATGGTTTACTCTGAAAAAAATATTGCCTCAGATGTTATTATCCCAACTAAAATATTACTTTATGTGTAATATCATTATATGGCATGTAAATTTCTGGATAAAATAATAGGATCTTATATTTTTCTTTCCAAAAAATACAAGTGTGCCACTCACCTCACCTATAAAATCTCACCCACTCTCCTCTCCTTTTCACACATTAAGATCCCTTTTATTGAAAAATAACTACCCATAAATATTACTTACTTCCCTAAACAAGATTTATATCCCTTATTGTTATCATAAACCAATCCTAATAATTATTTGGGTGATTTTATAAATATGTGTGTGTGTGTGTGTGTTTTCTGAGGAAGGGGTATTGTATTTAACTGATAATTTTTTATTTTTTCTCTTCTTCCACCTCATTAAAATAATAAAAAATTATTATTATTTAATAAAAATAATATCTATAGTATACTAAGATGTTATTATATTAATGTAATAACCCATATTCATATCCCCTTCTATTAAATGGGATACGAAATCAATATTTGTGTGTTCGGTGGACTGCCACCTCATGAACCATTGTCATTCATTCTTCATCGCCACCTCTCAAGAATTTTATAAGGATAGATTTAAAGTTTATATATATATATATATATTCTATTTGTAACATGTATATACTTCTGGAAATATTATATCAAATATACCTTCTTACATTCTATTTTGTGGGGGATATGATAACATTTCACATCTGTACAGCATAGTGCCGCCTTGCAAATTTATGTGATTCATTTTTCACCATTACTTTATAGGGAAGGTAATAAGGATAATTTTAATGAATATATGTTGTATAAATGAAATAATTATGATATTATTGAATTATTTATTATTCTTAAAGTAAATATAACATGTTCTTTCTTACACTGAAAAATGATAATTTCGTTCTTACGTAAGTGTAAGCTACCACCTCTATAAAGCGATGTGACTCTTTATTAGTTTCTAAATCACATAGATGGTCTATATATATATTTAAAGATTTAATATTTTATTTATTATATAATGATAATTCTATAATGATACATTATTACTTACCTTCCTTCCATGATGATCGTTGAAAATGGAAACATTACTCATGTGTATGGATAAACAATCATCTCCATGATAAAGACATAGTTCACTTTTTAAATCCATCATTAATTTTTTTTAATTATATTTGATGTATAAAATATATAATTATTTCAACATTATTAAAGTAGTAATTTTAAAATAATGACCACTTAGACCAAGTCAACACAGTAGATCCATTCTTAAATAATGAACCAAATGTACCCAAAAGACATGATGTGGACTTAACTGGTTATCTATTTAAATATTTCATTAATATTAAAAAAATCATATATAAGGTACTAAACCTACAGTTGTTTTTTAATAATTTATATAATTTATATAAGTATATTATACATTAGATAAAGGACATATAAGGAAGTTATGTACATGAATAATGGTATTTTGTTTGAATTTCCTTTCATTGAGGAAATTTTTTTTATCCACTTAATTTATTTTATACAGTTTATAAAACTGTATCTGACACCTTCATTGGGGCGCGCGCATCCGTTTGTGGAGGACGTAAAACTATTGCCTTGTATTCCTGCTTTCTAAAGGTAGGTGGCATTTGTTCCTTATTCAGGGACGTTTTCTCCTTGATCGAAACGGGATGATGGGATGTCGGTTCTTCCTTCTGTGAATTCCTCCTCAGAACTTATCACCTAGTCCAGGTCTCCCGTAAAGATTAAGTTGTGGATTGTGAACCTCATTCCAGGTGCCATATCATTATGGATCCTGGTTAATTACACTACTTCCATCAGGACATTCCATGGGGTCTTGACATGGTAGCAACCTTCAGTCAGAGTAGATGACAACATCAAGCATGTCGGGGCATATTTGGATGTGTGTAAATTGGGGAATCTATATTCTTCCTCATAAGAGGGAATATCAAGGATGAAAAACCTGAGGCATCCCATGTTAATCACATGGTATCTTTTTCCAGAGGAATTTATCTGTGGTTTTCCTCATCTTCCCATGTTTTACACAGGGTATACCCCGAGCATAATGTCTGGTGGAGACGGTTACGCCAAAGGCGTGTCTTCTGAGGTTTTCCTCAGGCATCTCACGTTTAACATGAGGTAGGTTATGAGTTCAATTTCTTGCAGAGACAGAATGAGAGTGATCATGACATCCCATAGAGACAGATCAGATTAGTACATCCCTAGGAGGGAACACTTGGAAGGTTTACCGGGTGGATGGATCAGAACACTCAATAAGAGCAAACCCAAAAACAAATTCCCCATAAAGGGAATATGTCACACCATGAAGGCTGATCTAGACACCACTGAGGGCATATTAGGGATTTTGCACCCTAGAATAGGGAAACACCAAGGTTTACCATTGGCTGGGATTGAACCTCGTGGAGGTATCCTACGTACCCTTTGTAGATGACAGGGATTAAAACCGACATTGTTCAAAGGGGTAATGAAATAGGGTGTACACAGAGGACAACAACCTAAATACATGCTGGGGCTTATGTATAGATAGCGTCCCAAGTACTGCTAGGAGCAGCGAGGAGGTGTATGACATGATCCCACCGGGATGTGGCGGCCTAGGTAAGAATCAGTATGGATGATAGAGAGTTGAATGAAGTGGAGAGAGAATGAGATGGAACCGATGTGAGGATGGGGTGATGTTGGGCTTAATCCTTGAAGAGAATTCCTATGTATCCCCATGGAAGGGAATCATAGTCCACATAGTTCGGTGGGACGATGGGACAGCTGAGGAGACATCCCATGATAATGGACGCATAGATGAGACCTAGAGGAAATAGAACCTCTGGTTTGGTTCATGACCCTCCCGAAACACATAGGATCGAGGGAGAGATCGGTATGAGACATGAGTGATGGGATTGAACCTCATGGAGGATTCCTACGTATCCCCATGGTAGGGAATCAAAGTCTACATAGTTCATCTGATGATGGCTTACCATCGATTAGGGACTTCAACGGCTTACCGCCGAATGAGGTTGAAAATAGCTTACCACTGAATGGGGTTGACAATGGCTTACTGCTAGATGGTATTGACAATGGCTTACCGCTGGATGGGATGGAAAATGGCATACCGCTGGATGGGGTCATAATAACTTACCATTGGATGGGGTCACAGCAGCTTACCGCTGGATGGGGTGACAACGGCTTACCACTGGATGGGGTGACATTTTAGTGTCATGTGGGAAAAAAGGGGAATAGAGTTTAACATCATGGATGATGGGTTTGAACTGAAGTGGAGGACCTAGGGCCAAAATAGATGGTGGGATTGAACCTTGTGGAGGCTTCCTACGAACCCTTCCTTGGGAGGGATCAAAGTCCACGTAGTTCAGAAGGATTGGGCGAACTGATGTGAATTGGTCGAGACCAATGGGTATCGGGCTTGAACCTTAGGGAGGCTTCTTACGTACCTCACCTTGTCAAGGATCAAATACCACATAGTACAGGTGGGTTTGGGAGAAACGATGTGAAGGGGGTCGGAGCGACCGGGTGTTGGGCTTAAACCTCAGGGAGGCTTCCCACGTACCTCACCTTGGCAAGGATCAAAGACCACATCGTTCAAAAGGGTTGTTTTGTAATCGACGTGAAGATGATCAGGACCAATGGATGGTGGGCTTGAACCTGAGGGAGGATTCCTATGTACCTTTCCATGGCAAGGATCAAAGTCCACGTAGTTCAGGAGGAGTGGTTGTTGGGATTGAACCTTAGGGAGGCTTCCTACGTACCTTTCCTTGGCAAGGATCAAAGACCACGTAGTTCATGGTGGGGATTAGAGCTTACACTCTAGGCTGCTCAGGGGGACGTTATGGAGAAGCAATGATGAATGGGGATTACGCAAGGAAGTTTCCTGGTTGCCTCTATGGAGCGGCAATGGTGGATGGGGATTACGTGAGGATGCTGCCCAGGTGCCGCTATGGTGCGGCAATGGTGCATGGGGCTTATGCAAGGAAGCTGCCTGGGTGCCACTATGGAGCAGAAATGGTGAATGGGGATTATACGTTGAAGCCACCCAGGTGCTGCTATGAAGTGACAATGGTGTATGGTGCTTATGCAAGGAATTTTCCCAGGTGCCGCTATGGAGTGGCAATGGTGGATGGGGCTTATGTAAGAAAGTTTCTCGGGTGCCGCTATGAAGCGGCAATGGTGAATGGGGCTTACGCAAGGAAGCTTCCCATGTGTCATTATAGAGAGTCAATGGATGGATGGGGCTTACATAAATAAGTTTCTCATGTGCCTCTATGGAGCGGCAATGGTGAATGGAACTTACGCATGGAAGCTTCTCGTGTGCTGTTATAGAGCAGAAATGGTGAATGGGGCTTATGCAAAGAAGCTGCACGGGTGCTTCTGTGGAGCGGAAATTGTGTTTGGGGCTTACGTAAGGAATCTTCTTGGGTGCTGCTATGGAGCGACAATGGTGAATGGGGCTTACGCAAAGAAGCCTCCCAGGTGCTGCTATGGAGCGACAATGGTGGATGGGGCTTATGCAAGGAAGCTTCCCATGTGCCGCTATGGAGCGGTAATGGTGGATGAGGATTATGCAAGGAAGCTGCTCGAGTGTCGTTATGTAGTGGGAATGGTGCATGTGGCTTACGCAAAGAATCTACTTGTGTGCCGCTATGGAGCAGTAATGGTGAATGGGGCTTACGCGTGGAAGTTGCTCGGGTGCCGCTATGGAGCAACAATAGTGGATGGGACTTAAGGAATTTTCCTAGGTGCCGTTATGGAGTGGAAATGGTGGATTGGGATTATGCAAGGGAGTTTCCCAGGTGCCGCTATGGAGCAGCAATGGTGAATGGGGCTTACGCAAGGAAGTTTCTTGTGTGCTGCTATGGAGTGGCAATGGATGAATGGGGATTACGCAAAGAAGCTACCTGTGTGCCATTATGGAGAAGCAATGGTGAACGGGGCTTATGCATTGAAATTTTTAGTGTGTTGCTATGGAGTGGCAATGGTCAATAGGTCTTATGCAAATAAGTTGCTCGGGTGCCGCTATGGAGTAGTAATGGTGAATGGGGCTTAAACAAAGAAGATACCAATAATGTCTTCTTTATGTCTGGCCATGAGGGCATCCCGAACCACTGGTGGGTTGAGGTATATAATCGGGGCCAACACCTATGTGCAGGTGAACAAGTGGGATAACACCAAGGGGCATTGGAATCAGTCCAAGCAAATGGATATGGAAAGTTTGAATCACATGCCCGACATTCGGAACGTGATGAGGGTGGCATGGCGATAGAGGATAACTGTTGACCATGTTCAAAACACAGTATCTATATCATGTTAGCCTGAAATTGGGACAAACAAATGAGGGTCAATAGTTGAACATGTTTGAAACACAGGACCTAACTCGAAGTGTCATCCAAAGTCTTCTAGGGCGTTGGCCCAGGATGGTAGGTGAGCCGATGCGGCATGGGACCAGGTCGTTAGGTGGTCCCTTCAGACATGGATGTGGATGAATATTCGAATGAAGGACACATAAAGAGTGAAGTGGAGTGATGAAATGTTTGAACATATTCCAATGCTCTTGTAATTACGCCACTATAATCATGGCATTAGGCATCTTATGCTTGGAGCATAAGGCATATCTTGTATGGAGTAAGAGGCATCCTATGTTTGGCATATAGGGTATACCACAGTTTATAGTAATGTAGATAGGACTATTGACATCTCATTCATGAAGTGTAAGGAATATCTTTTTTGGAGAAAGAGGCATCCTATGATTTCCACATAGAGAGTACTACAGTTTATATTCATGTAGATAGGACTATTAATCATCTTATGCTTGGAGCATAAGGCATCTCTTGTTTGGAGTAAGAGGCATATTATGTTTGGAACATAGGGTGCACTACAGTTTATAGTCATGTAGAGAGGACCATTGGCATCTCATGCTTGGAGAAAAAGGCATCTCTTGTTTGGAACAAGAGGCATCCTATGTTTGGAACATAGGGCATTCTACAATTTAGATTCATGTAGAAAGGACTGTTGGCATCTTATGCTTAGAGCATAAGGCATCTCTTGTTTAGAGAAAGAGGCATACTATGTTTGGAACATAGGATGTACTATAGTTTAGAGTCATGTAGATAGGACTATTAGGCATAATGTGCTTATTAATGGTTGGTGTTGGGACTCATGGAAGGGTGGCCCTTTTTGGTTCAACCTGGCATAGGATCCAAGTGATAGGGTTTGGATGAGTTGATTGAGGAATGGTTCGACTCATGGTACTCGAGGAGTTGATGAGGAGAATCTCAACTAACAACATGAGAAATGAACCAAGAGGAATATGTCGGCTCAGGGTGTTTAATGGTGTGCATAGAAGTATCTCAAATCATGGTATTCCATAGGTGGAAGGTGGGTGCGCACAAGGGTGTAATGGAAAATGCTAAAATCCCGGCCCGAAAAGTTTGCGGTGCAACTCTCCATTTTTCTTGGGGGTCAGTGACAGTAGTGAATGGACTGGCCCAGAGGGCCAGGACCGTATCCCGGTAGTGACCCCGAGTGGGGGTGCGGGGGTGCAGCCCCTGCAGTATGAACCAATGGGCACGAAGGTAGGAGCTTCGCAAAGGATAGGTCTTTGTGAAGTAGCTTCGTGAAGCAAAGGGGGTTGTGGAGCTTGGGGTCTCACGGAGCATGGACTCGCAAATCATGGACTCGTAGAGCATGGACTCATGGAGCATGGACTCACAGAGCATGGACTCATGGAGAATCATTTTGAAGGAAGCTACTTAGGAAGCATGGACTCACAGAGCAGCATCATGAAGGAAGCTACTCGTAGAGCATGGACTCGTGGAGCAGCTTCGCGAAGGAAGCTGCTCGCTGAGCATGGACTCACGGAGCATCCTTGTAAAGGAATCTCTTCACGGAGCATTGCCTCATAGAGCCGCTTCCCAAAGGAAAGCGGAGCTCCACAAACTGGGGGATCAGCTACCCAAGGGGCGGAGTGACCGTCTAGCAAAGGGGAGTGAGTTGGGTATTTATAGGGGAGAGGTGCCGCGAAGCAGAGCCAACTCGGCATGAAGCTAGATCTCACTCCACGGTGGATCGTGAATGTCAAGGGGTTCACAGAGCATCCTGCCTCCTTGATCTATGGCGGATCACAAATTTCAAAGGCATCTGTGGAGCATCCCGCCTCCTTGATCCACAGTAGGTTTGCGAACGTCAAAGGGGTTCGTGGAGCATCCCGACTCCTTGCTCTGTGGCGCTGCTCCATGATCAAGGAGGGAGCTTCATGAATGGGCTTTTTCAAACTAGTTTTCAAATCCAACTTCAAATTTCCATAACTCCTAATCTGTAACTCTGCTCAGGATCTATTACCTATCAAATCAAATATTACGAAATGGGTTACGCTCTTGGATCATTTATGGGAGCATTTGGAAAATTTGGGGGATGTGTTTTCCATTGTCAACAATAATTCCCCCATTAAATTTTATACCATGAATATTTCATAAATCATGATATTTTAACTTTAAATTTTAATTTTTTTAACCAATGGGATTTTACTTGAAGTTTACCAAGTAGTAAAGGGATTCTTAACGCAATTTCCTTTCATTGGGTTATAACTCTTATTAATTGACATTTTTATTACATTATTATGTGTAAACTAATATATAAATTTTTTATTCAATATTTCCAAGTGTCTTGGGTGGATTTTCATTTTTTACTCATAATCATTCCATTAATTATTTCTGAATTAAATTTTATGATCTTGGTAAGGTTTATTTATCTCAATTTCATTTTGTTTGGGACATGTTATTATGATATGTCCATATATTCTTTTATTATGTGTGTATACTTCTCTTTTAAAATTTTATATCATGAATATACTTATGTTAAGGATTATTAATGTACAATTTTTGTAATTATTTAATGGTACATATGATTTAAGAGTTACCAAAATGGAAAAGGCTTTATGTAACCATATTCTTTCTTTCTGAGATTATTAATATTTATGGATCCTTTAAGGAAATTAAAGAATCTTATTTTCATGAACCATATCAATTTCTTATCCTATGGTTATGAATGTGGTTCACGTGTTTAATTTTCATTTCCTATCTTATTGAACAAATAATTTTGAAGAAATTAATTTTTATATTATGTTGTTTGGTATTTTCTTCAATAAATGAAATCTTTTTCATTCATATTGATGTTTTCAAAAGATCAAAAATGTTATATTATAAAATTTAATTTTTTCCTACAGATATTTTTCATGATTCTTTTCCATTTTTAAAAAATTAATTAAAATAATATTTCTTGTAATTTTTCAAATTGGACATCTTTGAATCACATTACAAATTTTTTGAAAAGAATATTTATTTTTAATGTTTACATAATGAACATATTTTAGGGACATCAATTCCATTATTTTCACTGAAGATTGCATTATAATATTCCATGCTTTTTTTCAAATAAAAATACTTTCATAATATATTTTCGATTTTTACTTTATAAAGGTGAAATTAATAGTGAAATGTTTTCCCTCAAAAATATTTAATGATCATTTAATGATATTTATATTCATCAACATCAATAACCATGGTTGTTACTTATTCTCTACTGAGATCTATTTAAGTGAGACCATATTAATTCTTTGTCATGACCCATCCCACAAGGCCCATGATGTGACTCCCCCAAGCTCGCCTCCTGAAGCCTAGGGGTTGGTGACCATCGTTGAAGGCATCAACATACAAATGAGAGACATGCGCCTGAGTACCTATATAATCACACACACAACCACGTCCAAAAAATAGGAAAGGTAAAACATGCATGCCACTAAACAACCACTAAGTGAAAGTACAAGATTTAGGTCAAATGGGATAGAATACAAACCCAAAAAAAGGTAAACTAAAATACAATAAAGTATATATGATCTCTGAAAATCCATCTACTAAAAAACCTACCTGATGGTAAGTGTAGAGTGTCTACTGGAAGGTGTAGAAGTATGCCCCACCTGCCTAAAATCACTATACCCCACCTGGTCTTAGGCCACCAAGTCCTCTTTTTAGGTGTCGGTCATCTTCACAAGACACGACACGTGCGGGTGAATCCCATTCATGGGTGAGTAACACAATACTCTATAGGGACCTTGAAATAAAAAGGAAGGACCACAATAGAAAGTATTCACATGGTATTTTCAGCTCATGCAGGTATAATATAGTGTATGTAAAGCAAGACCATCAGACACAACACTGAACACTTTGGAATGTTGGGGCACTCATCCCTGATAAGTATCATGGGTATACTGGGTCACACAGAGTTGTTCCCCACTATGGGTCTACTAGGTCACAAAGTGTTGCTACCCACCTTATCCATTATACTGAGGTACTCATCCCTAATGTGTATTGTGGGTCCTCCAGGTCACATAGAGTCTCTCCCCACCAAGGGCCTACCGGGTTATATAGAGATTCTTATCACTAGGTCATCATTGTTGATCCACACAGGGCCATATGTAACTGATCCACATAGGGTCTATTGTCAACATTTTTTGGGTCTCAATCAGGCCCAGGATTCCCACACGTAGTATGCTTGATTCTGATAGAAACGTATCCTCAAGACATTCGTTGCATTTCAACTTCCATAAAAACCTCCTTAGAGTATTCAAAAATAAATTCTTCATTGAAAGGGTTCCAATGCCACAAATGTCCCATCAATTGAATGATCAGCCTGAAATATATGGCTATTTTTTGAAAAGGGGTCGGTTGGGTCTGGGCTCGGCCTAACCCGGTCGGACCGACGTGACCTGACCTAGCCCAGGGTCCACAGACTTGACCTGGGTTTGACCTAGTCTGGATCCAAATTGTGTTATAATTTCTTTTACAAGGATATGTAGGAATCCTATCTTACTGGACCAATCCCAACACTAAAATGAAAATCACCTCCCTCGATGACAATAAATTCTAAAGTTCCCAATAATAAGTTTTTAAACCAAAATAGCATCCCTTCACCAAAAAGGGATTAGATAAAAAACCCAAAATGCATAAAAATTTATTCTCATCCACCCACGCTCATGAATAATTGATTTACATTTGGTAGGGTAACTAATAGCTTTATTGAAATTAATCGATAATATTCATGAGAATATATTAATTCTATAAGATATTCATAGATTAGTTCATAATTTTTATTCTAACATGAGAGGATGAGACTGAACTCGTATCTTTTCAGTATTATGTGCATTATTGTAGTTTCTGGTATGTCTTTGTATCCAAAATTCCTTGTAATGATATAATATGAAGTGGTAATAAACCAAATGAAGTGAATACATATAATCTAATGTAGACACATAACATGGGTTCACATACCATGTTCTTCAAACTAGCCTCCTCAATGTATACTCCACTTATATATTAAGTCTCTTTATCAAACCCACACAACACGACACAAAAAAAATAACATCATTTATATATGTAGAAATTCCTTACTGGGTATAGGATTTACATTCCAAGTAGTTGTGTGGAACTACACACCCAATATTTGACAATACATATCTAGTATTGCTGGAAACATGGTTGGTGTGTTGTCATAGTATAAAACGTCTTGCATGCATGGACACATCAAGTACTAAAATTTTAGGTTGTTTAATTTGATAAATTTCATGTACAGGACTATGTAAGCACATAGTTAAATGTATGATGAGGCATATACAATATGTACAAAGGAGTAAAATATCTTATACTATCCATAATTTGGTATTTTACATATAACCATGTTTTATTTTGATATGTATGATTTGTTATTTCAAGAAATTTCTCAACATGGAACAACATTATATATATCTAATCATCTTGTAGGAATTAGCTGTGAGGAGATCACTTACTTGGTATTTTGTAGGATTGTAGAATTGATGATCGGTATATGAATATGATTAGGAGAGACACATGGATCATAAAACCTGATACACACAATCTTTATGATTTGGATCCTCTATATACATAATTTGGTGGTCCCCCCCCCCAGACACACATAAGGATAAAGTATAGGTTCCCCAAATTCGGAGTGTATTAAACTCTAGGATGAATCACATTACACATGAATGGACATAAGTCCTCCATAGGGATTGAAACTCTCTCAATTGATATACCCTATTAGGTTTGGCATAGGTCCCCCATTACTACTGACATTGAGGGATGGTGTGGAAGTGATGGATGTGTGTTTTTTTGGGAGATTTCATTTTTTTGGTGCCTAAGGTATTTTTTATTCCATTCAATGATATAATTCAATGTAGATGAGCTATGAAAAATGTTGAAGCCATTGAACTTTTTTACTTGTTATATTTAATATATATTTAGGAATATTCTATTAAGCTAATTTTATATATTACTATACACTTATGTATCTAGAGAATCCTAAAATTTATATTTATAATCAATTTTAAATTTTTATTATTCAAAAATATTGTTTCTATGTAGATAATCCATAGTTCAATGGTGTTATTTAAATATGTAGATTAGTTCGAATCAGTGGAGCTAGAGCATAAAAGGCCTTGGTTGTATTCATTAATAGTATAGGTTATGTTAGTGTTGATGCAATACTAATCTCATATATTTTTTTGTTTAATAATATTATTTATCATGGGATATTGGGATCCAAACTATTCCTTGTTATTGGATTTAGTTTTCAATTCATTATTTTGACATTTATCATTATCACATGAAATTTATACTGTAGTTGATTTATATAAATATAGACTTTATTCATTATATGCCTTATTGTATATATGTGTGTTTATATACCTATTTATATCCTAAGTATTACTATTTATGTGATATTACTTACTAGTGTTTGTATCCAACCCCTAGTATATTATAATTTTTCTTGGGGTGGTAATCTTATATTACTATCATCTTAGGAGAGGTCCAGGTGGGTTTGGTCATTTGAAAATGGTATCAAGACAATCATTCTTCAAGAGAGAGTATGGATTTACTAATATTTTGAATAGTTTTTAGAATGTGTAGGGAAATAGTTTTAATGGGTCTTAAGTTATTTTAACAAATCAGGGATCCTAGTGGTTTGGGTGAAAAAAAAAACAGATGTAACCTTTCACCTAGTCATTAATAAACTGTTATCTAACTCGAATATCTATAGAACCAGTTGAAGGGTCTAATGAGACAGTACATGTATCATGTAGTAGTTTAATTTTTTTTAATACATGATATATTTGATTCATATCTAAAAAATATCTTTTAGTAAAAATATGTTTATCTTGTGAAACACAAAAATCTAACCAACAAATGACAATATTAGCTTTAGAGGTAGGATCATGTTAATCCTATGACACTAAGTTGGACTTATGTCTCTAAGATTTTGAGTAATGATTACTCAGTTCATTGACCTAATATGTATGTATTTCCCACAATGATGGAAAAATGAATGATTCCCAACTATTTTAGTATAGATAAGACTGACCCATAATTTATATTGTTTTGATCAAAGAAAATGATGATTCTAATCGTAGGTTTGGTGCACTTATTGAGTTTCTAATATAGAGGCCTCTTATGTTTTCCATTTATATGGGTCCTTAGGAATTAGAGGTTTTTTAGTAATATTTTCTCAAGTTTTACATCAATTTTCTACACTTCCTAAGAATATGTTTCTTCTTTGTATGATTTTTCACCATTTTATGACTAGATATAAGTTATCAATGATCGCACATACTGTAACACCCCGAGCTTCCACGATACTCTTCTCATTCAATAATGCAATAGCTTGCATTGTACGCAACTTCGAGTTCTAAAACACCGCGACTAATCAAAGTAGCAGTTATGAATAGTAATAACCACTTTTTAAAATTATAGAAATTTTATTTATCAAAATTGACTTCATTTTTGGATTCAGAATATCGAAATTAGCCTATGTTGAATTTTTGGTATTTTTCTGAGAACTTCTAATTTTTATGAATAGTGAAAAATACTTAAAAACAACTTTTTAAATCAAAATAATTTATAGTGAAAAATTATAATATTTAGTGGTTTTAAAGTATAATTAGAATATATTTTTACCATTTTATCCAAATGTGGTCATTAGAATTAATTTAACATTGAAATTGGACATAAACAATTGCCAATCTTTTGATATAAATTGTTTCTTAAAAACACGCTATTTGTTGTGACAGCGGGAATTAATTATAAAATTAATTAATGCAACTTATATGTTTGGAATTTTTTAAAATAGACATAATTTTTTAATTCGGAATATCAATTATAGCTTAGGGTGAAATTTTGGCATTGTTCTGAAAAACTTCAATTTTTGATGAATAGTGAAACCACTATGTGGTAGTTAAATAACGGATTTTTCGTTTAAATGAAATATTACCAATTCTGTGATTTGATTTTCAAAAATCCAACATACAAGGTTTTCATTAAGAAGTAAAATGTGGTTCAATGAGATTAAAATAATTTTTTGGTGAATAGTAACTTTTAAGTTCTTAATCGCGATTAGAGGTAATTAGTGTAGTTTAAGGTAAAAACAATGTTTTAATAATATGATATGAGCTTGACACTTGTCCTACTCCTATTGGATGAGTCATGGCCGACCAAGACAACCCATGGGTCAACTTGGGGACCCCATGGAGCCACTTTGGTTGGAAAATGACATTAATATATATTTATTTAATGTTAAAATTAAATTGACACAACATGAGTTGTTTTACTAAAACAGTTTTTAAGTGGGGTTACACAAGTCCCAATTTTGATTATAAATATTCATTAGAAATCTAAAAAGATTTCAAACATCATAGTATTTTGTTTATAATTTTTAGACATTAAATAAATTAAATTATTTATGACATCACTATGATGCAGCGATGACCTCATTATTTAATGATTTTAATAAAATGAAAAGATAATGTAAAATCCAAGGCTTACACTTGTCCAAAGACTATTGTATGGGTAGATTTAGAACCCTTATCACCTTAGACACGAATTATATAAGTGTGGGACCTTTAGAATCCGAAAAGCATTGTGTAATAATGTAACATTTCAATCTTTCCAAAAGATCCCCTCCTCTCCACTTATAAAAGGCCCCCACCTCTACCACCTTATTCACACCTTCAAGCCATTTGGCTCGGCCAACCTCTGCCCAAATACTCTCCCAACTTCCCCCTCTTACTCCTAGAATCCTCACTTTGGGCAGAACTCTTCTCAAGGAAGCCTTTGGCTCAAATCAAAAAGAGTTACCCGATTTTGAGGTAATGTCTTCTCTAATGTTGTTTTGTTTTATTTTTCTTCTCCAACCCCCTAAAATCTTTTTATTCATTACTTTTATAACAACACCAGTATCCTCAATATACTAGGATGTTGGTATAAGAAGTATTCGAGCTACACTTACACACACCTACATCTAATGGTTAAAGAACATACGGTTTCTGTGGATGGCGAATTTCTGCCTCACGAAACGATGATTGTTCAACACTCATATAACACCTTAAAAGGTGGCCATTAAGATGTCAATATATTTATATATGATATATAATATTTTTATGTTTTACTTATGCTTCTGTGTTTCTCATTTATGGCATACTTTATGATTTCCATTATGGGTAAAACGCGATAATTTCATTTTAGGAAGTGCGGACTACCGCCCCCTCAAAGTGATTTGAATCGTTAATGCCATATGTGGGATGTATAAAGGATAGAGTAAATGGTATTATACACTATATTATACTGGAATTATATTATACATTTATATCATTATGATTTCATTCCATTAAATATGAAATATAAATGAAAGTAGTGTTCATGCGTACGTACGGCTTACCGTCTCCATGAACGGTGCATTTCATTTCTTACCTCTAAATGTTACGTAATATTATAAATGAATGTATATACTGTATATATATGATATATATGATATCTACATCATTAATATAATTCTGGATATAATGGATATTTCACCACACGAACAACTTGTAATTATAAGAAGTTTATTTTGACTGAAGTACCAAAGATCGACAAAACGACCATTATTAACTTAAATAATTACATAATGTTCATAACATTTTAATAAGGGATATGAAAGCAATAATGAACATGAAAAATGTTCTTAAGTAAATAGGAATTAACTCTAGTTTATTATTCAGGAGGTTAAAGAACGGTCGAGTCAGGACAGGACACAAGTTAAGGGAACTTCTTAACCCAACTTCCATTCTTTGGGTTAATCTCCTACTTTCAAATTATGTCATGATATTATTATGTCCTATTTTGTATTTTTACTTTCCTTATGTGTACCTGTAGTGAATACACATAATAGATATATTTTATTTAAAAAAATGATCTTTTTAAGGACTTCGTCTCAATCTCCTTTCATTGAGGCATATTTGGTTTTATACACAACTTTCTTTTATACGGTGTATAAACCCCTTTGACTTTTACATTTATTCAAAAGGATTCTTTTTTATACGAATCGTTTTACTAAACGAAAAAAAGGGAATGTTTTTCTTTCCGTACTTATGCGGCGACAACGACTTCTCCACCGTCGTGACCATTATCTGAGTTTCGGCTTCCTCTACAAGCCATCATTTTTAATGAAAAATAAATACAAATTTTTAGCTTTATTTTATTTTGGTATTGAAAATGGTTTTGAAAGCGTTTTTATTATATCGATGTGTTGTATTGATATCTTTTTATTGAAATGTGGAAATGTTATGTTTACTTTATGCATGTTTTATGTGATACGATTATGTTATGGTTTATGATATGTTTAAACCTATTCATATGAGGAATGCATTGGACTTAATAAGTGACGGGTGGAGCCCGCTACAGCTCCTCGATGCATCGGCAGGTCTCATGAGACAAACTGGTGTCTTGGCACAAGGCCTTGACAAAATCTTATTTGTGGTCTTGGCACGAGGCCTTGACTACGTGGTTATGATAGTCTGGCATTATGCATTCCATCATTGTGAAAGTGGTTATTGATTTTGCATGTGATTATTCGACTAGTAGAATACCCATGTGAATAAGTAAATGGCATTATTTCATTTTATTTATTCCATACTATGTTGAAAGTTCAAGTTTAAAGGGCTTTTGTTTTAGTTATACATTGCGTTAAATGTTTATTTCTTATTTATGAAAGTTTCCGCTATATTGTTATCCTTACTGGGCATTTGAGCTCACCCCTTTTCTAGGTTTTATTTTTCCCAGGAAGTGAAGAAGTAATTTATGAATGACCTGCAGGGATATTATTTGGGGATATGAGTGTGGTTTATGGATACAATATGTTGTTGTAGTAGTTTTTCATTTTATGATGTAATGTAAGACTTATGAATGTATCTAGTGTTTCCAAGGCTACTAAACTAATCGGTCTTTCGAGATTTGATCTTTTGTGATCATGCCAATGTTACGAAGTAACGCACCGGCTCTGGGTAGCTGGGGTCGGGGCGTTACAGTTGGTATCAAAGGAAGTTTAGTACAAACCTTGGAAGCTAGATTTAGATAAACTCTGATTAGAGCACGTAGACCTAAGATGAACTTTGAGGATTAGTATAGAAGAACTTCCTAGAATTTTGGTATTGTAGAGATTTTGTGAGTTTTCCGAGCAATACATCCCTGTCTGGATGCGATCAGGTAGAGGTGGCTCTGGCACAGATGTTCCTAGGGATAAAACCCGAAAACACCGCTTTGAGCTAGACTCGAACGGGAACTGGTGCACGACAACGGGCCTTGCTGCACTCTTGGTTACGACACTCCCGGGGGATATGCTTAGGATAACTCTCATTTTCTTTACAAATCATTATGAAGGGTTTATGAGTATATACTTCCTCAAAGAAAACATTTTTATGATTATGGATTATATCCATAAATAGTTCAATTTATGTTAAGTGTTTTATAAGTATGGGATTATGTATTTTGATTCATAAACTGATCTAGTTTATGCCATTGTTTAGAAATGGTGCCTAGTGGAAGAAATGGAAACCGTATCAATGCACGAACTCCATGTAGGGATTGCCCTCCTGCTCAAGATAATTATAGTGGGGCTGGTGATGCAACTGGTGCCGATCAGCTAATCACCATACTGGGAAAACTTACTCAGGTTATGAATAATAACCTTACTCGTATGGAGCACCCTGATCCACAGCATGGAGGATCAATGTTAGATCGATTCATGAGGCAACAACCACCAACGTTCAATGGGAGTACAAATCCGTTAGTAGCTGATCAATGGATAAACTCCTTAGAGAAAATATTCCATGCCTTGGGGAGTAGCGAAAGGGAGAAGGTTGTCATGGTAGTTTACCGCCTCACTGGAGATGCCGATCAATGGTGGTCATTGATTCAAAACACAAAGGAAGATGATGACGTATCGAATATGGAATGGAGGGAGTTCAAAGAGCTTTTCTTAGAAAAATACTTTCCTCGTGACCATCGAGCAGATATGGAAAGGCAATTTCTGAGTCTGAGGCAGAAGGAGGATGAGAATGTCGCAAAGTATGAGGCTAACTTTACAAGGTTAGCGAGGCATGCTGCCGATTATATACGTAACCCAAGGAGTAAGATTGATCGTTTCTTTGATGGGTTAAAACCATTTCTCTGTCGATCTTTAGTATCACAATCCTTCTCATCATACGAAGATATTGTCTCGTGTGCTATCAAGACAGAAAAGGAATTCTCTAAGTCTTATGACAACAAAGTAAAGCAAGAGAAGAAGAGAACGGTGGAACAAGAGACAGATAAAGGGAAAAAGGGAAAGAAGGATTTTACATTATGTGATAATTGTGGGAAGAATCACCCTGATACTTGTCTAAAAGGAATGGGAGTTTGTTATAAATGTGGAGAAAAGGGTCACCAGGCTCGTGATTGCAAGGGAAAGAAAGAGGCTATCAAAGTTGAATGATATAATTGTAGAGAAATGGGTCATTATGCAAATGAATGTCCTAAGCGTCAGGGAAACTTACCTCAGAAAAGGCCAAGGGATCAAGGACAATCTTATGCTGTTACTACAGTTGAAGCAGAATAACTAATGTATTGGTGCTTTTGGACTCATGGATTATATTTTGGTTATTAGAATAATGTGATATATATATAAGGATTGTACTGCAGTACTTGTTGATTTCAGTAAGGTTTTAATATGATGAAGGTAATTATATTTTTAGTATGTGACAATAATAGAAACTTTACTTTGTTTGGAGAATCTGATAAATTGATTTTGGAATTAAGAGACCATTTAGAGAAAGTCTGGACAGAGGTATTTTGGATAACTATAATGGTTGGAGTGGATTAAGTTGATCTTTGGATAGTATTGTTTAAGGTTAAAAAATTTATGAAGATTATTTTTGGAATATTATGATACTATAGTTTTAGGAAAAGGACAACCTGCAGGGTGGGGAATAACCCGTCGCGTCGGACAAAGCTGCAGGAATCGAACCCACAACCATAGTGCGACAAGCCTTTATTTCCTACCACTAGCCTACAGGAAGTCCCTGGTTATTACAAAATAGTTTTACTAATCTAAATGGTATGTGTTAACATTTGGAACCTTACACAATTAGGATAAATAGAATATTCTTGAGTTCTGTTACCATTTGGAGTAAAAGTTGGGTTTGTGGTAAAAATTTATTAACGAATGAAAGTATACATAACAAGTATGTATATTCCCTTAAGTTCTTAGTAAATCTCCTAAATAAATTCCTCAACATTATAAAAGGTAACTTAAAACAAAAATGTTGTCGGTTAACTTTTCCAACTGGGGATTCAATGACCGTTTAACCAATCACAAGTTTGTGATTTTCTTGTGGTTAAACTTTCTCCTAATCTTGTTTTCTATAACTCTCCATCAGACCTTGATGGTTTGTTTCTCCTCCATATCCATATTTTCATATAATCCTAGAATGGGCTATATCGGGTGACCTTTGTACTTATCTTGCTTTCTTTTAATGTTATATATTTATTAACCTTATTTCCGATGTGGGTTTTCCTCAAAGGTATTTTCTCTTTTCAACCTTTTATTTTCAAAGAAAAATTTCAAATTGCGAGGACGCAATTTATTGAAGGAGGGGAGAATGTAACACCCCGAGCTTCCACGATACGCTTCTCATTCAATAATGCAATAGCTTGCATTGTACACAACTTCGAGTTCTAAAACACCGCGACTAATCAAAGTAGCCGTTATGAATAATAATAACCACTTTTTAAAATTATAGAAATTTTATTTATCAAAATGGACTTCATTTTTGGATTCGGAATATCGAAATTAGCCTATGTTGAATTTTTGGTATTTTTCTGAGAACTTCAAATTTTTATGAATAGTGAAAAATACTTAAAAACAACTTTTTAAATAAAAATAATTTATAGTGAAAAATTATACTATTTAGTGGTTTTAAAGTATAATTAGAATATATTTTTACCATTTTATCCAAAGGTGGTCATTAGAATTAATTTAACATTGAAATTGGACATAAACAATTGCCAATCTTTTGATATAAATTGTTTCTTAAAAACATGCTATTTGTTGTGACAGCGGGAATTAATTATAAAATTAATTAATGCAACTTATATGTTTGGAATTTTGTAAAATAGACATCATTTTTGAATTTGGAATATCATTTATAGCTTAGGGTGAAATTTTGGCATTGTTCTGAAAAACTTCAATTTTTGATGAATAGTGAAACCACTAAGTGGTAGTTAAATAATTGATTTTTCGTTTAAATGAAATATTACCACTTCTGTGATTTGATTTTCAAAAATCCGACATACATGGTTTTCATTAAGAAGTAAAATGTGGTTCAATGAGATTAAAATAATTTTTTGGTGAATAGTAACTTTTAAGTTCTTAATCGCGATTAGAGGTAATTAGTGTAGTTTAAGGTAAAAAAAATGTTTTAATAATATGATATGAGCTTGACACTTGTCATACTCCTATTGGATGAGTCATGGCCGACCAAGAAAACCCATGGGTCAACTTGGGGACCCCATGGAGCCACTTTGGTTGGAAAATGACATTAATATATATTTATTTAATGTTAAAATTAAATTGACACAAACATGAGTTGTTTTACTAAAACAGTTTTTAAGTGGGGTTACACAAGTCCAAATTTTGATTATAAATATTCATTAGAAAGATAAAAAGATTTCATACATCATAGTAATTTGTTTATAATTTTTAGACATTAAATAAATTAAATTATTTATGACATCATTATGATGCAGCGATGACCTCATTATTTAATGATTTTAAGAAAATGAAAAGATAATGTAAAATCTAAGGCTTACACTTGTCCAAAGACTATTGTATGGGTATATTTCGAACCCTTATCACCTTATCCACGAATTATATAAGTGTGGGACCTTTAGAATCCTAAAATCATTGTGTAATAATGTAACATTTCAATCTTTCCAAAAGAGCCCCTCCTCTCCACTTATAAAGGGCCCCCACCTCTCCCACCTTATTCACACTTTAAATCCATTTGGATCAGCCAACCTCTGCCCAAATACTCTCCCAACTTCCCCCTCTTACTCCTAGAAGCCTCACTTTGGGCAGAACTCTTCTCAAGGAAGCCTTTGGCTCAAATCAAAAAGAGTTACCCGATTTTGAGGTAATGTCTTCTCTAATGTTGTTTTGTTTTATTTTTCTTCTCCAACCCCCTAAACTCTTTTTATTAATTACTTTTATAACAACACCAGTATCCTCAATATACTAGGATGTTTGTATAAGAAGGATTCGAGCTACACTTACACACACCTACATCTAATGGTTAAAGAACATACGGTTTCTGTGGATGGCGAATTTCTGCCTCACGAAACGATGATTGTTCAACACTCATATAACACCTTAAAAGGTGGCCATTAAGATGTCACTATATTTATATATGATATATAATATGTTTATGTTTTACTTATTCTTCTGTATTTCTCATTTATGGCATACTTTATGATTTCCATTATGGGTAAAACGCGATAATTTCATTTTAGGAAGTGCGGACTACCGCCCCCTCAAAGTGATTTGAATCGTTAATGCCATATGTGGGATGTATAAAGGATGGAGTAAATGGTATTATACACTATATTATACTTTAATTATATTATACATTTATATCATTATGATTTCATTCCATTAAATATGAAATATAAATGAAAGTAGCGTTCATGCGTACGTACGGCTTACCGTCTCCATGAACGGTGCATTTCATTTCTTACCTCTAAATGTTACGTAATATTATAAATGAATGTATATAATGTATATATATGATATATATGATATCTACATCATTAATATAATTCTGGATATAATGGATATTTCACCACATGAACAACTTGTAATTATAAGAAGTTTATTTTGACTGAAGTACCAAAGATCGACAAAACGACCGTTATTAACTTAAATAATTACATAATGTTCATAACATTTTAATAAGGGATATGAAAGAAATAATGAACATGAAAAAGGTTCTTAAGTAAATAGGAATTAACTCTAGTTTATTATTCAGGAGGTTAAAGAACGGTCGAGTCAGGACAGGACACAAGGTAAGGGAACTTCTTAACCCAACTTCCATTATTTGGGTTAATCTCCTACTTTCAAATTATGTCATGATATTATTATGTCCTATTTTGTATTTTTACTTTCCTTATGTGTACCTGTAGTGAATACACATAATAGATATATTTTATTTAAAAAAATGATCTTTTTAAGGACTTCGTCTCAATCTCCTTTCATTGAGGCATATTTGGTTTTATACACAACTTTCTTTTATATGGTGTATAAACCCCTTTGACTTTTACATTTATTCAAAAGGATTCTTTTTTATACGAAGCGTTTTACTAAACGAAAAAAAGGGAATGTTTTTCTTTCCGTACTTATGCGGCGACAACGACTTCTCCGCCACCGTGACCATTATCTGAGTTTCGGCTTCCTCTACAAGCCATAATTTTTTAATGAAAAATAAATACAAAGTTTTAACTTTCTTTTATTTTGGTATTGAAAATGGTTTTGAAAGCGTTTTTATTATATCAATGTGTTGTATTGATATCTTGTGATTGAAATGTGGAAATGTTATGTTTACTTTATGCATGTTTTATGTGATACTATTATGTTATGGTTTATGATATGTTTAAACCTATTCATATGAGGAATGCATTGGACTTAATAAGTGACGGGTGGAGCCCGCTACAGCTCCTCGATGCATCGGCAGGTCTCATGAGACAAACTAGTGTCTTGGCACAAGGCCTTGACAGAATCTTATTTGTGGTCTTGGCACGAGGCCTTGACTACGTGGTTATGATAGTCTGGCATTATGCATTCCATCATTATGAAAGTGGTTATTGATTTTGCATGTGATTATTCGATTAGTAGAATACCCATGTGAATAATTAAATGGAATTATTTCATTTTATTTATGCCATAATATGTTGAAAGTTCAAGTTTGAAAGGCTTTTGTTTTAGTTATACATTGCCTTAAATGTTTATTTATTATTTATGAAAGTTTCCGCTATATTGTTATCCTTACTGGGCATTTGAACTCACCCCTTTTCTATGTTTTATTTTTCCCAGGAAGTGAAGAAGTAATTTATGAATGACCTGCAGGGATATTATTTGGGGATATGAGTGTGGTTTATGGAGACAATATGTTGTTGTAGAAGTTTTTCATTTTATGATGTAATGTAAGACTTATGAATGTATCTAGTGTTTCCAAGGCTACTAAACTAATCGGTGTTTCGAGACTTGATCTTTTGTGATCATGCCAATGTTACGAAGTAATGCACCAGCTCTGGGTAGCTGGGGTCGGGGCGTTACACATACTCATGATGAGATTACATTACCATGGTCAATGTTTTAGTGGTTATTCAAATAGGACAATTATCCAGTGAAATTAAGTACTATTTTAGTCTAAGAGTAAATATATGTCTTTTAGGGTAGTACAAAAGCATCTCAATATAATTCATGTTTAAAAAACCTCATGATTTACTCCCATGATATGACTCATAATAATTATCTTTGGGATTTTAAGTTTTATTTAGGAATTATATGGAACAATAAAGCTCATAATATACCATTATTTATTACAAAAATTACAAATTTTTGGGATAACTACTTTTTGATCAAGATTATATTGATTTATTTATAGCTAAGTGCTATAAAATAGTCATCAGTAGTAATAAGATAATGATATTAAACAAGGTCATGACATCTAAGGCAGGTGAATTTGAGATCCTAACACCAGTGATTTTTAGTTGTGGGGTATTATATTGTATCCACACAACCATGATATAGATATTTCTATTCATATTATGGAAGAGGATAGTTATACCATGTTTGAGTCACTAGGTAGGTAGCATAGGGTAACTAGGGTGACATAGTGGACAATCCTCCCTTGAAGAGGAAGTGTAGAGACAAGGGACCTCTTGGATTTGGATTGTGTGGACCTCCTAGAGGCTTCTATGGAAGAGGCTCTAGTGGTGTTATATCATCTAGCAATGGATGAAACCTTCTTCCACTTCCAATACCACTTCTAGGTGTACCATGGTATACATAGTGTGCTTGAGGATAGGGTAGAGGACGTGTTTGGAAATGGAGGGATTTGAGTACATGCTTCTAGACATGGTTAAACGTATAATGTTTTCCTAATCTACCTTCAAACATGTCTCAAAAATAATAATTTTATTCATCCATTTCATTATTAATAAATTTTTATCGGTCTATATATTTTAGTAGATCACTTATAAGAAACACATCAATTATAGACTCCTATTATCTAAGATCATCATCTCTCTCATATTTTTCATTTGTGTAAGATTGCTCATGATAGTCCTTTTTATTAGAATTCAGTAATCCTCATCAATTGTTTTCTTCATTATAGAAACAAAAGTAACATTGGTAGACACTTCGATCTAGTAATATCAATAGTAGTAGGTCTTTAGTGTTTGGTTGCGATGTAGTCAGAAGTTTTTAATTTTTAATGGATGCAATCACATTGTGTTTAATTAAATTAATGTCTATCCATAGTGTCTATAGTTTACCAAAATATTGAAATAACTATTTTTTAATCGTATTTAGACAGTTTTTTTTAAAAAAAAGTGAGGTGTAAGATCACTATTCATCTTCTATTTTTTTGTGATCAAACTAAGGAATGCTACATAGAATTTATAACTACCCAATACAATGGATGGATATCCATAATGGCCATATATCAGTGATAAATATTTTTAATATGGGACCCAATATATAATTATTAGCGGGAAAACATGTTTATTTTTCATGTGACTATTGATTTTTGTGATTTATATGGATTTCTATTCATATAGATTTAATTACTTATACTTCTGAGGAAATGAATGTTTTCAATGCTTCCTCTATAGTTTTAGGATGAATGTCCAAACAACATAAATACACATGTTTATTTATTTATTTCATTTCATTTTATTTATTATATTAAATTTTTGTTTGATAATCAAGTAAACAAGATAGAATATTTTTTTTCTCAGTGTAGTGATTTGGTTAGAGATATTACTTCCATGTTTTGATACACTAAAGTTTATAGAGTTATTGTTAGAAAATATTTTTTTTGGTATTATTGAATAAAAATTTGATATTTTTATGTTTTTAAAGGGTTACTCAACAATT
The DNA here is from genome assembly GCA_963277665.1 of Viscum album. Lineage (NCBI taxonomy): Eukaryota > Viridiplantae > Streptophyta > Magnoliopsida > Santalales > Viscaceae > Viscum > Viscum album. Next base: position 568,995,935 of record OY728158.1, on the reverse strand, counting down.
GGTATCAAAAAAAGTTTTATTTAATCATAGGACCAGTAGTTCCCTTGGCTACAACACATGTAACATTCATTATTTCTTGTATATTTTTAATTTCTAGTGGGAGTAACTATCTTCAAAAGGATAATATCGAAATATGGAATGGTGAAGATAGACACATTTTATGGAATATATTTTATCTTTTTAAGGATACAATAAAAATAATATATTATTTTAAAGGACCTGTAAGTTACATTGATGGGAGTTAAGTCAGAGGCAGTGGGAAAAAAGAGAGGGATAATGGATATATAGAAAGGCATCTTTTTAAGGATCATAGAAGTCTCCAAGAGCAGGTATAATTTATTTCAAAATTAAAATTTCATTACACTTAGATATAAATCCATATTCTCATGTGATGATTAAGAAAATACATCATAAGTATTATTTTATTTGAAAGATATTAGGAGACATTTATTTTGATTTATAGAAGTTAACCAAAAGAATAAAACAGGAAGACATGTTCATCGAGAATTTTTTCAATAATTTCAATAGAAACATTGTGCCTTATTAATACATGGGTGAAAAAGGGATAGATGATCATTTTCATGAATTGGTAGGGGATTTTTGTATATTTATTATGTGTTTTATGATGCCATTTAATCTTATAAATTAATATTTAAGTGGTATATTGGTGATTTGTTTTACTCCTTTTCAAGTGTTGGAGTTACATTATCAAAAACAAAAAATTTGGTAGAATCTTATACTTGTAAGATCAGGGTAATAATGTCTTCAATTGTCAATTGTGATGTGGTAGGATGTTAAAATTGTATATGGATACGAGCACATATTCCTTAGTTCACCAGATATCTCGTAGTGGTGTTGTTAGTTTATTATAATGAGGATACATATTTGTTTGAATCACTTAAAGTAGGATATGTAACAAAGGATTGGTGCATAGAATAATTATTTATCTACCACATTTTTTTGGTAAGACCATCGAATGTTTTAGGGAAACATAGGTCACCTAATGCTGAGGATAGATCTCCATGAAATTTAGAGGCTAGAGAAACAAGTTGACTACCTGAGACCCCCTATATAAAGGGGGAGAGACCACATATTGTTCTATTTTGAAATCATTGTGTTTAGTTTTCTATGTGGCTATCTAGTAACATTGATTTTAAACATTTTCCTTCTAATGAAACAATTTTTTAAATGATTCCCCTATAGAAAAAGGATTATATTATTATCCATATATAACCTCTTATGACTTAACATATTTCATTTCTTTTCAAGATTTGAATTTAATTTTTATGTGAGTTATGATTGAATATGATTGTGTACATTTTACTCAGTTTGGTGAATTTTTTATAGTTGTTTCTACTAATTTATTGTATATTAGAGTTTTTTTAGAGTCCCTGTAGAAACTTTCCTCCATCATTTTGGTTTACATGAATGAAATTATAGTGTGTGAAGTTATATTTGGGATTCGCAACACAATATTTGGTATAATTTTATTTTAATTGAGTTATATTTCATCGAATATAATTTTTTATGTTTAACTTCACTAATTAATTAGACCTTAGATAATATGAGCAAGGTTGACTCTTAAGAGAATACATCTGATTATCTATCAGCTAGTGATTCAATAAATATATGTTATTGATTCTATGGAGGATATATTTATTTATATGGTATATTAGTATATTTATTTTTTCCTTGATTAAGTCCCAAGGTTTTCCGCTTATCAATTGGTCAAATATGGTATTAACCTACACCCCATGAAAAATATTTTATCATGATTAGCTTATCTGATCTCTCTAGATGAGTATAGAGAGACTAATGAGAATTTATAAGAACTTTTAGTTAAATTGAATTATGAAACCTAGTGGGTCCCCCTGAGTAACTCCAGTTCTCTTTTTCAAGGAGGTGGATAGAAGTGTTAGGATTTATAACAATTATTTTCACTTATATTAATTGAAAATAAAGAAAAATACCTACTTTTAAGAATTTATGATCTATTCAACCAAATAAAACGAGAGAAATTTTTATTGATGGTCAATATTATAATTGTTTATCACTAGTATCATGGTATTGATGAGGATATATGTAAGAACATGTTTAGATGTATATACAAACATATTGAGTACATTCAAATGTTTTATAGCATTGTGAACACCCCTAAGTATTCATGGATATCATGAAACTGATCTCTTATCCATACATAAACTGTATATTTTGGTTTATAATTATTATATATCTATATATTCATAGTTTGGGGAGGAGGATTCAATATATTTGAAAATTATTCTATATATTTAATTGAAATAATATTTATATAAAGACCCTAAATTGAATTTTTTGGGTTCAAGAATTTCATTGTTTACTAATTTCATTATGAAGGTTATTGTGGTTATTCACCATATGATGGTTGAGTTTGTGATGGATTGGGATCCCCCATAATATTGTGTTTGGGTTTCATAGTATCCTTTGGTTTGATGGATAAAACCAATGATTTTTCAATAAATTTACCCATATTACATCCCCTGTAGAATCCCTTATGAAAAAAAAGGTATTAATTCACTTGGAATGATATTTTAAATAGATTTTTCAAGGAATTGAAGATGAATTTTACAAATTTACTAGTTTATAGATTCATATAGAAGGAGATATTTTGAAGGTGTATTATGAAACCTCAAGTAATAGTCCTGGTTGTGTGCTAATGAATATTTAAGATATTGTTGCCTATGGGTTCAGACATATGAGACCTCAAGAGTTGGATTATATGACCCATGACATAGTGGTCATTTATAATTATTTTTCATTGGTGATGCATACACATTATCTTCTTTATGAGTGGTTTTTTGTATTAACATATCAAAATATCCTCATGTATATCCTTTTTTGATTGATCACAATATGAGGTAGATGAGATGTTTAGAGTTTCTATATGAATATGACATTGAGATAAAATATATTATTTTAATTATAAATTTTATGGATAATTACCTATTTAAGAAATCATGTTCTTAGGTGATCGTAGAGGTGAATGAATAATAAAAAAATTTGTTGGATTTTATTGGGAAATGAGATTTTTCACACCATTGGTTTGTTATCTTGGACCCAATTCTTATTCACTAGGTAAAGAGATACCAACCAAAATATACAGATTCTGATATTCTATGAGATCAAATAGTCTCTATAGATTCAACTGAATATTTTAGGATGTTTGGGATTACTTCATCACTTTTCATGGGAGAATAGTGTTTCTGACATTTAAATATCATGAGGTTTTGTGGGATTTACATACCTATCATCTTCTGAAACATCATGATATGAATAATTCTTACTAGGATCTTATTCATCATTTATAATGGATAACCATGATGTAGAGTATTTTTAGTTTATTTCTCATTTCCTCTCATTCCAGTAAGTGAAGGTTGAGCACCATGATGTCGGAGGTTCAATCCTACTTCTTAATGTTCAATAGTTGAGGTGGGATATTATTTTTTCAGTTTTATTTTTATAAATACATTATTAAGTAAGGGATATAATGTAATATGGATTATTATTGACTAGAAAATCAGTAATCTCTCTTCCTTCCCATTCAGAATAATATTTTGTTGATATCATGGGATACTTTTATGCATATGAGATTAGGTGACTACAAGAGGTAACATTGGAAATTTTCACCATCATATATTCTAAATTTATTTAATATTCATAGATAATTTTATAGGCAGATTTTGGGATGTAGCCACATTTGAGTATAGTATGCCACCCTTAAATTTATGGTTAGATAGGGAAGACTAATTATTTTCTCAAGGATATATTTTAGGCATGAATTATTTATTTTATAAATATTTGGGCTGATATCTTGTAATTTGTAGAGTTTTATACAACATCAATCACTATACTATTGGCATGATTCCTTTTGAGGAATTATATGGATAATCATGAATGTTATGCCATTAATGGATTTATATTACATAATCAACACTTATATGTTGTAAAATAATGTAGATTATAATAAATAAGTTTTAGGTTATATGTGAATATATAATGATAACCTATATCCATCAATAGTCCTATGTAAGTTGAAGATAAAGACTATTGGAGCTCGCTGATGGAGTTTATTTTCTCCAAAAGATCTCCCTTTTGAGAGGTATGAGATGGGATTGATTTGATATCAACATAAATTTTTTTATCAAAAAATTCTATATTTTTATAATGGTAGGAAAGGTTTCTTATTTTCTAACAATATCCCTTCAAATAGAGAGGGTGCACATGTAACACAACATGATTTTAAAAGAGAAACAACATGTTAGATTGCACATTAAACACCCAACACCAATCTTAGAAGATAATATAACACTCCATGACATTATGATATATTTATTTTTTAATAAAATATTTCTCATCGATATCTTTTCATCCACACTAGATCGATTTTGAATGCAATACGATACTCGATTAATATATTTTTATTTAAACATGAACATTATAACCTTGTTGTTAAGTTGGAGAGTTTTAATATAAGTAAATAAATTATAAAACTTATATGGTTTAAAAATGTATAAATTAAATTCAATTGTTGTCTATTTATTTTATTCAAAATAATAACCATTTAAAATAAACAAAATTGATAAAAAAGTATTTTTTAAGGTAGTTTATTCATGATTTGTGAACATAGTTTGAAAATAATTTTTTCCAGTATTATAAAATAGATTTTAAAAAATAAAATTAATTTTTAAAATCTATTTTTCATAATTATATTTGGTTTAATTTTTGATAATTTTCTAAAAAGTTTAATTTTTTGATGAGTAGTGGAAAATATACATTTTTATTGAAAATTTTCTTTTAATTTCAATTATTTTCAATGATAAATTATAGTTTAAATTTTTTAAAAGAAAAATTATATCAATTATATATATATTTAAATAATTTAGTTCATTTTAATCAATTACATATTGAATTCTAATATAATGACTTTTAAAACTTTTGACTTTTTTCATCGGAAAAACTTCTTTTTCAACATGTATATATGATTAATTTTAGATTTAATTTTTCAAAATCTATGAAATGAATTTGGAAAAATAGATTCTATATTTTAAATCAGAATTTTTTTATTATCCAATAATCTAAAATTAATTTTTGACCATAATGAATAGTGAGAATAGTAAAAATTACATACAATGGTAAAGGAAAATAGCTTTATCAATGGTAAACATAATAAGTTGTGGGTTAAAAATTACTAAAACTTATCTAAAACCCATTTTATGGCTATATTTTGACCAAGTAACTTATAAGTATTAAAAATGACCCATTTTTAGGCTTTTTTTCAAGAAGAAATTTTGTTTCCAATTTATATTTTTAAAAATGGAATGTGTGTCCCCTCCCTCACATACAAAATTCCACCACCTATCCTACCCCTATTACACTTCAAAAACCAATTGGTTTGGAAAAAATGTGGTTATCAATTTTTCTTTTTAAAAATTGAAAGTGTGTCCCCTCCAGCACTTATAAAATTATACCACATCTCCAATCCACTTCACACTTCTAAGAACATTTTTCTTGGCTAATACATGCCCAATTACCATAAATACATATCTAACAACATCCTAGAGTCCTTGGATTGATCAAAACACAAATCAAGGATGGATTTATGTAAAAACCTAAAAAAATTATTTAAAGAAGAGGTAAAATTATTAACATGTGCATGTATTATTTATTCTTTCTCTTACTTAAAATATTGTTCAATAATGATTATATAATAACAATAGCATTTAAAATATACTAAGATGTTATTTTTTATGGAATAACCTAAATCTGTCTCCACACCCATAAAATGGAAAATGATATCATCTATCATGTGTGTGGTGGACTACTGCATCACGAATTGAGGTAAATCGTTTTCCAACACCAAATTTCATGGATATATATAATTAATTATTTAACATATATATAGGATAATGATGATGTTATTATACTTATTGAATTATGATATCACAAATACCTTTTTACTTTTTATTAAATTAGGGGATATCATAACTTAACTCATATATATTATAAACTACCATATTATTATATTTATGAACTAAACATACTTATGAAAATATAATATCATATTTAAATTCTTACCTTCATATCCATTGGAAAATAATAACATCACTCGTGTATACTTGTGGACTACAACATCCATATAGAGATGTGAAATGTTTTTCATTTTATTTTTACATAGATGGTAATAAAGATGAATTTGAACAATATAATTTCTTTATATAAAATAATTATTATTTATTAAATGTGATTTAATGTTTATTTTCTATTTTTTCTATCCATCGGGAAAAATGGTAATAATGTTCACGTGTTCATACAGCCTACTGTATCCATGAATAATGTAATACATTTTCTATATATAGATTTTCTATATCACTAAAAATAAAAATAGAATGAATATATGTTATATTGATATCATGGTTAATATTTTGGACATGATTTAACCATGTTAAATGTTAAATTATTGAAATTATTGAACTAAAACATATATGAAAAAAATCAATTATCACTGAAAACAATGATTTTAACAAAGGTTTGTTATTGAATGAGTGATAAAAGACTATAAGTAAATCTTATATGGTATGAGATATATAATTATATTTATATAATATATTTATAATAAATCTGTATTTATTTTATAGTTGGTTTATACACATCCTAAGGAAGCCAATCCTGAGGTAAGGGTTTCTCATCTCACTTTTACTTCCATGAGAAATATTCCATATTCACCAATTATTCCACTGTGTGGTCTATATACAACCCTTTTTGATATTTTATATCATGATTATATTTTTATTAATTTTATTTAACATGTCATTTCAGGATTATTTTTTATAGGGATTACAATTCAAAAGTTACCAAAGAGTTTGGGGTTCATTTCAAAATCTCATCATTATCCAGGATTGTTTATGTTTATGTCTCCCTTGTGGGAATTATTTTATATTCCTATATTATAACAAATATTTCCTTATATAAACTATTTATTCATGAAATTTTCATGTAATATTAATTTTTTTGTCTTTTTGGTACTTAAAATTATTGAGAAAATGTTTCTAAGACAATTCAACTTCATTTTTCTATTTGGTCAAAAATCCTTTTTCTTCCAAAACCATGTCATCTAAAAATATTTTTAAAAATATTTTCAACATTATCCAAATGATTTATTATAAAAAATTTACACATGATTGAGTTTTTAAAAAAATTAAAATCAATATTCATTTCATTTTCATAATAAATCCCTTTTATCATTTATAAAAAATGCAAAATAAATCATTGTTTTAATGTGTACAGCATGAATATATTTTCCAACCGTCATGACTGATAAGTGATTAAATGAAACTATTTTATGTATCAAATTTCATTTTAAAATAATATTATTTTCAAAATATATTAGGAAATTTTATTTTAAAATATTTTATTTTCCAAATGAAAATGATATTTTCATCAATAATGTTTTTAAATAATATTTTAATGTTATTTATATCAATAAAAACATCAATAAATTAATTTATTCATGCTAAAATAGGGTTATATTATATTTTTATCATTCTTATTATTTGTCTGGATGGTTTCTGATTAGTTTGAATGTGGTTGTGAAATTTTATAACCATTCACCATATTAAATTGGATGGTCTTTTGTTATGTTTTTTTTGATTGGGGTAATTATTAACACATTGTATGTTAGTCTTTGAATTTTAATTTTTATGTTAATTATGTTTCATCGCATTATTTTGATGCATAAATTATACTTATTAAGAGATGGTTGGGTCTTGAAGTTAAATATCCCTCTATTCATTAGTAGGTCTCAAAAGACAAATAAGTTTTCCAAATTAGATAGGTTTTTACCCATACATTTAAATATTTCTGAGAAAGGTAATTATAGTACATTTTATATGTCTACCATTATGTATTCCCTCATAATTAGATCATTCAGTGATGTCTATCAAATTATTCAATTATATATAATATCCATGTATATGTTTCAAGCTCATGTGATTGTGTATTTTCCTTTATTTGACCATCAGTCATTCCTACCATATTATGATCAAGTTATTATTTAAATGGAATTTTTTTAAGTTATTTACATTGAAATATTGATTATTCTTATTTATTTATGATATGATCCATTATATGATTACCCTTACTGAGAATATATTCTCACCCCTTTCTTAGGTATCATTCGTTATGATTCTATGATTAGTATTATGATTGATATATAGGGTTGTGCTAGGGAATATAATGACTTACTATAAGAAAATACTATATTTTATTTTTTTTAAATGTATTTTAAGTTCTTGTATGTATATATCTTACAATGAATACTAATATATTCAGTATTTTAAAATTTGATTCCCTATATCTAGTCATAATGTAATAAATTAACCACTAGCTTTAGGATACTGGAGTTGGGGTCTTATAGATCATATTAGAAGAATTTTAGTAAAAAAAATTTGACAAATATTTAGAAAAAAATATATTAGTAAATATAACACTAGGAATTACTTTAAGAATACCTATAATTATTGGATAACTTTAATGTCCTGAACCGGGATCTATGCACTGGTGCCCAAAGCAGATCTGCCACATGACCGCAAGCATGCCTCCCCATACACCATAGTCTTCTTACAAGTAGTGAGAGTCTAATATTTATCTTGGGGAGACTATACCCTCTTTTATCATAGTAATAAACCACTATAATATAAGAAAAATTTAACTGAATAACATGTAATCATAAACAGAACAATCCAGTATCATAAGATAACCAAAATTGTAAATACAATATCAAAACTAAATAACAAATATTTCATTCTAATATGTGTCCAATGTAGAAATTAAAACTTACAACAAAGTCACTAAAAGCTCCCAATTGGTTTCCAAACCACTTCTAGTTCCCTCATCCATGCTTCATCCCCCCGATCATCCATCTTACACAAGGCCTTTTCCCTTAACATATCCTGCAACAATGAAGTTTATTTGGGTACTGAATAGAAATCCTGGTTAGGGTGTGAGTGAAACTTAGTATTCCCCAACCAACGACATCTAAAACAATATCTTGTCAAATAATAGTGTATGAAGTTTTATAAATAAATTTTGAAAATTTAGAAATAAACATTTAACATATTATCAAATTATCATTTATTTAACCATATAAATTCCTTCAGGTTTCAAGACACATGATCCTCATTACCTGCTTCGGCCAACACCAGAATCTAAATTATCTCCAAGGGATGTCATGTTCTAGAATACCAATGTTACCATTTTATCTCATCTCAATCTCATAATTTCATTTTTAACATTCTAGATATTAATTCTCATATGAATTCTATTGTTTCCAATCATCACCACATTAATTATTTCAACGGTTAATTAATCATCTCAGTAGAATTATTAAACTAAAAAGTTAATTAATCATCTGAAAATAATTAATTAATTCAAAAATTAATTAATCTACTCATTCTTTTTTATTAACTCAACAATTATTTAATCTTATCAATCTCATTAATTAACTCAAAAATTAATTAATATTATCAATCCTCATCACTAATTAAACAATTAGTTCCACACACCAAAACCCTTAATTAATTCCTAGATTAACTCACCCAACATAATATCTCAACATCGCATATTTAAGTCATCAATAAATCATTTACTTCTCAATATCATTATCATTTAATTCATTTATCAATTATTTATCTGGATTTCCCAATCTCAAAATCCTATAACTAATTCCTCAATTAATTCTCTCATTTTCAAAATCTCAATTACCACATAACTAATCAAAAAATTAATTATCTAAGTTGAAAATTACAATATCTCATAATTAATTTCCAAATTAGTTATCAAATTCAAACAATCCCTAAATCTCATAATTTCATATTTACCTCAATTAATTAATTTACCATGTTAATTAATTAAATTTAGTAAATTAAATTGATTAAAATATCTATAAATTGTATAACATACATATATATAATAAAGGTAAAAACTATGGGGTTTGAGTTATAGACGACCTGCCTTAATTTTTTGATGAATGATAGCCTAATAGAAATCCACAATTTTGAGTGGTACAATGACGTTGAATGGGATCTAGATAAAATACCATAAATCAAGATTAAAAAATAAAGTTCTATTAGATCAAGATCTATATCTATAATCCTAGATATAGATCTAAAATTATTGATCTAAATTTAAAAAATAGGGATAATTACAACCAAAATAAATAGGGGAGAGAATGAGAGATTAGAGGAAAGAAATCGAGATAAAATTATCATAGTTGGAGAAGAAAAGAACTTTGATCCAGGATTCAAATTATAAATAATAGATGTAGGGAAGGCTTTGATTCCATCTAGTGAGATCCAAAATCATGAAATAGGACCTAGGGTCGAATGGGGTCGAATTGGGATTAAAATGCGGGTTTAGGTAAATAAAAATATAAATTTCCGGCCAAATAAATTCCTACGCACAGTTTTCTAGGACGGGGCACATATTTTCCCCAAACTATGAACTTAAACCATGTTCCTCATTTATATGGGTGAAAAATTACTCTTTTTTGAACACATATTTTTTCAAACTATGCCCCAACCATGTGAATCCCCTCTACTGGGTTTGCATAGTTAGTTGGGTTGGGGCGCACGATTTTGCCTAACCATGTGTCAACCATGCACTGCTCCTTTTTCTTCTATTATTATTAATTTTTACCCAAATACACCCCAAGGTAAAATCCAAATGAAATGTACTCAAATTAAGAAAAAATATTACATAAAAACACACCCTAGTCATCTCTAAAAAATCTAGGGGTCTTACAATCTCTCCACCTTATAATATCTTATCCTTGAGTTGCACTTCCAAGCATATATATGATTCCAAGTCAAAGAGATTGGGCCATTGAGACCTCGTATCTTCTTCCTTTTATTAAGTTCCCTTCTACTCACTCTCATGTTTCCAAAATACCTAAAATATCAGCCTTCTCTTTCATCACAATACATTCTCACTATGATCCAGCACATGTATCAAATGATCCTCAAAAGACGCATCTATATTGAGGTCACCCTCATCCACATCGGTCGCATGAGAAGGTTTTGGGTGATACCATCTTAGTTGTGATACATAGAAAAAATCATTAATAGAACTAATTTTCTATAGAAGATCCAATTGGTACGCCACCAAACTGATTCTCTTCACAACCTCAAAAAGGCCCAACAAACCTGTGCGCTAACTTTCCCTTCTCCATATATTACAGTGTACCAACCTAAGAAACATCCAAATGAATAAACAGTCACCCTCTGTGAACTCTAATAGTCATCGATGTCTATCAGTATATGAATTTTTTCTACTTTGATCTGTAGTCAATGTTTTTAAATAAGTTTTACCTAGTCTGACGTCTCTTATATAAAACTCATTCGCAATAACTCTGACTCACCTACCTAAATCCATCATAAAGGTGATCTACATGGACTAACATAAATATCCCAATATATTTTCATTTTTATTATTTCCTGATAAGTTTTTTTATAGGATAACTTTACTAGTGCCATGTGGTTCTTTTAAGAACCTCCAATGTCAAGGACACAAGATCACAGTATATATTCAAGCACCTGTATAGTACACTCTAACTTCCCATCTATATTTGGGTGGAAAGATGTACATAACAAAACCTATGTATCATGAACCATCTTTATGCCCAAATAGAATAGTGAAGTAATACACAAGTCATGATTTTAAGCAATATTCTTTGGTACCCCATGAAAATGGACTATCTCTTAAACATATAGTTCTCCAAACTGATCCACAAAGAAAGTCTCTTGTATAGGAAATAAACATACTACCTTATCCAGTCGATCCACAAAAACCCAAATAGAATCATTCTTCTGAGTAATCCTTGGGAGACCCACCACAAAATCCCCAGTCACATCATCCCATTTCCCTTCCAGAATATCCAATGTCTGTAGAAAACCACAAGGTCATTGATTCTCGACCATCACATATGGACATGTGTAAAATCATGTTACAAACACTACTATCTCCTTTTTCATGTCTGGATACAAAAATATTCCTCATAGGTTATAGTACATTTTGGCCAAACCTGGATGAACTACCCACTTCGAGGCATGAAATTCCCACATTAACTCCTCCAGTATGCTTGTAGGCACAACAACCAGATTCATGACATAGATGATCTCATCCTCATATATGCTCCAATCAGAAGGTGACTAACCACCTTCAAGGATTTACATCAAGGTCTAACACTTCATATCCTCATACAATTTATCTCTAATCTAGATCAAAAGAGTATAGTCCACTGAAACTGACACTAGATTCATCTTCTAATGACTCTTCCAAACCACCACATGTATCTATTATAGTAGAGTCTTCATTTTCTACTCAGTACTAGACACCTGAACTGCCTTAGTATGAGTTTTCCTACTCAAAGAGTTATTCAAATTATTTCTTTTACCAGGAATATACGCTAGTTCAAAATCGAAGGAATGCATATAATCATCCCACATCCTCTTCTGGAAGTTTGAATCTCATTGGGTGAATATATACATTAATCTCTTCTGATCTTTATACACCATAAACTTCTCACCCAACAGATAATTCCACCAACACTAAAAATAATAAATGAAAAATTATAACTTGAGGCCATGTGTAGGTTATATTCATTCATTAGGCCTCAACTGTAGAGACCGGTAGGCCACATATGGATCCCCTTTTATTATTACAGCTCTATTTTTTATCCTAGAAGCATCACAATACACTGTATACTCCTCACCTGTCTCAAGTAAGATTAATATCTGTGCAGATTTCAAGAAATTATGCAAATCCTTGAATGAATTATCACATTATTTTGACCATTCAAGCATTACCACATTCTTGTTCAAGAATTTAAGTGGTATTTCCAATCAGAAAAAGTCCTAGATGAATCTTCTATAATATACATCCAAATGAGATATCTATGGATATAAAAATAATTTTGTAGATATTCCCAAGAAACCAATGCCTGATATTTTTCTGGTTCCATAAACTCACCTTCTTATGAGATGATGTGACCTAAGAAGTTTACAAGATCAATCCAAAAATGGAACATAGATAGATTGGTGTATATTTGATTCTCTCTCAGTGTACTCAGGACGATGTTAAGATGTTGGGTATGATCATAATGATTCTTGGAGTACACCAAGATATTATATATATGTACTACCACCAATTGATCTAGGTATGGATGGAAGATCCTTTTCATCAAGGATATAAACACTAATGGTATGTTCATCAACCCAAATGGAATTAAGTTGAACTCATATAGGTCATACCTGCTTCTGAAAGCATCCCTCAGTATTTTAAAAGTCTGTACACTCAACTGATAATACCCCAATCTCAAGTATATCTTGGAGAAGACACTAGATCCTATAAAATATCCCAACAAATCATAGATACGTATAAGAGAATATTGGTTCTTCACAGTAATCAAGTTTAAATTATGGTATTCAAAACACAAGTGCAAACTCCTATCATCCTTCTTTTAAAAAAACACAGTAAAACCCCAAGCTAACATACTCAAGTGGATAAAACCCTTATCATATAACTTCTTTAGTTGAGTCTTCATCTCTTGAAGTTTGATCAGTACCATTATGTATTGTGGAATTTAAACTAGCTTCAGGCCTGACATAAGTTCAATATTTAATTCCACATCTCTCTTAGGTGGAATCCCTAAGAAGTCTTCAAGAAACACATCCTAAAATATTTCCACTACAAGTGAAAAAAATCCTACAATACACCTCCATCATACATAAATGGACTTTCAATTTGGGTTGTGAGTTCTCTCAGCTACTGAGTAATTGTACCTCCTCGTCCTTCTTGGATATCCCACTCTCCTTGGAGAATATAGGTGTCACCATTATGATACATAAAATTAACTCCCCTATTTTAACAATCAATGTGGTCTCGGTATGCGACTATCCAGTCCATACCAATAATTAGGTCAAAGCTTGAAATGCAAAGAATAAAGAGATCTGGGAGAAAATGATACTCTCCAACTTCGAGAGAACATCCCCTGCATAAGAAGATGTCCATATACTATACTCCCATAGATTTATCTATCATCAACACTCCGTTCACAATCTCCACTTACCTACTAAAACCATTAACATGTTTTTCATATATAGGGGAATGATATAAACCGGTATAAAATAATGCACTAGCTAATGTATAAGCTATAAGAATAGTACCTATCAATGTAAATGGTTCAACTTTTCTATCCATAAGTATAGGATGAATGGAATGTAATTTTCATTCCCCACTTTCATTTTTCATAGTCTGATTCCCCTATGATACACCACCCCACTGGAATGGGAACTCTTAAATAGATGTATGACTTCCACTACCCCTACCTCCATGGCTAGTAGAAATCCATCTTCCAGCATTATACAGTGTAGAAGAGCCCCTTCTAACACTCTAACTCTATATAGATTCCACCTCATTACCTGTATGTCAAATATTTCTATAGAACTACTATGGATGTCCACAATTTCCTCAAGATCAGAACTCCACTGGTGGTTGGTAACAATGTCTATGATAGTGGATTGGCCTACCGCACTAGTGTAAAATCACTATAGAAATTTCTGGAGAAATTGACTTCTCCCCCCTAACAACTCAATTTTCCACTAATCAGGCTAAATTTTTCATAACGACACATCCTACTCTCGAAAGACGTACCTCCTAGTCATCCAATAACAACCATATTTAATATACTACAATACTTATTTAGGTCCCCCACTATTATGAGAACATTATTTACTACTTTTGGAAACTTTTTAAGTCAGAATATGTTCACATGGGAGTTAATTTCACACTTAAGTCATTCCTAAACCCACTTTTCCACAATATCCTTGTTTGCTACAAATGTTGGATAAAAGAAATTCAAATATATAATGTTTCTACCATATTCTATTACACACATACTCTCATATTTCAATCTCATAAACTTAAAAACTCTCTCCTGTCTCAGCATCTTCATATAAAAGTGATTCAAGAAACTCTCTAATAAATCCTTCCAAAACATACGGTCAACATGTCCAACTAGAGTCTAAACATCCCACCAGTTATTAGCTAATCCTCATAGCATATAATTGGCCAGTTTTACTCTCTTTTCATCATGAATATCATAGTTTTCAAGTATAGTCTGGATAGATTCAATTCATAACACATCTCATTCAGGTCTACCTTCTCCAGCAAAATATGGGGGGTTATTCAACTGAAACACCTTCATCAAGTCAAAAAAGATTTTATCATCCCACCCTAGGTCTCATTTCATAAACTAAAAGAATCAAGAAAAGTTATTCCAAAACTTGTATCTAGATTCCCCACCTGGTACTATCGGTGCATCACGTTCCACCACCAGAAGATCATCTCTAGCCATATCCTCCTGTCATACTCTCAACAAGAATCAACATAGATAAATAACTCTACAATTCAAACACACACATTAAGATAATTTTCATGACATTAAAAAATTGATGAAAAAGAAAAATAATACACAACTAGTATTTTTCAAAAACTCCTCCACATATTCATAAAAGAGGTGTTATCACTACCCTTAATCATCCTACACATAGGTCTTGAATATCTTGGGTAATCACATTCTCAAATAAATTTTCTCATCTAAACAACCATTTATTAACATTTTTTATCATTTTAAAATTTTCATATTCTGAATTAGGAACTATTTTCACTTCAATTTCAAAATCAAGTAGAAAATAGTTTAGGTTCACCAACATACCCAAAGCACAGTTTCCTGTGTGTGGAAAAAAATATTCATGCCACAACATAATCTTTAGTTCCAAGAATGATGCATGAAAACTGAACTATCATTCCATTTTTGGACAAGATTAAATTATTATAAAATCTAAAAAACCCACATCACATGAAAAGTGCATCACCCAAGGTTAAATAATATTAAACTATAACAACAAACAATAATAACAACACTCCCACCTTGGGTGATTGGGTTTCCCCCTGTACATGGGTTTTCAAATCCCATGCACGAGTTCATGTCAAAGCCCTAACTCGTTCTAATATCATGAATACCTTTATCCAAATAGTAATACAAATTAAAAATAAAAGAAAACTAGACTTTGATACAACTTTTTAACATCTTAACCCAAGTTCTACAAACCAATGCCACAATCTGGTCCACCACATGACCTCACACTTGCCTCCTCGTATGCCTGAGGCTATCAACTAGCAACAAGGGTCTAATATTGATCATGAGAAGACTATACCATCTTTTATTATAGTAATATACCTTCAAAAAAATAAAACGATAATTGAATAAAATATAACCAAAAATAATAATAATCTTGTGTCAAAAGATAACCAAAACTAAAAAATATAATATCAATACTAAATAGTAGATATTCTATGCTAATATGTGTCTAGTTTCAAAATGCACACTCAAAAAAAAGACACTGATGACACCACAGTGGGTCTCGAACCATGTCTGGTTCCCTCATCCATTATTCATCCCTTAATCAGCAACCTAACATAGATCATTTTTCTTGAACCTATCTCGTAAGAATGAAGTCTATTGAGGTACCGATCCGGAAGCCATAGTAGGGTGTGAGTACAACTCATTAGGCCACCACCAATGGTTTATGAAACAATATCCAGTAAAATAATTGTGTATGTAGTTGTATAAATAAAAAACCACAATTCATAAATAAACAATTATAACATTATCAAATTATTCATTATTTAACCACATAAATCACCAAGAGTTTCAGGAAACTCCAACCTCATTACCTGATTCAACCAACTCCGAATTCTAAACTATCTAAAAGGGATTTCATTTTCTAGAATTCCACTATTACCATTTTATCTCAAATCAATATCATAATTCTATTGTTACCATTCTAGATCTCAATTCATATATAAATTCTATTATTACCATTCATCATCAAATTAATTAATTCAAAAATAAATTAATTTTATCAATGTAATTAATAAACTAAAGAGCTAACTAACCATCTCAAATTCAATAATTAACTAAAAACTAATTAATCTTCTCATTATTATTAATTAACTCAATAATTAATTATTCTTTTCTATCTCATTAATTAACTCAACAATTAATTATTCTTCTCAATAATCATCACTAATTCAAAAATTAGTTCATTATAAAAAAAATCCCTAATTAATTCCCATATTAATTAACTAAATATAGTATCTCAACAACCCATAATTAATTCATCCATAAATCATTCAATTATCAATATCATTATTATATAATTAATTCACCAATTAATTTTTCTAATTTCCAAATCTCAAAATCCTATAATTAATTCCTCGATTAGTTATCTAAATTTTAAAAGATCAATTACCACATAAATAATGAAATAACAAATCATATAAATAAAAAATAACAATATATAATAATTAATTCTATAATTAATTATCTAATTTAAACAATCCCTAAATCTCATAATTTCACAATTACCTCAATTTATTAATTTACCAGATTAATTAAATTAATTTTATAATTTCAATTACTAAACATCTTTAGAAATTATACAACTTGAATATACCTAATAAATATCACAAATATGGTATTTGAATTTTATACCACCTACCTTAATTCATTGATGAAAGATATCACAGATGAAATACCCAATTTTTAGTGGTGCAATGATATTGAACTAAATCTGGATCTAATACCTGAAAACACAATTAAAATGTAAATATATTTTTTATATAGATCTAGATATACAATGCTAGGTACAGACGTATAATTAAATATCTACATATAACCAAAAATGGAGAGAAAAAAACCAAAATAAGTAGGGGAAAGAATGGGAGAAAATTGGAAGGAAATCATGATAGAATTATCCTACAGGGAGGAGCAAATATCTTCGATCTAGGATTTGAATCATGATGAATGAAGGTTAGGAAGGTTTGGAATCTGTCTAGAGAGCTCCAAAATCATGAAATATTACAGAGTGTTGAATGGGATTCAAATTGGGATTACAATGGGGTTTTGGGTAATTAAAAATATAATTTTTTGGCTAAATTAATTTCCACTAATGGTTTGCTGGAAATTGGCAGACAGTTTCTTCTAACCATGTACCTAAACTATGTGCCTTATTTATAAGGGTGCAAAGTCACCTTTTTGGGTTGGTAGTTTTCCAAATCGTGCACCAATAATGTGAATCTCCTCTTCTTGGGTTCACACAGTTAGCTGGGCTTGGGTGAACAGTTTTCCCTAACTGTGCGCCAACTGTGCACTATCGATTTTTCCTACATTTTTCTCAATTGTAACACAAACTCACCCTAATTTTAAAACATAAAGAAAAGTACTAAAATTAAGAAAAAATATTACTTGAAAACAAGTCCTATTCATCTGCATAAAAGGTTAGGTTCATAGAAAAACATCCTAAAAATTTGGTGAATTAGAGATTATATGGTTTTTCTATAAATAGATTCTCATATGGATACAATAATTGGATATTATTCTAGAAAAAATAATTAGGGGTAATAAATTAGAAAATGTGTATCGGTCTTAACTTGAGTGTTACCAAATATTTGATAATGAGAATTACTATGCACCTAGTCTGACACTCCCAAGGGATACTCTTGGGTTGATTCAATTTTTATTTATAAACCATTTTGATGGACTTTAAAATATTTTGATGATTTGGATAGTTTCCCAAATAAAACATGATTATTATTATGATAGGAACCTTGTATAAATTTTTCATTTTATGTTATGTGTTTCACTATTTTTTGGATTATACGTTATGATACATAAAGTTATGATTTATTATTGTTTATGTCATTGTTTAATAATGGAAACAATAAGTGGAAATGGGAACCGTATCAATACATATAATAAAAAGAGTAATAATGTTGATTTACTTGATGAGATTGAGCTAGTGTTTTAAAGGAAAATATTTTCCCAAACATTCTCATTATATAAAGACATAGCATCATATTCTTTTAAGATAGAGAAAAATTCTCAATGTATTGCGGATTTTAAGGGAATAAATAGAAAATAGTATGGAAGATCAAAAAAAGTTAAGTGGATGAAGGGAATAAAGGGATTTTTCACATGTGATAATTTTGTAATGAATCACACTAATACTTTCTTGAAAGAATTTAGAGTTTTATTTAAGTGTGGATATAATGATAATCATGATCCCAAAAGAAAGTGTAGGAAAAATCCTTTTATTATCAGTTTTTTAGCAATAAAGAGATAGGGAAGTACTAAATCAAGTACCCAAAGTTTCATGGGAATACACCTAAAAATATTCTATTTGACAATGGTTAATAATATTGTATCACTACAGATGAAGTGGAATGATTAATGTTCTTGAATTTAGATTAAGGAATTTTTATATGAGTATGTTTTTAATTATATTCTGGGTATAAAATTTTCAACATGTATAATAATTATACTATATTAATTTTTTTATGGATTTGAGATCATGGGTTGAATCTTACCAATGTCCCCGAAAAGTGATTTAGTAGAATTTTGAACTTCATTAAAAACACCTGATTTAGGGTGTATAACCCGTAATTGTTATTGATGTTTAGATAATAATGATAATAGGTTGTATGAAGGTATTGGTAACCTTTATGGTTTATCTTACATTTGATTTTTTGTTAATTAGATTTTATTATGATTGGGTAACATTATAAGAATTATATTAATAATGTTTTTTTAAAAGGATAACCTATGTGCTGAGTGACCACCCATCACATCTGGTAAGACCATGGGGCATGAACCCACCTCTAAAGGGGAACAAGGGTGTTTCACCTACCACTGACCCACATGGTTTTCTAGATAATATGTCATTATTTTTTACTTAAATGATTTTATGGGTAAATATTAATGTTAATCTAGTATTGTTACTATTTTTTTTAGAGATTAATGTATTATATAACTTGGGACTACCATATTGGTATTATAAATCATTATACACATGCATAAATACATGTTTCACTTTTATGGATCTTATGATCAATTAAATACTAATTTAGTGTTTTAGGCATAAAAAATAATTTTTTCATAAACATTTCATGGAGTACGAGATGATGTGGAAATTACTCGAAGAATAATCAAAGGATGAAATTATTATTATAAAATGAAAAAATATCATGTCACTATATTTATTTATATTATAATATATTAAAATAAATACTCAACATTAAGAAAAGTATATTAAAAAATTATCATATTACCTTAATATATGATGAATCAATTGGTATTTTAAATCATCATAAATTTATGGTATTTAGGCCCTTAACTTTTAATTAATCATTCAATTTCTTGAAAACAATTATCTCTATCACTCTCTATAATTATTTATTCTTTTCTTACATGTACATATATTCACTTCCCACCAATGATATTCTATATGTAAACCTAGTCATGTTTTAATTCTAGATGACCATTTTACTTCCCTTCTTCTATTATCAATAAGACTATTTATTAACCCTTTTTATGATGTGGGTATCCGAAAAAGGTATTTCTAAGTTTCAAACCATTAATTTCTATGATCCAGATTAATTTTCAAGAAATAAATTTATTTAAGTGGGACAAAATATAGTTCCTTTATATTCTAAAAGAGGGATATCATGTTTGATACCATAAATTAAACTCAACATACAGATTAGAGTATAATATAACACTATAAGAATTTATGATTGTGATATCCTAGACCCGGTTCACTCTTGATTAACTAAACCTGATTGGATAGAATTACTCATAACACCTACTTTTATGCTAGAGGATACCGACTTGAAGCGATGGATTAGGATGTTATAGTAAGGAGTCTATTCAATTAAGTTAGGGTGGATCACAATTGTGATAAAACATGAAGAGGTAATTGAAATCAATATTAACTTAAATTAGGAAGAAGAAACAAGAATAAACATCCATGTTGTAAATAATCAACTCAATAGTAGTAAATTATATCATATACAAAATGATGAAGTCACATATCTAAAAAAAAGGAAAATAAACATACATGGTGGTGGGAAGATAGTAAAATACATGATATATAAGAGAACAAAAAATATAAAAGCTATCCATGAATCTCAATATCTACCTCTTTCATCTACTACCCAGTTTCTATTCTAAATAATACAATTTAGGTGTCAAAGTGGGAAACTTCTCTTAGTCAATAACTATGATCATATAATCTACTTGGGTGCCAACGGAGGCCTAGATAGGGTATGAGATAAATATTATTAGGACACCACCAATGGTCTCTATACAATCCAGTATGAAAATATTAATTGTACAGTATTAAGGTATATATAAAATTAATAAGTGATAATGTAAACTACACATACCTACTTCATCCTTAGTTAGAAATTTTTATAAACATGCAAACATTTAGATAATTAATTTAAGTTTCAGTTTAAATATATAAAACACATGAAGGTGTCAAAAAATGAAATATATCATAATAATAATAAAAGAGGATCCAATGTGAAACCAAGGCATCCTTGACCTTAGGGGTCATTCCAAATCATAGTAGTAACTCATAAAATATTTCAATAAGGGTCAGAGTGTATTACAAGGGGTGCATCAAAGGCATTCCACTATAAATGAATCTAACCTAGTCTATAGAGCTTGTATATATTAATCTTGGGATAACCAAGTTTGAGAAAAATTGGTTGAATCCATAGAACTGTGTGTTCGAGGAGATCAAGCTACATCCAAGGAGTATATCCAATGCATTATAATATCTAGAAAATATTTTAGGTGAATCATTGTTATAATTTCATGGCATTCACAAAATAATTCAAAGACCATATTTTGTGGTGGGTATCTCACACGAAAATTGGATCAATGAATCAGAATAAATTTCTCTTAGTTATCAAGGAATTTCCTTAGGAATCTAAGACCGAATCAGGTCCAAACATTACTATAAAAATAAAAAATGTCCAAAAGCAGTAGGAAACTTATACTCATTTTATCTATATAAATATGTAATAAAAGGAAATGTATTACTCGTTCCATATAATCATTCAGTATGTTCATTCCATTAACATTCTTTAATCAAGAAAAGGTAAATTATAGACATAAACCAATTATCACTTCAATTACATAATAATTTAATAGGTTCATTCTAGTACATTTCATTAATCATGATAATTTAAATTATCGAATTGAAACCAATATGAATTAAATTACATTATTCAAGTCCAAGTTATATATATATATATATATTCCATTTATCAATTTTTGAATCATTTAATTATTATTAAATAATTACCCTACCAAAGGTCAAGTCAATGCAAGTGAATGGTGTATCAGTTAAACCTAACATGGGTTGTTAAAGGCATAGAAAATAATTAACCCTACTTTGAGTGGTTAACATTGAGGTTATAACCCACAATGGTGTCAATATATGTTATTGGGGTCATAGTATACATTATAGAAAAATTAAACTAAATAATATAAATTCAAGGAGAAATTATTGGTATAAAGGCATGTATAAATGGAAACAATTTATAATAATGAGAGACTTGAGGTAAAAATAATATACCACCTACTTTATTCCCATAGTAGATTCCTCATATAGTATTGAACCATATATTGGACTAGATGAGAATAAAATGGATGAATAAAAGAACACCTTGAAAATAAAATATAAGATATCACACCAAAGTAAAATCACTTATAGAAAAGAGAATGACAAAAACAGTCTAAGGAGTTGAGTGCTTATTGGTTAGAATCCAAATAGAATAATGGTTTTGTATTCTGATGTTGGAAAGTGAAATTATCTATGAACCAAGATGGATTCCATGGGTTGATATCACAAGGAAGGATTTGAAGTATTATATCTACTATAAAAAAATAAGTAGGGGGTTTAGGTTATAATAATTTTATGGGGAGATTTTTCATGTTACCAGTATTTTAAAAGGTTCATAGTTTTCCTACATGGTTGGCCAAACAATGCACCAACCGTGCATGGATTACTGTTTAAAGAAGGTGCTCACATGATTCATGGGCATGGTTAGATAAACCATGCACAAGCCATTACACTTACCTTAGAATAATTTTTTAGTTTTATTATAGGGTCATGCTGCCTGGGTCGAATTTTTAGGGCCAACTGTACATCTATAGTTAGTTCACTGGATAACCTCTCATGGCTTCATCAAACTGTGACGACTGGGATGCGTGGTTTTTATGAATAGTGTTTCCTTCTATTTCCTCTAATAGGTGAGGATATGGGATATAAAAAATTTTTGGATACCATCATTTCCTCTATATAATTACTAGGAATCCAGATTAATTCAAAACCAAGGAATTACTTTTGAACGTAAAATGGTCCATACCATGAAGAAAAACTAGTTTCTTACAATCTTACCCCCTTAATAGAACTCATCCTCAAGTAGAACTTATATTTGTGGTGTAACCTCATCTTAGAATAAATCCATCCACTTATCAAGTATATCGGCCTCCCACTACTAAGTCTCATCTTATATACAGTCGCACTACCATATTACTCATACTCAAGGTGTATATTGGATTCATAGAGTCTTTATTCTATAATTAATTATATGTATGGGATACGACTCAAAATTATCATCACCGTCCAATTTAATACCCCCATGATCAAAATTATGATATGGGTTTTCATGGTAACAGTGAAGCTACAAAATAAGGAAGTTGTTGTAGATGGCATGGAACCTTTGAGATAATAAAAACGATGTGGTACCTGATCGACTCTTTGAATGATCCAAAAATCTATAAAAATAATTTGAAAACTTTCCTTTCTTCTATATCCACATATTACTATGTCTAGGTGACACTGAAAATAAATCAATATCCATGACCTCAAACTCCATAGGTCATCAAAGACAATCGACATACATTTTCTTTCTAAACTAAATAGTTTAGATCCACATCCTGATTAAGTAAACCTACTCTAAAATATCATGTGTGAGATGAGGACTTTGTAGCATTGTATACATTGCCTCAAGCTATAATATAGGTGAACAACATGGCCTACAATACATGGCCTCATATGGATCAATTTGAATTGTTTATTCAAATATATTATTGTGGGAAAACTCAAAAAGAGGGATATTCTTCTACCAATAGACTCTGAAATTAGGGAATCATTTTTAGACCATGTCCTCAAACACATGTATTGTATGTTATGACATGCCATCAATTTGAGGGTGAAATGCTTTGATCAAAATCACATATGTGCCCAATTATCTCTATAACCCTTTCCAGAACCTCAATGTGAAATAATAATACCTATCAGAAATTATAGAATGAGGAACCCTATGTATAAGAATATTCTCCTAGACATAAAGTATGGAAATACCATTAATTGAGAAGGTTTTCCTAATAGGAATGAATTGGGATACCTTCTTCAGTTTATCCATGAATACCTAATCTGCATTGCTACCTCAAGGTGACCTTGGAAATCTAGTTATAAAATCCATTATAGTATTGTCATATTTTCACTCTAGAATTTTTAATGGATATAATAAGGAAGTGGGTTATTGGTGTTCTTCCTTCACCAACTAATAGGTGGAACACTTTTTGATAAAACTCATGATATTATGTTTCATCCTAGTCCACCAATACTGATGAAACATGTCATGGTGTGTCTTTGTGATACCTAGGTTCACTTACCATTTCAAAGTTAGAGATTCTTCTATTAGTTTCTATCATATGTCTCTAGAAACCTAGATATTCTCATGTATTCATAAGATATTGTCTCCATCAATAGACTAATCTGGAGGCTAGTCTGGACCAGAAATAATTTCTTGTAGGACAAAAGCTTCAAGATTTGAGAACTTCCTTCTCATCACTACATCCATGAGTGATGATAAAACTTATAATCCTGCAAGAAAATTATTCCCATGAATCTCTTGAAACTATGTATGCATCACATAAAAGAGTTCCACCAACATGAATTCTTCACTATATTTTTGAAAGGATTGTGGTTTAGTTTTTCAACTCATCCCATCAGCTATAGAATTTTTCTTTCTAGTTGTATATGCATGATCAAAGTCATTATACTAATGGTATTAGACACATATTCTCTATCTAATATTCATGTCACACTTTTTAGAGATATATTTGAGGCCCTTGTGGTCTAAAAACACCATAGAGTTCTCTCCCATTAGATAATGCCTCCATAAATTCATGGAATGAATGACCATAGAAAGATTAATATCATGTGTCATATAATTATGTTTGTGATGTCACAACCAAAAAGACCCATACACAATGACTCCATCCTCATACATTAATACTTCACCTATATCTATTCTTGATGCATCCAATAACACTGTATAGACTCTTCTTGGATCTAGAATAATTAGGATCGACACTAAATTAAGTCTTCCCTTTAGCTCTTAAAAGGCCTTCTCACACTCTTTGGACCATAACTACTTCACGCCCTTCGTTATCAGACTGATGATATGTGTCTAAAGGAATGATAAGTGTTGTAAGAAATTCCAATAATATCCATCCATCCTAAAGAAACATTGTATTTCAATCATGTTCTTGGGATTATCCTAGGAAACAAAAATACTCACCTTCATTGGGTCAACTGATACTCATAATTTTGAGAACATAGGACCCAGGAAGTGAAAATTTTAAATCCATAAGTGGAAATTTGTGGTTATAGAATATAATTGATTCTCTCTTAGTAAACTCAATACGATCTCAAGAATTTTGGAATGGTTGTTTCAAGTATGAGAATGCACTGAGATATCGTCCAAAAAATAAATGAAAATTAAATCTGTGTTGGGGTAGAAACCCCTATTCATCATGTCCATGAAAATAGTAGTAGCATTCATAATACCTAATGACATAACCAAATACTTGTATTAATTATAATGTCCACAGAAATCTATATATTGTATAGTTGAAGTATTGATTTACAACTAATGATAGCATGATATCAGTTCAATCTTTGAGAACACTCCAGCTCCATAGAGATGGTCACGGTGATCATATATTTGAGGAAATAGATACTAGTTCTTAATAATATTTTCGTTCAATAGTTAGTAGTCTATGTATAGTCGAAGGGTTCAATCCACCTTCTTGGGGAAGTGATAGGATAACCCCATGGATATGTTCAGGGTCAAATAAAAATGTTATATTATAAATCCTAAAACTATCTATTGAGATCTTAGAGATTAGTAGGTGACTTGTTTTATGGAGGAATAGATACTAAATATTCTCCTAGAAAGAACTCGGTCATAAAATCTACCTCTCTTAGGAGTGGTATTCCAGAGAAAGATTCTAGAAATACATCCTTAAAATGATCCACCATTGAATGAAAATCTATCTGATGCAGCATCCAATCATCCAAGAAAAGGGTGGAAATATAGGCTATCACTCCACCCATACCATTATGAGATCATACAACTTTACCTACATGGAAATATCACTCAACTTGTAAAGATTACTATCACCCTTTGGTGATGTAAATGATACCCTATGCTGATAGAATTTCACATAATCATGATTGAGGACTAATCACTCCATCCCAAGAATGACATCAAATCCATTTATCACAAGTATAAAGAGTTCCTATAATAAATGAAAATTTCCTACCTCATTGGGATAGTCCTTACATTGTAAGAAACCCTATAACTGAAAACCCAATGGTGTGTCCTACGACATCACCCCACAAAATTACTAAATTTCAAAATCGATACACTACATGATTGATATAGAGATATCAGAGTGATAAGAACCTCTATCTAAAAAAGAAGAATTGATGGTAAAGGATACTAGAAACATACATTTTATAGTAGATATCCCTAAACTTATATCCCAAGGTATATTCTATAATGCATGAAATTGTCTTGATCCATGACCTTGAGCTACAACTGGACTACACTAATCTGGTCCAATTTTATAGAGCTAAAAATAAGAAGTATTGCTACCCCAATCATGACCTCCACCTTTTCCAGTATGGCTGGTAATACTATAGCATATTACTTGAGGAATATTCACAGATCCATAAATTATTGGTGGAACTGACACAGGCCCTCTCCTGTTATAAATACATAGAAAGGTCTATAAAAAGATTTGAGGAAAACTTATCCATCCTAGAGAACGACACTTCAGTGGGTCTCAATAATACTAAATCCCCACATACCCCTTCCATCAAAACTAATAGAATATAATTGATCTACTGGTGTGGATAATATAGTCACCATAGAACTGATGAGAAAAATCAAGGTTATGCTTCCTAATACTGGAATAACTACTACCCTATCTTGACACTAAAAATATGTTCCAAGTACTGTCAGCTACTATAAAGTTATTCTCATTGATAATGGATTGATTCACAATATCATACAATTTGTATAGAATAATGACATTTACCTGAGAATATATTTGATACCAAATCCCATACTCAACCCATCTCTCTTGGGATAGCTCCTCACCAGCATGAAGTAGTGCAAGGAATTGAAGCTTGATGAAACATGTTGAGTTGTGTATAATATACATAACACCCTTTTCCAGGGGCATAAACTCCCTAGATCAGTCATCTATTAGCATATGAGGGGAAAATTAATCACAAAAATAAGTATGAAATTCTACCTAGATCATTCCCTTATGAATAACATCATATTTAATTAAATCCCACTAGTGATTAGAATAATCACACAACATGTTGGTGGAAATATTAAAACTCCCTTATAGAATCATATATATAGACTCAAATATTGATAAAATGAATTATATACATGAATAATTAGCATGCGGACTTCCATCCCCTGAGAAGACATGACGATGATGAAATAGGAACTCATGAGTAAGATAAAACATCAAATGTGCAAGTCATGGTGAGCCTAGAAAAGACTGTATCAAGGGTAGGGAACCCTATCAAAGATGAGTGTCAATTACTAGTTTGAGAATATAAGGTGGTTTCATAGATGGAACTATTAGAGGTAAATCTTTTGGATAAGGTCCTACCTCATCCAAAGTATGATCACAACCACATTTCTAGAGCATGACTAGAGGATTTTACGATGTCATAGTTATGAAAATTCCAATCATACCCCTCAGAACAACATAACAAAAAAGATAGTGTCTCTACAAAAGAAAAAGAAAATAAAAAGGCTCACAACCCAACTCACTACCCCAACAAACCCCATTGAATGTATAGGTATTTGTAAGAGTTCAAGTTTATATTTATATAGGATCCATTATATAGAAGTTCAATTTCATACAAAGGAGGGAAACACTGTTTAAGTTTCACTTTTCCTCTCCATTTACTAGAAACCATTTCTTTTATAATTCATAATTTACATTTTATGTTCAAAAGTGATTTTATACATAGCACAGGGTCTAATTAAATGGATAGTCATTCCTAGTCTATAAATTACCCAAGTCTTTATAAATTGAATTTGACACCCATTTCATTTCACTCAACCCCCTTACATTCTTTCTTATAATATAATAGGAAAAAATATGATGGAAAGATACGATGAATTACCCATTATATTTCATAAAGTCCTACACACATTATAAATTAAAATTGGTATTCTTGTAATAATATCCAAGTCAAGATCATTTAACTAGGTTTACACATATTACAAGTATTAAAATTTTCTATTTAAGATGCCACCATCAATCGACATGAGAAAACACCATTTAGGTTAATGATGAAATGTTAAGCAACCAATTTCCCTTCCCCGTAGAGGATATTAGTAGAACATAAATGTATAGAAACCATGGCCCACTCAAAAATCACAAGAAAAAAGGTTAATGCATAAAATAAAATGCACTAATATGGAATGCAATATGATGGAATGTGAATTCCTAGGTGCTTATAATGATTCATATAAAAATTATCTTTACCATACTTAGCTAAGGATGAATCTACATAAGTAATATCAAATACCACAATTCATGTGAATCACCCAATGGTGGAAATATGTCAACTTTAAAATTAAAAATATAAATCAACAATTACACATTCCCAGTCCAGACGGTGTTGACCCCAATCATGGGTCAGCTACTCCTAGGAATGGTTTAAAACTATGTTATAATAAGTTCCTAATATCATATCTAAATATCCCATAAAATAAATAAAAATAAAATAAAACCCTTGGATAATGTATTTTGAAATCCTGGACCCATTTTACTACTAAGTAACTTAACTGAATTGGTCACATGGACTCAAGTACTCATCCATGTACATCAGAGGTCGTTGACTAGAAGTGATGTACTAGGGTGTGATAGTGGGGAGACTATGCACTCAGGTCGAAGTGCAGAACTATGGTGATACAACAACAAAAATTAATTGGAAGTAATATTATCATGAATAAGGAAGTTAAAAAAATAATAAACTTCAATTTAGTAAATAATCAACTCTATATCTATAAATAGTATTATATACAAAATTATGATGGTATGTGTCTGGAAAAATGAATAAATACATAAATGGAAGTAAGTAGACAATAAAATACATGATATAAAAAATTAAAAAACTATCCAAGCATCCTGAGCTCTTGTTTGTTCATTTACTACCCTTCTCACATTCTAAAGCATTCCATTATTGTGTCCAAAGTGAGATTTTTACTTTGTCCAAACTTGTGATCATATAATTTTCCCATGTTCCAATGGAATACTATATTGATTATGAGATAAATCTCAGTATGACACCACGAAAAATTTCTATACAATCCTATCTATAAAATATAAAATTTTCATTGTGCAGGTATATATAAAAGTAATAAATGCTAATGTAAAAAACTCATACACTCTTCAGCCTCAAATAGAATTGTATCTAAACATGTAATCATTTAAATAATTAATTTAATATTAAATTTACAATTATGGAACATATGAATGTGTCAATAGGAGTGGAATAAATCATAAACACAATAAAATTAGATACAAGGTGAAACCAATGAATACTTGGCCACATTATCTAGGCCAACATATAGTAGTAACTCATGCAATCTGGCTATAAGGGTCTGAGTGTAATCCATGGGGTAAACCCAAGGAATTCCAATATAAATTAATCTTACAAAGTCCATGGATTTAATCCATAGTAATCCTAGGCTGAGAATTACTGGGCCTATCAAGGTAAATCCATGGAGCAATGTTTCAAAAGACATCAAGCTAAATCCAATGAGTATATCCAAGGAAATCTAATAAATAGAAAATATGTCAAGTAAATCATTGGTGAAACATTGAGGAACCCACATAATAAGACAAAGACAAGATTTTTTTGTAGTTATCTCCTATGGAAATTAGCTCAATTAATTGCAATGGTTTCCTCTATTAGTTCAAGGAATTCCCATTGGAATCTAAGGCTAGCTCAAGTCTGACTATTCTTATAAAGAGAAAAAAGACCCAAAAGAAGTAGAAACTTTATAATCATTTCATTTTTATACATATATAATAAAATTACATTTAATAATCATTCAATATGTTCATTACATTAACTTTTATTAAACATGACAAGGTGAATTGGGGACATGCAACCAATTATCACATCAATTATATATTCCTTTAAAAGGTTCCATCCATTTCCTTTAATTATGAATAAAATGGTGAATTAAGTATATGGAACCAATGTAAATTCAATTACACTATCAAATGAAAAGTGATATATATATATATACATTCCATTAAACAAATTTAGATTCATTTAATTGTGATATAACACTTACCTTAGAAAATTTCATGTCAAGGAACCCAAATGGTGTCTCAGATAAATCCATCATGGGTATCTAAAGGAATTGAAAATAATAAACCCAACTTGGGGTTGTTAAAATTGATTTAAAAACCACCAATTTTGTCAATATATGTTTGTAGGAGCATATAATACATTCTAGGTAAATTAATTTAAAATAGATGAATTTTAAGAGCAATGCTTGGTGAAACTGGCGTGCACACCTTGTAACCAATTTATAAAAAGGATAGAACTAAAATATAAGTCTTAAAACTCCTCACTTATGCCTATAGTATATGCCTCATATAATATCATCCTTTATTTTTTCCTATATATGGAGAAAATTGAAGAATATATGAATTCCATGAAAATATGTTATTAGATCTCGCTCTAAAATAGCATTATCTATAGAAAGTAAAATGAATAAAGAAGCCTAAGTAGTATAGAGATTATTTATAAGAATAATATGAGATGAATGGATCTATATTTTGATGTTAGATAGAAAAATTATCCAATAATCTAGGTAGTTGAAATGTTAGGAGCTTACAATGGAGGAGGATAACCCTTCTATCCTCTAGGAAAAAAATAAGAGGGGGTTATATTATAATAATGTTAAGGTAAAATAGTAATTTTAACCATATTTTAAAGGAAACATTACTTTTTTTCATGGTTGGTAAAACCTTTAACAAACCATTCATTTATTACTATCCCAAGAAGGGGATTACATGGTTTATGTATATCACTTGAGAAACCTTTCCCAAACCATACCATTTTCCCACTCTAAACTCTGCAATTTTCTTGTATAGTCATGCATACATGGTTGTATGGTGAGGAAAAAAAATTTGGACCTATTATGTTCACTAGAATACCTCGACTTGTTTCATTATACTATTTTGAATGGTCCAAATGGTTTCTACTAACCGTGTGGCCCAGTTTTTCCCTCCAAAAGTCAAGGATCTAGCTTCGAACAAGCCTTAGATTCCCTCGTTTACTCCATATCCTTATGAGGAATTTGTAATTAGAAAAAAAAAGGAATAAAACTAAAATCAAAATATTGCTCAACTCAAATAAAATCGAATTATTACCATGATATATTTATTTTTAAATAAATTCAATCTCTTCAACAGCTTCCAATTCATGCAACACTGGGTTTGAATGAAGTGTGATACTCTATTAAAATATTATTATTTAAACATAAACATTATGACCTATATATTAATTTGGAAGGTATGAATATGAATAAAAAATATGAAAATTATATTTATTACACATGTATAAAATAAATGCAATGGTTATTTATTGATTATATATAAAATAAAAGAAAAAATGAAAGAAAAAAAATATGTTTTATGAAAACTAAATTTGTTTTTAGAAATGTGTTTATTCATTCATTGCACAAAAAATTTAAAATTAATTATTACTTCATATAGAAATATTATTTCAAAAAAATATATAATTCAATTTTAAAATCCACATGTAAAAATAATCTTTTGTTGAGTGTTTGATAACTTTCTCCAAATATTTTGTTTAATAGTGAAAAATATATATTTTAATTAAAAACTTCCTTCTCACTTAAATTATCTACAACATTAAATTAAATTTTAAATTATTTTTAATGTAAAATTAGTTAAATTATATTAAATTCAACAAATTTAGAAAAATTAATCAGTTTATTTTTGAATGATGATATAAAAACTTTTAATTTTTTGAATTTTTTTATTTCAAAAACCCATTTTTCAACCCATCTTTGGGTTTAATTTTAAATTGAATTGTGCATATTTTGTGAATTGAATATGAGAAAATGGATTTCATATTTGTAATCAACATAATTTATATTATTTATAAAATTAATATTTATTTTTACCATAATTAAGAGTGTAAATATTAAAAAAATTGTGGTTATGGTTAAAATAGGTTTACCATAGATTAAAATAAGAAGATAAGGGCTAAAATGACATTAAAAATGTACAGAAACAATTATCTATTAATATATCAACCTTAGGACCACAAATAATTGATAATGATCAATTTTGGAGTCTTATTCCATGAGAAAAAAAATGGGTATCACTATTTCCACTCCAAAATACCACGTGTATCCTCTACCCCACTTATAAAAGGATGCCCCCTCTCATATCCTATTCTAATATCCATAACCATTTAGATTAGCCAAGTCATAGCTAGTAAATTATTTAATTCTTTCCCAACATCCTATTAGACTTTTTTGAATTATAAATCTAATCTAGGGAGGCTTTATGTGTAAATCTAAAAGGGTTCTCTAAAGAAGAGGTAAAATTCATAATGTACATATTTGTTTTATTAATTCTTCCACGTCATTCAAATATTATTAAATAATTATAATATAATAAAATAGGTGTTTTTAATATGTATATATCTTATCATTATTATTTAATAACCTATATTAATCTAAACTTCCATCAAATAGAAAATGAAACCTTTGATCATGTGTACAATGGACTACTTCCTTATGAACCAATGTAATTCTTTTTCAATTACCACCATTCAAGGATAGATATAATAATGGATTTTTTTTAAAAGGTTGGGGTCGAAACCTCATTTCTTATTAAAGAAAAGAAAAGGCATCTTTAACTGGGTAGAGGGAGACCCATTACATATCCCGAAGGCCTACTGGGCATTTAGCCCATTACATGGCCTGTAGGCCCATTTTTTTGGCCCAACGCCCATTCTGTGAATAGTACTGCTACAGTCCCTGCGCTGCTATAGTACCACACAGTACCCACCTCTACTGTAGTACATTTGTATATGATATTTTTGAAATTCATATAATTATTGAAATATGATATCACATATACATTCTTACGTTCCATTACATTGGTGGATTTGATAATGACACTCGTGTGTGAAATGGACTACCACCCCACAAAGTGATGTGATTCAGTTTTGAATCGTTATTTAAATGGAATTTATTAAGTATAATAATAATGAAATATATGTGATATTTAGGAACTAGAAATAATTCTGAATATATAATATCACATCAATCATCTTAACTTCCAATATCATGGAAAATAATAACATCGTTCAGGCATATGTGCAGACTACCACCTCCATATAGCGATGTGAAATGTTTTTAATTTTATTTGTAAATGGATAGAAATAAGTATGTATTTGATTAATATACATTCTATATATTACCTAATAAGGATTCTATTTCTTCTTCATTCTTAAATCCTATTCAAGTTGATCAGAAAACCAATAATCCAAGATTTAGACACTTTGTTTGAGTATTGTTGGAAAGTTGATGTGGCTAACACTTTGGTGGAAGGGGTGATTATCACAAAAAGAGATGATAACATTAATTTATAGATCCTTTATGAAAGAAAACCAAATTTATATAGGGACTATTCCCTCTTTGGTAACCTATATTCTCAAAGAAATAGGTCTTAAATTTATAGCCTCTGAAATATCGTCGGGTATGAATTTCCCTCTTGTAGAATGTTCATTGATAATGGGAATGGGAAGTAACAATATCCTGCCAATGATCATGTAGGTACCTCCCTTATGATGGATCCTTAGTCTAATTTAATGGAATATGGTTTAATACAACCTCGACAAGCTTTGAGAAGATATAGATCATGCCCTTTTAGAGAGGATTGTTCTTTGGATAATGAAGTGGCTACACTGGTTGGATTTTCTAAGGTGGAGGAAGATTCTAAGGCTATGAACATACAGTATATCACCCCCCCCCCATTGATGATTGTTGAAATGTATGTATTATATTGGAAGAATGGGGATGTATTTGACCCTCACACACTCTATTTGGGTTATCAAGTTGATGGAAGGGAGGATATTCTAGATTCTATTCATGTACATTCATATATGGAAGATGATTCTCCTCACACATATGATCTTGTATTGAAGAAGGATCAAGAGAAATCTATGAACATAGATATTACTTATCATGTACAGAACCATTCCAATGAGAAGCATCTTGATTCTATGATATTTCCTCCATTAAATTTATTATAGGATATTATCCATTTGGTTTAATTTTATATTAATCATATTGAATATAATACTAGGGTAATTGATGGACAAAAGGATCATGTGGAATTTCCCCAAGATCATTCCAACTCTAATCTAGTTTGCCTTCATGATGGAGTTACTATATTTAATTATATTATTGATGAAACTGAATAAACAATACCCCTATTATACATTACCTACTCTCAAGGTTCCCCTGGATGTGTTGTAAAAGTCATCTGATGAGGATAGTATCTACTCTAATCCTGATAGTTTTTTTGAATGTCATACACTGGAAGATGTACAAGGGTGTCTTCAAAATCCCATCCCACAAAAATAATTGATGACTCTCAATATAAGTAAATGGGTCATCAACATGATATTGAATAAACATTTTATCATGTTCTTATGGGAATAAATTTCAAGAGGAAGATCCATCAGGATTCTCATATAGAAATTAATCGCTCTCCTAATAAATTATCCCCACTTAGTGGAAGAATTTGGATTGAGAAAAGTGATACTCTCCCCCTATATGTGGCTTATTATGATTCACTTAATATAATTTAATTCTTGGATGGAAGGGTTGGAAAAGGAAAAAGAAAAGTAAATAAAAACATATTGTAATTTCCAAATAAGGTAGGGAATCAAACCAAAGGCAAAACATCCCTTAACAAATGAAGACCTTATTCTAGAATTTTCAAGTGCTTGGTAATTATCCCATAGTCATATACCTATGAAATTTCATTGTGACCAATAAACCTATGATTATTGGGATTTTGAACTAAAAATGAAGTATGAAAAATGGAATTACTTAAATTGGGGTACTCATTGTTACTCGTTTATTACAAAAAATTAAAATGAGAATGGGGCTGAACAACTTTTGTATCTCATGAATGATAGTATTTATCTCCACACCTACATCAAGACCCAGCAAGCTATCTTAATTGATATTGGAATTCAATGAGATATTATATCCCTTTCCTTTTTTATGCCTCTAATTTATATATAAAAATAAGATTCCTATGGCTAAACCTTGAATGGATTTATGATCATGTTTCTTATAGCTGGGTGATTAGGGGTGACTTCCATACTTTCTCAGATCTGATAAAAAATATGTTACTCACTTAAATAGATTATCTTCTTATAAATTTTCCTATTTAATTTATAAATGAAACTTTTTTTAAGTACCAATTATTGGAAAAGATTACACATGGAGCATATAAACCCTCTATGGAAGGAAAATGAGAAAATTTGATAGATTTATTATTCTTATTGATTAAATAAATGATGCTCTTATTATGTCTAGCCTCATCCTTGCTGAGTGTCACTCTAACTGTAACCCTATCTTGTTAGAAATATTCTATTGAAATATAAGTTAATCAATTATTATTTTTTAGGTTCAACAATGCATGGATTATTGTGATTAGATGTCGTGAAGTTATCTCAAGTGCATAAAACTTTGATTCTATTAGAATCCCCATAATAATCCTAGAAAAGAACCTAAAAAATGTCAAAAAAAAATGGTTAAATAGTGGATAAAGTATTCTTTTTCTACTATGGATAATGAAATTAATTTTGGTGAACTATAACTCCTTTAATGTCAAAATTGAATTCTGAATCACTTTTCCCCTCCTAAAGATGAGATCTAGGCCCTTTCTCATCTTGATGATCATCTTTTCATTTAGTAAATACTAACCCAGAATCAATATATTGTGAAATGGTTAGAATATGAGTATATAAATTCCAAGTTATTCCATTAAATGCATAGGGGGAAAAAGGTATAAAGATGAATTATTTCTATTGGAATTAATGGGTACCTATTTAGATGAGATATTAAGATACATAATGATGTGTTTCAATACATTTAAGGTTTATAATTAGAGAATTGGGAGAATAAAATTAAAAAAAATTGATAATATTTTATCCACTATGGATACTCATAAAAATAAGATTCTAGTGGAAGCATCTCTCGAGAGTAAAATTATATTTTCTCTCAACTCTTTGAAAATTGATACTGTAGTAGGATTGGATGAGTTTAACAGTAAAAACATTATGTTCAATTGTGATACTATTCATCATAATCTCATCAATGGTGTGGGAGAGTTTTTAAATCTTGCTTATATACCCTATGGTACAAATTAAAGTTTTATTTCCCTGATTCCAAAAAAGGAAAATTATTTGGATATTATTGATTTTTGGCTAGTTTTTCATAGGGAAAATAGTCCCCAAAATTATTATCAAAATTATTTCCTCACTATTGGGACATATTTCTAAAGCCCTAGTAAGTTCTAATCAACTTGGGTTTTTCCTTAGATGGAGCATTCAGAGTTATCTCATAGATGCTTTGGAATGTGTTAACATCATGATGATGAATTCTATATACGGAATCTTTTCTCCTAAAAAAGACATTTATAAGCCCTTTGATACCATAAAATGGAGTTTTATTTTCTATATTCTTAGAAATCATGGTTTCTCTAATTATTTCATCAACATGGTCAATACTCTTCTTAGAAGGTCCAAACTCTCCATTCTCATTAATGGGTCACCAAAAGGATATTTAAAGTTCTTTAGGGGGTCATACAATGAGACCCTCTTTCTAGTATTCTTTTTTCCATGAAAAAGGATTACCTGACTAGTTTCTAGAATTATCTTGTGTAAGTGGGTTTATACAAGTAAATTAAGTTTGGAAGGGTTCTATTTTCACCCTCTCATATTCCCTATAGTGATGAAACTCTATTATTTGGTTATGCGGATAAGGGAACTACTTATTGTATGTAATTTGTTTTTTTTCATTATGAGGAGATCTCTGGTTAAGTGATAAGTTGGAATAAATACTTTTTTATATGGAAATGGGGTGATTTTCTCTAAGAAAAACATGATTTCCAAGAAACTTAGGGTGAAGAAAGAGTTCATACCCTTATCTAATATTGGGGTTCCCTTGTTACATGGTAAATTTAAAAGATTATACCTTGAAAGAATATATTATATAATGATTTCTCCAATGTCTAAATGGATGGGGAAGAACATGTCTCAACAAGGGAGAGTTTATACTTCCAATTTAGTTATCACTTATATGTTTTTCTATTATTTCTCTATCTTTCGATGTCCTATATCTCTCATTAAGAATCTTCAATTCTTGATAATGATGTTTTTTGGATTGGGTCCATTCATTACAATAAAAACATCATTGTTCCTTGGAAATATTTTCATTAAACCCATTCATATGAGGAGAAAGGGAATTAAGGATTTAATCATTGTCAATGATGTTATTCTCAATAAATTCATTTGAAATTTTATGACTTCCAATGACATCCCTATAGAGTTCCTTTCTCATATATTTCACCTATATATTCAAAATGGGTAATTCATGTATTTCTCCTTTTCTATTTGGAATTCTCTTAAACACACTTACCATGAGATCATGACCTACTTAAGGTGGTTGGTCAGTAAGAACTCTAATATAAATTTATGGACTACACCATGGTTGGACATGCTTCTTATTTTAATAATGGAGATTTCTCCTCTCATTAAGAAACATTCCATTGATGGTTCTCAATATATAACTGAACTATAGAGTCACAATTCTTCTAAAAACCAGATGGAATTCCAGATATCCCTCAATATTGATCGTGATACTCTAATATGGACTTATATATCCATTTAAAAATTCACCTCTAGAGATTATTACAGGTATTTATGTGATGGGAACCTTACTATTCCACTTTGGATGCTGATGTTTAGTAAATTATTCATTTCCCCTCTCCCATTTTCTACTTTTTTGGAATATTTGTAAGGGTAATCTACCTATACATTGACTTATATAGAAAAATTAAATCCATATTTCTCCAGCTTTCTATCTTTTTTTGAAATATAATGAATCTCTTTAGCACTTTTTCATTTCTTGAATATTCTCATGTAGGCTCTAGCATCATTTTTAGGTAGTATTTGGTAGGAATATTAATATGAATAGTATTGTGGAATTCATGGATTCTATTAGCAGTGATCATTGGAGTAATCATATTTAGGCTCTGGTGGTAAAAACAGTGGATAATGTATTTTCTTAAATTTGGGAGGCATGAAATATCCTTTCCATTGACAATCAAATGCCCTCATTGAATATTGTTCTAAATTTTGTTTATAGGGAGGTTATGTGAGCCTCCAAAATCCAAACGAGTTCCATGAATAATGAGTTTTTTAATCTTGTTACTGTGAAATATTTTGGTGTTAATGTAAGGATAAAAAGTCTTATTCTTATGTCCATTATATGGATTCCACTGATCTCAATATGGATAAAATTTAATGTGGATAGGGTGGAGTCAGGTTCACAGAGATATTTGAGATGTGTTGTTTTCTTGCATACCCATTGTTTCTTCGATAAAGGATATTTTTATCTCTATATTAGTATTGGATCTTCCATTGAAGATGAACTATAGATGTTGATAAACCTATAAATTATGTTTTTTAACATGGATGAAGACATAAATGATTGTAATTTGACTCTACTACAGCAGTTCATACCTAGAAGATGAAGTCCAGGATTGTTCCACAAAAATGATTTCATCAGGGAATGAATGCCTTCATGTAATTGAGAACCTTAATTTGGATGTTACCCATTCTTATAGGGAGTCCAATGATGTTTTTATTCTCTATCCAAAAGATAAATTTTGGAGGACACCTCATGATGGCCCTTTATTACTCTGTATTTTAGTTCTCATTTTTTTGATTTGGATGCTTTTGGTGTATTTCATTCACATCTTTATAAACCCACTTATACTGCCGCTTTTTATATTTTCTAATGATTTTTTTCTTACATGAAATCGCCATGCTCTAAAACATGTTAGATTAAGTTTTAAATTATGTTATATATATATATATAATAAACCATTATTTATTATACATGGGGTTTGGAAACATGTGAAGGATTTTAAACATGAGTTAAGGGTTCCTCATCTCATTTTTACATTTGTGAGACATATAGAATATTCAATAATTATTCCTTTATGATGTTTATATTCTACCCCTTTTGATATTTTATATAAAAAATCTCTTTATATTGATGGTATTTTAGTTTAATTTCATGATTATTTATTTATGGGTCTTACAGTTTAGATGATACCAAATCGGTAGGGGTTTATTTCACAATTACATCATTATTCAATGTTATTTATGTTTATGTATTCATTAGGGTAATTATTTAGTCTTCCTATCTTAAAACCAATCTATTTATATATTCTATTTTTATTCAACTAATTTTCAAGTAATATTATGATTTTTTCACTCTTTGTTACTTAAAATTATTGATAAAATAATTTTAATAAAATATGACTTCATTTCCCTCTTAAGTATAAAATAATTTTTCTTCTCAACCCATGTTTTCTAAAAAAAATTATTTTTTATCATTTCAAAAATGATATATTAAAGTTATTTTCATCCAAGTATAAAGTTTTACAAATTCTTTTAATGTAATCTTTATTTCATTTTCCAAACAATAATCATTTGGATTTTATCCAAAATGAGAATAGAATATTTGTTTTCATATGTATTTTATGAAGATAATTTATTAACATCCTGAAACCTCAATGTTTTAAATCATATTTTATAGTTTCTAATGATTATTTTAAAATAAAATAATTTTTAAATTATTTGGGGAAAATTTATTTTTAAAATTTTATTTTTTGGAATGAAAAGTTTATTTTACTCAAGAATAATTTTATAGATTTTTTTGGTATTTCTATTCATCAATGACATCAAACATTTATTGTAATTATTACCTCTTGGGGATATGTTGTATTGATTTTATCCAAATTATTTATGTGGATGTTTTATTAATATTTTAAATGGGGGTATAAATTTTATTATATTTATCCATATTATTCTGGATGGTTTATGATTATGTTTATTGATTGTGGTAAGTATCAAAATTTAATAATATAGTTTTACAATATTAATTTTTCCATTTAATATGTTTCACCCCATTCATATAAGGAATGTATTAAGATTATTAATAGATTAGTGGGCCCCAAAATTAAATATCCTCTTAAGGAATCGATAGGTCTCATGGGACAAATTAGTTTTCCAAATTAGAGAGATTTTTACCTATCGATTTATGTTTTCTTGTGAAAGGTCTTGAATGTTTATTATAGATGACTAACATTATGCATTCCCTCATTATGAGATCAAGTATTGATTTCCATGTGATTATTAAATTACTTATATTATCCATGGATAAGCCCCAATCCCATGTGATTTTGTATATTTCTTTATTTGAACATTATTTATTCCTTCTATATTATGCTCAGGTTGTTGTTTAAATTGAATTTTTTTTGGTATTTACATTTCCTTATTCATTATAACTCTTTATTTATGATTCCATTTATTGAACTCTTACACTTTTTTAGCATCTAAGATCACACATTTCTTATCTTTCTTTCCCCATGATTCCAATATTACTATTATGATTGATATGAATTGTTATGCTATAGAAAATAAAGATTCAGTAGAAGAAAATATGAAATTATATTTAATGTTTTCAAATGTATGTGAAATTAAACTATGTTTATAGTCAAATAATACTAATAAAATATTAGGTCATTAGGGATGTTATTACTTGTATATAGTGCCAATGTAATAATGAAACTATCACCTCTACACTACTAGAGCTATGACTTTATAGTACATCATTTTACCAATGGTCAATTTTAGGTCATTTGATCATGATCCATCACACATTATTAAATGAGATTATTTGGATTTTGAGGAAGAAAGCACATTTACAAACTAAATTGTGGAAATCAAGGATCCTAGGATAGGATCCTTCATATTGATATGATTGACTTGGTTTCTATCTTATAAAATTGTAGAATATCTTATAGAACTCATGTTAATGTGATAATGATATGTGAGCTCAGTACTGTCACCTCATTTTAGGATATTTACTTTTTTTTTGAAATATTTTATGGTAGGTAGGATATATCAAGTCATATGTTTTAGAATAATTTTTTAATGTTTTTAATAATACATATATAGGTGGACATGACGTCGGATTGTTATTTTTGCCCCATGATCTATTGAAAAATATATAACATATTATTTTTAGTCATGCATGTGTGAAAATATAATATCTCTTATAATGATTCATTAACAAAAATCGATATAACACAGTTATGTTTGGAATTAGAGACTTTTCCTAGAATTAGTAAAAAAATTATTATTTAGATTTGGGATTCAAACCAAGTATTTTTTAGATATTAAATTGAATAAAAATTATTAAAAACCACTTACTAATTAATGGTTATAAATATTAAGTTATAAAATATTATAAAAATTGTGGAAACCATTAATTGTATAAATCTTATAGAGTAATATTATTCATTCCTCATTCTTTTTCTCTATGGTGGAAGTTCTAATGAATGCATGTCATGTCAGAATTATGGAACCGATGACATAACTTTATCAAGGTAAGATACTTTATTTACCTATTCCTAATTAGTTTTTCATATAAACAATTTTCTCTGATATTATTGATCTTATGAATCTCTATTAAAGATAATATTGTAAAGGTATTGAATAATAATTAATTTTATAATCATTAATTATCACAAAATTATTAAAATGATAATTATTTTTATAATAAATTTGTATGTTTTCTGATTAATTTTTATTTTTTGTAAGGATTTGATTGAAATTTTAATTATTTAATATAAATTATTAAGAAATTATCTTTAGGATTTTGATCATGATTTTTATTTTAATGATGGAATATGAGAATTATTTTGATTGATAAAAATATTTTAATTTTTTATATAATCATATGACTCTAAGAATATGTCCAAATAATAATATGGTGTAATGATATTATATATTTATTCTCACTTCCAAATTTAACATAGTGGTTATGTTAATTTATTTTTAAATGGTCATTATTAATGAAAAAAATTAACATCACCTCTCTTAAACTATATTCTTACTTATTATATTAATTCATCCCCTAATTATTCTTTAATAGAAATTATTTCATTATGAATTAAGAATGTGGGTATTAAAAAAATATTTATTTCTAATATACCCTCCCCCCATAGTTCACTCTCATTAGATGAAATAACTTATCAGCATTCTCATTTTTTATAGGTTCAAACCATTGTATACAGTGGAATCTATTTAAATGTGGAGAAATGATATTCACGCAAGGTATTCAATATAACTGGTATCATAAGGGGTTTTGGTTGAAATACCCTTGTCTAATGGGAGACTATATGTGGATTAGACAAAGGTAGGTGAAATTAATGAACAGAATTGATGACATGTGACTAGTAATCAATCTAATGAGGTGTGATAATGAAAACATGGTTATTGGGAATGAGTGGAACTAGCATCACGACTAGGGGTAAGTGGATTGACATAAATCATATATTTCTACATATACTAGATCTGGAAAACATTACTACTTGGAATATAGTCCATTAGATAAAAAATTATTTATTCTATGTGGTGCAGCATTCGGATAATTTTGTTTTATATATACAACATGTTGTTTCACCAAGGGTAAAATTCCATGGACTTTAATTTGGGATCCTTTGTATGTAATCTAGGTACAAATTGAGTCACTATATTATAACCATATAGAAATTCACTTAGAAGAAACTTAATTTATATTAGGAGAAGTGGCTCATCGTGTTTAGGATGTACATTTCATGCAGATCTATAGACCCAATCATTGATTATTTCATTGAAAATACCATGTATATAAATATATATGACTCAATTTGATTCCAAAGTACCTTATGGATATGCGATATAGTTCCACAAATTATA
The DNA here is from genome assembly GCA_963277665.1 of Viscum album. Lineage (NCBI taxonomy): Eukaryota > Viridiplantae > Streptophyta > Magnoliopsida > Santalales > Viscaceae > Viscum > Viscum album. The sequence continues at coordinate 568,952,406 of OY728158.1, read as the reverse complement.
TAATATATTTACATATCATGAAAATTGATAAACTACATGTAAGAAACCATGGAATCACATGAATATCTACTAAATAATTCATACAAAATCTTGTATAGAGGGGAAACACCCCATGTACTATCTAGAAATTAGTATTTTATATATATTCTCCCCCATGTGTTAGTTTTGGATGTATGATTTATCTAGTCTGAGATTTTCTTCACAAAAAAAATAAAATGGTACTTATTTAATGCTCATAAAGAGATTATTTACAATTTGATCAGAGAGTTTTGGATTTTTTTTCTTCAGGTAAATTGTAATAGGTTTGGGTGGATGAATGTAGTAGACATGGGGTCAATAACCACCTATAATATCACCCTCTCAAAGGAATGAATCCTCTATATACATAGTGGTGTATATAACCCTCCCCTAATAGTGATATTGAATTGGTCATCCACTAATAGAGTAGGTAAACCATTTATCCAATGCACATTACACCTGATGAGGAAAAGGACCTTTATAGGTTTCCATACTCCTTCAATGGATATGCACTATTTATACAAGTATAGATATAAATTTACTTCTATAACTTAAAGATGATGTGGATGTGATGTATGTGACACAATTTAGGTGATTTTGGTTTTTTAGTAATCTATGTATATTAAGTTTGTTTCCACATTAGTATTTGGTGAAGTTATTAACCTTGGTTACATTTAACCTTAAATGAATATCTAGGATAGTTATATTGAGATAACAATATATCTTGTTTTCCTATTTCTTTTAAGGAATCCAATAGAGTAAATCTATACTCTCCCATGCATGGGATTCTTCAAATAAGTATAGTTTTGGTGCATTTGATGCACAATTAAGTGGTATTATTAGAGTACGTGTAACTAATGGATCCATTAGAGATGGTATATATAGGATCTTTTTTGTTTTGGATGTTGGTAGTGGTCATTTAAATATTAATGAGATGTGGATTTTACCTGTTATGTTGTTCAAGGTTTCCCTTTATTAGGGTATGATGGGATTTGTACTTTCCCTTGTTACTACCTCTTATTTTCATTACATTTTTGATATATTTATCATTGTCATGAATTTTTTATACAATAGTTGATTTGTTTTTACATGGGTTTTCATTATTTAATACCATGTTCTAGATATATATTTTTGTATATATATTTATATTCTAATGCCTCCCTTTTGATTGATATGGATTCATTGTTCTTTCCATTAACCCATTCCCTATTATATTCAGGTTTAGAGGGGTACACAATTACCTAATGTCTACCAAGACCGGGTCTTGATGGGTTATATCATATCAGAATTTCTTAATTCTCTAATCCTTGTCAGTTTGGTCTTCTTTCTTTCTTGTGGTTTATTTTTGTCGGTGGTCTCTTTTCTGTTACCGGATGATTGAGGCGAGGAGGAGCGATTGTGGCCTCTGTTAGTGGTGATCAATGGTTTAGTGACTGATCTTGTCGGCTCCAAATCGTTGATGCTTGTGATTTGGTGATGACGACGATGATGACACCCTTGTTCGGTGTCGAAGGTGTTTGGTCCAGGAAGCAACATCAAAATTTCATTAGTCTTGACGGTGTTCTTCTATTATGGTGGTATGTGATGGCGTGGTGTGTGTTGTTGAAGACGATGAGTTTTCGGCTTGCTGGTTTCTGGTGACCTTCTTTCGACTATCTTCAACATTCTTTTTTGGCACTTACAAGTGAACGGTGGTCTTTTATGTTACGGTGTTTGACGGTGGTGATGTTTCTCTGGCGATGGGTGTTGTGATCACAACGACGGTATTGATGGGATGGCAAGACGACGGTGGTTATGGGAGGCAACATGACATGACCTTGGAAGTTGGGATTCTCAAGGCTCGAGGACTCCTTAAATGTTGTGTATATTTTGAATTTTGAATTTCATTTTGTTGTTGATTCTGTATCTCGCGCATGAATTTTGGTTATCGGGGTTACCGATCATCCTTAAATCGGTTTATTTGAAAATAAAAAAAAGGAATCTTCAGTCTAATCCTTGTCATTTTTTTATTATCATTCTAACCATTGGATGAATTTTATTTTAATAATAAATATCTTATAGATTTCATCATAATATCTAACATATTAATAATTCATTCCCATCCCAATCATTATATAAATTTAATTTTGTTATTTATCATCAAATGAGTGTTAGCCTCATCTTATCATTACCCTCATTGAATCCTCATCCAAATCATTAGATGGATTTCATATTGACATTAACAATTTGATGAATTCCATCCTAATTTAAACCATGTAAATATTTCACCCTCATTATAGACTTGTAAGGATATCATCTTGATCATAAACATAAAATTAATCTTATATTTATATCCACCTTATAATGTTTCCATTATATTATAGGAAATATCAAAATTATAGGTTTTTTTACATTTTCATTATTTTTTAAACCATATTTTTTTTCATGCAGGTTTATAAAACTAACACTATATTACTATTTTTAATTTAATATCAAATAATTTATATATTCATTTTAGATATTTTATAAATTTCATGATACTAATATATTTCAGTTTTTATATTTTCCAAGATGGTTTCATATAATATATTATTTAATAAAAGTAATAGTATTATAAAGTTAATGGATAAAGCATTAGCTAATATAATATCTGGTAAATAATGAATATATATATATTTTAATTTAGTGGTAGTTTTTTTTATATGTGGTGCTTTTAATCATCATTAATTAATTATAAATGTTTTAACAATATTCATGAATTTTTAATTCATCACTAAATGATGTAGTGTAAAAAAATGACCATACAATGATCCCATTTATGAACCCTACATTTATATCTAATAAATAAATTATAGATATATATATATTTTATATCTTGTCTTAATAATATCTGAACTTCTCATTCTCACCTCAAATATATTGGAGGCTAGTGAATGGCATTGAGGTATTGGCACTAATTAATTAGAGACATAGCCTCTAAATAAGACCTATCTCTTTCTAACATATAACATCATCCAATATGGACTAAATAGATAACCAAAATTGTAATGAAACTCATCCATTTATATTAAGTATTTACATAATTAATTATAATTTAAATGAATATATATATATATAAACACACATCCAAAACATGTGTGTGAATCATTAAACTACATATGGAAGAAACTAATGTGATCACCTAGATGTAGAGTTCAAGACATCAGTTATTATATCTCTTGTTAATCTTCACCATCCAAGATCATCTAGCAATAATACCAGCTAGTGTCCATGAATAAAAGAGTGGAAAAGATAAAATTTTTTATATGGGAATGAGTAAAAACACTTAGTATAGTCATCTAAGTAGTGAACTAGATATCTTAAATTAATAATGATAGCATGTATTATCAACATATTAGGTATAGAAAAAACCCTGATAACATAACACAAATCATATACCATTATAATTCTATCTATGAATTATTCTATGTCATGAAACATATATGTCAATTATACCACATTCTATAATATAACAATTATATATATTTATATATTTAAATATTCTAGTAGGAATTAGAAACATAGCATATTATGCCCTAATAGAGGAAAATAAAAACCTAGGACCTCATCCCATGCCTCAATTTAGTCCCTAAACCTAGATTCGAAAAACATCTATAATGATTTTCCCATCAATAGAATCACTAAACACCAACCTCATTAGATAGGTGAACTCATCCGCTCCCTTTGTGAACGGCATTCATTAAATAAAAATAATGTATCAAAAATTAATGATATTTTTTTATTACGTCAAATATTTTACATCTGATGATTCTTCTATAACACACCACTATGTCATTTCCTAGAAACCCCACTTTTCTAAGTAAAAATCTAACCCAAATTTTTTTATTAGTAAATAATATGTAACTAGTGCATAATAAACTACCTCAGTCCCATATTTATAGGAGAGAATGAGTGTAAAAATTATTTAAATCATCATTTACCTCAAACCTAATAAAGTACAAGAGAAAATTAATAGATACTCATGTGTTTCCCTAACTTCCACAGACCCAATACTGTGGTTGAGATTGAAAATAGATACACATATATTTCATCACCCATATCTAAACTAGTGTAGTAGATGAGTATAAAAGTATTAACTCTATTTCATCATCACCATCAATATCTACCTATTGTTGGACTACATAACACATATAAATTAAATTTAACAAGAAAAGTAACCATGCTAATCAACCCATGATCAATCTATCAGTTACTTGAAATTTGTACACAATAATATTTAACGTAGAATAACATCATCTAATATTTTTTCATCCTTATCACATTAGAATCCAATTATACTTCAGTTTCATTTATATTATTATTATATTTTTCCAAGTTACCATAGTAAACTATAAAATTAAAATCATATTATTGTATCAACTTTAACAAAATACATTCAAAGAATATCCTTGAACTTCTCATATCATCCTCACATTTTATCTATATATTTATCTTTTAAAAACCATCAATTAAATTGAGGATATTCATGCCATATTTCCTTAGAGTTCTTATAAGACTTATACATTATGTAGAATAATTTTCAATATCTTATATCAGTATAAGTCTATAAAGCACATACCATTTAGGTTTACATTTTACACATTATCGATACGAGGTCTATTTCATATAAAAGTACAATAAAAATCATCTTATTAGTATATATATCTAATTAATTCATGATTTTTTACTAAATACTCACATGATAATCATATTAATTCCCAGACATCTATTTTAGTAATACTTTCTTCTAAATTTTGTATTCATTAATTTATCTACAATAATTCTTATCTTCTTTTTTTTATAACTATGTCCATCAAGATTAATCTATACCATTATAGGAAATTTCAATCCCCTATATAAAATTTCATATCCCCATGAGGTAACTCATTCCATTAAAAATATATACAAGTGATATAATTTAATAATTAAGTTATAATTCCCTTAGTTTCTCTCAAAAATAAAACATGCCACCACAAATAGACTATGTTATCATGGTGATCAGTGAAGGTAAAAACCAAAGAAATTCCACATGGACAAAAAAAATTATTTCCTTGAGTGCCAGTTTAATGAAATGTTAATACAAGATTATAGTTTCTATCAAGTAAAAATTCATCAAATTGAACTAATAAAATACATCCATGTTAATTAAATAAAATTTCATTAGATCCAAAAGTTCAAAAGTAATTTAACAAAATTTTATATTTGAAATTCAGTCCACCATATTCCCTAAAACACCTCCTCTATTCTCAGAGAATCACAGAGTGACACTTGGCACCCCTATATTCCTTATAAGTTGTGTTGTATATATTGTATGCTTTTAATGAGGTTCCCATCCTAATTTTATTGATCAATCAATGAAATTATAAATTCCAGTACATTTTTTCCTATATATCAGGTCATCATATGGTTAGAAAAATCGAATATGAGTATAACACCATAGCCAAAATCAATGATTTTGAGCCAAAGTTCCACATGGTCTCAAGGTTCCCTACCTATAAGCAATAGTTTTTCTACTAGCGGTGAGGGCCTAAATGTTTTTTTGGTAAAAAAATTTCAATTGGTAATAATAGGGATACATAAAAAACATAATAAAATAAATATATAAAACTTTAAAACTCCAAAAAAAACAAAACAATATTTACATATAATATCAGGTGGCATACAAGTCATACACAATAAACCAAAACATCCCTAATGTGGTAGGTCAACTATTGTGTAATAACTGAAGATGAATTAAAAAAATATAGTTATAAAAGGGAGTAATTTTTTTAATCTCCATACTCATACAAGATCCACCTTATTTGATTCCCAATGTGGATTCATTTCAAATAGTAATATCTCAAACTATAAAATCTTCATGTGTATCAAGATTTCCATGAAAGGTATGAGTAAAAACCAAGTAAGACACAACCAATGTTTCCTTACCATAATTTTACCATTATATAAAATTTAAATTTGTAAATAAAAAAATAAATAACATAGACACCGTTCACTAACAAAGATGCTATGAAACCTTTCTATTCTTTCTTCTTCACCAATCCAAAAAGATAATAAAAAATAACCATTTTATGTATTAGATCTTTCCAAAAATGTTACACATCTATTTGACCCACTCTTCCAATTATACATACTTTACATTCAACTATTATAGAACAACTAAACATCAACCTTTATAGGAGATTCATTATCTCTACACATCATCCATATTCATGACTCTCGGGTATGAAACACTACTTCAATTCGACCTAGTATTTGGATTTGGGGAAAGTAATATTTCATAAAAATCTAACCAATACTACTTATAGGGAAATCCACATTCCATAAGTCATTTCTTGATGTGAAATCACATCCTCCAAATCATAACATTAATGCTCTCACACTAAGAGGTTATGTATTCAAGTTATACCAACCTACACAAGCCACACAATCAGATATAATGTGCTCTCTCATCCATACAAAAACCATATTATTGAATATATTAATTATTTCATAGTAATAATTGTCTCACATGCCACACACATACCTAGATGTATATCAAAAACTATATGTGTCTCGTAGGCCACACACACCCATTTGAATATCATATCTAGAAAGGTTCTCATGGGCACACACACACACACACATACACGCATTCCATATCATACAACATATATATTAAATACATCAAATAGTAAGTACTTCCAACATCAATATTACCAATTCCCAATGCTATGAATTGAAACCCTGATCAATATTATACAACAATGACTCCTTGAACCATCTTTAATTATTATATTGATAATTATTGAATCAATATCCAACAAGAAGAATAAGATAAGGGATTGAATTAAATTAGTCTTAACCAATGAAAACCACCACACAAAATTGGTCCATAATCAATTGAGGGAAGATAGAAATTGTCTATATTTAGTCTTATATACATTGATAAATCAATAATACCATATTATATCACAATAGAATTCATATATCAAACTGTGACAACTTAGAGATATGACTACATCCAAGAAGAGGATAGGGGATATTGAAAACCCTAAAATAATAGAGGATAAACGACCTCTTATCTTGAATTATCATGGGTCAAATCCCCATGATCCACTAGAATCTATGTTTGAATGGAGAGTAATCACCATGAATAGTCATTGGAGTCTCTAGGTTCAAGATCCCTTGGTGTAGTAGGATGAAGGATTTATTTTTGATTTGGTTTTTGGTTAAAGTACCAAATGTGTAATTAATAATTTTCTCCCACATTTTGGTAACATATTTTACTAAGATTCTCATTAATCATGCTAGTCTCACTACCTCTTGAGGGACTAATCATGGTTTGGCCACATATTTTCTTAAAAAATGCACCAATCATTCTTTTTCCCATGTCTAAAGATACATGGTTTTATATGGGATGTGTTATTATTAGCTATAACCATATTATAATTGTTCCAGGTTCACTACCTATTTAGGGTACACACCTGATATTGATACATAGTTTGGAAAATCATGTTCCAAATTGATTCATGTACTTCCCCTCTCCAACTTGAATAATGGTTTCCTTAGAATAACCACACGGTTTTCCCAAACCATGCTAAAATCATGAACCCTCATAAAATCACCTAAAACCCTCCATAACTACTAAGAAGTTACCATAGACATCACCCAAGAAAATCAGGAAAAAAAATACATAGAGAAGGGATTCAATAAAGGCATAATGTACCTAAAATTTTCCAATAAATACAATCACCCCCTCTAAGGACTATTATTCCTTGAAAATTGTATCTAGAGTACTTGTAAAAACAAATCCATACATTGATCCTAAATATTAGATTCCTTCTCCCATGTATCCTATTATATATGACCACGCTACCATAAAACATGGTAAATGGGAAAAAATTCCCTTTAAAGTACCTAATTTCTCCAGTATACCTTCAAGATTAGGTGTTCCATGAATAAATCATTATTTCTCTACTCAATATCCTCAATGTGGATCATAGTTGCAGGATTTGGATCATACCTTTGATGCCAAGACACCTGGAACAGATTATGCATAACTCTATACTATAGAGGAAGATCCAAATGGTGGGAAATTATTCTGATATGCTCAATGATTTAAAAGGGTCCCATAAACCATGGTCCCAACATTCCTTACCTCTATAAATATTGATCTCCTAACCAAGTTTAAACCCACAAGAAAATGTGATCACCTACAATGAACTCCAATGGTTAAATCTTTTAGTTAGAATATGATCACATCCTATTTTTAGTAGTAACCAATAGATTTTGATGCAATGATACCCAATAAAAGGTATCTTCCACTACCCTAATCATGATAATAGCCCACTCACATGTCTCATGCCACTATATATGGGAATATCATGGCTAACCATAAAGTCACCCAAATGGTTCCATCTAAACAAATGATGTGTAACTGTTATTTTATAAAAAAATAATATAATTTTTAATAATCTTCCCATTAACCACTAAAATCTAGGATGCATACACAAAGAATATCCAAAAAAATAGGATCATCCACTCTGACTGACCATCAGTCTATGAATGAAACATAAAACTCGTCTTTAATTTTTTTTTTTCTAACTATTTCTACAATCCATTTTAAAACTATGATTTTAAAAAAACTTCTAAAAAAGATTCTGTGCTTATAGGAACACTATGAATCCAAAATATCTCATGAATATATGTTTTTTCATCAATTCTACAGAAAGGGTCACATGATTTAATAATAAATGTGCCACCTTCATCAACTGATTATCCACAGGCCATATAGTATCACGAACTCTTAGAATCTATGTCAACCCCATAGTTAAGTTCATCATCACCTCCTCACACTTCCATATGGAAATAATAAGTAGTTGAAGTAAACCACATGGTCACCAATGCACACCATTAACCCTCTAATAAGTAATACACTTAGGGATAAATCCTACAATGTGACTCTTCATACTTGGCCACTATAAATATATTCTAATATCAGGATACATATTCATAGATCCTAGGTGTACAACCCACTAGTAATCATGGGAGTCTCTCATAATCTATTGTCTCATAAAATTAGTAACCACAAGACTCCCATGAATTTAAATCATGTCATCTCCATCTAATCACCATCTTAGAAGCAGGTCCTTTTCATCCAAATATTCTTGTGTCACTAAGAATGTAGAATCCTTCTCCTAGATGTTCATCAAACTATCCACAAAGGTAGACTTGGTTACTAAGGTATTTCATGTCATCACCCCTTTATCCATATATTCAACCAAAAAAAATTCAACTAAAAATATCATAACTCTCTTTTCCTCTATGATAGGACACTCTCTAAGACTATGTGTCTGCCTACTAAGAGATACTACATCAATATTACCCTTTACAAGGGAATAATCCATATCATTGTCAAATATATACAGATAAAAAACCCAAAAAATTGTGATGGAGATTCTTGTTCATTTGGGAGAACATATATTACAATCTCTTTTGGTCCAAGTAGATGATAAAACTTTCAATGGATAGATAATGGAACCAATACTTCATAGCATAAAACACTACTACCAAATCTAGGTCATCTATTGGGTATTTCATCTCATAAGGTCGTAGCTGACAAGGCCCATAATAAAAATACTTAATATATTTACATAAAAACAGCTCCAAAACTAACAACTGGGGAATCACAATAAACATCACACACAATCACATGCTCTTATAAGATAAAAAGTGGTCAAGATTTCAATCTCCTCTATTGTTATAGGAAGGAATCTTCAAAATAATCTTCCCATTAAAACACCCCCCCCCCCTCATTTTATTCCTACAAATATGTGATTATATATTGGATAAATCTTATATAAATCATCTATAGTACCAAACCAAATCTAGGATTCTATTAATCTCAACAATATGCCTATGGTTTCCCCAATAAATCATTGCATCTATATTATCTACATCAACTCAGGTTCCTAACTCATAAATCACATTCCCATGTAAGTTTACCTCTTGAATCTAGAAGTGACACTTCAAAATCTGGACATAAAGATAATGATATTAAATTATATGAAACAGAATCTCAAGGTTCTTATCATGCATATCTAGGGTCTGTGAATATATTAATATATTATCAATCAATACAATGATAAAATTGACATGATATGAATTGAAGATCCTATTCATGTGATATATGAACACCATTAAATATTTCATCAACCTGAAATGCATGGAAATATACTCATATAGTCCATAAATTCTCTTAAAATGACTTAGGTATATACACTTATTTGACCCCAAGTGGTTGGTATCCTGATTACAAGTCAATCATAGAGAACCACCAGTATCCCCCAATCTAATAAAAAAATCATCGATCCTCATAAATGGGTAACTATTCTTCACCATGGCATGATTCATATTTTTATAGTCTAGGTATTTCTAAATTATCACATTAGGATTATTATAAAATAAATTGTAGTACCCCAAGGAGAACTGTTTTATCTACTAAATCCTTTTGAATAAAAATCCTCAAGATGCACCTTGAGAACATTCAACATATAAAGTGTCACATGTAACAAAGTGATCATTAAGGGTTGTTATCTTGGAATGAGTTTGATCTAAAATTAATTTCCACTATCATTAGTAATTATTAATAAATAATATGGGAAAACATCTTGGTAACTATCCATCACTAGAAGAAAAGGGGAGGGAGTTACTACCGGATTTTTCACAAAAACCACACTTTCCACCTACACTATAATGGATTTAACACTGCTAAGGTCTAGACCCACTCTTTAAAACTCCTAAATCTAGTCTTATGTACAAGACATAGTTTTATCACTTAAGATACATAAATTATATCCATCTATGGTAACAATTTATGTTAACTCAATAACTAGGCAACTAGTCCATGCCAAAAATCACATCAATGAATGTAATATCTGGAGTCTAGAAATTTCAAAAATGTATGTAACCAAAAAATACTAAAGGAAACTCTGGACATCTATAAAGATAGCTTACCTTCTTAAATTATGGTGTATCAATAGAATTTAATTCATAAGAAAACTTTACCCAAATATTTATCCTACCAATGGCTTGAAACGATATAAAATAATGAGAGGATCATGTATCAAAAAAAGTAGAAAATAGAATATATATATATATATATATATAACGATGATATTTGGTTACACATATTATTACATGATTTTAATCCCACTTAAACATCAAATTTCAAGACAAGGATCGTAAAGTCTAGTGCCTTAGAGATTATGTACATAATTAAACATCACAATTTCAAAATAAGAAAATCCTTTATGAAATATTCGTAAAGAACAACTAACTTCCTTTCATCCCTTATATGCGAATAGTATAACCTGGGGGAATACATGAACAAATGGATGGGATAAAATCCCATTAAGGATATAAACATTAAAAATAAATCTTAACACATGGGTTAGAAGGCATAACATAATAGTATGAAAAGGCATGGAACATGATTAATAATATTGAATCATAAAATATAGAACATGGGATCGTATAATCATAGAATAATAGTAATATGTAACAAAAATAAAATATTATATTAGCATGATTCAAGTCTCATTTCACATGGAGGATCATGAGTCAAGGCTAACCACCAAAACCGTTGCACATATAGTAAAAGTCAAGGCTAACCACCAAGACCATTGCATATGATGTCTCATGAGACTAAAAATTACCCAATGGATTGAAGAAATATATATACACACCGATCATAACATGTACATGAATATGTTTTCTACATGAATAATAATAATTAATGAATCAAACATAATCATAAGGGTTACCCATGGAAATAATTGGATATCATAATCTTATCAAAAGGCATAACATAAGAGAATATCAAAATGGTGTCCATGAAAGAAAGTATTTAAACCATACATGAAAATTAACAAGGGAAAATAGGCATAGATATTGATAAGTGATTTCAAACTAAATTGAATATAGGTAAAAATTGTGTTTAGGAAACTTTATAAATAAATCATTTTACTGTGGTTTAAGTAAAATATTTAAGATTGTTTAAAACAAAAGAGGAATAATTATTTTTATAAAACTGGAAATGAAAAAAATGGATTTTAGTGGTAAAATTTGTGATTTTAGAAAATTAATGGTGACTTAATATAGATTATGATATGCACTTGAAAATGGGTAAGAAATCTGGAAGTTCTCTTAAATATGTTTTCTTATCTGGAAGAATTTAGAAGGGAGTCTTTTTAAAACATGTATTTCTCCATAAATTGCATGTACTATCCTAGTGGGGCCCGTACCATGACTACCCCAAGACATCCTCCCATTGTCCAGGGGTTGGTGATTATCACCTAGTAGGCATATCCCATAAATGGGAGGCATTTGTCTAAGTACCTATACAAACTCACATGTATCCAAGAAAAAGTGATGAAACTGAAAACACTAAGTAAAAAAATAGGCATACCACTAAGATTCCAACACAGAGTACAAAAGTAGAAAACTAAAAGTAAAAGGGGCCAAAATACAATCCCAACAAAAAGGAAAAGTAAAAAAGGTAAAATTTACTGGAACTCCTCTATAGAAACCCCTAATTAAAGGGTATGTATACAACAGCTATCTGAAATCACAGAAGAACACCTTGTCTGTCAGGTCTCTCTAAACACCACCTAGCCCCAGTCCACCAATTACTCCATCAAAGTGTTGATCGTCTACATAATACACAACACATGCAGACAAATCCCATGCAGGGGAGAGTAAAAAAATACAAAGTTGGACACCCCAAAACATGAAGTAAAGGACCAAAAAGGAAACATCACTAAGAGGATATAGTCATATCAACACAGTTTTATGTATACAAAACATATAATAAGAACATTAAAGTATACTCATAAAGGATTCCAAGACTCAAGGAATCCTCCACTTCTAGTTACACCGTTCCACTTGTAGCATGCTTGTTCTGGGAGATCTCCCTCCTCGATAAATCTGATAGTAATCATGTAGAATAGGTCTACCAAAATTATCTAATAGAATTCATAGTCTTGAAAAGTCACATAGTTTCTTATAGACTTCCAATCTTGCTAAGACATAGAGTTTCGGTAACACATGGAGTGTCAATAATACACGGAGTGTCAATAAGTCATGAAACACCCAAGTAACATAGTCACAGAGTCATAGTCAAATATCAACCACTGAAATTTTCCCAAAGCACACTCGTTCTAGGAGAACTCACTCCTCGAGCCTTGATGTCATTAAAGACTCTTACAAAGAGGTCATTCTAATTTGGTCCCTATCCAAATAGAAAACAATGGTCAAGTCATGCTATACAGATAGCGGATTCTTCCTAGATAATAATGACAACCCAATATATATTATTCCCAAATGTAGGGGATTATTCTAAGAGAGTACTAACAAACCTACCGATATTGCTCGTAACATAAGGGATTCTCCACCGAGAATACTGAGAACCCTACTGATGTAGCCCACTAGATAGAGGATTAATGGTCTGTTCTTGGAGGTCACACTAATTCCCACAAAACCCCATAAAGGGTGATAGAGGATCACTCCAGTCTCAAGGAGGGATGCCACAACTCTATCTAGAACTCAACCTCTATAAAGGATTGTTATCCAGTGATGTGGACAAAATGCTGCACTGAAATCTCGAGGAAAGAACCAAGAAAAACTTTTCACCTACATTGATCCATACTAAAAACTCACTAATCCATCTCAAAAGAACTGCCTCATCAAAATGGTCCCAACACTATAGATAGATTTTCAAAAGAACATTTCAATTGAAATTAATTTCCCTTTTAGTAAAAAGGGAACGTTTGGGTCCGGGTCCCACCAGATCTGACCCAGTTCACCCGACCCAACCTGGTTTGGTCTGGGCCATCCCATTTTCCATACTATACTATGGCACTTTGGGTCGCAAGGTCCCACCCATTGGACCGTCTGTGGTGTCTCAGTTTCTCCAACCCGTCCCACATTGCATGGGCTGGCCTATCTTCCGCGTGTGGACTAACCGTGTGAGCAACCTGTTCAATGCAGTCAGAATTCCTTGCACGGTCAGTCTACATAAACCACTGGATCCCACGGCCTCCTAGACACCATGGGGTCTTCCTCCAATGTGATCCCACTGGACTGCATCTGCTGTCAGCCACACGCACCCGTAGATCTGACACGGGTTCTCCCACTGATGCAGCTTGAACCGCATTCCCAACTCTTCCAAGGCCTCCTGGTCTCTTCTCGTGGCCATACTTCCATGGTATCCATTATAGCTTGTTGTCACACCGGTAGCCACCTGCTTCTAGATGGCTGCACTGCTGGTGGCCCATCTTCTGTGGGTTTTCATTATCACCCTTATTCTCTGTTTTTTTAGGCGGAGGTACCGTTTCAATCCTCATGTCACAACCTTCACTACTTTAGCCTTAAATCCTTTGTTCTATCACTATAGTGGTCAACTACGTTCGGAACCTCATGGAAAACACACTGAAACAACATAGGTTCTTCCTCAAAGAATGCAAGAACATGGATATAAGAATTCACCAATAATTCCTGAAGAATGAACGCAGGCCTTGGTCGTTTCACCCTTCTCTCATCCATTTAAAAAAAAGGGAACAAAACAAAATAATTCACATAGAGTATTCTCCTTTTTAAAGCCCTGTAGTAGAATACCCATCTCATAAGAATGATCAATCCATGGATCATCCTGTTTGTGGGTTGGTCCATGTTAATCATAGGAAAGTAATAATTTGAAATAAATCTCACATAATTAACCTCGTACCTATTTTTTGGATTGATCAGTGAATAATTTTCATCATCATCAGTGATCCATCCATGAGTGATCTCGATCTTTCATCTCGCCATAGTTCGTCATTCTCCAATGAGAGGTTTCACCAATTCTTTTCTTCTCTATATCTTCAAGGGAATTTCTCTTGGATTATGAATATAATCTTGTATCCCTACCAAGATGTTAAATTAGGGAAACACATTTCATTATAAACATGTTGTTGTGTTGCAGCTTCGCCGCATTGTCGTGTTGCAGATTCTCCTTACTGTTTTATTTAAGAAAGAAAATGGGTTACCCCATCATGGTGTCATGGAATCGATGTGTTGGAGGGAAAAATAAAAAATTAAATAAAATAAACTTTTTATGTTTATTTTATTCTCATTTAAAATGCAGAAAAATTATCTTTCATAGTCAACCCACGTTAGTCAATGTTAGGCCTCGCCTAAGGAAAAAACTCCCTTATGAACTCAATGGTGGTCTTGAATTTCAAATTTGAGTTACTGTTTATGAGTTATTAGGATTTTAAAAAAAATATTTAATTTTTCTATTTATAGTTATTCCATTTTTTTGTTTTCTCATAGAAGACCCGCACCGACTAAAGTTAAGTCGCGCCTTAGGTAAATCCACTGCTTTGAGCTCAATGGTGCCCTAGGATTTCTGATCTGGGAACCAGTTTAGAAGTTATTCCACTTTTTTAGGAAAATTTATCACGCGCATTATTAAAAACATAACATTTTTTGTTGTACTTTCATAGGCACACTAGGACTTAGAATCACATGTCTTCTCAGTGCATGGTCTCGGAATTTCCCCAGAAAATTTCTAAAAATAAAATCGAAAAAATCTAAGTCCTTACCATAAAAGAAGGATGAAATGATATGGATACATGAGTTTTGTATATATAAATAGAATTTATAATAAGTAAATAAAAATAAATAGGAATTAAATTGGGGTAAATAGGGAGAAAAAATAACCTGATGGAAAAATAGAGGTTCAGGTAAAAACCCTTACCTTATGTTCGAAACGATTCTTCACTTGATCGTAATGTCCTAAATAATAAAATTATATTAATTAATTAATAATTCAATAACCTTTTCTAAATTTAATTTATCTTTTTTAATTTTATTATGTTTATTTAAGACCTTTTTCATGAGTTATAGTGTTTAATTTCATTATTCAGGGGTGTTTGTTTTCTTCATTTTCATGATCGGTTTTCTTTTATAACTATGGATGTTCATGGGGATAATTATCAATAATTGAAATTATATATTATTAATGAAAATAATTAAGTTTATTTTGTTTTATATATTACTTTTCTTCCATATATGAGGATGAATCATTAGATAACATGTTAATGATAATCTTTTTTATTAATTTTAGGTGTTTTTCAATCACAGTAAACTTATTTTGCTTAATAATTTAGTATTATTTATATTTATTAGTTGAAGGATATAAAAATGGGTTAAAAAATTAATTTTAAAATCTAATTAAAATTTTATAATGGTTTTAAGACTAGTTTTAATAGAGATAAATAAAATGAAAACTTTTCGTCCATGAAGGCGATAAATCAACACGTCATGAACAACGGTTTCATATTTAGAATAAAGGAAGGAGAGAATGGGTTTGATGATGTATTATTATATTATCATAATAAAATTATTGTATATGTAAGGTACATTAGCTTTTATTCCATTTGTATGAGGTGTGGTAAGAAGATATTAAGAAGAGAAAAGAACTTGAAAAGAAATTAAAATAAAGGAAAGAGGGATTTACCTCTTGAATTTATCCTCCTTAAGAACGTCCATAGGGAAAAGGTTTTCTCCTTTTGATAATACCAAGAGATCTTGGATATAGGGTAGGTGTTTGGTAAGCTTATTGTGAATAATATTGACAAAAATAATATCTTTAAAGTTGTGAGGAGAAGTGGTGGTATTTATAGTGGAGGAGAGTGGTTTTCTCATTATTTTATTCAGTAGTTTATTATTTTGGATCAAGACTATGAATAGTTTGAGATTTATCACCAAATAAGATCAAATAATTATTTATGGTTTGAAGTATTGGTTATTAAATAATCAATGACTTAGGTAATAGTTTATTTAACTTATAATGTATATATTCTAAAAACTATTGAATTTTTCTATTCACAAAAATTCAAGTATTTTAGAAAAAACCCAAAAAATAACCCTAACCACTTTTTGATGTTCATTATTAATAAATTAAATTCATTTTATAAAAATAATATTATAAATATGAGAAATTTAATTTTTAATTAAAATTATGATTTATGTGAAAAATACAAATTTTAAAATTATAACTAATTATATAACACTTTGAAAAATTAAATAAGGTCCCGTAAAAATATCTTAAAATAATAAGAAACAAATATTAAATTATGAATACATTTTAATAAAATAAATTTTATTTTAAATTATTAAATTAATCATAAAATTGTATTTAAATATTTATGACTTATAAAAATAACAACACTTAATTAATTGTTCTTAAAACATTTAATTACTTATACTAAGAAATAATTATATAATAATTTCATTTATAATATGCCTAAATTTAATTTATACATTCATAGGTGAGGTGGCTATTTAATTGGATGATTTACTATTCATAAGGGTCACATTACTATTCCAAAGTTCAGGTTACAATTTCATCAGTATAGGTTCCTCAACTTCTATAAATACTAATTATTTCATTCATTATTTATTTATAATGTTTTTACTATGTTCTTAATCTGATTTTATGTGATTTATACTATATAACAC
Organism: Viscum album; assembly: GCA_963277665.1. Taxonomy (NCBI): domain Eukaryota; kingdom Viridiplantae; phylum Streptophyta; class Magnoliopsida; order Santalales; family Viscaceae; genus Viscum; species Viscum album. The sequence continues at coordinate 568,934,826 of OY728158.1, read as the reverse complement.
AATTATAAGAATGGAATATTCTTTGATAAAATTCTAAGTTATTACATTCTTCCCCCCTTAAGAAATTTCGCCATTGAAATTTTATTTTCCATACTATGGGAAAATGGGTGAGGGTACTTCTCCTTCATCTATTTTAATAGTTCCCATGTTTCCTCTTCATACTTATGCTTCCACCATAGTACTTTGACCAAGTGAGTGCTCTTGTTTCATAGAAATTTATCTCTATGATCCAAGATCTTCATTGATTTATCCTCAAAAGAGAGATCATTCTTCAATTGTACCACCTCTAAATTTAGTACATGTGAGGGATCTGGCATGTAATTCCTAAATAGGGATACATAGAATACATCATGTACTTGGGACATTATAGATGGAAGTTCTAGTTGATAGGCCATGGATCTGAAATGATCAAAGATCTTGAAGGGTCTGATGTTCCTAGGACTTATATTTTCTTTCTTTACTAATGTAATTATCCTATTCTATAGAGATATGTAGTGTAATACCATGTCTCTAACTTTAAACTCAATATATCATCAATGATTGTTTGTGTAACTCTATTGTTGACTTTGGTATACCTTTATGTGTTGTTGAATTCTTTTCACCTTCTAATTTATTTGACCATTGTAGGTCCTAGCAGCTTACGTTCCCCAACCTCATCCTATCATGTTGGTGTTTTACATCTTTTCCAGTAAAGGGCTTCATATGGATCTATTTGGATGCTTGAGTGGAAACATTTGTTGTATGAGAATTTGATCTGAGGTAGATATTGGTCACATCCACCTTTGAAGTCTATATATAATTCTCTAAACATGTCTTATAGTGTCTAAATAGTCTTCTCATATTGGAAATCAGTTTGGGGATGATAGGCCATATTGATGTTCATCTTAGTGCCCAGATCATGTTGGAGAATTTTCTAAAACTTTGATGTGAATCTCAGATTTCAATCAAATACAATTGATAGTGTTACTACATGAATCCTTACAACTTATTTAATTTATATTCATGCAATTCATTCTAGTGAGAAGTCCTCTAAAATTGTGATAAAATGATCTATCATTTTAAGATGATCTATAATAACCCATATAACATTGTATTCTCTGTATTTGTTTGGAAGTCAAGTGATAATGTCTATGGTGATGTTTTCCCATTTCCATATTGGTATGGGTAATGGTTTCATCAAACCCTAAAAAAAATTCTATCATCCTTCACTTGCCTACATAATAGGAACATTGTTGTATATTTAGAAATCTTCTTCTTCATACTATCCCACAAATAGTTCTCTTGAAGATCTTGATACATCATTGTGATCCATGGGTGAATATATAAGGTTGAGATATGTGCCTCATAAAAAATATCCTTCTTTATCTTCGGATTGATGTTACACATAGTTGTGACCTAAATCTTATAACTCCTTCTGCATCAATTTTAAACTCTGAGGATTTCCCCTTTCTCATATCTTCCACCTTCTTATGGATTTCCATATTGTTTTTTGAGAATACTGTATTTTGTCCATAAGGGTAGTTGAGAAATAATTTGAGGAAGTATTTATGATGTTTCTTCCTTAACGATTCTCATGTACATCATTTGTAGGCCTATGAAGATTGAATCATTCTCAATTCTAATCATTGATAAAGATGCAAGATCTTTCCTGCATAGAGCATCCACTACCATATTTTCCTTACCAGGATGGTAGTGGATTGAGAATTCATAATCATTGATGAGCTCTAACCGTCATATCTGGTATATTTTAATATCCTTCTATATGAATATATATTTAAGACTCTTATGATCGGTATATATCTCACACTTCTACCAATATAGATAATGCTGCCAAATTTTCAATGAAAAGATCACAACTGCCAAATCCAAATTGTTTAATGGATAGTTTTCTCTCGAATTTTTAACTTCCTTGAGACCTAGGATATAAATTTATCAGTTTTCTTTATTACATATCCTAATACCTTCTTTTAATAAATGATGTACACCGTAAGGAGTTTTCCACTTTTTGGAAGTGGGATTACTAGTGTAGTGATAAGCCTCTTCTTCAAATATTTGATGAAATCATCACATTCACTGGTCTTGATAGACTTTACTCCTTTCCAAGTCAGCTTGGTTAGTGGGATTTAAAATCATGAGAAGTTATTAACAAATCGCTGGTAATACCCAGCTAGACCAAGGATGCTACAGATCTCTGTTAAAGATGTTTTCTTGGTCCACACTTTGATTTCCATTGTCTTGGGAGGGTCTATAGATATCCTTTTATTGGTGATTACATGCCCCAAGAATGATAATTCCTTCATCCAACACTCACATTTATTGTACTTTTCATATAGTTTCTCTCTTCCCAATGTATTCAACATAGTATTTAAATGCTCCTCATGTTCATCCTTTCTCTTGGACTACATCAGAATATCATTAATAAATACTTCCAAAAAAAATTGAGGTAATCTCTAAAGACTATTAATTAATTCCATGAAAATTTATAGATAATTAGTTAGTTTTAAGGGAATCACTATGAAACCCTATTGTCCATACTTTGTTTGAAAGATATTCTTGGGAATATCATCCTTCTTCACTTTTAATTGGTGATCTCCTAACCAAAGGTGCACCTTAGAAAAATAACTGGCCCAACAAAGCTGGTCATACAAGTCATATAACCATGTCAAGGGATACTTTATCTTTATCATAATTTTTTTAAGATCATGATAATAAATTCATAGGAACATTAATATATCCGTATTCTTGACAAAGAGGATTGGTGCACCCCTGGTAAATCACTTAGTCATATAAAACCCTTCTCTAGATTATCTTGAAAATTAATCTTTAGTTTTTTAGGCTCAATGGTGGATGTTATATAAGGTGTCTTCAATATAGTTAGAGATCCAAGAATAATTTCAATTGAGAATGCATCCTCTTAATTGGGAGGAAGACCATGCAACTATTCAGGAAACACATTTGTGTAATCCCTCATGATGGGAATGTCTTCGAGAATGATTATCTCTTTTGTCTAAATCATTTGAGCTATATTTACTTGGTCATAAGGAAAAAATATCTAAACTTGATACAATGATTCTAAATAAGATTCATCCTCTTCCATACACTTATATATATATAGAGGATGATTCGGGATGTGAAGATTGATCTCCCTTTCCTGAAAATTGATATTGGCTTTATATAAAGAAAGCCAATACGTTCCCAAAATAGAATCAAACTCTACTAAATGGGGTACGAAACGATTTTATAGGAGGATCAGTCTACAAACATTAATTGGGGATGTGTTATCAACTCTATATGAAATAATTTCCCAATTTTTTGTTCTTAGAAATAACTCAACCTCCAATATTGAGGTTGTATGGAATAGTTCTACTAAACCTGAAAGAATGAAAGAATATGTAGAAATAGAATAATATAGTAAATTATCTATTCTTGAATTAATAATCAGCATACATTTCACCACATAATTTTTGGGCTCCACTTCACTAGTATTGATAGAATATTACCTTACTTGCTTCCATATTGGTTGTTTTTGTTGATTGCTTCCAACAACCCTTAGCTTAAGGTAATGGTTCACATAATTCTCATGTCCCTTGTAGTTATAACACTATATATAGGCTGAGTGTGGATCTAAACCTTCCATTATTATTCAAAATTAGTGGTAATCTTCATATACCTTCAGCATTTATTATCCAAATACCCCACTCTTCCACATTTTAAGTATTTCTTGGTTCCCTTTGGAAAGTTCCTAGGATATTTCTTCCCATACTTTAGACATATTAGATTGTGATTTTTCATTCCATTATGGGATTTATCTTCTGATCCACCCATAATTGAATCTATTTTACACTTTTTTCACCAGGACTATAAAATCATTGAGTATCTCTGATCTCCATTTCAACTATAAGGGAGCAACAGAAAATATCTTCATAAATATCAAAGTCTGGAATTGATAACTCTTTTCATAGACATGGATTTAGTCTATTAAATAAGTGATCCACCTTGCTTTCATTATTCATGAAAAATATAGACGCATATATTTCAATCCTTGTGAAGTTTCCCTCATACTCCTAGATAGAATAGTCTTCCTTATTCTTTAGTCCAAGGAATTTTCATTCCATATTTAGACAAATAGTTCAAGGAAAATTTTTATTGAAAAATATTTTCTTGAAATATTCCCATTCCATGTAATAAATTGCTTACTTATAATTTGTTTTTTTGATCAGTTTCCACCACTGATCAGCTTCCCCATAAAAATGATAGAACTATTATTTTTTTCTGAGCACTAGAGGACATAAAATATCTATTTAATGGAATTAATTCATTATTCTATGAGGAGGGGATTAGAAGATCCATTAAACATGGGATTCATTTGATGCATTAAGTATTTTATGTCAACTTTATCACTATTGGGATAAGTGGGGTGTTCTATGCGATTAAAGTTATTATTCGTAACTTGAGCTAGGTGAGTAAGTAATTTCATGAAGTTTTGAGAACTCATTCCCATAATATTGGCATATGATTAGGGAAATCATCACACTTCCTATCATGTTGATTTCTAGATTAAGTTCTTCTATTAAAAACCATTAACTATGATAAATAAATTACAATTAGGGGTCTTCAATAATTAACTAATAAGCATAATAAAAGTAAAATTTCAACATGAAGGGATAAAATTATCAAAGAAAATTATATCCTAACTTGTGATTCCCTAGGCTTTAATCTATCTTATCTATGATCTATTTCCTAAGTTATATTTCTATGGTCATTTTTTCCATTAATAATGGTTCGTAATAAGCTTATAAATTTACTAAAGCATATCCCCCATGAGTTTCAAACCATGTGTGTAGTAAGGCACATTGTCATGTATGAGGTTACCATGAGTCAGACTCAGAACACCTTATTAGAGTTCATACTCCTAGGTAAATTGGTTCCAAAACCACGTCCACTTCTAGTATCCAGATATAGATTTATTTTCTTGATAATTCTCTTACTATATACTAACCAACATTTAGGGATATTTTCTCATACTTAATCTTATCTATAGGGTTCATACTGAAGTGTTATATTATTAGTATCCAAAATTAACAATACCTTCCTATGATAAAAACTACAGTGACTACAGCCTTTTATAAATATTATTATATTATTTTAAGCATACTTAAACATCAAATTTTAAGGCAAGGCTCATAAAGTCTAGTGTCTTAGAGATTAGGTACATAATTAAACATAATGATTCCAAAATTAGAACATATTTTATTTAATCATCATAAAGATACCATAACTCCCTTTGAGACCTTAATTATTTATAGGATAACCTGGGGAAATACATGAATAAATAGATGAGATAAAAATCCTAGTAAGGAAATAAACATTAAAATAAATCATAGCACATGGGTTAGAAGGTATAACTTAATGATGTAATATGTCATGGAACATGATTAAATATATTAAAGAATAAAATATATAACATGGGATCATATAATAATTGAATCATAGTAATTTTTTAGAAACATAAACCATTACTTTAGAATTATTTGAGGCTCATTGCACATGTAGGATCATGAGTCAAGGCTATCCACCAAGACCATTGCACATGGAGCACGAGTCAAGGCTAACAACCAAGATCGTTGAACATGAAATATAATTACCCAATTAATTGTATTTATATATGGGTTTACATATCATAAAATTTTCATGAATATGTGTTCCACATGAATAATTATACATAAGGAATAAAACCTAAATAAAAGGGTTACTCATGGTAAGAATTATGCATCGTAATCATTTCAAAAGGCATAACATAAGGTAATATCATTATGGTGTCCATGAAAAAAAATAATTTAAACCATACATGGTAATTAATAAGGGAAAATGGTATTGATCATGATAAGTTATCTCAAACTAAATTTAATATATGTAAAAGTAGTGTTTAAGAAACATTAGAAATAAAACATTTTAGTTCGGTTTAAGGAAAATATTAAGGATTATTTAAAATAGAAAAGGCATAATTGTTTGTATAAATCCAGAAATGAACCAAGATAGATTTTCATGATGAAATAATTAATTTTATAAAAATAATGGTCGATTAAAATAGATTATTAATTGAACATGAAAATGGGTAATAAATCGGGAAGTTCCCTCAAATAGGTTTGCTCATCAGGAAGAATTAAGAAGGGAAACTTTTTAGAACATGTATTTCCCCATAAAAGGAGGATGATAAGACATGAATACATATTTTGGAACATATAAACATAATTTATAAGTAAATAAAAATAAATAGTAATTACATTGGGGTAAATAGAGAGAAAGAATAACCTGAAGGAAAAAATGGAGGTTCGAGTAGAAACCCTTACCTTATGTATGAAATATTTATTCACTTAATCTTAATGTACAAAATAATTAAATCATATTTATTAATTGATAATTACATAACCTTTTATGCATGTAATTTATTTAATATAAGTTTATTAATTTCATTTATGACCTTTTTGGTGAGTTATAGTGTTTAATTTCATCATTGGGGGTGTTTGTTTTCTTAGTTTTCATGATCGATTCGCTTGTATATGAGTATAGATGTTCATGGGTATAATTATAAAGAATTAAAAATATATGTTATTAAAGAAAAAAATAGAATTTTAATTTTCCTTACATATATTTTTTATAGATATGATTATGAATCATTATATAACAGGTTAATGATAATCGTTTAGTTTAAATTTAGTAGTTTTTCAATCACAACAAACTCGTTTTGATTTATAATTTATAATTATGTATATGTGTTATTTACATAACATAAAAAAGGATATAAAATAAATTTTAAAATATGATTCAACCATTATAATGGTTGTATGACTATCTTTGAAGTAGATAAAGTAAAATTAAAACTTATCGTCCATGAAGGTGATAAATCAACACGTCACGGATAATGATTTCATTTTTAAAATAAAAGGGAGGGGAGAAGGTTATTGATGATGGATTATTAAATTTTTATAAAAAATCAATTATATTTAAGGTAATATAGTTTCATTCCATTTGTATAAGGGTATGTGAATAGAATTAAGAGAAAAAAAGAACTTGAAAATAAATTAAAAGAAAAGAAAGAGGAATTTACCTCTTGAATTTCTCATCCTTATGAACCTCCTTAAGCCAATGGTTTTGGTATTTTGATGAGACCAAGAGCTCATAGACATAGGGTTTGGGAATATTATTGGGAAGAATTTCAACAAGGCTAAAAAATTAAGTTTGAGGAGAAAAGGTGGTGAGGAGTGGTATTTATAGTGGAAGAGAGAGGAATTTTATCATTATTTTATTCATTATATTATTATTTTGCACATGAATATGAATAGTTTGAGAATTATCATCAAATATAATAAAATAATTAAGTATGGTTCTAGAATATGGTGATTACACCAGTGATGACCCAAGGAATAGTGTATTTAACTTATGATGTATATATACAGTAAATTATTGTATTTTTCTATTCACCAAAAATTCATGAATTTTAGAAAAATCTTAAAACTTCACCCTAAATTTTTTTTGACATATAGAATTCAAAAATGAAGACCATTTTATGAAAAAAATTTCCTAAATATGTGAAATTAAATTTTTAATTAAAATCATCATTTACTCAAAAAATACAGATTTTAAAAATATAAATAATTTTATAACAATTTAAAAAATTAAATAAGGTCCCACAAAATTATCTAAAAATCATAAAAAACAAAATATGAATTTATGAATACATTTTATGAAAATAAATTTTCCTTTAAATTATTAAATTAATCATAAAATTGTTATTAAATATTTACAAATTATAAAAATACCAACACTTCATTAAAAATTTTCAAAACATTTAATTACATATACTATGATATAATTATATAATATTTTCATTTATAAGATTCCTAAATTTTATTTATTCATTCATAGGTGAGGTGGATATTCAATTAGATGGTTTACTATTCATAAGGGTCGCATTACTATTCTAAGTTCAAGTTATTATTTCATCAGTATAGGTTCCTCAACTTTTAGAAATGCTACTTATTTCATTCATTATTCATTTATAATGTTTTTATTGTGTTCTTAATGTGATTCTATCTGATTTATACTATATAACATAATTATAATATGGGAATTTTCAATGATAAAATTTTGGTTCGTTGCAATATATGTAAATATAAATTTTCCTTGAATAGTCAATAGACCCCCTCCATTATCATCTTGATCCTGACATATATAATAGATTATTCTTAAATTTGATATATTAACATTTCTTATAGGCTAATAAATTTCCTGGGATATAGAATTTTGTGGAGTATGCGTATACTTCTTAGGTACTCTGGTCTCTTTATAGACCGATCTCCTTGACCCCAATTATGATGAAATTATTTAGAAGCACTATAGATGGACCATCATATCATTTCAATGGAAATATCTAGGTTATTGTTATATAACATGTTATTATTCCCTTTCTTTATAAATTTATGAAATTTGGAAGAACCCTATTTTATAGAGGGAGCTAAAGATCATTTTGTCTTCTCCAGATGTTTTCTTCCTCTATTGAACATATACTCTACTTTACTCTTCTTATTAATAGAAGTGGCACCCAGGGAATCACTAGTAAGATCACTAATGATAGTAATATAACTATTTTATTTATCCTACCCCACACCATTCTCAATAATAAGGTACTTTTGAAGCACTTCAGAGTATGTCGGCAGGTTGAAATTACTTACCTAGAGCCTCAACATTGGTTGAAGGACAATAAAAACATCTAGGATTTCTATACCTAATTCCAAAACAATATAGGATAAAAGTAACTTTATAAAATGATATAAATTATCATCCACTAACATCATCCAATACTGAAGCTCCATAAAAACATGGGTGTAGTCATACTTCAGTACTTTTGTGGAAAATATTTGAATATGAGGACCTTGATGGTCAGACAATTTAGACCATCATGAATATATGCATTGTTCACGATGCTAATAAATCTCCTCATGTGCCAATAAATCATCAACATAGAAAAAATAACTTATAAGTACTTTAGAGTATATACTAGATCAATTATTACCTCAATGATTGTAATATAATCCTCAATATTGTTCATCCAATAGTACTGTGGAGTGATAAGAGATGATGATTTTAAAAGTACCATGAATAATTTTCCATCATCTTATGAGCTCCTGCAACTTAAAAATTCATTATCTAAAAGTCTCTAGGATGGATAGGTTCCCTACATGAACCAATGTAATGAGTACTATAGAATGATCAACTGTATTATCTTGCATGTCTAGTGGTAAGATAAGAACATCCTCACTTGATGGGGTATTTTTACCCACTTCTATAGGAGGTCTAATAAGATGATGTTGAGAAATAATTATGTGAAATTTGAAATGATCACATAAAAATGGATTCAATAGATTAAAGTATAAAATCTCTCAAGAAAATATTTCCATAATAAAATAATCACTAAAAGATGACTCATCCTAAAAGGTTTCTCATTTTTACATGGTACAATCCCCTTAGTACTACCCAAGTCTTAAGCTAGATCTTTTTTACATAAAAATTTTTCATAATCATATGTAAATAAATAAATATATAATTATCAATTAAATTAATTTAAATTTCAACCCTAATATATCATATAAGTACATATCACAAATTACTAAGGTTGTTTAATTAATTTAACTATAATGTATGATAAATAGATAGATATATGACATGTAAACCTATGTTCCTACTCATGAAGAAATAATGCAAACAAAATACAACAATCTATAACATCAAAATCATATACAATAATTAAGGTGTAGTTGATCCACAGTAAAATATCAATTGATAAAATCAACCTCATATATCAATAACTAAAAGGGCCATTAAGTTAAGCTAGCTAAGAACATGCATAAATATACTACCTGAGTTCCAAAAACCCTATATCCATTGTAAAATTATCTATCATAGTTAGGAATAATATAAAAGGATACCTCCTTGGATACCAATTTTTAACACCCAATATCGAATCACTATGTCTTTGCTAGAGTACACATGACCTCATTTATGACTCACCATACAGAAGAGGTTGATGACTAGTGGCATGGGATTTAATGGTGTTATGGGAACACTTTGTAAAAGTGAATGTAATAAAAATATTATAAATTTAAAAATGAACAATAAATTACAATGTCAACATGTGTTATCCAAGTTTCCAAGATTTTGAGATCTACATGATTCATCAAAATGTTATAAGGATTATTAGAAATATCCATTGAAAGACATATTTCATTCTAAAATTTCCACACATTTTCTTGATAGACATGCCCTATGGTCCAAGGTTAATGTACACCTTTAATTAACTTCTACATGTCTTATATAAATGGAAAGTAATGATCTATACATGTTACCCAATTCATGACTCTAGGGTAAGCCACTCTTCTTCATGTCTACACAATATCTGGTTTTGGGGAAAGATTTATTTCACACATGTAAAACCAACATCCCAATATAGGGAATTCCAAATTATATATGTCATCTCTTATGGTTTAATCACAACCTTTGAATAACAACAGTGGTACTCCCCCAATAATGGGTTAACTAGTTGAGTTAGAGAAACCTATTACCTTGAAAAATATCATAATGGAACCATATATGAATCCATACTAAAGACATATTAGAGTAAGTAATAATAATTTCATAATAATAAAAGTCTCATTTTCCACACACAGAACAATGTGAATATCATAATAAGTAGGTGTATTGTGGTCCACAAACATTCCCATATCTGAATCATGTTGAGTAAGGGTCTTACATCTACCCATACACAAACAAGCATTCCATTTCATAAAATTTATATTTAAAGTATATATAATGATATGTAGTTCCAACCACATTATTATCATTTTCCAATTTCTGTAATTTTCACTTGAATGAAGTTTACCCACTAATAAAACTAATAACCATTCAAAATTCACCACATCAAAATTCTAGAATTAATATTTGAGAGGAACAACAAGATAAGGGATTGAATTTGATTAGGAATACCCAATGAGAGATAAAACTTCTAATATATCAAAAATCAATCAAGGTAATATGGATATAATTTAGATCTAACCACCTATACATTGATAAATTGACAATACATTATTAAATAGTAATATAATTACAAGATCTAACCATGAAATATCTATGATTCCATCTAATAAGAGGAGAGGATATATGTAAGGTATAAGAAGAACAACATCTTACCTTGAATTCTAATTGTAAAAATCCTATAGATAATTTGAAATTGGAGTTCATTGGGATAGGAATCTCTATTAATATCTATAGGATTCAATAGGTTTTAAAAACCTAGGAATAAGATAAAAAAAATATAGGGTTTTGGAGAGGTTTTGGGTAATAATTCAATTTTTCAGATAAATTGATTTATTTTTCATGGTTTGGTCACAAAATTTACTAAAAATTCTAAAATTTATTGAGGATCACTACTTCTTCATGGAACCCACATGGTTTAGAAACATGTTTTGGTAAATAGTGATCCTCACACATGTTGTTCATGTTTATAGATAATTAGGATACATACCCTGGGAAATAGTGTATCTTGGAATTGAGGAAAAATAAGAGTTGGTTGTGATTTACCAAAACATGTTTCTAAACCATGTGGGTTCCATGAAGAAGTAGTGATCCTCAATAAATTTTAGAATTTTTAGTAAATTTTGTGACCAAACCATGAAAAATAAATCAATTTATCTGAAAAATTGAATTATTACCCAAAACCTCTCCAAAACCCTATATATTTTTTTATCTTATTCCTAGGTTTTTAAAACCTATTTAATCCTATAGATATTAATAGAGATTCATATCCCAATGAACTCCAATTTCAAATGATCTATAGGATTTTTACAATTAGAATTCAAGGTAAGATGTTGTTCTTCTTATACCTTACATATATCCTCTCCTCTTATTAGATGGAATCATAGATATTTCATGGTTAGATCTTGTAATTATATTACTATTTAATAATGTATTGTCAATTTATCAATGTATAGGTGGTTAGATCTAAATTATATCCATATTACCTTGATTGATTTTTGATATATTAGAAGTTTTATCTCTCATTGGGTATTCCTAATCAAATTCAATCCCTTATCTTGTTGTTCCTCTCAAATATTAATAGATGTATGGCTTGGTGAAAAGATAAGATTCTTATTTTTCATTATCAAATAATTAAATCATTAAATTATAATCTCCAACTCACTGATTTTTCAAATTCAAACATTCAAAACCATAGTTCAAACTCTATAAGATTCATGAATCTTAATCCCATTTATTGGCAACATTGAAAGACTAGATCAGTATCATCATATTTATGTCATTATAAAACTTTTTATATAGAACATCAATTTAGAAAACAATATCTAAAAAAATTCTCCAAAACACTGAATAGTGCTTCGCCGTCTGGTAATATTCTATCTAATGATCCAAAAAAATCATAGGAACATTTTGGATGACTTTTCCAAGAAATTTTATTTGTATAATGCATTAAATAATTATAATTAAATATATTACTTCATATGTCTAACAGAATTCATCCATTGGGATATTTTCTAATGAAAAGACTTCGTCAACTTGACTTTTGAATATTGATAGAATATCTTCTTACATTTATTAAAATACACTTAGTTGAAACTTTAAAAAATATATTTTTTATGAAATATTTACCCAAAGTTTATCTGTTTATCATGTAGGAAAATAAAATTCATATCCTTGTAAACACTGTAATTTTTTAAAGAACATTCCTCATCCAAGACTCTATTAGATTTTGTCTATCTAGTGAACTCAATAGAACATCAAAATGTAAACTATCTAAAATAATAAAAATTCCATATATATACTAAATTCTTGGTTCATGATATATTTCTTAAATTATGACGATATACACATTTTTTAATAGAAAAATTATTTCTAGATTTGGTTTAACTGAACAATGTTTTTCCAAAAAATCATAATGAAAATCTTCCAGCATAAAAAACATCGACTGATGGACCTTTTTTATAGATACTTCACCCATTATTTTTCTACATAATAACACTTAATTACTTTTGATATGATATTTATCAAACTATGTTTCAGAAAAAATTATCATATAAAATTTTTTATCTGATAATTTTTATACAAGACATATACTCAAACTTTTTAATGCTCGGTGTAATTTATTAAAAAAACATTGTCCAATAATCTTCTTAAAATTACAAATACATATAATCATTATTGATGGAAACTTTATCAAAGTGAAGTTATTTTTTAAAATATATAAAATATAATTATTCTAAATAAATTCATACATATAAAAACATCATAATCACCTTTATCTAACATGATCCGAAAAAACTCCCACTTTGGATTTTGTTTTCAACAAAGAATCATTAATCATTAAAACTTATTATATCAATATATAGATCACCTATTTAAAAATTCTAACAATAAGATACTAATCAAAGTGTAGAAAATAATAATAATTGAATATAAATACCATGTTATTCATAAGAAGTAACTTATTCAGCTTCTTCTTATATACTTTCTCAAGATTCTAACATTCACAACTTTTTCAATTTTTCCTTCAAGAGTATTTATTCCTACATAAACCTCAACAAACTATTAAAATAGTTCACACTTGATGAAATCACAACTTACCCCTTTACCAAATCCCAAAAAATATATTTCTTAAAAGATTAATCACTTACCAATGTACATATTTATTTTTAAAATCATTTCTATCCCCCATTAAAACACTATCCAAGGAAAAGATGATTGAGGGGACGAATTTAGATATCATATCCTTGAACACTAAGAGGTTTTACACCCATTTTCACCCTAAATTTATAAAAAAAATCCTCTAGAAATTGTTTTATAAATATATCATCGACTTACTCTATTGTAGGAATATATTTCATCTTCAGTTCATTTATCTCCACATTTTTTTAATGATGTGATATTTTTTTCAATATGATTTGAACATGAATACTTCCCTGCAATTTTACTGATATTTATAGTGCTTTTATTACCACAACTGAAAAGTAGGTGTAACTATACATTAATCAAAAAATATTCTAACTAATTCTTCATCCATATAAGTTGTGTGGAATATTCATTATATGTAGAGATTTATAGAATTTTAATTCATTTTATGACAAAATAAAAACATTCCAATAGAAATAAAACTCAACAAGATTCAGACATTATATAATCAAATAATTCTTACTAAATTAGATTCTTTAAAATAAAAAAATAAATGTTTCCTGAGATATTATATTTAATTCAAAATTCTATTGTTCCTTTGATTTATCTAAGAATTCATTTTTGTATCATGAAATGAGATTCTTTTGGATAATAGTGAAATATTTTTCACAAAGTGACAACATATAAAATATATATCCTTAAATATTTCAGATAAACTAAACATCCATCTAATAAAAAAATTACTTACTATCAACTTCCTTACCATATCCATCAATCAGAAACTTGGGTACCACTAAAATTGGTGTGGAAATTGGTTTTGAATTATACATTATATAAATCTCTTGATTTTTTATATCATAAATTTATATGGATCGAAAATATATTTCTAATTTTGTGAAATTTTTAACCTAATGAAATTTTTCATTTCTAGGATAATGTAAATTTTAAATAACATTTTAACTTCTCTAAAAAATATTCACAAGATTATTCATCATTCCCAAAAATGATAATATCATATACATGATCAGTCATAATGACACCAACCTCTTTATTTTCTTTAATTTAGAAATTAACACCAAATCTTCCTTTCATGATGTTTAATTTTATTATATTGTTATCCAATTTGGAATTCCAATCCTCTAAATCATGCTTCAACCATGAAAATACTTTTCAACATATGGACATAATTTTCATCATTCCCAATCATAAAGTTGCACTATTTTTCAAAGTAAATTTTTTTATCAAGTTCTCTCTTAAGGAAATATGAGTTTACCTACATCTAAATGTTTTTAAAAGCCTTATTTTGCAGTAGTAGAATGAAATATTATGATATTTTATGATATTTACACAAGTTTAAAGTCCTCATAAAAATCTATGCCTTCAATTTTTAAGTAACTTTTACATATCATTTGTTATTCTTTTTATCACATAACCATATTCATTCAAATTATTCTGGAATACCCACATTGAACCAATAACGTTTTTATTATTTATTTTGGGTACAAGTTCTACAGTATCATTATTCTCATTTTTATATATCTTTTTATTGACAAGATCAATTAACTCTTGATGCTCAAAGGCTTCATTAACATATTTTGGATCAACTATTTAGTCTAATGAAGTATGTGAAACTAACCATGATGTTCTTCTAGTTTGAATATATTGTTGTTGATCACAGTTTTTTTATCTTTAACCTACTTTCCTAACCTAATATGAGATGTAGAAATTTTTCAATTTTAAATATAAATAGATGAGTTATAATATTCATTTTGAAGAAATTTTTAACATTTATCAACTGAAAACACCTCTTTATGCTCATATTCCTTCTCTGAAACAATTTGTTAAACTTTATTATAAAATTTTTAAATAACAATTATATCTTAAAAATAAACCATCTCTTGTGTTTTTTTAGTATAAAAATATTTTCCTCTTCCCTTGGTAAGATATCCTAGAATAATTTCATTAATAACTCTTTGATCAAATTTTGAAAGATTTCCTCCCTTGACTATTAAAATAATGGAACATATAAAAACACTTACATGATTCAAACATTGAGCTTCATTAAATTTAAATTCATAGGGATTCATATTAGTGTTCCTAATATAGAAACGTTGATTCCAAATATATAAGTTTTACAAATTTTTTACCTACAAAAATAATGAGAAGTATCATATTTAATCAACATTGTTCATTCCATCTCCCAAAAAAAACTTTTTATTATTTTATCAACACCATTTTTTTATTTTATGTATTGTGCACTAAAATAATGATGAATTATATTTTTTCAAGATAATACACGAATACTATATTTTTTTGTATTTTTCACCATTATTAGTTCATAATTTATTCACTGAATATCCAAATTTATTCTCTATACTTCTCTTAAAATTATAAAACATTTTAAGAACATTTTCTGTAAGTTTAAAAAATATTATACATATAACATATGTAATTTTTTCAATGAAATAAGTAAATTAGTTATCTCCATGTTTAGATTATTACTCATTGACCCAGAAACACATGGATGTATGAACTGTAATGGATGAGTTGAATGAATTTAAACATTATTATATATGGATTTTTTCATCTTCCCTTTATTAAAAATGAAGTGAAACCAATATCTTCTTATATTCATGATAGTTATATCATGAATACTATATTTATTTTATATTTTTATCATATTTATCTAACATATGTATCCCAGCCTTTTCTTCTACTATTTAATTTCTTCCATCATGCTATGATAGAAAGTACATTACGCACAACCAATTTGAAACACATTTCTATTGAATTGTTGGAATTTTGAAAAAAAATCCATCTCCTAATATTTTTAAAACAAAATCAACTTTTAAAAAAACTTTATTACCTTCATAAAAATGTATCGAAAAATATAATATGATATATTTAAATCTATCAAAAAAAGGATCATTTGGATTTCATTGTTTCTTCCCAAATAATAGTGGATAAACCACCATTGATTATAAGAAATGAATAATTACCAAAATTCATTGTACCTTCTTCAAAATCATTCACATTATATAAAAATTCTAATATCATGTCATATGTGAAAAGCACCAACTATCCAAAATATATGCTCATTCTCATTTTGTATCTTTAGAATTATTTTCAACAAAAATAGATTTATCCCTGATATTATCATTCTTAAATTCTATTTTTTTGAATTATTATAAACACACTCTCATGCCAGAAATAAAACAAGACATTCTTTTTAAATTTTTTAAATCTACTCAAATTATTAAAAAAATGTTTCTAAAGGATGGAATGTATTTTAAATTTTCCAACCAACTTTCTTAGGTTTCCTTTGTTGAGTGGGTCGACTCCCCCCTCCCCCATCATGACTTCCAATTTATCTTGGGATTTTTAAAATTTCTTTCATTATATCAAATCATATTTATTTTTTTTCCAAACCCATGACAATACTTGTGGTAACCATAGAAGGAATATTTTCCCCAATAACTCCCATAAGGTTAGGATATGTAAACCTTTTTAATATAAACATTCATAACTACAGCTTTGTAACTTTTTGTAACTAAAAATTTATAATATATTAAATAATTATCTTCTTCATTATAGACTTATTTTTATCCCCAATAGAATTACCATTAGTAGTTACTTATGGTTTAAACATCAAAATGATGAAAAATTCAGTTTATTCCACTTTCTTGATTTTGGATACATAAATGGTTTTCTCAACTTTATTATTATTTAAAATATCATCATCATTCTTATCAAACATTGAGAAAAACATTTTTTATTTTTCATAGCTATGCATTTCTTATAACATTCACTGGCTTCTATAATAGAGTATTTGAATCTTGTATCTTACTTATTTGGTTTAGAAATCCTTTATTGACCAAGATCTAGTTCTTCTTCCTTTATTTTTATCTACTATTAATGATTAATAATGAGAGTCCACACTTTATCAAGTGACTCCTTCTCATTATCTATCTCTTATATAAATAGTGACTTTTCTTCGCAAAATGATTATTTTTTTGGATTTTCTTTACTCAACTTCTTGATATCCATTTAACATATTACAATCCTTCAAAGATAGATTGTCAACTATATTTTTAGGAAAAACTCTATCTAATTTTATTCAACTTTAGAACTATTGATTCTATCACTAGTGAACCTTTCATCATTAACTCTAGGAAAAGGATTTTTTTTAGCATCATCATTAATGCAGTATTCAGTTTATTTTTAATTTTTATCATCTTCAACACCATTATACAAAAATATTCTCCTTTTTATTTAATTAACCTCTTTTTATCATTTCCCTTACAATTGGATTTTTATTTTTCTATATTTTTCTAAAGAGATATTCTAAAAATTTTGTCATAATAATCTCTTTATTTATCTTACTTTATTTAAGGAAATTTTTCATCATAACTTCAAATAGAACTAAATCCAAAACATTTCACTTGTAAATTTCCTTTTTTACTTTCCTAGGATCCTTTTTTAATTTTTAGAAAACAAGGAAAAAATTTATCAAAATTTATACTAACCTTATCTTTAGTGTAAGATCAATTAATTTCATCATCATTGATAACTTTAATTGATTTTATATGATTAGAATATTTGATGTAAATATCCCAACAGTAGTTTTCTTTACTCTTCATAAATTTCTATCTTCTCATTTAATATGTAATGATATTTTCATGATGATCATCTGATGATAGAGTTTCAAAATAATTATCTTATAAAGATAAAATATTAGCACCACACTAATAAAGAATAATTCAAAAGATGTTTTCAAATATGGTTGATTTTTATGACTTATCATACAGAAATATTATGGTTCTTACAATGAAATACACCATTATAATTAATTCACCAATAGATTAATAGTACCCTAATTTAATATCTATATACTTTAACCTCCGGTTTTGTAACTTCGCTTAAATAATTTTCTTATCACCTTCATATATGTTCTTCATATTTACCTTGATACCATTAGAGATAAAAACTCATTTAACTCTAAAAAAATAAATTTTAGAGAGTGAGTAATATATATAATTAATTTATGTCCCTTCATTATTAAAAATTTTCTTATCAGTAGCTATTAGTCTAAAATTCTGAGAATGAGAAGGAAAACCATATGTCGTATCTTTAATAAAATAATAACCAAGAGACATAAGATATGGAAAATTTATATTTTTCATGGTATAATAGTTTTTTTAATCAAAAAATGGAATCCCATTATTTTTTATATAATTCTAAAAATATGTAACAACTTCTCTATTATTCGATGTTTATAAAGTTGTGGAGAAGGGAACCAATTATCTAATACCAATTGAAAGGACCATGAAGGATCTATGTCATCACTAAGATATGGAGGGTTTGAATTTGTGATATATTTAATTTTTATTATTTTATATCATATTATACAACCTTTTTATCCTATTAATGAGTTATAACATTTATTAAAACAAACTCATAAAAACCAATAAGAACATGCTAATTTAAAAGATCGACTATTCAACAAAATTATAATATCCTTTGAATGGTTTATAAATAATATAATACCATGAAATACACTATAAAATAATCATTTTTATGTGGTTATAGTTATTAGGTAATATCCAAAAATTTTCATTTCACTATTATCAAAACTACAGTGCATGTTCTTCCTAGCACATGAGATATAAAAATATTTTTCTCTCAACTTTAAAAACCTTCACCAAAATTCTTAAAATATTTTCACTCTATTACTTGTATAAGATTCACTTTTACTATTCTCGAAAAAAAAATCATATTCACTTTCATTTCTAATAGAATGTAATAAATTCTTCTTCCATTATATGGATATCTTTCCAAAACATTAGTAAATAATTTTTTTCCAGTATATTTTCCAAGAATTTTCTTCCAGTTCCCTCATAAATCTTATACACCCTTATTATTCCATATTCATCTAATTTAACCTATTATAAAAAAAATTATGATGAAAACATTATTTGGTTAATTTTGATTACATCACTTCTTATAAAAACCAACTTCCTCTTCTTATCCTCCTTCGCTGAAGGTATTCCTTCATTGGAAACATTCCTGCTCGAATTTTGTCATTATATGTTCATCATGTATCTCTTCCCAAAACCAATTCTCCATCACTTCAACATTTTTATGTGTGAAAATTACACCCATAATTTTTACATTCATCCTCTTTATAGATTCATCCCTGGGAGAAAGGTTGGGATTCAAATTTTTTATTTTCACTTAATAAAAATAAGAAATGGAAATATCCTACTCAATATATTTTATAAATCCAAACATTCACAACCTTTCATAAAACATGGATATATTTATAGATCTACCTATGATAAAATTTAGAAGATTTATAGACCAACTTAGTATCATTATATTGATATATTTATGAAACTTTTAATAGAAAATTTCATATTATAAAACCTTTCCCAAAAAAATTTGTCCAAAACACTTCAAAGATTTTCCATATCTTGTGAGAGTATGTCCAATGATCAAATGTTATAGTATCACTTTCGCAGCCATTTCCTATAATCAATCTTCAACTCATTACTTGTATCATAAAACCTTAATTTATGACTTCATATGTCTGATGGATTCATCTATTGGGACATTGTAGGATGAAAAACATCAACAGCTCATATTTAAATATCAACCAAGTTTCTTATTAAGCTTCTAAAAATTCACTTAATGGGCATTTTTTCACATTTTTTTATAGTGAAATATATACCCAAATTTAGAACAATCATATTGTAGAAACATCAAATTCTTAACTTCAAAAACTCTTTAATATTTTAAATAAATATTCCTAAATGAATACTTTATCTGATTTTATTTGTCAGGTTAACTCCACATAACATCAAAATAAGGAATTTCTACATCTGAATTTTTTTATCCATTTTTGCTAAATGATTGGATGAAGATATATTTCATTATTCATGATGTTGTAATCTTTTCATAATAGTAGAGAAATGTCATATTTTTATTTTATAAACATTGTTTGTCTAAACCTATTGAAGAAAAACTTTTAGAAGAAAAACATTAACGGATAGATTTTCTTATATAAATTTCATCTAACATTTTTTTTCATATAAAAACTTATTTTCATAAATTATCCTATTTATAAAACATCATTTCACAACTTCTTATTATATAAAAAGTTCATCCAATGATGTTTATACAAAACATCAATATAAATTTTGGAACATCTGATGTACTTTGTTAAAAAAACATTGTCTAGTCCTCTTCAACCAATTCCAAATCCATTTGATCACCATTTTATAAAACTATAATAAATTGAGGTGAAATTTACAAAGAAAAAATATATAGTTCTTCCAAAAAAAATCAACAACTAGAAACATCATAACCACCTTCTGCCAACATGGTGACAATAGGTCTCTTGAGGTTAATTTATACATTATATAAATAATGGTATCTTACATTCAATAGTATTAAACAAAATTTAATAGTATTCCATATTTCATGGAAAAAAAATCATGTAATATCTCTAATATAACACTAAAATCATAATTTAAATTTTTTTAAACATTATATCCTTGGGTTTTTTTTAATAGGAGGGGTAAGAATCTACAATCTATAATTCAAAAATTAATAAGTTTATTCCTTTAATCATTATATTGAAGTTTATAAATATATTACTTATTTATAAGAATATCCTTAATATGTATCCTAGATTTATTTCATTATGATTTATATAATATTATATCATCCTTGACCCAATATATAACTACCCGATGTTTTAAAATTGAAATTCCTTTTCAATATGAATAAACTCCTTATCAAGTAATCGTGTTATAAAAAGCATATAAACTAATTTTTTTCTTTTGGATGTTTATAGTCTATTGGATTCATAAGAATATAAATAATCATAACTTTTGACAATATAAACTTAGTATAATTACCATTATGATTATAATAATAAGGGTTGTGATAAATTATATTTGATATAGGTGGAATAAGTGATGACATCAACCATTAAGATCATACACTATAAAGAGAATTTAACCAAGCTTCTAAGGGAAATAAAATAAATAGGAACTGGCCACGAATAATACCATGTTGAAATTAAATAACTAATTCTTGATAAAAACCATTTTTTGGATAATTTTTGGCTCATTGAGATCATAGCCAAAATAATGTTCACTGAACCACCCCATAAAAATATCACTATCACACACCTTGCACATAGGGAATTCACCAGAGTAATAAGGGGCCTTATATATGTACCATAATAGTATGAGTTTGAATACTATTTTTAATGAAACAATTATTATAATTATTCAATTTAATATTGAATTTTAAATGATTAAATAATTATTTTAATAAAGAAAATATTTTGGTATTATGAAAACTAAATTATATTTTTAGATCGTATACAGTCTCAATAAAGACACTATTTTTGATGAATTAAATAATTATTTAAATCAATAATATTTTAGTAAAATTTTATTATTTTATAATATTTAATTAATATAATTTGTAATTTAATTTTATTAATTCAAAAATAATTTTTATTGTGGTCCGAAAAATAGTTGTTCTAAAAAACCACTATTTTTTATAAATGGTAATTTTTTTTAAAAGTGTAAATTCTCATCAATAGATAATTTTTTTGATAAAATAAATATTATTTTCTAAATCAGTGCATTGAATTTAGCCGACTGTTATTTTTTAAAAAAATTATGAGATTGTTGAATTTTTGGGTCAAAAATAAATATGGTATAAACATGCATTATGTATTACGACATCATAATGACCCCAATGTCATTTACATTATTCCATAAAATCTATCCTTGAATGATAATATATTTCCCCATTAAAATATTTTATTTCGATTTTATTTGATTAATTTTATGAAATATTAATGAATCCTCTATAACATATACTATATTTAATGTTTTAAAATAGATTATTTTTAAACATAAATCACTTCCAAATTTCTAGGGGTATTATTTTAAAAATATCAGTTCATAAACATGTAAAATAATTAAAACCACTTCACTTTTTTTGATACCATTTTCAAAATACATGTAGAGAATTTTGGTTTTGAATACATTGTCATATAGAGTCCAAAAAATAACAATGGAAATTTATAAATAATTATTCTCTATATTTCTATATAAACCCACCCAAACTCTGAATCATCCTAACTCAAAACCCATGGATAATTAGAATAATTTACCAATCCCACCTTTTAATCATTCTAAGGTTCTTATAAACTCTACATAAGATCATCCCAAGCTTTTAGTGGCATCCTATCAATGTAAATGATCCTCTCTTTCTCCTCTTTATTCAAGAACCTTATTTAAATCATACATTTTTTCTTGTTGGGATATATTTAACACATCCTTATTAATGTTTATATGATTTTGAAGTGATTAAATACCCCTTTAAATCTCATTTAACCCTTCTATGAACCTTTACATACCCATGTTTTTCTTCCAAAGTCAACAGGTTATTTTTCATGCCAAACATTTTTATAGTGAATAACCATTCCCATTTTTACTCAAAAATATTCACCTTGATGTGAATAAAATTAATATAATGGGAACATAAATTTATATATATCATACTCCTTAATTATGGAATTAAATGTGATGACAAACATCTTTATTTTATATGATCTATGTGGCACACTTATACATGTACATAATATAAATGTTTTGAGTGGACCCAGAATTAAATAGCCCTCCAATTCATTGGGAGATGTTATAAACTCATGAGATTACATTAATCGTGTGTAATATTATCTTAAAAACACTATTTTATGATTTATTAGTGTCTATCAATGACTTATTTTTATGACTCCTGGTTTCACAGTGTTTCTATATTACTATATTTTCTTTATGCTATCATGTTATATCAAGTCTCATTTATCCAAACTATAATGATCATCTCTCTTATGTTACCTTGATATTCCTCTTGTCTCACATGTATTTATTTACCATGATTTTTATTATTCCCTTAGTATTATTTATATCTCACCCCTTTATTATGAACATCCTCATGTTATCCTATGAATTTTAGAAGAATGTAGGATTTTTAGTAGGATGATAAGGATGTTTTAAATGATTTCAATGTATTCCTCTTACATGTTGTTATACTATGTATTTAATTTCCCAATGATTGTAATATTCATTAACTTTAGGTATTGTATTATTTGTGAATTTATATAATAATCCATGAATTAATGTGACAAAAAATATGGGTTATCGTATTTGGCATCAGAGAAATATATAGTTATTATCGATATTAGGGTTATAAATCTATAGTGAAATCCTTAGGGTTAATAATAAAAATAGTTATACATCCCTAAATTTTGTTATATTATATAGTAAGTGGTTTACAAGAAAATTCATCCTTCTCTGGATAATACAAGTTGATGTGGCTTCAGCACTAATTTACTTATGGGTAATAACATTGAAAAGAATGCATTGTGATAGAATCAATCATCACATAATCCATGAAAATGGGCCTTGATGCGCATATGGTTTGACACTCTAGGGGGATATACTGTGGTAAATTCACAAGCCCCTCATGAACCATTATTAACGAAAACATTTTACACAAGAATTTATATTAGGAAATATATCACTGATAATAGATATTAAAACCTATAAATTCATATATTAAGTAATATAATAAATTTATGAGTTATCCATTTAGTGTTCATGTTTTCATGATTAATGGTTTATTATCTAAAAAATAAAAAACAATAAGTTTTACCATTATTCAAGTAATTACATGAAAATAAGAGGAATCGAGTCAATAAAAAATGTGGAGAAAAATGTAATGTCTCTATAAATGAAATTCCAAACCCAATATAAACAAGAATCATGAAATTCAAGACAATAAATTCTCAATTAAATCATGTTTTGAATCAAAACAGAATCATGAGAAACTTCCAAATTCCCTTAATAAAGATAAAGTTTTAATTTAGATATTATACAATAATGGATTTCAAATTTTAGTAGATATCAAGATATATTAGTCATGTAGAAATAGATCAACACTATTGAAATGATATTATACATCCTTCAATTCTATGAGTAATAGAAGGTCATACTAGTTGTCTATCATATGGGTAAAGTTCCCAGTCAAGATCCAAGTATCACTAAGAGGGGGAGGGGGTGAATCAGTGATATCTTTTTCTTTTTATGTTTCCTTCTTTTTGAAACAACCTTCACCTCCTGTAAAAGATTTTCTTCCCTGGTGAACACACACAACCACAGGAACACAAGATTTAAAAGGTTCACTACTCAACAAGTGTAGATACGTCCTTAGTATGGTACGGAAACAATCCAGTACCACACAATCCACTAGAAAACAATCCTTTGATGTGGAATAAAACGAGTAGGATATATCCTTACCCTCATTTAGCACTTTTAAAACAATCCAATAGTGTGTGTGCTCCCTCTTAGAAAAAATAGGGTAATGTAATGATTCTGTGATTCTTAATGAACTTTTACAAAACAAATCTTTCAAAACAATTCTTCACTTTCCTACCTAGAAGCTGGTAAGAACCTCTTGGTGCAAACATCTTGTGTGCCACTCCCTACTTTTGCGCCTCCCTGATTGCACGCCACCTGCTTGCACGCCTCCCTGCTTGCGTGCCCCACTACTTGCACGCCACCTTCTTGCGCGCTTACTCAATACTTGCACGCCACCATTGAGCACAGCTCACAACTTTCATGCTACCTTTGGATTATACACATCCCACTATATTGAAAGCACTTCCCTGCTTGTGTGCCTCTAGCAACTTGCGCAACAAGACTTGCATGACAAAACTTGCATGGAAAAACTTGTGTGTCACCCTACTTGCGCGCCTTATAAATAACCCTCTGCCTGCGCGCCACTTCAGCTTGCGCGCCGCCCTCTGCTACTTGTGCGATCAAAGCACCCTCTACTACATGCATGCTCAAAGCTCAAATTTTCTCTTAAGTGTTGAGAATTGAAAAATGAAGAGGCTAGTCATCTATTTATAGAAATTTTGGTGACTTTTGCGCCACATACACTTGCGCGTCGTTCCTGCTTGCGCACCACTCCATCACTTGTGTGCCGCTCCATCACCTGCGCATCGGTCCATCACTTGTGCGCCACTTCATTACTTGCGCTCCCTTCCAACACTAGCGCGAAACTTTCTTTCCTTTTTCATATTTTGATATGATGATGTTGAAATATTTCTTGCACGCAATCATACACTTGTGTGCCACCTATACTTGCGTACCACTTATACTTGTGTGCCACTTTTTGACTTGTGCGCCAATCTTTAACTTGCGCACTATTTTATTTCCTTTTGTCAAATTTTGATGTGATGATCTTGAAATATGACTTGCGCGCCACTTACACTTGCATTCTAATACTTGCATGCCACTTTTGAATTGTGCGACACTTTCTTTCCTTTTCCAAAAACACTTCTTTACTCCCCCTATCCTTCATAAGTCTTGCATCACAAGTTCACCAAACTTAATGATATTTGTGAAATACAAATTAGAAAAGCATCGTCATAGTGTCTGGTTCTTTTACAAAGTGAATTGATTTAACTTCTTTTTCAACAAAATACAACACTCTGTAAAGGCTAACTCTTCAAACTTCCTTATCCATCCAACTTAGTCCCAACAATCTCCCCCTTTGGATTTTGTTGTCAACCAAGATTCATAAATCACTAATCTTTGTAACCTTATGAAATGGATTACTTATCAACAATTCTAATCCTACGTGAGCTAACTCATTGTAGGAAATAAGAATTATTGACAGCCAAAACCATGTTTTCCAAAGGCAGTGATTATGAAATCTCAGGATCATATCTCCTCAGCCTTCTTTAGAACATCTTTCAGAACATCTTTCAAGCTTCTACTTCAGCATTATTCACTTCTTCCACATTCCTGGAATACAAAAAAAAATTGTTTCCTACAACCACTCCAACAAACAGTTAGAATAGTTCACATACATACATTCCAGATTCACAGCTTACCCACAACTCCCCCCTTTATGCATGCATCTATAAGGATAGATTTATGAAACAATTCTTCCCCTTGAAAACACTATCCAAAGGCAAGATGAGAGTGGGGATAGAAACACGTACCTTAAACTTGATGAGAAATAGGTTGGACACACATGTTCAAACTCAATTTTGCAAATGGTTCTCTCGGTAAAGGTTTCATGAATATATCAGCAACTTGGTCAGATATAGGAACATACTCTAGATTTAATTCATTCTTCTCCACTTTCTCTTTGATGAAGTGGTACTTTATATCAATGTGTTTTGAACGAGAATGTTGTATCGGATTTCTTGTAAGATTGATTGCACTCTGATTATCACAACCCAAGAGAAATGGTAGCTTTACTTCAATAATTAGATCTTATAACTGAGTCTTCATCCACATTAGTTGAGTTATAGCTTGAGTAGCAGTAACATACTCGGCTTCAATCGTGCTAAGTGTTACTGAATTCTGTTTCTTTGTATGACAACTAACACAACTTTTCCCCAGAAAGAAAACTCCACCATATGTGGATCTTTGATCATCAACATTTCCTACCCAATCAGTATCATAATAACCGAATAGATCAATATTTCCTAAGACATCATACTTGATTCCAAAATTTGTTGTGCCTTTAATGTATCTAAGAATTCTTTTTCCAGCAATCAAATGTGATACTTTAGGAGCACTCTGAAATCTTGCACATAAAGTGACAGCATAGACGATGTCGGGTCATGAGGCTGTCAAATACAACAAACTTTCAATTAGCTTTCGAAAATATTTCTGATCAACTTCCTTGCCTTCTCCATATTTATACAACTTGGTCCCCACTAAAATCGGTGTGGAAACTGGTTTTGAATTATCCATGCCAAAATTCTTCAGAAGTTCCGTAGCATACTTTTCTTGAGACAGAAAAACGTGATTCTTCTTCTGTGAAATTTGTTGCCCAAGAAAGTACTTCATTTCTCCTGGCATGGACATCTCAAATAACTTCTTCATCTCCTCAGAAAATTTTTCGCATGATATTTCATCATTTCCAGCAAATATAATATCATCAACATAAAAAATAATGATCAATGAAAACTCTTAACATTCCTTGATATAGATATTGCTGTCAACTCTGTCTTTCTTAAAGTTCATCTTCTTTAAGCAATTATATAATTTATAATACCATGCTCTCGGAGCCTGTTTTAACCCATAAAAAGCCTTCTTCAATCTACACACATAACTTTCATCCTTTAAAATAACAAATCCACAAGGTTGATCAATGTAAACTTCCTCGTCAAGGTCACCATTCAAGAATTCATATTTTACATCCATTTGAAAGATTTTGTAACCTCATTGTGCAGTAATAGCAAGAAAGATTATGATTGTTTCTAATATTGCCACTGAAGAAAAGGTTTCATCAAAATCAATGCATTCAATTTGTGAATACCATTTGCAAACCAATCTTACTTTGTTTATTATTACTTTACCATCTTCATTTAGCTTGTTTTAGAAAACCCACTTTGTATTAATAATGTTCTTGTTGTCCGGATTGGGTAAAAGTTCCCAAGTATCATTCTTCTCAATCTGATCAAGATCTTTATTCATTGCATGAACCCATTCTGGATGCTCAAATGCTTCATTTACATCATTTGGTTCAACCTTATAATAAATATAAGTATGTGATATAGCATTTGTTGTTATTCTTATTTGAACCCTCTGAAGTTTATGTCCAATAATATTCTGAGCCTCCACTTGTTTCCTCAACCTAGGATGAGTTGTTCGAACTTCATCCTCATCACTCGAGATTTCTGAGTCGGATTCCTCTTCACCATTACGATTAACATAGTCTGTAGCATTATCAGAATCATTAACAAAATATTCTCTATCCTACTCGACTTCCACATCAACATATGACTGCTTTTCTTTCTCAAAATTTTCAACAACTTTTACATCTGAAGAATCAATAATTATTCCTATTTCATTATTGATACATCTATATCATCTTCCTTCTAGAGCATAGCCAAGAAAAATTCCATCATCTCCTCTTTGCTCAAACTTTCCAAGGTTTCCACCTTTCTTCTTTATAATGCATGGACTCCCAAATACTCTTAAATGTTTCAGACTTGGAGTTTTTTCATAGAACATTTCATATAGATTCATATCTGAGTTTGGCCTATAGAAGCATCGGTTCTGAATATAAATAGCATTTCTCATGGCTTGCCTCAAATAATAATTAGAAAGACTATGTTCAAGTAACATAGTTCTCCCTATTTCCACTAGACTTCGATTCTTTCTTTCAGCAACCCCATTTTGTTGAGGTGTGTATGGTGAACTAAACTCATGACAAATTCCATGTTTCTAAAGGTAACTTTAAAACTCTTCATTATTATACTCACCACCATTATCAATTCTCAACTTATTCACTGAATACTCACATTCCTTTTCTACTTTCCTACTGAAACTCTTAAACATTTTCAGAGTAATTGACTTATGTCTCATATACATAACACAAGTAATGCGAGTAAATTCATCAATGAAAGTAATGAAGTACTTATCTCCATTTGTTGATTTCTTTCTCATTGGTCCACATATATTAGAATGTATAAGTTCCAAGTGTTTTTTTGAACGAATTTCAACTCTCTTATGAAAAGAGTTTGTAATATTCCCTTTTTCACAGATAGTGCAGCACCAATCTCTTCTTCTTGATAAATTAGGAATATCTCAGACACTATCCCGCATTAATAACTTACACATGTTTCTCTGACACATATGTCCCAGCCTTTTATGCCATAACTAATTTTCATCCACCATGCCCATGTAACAAGAATTTTGTACTTCACCAACTTGGAACAAGTTTCCTTTTGTATGTTGGCCTCTTGTAATTATATTTATATCATTTTTACATTTCACAACGAACCCATATTTTCTGAATATAAATTTTTTTCCCTCATCACAGAGTTGGGAAACACTCAGAATATTATGTTTCAACCCATCAACATATAATTTTTTCTTAGATTTCATTTTTTTCTTTTCCGATGATGGATGATCCAACACCTTTGATTCTCAGAGATTCATCATTTCCAAATGCAACGGTTCCTTCTTTGAAGTCTTTCACATTCTTCAGAAACCTTAATTCTCCTGACATATGAGAAGAACACCAACTATCAAGAATCCATGGATGTTATCCTTTTATAGCTTTCAAAGCATTTTTGACAACAAGAGCTTTTTGTTCTTCCTTTTCCTTCACTTTCTTGTTGTGCTTCCTCCAATTTCCTATCCTGGTCAATGTGTTCTGGCCAGACAACCATGCACTCTTTCTTTTCGGACTTATCAGACCTTTCCCTTTTATCTTTTAAAAACTTTGGATTTTGAGAATTATTAAGAATATTTTGTTACTCTGGTAACACCCTAAGACATCCCTTGGCAAGATGTCCAGGTCGATCACATCTTTCACAAATATTTTCCAGTAGTTGGAACCTATTCTCAACTTTCACACCAATCTTCTCAGATATCTTCTGAATTTTATTTGTAGACTTTCTATTTTGAAAGGATTGACTCCCCCTCAATCCTTGTCTTTCAAAACTTGTGTAATACTTGTAATGTTGTTGGTTGAACCAACACATATTTGCTATCTGTCTGAATCCACCACAATACCAACAATAACCATAGAAGGAATATTTTCTTCTGAAACTTCTATACTGACCAGATTTGTGAAAAAATTTCTTAACAACCTTATTAATAAAAATATGTTGACCATCAACCTTCATGTTTTAATTTGTAACCCCCTTTCTTATTTCAGATTTACTAGCACCAGAAGTATTAGAAGTCTTTCTTGATTCTTGTTTTTTATGCACTTATGATTTTTCATCATTGTTGACTTTGACCACATACATGGTCTTTCCAGCCTTGTTCCTATCAGAACCAGTTCTTTCTTTCATTTCTACCTTTGAAGGTAACTTTTTTAGATCCTTGTTTGGTTCATTCTTACTGGAACATTCACCAACTTTTTAGATAGAATATTTTAAACTAATATTCATTTCTTTAGCTTTATAAAGTTTCTGTTGGACAAGTTCCAACTCTTCTTCTTTTGCCTTCAACTTTAATTCAAGATGATCATTATGATTCTTTGTATTTTCAAGAGAATTTTTCAGATCATCAATCTCTTTTTCCATCTTGATTTTCTCGTTAGTAAAACCTTCTTGATTATTTAATGTGGTATTTTTATTTATCAGATTTTTGTTTTCCTTCTCAAGCCTTCTGATCTTCCTCAAGAATTCTTTCAATTCTTCTTTTAGATGATATTCAAGTTGAGTTTCTTCTTCTTCTGAACTACTGCTCTCATACTCTTCATTATTTACTGAAAAAATAAAGTTATTCTCTCTAGATTTTTCAAAAAATAACTTCTCAGATTCATCTTTACTATCTTCTTGATCTTCATATTTAGATAAAAAGCTTCTTCTTTTTGATTTGAAGAACTTTTTATCCTTCCCCTTTGAAAAATATTTATTTTTGTGATCTTGTTTCTTACACAACCTTCTTGGCCTTCTGTTATTATCATCACTATCTTCTTATTTATTCTTTTTAGGATAGTTAGCCACAAAGTGACCAACGACTCCACACTCAAAACATTTCGAGGTAAGTTTACCCTTGTATTTCCATGTACCTCTTTTCACATTCTTAGAAAACAAGGATAAAATTTCCTCAAAATTTTTACATAACTCATCTTCAGAATCAGATTCACCAGCATCATCTTCAATAAGAGTCTTCTTTGACTTCTCTCTCTTTGTAGCCTTGAATGACATTTATCTATCAGCTTTTGTTTTTACCTTTATAGTCTTCTCTCTTCTCATCTCATAAGTAATGAGAGTGCTAGTAAAATCATCCAAAGATAATTTTTTAGGGTCTCTATATTCTAATGAAGACACTTTAGCATCAAACCTGTCAGGAAGAATTCTCAAGATCTTTTCGACAACTGTAGAATCCTCCAACATTTCACCAAGACATCTGATTGTACTGACAATATCATTTATCCTGGTAAATAAATCCCCAACAGATTCAGATTCTCCCATTTTCAAATCTTCATACTTCAGTCTTCAGATTTGTAGTTTATCCTTCTTCACTTTTGTATTTCCTTCATAGATGTTCTTCAGTTTGTCCCAGATTCTTTTGGTTGTAGCAACACCTTTCACTATTAAAAATTCACTCTCATAAAGAGATGAGAATAACACATTTTTATCTCTTCCATCATTCTCAAGGTTCTTCTTATCGACAAAAGTAAGAGGAACCTTTTCATCAATAGCAGGAAATCCATCTGTTGTAGTTTCAAGAACTTCATATCCAAGAGACATAAGATAATCCATCATTCTGTCTATCCAGATGTGATAGTTCTTTCTATCAAAAATTGGAATCCCCTTACTGTTCACGCAATTTAGACTCTCCATCACAACTTTTCTTCAACCACTTCAGCAAAGAATAAACGAAGGGAACCTGGCTCTGATACCAATTGAAGTTCCCAGTCAAGATCCAAGTATCACTGATAGGGGGAGGGGTGAATCAGTGATATCTTTTTCTTTTTATGTTTTCTTCTTTTTGAAACAACCTTCACCTCCTGTTAAAGAGTTTCTTCCCTACTGAACACACACAACCACAGGAACACAAGATTTACAAGGTTTACTACTCTTCAAGAGTAACTAAATCCTTAGTATGGTACAGAAACAATCCAGTACCACACAATCAACTATAAAACAATACTTTGATGTGGAATACAATGAGTAGGATATACCCTTAAACTTGTGTAGCACTTTGAAAACAATACAATAGTGTATGTGCTCCCTCTTAGCACAAATAGGGTAATGTAATGATTCTATGATTCTTAATGAACTTTCACAAATCAAATCTTTCAAAGAAAATCTTCACTTTCCTACCCAAAAGCTGGTAGGAACCTCTTGGTGCAAACAGCTTGCGCGTCACTCCCTGCTTGTGCACCTCCCTGCTTGTGCGCCACCTACTTGCGTGCCTCCCTGATTGCGTGTAACGACCCGAAATTTTGAATAAATCTTGTTTCCTAATTTCATGTGTTATTTTATTTTATTTTTATACTCAACAAAAATGTTTTATTTGATAAACATGATTATAATTAAAATGAGACCATTGGGTTCTGACTGTTATATGATCATCGGTCAATATGACCACTGTGAACAAAATGTTTTGATTATTGTCTCTAAATACAACTAATCTTGGTTAATTATTATAGAAAGAAGATTTGATGGCCTCACCTAGTAGTCTTGGACCGATCGAAGCCCATCTAACAGAACTTGGGAATGAGGTAGCACCATTGGGCTTTGCTCTAGACCAAACCCAAGCCAAACTTCATTGTGTGAAGCTAGAACGGAATCGCCTTCGCGAGAAGTTCAAACTGGTTGAAATTACTACTCGGGCAATGTTGGTCGAGCCTCCCTCGGACTCTCTCACCTTAGCACACCTTACACTTAGGTCCTATGCTGGTGTGATAAGAGGCTATGTAAGGAGACCGTAACTACCTTGTGTAATCCTTTTTTTTAAATAAAAATTGGGATTTCTTCTTATGATGAAGTTTATGAATTTTCAAATGACCGGATAAATATAGTATGCATATTTTTGATGAATTTTAGAAAAAGTATATTTTAAAAATGTTTATGTAAACCCTAAATAATTAAAAATGTGTAATGATTTTCAAAAAATGGTCTTCTACAATTATGTTCAGTACAAAATTTGGAGTCTAATAAGATCAACTTGATTTTTGATGAATTTTAAATTATGAATAGTGATTTTATGATTAGGATTAGTAATATGACCAAATGGATTAGTAATCTCACTTAAAGAAAGTTTTAAAATAATGTAGGCACCTTGATTAAGTAATGTGATTCAATAAAATGGTTAAATAACGGTTTCATAAATTATTATTCAAGTATTAGTTTTTTCGGGTGAATAGTGTTTTTTAATTAAAAATTTAATTAAAAATATTTAGAAAATTATTTTTATAAAAATGACTTTATTTTTGAACTCAGAGCATCGATATTATGTTATGGTAATTTTTGGGAATTTTTCTGAAAAAAAAACGAATTTTCGATGAATAGTGTTTTTATTTAAAAATTAAATTAAAATTATTTAGAAAATTATTTTTATAAAATGGATTTCATAAATGTATTTAGAGCATTGATATTTGGTTAAGGTGAAATTTTGGGATTATTCTGAGAAAGTTGAATTTTTGATGAATAGTGAAAATATAGTTTTTAAGTTACGGGTGTTTAATGACATCATTAAATGATATATTAAGTATATATTCAATATGGTCGAATTATGAATAGTAAGATAAGGTATGAGGTGTCCCAAGTGGCCAATACCATGGGCAAATACCATGGGCAAGCCCATGGTTTTGCCAAAACCACTAGTGAGGTGTCCCTTGGCCATTAATGCCTTGTCCCCTCACTTTCTCTATAAATACCCACCCTTTAATCCTTTAGTTTTCACTCCCAACTCTTCCCCAACAAAGTTCTGGTCTCATTACCTCCCAAGGAGTCCTCCCGTGGTTCCCCCAAGCCCTCAAGGTCCCAACCTTTGAGTTTTAAGAGTTATGTTTTAAGGTAAGGGATCCGACCTCTCTCTTTCATTTCAAGTAACCTCTTTCATGTCATTCCTTTTATGCTCCATGTTATTATGTTTGAGGATGTTCTTTTATACTCCTCTTACTTCCCTTTTCATGTTCATATAATGAGAGATCCCCTCTTACTCTCATTATTTCGTTTTATGAAGTTTTAAGTGGCGCCGTTAGGCTGCCGAAATTTTTGTAACAGATTCTTTCTCCCTTCTCATTTTTCAAGATCTATTTTCATGTAAAGTATTTCAAGTTCATTTTTTATGTTGGGGTATGATCTCTAAATTTATCATACTGATATTTTATGATCATATGATGAGAGACCCCATTTTTTCTCTTCAATTCAGTATTTTGAAGTTTTAAGTGGCGTCGTTAGGCTGCCGAATTTTTAAGTGGTTCTTCACCCTTCTCATTTTGAAGTTCTACTTTCATGTCAATTCTTTCAAGTTCCTTTTTGTTATGTTGGGGTATGATCTCTATATCTATCATACTGGACTCTTATGTTCATATGATGAGAGACCCCATTTGATCTCTTCAATTCAGTATTTTGAAGTTT
Organism: Viscum album; assembly: GCA_963277665.1. NCBI lineage: Eukaryota > Viridiplantae > Streptophyta > Magnoliopsida > Santalales > Viscaceae > Viscum > Viscum album. The sequence continues at coordinate 568,899,917 of OY728158.1, read as the reverse complement.
TAAGTGGCGCTGTTAGGCTGCCGAATTTTTAAGTGGTTCTTCACCCTTCTCGTTTTGAAGTTCTACTTTCATGTCAATTCTTTCAAGTTCCTTTTTGTTATGTTGGGGAATTATCTCTATATCTATCATAATTAACTCTTATGTTCACATGATGAGAAACCCTACTTGATCTTTTCAATCATTTTTGTTGAAGTTTAAGTAACGTCGTTAGGCTGCCGAACTTTCATAAGAGAAATCTAATTTTTGTCTTCCTTCCATGTTTTTCATTTCAAATGGTATTCCTTTCAAATTTCATTACCATGATCATGTATCCTTCTTATTCTGTCCATATACTGTTTTATGGGTCATTTATAAATTTTTGACCCATTTTCCCTCTCTTTTTAATGTCTTCTAAAACCTCGTAACATAGTCGTTATGCTGCAGAATTTCCGTCTCAAAATGTCTCTCTCTTTTTCTAAAGTTCTTTTATATTATTAAGTGAATACTCAAAGCTCTTTCTTCTAAATGGATATTCACATATATACCAAAATGTTCTATTTTAAATTCTGGGATTTACATACATGAGACCCACCTTCCTTTTCTGTGGGTTTTAAAGTGACATAAAGATCATGTCTTTAAAGCAGTTTTTAAAACGTTGTGATTATGACATGAAACCCATTTATTTTATGCTATATGGGTTATTTATGAAATGTTTGATGATGATATATGTGGCTCACATGATAATAAAGGAAAATTTAAGGGTGCGCCCTGATAGCGCTCCAATGCATTGGGTAATGATGTAACCACTAGAGATTACAATTTTCACGATACCTTGGTGAATAACCTTGGTAATTTTCAAATGACACCTTGGGGATGGACCTTGGTGATATGTTCATGATTGTCTATGTTAAATGATGTAGCCACATCTTCAAGTTATGAAAAATGTTATTTTTATTATGAAATGCCTCATGATTTCTTTCTCATGTCTTAAAGTTCTTTTCATGTCCTTATTGAAGTATCTCAAGTTCACATGTAAAATGTTCATCTTGTTTCCCTTACTGGGCCTTTTGCTCACCCTTTCTTTTAATGTATGTCCCCAGGTTATGAGATGCAGTAATGAACCTAGGATGAACATAAGGAGAAGCCTTTCAAGTGCTTAAGAAGAATGTTTTATGTTGTTTTCATGTATTATGTTCCTAGTTTCCAAGACACTAAACCTTAAAGATCCTCAGTTTTGTGTAATGTAATGAAAGTTTGTGTTATAAAAAGGCGGGATGCTATATTGCGCGCCTCACTTCTTGTGCTCCACCTACTTGCGCGCCTACTCAATACTTGTGCACCACCATTGAGCATAGCTCACAACTTGCGTGCCACCTTTGTCTTATACATATCCCACTTCTTAAAATCACCTCCTTGTTTGTGCGCCTCTAGAAACTTGTGCGATAAGACTTGCGTGAAAAAACTTTCGCGGAAAAATTTGCACAGCACCCTACTTGCGCGCTTTATAAAAAACCCTCAACTTGCACGCCACTTCAGCTTGCACGCCACCCTCTACTACTTGCATGATCAGATCACCCTCTACTACTTGCATGTTCAGAGCTCAAATTTTCTCTTGAGTGTTGAGAATTGAAAAAATATGAGTCTAGTCGTCTATTTATAGGCATTTTGGTGACTTTCACGCCACATACACTTGCATGTCATTCCTGCTTGTGCGCTGCTCCATCACTTGTGCATTGCTCCATCACTTGCGCTCAGCTCCATTACTTGCGTGCCCTTCCATCACTAGCACAACACTTTATTTCCTTTGTCATATTTTGATATGATGATGTTGAAATATGACTTGTGCGCAATCATACACTTGTGCACCACTTATACTTGCGTGCCACACTTGCACGCCACTTATACTTGCGCTCCAATTTTTGACTTGCGCGCCAATCTTGAACTTGCGCACAATTTTATTTCCCTTGTCAAATTTTGATGTGATGATTTTGAAATATGACTTGTGTGCCACTTACACTTGCGCGCCAATACTTTCGCACCAATACTTTCACGCAAATACTTGTGCGCCACTTTTGACTTGCACGCCACTTTCTTTCCTTTTCCAAAAACACTTCTTTATTCCCTCTATCCTTCATAAGGCTTGCATCACAAGTTCTCTAAAATTTATGATATTTGTGAAATACAAATCAGAAAAGCATCATCATAGTTTCTGTTCCTTTTACAAAGTGAATTGATTTAACTTCTTTGACAAAAAAATACAACACTCTGCAAAGGCTAACTCTTCAAACTGCCTTCTTTATCCTACTTGGTCCCAACAATGGGGGGATAATATGATGAATGATTGATTTTGGTAAAAAAAATATAAAGCTTTATGGGGATAGATAGAATATATGGAGTGGATGGAATTTATGAAAATGTTTGTTGATACAAATTTTCCTAACACTCTCTAACTTTAAATGGGGAGATATTTCTTTAGCCTTAAGAAAAATGATGAAGAATCCATTATAGTGTATGAGGCATACTTTACAAGACTAGCAACATATTCCTTCCACATCTTCATTATATATGACATTAAAGTTAACTAATCCTTTTGTGGCATAAACCTGAGTCCATGAAGAGCCTTAGACTTTTGGGATTTTAAAAACTATGAATAAATTGTTCAATGTTCCCTCAAATTCAATATGGTGACCAAAGAATCTCAAGGTTAACGTGGGGATAAGAAGAGGAAAATTGAATATAATTCTGGTGGTCTTATAAATAAATTTAATTGTTCTATGAATATCTAAAATACCACTTTTTGAAAATATATGATGAAACATATAGAGAATTTCCTAAAGAGGATAAGGAAATACTTTAGGTCTATCAAGGAAGGGAACCTAACTAGTGATTTTAGATGGGAGAAACCTATCAATGTGATGGAAGAAAGGAATGATCAATTAACCCCCAAAATATTGTCCAGTTTTTAAACTATAAGGAAGAAGTACATTATGTGAATAAATTCCATAATCCAAGGGTTATTGATGACAACTGATGAAAATAACCTCTAATTCTTAGAGATAAAGGGGGAGCATATGACATCAAAAGGGATAAGGTGAATCTTAAAAATGAGGTGTTGATAGGTATGATAGTTATTATTTCAAGAATAGTAAACATATATTTTTTTTGTTCTATACATTATTTAATATCATATATTTTTAGTAGAATTATTGAAATACAACCTCAAATCATGGAAGTAGAGTTATTAGTGAAGATGGAAAATGGGTGAATTATTACATCCCAAGTATATAAAACATCCCCTATATAATTTATGTGTTAAATTTCCCAAAATAAACCTTGTAAAACTCCCTATAGAGGAATTCTATACAATTCTAGGCATGAATTTTATTTTATTATATAGAACCGACATAAATTTCATAGATAAGGAAATTAACCACTATATCAAAAACCTCCCTCTGATTCTATAAAATTTAAAGGGGGAGGATGAAACTTTTTTGGAACTAATTTATCAATAATGTATATTCATTTCTTGGTAGAAACTATATCATGCCCAAAATATTGATACTAAAGAAAAGATATTCCTTGATGACATTCCGATTATAAAGAAAATTCAAAGATATGTTCCCCAAATAAGTCTCTGGTATTCCCTAGATTCATGATGTTGAGTTCTCAATCAAGATAATATCCACATCTTTACAATTATCCATGACCCTATATATAATGGTCATTTTTATGACTATGGAGAAAATGAAAAAATTATAGGATAATCTAGATAAATTTTTTATACACCTTGGTGCTTCACCAAAGGGTACACTGGTCCTCTTTATTTTGTAGAATGATTGTTCAATGCACCTATTAATTGATTATATTGAGCTCAAAAAGATCAATATAAATAAAAACTATCATATCCCGTGGATTTATGACTTGTTGGATTAGCAACATGGGTCCAATTAATTCTCTAAGGGGGATATTATATTAGCATACTATCATGTAATGTTGAATTTGTAGGATATCTGGAGGACTACTTTTTGTAAAAGTTATATGCACTATGGGTTCATAGTGATTCTAATTGGACTCACTAACGCTTTGGTTATATTTATGTAATTGATTAATAGAGCCTTTATGGGTTTCTTTGAAAAAAAAATTGGAAATATTTATAAATGATATTATTATATACTTTGTAAGGAAGGAGGAGCGTGTGGATAATTTAAATACTTTACTAAATCCATTGAAAATGGAAAATTTATATGAATATTATAGTGAATATGAGTTTATTTTGGGGAATGTAACTTTCATGGGGAATGTTATAACTATTAAAGGGATGTCTATGGATCCTTAAAAAATAAATTCAATTTATGGATGGACTAAACCACTATCTATGAAATAAATATTTTGTTTCTATGGATTATATGTGAACTATCAATGATTCAGGATAAAATTCACATGATTATCAAGACTAATAACCAATTTTACATAGAAGGATGTCTTTTTTTATGTGCTGATGAATATGAAGAAAGAATTAAAGGGATAAAGAAGAGGCTAATCACTACTCCTATCTCACAATACCCACTAATGGGGAATGATTTGTGATATCTAGTAACACATACAAAAATGGATTTATTTTTGTACTCTTCCAAGTGAAAAAAGTGATAGATTATGCCTCCCACCAATTAAGGACCCATGAGTACAACTACCCATCTCATGACCATTATTTGGATCTAGTGATCATAATAATGATGATATAGAGACATCACCTATATATAGAAAAGTGTGTCATATATACGAATCACCAAATCCTCAAGTATATATTCCAAAAAATATCTTCATATGTTCCAAAAAATGTGTTTATACGTAATCAAGGATTTTGATTGCTTAATCCATTACCATTCAAGGAATGCAAACAAAGTTGAGGATGCACTTTGTAGAAAGGATCCTATAACCATATCTAGGATGATGATTTCATGGGATCCAATATCATTGTACGTGAAAAGGATAGACATGGAAATAATAAAAGTATCTTCAACTTACCATGATCAAATAACTTCCCAATCATCTATTTTTGAGAGGATTAAAGAGGTCCATAAAGATAACAAGTTAAGTCAGAATAAGGAAATGAATATTATGGAGTTCATCTTTGCTAAATATAGAGTTATAAATATTTGAATCTGTATACGTGTCACATCAAAAATAGTACTGAAGATATAAATTATGGATGATTAACTCATATCATAGTGATATATTCATCATGGAATTTATAAGATGTATAGATATTATAATCAAAACATCAGGTATGATAACATGAATAGGGAGATTGCATAGTTTTCATCTTGATACATGGTATAAAAAAATTTGAGGAATAAGTATATATGTCTAATGGTATAATGAAAAAATTTCCTATACTAGTATGGAAATGGGAATAAATAACCATCTATTTCATCATAGGACTCCCCAAGACACTTCAAGGAATTAACAACATCTAGGTAGTAATTGATCGCCTTACCAAGTTAAATAATTTTATAGATATCAAGGAAAATTTATCTCTTTACCAACCCACATGTTATATATAAGTGATGTGGTAAGAATTGTTATAGTTTCAATATATATTGTATCTAATCAAGATCCAAGTTTTAACTCAAGGTTTTTTGGAATCATTCACCAAACACTAGACACCAAACTGAGATTTAGCACTGATTATCACCCTTAAATGGAAGGTCAATATAAAATTACAATTCAAACTCTTGAGGATATGCTAGGATAATATTAAATGGGTTTTCAAGTATTTTGGGACCATCAATTCCCCTAGTATAATTATCATAGAACAATATTTTCCTTTTGATAATTCAACTAGCACATTATGAGGCACTATATGGGAAGAGGTTATAGACTCTAACATGTTGGGAATAAGTTTGATGATGGAAGCTGATGGGACATTATATTATCCAAGAGATGAAAGGGAAGGTTTATATAATTCAATGTTATGTGAAATCTGAAAAACAATTACAAAAAAATTATATCAACATTCATCGATTTGACCGAATATTTGGGGATATAGATAAAGTGTTTCTTAATATATCACCATAGAAGAAAGAAATGAGGTTTGGGATGAAGGGAAAGCATATACCTAGATACATAATCCCATTTGAGATCCTTAATCACACTAGAGTGTCAGAATATTGACTTGGACTACCATCAATCTTATCTTAGTTACATGATGTGTTCTATGTGTCCATCATGATGAAGTACTCACCTGATACCTCAAATGAACTAAATCTATAGGTGGTAACATTTTAGAATGATATTCCATATGAGGAACAACTATTGAAGATATTATATCATATATAAAAGGTTCAACAATAAAATATAACACACCCGGTCAATGTATTGTTGCATAACCACAAGTTTGAGGAAGCCATTTGGGATCAAAAAGAGGCAATGAAACAAAAGTAACATCATCTATTTTAGTGTATAAAATGATAATTTGATGGTTAAATTTAATTAATTATGGAATAATTTAATGAAACTAACATTTAAAAATGAAATTCCATTTTTGAACAAATAAATTCATTATCAGGTAATCTTGTTATAGAAAGAACATGAAATATTGTGATTATTTTGGATAGTTATAGTATGTTAGATTTAAAATAACATTAATCACCATAACTATTGATAATATAGAAATTGTATAGTGACTATTATTATTAGTATATTAAGGGTTAATATAAGTCCCAATTAACACAGACAAAAGAAGTGACGACCTCGACTAGTAGCATCATACCCTGTGAAGCACATTTATCAAAGCCTTTGAGAGAGATAACATCACTGGTATTTTACCTTAACCATGATAATGATTTTATTTTATAACTAAATTATGAGATAATATTTTTATGCGATAATTACATGCTTATTGAGATCACCTCCCAAACCATGTTCACCGAACCACCCCATGAAAATCTCACAATTTCACACCTTACCCTTTGGAAATTCAATAGTGTAATAAAGGTATATCTTTCAAGGCCCAATCATTATTATTTTTAATTTTTAATTTTTAATTAAATAATTATTATATTTATACCTTTTTAATATTACCTTTTTAACAATTAAATAATGAGTTTTATAAAATTTAGATTTTGATATAATGAAACCCAAATTGTATTTTTGGGAAATTTGTATTTTGAATTAAGAAATGCTCATTGATGAAATAAAAAAGTTATTTAAAAATAATATTTTAATAAATTATTATTAATAGATTATATGTATTAAATATAAATTAGAATATAATTATACAAAGTTAAAAATAATTTTTATAAGCGTAAAAAAATGGTTACTACAAAAAAACCAGTATTTTACAAAAAATGTTGATTTTTTATTTAAAAGTAAAAATAATCATATTTATTGAATTATTTTTATAAAATAAATTTTATTTTTAAATCATCACATTGATATTATTCAAAAATTATTTTTTCATAACTTTTTGTGATAGATTAATTTCTAGATAAAAATTAAATATTTTATAAATATATAGTGTACATTACGACATCATGAAGACCCAAAAGATACGTAATATATTCCATAAATTGTATAAAAAGAAAAAAATATATTTCCCATTTAATATATTAATTTTTTATGTTATTTTATTAATTTTTTTATCACTTAATGAATCCTCCAAAACATATAATAAAATTTAAGGTTTTAAAATCTATTATTAATTAACAAACCTCATTTCCAAATCACCAAGGGTATTATATTAATGGGATAAGTTATAAAACATGTAAATTAATGAAAATAACTTCAATTTTCATGAAACTATGGGAAAAATATTGTATGGTTTTTTTATTTGATTACATTATCATATATAGTCCAAAACCTATTTTTTGAAATTAATAATGAATTCTTCTCTCGTTCCCTATAAAAATCTACCCAAACTCCCTTTAATATTCAATAAAAACCATTAGATCAATAAATTACTCTAACCTTTCTTACCTATAGTCCTCCCAAAGTTATCCCAATATCTTATAAAGCTCCTCCCAAGATTTTAGTAGTGTCCTTTCATGGTATGGGATCCTCCCATTCTTCTATTTACTCAAGAACCATTATAAAATTATACCTTTTTTTCAATTTTTCAGGTTGGGGTATGTTTTCCTACATCCCTATTACTATATATATGATTTAAAATTTTTGATAGTCTCATTTCACACACATTTATCCCTTCCATGAATACTTATGTACCCCCATTAAGAAAATGAAATCATCCATAGATTTTCCATGAAAAAAATTTTTATAGTGAATACCCATTCCCATTTCCACACAAAGGTATCACCTAGATGTTTTTATCCTTAATTTATTTTAGAAATCCATGTACGTATTTGATAAAACATAATGATTTGATTAATTTTTTGAAATACATCCTTCTTTATATGATCTATGCGGAACACTTTTTCATGTACTTAAAATGAATGTGACGTGTGGGATGAGAATTATATATCCTTCCAATGCATTGGGTAATGATTTAATCTCTTGAGATTCCATTTATGGTGCACTGGTGGATATCCTATGAAAACTATGTTTTGTTTTACTACTTGTTATCCTAGATTTATGTTTAGTATTCCATGTTCTAAGCTATTTCCACATTCCTGTGTTGCCTTTATTCTATCAGATTATATCATGCCTATCTATTTAATATTATGATGATCACCATTATAGTGTTACCTTGATATGACTCTTGGATCACATGTAATAATTTACCTTATTCTATTGTTTTCTATTCCCTTACTAGTCTTTGTATCTCAATAATTTCTTATGTATGTCCTCTGGTTAGCACGTGTAGTTTTTGAAGAGAATTTGATTTATAGGAGCATGCTAAGGGAATTTTTCTTATTGTATTATTATTTAATGTTGTAAGGATGTGTACCTAATTTTCAAAATAAACTAGGATCCATGATCTTTCTATATTATATAATTTCAATATTTATGTAACAAACAATTAAATAAAGTTTAGTAAAATATATAGTGTAATGCAATCCACTTGAGTAATGATTGAGTCAATGTTTGGTAATGTAGGGAAGGTACACCATCTATAACATATCCATAAATAATGGGGAAAAAAGAAAAAAATAATTTCTAATATAATATCATAATATGTTAATTTAAACAAAAATTCATCCATGATAAAATATATCTTTCTATAAATATATATATATATATCCACTGTAATGTAAAACCAGTCATACATAAAGGTTTAGATCACATGATGGATCAAACATATAAAAACAGATCCAAAACATAAAAATGAATAGACACGTGGATATAAAATGTGTATTATTCTCTAACAAGTCCTATATCCCACTCCCAACTATACATCCTCACTTGAGTAATTGATTAGGCACATGGCCTTACTATCATTCATGTTTAGTATGTTTTTACATCATTTAAGGTGCACATATAGTATCTGAGAAATATAATCATTAAGAAAAATCTATTTATGTCCCTAAATAACTCAATTAATATGTTCATGCACAATATTATTTGATAGTAAAACAATAATAGCATAAAATTATGTATCATTGGTTACTGGATATCCACCTGAATGGATGTCCATACAAAATTTTCTAGTATCAAAATATGATAGGTATTCCAATATTCTAATAAATATAAGTTGGTGAATTAGTTATAACCACTAACAATAATGTAATGGTATAATATAGTTTCTCTGTCAATAAATGGTTTACTAACACCAAGTATCATAGTAGTATGTGAACAAATAATAACTAAAACAAACAACAATGTTTAATGGGTTTTCACCACTAATTCCACAAGTATAGTTGAACGATATATCACCACCAACAAAAAAGTAAAGGTGAATAGGTTATAACCATTATTACAACATAAATGTGAATAGGTTTTCAGAATATACATCACACATGGGTGAAAGGGTTATCACCATACATAAAAATAAAGGTAAATAGGTTTTCACTATACATAAATAGTAAAGGTGAAAGGGTTATCACCAAATATAACAACATCCATAAGTGAAATTGTAATCATTGTAATTATAATAATAAATATATGTGAACCAATTATCACTATAAAATCATCATATAATGGGGAAAACGATAATCCCCATAAATATAATCATAAAACTTGATAAAATAGTAATTAACATAAATATAATGAAAAAAAATTGGTATACTGGACATCACCCTATGAAAAAACAATAAATATGGGTGAATGTGTTATCACACTAACTATTTTAATAAACATGGGTGAAATGGTTATCAGCCTAATCCTAATAATAAACATGGGTGAATGGGTTATCACCATATAAATAATAATAAACAAGGGTGAATGGGTAATTACCCTATGAATAATTTTATCTTAAACATATTACTCGCAAGGGTACCTCACCCATCATAGTGTGAACTTATTTATAATTATTTCATGCCCTAATCTCCCTTGGAATGATAATGAATCCCATACAATCTTATATGTCATTGGAGTTATACAATTTTAGGTACTAACTATCAAAAATTCTTTATATTGGGAGAATTTTGAAGTATATTAACCCCTATGAAATATTCTTATCAAAAATAAATACTCATGGATGTTATATAAGGATCAAAAAATAAAAATATATGAAAGGAGTTCCCTCTTAGTTTACATTTCTTAAGTGTATTCCCACTATTCTGCAGTGACATGGACAGTGATAACCATGTATCTAATTCATGATCCCTAGATGATTTATAATGATTCAAATAGTCCATAATACCTAATAAATAATAAGGAAGAAAAATATGGTTATATTCTAGGCCATTCATAGTCACCTACTAACTCTCACATATCATATGGAAAATGATGCTCATATAAACAATATAAAGATTTAGAGAAAACCTACCACATAGTATTAGGTGTATACTCATCCAAAATTTCTTGATGAATATACCTCAATTATAAGACATTATAAAACCTAAAATAATCTCTAAAAACAATTATTTTAGAAATATAATGGTGATTCATTTTAAAGAAAATATAAATATCTTGAAATTGAGTGTCAAACCTATATCTAGTGATCCAGCGGGATAAAAATGAGTTAAACAGTTTACAATAGTTAGATAATTTAAAATTATAAGAGAAAAAATAAAGGAATATAGATCTAAAATTGAATCTTTTTAATAAAATAAAGGCAGTTTAGTTAAATAATTTATTGTTAACAAATTTTTATATTTATTAGAAATTAAAAAACCACATGGAAGCTGCTAGATACATGTTTCAACCAATGAGGAACCTAACAGCCTTAAAATATTGAACCAAAAGACACTATCCATCTAGTGACCCACCTTGGAATTATACTCCATCTATTTTCACTATCAAGTACTTAGTACCGGTTTACAAGGAACTTGGTGGTATCTTTTGACTTTGATAAATTTTCACCACCATTCTCATTTCATCAAATTCTAAATCCCAACCTCCAATATCCATTAAGACAATAAATAAACATAAATATACACATATAATGACTATATTTATATTAAATCTACACCTCAGAGTATTAGAGATATTAGAAACTCCCCTCCATACTATATCTCGTACTTAAGATGTGTCAGTACACCTCATTGTCGAAAACCTATAGCCTTTCTACTCACATATCCACCATATGTACCCAATTGTATTCATATATATTTCCAAATTACAACCATAAACATACCATAGGTAAATATTTTCAATAATGGATCATCTTTCACCAGTTGACTAGTTATATAAGTTACTCCTTTAGTGATACATCATTCTCTATCTCAGCATCATAAATATTGATCACATGAGAGTAGTTTATATGTTATCTTTGAAGATGAAGTATAAATAATACCTCATGAATCAAATTTTACATTTGAGTAAGCTTTGGTTGATATGAAACTATAATTATCCTCTTGATAGTATCAAAAACACCAAAAATATAGGTACCAGCATCCCTCATCTTTATAACTATTTATGTCTATAGTTTTGTATCATCGGGCTTTATATGATTGTTTCTTACTCTATGTAGAATCCAACTTCTTCTGGATGAAATGAATATAAAATGATGTTTATTTCATGATACTTGACTAAAATAAAGATTTATATCCTACCACTAAACAACAAAAAGGATTTCAACATGAACTTACATATAGTTCCCCAAAGGGTCGTTCTGAATATATGACTGATAATTTTTATTATATAAAAACTATAAAATTGAAATATAAGTCTCCCAAGAACTTCTAAGGGTCCATTCATATTATCAAATATTTAAATCCATCACAAAAAAATTATTCTAAAATTACCTATTAGTATATAAAAGGTATGTTGTAAAAGATTTCATAAAGGTGTCCAAAACATTATAGAGTCCCTTCCAGTAAATATGATGTGAATGAAGTATCCCAATTTAGAAAAAAACTCATCAACAAGTCATTTAGTCAAACCACCTCTAACATATATAACTTACCAAGATTATAATGTGACTACTCTACCTTATTGGTTGAAGTGATCCAATTTTTTTAAGAGATTAGTAACAACCCATACCATATCACTACTATAGGGGTACCTTAGTAGCACTATAAAAAATCATATTCATCTTATATCCTTCCATACATGAATTGTAAGAGTGTTAAAAATATCCTCAAGACATTATTTATCAACCTTTATCTACTCGATAGTGAGGTATTATGATATAAATCTATGTATTTCACCCTTCATCTTAGTCCACTAATATTATTAGTGAATGTTGTGTTATGTCTTAGTAAACCCTATGTGAATAGATTATTTCAAGGTTTTTGTATCCTGCATCAAATGCTTCTGAATGATTATAGGGACCTTAATTATACTTTATACATATGAAATTGTACCATAATTATAACACTAATATGGTATAATCTCCACACCATATATATTTTCATTCATTACCCTACAATTTGATCTCGGCCTCTGACTCTCCTTTACCTTATCTAAAGTGATGAGGTGATGTCTTGAGTTAAAAATGTAACCCTTCACTAATACTACTAAACATTAAGGTGAAACAATTTTTTTTCTTGTAATATACCAATATCAAGAGGCCTATACCACCACATCAACCTACATCTTCTTATTTATTATTTTGGCCATAGTATTCTCTTTTGTAGGTGTATATATCATATAGATGTCAATAAATTATAAGTACTTAGACTGCCTTATCTATTGGAGGTTCATGTATTGTATAATAATATTTATATTATGATATTATAGTCAGTATTGACCACAAACATCTAACCATGTATACAATAGTTCTGAAACATCAATTCATGTATGAACAATACCAAACCCATACCATGTGTCAGGTATTTCCACTATTGTGGCCTCATCTTACATGACTAATAAGAACCTACTCACCCATAATACAGCATGAATTCCATAAATTCAACTATTTATGTATTACTAAACAATTAATAATCCTTTCCTATATGAAGATAAGTTGGGATTGTTGTTTTTATTAACCCGACATTCTATAACTAGAAAGACCAGTCATAGGATTCATACCACATGAACCATTCTCTATTTTGGTACAATATTATCAATAAAACATTAAATTATTATAATCTTCGAATAAATATCCAATATTTTCCTTCTGATATCAGTAAGATTTGAATTTAAATATAATTCTTAGGACACTCCCAAAAAACACTTCATTGACCTTTTCATGTTCAATTGATATACCTGACTCAAATATCACATTACCCAAAAAAATATAATTTTTTAAACTAGAAATGGAACTTTGAGAGATTGAGATAAATGTGAGGAACTAAAAGTACTCAAAATAATCTATTAATATCAACCACGATCCTCCAGTATCATGGATCATAACAATATGTTTCTAATTAACATGAATAGAAAAAAAATCTAGATAGAAAATGGAAAACCTTATTCATCAGGGACACAAATAATGCTAGAATATTCATAAAATTGAACAACAACACAAGGGGATCATAAAATCTATAAATACATATACATGTAGCGTAATAAATATCCTCTCTAATCACACATATGTAATGATATGTTAACATTAGATCAATCTAAGATAACCACTTGGAACTACTCAGATGATCAAACAACTTGTCAGTTTGAGGAAGAGTGTACCAGTACTTTATCATCACCATATTCAGCCTTTTATTATCTATTCATAAAGGCATACTTTTATCCCCTTAATAAAATAAACAACGAGATACCCCCTTGTTTAAACCCCTTGTAAATAAACCTCTTCACATATAGGTCCTCTTGTTTTACCTTTATCTCTCTTTTATCCACAATTTTCATTTTGTTCCATGGAATATAGATGAGATATCTACCTTGTACTAGATCAATAATAAAATAAATTTTCCTATAAAAATTCAACTATATGAAGTACTAAAGAATGAAATCCTAATATAAATATAAATTTATAGGAAAAAACAGTTGTCTCATCTTCTACGTAAGCCTTAATTCATCTTTTTTAGATAGGTTCATGATCAAGTCTTACTAAAAATGTTTAATCCCAAAAAACCTTCTTGTAAATCCCACTCCACCATAATGGTTTTTTAATCACCCTCACTGGGTGTGAAATATGCATCATGATAGTATAAGTTGATGTGAATTCTATCAAATTTCATTAAATACATTCTAAGAATCAAATAAAAATATAGTCATATCAATCACTATAAAATCCCTTAGATGATAGTACCCACATTATACTATAACACATCATAGAACTCATTGAATAAACTGGAATCAATTTTTCAAAGTGAAAGGTTCTATATTCCAACCAAAAAACCTAATTACAAACCATTATCTCAAACTATATGAGAATTAAAGAAAAATCATGAAAAATCTAAATAAAATAATATAGAATACAAGGTTTTTATCACTATGATCTTAAATAAAATTATTAATGGTCTCATATCGCTATATGGTTGTTCCTGGTCAATATTGAAAATTATCTAAAGTCTACACCCCAACCATTGACTCCTAACTTATGGCTACTGTGTGGTGTAACACCTTGATATCATAGTTTCCCCTATGATCCATGCCCATCGTAATGAACAGAACTCCTAGAAAACCCCAATACCTACTATAAAGAAATATGTATGGCCTTTCCCCCAGTCCATAGGTAGGAAAAATTCATCTTACACAACCTTTTAATTGAGTTATATCCCCATAAAACCTTAATAATATTTATATCTAATATTATTTTATCAAACACAAACTACTTGTAGGTACCCAAATTGTCCATAGTGATAATACTTAATAGAATATCTCCCATAATGATGAAGTTACAAACCTTTTTCTTGAATGATATATCTATTTTCACCCAAATAATGACTTTTAAATATCCACTTACTAATACCCCAGTACGTTACCTTGGACCTTGTAAAGGGATAAACCTTTCATTAATCCCTAATATCTACTAGGTTCCTTATAGCTAATAAGGCATATCTCACAACCTCTAAAAATAATGTTAAGAAAACTATGTTCACATAAAATAGTATAAGGTACCAAAAATAATCATGAAAACACCTCACACAGGTAGTCCCAACCCTAATAAACATAAAATAGAAATTATTCCAATATAGAAATAATTTTTTTTTAGTCCATTATGGATATATTTCCTATAAAAGAAATATATATATATATATATATATACTTCATCCATAAACCTATTTAGGTTTGCAATAAAAAGAAACTCAAATAATAGGTCCTAGAATCCATTCCTAGATATCCCATCATGTCAGATTACCTAATCCAACACATAATAAAAAATTAGTAGATTATAAATTTATTTATTCAAACTACTTAACACTTTTATCTATAAGGATCTCTCTCTAGTTAAGGATATTCTATAGAAACTTTATCCAAAATCCATAGTCAGAGGACTACCAAATCCCTTAAATAGAATGGGATATTAAATTAAAAAATTAATCTAAATATAAAATATAACCAAATAACCACATAGAGACTCAAGATCCATTGTCTATGTAACATCCCAAGATTTTAAAAATGAAATATTATGTTCGATTTCATACATGATACGCCACATCGAGCATAAATGAACAACTAAATTATTTAAATTTTTTCATTATTACCAATTTGTTTGAATGGTGGATATGAAAAATATTAATAGAATTATGAAAATATGGTTCACAAATGTATATATAAGGAGTTATTTTGTGGCCAATTAATTATAACTTAAAATAAAACCCTCTTAAAAATTAAAAAAAAATCTGAAAAACTATTTAAATGTGCACAATTACTATTTATAATAATAATTAAAATAATCACTTTTTTTGGATAATATTAATGATATATATATATATAATATTAAATGTAATATTTAAAATTCATCCCATGTGTTTTCTAGATATTATATAAGAAAAAATCCAATATTACTCATAAAAGATTGATTTTTCTAAAAAAATAGTTTTGCACCATTTAAGGGAAGACTTGTTTTAAAAATAAATTTTAACACTTTTATTAATTATATTTGAAAAAAATAAATTTATTATTTGAAATAATAATATCAAAATTTACTTTGGTTGAATTTTTAGTATTTTTTTGATAAGTCTGGTTTTTTATTAATGGTGATACTATTGAATTTTAATTAGAAACTATTTTTTTATAATTTATTTATATAATTAGATTATATTCTAATTTTTTTTTAATGTATCATTAGATATATAAAATATAAATTATTTTAATTAATCCAATTTTAATCTTTTTTATATTGAAATTGGATATAAAAACATTTTGAACTTTTTCACATTTTCACTTTAAAAACCTTTTTTCTCACCCCCTTTATAGGATTAATTTTAAATTAATTTGAGCCATTTATGTATTTTAGATTTTGCAAAATGTATTCCTTTTTTGGTATTAGAAGACCAAAATGTAGTAAATTGGACCATTTTATTTTTTGGGAAAAATATGAATAGTAAAATTGGCAATTTTTATTACCACAGTTATGGGTAAATTGTTTAATTAATGGTAAAAATAATATTATAAATATTATAAAATTGACAAAAAAACTTATACTAATTTTATTTTTTTTTAGTTATGTTTTACCATAATCATCCTTGGGCTTGTTTTATGACCACATGAAGACACTTTGATGACTATAAACCCCTTATATTATTTTACTTTAAATACAAAGTCAGATATGTCATACTTATGTTTTAATAAATATAAAATTTTTAATATTTTGTTATTTAGAATATATCTTAGACTATACAAATTTATTTGAAATTTAATAGATTTATCTACATCATTTTAATTTATTTTTAAATTTTTATAGATAATATAATTAAAATAATTGTAGACACAATAATGATGTAGTAATTTCCCAATTAATGGAAATATCAAATAAATGATATTAAATGTATTGAAATAAATATAATTTGAAATAATTATTGTCATCCAAGAATTTTATAGATGAAATTTACATGTAATTGATTTTTTAGGATAATTGGTTCGAATTTATATTGTTTTTATGATATTTTTAAAAATACATGTAACGGATAGTATCAAAATTTAAATTAATGATATTTTAAAATAAATAATATTTTATTAAATGGTGTAAAATTTATAAAAATATAAAATTATGAAATATTATTCGGATAAGGACTAAAATTTCGTCCTTAATTCATTTATGATCCTTTTTTAATTTTATTGTACCTATATTACCCCTTCAAGAGTAAGAATTCATGTTGTCATGGTAAGAGTTAAAGGGGTTAAATAAGGGTTAAAGCCAAAAGATAAGAATTGAAAAATACAAATATGTTTAATTTATATTTTTTATGAATTTATTTTTATCCATAATAATATTATATTCTAAATAAATCATTTTAGAATCATTTGGAATAAAATTTAATTTTTATTTATTTAATATTTTTAGAAATTCCAAGAGTACCCCTTCCCTCTCTTATAAAAGGTCACATCTTCTTCTCTTTTTTTCACACATAAAAACCCATTTGGTTCTGAAAAAATCTTCACAAATACATTATTTGAATCCTTACCAACATTAAATATATATTAGTTTATGTTTAACACCATACATAAAGGTATTGAGGTTTTAAGGAAAATAGATTTTCCAAAGAAGAAATGTCATTTTTAATCAATTGTTTCTATTTTATTTCTTCTTCCACTTCCTTAAAATCTAAATCAAACATGATAAAAAACTAAATACAGTATCCCCTATATATAAATATGTTTTTATGTTTGTTTAATGGCCCATATCCATCTCATATTCCATCAAAAGGGAAAATAATTAATCATTCGTGTGTATAGTGGGCTACCGACTTGTGAACGGATGAAATACATTTTCCATAACCATATCTAATGACTAGATAAAATTATGTAATTAATAAATATATATGATATTAATGAAATATTTATTTTTATTAAAAGATAATATATCTTTTATGTTCTTATATTTCCATAAAAATGATAAGGTTGTTAGTATGTATGTGTGAACTATCACCTCCACAAAGCAATGTGATTTTTTTTATCATCATCACATCACATGGATGAATACATAAGTATATTTAAATTATTAATATGATTTAAATGATATTATTATCATTTTTTAAGGATTAAATAATACTTACCTTCTTTCCATATTGATCACTGAAAAATGAAAATGTAACTCATGCGTACGTACGATCTACCGTCTTCATTATTGTAACATAGTTCATTTTTCCTATACATATTTAATTAATGGATTTAAAATTATAATTGATGCATAATAATTATTATTATCTCATTACTATTATTTTCTATAATAATGTAATAATGCACACTTTGACCATAGTCATCTAACTAAATCCATTTTTGGCTTATGAACTAAATATCATCAGAACATCAAATGTGAACTTAAATAATGATTTAATTGTTATAACATACTAATAAGTGATATAAAAGGAGTAATAATATTAAAAAAGGTTATAAAGAAATTAACTAATTAACTTAAGTCTGTTATTAAAGAATATTATGATTGTAAGAGACAAGTCAAACTTAAGGTATGGGTCTTTGTCTCAATCTCTTTTCATTGAGGCAGATTTTGATATTATACAACAATATTATTTTATGAGGTGTATATGCATCCCCCCTTTGACACATAATATCATGAATTTATTCATTATCATGTTATTTATGATTTTTTAAAATTGTATTCGTTTATGGGGATTTTGATTCAAATTTTTTAAAGTGGTATGGGACACTTTGATTTAAAAATATCATTTAAAATGTTTAGTGATTTAAATTCAAAAGAGTTTTCTTCATTATTAATATTATTTTTCATATTTATTTAATGTACATAAAAGGATTATAATGGTCGTTTTATGTCTATTTTGATATTTTTCTTTATCTATAAGCCTTCATGTTTTTTTAAAAGAAACCATGTTTTTCTTTTTCTGGATATTTTTTTATTGAAAATGGGTTTTGAAAATGGATTGATAATTTTAATAACAAGAAATTTTTTCTTATGATTTAAAATTAAATTTTAACAGTGACATGTTGAATGTTGGAATAATTTAAGTGTTATGATTATATAATAGTAATTAGACTTATGATGGGTGGTTACGTGATCAACCAATGAGAGATAGTTCTGTGATGAACCAAGGATGGGTTGTAACATTATAAAATCCAATGTATTGGGTATGGAATTATACCATTTGGTTATTCTATTTTTAACAGTGACATGTATTGAATTCAACCACATGGTTATTCTATTTTGGTATAATTATTTTCTAAGATACCTTTATCTGTTGTCTATGATTTCTATCGGTGTTATGGTAATCATGTGATTAAAAAAAGGTATGAAATGATATTATTTTAAAAGGAAAGTATTTACTACATATTATGTGTAAAAATTATTAATTATGATATTCTTTTCATGGTATTTCAGGTTTTCATAGGACTAACAATTTTCCTTCTTTGTGTATCCCTTACTAAGTTGTTTGTGATCATCCAGAGTTTTAAAATGTTTTTCACAGGATTTAAGGATGGGTAAGGGAATGGAAGGATTAAAGTTTAAAGGTGAGAAGATCTCCCATGAATTGAATCATGTATTATTTTAAATGTTTAAAATTGTGAAAAAATGGATACTGAGTGTAAGTGTCCACTTATAATGTTTTTGTTTACTTTATAAGATTTTTTCCTAATTCTCTAAAACTCCAAACTGAAAAGATACACGAATCTTAATTCTAGTTCAAGAACATTAGAATATATAATTTTTAAGACCAGGTACATATAATTGGTATCAAAGTATCTTTTATACACCTTTATAGATTAGGGAATTTCATGCGAGGTAATCTTAAGTGTTATAGATTCCATCATGGGTTTATAATTATAAGTTTGATCATAAGACCAATTTCTTAAGAAACCGTTTTAAGTATTTATTTTATAAAATTTTATGGTGACAAATGATATTTTTGGAGACATTCATTTTTTATTTAATTATCGATTATTACATGTTGGGATGAAAAATGAATGGTATGAGATAAACTTTGTGGTTAAATCATATTAAGGATATTTTGGGGGATGTCTCTCACTTTTAATATAATTTTATAATAATTGTAAATTTAGAAATAAAAAAGGAAAACATGAAGGTCATGTGACAACTCTTCACATCTGGAAAGGCCGCCAGAATTGAACTGACAACTGAAGAGAATAAGGGTTCATCACCTACCAACGGCCTATATGATTCTCTGGTTAGTATAAAATTGTTTTTATTTATTTAAACAATCTAACAGAGAAATTTTATCTTTATTTTAAGAACATTGGTTTTATTGAACAGATAACCATGATTTTGTAAAATAATTTTGTAATTAAATGATTAATGTTATTTCGAAAGATTTTCACTATTTTAGGAATCCTATAAGATTAAGGTAAATATAATACTATGGGATTTTATTTTAGTGTTAAATAATTAATTATATTTTTTAAGAAACTGTGATTTTTTGTGGAATTGTTGTGATTTGGGTTATTTATGAAAATGTTTATAATATCTTATAGATTATTTGATTTAGGAAATTATATTTTTGGTATGATAAATTAAGAGTGATTGATGTTATTTGAAGATAAATGTTAAAATATATCTTGGAAGAATATGTTAAAAAATCCTTATGAATTTTAGGTATCAATACTATTGTAGAATATTTTTGAGGAATTTTATTGATATTTATTTGTTAAATGGTGTATGTTTAACTTTTTTTATTACTGTAAGATTTTAGGATATTAAAGTATATTTTAATAATATAAAGGTTTTTTCTTTTTAGAGAATTATATTATCTTGTACTAACCATTTTTGTGTTGGATAATGTATAAATATAGAAGGAATATATTTTTATCCTTTTTTGGATGTAGTGATCCATAAATATTGATTATTATTCTCCAGGCATGAAAAAAAACGTCTTGAATTCTCATCGTTTGTAGAAAAAGTTCAGTTTGTGGTGTAAATTTATTAATGGATGAAACTATAATTTTATAGTAATTATATTTCCTTATTTTCTTAGTCCATGTAGTAAAATAATTCTTCAACTCTATAAAATGGATCTTGAATCAAAAATGTTATCCATTTAATTTACTTACTATGAAATCAATGACATTTTAATGTATTATTGATTTATGGTTTTATGGAGGTTAACTTTATAATGACAATGTTCTGTATCACTCTCCATATGAACATGATAGTTTTTTTCTCTTCCATGTCTATATTTTCTAATATGGAATCCTAGTATGTGTTATCTAAAATGGCATTCATTCTTTCCTTTCTCTCTTTTCAAATGGAAGTTTTATTGATCATTTTTCTAATGTGGGATTTCAATATAGATATTTTGAATATTCGTACCCTAGTTATCAAAACTAAATTAAAAATTTAAGGACATAATTTATTAAAGGTGTGTGAATGTAATGTCACGTGTTTTTAAAAAGGGTAGACTATGTTTTATGGCACATAAGATACACCACATCAAGCTTAAACAAACAACTAAATTATTTAAATGTTACCATTATTAACTAGAAGTTATAATTGATGGAATTCATAAGATTAACTGAATTTTGAAAATATTTTTTACAAATTTATATATAATTAATTATTTAGGGATAAATTAATTAAAAATTAAAATAAAACCCTTTTTAAAATAAAAGGATAAATTTTTCTGGAAAATTGTTTAAATGTGCACAAGTGTATTTTATACTGATAAATAAAATATCACTCTTCTTGAATTATATTAACAAAATTTATATATAATATATTCAATATAATTTTTAACATTCATCATATATTTTTTATAGTCATTATATAAGAACAAATCCAATTTACTCATAAAAATATACTTTTAGAAAAAGGTGGGTTTTCTGCCATTTAATGAAAAACTTGTTTTAAAACTAAATATTGAAATTTTTATTAATTAATTATAAAAAATAAACATCTTAATTGAAAGCTAAATATAAATATTTACTTTGGTTTAATTTTAGGCTTTTTTTAGAAATGTATCATTTTTATGAATACTCAAAAATACTACATTTTAATTAGAAATAATTTTTAAAAAAAATATTTAAATAGTGATATTATATTTTAAATTGGTTTTAATGTAAAATTATATAAATAATAAGTCAATTAAATCAATTAATGTCATTTTAATAATTTTTATATTGAATTTTCATATAAAAACATTTCAAAGGTTTACATGTTTTCACTCTAAAACCTCATTTTCTCACCCCATCTATAAGATTAATTTTAAAACAATTTTATCCACTTATGTGCATTAAATTTTTAAACATTAATTCTATATTTTTAATTATAAGGTTAAAATTTAGTAAATAGTTATCTTTTATTTTATTTTTAAATATTATTAAACCTAATAATTTTTATTATCATGTTTATGGGTAAATCAGGTAATTAATGAAAAACTTATATTATAAAAATTATAAAATTACCCTTAACATGTTTTTTTTTATTTTATGAGTATTTTTAGACCAAAATAATCATATTTTTTATTTTATGACCTCTTGGATCCACATGGATTACTTTAATACAATTATAGTATTTTCTTTTAAAGAAAATTTGAAAGATGTCATACTTATATTTTAACAACTATATCATTTTTATATAGGGTTATTTAGAATATATATTCATATATAAATAAAAATTAAAAAAAATATTTATGGTAATCATGGTAATTTATTTTTAATTTATATATTTATATAAATTAACATAAATGTTGACACAATGATGATGTATTAATTTTTACTTAATGGAAATATCAAATAAATGATATTAAAATTTTTAAAACAAATATTATTTGAAATAATTAATTGCATCCATGAATATTATAAATGAATTTTGAATTTTATTTATGTGTTATAATAATAAGCTTTAATTTATCTTATTTTTATGATATTTTTAAAAATTCATGCAGTGAATAATGTCAAAAATTGACATTAATGATATTTTTAAATAAATAATACTTTAATAAATGATATAAAAATCCTAAAATCTAAAATTCAAAAAAAATATGTTTGATAAGGTATAAAATTTCATCCTTGATTCATTTATGGTTATTTTGAATTTTATAGTGAATGTATTAACCCATATAAGAGTAAAATCTCATGTTGTCACGGTAGGAGTTAAAGTTGTTAAATAATGGATAAAACCAAAAATAAGGGTTAAAAATAATTAAAATATTTCTATTTTTTATTATATTAATGTATTTCTACACATAATAATATTATATTATATATTAATCTATTTTTATCCATTTGGGATATACAAGTAATTTATATTAATTTAATATTTTGAGAAATTACAAGAGTTCCCTTCCCCTCTCTTATAAAAGGGAACCTATTCATAACTTTTATTCACACTTAAAAACCTATTTTTTGGGAAATATCTATCCAAATACCTTCCTAGAATCCCTACCTACATCATAGGTGAACTTAAAAAAATTAATTTATTTTTATAACATGAAAATAAGTGATAGAAAAAGAATAAGAAACTTGAAAAATGTTCTCAAGAAAGTAAATAATTAACCTGATTTTACTATTTGGGAATATTAATATTGTACATGACAAATCAGAAAAAAAAAGGTAAGGGATTTTGTCTCAATATCCTTTAATTGAGGAATATTTTGATTTTATACACCCAATTCCTTTTATGTGGTGTATATACAGACCCCTTTGACATATCATGTCATGAATTTATTTATTCTCATGTTATTTCATGTTTTTTAAATTTCATGTCTTCATGGGAATTGTGATTACAATTTTTCCAAGTGTTATGGGTCACTTTGATTTAAAAATATCTTTTAAATTTTTTAATGATTTAAATTCACAATATTTACCTTAATTATAGGTATTAACATGAATATTTATTTATATGGAAAAAAGGATTATGAATGAAATTTGATATCTATTTTGATATTTAGATTCCTTTATAATTATTCATGATTTTTAAAAAAGAACACCATATTTTCATTTTCAATATATTTTTTTTATTCAAAATGGATTTCGAAAATGGATTTATTATCTATATAATATGAAATTTTTTCTTATGATTGAAAATTAAATTTTACGAGTGATATGCTAAAAATTGCAAGCTTTTATGTGTTATGATTATATAATGGTACTTAGAAATTTTAGAGGTGGTTACATGATAAACCAATGACTGGTGGTTTCATGATAAACCATGGATAGGTGGTTTCATTATATCCCCAAATTCATTTGGCATGGAATTAGACTTTATGGTTATTCCTTTTTTAAGAGATACATATATGGAAGTCAACCACATGGTCATACCATTTGAGTATAATTATGTCCCAAGACACCTTTATGAGTTATCTATGATTGCTATAGGGTTTTAGGTAATATTGTGAATACAAAAAAGGTAAAAAAATGATCTTATTTTGAAGTAAAGTTTTTAATAATTCTCAAGGGTGAAATGTATTACTTTATGATGAATTATTCATGGGTTTTTATTTTTTCACATGACTAACAATTTTTTATTCCTTGTGTATCACTTAATGTTCTTTTTGAGCTCATCCAAAGTTTTTAAAATATTTTTAATAGTATTTAAGGATTTTTAAGGGAATTGAAGGATTTGAGTTGAATATTGATAATATCACCCATGAAATAAATAATTTTTATTTTAAAAGTTTCACATTTTGAAAAAATGGATACTGAGTATAAGTGTCCACTTATAATGTATGTGTTTCTTTTTAAGTGTTTTTCGTAATTCTCTAAAACTCTAAAATGAAAATATCATTGAATTTTAATTCTAGTTAAAATACTCTATAATATGTAATGTTTAAGGTCGGGTCCTTACATACTTCATTACTTAAATAAAATTATCATAAATCTATTTATCTAAAGGAGACTCTTGTGTTATAATCGATAAAGCATTCTCTCTCTCTCTCTCTCTGTAACAATATATCTCTCTCTATCTTCAATAACTCTATTGGAGTCCATTGGGGTTTAATACCCATAAGATGTTAAATTTATATCTCAAAAAATTCCTAACGAGGTTCCCAGTACTATAGTTTAAGACAAATAATATTAGCATAGTATCTTGTTACTCTATACACCCCCTTCTCTAAAAATGGTTCATTACCACTTGGGTAATCCTTATCCCTAACCTACCCACTCTTAAGGTTTTATAGAAAATATATATAGGATTTTCATAATAAAAAATCATTTAATAGTATCAATGAAAATAATAAAATTATTTTTAGTGAACTAAAGTACATCAATAACATATATAAGAAAATATTTTATAACTTATTGTTACCAATATGAATTTCAAGCCTTTATTTTCTAAAATAGTTTCTCAATTACATAAATTTATACACATGAAATGTAAATCCTATATACTAAATATGATATATTAAAACATACCCTATTCCCACCCTAGGAATTTAGTACAATAAAAACCTAGAAATAACACACTATATTTATCACAATCAAAAAATTATAATACTCAAAAACCTAGAATCCCAATATCTTATCATGGTAATATAGACTTATATATAATTATATAATTACAAAAATGGTTCCAATTATAATATATCCATATAATAAGTCCTAAATTATAATAAAAAATAAATGTTTCATTTGATACCACTTTGTAGAACCCCAACCTAGATAGCCTAAATAGTGCCTAAGATTGAGTGTCACGTGACCTCAAGCGTGCCTCCACAAATGCCAGAGGATTATGAATATTATTGAGGATATATTCATAATGGGGATATATTATACCCTCATCTAGATAAATAAAAATAATTAATTAATTATAATAAACCATAACTCATAATATAATATCATAATAAGGATATTGTGGTGATAAATCAACAACAACAAAACATCACATGCTCTAAAAAATAAACAAACTATAATTTCATTAAAGTCATATATTAAGGACATAATCCCATAAAGGTTTATTCATATCAAAAAATATTTACAAAATATATAAAATACTATAGAAAAAGACAAAATATTTCTCTAATTGTCCTCCCAATATTATCTCCCACACCCAACTATCCATCATAATCTAACCCATCAATCAGAAATCATTTTACCTTATTTGTATCCCCAAACATAAAGTATAAATTCCCACCAAGGTTCTTGTGTTTTTGGGGTGGAATATATATATATAGTATGTTATCGCTAAGTTTTTTCATAAATATTTTTAATATATATATTCATCATTAATATGATATGTTATAAAAATAATAAAAATATAACACCACCATATTATGTGGTGCTAGATTTCCACCCAAATTAATGACCACACCTTATTCAACCTATACAGGAATAGGAAGGTTACTCCTAATTTTTGATCTTAATATGAAGTTTAATAGGTTGTCTCCACTAGAAATAATAATTTTTGTGAGTAGAGTATC
The DNA here is from genome assembly GCA_963277665.1 of Viscum album. NCBI lineage: Eukaryota > Viridiplantae > Streptophyta > Magnoliopsida > Santalales > Viscaceae > Viscum > Viscum album. Next base: position 568,873,026 of record OY728158.1, on the reverse strand, counting down.
ACCATAAATAAATGAGTATGGGTGAATGAGTAATCAATACTTAAAAAATAGTAGTTGGTTAAAATGTCATAAATTAAATCAATAAAAATGATCGATGGGTTTTTTAGATGTGGTAGTTCTCCTTTGATTTGTAAATAGAATAACCAAAATAGATCTCATCTATAGTTACTTTCATTAGGTGAAGTGGAGACTCCTTTGGCCCCTCCCCCACCGATGGGGAAGGGACTCCTCATGTCTCTATTAATGGCTCATCTTCACCCCATTTCCCCTTCATTAATACTTATTATCTTCTTCTTTTTATAAGAATTTATGTATTCCCTAATATTACATAAATGAAAATTTTATTACCCAATATCCCAATCTCAAATATGAAATTTATATAATCTACATATCTGTTATATTTTTATTTTTCCTCTCTCTTTAGATGAATGTGTCCTTTTTTATCTAGTTTGAAAATTTCATATTTGATTCATGGGATCTTCAGGTTCTTACAATCATTATCCTATTGAACACTCACCACCTCCTTATTCACTTTTTAGCTGAGGGTGATTTTATAGTAGCTTATTTTTGTTCTACACTCTTTTTAAATTGTTTTTAGATTTTTATTTTATATTGATCTTATTATTTTTACATGAAGTGTGACCCCTTTTCTATGTTTATGTGGTTTAGTTTTCTTGGTTTACCTATACCATTCCAAAATCCATCAGTCCTTATATTTCTAGGAAAGATAGAGGGTCACTAAATAATCTCTAATAGAATGAAAAAATGAGGTATCATTACATTGCACCTCATGTTTGTTTTGATTTTGAATTCTCATCCTCCAGCGAAATATGTCTTGGTTGAGGTAGAAGAATAATTTTTTCGCAAAGAATAGATTTATTTTGAATATTGGGTTGAATTATACTCAAACTATAATCATATATAACCTTTAAAACCATCCTATTTATGTTATTATAATGTTTCAATTCTTTTTCAAAGATTTTGATGATTATTTGGTACAATATGATGGAAAGGGATATAAATAAGTAGGGCCCCATTGTTGGGAGATAAGTAAGGAAACCAGAAGTTGATGGCTAGAGACATTGTACCTATGGAATCTATTGGTATGGTTATTATACTTGATCATTATCTTCAGAAAAATATTTGGATATAGACTATATTTTTATCAATGAAGTTGCGGTAAGGTATTTAGGAGGGGAACATTGATCATATGATTAATTAATGTATTTGGAACCTGTTTATGTAGAAGAAACATTATAATACCATGAAGGTTGTGGATAAAGATCTATATTCCTCTCTCTTACTTCTGCCCCTTGAGAATAGAATATAATGGAATATTCCTACTTTATTCATAATAAATATCTTTATGTTCCTCTTATTCTTAAAATGATTAACCATTTTGAGGAATTGTAAGAAAATTGCACATAAGAATATAAAGGGTAGTAAAATATGATTAAGTATAAGAATAATAAGAAATGCATCTTAGATATATTTAGAGTTTGAATATACCCAATTTTTTAGGAAATTTATTATCAGGATGAGCATTATGAACTTGGAATAAAATCCACCATTGAGTATTTCCTAGGTGAGTATAAAACCAACATATTTTCTTATGATTTTGAGGTGACTAAGGAAGAAGAAAAATTACATTATGGAATAAAAAATGTATGAATTGAGCTTATGACCTTAGATATTACTCATTGAATAAAGATAATAAAACTCAAATGTGCAAGAATAATTTCTACCTACCTTAACCTATAGTGATAGGTTTAGTAGGAATATTGATGTTAATCAATAAATTTCATGGAAAAATTATAAATTGATAGTAAATATGGACTCTGAAATTAGAATAAGGATAGTAAGGAATACTATGAGGACATAATTGATCTTTTTCATCCATGTTTCTATGGAGATATTGTAGGGTTAAAAGATCAACAAGAACCTAAGAATATTTTATTTGATGAAGTTGTTTATGCATTCCAAGTAGATGGTGGAAAAAAATTATTATTTTAGACTCAATGAAATATATATGAATAATATATGAATGAAGAGTTATAATAAATACCTTTAAAAAATGTCATGGATCAACACCCATGATTAGATTTTTTTTGTTTTTATTTAATAAAATGATGATAATAAATGAATTCTATATGATAATATTTGATAATATGGGTTTTCTATGTAGGGATATCATAAACTAGGGATGAGAGTATGAAAAAATTGTCCTCAAATGGAGTCTTTATAGGGAATTTTATTCTAGCATTCAGAGTTTTTAAGAGGTTTTCCTCTCCCTTTAAGATGTAATTTTCTCTTTTTTTGTAAAAGTGAATGTTTTGAACTTTTAATTTTTATTCGGGTGTTTTTATTAAGTCTCCAAAAATATATAAGTTTATCACTTAACTAAAAAGTGACTTTATATAATAAAAAATGGATTTAGTGGAGTAGGTGAATGTGATTAAAAAACTAATCAAATGTGTATAGGACAATGTGTCATCACTACTCACAACACAATCAAATATTAATAGTTTATCTCCATGATAAAAAAACTATATGAAAATGTTATCACTATAAACATAACACATAGGTGAATAAATAAGTATTGTACTAAAAAAATGAAAAGCATTATCACTGAAAATAAAAATAATTGTGAATGGGCTATCAATAAGTATAATAATATACATAGTACAATAGGTTATCACTATAATAATAACAATAAATATTAGTGAATGGTTTATCAATATAACATCATCATGACATGGTTAAATGTATAATATCTATAAACATATTTATAAACAAGGGTAAATGGTTAATTAACAAAAATATAATGATAAAAATGGGTGGATGAGATTTAACACTAAGCATAACGATGAACATGGTAAATATTTTATCACTCTAATCATAAAAAAATTTATGTGAATGGTTTATCACTCAATTCATAGTAATAAACATGATTTTAATGGGTTATAATGATAAAAATGGAAATAAAAATGGGTGAATATGATATCACCCTAAGCATTGGTTCAATTAATCCATCATATACCCTATACTACCCCTCCAACCATAGTGTACACCTAGTCACATTTATTATGTGTTCAATCACCCATGTAATGAAATATAATCTTATATAATATTCCATTTTATAAGGGTTATACCATAGTAATAATTAACTTTCCTATAGTACTAAAAAGGAATAATAAACCATAATGACTCATGTCAATAGAGTTTGCTGAATTTTTATTAATTTTTTGTAGTCCCCAATTAGTAGATGCCTTGAGAATTGATATTTAGATAGTAATTCTGAGATATAGAACATATATAGGTTTAATCTTAAATTAGTTTAATGGATTGATATTTGAATTTGGTGTTTGGTTGAGTATCGATGAATGTTCTCAAAAGCCCTATAGTAGTTTTATTCTCTAGGATATTGATTAAGCCACAACTATGGGTTTTATGGAATGATGTGTTTCATGTAAGATTATTTTTTAGAGGAAGAAATCGGGTTATTTCATAATGGTATGGTACATCAACATTATTGTTGAGACCTCTGGGAAAATTAGTTGAATTTATATTTTGATAATCCTAACTCTGCTCAATCATATTTTAATTATGCTCAATTATATTTTGATAATCTCAATTATGTTCAAGTATAGTTTGATAGTTTCTTTATTAATTAATGATTAATTACTTATTTCAGTATTTATGTACACCATGCACATATTCATACATTATAATTTTTATATTATCTTTAGAGAATTCAGTTACTAAATGGATATATATTCTAACTTGACCCATTCTGCCAATAGAATGCTTAAACAGACAAGTGGTCACCATTACAAAACAAGGCTACCGATACGTAAAGGTTACCGATACGTAAAGGTTACCGATACGTAAAGGTTACCGATACGTAAAGGTTACCGATACGTAAAGGTTACCGATACGTAAAGGTTACCGATACGTAAAGGTTACCGATACGTAAAGGTTACTGATACAGAAAGGTTACCGATACGTAAAGGTTACCGATATGCAAAGCCTACCGATACGTAAAGGCTACCAATACGTAAAGGTCACCGATATGCGAAGCCTACCGATACGTGAAGGTCACCGATATACGAAGCCTACCGATATGTGAAAGTCACCGATACAAACAAGTCACTGGTACAACAAGTCTACCGTTATGCAAGGCTACCGATTCATCAAGCCTACCATTAAAGAATAATCCTACCGATACAGACAATCCTATCGTTACAGAACAAGCCTACTGATACAGACAAGCCTACCGATACAGACAAGTTACCGATCAAGTCTACCGACAGACACGAAGTCTACCGATACAAAGCCTACCGTTACTCAAGGATACCGATATCCAAAGCCACCGTTCCAGAGAATCCGACGCTGCCTTAATTTCTTTATCTTTATTTAATCTAACCAACGGTCATATTAGGTATATTTTAATGCTCTACCATTTATTTAATGAAGGTTGTTGGATGTTAGGGAACTGTACCTCGTACCTGCAAAAAGAAATCATTTCTTTTGCCGGAGCTCGTGCCAAAAATAGAAGAAGTCCCTATTACTACAAGATGATGAGATATACACACATGCAGAATACACGAGGAATATACACAAGATAGAAGAATACATGAAGAATAACATACAAGAAGAGCTCAGAGAGATATACATGCACGATCAAGAAGACACAGAAGCTCATACACATTCACGAGGATTTTGAAGAACTTCATCGACTACATTTTCACTGTCTCTGAACCTGGATGTCAAGAAAACGACACTCTGTTTTCCATACAAAAACCAGAAGAGGACTCAGAACCATTTCTGATCAATCTGAATGAGTCCAGAGCTACACTGCAATCACTAGAGCCATTCTAAACTCTATATCTTGCTCAGTGATTTATTATTTACATTACGATTAGTGTGTATCATCTGTTTTAATTTATACACACACTGTCTCCTGAACCTTAACTGTAGGATCTGTAAATCCTCATTCAAACTCCTTACATCTTTTATTTCCCACTGTGGATAGTGGTAGAGGTCTTGTGTGACCTGAACAACTGTATTTTCTGTTGTTTTTGTTTCCCACGTAGAACTGTGGTAGAGGTCTTTGACCTAGACAGTTGTAAACTGTTGTGAACCCCGATCCAGTGTGTGGATCAAATTTATATAAATTGTTGAGAGGACTAAGTCTCGGATTGAGACTAAACCTCTTGGTTATATCAGCTGTGCTTTATTTAGTTTTATCTATAATATTTTATTCTGCTGCTAAGTGCTTTAAAACTTAAACAGTTTTTCAAAGTTACTCTGATAATTGAATTAGCAAGTGCTTGCACTACTTTAAAATAATTAAGTTAGTTTCAAAATCTAATCTAATCTTCTGATTAGATTAACTGGGAATTAATCAATCCCTTGAGAACCTAACTGAAAGTTTTCTTTAATTCAAATTCATTACAATTCAATTTGTATTTTAAATTGGGGGATTTTAGTGAAATATTTTTAAACAGAAATTTTAATTAGAACTCAATTCACCCCCCTCTTGAGTATACACTCCGACCAACATTTGTTATCATAGGATTAAAATATTTTCTGAAGTACTCTATTTTTCAACTGTGATTATAGTTGTATTTTAAAGTTCTTAAATTTTCTGTTAATTCTAAATTTTGATATTTTTAAATTTTTGTTTCAACCTAGTTATCATGGGTAACAAACTTAAAGGTGTTACTACTAATAGACCACCATTTTTCAATGGAAACAACTATGCTCAATGGAAGATTAAGATGAAAATTCATTTAGAAAGCATGGGTTTTTATATTTGGACTGCCATAGAATCTGAATATAAAATTCACACTACTGTTAGATCTACTTAGAATGAAGCCACTAAGATAGCTCACAATAATAATTGCAAAGCTATGAATGCTCTGTATTGTGCTTTAGGTGACGAGGAATTTAATAGAATATATTCTTGGAAGACTGCATATGAAATCTGGGATACTTTAGGTGTTTCTCATGAAGGAACAACTAATGTTAAGGAAATGATATTGAATACCTATACTATTAAATATGATAATTTTAAGATGAAGCCTGATGAACCCATTTCTGATATGTATCTCAGATTTAATGAAATTTTCAATACAATGATCTCATTAGGAAAGGATGTTTCATCAAAGGAGCAGATCATGAGAATTTTGAGATGCCTACCTGAAAGATGGAGGGGCACTTCTGTTTCAATCAGAGAATCTTGTGATATAGGTAAACTGCTGGTTAAGGAACTTATTGGTAAGTTAATGATGTACAAAAAATAGCTTAAGGTAAACAAAGAAGAAGATGATGAACCAAAAAGGAAGTCAGTTGCCTTCAAGACATCTACTTAAAAGAATATTGATAAGGAGAAACTTCAAGCTGTAAGTGATAGCTCAAGCTGTGAAGAAAGTGAAAGTGCATCTAACAGTGATGCAGAAATGGCTCACATAGCGAGAATATTTAAGAAGTTTTATAGGAAGAAGAATTTTTTCAGAAAATCACATTACAAAGGTAAGTATAACAACAAGGGACACTGAAAAAGGGACTGGAATAAATCTGACAAATCTGATGAAGTTGTCTGCTATGAATGCAAAAGAAAAGGACATATAAAAGCAAACTGTCCAAAGATGAAATACAAGAAGAAATATGAGTATAAGGATAATAAGTATAAGAAATCCATGAAGGCTAATTGGAGTGCTTCTGAGGATAGCTCCAGTGAATCTGAAGCTTCTGAGACTGAAAACAGAAATAAGGCAAACATTTGTTTTATGATAAACACTTCTAAGGTAACATCTGTAACTCCTGCTACAAATTCTTATTATTCTGGAGATGATTCCGATTCTGAAAATATGTCAAAATCTGAACTTTTTTAATACTGTGATATGTTGGAAGAAACCTGTAATGAGCTGAAATACAAATACAAAGGTTTAAAGAAACAGTATGCTTTAACTATTAAACATAAATCTGATCTTGACATAGAAATGGAAAAGAATGCTCAGTTGCTTAAATAAAACACTGAACTGAAATTGTCAAATGAGAAACTTAGTAAGGATTTAGAAAAGTTTACAAATGGAAAAGACACTCTTACTCAAATGCTAGGTAAGAAGATTGCACCTACATATACTACTGGTATAGGATACCAACCTGGACAAAGAAAAATTACCAAAACTAGATTTATTCCTAAATCTGGACAGAATGTTGTTAGTTATAGTTCTGGAATCTCATATGCTTCAACCAGTTATATTCATAGTTACGGATCTAATAAATTTTATCTTTAAAAATCTGTTGATTCTACAAATTTTATGAGACCCATACGACAAATTTGGGTACCTAAAGTATTGTTGGCTAACCTGTCTGGACCCAATAAAATTTGGGTACCAAAATCATTTCCTATCTAAATCTGTTTTGTAGGGAACCTGCTCAAAGATCTCCTATAGAAAGACTTGGTACTTGGACAGTGGATGCTCAAGACATATGTTAGGAGACTTCTCATGTTTTAAAATCTTAGTCAGAATTGATGGAGTCTTTGTCACTTTTAGTGATAATTCTAAAGGGAAAATCATCAGTTTAGGCCAGATTGGTAACACTGACTCAGTATTAATTTCTAAAGTTCTATTTGTTGATGGACTTAAGTATAATTTACTAATTATTTCTCCGTTATGTGATGATGGATTCAATGTTAAATTTGAAAATTATTCTTACAATGTTTTTAATTCTAAAAATGCTTTAGTATTTTCTACTTTGCGAAATGAAAATGTTTATGCTGTTGATTTAAATTCTTTATCTATGCAAAATATTACTTGTTTAAATGATTTTCATAAAGATTCTTGGCTTTAGAACAGAAGATTAGGACACTTCAATGTATATTCACTTAGAAAACTTACTAGGAATAACTTAGTTAGAGACCTACCAAAACTTGAATTCCCAGCAGATAAAGTTTGTAATCCCTATCAAAAGGGAAAGAAACATAAAGTTTCTTTTAAATCAAATAAAGAAGTGTCAACTTCTCAACCTCTTGAGTTGGTTCACATGGATTTGTTTAGACCTTCCAAAGTTTCTAGTTTAAATGGGAAGCACTATGTCTATGTTCTAGTAGATGACTGTTCTAGGTATACTTGGGTATATTTTCTAGCTCACAAAAGTAAATCTTGTTCTTACTTTGTTAAATATTCCAAGTCTGTAGAGAACCTTAGTGGACTTAAGATTAAAACCTTGAGAATTGGTCATGGTCGTGAGTTTGAGAATCATGAGTTTGAATCCTACTACTCACACAATGTCTATAGTCACAATTTCTCTACCCCTAGGACACCTCAGCAAAATGGTGTAGTATAAAGGAGGAATAGAACCCTTCAGAAAATTGCCAGAACCATACTCAATGAGTATGACCTACCTATTTATTTTTGGGCTGAAGCTATCAATACATCTTGTTATATTATCAATAGAGTCTTGATTAGACCTGTTCCTAAGAATACCCCTTATGAGTTGTGGAACCATAGGAAACCTAAGGTTAACTACTTCAGAGTTTTCGGTTGCAAAGTCTTTATTCTTAATACCAAAGATAATCTTGAAAAGTTTGCATCCAAGAGTGATGAAGGAATTTTCCTAGGTTACTCTATTTCTAGTAAAGCCTATAGGGTTTTCAATAAGAGAACCAAATGTGTGGAGGAATCTATTCACATCAAATTTGATGAAACTGATCCACATGAACCTAAGAACTCTCTTGAAAATCTTGAAGATGATCTCTCTATTTTGGACCTTAATGATAAAGACAATGGACCTATAGTTAAAACATCTAGTTCTGGAAATTTTCCAGAACCTACTTCTATTGATTCCCAACCTGTTGATGAACCTGAAATCTCTAGCCCTACCTTTTCAAGACCAACTAGGATTCTAAAGAACCATCCTTTAGATGTTGTTGTAGGTAATCTAGATAGAGGAACACAGACTAGAGCTTCTCTAAGAAATCAGGTTGATGAACCTCACCATTAGGAGAAACCTCACCGTTAGGAGAAACCTCACCGTTAGGAGTTACCTCACCGTTAGATGAACCTCACCGTTTAAGGACACCTCACCGGTACATCTCTCGCACTGTTTTTAATTTTCGTATTAAGTCCAAGACTTTGAATTTCTTCTTAATATGAGATTTATTTTATATTTGAATCCTAAATTATATTAAACCCGACTCTAGACATCACTCAATCACCTTGAACCCGTCTGTTCAAATCCCTCCTACCTAAACCTCTCAAGCTCACAAAACCCTAAACCTCAGAATCTGAAATGACATGTGTGAAGCGACCCTCAGTGGATGAATGGAGTGATGCACCGCAAGATAAGAATCAGAAAGTAACCAATTCTATTGCTAGTGGAAGCAGTAGAGATGTTGTTCGAAGGAATCCTGTGAATCTGCATTTATCAAAGCGAGAAATTGTAGTGGAAAAAGAGTTATGTGCGGAATGGCTATTGGAAAGAAAGTCATTGATTCTGAAGATCTTACAAGAGCAAGGATGGATCAAATGTTTCATGAACAATAATGGACCGTACTATCCAGCTCTAGTAAAAGAGTTTTATGAGTTTTTCTGTTTTGAGACATCAGAAGAGGAGAACAGGATGATTTCCTACGTAAATGGTCAAAAGATTTTGTTTTCATCTATTGAATGGGCTGAGAACCTTAGAGTTCCTCGTGAAGGTGATTATGGATTTTATTTAAAATCCATACCTATTGCTAGTGACTTTTTCAATTATGAGGATGCCTTGTTAGAGTTGACATGAAATGGAACTTCTAGAAGGTTCATTGCTGCAGAGATGGAAGGGGAGGACAAACTGGTTTTCAAGTTCATTCAGCATGTGATTAGTCCAAGGAGAGGAGATTTTTCTACCCTTATATTTCAAGATATTTATTTGTTGTATCTGTTAAAACATGGAGTAAAGGTGAACTTGTGCTGATTGCTTATGATTCAGATTGAAGAGATGACTAGACTGAAGTCTAAATCCAATGCACTTTTCTTTTCTAAGATAATTTCTATTATGTTGAAGGCAAAGGAGATAGTTGGACCTCAAGATGGAGATGTTGTGGTTAAGAATAACTTTTTCCTCACTAGGACTGTGTGTATGTTTATGAAAGTAAGCTGGAACCCTTGGAAGAAATCATGGGTTAATGATGATGGTAAAGTCTATGACAAGTACACTCCTATAGATCATCCTTCTAGACCAAAGTATGTGAGGGATCCTGGTCTTAGACTAGATGAGTCAGAACCGGTCTACAGTGATGATGAAGCTGAGGAGGAAGAGACATTAGTTGAGGAAGGAGGAGACCCTGATTTACCTCCTAGTCCTATGCCTCAAAATATTTATTATGGAGCAGTTAGCCCTCCAAAATAACTACCAAGGAGAGAAACTATTTTGAAGGACAATGATACTGAGACTAAAGAAGAAGAAGAATCATGTCAGTATGTTGTTAAGGACACCTCTGAAGAGGATGAGGCAACTAAATCTGATCATGTTATTAATGGAGAAAAGGAGGCTGATGGTGAAGCAGATGATGAGAAAAATGAAGAGGAAGAGCTCAGTTTGAGCCCTCTGATAGATAGTACAGTCAGGACAGTGCCTGATCAGGAAGAAGAAGCAGAATCTGTTGATGAGAGAGTCATTGATGACTCATATAAAATGGTTATTGAATCTGCTGCAGTTGTAGAGGAAGTTGTAGAATTACATCGAGCAGAACAGTTGGAGGAGATTCCTCAGGAGAATGTTCTAAGTGAGGGGGAGCATCTTGGTTCAGTATCTGTTTTGTATGACATTGAAGGTTGGTCATCATATCCATGATATGTGGTTCTTGGACTTTCCTATGGAGATTCGGATGAGGAAGAACATCCCCAAAAGGAATCAGTTACCCTACCTGCAGTGGTTGAAAATGTAGCAACCAAGGAGGACCTTGAGTCCTTAAAGGCTGAATTGAAAGAAGCACTGATAGAGTCAGTGGAAGATTTGAAGACAAGTCTGGTTGAAGAGATGAGGAATGTGCAGCAATCCCTAGAGCTATCTTTGGTATGTGTTGTTTCTAGCCCAGTAAAGGAAATGATGGATGAAGTTAAGGTTTTCCATACTCAAATTGAGAGTTGGACAGGAGTTGTGGTTGCTCTCATACAATCAATGGCTTCATTGACTACTTTGAATAGTTCTCAAACCCAAGTGAATACTGATATCAGATATATCAAAGAGGTAGTCAAACAGTTTGTGTAAGTGTTTGAGGCTTTTAATAAATCAGTCAAAGAACATCTGCATAGTCAAGATGAACTTGTTCAGAAGGTGGTTAGTAATCTGACACAATCTTTCAAGGAGACCGTAGCTTTTTCAGTGAAACCTCTTCCCTCATCCAGCTCCACTGTGAACCTTGACCAGATCAGATATGTTATTTAGGAAGAGTTGGCTAAGGCCAATCCTAGTGGTGCCTCAGATACTCAGATACTTGCTACCACTAGGGAAGTTAGTAGTTTTTTTCATGATCACCTACGGGCAGCTACTGCTTCTCAAGAGGCAATTAAAAATAAGGTGGATTCTTACTTTGAGAAAGTCTACACCAAGCATCAAATGACCAGCCATTTCAAGCTTTTGATGGAGAATCTTAAGTTGCCTCCAATAACTCAAGATTTCAGAGAACAGGTTAGTAAGCTCAAGGAGCTTACTTCTGCATTGGACAAATTCATTGAAAATCGAGATGATTTTTGTCAGCAATGGAGAGAGGAGGTAGTATTATTATGGATTTCAGGAACCTGTTGCTACCCTTCTTGCATGTGGATGCCAGACCTGTGATTGTACTTCCTGCCCTTCCTGCCTTTGACTCTGGGAGTACATATCAGTTGACTCCATTTTAGGCTATTCGAATCTTGACACCTATGATCCCATAGAAGAGCACAGATTTCAGATCCGGTACAATTTCAGTGGCTGACCCTCCAGTTGTTCTTTCAGCTATTCCCAATCCCTCTACTCAATATGAACCTACACCCTCTTCTGATCCTAAAGGAAAGACTTCTGTTCAAGAGGAAGATTGAGTGATTCTGGATGTTTTTTATGGGATTCACTTGTATTTATTTTTGTAATACTGGATTTATCAGTTTGTACCTTTTGTACTTTAATGGACATTTACTCTTACATTCTCCACTTTACTATGTTTATGTTTCCTTGCATTCTAATCTTTCTCTAATTATACCCTTCTTTTTTTTAATCCCAAAGGGGGGGAAATTGCACCAAAGGCGAAAAATGGGGGAGAAAATGAAACTAATGAGAACTGGGAGCACAATTTAAAGGGGGAGAAAAATGAGATCTATGTTTTAAGGTTTTTAAAATGAGAACTTTGCTTTAAAGTTTTTTTTTTGGAAATTTTTCCTCGGACACTATCTTAATTTTCTTAATACATTGGCATAAGTTGTGATAGGTTGTGATTATCAAAAAGGGGAATATTGTTGTGCCCTCTAGGAAAATTAGTTGAACTTAGATTTTGATAATCCCAACTATGCTCAATCATATTTTAATTATGCTCAATTATATTTTGATAATCTCAATTATTTTCAAGTATAGTTTGATAGTTCCTATATTAATTAATGATTAATTACTTATTTCAGTATTTATGTACACCATGCACATATTAATACATTATAATGTTTATATTATCTTCAGAGAATTCGGTTACTAAATGGATATATATTCTAACGTGACCCATTCTGCCAATAGAATGCTTAAACAGACAAGTGGTCATCGTTACAGAATAATGCTACCGATACGTAAAGGTTACCGATACGTAAAGGTTACCGATACGTAAAGGTTACCGATACTTAAAGGTTACCGATACGTAAAGGTTACCAATACGTAAAGGTTACCGATATGCAAAGCCTACAGATATGTAAAGGCTATCGATACGTGAAGGTCACTGATATGTGAAGCCTACCGATATGTGAAGGTCACTGATATGCGAAGCCTACCGATATGTGAAAGTCACCGATACAGAAAAGTCACCGGTACAACAAGTCTACCATTATGCAAGCCTTCCGGTACATCAAGCCTACCATTACAGAACAATCCTACCGATACAGACAAGCCTACCATTACAGAACAAGCCTACCGATACAGACAAGCCTACCGATACAGACAATTTACCGATCACGTCTACCGACAGACATGAAGTCTACCGATACAAAGCCTACCGTTACTCAAGGCTACCGATATCCAAAGCCATAATTCAAGAGAATCTGACGCTGCCTTAATTTCTTTATCTTTATTTAATCTAACCAATGGTCATATTAGGTATATTTTAATGCTCTGTTATTTATTTAATGAAGGTTGTTGGATGTCAGGGAATCATACCTCGTACCGACAAAAAGAAATCATTTCTTTTTCTAGAGCTCGTGCCATAAATAGAAGAATTCCCTGTTGCTACAAGATGATGAGACATACACACATTCAGAATACACGAGGAATATACACAAGATAGAAGAATACATGAAGAAGAACATACAAGAAGATCTCAGAGAGATATACATGCACGATCAAGAAGACACAGAAGCTCATATACATTCATGAGGATTTGGAAGAACTTCATCGACTACATTTTCACCGTCTCTAAACCTGGATGTCAAGAAAACGACACTCTGTTTTCCAGACAAAAACCAGAAGAGGACTCAGAACCATTTCTGATCAATCTGAAGGAGTCCAGAGCTACACTGCAATCACTAGAGCCATTCTAAACTCTATATCTTGATCAGTGATTTATTATTTACATTACGAGCAGTGTGTATCATTTGTTTTAATTTATACACACACTATCTCTTGAACCTTAACTGGAGGATCTGTAAATCCTCATTCAAACTCCTTACATATTTTATTTCCCACTATGGATAGTGGTAGAGGTCGTGTGTGACCTGAACAGTTGTATTTGCTGTTGTTTTTGTTTCCCACGTAGAACTGTGGTAGAGGTCTTTGACCTGAACTGTTGTAAACTTTTGTGAACCCCGATCCAAGGTGTGGATCAAATTTATATAAATTTTTGAGAGGACTAAGTCTCAGCTTGAGACTGAACCTCTTGGTTATATCTGCTGTGCTTTATTTAGTTTTATCTATAATCTTTTATTCCGATGCTAAGTGCTTTAAGACTTAAACAATTTTTCAAAGTTACTCTGATAATTGAATTAGAAAGTGTTTGCACTACTTGAAAATAATTAGGTTAGTTTCAAAAGCTAATCTGATCTTCTGATTAGATTAACTGAGAATTAATCAATCCCTTGAGAACCTAACTGAAAGTTTTCTTTAATTCAAATTCACTACAATTTAATTTGTATTTTAAATTGGGGGATTTTAGTGAAAGATTTTTAAACAGAAATTTTAATTGGAACTCAATTCACCCCCCTCTTGAGTATCCACTCCGACCAATAATTATCCATTTATATAATATTATATTTATAGAGTTAAATGATATCACATAGTAATGATAAAGTTTCACTTCGAGGAGTGCTCATGGAGGAGGGATCAAACCATGGCCATAGTGGATATAATGGTTTCTTAAGGGTGAAGGCCTACACTATAGTGGCTAGGATGATCCATGAATGTTTCTTACAAGGTAGTATTTTGATGGTGATTATGGTTTTTATTCATAATGTTGTGCCTTGGGCCACATTGCAATAAATGTTTGGGGATATGAGATTCACTATAACCGTGTGGTCTACACTATAATTCTACCCCATATGATGATCATTAATCTATAAACCCCCATGGGTTACACCAAAATAGTCCTCCATGATAGTTTATAAGATATGATCAGGCTCGTATTTTCTTGTCTATAACATCTCATGATTTTAAGAAAATGATGGCTTGGATGTGGTTTATTTGTCCAACCCCCACCTCCCCCCCTTTATGTTACTTATTTGATTGAACATTAAGAGGAGTTAAATTTTAGGTGGTTTCATGATGGTTAGAGGTATATACTCTTCTTTATGCATCCATTCATCCTTAAAATTTTTATTCACTAATTTTTTGATGTTATTGAATGGGTTTTTTTGAAGTCCACCAAATCATAGAGGAATCTTCTTGATGGGTTGGGATATCTATGTATGGTGGATAGAGGACATCTTGGGGTGATGAATGCTTTCCATTTTTAAATGTTTGAATCAATGTGTGTCAACATAAAATTTTATTTTCAAAATTTAATTTAATTAGATTAATTTTTTTTAATCCTAGTGTCATTTAATGGGGATTTTGTTCGTAGAGTTCTAATTGGTGCACCATTGACCTTCTGCATGTAGTTGGTTGTGAGTGGTTCATTATTTCATTGTGTGTTATTAGAAATTATACCTCCTTGGATTAATTTTTTAATTAATTGGAAAAAAATTTAATTTATTTTGAGCTTCATGTATGTGTTAGGGACTCATAGATAATGATGATGTTATGGTGTTTCTTTACTGGGGTCGGAGTGAGATTTCTTGAGGGGTTAAGTCCATTTCTTAAGGTAGGTGGTTCATAATTATTTTATGGATGGTTTTTACATTAGTGTCATTTGATATGTGACATATGGTCATTTTACTAAATTGAGAATGACCTAATTTAATTGAATTTTTTCCTTTAACACATTTTTGTTTTATGAGGTTACATAGGTCCATCAAGGAATCATTTATCATTAAATGTAAATTCATCATCCACCAATGGCCATGGGCATGATATAGAGTTCCTGAAAAATGTAATGTGACCCAAAGAGGGATGTTTCTTTAATGGGCTGAAACATAGTTGAAGTTTTTATGTTTCCCATGTTAAACCATAATATAGGGGACCCTAAATATTTACCCTTATCTTCATCCAAATTGATGGATATAATTATTATCAATATTTAGAATAAGGATTGGATCATGTGGGATCTTCATATTATTTTATATCTTATATATAAATGAATATTATGTTGGGTGAGTGTTCCTCACCCACAAGTTCATATGTTGAGGGTATATACCTTTGTTATGATTATGGATAAATCTTTTACATGTGAGGATTTTCCTTTTTAAAAACCAAGGGTATGCTAAATATTATGGAAACCATGAAATGAGAAGCTTTTC
This sequence comes from Viscum album, assembly GCA_963277665.1. Classification (NCBI taxonomy): domain Eukaryota; kingdom Viridiplantae; phylum Streptophyta; class Magnoliopsida; order Santalales; family Viscaceae; genus Viscum; species Viscum album. Next base: position 568,856,914 of record OY728158.1, on the reverse strand, counting down.
AGTGTATTTTTATCTATCATTATACCACTGAATGGTTAGGGTTATTGAATGAGAAAGAATTATCTCTGAAAATGTATTTTAATGTTTCCTAGTCAACCATAGTGGGTACACATGAAAAAAAAAGAGATCAATACACATACATATTCAATAATTTATATAATTTTAACATTTTGTATCGTAATATATCAGAGACAGAAATTTATAGGATTATTTTCTTTAGAGACTATATACATATTCAAATTGTGTTATAAAAATCTCACATTCTCTCATAAATAGTGTTATCATATGATATCCTTTCATACATATCATGTTTATTATTTTTAGTTTTCATACTATGGTTGAAAATATGAGAAAGGGTGAGCTCAGATGCTCAGTAAGGGTGAACATGAGAGTAAACAATTGAAGATCATAAGTGATAATAACTTGACAGTGTGGTTAGGATAACTTAAATATGGAAATGGATATAAAATTAGATAATCATACCTGATAAAAAATAAATTATAAATCATTTTTTATGGAAAAATGATTTTGGTATGACATAAGTCATGTGTAATGGGATTGTAGAAACTCGAGTCAATATGATCCATGATGACATAAGATAGTATTATTCTCTCACATAAAAGTGTGTCACAAAGATTTTTCATATACATAAGAATATAAAATCATTAATTATGTTGAGTTCAAATTCCAAGAACAATGTCAGATAGTAGAAAGAGTCCCATATTGTATTTTTTTCCCCCCAATCCCTGACATGTAAGTTCATTAGATATAATGCTTCACCCAATGCATTGGGAGGCTATATATTTTGGTCCCACCCATTGCATTTTATACACAATACCATAGGGGTTTGGGTTTACTCCCCATTACCTATAACCTGATGATATATAAAACATTAAATCAATAATTGAAGGGATATATAATTCTTGGTGCATTAATTAAAAATTTAAAGACTATACATATTTATGCCACATGAATAGTAAAACCTTAAAAAATCCATCATAACAAAGTTAACCCATAAAAAAGAAAAAAAACTTTTATGAAAATATCAATAATACATGATCACAATTCATCTAGAAAATTATGTTTGATGGTATAATAATATAATATCCCCATTGAATAATCTAAAATATTAAATGATATTAATATAGATGAAAAACAATTTTATAAAAACTGCAATGCCCCGACCCTAGAAGCCCAGAGTCGGTGCATTATTACATATCATTGGAATGATCACAAAAGATCAAGTCTCAAAAGACCGATTAGTTTAGTAACCTTATAAGTACTAGATACATTCATAAGGTTTACATTAAAACATAAAATGGAAAACTACAACAACATTATTTCCATGGACAACACTAAGATCCCATAGACTATCCCTACAGGTTATTCATAATATAATTCTTTGCATCCTGGGAAAAATAAAACATAGAAAGGGGTGAGCTCAAATTCTCAGAAAGGATAACAATATAGCGGAAACTTTTATAAATAAGCATAAACATTTAAGGAAATGTATAAAACTAAAAAATAATAATTTTCATCATAAAATTCATCATAATATGGAAAATATAAATCAAAATAATTCCATTTACTTACTCACATGGATATTATACTAGTTAAATAATCACATGCAATATCAATAGCCACTTTCATAATAATGGAATGCATAATGCCAGACTTCATAAACACATAGTCAAGGCCTTATGCCAAGACTAAAAATAAGATTTTTTCAAGGCCTTGGCCCAAGACACTAGTTTGTGTCATGTGACCTAACGATGCATCAAGTAGCTATAGAGAGCTCCACCCATCACTTACTAAGTCCAATTCATTCCTCATATGAAAAGGTTTAAACATACCATAATAATTTGTATTAAAACTAGCATATGAAATGTCAATAATTTATCTATAAACCATGAATGGTATAAAAATAACACATCCACAGTCAAACATATCACAAAACCTTCAATACAATATGGAAGTTTTGTATCATAATAAATCAACTTCAAATAAGCTTAAAATCCATCAAAGGATGTTGAAATAGATGAAATCAAAACCTTTTTTAGAGAAATATATATTTCTATTTTTGAAATCATTTAAGAAAATTTTATTTTGAAAATATTCTTATAATATTGTAAGGGAAGATTCGATGATGTTATAATGGCGGAAAATAGCCGCACCCGTTGTATAAGTTAAAAAATATTCTTACCTTAAATTTGTCAAAAAGGTCAAAAAGTGTCTTGTTTGGAAAATGACAGAAAGATTCCTTTAAAAACATATAAGGTCAAATAAGGGTATAAATGACTTTAACCCATTGTCTAGTAAATAGTAAAAATGTTTCTAAATACATTTTTAAGAATCATGGATGTGGATGATAAATAGTTCCTAGTAGATACTTACGTAAAAATAACCTCGGATAATAAAGAGATTGTGAAATTAACCCTTACCTTGTAATTTTCCTTGGTCGAGGGTAGGATAACCTCCTGTATAATGCTAAAATAATTTTTATTAAATTATAAAAGAATCATATACAATAACATGATATCATATATGATCTTTTAATATTGCTTTGTTAATAATATTTTAGTATTATTTCCGTTTCGGGTGTTAACTAATTTGTTTTCCTTTATATGATTTTTTATGTAAGTAATGTTTGTTATGGATAGTATATATCTTATTAATATTCAGAATGATATTGAGTCTTTAAACATTATTTTTAATCATCTAATGAAAATTATTCTTGAATGGATACGATGGGGAATGAATCTCATCGTGTTCGTGGAGACGGTAATCCGTACGTACGCACGAGCGACAATATCATTCTTTTGATATTAAAATAATATATAATTGGATAGTATATCATATATAAGAATCATTATCATGTTTTATTTATTATTTACATCAATTACACATCATTATTATACTCATCCAAATAATAATGTATTGAATAACAATTACACCACGACGTGGAGACGGTAAGTCGTACGTATGCATGTATGGTGAAATGTCATTCAAAGGATGGATAGAATAATGAATATGGTTGTACCATATTTATAATAACATCACAGTATATAGAATATATAGGAGTTATTATTTTATAATGGAAACAACAAATAAATATGAAGTGGAAGAAGAAAGGAACTTGAAAGAGGTGATGAAATATTTACCACTTCTTCGGGTTCTTCCTTTTGATTTGATCAAAAGGACTCTGTAGGTTGGATTTATGACTGAAGGAAGGCCTCTAGAATTAAGTGAGTATAGTTTATAAGGTATTTGAGCAGGGTTTGGCCAATCAAAATGGCTTTGAAGTTATGAATTAGAGAGAAGGGGGAGTGCCCTTTTATAAGAGGGGTGAGGGGCACCTTAGAAAAAGCTAGAAATATTGTTTTATAATAAAATCATTTTCGGTTTAAATGGCTCAAAAATTAAATATTTAAAGGATAAGGTTGGGATGGGTCGAAAAACACTCAACTAATAGGTTTTATATAGGTTTGGTTTACTATATTAACCTTATCTTTTAGATTTAACTCCTAGTTAAATAGTTTGGCATTTACCATGTCTCTTTGTATTTTTATACTATATGGTTAATAAAATTACTATATACATCCAAGAGAACCCCAAGTAGTTAATTAATGATACACCTATCATTATATAAGTCTTTTTTCCAAACCATATATTTTTAGGAATATAATTTCAATTAATAATATAATATTAGTTTTAAAAAACTCTTTTATGTCAATTTTGACACTATTTGGTATTTTGTTTTTTCTAAATTCATAACAGAATTATTACTTCGAAAAAAATTCATATAACAAACCATAATATGTAATATTAATCTAGAAAAGTATTTTAATTCATAAAAAGTCTCAAATTACATTTATTTGGATATTTATAATATCAATTATTTTAATCTTTCATTAATACGGTAATTACTGCATCATTATTGTGTCATAAATAAATTTAATTATTTAATGCCTAAAAAATATAAATAAAATACCATTATGTAGGAAATATTTTTATATTTCCAATTAATATTTATAGTTGGATATATATTATGTTTAACCCTATATTAAAAATGGTTTAGTTATTAAACTTTGAATTTAACACTTTTAACTCTTCTTTGAATTAAATAATAATAAATGTCCTAATCAAATCCAAGTGGACCTAAAGGATAATATTTTATTCATAAGGTTTTTTTTGTTCTAATTAAACTTATGAAATAGAATTATTACATGTTTTAGGGTAATAATAATATCATTTTTACCCTTAATTCCTCTATTTACTTTTAACCGTGGTAAATAAAAGTAAAAAGTTATTATTCACCAAACATTATTTTCATCTTATTGAACCACATTTTTCTTACTAATATCAACCGTGTCTCTCGGATTTTTTAAATTCAACTCATAGAAGTGGTATAATTAAGTTTTATGTAAATTTTCAAATTCTCCTAGGAGGTGGGTAAAAGGCGGTAAAAAGTTCAATAAAATTTTTATATATCTAAAATTATTATAAACTGATTCCAATGAATTACATTAAACTTATATAGGTATTATATATCTATTTCGACCAAAAATAAATTTAAATAAAATAAATAATTATTTAAATAAAAATTCGTTTTTAAACTATAACTCAGTGTTTTCACTATTCATCAAAAATTGAAAGTTTTCAAAAAAATACCAAAAATTAAACCTAAGATAATTTCGATACTCTCAATCCAAAAATGAAGTCCATTTTGAAATATAAATATATATTATTTCAAAAAGTGGGTATTACTATTCATAACGGCTAGTTTGATTGGTTGTGGTGTGTTAGAACTCGAAGTTGCATATAACACATGTTATTGTATTATTCAAAGAGAAGCGTACTGTGGAAGCTTGGGGTGTTACAAAAACATTAGAAAATTTCTCTTAAAAATAAGAAGAAATAATATTTTTTGTTAATAAAAAAATCAAAAAAATAATAATTAAAAAATTTAATAGAAATTATATTGTAAATACATGTAAGAATAGGGAAGAATGTTTATAAGGGAAAATAATAAAGTAAAATAGAAAATACTTTCTTGTATAAATAGTTAAAAAAGATTCGTTTCATATGTTTTAAATAATGAAAATAAGAAATTACCCAAGATTAATACATTACAAATGGGATCCCATCATTCTAATGAAAATAAATTTATCAACATAGAAAATAACCTTAAAAATGATTGATGTATAGGGATGTAAATCAATAAAACAATATAGATAATATAGATGGAGGGGATAAAGAATATGGACCAAAAAGAAGATCTATTTTCAACACCACATATAAATATCTCTTTGGATGAATTATGAATCAAAGGGAGTTGAAATAGTAAGAATATATGTAAAACCAAGAAATAACTAGAGTATAAGTAAATAGATATGGGTTTAGAGAGAAATGAAATATAGTTTTTTTCAATTTATTTTTAAATAAAATAAATCTCTATTACAATGTTTGATTAAGAACTAAACAATTACCTTCACTCATAATTTCCATAAAGGAACTATAACCTATTATATAATATTAAAAACTTTATTCATAACATATTTTATAATATTATTCATATATATTAACATTTATACTCTTAAATTATAATATTTTATTATATAAATATAATTATTTTATTGTTTATTTTTTATCATCAAAAATTAAAAAAATTATTGATTCATACATGTTTTATAATAGTAATATCGATCATGATTCATTAACAATGAGTTCATCATTTCCATATTATTCAAGGTAGTTGAATCAATTTTTTATAATTGTTTTTTCAATACCATGTTATTTTTATGGAATGTGTGTGTATGGTTTAGGAGAATGGAATCTATGAAGAGAATTTTTCTAGTAATTTACCAATAATAACAAGTTACGTTATAATGGAAATTAATTTTTTTTCTTAATTAATGAACTATATTAATGATAATATTACTCATTAATATCACATATTACTAGTATTAATGTATTGATACTCATTCATGATGAAAATGATGATGTTTATATAGCATTATTCATATTGGTGGTCAAAATGACCCAAACAAGAACTAGTTATACTAGTGAATGTGTAAGAGTTTAGAGTTACATAATAGTAGAAACCTTTTATAGTAACTATAATGAAATTAATATAACATCATTATAGTGTATAATATTATTTATTAAGAGTTTATATGAGAAGTTAATTGAAAAATATAATAATGAACTAAGATACTTAGATTGGCAAGTTCTCTCCTTCTCAACATGGGCTCCATGGGAATGATAAATTTAGGCCACCTTATTAGAAAAATAATATATAAAAAATATGAAGGTTTTAGCATGTGTAAAATTGGTAGGTATTAATGATATAACCAATGGTAAATTATATATTGGTAGGTGTAAGATCCCAACCTTTTTTGGAGATGTCTCAAGCTCATTTACAAGTACTATTTTTCCTTTTTTGAGTATATCTTGGTTGGGTTTTAACTTAGGTATTTTTTCAATGAAATTGAAGAATTTTGGAAGAAAGTTGGGTAGTTCATGATTGATGCATGGTTTTCCCAAACCATGCACCCAGGCTAGAAAATCGCGTGAACCCAAACAGAGGGGATTTGTACGAATGGTGCACGGTTTTTCAAAATAAGCACCATTATAGAAGTAATCATGTGACTTTCCTAGGTGAGGTGCATAGTTAGGTGTATGGTTAGGGAACACAATGTGCCTCATATAGGAAACCATGTGTGTGTAAAATCAGTCCCTCAAAAATTAGATTAAAAATTCTTCAACCCCTCGTACATCACCCAAAGTTATCCTAACTCGACACTAAATCATCCCTATCATTTTTTTAGGCTTCCAGATGAATCCCAACTACTCTTGAAAAATGTTATTGATGAATTGAATGCCTAATTGATGGATCTAAACCTCTATAGGTATGTGGTTTCTTCATGATTAGGTTTCTCTCACTCTCCCACTCCTCCTTCCAGTTAAAGAGGAATGTTTTATCTTCCATTGGAAAGGGTTTGGATCTAGGATTTTTTTTATTGGTGTTAAATTTGTTCTTGGATATAGGTTTTAGATCTATATCTTTTTCATTATCATGATCTTGGTTGTTCCTCTTCAATTTGGTATTTCTTTTGGCAAGAATCCGACAACAATCTCGGGGTAGATGGTCTAAATTCACTTACCATAGTACTAAATTCCAATTGCATGTATGTGTTGTGAAATTTCATTTAGAAATTTTGAAAATTGCTTCTTAAATTGTATAAATTAATTTATTATTTAATTTATAAGACCATTTAATTGATTAACTATTTTTCCATGTGATGAAGAGTTGATATGAATATGGGAAAATTTTATTTTGGAAAATTTTATTATGAAATTGGTGTAAATGGTTTAATTAATTAATGGAATTTTTTTATTATGAAATTGATAGAGAATTGGGTTTGTGTAATGGGTTAATTAATGTGTTTATAAATTAATTAAAAATGGGGATTATGATATGGTTGACTCAACCTTAATGGGATAATGGTTAATACTATTTAAATATTTCAAAATGGGTAAATGGTAAATTTATCATATTATTAAAAGTGATTAAATTGGAGAACTATGTTTGTTATGATAAATTGTAATGGTATACCATGATGTGAAATGTTGATAAAAATTTTAATGTTTTTTAGCCTTTATTGATGTGAAATATTTAATATATCTATGATTTATTGATATACGAGTGTGGGACATGGACTGAGACTCCAAATACCCATATGTGATTATTATTGTTTGGTACAAGGATTGAGGCTCCAAATACCCATAGTTGTTGGGACAAGAAATGAGGTTCAAAATACCCATATGAGATATCAACTTTGGGTCAGGGACTAAGGATTCAAATATCCATGTGAAATTGAGGTGTGGGACAGTGATAATGGTTTCAAATACCATGAGGGAGTTAGACATGACACTCTACACCCATAAGATTGGCATTGGACTATGGTTCCAAATGATGGTGATGTGAAATTGAATGAAATGGATAATGAAATCTAGTGTTTTATAATGAATTTTGAATTTTTCTATGTGATATGGTTTAGACTCAGGTATGGGTCGAAGTAGTTATTGAGGGCTTGGGTGCCCTTGGGAACCCGTGGGGTTATGTAGTTAGTTAAGGAATAATGAAACATGATAACTATTTAATTTATGCATTATAATTTATTCTTTATTCAACTGCATACATAATTATAAACTGCATATTTTTTTAGATTCCATTGGTGGTGGCCCACTGATTTGTACAAACACCATACTCAAGCTTCATGATTGGTACGAGAATAAACTTCATGTTTTTCTGACAAGATAAGTGTAAGAGACTTATGTTAGATGATTGAGTTGGTATGAAGCATGGATGAGGGAACTAAAATTGCATCAAAACCCTCATGGGAGTGTCAATGTGTATTTCTTTTGGTTTTTCATTTGACACATATAATATACCTATCCTGGAATATCTACTATTTTGGTTTAGATATTGTATTCATGTTTTATTCATCATGTGATACTAGTTTGTATGGTATTTCTTTATATCAATTATTTATTATTATTTATTTACACTATTGTGATTACTTTTTAAAGTGTGTATAGTCTCCCCAATATATATATATTATACCATCACTACTATTTGTTAGCCTCTGGTATATGGGGAGGCACACGTGAGGTTATGTGAAAAATTGTCTTGAGGAACCAGTGTGTTTTGTCTAGGTCAGGACATTACAAAGTTGTATCAAATGAGGTTATTTATTTATTTATTTATTTTTATCTTTGGGAATGGTATATTGTATACTAGGGAGAGTCAATAATTGAACATGAGATTGTGAATGGGAGTAGGTAACCCATGTATGGGTGGAAACCCAAGTACCCTTGGTGGGATTGTTTTTATTAGTGTTTTCTGTTACATTGGGATGTTATTTCACCTTGGGTGATTATTGTATGATGTGATCTTCATTTATGATAATTTCTAATATTTGACTCATGGACTGGTATGGAATTATATTTTAGTATACATTCATCATTCTAATCACTCAAGATTTAATGTGACATGTATCATTTTAGGAACTCATGAGAAAAAAAATGTCTTTTGGGTAAGTTGTTGAAATTGAAATTTTTTTCATTTCTTGTTTAATTGGACTAAAAATGGTTCCTAATATGAAATTGAAAGTTTTAAAATGATAAAATATGTGAATAAATGGGTTTATAATGAGAAACATGAATAATTAGAATGATTTTACCCTTTTTAAAACGTTTCATAGGTATATGATGATTAATGGTACTGATAGCACCTCAGTTTTGACTATGTGGTGGAGGAAGATGGGTGACTTTTTATGGAATTATGTATATCCCTTTGGTTAATTTTTTTAATGTTGTGATAATATTGTGTCATATATCTTGAGAAATGTGTTTTTAATTATAGAAATATGCCTCCAAAACAAAGCTTGGTGATAGGATAATGGACGGACATGGATCAAAATGATCCTCCAATAGTGGAACCAGAAGAACTGATAGTGCCAGGTGAAGGACTCAGGGAGAAGTTCTTTGAGAAAATTTTTCTCTTCATGCAGTTTATAGAGATATACCCAAGGTTGGTCATAAAGAGTATTTTTGGTTGAACTCAGGATTACTAGTTGTAGTACCCTCCTACATTTACCTGATAGGATGAAACTGAGGTAGCAGCATTTTGGATTGAGTCCATCCAGACAATACATGACCATTTAGAGACTCCAATCAAGAAGAGGGTCAATCTAGATACTTATATGTTATGAGGATTTGTGAATAACTAGTGGGATGTTCAGGCTTGGACCAGGAAGAAAAATGGTATGGTATGGAAAGGCGTTTTGGAGATATTCTCAGAGCACTTTTATCCAAAGACACTGATACAAGAGAGGGAATATGATTTCATGTGATTGACTATGTGGATTATGTTTATGATGGTCTATGTCTATTTCTTTAATGACTTGCAGTGCTTTTCTCCAGTATTGGTAGGGGATGAGATAGCTAAGGAAAATTATTTTCCAATATATGATTAAATTTTATATTATGTCCCATGTTAATATCATTCAGCTGAAAAAAAATTATGAAGTGGTGGATCAGGATCTAAAATCTGAGGGGAAGCGGAAGGAGGATACCAGTGGAGGACAGATTGTTTCTTCTGGATGATTAGGAGGCATGACTTTTGAGGGTAGGAAGTATCATCATGATAATTTTCATGAGATATTTTGAAGGAAGATTATGTGGGTGAAGGATCAGTACTTCAGATCTTATCTAAGTTCATTTCCACTACTGCGGTAGGTTGGTCCAAATTCATATATATTTTCCCCAAACACCAGTAGAGTTCCAAGATTACTGTAGGATGGGATATCTATAGATGTTATGAAAGAACCCATGGTAGATAAGTAATGATAGAGAAGTCTTTTAGAACAATAGTGTGGTAAGGGATTCATCTCCACTGTATCAGTCTCACAGTTGGAGTTCTACTAATTGTGGAAGCCAAGGAAGTGGAAAACATTATTCTAGTAAATATCACTCATATCATTATTTTGGTGCATCTCAATGGAATAAAACTACATCATAGTTATGTGGAGGTGTAATTCCTATAGATTATACAATATCTAGTGCATTATATGATACTGGTTCCTATAATTCTTTTATATCATCAAAATTTGTGAATGGTTTTAGTCTAGAAGTGTATTTTTTAAGAGGGGTAATTATGATAGATACGCCATTGAAAGTATTTCCAAGACACATCTATTTGTTCAAGGGGAATTATCTTGATTTTGGTGAGTATCATTTCAGATGGGATCATTATATACTTTACATTTATGGATTTGAACTAATTATGGTATAGACTAGTTAGTAGCATACCAAGACCACATTTATTATTACTAAAGGAGAGTGAATTTTACATCTCTTGTGGGTAAAAATTATATTCACCATGGATATTGGGATATCAAGGTGTGCCATATAAGGATATTTTATTAGCAAATGGGGGAGATCACTGCCCAGGTTTCTAGTCTATTATTGGATGACATAGGTAAAAAAGAGGGTGTATTTCCACTTGTAGTGGATAGGTTCTAGGAGGTGTTTTCTAAGGACTTATTAGGAATTACACCTGAGAGAGATGTGTAATTTAGAATTGGTCTCATGTTGGGGGATTATCCAATTTCTATTCCACCATACATAATGACACTCGTAGAGCTTCAAGAGCTTAAGAATCAACTGGAAGAGTTGATGGATAAGAGGATTATCTACTTGAGTAAATCACCTTGGGGTTCTCTAGTTTTGATTTCTATAAAGGATGACAGGACTTTGTGCTTATGTGTTGATTACTAGAATTTGAACCATATGATATTGAAGACCTCGTATCCTCTTCCATGTATTGCTGATTTCTTCAACCAGTTGAGAGGAGATTTTTTTTCATCAAATATCAACTTTAGATCTAGGTATCGTTAGTTGAGAGTTTGACCATATTATATAACACATACTATTTTCCAAAGTGGGTATAGCTCGTATGAGTTCATTGTGATTATTTTCAAGCTAACGAATTCTCCAACAGTGTTTATGGCCTTGATGGATAAAATCTTCCAATAGTACCTAGATCAGTTTCTGGTAGTGTTTTTTCATGACATCTTGGTGTAATTAAAGAATCATGACGATCATGTCCATCATACTGACATCATCATGAGTACACTAAGAGATCATCGACTATACACCCAGTTAAATAAGTATCGGTTTGGGATTGATCAGATACAATTCTTGGTTTACATCATCTTGGAGGAATATGTGTTTGTGAACCAAGAGAAGGTGAAATTAGTTGTTTCATGGGAGCATTCTAATAATTTTTTTAATATATTTAGAATTATACGGTAATTGGTTAGTTATTATAGGTCTTCCAGGACATTATCCATTTGGAAACACCAATTTTGGGAAGGACGAAGAATGGAATAATGTTCAATATGTCTGGAGCATGTGAGAAAGTTTTATAAAAGTTGTAGAAGCATCTGAAAACTCTAAAAATATTGATCCTACCAAAGCCATGTGAGGATTATATGGTGTCTTGTGACACATCTGGGATCAGTATTGGATCATTGATGATGAAAGGAGATCATGATATGGAATATATATATCAGAAGATGAGTCCACATGAAAGGAACTACACTAATACAACCTCGAGTTAGCTAAAGTGGTTAATTCTTTGATGTGTTTGAAAAATTATCTATTATGATAAAATATTACTATGTATAATGATCACAAGAGATTAAATAACATGTTTTTGTAGAGGCATTTGAATCTTTGACAGTGGAGGTGGGATCATTATGTTCAGTTATTTTATTTTGTGCTAGCATATACACCTAGGAAGAAAAATAGTGTTACTAACACTCTGATTTAGAAAACATAGCCTTAGGTAGTTCAAAAGTCTACCTCTAAGTGAAAGTTGAGGAGTTTAATTACATATATGAATGTTTTAGTTTATAAAGGTTAGGATCAAATTAATCTCATATCATTTTCAGTGGAGTCTACACTATTGATGTGGATTAGGGAAAGATAGTATGAGGATCCAAAATACTTTACCATGAGGGAAAGCCCTGAAGGTGGGGAGTCAACTTCATATTGGAACATAGATGAGGAAGAGATAATATATGTTAGGAATAAAGTTTTTGTGCCTATGAGTATGTGAGAGGAGATGATGCATGAATTTCCTTCCTTGAAGTGGGTGGTGTATCCAGGGGAGACCAAAATTTACTGTGACCTATGATGATAGTTTTGTGGGTCAGGCATGAAAAAAGAGGTAAAAAGGTTTGTGAAATGATGTTACTAATGCACTCCTATAATAGGGTGTGACAAAATAAATTTTATTTTACTAATGCAGAACAAAGGCTGACCAGGGTTTTCTCACTTGAGGAATGTCACAGTTGGTTCAATCATTAATTCATAATTCACTTAATCTTACTCTTTTGGGTTTTTATATTATTTATTAAAAATAATGGTTATTGATTTTAAAAATTATGCAATGAAATAAAATAATGTAATGTATAATTGAAATATAAATACATATGCGGATATAATGAAATTAGGGATGAAAGGTATTAGTCAAAAGGTTTTATAATGCAGATTCATTTGTTTTTTATTTGTTGTTTAAATCCAATTTGGTAATTTTTTTATGAAACATCATTAATGAATTACTTTACTTTGATTTATTGAGTGTATTATTTTACAATTTCATTGAAGCACCAAACCACACCTACTCTAATAGTCAAATAGGATAACACCTCAATGAATAATGCAATTCCTAAAAGACTTGGATCTACCATAGGTCTTTTAATCCATCAGGAAACCCCAACTCCACCGCATGAACTGTTTTCCTGATATAAGGGAGGGAAAATAATTAATCAAAGAAAATAAATGGAATTGAAAATAATATCATTGTGGATGACCACCCCACCCATTCAATACTCCCTCATCTACCCCAAATATATTAAAAACATGTTGAATTGAAGAACAATAAAAAATAATGTCATGAAACCTCCCCTAGGGACATGCCTCAACTTAGTCATTGGACATTTTAAACTGAAAAGAGATCATGATATAAAGATGGAAGAGAGAGATAATAATATTAGGGTTTTAAGAGAAAAGGGGATGGACTAAGAAATGGATAAACTTCAATTAATAAAATATGCATGTGTTACATGGGAAAAGAAAACAAAAATAAAAAAAATGGAAAAGTTAAATCCTAAAGCATTAAAGTCATCCAAAGATTCCTATACAATATATTTACTATTCAATTCACCCCAAGTATATTATTTTTATTTTAATGGAAGAGTATTTATGTTTTAATAATGGTTCATTAATGGGTTTCGAGACATAATGAGTCCTTGATGGTTGAAAATTTGGATCCATAATTTCTACTCCAAAGGTTTGTGTATGGTATCCACTCATTTTGACTAAATTGAGCGAAAGTTATCTTCTATAATGTTGTTCTAAAATATATTTCACATTCTCCCACAAAATTTAGGATTCATAAATCTTATGTAGAATAATTTAAATCCTATTTACTCAAAAATTCTATTATGTCCAAATGCTTCCATAATTGTTCATCAATATTGAGTGTTTAATAGACCCATTAATTACTACATAACTCTTTAAAATTTAGTGGAGAAAAGAGGCTATGATTACTTTTTAAAATAAAACTTGAATAAAATAAATTTGATGTGTGTATCCAAATTTATTCCTTATTTTTGGAGTTGGGGTTTACTCTTGTTTCCTGGAAGGTTTTTTAACTTGATTGATTCTTTCGAGCATCAATATTTTTAAATATTCTCATGGTCCAAAAGAGAAAATTGGAGACAATATTTCAATGAATCTTAAAAAATAGTCAATCATGTTGGAATAATATTTTAAATGTTATTCCCTAAATAAAAAATTGATTAAAATCTTCTAATATTCTATAATTAATTAAGTTTCACATTTTAGCACAAAATGCACCATAAATCCAAATTTTATGCAAAAAAACTTAAACTGTAAAATTTAAAGGGTTTAAATAATTGAAATACATGTAAAAATTAAGGAAAATATTATCTCTATAAATTCCTTCATACTTAAACCATTTTTTCTTTAAGTATAAAATGTCATCATGGAATTCATGGGGAAACAATGTTATCATTATTCAAATTTCAAGGCATAAAAATTAAACAATCATCAATGTCAAATAAAATTATAAAATTTCATATAAAATATCAATTAAATTACCCATTTTAAAGGAACAATCAATTTGGATTTTTCCTATGAAGGAGCATTCAGAATTACCTCCTCACTACCTTTATTCCAAAGAAAGAAAATTCTTTGGATATTAAGGATTTTAGGCCAATTTTCATTAAAAACACTATTTCAAAAATTATAAACAAAATTATTTCCTCTCATTTGGGGAATATTTCTAGATATTTTTTTACTTCTAATCAGTTTTAATTTTTACTTGGAAGGAACATTCAGGCTTTCCTCCCCACTGCTTTAGAATTTGTGAATATTATTAAGAATAAAACTTAAGATGGGATATTTTCTCTAAATTTGGATATCTCAAAGGATTTTGATACCATAAATTAGAGCTTTCTTTTTTATATTCTTATGAATCATGGATTCTCTATTAATTTTATCAAGATGATTAGTATAATTATTAGTAGTCCTAGAATATCTATTCTCATTCATGGGTAACCCAGGGGATATTTTTAGTACTCCAAGGGGATCCTCTTTCTGGTCTTATTTTTGCTCTTATTGAGGATTATTTGAGTATTTGTTTGAATGATATTGTGTAGTATGGTTTTTACAGAATAATTAATGTTGGAAGAGATCACTTTTCACCCTCTCACCATCTCTATGTTGATGATATATTACTCTTTGTTCAAGCTGATAAGGTAACCATCTCTTCCATTCAAAAAATGTTTACTCGCTATGAGGAGGTCTCTAGTAAAGTGATTATATGGAATAAATCATTTTTTTTGAAGTGGAATGATTATATTTAAGAATAATAGGATTTCTATGTGACTTAGGGTGAGGAAAGAGGTTCTCCATTTTACTTATTTAGGGATACCTCTATTATGGGTTAAAGTTAAAAAGTTCTATCTTGAAGTCATTTCCTCTAGAATTATTGTTCAAATAGACACATGGAAAGGGAAGACAGTATCTCAAGTAAGGAGAATTTTTGTTGTTAACTCAGTGATTACTTCGATTCTTGTCTATGATTTTTATATCTACAGATGTTTGATGGTTCTCATTAAAGAGATTAAGGTCTTAATAAAGAACTTTATTTGGATTGGATCTATTAATGACAGGAATCTAATCATGGTTTCTAGGAACTATTGTATTAATCCCATTGACATGGGGTCATGGGAATTAAAGATTTATGAATGTTCAATGATGCTCTCCTCACAAAATTCATTTGTAATTTGATGATTTCTAATGATATTTATATGGATTTCCTTGCTCATAGATTTCTATCAAATCTGCATAACAGATACTCCATGTATTTAACTTCTTCTATTTAGACTACTTTTAAGTATTCGTATCATGACCTCATGAACTGTTTTAGATGGTTAGTATGCAAGGAATCCCGACTCAATGTATGGACCACACCATGGCTGGATGGGCCTCTCAATGAAAGCATATAGGTTCCTCCGCATATAATGCATCTTTAAATTTCTTATGCTCATTGAGACTTTGATTTCCTTCTTTTCCTATACTCTCAAATTTAGATTCAGTTATAAAACTACTCTTTTATTAATTATGATACTCTAATTTGGATGTATATATCCACTATAATTTTCATCCTTATATAATTTTGTAGGTTTATATGTGGTGGAACTATTTCTTTTTCAGTGTGGATTATGAATTTTAGGAAACCATTCATTTTTTCTTCCCATTTATTGTTTCCATAGATAATATAGAAAGAGAGGTTTCTGCTACATGGGATGCTTTGGGAAACTGGTGTTCAGTTTTCCTCTGCCTACTATTTATATCTTTTGGATGTTGAATCATGTAAACAAATTTTTGTCTCCTATAGATATGTGTGTAGTATTTGGAAACAATTTCAAGTTATCTTCAGTATTCTGTTAAACATGGTTAGCTTTGATGATTTCATGTTATATATTTTCAATACTATCCAAAGTGAACAGGTATAGTCACTCCTAATTATAGTGGTTTCTAATGTTGCTTCTTATATCTGAAAGGAACATAATGTCTCTGTATTTGAGAATAAATGGACCTCTTGGAATGATGGTCTATGCTATGTCTAAAAAAATGTTGTGGAAGCATCGAAAATCATCAAAGGTCCAATTAATAATGAGATGTATGATTTAATTATTCTAAAATATCTTTGTATAAGTGGTAGGATCAAGAGACCTATTATTCTCAAGTTTATCAGATGGATCTCACTTATACCTCTTTGGTTGAAGGTGAATATAGATGGTTTGGCTTTAGGTTCACATAGACCTTTGGGATGTGGTGGTGTATTCCGTACCCATTGGTTCTTCGTTAAAGGTTTTCTTATCATTACATTGGTATTGTCTCTTCCATTTAAACTGGATTATGGGAAATCATTAAATATATTAGATATTATGTACAATATACATAGAATTATCTTTGGGTGGAATTAGACTCTACTGCAGTGGTTTATATCTTGAAGACACTATCCATGAATGTTTAATAGTGAGTTATTCCTTCATGGATCGATTTTCTTTCTCTATATAAGAATATACATCTCGATGTTACACCTATTTTCAGGGAGACTAATCAATCTTTTGATGCTCTATCCAAAAGGTAAATTACGGAGACTTCCTATCAATGGTTGTTTGTTACTCTAAGCTTCTGCTCTTGTTCTTTTGATTCAGATCTGCATGGTGTTTTTTACTCTCATCTTTGGAGGCCCCTTTATACTACCACTTTTAATATTTTCTAATAAATTTATTAGGAAAAAGATCCAAATGGGTCATGAACATATTGGATTATTATTAAACATTCCAATCATGATCTATCTCTCTTTTGAATATTTTCTCTCATCAATAATGATACAATTCAATTAGAGTTATTTTCATATCATGATAGCATGATCCTTATCCATAGGCATGTAATGTAACTACTTTATCAACTTTGTAAAGACAAAAGTCACATAATATAATGAGATCTTCCATTAAAGGTTCAAATGACTCTATTGCTTAAGGTTGGTAGGAATTGATGTTTGAAAATTAAGGCACGTGGAGAAGGTTTATCTCTTAAGTGCAATGAATTATATCAAAAATAAAAGTGTAATGAGATTCTCCCCTTAAATGTATAATCTCTCACTTCCCCCAAAAATTCAAATAAAATTTCTTGAATAATGAATTAATAATGAATGATATTTACCTTATTGAATTATTCTCTACTTTTATTATTATTTTTCTTTTTCTTAAAGTAGATTTTGTTTTTTTTCAAATGTTATGCTTAGAATAAATCTCACATCCACCACCTAACCAGATATGATAAAAACATCAATACAATGATGATGATTTTTTATTCTTCTAAGTCATAGCCCATTCATTTTTTTTTTCATTTCTTTTTCAAGAGGGGAAAACAATTAAATACACATAATGAATCAAAAAAAATATTTATTCCCATAATATCACCCCATACTTTTCCCTTAAAATTAATTTCATCCATACCACCATAACTCCCTTCACCCCCACACATAAATTTTAAAATATCATGAAAATACTAAGTGGATGTTAGGAATGGATAAAAATGGCTTAAAGCAAGGGTCATTCCTATTAAGTTCATTCATGGTCTCTATGGGATAAAGAATGATTGATGTAAAGGTGGTATTTTAAGGATTATGGATTTTAAAAATATTCCTAAATCATTTTAAATATGATTTTTCACATTCATATATTTGATAAGATCAAATGCATGTTTCTGTTAGTGACATTTCCCATGATTTCTCAAGAAATATGATCACCATAAAATAGGTAATATTTGGTCTATAAATTATCTTGGGAATGAGAATATGATATTAGAAAATCATTCAAGGCATGATTAATGGTAAAAAATCAATTCACATAAATTTTATACATTCAAAGAATGAAAAAATGGTTGAGAAATTTCATTTAGATGAATCAATTAATTCCCTCAAATAAGGAGTCCTCATTAATATTCATGATTCACTTTAATAAATTAATTATCTATTTTACTCATTAAATCTCACTGAACATTGAAATATAAAACATGGAATCATGGGATTCATAAGAAAATCATATCTCCATGATAAATATAGTAAAGAATAAATTCAATTTTGGGTATGTAAATTCATATTTAAAGCTCAAACATGTTGTTAAACACAAAAAATGTAAGGAATTTAAAATATTAACATAAAAATGATCTCCATTTCTCATGAGGATTAGTCCAATTTCCTATAGTTTTTGGGACTCCTTGTGCCATCATGGTCCTAAAAAATATAATTAAACAATTAATAAAAAGAATCATGTCATTTAAGCTCAAAAAGATAAGAGGGAGTGGTCTGCATGCTGGACTAATCCAAAAAATTGAAATTGAAATTACTAGAATGTGTGTAAAGATAATTCTTGGTATGATCCCCCAAGTGGACTCTGAGTTTTTACTTCCTCCCAAAGGTAAGTACTAGCTATTATCCTTAATATTTTGTTGGCTATATTTTCTTGTACTTGAACCACCAAATGTATATTTTCCTTACTTTCACATCTTATGTGTTGGTTAGAAATGATCCATGTATTGAGCATACCATATCTACCTCATTCATAATTAAATATATCATTCATGTAGGGGATATGATGAAGTATGGTTAATCCTATTCCTTGGTTTTTAATTTTTAAACCTTCTCTTTCTCTTCTAATATTGGCTCAACATGGTATCTTTCATTATGAGTTTCCACTATCTTGGTTTCCACAAGATTAGCTACATAGACTTCCATATGAGCTTCTAAAAATTCATGTTCAATAAAGTCAAAGAGCTCCATATGTTCCTAAATAGGTGCATGTTTAGTTTCTTCATATTCAAATAAGGCATAAAAAGTATTTACTAAATATCAAAATTAAAAAAAATAAGGAGTGATACTCAAATAAGATTGAATAAAATAAAAAAATAAAGAGTTCAAAGAAATATCATCTCCCAAAGTTGGTTTTTGTTCAATCACTTCTTTAGTGGTAAGTGCCTCTTGAAGATGGATCTTAGTGCATGGATGTAGGTAGTCAGGATCCTCTACCTCAAGTTTGGCATCATGTTTTTTGGATTTCCTTATAGAAATTAGTAAAGACCAGTCACCCCTACTTCTTTTCCAAGAATCTTTTCATCTTATTTCTGAGTTCATTGACCATGACCATCATATCTTTGGGTGAGATCCACGTCTTGTGGACTCTTTCCATGTGTTTGACCATTATCATTAGAGCATCATCCCTTTTTTAGAGGGACTCCCCAGTGTATTCTATTTCTTATTTTTTGTATCTATGAGTAATTATTCCTTAAAAATGTAAGTTTAGATGCATCAAGGAAATAATTTTTTTATATTTTTTAATAAAGAAAACAATAAAAAATATTTACAAGAATGTGAATTTAGAAAAAATGATAAAAATAATTGTTTAAATCCGTAGAAATGTCACTAGTTTTGATGCATGATTGTCATAGGGTATGAAAAAATAAATTTTATTTTTCTAATACAACACAGAGGCTGACTACATTCATCTCACGTGATGAGTGTAATAGTATGTTCAATCACTAATTATTAATTCACTTAATGTATCACTTTTTGTTTTTTATGTTATTTATTGAAAACAATTGTTTTTTGTTTTCAAAAATAATGGAATGAAATAAAATAATGCAATTGATAATTGAACTCAAAATGTAGATGTTGACAGAATGAAATTAGGGAAGAAATGTCTCAGTCTTAAGGTTTGATAACATATGTTCATTCGTTATTTATTTTTTGTTTAAATTCAATTTGATAATTCATTTTATGAAACCTCATTAATTAATTACTTTGCTATGATTTATTTAGTATGTGATTTTATAATTCCATTAGTGCACCAAAACACAGATCCTTCAATAGTCCAACAGGATAACCCCTCAACTGATAATGCAATTTCTCAAAGATCGGGCTCCACTGTATGATATTTAATCCCATCAGGCAACCCCATATTCCTCATATGAAGTATTTTCCTAAGATAAGGGAGAAAAAAATAATAAATCAAATAAAATAAAGGTGATTGGAAATAATTTTTTGGTTTATGACCATTGTACCCATGAAATACTCCCACATCTACCAAAAATAGATTTAAAACTTGTTGAATTAAAGTGTAATAACAAATAACCCCATGAAACCTCCCCTAAGTACAACCCTTTAGTTAGTCACTATCCACTTTAAAGAGAAAATATATCACGATGGAAATATATAAGAGAGAGTGAATAATATTAGGGTTGGAAAAGATAAAGGGATAGAAGAATAATGGGATATTCTTTAATTAAAAAAATATACATTCGTTATATGGGAAAAGAAAACCAAAATAAAAAGAATAGAAAAGATAAATCATAATGATTGGTTATTATCTAAATCTTCCATATCTGATCTATTTCCTCTTAAATCCACACCTAGCCTCTTATTTATAGGTTTGGAAGATGATTAGAGGTGTCATAATGTTCTATTAATGGGTTTTGAGACATAATGGTTCAATAATGCTTGAAAATTTGGCTCTATAATTTTTACATCAAAGGTTTGAGTGTGGTATCCCATAATTTTTACCCAATTAGTGAAAGTTATTATCTAGAATATTGTTCCAAAATATCTTTATCATTCTCCCAAAAAAATTCATCTCTATCTTCCATGTGTATAAGAAAGTTATAGCCCATTTAATCATTAATTTTATTTTATATGAATGCTTCTTGAATATTTCATCAATGTTGATCATTCAATAGACCCATTATTCAGTGTATAACTACTTAAAATTTAATTTATAAATAATTATATGAGTCCTTATTCAAATACAACTTGAATCACTGCAATTAGAGGTTTTTATCCCGATTTATGCCTTATTTTTTAAGGTGGTGTCACTCTGTATACCAGAAAGGTTTTTTCAATTTGATTGATTTTTTGGGCCTCTATTTTTTTGAATATTCTCTTGCTAAAAAATAAAAAGTTAGAGAAATGAAATCAATAAAACCTAAAAAAAGCGTCACTCAAATTATAATAATATTTTGAAATTTATACTTAAAATACCAAGGTTATTAAAATATGCTAAAATTACATAATAAAGTAATTTTCACATTTTAGCCCAAAACACATCATAAATTAAAAATTGATGAAAATAAGATCAAATTATTCAATTTATAGGGTTTAAATAATTAAAATACATATGAAAAATAAGGAAAATATTTTATCTTTCAATTCCCCCACACTTAAACCAATCTTGTCCTCAATATAAAATCTCAATATAGAATTCAGAGAGCACCAATGTTATCATTATTCAAATTTCAAGGTAATAAAATTAAACAATAATTAATGAAAAATATAATTATAAAATATCACATAAAATATCAATTCAATTTCATATTTTTCAATGAAATAATAAATTCATTTATTTTACTTTTACCTTTGAAGATAATGGAACTTCTCATTTCATTCATTTGACCTCCTTAATTCATTATTATTAAACATGTGAAATTTTTATCTACCTATATTTTGGATATTTTCACTAAAAAATCATGAAAAAATTATAGTAGAGTTATATTCATATCATAAAAACATTATCCATATATATAGGCTTATAATGGAACCAATTTCTATAATTTGTAAAGAAAAAATTCACATAAAATCATGAGGTCTTTCATTAAAGGTTCAAATGACTCTAAGGATTATGGATGTTGAGAATTAATGTTTAAAAATTGAGGCATGAGGTTGAGGCTTATATCTTAAGTAATATGCATATCATAAAAAAAATTTAATGAAATTCTCCCCTTCAATTTATAAACTCTCACTTCCCCCCAAACATTCAAATCAAAGGTCATAAATAATTATATAGTAATGAATGAAGTGAACCTTCTTGAATTTTTCTCCACTTTTATAATTTTTTTCTATTTTTTCAAAGTAGATTTATTTCTTGATTTTTATTCTTTGAAAGTTATTCTTAGAATAAACTTCACATCCACCACCTAACCATATATAATAACAATAATCAGTATAGTGATTGTGGTTTTTTATTATTATATGTCACAACCCATTCATTTTTTTTATTTTTTATTTCAAGAATGTAAAACAATTATGTACTTTTAATGAAACAATAAATTGTTTTTATTCTCACAATATCACCCCTATAATTTTTCCTTACAATGAATTTAATCCCTTCAACTATGAATCTATTTACCCTTACACTTCAATTTTAAAATATCATGTAACTATGAAGAGGAGGGTAAGAATGGATAAAAATTGATTAAAGTTTAGACCATTACTATAAACATCATTCATTCTCTCTGTTGGAAAAGGAAGGATTGATATAAATGTGTTCTTTTAAGGGTAACGTATTTTAAAAAGATTCATCAATCATTTTAAATGTGTTTTTTCTTATTAAGATCTTTGATAAGTTAAATACAAATTCTTATTGGTAACATGTCCCAAGATTACTCAATAAACATGCTCAAGATAAAATAGGAAGTATTTTTTATAGAAATTATATCAGGAATGGGAATGGGATATTGGAAAATCACTCATGAATGATTAAAAATAACAAATCAATTCACATAAATTTCTAAAATCCTATGAATGAAAAAATGGCTATGAAGTTTCATTTACATGAATCAATCATGTCCCTCAAATCATGAGTCATTATCTTAAAATCCATTCTTTACTTTAATCATTTGATAATACTTTTTACTCATTCAATGTCATTAACATTGAAATATAAAACATGTAATCACAAGATTCCTAAGAAAACTGTGTCTCCTAGATAAGTCATGTAAAGAATAAATTCAAATGTTTGTATATAATTTCATCGTTAAAGCTCAAACCTGTTGTTGGAATAAAAAATGAAGGTAATTTGAAAGATAACCATAAAAATATAACTCCCTTTCCCTTGAGGTTTATTCCTCTTTCCTCCACTATTTTGGACTTCCTTGTTACACCATGTCCCTACAAAAGAGAATTACTCAATTTATAACATTGATCTTGTCATTTAAACTCAAAAAGATAAGATGGAGTGGGCCACATGCAGGACTAATCCAAAAAAAGAAATTGAAATTGAAATTCCTAGAATTCATGTAAAGATAAATCTTGAAACGATACCCTAGGTGGGCCTTGAATTTTTACTACCTACAAAAGGGAAGTACTATCTATTATCCATAATTTCTCAGTGGGTGGATTTTTTTGAACTAGAATAACAATATAGGGATTTTCCTAGTTTTCAAATCTTCTTTGTTGGTGAGGAATGATACATATATATAGTATACTAGATCTATCCACTTCAAAATTAAATATAGTTTGAATAGATGGGGTAGGATTTTGTATGGTTCATCATCTTCCTTAGTTTCTATTTTTGAAACCTTATCTTTCTATTTTATTTCTATCATAACATGGTCCATTTCAGTTTGAGCTACCTCTATCTTGGTTTGATCATGATCATATTTATATAATTCCTCATGAGCTTCCTCAAATTCAAGTTCAATAAATTCAACAATATCTATATGTTCTTCAATATGTGTATGTTCAGTTTCTTCATCTTATTAAAAAGAATACAAAGGATTTAAAAAAACTAAAAATTCAAAATAATAAGAAGTGATACTCAAATTAGATTTAACAAAATAAAAAAATAAAAAGATTAAATAAATATCATCTCCTTGAGTAGGTTCTATTTCAATCACTTATGTAGTGGTAAGTGACTCTAGATGTTTTATATCAGTGGATGGAGGTAGTTTATCAGCTCCTCGACCTCAATTTTTCAATCATTTATTTGTATTTCTATAGAAAAATCAGGAAAGACTAGTGTAACCTCTTTATTGGCATTGAATCTTTGCACATTAGTTTTATTTTCATCGAACATGACCATCAAATCTTGAGTTAAGATCCATGTCTCTTGGGATCTTTGCATATGTTTGACCATTATCATTAGAGAATCAACCCTTCATTGGAGGGCCTCCTCAATGTAGTCTATTTCTTATTTTTACACAAGTGATTAATTATTAATTACAGAATAATATCAATTTTTATGCATCAGGGAGATAATCTTGTTTATATATTTTTTAATTAAAAAAACAAATAAAAATATTTACAAAAATGTGAATTTATAAAATGTGAAAAAAATAACTAATTAGTTCCCAAAAAAGGTTTCTAGTTTTTAGGAAAGTTTTTTATAGGGTCTAAAAAAAATAAATTTTATTTTCATAATGTGGCACAGAGGCTAAATCGAGTTATCTAACTTGAGGAGCATCACAGCCAGTTTAATCACTAATTCCTAATTCACCTAATCTAACATTTTTTTATTATATTATATATTGAAAATGATGGGTTTTTTATGAAAATAATTAAATAAAATAAAATAATTCAATGTATAATTTAAATATAAATATAGATGATGACATAAAGAAATTATGGAAAAAATTTCATTATCCTAAGTTTTCAAAACGTGGATTTATTCATTATTTATTTGTTTTTAGAATTAAATTTTATAATTAATTTGATGAAACATAATTAATTAATTAATTTAAATTTATTTATCGAGTTTTTGATCTTATAATTCCATTGGTTCACCAAATCACACATCCTCTAATAGTCCAATAGGATAACACCTCAACTTAGAATGAAATTCCTAATTGGGTAGTCTCCACCGTATGTCGTTTCATCTTTTCAGGAAACCTCAGCTCCATTGTATGAAGGGTTTTCTAAAGATATGGGAGCATAAAATAATTAATCAAAGAAAAAATATAATTGGAAATAATTACATGGTGTATGAATTCCACACCCGTACAATACTCCCGCATCCACCACAAATACATTTAAAACATGTTTAATTGATTCACAATGATGAATAATGCTATGAAACATTCCACAGGGCCCATCCTCAGGTTATTCATGTTTCATTGAAAAGTGAAAATAGATCATGATGGAAATATTCAATAGGTAGAGATAATAATATTAGGGTTGTGAGAGAAACATAGATAGATGAAATAAGGGATGCACTTTAATTAAAAAAAGATTGATACATTACATAGGAAACGAAAACAAAAATATAAAAATATAAAAGATAAATCTTAACACATAGTTGTTGTCCAAATATTCCCTTTAAAATTTATGTAATCATAAATACACCCCTATAATATTATTTATATGCATGGAAGAGTCTTTGAGGTGTTATAATTGTCCATTAATGGGTTTTGGGACATAATGGGTCATCAACGGCTAAAATTTTGGCTCAAGAGTTTTTACTTCAATGGTTTTCACATGGTATCCCATTTTATTGGATAAATTCTAGAATGTTATATTCTATAAAGTTATCTAAAATATATTTCTCATTATTCCAAAAAAATTAAGCTTCAATCGCCTTGTGTAGAAGAAGTTATAGCCCATTTAATCATCAATTTTATTCTAACTGAATTCTTCCGGAATATTTCATCAGTGTTGATCATTTAATGGACCCATTAATGGGTATATAACTTCTTAACATTCAATGAAGAAATGAGGATATGATTTTTTTTTAAAATCCAACTGTAATCACCTCAATTGGAGCTACTTAACTTGATTTATTTGTTATTTCTAGATGTGGGGTCCACTCTATCCACCCGAAATATTTTTTTAACAAGATTGAATTTTTTTGAGCCTCTATATGTTTGAATATTCTCTTGGTAAAATGTTAAATTTAGAGGAAATAAATCAAGGATTCCAAAAAAAATAGTCACTCAAATTGGAATAATACATTAAATTCTATTCCCAAAATACCAAACTGATTAAAATATACTGAAATTACAAGATTAAATAACTTTAAGATTTTATCCCAAAACAGACCTTAAATTCAAAATTGATGAAAATAAGATCAAATTTATAAATTTTTAGGTTTTAAATAATTGAAATACATATAAAAAATGTGGAAAATATTATCTTTATTAGATACACTTTTCAATAGGTAATGTTCGAGCATCAAAAACCTTGTAGTTTACTACAATAATTTCTTATTATAGAATGGAAGTAGTGCAACATTACCGTGGACTTGGTGTTGGGTATCCCATGGATGCCTTAGAATAATGATGATATTTGGGTTTTTTTGGACCTACTGATGAATGTATCACATTTCTTACCTATTCATGAGAATTTCTCAGTATATCGGTTGGAAGATATGTATGTTCGGGAGATAGTCCATCTGCCCAGGGTGTTGTAGAGTCTAGTTTCATACTGTGACTCTTATTCTACTTCATGATTTTGGAAGATATTATAGAAGTTTCTTGGTACATAGGTTCTACTGAATATAAAATTCCATCCATAGACATATGGTCAGTTATACTGTACTGTACAGGTTTTAGAGGATATGCTTCGGTCATGTGTTCTAGACTTCGGTGGGTCTTGATAGAAGTACCTAGAACTTATGTAGTTCTCCTATAATAATATTTACCAAGAAAATATTTTGATGGAACCATATGAGGCACTCTGTGGTATATGAAAACCTTTATCATTATTATACATTAATTCATGATTTATTACATAAAAGTATATATAATAAAACCTCAAAGATTGTTAAGTCTAGTATCTTTGGGATTGAGTTACATTAAATAACTACTTAAAATATGAAATAAATCAAATTTTTTGTAAACTTACTTAACATGATCTTACTTACAACTATATGAGATAACCTAGGTACATACATAAAAAAGGGGTGATCTATAAATCCAAGAGAATAAACATGGCATAACATGAAAAAATTAATACATGTTAGACAATAGGTATATCAATGGTGCATAAAAGCGTTGAGAATCCTAATGATGAAAAATAATACATGATATATCATGATGTCATAAAGAAAACATGGGAAATTTGGAAACATTTCTTGAAATGGGAAATGATTCCATCCAACCCAACACCAGACCTGGCCTGAGATAAGGCCAGAAGGGCATTCCTGATCCCCTCAGGTTGGCGACTTGTGTCAGGAATCAAAATAATCCCAAGTGGAATAGTTTAGTCTAATAAAAAACTGGGATCAAAAACTAAACTGAAAACATATCATAACCAAAAATAACTAAACATAAATAATCATACAAAACTGATCCAATATATATATAACTGAACAGAGATTAAAACCAAAAAATGAAAATAGAACCAAACTGGATATGACTTGATCTTCACGTGACCTCTTGGTCACCACCAACAAAAAAGACCAACCCATTCCCAATACAAGGACTCGAAACATAAACCTCATCCTGCAAAATAGGTCTTGTTTACCAATGTCGAGTGGCACAAGTAGGGTGTGATAATGTAATGAACCAAAAAGAAATCAACCTAGAGTGCATACATTTCCTTTCCTAAAACAATCCACACATACTAGTTTGAAGTACATTCAGAAAATAGTCTTTAATCATTTTAAGAAACCAAACATTGTTCTCCATGAGTTCCCTTTTTAAAACAACACACAGAGAAATTTCCTATTCAAAATATTTTTTACATTCTAAAACAAATTTCAAAACCAAAACCCAAATACAAATACATACTAAAAGATCAAATAGATTATTCTGAAATAGAAAGAAAGAAAATAGGAAAGAATGTATTTTAAGGGATAATATCAAATGTGCATTAGAAATAAACAAAACATACATATATTTAGTCATGGGAATTTCCTAAACATCCCTATAAGTAATCCCTGGATGTACTCAATTCATAATCACCTGTTGATGTATGTTGTAGCACCATAATCAATAACCAAATGGCCGCTCTAAATTAGCTAGTCCAGTGGAACCTCCCACTTGGACTCATCAAATACATGGTGTACTAACCTATCTAATTAGGGTCAACAAGAAATATCCACTTGACCCTCTACATGATTACTAGTAATCCCATGATAATGGTACTTAGTGAAAGGGGATGACCTCACACACATGGTTCAACTAAAACCCACTACCACTATTCTTTCCAATCCCAAACAGTGACACCAATGGGATGAACCTCTCCTCTAGGGATCCACTATAGAGGTTCCTACCTCACTTGTTGTCATAACCCGCCTCCTCAGGCCATGAACCTTGTCATCTGACCACATGAGTCTCCTGTAATACCTTGGTTTCCTTCCTAGCACACCATAGGCTATTACTCACTAGGGTCTCTTATCAGACTAATGACTGTCCCCACAAGCCAACACATGTTCTTTCAGTGTGTTTTGTCCTCACTCACGCACACCCTGGGTAAATTCCCAAAATGTAACCCATCCTGATTACTACTCCAGGCCAAGCATGCTTAACTATGGAGTTCTAATCTGGTAGGATCCTGAAAAGAAAGGCGCACCTTGTTGACATGGGTAGTAATATTTAGCCTTTTAAGTCTCACTTTTTCAGGGGTGTTACATTATCCACCCCTTTAAAGCACAAGGCCCTCATTGTGGACCCCAAGCCTCAAACCCAAGTAGTGCCTAAGCACTTTTGGCTGGGTATTGACTCCGATACCATTTGTCATGACCCGCCTCCCCAGGCCATGAACCTTGTCATCTAACCCCATGGGTCTCCTGTAATACCTTGGTTGTATTCCTAGCACACCATAGGATATTACTCACTAGGGTCACTTATCAAACTAATGAGTGTCCCCACATGCCAACACATGTTCTTTCAGTGTGTTTTGTCCTCAGTCGCACACACCCTGGGTAACATCCCAGAAGGTCACCCATCCTGATTACTACTCCAGGCCAAGCATGATTAACTGTGGAGTTCTAATCTGTTAGGCTCCCGAAAATAAAGGTGTACCTTGTTGACATGGGTAGTAACATTTAGCCTTTTAATTCTCACTTTTTCAGGGGTGTTACACATGTCAAGATATACACAAGTTCCAACTAGTCCATCGCATAATTTTTTTTTAAAACAAATTTTTTGAACATCACAAAATACCAACCAAGAATTCACATCACACAAGCATTTAAAAAAACCAAAAAAACCTCTCAAAGTGACAACTGGGACTTACATTTCCAAATCCAATTTCATTTCTAATACCATTTCAAAATATAATATGAAAACATCAAATATTCATGAAATATTCCAAATGGGCCTTTATGTCATTTTAGAAATCGATCCACATCATAAAATTCCAAACCATACAAGCCTTATCAAACACATTTCAAACCACATTTAAATTAACTTAAATACCCAAGTCACCATTTAAAAGTAAAAGAACTATTTTGAAAAAAATAGTGTCTTAAAAGATCCATTTGAGATGAGGAAGAAGAGAAAAAAATAGAAAAATGGGAGAGAATCATTCGAAACAACATAGTTTAAGGAAACATCATTCTCAAGGGCCATTTTTATTTTTTCTCATCCATATGTGCACCCCATGAACATATGGATTTTCCAAATTCCAAATACACTCTTTATGTATTCAAGAAAACATCCAAGAATAATTTTTAATGAAAAAACACTTACTTTACTGCCAAGAACTACATTCCATATAGATGCCTCAAACCATAAAAGTTTCCAATTACAATATAAAACACCCAATTCACAACCTAAACACATTACCAGAACATAACCAAGGAAAAAAACTACCCAAAGAACCCAATTTCACTTTAAAAAATCAATTAACATTTTATCAAACATCTTCTATAAATGTGTGTGTGTGTGTGTGAATAATTAAAGAAACCCTTTGGAAACCATGTACACCAATTTTTTTCAACACAAAAATACATTATCAAAGCAAGAAAACACATCACAAGCTAGGGAAATGAATTTATTAATTATTTAGAAACACACAGACATCGAATGGATTGTTAAGGAAAGGAAATGGATTGAAACACATACCTCAATGATGTGTGAATGCAGTGAAATTTTTTGAGAAGGACGAACTAATCCTGAGAGACAATCTGCACACCATAACATCAAGGAAAATATCCCATACATCAACCATAAACCATAGGTTTAACCAAAGATATAACCCACCAAATAAATACCAAGTAACAAAGAGAGTGAAGAGAGAGAAAAATAAAATTGACCAAAAAAACAAAGGAAACTCACCAAGGAACCTTCAAGGAGATTCAATGTATGAAGGGGAGAAAGGGAGGAGGGTTTCATGGAGCCCCTAGTGCGCCTAGGTAAAGAAAGGGTGGGAATATAGAAATAGGGTTAAAATATTGAAGGGGGAAATGGTAATTTCAAAGTTTTAATGACATCAAAAACTCACATGGTTTGAAAAACAATTCACACCCTACTAGAGAAGAGGGGAACCTCACACAGTTTGGCCACATGGTTTGGGAAATTGTATGCCAACCATAAAAAATGTCAAATCCAAAAATACATAACCACTCACATGGTTTCCACATGGTTTCCCCCAATAGTGTGCATGCCATGAGCCATACCCCTTGATACCAAAAACAAGATGCATAATTTCTCTTAGTCCTGACATGGTTTTGGAAAATCCATGTTTAAACTGTGAAAGTCAAATTGTGCAAGAAGAATTTGAATTGAAAACAACCTCAGTCACAACAGGCTACACGGTTAACCCCTAAACCATACACAGCCCAAAAACTCACCCAAAACATCCAAAACTCAAAATTTTGAACCAAGAAATAAACCCAAACCTCAACCGAAGGATCCAAAATCAATAAAATAATAAAATAAAATAAAAAATAAGGTAGGGTGTGATAATTATCCCCACTAAAAACACTATATACCCCTAAAAAGGCACCCAATCGAACAATAAATAAAAATTGATCCCAAAACCAAATAAAGATAAAAGAAACCATGAACCTCATGGTGATATTTCACTTCAAAAGTCACATCTAACCAACTATAAAGGAAACCAAAATGAAATAATCCAAAAAAATAGAGGAGGGTTTTCCCAACCATAAGAACCTGAATGACATGATCAACACTGAGAAAACTAGCCCAACCCAAATCTATAACTCCCAACAACGCAACCATGATTTAACCAACACTGGAACTCCTAACACAAATCTAAAAACTCACACATAGAAAAAAGGGTAAACTAATTAAAGATATCCAAACCAAATGATTAATTCAATTGAAATTTAACAATTCAATGAACTGTAAAAATTTCCAAAATGAGTGCAACCAAAAACTAAAACCAAATCACCAAAGTCTAAAAATTCAAAGATTTACTTCCTAAAAAAACTACAGAGTTACAAAGAAAAGGAAACCACCAAGATTATTTTAAAACAATAGAAACTCATAATGAAAAGTAACCCCATAACATAGAAAAATAAACTACCTCCACTACGACATTAGAAATGGAAACTAGTAAAAAAACACCCTCATACAACAAAATACTAAATTTCTGAAGAACTTAACTCTGAGGCCTACAGCTAGATCCCTAGTGTCTTAAAGAATATTCTTCCACACATTCAAGAGATTAAATCCTATAACTGGGACTTCTAATTCTGTAAATTATTACCATAAAACTTTTCTAGGTACTCAAATGAATACAACATAAACAATTCATCGAAGGATTATGACAAGACAATTTCGAATTATTGAATCAACCACAATAGAAGTATAAAATTGATTGGTCAAATGAATGATAAAGTGTAACCAATTGAAGAGGTTTCATATATATACACTCCTCTGGAACATACCACTCACCATATATGGAGCCTTCATGGGTGTTAAGAATTATTGGTTCATCAACTGCCTCTAATTGTATTCTACGAACTTACAAGGTGAGAAATGCCTCATCCACTAATTTATCGATTTAAAATTCACAGGATTATAGGAATCGATCATTAATCTTTAGATGAAGACCCCAAATTTGGATATGATATTTCAGCGGATTCTATGAGGCTATCTCCAAAGAAAAAGAAGTTGGATCCTTGAAATGATACACATAGGCCATCACTATTAGCTATCCTTGTTGAACACCTAACAACTTATCCACTTTCTTCACCTTAAAATCCTCAAGTATGAACCATTGGAAGAACATGGTCTTAAAAAACTCCCATTTTATTCCAAATTTCAGTGATGCTAGAATGATCAACTTTCACTGATCCAAAGATGAACCCTCAAATGAATCCAAAATGGCACGCACTCTTACCACTTCAAGAGTTCCCAATGATTTGAAGACACCCTAAACTTCCCCAAGTAATTACAATGCCTTAAAATGACTTAGTTCACTAATTAAAATAGGAAAAATTGAGAATAACTTGAATCCACAACTCGAATCATAGTTTGGGTATGGCTGATAATCAAATGAGACTCTATAGAAACCTTGGGGACCGTTCTAGGAGGCATAGCCTAAATAGGAGAAAAACATAGAATGAAAATAAAAATCAACCAAAACTCAACCAAAATATCATCCAAGATAAAAAAAAACTGGATCATAAGACAAACATCACAAAAAAACCAAAATCATCTATTTCAAAATCCACAATTTTAATTCAAATTCCAAAACTTCCTTCTTCCATGGATGCTTTCAGAAACACCAAACTCCCTTTTTAAATCCAATAACATAACCAAGAACCACATTCATAACAAAACCAAATTTCAAAATCATTTTCCTTTTCGAAAAAAATATTTTTCTTGAAAACCCTTTTATATTTCCAAAACCACTCACACCAACTAAATCAAAACCAACACACAAATCAAAACAAACCATTGATATGAGGAACTAGTGTCCATTCCTTACCGGGTGAAATGGTTAGTAGTTAATTCCCCAAGTGAGCACAAAAAAATAAGAGGACCTTGAACCATGAACTTAGACTCCACATGAGTCACTACCCCATGTGAGATCACAACATGACACCAACTCACCTCCATTTTCATTCCTTATCCATGAAAAAAAACAAAGTAAAAAAATCAACTCTTAAAATTCCCCTAGAAACTTGAGGATTGGAATGAGAAAGGCTTCATGAAATTATTCCCATAGCCACCTATTGAGTCTTATAAATCCTAATCTTTTATCTACCTAACAATCCAAATAGTAAGATCCTCCTATGATACCATTTTTTCACAAACTAGGATGGTATTCCGTCCAACCCGGCACTCGACCTAGCTTGAGACAAGGCCTGAACGGAATTTCAGATCCCCAAAGTCTAAAAACTAGTTTCAGACATAAAAATAATCCAAAGAGGAACAATTTAGCCTAATAAAAAACAAGGATCAAAAACCAAATCGAATGCGTAGAAGAACCATCAATAACTAAACATCAATAATAATACAAAATTGATCCAGTACATCTAAAACTAAAAAAATATGAAAACCCAAAAATGAAAATAAAACCAAACTGAAGATGACTTGATCTCCACATGACCTCTTAGCCACCACCAACCCAAATTTCAAAATAATCTAAATATAGAAACTCGAAACTAAAACACAAACATGAAAAATAGCTCAGTCTAAGGATGTCGAGTGGTACAAGTAGGGCATGATCATACGACAACTTGGTAGGAAATCACCATAGAGACCATAAATTTACTTTCCCAAAGAAATTCATAAAAACTTGATTGAAGTGCATTCAAAAAATAGGATTAAATAATTTTATGTAAATAAACATAGTTCTCCATGAGTTCTCTTTTTGAAACAACACACGCATCTTTTCTTTTCAAAATAGTTTTTACATTCTAAAAAAATTCAAAACCAAAACCCAAATACAATTCCATACCCATTGATCAAATGGGATATGATGAAAGATAAATAAAAATAATAATCAATCATATATTAATAGGGATAATATCTAATGTGTGTAAGAAATAAAAAAATGTGTAGATATCCAATCATAGAAATTTCTAAAACATCTCTAGAATAAATCCCTAGATGTACTCAATTCAGAATCACCTGTCAACGTATGGTGTATCTCTATAGTCAATAACCAACTAGAATCTCTAAGCTAGCCAGTCAAGTGGCACGTCCCACCTATCCTCATAGAATATTGGGGGTGTCAACCCATCAAATAGGGTTTGACAAGAAAACTTCACACAAACCTCTATATGGTGCATAGGAATCCTATGATTATCGTACTTAGTGAAATGGGAGGTCCTCACACAAGTGGTTCAAATAAAACCCACTAACACCATGTTTTCCTATCCCAAACACTGACACCACCCACATAATTAACCTATCCATAGGGGATCCATTATAGAGGTTCCCATCTCACATGACAAGTTATACATAAGTTATAATCAAGCCCTCGCATCTTTTGAGTTTCAAAACCAATTTTCCAAAAATCACTAAATACCAAATGGGCCTTCAAATCACATAAGCTTTCAAAAAACCCCAAAACCTATCAAAGGTCCAAATGGGTCATAAATTTCCAAATCTAATTCCATTTCTAATACCATTTCACAAACCAAGATGATAATATACAATAGTCAAAAAAGATTCAAAACAGGCCTTTATATCATTTTTGAAACTGATCCACATTAAAAAATTAAAAATGGTCCATTCCTTAGAGAACACATTTGAAAGAAGATATACATTAAAAAAAGAACCAATTTACAATTTTGAATTCAAGGAACTAATTTGAAAATAATATTATCTTGAAAAAACAATTTTAGATAAGGAAGAAGAAAAATGGAAAAGGAGTATGGGAGAGAAGAGTTTAAAAACCCACGGTTTGAGGAAACATCATTCTCAAGGGAAATTTTCTTTTGTTTTACAATCCATATGTGAATCCTATGAATATATAGATGTTACAATATCCAATGACAGTATTCATGTATCCAGGATAACATTCAAATCTTGTTTTTAAAGAAACATAGCTTACTTCACCACCAACCACAGCAAGACACGCATAAGTGTTAACCTATAAAACTCTCCAATTCCCACATACAAAACCCAATTCATAACCCATACACATTACCAAAACATAACCAAGGGAAAACACCACCAAAATCACCCAAATTTACTTTGAAAGATCAATTGACATTCTATCAAACACATTTTTTATATATATATAAACATAATTAAAGAAGCCCTTTGAAAACCATTTTCACCAAAAAAAATTAACAAAAAACCACCATACCAAACTAAAAAAACACATCACATGCATGAAAAATACATTTATAACTTATTTATAAACACACAAGCATCAAATAGAATGTGTCGTTAATGAAATGGATGGAAACACCTACTACCTGAATGATATGAGAACACAATGAAACTTCAAAATAAGGAAGAAATGATCCCAAGAGACAATCTGTGCACCCTAACATCAAGGAAAACAACCCACACATAAACCCTAAACCTTAGGTTTTGGCCAAGAGGGAACCCACCAAATAAATAAAAAGGAACCAAGAGAGGGAAGAGAGAAGAGAAGAAAATAAACCAAAAGTCTAAATAAAACTCACATAGTAACCATTGAGGATATTTATTGGAGGAAGGGGAGAAAGGGAGGAGGGTTTCCTAGAGCCCCTAGTGAAATTAGGTCGAGTAAGGGAAGGAAATCCATAAATATGGTTAAACAGTAGAGGGGAGAATGAATTTAACACATTTAATGACCTAAGAAACTCACACAGTTTAGTTGCACAGTTTTAAAAACCATGTGCTAATTGTGCGCACCCTAATAGAGAAGAGGGGAACCTCACATGTTTTGGCCACATGGTTTGGGAAACTATGTTTCAACTATTCAAAATGAAACTACCAAAACTACAGAACCTCCCCACATGGTTGCTGCAAGGTTTCCCTTAACCATGTGAAAGTCATAATCCATGCCCCTTGACAAAAAATACAAGACACATGGTCTCTCCCAGGCCCTTCATGTTTTAAGATAATCCATGTTAAAACCATGTAAGTAAAACCATGAAAGAATAATTTGAACTAAAAAAACCTTCTACATTAATAGGACACATAGTTAACCCCCAAATCATGCACTCAACCAATGAACATGCCAAAAAATCACCCAAAAATCCAAAACACGAAATTTCAAACCAGGAACTCAACATGAACCACAACAGAATGATCCATAATTAATAATATAATAAAATAAAATAAAAAACAAGGTTTTGGTGTGAAAAAATAGTTTAAAACACTACATTATTAATATAGGTCAAGCTAACAGTCAGAAAATCATGATGGAAAAATTCCAATGATGGATTAGGTTCACTTACTAATCCCATTAATGATGCCTCATGAGACTAAAATATTACCCAATGCATTAGAGATATATATAATTTCAGGCTCACTCATCACATCTATTTGATTTTCATCCTTAAGTGTGCCACATAGATCATAAATCATGGAATCATTTTTCATCACTTTTTATTACACTATCAAAGAGTTTAATAAATAAATGTTTGTTCCCAATAAATGAAATATAAGTGTATAAATATTAACACCCTTCATAGGAAATGGGTATGGTATTCACTACATAATTGTTTTGTCATGGAAAATTGTGGTGAAATTTCTGCATCATAACAACTTCACATAAAGATTCATAAAATGGATTGATGAGAAATAATGGGGTCCCCCAACATTTAAAAATAAAATGGAATGTTATAGTGACATTTAAAAACATATCCCAACATTAGGAATTGAAAATATAAGGCATAATATTATGAAGAAACTTGAATATTGATGACAAAGAGAGGATCCCTTACCTTGAGTGTGTGACACCAAATTCTTGTGAGGAGATTCTTGAGAGCTTGGGGAGCCTTTGAAGTACTATAGAGAGGGGAGATATTAAGGAAGTGATCCAAGGATTTTGAGTGATATGAAATGTGATCTTGGGTGGGTTTATATATGAAAATAGAGGGGAGTTCTTTATTATTTCCCAAACCTAGGTTTCAGACTCTGTATAATTAAATATCCAAAATCATAAACCTTACCATGTTTTTTTTACATGGTTTACACCAAATGGGGTTGTTTTTCATTATTTAATTATTCTATGTTTTAAATTTTTAAAATATTTTCTTTGGTGATGTGGAGGTGATTCATACTCTTAAAGAAATTATTTTAAAACCATAAAATATATTATAAGTTTTGGAGTATTCATAAAGGCTTTTAAAATTAGTCAAATAAATATAAAATAAAATTATTTTGAAGGAAAAAATATATATTTGGTCATTAATAACCTTAATAGTGTTTATTACATCATATTTGGGTCATTATGATGTCATAATATACACTATATTTATACTGTATTTAATTTTTACCCAAAAAAATCAATTGTCTTCAAAAATTATGAAAAATTAACCATTGCATTATTTTTACATTATGATTCCCAAAATAATATTAATTTTATGAAAATAATTTTCTAAAAATGTGAATTTTCATTTTTAATATAGGAATCAACATTTATTGAGAATTACTGGGGGGTTTGACAATGGTAGTTTTCAAACACTTATAAAAATTACATTTGACATCATGAAAATTATTTGATCATTTATATATATTAAACATTATTTAATAATAATATTTTATTAAAATATTATTTATTTCAAAAATCCATTAATTCATGAAAATAAATGACTTAATTTAATTTGAATATTACCTGAAAATATAATTTTTTATTGTATAAAAATCAAGATAATTTATAAATTAACTATAATAAAATGAAACTATATTCATTATTCTATAAAATATATGTATTCATATTATTAGGGTCTTGAAACATGTCCCTTTAATACAGAAACAGATGCTATAAGAGTAATTTGCATGATATTGAGACTTTCATTGGGTGGTTTGACGTACATGGTTTGGTTTGTGAGCATGATGAGATTTAACTTCTCCTGTAAATAGTTTTTCATGTTCTTATATTTCTAGATCTCAGCTTGGGATTAGTTGAGGGAAAATTTTATAGATTCTATCTCCCTCATAAGCTATGAAAAATGGTATCCATAGGGTCTGATCCCACTATTTGAGGCCACCAATTCCTTTTTCTATGTCAATTAGATTTTTTAACAACATTTATTTATAAAAATAATATGATCACTATTAAACAGATATATTATCAATGGTTATTATTATTAAATTTATATTAAATACAATATGATATAATAAAACCAATGAAGTTCATGTGTTTTCTATAACCATAATACATAATAAGACATTTAATTAAATCATCAGGGGAATTTTAATTATAAAATTTTGGTACATTATAGTCTTCCCCCATTCAAAAATTTCACCCAAGAAATTTTAATTTCATGCACTAAAAGAGATTATATTAATTTTATTTCTTCACTTCCTCTAGTTCCCACATCGCTTATTCAAACTTTTTGTTTCTCCATAGCACTCTGACCATGTACATTGTCCTATTTCATTGAACTTTTTTTCTATAATCTAAGATCATCACTGACTACTCCTCATATGAGATATCATTATCTAATGGTACCACCTCTAGATTGAGTACATGTGGTGGTATGTTATGTACTTCCTTAATAGGTATACATGGAATACATCATGTACTTGAGATAGTTTATTTGGGTGTTCCAGTCGATAGGCCACTGCTCTAATGGGATTAAGGATCTCTAAGGGAACTATGTATTAAAGAATATGATTTAATTTATTCCTATTTATCAAGACTTTATTACATAAAGATATGAAATGGAATACCTTGTCTCCATCATCAAACACTAGGTCTATTCTATGATTGTCATCATAGCTCTTTTTTTACTCTGAGCTACCTTTATGTGATTTATGATGGTCTTGACCTTTTCCAACATTTCATCAGCAATTTCAGGAGCTAGAATTATGTGTTCCCCAAATCCATCCCAACAAGAAGGTGTTTAGAACCACATCCCATAAATTGATTCATAGGGATCCATTTGAATGATCTAGTGGGAACTATTATTTTATGAGAACTCAACTAAAGTAAGTTGTTGATCCCATATTCCATTAAAGTTAATTGAGCATGATCTCAACATTTCATTGAGTGTCTAGATTGTATACACTGATTTTCCATTAGCTTAAGGGTGATACATCATTTTGAAGTTCAACTTAGTATTTAGATCATGTTATAGAATCTTACATAAATTAGAGTTAAACATTGTATCTCAATAAAATACAATCGATTTTGTTGTTCCATGTAGCCTCTCCACTTCTCTAATGCATATCACTACAAGTTAATCAAGGGAAAATTCCCCACAAATCATAATGAAGTGTGCATTATTTGTAAGATGATCCACCATAACCTAGATATAATAATTTCCTCTTTATGTCTTTGAAATACTAGGGACAAATTCCAAGGGTGATGTTTTCCCATTTCCAGGATGGTTTTGATAATGGTTACATCATCTTTTTGAGTTTTTTTCTTTCAACCTTCACTTCTTGACATACAAGGAATATTGTTGTATATTCTTTGATATCCTTTTTCATATTTTCTCATAAATAGGTCTCTCATATACCTTGATACATATTTTTACTTTATTAATGGATGGATAAGGTTTAGTTATGCGCATCATCCAAAACCTCTTTTTTTAACTCAGTATCTGATGATATGCATAGTCTTAACCCAAATATCACTACACCTTCTCCATTAAAATTGAACACTGAGGATTTACCTTTTTC
Organism: Viscum album; assembly: GCA_963277665.1. Lineage (NCBI taxonomy): Eukaryota > Viridiplantae > Streptophyta > Magnoliopsida > Santalales > Viscaceae > Viscum > Viscum album. Next base: position 568,816,750 of record OY728158.1, on the reverse strand, counting down.
TATAGCTTCAACTTTCTTCTAAATTCCCACGTCATCTATTTGACCATCCTTATCCTCTCCATATGGGATGGTTGAGAAATCATTTATGAAACTATTAATGATGTTCCTTCCTTCATGATTCCCTTGCCTATCCTTATAAAATCTAATAAGATTGGATCCTTCTTAATTTATATCAATGAAAAAATTATTGTATCCTTTCTACTTGTAGAATCTTACACTTTATTCTTTTTTAGTAAGGTATTGGATTGAGTAGTCATAGTACTTGACCAAATCTAAACATCATCACTAGGGTATATTCATCTCTTTCAGTATGAATATATAATTGAGGATTTTGTGATCTATATATATTTCACACTTCTCCCCAAAGAGATAATCTCAAAAGAATTTTGACTTGAATATCACTATAGAGAAATATAGATCATTCATTGGGTAGTTCTTTTTGTGAACATTCAATTTCCTTGAGGCATAGTCTATCACTTTATCATTCTGAATTAACACACATCCCAATCCCTTATTTGAAGCATTGATAAATACCACAAAGAGCTATCTACATGTGGGTAGTGGGAGTACAGGTGCAGTGATAAGCCTCTTTGTAAACTCCATGAAGCTCTCTTCACATTCATCATTCTAAGAAAAATGTTACTCCCTTCTGAGTTTTCTTGGTTATAGGGTTTTACAATCATGATAAATTTCTTACAAATTGGTTATAATAAGTAGTTAACCTAAGGAAACTGTATATTTTTATTATAGATGTTGGCCTCAAACATCCTTAAATTTCCTCTGTCTTTAAAGGGTGAAAAAATATCTCATTACTTGTGACAATATTCCCTAATAATGAGACTTCCTTCAACTAGAAATCACATTTAATGTACTTTTCATAAACTTCTCATTTCATAAGATCTTTAATATAGTTATTAGATTCTCCTCATGCTCCTAATTTCTTTTGGATTATATTAGAGTATAATCTATAAATACTAATAGAAATTTGTCAAGGTAATCTCTAAAGACCCTATTGATCAGTTCCATGAAGATTTATTGATCATTAGTGAGTCCAAATGGAATTTCTATGAACTCATAGTGCTCATAACATGTATAAAAAAGAAGTCTTGGGGATATCCTCCTTCTTCATTCTAAATTCATGATACCCTAACCACAAATCCACCTTAGAGAAGTATTGTACTCCAATTATCGGATCAAACAATTTTTCAATATATAGTAGAGGATACTTATTCTTTATCATGATCTTTTTGAGTTCACAATAATCAATAAAAAGTCACATTAACCCATCCTTATTCGTGAAAAATTGGACGGGTGTACCCCATATTGAAGTAATTAGGCATATGAACCACTAATCCAAGTTCTTTATAGTTTTTTATTCAGCTCCTCAAGTTCCAAAATAACCATTCTATATAGGTTTTTGGATAATGGTAACACTATAGGTGTAAGATTGGTTAAAAATTCTACCACTCAGCTTGGAGGAAGACCATGCAATTATTTGAGAAACATTTCCACTTATTCTATCCCAATGGCATGTCTTCCATGATGATCTTTTCTTTAGAATCAATCATTTAAGCTAAATACACTTTCTTATAGGGAAACAATATCCATGCTTGAGATGTTAGTGCTATATAAGATTCATCCATCTCCCTGCATTTGTAAAGAAGTAATGGATGATTCATGATATAGAGAGTGATTTTATTCTCAATGAAATTTATATTAGATCTGTATAATGAAACCCAATCCTTACCTAGAATTGCCTCAAATTACACCAAAAAGGGTATCACAAGGTTTTTTGGGAAGTTCAACCAAAAAAATTTTACAAGGGAGGATTTATAAAATTAGTATGAAATAACTTCCCCATTTTTAATTCCCAAGGACAACTATACTTCCATGATTTGTTTTGGTCATTGAATAGTTATACTAAAATATCATGTTAGGAAGGAATGTGTGGAACTAGAATTAAAAAGTACACTCATTATTATTGAATTAATAACTAGAATACATGTCATCACTTCATTATTGGGATCCACCTCAATGGTTGTGATACCATAAGCTCACTATTTCTACCTTAGATGTTTTTGGTTTTCTCCAAAACCCCTAGAATATGGCATTGGTTTGCAAAGTGTACTGGATCTTTATAGTTCAAAAAATGAACAATATACTAAGGGATAACTGGAGAATTACTTTATTCAATTGCATTAGTGCTATTTTCTCATTGGTAATCTTTGTCCAGGTGTCCATCCTTCCCAAACCTAAATGATTTCCTTATGCCACTTAGGTAAATTCTATTGTGCTTTATTCTACACTATTGATAAGTGGGATGCTGAGATTTCTTAGCACCATTATATTTTTCCATCAAACAATCAGAATTAAACTCTATTGTCCAATTATTATCCCCATGATACCATTTAGATTCACTGATCACTATTTAGAATTTGGGTTCAAATTGGAAAATTTTCTTATAGCTATAAATTTCTTGGATTGACAAGTATTTTTTTAGACTTGGTTTTAGCCCACAAAAGAATTAGTAAACCATGAATTTAGAGGTAACAACCATTCTGAAGGCATATCATGAATGTTTTGTGAATTTTTCCTCATATATTTTGATATATTAATCATCTTTTTTCATGAGGAAAATGAAATCCATTTCCATTTTAAGTCATAGAGTGTGAGGAAAATATTTATCATAAAACAATTTCCTAAATTCCTTCCACCGCATCACTTCAATTTCTTGCTCGCGCTTCTCAGTCTTGATTAATGTCCACCACTGGTCATGTTATCCCTCTATATGATAAATAACCATTAGAACCTTCTCTTGATCAGAACATTAATGTATGGAGAATATCTTCTCAATGGATTTGATCTATTGTTCCTTTATTAAGGGATCAGATGATCCATTGAAAATCGGAGGCCTTTATCACATAAAGGTCTCAATTATAGCTTTTTCTTTCTTAGGGGGATTTGGGTGATCCTCCCAATCCATGTTTCTATTTAGAACCAAACATAACTAAGAGATTATCATCATAAAGTTTATTATTCCCACTCCCATCATGTTGGGAATCACATTTGGGGAAGTCATCACATTTCTATTCACATTGGTTGTTTACCCAATTCCTCTTATTTTCGACCATTTTCCAAAATAAATGGAAATTGTGGATGAATATTTTTAAACTATTAAACAAATAAATGGTAATATAATGACATTAAATGGATAACTAATAAATCACATGTAGTTTCTAAATATATGAATTTATGGGATTCAATATATGTTATCCATGATCTATTTCCTAACATAAAAACTTATGGGAATTTTTTTATTCTATTAATAATGTTTTGTAATGATATTTTAAATTTTACACATAATATTCCCTAAAAGTGTCAAACCAGGTGTACAATAATACCTGTTTTCATGCACCAACTCCTGGTTGATTTTAGATCAATGTGGTGTTTTTGGGTTTTCCCTCTATGTATATATATGTCTGAGCCACATCCACTTGTAGTATCCAAACATGGATTTATTTTTTTGGTAAACCACATACTCTATACATTACCAAAATTTAGGGATGTTTTCTTATACTTAGTTTTACCCCTATGGATTTTTCTAGAGTTTTATAATCCCAATCCCAAAAATAACTAAACATTTCATTTAATACCAACTATGAAAACCCTAGTATTTATTTCAAATTAATTCATGAGTCATTACATAAAATTATATATACTAAAACTAGGTAAATCATGACGTCTAGTATATTTTTTAATTAGGTACATTACATAAAAACTTAAAATAGGAAACACATAATCCTTATTGAAAACATACTTAACATGTTCATACTTAAAATTGCATTAGATAACCTACGGACATACATAATAAATGAGTGAGCTATAAAGCCCAGTAAGTGAATAATCATGGAATAACAGAAAGAAGGTAATACATGTTAGACAATAGTAATATAAATGGGCTAAAAAAGAGGTGAAAATCATAAAGTTTAACAATAATACATTATGTAGTATGATAACATAAAGACAAAATGGGAAATATGGAAAAAACATAAAATAAAGCATCATAAACAGAGTTCAAGGCTAACTGAAAAAGAAATCATGATATAAAAAGTCTCGTAATAGATTAGGTTCACTAAATAATCTATTTAATGATGTTTAATTAGAATAAAACATTACCCAATGCATTGGAGCGCTATATAATTTTGGGCACACTTATTACTTTCATTTCATTCTTGTGTTTATGTGTGCCACATAGTTCATAAAACATAGAATTATTTTTCATTAGTTTTTACAACAAAACCAAGAAGTGTGGAATAAATAAATTTAAGTACAAAATAAAATAATAATAATTTTATAATGTTGAAATCCATTTATAGAAAATGGGTATGTTATTCACTACGCAATTTTTTATCATGGAAAATCAAGATGAAATTTCATTAACATAACAACATCACTTAAATATTCAAAAACTAGGTTCATGAGAGGGAAAGTAGTATATAATTATTTTTATATAAAATTTAATGTAATAGAGATGTGAATAAACATATAAAATCCTAGGGAATTTGAAATAGAATGCATATAATAATGATGAAACTTTAATAAAGATGAGAAGGAGAGGATATTTTACATTGAGAGTGTGACACCAAAATCTTGGGAGGGGCTTCTTGAGAGCTTAGAGAGCCTTAATAGGACTCTATAAAGATAAGTTAAAAGTAATAAAATTCTCCATGTATTTTTAGTGAAGAGAAATGGGATCTTGTGTGGGTTTATATAGGAAAATATAGGTGAGATCTTTATTATTTCCCAAACAAAGGTTTTAAACACTATATAATAAAATAACAAAAAACACAAACCTTACCAAGGTTTCTTGCCAGTTTCTCATAAAAATAGGGGTGGTTTTAATTATTTTATAAGGCCAAGGGATTAAATTATTAAATCATTACCCTTGGTGATGTGGAGGTGATCCATAATCTTAAATAAATTATTTTAAACCTTAAAATATATTATTTGTTTTAGAGGATTCATAGAGGATTTATAAAATTAATAAAATAAACATAAAATAAAATTATTTTAAAGGTAAAACTTATATTTGTTATGGATAGACTTTATCATATTTATTCCATCACATTCGGGTCATTATTATGTCATAATACACACCATATATTTATACGGTATTTAATTTTTACCCAAAAATTCAACTGTCTCGGAAATTTAAAAAAAACACCATTAAATAATTTATCCATTAAAATTTAAAAAATTATATTCTTTTTATCAAAATAATTTTCTAAACATTTTAATTTTTTACTTTTAAAATAATAATCAGTTTTTTTTATAAATGCTATGTTTTTTTACAATGTGAGTTTTCAAACCCTTATAAAAATTACATTTGACTTCATAAAAATTATATGATCATTTATATTTAATAAATATTATTTAATAATAATATTTTAATAAAATATTATTTATTATAAAAACCATTTAATTTATGAAAATAAATACCTTAATTAAATTTAAATATTACATAAAATTCATTTTTTATAATATGATAATAAAAAGAATTCATAAAGTAAAAATAATAAAATGAAAATATATTCATTATTAAATACATTATACATATTCATGTTTTTAGGGTCTTGATACACATCCCATTAATACGCCAGAAAACGCCCTATGAGTAAGGTGTGTTATTGTGAGACTTTCATGGGGTTGTTCGATGTACATGGTTTGGGTCGTGACCTCGATAAGGCTCAACTTCTCTAATAAAAAATTTCACTCATTATTAAGTTATTGGATCTTAGTTTGGGATTGTTCAAGGAAAATCCCATAGATGATATCTCCCTTGAAAGTTATGATAAGTGGCCTTCATAGGGTACGGTCCTATTGGTTGAGGTCATCGCTTCCTTTTTTAGGGTCGGTTGAATTTGTTAAAACCCTATATTTATACTAGTCGTATGATCACTATTAAATGGATATATTATCAGTGGTTGTGATTATTAAGGGTATTTTAAATTTGATAGGATATAATAAAACCAATGAATTTATTGTTTTTTTTGTAACCATAATAGATAATAAGAAATTTAATTAAATTATTAGTTGAAATTTATATATAAAAGTTTGGGATGTTACATGGTAGGCCTTGTAGATTATATCTAGGTTGGATAGAGGTAGGTGAGTCAGAGTTGTTGGGAATGATTCTTGTGTAAGAGATTTTGGAGAAGGTTCAGTTGATTCAGAAACATATGTCCATATCTCATGTCTGGGAGAAGTCTTATGTTGATTGATGTTGAATACCCCTAGATTTTACATAGAGTGACCATGTGTTTATTCTATTTTCACCTCGATAGGGTCACCCTGGGATTCAAAGATAGTGAATGTTGGCACCAATGTTTGTCTGACCATTTGAGGTTGTGGGTAGAATTGAGATTTTGGTGTACTAATTGAATCTTTCACAGTGTTATGGTGTTATGTATGATGATTTTCATATGTAAAAACTTTGGTAGTATCACCCCAACCCTTCTCATGTTACTGGTGTGGATGATGTTGAGTTTGAGACCGATGTGTCCTTTGAGGGGAATATAATATGTTTTTTGGATTATAGTGTAAAATTATTGAGGGTAAGGACCATGTCGATAGTTCATATATTTTGGAAATATTTCTATATTAATGAGGATACATGGGAGAGAGAATTAGATATGTGGAATCAATGGCCCAATATTTTTACCTCTGAATCTTAAAGATACTTGGGAGTACAGCTCAAGGATGTTCTATTATAAGGTGGAGAGATTGTAGAATCCTGACATTTTATAGAGATGTATCAATCTCATTTAAATGTAATGTTTTTATATTTTTTAGTATATATTGGTTGTTTTTTAACTTGGGGAGTTCATTTGTAAAATTAGATAATTTTGGAAGAGAAAGTGGGGTAGTACACGATTGGTGCGCTATTTTCCCAAAACATGCCCCCAGTACAGAAAATCATTCAAACACAAATTGAGTGGATTTTCATAGATATTGCATTGTTTTTCAAACCATTAACCATATTATAAGTAACCGTGTGAAAACCCTAGGTAAATCCCATGGTTAGGATCACAGTTTGGAAAATCATGTGCCCCATACAGGAAACTGTATGCATGGAAAATTAATCCCTTGAAAGTTAGTTTATAAATTCCCAAACCCCCTAAAATTTACCCAAAGTCAACTCCACTCAACCCTAACTTATTCATATAATATTTGGAAGCTTCCAAACGAATTATTAGGACTCTTGAACACCATTATTAGTGAATTAAAGGCAGTATTGATGGATATAAACCTCTCCGGTTATATAGTTTCTTCCATATTATGTTTCCCTCTCTCTCACTCTCCTCTTTCTAGATAAAGAAAAATGTTTTCTCTACTGTTGGTGAGGGTTTGAATCTAGTATTTGATTATTATTTTTCTTCTTAAAATTGGATCTAGGTTTTGGATCTAGATCTCACTTTTTTTCATGATTTTTTTTTGTTCCACTTCAATTGGGGATTTCCTTTAGCAAGATTTTGACAATGATCTCTGGGAAGGAGATCTAAATTCAATTCCTATAGTCTTAAATTCTTCAATTGGACTGTTTGAAAATTGAATACTGAATCAAATAGATTAATTGATTAATTATTTTATGGGACCATGGAATTAATTTATTTATTTTCCATGTGATTAAAAATTGATTTGAATATGATAAAATTGAATTTCGGTAAATGTGATTATGAAATTGGTGGAATTAGATATATTAATTGGTTAATTAATTAATAGAATGATCTATTTTGAAATTAATGGGGATTTGTGTTTGTGTAATGGGTTAATTAATGTGCCTATGGATTAATTTTCAATGGAAATTATGTGATGTTTGACTTGACCATAATTTGTTAATGGGTTATATGATTGAAATATTGCAAAATGGTTTAATAGTAAATTGTTTATATTATTCAATGTAATTAAATTAGATAACCATGTTTTTTTTGATATATTTTTATAGTATACCATGATGTGAAATATTGATAAAAGGGTTAATGTTGATGATTCTTTATTGATTTGATATATGTGATATATATGGGATTGATTGATATATGAGTGTACGATATGGACTGAGGCTCCAAATACCCATATGTGATTATTATTATATTGGATAGGGATTGAGGCACCAAATACCCATATGTGTTAATAAGTGTAGGACAAAGGTTGAGGCTCCAAATACCCGTATGTGATAGTGAGTGAGGGTTAGGGAATAAGGCACCAAATATCCATGTCACATTGAGGTGTGAGACATGGAAAGAGGATCCAAATACCCATGGGTGTTATAAATGTCATTTGACCATGAGATTGGTATTGGACTATGGTTACAAATGGACATGATGTGAAATTTAATGAAATGGATAATGAAATCCCATGTGTTATAATAAATTTTGAATTTCCGAAAGTGATATGGTTTAGACCCTAGAACAGGCCAAAGCAGGTATTGAGGGTTCGGGTGTCCTCAGGAAATCGGGGGTCTATATGGTAAATTAAGGAATAATGAAATGTGATAACTATTTACTTTATGCACTTTACATTATTCTCCAAACAACTTCATACACTATTATAAACTGGATATTGTCTTAGACTCCATTGGTGGTACCCGACTGAGTTGTACTCACACCTTACTCAAGCTTCCATATTAGTACCCAAATAGACTTTATATTTGTAGGATAGGATAAGGGAAATATCCATATGTTAAATCATTGAGTTGGGATGGATCATGGATTATGGGACCTAACATGGTGTTTGGAACCTCTTGAGAGTATCAATGTGTCTTTATTTTTGTTTTTCATTTGAAACTTCTCATCTACTTTTCATGACATATTTACTTTTTTGGTTTGGATATTGTATTCTTATTTTAGTCATCATGTGATACAATTTTATCTGGTTGTTGGTTATATGATTTAGTTATTCTTATTTATTTGTGTTGTTATACTACTTTGATAAAGAGGGTATAGTCTCCCCATGGTATTTATATTAGTCCCTTGCTACTTTTTAGTAGCCTCTAGTGTATTGGGATCCATGATTGAGATCATGTGACCGACTATCTCAGGGCACCAGTGTGTGGCTTCTAGGTCGGGAAATTATTGTAGGTTTAGAGGATGGGTCCTATTATAGGTTATTTTTAGTATCATTTCTAAAATTACTCAATCCTTAATTTATAAGTTTCTAATATTATATTTAAAGTGGATAAATAGTGAAAATACAACACATATGAGTAAATAATATAATTTTAAATAAATTTTAAGATAATTTGTGTGATGTGATAAGCCTTTGAAAATTATATTAACCCTTTTACTATAGCATCCCGCCTTTTTATAACATAAACTTTCATTACATTACACAAAACTGAGGATCTTTAAGTTTAGTGTCTTGGAAACCAGGAACATAATACATGAAACCAACATAAAACATTCTTCTTAAACACTTGAAAGGATTCTCCTTAAGTTCATCCTAGGTTCATTACTGCATCTCAAAACCTGGGGACATACATCAAAAGAAAGGGTGAGCAGAAGGCCCAGTAAGGGAAACAAGCGAAACATTTTACATATGAACTTGAGATACATCAATAAATTCATGAAAAGAACTTTAAGGTATGAGAATGAAATCATGAGGCATATCATAATAAAAATAACATTTTTCATAACTTGAAGATTTGGCTACATCATTTAACATAGACAATCATGAACATATCACCAAGGTCCATCCCCAAGGTGTCATTTGAAAATTACCAAGGTTATTCACCAAGATATCGTGAAAATTGTAATCTCTAGTGGTTATATCATTACCCAATGCATTGGAGTGCTATCAGGGCACACCCTTAAATTTTCCTTTATTATCATGTGAACCACATATATCATCATCAAAAATTTCATAAATAACCCATATAGCATAAAATAAATGGGTTTCATTTCATAATCATAACGTTTTAAAAAAAAACTTCTTTAAAGACATGATCTTTACGTCACTTTAAACCCACAGAAGGGGAGAGCGGGTCTCATGTATCTAAATCCCAGAATTTAAAATAGAACATTTTAATATATATGTGAATACCCCTGTAGAAATAATATCTTTGAGTATTCACTTTATAACATAAATTAATTTTGAGAAAATAGAGAGGCATTTTGAGACGAAAATTATACAGCACAACGTCTACGTTACAGGGTTTTAGGAAACGTTGAAAAGAGAGGGTACATGGGTCAAACATTCATAAATGACCCATAAAATAGTAGAGCGAAATGATATAAGGGATTTAAGAACATGGTAATGAAATTTTAAAATATACTATATGAAATGAAGAACATTAAAGGAAGACAAAAAAATAAGATTTCTCTTATGAAAATTCGGCAGCCTAACGGCGTCACATAACTTCAACCAAAGATGAATTGATGAGATAAAATAAGGTCTCTAATCATATGAACATAAAATATCAGTATGATAGATATAGAGATCATACCCCAACATAATAAAAATGAACTTTCAAGACTTGACATGGAATTATAACTTTGAAAAAGGAGAAAGGTGAAAGAACCACTTAAAATTCGGCAGCCTAACGGCGCCACTTAAAACTTCAAAATACTGAATTGAAGAGATAAAATGGGGTCTATCATAATATGATAATAAAAGGTAATTATTATAGATATATAGATCATACCCCAACATAATAAAAAGGAACTTGAAAGACTTGACATGAAAGTAGAACTTTGAAAAATGAGAAAGGTGAACGAATCCCTTAAAAATTCGGCAGCCTAACGGCACCACTTAAAACTTCAAAATACTGAATTGAAGAGATCAAATAGGGTATCTCATAATATGAAAATAAGAGTTCAGTATGATAGATATATATATCATAACCCAACAAAATAAAAAGGAACTTGAAATACTTGACATGAAAATAGAACTTGAGAAGGGTGAAATAATCCCTTAAAAATTCAGCAGCCTAACGGCGCCACTTTAACAATCTTAAAATGAAATGATGAGAGAAAGAGGGGGTATCTCATAATTTTAACATTAAAAAGACAGTAGGAAGAATATAAAATAACATCCTCCCACAAAATATCATGGATCAGAAAAGAAATGACATAAAAGAGATTACTTGAAAAGAAAGAGAGAGGTCAGATCCCTTACCTTAAAACGTAACTCTTAAAACTCAATGGTTTGGACCTTGAGGGCATGGGGGAACCTCGGGAGGACTCCTTGGAAGGTAAGGAGATCATAACTTCGTTGAGGATGGTTTTGGATTCGAATGTATGAGAGGAGGGCTTGGTATTTATAGGGAAAGTGAGGGGACAATGCATTAATGGCCAAGGGACACCTCACAAGTGGGTTTCTCAAAACCATGTGATCTCCCAAGATATTTCCCATGAAGTTAGGCCACATGGGGCCCCCAATACAATAATTCATCACCTTTGGTTGGCCAACCCTTAAAATATCTCATGACATCATCATGACACAGTTATGATGTCATTAAACATACCGAAACCCTAAAACTGTATTTTTACTATTCACTGAAAATTCAACTTTCTCAGAAAAATCCCAAATTTTCACATTAACCAAATATCAATGCTCTGATTTCAAAAATGAACTCCATTTTATAAAAATAATTTTCTAAATATTTTTAATTTAATTTTTAAATAAATACACTATTCACAGAAAATTCATTTTTTTCAGAAAAATCCCCAAAAATTACCTTAACATAATATCGATGGTCTGAGTTCAAAAATGAAATCCATTTTATAAAAATAATTTTCTATATATTTTTAATTTAATTTTAATTAAAAAACACTATTCACTCGAAAAAACTAATACTTGAATAATAATTTATGAAACTGTTATTTAACCATTTTATTGAATCACATTACTTAATCAAGGTGCCTAGATTATATTAATACTTTCTTTAAGTGAGATTACTAATCCATTTGGTCACATCACTAATCCAAAGCATAAAATCACTATTCATAATTTACTATTCATCAAAAATCAATTTGATCTTATTAGACTCTAAATTTCGTACTGAACATAATTGTAGAAGACCATTTTTTGAAAATCATTACACATTTTTAATTATTTAAGGTTTACATAAACATTTTTTAAAATATCCTTTCTCTAAAATTCACCAAAAATATGAACACTATATTTATCCGAACATTTGAAAAGTCATAAACATTATCATAAGAAGAAATCCCAATTTTTATTTAAAAAAGGATTACACAAGGCAGTTATGGTCCCCTTAAATAGCCCCTTATCACGCCATCATAGGACCTAAGTGTAAGGTGTGCTAAGGTGAGAGAATCTGAGGGAGGCTCGGCTAACATCGCACGAGTAGTAATTTCTATCAGGTTGAACTTCTCGCGAAGGCGATTCCGTTCTAGCTTCACACGATGAAGTTCGGCTTGGGTTTGGTCCAGAGTAAATCCCAGTGGTTCTACCTCTTTCCCAAGTTCTGTTAGATGGGCTTCGATCGGTCCAAGACTACTGGGTGAGGCAATCGAATCTTCTTTCTATAATAATTAACCAAGATTACTTGTATTTAGAGACAAAAATCAAAACATTTAGTTTCCAATAGTCATATTAACAATTGGTCATATAATAGTCAAAACCCAACGGTCTCATTTTAATTATAATCATGTTATCAAATAAAACATTTTTATTGAGTATAAAAATAAAATAAAATAACACATAAAATTAGGAAACAAGATTTATTCAAAATTTCGGGTCGTTACAATCTTCCCCCCTTAAGAAATTGCGTCCTCGCAATTTTTAAAATTGGATTTTGAATTTCATTGAAAGTCCCACATTGGAAAAGGAGTCAGTAAAACTATTACTTTAAAAGAAAGAAAGGGAAGTACAAAGGTCACCCGAGTTAACCCACACTAGGATTCCATGTAGGAAAACATGGACATGGAGTAGAAAACAAAGGGTCAAGTTCTGAGGGAGAGTGATATAAAACATGATTAGGAGAAAGTTAACCATAAGAAAATCTCAAACTTATGATGTGTGTAAACGGTCTTTGATTACCTAGTAGGAAACTTAAACCAACAACGTTTTTGTTTTACGTTCCTTTTCATAATTTTGAGGAATTCATTTACAACATAGAACATAAGAAAATATACCTACCTTCATGTAGAGTTTCATCCTTTAATAAGTTTCTACCAAAACTAATCTTTTCTCCAAATGATGATCATTCAAAACCACTTGGTCTCATCAAAACACAAGAATCATCTTCTAGAGAATCACATAATCCACAAAAGGTTAACTATTTATTTCTTCTATCTTTAAACATTATCCCAAAAACAGAAAGGGTAAGGTAAAACAACTCTTCAAAAAGAAAGAATCCCATAGGAATGGAAACTACTTTTAAATCTTCAAAGTTCCATGGTACTACCCAAAGTTCATCATAGACTATTCCATAAATAACTGTTCTTAAAATTCCTCAAAATAAACCAAACTAAGATTGAAACCCAAATACAAGAAGAATTTGATAACATAGTCTTCCAAAATAAACTTCATTTTTTCATTTCCAAAACACATCAACCACTCCTAAAATCTTATAATAAAAGTAGCTAACCTAAACATATTTTACCCAAGATAGGTTAATCATTTCCATAAGTAACCTAAATTACTATAAGTCCACCTTAAATTCATCAATTCTATAAGTCAACCTTACTCCTCAATGAAAATACGGTAGTAATCTATTTACCTTGATCATATAGGGTCCCCAAAATAGTGAACGTCTTCCAAAATAATAATCATATTTTAATCCCCTAATCATCTCTGTGATATTAAAACGGAAATCATCGCATTTCCTATCACATTGGTTGTTGGGACATGTTCTTCCATTTCCCACCATTAACTAAGAAGAGAAAGTATAATTAGAGGCTTAAATACTTAACCAATAATCATGAAAAGGAGCTTAAAGCATATAAGGATAACTTGTAGAAGAAAATTATACCCTAACTTGTGATCCCCTAGGTTTCAAACTAGGTTATCCATGATCATATATTCTTATGTGAATCTTTATTTGGTTTTATCCTTATTCCTTTAATAATGGTTCATACTAAGCTTATGAATTTACTAAAGCATATCCTCTGGGAGTGTCGTAACCAAGAGTGCAGCAAGGCCCGTTGTCGTGTACCAGTTCCCGTTCAAGTCTAGATCAAAGCGGTGTTTTCAGGTTTTACCCCTATGTACATCTATGCCAGAGCCACCTCAACCTGCTCGTATCTAGACAGGGATGTATTTTCTTGGAAACCCCTTACTCAATACTCACCAAAATGCCAGAAAGATTTCCTATATTTAAACTTTTCTATAGGGTTCTTCCTAGAGTTTTCATATCCTAATTTCCACAAATAACTAAACCATCCTTTGATACCAACTATAGCATCCCGCCTTTTTATAACATAAACTTTCATTACATTACACAAAACTGAGGATCTTTAAGGTTTAGTGTCTTGGAAACCAGGAACATAATACATGAATTAAACATAAAACATTCTTCTTAAACACTTGAAAGGATTCTCCTTAAGATCATCCTAGGTTCATTACTGCATCTCATAACCTGGGGACATACATCAAAAGAAAGGGTGAGCAGAAGGCCCAGTAAGGGAAACAAGCGAAACATTTTACATATGAACTTGAGATGCATCAATAAAGACATGAAAAGAACTTTAAGGCATGAGAATGAAATCATGAGGCATATCATAATAAAAATAACATTTTTCATAACTTGAATATGTGGCTATATCATTTAACATAGACAATCATGAACATATCACCAAGGTCCATCCCCAAGGTGTCATTTGAAAATTACCAAGGTTATTCACCCAGATATTGTGAAAATTGTAATCTCTAGTGGTTACATCATTACCCAATGAATTGGAGCGCTATCAGGGCGCACCCTTAAATTTTCCTTTATTATCATGTGAGCCACATATATCATCATCAAAAATTTCATAAATAACCCATATAGCATAAAATAAATGGGTTTCATTTCATAATCATAACGTTTTAAAAAAAACTTCTTTAAAGACATGATCTTTGCGTCACTTTAAATCCACAGAAGGGGAGAGCGGGTCTCATGTATGTAAATCCCAGAATTTAAAATAGAACATTTTTATATATATGTGAATACCCCTGTAGAAATAAGAGCTTTGAGTATTCACTTTATAACATAAAATAATTTTGAGAAAAGAGAGAGGCATTTTGAGAAGAAAATTCTACAGCACAACGGCTACGTTACAAGGTTTTAGAAAACATTGAAAAGAGAGGGGACATGGGTAAAATATTCATAAATGACCCATAAAACAGTAGAGGGACATAATATAAGGGATTTAAGAACATGGTAATGAAATTTGAAAATATACCATATGAAATGAAGAACATGAAAGGAAGAAAAAAAAATAAGATTTCTCTTATGAAAATTCGGCAGCCTAACGGCGTCACATAACTTCAACCAAAGATGAATTGATGAGATCAAATAGGGTCTCTCATAATATGAACATAAAATATTAGTATGATAGATATAGAGATCATACCCCAACATAATAAAAAGGAACTTGAAAGACTTGACATGGAATTATAACTTTGAAAAAGGAGAAAGGTGAAAGAACCACTTAAAATTCGGCAGCCTAACGGCGCCACTTAAAACATAAAAATACTAAATTGAAGAGATCGAATGGGTTCTCTCATCATATGATCATAAAAGGTCAGTATGATAGATATAGAGATCATAAACCTTATAAATTCGGCAGCCTAACGACACCACTTAAAACTTCAAAATACTGAATTGAAGAGATCAAATAGGGTCTCTCATAATATGAACATAAGAGTTCAATATGATAGATATAGAGATCATACCCCAACAAAATAAAAAGGAACTTGAAATACTTGACATGAAAATAGAACTTGAGAAGGGTGAAAGAATCCCTTAAAAATTCGGCAGCCTAACGGCGCCACTTTAACATTATTAAAATGAAATGATGAGAGAAAGAGGGGGTATCTCATCATTTGAACATGAAAAAGACAGTAGGATGAATATAAAAGAACATCCTCCCACAAAAGATCATGGATCATAAAAGAAATGACATAAAAGAGATTACTTGAAAAGAAAGAGAGAGGTCGGATCCCATACCTTAAAATGTAACTCTTAAAACTCAAAGGTTTGGACCTTGAGGGCTTGGGGGCACCTTGGGAGGACTCATTGGGAGGTAAGGAGACCAGAACTTCATTGAGGATGGTTTTGGAGTCGAATGGATGAGAGGAGGGCTTGGTATTTATAGGGAAAGTGATGGGACAATGCATTAATGGCCAAGGGACACCTCACAAGTGGGTTTCTCAAAACCATGTGCTCTCCCAAGATATTTCCCATGAAGTTAGGCCACATGGGGCCCCCAATACAATAATTCATCACCTTTGGTCAGCCAACCCTTAAAATATCTCATGACATCATCATGACACAGTTATGATGTCATTAAACATACCGAAACCCTAAAACTATATTTTTACTATTCACTGAAAATTCAACTTTCTCAGAAAAATCCCAAAATTTCACATTAACCAAATATCAATGCTCTGATTTCAAAAATGAACTCCATTTTATAAAAATAATTTTTTAAATATTTTTAATTTAATTTTTAAATAAATACACTATTCACAGAAAATTCATTTTTTTCAGAAAAATCCCCAAAAATTACCTTAACATAATATCGATGGTCTGAGTTCAAAAATGAAATCCATTTTATAAAAATAATTTTCTAAATATTTTTAATTTAATTTTTAATTAAAAAAAATATTCACTCGAAAAAACTAATACTTGAATAATAATTTATGAAACCGTTATTTAACCATTTTATTGAATCACATTACTTAATCAAGGTGCCTAGATTATATTAATACTTTCTTTAAGTGAGATTACTAATCCATTTGGTCACATCACTAATCCTAAGCATAAAATCACTATTCATAATTTACTATTCATCAAAAATCAAGTTGATCTTATTAGACTCTAAATTTTGTACTGAACATAATTGTAGAAGACCATTTTTTGAAAATCATTACACATTTTTAATTATTTAAGGTTTACATAAACATTTTTTAAAATATCCTTTCTCTAAAATTCACCAAAAATATGCACACTATATTTATCCGGACATTTGAAAAGTCATAAACATTATCATAAGAATAAATCCCAATTTTTATTTAAAACAAAGGATTACACAAGGCAGTTACGGTATCCTTAAATAGCCCCTTATCACGCCAGCATAGGACCTAAGTGTAAGGTGTGCTAAGGTGAGAGAATCTGAGGGAGGCTCGGCCAACATCGCACGAGTAGTAATTTCTATCAGGTTGAACTTCTCGCGAAGGAGATTCCGTTCTAACTTCACACGATTAAGTTCGGCTTGGGTTTGGTCCAGAGTAAAGCCCAGTGGTGCTACCTCCTTCCCAAGTTCTGTTAGATGGGCTTCGATCGGTCCAAGACTATTGGGCGAGGCCATCGAATCTTCTTTCTATAATAATTTACCAAGATTAC
The DNA here is from genome assembly GCA_963277665.1 of Viscum album. Lineage (NCBI taxonomy): Eukaryota > Viridiplantae > Streptophyta > Magnoliopsida > Santalales > Viscaceae > Viscum > Viscum album. The sequence goes on along the minus strand of OY728158.1, from coordinate 568,799,178 downwards.
TTGTATTTAGAGACAAAAATAAAAACATTTAGTTTCCAATGGTCATATTGACCAATGGTCATATAATAGTCAAAACCCAACGGTCTCATTTTAATTATAATCATGTTATCAAATGAAACATTTTTGTTGAGTGTAAAAATAAAATAAAATAACACATAAAATTAGGAAACAATATTTATTCAAAATTTCGGGTCGTTACATTTACCTCATCTTAACTTTACCATAGAAACTCAATTTTTACCTTGGAAACTTATTTTTATGACTAAAAATTAAAGTGGCCTTCTTAACTAATTAGGAAATTATTATTTAAATTTTTTGAATCATTTTAACCTATATACAAATCTAATTATGATAAATATAACTTTAAAGGGATAATAAAACATAGAAAGACAAAAACGTTTTTATAGAAAAAAAAAATTTATACATTTAGTGTTCTTATTCCTATTTTATAGCAATTACCAATTAAAGGAGTTTTAAAATATTTGTTCATAAATTGTAATTTTTTATTTTAATAATTATTTAAATGTGAAAAAATGATTAATATTAAAATACACAACAATTAACAATAATTTTTTTGATAATAAATATATATTTTTAGAATTAAAATATTTAAATCACATTGAATTAAAAATAAATAGTTGTCCTCTAACAATTAAATTAATATCAATATATTTATATTATAACATTTATATTAATTTAAAAAAATTGAAAAAAAAATTTAGTAATATGCAACGCAAAAATATATATTTTTAATAAAATATTGTAATTAATTTTTTTATTTCATTCCCAAAGTATTTATTATTTATGAATTATATTACATTTAACTTTTTACTAAAAATTACAAAAAATTAGTTTACTTATGATATATTAGTATATATAATGACCACATTTTCAATGACCATATGTAAAACAAGCATATGTTCAATGGCTATGTGGCCAACAACTATATATAAAAAAGGTAATATAACATTCTTATATATAGATTTACATACATACCTATAATCATTCATCATATTACTTTAATTCATTATATAAATTTAAATTTTATTTCTAATGTGTTTCCTTATTTTTTTGGTTATAATCGATCATGTGATATTTAATGGAAACCATGAGGGAAAGGATTTAATGTTTATAGTCTTTTTATTTAATTTTTTTATTATTTTTATAGTTTTCTATAGGATGTTTCACATTGTATTATCATAATATATTATTTTTTAACTTTCATTGTAATATTTTATCTCAATAAAATATATCATGTTTCATTTTACATCAACATTGGTTGTATTACAGGCTATCAAACACAAAATATTTATTTAATGGGAAATATGTACTAAAATATTTGGGTGTTTCATTATATACCATTAAAATAATTTATCCCTCCAAATTTCATTAATCAAATGAAAAAAAATGAAGGGACTTCTGCCTTATTACATGTTCAGGTTCCATTTTATATTCCTGAAACATATTATTCCCCATATAACATTAACTGGGTGAGTGTTCTTGTTTCATGGTACCTTATCTCTACGATCTAAGATTTTATCTATTATTCCTCATAAGAGAGAAAATTTTATTATTATAAAACATCTATATTAAATACATCATAAGGGACAAGTATGAACTTTTTTAAAAGTGATACATCGAACACATCATGCACTAGGGATATGTTTGGTCGAAGTGAAATATCATACACTATAATTATCACAAAATCAAAGATTTTCATATGGAAAATGTATGTACGGATAAACTTTCCTTTTTTCCAAATCTCATAACCCTTTTCTATTGAGATATAAAAAGTAATACCTTTTCTTTTACTTCAAACTCTAGATAATTTCAATGATTACCAACTTAGTTCTTCTATTAAAATTGGTTAGTTTTACTATGTCGATGAATGGTTCACATATTTTCTAACATATCTTGAGAATGATATGGTCCTAGAATCTTGTTCTCCCTAAATGCATGCCAACATTTGGACTTCAACACCTATTCACATACACAGCTTCATATGTTTACATATGAAAACTATAATGGAATTTTTTTTATATGACAACTAAACTAGGGGATGTATTAATCCAAAACTCCTTTGAAATATATTGAATATTTTCTTATTATATCCTTCATATTTTTAATTGTCCTTAGATTGAAAATATTTTTGTGAATGATAAGAAATGTCTAAGCTTATCTCTATATCCAATTCTTACTAAAATCATTTCCAAATATTTTAGGTAGACATCAAATCTCAATTAGATAAAAGTGAATTGGGAACTCCATGTTTCCCTACCACTTCCTTAGTTAATACCCTAGAAAGATGATTAAAATAGAAATATTATAGAATATAAATGAAAAGTGTCAACTTTATAAGATCTTCAAATGCAACCCAAATGTTATTAAGACATTTACTGTAATGAAATCCATGGCGGCGTTCTCTCATTTCTATATAGGTATGGAAAATTTTCACATCATCTCCATAGATTTCTATAATTCTGCCTAAACCTACTTCTAAACTAGGCATCGAGATGTTTATTCTCGAATATGTCACTTAATATTATCCAACAAAAGTGTTTTATAGTATACCTATATATCATTTTGATCCTTGGGTAAATATAGAACGATCTTCTATGTGCATTATACAATATATCATTCATCAATTCTAGTATAAATAGAATAAATATTCGAGTTCCAAATATTATAAATCCATTTCTATCAAGACTGAACTCTGGAATACTTCCTACCATATTATGTTTCATCATTTCCTACTTTAAAGACATCATAATAATCACATAGATGTATTTTAAATGATTCATTTAGAACATTTAGATTTATCTCATTACCTTACATTCTCTAGGTCATTCCTTTGAAAATCCATGAGTATTGGGTATCTTTTAATACAAATCATGTATAAGGTGTCAAGATACATCCTAATTAGAGAATATTACACCTTTTTCTCCTTCTTAGGGTGGTAATGTATTGATTATTCGTAGTCTTTGATCATATCTAACAATATACTTTAGATCATATTAAACTCCTTATGTGTGAATATAAACGTTATGCTATTGATATCACTATATATATATCCCAATTTTAACTACAAAGATAAATCCTCTATATATTTAACAAAAAATATTACTTCTACTAGATTTAATTCATATTTCAGGTAATTTTTCTATTGGACCTATAATTGGAATGAGGTATAAGTAACCACTGTGTCATTTTTCATGAGTACACATCATAATATTTTTTTCATCATTATATATCACAAACCATTCTCCATAGTAAGTTGGTGTGAGTATAAGTTTAGTGACCAACCTTCTCTTAAGCTAATTAAAAATTTATTCAAATTCATCTGTATAAAGGAACATGACTCCCTATTGAGTTAACTTGGGTAGTGTATTTGATAGTTCTAAGAAATTTCTAACATGGCATTGATAATATCCATCTAATACTAGAAAAATACCAATAATCATTATAGTGGTTAGTATATAAATTTTATCAATCAACTATATCTATGAATTATCTATAGATATGCTCATTCTTGTGATTACATGACCCAAAAAATGAAACTCTATAAATTTAGAAATCACAGAAAATAAATTTATCACATAACTTATTCTTTTTCAAGGTCTTCATCACAATATATAAATGATATTAAGGATATTTATTTATTTTGAAATATATGATAATATAATATATAAATAATTCCAAAAAATATATACAATGTAATCTCTAAAGACTCTATTTCTCATATAGATTAAGATAGTGATGAAGTTTTTAAGTTCTAATAGAATCACTAAGAAATTATAGAGCCCATATCTTCTATACAAGTCTATGTTTGGTAGATCCTATCTTATCACTCTTAATTTATTATATCCAAATCTATAAAGACCCATAAATTTTGAGGAAAATTTTTCTTAAATACTTCGGAATTTTTTGAGCCTGTGGCTTCTGATGGCACTGGATTTTGAGGCCCGGTGTGCCTGGAATCAATTTCTGAAGTTTAGCTTGGTTACGTTCAGTGAACGAACGAGCAGGTTTTTATATCTTTTGAACCGGTGCTCGGAATTTAAATATGATGGCACTAATGAACTCATAGTGTCGATAATTGCTTAAGAGGGCCTTTACTGAAGATGCGTTTTCTCAGGAGGAGAAGTTATAAATTTGTGGATTAAATGAGAAGTGAATAAAATTGTGGGACAATTTTATTTTTATATCTAAGTGGTTATATCCTACATGGGGGAGTTGGGATGGGACCCAGAAGCTTCTAACTACCCATGTAAGGATATTTGTGAGGTGGGGCCCACATGATCCCTAACCTTTCACATTCTCATAACTCTCATAAACTCCCCCTTTAAACTTGACAACTTTCCTAAATTAATTAGGACCCTTCCTCTCTCCCTCTCACTTCATTTAAACTTTCCAACCTAACATTTAATTAATTAAATGAAACTCTTTCATTAATTAATTAAGTGTTTGAAATTTGTATTTTGAAATGCATGGAATCATCAGTTAAAATAAGGGGGTGGCCTTATTTTATTTTGGGTTGTCTTTTTGTGTGTGGATTTGGGGAGAGGACTCTTGTGAAGGATAGGAGGATTTCTCCTTTGTCTAAGAACGCCAACTCTCCGATGAAGAACGACAATGCACATCCATTCTCTTCTCCGTGACAAGTGAGGAGATGTTGCTTCCTCCTCGGATGCACTCTGATGATGTCTATGAATCCTCACCTCACGACGCCATCTTCCGTGAGGCCGGCATTAGACATCATTTGTTGAGGTAGGGTGTGTTTTGATTGGATCAATGATTGAATATTCTTTCCTTCTTGTTTTGTTCTCTTTAACCATCTGCTACTGAACTAATGTGGAGAGACTGGGCCAAACTAACACTATCTGAATCCTCCTCCAATTTTGTGATTGTTGGCGGCTCTTCGTGTTCTTCATGGGTGACGAACAACTAATTGTTACGGTTCGTTAAGCGACGCAATGATCCCAAATTTAAGACTCATCATCACGGAAACCTAGCGGAGGTGCGACGACAGTAGCAGGCGATGGTGTTAGGACCGTAAATGATTGACCCACGGTGCAGCAATAATCACGAGATAAAAATAAAGTGCAAATGCGGAAATAAATGGGACACCAGATGTAACGTGGAAAAACCCCCAAAATGAAAGGGGTAAAAAACCACAGGAAGATAGAAGGATCACTATGAGGTAAAAGTGGGTACACACTCCCTCACTATTACAAGGAGAAAACCCTTGTAATATCTCTCTTGAATAATGGGGAAAACTACCTCACGAAATACCACATACAAAAGGATGATAGATGGTAATCTGATTTGGGGATAATTTGATAAGGGGAGAGAGCCCTTTATATAGGCTGCCTCTCCCCTGCCTTCTCCTCCTCCTGCTGAAGGTTTGGTGGGGTTTGTCCACCCACCTCATCAACCTCACCCACCCCATTTGACAAATGGGGGGCAGCCACCGTCCTACGAAAAAGTTTCTGCCGACACATATCCAACTTGGAGATTTTATTGAGAACCAATCACATCTCCACACATCCTTTCTATCTGTCCAACCATGCTGTTCACGTATCTTCGAGGCCGCTCAAGGATCTGCACCATCTGAATTGATCAGAGTTAATCTCCTTCGTCGGGAAATTTTCCAGATTATCTTTAGTATGAATCTTCTGTATATCCACACTTCCTTCCTCCACCACATCTTAGACAAAGTGATATTGTACCCCAATGTGCTTCATCCTGGAATGAAAAGATGGATTCCTTGTAATGTACAAGGCGCTCTGACTATCACAAAATAAAGGAATCTGTGTTTGTCTATGCCCGAGCTCCTCCAACAACCTTCTCATCCAAATCGCCTCTTTGCAAGCCTGTGTAGCTGTCATGTACTCTGCCTCCGTCGTGGATAAAGCTACAACTGACTGTAACTTCGAAATCCTGCTCACAGCTCCTCCTGCAAGAGTAAATACATAACCAATAGTGGATTTCCTCCGGTCAGAATCACCTGCAAAATCTGAATCAAAATAGCCTCTGACAGTAAAATCTGATCTTCTATAACATAATGCAGAATTTGAGGTCTCCTTGATGTATCTCAGGATCCTCTTCACTGTGTTCTAATGCTCCCGTCCTGGATTCTCCATGTACCGACTAACTGCTCCCACTGCATGTGCAATGTCTGGTCTGGTACAAACCATAGAAAACATTAGACTACCCACTGCTGATGCATATGGTACTCGAGACATTTCCATCCTCTCTTCTTCACTGCTAGGACTCATCGTGGAGGATAAATTGAAATTAATGGAAAGAGGGGTAGATATTGGCTTACAGTCTTTCATGTTGAAGTGTTTTAAGACTCTTTGTAAGTAACTCTTCTGTGATATCCAAATCTTCCCATTATTTCTGTCTCGGTAAATCTGCATCCCAAGAATATTTTTTGCTGGTCCCAAGTCCTTCATATCAAACTCCCTAGCCAACTGTGACTTCTTCTCCTGGATCTGATCATTGTTGGGGCCTGCAACCAACATGTCATCCACATACAACAGAAGAATGATGAAATCATTACCATCTGAACCCTTTAAATATGCACAAGGATCTAAATGAAGTATGTCGTATCCAAGGCTCGTGATATAGGAATAAAATCTCTTGTACCAACACCTCGGTTCCTGTTTGAGACCGTACAGAGATTTTTTCAACCTTCAAACCAAGTTCTCTTTACCTTCTTCTTCAAACCCTTCCAGTTGGAGCATATATATCTCTTTATCAAGATCACCATGGAGAAATGCAGTCTTCACATTCAGCTGCTCTAGATGTAAGCTGTATGTAGCACACATTGCCAGAACTATCCGAACAGTCGTCAGTCTAACAATAGGAGAAAATATTTCATTGAAATCAATACCTTCCTTCTGAGAAAATCCTTTGACCACCAATCTTGCATGATATCTTTCCACCTGGTCTTTTCCATCCCGCTTGATCTTAAAGACCCATTTTTTTCCGATATCCTTCCCTCCATGATGTAATTCAACAAGATCCCAAGTCTTGTTCCTATGCAGGGCTTTAAGTTCCTCCTACATCGCCGACATCCATGAGGATACATCTGGACTCTGGGTCACCTCCACAAAAGAAGATGGCTCTCCATCCACTATCAATAAGAAATATGAAATATTGCTCTCAGTGTCATAGTCTGAGTTCCATACTGATGCTCTTTTCTCCCGAGTTGACCGTCGTGGTCCAGACTCAATGGGTACTTGATCATCATGATCTGGTAATGCCTCAGAGGAAACTGGTTCTTCCTTGGATTTGTCCTCTACTTAGACTATTGTAGTTTCTGTATTCTCCTTCTCCATGTCTTGATCAGTTGTCATTTTCACCATGTCTTCTGCAAAAATGACATCTCTGCTGATGATAAATTTGTGGGCAGTGGGATCCCACAAATGATACCCCTTCACACCATCAGCGTACTCCAAGAAGATACATTTCCTAGATCTCGAATCCAACTTCGATATTTCCTAGTCATTAAACATTGCATATACATGACTTCCAAAAGTGTGTAACCAATAATTGTCAGCGGGTTTACCAGTCCACATCTCCATCGGTGTCTTCAGCTCAATCACCATTAAAGTAGATCAGTTGATCACATAACATGCGATATTCACTGATTCTGCCCAAAAAGTTTTGGCAATACCTGCAGTCTTCAGCATCACCCTTGTTCTATCTAACAGGGTTCTGTTCATCCGCTCTGCCACTCCATTCTACTGAGGAGTGTATGCCACCATGAACTGTCTCTTGATCCCTTCTTGTTGACAAAAAATATCAAACTTGTTGCTTATATATTCTTTACTATTGTCTGTCCTCAGACACTTGATCTTCTTTTCAGAGTCAAGCTCCTTCCGCACTTTTAATGTTTTGAAGACTTCAAAAACATCTGCCTTCCTCCTGATTGGGTACACCCAACATCTCTTGGAATAATCATCAATGAATGATACAAAGTACCTTTCTCCTCCCAGGGATATAACTGGTGATTGCCAAACATCAGAATGGATCAACTCCAAGATCTCCTGACTTCTTACTATTGATGTCCCGAACTTTAACCTGTGTTGCTTGCTCAAAACACAATACTCACAAAATGGTAAGGATACCTTTGTCAGCCCAGGCATCAACTTCTAATCCGAAAGAATCTTTAGGCCTTGTTCTGACATATGGCCAAGCTTCCGATGCCATAACGTCGTCAAAGCTTCCGTTGAGGTAGTTGATGCAACAACTATCTCTTCCTATTTGTACGTTTCACCCATAAGCACGTACAGGTTCTTTGAGATCTTCTATGCCTTAATTACCACAAGTGCGCCCTTCACAATTCCAATAACTCCATTCTCAGTGCGAGTCTTTCATCCGATGTCATCAAATTATCCCAAAGACAATATTCTCTTCTTCAGGCCCTTCACATGACATAATCCTTGGACGGTCCGTACTATGCCATCATGTATCTTCAGTTTGATGTTACCGACTCCAATTATCTTCAGAGTATGATCACTACCCATGTACACAAGTTCTTCCAGGATGGTTTCATATTGGTCAAACCATTTCTGTCGAGACGTCATGTGCCATGTTGCTCCTGAGTCGATAATCCATGAATCGTAGAGATGTTGCCTGCTTCCAGTAGTCGTCACCGCTTCACTTACTAGTATATCTCCACTTCCAGAAGTACTCACCACATTCCCCTGAGATCTCTTTTCACCAATCTTCTTATTCCAACAATCCTTCTTGATGTGCCCCTTCTTTCCATAATTGAAACATGTGACATTCTTCTTCTTACTCCTTGATTTGGACCTTCCATGATTTTGGCTCCCACTAGAACCACGCTCCATCATCCTTCCTCTCTCCATTGATAGAGCTTCTTCTTGGTGTGAAGTTGTCTGTATGTCCTCTTTATTCTTGCGCCGAATTTCTTCTTCTAGAACTGTGGCTGCAACATCATTAAAGAGAAGCATATCCGTTAGGATATTATTGGTGAGGTTTATGATGAGTTGGTCATACTAATATGGAAAACTCTGGAGTAGAATCTTCGCACGTTCAGTATCCACAATTTTATAGCCCAATGACGTGATCTGAGCGAATAGGGTATTGAGGTTTTTGATGTGGTTGATCTCCGGTGATGACTCTTCCATCCGAAGAGTGTAAAATTTTCTCTTCAGGAAAATTTTGTTGTGCAGTGACTTAGCCTCATATAGCTTCGTCAGAGTATCCCATATTTCCTTCATTGTCTTTTTCTCTGCAATGCTCGATAGGACCCCATCTTCCAAATCCAAGTGGATGTTGGCAATATCATTCTCGTCCATATCGTTCCATTTTTCCTCTGTCATACCTGTCGGCTTTTCGCCAATTTCCAGTAGGAAATTATCCTTCTGCAGCACTGCCTACATCTTCATTTTCCACAACGAAAAATTATTCCCATTGAATTTTTCGATCTCGAATTCCACCGCTATCTAGGCATGCCTTCATTCCAGAACCTCCTTTATTTTACAATGGTGTATTTAATAATCTTAATAAATTTTTTCTGATGTGATAGATCAACTGGAGTTGCAATCACAGAGCATACTCAAATTTACGAGAATTATTAATACCTGAAAACATGAACAGAATCGGGCCAGAACCATGCCTCTGATACCACTTCTTAGGACCGTAAATGATTGGCCCACGGTGCAGAAATAATCACGAGATAAAAATAAAGTGCAAATGCGGAAATAAATGGGACACCAGATGTAACGTGGAAAAACCCCCAAAATGAAAGGGGTAAAAAACCACGGGAAGATATAAGGATCAATATGAGGTAAAAGTGGGTACACACTCCCTCACTATTACAAGGAGAAAACCCTCGTAATATCTATCTTGAATAATGGGGAAAACTACCTCACAAAATACCACATACAAAAGGATGATAGATGGTAATCTGATTTGGGGATGATTTGCTGAGGGGAGAGAGAACTTTATATAGGCTGCATCTCCCATGCCTTCTCCTCCTCCCGCTGGAGGTTTGGTGGGGTTTGTCCACCCACCTCATCAGCATCGCCCACCCCATTTGACAAATGGGGGGCGTCCACCATCCTGCGTAAAAGTTTCTACCGACAGATGGTTCAGACTGGAACAGGATGGACCGTTCCTTGACTGCTCTTCAAGCGAGAATTCAAAACGTGTTTTCGGAGCCGATCGGAAGCCCGAGAATGCTGGAATTGACTTCGGGACAATGGGGTGACCTAGAGTCTGATGTTTTTTGACGAACAAATGATTAGAATGAAGAACCGGCATCATGGGAGGCACGCTGGCCAGAGGCGTCGTTTCTGGAAAATTCCAGACTACACGGCGTGTACTTCTAGAGAACACGCTGTGTAGTGCGGGTATTCTATGGCTATGGTTTTGGATGTCAGATGACTAACACTTGGTGTGTGACCTCTGTCACACGGTGTGTACTCGCAACACAGCAAGGAGGTGGCGTCTATGTGAGACTCGGCGTGTAACCTGGGAATACACGGACATTATGTAGAGTACACGGGAATGTACTCTACCACACGGCCAAACATGGCCAATGGTGCGGGCTAACCCGTGTACCAATTACACGGGTTGGAGAACACAGGTTGAGGCCATGTACGGGCACATGTCCAGCGTACACGGAGCCGACTCCAGAAGTTTGGACACAGTGTGTAACCATACCACACGCCGTGTACTTACTTTTTACACGAAAATCCCTTCAACACAGGTTGTGGTACACAGACAGTACCTGGGGACTGAAGACAAGGCGTTTAACCATACCACATGTTGTGTACTTACTTTTTACATGAACAGCCCTTCGACATGGGTCATAGTACATGGGAAGTACCTGAGGTCTGAAGACATGGCGTGTAACCATACCAACACGCCGTGTACTTTTTGGAAAATGGATTGGTCATCTTTTACTCAGTGTCTTGGACACGTTTGTTTGGTTTAGCCCCCTATGACGTGGTGGACCTTCGGGATACATCAACTCTGGACTTTGTGACAGTTAATGTATCGACCCCCTCTTTTCTCGTGGAGCAGACCCTCCCGGAATCGAGAACGCTGTGTGCGGGAACCCTAGAGATAGATGCGACTGCGATGACTGCCATGCCAGGATCCTCCGTGGGTTCGACGACGAAGACGAATGTACTTGGATCCTATGTGGGTTTGGCAGCGAGGACGACTGTACTTGGATCCTCCATGGGTTTGGCAGCGATGATGACTGTACTTGGATCCTATGTGGGTTTGGCAGTGATGGTTACTATACTTGAATCCTATGTGGGTTTGGAAGTGACGAATTCTGTTCTTCGATCCTATGTGGGTTCGGCAGAGGAGATGATTCAGAGGATACATCTAATCATTTCCACCCCTCTTCGTGAGTAGTATACCTATGTGAGCTGAGTCTTGACTTTCAATCATTATCATCGATGTGATTGACTTGATTTCCTGTGTGGACTGAGTTGTGCTTTCCTGTGTGGACTAGGTTGTACTTGGGCTCATGAGTTGGATCTGAACTGAAATTGATGACTTAGGTATATGTATGGGCATATACCTAAGTAGATTTGGTTGATACTTCGTGTTTGTATCTTTCTTTTTTAGTTTATCCTTTGTGGATTCTGGGAGACCTTCGGGGGTCTCGGGGTCCCTATTGAGTATCGTATACTCACCCCTGCACGAGCTATGCCTGCACTACGTTGTGTTGGATGCAGACGACAGACAGCACTGATCGAGGTGGAGTCTTGTGGAGCGGGACGGTACCTGGAGGTGGACCACTTGGCAGGACGTACATAGAGTAGACGACCGGACCCGAGGAGCTGAGGAGACCATTTGTACCCACCCTTTAGGTGGGATATCCGGAGGACGACTCAGTGGTTGCTAGTTTACTTTACTACAGTTGTTCTTTCTTTACTATTGTACTGTACTTTCAGTTGGGTTTGTATTCTGGCCCATTTACTTTCCATCACTTACTGTTGTACTCATTTTACTTAGTGTTTACTTCAGTTTTCATACTCTGTTTTGTTTGTTTACTTATATAAAGGCAATTAATTCCATTTTATCAGGATTTACGCCTTTGGTGCTAGTCGCCAACCCCTGTCCTATGGAAGGCGGGCTTAGGGTAGTCACGGCACGGGCCTCAAGGACGGGTCATGACAAATTGGTATCAGAGGAGTCGATTCTACCACAAAACTCAGGACTCTGATAATTTCTTCTCTATGAAGCAATAGTTTTAAGAGTATGGAATGTGGTTTTCAGTCCAGGGAGTCCATTGTTGGTGCGATGGCCGACGTATCCATACACCAGGACCCTAACTTCTGATTTCTGACTTAGTGCTCGAAAACACTGATTGCATGTGTGTCTCAAAATTTTTCTTTGTGATTACTTTGTGTCATCTCACCATGTATACTGTTTGACCATGGCGAACCTGTTTCTTTTTAGAATGGCCCCATGAAGGCAGTCAGCTAGGGTTCCGAGCTTTGTGTGAGATGGCAGCCCACCGAGCGACGAGGCCTCGATGTAGGGCCCCATTACAGCGGAAGCACCAGCGGTACCTCTACCCACTGGGCCACCGATACCACCAGCCCCAGCAGCGGAGATTGCATGTCGCCTGAGGGCGCTGCATGAGTTTCAGTGACAGAGGCCGCCTAGGTTCCGTGGAGAGATGGACCCTTAGGCAGCCAAGAATTGGATGGAGGCTATTATCTAAGTCTTCAGATTGGTAGGGACACGAGCAGATCTTATGGTGATCCTTTCTGTGAGTCTCTTGCACTCAACATTAGGTAGATGGTGGAGCCTAATGCTTCAGTTGCACGACGAGGCATCTCTACTATTGAAGGACTTCAAGAGCCTCTTTCACTCGGAGTTTGTTCCAGACACCCTCCATGCGGTGTGCATCCAAGAGTTACTACAGCTTTGGCAGGGCATCATGACAGTAGCCTAGTACTCGGTGAGGTTTACCGACCTCTTGCGCTACTCCACGGATATGGTATGGGACCCATTCCTCTGGACCTAGACCTTTGAGCAGGGACTGAGTCATGAGATTAGGGCTTCGATGATCTCCCTCAGCATTTTGACGCAGGAAGGAGTACTGGAGCGAGCCCTTCTTGTAGAGAGCTTCCTTGCTGAACCTACGCCAGCAGCGAGGCCTACCATAGGGAGACACGTAGCGGAGTCTTCTGCAGCTGGTAGTAGACAGATGTCGCAAATTTCCAAGAATACCAGGCCATCAGGTGGGCAACCTCAGGATACTGGTTCGGATGTGCGGGGAAAACGCAGCAGAGCCAGTCATACGAGAGGCAGACAGTGTTATGTATGCGGCGGGCAGGGCCACATGGCTCATGACTGCCCGACCCACCATGAAGAGGATTAGCAGACAGTTGAGGGACCACCCAAGTAGAGGCAGAGGTTCGACTGTGGCGGTCCGCAGGGAGCAGGCGGATGAGGCAGAGGAGATGGTCGAGTAGCAGGTGTTGGACGACGCTTCGAGGCTCTACCACCACCACCAGGAGGACCACCCCGACCTCAGGGAGCTAGCAGACAGGGGCAGGCTCAGCTCTAGGCAATCGAGGCCTACGACCATGGCACACCTGAGATGATTTGAGGTACTATCTGTGTCTACTCCACCCTTGTTGAAGTTCTTATAGACACAGGAGCGAGTCATTCTTTTATTTCCACTGCCCTTGTTCTGAGCTCGAAGATTCTGACAGAGCTGTTGGCTCGATCCTTAAGGATAGAGACTCCTACGGGAGAAGACTCGATGATTACACACTGGTTCCAGAAGTGTGAGCTTACTCTAGGAGGTGAGAGCTTCGGCTGGGATCTTCTTGTAGCGGCGTCGAGTCCTTATGACGTCATCTTGGGTATGGGATGGTTATCTACATTCTATGCCTAGATTGATTGTATTAGGCGCAAAGTGTGGTGTGTCCGCACAGATGGGAGCAGGTTCACCTTCACCAGCGAGAGGGGAGCCTTTGCAGCGTAGGATAGAGTTACGCAGAGGAGAGGGAAGCTGATCACCCATAAGTTGGATAGTCTCATCCTAGGAGCAGTTGATGTGCAGAGTCCAAGTTTTCCTATTGTGGTGGATCAATATATGGACATTTTCCTAAAGACGTTCCAGGACTACCTCCTCACAGAGAGGTAGATTTCTACATTGACTTGTACCTTGGGATAGCCCCGATATCTACTCCAGCATATCGTATGGCTCCCTATAAGCTTAGTGAGCTACGGGTACAGCTAAAGGACTTGCAGAGCAAGGGATTCATCTGACCCAGTGTTTCACCCTAGGCTTCTCCGATTTTATTCGCCAAGAAGGCGGATGGGAGCTTACGACTATGTTTCGACTACCGTCGCCTGAATCAGGTGACCGTAAAGAACAAGTATACACTCCTGAGGATATATGACCTATTTGATCAGCTCAAGGGAGCACGATGGTTCTCGAAGATAGACCTCAGGTCAGGCTATCATCAACTCAGAGTTCGAGAAGAGGATGTGCAGAAGACGGCTTTTAGATGTCGGTATGGCCACTATGAGTTCTTGGTTATTCCTTTCAGGCTAACCAACGCTCCAGTAGTGTTCATGAGTCTCATGAACATGATCTTCCAGCCTTAACTCGATCGATTTTTCATAGTCTTCATCGATGATGTACTGATTTACTCGACTACTTAGGAGGATCACGCCTACCACTTGCAGTTTGTACTAGACACACTCTGAGATCACCAGCTTTATGGTAAGCTCTCTAAGTTTCAGTTATAGATTCGAGAGGTTCACTTCTTGGGGCACATCATCTCGGAGGCGGGAGTTTCTGTGGATCCTTTGAAGATCGAGGCAGTACTTGCTTGGAAGCCACCCAGGAGCGTGACGGAGGTGCGGAGTTTCCTAGGTCTGGCTGGGTACTATCGGAGATTTGTGCCAGGCTTCTCTAGAGTTGAAGCATCGTTTTTAGCTTTGATGAAGAATGGGAAACACTTCGTGTGGTCAGATAGATGTCAACAGAGCTTCCAGGAGCTGAGACAGAGATTGACCAGTGTGCCCATCTTGAGATTCTAGAGGAGGGCGTATGGTACGTAGTTTACTGCGATGCATCAAGGACTAGACTCGGGTGTGTTCTAATGCAGGAGCGGGCAGTGATCACCTATGGTTCACAACAGTTGAGGCAACATGAGTAGAACTACGCTACCCATGACCTGGAGTTAGCAGCAGTGGTCTTCGCCTTGAAGATGTGGCGGAACTATCTGATTGGTGAGCACTTTATAGTCTACTCAGACCACCAGAGTCTTAGGTACATCTTCTCGCATAAGGACCTAAACCTGAGACAGCGGCGATGGCTCGAGTTCCTCCAGGACTATGAATTTGAGATAGTATATACTCCTGGGAAGGGGAATGTGGTAGCTGATGCTCCCAGCAGGACATTGGGCATTCATCTACTTGGAGAGGCAACAGAGAAACTAGCCACGTTGCAGATATCCTTCATGGATAGAGATGGAGCAGCCTTTCTACATTCACTCAAAGTCACTCCTCCACTACTTCAGCAAGTCATATAGGCACAACGTGGGGATGTTGACTGTGAGACACGACGTGCACAGATATCCACAGGACAGGCGCCTGATGGATTTTCTGAAGGAGCAGAGCATGTCATCCTCTTCAGGGGATGTACCATGGTACCAGTTGCACTGTAGGAGGAAGTGATGAGGGAGTTTCACACTTCCCCTCTTGCGGTACATCCAGGAGTGGTGAAGATGTACGAAGATCTCAGACAACAGCACTGGTGGCCGGGTATGAAGAAGGTTGTGGAAGATTTCGTTTCACGATGCCTCACCTTCCAGCAGGTGAAGGTGGATCACTAGGTACCAACAGGCTTGGTGCATCCCTTAGAGGTCCCAGAGTGGAAGTGGGATGGGATATCCATATATTTCTTGATGGGGCTCCCTCTTACTTCTAGAGTACACGACTCCATCTGGGTGATTGTCGAATGACTCACCAAGTCGGACCACTTCCTACCTATCAGAGAGAAGGGCTCAGTGGAGAGCTTGGGATGCCTCTACATTTAGGAGATCATACGACTTCATGGCGTGCCATCATCTATCATCTTCGATCGAGATGCTCACTTTACTTCTCGGCTTTGGAAGGGGTTACAGGAGGATTTTGGGACGTAGCTACGCCTGAGCACCGCCTTTCATCCTCAGACAGATGTCCAGACGGAGAGGACCATTCAGACACTCGAGGACATGCTTCGTGCATGTGTCCTTGACTTTGGTTGCATTTGGGAGGATCACCTACCCTTGGTGGAGTTTGCGTACAAAAATAGCTACCACTCCACCATCGGGATGGAACCATACGAGGAACTGTATGGCCGACCTTGTAGATCACCTTTGTACTAGACTGACCCTGGGGAGTCAGCACTCGTAAGACCAGAGATGGTTCAGGCTACGACGGAGAAGGTGCAGATCATCTAGGATCGGATGAAGACTGTGCATAGCAGAAAGAAGTCCTATGATGATAGGAGGTGGAGACCACTGGAGTTTGAGGATGGCGACCACGTTTTCTTACAGGTCTCACCTCGATGTCGATTACGGAGATTTGGCCGGGGTGGCAAGTTATCTCCATGCTTCATCGGACCATTCTAGGTCCTCGGTAGGGTAGGCGAGGTGGCTTACCGCCTGGCCCTTCCACCTCAGTTGTACCAGGTACACAACATCTTCCACGTATCTCAGTTAAGGAGATATGTGCATGAACCGACACATACAGAAGTCCTATGATGATAGGAGGTGGAGACCACTGGAGTTCAAGGATGGCGACCACGTTTTCTTATGGGTCTCACCTCGACGTGGATTACGGAGATTTGGATGGGGTGGAAAGTTATCTTCGCGCTTCATCAGACCATTCCAGGTCCTCAGTAGGGTAGGAGAGGTGGCTTACCGCCTGGCCCTTCCACCTCAGTTTCACCAAGTGCATGACATCTTCCACGTATCTCAGCTGAGAAGATACGTGCACGAACTGATGCATATCATTGATCACGGGGAGCTGGACATTAATGGTGGGGCGATATTTGCGGAGGTCCCGGTGTATATCGAGGATCGACAGAAGCGGGTCCTACGTGGATGGTCGATTCCTCTAGTGCACATTCGTTGGCAACACGGGAACCTTCAGGAGAGCACATGGGAGTGGGAGGCTCAGATACGTGCACAGTACCCTCATTTGTTTCCCTAGTTTATGATATAGATTTACGGGGACGTAAAGCCCTGAGGTGGGAGTAATTTAAAGACCTGAAAATTTCAAGGAAAATTTTTCTTAAATACTTTGGAATTTTGCGAGTTTGTAGATTCTGACAGCACTTGATTCTAAGGCTCGGTGTGCCCGGAATCAATTTCTGAAGTTTAGCTTAGGTACGTTCAGTGAACAAACGAGCGGGTTTTTCTATCTTTTGAACTGGTGCTCAGAATTGAAATATGAGGGCACCGATGAACTCGCAGCACTGGTAATTGCTTAAGAGGACCTTTACAAAAGATGCATTTTCTTGGGAGGAGAAGTTATAAATTTTTGGATTAAATGAGACGTGAATAAAATTGTGGGACAATTTTATTTTTATATCTAAGTGGTTATATTCTACATGGGGGAGTTGGGATGGGACCCACAAGCTTCTAACTACCCGTGTAAGGATATTTATGAGGTGAGGCCCACACGAGCCCCAACCTTTCACATTCCCATAACTCTCATAAACTCCCCCTTTAAACTTGAAAACTTCCCTAAATTAATGAGGAACCTTCCTCTCTCCCTCTCACTTCATTTAAACTTTCCAACCTAACATTTAATTAATTAAATAAAACTCTTTCATAAATTAATTAATTGTTTGAAATTTGTATTTTGAAATGCATGGCATGATCAATTAAAATAAGGGGGTGGCCTTATTTTATTTTCGATTGGCTTGTTGCATGGGGATTTGGGGAGAGAACTCTTGTGAAGGAGAGGAGGATTTATCCTTTGTCAAAGAACGCCAACTCTCCAATGAAGAACGACAACGCACCTCCATTATTTTATCCATGACAAGTGAGGAGATGTTGCTTCCTCCTCGGACGCACTCTGACGATGTCTATGAATCCTCACCACGCAACGCCGTCTTCCGTGACACCGACGTTCAACATCATTTGTTGAGGTAGGGGTGTGTTTTGATTGGATCAATGATTAAATATTCTTTCCTTCTTGTTTTGTTCTATTTAACTTCCTGCTACCAAACTAATGTGGAGAGACTGGGCCAAACTAACACGGTCTAAATCCTCTGCCAATTTTGTGATTGTTGTCTATTCTTCTTGTTCTTCATGGGTGACGAACAACAAATCGTTATGAGTTCATTAAGCGACACAATGATCCCAAATTGAAGACTCATCATCACGGCAACCTAACGGAGGTGCGATGACAATAGCAGGCGACGGTTCAGACCGGAATGGGATAGACTGTTCCTCGGCCGTTCTTCAAGCGAGAATTAAAAACGTGTTTTCGGAGCTGGTCGGAAGCCCGAGAATGCCGAAATCGACGTCGAGACAACGGGGCGAACTAGAGTCTGAAGTTTCATAACGAACGAATGATCTGAATGAAGAACTGGAATCAAGGGAGGCGTGCTGGCCAAAAGCATCATTTTTGGAAAATTCTAGACTAAACGGTGTGTACTCTTGGAGAACACGCCTTATAGTGCAGGCATTCTGCAGCTAGGGTTTCAGATGTAAGAAGACTGACACACGGTGTGTGACCTCTGTCATATGGTGTGTACTTTCCACACAGTAAGGAGGTGGCAGCTACGCGAGACTCGGCGTGTAACCCGGGAATACACAGACACTGTGTGGAGTAAAAGGGCATGTACTCTACCACACGGCCAGACATGGCCAATGGTGCGGGCTAACCCGTGTACCAATTACACAGGTTGGAGAACACGGGTTGAGGTCATGTACGGGCACATGGACAGCATACACGGAGCTGACTCTAGAAGTTTGGACACGGCGTGTAACCATACCACATGTTGTGTACTTACTTTTTACACGAACAGCCCTTCGACACAGGCTATGGTACATGGAAATTACCCGGGGACTGAAGACGCGGCGTGTAACCATACCACACACTGTGTACTTACTTTTTACATGAAAAACCCTTCGACATGGGCCATGGTACACGGGAAGTATCCGAGGTATGAAGACACGGCGTGTAACCATACCAACACATCGTGTACTTTTTGAAAAATGTATTGGTCATCTTGTACTCAGTGTCTTGGACATGTTTGTTTGGTTTAGCCCCCTATGACATGGCGGAACTTCTGGATACATCAAATCTGGACTTCGTGATAGTTGATGTATCGACCCCCTCTTTACTCATGGAGCGGACCCTCCCGGGATAGAGAATGTTGTGTGCGGGAACCCTAGAGATGGTTGCGACTGCGACGACTACCGTGCCGGGATCCTCCGTGGGTTTGACAATGAAGATGACTGTACTTGGATCCTACGTGGGTTCGGCAGTGAGGATGACTGTACTTGGATCCTCCGTGGGTTCGGCAACGATGACTACTATACTTGGATCCTACGTGGGTTCGGCAGTGATGATTACTGTACTTGGATCCTACGTGGGTTCGGCAACGACAACTTCTATACTTGGATCCTACATGGGTTCTGCAGAAGAGACGATTCAGAGGCTAAATCTAATCATCTCCACCCCTATTCATGAGTAGTATACCTGTGTGAGCTGAGTCTTTA
This sequence comes from Viscum album, assembly GCA_963277665.1. Taxonomy (NCBI): domain Eukaryota; kingdom Viridiplantae; phylum Streptophyta; class Magnoliopsida; order Santalales; family Viscaceae; genus Viscum; species Viscum album. The sequence goes on along the minus strand of OY728158.1, from coordinate 568,779,421 downwards.
CTTTCAATCGTTATCATCGATGTGATTGACTTGCTTTCCTGTGTGGACTGAGTTGTTCTTTCCTGTGTGGAATGGGTTGTACTTGGGCTCGTGAGTTGGAGCCGAACTGGAATTGATGAATTAGGTATATGTATGGGAATATACCTAAGTAGAGTTGGTTGATACTTCGTGTTTGTATCTTTACTTTGTTGTTTATCCTTTGTGGATTCTGGGAGACCTTTGGGGGTCTTGGGGTCCCTACTGAGTATCGTATACTCACCCCTGCACGGGCTATGCCCGCACTACGTTGTGTTGGATGCAGATGACAGATAGCACTGATTGAGGTGGAGTCTTGTGGAGCGGGATAGTACCTGGAGGTGGACCACTTGGCGGGACATACACGGAGCAGACGACCGGACCTGAGGAGATGAGGAGACCATTTGTACCCACACTTCAGGTGGTATATCTAGAGGATGACTCAATGGTTGCTGGTTTACTTTACTTCAGCTGTTCTTTCTTTACTATTGTACTGTACTTTCAGTTGGTTTTGTATTCTGGCCCATTTACCTTCCAGCACTTACTTTTGTACTCAGTTTACTTAGTATTTACTTCATTTTTCTTACTCTGTTGTGTTTGTTTACTTATATAAAGGCAATTCCTTCCCTTTTATCGGTATTTACACCTTTGGTGCTAGTCGCCAACCCCTAGACTATGGAAGGCGGGCTTGGGGTAGTCACGGCATGGGCCCCAAGGACGGGTCGTGACAAAATCAATGTTCATTCATTATGAAGTATTGAACTGCTTACAACTGATTGAAAAAGTAATCAATAAGTTGTGGAAGATAATTTTTCTTGATTGTGAACTTGTTAAAATCATGATAATCAATATAAGCATGCATCGATCTATATTTCTTTTTAACAATGAGTACTGATGAACCCCATGGTGAAGCACTTGGATGTATCAAACCATTATCAAGGTTATCTTTGATTTTATTCTTCAATTGTTATAATTTAATCAGGGATATTATATAAGTATTATTTTATACATTCATAGAACCAAGTATGAGTTATATTAATCATCTTTATTAGTAGAAATATTGGGAAATATTAAGTAAAACATCAAAATAAACATTAACAATCAGTATCAGATAAATTTTTTTTAATTCCTAACCATTTGAGCTAAATACCCCCTCATGATTGATTTTTTGACCCATATAATCCATTTAATTACTATAAGGAGTTTAGGGTCATCATTAAATTGTTAGATTATCATAAGTAGATTCACGATATGAAATGTGACTTCCCTATCACAATAGTTAATATGGGATCTATGTTGATAGATCCAATCCATGGAAAAATCATATATAAATTCTATTATAAAGGAAATAATAAGATTTATAAGAATTATATTCACACTAAATTCTACTTGATAAGATTTTTAGACATGATATTAAATCATCATTCAATTATGAGTTTTCACTAATAAAATATCTATCATTTTTTTGGTGATTTATTTCCTTCAGAAAATTTTCCTATTATAATTGAATGGGTATAACCAAAATCAAATATGATATTTTCTATTCTTGAGTGTATGATTAATGTGAGTATAACCACAACATTATCATGACCCACTTTGTAAAGACCCGCAAATTTCAAGGAAATTTTTTTCTTAATTTTCTTTGGAATTTTACAAGAGCGCAGCTTCCGACGGCACCTGATTCCGAGGCCCGGTGTGCCCAGAATCAATTTCCGAAGTTTGGCTCGGGTACGTTCAGTGAACGGACGAGCGGGTTTTTCTATCTTTTGAACCGATGCCCGGAATCGAATTCTGAGGGCACCGATGAAATCGCAGCGCCGGTATTTGCTTAGAAACGCCTCTTCCGGAGTTGCGTTTGCTCAGACGTGGTTTTTAATTTTTGCGGCTTTAAGTCAGAAATAAAATAAAGTTTGTGCGACAACTTTATTCTATTTCACTTAAGCTGCTTGGAAGCCACTTGAAGCCACTTAAAGACGGCTTGAACTGAGTTGAACTGGATAGGATGCTATCCGGAAATATCCTACCCCCTTGGTAGGATATTTGTGAGGTGGGGCCCGCACGAGCCCCGCCGTTTCTTTCGCTAAGTAACGCACCCGCGAAAACCCGTCAAAGTAACTGAAAAGTCAACCGACGCGTTTTCTTTAATTTCTTAACAGACCATTTAATTGGGCGGTTTATTTCGTGAATTAATTGGGCTGTTTCATTCGTTGAATTAATTCAACGAATTTAATGGGTCGTTACTTACGCGTTTGCGTTCGTTGGCAAAATAATAAAATAAGACCAACTCTTTCTTTTGGAGGATTACTCGTTGTGCGAGATTCTCTGGGCCTCCACCTTCCCCGCGAAGAACGCGAAGAACGCGAAGAACGCGAAGAACGCGAAGAACGCCGGCGACCGGAATTCGACGACGCATACCGAGATCTGCGACGTCGACGAGCTTTACCCGCGACGTTCTTCGGCGACGCCTCTTCTTCCGCGGCCGATCCTCGTTCGGCAATTAAGGTGAGAAACGAATCGTTTATTTCTCCCCTTTTTATAATTCAATATCAACGGATTTAAATTAATCCGTTTGATCTTGATCCGGAGGTTGGCGACGCGACTCCGGATACCGCGACGACGCGACGATCCCCCTTCTTCCGCGACGAGCAATCCCGCGACGATCCCTTGTTCGGCAACGACAGCTGCGAGGTAAGGGTTGATTTGTAATATTTTTTTTCCTTTCCCGTGATTTTATTTCTTTTAAAATAAGGAACCGATCACAGAACAATTTTAAATTTATTTAAAATTGTTGATTGGTCGTTTCTTGTTTCTCCCGATGTTTATGACTAACGCGGAGGGTGCGGGTCTAACGAACAAGACCCGGCAACCCTCCGCCGATCTTCCTTTTTGTGCGGATTTGGCGGGCGACGGCAAAAGCATGACGCAAGTGCCATTTTTTGATTCCGCAGTGGAGGACGCGTCCCGGGAGGAACAATGGCGCAGACGGGAGGCAAAACGGGCCACCGGAGCAACTCCGGCGGCCCGCGGAAGGTGGCGGCGGCGCGGGTCGCCGGCGCGGCGGCGCCGGCGACCGGAGGCGGCGGCGCCCGGCGCGCCGCCGGAGGAGTCCGCCGCGGCCGAGCCGCGGCGGCGGCGAACCGCCGGACCGCGTCCGCGGTCCGGCCACCCAGCACGCGGCCCGCGCGGGCCGCGTTTCTCCAAAGCCGCGGGTTTGACCCGCGGCGGCTCCCTCGGCCGCTCGGCCGAAGCCGAGCCGGCCGGTCCGGTCGGCCGGGCCGCGCCCAGGCCGGACCGGACCCGGCCTAGCCGGGTCGGTCCGGGTCGGGCCGACCCGGTTCGGCCGACCCAAGGGGGGGGGGGGGTTCGGGCCGGGTCGCCCCGGGCCCAGAACCCCCGTTTCGGGCCCTCTTCGGTCTTTCGCCCATATCTTGGGTCTGGGACCTCCGATTGACGAACCGTTAGCGGCTACGCGATCCTTGGATCGAGACGGTCGTTTCGGTATATTATACTCAAGGTTTCGGAAGACTTTGGGTTCGGCCGGGTTGGTTCGTACACGAAACCAATCGGGCCCTCGGAGCGGAAACGCTCATAACTTGAGCTACGGACGTCCGAACGACGTACCGTCAGCTGTGGTAGTTTCCTCTAAGTGAGACGGAACTTTTGGCATACTCCACCCGAGGATCGGATACAGGCGGAGTACGGTCGGGTTGGTTTTGCCCTAAAAACCAACCGGGCCCCTGGGACGAAAATGCCAATAACTCTCAGACCGGGCGTCCGATTGACGCGCCGTCTGTTGCGTTGAGATCCTGTTGTCGATACGGAACTTTTGGATACATCAACTTCGGACTACGTGTCAGTTGATGTATCAGCCTCTCGGCTCGTGGAGCGGACCCTCCTAAACGAGCTCGCTGCGTGCGGGAACCCTAGCGCTGGCTGTGACTTCGACGACAGAGCAGAGATCCTCCGTGGACTGCGGCGACGACAGAGCAGAGATCCTCCGTGGACTGCGACGACGGCAGAGCAGAGATCCTTCGTGGACTGCGGCGACGACTGTGCAGAGATCCTCAGTGGACTGCGTCGACTACTGCACTCAGCGATCCCACGTGGATCAGTGCTACAGGTTCTGTGTGAGCCCGATCCTATGTGGGTCCTTACTACCGGTTCTGTGTGAGCCACTGCCTACAGGTTCTGTGTGAGCCCGATCCTGTGTGGGTCTTCTGCGGGGGTTAGTACCTATCGATCCTTCGTGGGTCTGACGACTTAGATGGATCAGTGATCATCTTTGACGTCATCTGAAAAAGTATACCTGGTTGAGCTGAATCTTATGTTACTCTCCTTTGTGGATTGTGTTGAACTATCCTATGTGGATTTACCGTTTACTCTCCTTGTGGATTTGAGTCTTGCTTTCCTTTGTGGATTGAGTTGTTCTTGAGCTCGTGAGCAGAGCTAGAATTGGGGACTTAGGTATATGTATGGGCATATACCTAAGTCGAGTCAGATGTTACTTCGTGATTGCATCTTTCTTTTGTGCTATATCCTTTTTGGATTTCAGGAGACCTTCGGGGGTCTCGGGGTCCTTACTGAGTAGCTTGTACTCACCCCTGCACGGGCTATGCCCGCACCTTGTTGTGTTGGTTGCAGACGACGGACAGCGCTGATCACGGTTGGGGCGTGGAGCAGGACGGTACCTGGAGGTGGACCACTGGGCGGGACGTGCTCGGAGCGGACGTGGGACCCGAGGAGCCTGGAGGCTATCTGTACCCACCCTTCAGGTGGGATTTCCAGTGGACGACACGAGGCCGCCGTCTTTTCTTCAGTTGCTGTACTTTACTTTTCAGTTGTACTTTACAGTTGGGCTTGTATTTCCGGCCCCCTTTACTTTTCTGCACTTTACTTTCCGCTTGCTGACTCTGTGTGGTTGTTACTTATAAAGGCAATGCCTTCCCTGTTTACTGGGATTTTACGCCTTGGTGCTAGTCGCCAGCCCCTGGCCTATGGAAGGCGGGCTTGGGGTAGTCACGGCACGGGCCCCGAGGACGGGTCGTGACACACTTCATATGTTGTTATTATATAGGCTTTTCATTTCTCCTTTATCTTTAGCAATTGTAGACATCAGTTTTCACCATTAACCAATGGATGTTGAACACGTTGGAATAATGGTCATACTAATTATAATTAAAACATTTGATTGTAGATATTAGACTAGGATTTTCTTTCTTTTAATCTATTTTATTGGCAATCATCTTCATATATTTTTTGAATTCATGTTCTTGATATATTTCTTTTCCAAATATTAATCATTTATTTATTCATTTAAAGAAATATTATCTATATTATTCATTCATTTTCATTATGTAAGAAGATTATTTTTATTTCAACTATGGGTTTTATTATCTAAGTTTCTTTAAAACAAATGTTTTCCTATTATCCCCAAAAACATGAGAAAATTGGAAGACTCTAATATCTATTTTTACCTTAATAGAACATCAAAAAATTTATTTATATCTACAAAAGTCCATTATAATGAATTCATTTCAAATACTTTGTTTTAAGACTCAAAATAAATTATTATTTTTTTTGGGTAAATTATTAAATCCTAAGTTTACCATGTAAGTTTATTAAAGTTTTTTCCTATCTACCAATGGATTTATCTTACTTTTTTATTAAATTATGAAATTACCTCTACATTTTAGTGTGACTGGTTCAAGGAAAAATTTATAGAAAAGTTTATTCATAAACATTTCTTGTTCTATGGAGTCAATTTCTTAAACTTTCCTTGTATTATTAATGGGATTACACCATTTTTCATCTGCAAATTTCAATCAATTAACATATAATATAACCTTCTCACACTTTAATAACTGGATAATGGAATATATATTTTCTATTTTACTGTTCCACTGGTTGAAAATTAGTGTATTAGAAGGCCAACTAAATGAGGGGGATGTTTCAACATGATGGAATTAATGGATTTGTTCCTTCTATAGTGATTTTAAGATATTATCATGATTCTTGTTATTGTTCATAGAATTAGAGAGTTGTGTGAGCATAGCTATGATATTTTACACTTCATCCCTTATCCTGATATATTTCTCATTAGGAAAATTTTTTCACTCTCCACCAATACCATTGTTAACTTGATTCCTTATTGTTATAGCTATGGAATAAAAAAATAAATGTTACTTCAAAAATAAAGAAAAAAAATTATTTTATGCACTCGTATGATAAGTAAAATCATTCCTATGGTTTCTTAATTTATTATACTAGCAATTAGTCCTATTAAATTTTAGGTTTATCCTATATCTCTTTTGGTTCACGTTAGGTTGTTTTAGGTTTTATCCTCTTATTTTTCATATTCTCTTCCCCAAAAATTACAAAACACTACATTGATACCCATGAAGATAGCTGATGTGAATCATACATATATAATATTTTTGACTTAGAATGGCTATGAAAAAGACACAAGAGCTCAGTGAATTATGTCCTTTTAAAAATATTGACAAAATTAAAGTTTTCCTCTTGATATGAAGTAATACTTTCCTTATCTCTCAAAGATGAGTATGAATTAGAAATAAATAAATAAAAGAACAATGTGATGTATTGTGGTTCAGGGAATAGAAATACCCTAGTCCACAACTCTAATGCTCTACTCCATGAGCATGGTTATTTTCACTAGTAATTATTTTTTCTAATGAATTATACAACTATGTGTAGGAATTTTACACCTTATAAATATTTTACAAGGCCCTCTGGTTCATTAATAGGGAATGGAAAAATCCACATCTTAGTATGAGAAGCTGAAATCCCACCAATGACTGGGTATGAGAATTGAATAATCTAAGAAAATATCATGATATAGATGTTGAAATATCTTCAAAATTCGGTTGGAGAAGAAATTGATAGTTGTTCGTTATATTTAACAACACAAAAAACAAAATATTATTCAAAATTAAATATCATTTCTTTAGATAGAATTTGAAAAAAAGTATATGATTAAACATGTATATCTATAAAGTGTATCTCTAATGAGTAATTTTTTGAACATGTCAAACTGATACAAAATATTAATTATGAATTGTAGTAGAAACAAAAACATAACAATCAAGAAATAAAATATTTTTGTCTCCAAAGTGTATCTCTAACGTTGGTGATACATTCTAATTTTTCAAACAAAATTCAAGAAATAAATATTTTGAATCATTTTTAACACATAGAAAATTAAAAACAAAATTTAAACTAAGAGAATCAATATATATATATATATACTATGAGTTTGAATAATATATATATATCAAAAATATTCTTTATTTTTGGTAGGTCTATAAAATTCATCTTTACTCTTAGAACATTGAACTTTTTCACTTATAGTGGCTAGAACTCTTGACTAGTGTTCTATTCTCTTTTAAACATCTGTAGATATTTTATCCAATGATGAAGATGATAATTGTTTAAATAAAAACTAAATTATTTCACTAATATATAACATAGTAATAGTTTATTTTTTGATTTAATTTATTTGAAATATCATATCTACTTTATAAAATTCAAATTATTCTTTAAAAATTGATCTTTCCTTCAAACATTGATTCTTTATTTAAAGTGTATCAAAAATTGGTTTCAAAAAATAATATTTTTTCATCTATTCATATGATTTCCTAGATGCTTTTAGATCTTCATGAAGCTTCACTACTTATTCATTTAAAATATTAGACTTGAATAAAATCACTACATAAGGTATTGCATCTTTGACTATTTGAGAATTTGAAACTTCTATTTTTTTCTAAACCACGAATATCTATATCTTTACTAGATAATTCTCTAAAGGAATCCATAACAAAGGAAATTTATTTTTCTATAAATAGATCAAAATAATGATTCCCTCAATTTTTCTTTTGAGAAAAAATTTTCTATGAGCATGAAGTTCTAGATCTATTCAATTTTCTTAGAATGGCTTCTTCAGATATCTTTGAATTTTATAGTTCAAAGACTAAAGATAAAATATTTAAAATAGTATGAGAAGATGATTATAGGGTTTGAATGTGTATAAAGATACATTTCATTCTGAAAATATTTAGAAGGAACCTAATATTCTCAAGTTAAAAATATCTATTAATCATTTCATATTTTAATTTTGATGAAACTATTTTTATATAAGAAATCTATTTTGAATGAAAAAGTTATGTGACTGGATAATGTTTCTATGAAAATGGAATTTCAAGATAAAGCTTCACAAAATGAATGATTGAATTGAGAATAATTTTTTATTATAATAAACCTATATTAATTAATAAAAGTAAGTATTGTGCACTCGTGTTGAATTATAATTTACAATAGAATAGTTTTTAAGTGAGATGTACAAGATAATGTTTGGAGAGATTTGAATATTACCCAAATATTGTTACATATATTAGTATTAATTTTTTAAAGAATATATATAATGTAATAAAACGTTTTAATATATTAATGAATTCCTGAAATAATAATGTGTTAAGATTTTAAACATTTTAATAATAAATATTAAAGGTTTATCTCCCCTATATAAAACATTTAATGTATTTAACTCAAATATATAAAATAAATACTTCTAGGATTAACAGATTCATATTTAGGATGTTTACTTTAAAAATAAATTTCCATTATTTTTATGAATCCACCCAATGATATAAAAATGAATTTCAGTGGTTCATACCTATAATATATCAAATACAATTCATTTTGGTACCCATATTCTTTTAGTCTCAACTTTGTTAACAATTAAGGTTGTTGGAAACAAATTATGTTTTTTTAAGAAGAGACTTTATAATTAAAGTTATATAACTATTTCAAATAATAAGAATGATTAGAACTTTAAATTTGATACTTTCTATATTAATAGTAATTTAAAAAATGTTTATTTATTACACAATAAAAACATTTTATAGTAGACATGGTTTTGGTTTCATTACTTGGGAAAAAAATAATTCTTGTAAAATTTTCTTTTTTCTCCATTACTACCTATACCATGTTTTCCTTGATGAATTTTATTTTTTCAAAGAATTTGATTTTAGTTGATTTCACCTTTAATAAACATGCATGAAACTTTCTTTAATGTATTAAGGTTATCTAATAGTTACTTAATTTTATTTTAATAAAAAATATAATAATATTTATATTTTAAATATAGAATATATTTTATTAATAATTATTTATCATTTTAAATATTATCATAATATTTTATAATTTTTTATGATATTTACTTAATGTTTTAAAATTATCATGTATCATTAAATAGTATTTATTAATTTCATCATAAGAAAAAAAATTGAATCATAATTTTTAGAATTAGAAGAATGTATATCATAAGCATGAGCCATAGGACATAGATTTACAATTTTATTTTAATGATCATATTCTGAGTTTGTAATAGATTCGACACTTGAATCAGACATAGCACTCTATTTATTATTCATGAAATTTATTCCATTCCTTTTATTGTCAGCTTTCCTCAGAGCTTTTATTACCAGAAAATTAAACTTTGTGTTTCCTTTATCCTTGAATTCAAAACATATAACTCTTTTATTCCCATTATTCCCCTTATTTTATAGTTTTCCAAATATTTTAGAAATATCTAATAATTATTTCTTTGAATCCAAATAAATTGAATTAGATGATCCATCCATAGAATTAATAAGGGAAGCATCTTCCTTTTTAATAAAAATATTATTTCCATCTTCATATTACATTTCAGCTTCATATGTCATCAAGGTACCAATTAGTTTTTTCAATATTAAATATTTTACTAGTGTATATTGATGAATAGAAAAAAAATATTCCATCACACTTATATGGTAAAACTATGAGAGCTTATAAATTCTGGTCTTATTTTTTAATTGGTTCTCCCAAGGTAGTTATATCATTGACAGCTTCTATCAGTCTTCCTTTTTATCTAAGTTATGCGATCATAATCATGCATCCTAAAAGAATAAAATTTCAACTTTATTGTGTTGTGCCTTAATTTTATAACATTTTTAGTTCCTTCATAATAAATATAAATTGTTGGTCACGTCACAAATCAAGTATCACAGTGAGAGACTCTACTAGATTCTTTAGTTCCTAATCCATTAATAATATCATTCATTTCTCTTGAACTAAGACCATAATATTTCTTTTTTTCGTCATTCCATTTTTTCATATAACCTATAGGAATTTAATATGAATTGACTACATTCAAAAAAACTCTTATCCCAATATTGACTAAATAAATATTCATGTAATATTTTCAACATCTATAAATAACATCATTCAAATAAATAGCACAGATCAATGAAATACTTTCTCTATGATCATCCATTTAGTTTTTTCATTATCTGAATATTTAAATTGGGATTTTTAGATCCAAAAGAAAAATTTGATATTCTAAAAGAGACCATTATATAAGACCACATGTTGATTCAGAATTGCTATGAAAAAGACATAAGAAGGGGTAATTGGTGCACTTTTCAAAATCATGACAAATTTAAAGTGTCCAACTTGATATGAAGTGATCCTTCCCTTCTCTCTCAAGGATGTATAAGAATCAAAAATAAATAAAGAAATAAACATGGTGATGTATAGTGGATTGGGGCATAAAAATAACTTAGGAAAATCCACCAATTATTTACACTAAAATCTTGGTTATTTTCACTAGTATATCTTTTTTTTATGAGGTGTACCACTAAATATTGGAATTTGACACCTTATTAGGATTTTACAAGACACTTTATTTCATTTATAGGGAAAAATAATCCACAAATTAGTATGAGAAGATTAAAATCCACTAATGACTAATTATGAGAATCTAATACTCTATACTAATAATAGATTAGGATGTAGATGTTGAAATAGCTTCAGCACATAGTTGTTGCAGAAATTGATATTTTTTATGATCTTCAACAAAACATAGTAGAAGAAAAATAGTCTTCAATGTAATACAGGATTTATTTTGACAATAGTAGATAAAATACCTGACATATGATTAATCATTTATATCTCTAAAGTTTCTATCTAATGTGTAAAATATCAAACTTCTTGAACTGCAACAAAAAATTAACAGTGAAATATAGAAGTAGTGGTGATAGGAGAATAATCAAATATTAAAACATTTATGTCTCTAATGTACGAATTTAAGAATGATGCCATGTTACTATTTTTCAAAGACAAATATATTTCTATTTAGAAAAATAATATCTCAATATGTTTATAAAATATGAACATCTTGGTATTAATCAAATTGTTTGAAATTATTTAGGTCAAATAACTCTAAAAATAACATATAATAAATCAAAAATATATGAACTTATAATGATCAAATAGAGTCTAAATTTCCCATATAAAAATTATCATTTTAATCTATACATGATGAGATTTTGAATTGGTCATTAAATAGCATTAAAAATATATTTACTTTTGGTGAGACTACTATAGAAAACGTGGAAAATAAACCATGATTAAATACTCTGTCTTTTTCTATGTCAAATCAGGGTTTGTATGCATAGTAATAAACTCTAGAAGTACAGTTGTCAGAATATGAATGATCACAAAAGTTGGGATGATGAAAAATAATTTTTTTCCTCAAACATAGGGTTACTTCCAAAACTAGGGTTTTAGATCAATATATTTATTCCAAGCATATGGTATAAAAACCACATGTTCTTCTTAAAATTTAGGGTAATTATAGTGTTTCTAGATTACATATAAAACAAAGACATAATATATTTCCTTTAAGAAAAAAAACATCTTCCCACATATTAAGTATAGAATATTCTTCTAGAAAAAATTAATTATTCTAGTAATTAATATCCTAAAATACACTTAAAGTGTCTGTATTAGTAACATAGATATAGGAATTTATGACCATAAAAATAAAAAAGAAATTAACAAAAAATAATAATCAAAACATGATCAACAAATACATCATTTTAATAAATTAAACATTATATCATAAAAACAAATCATTCTCACAAACCTATAGGATTAATTTCATAGAAGATTAAAGATTTTACAAACTTGTTTTTCAATATCTTTAACACATACAACAAATATTCCTCTAAAATTAAACTACTTTATACATATCATACTTAATATTATTCTTCATAATTTTTGGAATGGAAGCATGATAAAATATGTTCATAGATGATCATTAAGGGTAAACATGAGAAAAAAATAATAAATGATCATTAGTGACCATAATAGTAGCATGTCGGTATAAGAACAAAATAAATGTTCATTATCATAACATATGATAACCATACTCAATAAAAGATAAATCATAAATCATGATTCTTGGGATAAGGAATTTTTCATAAAAAATACGTGAGTAATAATTGTGTGGATACCTAAGTCAATAATCATGATCCATGATAACATAATATACAAATATTGTGAAATATAAAAATGTTTAGAAAAATGTTTCATCTATATTAGAAAATAAAATAATTCCTTATGTTGAGGCCCACTAGAAATGCCATCATAAAGGTGTGGATAGATTCACAAAGTGTATTGGTTTTACTCCCTAATAACTAATATTTTAGCTCATAAGATATAATATTTTACCCAATTAATTATAGGAATATATAATTATAGTCTCACTCATCACATAGTAGACATAATTCCTTAGGGGTTTGAGTTTACTCCTCATTACCAATCATATAATTAGGAATAAAACATTACCCAAATCAATAGAGGTATATATAATTTTGATAAAATCTATTAAATAATGAAAAACCAAACATATGTGTTCTACATTAATAGGAAAAAAATCATATTCCACCATGGTTTAGTTAACTCATGTTAAAAAACGTGTTTCATAGAAACATCCATGTGAAATGATCATAATACATCCAATGAAAAAAGGTGGAACATATCATTGTAGTATATTACAAATGAATCATAATAAATATTAAATTATGTTTACATAGATTAAAAACACTTTTACAAAAACATTATAACATTTCTTTGTAAAATAAGATGAAATATAGTTTAATTTTTAAATTTTAAATTATAAAAACAATCTACATAACAATAGGAATAGAAATTACTTGTAACGACCATGAAATATTATAGAAAAATATTTATAAAGGAAAAAATACCGTAATAAAATGTACTCATGAGGAAAACATTAAAAAATATTCATTTCACACTTAATAAATATTTTTAAAAGAAAATAACCAGTGAAAAAACCATTAAAAAGTCACATTAATTATTTTGTAAAGATGGTTAAGAACAATATAAAATAACCATAATAAATCATTTAAGTGTATATCAGTACAATCATAAAACAATATATAGATTATAGTCTATGAGAAGAAATATTACCGACAAAAAATAAGAGTTAAGGTTGGATTTACTTACAAACATCCTTTCGATCAAATTGTGAAGAAATGTTGGTGAAATGAAAAGAAGTCATGTAGAACCAATAAATAACCTATATAGAATAAAATATATGTTATTTTAGATTATATTAACTTGTAACTTCTCATGAATAATTTTTTAATAAGAAAAATATCAATTTTAAAGTGTAATTAAAAACTAAACCATTTCCTTTACTCTCGAAATATATGAAGATGCTTTAACCTCCTATAAAATATATAATAAAATATTAATTAATAATTTATGAAACTTATTATTAAATATTATATTTTTAAATCATTAAGTATAATCATTTATCAAACATATATTTATTATTTTTTATTTTTTTTAATAATAATATGTTAGTGGTTTTCATTTTTTCATACATATTTTTTAATGAAGATATTAATCCTTGTTCATTGATAATAATTTTTGAATTCTTAGATTATATTATGAAATTGAGTAATTATGTTTCAATTATTTATCCATTCACATATTTATTACATAAATTATGGGTATGTTTCTTTAGAATGGAATCCATGAAGTGCATGTTTCATGTAATTAACTAACAAAAACAAGGTACATTATAATAAAAAATCATTTTTTTATTTCACACTTCGAACAGAATATTAGTGAAATGCATTACTATTTAATATCATTTATTACAATTATTATTTTCTTGATTCTTATTTATGATTAAACTGATAATTTTGGTATAGAAATGTCTATGGTGGTGGTTGAACGGGACCAAACCAGAACAAGCAATACAATTGAATGATAAAGTGTTTAGAGTTATGTAGTTGTAGTATAATTTTCCAAAAATTATAATGTTGTTAAAAATAATAATTAGTGAGGATAATTATGTATATAAAGATTTGATATTAGAAGGATATTGAACATTTAATAGAATAACTTAGATAATATTTTTGATGAATTTGTTCCATATCAACACACGTTCCCTCATAAGGAAGAATTTGGGATCCTTTATAGGAACCAGTAGCTACCCAATGTCTAAAAACTATTTAGGATAGGTTTAATGGTCTGATATTCAAGAGATATATTAATTTATAGAGTGGTTTTTGGGGTTCTAATATGAATCCTTTAAAGATTATTTTTAGTGAAATTTCTAGAAATTCTCATTATTTAATGTAGAGGGTTGACATTATAAAAGTAATGTTGATTAATAATGTAATAATAATGTATATTATTAATTTATACCCACATATAATCAGTTTAAATATTTGGTTTTATGATATTTTTACTCACTAACACTTAGTTTAACCCTTTTTCCATATTTTACCTTTATAGAGGTATCTTAATTTTTACCTAGATAACTTATTTTTATGAATAAAAAAAATTACATTCATACGTAATTTATATATCCGAATTAAAATTTTAGAGTCAATTTAATCAAATTTAATTTCTTAATATGATAAATTTAAATTTTAAATGAAATAATAAAATATAGATAAATCTATTTTTTGGTTCTTTTATTCCTATTTCAAATCATTTAGTAGTTAAATGAGTGTTAATATAGGTGTTTATACATTGAGAATTTTTTTTAAAATAACCCTATAAATGTGATTAATTTATTAAAATAAATATAAAAACTTAAACATAATTCTTTGATAAAAAATATCCTTTTTCAATATATAATGATTTTGATCAAATCTCATTAAAATTCATTATTTATCCCATAACCATTCCATTTTTATCAATACATTAGTATTGTGACTCCCCGTGTATATAAACATCTCAATTATGTGACTTAAATAAATGATTTCATCACAATACATTCCTAAGAAGTTTTAGGTTTAGTGTTTTAAAATTTTATTACAAAACATCAACTAAAAAAACATAGGTCTTCTTAAAATGATGGAAATTTTTTCCACAACATAAGAAGCCTATTGATACATCAAAAGTGTTTAAAATATCCCACTTTTTCTATATATAAGATACTCTTCTAGATATTTGATAATATTCTTATATTCATAACCTAGGGAAATTGTGATATAAGAATGGGATGTGATCAGATGCTCTGTAAGGGTAAAAAAAGATAATAAGAACATTTCATAAGTGAGTATAAGATTAGTTTTCTTCTTACTTTCTTAATTTTTAATGATAATCAACTATTTAAAGTGATTAATAATTTCAATTAATTGATTGGATGTTTTTTTGAAGAAAATTGATTGGATGTTATTCTTCATGATAAGATATTTAAATATTTTAAATAGACTTGAAGTGTCCCAGATGGACTTATTAAACTTCTAGAGTAAATGTCACAGCCGCATTTTCTATTTATTTTATTTTTATTATTTCTTGGTTATGAGAATTCGCGCCGAGGTCCGAGCTGAGCCCCGGATCAAAATATGTTGTCTTTTAACGTCTTTACTGGGTTTCAGACCCGTACGCGGCCGCCGCGCGATTGGCGGTCGTAACGCAATCGGCCTAGGTGTCAGGCATTTTCCCCCTTCTTTATTATTTTTATTGTTTTTATTATTTTTTATAATATGGTGCAATTAATATTATATTTCTTTTATTAATCTTCAATTCGTTGTATTTATTATTTTTATTCTTGTGCTACTATTATTATTATTAATGTTATTAACATTATTATAGTATTATTATTATTGTTATTGTGTTTATTATTATCATTATTATTATTGTAATAATAATATTGTGAAAAAAAACAAACCCTAATTCTACCCGGCGGAGCCCCCTCCCCTCCCCCCCTTTTTCCTTTGGCCGTTGCGTGAGCCCCCCTCCTGTTCCTGTTGTGCGCCGCAAGCCCTCGCCGCCAGACCCTCTCCCCCGGTGTTCCCTCCGCCTCGCCCAGCAGCCACCCCGTGCGGCGCCCCTTCCCTCGGCCTCCACCTGCGCCGAGGCGCCTCTGCCTCCCACTGCAGCCCATCGCCACCCCGCACACCCCCCCCCCTTCTCGTCACTCTACTTCCCTAATCGCGAGCCATCCACCCAGTTTTTGTCCCCTTCCACGTTGCAGAACTTCACCCAGTCTCCTGCTCATCGTCCTGCGCAAGCAACCTCTCCTCCCCTGTCCGCAGCACCGGCCTTTCCCCCCCTGTTCGCCTGGCCTCCCACATCCAAGCTCCGCCTCTCCCTCACCTCGGCAGCAACACCCCGACCTCGCCCTCACTAGATCCAGCCGCCCCCCTTCGGCCTCACCTTTTTCCCTCCAGAAACCTCCGCCAGCATGACTCCCTTTTCCGGCCTCCTTCCCGACGTGGCCGGTAGCCCCTCACAGGACCTCGGCCTCGCATGGATTCAGCCTTACCCTCTCCCAGCTGTGCACCATCCACACATCTCGCCTGCAAGTTTTTTTTTCCGGTATAGTTCTTTCATTGTGTTGTTTTCTCAAATTAACTAATCTTTGAGACCTTGTTTTGTATTTCGCGTTGTTTTTTCATTGAGTAGAGTGTGCGATTAGTCTGCGGGGTTTCATTTGCTTGATTTGTGCCTTTGCAAGTTAATTGGTCAATATTCCTTGATGATTTCAAGTTTTTTTAAATCTACAATTGTGTTCTTTGTTTTTATTTTGTGGTGCGTTATATGTTTTGAAGTTGTTTGGGTTAATCTTTGGAAAAATCGTTTTATAAATTTTAATGTATTTTCAGAAATAATTTAAATGGTTTGTTTTTCATTTTGGTTGTGTTTTGGTTATTTTATAGAATTGTTAATCAATTTCTTTATTAGGTGTGAACTATATTTTTTTAAGGAGGTGAACATGTTTAAGTGTTGGGAACATTTTTTTTTAATGTAAATCAGCGATATTTTGTGTGTGAAAATGGGTGCGTTATTTTATAAAATTGTTTTATGGGTTGGTTGTTAGGTGAGAGTCATGTTTTGGTGCGATGATGTTGTGTGTTTTATTTTAAAAAAAATTCTTATGTGAAACTGAGTATGTTTTGATGTGAACCTTGGTTTCATCTTTTGAGGATGTTTTATAAATTATACAAATGGTTTATTTCTTTAATCATGTGGTGCGTATGATGTTTGTAAAGTGGTTGGTGTGTTTAAAGGTCATGGTTGGATTCTAATATAGAGTTTGGTTGTGTTTTGATATGTGTTTTGATGTGATGTTTTGAAAACATGTCGAGGGGATTTTTGCGTTGTTTTCTCGTTTGGATTGTTCTAAGTAATTGGTTATGGGTTTTCAGTTGTTTTTCGTTTTTTTCAGTACCTTGGAAAGTAAAACTCGCAATACTGCAGTCTTCAGTAAGTTGCACGTTCTTGTGCGCGAGTGTGAGACGTGTCGCGTCGTCATCGTAACCGAGCAGCGATCCGAGGTAGGTCCCCCACTGCACTTACCTTTATATTTAGAATTTATTAATTGCTTGTTGTTTTATTAATTTTTAATGAAAGAGAAATAATATAAGTTAATTAATTTCTAAATGATTATTTGGTGTAAAAGAACTATTTATTTTATATCGAACACTTCAAACATTTTCTTGACGAGCGGACACCCAGTATTGAAATAATCCTTGTTTGTCCTTTAAACATAATTCACATAATTTCAAATGTACTTCTAGTTTTAAAGATAAATTATTTCTTCTGAACAAGTATTTTGGGTTTTCTCGAGAAATTAGTTTTTGCTTTAAAATTGGTGAAGGCCTGTTTGGCACTTTAATAAAATAGATTATTTTGGAAAACCCATTCAGGGGTGATCTTTGGTGTGTGTTGATTGCGTGAGCTGTATGTGATGTTTTTTCATCATGACTGATTAATTTACATTGTGGACGCACCCCTTTTTATTGCTTGTGTTGACATGGAAACCTGGAATAGTGAGTGAATCTTCTAAGAATGATTGCTGCACTAGTTTAGATTACACACTGGCTAGTGGCCCCATAGTAGGGTAATACTTAGTTATTGCTGTTATGGGGATTGGGCCCCTCGGTTAGGCCATGTAGGGATATGTCGAGCGTTAGGGAGTTATGACGTCATCGAGTTAGAGCATGCTTTTGGGATGAGTCACATGTATGGTATGTTCTGGATTGTTCACGATCTCCTAGGTTCGACCCATGTTTCTTTTACTGTTTATTTGTTTTTGGTGGACGATTGAGAGGTCGAGTTCATATTCTGACCCCTGTGTGCCACTTTTTCATTTCCCTTAGTGTGTGTTGTGTGTGATTTTCCTTTTTACTAACAACTAATGTTTGGATTTCTAAAGTGTTCACAAAATGTTTTAAAATGAAATGCACCTGTTTCTTTCAAACACTAAACTTGTTTTTTTATATTAAAAAGGTAAATGGATTGTTACTTGTTTTGAAAATGAAAGTGTGTGTGGAAACCATATTTTATATAATTTAGTAAAAACCTGGAATTGATGAATTCTTTGTTTAATGGTATGTTCTTTGGGAATAGAAATTAGTCGGGCCTCCCTACTGAGTTTTAATACTCATGCCTATAGTGTTTTCTTGTTTTTTTAGTTCTGTTGTAGGTTCCATCTTCATTTGTTCGCCTTGAGCAACGTTGGTTGTATTATTGGAGTGACCCACGGGGTCACATGGAGTTTTGGTCGTGGTCAGGTTAGTAGCATGTTGGTTGTTCTTTATCTATTTTCTTTTTTTTTTCTCACTGCTTAGTTTGTTTTATTTTGGGAAAAATCATTCCAACATGTTAAATTTTGATGCCCGACACTACTTTCCAGCCTGTGGGGATCAGGAACGCCCCTCGGGCCACGTCGCGGGCCGGCTCGGGTGACCGGTTTAGGGTCGACCTGGGTTGGTTCGTGACAAAATGGTATCAGATGAGGCCCTTGTTATTTAGGGTGTCTGGTAGATGGAGATTAGGTGTGTCGGGACTCGAGATGTAGGTACAGGAAGGACGTCATGAACCATCGCCCGTTCCGCACCTCGAGTCACCAGGGATAGTCCGGGAATTGAGTCTTTGTTTCGTTCTGGTTTGTTTTGGATTGAGGGATGACAACGGAGGTAAACATATGTTACATCGTGATCTCACATGGAGTAGTGACCCATGTGGAGTCCGGGTACATGGTTGGAATTCCTCCAAGTTGTTGACGCTTACTTGGGGCATGGCCCACTACCATGTCTCCAGGTTAAGTGTGACCACTAGTCCCCCACTCTGGTGGTTTGATGTAATTTGAGTGCCGTCTTCATTCCGATTGGTTTCAGTGCATTTTTGGAAATGAAAAAATAATAATTTTTTTTAAAAAAATGGGACTGATTTCTTTTAAATGTCTTTAAATTTATGAAATGAGTTTTAAAACTGAAAGATTTTGGTTTGGGAAAACTGGTGTTTGCTTGTAAATTGGTCGAGAATGGTTTGGGTTTAAACCTCAGGTACTCCTTATGAACATTTTCACATGTGAGAGGATGCGTGGAAAGTGCGTGTTGGTGCATATGAATGAAAGTGGATGAAGACATGTGCAACGGTTCATGGGATTACCTGGGTGTGTTTGAAATTAAAGGCTTGACCTTTTTTTCTAAATTTTCTTTTAAAGAGGAAAATGGTTTTGGAAAGTGATTTTGGTTTGAAAAGTGGATTTGGTATTTGGAAAGTGGTCTTGAAAGAAAGCGGTTTTGAAATATAAAAAAAGGGGTGGTTTTGGAATCTAAAATGAAACAGGAATTTTGGACAGGGAATTTTGGGTTGTGTTTGCGGTTGTTTGTTTCTTTTGAGCTGGTTGTCTTGGATGAAGCCTCTTTCTTTGATGTTGCTTCGATTGATATTGGTTTCGGCTTGGTGTTATATACCTTGTTCAGAAATTCCTCCCAGAAAGGTCCCCAAAGTTTTGATGATTCATGCCCAGTTTTTGGTCTTTCTCAGATGTTGTCTGTCCTTTATGGTGATTGGAGTCTGTTAGAGACAATGGAGTGGCTTGAAGAGGCCGATCGTGTCTTCAGGGTATTAGGAACTCCCAAAACTGTTAGAGTGCATGCTGTCCTGGGTCTGTTCGAAGGTCTAGCTCTGGATGAGTAAGATTTGTTCGCCCTTCCATTATTGCAAGTTGGGATGATGTGGTATGTATTAAAAGCCATCTTCATTCAATGGTTTATACTTGTAGAGGTGAAGACGAAGAAAATGGAAGAGCTCATGCGTGTTCAACATGGCTAGCAAACGGTGAAAGCGTATGTTGACCATTTCAAGGATCTTACGTCTCTTTTTTCCAGGGGTAGTGTTGCAGGACTGGATGAAGACTTCTCCTTTCATCAGGGGTCTTCGTCCAGAGATCACGGAGCGAGTCCTCTCTTTTTGGGAGAATCACTTTTGAGAAGTTTGTTCATGAGGTGTTCTTAGCTGAGTTGGTCTCTAGAGCCTAAACGATTGGAAATCCACTGTGTCCGGTTGCTCGTGAAGGTCCCCCATCTGATGAGCAGAGTGTGTCAAGTGAATTTGTTCCTAAAGATTTCTCTTCAGTGGCTCTAACTTTCAGTTTTTCAGATCGTCTAATGGTGTACCGTCAGTATGGACGTTTAGGGAATACAAGTCATCATGTCACACCCCTTCAAAGATGTGCCATCATCGCAGGTGTCTGGATCATTTAGAGAAGCTTTGTAGGAAGCGTCGCCTGAGGAAGACACTGTGACCAGAAGATTCCAGTGCCTGACTATGAGGCAGGAGATGCTTCAACCATCATAGCCCAAACCACAGGTCTTGGGGTGAAGCTCGTGCACAGTCAGGAGTTGCCAAGGGGGTGACACCTCAGTTTGAGTTTCGCGTTCCGTGTTGTCAATGAAACATTTAAAGTCCTTCAGTTCTCGTCCTTCCACTGTTAAAGTTTTGGGCATTGTTGTAGGTTCATTGTGTCGTTGTGAGGTTGGGATGAACGTGTTCGTTTGTAATCCAAACAGTCTTGTTTGTCTGATTATGGTGTTCTGGATTGTGCGTTTTTCCTAAAAGTATGTTTGAACCTTGTATGGGTTAATCTCAGTTTCACTGCGTTCGTTTAGAGATATAAGTACCTATGTAAGGATCGACGTTTGCGGTAATGCTCGTGTTTACTTCGTGGGTTAAGTTCTTCTGGTAGGTCTCTCTCTAGTGTTCGGTGTTTTTGGTCTATGTCGAGAGTTCCAAGTTTTAGCGGAGGTTTTTTTGGGAGTTCCCACGTCGCCCCCCCTCCCGGGGTGGTGTGTTTGAATGTTAAATTTCTGCACTAGTTGAGATCTTGTGGTGGGGAGAACCCACTCGTGTTCTCCTGTTCTCTCATATTGTGGTTTCTTTCAGTATCAATCGGTCATGGATTCTGGTTTTGTATATCATTTAGTTGGGTGACTTTCTGGGGGCAGAACGTGTCTGTGGTGGGGAGAATTGTCACAGCCTCCTTTTCTATTTATTTTATTTTTATTATTTCTCGGTTCCGAGCGTTCGTGCCGAGGTTCGGGCTGAGCCCCGGATCAAAATTTGTTGTCGTTTAACATCTTTACTGGGTTTCGAACCCGTGCGCGGCCGCCGCGCGGTTGGCGGTCGCCGCGCAATCGGCCTAGGTGTCAGGAATTTTTCCCCTTCTTTATTATTTTTATTATTTTTATTATTTTTGATAATATTGTGCAATTAACATTATATTTTTTTTATTAATCTTCATTTCATTGTATTTATTATTTTTATTCTTGTGCTACTATTATTATTATTAATGTTATTAACATTATTATAGTATTATTATTATTTTTATTGTGTTTATTATTATTATTATTATTATTATTGTAATAATAATATTGTGAAAAAAAACAAACCCTAATTCTACCCGGCGGAGCCCCCCCCCCCCCCCTTTTTCTTTGGCCGCTTCGTGAGCCCCCCTCCTGTTCCTGTTGCGCACTACAAGCCCTCGCCGCCAACCCCTCTCCCCCGGTGCTCCCTCCGCCTTGCCCAGTAGCCACCTCGTGTGGTGCCCCTTCCCTCGGCCTCCACCCGTGCCGAGCCGCCTCTGCCTCCCACTACAGCCCATCGCCGCCCCGCGCACCCCCCTTTCCCGTCACCCTATTTCCCTAATAGCGAGCCAGCCGCCCCGTTTTTTCCCCTTCCGCATTGCAGTGCTTCACCCGGTCTCCTGCTCGTCATCCTGCGCAAGCGGCCTCACCTCCCCGGCCCACAGCACCGTCCTTTCCCCCCTTGTCTACCTAGATGCCCGCATCCAAGCTCCTCCTCTCCCTCGCCTCGGCATCAACACCCCGGCCTCACCCTCTCCGAATCCGACCGCCCCCCTTCGGCCTCAACTTCCTCCCTCTGGCGACCTCCACCAGTGTGACTCCCTCCTTCGGCCTCCTTCCTAACACATCTGGCAGCCCCTCGCAGGACCTTGGCCTCACATGGCTTCAGCCTTACCCTCTCCCAATTGTGCACCATCCACACATCTCACCTGCAAGTTTTTTTTTTGGTATAGTTCTTTCATTGTGTTGTTTTCTCAAATTAACTAATCTTTGAGACCTTGTTTTATATTTCATATTTTTTTATCATTGAGTAGAGTGTGCGGTTAGTCTGCGGGGTTTCATTTGCTTGATTTGTGCCTTTGAAAGTTAATTGGTCAATATGCCTTGATGATTTCAAGTTTGTTTCAATCTACAATTGTATTCTTTGTTTTTATTTTGTGGTGTGTTAGATGTTTTGAAGTTGTTTGGGTTACTCTTTCGAAAAATCGTTTTATAAATTTTAAAGTATTTTCGGAAATAATGTAAATGGTGTGTTTTTCATTTTGGTTGTGTTTTGGTTATTTTATAGAAGTGTTCATAAATTTTTTTATTGGGTGTGAACTATATTTTTTTAAGGTGGTGAACATGTTTAAGTTTTGGAAACATATTTTTTTAATGTAAAGCGGTGATGTTTTGTGTGTGTAAACGGGTGCGTTATTTTATAAAATTGTTTTATGGGTTGGTTGTTAGGTGCGAGTCATGTTTTGGTGTGATTATGTTGTGTGTTTTATTTTAAAATGTATTCTTATGTGAAACTGGGTATGTTTTGATGTGAACCTTGGTTTTACCTTTTGTGTATGTTTTATAAATTATTCAAATGGTTTATTGCATTAATCATGTGGTGCGTATGATGTTTGTAAAGTGGTTGGTGTGTTTAAAGGTCGTGGTTGGATTCTAATATAGAGTTTGGTTGTGTTTTGATATGTGTTTTGATGTGATGTTTTGAAAACATGTTGAGGGGGTTTTTGTATTATTTTCTCGTTTGGATTGTTCTAAGTCAGTGGTTATGGGTTTTCAGTTGTTTTTCGTTTTTTTTCAGCGCCTTGGCAAGGAAAACCCGCAATATTGCGGTATTCAGTAGGTTTCACGTTCTTGTGCGTGAGTGTGAGATGTGCTGCGTCATCGTCATAACCGAGCAGTGAGCCTAGGTAGCTCCCCCACTGCACTTACCTTTAGATTTAGAATTTATTAATTGCTTGCTGTTTTATTAATTTTTAATGAATGATAAATAATATAAGTTAATTAATTTCTAAATGATTATTTGGTGTAAAAGAGACGTTTATTTTATACCGAACACTTGAAACATTTTCTTGACGAGTGGACACCCAATATTGAAAGAATGACCGTTTGGCCTTTAAAAATAATTCATGGAATTTCAAATGTACTTATAGTTTTAAAGATAAATGATTTCTTCTAAACAAGTGTTTTGGGTTTTCTCAAGAAATGAGGTTTTGCTTTAAAATTGGTGAAGGCCCGTTTAGCACTTTAATAAAATAGATTATTTTGGAAAACCCATTCAGGGGTGATCTTTTGTGTGCATTGATTGTGTGAGCTGTATGTCATGTTAGTGCAATGTTACTGATTGATTTACATTGTGGATGCACCCTTTTTTATTACTTGTGTTGACATGGGAACCTGGCATAGTGAGTGAATCTTCTGAGAATGATTGTTGCACTAATTTAGATTATGCACTGGCTAGTGGCCCCATAGCAGGGGAATATTGAGTTATTGTTGCTATGGGGATTGGGCCCCTCGGTTAGGCCATGTAGGGCTATACTGGGCGTTAGGGAATTATGACGTCATCAAGTTAGAGCATGCTTTCGGGATGAGTTACATGTATGGTATGTTCTGGATTGTTCACGATATCATAGGTTCAACGCATGTTTCTTTTAGTGTTTATTTGTTTGTGGCGGATGATTGAGAGGTCGAGTTCGGTTTTTGACCCATGTGTGCCACTTTTTCATTTCCCTTAGTGTGTGTTGTGTGTTGTGTGTGATTTTCCTTTTTACTAACAACTAAAGTTTGGATTTCTAAATTGTTCGCAAAATGTTTTAAAATGCAATGCACATATTTCTTTCAAACACTAAACTTGTTTTTTTATATTAAAAAGGGAAATGGACTATTACTTGTTTTAAAAATGAAAGTGTATGTGGAAACCATATTTTATATAATTTAGTGCAAACATGGAATTAATGAATTATTTGTTTAATGGTATGTACTTTGGGAATAGAAATTATTCGGGCCTACCTACTAAGTTTTAATACTCATGCCTATAGTGTTTTCTTGTTTTTTTAGTTATGTTGCAGGTTTCAGCTTCAGTTGTTCTCCTTGAGAAACGTTGGTTGTGGTATTGGAGTGACCCACGGGGTTACATGGAGTTTTGGTCGTGGTCAGGTTAATAGCGTGTTGGTTGTTCTTTATCTATTTGCTTTTGTTTTTTTCTCGCTGCTTAGTTTGTTTTCTTTTGGGCCAAATCGTTCCCACCGGTTAAATTTTGATGCCCGGCACTAGTTGCCAGCCCGTGGGGATCAGGAACGCCCCTCGGGCCACATCGCGGGCCGGCTCAGGTGACCGGTTCAGGGTCGACCCGGGTTGGTTCATGACAGTAAAGTTTCTATATCTTTCAAATTCATGGGTTGAAGCAAGGTGGACATAACATTATTTAGGTACTGGATAGAATAAATCGATACACTATTCATGGAACTGACTAGTTTATTCCTTGTGATAGTTACCCTAGTGAGTAGAAGACCCATTGGATATAAAGTGGTAAAGGTAGTACTTTTTAGATTCTCTAGAAGTCTATCGGGTGCCCAAAGGAGTTTCCCTGGCTAACTAATGGTAGAATTATAGATGAAATGGTTTCAAGGTAGTCTGTCATTTACCCTATGGAGGCTACCAAGTAACTTATGGATTTAGGACAACAGTTCATAGGGTGTATTTATTATGGTAAAAAGGTTCATTAATGTGGTCTTCAATGTCTTAATCAATCCTAGGTAATTTCAAAATATTTTTAAAGATTTTAAATGTAATAAATATTCCTTCTAGTTCCCTTTATTACTAACCTTACCAATCATTCTCTAATTATAATGTTTTAAAATTTCCAATTATCTATCAAGACCACTGTTTTTGAAAAATATATTTGTTTCCAATCTAGATAGTGTTCTTATTTTAAAATATTCTCACTCTTATTATTTTTCTCATTTTATCATAGTTTTTCTTCATATTCTATTATGAGAATCATGATTATACTAAAACATGATTACTTTTAAGATATACTTACTTATATCTATGTTTATATTATTGGTTCTAATTACATTTAAATTGAGGGGATTAGGTTTTCTTTCCATAACCATTACCATGTAAGGGAATATTATATTTTAGGTTTTTAGCTATACCCATTAAAAATTTAGTTTCAATTGTAATTTTGATTTCTTACTATAACCAAAAAAAGAAACAGAGTTTTTTTATCTTTGATATTGTTAATTAAAAGGGAATAATACATTAAAACCTCAGGCAAGTTATGTGGTATACATAGGGGATCTTTTTGATATATGTCTGAACTACCATATCAAAATGTGTTCTATATTTACTTTCTGCTTTTTTATTAATTAATCACTTTCATTAAATCAATTAATCAATTTTTTAATCCATCAACATGCTTAATCATTTCATTTTTGAATCTCTATATCATTTCATTTTTCCTATTTTATAAACATGTTTTATTAATTTTTGTGATTTCAACTTCAATTCTTTTATTGACGTTTTAAAATGAATTTAATTATCTTCAATCTTTATAAAATATTATTTTACTCATCAATACATTTTTTGTTTCCATTGATTTTTAATGGTTAATTCACCCCATACCCCTCTTTCCAATTTATCCTATTATGTCCTATATTGGATGCTAAAGGATTCATTAAATTATTTTTTTATTTGTTTTCAAAAAAATAGTCTTATTATATTTTTTAAATTTTAAACTGATTTTTTATGTAATTTTATTTTTCAAAAAGGATTTTTTAAATTTTTATTCTCCTCCATGTAACACCCTGATATTTTAATAAATATTTTTTCCAAATAAATTTAGTTTCTTCGATAGCTTGTGTTACACACAACATTGATTTTTAATGAATCTTAATGTATTATTATTATTATTATTATTTATACTTGACCCTTATAACCTAGCTGGTAAATTTGGTGGTTTGAATCAAAATAATTTTTTATAATTATTATGTATAATTTTTTAGATAAATAAAATACATTTATAAAAATTTACTTAATTTTTTTCAAATTCATTATATTCTTTGAAAATACAATTTTCTCAAAAAATGATTATTATTTATTTTTAAAAAAATATTATCATATTTTTTGAAACATTTAGAAAATTGATTTGAAAAAATAACTTAATTTTTTGAATCAAATTGTCAAAATTAGAATATAGTGATTTTTTGATAATTTTCAGAATATGTTTTTTTTCATTGAACAGAGAAAAATACTTAGTTTAATTAAAAACTACCTTTTAAGAAAGAACATTTAAAAAGTTATATAATGTTTAAAAATGTATCAAAATTATTATTATTTAAATTATATATTAATTAATCATACTTAGATAATTTTAATAAATTTTATATTGAATTTTTATATAAAAACATTATACACTTATGAAAATTTTCTCTTAGGGAACCTCTTTTTTTATTACATCTATGGGTTTAATTTTAAATTATGTTTTTTCACTTATGGGAATGAAAATTATAAAAATAGTTTCCATATTTTAGTCATAATAATTCATATTTTTTAGTATGTGAAAATTACATTTTGGTCAAAATGAGCCGTAAAAACAGTAAAAATTAATTACCATGCTTAACATTTAAACATGTTTGTTGGTGGTTAAAATAAAAAAGATGTGGTTAAAAAATACCTAAAACATGTCCAATTCCTATTTTATTTTCATATTTTGACCCTTATTACCGTAGTATCTATTTTTATATTTTTTTGGTACACATTTCCATTAATGTAACCATTATTATAATTTAAGTAATGAAAAATATAAAAAGTCAACCTCTTACTTTTAAATGTCAATTATGTGTTCATATAGGGAAAAAATAAATATGTAAATGAATATTAATGGTATTTTTTGGAAAAAATAAATAAATTTAATAAGGTTAATTTATTTTTAGTTTATGATAGTTATATAATTTCATTAAAATCTTACGTAATGCATGCATAATAATTATTTAATTAATAAAAAAATAAAATAAATGTTATTAAAATAAAATAAAGTAAAATAAATTGATTGAAATATTTTATTAAATGTTTTTTTAGATAAATATAAAATTATATATAGGTTTTAAAATTATATATTTTAATTCCACATTTTTCTTCATGTTTTTAAGGTCAAAATCAATAAATGGTAGTAAAATTGGCATCATTGTTATATTGTAATAAATAATATTTTATTAAATTATTAAAAATTTATAAAATTGCTATCATCATTAAATTTAATTGTATACATTTAAAAATATAAACCAAAGTTCATTCATGAAGTGGTCTTACTTTTATAATAATTATATTGACCCATAAATAGTAAAAATGTTACCATATTAAATGATAAAATGAAGTTTTGCGCATTATAAGCACTTGTGTTAAAAAAAAGTATCCCAAACATAGAAGTTTTATTTTAAAAATTATATTTCATATTTATAAAAAAAATTTACAAATTATCTAATAATACTCATTTTATTTTTAGGCTTGATGGATAAATCACCTAAACTAGTCACTAGAGAGAAAATAAAAACAATAAAATTTAGTAAACTTAATAGATAATGAATAAAATGTTTAAGTGATTTTATTTTATTTATGTTGGAGGTATGTATCAGAAATATATTCCATATAATCTTTTAATTTCCAATTATGGAGGAACTTGGTGTGTGGGTGACTTCCCATTACTAAATAGTTTTGGGTATTTAGAAAAATTCCACTCCTCCCCCATTATAAAAGGCCACCTCATCCCCTCACTTATTCACACCTAGTGAGCAATTTTTCTTGAACTAACCTAGCCAAAATACATGAACATTTTTTTACAATTTATAGATCTTATTTTCATCCCAAAAGACCAACCCTAGGGTCCTTAATAAGAGATCCAAAGTGCGTTATTCTAAGAAAATGTAATTGTCTTCACTAAACTTATTATTTTTTATTCTCTTAAAAAATTCTTTAATGTATTAATTAATCCAATATAATAAAAAAATCTACCATATTCTGAAATATTATTATGTTGAAGGATTAGTCTATATTCATTTCCTTTTCCAATAAATGATAAAGGAAATTGTTGATCATGTGTGTGGAGGACTATCGCCCCAATAACCGATTTAATTTGTTTTTCATCACCACGTCGCATAGATTGAAATAAGAAAGAATTTAACATATCTATATGATATTTATGAAATAATTATAATTCATTAATTATACTATCACATGTACCTTTATATATTCAATTCAATATGAATTAGATAATGTCGCTTGTGTGTACGGTGGACTACCGCCTCGTGATGCGATGTGGTTCATTCTTAAAATACACTTTACATATAAGTTAATAAGAATAGGTTTAATTAAAATATATGATATATATGAAATAAAAATTATTATAGATAATAAATATGTCATTTAACTTTCATTCATTTCATCCATTATGAAAATGGAAACAACATTCATATGTATGTACGACCTCCCAGTTCTATGAACGGTGTAATTTGTTTTCTATCATTAAAATTAATGGATTAACATAAAAACATATATATTTAATATATATTATATTTATATCATTTTTTACATAATTTATATTATGGTTCCACGATCAAAGTAAATGGACCAAAAATAACTAACCAAAATTGACATATAAAATGAAGCATTTGTTACCTGAAACGTGATTTTAACAAGGAATTGTTAATAAAAAAGTAATAAAATTTCATAAGTAAATCATATATGGTATGATACATATTATAATGGTTCTTTAATAAATTTATAATTATATTTAATTAAATTTATAGGAGGTTTTAATGTGTATGAATAAATTTGATGCATATGGTAAGAAATTTCATCTCAAATTGTCATCATTAGGACATTTGTTATGTTATGTACATATATTCAATTATGAGATGTATATATAGCTCTAATTATATTTAATATATTTAATTTATTTATTATTATGATATTTAATGTTTGTTTTAATGTTATTATTTCATGGGTCATACGATTTATTAGATACACAAGTGGTAAAAGTGTTATGTTATAACCTTATCATTTATCAGGATTGTTTATTATTAAATTTATGATGGTGAAATATAATGATATACCTTTCAATAAAGTCATTAATTTAATTATACTCATGTTATTTCTTGAAATTAAATGTTTTTTATATTTTCCTCTATTTATGTATTCAAGAATCTAAAATAATATTTTTTAAGGAAAACCAAATTTGTTTCTCTCTTCAGTAAAAAAATATTTTCCAACCATGTAATTATTTTATAGAAATGTTTTAAATAAATTTTTTACAATTCTAAAATTATTTTTTAATTTAATTTTTATCCATGTATAATTATTTTTAATTTTTTTTTAAAAAGAATCATTGTGTCATCTTCCAAACAAGTCTATTTTTTATTTTACTAAAATAGTGAAAGGAATCATTGATTTTAAATGTGTACAACATGAATGAAATTTTATGTCAACATGACTAGTAAATGTGTAAAATATTCCTTTATATGTTTCTATTATTATTTTCAAAAAAAATATTTTAAAAATGTTTTATAATTTTTTTAGTTCTAAAATTTAATTTTAAAAGTGGAAAGGATATTTTCTTCAAGAAATGATCCAAATGATCTTTCAAAATCAGTTTCTATCTAAGATGAAATCATTTTATGTTATCCATTATTTACTAGGTATTTATACAAGGATTTCATTATTATTTTTATTAAAATAATTTATGATTATGTTGACTAAATTTTAATGAAACCAATTCCTTTTCTGTGGGTTAAGTTATAATAAAATGATTAAATGTTTATGAAATCCATTCCCTTTCCACATATTATGATATGATGAAATTTTTATAAAACCCATTTATTTTCTTGGGATTTGATATGATGAATTTATTATTATCTTATAAAAATCAAATATATGGATTATGTTAAAGGTGATACCTATATCTCCCTCCAATTCATTGCGTAATTTTTAATATCTCATGAGATGATTATTGGAAATATGATGATTTGCTTGATCCACTATGGAAAATAAGTGATGATGCATGATACATTATGAAATGTAAAATATTTTATGATTCCTAATCCTTAATGAAATAAGATATAGTTGTTTTTTTCTTGATTCTTCATGAAATGGGAAACATGTTAAGATTCTTGATCTATTATGAAATGAAAAAAGGTTTTCACGCCTAATACATTATGATTTTATGGTTTTGGATGTTAAACATTACATATTAATTGGTTCTTATACTTATTTTTTACAAAAAATATATAACAAGAACTTATTCTCTACAATTGATTTATGTTTATTTCTCATTATTATGATTATTTTATTTTCAAATGATAATGTTTCATTCCATGACTCATTTTTATGATTCCTGATATATTGTTCATGAATGGTTTAATTTATATTCATTATCTAATACTATTATTTTTATATTAGGATTTCACATGTTCATTGATTGATATCTCCATGTTTAACCTTATTGAGAATCTGATCTCACCCTTTAGTATATTTCATTTAACTAGGTTATTATGAATGGTTTTATGCAGGGTATGTCTATGAAAGGTACTAAATGAGAATATCCTTATCAGAGATATTGAAGATATTTCATTAAATAATAAAATATTTTATCTAGTATCGCTATAAAATAAATCATTATGGTCCTTGGATGTATGTTTTTAAAATGTATTGAATATTCATATTTTAAAATGTAATATTTATGTATGAAAATTTTTGGTCGTTATTGATAGTTAAAAAGGAATGGTGTAGTTAACCTTTGGAAACTATGATGATAAACCATAGTGATATCACTAATTATATATCTAGGGATTAATCTAAGTATATGTATATGGATAAGTCTATGTATAGAAAAATTTCCTATAATTTTGGTGAAGGATAAAGTGATTGGTTTCCAAGAATTTACACCCCTTTTTGGATAATAAAAGTAGATGTTTCCTAGACATACATATACCTAGGGGTGATAACTCTAACAAGATAGCATTTATATATACTTGATCATCATCTAGTGAATGATAATGGGCCTTTCCCTGTAGCTGGTTTGACACGCCCAAGGGATATGCATTGGAAATTCACACTCTTTATAAAACAATATGAAGGATTTGAGTAGATAGTGATCATAGATATCCTAAGTTAAACTTAAGGGTACTTAGATTGAAAATAAGGTGTTATGATTTAGACAAGTTATAAAATATGTTTCATGATTATGTTTCTTACCACTATAACATTTTGTTGCTCACACTGTGATTTGGTTTTAGTCAATGGTGGAAACTAGAAGGAACATTATTAAGGATTAATGTGGTATAAAATTTGTTGATGAGAAAAGAAATTTGGTTATGATTGGTGTGAAAGATATAGTTATTATACCTAATCAGTTATCATAATATATGATTAATAACTTGCACCTCGACTAACTCTTAAACTCACCAAATAATAGGAGAGAGTTTTTTGAGATCTTGGGTGATGGGGACTATAGAGGAAAGAAGATTCAGTTTCTTATATGTCAAGAATGTGGGAATAATAACTCAAGGTAATGTCTTAATAGAAGGAGAAGATGTTTTATATATAGATAAGAAGTGAAAAAATTAAGTGATTTATAAGGAAATATGAAAAAAAAGGTAATATAATGGAAGAGATTAATTGTTTCACTAAAGAATCATAAAAGGTTGAGTTTTTTAAATGTATAAATTAAGGTAATTATGAAAATCATCTTCTTGGTGGTAAAGTTCATGAATAAGATCAGAAATTTTTCATGAGTAGGGGTTTTATTATTCATGATTATGATACTAAACATGATATATTAAAGGAACGAGGTGTTATGGATTAAGATGGTAAAACCTAGTTAGTAGTTTAATGATGACATGGAATATTTGAAGTGTTTGTGGTTTGGAACTCAAGAATTATTTTATATTAGTCATAAAATTTTTAAGGATTTTTTTTTAGTTGTTTTTAAATGAGGATTTTTGAAAATATATTGAATGGTACTGATGACCTAGAAAGGTGATTTAACAGAAAGTTCATATTTTTTGGAAAACATATGATTAAGAGAAGATAAAACATAATATGTTCATAATTTTAAGAAAATTTTGTTTATTTTGGATAAAGAGAAGTTTTATTTTGATAAATTAAAGTGGATTTTATTGATAACATTGGAACTAATTAATTATTTGTTGACAGTGTTTTATGTTATCAATGATAGGGTTTGTAACATTTTTTGATTTATGTAGTATATTCAAACAAAAATTGTCTTATATAATGAATGGGGAATAATGTATATTTTTAACAAGGTATTATGGTAATTTCAGTTATTACCATGTTTTATGAGAATATATGACCAAGGTATTCACATATTTTTTCTATAATAATTCATAGATACATTATGATATTTGGGGGATTAATGTTAAGTTGATTTTGGAAATTTATTGGCCCTGTATTTTTTAAAAACATTTAAGGTATTAAGGCTATCCTTTTATGGAATTTTTTATGTGTAAATTTGGATGATTTTTTCTATATTACTATATTATTTAATCCCATGAAAATTTATCCATATTGGATAACATGTGGTAACCATTTTTTATGATAAATATAAATAGATTTAATAAAATATCATTATTTTATGGATCCTGTGATTTATTAATGCTATATAAATGATTGATTCGTCTTAATTTCATGGTATAAAAGAAAATATGAAAATTATTTGATTCACAACCAATGGAATAGATTGTTATTATGAAATGGAATGAAATCATGTTAGTTTATTTTCCTTATTCTCTATATTGATAGTAAATATTCACACACCTTAAGGAAAAATTATATTGAGACAAAAATTTCATCATATTACTTACATTTCTATTGATTCAATGGTTTATTAACTCATCAAAGATTGAGGTTTGTGGTGGCCAACATTCTCTTGATGATGTTCTCTATCACTCTAATAATCATTGGGTATTGGGTTTTCTATAAATGAATTTTTAAATGTAAAACCCTTGATTATCGAGATCATGGTATTTATAACCTTGTTATTAAATGTGGATTTATGAATCAGGCAAACAAAAATTTTAAAACTATATATAATTTTTTTATAAAAGTAAAATATATTTATAAATAAGTACTTAATTGTTATTAATGTCTTTAAATGATTTGAAAATACCATTTTCTCAAAAAAAAATATTTATTTTTTGAAAAAGTAATAAAATTAATTATTAATATTTATTTAAAATATATTGGAAAAAAAATAGCTTCATTTTGGGAATTATCATGTTAATATAATCTTAGGTTCATGTTTTGAATTTTTTTTAAATGAATAATTTTTTGTTGAATAGTGAAAAATACATATTTTTATTGAAAAATACTTTATCATTTAAAGAATTTATGAAGTTCCCTATTATTTAATAATGAATTAAAATAAAAATTAGTTAACTCGTTTATTTAGGAATAAAATTTAGATCATGGGAAGAAATTTCATCTTGAATTATGATATTAAAACATTTCATACTTCTGAAAATTTTCTCTTTCAAAAATCATATTTTTCGCATCTGTAGGTTTAATATTAAATTAAAATTTTCCACTTGTATGAATTTAATTTAGAAAAATGGAATCCATATTTTTTTATAAAAATAATTAATCCTATATAATATATTCAACTTATTTTGTGGTCAAAATTAATGGTAAAAACAATACAAATTATTTATAGCGGTTTAAGTTAAAATGAGTTTACCATGAGGTTAAACTAAAAAGACAAGGGATAAAATGGCCTAAAAACATTTCCAATTTATATTGGATGACCATATAACAAAATTTATTACCATATAATATATTTTTTTATTTTTTTTACACTTTTCCTTGAATGTGACCCATATAATCATTTAAGTAAAGAAAAAGAGAAAATGTCAACCTCTTGATTTTAAATGCCAATTTTGTGTTCACATAGGGTGAAATAAATTTTTAAATGAATATGGATAGTTATATTAATAATAATGAAATTAATTTCATTATGTTAATTTATTTTTAATTTATTTTTAATTATATAATTACTTTAAATGCTTAAGCAACGCCAACACAGTAATTATTTAATTAATAGAAAAAATATATATGACACTAAAAATAATAAATTTAATGTAAGTTGAATGAAATATTGTATTTAATTAATTTTTTATTCAAATATAACATTATATATATGTTTGAAAATATTATATTCTAATTACACCTTTATCTTGATGTTTTTTAAATCAAATTAAATGAATAGTGTAAATTTGACAATAATGTTTTTTTTAAAAGGTTGGGGTCGAAGCCTCATTTTTATTATTAAATCAAAGAAAAGTCCTCTTTTAACTGGGTAGAGGGAAACCCATTACATAGCCCGAAGGCCTAGTGGGCTTGTAGCCCATTACATAGCCCGTAGGCCCAAATTCTAAGGCCAATTCACATTCTGTGAATTTAACATTCCACACACATAGGATTTTCATTTTATAAATTTTATTTAATATTTATAACTAGGGGTAAAAATTTTATAATAATTATGAATTTAGTTTCATTCTTAATGGATAAACCACATAGGTAAATAAATTATAAACTAGATATCATGGTGAAAAATAAAGTGGTAAAATTATGTAAACTTAAAGGATAGGGGATAACATTTTTAAAAAAGTTTTTTTTATGTGTGGATTAAACATATATTCTCTATAATACTTTAATTATAATTTTTTGAGGCACTTGTGGTGAGAGTGACTTCCCATTGATGAATAGTTTTGGGTATTTAAAAAAATGTCACTCATCCCCAATTATAAAAGGCCTCCTCCCCCTCATGTTGTCTCAGCTACTAATCCATTTGGATCCACAAAAACCTACCAAAATACCACCCTAACATCTTTATAAATTTTCTATAAATTTGTTTCATTCAAAAAAAAAATATTATGGTTCTTAATAAGAGATCTAAAGGGGGTTGTTCTAAGAGAAGATAATTATCTTCACTAAACTCTTTCTTTTTTTATTTCTTCTCTTACTAACTTAAATCATGTTTTAATTATTAAAATATAATAATACTATTATATAAAATATAAAGATATTTTTTTACATTAATTTAATTACACATATCAATCTTATCTTCCCTAAAATGGGAAATGAAACCATTGATTGTGTGTAGGGTGGACTACCACCTTATGAACCAATGTAATTTGTTTTCCATCACGATATCTCACGGATGGATATAAATATGTATTTAATATATTTATATGATATTAATGAAATAATTTTATTTCCATAATTATAATATAACATATACCTTTTTACATTCCATTCCATGGAAATATGATAAAATCGCCAGTGTTTACATCAGACTACCACCTCCCAATGTGATGTGATTTGTTAATCACTTATTCTTTACATGGAAAGTAATAAGGATCTGTTTAATGGACATATTTGATATATATGACATAATAAATATTATGAAAATGTAATATATAATTTTCCTTTAATTAGTTTCTATAAGGACTCAACCTTATTACATTACATAATCATGAATTTAGTCAAGAAATAACTTCTTTTCACGTTGAGTATATTTTCAAGTTTAGATCTTTAGGGAATTGGGACATAGCACATTCATAAAATTACACATTACTATAGAGTGGATACCATAAAAACAATACTCAATTATTCCAAAATAAAAGCTTTTCAAATAAAACATGATTTACTTGACAATTCTTCAAACATTTAACATGACTTCCTTAATCGTCCTACACATCCTTATAACCTATGAAAATCATTTAAAAAATTGGGATGAGCACAAAAAGCTCAGTAAGGGATATAAAAAGAAATAAAGAACACCTTAGTCCATGAACACTTGTAATGTATGAAATCATTTTCAAAATACATTCTTGTCACCCAAATATACTTACTTTTGGAAACATGAGATTTACACAAGATCCACAAAAAACATGAGAAAATAAATATAATCATAAAGTTATCTTCGGGAATTACTTACATAATCTTATAACCCTCTCAGCTACCTTATAATTTGTAACCCTCACAGCTACCTTACAATTTGTGTGACCATCATAGTTACACTTAGAGTTACAATACGGCCGACCTCCAACTTACACATACCCAATGAATTGGAGGGAGATATATGTATAACCCTTCATAATAAACAATTACCAATAACTAGAACATAATCATACAACATGAATAATTTCATAAAAACATTTCTTTGGAATTTTGCAAAACAGAATTTTAAAAGAGGATTTTAAAGGAAAACCCCCTTACATAAATCACATAATTGGATAGAGACTTAATATAATGGATGGAATATGTATATACACTATAATTACACATAATTTAACATAATATAAACAAAACCCATCACACAAAAAATTATAATATCACATAAATAATGAAGTAGGATGTTAACCTAAAAAATGGAAATCGGGTTAAGAATTCCCTTACCTCGGGTTTGTCTTACTTAAAACTCTTTTAAACCTCATGTATAATAGTTAAAAGAGTGTTATTATTATATTAAATAATTATATCCATATTTATAATACCTTATATGATCATTTAATTACATCATTTCAACCTTTAATTGTTAGTATTTTGTTCCTTGCACTATTTTGTGTGAGTTCTTTACATGATTTTCATAATCAATTCATGATGGATTTTTCTTGTCGATTGGAAGTGAAACTACATGATTGGAATGGAGTAGTATTTAAATATTTCCAGTAACATAATTTATACAATTTATCATTTTTAATTCTTACATGATTATGATTCATAAGTTAAAACATTAATTATGTTTGTTTAGATCTTTTTAGTGGTTCTTTGATACGAACGACCTCATTTTATTTTACAAATTAAAACCATGTGTAAAAAAAGAATTCCAAAACCATGGATGAGGAATAATAAATATATTATAACCTGTTTAAACCATAAAAATTATTTCATGACTATCCTTGAATAAATTAAATCAAATTGAAATCACATCGTCCACCATGTCGGTAATTCGACACATCACGGACAATGTTTTTAATTCCTTGAATAAGTGGGGGAGGAGAAGAAGATTGATTATAAATTTTCTATTAACAATAGAACATCTAGAATATAAAATATTCTAGAGCTTTCATGCCTATTGTATAAGAGGAGTTGAGGAAAGAAGAAGAAAGAAACTCAAAATAAAAGAAAAATTGATAAAGCTCTTCCGAAAATTCAGCAACCTAACGACATCGCTTAAAATTTCATAAAATAATTCGATGAGAGAAAAGGGGTATCTTATAATTATTAAATAATATGGGAATTAAGGGGGATATGGAATGAAATATCATAACATAATCCAAAGGTAATGAAAAATAATAACATAAAATGAAAGAAAAGAAAGAAAATAAAAGAGGATGTTTACCTCTTGATCTCTTCTCCTTGAGATCCTTCTTAAGGCCTTTGGTTTTGGCCTTTTGGTGAGACCAGAAGCTCTAGGACATGGTTAAGAGCCTTGGGAGGAGTTTTAGGTATAACTTAGGTAAGGATCAAGGCTTGAGAGTAGTGGGAGGAAGATGGTAATGAGGGTGGTATTTATAGTAGAGGAGAGGGGGTATTTTTCATTATTTTATTCATTATTATAATATTTTTGCTCAAGACTATGAATAATATTAATTCATGTGACCCCAAATAGTAATAATGGCATGTGAGTTCGAACCAATTAGGATTAAAACACTTATTATGTCATAAATAGTGTATTTTACTGATAATTTGATTATACGGTATTTTACCGTATTTCACTATTCATCAAAAATTCAATAATTTCATAAAAATCCCAAAAATTCACCCTTACCATTTATCAATGGGTAAAATTCAAAAAAGAACACCATTTTTTGAAAATAATTTTCTAAATATTGTTAATTTAATTTTTAATTAAAATCATACTTAATTCAAAAATTGACAATTTTAAAACTATAACTGCTTTTATATCACATTGAAAAATTAACCAAAATGTCATTGTCTTCAATACTTAATAAAATAAAATAATAGTACAGTTTACTATTCATTAGGGTCATATTACTATTCATATTTATATTCATAAGAGGATGTTACTATTCACCAAAAAATAAGTTGGTTTCATTATGCTCTAAATAACTTACTGAACACAATTGTAGATGACTGTTTTTCGAAATTCAAAACATAAAAGTAGAAACATTATTTTTAAAGGATAGTTATAAATATCTACTTAAAACAAAATTTCATGCATTTCAATTTATTTTTGGAAAAACTTGGGGTGTTACATTATCCCCACCTTCTGGAAATTGCGTCCTCTCAATTTTATTTACTAATTAAACAACCGAGGGTATCTTTCCATCATAGAATTTTCAGACTCCCATGTTGCTTCTTCTACCATTTGGTTTCTCCAAAAAACCTTTACCTAGTGGATTACATTATTCCGCAATACCTGTTCCCTTCGATCAAGAATCTGAACTGGTTTCTCTTAATAAGAAAGGATCTATTTCAGCTGAACTGCTTCTGGTCTCAAGACATGCGATGAATCTGGCACATACTTCCTCAACATAAAAACATGAAAAACATTATGTACTTGAGATAAAATCAGAGTCAAATATACTCAGTATGCAACTGGTCCAAATTTTTCCAGGATTTCAAAAAGACCGATGAACTACAGACTTAGCTTCCCTTTCTTACCAAAACACATCACACTTTTCCAAGGAGAGATTTTAAGGAAAATATGGTCACCTGCCTCAAAAGAGAAGTCTTTCCTTCTGTTATCTACATAGATTTTATGCCTGCTATAAGCTGTCCTCATGTGCAGCTGGATCACCTTCACTTTCTCAACCACTTCCTCTACTAATTATGGCCCCATCAACTTTCTTTCGCCGACTTCATCCCAAAATACTGGAGTCCGACACCACTTCCCATACAGTGTCTCGAAAGGTGTCATCTATATACTAGAATGAAAACTGTTATTATAAGAAAACTAAAATAAAGAAAGATGTTTATCCAAAATTCCCTGGTAGTTCATTGAACAATATCAAAGCATATCCTCCAAAGTCTGAATTGTTCATTCTGACTATCCATATTTTTTAGGATGAAAAGCTATACTGAAATTTAATTCTGTGCCCAATGACTTCTAAAGTCCCTTCCAAAAGTTATAAGTGAATGTGGGATCCCAATCAAATACTATGGAAAGAGGAACTCCATGTAACCTGACAATATCCTTGAGGTACAGTCGAGAAAGTTGATCCAAATACATTATATCTTGAATATAAAAAAAATGTGCATATTTTTTCGACTGATCAACAATAACCCAAATTATATTATTACCTCGATATGTCTTAGGTAGTTCTACCAAAAAGTCCATGGATACATTCTCCCACTTCCACTCTGGTACTGGAAAAGGATGAATCATCCCCTTCAGTAACTGTCACTCTACTTTAACTTGTTGACATGTCAAACATTTCATAGTAAAATTGTCAATATCTCTTTTCATTACATCCCACCAATAATACGCCTGAAGGTATATGTATATATTAGTACTTCTAGGATGAACTGAAAATGGAGAACTATGAGTTTCACACAAAAATTATTTCTTTAACTAGGAATCACAAGGCACACACAACCTTTTTCCAAATCTTAAAACAAAATATTTATCAAGATTAAATTCTGGCAACTTATCCATTTTAACAAATTATACCTTTTTCTATAGCTCATGGTCTTCCTTTTGCGCTTGCTTAATTATTTCTGATAACGATGACTGTACTGAAACCTGAGACAAAACAGATGTATTCCCTACACCAATAACTTCTAAGCCAAAATTCATCAAAACATTAATCAAGGGATCATGTTCCAAACGTAACATGGTTAATGATGCATGATGTTTTCAAATCTAGGCATCTGCCACTATGTTTGCTTTTCCTGGATGGTAATTGATCGTGAAATAATAATCCTTTATCAGTTCAAGCCATCTTCTCTGCCTCATGTTTAATTCCTTCTGAGTGAATATATATTTCAGACTTTTATGGTCAGTATATATTTGACATTTGGCTCCGTATAAATGATGCCTCCAAATTTTCAAAGAAAAAACCATATATGTCAATTCCAAATCATGTGTGGGATAATTTAACTCATGATGTTTAATTTTTCTTAAAGCATAAGAAATTACCTGATCATTCTGCATCAAAACACAACCAAGTCCCTTCAAATAATGATCATTGTAGATGAAAAACTCATCATTTTGGGAAGGTAAGGCCAAAACTGGAGCATTCACCAATCTCTTCTTCAGTTCCTGAAAACAAACATCACATTCTTCTGTCCAAACAAATTTAACCCCTTTTCATGTTAACTTAGTTATCAAGTTAGATAACTGTGTAAAGTTCTTCACAAACCATCAGTAATAACCTACTACCCCAAGAAAACTACAAATCTCTGTAATGTTTGTGGGTCTTGGCCATTTATCAACCACTTTTGTTTTATAAGGATCAACTGTTATTCCATCCTTATTTATAATGTTCCCAAGAAAAGAAATATATTGCAACCAAAAATCACACTTTCTGAATTTTCAATACAGTTTTTTTTAATTTAAGGTTTGTAAAACAACCCTTTGATGTTTTTCATGCTCCTCTTTATTTTTAGAAAATACAATAATTTCATCAATAAACACAACCACAAACTTATCTAAGAACTCTTGAAATACTCTATTCATAATATTCATGAATACATAAGGTGCATTAGTTAAGCCAAACAACATAACAACAAATTCTTAATGCCCATATCTAGTATGAAAGGTTGTTTTTGATATGTCATCTTCCTTCACCTTCACCTGATGGTATCCAGATCTCAAGTCAATCTTGGAAAAGTACTGATCTCCCTAAAGATGATCAAAAAAGTCATCGATATGAGGAAAAGGATACTTGTTTTTAACATTAATGTTATTCAAATCTCTATAATCAATGCAAAGTCTCATGGAACCATCTTTATTTTTAACAAACAAAACAGAAGCACCCCATGATGAAGTGATGGGATGAATGAATACTTTATCAAGAAAATATTGCAACTGGTTTTTCAATTCAAGAAGTTATATTTGAGCCATACGATAATGGGGTTTTGAAATTGGATTAGCATTAGGAACTAAGTCAATTATCAATTCAACTTCCCAATTAGGTATGACACAAGGTAACTCATCAAGAAAAACATCAAGGTATTCATTTACCACTAAAACACCATTAATCTGAACAGTTCCCTTGTTTTCAACAATATGAGAAAGATAACTTTCATTTCCATCTTCCAATAGTTTCTCATCTTCCTGATATGTTATCAATTATATGGGTTTTATCTTATATACAAACTGAAATTATTTTTGAAAAACAACTTATTTAGCTTTATAGTCAATATTTTCATGATAAACAGAAAGGCAATCTATTTCCAGAATAACATCAAACTCGACTAATGGTAAAACAAAAAGGTTTGTAGGTAAATTATTTTCATAGACCATAATATAAATATTCTTATAATTCCTCTTTACTATAATATTTCCCCTTGGTGTTTTAACAACAAGTTATAGTCTCATTTGTTGAGGTGATATGTCCAATTTACCAGAAAATTTCTCAGAAATGAAGGAATGTGTATACCCCGTATCAAACAAAAATTTAGAAAAATCTGAGTAAACAAATAGAGTATTGGATACCACTTCATTGGATGGACCGACATCTGCTGACGTAGTCACAAAGGATCTCACTACACCTTTCTTCTTATATTATGGATTCTTTGCATTATTTGGATCTCTCTTTGGGAATGCATTTGCATAATGACCCATCTCACCACATTTAAAACGCTTAATAGTTTTCTTATTAGGATTAGTCTTAAGATCATTTTCATTACAATCTCGGGCCATATGTCTAAACTTACCACATTTAAAACACTTCCCAGTTTTTCTAAGATATTCCCTAGGGTGCTTCTTGCCACACTTTTCATAAACTAGAAACTAGATTTTCTTACCATCATATTTATTTTGTTGATTCTTACTCATCACTTGCCATCTGTACCTCTTCTTCTCCTTATTTCCAAAATGCATGTGATCATCACCAAAATCTATATCTAACCTTTCAGAACATTGGACAAGTTTCTCATAACTTTTTAATTCACAGGAGTCCAATTCCCTTTGATATCTTGGCTTCAGTCCACAGTAAAAGCGGTTGATTTTTCTATTAAGATCTAGAATAAGATTCGTAGCATGCCTCATCAGTCGGGAGAAGTTCACTTCATACACAACCACTTAATCTTCCTCCTTTTGTTTTAATTCAATTAATTGCTTCTCCATCCTATGTTGCACCACCTTAGGAAAATATTTTTCAAGGAAAAGACTTTTAAATTCATCCCACTCTAAGGTATCAAAATCTTCTATATCCCTGATATTCTTTACCATTTACCACCACTGATTAGCTTCACCTTCAAAATGATAAATGGAAAGACTTACCTTTTGATTATCTAAACATCCCATAACATCAAATATCTTTTCAATGGATTTAATCCATCCTTTAGCCACTACTAGGTCAAAAGATCCATTGAAATCAGGAGGGTGTTGTCACATAAAATGTTCAACTATCATCATGTTCTGTTGTAGTACCTCTGTTTGTTCTCTTGCATGGATGCCACCACCATTTATTTCCTACGTTAGCTAATCCATTACTATCACAAACTGCTCAGTTCCAATTCCTACCATTCTGGGATGCAAATTTGGAAGGATATCATTCTGTCGGTTCCTCTCCTCTTTAGCTTCCCTGTTTCTTCTACGGACAACCATTTTGAACAAACATATCTTAGATGAAGAAACATAGTAATATTTAAATGCTATAACATTTCAAATTAATCATAGAGTAAAAATAATTTATGGTATTCTTTTAATATCATCCTAACCCCTAAAGTTATATAAACCATCCTCTGATACCAAATATAAGGACCCGGCCTTATTACATTACAT
This sequence comes from Viscum album, assembly GCA_963277665.1. Taxonomy (NCBI): domain Eukaryota; kingdom Viridiplantae; phylum Streptophyta; class Magnoliopsida; order Santalales; family Viscaceae; genus Viscum; species Viscum album. The sequence continues at coordinate 568,735,648 of OY728158.1, read as the reverse complement.
AATCTTGAATTTGGTCAATAAATAACTTTCTTTCACATTGAGTATATTTTAAACTTTAGAGATTTAGGTAATTGGGACATAACACTTTAATAAAATTACACATTACTACAGAGTGGATACCATAAAAACAATACTCAATTCTTCCAAAATAAAAAATTTTCAAATAAAACATGATTTCTTTGAAAATTCTTAAAACATTTAACATGGCTTCCTTCATTGTACTACACATCCTTATAAACTGTGAAAATCATTCAAAAACTTTGTATGAGCAAAAAATATCAATAAGGTATATAAAAAGAAGGAAAGAACGCATTAGTCTATGTACACTTGTAACGTATGAAATCATTTTCAAAAGACTTGCTTGTCACCCATGAATACTTTGTGAAACATGAGATTTACACAAGATCCACAAAAAATGAGAACATAAATATAACCATAAAGGTACATTGGGGAATTACTTACATAATCTTGTAACCATCTCGGCTACCTTATAATTTTTAACCCTCATGGTTACCTTACAATTTGTGTAACCATCGCAGTTACACTTGGAGTAACCATACGACCAACCTCCAACATACACATACCCAATGAATTGGAGGGATATATAGGTCCCAAAATTCATTATAAACAATTCCCAAGAACTAGAACATAATCATACAACATGAATAATTTCATAAAAACATTTCTTTTGAATTTTTCAAAACAGAATTTTAAAAGAGGATTTTAAAGGGAAAACCCCTTACATAAATCATATAATTGGAGAGAGACTTAATAGATTGGATGGAATATGTATATAAATTTTAATTAAACATAATTTAAAATGATATAAAAAACCCATCACACAAACAATTCTAATACCATATAAATAATGAAGTAGGATATTAACCCAAAGAATGGAAACCGGGTTAAGAATTCCCTTACCTCGGGTTTTTCTTACTTCCCACTCATTTAAACCGCCTGTATAATAGTTAAAAGAGTGTTATTAATATATTATAAAATCATATTCATATTTATAATACCTTATATTATCATTTCATTACATTATTTTACCCTTTAATTGTAAGTATTTTGTTCCTTTCACTGTTTTGGGTGAGTTCTTTACATGATTTTCATGATCGGTTCATGATGGATTGTTCATGTCGAATAGAAGTGAAAATCCAAAATTGGAATGGATTAGTATTTAAATATTTCTAGTACCATAATTTATACCATTTATCATTTTGAATTATTACATGAGGATTATTCATAAGTTAAAACATTAATGATGTTCGTTTATATCTTTTTAGTGGTTCTTTGATAATAACGACCTCATTTTGTTTTATAAATTAAAACCATGTGTAAAAAAATAATTCCAGACCATGGATGAGGCATAATACATATATTATAACATGTTTCAACCATAAAAATGGTTTCATGACCATCCTTGAAGAATTTAAAGAAAATTGAAATCACATCGTCCACGATGTCGGTAATACGACACATCACGGACAATGTTTTTAATTCTTTGAATAAGTGGGGGAGGAGGAGGATATTAATGATGAATTTTCCATGAACATGAGAACATACAGAACATAAAAGATTCCAAAGCTTTTTATTCCTCTTGGATAATAGTAGGTAAGAAAATAAGAAGAAAGAAACTCAAAATAAAAGAAAAATTGAGAAATCTCTCATGATAATTCGACAGCCTAACGACGTCGCTTAAAATTTCATAAAATAATTTGATGATAGAAAAGAGGTCTCTCATAATTATTACATAATATGGGTAATAAGGGGGATATGGAATTAAAAATCCCAATATAATCTAAACGGAATGAAAAATAATAACATAAAATGAAAGAAAAGGAAGAAAATAAAAGAGGATGTTTACCTCCTGATCTCTTCTCCTTAAGATCCTTCTTAAGGCCTTTGGTTTTGGCCTTTTGGTGAGACCAGAATCTCTAGGACATTTAGATGATACTTGTGAGGTGTTTTGGGTAGAACTTAGATAAGTTTCAAGTCTTGAGAGGTTTGGGAGGAAGAGGGTAACGAGGGTGGTATTTATAGTGGAGGAGAGGGGGTATTTTCCATTATTTTAATCATTATTATAATATTTTTGCTCAAGACTATGAATAATATTAATTAATGTGACCCCAAATAGTAATAATGGTATGTGATTTCTAACCAAGTGGGAATACATCACTTATGATGTCATAAATAGTGTATTTTACTTATAATTTGATTATACGGTATTTTACCGTATTTCACTATTCATAAAAATTCAAAAATTTCATAAAAATCTCAAAAATTCACCATTACCATTTATCTAAATTTAGAATTAGAAAATGAACTCCATTTATTGAAAATAATTTTCTAAATATTGTCAATTTAATTTTTAAATAAAATCATACTTAATTCAAAAATTAACAATTTTAAAACTATAACTTCATTTATATCACATTGAAAAATTAACCATAATGTCATTATCTTCAAGCCTTAAGAAAATAAAATAATAGTACAATTTAATATTAATTAGGGTCATATTACTATTCATTTTACTATTCATAAGGGTATGTTACTATTTACTAAAAAAACAAGTTGGTTCCATTAGGCTCTAAATAACTTACTGAACACAATTGTAGATGACTGTTTTTTGAAATTCAAAAACATAAAAGTGGAAAAATTATTTTTAAAGGCTAGTTATAAATATCTACTTAAAAAAACTTTAATTAATTTCAATTTATTTTTGGAAAACCTTAGGGTGTTACAGTTTCATCCTTCGAGACAACGGGGACAACGTTTATGCATACGTACAGCTTACTGTCTCTATGAATTGTGTAATTCATTTTTTATCTTTAATATTAACTGATTACACTAAATAAATTTATATTTTATATATATAGTATTTTTATCATGATTACAATCTGGTGACAATGGAACCATGATCAATGTAAAAGGACCAAAAATAAATCACAAAAAATGACATGAAAAATGAAGTAGTTATTACCCGAACTGTGATTTTAATGAGAAATTATTAATAAACAGGTAATAAAAGATCGAAATTAAATCCTATATGGTATGATACATATGAGTACGGTTCATTAATATTTGTATAAAAATTATAATTATTATACATGAGGTTGAAATGTGTACAAATGATGTCAAGACTTAATGTAAAGGAATTTTATCTCAAATTGTCTTCTTTGGGACATATGTTTTGTTTTGCATGTATATTCTTTTATAATGGGAATATAAATACCCTATTAAATTTTATATCATTAATTTAATATTATCATGATATTTAAAGTCTCAATTAATGTTATTATTTTATTGGGCTTATGATTCAAAAGATTCCCATATGGTAAAAATTTTATGTTATAATCGAATTGTTTAGTGGGATTGTTTATGATTATGTTTCGGATGATGAAATATTATGATATACAGCTTATCAATCTCATTAGATTTCTTATACTCTTGTTATTCATTAAAGTTACATGTTTATTTCTTATTTTTGTCTCTTTATATAACACCCTAAACCCATGATTCTAGATTCGATGCTTAAAATGTTGTGTATTGTTTTTTTCTTTAAAGAAACTGAAACAATACACAAAACCTTACACAATAGAGAACCTTTTCTGGTCTAGATTCTGGAGAATTAGACAACATCTTAAAATTTATCATATTTGAAAATAAAATAAAATAAAATAATATGCCTACTATGCTTCTGCAGTGCTAACTCCAAAAGTGAAGATATCTGAATTAGAATGTCTAATATAATTATGAAAATAATTTAAAAATGTGGGATGAGAGTTTAATTGCCAAGTAAGGGGTTTTAAAATCATTAAAATACCTTTTATAAAATATTTCATTAAATAAAACTTTATAGAAATTCTGTGAAATTATATTGATAATACCATAAGAATACATTTAGGAATACCTTTTGAAAAAAATATTAAAATTAGCTACATATTGAAAATACTTCAACATTTAGAAAATTCAATTGCTCAAAAAATGATTTAAAAATAATCTGGTGATTTTTCTGAAAATAATATGAAAGCTTCTGAAAACAAAACACTAAGGCCATTTTAAATATTGAAGATTGTCTTGGGCCTAACCACTTGTTGAGGGATGCATTCACTCCCCAATTCTCTACCATATTTACAATATTTGAGAGTCAGATTTTATAAAATCATTTTTAAGATTTCTCTATATATATATACCTTCATTGGAGTTTTGTATTTTAAAAAATTGACAATATATATAATACATTTATATATTTTTATTTATATATACATTTCCACAAGGGCACTCCTAAATTTGGAATAACCAAATCTCATGATAATTTGACTTTGTAGGATATGAAAGAATATTTTTCATCCATATTTTTCATTATAAAACATACAAACAAAACATTATTTGAAAACAATTCCTATAAAAGGATGAATAATTCAAAACACATACTTGTATATGAATAATAAAACTAGTGCATGCATGATATGTCATGAGTTAAGATGATGGCCATATCTTATAAATGAAATCTATGATTTTATATCCACATTGCATGCATAACAAGATAGTTTTAATTATTTAAAACTATAAAAGATAAAAATAAAATCATATCATAAATTAATAAATTTTATTTGAAATAAAAATTATTAATAAAATTCCTTATATAAGCTCATTACCTTTCTTTTTAAATAATTATCTCATAACTTCGAAAAGAATGATATCTTCAACATTTCAAAAAAATAAAAATTCTTTGAAATTAAGCATTTATAATTAAATATGATATATATGATCTTTAAAAAAATAAATTATATTGAAATTAATTATATATAATTAAATATGATCTATATGATATTTAAAATAAATAAATAATATTATTTTTATAAGAGAAATGATTTTTTGGAATTTATAATCCAAATGACATGAAATACAAAAATAGAAATTAAACTCCCTTATAGAAATAAAATTTAAAATAAATAAATGTTTGAAAATAAATATTCTCGAAGACTATTTGTTTATGCTGGAAGAAGACTCAAACTCATCTTCTCATGCTCCTCAAAATAGAAAACAGAGAACAAAGGCTACTGATCTCTCTCTCTCTCTTACTCTCCTTGGGTAATCTGCCTCTCCACCTGCATGTAGACTGGAGTACTCCCTTAAATAGCAGTTTCATCTTCTTTTGATAAACTTAAATATATATATATATATATTATTTTTATCTTATATACTGACATTTGAGAAACAGACAAGAGAGACAACACAATCTCTGAAGTGTGTCGATAAAGCTGTAATATAAGTATATATTTTAATTTTATGATGTTTACAGGTTTTTTTTTTATAATAAATTGATAGATAATAATCCAACATAGATCATATATCAATTGAAATTATCAAAGAATTATTCAGGATGCATCAAACTACAACAACACACTAAATGATCCAAAACATATAAAAAAACATTGACAATGGTTATCAAATTAATTCACGCATTTGAAGATAAACATTGGCATGATGATGAAGAAACTCAAAACACCAACAGGACCAGCAAACATTGATGAAGAATGCAAGTAGATGAATATTGAAGAAGAGGGAGATTAAGACACTGAAATAGAATCTATAAATCAGATTCGGATACCAAAAAATAATAAATTATGCCGACCTCAAAGATATAGGAATATAGATGACATCAATGATGAGGATAACCTAGCATCACATTCATGATTCATATCCAGGCTTCACTGGTCACAATGACCAAAACCTATTTGAGTTTAGTCCAAATCCGGTCGATTATCAAAAACCCTGACCTGATCCGAGTCTAAAACCCCCTCTAGTGATCGTTCCACCCATGCTCAATCGATATCACATGTTTCTTGGCTCAACTTCACCGAAATCCTTGATTTCACTCATCCTCAGCACTTGACCTCACACGAATCTGCCTCCTTAATCACATCCCTCAACTGAAATCGGCTGACTCAAAATTGAATCTCCCTGAAATCAGCACATTTTCTCTCCATTTACTCAAAAACCACAAGGCCAAAATCCGTTTCCACACTTATCCATCAATTTTATATTTTTTATCATTATTCTTTTCATTTTTTAACTGATTATCATTATTTAGTTTCTTTAATTACTTTAATAAGATTTAATCATTTATAAATATTAATATAATTAGTATATGGTTATAACAAATTTATATTGTTATAATTCTATAAAACCAAATCATAATTGGAAATAAATAACTTTATTCCTTCATATATATTATAAAAATAATTAATTGTTTTAAAATGATAATATAACTAATTCTGATATAATATAATATATTTAAAATTTCAATATTTTATAATATATTAAATAAATTTTATAATTAAAAATAATACTCATATACATATATTTTTATAATTATCTTACAATTAAATTATAAATTATTATTATTATTTAAGAAATTTTATTAATATCCATCCTATATAAATCATATATATATTATAATAAAATTTATAGATTTAAATATTTATAATTATGAATACCAAAATTCTATTTAATATTTTCACAATTTCATTTATTTTTCTTAATCGTTATTTTCATTATTTTTTAAATGTATTTTTTTTGTTTAAGAAAATCATAATATCAATCTAATCAAATAAGTATATATATATATATATATATTAAATTATATATTAATTTATTGAGTGTAAAAATACTATTTCTTGAAATATAAAGTAAGAATCTATAATTTTATTTAAAACATATTTTGGTTACACAAAATTTTTATAAAAATTTTTATTAAATAATTTATTTGTTAGTTTTAATTTGTAAATGGAATATTAAATAAATAAATAATTACTATTTAAATTTTTTTGGGATGTTACATTCTCCCCCTTTAAATGAATTGTGCCCTCACAATTCGTTCGTCAAACTTGAAAAAATTATGAATTTCCATCTTCAAAATTAGAAAGACTAGACTTCTAAGGTAACTAAATTATATAAAAGATCAAAGAAAATTATATCATGAAGATTTTTTTCTTGAAAAAACAATATCTAATGTCTAAACTTATCCAAACCATTCATCTGATACCAATTATAACACCCTGAAATAATGCTTCCGTATTTGGTTCTTAAAAAGTAGTCTATTTTTTCAATAAAAAAATTGAAACAATACACAACACTTTATACACTAGAGGACCTTTTCTGATCTAGGTTTTATAGAATTATACAACTTCTTACAATTTATTAGAGTTGAAAATAAAATAAAACCATATGCCAACTACACTTCCATTTCGATAACTCCAAAAAAGAAGATGTCTGAATTAGAACGTCTATGATACTTGTGAAAAATCATTTTAAAACATGATATGAGCATTTAATTCCCAATAAGGTGTTTTAAAATCATTAAAATACCTTTTATGAAATATTTCTTTGAAAACAACTTTTTCTAAATACTTTGAAATTCTTTTGATTATACAATCAAAATACATTTAGGAATACCTTTTGAAACTAATATTAAAATTAACTACGTATTGAAAATAATTCAACATTTAGAAAATAATTAGGCTCAAAAATTGATTTAAAAATAATCTAATGATTTTTCTAAAAATAATATGCATGATTTTGAAACAACACTAAGGTCAATTGAAATAATGAAGGATATATTGGGCCTACCCAACTGTCAAGGGATGGGTTCACTTTCCAATTCCCTACCATATTTACAATGTTCAAGTGCCAGATTTATAAAATCATTTTTATGTTTACTCTACATATATATAATTTCACTAGAGTTTTATATTTTAAAAACCTAACAATATATATAATTCATTTATATATTCATATATATATATATATACACACACTTTCACAAGAGCACTTCTGCTTAATTTGGAATAACAAAATCTCATGAAAATTTGACATTACAGGATATGAAAGAATATTTGTCATCTATATTTTTCATTATAAAATGTATAAATAAAACATTCTTTAAAAACAATTCCTATAAAATGATGATTCGTTTAAAACACATACTTTTACATGAATAATAAAAATAGTTCATGCATGATATATCACGATTTGAGATGATGGTCATATCTTATAAATGAAATCCATGATTTTATATCCACTTTTCACACATGACATGGTAGTTTTAATTATTTAAAGTGATAAATAATAAAAATAAAATGATATTATGAATTAATAAATTTTATCTAAGATAAAAATTAATATTAAAATTTCTTATATAAGATCATTATTTTTTGTCTAAAAATAATTATCTCATAACTTTGAAAATAATGATATCTTCAACATTTCAAAAAAATTAGAATTCATTGAAATTAAGTATATATAATTAAATATGATATAGATGATATTTAAAACAAATAAATTATATTATTTTCATAAGATAAATGACGTTTTGGAAATTATAATCCAAATGAAATAAAATAAACAATTAGAAATTAAACTCCCTTACAGAAATAAAATTTCAAATAGATAAATGTTTGAAAATAAATATTTTCCCCTTATGAATTCTTGAAGAATATTTGATGATATTAGTAGAAGAGCTAAACTCATTTTCTCATACTACTCAGACAAAAAAACAAAGAACAAAGGCTACTTTTCTCTCTCTCTCTCTCTCTTACTCTCTTTAGGCAGTCTGCCTTGCCACCCGCATGTAGACTGGAGTACTTCCTTAAATAGAAGTTTCATATTCTATTATTAAAATTAAATATATATATATATATATATATATATATATTAATTTTATTTTTTTCTCATATATTTTCACTTGATAAATATACAAGTGATACAACACAATCTCTGACGCTTGTCAAGCAAGATGTAGTATAAGCATATATTTTAATTTCACAATGTTTATAGGATTTTTTTTTTGTAATCAATTGACCGATAAGAATCCAAAATAGATCAGATATTGATTGAGATTGTCTAAGACTTATTTAGCATGCATCAAACCAAAACCATACACTAAATGATCCCAAACAGACCGGAAAATGTTTACAATGGTTATAAAATTAATTCACACATTTGAATACAAACACTAACATGGAGATGAAGAAATTAAAAACACAAACAGGACTATCAGACATTGATAAAAAATACAAGTGGATTAATATTGAAAAAGAGGGAAATTAAGACACTGAAATTGAATCTAAAAATCATATTTGGATTCCTAAAAATAATATATTACACCTACCTCAAAGATCAATGAATATAGATAACGCCAATGATGAAGAGATCCTAGGATCACCTTCATGGTTCAGATCTGGGCTTCACTGCTCACAATCGACTAAAGCATGTCTAATTTTATTCTTGATCTAGTTTATGATCGAAACCCCTCACCCTATCCAAGTCTGAAACCCCTCCAGCGATCGATCCACCCACGCTTGACTGAGACCACCTGTTTTTTATCTCAACATTACTGAAATCCTTTGTTTCGGTCATCCTCGGCACTCTACATCACTCGACTTGGCCTCCTAAAACACAACCCTCAACCAAAATTATTCGACATGGAATTGACTCTCCCTAAAACCAGCGCTTGATCTCTCCCTTTACTCGAAAACCATAAGTTCGAAATCCATTTCCTCACCTATCCATCAATTTCTTATTTTTTATCATTATTCATTTCATTTTTATCGATTATCATTATTTAATTAATGTAATTACTTTAATAAAAATTTACTCATATAAAAATATTAGCATAATTAGTGCATAGTTATAACATATTTATATTTTTATAATTTTATAAAACCAAATCATAATTGGAAATAAATAACATAGTTCGTTCATATACTTTATAAAAAAATATTAATTGATTTAAAATGATAATATTTGTAATTATGAAATAATATAATATATTTACAATTTCATTATTCTATAATATATTAAATAAATTTTATAATTAAAAATAATACTCGTATATATAAATTTTTATAATTAAATTTCAAATCAATTATAAATTAGTATTATTTTTTAAAATAAATTTTATTAATATTCATTTTATAAAAATCATATATATCTTATAATAAAATTTATTGATTTAAATATTCATAATTATGAATAACCAAATTCTATTTAATATTTTTATAATTTCTTTTCTTTTTCTTAATTATTATTTTCATTATCTTTAAAATATCTTCTTTTTTGAAAAAATCGTAATTTTAAATTAATTAAATAAGTATATAAATATATATTAAAGTATATTTATATATATATATAATTATATATTAATTTATTAAGATATAAAAAGACTATTTATTTAAAGATAAATTAATATTTTATATTTTGATTTAAAACATATTTTGATTAAAAAATATTTTTATAAATATTTTTATTAAATCATTTCATAGTTAGTTTTAATTAATAAATGAATTATTAAATAAATAAGTAATTATGATTTAAATTTTCTTGAAATGTTACACATTATGTACTCAATATTTCCAAATAATTTTTTTAAGTAAAAAATAAAATTTATTTATCTATTTGGTTGAAAATCATTTTTCTTCAATGTCCACATTTTATAAAAATATTTTAAATAAAAATTATACTATTCTACAAAGATCTGTTAATTTTATTTTTACCCATGTTTTCCTTTTTTTCAAAAAAAATAGAAGGAATATTCATGTTATTTTCCTAATAAGTACCCTTTGGATTTTACCAAAAATGAGAATGTAATCATTATTTGAAATGTGTATAACATGAATCAATTTTTTTGATGTCATAACCAATGAATGTTTTAAAGATTCATTTATTTTTTCAAAAGTTATTTTAAAATAAATTTATTTCAGAATTGTTTTAAAAAACTTATTTTTAAAAATGTTACTGTCTAAATGGAATGTCAATTATCCTTGAGAAATGTTCCCAACTATATTTAAAAATCATTTTTCATCTAATATGGCATCCATTAATGTTACACATTATTTACCAGGGATGTTATCCAAGTATAAAATTCATAATATATATTTCAATATTTTAAAATTTTGATGACTATATTTTTATAGAACCCATTTCCTTTCCATGGGTTATGCTATGATGAAATGATAAAATGTTTATGAAACCAATGACTTTTCCATGGGTTATGATGTGATATTTTATTTATTAAACCCATTTCTTTACATGGTTTCTAATATTTTGAATGTCTTATGATATTTTGGAAGATATTTATATAGATTATATGATTTTGGGGACCTATATCTATCTCCAATACATTGGGTAAAGTTTTATATATCATGAGATAATTATGGGATATTGACTGATTTACTTGATCCACTATAGGAAACAAGTGATGATGTCTGATCCATTGTGAAATAGTAAATAGGTGATGATTCTTGATCTATTATTGAATGAGAATCAATTGATAACTCCTCATCCATTATAAAATGAGAAATAAATGATAATGGATGATTTGTTCTAAATTAGAAAAAACATATTGATGTGTTATCGATTATGATTTGATGGTTTTGGATATTAACCATGAAAAATGAAATGTTTCTTAATCTTATGATGGTACCACACATATATGACATGAATTTCTAGTTTATGATTTATTTATACTGATTTCTCTCTCTTATGATTCATTTATTTTTGAATGATAATGTTTTATTCCATGGCTCATTTTTATCATCTATGATATATTGGGTGTGAATATTTTTTTTGTTATATTCTCAATCCCATACCCTTATGTTTATCTTATTATTTCACATAATCATTGATTTATAACTCCCATGTTTATCCTTACTGAGCATCTAAGATCACTCATTCTTATGTTTCCTTTTTGTAGGCTATGAAGAAATGTTTTAAGTAGGGTATGTATGTGATGAGTGTAAAATGAGAATATCTTTGTGGGATATATTGAATATATTTAATGAAATAAGAATATAGTGTATGTTGTCTCCAAATATTCTAAACCTTTATGGTTCTCGATTTTATTTTTGTGAAATTTATATAATATTCATATATTATGATTTAATATCTATTTATAAAAATATAGGTTATTATAATAATAAAGGACACTCTATAATTATTTATCCTTTCTTGATAGTAATAATTATATTTATTGGAAAACTCATAAGTTTAATTTTATTAGACTTATTTTTTTCTTATATGGAAAATTTTTATGCATGTTTATATGTTGACTACTAAAAAAGAAGATCAATTGACCAATTATGATTTTTATGATTTTGAACTAAATGGTAATGAAATATATGCATTTATTTTGATTTAGTTCAAAAAAAAATTAATATAATTTCTATATGAAAAATAACACATGAAATTTAGAAACTCATAGAATTAAATAAGGAGAAAACAAAAAATGTATATAATAAAAGATTAGATATGTTTAGACAATACATTGAATGTTTCTTAATGTATACTATAAAATATATTACTAAAATGTTTACTCAATTCACTGATATTTTTAATGGTTGAAATGATCTTAGTGATTCTCTTTTTAATTATGATTATGTCAAAAAATATTTGGGTTTTACAATAAAATTAGGAACCCAAAGTCATCACGATCCAAGAATGTAATGACATAATGAATATAGTGATTTATGTTCCCATTGATTATCTCACGATATATGAGATAACCATGAAAAGGTAATATGAACATGAGTAAAATCTATAAAAATAAACTAAAAAGAAAATTTCATTATATACAATCAATAATTACTAATCCAAAAGAGTATATGAGATTTCCTAAATTTCAAAAAATGGTAAATAGGTATATGAATAAGAAAAGATATACTCAACACTTAAAAAATTAAAATCATTAAATGGAGGTTACATGATTCAGTTTTAAAAAGAATGGTTACATTAAGATGGATTTCCCCCTACATAAAAACTCTAAAGAAAAGAACCATTTTAAGAAAACACTAACTATTTTAACTTTGAGTACGAGTGAGGACACCATTTAAACATAAAAATTATGTGATAAAAGTCTTAAGTGACAAATGGCCAATGTCATGGTATTTGAAAAATTTAATTATATATGTTATAGGTCTTGCACTTATACTTCTCCAACCTCTAATTTAAGCTATAAGATACTTTTTATGATAAAGATCAAGTTTATGATGGGGTTTTTTGAACTTTAAATCAATATTTATTGATCATAAGATGAATTGCAATCTTATTCTTTTTAAAATGGAAAAAAATTAGAAGAAAAATATGATTTTGTTTTAAAAAAATAGAACAACTTTTTTTTGGATTTTGAATTTCAATTTAAGGATCAAAAAAATACACTATCTCATTTTATCCAAGGTGGAGAAACCTTGAATAGTATTTTGGGATCTCAACATGTTGTTACAAGTAATTCTAAGATTAGTTGTTCAAAAGGTTATAGTTTTCCCCAAAATTATAAAATGACTACTTTTGTAAAAGTGATTTCTTAAAAAAGTAATTATTTTTTGAAATATTTTTATCACATTTTTTAATGAAATTCAAAAAATTCTAGTTAGTATTGACAAAAGAGCATCATCCCTCATCTCATACTTAATATGGAAAGACTTTTACATAAAAAATTTATATTTATACATTATTATTGGATACTCTAAGTGGACCCAAGATATGGGGACCAAAATAATTTTTATATTAATATTTTATAAGAATAAGGACTATAGAGAAAATCATTAGAAGATATATGATAAATTGATAGTGGGTGCTTGAGGAATACGTGTGGTGATCCTTTTGAATTTAATTATCTTGATAACTTTTATGGAGGATATGTCACTTTTAGAGAGAACTCAAAAGTAAAATTATTTGTAGGAGTATGATGGTATTATCTTACTATACTCTAATTAATTATTTTTTATGTTAAAGTGTATGGAATAAAAATTTATTAATTATTCGATAATTATCTGATATTGATTTTAGAATTACTTAAAAAATGATTTTCATATAGTGTTTAATTCTAAAGGAGAGAATTTATTTATTATATATCATTTTGAAAATGTTTATATCATTGAATTAAAATCAATTGAAAGTAAAAACAATTTAAGTGGTTTACTGCATAAGATAATTATTATTGGATTTGATATTAACACATAGAACATTCTCATATTCACTCTCCTATCAAGCTTAATAGTAACTGAATAGTACAACATTAACTAAACTTATCATTCAAAGATAACATAGTTTGTAAACCTTTCCAAATTATAAAGTAACAAAAATCATTATACAGAGCTAAAAAAGGTAGTTTCATCTTCTAAATCCATAGAAAAAACCCAAATTTAACTTTTTTGACTACCACATGTTGCTAGTATCTATGGTAAAATTAATAGTTTTATAATTATCAATTATTATAAAAGATCTAAATGGGTTTTCTTAATAGCTTAGAAAAATGATGCATGTAATGTATTTATCTGATTTTAGAGGAATTCAAAAATTGAAAATTCCTACAAACTCTTTTACCATATATATCACCATGGTGGATAATTTCATAAAAAATACATTAATTAATTTTTTTCTACTCATGTTCATCACCACTCCTTTTACACTCCTATAAAAACTCAATAATATAGGGTTTTTGAAATATAAAATAAGACCCAATATGAAATATCATGAATAAGTTAAAACACTATAATTTTTTGGGGGGTCAATGTGGTCAATACCACCTTTTTATCATTATCCATTTTCTCATAAGACCCATCTTAAGAAAAAAACATGATGAACTATGAAAGGAAAAATTCCTAAAGTTGGATTATTTAATGTTTTCGATTATAAATCCTTTATCATTAATACAAAGGATATTTTATGAATGTTCCACCCCAAACATGATGAAGGTGTCTTTCATTGGTACTCAAACTCATGTAAATGCTTTAAAGTCTTCAATAATAAGAATAATACCATAGAAGAGTCAATTAACATCAAATTTGATGAGAATATACCTAAATTAAATCCATAACATGATAATTATATCAATGAACCCAGTCTAACCGTACCTAAACATAAATCTATAGTGTACTTGAATATTTTATGCAACCATATTCTATTCAATTACCCATGGCATGGGTTCAATCTAATGAGTATTCCCTGATAATGTTATTAGTGAATTAGAATATAGAACTCCTAAAAGAAGTATATTCTTAAATGAAGTTGAACAACAAGATTGTGTCTCTTATATTAAACCTCAATCCCTTGATGAAATTATTAATGATGATATTTGGATTCTTTACACGAAAGAGGATTTTATCCAAATTTAATCGAACAATGTTTATGTCACGAACCAGCCCGGGTCGACCCTGAACCGGTCACCCGAGTTGGTCCGCGGCAAGTCCCGAGGGGCGTTCCCGATCCCCCCGGGATGGCAACAAGTGTCGGGCATAAAAAAAATTTCAATCGTTGGGAACGATTTCAGCCCAAACTAAAAACAGGATCAAAAGAACAAATATAAACTAAAAAAACAGACGATCACAAAAGACATAAACAAAACTACACCACAACATACCTCCACGTGACCTCGCGGGTCACCACCCAACTACAACCAACATCGCTCCCTCACTGAGCGACTCAAGCCAGGAAAACCTGAACACAAGAAACCTGCAACTGAAATGGTAAAAGATAGGCGTGAGCACAAAAGTACTCAGTAGGTGAGCCCCACAACAAATCAAAAAGCACATCCAGTAAATAAAGAATCTACAAATTCCAGTTTTGAACTACAGTGTATAAAAGTAAGCTTTCATAATGTTTTTCTTGAAAATCAAACACGAGACATTTCCCTTATTCTTTTTAGAAAGTTGGTTCCCTTTCATTAGTTTTAAACTCATTCTAAAAAGAAAAGTGTTACATTTTCAAATCTTACACAAATAAAATAAAGTGTTTTCATTTGAAAACCATTTTCCCAAAGTCTAACAGTATAGGCTGTGAAGGATGACTGAAAGTAAGAAAGCAGGGAGAAAAAAGTGCAAGTAAAGGTAAACAAGAAAGGAAGAACAAGTTCAAGTAAAAATAAACCAGAAGTTATCAGCAATATCCATGGGCGATCCTAAACATCCCTAGAAAACCCATGGACGTACTCGGGTTCAGACTACCTGCCGGCGTGGTACTCCATAGTCAATAACCAACTGGCTTCCCTAATAGCCAACCAGTGGCACATCCCTCCTGGCTTGTCCACAACTCCAGGGGGTACTAACCCTTCTAATTAGGGTTAGCAAGCAACCGTCACTCGATAATCTACAAGACGCCCAGGAACCCATGGTGGTTTTAGTAACACTGTGTAAGTGGGAGACCCTCGCACGCGTGACTCATCTCACCGCACTTGCCAACCCCTTACACGAACATCGCTACACGACAACCCTCGAAGGGAAGTCCCCCTGTAGAGATGCCCTCATAAGTACGTATATATATAGAGATATATGTATAATCACTTCACATTTAATAAAGTGCCAACTGGGCCGTCATATCATTTACATTTTGAACATTTAACACTAAAACATTTCCAAAGGGATATGACACACGCCATACCATTGAAAACCAGAAACACACTTAGAACATTATTTAAGAATCTCAAATCAGCATATTAAACCCGAAACACACTGGTTCCACAAGTAGAATCATTTTCCAATATCCAAACGCAACCCACTTTTATCAAGAGCCAAACGGGCCTTAAATCATTTTTTTTAAGGAACAACATTTCTAAAATGAAATCCAAAATTTTGTTCACACGACAAAGGAAAACATTTCTCTTCAACCAAGAACCACACTTTAGGTTTCCAAAATCAAGTTTAAGGGTCATACGGTCATTTTCTCTAATCCAGGTTCTAAAAAAACACCTTTTCCATTAACAATACATCTACTAATTTACACACGCCAAAACATTTCAAAACCCAATTCAACATGTCTTTCATTATTCAGGAAGAACCATCTAGAAACACTACCATGGAAGCACACAATTAAATCCAAGAAAACTCTTTCAATGAAACGCTAGAATTAAAACAGCTTTAATCATCAGCAGATCACCACACTACAAATAACTACTTAATAATACTTTTAAATTTACTGAAACTTAATAAAAAGTCAAGGAATAAATAAATCCTAAATTTAAAGGCGAGTGCAAAGGGAGACCTACCTCGAACACGGAGCGGACGCGACGGAAACCCAGCAGAAAGTAGAACGAACCCCTGCAGACTAACTGCGTACGCTGAACAGTGAAAAAGTACACGTTACCCAACCCGCGACAGAAAAAGGCTTAATTCTAATTAAATAAAAACACCAAGATGGAATAAAGAGGAAAATAAATAAGTAAATAAATTAATAAACAAATAAGAAAATAAATAAATATATAGATAAATAATAAATACAAGAATAAATAAATAATCAAAAGAATAAATAAATAAATAACCAAATGAATAAACAAATAGATAATCAAAAAATAATAATAATAATAATAATAATATATAATTGCATGAATAACTAAATAAGTCAGCAAACAATTAAATGGGTATATAAATAAATGAATGAGTAAGTAAATAAATAAATAATTAATTAATTAACATCTAATTAAATGAATAAATAAATAAATAACTAATTAACAAATACTAAAATGAATAAATGAATAAATAAATAATTAACTAATTAACAAATACGTAAAAGAATAAATCAATAAGTAAATAAATAAATAATCAATTAATTAACAATTAATTTAATGAATAAGTAGATAAATAATAAAAAAAATTAAATAAAAAGGTGAAAGAAATAACACTTAAATCAATAATAAATAAAAAAACAAAAAGAAACAAACTGGAGTGGCTGGTCGGCTGGGTTGAGGCGCGGGGAAGGGAGAGCAAGGCCGGGGAGCGGCGGCGGTTGGGATGAGGAGGCCGGGACGGCGCGGTGGGCGGCGCGCAGGGGAGGCCGGGACGGCGCGGCGGGCGGCGCGCAGGGGAGTCGGGATGCCGGAGGCCGTCGCGCAGGGGAGCTGGGACGGCGGGAGGTCGTGATGCGGAAGGCAGGATGGCGAGAGGGTGCAGGTCGCGCGGGGGAGCTGGTGGCGGGAAGCGGGTGCGGCAGCGGTGCGGTGAAGGAGAGGCGGAACGGGAGGGAGAGCAGGGGAGAGGGTGGCCGGGCGCGGCGCGCGGGACGGGGAGCGTCGAAGACGGCCGCTGGGCGCGGCGCGGTCGCGCGAGGGCAAGCCGGTCGCGCGGCGAAGGCGGGGCCGGGGTCGGGGCTTGTGAAGGGGAGGGCCAGCGACAGGAAGAGGCGGAGGGAGGCGAGGGGGAACGGGGCGCGGGGTACGTGAGAAGGAAGAGAGGAGAGAGGGGGGGAGAGAGAGAGAGAGAGCGACGCCAGGGGGGAAAACGGGATTAGGGTTAGGGGTTTAGTTTTAGATTTATAATATATATATATATAAGAAAATAATGAAAATAATGATAATAATAATAATATAATAAATTAATTAAATAAATAAAATCAAATCTTAATAGTAATAATAAAACTTTATAAAAATAGTAAAATTTTATAATAATAATAATAATAATAATAATAATAATAATAATTAGATAATTATAATAATAATAATTATAACCAAAATATTTAAAATAATAAAACCATTTAAAAATAACACACACAAGTATATACATATATACATATATATCAATATATAGATACATAGATATATATATATATATGCCTATATATAAACACATAAACATAGATGCGACAAACATATATATATATATATATACTTATATAGACATAACACATATAAGAATATATATATATATACCTATATAGACATATGTTTATATATACATACATATACACATATATAAACATATATACAATAAAATAACTACAATAATGATAACACAACTTAATTAGTAATAATAATAAAATGTCAACATAAAAATTTTAATACTTAAAATGCCGGGTGAACACATGGTCACCCGGGCCGAACGCACGGTCACCGCTAACGATGCGGTAACCACGTACTAATGTTAAACCGCCAACACAACTAAACCTTGAAAAAAAAAATTAAACCGGGACCAAGAAAGAAGAAAAATAAAGGTACCGGTGGTCGGGGTGTGACAATTCTCCCCACCACAGACACTTTCTGCCCCCAGAAAGTCACCAAGCCACATGTCGGTCAAGATTCAGGTCCATGCCCAAACGGAACTAAAGGAACCAAAGAGAACTGAGAATCTCAGGATGACCTTACTCCACACAGGTCACACCCGACCGATTCAAGGGAAAACTTAAGTCCGAGGTTGAGGGGAGAACACGAAGGGGTTCTCTCCACCACAAGAACTTAACTAGTTCAAAAATTTAACACTCAAAACATACTACCACACAGAGGCGGGTCCAGCGCGGGAACTCATAACCGATCCAAACTGACTCCTATAACACAATAAGATTTACACCTTCGTCGAAACCTTGAACCCACAACTAGAGTCAACAACCTTCAACACCAGGGAAAACCCATAGAAAAACATTTAACCAACATCAAATTGGAGACATGATCCACCGAAGTCCACAAAACATAACCACATCGACAACATAACTAAAACGAGGTCAACCCACACGAGAGTCAAACACACTTTTAAGAAGGACACACGATTTAGAATATTACATTCACACGACAAGTCCGCTTAGATTATCATAGAACAAGTCCATCGTCACTTTATAGAAAAACAACGCATTTACAACGCTGTTGAAACTTTAGTAGCAGGAAAACAAGTATGAAAGAGGTTTCTAATTGTTCCACCATCAATACGGAAAATAGAACTAGGACCAAGGCTTCACAACCCTGGGAACTCCTGACTGTGCGCGAGCTTCACCCCGAGACTTGTGGCTGGGGCTCTGATGGCTGAAGCATCTTCTTCCTCACAGTCAGGTACTGACATTCTCCCATCACAGCATCCTCTTCAAGCGACGCTTCCTGCAAAACTTCTCCAGATGACCCAGACGACCGCATCTATGACACGTCTTCGGAAGGTTGCGACAAGACGGCTTTGAATGCCCGAAACGACCACACTGATAGCATACCATCGAACTATCTGATGAACCGGAAGTTGGGACCAAAGGGAATAACTCCTTAGGAACAGGTATCTCTGGCGCCTTTTCCTCACCAGAGGGGGAACTCTTACGAACAACCGGGGATGCTGAAGTATTAACCACCCGCACACCGGAAACCAACTCAGCCAAGAATGCTTCCTCCACCAGCTTCTCGAAACAAAGGTCTTTAGAAGGGATGACTCGCTCCTTGATCTCTGGATGAAGACCCCCAGTGAAAAGAGAGGCCTTCATGAGCTCATGCGACGCTACATCTAGAGAAAGGGAAATCAGTTCCTTGAAATGGTCAACATATGCCTTCACCATCCATTGGCCTTGTTTAATATGCACAAGTTACCTCTTTTCTCCAGCTTCGCTTCCTCAGGTACAAACCATTGGATGAAAACGATTTTAAAGACATCCCACGTCATTTCAACTTGCGTTGATGATGGGGTAACCCTCTTCCACTGGTCCAGAGCTGGACCCTCAAACAACTCCATAATTGCACGAACCCTAACATTATCGGGAGTTCCCAACATTCTAAAGACACGCTCCACTTCCTCGAGCCATTTCACTGCCTCTAACGGACCCTGATCACCATGGAGAATAGGCAAAGTCTGAGGAGGACCAAACACTGGGCATGACCTATCAGAATCCTTAGAGACCTTTCTGGGCGGCATTTCCTGAGCGACATATAAAACACAAATCCAAAACCAATATCAACCCGAAGCAACCTCAATAAAAGCGCTTCATCAAAAACAGTCAACACAAAGACCAAACAAATACGAACACAACCCAAAATAAGATCTCTTTTTTTAAAAATACCCTTTTTATTTTAGATTATAAAACCACCCTATTTCAAGACTACTTTCCAAAACCAATCCACTTTCAAACCAAAAACTTTCCAAAAACCGTTTTCCCGTTAATACCAATTTAGAAAACAAGGTCAAGCCTTTAATTTCAAATACACACCCAGGTAATCTCATGACCCGTTGCACATGTCATTATCCACATTCCATTCATACACACATCAATACGCAATTTCTATGCATTCTCTCACATGTGCAAACATTCATAAGGAGTACCTGCGGTTTCACCCCAAACCATTCTCGACCAATTTCCAAGCAAAAACCAGTTTTTCCAAACCAAAGGCTTTCAGTTTTAAAACTCATTTCATAAATTTAATCTCATTTAAAAGAAATCTGTCCCATTTTTCAAAAACCCTTTTTCACTTCCAACGACGCACTTACACCGACCAAAACGAAAGCAACATCCAAAATTGCATTAACCACTGGAGTGAGGGACTAGTAGTCACGCTCAACCTAGCGACATGGTAGTGGGCCATGTCCCAAGTCATCGTCGACCACTAGGAGGAATTCAAACCGTGTACTCAGACTCCACATGGGTCACTACTCCAGGTTAAATCACGAAGTAACGCCGGCTTGCCTCCATTGTCATCCCTCACTCTAAGACAAACCAGAAAAGACAAGGACACAATTCTCGAACTACCCCTGGCGACTCGAGGTGCGGAACGGGCGAGGGTTCATGACGTCCTTCCCGTACCTACCTCTCGAGTCCCGAAAGTCCTAATCTCCACCGACCAGACAACCCAAATAACAAGAACCACCTCTGATACCATTTTTTCACGAACCAGCCCGGGTCGACCCTGAACCGGTCACCCGAGTCGGTCCGCGGCAAGTCCCGAGGGGCGTTCCTGATCCCCCCGGGATGGCAACAAGTGACGGGCATAAAAAAATTTCAATCGTTGGGAACAATTTCAGCCCAAACTAAAAACAGGATCAAAAGAACAAATATAAACTAAACAAACAGACGATCACAAAAGACATAAACAAAACTACACCATGACATACCTCCACGTGACCTCGCGGGTCACCACCCAACTACAACCAACGTCGCTCCCTCACTGAGCAACTCAAGCCAGGAAAACCTGAACACAAGAGACCTGCAACTGAAATGGTAAAAGATAGGCGTGAGCACAAAAGTACTCAGTAGGTGAGCCCCACAAAAAATCTCAAAGCACAGCCAGTAAATAAAGAATCTACAAATTCCAGTTTTGAACTACAGTGTATAAAAGTAAGCTTTCATAATGTTTTGCTTGAAAATCAAACACGAGACATTTCCCTTATTCTTTTTCGAAAGTTGGTTCCCTTTCATTAGTTTTAAAATCATTCTAAAAAGCAAAGTGTTACATTTTCAAATCTTACACAAAGAAAATAAAGTGTTTTCATTTGAAAACCATTTTCCCAAAGTCTAACAGTATAGGCTGTGAAGGATGACTGAAAGTAAGCAAGCAGGGAGAAACAAGTGCAAGTAAAGGTAAACAAGAAAGTAAGACCAAGTGCAAGTAAAATTAAACCAGAAGTTATCAGCAATATCCATGGGCGATCCTAAACATCCCTAGAAAACCCCTGGACGTACTCGGGTTCAGACTACCTGCCGACGTGGTACTCCATAGTCAATAACCAACTGGCCGCCCTAATAGCCAACCAGTGGCACATCCCTCCTGGCATGTCCACAACTCCAGGGGGTACTAACCCGTCTAATCAGGGTTAGCAAGCAACCGTCACTCGATAATCTACAAGACGCCCAGGAACCCATGGTGGTTTTAGTAACACTGTGTAAGTGGGAGACCCTCGCACGCGTGACTCATCTCACCGCACTTGCCAACCCCTTACACGGATATCGCTACACGACAACCCTCGAAGGGAATTCCCCCTGTAGAGATGCCCTCATAAGTACGTATATATATAGAGATATATGTATAATCACTTCACATTTAATAAAGTGCCAACCGGGCCGTCATAGCATTTACATTTTGAACATTTAACACTAAAACATTTCCGAAGGGATATGACACACGCCATACCATTGAAAACCAAAAACACACTTAGAACATTATTTAAGAATCTCAAATCAACATATTAAACCCGAAACACACTGGTTCCACAAGTAGAATCATTTTCCAATATCCAAACGCACCCCAATTTTATCAAGAGTCAAACGGGCCTTAAATCATTTTTTTTAAGGAACATCATTTCTCAAATGAAATCCAAACTTTTGTTCACGCGACAAAGGAAAACATTTCTCGTCAACCAAGAACCACACTTTAGGTTTCCAAAATCAAATTTAAGGGTCATACGGTCATTTTCTCAAATACAGGTTCTAAAAAAAACATCTTTTCCATTAACAATACATCTACTAATTTACACACACCAAAACATTTCAAAACCCAATTCAACATGTCTTTCATTATTCAGGAAGAACCATCTAGAAACACTACCATGGAAGCACACAATTAAATCCAAGAAAACGCTTTCAATGAAACGCTAGAATTAAAACAACTTTAATCATCAGCAGATCACCACACTACAAATAACTACTTAATAATACTTTTAAATTTACTGAAACTTAATAAAAAGTCAAGGAATAAATAAATCCTAAATTTAAAGGTGAGTGCAAAGGGAGACCTACCTCGAACACGGAGCGGACGCGACAGAAACCCAGCAGAAAGTAGAACGAACCCCTGCGGACTAACTGCATACGCTGAACAGTGAAAAAGTACACGTTACCCAACCCGCGACAGAAAAAGGCTTAATTCTAATTAAATAAAAACACCAAGATGGAATAAAGAGGAAAATAAATAAGTAAATAAATTAATAAACAAATAAGCAAATAAATAAATATATAGATAAATAATAAATATAAGAATAAATAAATAATCAAAAGAATAAATAAATAAATAAATAAATAACCAAATGAATAAACAAATAGATAATCAAAAAATAATAATAATAATAATAATAATATATAATTGCATGAATAACTAAATTAGTCAGCAAACAATTAAATCGGTATATAAATAAATGAATGAGTAAGTAAATAAATAAATAAATAAATAAATAACATCTAATAAATGAATAAATAAATAAATAACTAATTAACAAATACTAAAATGAATAAATAAATAAATAAATAAATAACTAATTAACAAATACGTAAAAGAATAAATAAATAAGTAAATAAATAAATAATCAATTAATTAACAATTAATTTAATGAATATGTAGATAAATAATAATAAAAATTAAATAAAAAGGGGAAAGAAATAACACTTAAATCAATAATAAATAAAAAAACAAAAAGAAACAAACCGGAGTGGCTGGTCGGCTGGGTTGAGACGCGGGGAAGGGAGAGCAAGGCCGGGGAGCGGCGGCGGTTGGGACGGGGAGGCCGAGATGGCGCGGCAGGCGGCGCGCAGGGGAGGCCGGGACGGCGAGGCGGGCGGCGCGCAGGGGAGTCGGGATGCCGGAGGCCGTCGCGCAGGGGAGCTGGGACGGCGGGAGGTCGTGATGCGGAAGGCAGGATGGTGAGAGGGTGCAGGTCGCGCGGGGGAGCCGGCGGCGGGAAGCGGGCGCGGCAGCGGTGCGGTGAAGGAGAGGCGAAACGGGAGGGAGAGCAGGGGAGAGGGTGGCCGGGCGCGGCGCGCGGGACGGGGAGCGGCGGAGACGGCCGCTGGGCGCGGCACGGTCGCGCGAGGGCAAGCCGGTCGCGCGGCGAAGGCGGGGCCGGGGTCGGGGCTTGTGAAGGGGAGGGCCAGCGACGGGAAGAGGCGGAGGGAGGCGAGGGGGAACGGGGCGCGGGGTACATGAGAAGGAAGAGAGGAGAGAGGGGGGGAGAGAGAGAGAGCGACGCCCGGGGGGGAAACGGGATTAGGGTTAGGGGGGTTTAGTTTTAGATTTATAATATATATATATATAAGAAAATAATGAAAATAATGATAATAATAATAATATAATAAATTAATTAAATAAATAAAATCAAATCTTAATAGTAATAATAAAACTTTATAAAAATAGTAAAATTTTATAATAATAATAATAATAATAATAATAATAAAAATTAGATAATTATAATAATAATTATTATAACCAAAATATTTAAAATAATAAAACCATTTAAAAATAACACACACAAGTATATACATATATACATATATATCAATATATAGATACATAGATATATATATATATATGCCTATATATAAACACATAAACATAGATGCGACAAACATATATATATATATATATATACTTATATAGACATAACACATATAAGCATATATATATATATACCTATATAGACATATGTTTATATATACATACATATACACATATATAAACATATATACAATAAAATAACTACAATAATGATAACACAACTTAATTAGTAATAATAATAAAATGTCAACATAATAATTTTAATACTTAAAACGTCGGGTGAACACATGGTCACCCGGGCCGAACGCACGGTCACCGCTAACGATGCGGTAACCACGTACTGATGCTAAACCGCCAACACAACTAAACCTTGAAAAAAAATTAAACCGGGACCAAGAAAGAAGAAAAATAAAGGTACCGGTGGTCGGGGTGTGACAGTTTAGTCTCTCATGGAACATTCTTATAATCATCATATTATTGGCACTAAGTTTTTTTTAGAAAACTTGATAGTTAATGAATTATCATTATTAATAAGGCTTGACTTGTTTTTAAACAATATAATAAAGAAGAAGGTATTGATAATGGTAAAGAATTTATGCATGTTTCATATCTTGCTGGTAGAATGTTTGAAATCATTAAAAGAGCATTGATGAATCCTTTGTGGACATTGTAAACTCTTGGAGCGATGTTCCCAAATATTTCATAGGTTATGATGGATGAAATGAGATCATGGATGTGTTTTGGTAGTAATAGGTTTCACCAGTTAGCTAGTTCTATGTTCATGAATCCACTGCTTTTGGAATTCCCCCACCGTCTAGGTGGTGCACCTCCACTGGGTATTCAGTAGACTTTTAGAGAATTTGGATGTTACTTCCATAACCACCGTCTGGTCAGTGGATATTATTCTCACCAAGGGATTCTTCTATAAGGTACCATCTGGTCAGTGCCTTTCATTGGGTAGCCACTGTTTCTAGCTACTGCCCAAACAATTATATAGCCTCCATGCTTCTGTCATTATCTCTGAAAGATTTAGAAACATAACTCCAATAGATCAATATGCCCTTCATGGATTCTTAAAGTATCTTTAAATACTCTAAGATGATTTCCAAAATACTAATTATCAATCAATTAACTAAAATTTTTATACACATAAAGAGTGTTTCTGGTCATTATAAATATAGAAGTTGAGAAGCACAATAATGAACCCCTTTTTATGATCTACAACAAATAAAAAATAAAATAATATAGCAACATAATATTTAAGGTATTTTTCTTTTAAAATAAAACAAAACATGCTATAACAACAAAATTTATCCATTAATAACATTTAATTAATTTTTTTGCATATAATTAAAAATAAATAAAATTAATTTCTATATTTACCTGAGATTTCCCACCTTTGAAAAACAAAAAAAAAACATCTCCCCTTAATATAAAAAAAATATTCCATAAGGATTCTCTACTAAAACATCTCCCAAAAAATTAAAATTCTCCACCTTTGACATTATGAAAAAGGATTCAAATATGGGGTTAGAGTAAAATAATAAATATAATTTAAAACTATTTTGACCATCATTAATAATATTTACACAGAGATAAAAATACCTTTTAAAACATGTTTTTAAAACTAAAAATTTTAAAAATTAAAATTTTAATAAAGTAAAATATGAAAGAAAATATAAAATTTGAATTTAAAAATATTACTCAAAAGAAAAACTAAATTTTTATAAAAATGGTAAAAATAAATAATAAAATATAACTTAGAAAAAAAATTGATAGAGGGTGTGTCATCTAGTATCATTTCAGTTTTAACATGATCATACCCCTATTAAATAAAAAAAATAAGTCAGATAAATGGATCATATCCATTAAAGAAAACATAATAATAAAATAAAATATTATAAATAATCATTTTATAATTACAGATGATAACTTTTTATGATAAAAAACTACATCAACTTCCCTGGGAGTGTTAAACCTGGTGTATAATAAAGGTTCAATACTCTTTCCTATGATGATAATCAGATTAAGAAACGAACCATCCATATTTTAGGTATAAAAATCAGGTGAATTTGGACCAAAAACACTTCCCCTTATCTATATCAGGACATATATATTTTCTTTTGATAAAACACTCAAATTAATTCTCTAAAATTATGAAAAGTTTGAAAAAAAATATGTTTGAAATTATTTAGAAAAATAATTTGAAATTGAAAAAAAATTGAAGCATCCTCAAGAACTCAATTATTTTGGGATAAGTATCACACGATAATCTTACCCAACTCACCTATAATAAAGTCAATGCAGTCAAGAGGAATGTGTTTAGTGATGATATAGGAATATTAAAGGTTAGTGAAAACCAAGTAATGAATGATATTACCTTTTTGAAAGTGATGTCATAGAAAAATGTGTCTCAAATCATTGTGCTTGGTGAGAGAGTGTTGGATAGGATTTTTATAGAAACTAATCACAATAGTTTCATCACACTTGACTGGAATAATAGAATTTTTAATCCAAAAGTCTAAGAGAGTATGCCTCATACATATAATTTTAGTGCAACAACTCTAAATGGCTATGTATTCTGCTTCATCAATAAAAAGAGAAACATATTTTTACTTCTCAATACTCCATGAGATGAGGAATTTTCCATATAGATGAAATGTTCCCCTATATATTTTCATATCCAATTGGAATTATTCAAAATGGGAATTTAAAAAACAAGTATGTTGAAAAGAATATTCCTTTAGATTAAAAAAACCATGGAGTTTAGATCCTTTAAAATATCAAAAAATCCTTTTAATAGATTTCAAATGAGATTCCTTTGGATTTTATTGAAAATGAGAACAAAGGCATACACTAAACCTAATATTTGGCTAGGTTGTAGTAAAGTTAAGTATAAATCCAATCATTCTTCTATAAATATTTTGGTCAACTAGTTATCCAACTTCATCAAATGTTAACTAACAAATTTTACTCATGTGTCTTCTAATTTCTATAACATCATCCATGCTGAACTTCAATATAATTTTATTTGTGTAAATACTTTTATTTAAAAGAGTTTCATTATAAATTTGGGAAATGTAAAAACCAAAGGAAAATTTGAGTTCTCTCATTTTACACATTTTAAACAATTGTTAATTAAATTATAAAATTAATTACATAGAGATTATATCAATGATCTAAAAATATCATCATCAATGTAAATTTTCACAATTAACAAATTATATGGAAATGTTTTTAACAAAAGAGTTTAATTGGATTTTCCCATTTTAAAATCATTATATAAAAGAAATGTAGTTAACCTCTCATATGAAGAATTAAGGGACTGTTTTAAAGAATATATATATATATACTATTAACTTAAAAACATGATTTGTAAATTTATAAACTTACTGGATTTCACCAATCATTTTAATTCAGTAGTTGTGGATTCTGGATAGTCCACTGGCAACCTGGTGGAGGCTACTGTGTAACTCATGGCATCAGGATAATATCTATAAGGATTAATTTTTTGATGGTTACACATTTCATTAAATATTTATTAAATGTATTAATTAACCCAAATAATAAAAAAACATTATCAAAGAATTTGAAAGCTATAAATAGTCCTCTTGGTGGCCTTCTAAACTAACCTTCACATCCATTCTACAATGCCAACATTATAAAATCACCAATACTCTCTAAAGTGCTATTTTTTCTAAATCATTTTTTCTACAATATAGATTGTGTGTTTTTTGTAATATCTTCTCACTCTAGTTGTTTTTTTATCCTAGTTATTTTCCATATCTTTTTGAGTGAATCAATATTGTACTAAAATGTGAAAAATTCTATGTAATGCTCCCTTATTTCTCTTTCATCTATTGTTGGTGATACTATATTTAAAGTGAGGGACTCATGTTTTCTTACCATAATAGTTAAATGGAATGGTATTATTCTCATTTAGGTTTCTAGATATAACCATTATAAATATTGTCTCAATTTTAATTTTGGTTTCTTATTATAAGATAAAAAAGAAAGGGTGTTTTGGTATCATGGCTATTACTAAATTCAATAGACCAATACATTAAATCTTCAAGAGATTGATATGGTATACGTTGGGGGTATTGTTAACATATTTCCAAAAATCCTTACCAAATTGTCTTCCTTATTTTATTTCTACATTTTTTCATGTATCACTTTCATTATTTCAAGTAATCAGTTTTTCAATCCATCAATGTGCTTAACTATTTTCTTTCGAATCATTATTTATTTTATTCTTTCGTATTTATAAGCATATATTATAATAATATTTCACATTAAACGTTGAATCTTTTGTTTATATCTTTAAAATCTTCTAATTATCTTCCATATTTTTAAAAGTGATTTCTAGTCATCAAGAAATTTTTTATTTCCTTGGATTATTTTAAGGAAAATCCACCCCCACCATTTCCATTTTATCCTAATCTAACCTACAAAGATGAGCATATGGGTATAATAAACATACATAAAAAATCATACCCAACAAATCATAGATTAAAAAATATGATTCATGTAATTAAAAATGGAATAACCTAAGTAATAAACCATGAGAGTGCGGAGACATGAGTAATAAACATCAACCATGAGATAATAATGTATTAATTAGAATATGTATAAGACGGTGATACAAACCTTAGGATAGGTAAACATAACCATCATGATTCACATGCTTTCAACAATTCTTGAGATGAAACATAATTGTACCCATGTATACATCACTATCATCAGTGACACACATCAAACCATGCTTGTAAAAATCTAAATTGTGACTCTGTATACATATCTCATGAGATTTAAACATTTATGCAATGCATTGGAGGGTGATATAGGACCTCATCCATCATTCAACCATATTTATATTTTTCATTTTAAAACAATCATTAATCATTTCACAAATAACCAATAGAAATAAATGGTATTCATTCATCACATCATAAAGACCCATGGATGGAAAATGGGTTTCGTATCTTGTCTAAATGGAGTCATAGGAAGAAATCATTCATAATTCTATAAATAATCATAAAATTTTAAATGCATGAAAAATCAATGGTTTTTCAAAGATATTCAACAAATTTATATAAATATATCCAACGATCGAGATAATATGGAATTTGGTATTTACACCATATATATAGGGTATATTTTTAAGTAAATAATTTAAAAAAGTAATCAATGTGTGGTATCTAGGTGAACACCATTCAATCAAGAGAATCAAAAATGGGATATTCATAGAGCAATTCCATTGGCAAATAAATAATGGTTATACACTGAAGATGGTTATGAAAGAAAATGACAATGATGGATCATTTATCTTATAGAGATTTATTTTTTCTCATGTGTGAAAAAAATTTAAAGAATAAACTGGTAGATATATAATACATTGATAAGAATATTAGAATTTTACTTTGGAAAGCATGTTAAAATGACCCTTTTCCATGAAAATCCTTTAAAATAAAATTTGTAGAATAACGGTAAAATAATTTACATCCCAAAAAATGAAACATGGGAAAAAATATTTAAAATGTTGTGAATTTAATTCTTTTTCAAAAAAATTAGAAGTTATTTCATTACATATTTTTATAAAGAATATCTAATTGAAAAAGTAGCCAGATTATTTTGAAATGTCATTTTCAAAAAAGATTGGAATGAAATCATTTGAGATATATTAAAAAATTACTATTTAGTAAATTTATATTAATAGAGTCTATAAAAATTCATAAAGGGTTTATAAATAAAATTTCACGTGGAAGATAAGAAATTTATCCCTTATACATAAAACCATTAAATATTTTGAAACACCTTCACAAAAAACCCAAATCA
Organism: Viscum album; assembly: GCA_963277665.1. NCBI lineage: Eukaryota > Viridiplantae > Streptophyta > Magnoliopsida > Santalales > Viscaceae > Viscum > Viscum album. The sequence continues at coordinate 568,704,828 of OY728158.1, read as the reverse complement.
TTAATATGGAAATAAAATTAACAATTGAAATTTGGGGATGATATCTTATATGATCACTTGAATTAATCCATATTTAGATTATGAACAAAGAGTAAAACATTATTAGTAAGGAACATATGCATATGAAACAACATACTCATTAGTAAGATTGAATGATTTCCATACCAAATTTATACTTTTTTTAGAAAATATTTTTTCCAAGAGATTGTTTTTTATGATGACAAGTAACTTAACTATTGAAAAAGTGGATATACCATATAGAATAGAGGAATTTAATTACCAAATAATTCTTGAAAATTATATTCAAGTAAGAAAGACTATTACCCAATATGTCGAAAATTAAGTAAATGAAACACGTACAACGTTGTAAAATTTCAACGAACCACCCTTTGAAGGATATGAATTGAAATAAAACATTAAATACCATAAATAATGATTGGATAATGATAAAAAATATTAAAGGGGATGTAGATACACTGGTACCAATAAAACATGGCGTATAATATGAAATATGTTTCAATAAATTTAATTTGATGCATGAAACCCTTATCTTAATTATTGACTTCCATTAACGTGATTGAATAACCTATGTGACAAAAAATATATATTTATACCCTATTTAATAACCTCATTTATATCCCTAACCATTTGTAATCATCATTTATCTTAATAGTTTTGTAATCAATGTATTGTTCTTTATTTTACTCCTAAATTTCATAATTCCAATATAATTTAATGAATAGACTTAACAGGATGGATTTGAATGAACACGATTCACGCGCCTCCGCTCTCGCTTCCTCTCCCGACCGTCGCAGCGGGTTCTTCCGCCTTGACGGCTCCGTTGCCGATGGACCGCCCCCCTTGGACTCATCTGGTGTGGTGTTTGAGGCGGTGCAACTATCTCTTCCTGTCTGGATGATCTTGCTCCTAAGCTGAGTTTGTCCGGAGATCCTCCTCGGCAATCCCTTGTCTCAGGTTCACGCGACTTCTCATTTCCGCCTATTCATCTGGGTTCTTCTTGTGCTATCTCAAAGGACGGGACACCAGTGCTTTACATCTCGGCTTCACCGTTTGGAGAGGCTATGTATTTTCTCAAACGGTCCTTGGTTTCTCTTTTTAGAATTGATAATCCTCCGCTGGGCTTCTTCCAGATTTTTTTAGATCTTGGAATCTGAAATCCCTAGCCATAATTTACGAATTAAACCGAAATGCTTTTCTCATTTTTTTTTTTTGGATTCGCGGGAGGATTTTGTCCATAATGGGGCACATTGTCCCCTCTCGGTCAATCGATGGAGATTCCATCTTTCACGTTGGTCCATGGATGCACATCACGGTCACGATTCCCCTATGGAGGCTGTGTGGGTCAAGCTACCAGGGCTTCCGCTTCCCTTCCATAACTCCATGTTCCTAGAGAAAGTTGGGGAATCCCTTGGTGTGTTCCTGTGCGCTGTTGACCGAAACCTCAGCCTTCATGACACTGCAGTGGTCCGGATTTGTGTCGCGTTGGATGTGTCTTCTCCTCCTCCGCTGCATCTGCTTCTCCAAGATAAGGATGATTTCGAGTGGAAGCATCTTCCTTTTTACCCTTCCGCGCCTCGCTTCTGTAGCAAATGTCATCTTCTCTGTCATTCCTTATCCAACTGTAGAAGAAGCTCCTCCCGCCGATAGATGTTCCCGGAGGCCAGACCCGAATCTCATTCCCAGGCCTCTTCTTCTCGTACGCCAGTTGATCTGGTTTCAGATCTGGTTGGCGAAGACAGCACTCAGGTCCTGCCTCGATCTTCTCTCTATTTCCCTCCTTCCCCATCTGCCTCGCCCTTAGCCTTTGATTAGCCTCCCCCGCCTCTAGCCATTGAACAGCCTCTCTCATCCCCATGCTTGGTGCTTGTCCCTTTCATAACTCGTTCTCCGATTCCCCTTCCTCCTTCTCTCCCCATCCTAGATCCCTCCTCTTCCTCCATTTGGAAGGCAAAGGGAAAAGAGATAGCGAGTTTTGATTCCTCTATTCTCCGTGCGGTGAGTTCCCCCTTCTCTCAGGTATCAGTGTTCAATAGTGTTCAATAGATTCCTTGCTTTATCTCACATGCAAGAAAGTCCTTCCCCTCACAGGCCGACTCAGAGGAAGGCTCTTAGAGATTCAGAGGGCTAGGAAAATGCAGCCATATTCTTGTGCGCAAGGTTGTTGGCCTGACTTTCTTGGGGAAAATTCTAGGAGATCTCTCTTTTAGTATTATCAATTTTTTTTTGGAATGCCCGGGGCCTCGGAGCTTGAATTAAATAGAACTTACTCTTGCATGAGGCGTCCAAACACGGTGTCTCTCTTGTGGTTGTTATGGAGCTGAAAAAGAATCCCTACAGAATTGGGGAGTTTGGAAGAAAGATGGGTATGAGGTCTCATTTGCATGGTGAGCCCATGAATCACCCCATTTGGGTGTTCTGGAAGCCCTATATTTCAGTGGAGAAGCTGACCGTCTCTGATCAACAGATTTCAGTTAAGGTTGTTGCTGGTAATTGGATGTGTTTTCTCTCATTTGTTTATGCAAAGTGTAAAGCTCGACATCGGGAACAATTATGGATTTATCTTATTTGAGTCTGGTTGGTGAGCCATGGTTGTGGGAGTTGACTTCAACACAGTTATAGATTTATCAGAGAAAAAGGGAGTATCTTCCAATCTGAGTAGTGATAGAGATACTTTCTCATCCTTTGTAGCTCAAGAGGGTCTCCAAGATCTGGGGTATACTGGTGATCGGTATAGCTAGTGTAACAAGCAAAGAGGCCATCAGCGGACTCGGTGTAGGCTTGACAGGTGCTATGTAAATCTTCAATTGATTTCTATGTTCCCAAACACTGGAGTTCATCATTTGTTTCATGCACCATTGGATCATTCCCCCCTCCTTGTTCATATTTGAGAAGGTAGTTCTGGGGAGCAACATTTTTTCTTCTCTGACAGGTGGTTTCACTATCCAGACTTCCTCAATACGGTACAAAGTTCTTGGGAGGGCCCATGTCAGGGGATAAAGTTGATTAGATTTCATAACAAGCTACGCAGGCTTAAATAAGCCCTCACGGTATGTTCAATTGCTTTTCCTTCAGCTCTTTTGAGACTGGATGACATTATGAGAGACATTGAGCTTGCAGAATCTAGATTGGATGAGTCTTGGGATGAGGAGGTTTTGGTGTCCTTGGGCGTCATGAAGTAGCACATGAATGAAAAATTACTGGAACAAGAGAGGTGCCTCCGTGAGAGATCACACACTACTTTGATTAGGGAGGGTGACCCGAATACATCCTTTATTCATACTTGTTTGAAGGAGAAGCATTGAGCTCGTACCCCAAATATCCACCTCCAAGATGGTTCTTACACCAGAGACTTGGTGGTTATTTGTAACATGGTGCATACTCATTTCAATTCACTTTTCTGTGGCCCTAATCCATGCATGTGGGGAATCTCTTTGGAAGGGAATGTTGATATTTTTGAAACAATTTCAATGGTAACCTCTAGTATCCAATGTTCTTTTATTGAAAATGTCCCAAAGGAGGAGGTGTGAGATTCAATCACCATTCTTAAAAAAGAGATCTCCCTTGGACTTGACAGGTTTCCAAGGGCTTTCTATGTCAGTTCTTGGGAGATTATTAAGCATGATTTGGTTGCACCTATTCAGGACTTTTTTCGAGGAGGGGCGCTTCCCTGGGCAGCCCGTGCTATAGCCTTGATCCTTATTCCCATGAAAAAAGACCCATCCTCAATTCATCATTTCTAGCCCATAAGGCCGTGTAATTTTTCTTATATGGTTCTTGAATATTTGATCAACAGGCGTCTCTCTTATTTTATTCATGGTTGGGTTTCTGAGGACCAACATGCATGTTTTCAAGGGAGATCTATTCAATAGGCATTGGGAATTTCCCGAGAGATGGTTGGTGAGATCAACAGAAAGGTAGTGGGTTCTAATATTGTCATTAAGGTTGATATGGATGAGGCTTATGGTCATTTGGAGTGGAGTTCCATCATTCGGGTCATGAGACACATGGGATTCTCAGAATGGGTTATTGATTTTTTAATTCATTATCATAGCTCTTTCTGGTTCAATATTATGTTCATAGGCAGGCAATGCAGATTCATGAAATCTATGAGAGGTCTCAGGAAAGGAGACCCTATCTCACCCTACATTTTTTTTGTTGACCCAATATGCCCTTAATATACATGTTGCCTCCAGTATTCAGCAAGGGATTCTTCTTCCTTACCATTGCGGTTCACACTTCACTGGGGTGTCCCATCTTCTTTTTGCCTGATGATTTAATCTTCTTTATCAATGGTCCAAGATCTTCAGTCAGGATTCTCCAGAAGATCATGAGAGAGTACTCCAGATGGAGTGGCCAATCAATTAATTATGACAAGAGCTTTTTTTACCTTCCTCCGTCTTGCACGGACAAACGTAGATGTAACATTGAGGCTAGATTGGGTATGTGCAACAAGAGCTTCCCAATGGACTACTTAGGGGCACCTATTGCTCTTGGGATGAATCTCATTAGACACTTTGAAGGTATGGTTGAAAAATTAATAATCAGATTTGTAATTTGAAAAATCGATTTCTTTCGTTTGGAGAAAGAATTACTCTTTTCAATTATGCATTTTCTTCTATACCTATGCATATCCTGTCAGTTCTTGAGGTGACAAAGGAGATCCTGAAAAAGATTGACAAACTCTTGAACTCTTTTATCTGGGATGCTCAAGGAGAGGGCAGATGCCACTGGACCTCTTGGAAAAAACTTGCTAAACCAGTGGAGAATGGAGGAATGAATGTGAGGAATCTGCTGGAATCTATTTACTATCTTCCGGGCAAACTTGCATGGGAAACCGTTGAGGGTATCTCCTTATGGAGTATGTTTATTAAAGGCAAGTATACACCTGGAAGAGGTTTGCGGATCAGTGCATTTTTACCCGGTCCTCTTCAGGTATGTTTTTTTACCAAGTCTTACAAAAAATATATTTTTATACAATCTACTAGTGATCCATGGGGAAGGCTTCTTTGGTGTAATGTTATCCCTTTGAAATTCAATTTCATGCTTTGGGGGCTTCGTCACTTTATAGTCCCAACAGATGAAGCGGTCAGGCGAAGGGGTGTGCAGATGGCTTCAAAGTGTTCTTGATGTATCATTCCGACAGAGGATACCACATCCCAACTTTTTTTTCCACATTGAATGTGAAAATATTTTATAGCGCTAGTTAGGGGAGTTCATGGATAGTTTACATCAGGCAGGTCTGTTTGCAGATTTTTCTCATTTGTGGTTTGGGGGTGATAGCAGAAATACATCAGAGGAGAATGCTCGTGTGGTGCTCCTTACTGTGGGATGCTGGTCTCTCTGGAAGGCCCAAAACCATGTTAGGCACGAGGGCCACCCCCCTTAGAACTGACTCTGGTGGTTAAGGCAAGATGCCTTGTTGCGGAATTGGTGGGTCTTCTGAAACATCATGAGGCTGCCCGTTCTCTCAGGAGGTATTTATCAGCCAGGAGCCCCTCATTCATTCCTTCTCCCTGATAATCAGGCCACTGGGTGCATTGGACCCCTCCCTCCCAAGGTTTCAAACTCAACATAGATGGTGCATGCACCCGGGGTAACACGAGGGGTGGAGGTGTTGTTCACAACCCTTCCGGATCGGTGGTGTACGAGTTTAGCTCTTTCTATGGGGCTGGTGATTCCCTCAACTCTGAGGCTATGGCCCTTATTAATGGTCTAAGAATGTGAAAAATTCGAAATATCCAGCTCTATATAGTGGAGACGGACTATGATTATTTGGAGCTCCCTCAAAGGCATCTCTTCTACACCCTGGCCAGTTTTCTATTTGATCCGTAAGTGCAAGGATAATCTTCATAATGACATTTCTCTCATACATACAGTGCGCGACGAGAATAGATATACTGACATCTTAGCTTCTATGTCTTCTCATGATGTTCCTATTTTGGAGCATTCTAGTTTAGGGTCCCCCCGGGAGGTGTGGGCATTGTTTTTGGGGATGCCCTTGGTCTTCACTTCTTCAGACCCCCATGATATACTATTCTTTTTTCTCCATTAATAAAAATTTACTGTTATGATATATAATTAAATGTACTATAATTAATAAATTATATTAATTTATAAATCCCTTATATCATCCCATTAGTGTTTTAGTCATGTTTCATGCAGATGGAATCAGTGTCGTCTTATTTTTGTAAGTTTTGCGACTGAAGATGAGATTTTAATAATAAATCAAGTACATAATATAACTGTTGTAGAACGATTAAAAATAATTATTTTCTTATTATTTTTCAATATTATTAGTATTTATGTTCCCATAGTCATCCATGATATAGATTTGAATCATTATTCAAGTAGGTGGTTAGATCGACTCAAACATGAACATATCATAATTTGATGGACGATTATGGTTAATAAATTGTTTCTATTGACATAATATCATTATAAAATCAATATAATGTAATTATTTATACGTTTTAGTGGTTTTGAATCATATTTTAAGTGGTTTGGATAAATAATAAAAAAAGAAGAAAAAGTTATTTCATGGAGGTGGTAGTCCAGACAACACACAATTAATGTTTTCACTTCCTGAAGAATGAGAGGAAATGAAGGTGGGTTATAAGTTTTCTCTTCATATTCCTAATTATATTATATATTTCATATTTATTAATCAATTCAATCCTTATCACCAGTGATGAGAGGTGATGGTGAAAAATGGATGATGTCACTTCATGGACGCATAGTACACACAATACATGATTGATATGATGAACAAACGGATTATAATAAGTTGGACAATGATATTTGATTCTTTCATCTTATGGATTTTGGAATTTTCTATATGAGGGCAGTATTCTATTGTCTCGTTTGACCCCATTCTCACCATGTTGGAATGTTTTTTCTTTTCCCTTAATAAAGGGTTCCTAACAACTCATCTTCTTCTAATAAATAATGATATTGGGGTTATTATATTTCCATGGTCAAGGTATGTTTGGAAGAGAATGATTAAGAACTATTAATGAGTATGTAATACTTACAATGATACTTTTAACTTATTCTTGATGAAATCCTTAGAATTGAAGGTACTAGAATATATTGAAATTAATATGTCCTTTTGGAAATTATTGAGAATTATATTATAGGAAAATTGTACTGGGTGTAATGGTTTTTTTAAAGGGAAAGTGGTGCATTGAAATTGTTGAAGTGATCCCCTTTTATAAGTGATAGAAATGATTTTTATGAATACCCTTTACTTTTAGATATCATCTTTACACTTCTCAAGCATCAAAGACTAAAAAATATAGAAATAATTTATTTTAGGGCGTTCTTAGACAAATCATTCACTAGCCATCTATTTTCATTCATGTTTTAAACATCTTTTAAGTTATTTACTCTCATATTTTTACTTTTAGCTTTTTTTGCTTTTACTCGGTAACTAGTTTTTATCAATGTAACATATGTTTTAGTAAACATATAAAATAACCCTTATTACGAAATATGACAGTGATGCAACTATATTTAATATCTATTTAATCTAATTCTATTTTTTTGAATATTAAAAAAAGAACTTTCATATTAACACTTTATTTATAGAAAAACTTTTTTTTTGTAAAAAATATGGTTTTGACCATTCTGTGTTCTTATACTTATTTAGCATTGAATAAGAATTAAATGTGTGTTAATAAAATTATAAATTTGTTTAAAAATAATATTATAATCATTTTTTAATATACATAAATTTAATCGATTGAAAAAATTACACAATGTTAATAAATCAGTTATTTGAAAAAATTGTTTTACCATTATTGTAATTGACCTTAATCCTAGTAATCATATTTATATACTTAGAATTGAAAATGAAATTATTATGTAATATTAAATTCCTAATATTAAATAGGAAATCTATTTTTTTTAGATTTAATTTCTATAAGTTCATATAATTAATTTTTAATATAAGCGAATAAAAACAATTTGTAGAGTAAAATATTAGTTATGTTTTCAAAATTCTGAACATCTTTTAAATGAAAAATCATATTTTAAAATGATTTATTTTACATTATAAATATATGGTTTATATAAAAGGATCTTAAAAATTCTAAGTCACAAAAGTGATGGTATTATCAAAGTCAGTGTTTTCTCACTATTCACCTAAACATAAATTCTTTTATAAAAATCTCAAAAATTCATCCTATGATAATATTGAAATTTATAATACCAAATGAAGTTATCATTATCAAATTTAAAATTTAAAATTTATAAATTTCTTTTTAAATAAATATAATATACAATGGAAAACAAATTTTATATAAAAAACGTCCTTTTAAAACATTAAATGTTACTTATCCTATTTTGTATCCATTTCTAATTGATTATTATCATTTTATCTACCATAAGTTTTATTATTTTTATAACTTTATTATTCAATATATCATAGATCCTTGTAGTTCAAGGTTTCTTGCAGAGAAAGCTTTGTAAATAATAGTTATTCAATAAAAATACGTAGTGAAATTTTGGGTCATTAAAGGTATTATAATATTTCCTTAAATAAATTAATTTTTTATAAATATTAATAAAAATAATATGTAGCATAAATATATAAATTTAAAATAAAATATTTTAGTAAAATATTTTTATTTCATTTTATAATTATTTATTATTTATGAATTATATTAATTTTAATTTGTTTTAAAAAATTAAACATCTTTTATATACCAATTGGATACTAGTATAGAATATAACCATATATCCATTGTCACATGTCGAATGGCCATATGTCAAATGACCATATTTCCAATAACCATATATCCAAAATCCATACATCCAATGACCATATGTCATAAGTCCATATATATATATTAGTCATATTACATTCCAATATATATCCTTACATATATCTGTAGAATCATTTCCCTTATTTATTTACAAAATTTCCAGAATATCAATTGTATTTCAAAAGTTTTCTCTTCATTTGATAGTTATAATCAGAGTCATAATATTTATTGTATACCATGAAGAAAAGTATTTCATGTTCATTGTATTTTTATATACTTGTTGTATTCCTCTTATAGTTTTATTAACGTTGTTTCATATTATATTATATTATAATAATTCATTAATATTTATCTTCCATTGTAATATTTCTGCATAATAAAATATATCATGGATTATTTTAGTTTAGTGTTGGATGTATCATAAACTACTGAACATAGAAAATTTATTTAAAGAGAAATACATATTAAAAATATTTGGTTGTTATGATACTAGTCTTATGTTGTGTTTGGGAGATTTAAAATATAATACTAACATAAAGGTATACTTAATGAAATGGGATATGGGAACAAGGTCTGTGATTGAGGGACCACCTTAGGGAATGTATATCTCGAGTTAAGGGGAGTTTCCCACCCTTGTGGACCTCTGATATATATGTGTTGTTTGACATAATTTACATACAAATTGGTTCTTATGATTATTTTGTGAAATGAGACTTATAACAGTCTATTTGAGTGGGTTTGTTAAATGATTGGAAAATGTTTGTTGGAATCCACTCCAACCATATATGTGTAGGATATGATGGAACAAGTTATTCAATATTGGTAATGATGCTTTTCGATTATCGAGAGATTTTTTATATTGGTCGAGAAATCCTTCCAACTGTGGGTACATGGATACAAGATAAGTTGGGAGCCATGAAAACTATCTTCGAATGTATATTTTGGTTTGGCATTCATTATAACCATAAATGTTTGTGTTACTATAGAATGGTTTTGCGGGCTGAGTTGGGTGAAACACCATCACAGGTGAATAGTACCAAGGGTTGGATCCATTTTGACCCTTAGTATTATTTCTATGAGATGGTATCATGTTTAGGATCTATTCCAATCCTAAGGTATTGATGATATGATATGGTTCTAGGGGCAGACACTGTTCAAACCCCTAGGTATTTATTACATGAGATAGTGCTAGGGGTGGGCATCATCACGACCATTATATATTCACCTAATGATATTTTTCCAAGACATGTTACCATTCCATATTCTAGATATTGAAGATATGATATTGTTCTATTGGTGGGATCCATTGAGGCCCCTAAGTATTGTATATACGAGATCACTCTTTGGGTGTGTGTTATTCCAAACCTTGGGTATTGAATTTATATGATGGTTTCATGGGTGGGATCCATTCTGACCCCAGGGTATTTACTATATGAAATGGTGTGAGTGGTGGGATCAATTACAAATATCATGTATTGAATATGTGATATGGTTTTAGAGAAGGATTCTAGTCCAATCCCAAGGTATATACGAATGATATTTTATGGAAAATGTTGGTGGTGGCCTGCTGATTTGTATAGACACATTTCTCAAGTGGCCTTGGAAATTTGGTATTGTAATATATTTCATATTTGTAGGTATATGTAGGAAAAATTCTCGATTATGGAAGGTTCAACTGGATATATTAGACATATTCAAAATATGGGAATGGGTCCGGACTTGGGACTAGGTAGTGGTTCTTTTTAGTTTCATTTATTTTGGTTTGAGTTATATATGATCTTCAGATGGAGAATCTTGTTGGTGTCTTGTTGACTTAAGTGACACATAGATAGTTCATTCTATTAGTATTTTTTATATTATTTACTCATAGTTGGATACATATATAGGTTAACTCCTTTTACTTTAGTTGGATATTAGGATGACTAAGTGCTCATTATTCATGTTATATTTATTCTACTTTAATATGAGTATATAGTGTCCCCACAGTATCATTATAGACACTCAATTCTAGTCGATAGCCTTTGGTATATGGATAGGAATAAGTAAGGTCACATGGAAGTCTTGTCCAGTTATTGTTGTGTGATCTTGGTCTGGAAATTAATAATTGGTATTAAAGCCTTGTTTATTTTTCATACTATTTTGGATGTAGTATATAATGGTAGGATGCGTCAGAACATGGGATGAAGGCTATAAATGTTGATGGACAATACCTACATCATCTGAAGGCTGTGTTTTTAGGTATTTTGGATTGATATTAATCCTTTTTGATGTTATATTTGGGTTTATTATTGTTGACTATGATGTTTTACATTATTTGTTGTCTAGTTTTTTCTTAGAATAGGGTGTCAATTGAGTGGGCGTTTATGAATCTTAGTAATAATTTATGTCCATAAGACACACATCTTATGAGTGAAAATAATACTTTTTCTAAAAAATTAAATATGTTTTCAGTATCCAATGTTTCAAAAATAAATTATTTGATGTTTTCCCAAATAACTTATTTTTGGGATCTTACATAATTGAACTAATAGTTTTTCTTTTCCTGATATGGATTTTAATAGGTTGATTTTGGTTATATGCATGTAAATTTGACCTTTATCCTAGAGGGTTTAATTTCATATATGAATTCCTAGAAATGAGTAAAACCCTAGAGTGGGTGATTGGATTGGTATAAGATTACCAATGCATATGAAACCCTAGAGTGGGTGTGATAACATGTGATTTTCCTATTTTTATCTAATATAGAGTGTTCATGTTTCTCTATAAGAATTGACCAATTAGGTTATGGTTTATAGAAAAGTTGAGGGGGCCTAGTCATGTTGAAACTTGGCCTAAGATATTTATGACTTGATTGCTAAAATTGGATTGCAGGGAGTTTTCCAGTTATTTATCAGATAAGTAGTAAATTATTAGGGTAATATAAAAGTGAGGGGTTCTCCTATGCTTATTAGTACCTTCATGTATGGGAAGTATGTGTATATTATTAATTTTACATATATTGCACACAATAAGTTTGGAATCATGTACCTATTTATGTATAAGGATTCCCCATTTGTTGTGAATAAGTGTTTTCTTTGTGTTTAGTTAGAAATGTATAGTAGGAATGGTCATATGTTGGTCAAGCATTATGGTCTAGGACTTTTTAATGTATCTAATGTTGTGATGAGTTGTGTTGTGTTGTAGTGGAGCACATGAGTGTACTCTAGCCCTATTTCAAAATTTTATCATAAACGAGGGTTATTGATCACTATTTAGAGAGTGCTTTTTTTGATGAACATGGCTTGGGGATAGGTGCAACCTAAGCTTATCCAAGGATGGTAATCTTGGTGTTTGACTGGGAACACCTCACCTTGGATGACATGTGAGGTATATCAATAATTGGACATTTAGATATCCTTTGGATAACGACATTGGTTTGTGTCGGTCCCATGAATCATATGGTGAAGTCACAATAAAGGAGGAAAATTTATTCTAGTCACATGTGATGCCTTTATAGTGTGTATGTGTGTTAGGATGTTTTGACGTGTATATTTTTAGTACCTTGGGACCCGTTAGGGTTTGAAAATTAAGAGGCACTTATGTTTGCTTTTAGGGTCTAGAACTGCTTAGTTTTCCCAATTGTATGGTGATAGATCACAAGGTGATGATAGAATTCATTGAGTAAATACACTTGGGTTGTGACCAAGTGTGATGAAATGTCAAAAATGTGCGAGTAATCTTTTCTTGGTTCGAGATTGGATTAAGGGTGATGAAGGTTGATGTTATAACATGTTTTGATCTGAGTTAGGCTTTCTTTGGGAGATGATTAGGCATAGTTGACTAGGCTGGGTTTGTGTATTAGGGTATGACCAATAAATGAGGTGAGGTCCTTATAAGGTGATGATGAAATGGCTAAGGGGTTATGAGGTTGTGATTATGTCATGAAATTCATGTCATATATGGTATGGGTGGTGATATTTTATGAAGGAAAAAATGTGATAAATGACCACTAAGACTAATGAGAATCTTAGAAGATGGGTCCCTTGGAGTGATAGATAAAAAAACTAATGAGTGACTCAATTATAATGAGTTGGGTACTGATAAGAATTTTGAGTTGCTAGTTGGAGTATGTCGAGTCCAAAAAGTGTTAGAGAACATGGTTTAGATGATAGTGAGAAATCTCATGGATCTTGAGATATATCTATAAATACCAAGTGTTGTATCAGTGGATTATCTATTTTATTATATCGTGATTACATGTGTCTCTGTTGTATCATTGGACCCTTGATTAGGTTGTGAGATGTGGATGTAACTATGAACTATGATTAGAGCTCATGAATATCGGTGCTCGAATTCTAGTTGGTATAGGGAAGGATCATTCTTATTGATCATATATAAGGGAAAATATATATCGTGCATCCCACTATTGGGTTCTTATTAGGGAGATCCTCGTTTAGAGTGGATTTTTTAATCTTTGTTAGGGAGATGGGTTAGTAGACTCAACCCAATGGTGGTGGAAGTTTTTTTTCCGGTTCATGGATGAAAGCAGGTGGGATATGCCTACTAATTGGATAAGTACATTAATAGGTGTATCGAGTTCTGATATTGATATCGGGTCAATACATTTAGTAACTAACTAGATTGAGGCATTCAAATATGGTTTAGTTGAATAAATAAGTGTTTATTTTTTGAAATTTTTCTGTAGGGTTACTGGGTTTATGGAATGTTGTATCTTATGGACAACACGTTGATATGTATAATGAGGTAGGGCCTTGTGTTATGGATATATGCTCAAGAGTGAGACTATGTATTCTAATGAGAATTGACCAGTGACACTAGGGTGGGATGTGGATCGAGTGATGCTCTGGAGTAGATCATTGACATTAACCAATGGTGCATAATATTAGTAAATTTGGAATTCATGAATACCATTAGGAGTGGGGTCTTGTTGTGTAGTTGTTGGAATTAATTGGAGACATGATGCGCATGTCGTTGTGTGTTTTTTGGAAGGTTAGTGCAATAGAGTGTCAACTGGTGCATCCTCATATGGTTGATTATTATCACTCATAGTTTAGTATAATGGTTTATTAGGGGACATCTGATGTTTGTGATGGGTTGGAGTTTCACTAGTTATTGTGTGAAATCGAAATGACCACAATCAATCGAAGATCAGAAATGAGGTTGTGCATCGAGAATTAGTTACCATTATGGGTCATGGGTGATGAAAAAGGATACTAATCAAGGATGATATTCTTTAAGGTGGAGTGTCTTTAAAAAATACTTTAATTATAGGTTGGTGAATTCAGTTTAAATTTGACTTGTTAGTCCTGAAGAAGGTTATTTTTTGATAATTGAGATTTGACTATGAATTCAGAGAGCTAAACCATCTCAAAGAGGTTTTTTTAGATGACTATAGAGGATTTAATGGTGTCTCAGGTGTCTAATTGAGTATGGGAGTAGGTTTGGGGTGTCCCTACAGTAGATTTTGGCAATAGGAAATTGTTCACATCACAACTAGGGGGTTTTGCGGTGTGGCGTGTATCACATAAAATTAATTTTTTTGAGGAAGATATAGGGTCATTTTATGATGTAATGGGACCAATCAATGAACCCTATACTAAATATTATGTTTATGGATTCTTGGTATGTCCTACCATAGTAAGGAAGTTGTACCGTGAGGGGTTCTCATGGGGGGTAATGATCACAACATAGCCTTAGTGGTCGCACTATGAGGGGTTTTTGAGGGGGAAATCCCATGTGGAGAAGGGTGGGATGCATCGTGGAGGGCTATTAGGTGATAATAGTTTTATGTTTCTCTCAGGTTTTTATCACATTCTAGAGCCTTAGTCCAGGACACAATAAATAATTGGGGGTAGGCATTGATCCATGCCCCAAAGTAAAAAACTGCAAAGAAATCCTAGATGAGGGATGTTAATCCATGACCCCATTGGGCAACACTGTAGTGATCCTACAAAACAATTTTTTAAAAAGGGGATGATATATCTAGGTTATCTTGTAACATCCCTTTATATTGATATTTTTTCCATTAAGTAAATACAATAGTGAATGACATGATTCACACCCAACACAAAACTAAAAAGATGATGATAAATTCTATTGTGATAAAATATTAAACTATTTGATAAACATTAATACATTATGGGAATAGAATATGAAATATGTGACTCCCTAGAATTTATCTCCCATATCAAGTTCCATAATCACATAATTTAAAAACCCACTTTGATACCAGCTGAAAAATCTAAGATATAACCATCCTTGGTTACAAAATAAAAAATTATTATTTCATCTCTTACATTCGGAGGATCATTTCAGGTATACAAAATTAGTGAATTTCGATAAATAAATAAATAAATAATTCCTTGTTCTTTATATAAACAAATATTCATTCCCATTATATATGATACTATATAATATATAGCGAGTCTTCAACATCTTCAATAAATTATTTCATACATTCTATCCTTCTAAACATGCCATGTGTACTATTTTTCTTTATATCCTATGGAAATGGAAACATAAAAAGGGGCGAGATCAACCTCTCTGTAAGGGAAAATTGAAAAAAATGGAAATCACAACATAATCATGGAATAAATATTATAGAAAAATAAATAAATTAACATGAAGACATAATCATCTTGAAACTAATAGCATTATATACTAATGAAAATAAATGAAAAAATTGATCTCATTAATATTGATCTCATAATTATGAAATGAATACTTCCAAACATCACAAAAAAAATACTCAAGGCCTTTTTCCAAGATATTTAATTGTCATTGAGACCGTATTCAAGTCATCTTGTTGAATTGGGTAGGCATAAACAAAATATCTGAACCAGTTTTTTCTCACGAGTCTTGTCGATGCAACGAGTGGTTGTATAATATTTGTCCCCACCCTTCACTTGTTTATTTTCAACGAATTCATCATAATATTCAATAAGATAGTCATTTCATTCCCTATCGAATTCATAGTTTAATAAAAGCATGGGTATCCATAAAATGAAGAATAATTAATATTAATACATGATCAATCGATGTTTTTATTAATATTAATCAATGATGTAAATACTTGTCCCTATGCCAATAAAAGAGATAATGTGATCATAACCCATCTGGAGGAATAAGGTGGATGGTTAAACAATACAATGTCAATTTTCTAATAAAAATCTATATAGGAATAATAATATATAAAATAAAAATACATTCCCCATGTAAAATAATATCATAATTTTTAGCTGAACGTCATCTAATCTGATTTATGTAAATTGTTATCTTCACACTATAAAAAAATGAGTATGTGGAAAATACAATATTGGAATATAATGATCCTAATCCATCAGAAGAAAGATAGTAAACTGTTTAAAAATAATGTATCCTAATGAGTGAGAAATGTTTTTCAATGATTTTATGTGGAAGGAATGTATAGACCTATAAAACAATGAGATAATTCCATATAATATAATCAAAGTTTAGAATGTAACCAACATATATAAAATATGTTCAAGGGAACAATCATAACTCAAAAAATGAAAATGGAGTTACCAAAAACTCTTACTTCATGGGAAAAAATGAATAAATATACACTTGAACAAGGGAATATTAATTGGAAAGTAATGTAACAAAATTTATTTTTATGAAATACTTTTTTGAATAAATTTAATTTCATCAATAGCTTTTGTTACATGCAACATCTAGTTTTAACAACCCATAAAAACTATCCATATTATTATTTAAACATGACTATTATTACCTAGACATTAAAATTGGGGGATGAATAGGAATAATAAAATTTTAAAAATTAATTATAATGGATACATATAAGTAAAATAGATTAATAAAAAGGTACTAAATTTTTGATAAAGACTTTATATGCATCAAAAATACATTTTTCTCAAAAAATAAATTTTGTAGTGTTTTGTAAAAAGATAATAAAATTAATTTTTTTACACTTAGAAATGTTATTCTAAAAAATTAACATTATTTATATAATAAACATGTAATATTTATATTGTGTTCAATTTCATGTATTTTTTAGAAAATATTATTTTTTCAATTAATAGTGAAAATACTAGTTTTTATTGAAAACTACGATTTTGTTTAAAGAATCTATAAGGTTCTATTTTGGTGTAAAATTGATTAAAAAGTAAAATGAGAAAAATAATATTATATTTAATACAATATAGTTCATTTTAATCTTTTTTTAATTGAATTATGATATAGAATCTTTTTAAACAATTGAAAAAATTTCACCTAGGAAAATTGTTTTTCCATCGCGTATGTGGGATTAATATTTAATGAAATTCAGCCACTTTTGTGATTTTAATTCGATAAAATGGATTAAATATTTAAAATCAGTAAAAATTATATTATATAATAAGGTAAATTTAATTTCTTTTTATAAATGTTAATAAAATACTATAAAAATTAATTACCATGAATATGTTTAAAATGCGGGTTTGCACGTTACATGGGATTGTGTTAAACTTAATTTTCCATAAACATAAAATTTTAATTTGATAAATTTTATTAAATATTTAGAATAATTGGGTATAAATTATCTAATAATTCTCATTTGAATTTCATTTATAAATTTATAATTTACCTAAGTTAATAAAAAGATACACATCACCATGGTGAAAACTAAAATGGTAAAATTATGTAATATTAAATTCCAAGAAATAAAATATTGGAAAAATTTTATTTATTTATTTTGGAGGTGTGTGTCTAACATTTAATCCCTAAATTAAATTATTTATCAATTTTGAGGGACTTTGGATAAAATTGGCTTCACATTATTGAATAGTTTTGGTTATTTACAAATTTGACGCTCCTCCCCCATTATAAAAGGCATATGCCTCCACTCACTTATTCACAACTATTATAAAATTTCTATCAATAAAACCATACCAAAATACCTCAAAAACATCATTAGACATGATCTAGATCTTATTTACATCCCAAAAAGAAAAACCCTATGGTCCTTAATAAGATATCCAATGGAAGTTGTTTTAAGTGAAGGTAATTGTCTTCACTAAACTCTTTCTCTTTAATTATTATCTTTACACCAACATTAATTTCATATGAATTTCAAAATAATAACACAAGTATAAAAAATATAGTGATATGTTATTATCTTAATGACACAACCTACATCTGTCTCCTCTTCCATCAAATGGGAAATGGAACTATCTATTATTTGTAAAGAGCACTACCACCTCATGAACCATTGCTATTTTTTCTATTACCATATCTCTTGGATAGATGTAATGATGAATTTAATTTTTATATATTATATTTATGATATTTTTTTCTGGAATTATAATATCATGATTTCCTTTTTAACTTCACACCCGTTGGAAAACAATAATATTGCTCACGTGTACAGTGGACTACCGCCTAACGAACCGATGCGATATGTTTTTCTCATTTACATTTTACTTGGATTGTTATAAGGATAGATTAAGTTAATATATATTATATTTTTTACATTATTATACCTCTTAAATTATTATATAACATATACCTTCTTAATTACAATTCTTAGGGGATACGATAACGTCACTTGTGTGTTCACCGAACTACCGCGTCATAAAGAGATGTAATTCATTTTTCACTAATGCTATATATATGAGGTAATAAGGATAAATTTAATGAATATATGTGATATATATGACATAAAAATTATTTTTATGGTTGAATTAATATTTAATTTTTATTCTCTCTATCCATTGATAAATTTGAAACATCATTCATGCGTACATTTGAAATACTGTCTATATGAATGATGTATTTCATTTTTAATCTCTAGATTTTATGGATTAATTATAATACAAATATACTAAATATATATGATATTTATATTATTTTTATAATTTAGTAGATGTTTAAAACATTATAAAATTAATAGGACTGAAAATATCAAATCCAAACATACAAGAAAAACAAAAGATTTATTACCTAAAACATGGTTTTAATAAGGAATTGTTAATAAAAAGGTAATAAAATGTAGTTGGTAAATCATATATGGTATGATAAATAATAGTATGGTTCATTAATATATTTATATAAAACCTAAATTTATTCAAAAGAAGTTTTGAACGTGTGTAAAGGGAGTCGACACTAAGGGTAATAGATTCATAGTCACTCTTTTATTTCTGAGAGATAGATTCCATAATCACCACTTATTACTTTTGTGTGGTGTATATAATACCCCATAGAAATGTTATTTCATTAATATATTTATTTTTATAATATTATAATATTAATTTTATTATATTCTTTAATGGGGATTATGATTAATAGTTTCCAACATGGTATGGGATTTTTGTCTCAAATTACCCTTTTTGGGGTATATATTGTGTCATGCATCTATTTATTTTTATGAGGTGTATATACTACCCATTTAACATGTTATGTAATTAATATACTTATTTTCATGAAATTTAATGTTTCATTTGATGTTATTATTTAATTGTGATTATGATTCAAAAGATATCAAATTGGTAATGTTTTTTTTACAATCTCATTGTTTATCGGAATTTTTTATAATTATGTATATGATGATGAAATCTTCATATATAACTCTAAAAAAATAATATATTTTCTTCTCTAATGAATATTTATATATTATACATATTTTCCATTTTCCCCTCTCTTAATAGATTAAAGAGACCCATATAATGTTTTTAAGAAAAATCATCTTTATTTCTATCTTCGGTTGAAAAACCTTTTTCTTCTATGTAAATGTTTTCTAAAAATGTTTTATCATTCCCAAAATTATATTTTAATTACAAACTAACCCATGTTTTAATTTTTACAAATTATTTAAAAAGGAATCTTTATGTTGTTTTCCTAACAAGTTGTGTTTGGATTTTTACCAAAAAATGTGAAAGGAATCATTATTATAATGTATACAACATGAACATAATTTCCTACCATCATGACCACTCAAGGATTTTAAAATTGCTTTATAAGTTTAAAATATTATTTTCAATTAAAGGGATTTACAAATTATTTTATAATTTTTTAGATTAAAAAGTTATTTGTAGAGAAAGGCTGTTTTCCTCAGGAAATGTTTTAAATATTTTTTAAAGAATCTTTTATATGTTTCAAATTATTTTTTTAAGAATGGGATTTTTAAAATATTTTATGTTTTAAAAATATAATTTTAAAGTGAAAATATAATTTTCATCAAGAAATGATTTAAATAATCATTAAAACTTCTTATATAAATTTTTATGTTTATTTTTCAAATAAAATAATTTTGAATTTTTTTTAATATTTTCAAAAGTGATTTTAAAAGTGCCAGAATTATTTTCCTCAAGAAGTATTTTAAATATTATTATTTTTATGTTTCCATGGTTATTTTAAGAGAAATGGATTTTGAAAATGTATTATGTTTAAAAAATTTATTTTCAATGTGAAAATTTTATTTTCCTCATCAAATGTTTCCAGTGGTCTTTAAAAATAATCTTCCAACTAAGATGGAATCCTTTTATGTTGTTGTTTTTGATAAAAATTGTTTATGATCAATAGTCATTTGAAAGGGGTTGAATGGTGTGCAACCACTGACTTCTGGTATAACATCTTCGAATGGTCTCCAACGAGTTTTGTTCGTGGATTCAGAAACACCCAACAGATCTAATATCTATAATCACTCATGAACATGCATTCCAATGGTCAGATTTCATTGGGGAACTTGGAAAACGACACTTAAGAACTCACATTGGTTTTGATGACGGGAATTTAGGCTCATCACACCTTTTTGGGGGAACTGTTGCTTATTTTGGGACTCTCTTATAGATTTAAGATATGTACATGAATCTATTATACATTCCCATGTGTGTATAATACTGATTACCCTAATGTAAAGATCATTCATTAATATGCATTGGTTTAAAATCATATTTAGTTATCTAATATTCTCCATTATAGGAGATATCTATATGTATATAAGGTTCTCCATCAGTGGTACCCTTTTTATGAATGAATTAGATATTCTTTTGTCATTTATTAGGATGATGCTGGTTTTAAGTCATGTGGTGAAGCACTCTAGAGTTTACTATCAACCAGGGGAGACATGAGTTATTTTTATATCAGGATCAAACCCATAATATGGACTTCCAATATATCATCATGATAGGAATCAGAACCCACATAGTTTTTTTCTTTTTATCATGGCACATAACCTTTTAATGTCATGTGACAAGGACCTAACCATGTATTTTAATTTCATGCAACAAGGATGTCCCAACGAAAGGTTCTTGGTGAAAGATGGTATGAGACTTAAACCGAGGTGGCTCAAGAGTTCTAGAAGTGATGTGGTCTCCTGTGAGGATATGAACCTATTGGGGATGTGGTTCAAAGAACATTAGGGGGGATTTTGGTGTTGGGTTTGGAACTCAGATAGGATTCCTACATATCCCTATTAGTTGGAAGTCAATGCCCACATAGTTTTGTTATATTTTGGGCTTATGCATCAATGTTTCCCAATTAAGGGGTAATGATTGAGGCTTATGCATGAAATCAACCAACTTGGTGTTTCTTCATTTGTAATATGGCCCTTTAAAGTTCGAGGCTTGGTTTTGTGGCTTATGCATGGAAGTAGTTTATTTGGGTTTGAATATGATTGGGGATTATTCATGTAAATAGAACATTTTGATTAATGTTAGGGAATACATATATGGAGAAGGCCCATGGATTTGGGTATGGTTTGGAGTTATACTGAAAGGGAGGCCAATTTTATGTTTGGGACTGTGTGGATGTCCTAATCATCGCTAACCACTAAGGACACATGCGTCAGTATAGTGTGAGAAATAAGAGTAAGAAGAAGATTTGAATATCACATGATTCCACTATACCCATTGGTGGATGAGGTGTTGATTCCCTAAGGGAGAGGGATTGTGTGTTGAGTGTTCATTTTTCCTCTTTTATTTTAGTAATCGGGATACTCACATCTGGTGATATACAAGGCTACAACCCAGGATGAGGTGAAGAAGAGAAAACTTAGCATCTCCCATTAGAAATTCTAGGGTATTACTCTATGAGGGATTTAATTTTATTGGTTTCAATGGGAGGATCACATTCCTTATCGAAGGGAAAGAAAACATGATCCCTTATCTCACCACCCAGAATAGGGAGGTTAATGTTAGCACCCCAATGTTGAAACCCTCATTACTAAGGGAATATAGACCTGAAGACATTATGAGGGTCCTACTTATTTTTGAGGTTACACACATGACTCATCTTACCTTGGGTATGTATAAATTAATGGACACACTAATGTTCCTGATGACCTGATCATAGATGTCACGTGGCTTTAGAAGAGGCCTTGGCCTAACACCACTAGACTGGTTCATGGAGGGGTTGATATGGGGCCAAATGATATGATGGAAGGGAGTGATGGGAGGTAGATATAATCATTCCCTAGGATTCCACATTCTATGCAGCAAGTTCTTTGGTGGGATGGTGTTCCCTCCATGTAGCATGTTGCTATGCGGGTGAGGGTATGAATCACATAGTGTTGTTCTAAGAGGACCTGGTTTTGACTCATGTAGCACATTGCTACGTAGGTCCATGTTCTATTTGTGTAGCATATTGTTATATGGGGCATAGTTCCTCTCATGTAATGTTTTACAATATAGGGAAGGGTTCTACCTATATATAATTTTTCTATGTAGAATGATTTCCCACAAAGGTTCCATCTATTCATACCCCGTGGAATGGTTTCATCAATGGGGTTTTGAGTTATCAGATGGTTGGATGATTTATTATTTCCTCTTTACTACTATGTGGTCGATTGTTACCTACTGTGAATCAAAAAATCTCATTTGATTTGTCTTGTAGGCTCCACATTTTGCATATCTTCATCACTAATATCCTTTGAATCTCTTTAGTCTAGTCCCCCTTTTGTTCCCCCTTAGGGTATTTTTATAGAATAGAGGAGGGAATGGATACCGACATGGTCTGTCATTAGTTGCGGGATGTAGGGATTCTTTTTGCAGGGGTCTAAGGAGAATTCACAGGCCCACGAATGACTTATTCAGTGGGAGTGGTTGTTCGATAAGGGGGGTAAATGTTTATGGGGAAGAAATCACCACACATCCCCACAAATGACTTAACATAATTTTTGGGTGCTGACAGTGCCACCACATCTCACAAACTATTTAGTTCACAGGGATAGTTGTTTTTGGGGGTTAAAATCATATCCCAACCCCAAAAATGAATGCGGTTTCATTCTCGGGTATTGGAGGAAACATCTCATCCAAGGAAATATTTTTTTCATGGGGTGCTTCGTGAAAATGGCAGAACGCTGTGTTGAGCGGCAGTCTACGATGTAATTTTTACTTCACAGAGTCATTTTTTTGTCACAACTTCAAACTCTTTGAACCTTTTTCATCAATTTTCTTCTGGAATTTATTTCTACACCTTTTCTAGTTTGATTGAATTCTATTCTTCTTGAATTCAGAATTTTCTGGACCCAAAAAATGCCCACCGCCAGAATGGATTTCTATCGGGACAAAGAGGAGGCTACACTAATATAGAAAGAAGTCATGTTTTGAACTGGTTTTTGGTAAGAAAGTGGACCCACAAGAGGGTACCATGCCTATAAATAGGGGTTCGACCAATTTTTTCCTTTACCATATTTCTTGGCGAACTGAGTTCTCCACTGATTCTCTCAATTTCTGACTACTTATGCATAACACTTCTTTTGTGGATTCCCTTTTTGCGAGTAGAACTTCATCACCCACAAACTGAAAGTCTCAACCATGAACATTAATTCTTGATCTTCTTCATATAATCTAGATGTTTCCTAGATGAATAATTATATGGACCATCACTTAGTTGGACAGTGCCTTTATGAACTGATGCTTCGAGGCTAAATGACTTCATGAACTGGCAGTTCATGGGTCTATGCCCTCACAAACTGATGGTCCAAAGGCCTATGACTTCATTACTTGATAGTTATTAGTATAATGCTATTCTGGTCTAATAGTTCATGGGAATTCATAATTTTCCACTTTTGTAAACACTAATTCCTTTACTTATGAATTTTGATACAGATAATTGGATGGAACCTTCACATGCTGGTTCTACTGCTAATGATGTTTCTACTCTCTCAGCTGTTGAAGAATGAAGTATGGCTATGATTGATTTTGTTGACAACAAAATAACCATAAACTCACTTCTTTAACTACTGGTAGGACTTCTTAGTTCTGGTCAAATGGGATATCTGGTCTTTAATAGGCTTACCCTTTATGGATTTTGGCTATTGTCTGATGTAGAAATTGTGTCATAGTTCCCAAAAAACCAGCCTCCATCTTGGATAATTGATAATATAAATATTCTCTAAGACAAAATTTCAGTTAGGGGTGATTTATTCAAGTAACCCACATAGCTGGGTCTCTTTTAAACTATGCTCATCAGTCGGGGGAGGAAACCATGCGTTTTCTAGATGAAAAAGTCCATTATCATTATATCCCATGGAAGGACATGAAAAACAATAAACTTGGGTGGTCATAAAAATGGGGCCTTCACCCTGGGGCCACATTCAGATTGGACTAGGGGTGGAATTTTTGGGCCTTCTAAAGCATTGAGGAATTTAAAGTCGAGTTACAAGCTGTGGGGCTAACAAGGTAGTTTGGGTATCACAAACCTACTCTCACCAAAACCAAAAACATATCCCATTGATTCTTAGCATGTGGATCCCAGACACCAACACCTTCGAATTAGTGCATTGTGAGGTCAATATTAGTCTCTGTGTTGTCTAATTGATTTTAGGGGTTCCCATTATAGGTGATATATATATAGAGTTACTGTCGCCTCCTTTATATTGAGATGACGTAAAGAGGACTCCCCATCTTTGGAGAATCTTATTGACTAGGCGAATGATATTTTGAAGGGAGACCCTCATCTGGAGAAGGGCATCTCCTTTTCTGATTATATTAATAACTTTGCAACATTAAGTGACTAGGAACCCTGTATACAGAGACCGAGGTCTTTCCCAACCATTGGGACCTGAAGGCGTCTTGGTGCCTACTGGCCCATTATTAAATAGAGTCAATTCAACGAGTGGGGCTGGAAGATCATTTCTAACGATGATCAACTATTTTGCCTGGAAGAATTTCTGGCCATGTTTTTGAGTGGATGGCTACTATCGTAGGATGAGTCTGACACTAGGGTTAGAGTCGTGAATTTTACGACGATATTTCAATTTTCCATTGGTAGGTAAATGAACCTTATCATCCCATTGTTGGTGAGGATTTACCATTTGCTGGTAAGGATCAGTGAGGGGAAGCCACCATACTGGATGGTGGGGCCCTTCTAGGTTATCTAGGGCTAGGTAGTATTCCATATTGGAAGGTACAATTATATCAATACTAAAAAAAACTAGAATCCACCATCCAACCATACCTTTAAAGTATAAGTGGGTTCATGCCATCAGTCTGGAGTGAGAGGGAAATAATGGATCGACTTAACTACAATGATCGCTTTACCTATGATCCCAACATTCCCCCATCTGGTACTTTGGTAAATGAAGGATCTAGGGACCTCTCTAGGTGATTATATCTTATCTCTATGAGATAAGGAAACTTGGTTTTTAGGAAGATCAAGGAATTTTTATGAGAGGGGTATGTACCCTACATATTTGTGCGTCAGTTCAACTACGTCCAAATGAGGTGTCATCCGACCATCAACAATGAATTTTAGGAGAAGAACATAATGATAGATTGAATTATCTGGATGTTGTTCACTTGGAAGGGAAGATAATACTAGATCGGGCTTCTAATGTCTATGGGTTTCCAAAATACACTTACCAGATCCAATGCTGATGTCTAGAACTGATCATACCATGAATATTAGCTAAAAAACTAGTTACTGTTTTCGAGGCCCAAAATTTTCCTGAGCCGGGAGGGAATGAAAGGAAAATAGTCGATCATTCTCGACCTAGAAAGAATCCAATGAAATCCCTCATTTATGAACCCCCAAGGAAGGTTTTTAGAGCCTAGGGTTCAACCCCCATGCTTTTGTCACTACATCTCATATTCAATTATCCACCCCCAATGCTGTCTTTATAAAAACCTGGAGACAATGTGACACTTTGAGAAGTGTCCATATGGCTCGTGCTCTATGGTGATTTCTACTGGAGAAATAGGTTTCATTGACAGGATACAACTATGTATCGGTGCCTGCCACTATCTCTTATGATAAAAACCCTAAGAGGGTGGACACCTATCTTTGGGATATTTATGACTCATTCCATTCCCCACAGAATCGATATAAATATTCAAAATGAATGTTTTATATGGTAAGTTATGAATTCAATGAGGTTTACAATGATGATATCCATGCATATGAGGGTACCAATTAAGTTTACACCATACTTCAACTTGGGGTTAGGAAAATTCTTCATTCCCATTCGATGTCTCACAATCACCTATCCCTAGAGGTTTCTAGGGTGGCTGAGGCACCCAAAAATCAATTGTGGTGGCTCGAACCCACACCACTTCCTAGGATGGATCTCCATGTACTATTCATTCTGATTACTATTTCCTTCCAAGAGGTTTGGAGAGCATGGGATACCTTGAGAGCAATAACATATTCTAAAGATATTTGGGAGATGCTTCAGGTAGAGCCCCTTGAGATTGAAATATTTGAGTTGGTCAATGCTCCCACATGGATTTATGATAATGAATATCCTAGTGATATAGATAAATATTTCAAATAAATGAATACCGACCTTAAATCTTATAAGGTAATAACTTACTATTATGATAGAGTATAGAATATGATGGTGATCATTACAGGGAAAGACGACACTGATGAAGCGGTAATTCGGTTGTTTGTTGTAATGTCTCGGATCCGGGTGCCACTAAATGGGTGCCCCGAACCTGGTTCACCACATGACCTCAAGCGCATTTCCCCAAACGCCAGAGGCTACTGACTAGCAGCGAGGGCCCAGGTCTGATAGTGGGGAAACTATGCCCTCATTTGTCAAAGTGTAGCGCAGCGGAATGGGAATAAACATACAGCAACAACGGAAGTAGTAAACCATACATAACTAAATTTAACAACTGTAGTAGAAATAACCAACCTGTATATAAATAATGGTGCAACATGCCTTATATTCTAAGAAAGCATCCAAAACATGTTACACAACAATACAGTACAGTACAAGTACAGGAAAGCAAAACAGAGCAAAACAGCTGGTAGCATCGTGAGCCTCATCCCGGTCCCATGCTCCCCTACTCCTCAGAAAAAATCATGTACCTGTATAAGGACCCTTTCCCTTATCTACACCTGCAGAAACGTAATCTGTTTGGGCTGAAAAGCATGACCCAAATAGGGTGTGAGAAATAATTCCCAGTAGGCACCCACCAAAGGCCCGTGCCCAACTGTGTGTAAACATGAAACAACAGTGTGCAAAAGTAAATGCAATAAACTAAGTAGTACTCAAAGTAACTAACTTACTAGTTATATTGACATTTAAATTATTCATTCAACCATTTAATATTAAGAAAACACCTTAGTGAATTTCTAATTAAATAGTCAGCATCCTCAGACAAGTGAAACCACACCCTCAGGTAATCAAAATCTCACCCTCAGGCATAACAGAATCTCACCCTCAGGCATAACAGAATCTTTCCCTCAGGCATACGAAGTTTCTCCCTCAGGCACAGAAGTCAAGCCCTCAGGCACGAAAGGTTGCCCTCAGGCGAAATAGAACGTCGCCCTCAGGATAATACAGTCACACCCTCAGGCTATAGTAAACACCGCCCTCAGGCATAAGTAACTGGGCCATGCCCAACATATAAACATGAAATTTACACACAATTCCTCTCAAGGAAAAAGTAATGCATAATTAAATATGGAATACCCTTAGGTATCCTGGCCAAACAGCTAAACAGAGGAACACACCCCTCAGTATGGTCCTAGATCCAAGCAGCGATCCCAAACAGCATTTTATTATCACATTTAACTACCTATTCAGTTCTAGGTATTTAAAATAGCCACGGCCTCAGCCACACGACACCCCAAATATGGGTTTTTAGCTCAAAAACGCACAAAACGCACAACATTTGGAAAATAAACACCAAGCCACCTACCTTAAACGCCAATACGTGAACGTCGATTCCAGAAATGCCCAAGAATGACGTAGATCTGACATAGAAGAAAACTCATTCAAACTTAAATAACTTCCCTTAGAAAAAGAATTTGCAAGAACGGCTTAAGAGGAGTGGAGGGCTTACCTGTGCGGTTCCAACGAGATCAAAGATGCAGAAAACAGATTCCCGACGTGTTCTCGGCGGATCTCCAAAGCTTTGGCCTCCCTCTTTCGCTCCTTCTTCCCGTTCTAAGCCTTCCCTATGAACAGGGGAGGCTAATTCCCATTTTAAGCGAAAAAAACAAAGTACACGACATGTAATTCTGAGTACACATCATGTACTTCCTTCATTTAACTGTTCATCTGGCGGCACTGCCATACTGTTCATCCGTCGACATGGGTACACAATGTGTATTCTCGACTACTCGGCGTGTACTATCGCCCAACTGGTGGCTGCTTCCACCGCCTTACTATTTTGTCTGCCGACTGACTATACGGCGTGTAAAGGACCACTACATGGCGTGTAGTCCTTTTTTACCCCCATCATCGCCGACATGGCCACACGCCCCGTGTACTCATCCCACACGGCCAAAAGTACACGGCGTGTAAAGGACCACTACATGGAGTGTAGTCCTTTTTTACCCCCATCATCGCCGACATGGCCACACGCCCCGTGTACTCATCCCACACGGCCAAAAGTACACGGCGTGTACTTCCAAAATTTGGGATTTTCCTCCATTTTTCTTATTTTCTCAAAAACACTTAAGAAAAGGAGAAAAGAAGAAACCCGTACCTCAAAAATAAGAACTGGGTTCTTACAAACTTCCCCCCTTAAAGCAATTCATCCCTGAATTGACCTTCCAATGGTGGAGAAGATAAATCTCAAAACAGATCTGGACATTGAGCACGTACGTCAGTCTCTCGCTCCTAGGTTTCATCTTGCACTCGGCCATGCTGCCATAGCACCCGTACGAGAGGAAATGACCAGCCTCGGAGAACTTTCGTGCTCCTATCAATGATACAAATCAGATGCTCCTCAAAGGACGCATCTACCTTAAGCTCAACCTCCTCGGGCTGAAAGACATGAGACGGGTCTGAATGATAGCGGTGCAACTGAGATACATGGAAGACATTGTGCATGGCCCAATACCTCTAAGGTAACTGCAACTGATGAGAAACCGGCCCGAATCTCTCCAGAATATCAAATGGACCCACATACCTCGGTGAAAGTTTACCCTATCTCCTGATCCACCTGTGTCCCAGCCTCGACGAAACACGTAAGAAAACCTGATCCCCGACCATGAACTCCAAGGGTCATTTACAGCGATCAACATAAGACTTCTGACGAGACTGCACGGTATCCATCTGCTTCTGAATCAACACAACTTGCTCAGAAGTCTCCTGCATGAGACGTGGTCCTAGTAAAGCTGCCTCACCTGCCTCCAACTAGCACAAAGGTGATCGGTATGGCCTACCATATAAATCCTCGTATGGTTCCATCTTAATAGTTTCCTGAAAACTATTATTATAGGAAAACTCGACTAGGGGTATATGCTTCTCCTAAGAGCCCCCAAAGTCTAGGGCGCATGCTCGCAGCATGTCCTCAAGCACCTGTATCGTACGCTCTGACTGGCCATCGGTCTGAGGGTGGTAAGCTATGCTCAGAAGCACCTGTGTACCCAGTGCCCTCTAAAAACTCTGCCAGAAATGAGATGTAAAATAGGCATCCCTATCTGAAATGATAGAACAAGGGACCCCATGAAGACGTACGATCTATCAGATATACAACTTACCGAGCTCGTCAACACCGAAGGTCTCCTTGATCGGAAAAAAGTGAGCTATCTTCGTGAGTTTGTCCACAAAAACCCACACGACATCATTGCCTCGAGGTGACCTCAGCAAACCAGTCACGAAATCCATCGCGACATCATCCCATTTCCACTCCGAGATGGGTAACTGCTGTAACAGTCCGGTGGGCCTCTGATGCTCCGCCTTCACTTGCTGACAGGTGGAAAACCTCGTAACAAAACCAACTACATTTCTCTTTATACCCATACACCAGTACTAACGTCTCAGGTCACGGTACATCTTGGTAACCCCTGGATGAACTGCCCAAGCTGAAGCATGAAACTCCCGCATCAGGTCCTCCCGTATATCCCCTGGAACCCACACTCATCCATGGAAACGAAAAACTTCACCATCGCCTATCATCCAACCAGGAGGAGGGTCCTCACTTGCCACCGACAACCATAGAACTAGGCCTTCTGGATCAGATAGCTGTCTCATCCTTACTCTATCCAGGAGGGTAGAATTCACAGCTAAAGAGGAAATATAAGTCTTCCCCTGACTATCGTGCACCTCCAAATGCATCTCAGAGAACAATTCCATAAGTTTCCATTCACCACTGGCCTCTTGCACTGCCTGTATCTGAGTCTTCCTGCTCAGTGCATCAGCTACTGCATTACCTTTATCAGGTTTATAGGCAAGCTCAAAATCGAAGTACTGAAGGTATTTAACCCACCTTCGCTGCCTCAGATTTAAGTCACACTGAGTAAAGATATACTTGAGACTTTTTTGGTCGGTGAAAACCACAAAATTTTCTCCCAAGAGATAGTGTCTCCAACAGAACAACGCATGCACAACTGCAGGAAAATCGAGATCATGCATCGGGTAATTCCTCTCATGTGGCCTCAACTGCTGAGACCCGTACGCAACTACTCGATCACCCTACATCAACACAGCTTCTAGCCCAATACCTAATGCATCACAATAAACTGTATAAATCTTCCCTTGCTCTAGGAGTATTAGGATTGGTGCTGATGTCAACCTTCCTTTCAGGTCCTGAA
The DNA here is from genome assembly GCA_963277665.1 of Viscum album. Classification (NCBI taxonomy): domain Eukaryota; kingdom Viridiplantae; phylum Streptophyta; class Magnoliopsida; order Santalales; family Viscaceae; genus Viscum; species Viscum album. The sequence continues at coordinate 568,674,088 of OY728158.1, read as the reverse complement.
AGGCTGTCTCGCAAGATTCTGACCAAACGAACTTCACACCCTTCTTAGTCAAACCCGTCAATGGTGTTTCTAAGCGGGAGAAGTCCTGTATGAAGTGCCTGTAGTAACCGTCCAGCCCTAAGAAACTCCGTATCTCAAATACGTTCTTAGGATGCTCCCAGGAAACTACTGCTCTCACCTTCTCTGGGTCTACTGCAACTCCTGCCTCTGAGACGATATGACCCAGGAAGTGTATCTGGTCTATCCAAAAGTGGCACTTTGAGAGCTTAGCATATAGCCGATGCTCTCTCAGTGTACTCAATACGATCTCAAGATTGGTGGCATGGTCGTGTTGAGTGTGAGAGTACACCAAGATATCATCCACGAATACTACCACAAAAGAATCCAGATAAGGATGGAACACACGATTCATCAGATTCATGAGAACTGCTGGTGCGTTCGTGAGTCCGAACGGCATAACCGTATACTCATATAGACCATACCTGCTCCTAAAAGCCGTAAGCGGTATATCCGATGGTCTCATGTGCAACTGGTGATATCTTGATATCAGGTCAATCTTCAAGAACACTCGGGCTCCACGAATTTGGTTTAAAAGATCATCAATCCTTGGAAAAGGATATCGGTTCTTAATCGTCAACTGGTTCAGCTTCCGATAATCCACACAGATTCTGAGGGTACCATCCGCCTTCTTCGCAAAAAGGACAGGAGAACCCCAAGGAGAAGTACTGGGTTGGATGAACCCCTTTTCCTGTAACTCCTCTAACTATCTCTTGAGCTCCTACAACTCTGGTGTAGCCATTCTATAAGGAGTAATGGACATAGGTGCTGCTCTTGGAACAAGCTCAATAGAGAAATCCACCTCACGCTCTAGAGGAAGACATGAAAAGTCATCCGGGAAGACATCCCTAAAATGATCCACCACTGGAGGGAAATCCTTCTGACAAGTCCCCTGGTCATCCAAATATAAGCTTGTAATATGGACTGTGACTCCACCTTGCCCATGATGCTCTGGTCCAGCTCAACTCGCCTAAACATCTCATTCGCCCTTGTATAAAAACTCTCCGCCCTCTGGTGATGTGAAACTCACCCTGCGACGATAGCAGTCTACAAAGGCTCAAAAGGGAACCAACCAGTCCATTCCGAGAATGACGTCATAGCTCATCATCTCTAAGACATAGAGGTCCCGAAGGAAGTGACACCCACCAAACTCAAGGGGGCACTCCTTTCACTGACGCACACTAGCCATTCTAGTCCCCAACAGAGTGTCTAACATCATAATATCAGAATAAGTAGGAACAAAAAGCCCAAGTCTCTCTACAACGGGCACAAATATGAAACTATGTGTAGCACCCATATTAAAAAGCACTGAAGATAAGACAGAAGCTACTAGAATAGTACCTCTGACTGTAGAAGGTCCGGGATCCTGCTCCTGCTGGGTCTGTTGCACTGCATATGCCTGCCCAGTACCACGACCCTACGACACAGCCTGGCTACCCTGAGCTGTCCCGCCCTACTGCCTCTAAGATCCTGGTGTCTGGCTACCACGGCCACAACCACCATCTCTTCCTGCACGCCCTGACGTATTCCAGTTCCCTAACTGGTAAGAAACTACTGGTCCTGCTCCCGCATGCGAAGTCTGTATAGAACCCCTCTCACTATCCACTGGTAGAAACGCCCTGCAAAAGTGATGCAGATGCCCCATCTTGCTGCAAGATTGGCACTCCACTGGATCACGTGGACACTGAGGTCTCTTGTGCCCATCTTTACCACACTGGTAGCACCTGATCGGGCCACCTGAAGGGGCTGCCTAGCTGGTACTGCCACCCTGAGAGAAATCCATATGTCTCTTCTTCTTTCTAGTAGAAATATTACCAGTAACTAATGCTGAACCACCCTAGCCCACACCACTAGCTTCCCACAGGTTCCTCTCTGAAATCAACACCTGGTTCACAATAACATGTACTGAAGGAAACCTAAAAACATTCACCAGCACTCAGATGTCATAACGAAGACCATCCTCAAAACGTATGGCTCTCAACGTCTCATCACCCACCAGTATGGGTGCAAAATGCTGAAGCTCGGTGAAACAAGAAGAATAGTCCATCACCGACATAGCGCCCTGCTACAGATTCATGAACTCTCGAGCTCTATCTACCCGCAACATCTCTGGAAAGAAGAAGTCATAGAAGACTGCTTGGAAATCTTCCCATGCCATATCTCTGTGATGCTCTGACTGAGTGGTGACATCCCACCACCTCTTGGAGGAATCACACAACATGTATGTCGTGAGCTTGACCCTCCACCCTGGAGGCGTCTCAAGATGCTCAAAAATAGTCTGCATCGATCCTATCTAAGACTTCGCAGCCTGTGGTTCGCTATCCATTGAAAACGTAGGCGGATGCTACTGCTGGAAGATACGAGTAAGCTCAGCCATTGATGTGGCAGCCGGCGGTGCTCCCTGAAAGGTCTGCATGAACCTCATAAAGCCTTCACGGAACTGCACATCCGCGCCTGTGTCCGGTATAACGGCTGGCACCACATCTAGCTCTGCTGGAGGATCAACTGGTAGCCCATGGCCCACCATCTCTGCAGTATAGTCGTCACCGCTCTCCTGGAGAACAATGCACAGTCGTCTCGGTGACATGACACTACAAGGTCAAAAACACTCCTTTATAACAAGATTAACAACGACTAAAAATGAAGAAAACCAAAAGGAAATAGGAGGAATAAGGCATTCAAAATTTGAAAAACAAGACTACAAAACGTGTATATTGACTACACAGCGTGTACTTGACTTCTCTTCCCCTGCCCGGGTCCTTCTACACGGCTAAGCCACACAGATCCCTTTGAACAAAACTACACGGCGTGTATAACATCTAAACGACGTGTATGGTGTAATTTCCAACTTCCCGTGTTGTTTGTGACACGACTGACTACTCAGATTAATACTACACAGCGTGTTACACCCGCACACGGCGTGTACACTACTCCGTCTCCCCAACCACACGGCTAAGTCCACACGGTCTGTCCTCGGACAAGACTACACAGCGTGTCCCACGAGTACACGACATGTACTAGATGAGCTCCGCTGACCCGTGTTGTTAGTTACACGACCGAATACACAGCTCCAACTACACGATGTGTTCAATGTACACACGACATGTTGTTAGTTACACGGTCGGGTTCCCAGGTCAGACTGCACGGCGTGTTCCATCGTGGACACGGCGTGTATATCGTAAGGTCTCCTCCGTCCGTGTTGTGAGTTACATGGCCGGAATCCAGGTCAACACTACACGGCGTGTACTTCCGCTACACAGTGTGTTCACCCTGAGCATTTCCCTTCCCCGTGTCACCACCCACACGGTTTGTGACAAGGGAAGAGACTACACGGTGTGTACTCTGGGTACACGGTGTGTACTCAAAATGTTTTCTTTTCTTCCCAAACATAAGAACATACACGACATGTTTAAGGTACTACACGGCGTGTATAATGGGAATTCTGGACAGTATGCCTTAGAAACTTCTCAGGAACCCATAAAATACTGATAATCAACACCTAAGTGTCAAATTCTGATCCGTGAGGGCCCATACTCCCCGCGAATCAAAGTTTGAAATCTTATCGGTGTTATAACATAATAAACAGTCAATGATCCACCAATTTCCGGTCAATGGGGGCCCATACTGCCCAAGAACCAAAGTTTGACGTTCATTCTATAAACTGTCTCATACAAAATACCCTACCACATAACAAGTATTTATCAAGCAGCTATCACAATAGCATGATTTTCTAGCACAACAACATGTAATTCCTAATGCACCTATATGGCATGGAAACTATGCATGACATGTGATTCCTAGCATGTTCCTAAATGATGCATGAGATGACATACCCTCATCTCATCGGGTTGCAACTAAATAGAACCCATGGATCAAATATAAATAGCACAATACAAGTGCATCACCCAATAGTGAAAATCATATCAACAGTAAATTGCAAAATCAGTAAAATTGCAATATGAGGTTAATTGGATTTTCCCTATACATGGGTTAGATACGCCCGTGCACAGCTTATTACCAACCACTGTTCCCGTCCTATCCCTGACTAAGGCTCCAAATAATAATTCAAAGAAAAGAACCCATTTGATACCACTTTGTAACGTCCCAGATCTGGGTGCCACTCAACGGGTGCCCCAAACCCGGTTCGCCACATGAACTCAAGAAGCACATTTCCCCAAATGCCAGAGGCTTCCGACTAGCAGCGAGGGCCCAGGTCTAATAGTGGAGAAACTATGCCCTCATTTGTCAAAGTGTAGCGCAACGGAATGAGAATAAACATACAGCAACATCGGAAGCAGTAAACCATACATAACTGAATTTAACAACTGCAGTAGAAATAACCAACCAATATATAAATAATGGTGAAACATTCCTCAAATTCTAAGAAAGCAGTTAGAACATGTTACACAACAATATAGTACAGTACAAGTACGGGAAAGAAAAACAGAGCAAAACAGCCGGTAGCATCGCGAGCGTCAGCCCGATCCCATGCTCCCCTACTCCTCAGCAACAATCATGTACCTGTATAAGGAACTTTCCCTTATCTACACCTGTAGAAATGTAATCTTTTTGGGCCAAAAATCATAACCCAAACAGGGTGTGAGAAATAATTCCCAGTAAGCACCCACCAAAGGCCTATGCCCAACTGTGTGTAAACATGCAACAACAGTGTGCAAAAGTAAATGAAATAAACTAAGAAGTACTCAAAGTAACTAACTTACTAGTTATATTTCCATTTTAATTATTCATTCAACCATTTAATATTAATAAAACACCACAGTGAATTTTTAATTAAATAGTCAGCGTCCTCAGACAAGCGAAACCACACCCTCAGGTAATTAGAATCTTGCCCTCAGGCATAACAGAATCTCACCCTCATGCATAATAGAATCTCAACCTCAGGCATATGAAGTGTCACCCTCAGGCACATAAGTCAAGCCCTCAAGCACGAAAGGTTGCCCTCAGGCGAAATAGAACATCGCCCTCAGGCTAATACACTCACGCCCTCAGGATATAGTAAACACCGCCCTCAGGCATAAGTAACCGGGCCATGCCCAACATATAAACATGCAATTTACACACAATTCCTCTCAAGGAAAAAGTAATGCATAATTAAACATGGCATACCCTCAGATATCCTGGCCAAACGGCTAAATAGAGGAATGCACCCCTCGGGATGGTCCTGGATCCAAGCAGCAATCCCAAACAACATTTTATTATCACATTTAACTACCTATTCAATTCTAGGTATTTAAAATAGCCATGTCCTCAGCCACACGACACCCCAAATATGGGTTCGTAGCTCAAAAACGCACAAAACGCACAATATTTGGAAAATAAACACCAATACACCTACCTTAAACGCCAACAAACACTATACATGAATGTCGATTCTAGAAACGCTCAAGAACGATGTAGATCTGACGTAGAATAAAACTCGTTCAAACTTAAATAACTTCCATTAGAGGAAGAATTGGCAAGAATGGCTTAAGAGGAGTGGAGGGATTACCCGTGCGATTCCAACGAGATCGACGGTGCAGAAAATGGATTCCCGACGTGCGCTCGGCAGATCTCCAAAGATCCGACCTCCCTCTTCTGCTCCTTCCCGTTCTAAGCCTTCCCTATGAATAGGGGAGGCTACTGCCCATTTTAAGTGAAAAAAACAAAGTACACGACATGTACTTCTGAGTACACGATGTGTACTTCCTTCATTAAACTGTTCATCTGGCAGAACTGCCATACTATTCATCCGTCAACATGGGTACACGACGTGTATTCCCGACTACACGTCATGTACTGTTGCCCAGCTGGCGGCTGCTTCCACCGCCTTACTATTTTGTTTGCCTACTGACTACACGAAATGTAAAGGACCACTACACGGCGTGTAGTTGATTTTTACCCCCTTCATCACCGACATGGCCACACGCCCCGTGTACTCATCCCACACGACCAAAAGTACATGACGTGTGGAAAAAGTACACAACGTGTACTTCCAAAATTTGGGAATTTCCCCCATTTTCTTTATTTTCTCAAAAAAACTTAAGGAAAGTAGAAAAGAAGAAACCTGTACCTCAAAAATAAGAACCAGGTTCTTAAATTTGTATCAAATATTCTTATCATTATTCTTGTTATCATGGTCTTAAATATCTACTTCTGGTACTTTCAAGAACCTAGGGATATTTGGGAGATGGTTTCTTCCTTAGAATACACACCAAGGGGAACCGCTATTAGTGAAAATATCTCTTCAGACATGGGAGTCATCAGAGAGGGATCCCTTAGGACAAGGGAGAATATAAAGGTAGTCCTTGTGGATCCTGCTAGAGCATTTCCACCCCAGCCCCACCCTCTATTCTTTCCAGGGGATCACCCTCAAGGAACAACATGAGGTGTCTGCAAGCATCACAGCTGATGATATACCCAAAGTATAGGATAACAAGTGACTATTGAATTTCTTTATTTAGTTATCATGTTATATTTCTTCATTTGCTGACTAATCATATTTCACATGAATTGGTGCAACTTCACTGAGTAATTAGGCAGCAGTTGCCCAGGGGCCTATAGCCCTTGCTTATTCGAAGATAAAGGTGATACCCCTGACAGCTCTAGCTAAAACAGATAGTGAAACTATTCCAATTGAGTCTATTAGGGGGATCCCAATCCCCAAGGGGAATCTCTAAATGATTGAACTAACTCTTTCCCTACAGTTTTGGTATCTTCATGGGTTGATGATTCTTCTGAGCATATTTATCCTACCCCTCTTAGGAGAATAGCCATGGAAGAGGGAGAAATTCAGGATTGAGGAGTATTATAATGAGCTATTATATATAGTTTTATGATGATTATTCCTATGAATATAGTATCAGTGAGTGACCTTCTAGAGATCATTGACCTGGTCAAGCATGATTATTCACCATGGGTGTCTCTAGGAGGTCTAAAGTCAACTTGAAAACTGAGGATGCATCATCAATTCTTCCAAGTGATGATGAAACAATGGTGGTCAGGGATATCAATGTAACAAAAAGTGGAGGTGAGTTCTCCTCCCTTCCAACCATTCCCTTTTCTTTTGGGTTTTAGGTATTAACTGTTTCAAATATCTAATTCTATAATTACAACCATAAGTTTCTATAGATGCATCCAATGATCTGATCTTTACACCTGCTGATACTACCAAGGAAGTGGTTGCTATGGGATCATGTCATACTGAGGTTGGTAAATCAAGACCCTCTTTAGTGTAATTTATTCTTGAACATATTCTACCATCCATGAGTGATTATGAGGAAGACAAGGAGGCTCAAGATAACCTTCACACCAACCATCAGAAAATATGGAATGATATCTGGAAGCTGATTTCTTATACCCCCTTGGATACATGACAAAAAAATTGAAAAAATTACACCACTGTTTTATCTTATGGGTTATGAGAGGTTTGAGAATAATTCTATCCATGACATCATAAAGCTGATGATTACTGCTCTGGAGAGAACAAGGACACTCCACTCTCACCTTTCCACTATGGAGTACATTTCCCACATTGTCACAACCATCTAAATACTTCTTAATAAAACTATTGATCATGTTGGGATAGACGTAAGGAGAAAAGGATAAATTGTATACAAAAGGACCTCATTGAAGCAGCTACATCAAGAGGTAGAGTGTATTATCTATGAAATAGGGTAGATAAATAATTAATTGGATCATACTGAGGTAGAAGTTGACAAAGGGAAATGGTTTGTGGAGGAGTAGGAAAAGGAAGGATTGTAAGCAGCTAAGAATGTAGAGGCACCATGGGATGATGCAGATGTTAAGAATGAAACCTTGTTTAAGCTCTACCAAGCATAGATGATTTAGACTAGACGCTGCTCCAAAGTTGTAAATTTGGTGAGTAGGATCTGTAATCATGAAATCCTATTCATATAAAGAGACTCTAGGATTTGGATGCTCCTCTATTCTCATTTAATGATATGAATCTTATTTTCCCTCCCAGGATTATATTTAATATTTTCCTCTAATGACAATCAATCATAATTGGTCTCATTTTGGAAGATAATCTCTACTATATATCAATGGTAATTTTAATATGGGATATCCAAAATTAAATGATCATGAAATAATCAAATTTTTTCCTGATTTGAGAGACCCAGAGAGCATAGTTTTTACTTTTACTAGGGTTACATTGGATATCATACAAACATTTTTTATTTTCTATTATCATAATGATTTTTTTCAAGGAAAATTTGGAATGGGCTTAGTGGGCATAACATGAATTTTTATTAGGATTCCATTTATGGTTTTTTGACCTAACAATATTTCTACCTTTTTAGTTTTTGATTGCTTTATTTTTTCCCAAACCATTGAATGTGTAGGTTTAGCAAACTAGAACATGAATTTTTTTCCAGAGTTCCCTTCATGGATTTTCCACTTGGAGATATTTGTGTATCTTTTTATATGCTGTTTAAAGTCTTAAAAATTGATATAATATGACTTATGTTTTATGTCATACAGCTTTGACTGTAAATTATGGGGCGAGGAACCCAATTGTTCTTATAGACCGAGAATGTACCAATATTTTTAATACATGAATTTTAGATTTTTCAGGACCCTAGTTTTGTGATTTCTGAATTCAAGACATGATATGGGGAAAGTAAAATATTTTTAACTGTACTAAAATTTTCCATCATGATTTTTCAGGGCATAAAGAGGTAGTAAAATCCTCTCATGGGGATGTATTTTTTTGGATGACTGACCTTTTTTGTGGGAAAATTATGCCGAGCCAACTCAGGAATTCTGTTCATAGTCAAACAAAGGTGTCCTTAGGACACTGAACCTCCATTTTTTATAAGCATTTAATTTTTCAAAATTTGTATTTTTCAGGACCACAAAGGGCGGCTTGTTAGGGGAATGATGTTTAAAAAATGCAATGGAATCTATGTCAGCACTAGCCATGAATGATAAACCACTGTTACATGGATTTGGCTTGTTCAAGGGAGGGCTAGATCATGGTGTAGTTTAATTTCATGAAAATAAGAAAATGAATTTTTAGTTTAATGTCTTATGGAGAGGACATTTAAGGGATATGGTTTAATGTCATTTTGTTTTGACCAAGCGATAAATGATTTCTTATTTTCACAGTAACCTATCAAATAATGTTCCACCATCTTCAGGAATGAATGGGGGGGGAAGGTTGTAAGATGTAATCTGGGGAGTTTTGAATCTAAGGAGTGATGTGGGATGTAAATGTAATTGGAGAATACAAAGATAAGAAAATACTATCCTGGGGAAATTTTTTTCTTTGGTTAAAGGACCTTTTTTTGGGAAACATATGCATAGCCAATTGGGCCATATTGTGCATAGTCATACAATGGTATCCCCAAAAAACTGACCCTCCATTTCCAATGGATAGGTAGTTTAATGGGGATCTAGAACTTCCCAAAAATAGAGTTCAATTTGTGAGAGGAAAGTACCCAAAAAATAAAAGAGAACTGTATGTCGAAACATTCCAGGAATTGGTAGGAATGTTTCCCTTATGTAGGTATGATAAGGTTCCCTATGCAGGATTGATCCATGCATCGGGGAGGTACATTATTTTGGTTCTGGATGGACCTAGGTTTGGAGACCCGAGAATCACTACATATCTTGTGAGGGAAAGAATTAATACATACATAGTTCTGGGAAGGTTCCCCCATACTCCGATCAAACTCTTGCATGGTAATGGGGAATTTTGCTTTGGATACAATCTCAAAAATGTGGCAAGGCTCATATTTGACTCTCCTATGTAGATCTAACTCACATATATAAGAGTGGGGAATTTGTTTTATACTTTATATAATTGGATATAGGATCCAGGTGTCACTAAGTATCCTATCAAAGTGAGAATTAGGCCCTACATAGTTCTTATAAGGCTCCCCATGTAGATCTTACCCATTCATAGTGAAATATCATTTTTAACTTTTGCTAAAGTTGGAACCAAGATGGGATTTTTGGTTCTAACTACATACCTTGTAGTGGAAGAGATCAATCCACACATTTTTCTTAGTATTATTCATTTTCAATGTCAGAAATATCCTATGATGTTCCGAACCATACATGAGAGAAATGAAACATTTTTAACTCATAGTTTGACCAGGTATTGAGGACCCCAATGTCACTACATATCTTTAAGGAATGAGAATCAAGCTTGTAATAGTTCCCTAGAATCTCTCAGATTAGTGTCATGTGACTAAGAAATCATCCATGTAGTTTAACATCATGAGATGAGGACATCATGAGGTCTTTCAGTTTTGGGTCATATGACTAGGACTATATTTCATGGAAACGAGTCTAATAAGAGGATCATTGTATTGGGATGTTCTGACATGAATCAAACGTGAGGGATAAAGATGTTTAAATCATGATTCATGGAATTATTTGATTAGGATAAATGATATGGGTAAATATACCATTGGGGCTTATAGAGATAAAATAAATCTCTCCTAGGGATGAATTTTCCTTTGGTTGAATGGATTTTTTGTGGAAAACTTATTGAGATCCAATTAGGGAAAATTATCAATATTCAAACAATAGTTTCCTTAAGACCTAGAACCCTCCCATATATGATGACTAGAGGAAGATGGTGAATCTTCGAAATCACTAGAGGCTCAGAGTATGCTGAATAGAAGGAATGTACTCGGGTATGTAAATATTCATACCATGATTATCCATGTAGTTTAAAATTCCCTACATAGATCTAAATCATATACAGGGGGTCATTTATAGTTTCTTGATAGATTCTTGAATTAGGAACCCAAATTTGGTATCTCTAGCATAGATCATTTTTTGGACAAAGAAGATTGGGAAAAAAATTACCCATAGCTAAGAAAAGACATGAGGTCTAGGAATCACTACATATCTAGTTAAAATAAGAATCAATCCATATGTATTTCTTGAGTTACCATTTAGTTTTATATCATATGGTGGATACATAGGTTCCCAAAACTAAAGAGGAAATACATGGTCGGACTTTTAATTTCATTATACCAGGACCATCTGATGTGGATTAATATTCCTTTATCATGAGGGTAATCCCATGTTGAAACTCCTAAGACTAAGTGATCTATGCTCGTTGTGAGAAAAAAAGGTTTCCAAGGTTTATTCCACCACATAGAGGCAATTTAATGAATGATAAGGGCATTTCATATTTGTAGTGGCTAGGATAGGATGGATAATCCAGGTGTTGCTACATATATCATCAAAATAAATCCACATATAGTTCTCATAAAACTTCCAATATAGATCAGACTCATACACGAGGAGGTGGTAATTTTTAACTTTCTTCATGGATGGACCTGATATTAGAGATCCGAGCATCACTATGTATCATTTAATGATAGGAATCAAGCCACACACAGTTGTGAATGAGAACATTCTATACAGATCTGTTCCATATGTAGAGGGGGTGGGGAAGGGGCATTTTTTCCATTGATTGTTTGATTAATTCAGATGGACATGGGATTAGAGATTAGGGTGTCATGATGTATCGCGTGTGGGATGGAATCAATCCATGCATATTTTTGTGACCTCGAGCAATTTAACATCATGCAGTGAGGATGAGGGTGACCCAACGTGAAAGAGGGGTATTATTTTGGTTGGAACCAGAACCATAGATCCAAGTGTCACTATGTATCCAACATTGTCAGGAATCAAGCCACATGTAGTTCTTAACATGATTCCCTATGTAGATCTGACTCATGTATAGGGAGGGGAATTTGGTTGAAATGGACCTGTTAATAGGAATTTCTTTCGAGTCCCCTGCACACATATAGTATGTAAGTAGGGGAGGGATATTTCTTGTATTTTCTGGCTAGGTCTAGAACATGAGCTATCAATGTCACTATGTATCCCATCGAATTAGAATCAAGCCACACATAGTTATGGATAAAAATTTAAGTACATAGGTTTGAACCATACATAGGGAGGGGGTCCTTTTTTAATCTTTGGGTGATTGGACAAGGATATAAAATCTAGACATAAATATGTATTCTATGTAGGAAGGAATCAATACACACATATTTATTGAATACGATGTGGTAGATGGCCGATTCTGGGGGAAATTTCCCCTGAAGTGAGAACATTAGGTTGTTCTGCAGTTTTACATCATACGATGAGGACATTGGTTGTCTGTAGTTTAGTGTATTACAACATGTATGGTGTTCCATTCATTTAAACATCTTGTGATCAAGATTATTATGTTTTGTAGTTATGGGAAGGATGATTCTACAGACTAGTGAGAAACATAATCCTGAAGTGAAAAGATTTCTTGAGGATGGTAAGAAAATATTCTTATAAATGGAGGGAGGTTGCATATGTTCTTAACAAAAGAGGTATATCTGTCACTATATATCCTTTTATAATAGGAATCAAGCCACACATAGTTCTAGGTAGGAATTATCCATGCATGTGTGGCCCATATACTGAGGGTGGGTTTTTTTACCATTTTCCTGGATGGGCCCGGGACATTGAGTCCCTACAGAATTACATATATTGTGACAACATGAATCAAGCCAAACATAGTTCTTGAGAAAGTGACGCCTTTTGTGGATCTGACTCTCATATAGGAATATAGGCATTTCATCATTCTCCCACATAGATCTAGCTCATGTGTGGTGAATCATTGATTAAAATGATGATTCAAGTATGGTTTAACATCATGTTTTGAGGACATTGATGTCATTTAGTTTATTATCTAGTGACATGGACAACAGTGTAATTATTTTTTTGGTCATGCATCAAAGACTGACTACATAGTTTAATGTCATGCAGATGGGACCATGTACAATATAGATTATTGTCATGCAATCAGGATGGAAACCTCTAGTTTACAATCATAGATTTCAAATGAAATGGGTAAGCACTCCAAAAGGGGTATGTGTGATGTGGTGTAATAAAAAAATTAATGTGAATGAGGACCAAGTAGGCCCACACACCACATACACGTTCTTCAAGAGGCTTTCATACAAGTTTATGTTGTGATTCTTAGACCTGGGTTTCCATTTTATGGTCATAGAGTTTGAACCTAGGGAATGAGGCTTTCCAAAATGGGCATTTGTGGCGTGGAGGAGTGACAAACCTAACATGAGTGAGGTCTTAGGAGGCCCAGTGCCGCACCAAACTTTCCCCAGTGGGTTGTACATGGTCTAAAGTTATTATGCTTAGGCTTAAATACATAGTTCAACATCATATTATAAGAAATATAGGTGTTATACTATTTAACATCATGAAACTAGAAGGATTTATAATTCAGTTTATCATCATGTGACCAGGAAGGTTTATCATGTGATTACATGAAATACTTCTTCAGGAACCTTGCATTGGTGGGGGTCATGGTAAGTTTTCCATCCATTTAATTCATGGAATAATCTACATTGGATTAGATATTATATATGATGTAAGGTGCCTCCCATTTTGGTTCCAACTTCAGAGGTTTCTTTTTTGGTATCATCGAAGTCCTGAGGACCAACACCATTTCTCCTTCAAGGAAATATCATAGATGAGACTTTTTTTATGAAGGCTCACATGATCTTGTTTTTGTGGACATCCAAATGATTCATGGTATGAAATATTTTCTCATCTAGTCAATCCAATTCATCCATCCATGTTTGGGATTTTTCATCCATGGATATTTGATCGCAGATGGCAACACAGAGCGAGGGAAATTGAAACTTGATGGGAAATACCACCTCTGTCCCATATAATAATGAGTATGGGGTATCTTGTGTGTCAATGTGGGTTGTGGTCTAGTAAGACCACAAGGAATGCTGGAGCTTGTCTTTCCAAGAAATTTTATCCTTATATACCATCTTCTAGAATATATTTTATAGGGTCTTATTAAAGGCCTCTATTTGTTTGTTAGATGCAACATAGTAGTAGGATGAATAGTTGCAATTGATGTCATACTTCTGATATAGATTACCCAATTTAGAAGAATATATATTGATGCCATTTTCTTCTAGTATTGTATAAGGGACACCAAATATGGTGATGATGTTGTCTTTCATGAAGGTAATGATTTTCCTTTCCCAAAACTTTTGAGGGGTATAACATCATCCCACTTGGAGAAGAAGTCAGTTGCAGTATGAATGTACTTAAATTGATTGGATGCGGTGGTGTGATATGGGCCTACAACTTCCATTCCCCATATGTAAAATGGTAAGGAGTACTTGGCTATGTGAAATAACTTTGGTGGTTAGTGAATCAAGTTCGTATGAACTTGGTTGAAATGAAACTTTTTGGTGAATTTAGTGTAGTCCAGTGTTATAGTGGGCCAGTAGTACCCAAGACTTCAAATTTGTTAGGAAATATTGAGTAATTACTGGTGATATACACAATCTCCGACATGCACTTCCTTCATGATAACAACAATCTTTCTCCATCTAAACACTTAATGAGGACCCCATATAGGCACCTCTTATAGAGTTATTTTTTATGGTTTATGCTGTTATAGAGAACAAAGTTAATTCTTCATCTTTGGATTTTCTCTCTCCCAGAATATTCAGGTTGGTATTCTCCATTTTGAAGTTAGTTCACAATTGGTGTCATCCAACTAGTGGTAGGACCATACAGATCAGGGATGGGACTAATCTTATCGATCACTTCCATGTGGGATTGAACAAATGTTTAAACCCTATGGTGGTGTGCAATGATGATGATTATTTCAAATCACTATGGATCTTCTAGAGTTATGGATTAATTCACTAGTGCACCATCTTGGGATTTTGTGACCATGGGCTGTGATTCAATATTGGTTCCAAATGGAATTCCTCCATTAGTCCTTATACGTGTCTTAGCAGGGGGACTAAATCCACATTTTTGATATCATAAACATTGTTAACCTACTTGATGACCATTTTAGAATCTCCATTTATCTTTAAGTGTTTAACTTACACTTGAATTACCATATCTAGTCCTTCAATGAGGACATTCTATTATTATTCATTGTTTTTTCACCACTCCGACAGCTGAAATGAGTAAATAAATTATGAAATTACTTGAAATATGATCATTATCCCCATCCCAACTTTGTTGATCATGGGGTCTTCCATCCTCTTTCCTATCAGGATTCTAGATGCCCCATAAAAATAAATATCCAATATCTAGGGGGGCTCTTAAATAGATAAAACATCTTTATCAGGTAGTTTAATGTCTAATGAAGTCATTTATACTGAGGAGTGCTTCGCCATAAATTGAATGTCATACTTTTGTAGGATGACTTCCCACTGTGATAAACATCTGATCAATATAATATGGCTAAGAATGTATTTTATTGGGTTATAATGAGATACTATAAGGACATCATGATGTCACAAATAGTTCTATAGCTTTTGGACTACAAATATTTGCACCATCCAGCTCTTCTCGATATCTGAGTGATGAATCTCAGAATCAATAATGGTCTGACTAAGATAATAGAGATTGGTTTCTCTACTGGTGTCATTTTTCTATATGAGGAAGTCACCCAGTGATCGATCTATGGATTTTAGATACAAAATAAGTGTTCTTAAATGGAAAAGTGGAATCAACACTGGAAGTCTTAATATATATTTCTTATGGATGATGAATGCTTCACAATAATCATTAGTTTACTGATATATAGCCCCCTTTTTCATCAACCTGATAAACAAAAAAAATAACGCAAGGTTTCCTATGAAGTCTCAGATGTAGTTTATGTGACCTTGAAGTCTTCTCAACTCTGTGATGTTTTAAGGAGATAACATGAAAATGGTAGACATTTTCTTCTCGAGGTCGACTTCAATGCCATAATGGAGTATGAAGAATATGAGTAATTTCCATGAGGAAACATCGAAATAAAATTTCAATGGGTTTATCTTAAGGTTGTGTTGTCACAGTTTGATGAGGAAGGTTTCAATATCTTTCAGTTGGTTAGAGTGTTTTCAATATTTAACTACTAGGTCATCAACATAGCATTCAAAAAACTTTCCATGGAAGGGTTTGAAGATGCGATACATGGAACATTGGTAGGTAGTGTTATCATGCTTCAATCTAAAGGTTATTAGCTGATAGAAAAATACTCCCTAAGGGGCCCTAAAGGTTGTGTATTTTTCATCTTCTTGGGCCATTCAGATTTGACTATACCCTAATTATTCATCCATTAAGGAGAGGAACTGATATTTAGCTATTTCACCGATCAGTAGTTCTATGATTGGTATCGGGAAATATTTCTTTCAGAAGTTCCGGTTATGGTCCCTAAATTCAATACATACTCTGATTTTACTATTCTTCTTCTTGAATCAGATGATATTATCCAACCATATGGGATATTGGACCCCTGAATGAAGTTTTATATGATGATATCATCAACTTCAACCTTTATTTTGGCATCATGTGTTGGTTTTATCCTTATGGATTCCTGTTGATAGCCCTGATGGTCCTCTAGAAGGCCAAGGTGGTGAGTGGACACCTTGGGATCTAGACCCAGCATTCTGATGTAATTCCAAGTGAATAAATCTTGATGGTTATATAAGAAGGATGTATATACCACTTTCTATTTGGGATACATGGCCGCACTAATCATGGTGGGTTTTGGGTCTTCTTTTGTACTAAGATATATTTCTCTGATCTCATCAATAATAGTGTATATGACCTCCTCAAAAGATTGAGGGGCATCTATCAGGTAATCCTCCTCCTCTCCCCCCTCCTCTTCATCTTCTTTATATTATTCTGATGTGGAAACAAGTCTTGTGTTGAGTTCTCTAGAGTTGGGATAGGAGTCAATATCTCTATATTTGAAAGATTAAGTGGCATCCTTTAACCCAGTTGACAGCGAGGATTTAATAAAAAATAAGGATAGGGTGGAGTGAGTGATAGATGAAAATATTAATCCAATTTGAGTGATCATACATCCTCTTCTTCCTCAGTTGGATAGGTATAGATTTCTTGGAGTTATGGAGATGGAATGAATGAAACTGCTTCTATGATTTCACCATTTATTTAGAGTCATCAAACATTTCAACAGTGTTAGAATTGGTGTTCATGACTGAAATCATGAAGATTACTAAATACATGCTTGAATTTGGTCTCATATGCCTGATTTGATTGATTGGTAACATATATTCCTCACAGATCTATTTGAATGTGTTGGCTAGGATCATTTTCAGACTATTCGAGGTGGTGACCCAATCAACACCATCAACTAGGGGTTGTTTCCCATTCACATGATAGGATCTTTCATTGATATAATATGACTAGTAGGATTCGAATGGATATTTATTAGCATGTAACGTCTCGATTTTTCCATTAATGTAGTATTTGATGCATTGAAGATATGATGAGGGGAATTCTGTGTGTTGATTAAACCAGGGCCTTCCAATAGGGTGTTGAAAACTGGGATCTTTTGGACCACCAAAAATTCTGAATCGACTATGAGGTCTATAAACTGAGCCTTGAGCTTGATTTAGACCAATGTATTCTGGTCACTTTTGTTAGATTCTTATAGTGTAATGGTAGAAGTCTCTAGGTTATCTTAGTTGCAACCCAACTGGTGAAGTGTTCATACTGAAATCAGACTAACTTCATAACCATTCTCAATGAAAATTTTTTGGACATCGGAACAATTTATCCTACAGCAAACATAAAATGGTATGATTTTACCCTATATAACATTGAATTCATCTTGATTTGTAAAGTAGATAACCGAGTGGCATTCCATAGAATTGGTCTCCATCTGATAGAACTTGGTAGTGGCCACTTTAGCTTCAATCTCATGGGGGATTAGAAAAGATTATTTGAGTGCTTCCATGAGGTCTTTTGATAAACTCAGGGTATCCAAGATTGATAATTTTTCCAGTACTGAGGATAACTATTTTATAATTTCATACTTATGCTCTAAAGTCTTGCACTTTCCATTTTGGGGATTCTTTTTCACAGGAAATTTAGGTTCTTGTGTATTTTATATAGATGTATCAGCCCTTGAGACATGAGTTGGAGGTTCTCTTGTCTTTCTTAGGTTGGGCCAGACATGCCAACCTGCCTTCCAAGGGTTATCTGACACCTGTTCCTCTTTTGATTGATATTCTAGTGTGATTTGGTTAGAGTGACTTATGGAAGGTGTAGGAGGATTTTCATATTCTAGTTGGACCCAAATAAGGGATCTTCCATGAATTTTTGCAACATTAATAGCCTGAGAAGGGGTGTGGGTAGAATTCTATTTCCTACCACAACTCTGTCTACCCCCAGTATCCTCGGCTCCTGCAACCTATTCCTCCAATTCCCCAATCGAGTTTTGGTAACTCAGGTTCATATCCATACTTGTTTTCATAGAAGGGATCTATTATGTGAATGACATGAATAGAGCCAAAGATAAAATCCTCATCTAATGAGGGATTTTCCTGACTGACCATTCCTAGTGGTGTCATTTTTCAGGGTGGTTCTAGTTGTTTCAATTTTGAGAGAATAAAATCTGAGAGTGTCAAATCCAACTTTGGCCATTATGCATATTCATCCTCTGGTATTTATCCCCTATCTTTTTATCTAGGTTTATTTTTAAGGGATGGATTTTGGATGTTTGTGGGGCTGATGATGTCATTTATGTTGTTGCAAAAGTGGCTTGGGGCATAGTTGGTTGTTTCAACTATTCTAGGAGAAATCCATGATCTCATTTGATTGTTTTGAGATTCATCCAACCATAAAATTTCTATTTCCTTCTTCTAACAAAATCTTTCCTATCACCTCAATCTTTAGGGGTAGTGGCGGAAGAATATTCCACATTTGTTAGTGGCCTTCCCAAATTTACTTAACTGAAATCTACCATTTTATAAAGGAGGTATTTGAAGATGAAGGATTCCTAGATGGTGTGTCCTAGTATCCAGTGAAAGGGAAAATATTCTGGAAGGTCATTGTATAATACCTAGTAAGGTCTATTGGGTTATGGTAGGCAGATTAGATTATTTTCTATAGTGGATATAAAATATACACCGACTTGATCATCTTAGAATGAGTAAACTTTATTTAAACTCACCTCGAATTGATTCTTCCTAGGCCCCATCCACTCATCTTAGCTAGGCAGTGATAGCTGTTGATGCCCCAATTGTGCTTCATGATATGGCATAGGATTCAGAGTTGGAGTAGGTTCAATGGCTAGATTAAGTCTGACAGATACCACCTCAAATTGACCCTCAATATCTATAGGACCTTTGGAGTTATCTAGGAATTTTTCTTAGTCTATTGTATGGAGTCTTATATTCTTTGGGAAATAACAGAGAGGTCATAAAACCCACACATATATTTCTCAGGGATAAGCAAAGTTCACAACTCTTTATGAAGGTTATCAATGTAGAGAGATTTCATATCAACCTGTGGAAGAGGTCAGTTCAAGGAGCAGGTAAACCCTCTCCATATAGCAATGAAATTTGAAACAATCTCATTTTCTTGATGTTTTCAATTTGACAGGTCATATATTGTATTCTTCATCATCATTGAGAAGAACTAAAATAGGAATTTCATATGGAGATCTTCCTATCCTGTTATCGATCGAGCTTTCATACTGGTGTACTGTATAATCATTGTACCTTGTAGGGTTCACACAAATCATATGAGTTTCACTACTTCATGTTGTTTAGGAGTTCTCATCATGGGATCACAATGGGATTCATAGTGGGTTAGATGTTGTTTGTGTCACCCGATCCATTAAATATAGGAAATATACGACTCTTGATATTTGGTAGTGGTGGGGTGTCACTCAACTAGTTAGGGTAAGGTTTCTGTTTTGGATGTACCAGTGAATGCCACTCCTCCACAACTTCAAATCGAGTTGTCAATGAATCGATGGTGTTGATAATCCCTTGATGAGTGTTCTGTTCAACCTGAGCTTGGATTGCTGCAGTAATCGGTAGGACATGGCTTGACGATTCAACCATTATTTGAGTCTAATACCATATAGGGACATCTATTGAGGGTTTTCTTAATCATGCTCTTATTGTCTCATTAATGGAGGGAAATATTGATATTTTTCCAGTATCTGGTCTAGGTAGATGGATTGTCCACATGCCATGTTGGGAGGGTGTCTGATCCTTGATTCATTTTTCAGGATGAAACCTTGTGGATGAGGTACACCTACCAGAATTATACATTGAGGCTATTCTCAAGGAGTATATTTGATAGGAATTCTATATTGGAGAAAATCAACATTGATTCACCTCAACTCTTTCAATTATTCCTCCTTTCAAGATAATCTTTCTTCGAGTTTAGGGAGATCTTCCTCATTGAGAGTATGAGGTGGGTTGTATACAACCTTGATTTTATTCTTCTCTCTAGTAGAGGTTCACTAAGGAGGTAGTATGTGAATGATCAAGGGATCACACAAATTCTATGTGATTACCTAGTTCCAAGTTTACACACCTTCATTATTAGTGAGAACTGTATATCAAATAGAACCATCCCCTCATTGATCTTCTGTATTCACATCATTTTTGGTTCCATTTTTAGGATTTATGTACTGATGTGTAATTAATTGTGGAAATCATACCATCTATTGGATGATATGAGGGTTGTTTCATATTTTCCTGGAACTCTCCCTTACTTTTTGAGATCCTCTTAGAGTGTCTTAGTGATGGGTGACTCAGAGGGAACCTTTATACAACATTTTCTTATGCCTCCCTTTAAGGGGAAATGGGTCACAAAAAGGGGTGAACTGGGAGACATTACCACTTTTCATCCCCACTAAATGGGAAAAGGATGATTTTCATTGAGGGGGTTGATGAGGAAAAAAAATTCTCGGAGCCCTAAGGGATGGGGTTTCTCATGTTCTCTTATTTTGGTGCATCAGTAATTATTTTTCAGTTTTACTGGGGAATTTTGTGTTAAAAATTTCCCCAACCCTATGGGTTGGGGATGATCTCGTACCGTGACAGCTTCTGTTGATATCCCCACTCTCTTGATCTTGCACATCCCAATTCAAGTATGATTTGAATATGATACTGGGTCTGTACATGAACTATTCTCTTCCTAGCACATTAGTAGTTCTTAATGATATGATTTCTATAAGCGAGAAGCCTACTAAATGTTCTCAGTTTCCTATTTTAGTAGTTTTCCAATGGAATTCTCCCATAAGGCCAGAAATTTTTTAGACTTCTTCATTGCCAACTCTTTTTGAGCATATCACCATTCTAGATAAGGGGTTTTTCTTGATAGCCGCCTTGGAATAATGACATTAGATGATGTCATTTTTATTGGTTTTGTAAGAACCTGGGTTTTCGTACGAGGTACTGATCATTTTAATTTCAATTTAAATTCCTTTTTATGAACTTATGTTAATGATTAGCTTGATAATAGGTGTATTAGAGGTGTATGTGGCTTGTTCAGAGCCCAGAACCAAGTTTTGGGCTGAAAATGACATGGAAAATGGTTTGTACACGGTTTACGCACAGTTAGTCTAACCATGCGAGATGTATGAAAAGTGCAGGTTTTTAGCAGAATGATTTCACATGATTACCACATTGTTAGTAAAATTGTGTGGGGTAACCATGAAAAGTTCCCCTTCTAGGAAGTGAGGTGCGCACGATTTCTGCACTGTATGGGAAACTGTGCGGGTAAACCATGCGACCCTACTGTGTTGTTTTTTTAAATTTTAATTTTAATTTTTTTCTTTTTAAACCAATTTGGGGTTTTCTTATTCTACGCATAGTAGATCCATGAAGCTCTCCCCTTTGGTGCCTAACCCAGGCTTTGAGCCAGATTGACCATCCGGCCTCCATTTTGATCACTGATTGTCTCATCAGATCCGCATTGGTAAGTAAAAGATTCATTTTTAGTTGTTCTTGATTATTCAAAAAAACGACTGTGTTATTTGGATTTAGGATCATATACCCTAACATCCCATTATTCATCCGTTATTCAGATTTCTTCCAAACCAAGATGAATCAGGACTTGATACTGGATGATCTGTCTACTACTAAGGTGATGTAGGTGGTCTATACTTTCATTTGAATTTTGTTTGGTGTTTTTCAGGCATTTGTCCTTTACGCCATCCATTGAAATTTCTGTCAAGGTCTCATTTTTGAGCGAGTTAATTTTAGTAGCTGTAGTTGAACCTAGTGAGGTTGACCATAGGTTTTTTATGTGATTTGGCACCCGTTGCTCGTTTCAAGGTCACCCAAGGGGTTCGACTTATGGTTTTAATGCATATTTAAACCACCCAAGGGGTGTGCGCTTGTGCTTTCCTAGTTATAGGAATCCCGTTAATGCCTTGATAGCTTGAATATCTTTCTTAGAAGATGTACTAACTCCTTACTCTTTGAATATCATGTTATGAATTGTCTATTTTGATAGTTTGGCATGTTAAATGGATAATATGGGTGGGTATACCTATATGAAATGACTAATGGCATGTTAAATGGGTTATATGGGTGGGTATGCCCATATGATTGTTTTGATAAATGGTTTTCATGAGTGGGTATCCTCATGGATTCTGTAGGTTGATGCAAGTGGATATACTCACATGGAATGTTGTTTAAATTGAATGTTTGAATGAATGGATCTGGAACACAGTAGTGGACATCTTGGGTTGACTCTTCCACTTGGGTATTGATTTTGTGGGATTCCTTGAGCCTTTCTACCCCATGTATCTGACTTGTTTGGGCTCATGTATAACTTTCTATTGCCATGATCCTAGGACCCCAACTAGTGCTTAAACAATTTTCCACGAAAGGACACCCATGGGACTCAATGGGATTCCTTAGACAAGCTCCTTGGATACAAACCTCTGTGGTCTAAAATTTTTACATGGATTCATTGGTCTACTGACACCTTGGATTCAGTCCTTGCGGGTCTACACTTCACTATATGATGTGGCTGTTGGATATTTGAATTCCCTATACGGTGTGGCTATGGGATATTTGACTTCACTTTACCGTGTGTCCATGGGATATTTGACTTCACTATACGGTGTGGCCGTGGGATACTTTACTTCTCTATACAGTGTGGCTATGGTTACATGATATAGATGGATGTACGGCGTGGCTGTGTGACTTTCTTGCTTATGTTGTTATAACTTCCTTTTTAGGAGATGAATCTCTTTTGCAGGTAGCTTTGAGGGTTTATTGGTTTTACTTACTACAGTATACTTATGCCATGGGTATACACACTCACTTTACTAGTTGTGTACACTTACTAGAACTTTTTTAGAATTGATGTTAGAACTGTATAGATCTAGGTGTTTTCCTACTGGGATTTTTATCTCACACCCTATTTAGGCCTCCTTAGGGACCCAAACATATTATATGGTTGCAGGTGATGATAGGGGAAAGCGCCCTAGTATAAGTTATTGTCTATGGCTTTGGAGTAGGGGAGCATAGGACCAAGCTGAGGTTTATGATGCTAGGATACCATTTTTTTATTTCTTTCTTTTTGGGATACTTATATTTCCATGTACTGATCTGAATTCTTTCTAGATACTTGTACCATCTATATCATTTTGTATATGAGACACTTTTGGTTATTATTATGTATTCCTATATGTGTTGTCTTACTTTCAGTTGAATGTTTATTTACTCTCTTCTGTTATCGTATGTATTTTACTTCTACTGTGATACTTTAGTGATGATGGAATAGTATCCCCACTGACTCACCTAGGCCATCACTGCTATTCGGTAGCCTCTGGTGTTTGGGGAGATGCGCTTGAGGGCTTGTGGCCAACCGAGCTCAAGGTACTATTTTCGGGTGGCATCCGGGTTTGAGAAATTACAAAGTGGTATCAGAGGAGTTTTCTTTTCTAGTTTTAATTACTGTTTAGCGACGTTAGACATGGATAGGAAGTAAATGGAGTATGGTAATAAACTGTACATGGGAGTTGCTACCCTATGTATAGGGAAAAGCCAAATTTCCTCGAATTGAGTTTTGATTTTCTAGATTTTGACTATTACAGTTGATTTGATTTCACTATTGTGTAACACACTCAATTTTTTCTATTATTATTTATGTAATTATGGGTTCTATTTCCATTGAATCCCAATGAGATGAGGGTGTTCCATCTCATGAATCATATAGACACTTGTTATAATTACATGCCATGCATTATGCCATGTCATCTAGGATGCATTAGATATTACATGCTGTTGTGATAGTTGAGGTGATATCTATGCCTTCTGTTGTATTATTTGGGTGCAGTAGATAATGGTGTGATGTAAAATTTCAATAGATAAGGAGTATGATCCCTTATGATTTGGTAAATGATGCACTGATGTAATGTAAATGTTGAATGAACTTGTTACATGTATAGTTTGAATGAGAGCCAAGTTTTGGGTTCATGAGGTGTTATGGGCCCTCATGGATTTGGAAATTGGTAAACACTTGGTGGAACTTCCTGAATAACTAAATTTGAACTCTAATAGAATTGGAACTTGAATGGAAAATAGAGACTTAACCCAGAACTGGCTTTTGAGTGGGTATGAGGCATAATTTCTAGTGGTACGATGAATGTTCCTTATACAGTCCTGTCTTTAGGAGTAGGTTGTTGGTTTGAATTGGTTTCTAGGAGGGTTTTGACCTATCCTATTATTTGAGATTTGTTCTTTGATGTTGTTCTTTTCTAAGGCATGTGTTTGGCATTATATAGACATGCCACCATGATGACCTCTAGTGGTACGTTGCGAGAGAGGCAATGGACATACTTTGGAGATGGTGGGTCATAGGCTACCGGTCGAACCTCCTATAGTGCCATCTATGGAACATGAGGTTGTTCTGAACACATGTGCTGAGGCACAGTTCTGCAAGGGTTTCTTTCACTATATGCAGATGATATAGGGAGCACCGCAACCATCCTTGACTATGGATGAACTGAAAAGGGTGTTCCAGCAGTAGCATCCTCCTACATTTTCAGGGGATGGCAGACCAAAGGCTAGAGAGCTATTTCTAGAGACCACATTAGCAATTTTTGATCATTTAGATATGCCTTTAGAGTGGAGGGTCAAGCTTGTGACTTATATGCTATTTGGAGCAGCAAAGCGTTGGTGTGATGTTTTGAACCAAGCTGATGGGCTGGAGAATATGGGTTGGGATGAATTCCAAACCCACTTCTATAATTAATTCTACCCCACGAATCTGTGAGAAGATTGGGTTAGTGAGTTCATGCATCTGGAGTAGGGCATGATGACGGTTATGGAATACTTAGCATGCTTTACAGAGCTGTAACATTTTGTGCCGATGTATCTTACTGATGAGATGTCGAGGGTGAGACACTATGAGGAAGGTATCATACATGCTATTAAATCTTAGTTCAATGTGTTCAGGTTTCCTTTTATCATCAATATTGTGAATCAGGTGTTGATTACACAGCCGAACCTAAGGGAAGCTGGGGGTATAGAATAGGGGAGTGCTATTTCTCACCCCAGTGGATCTACATCTTCAGATAGGAAGCATCGTTTTGAGGCTTTCCATGAGGTGAGTTGTAGTTAGGCTATGGGTGTAGGAATATTGGTATATTACCATCCGTGTGGTAGGAAAGGCCACATGAAAAATTAGTGTGACCATGACCATGACCTAGTCGAGTGTCGAGCTTGTAGAAGGATGGCACACATGCAACAGTTTTACTGGACCTTCCCTCCAACTGTGAGTGGCAGGGGGTCAGCTTCGATGTTGGGTTCAGGAGTAAGTTCTTCAGGTCCATGTTAGGATGGGAGATAGAGCAGTGTAGGCTGGCAGGCCAGGGCAGTGGTGGTCGTGGCCATGGTAGCCATACATCAAGTTCTTAGAGACAACAGGGTGGATTAGCTCAGGGTAGGAAGGCAGGGTCATAGGGTTGTGGTACATGCCAGACTTATGTAGTGCAATATACCCAATAGGAGCAAGATATCAGACTATCTATGGTGAGAGGTATGATCTTAGTAGCTTCTACTATTGCATATGCTCTTTTTGATAGAGGTGCATGACACAGTTTTATCTCTGCACAAGTGGTTGAAAGCCTTGGGCTTGTGTTTTTTCTTTATGAGGGAGTTTTGATTCTAGAAACACTATTTGGAGTTAGAACGGGTGATGTGTGCCAATGTATGGAGTGTTCCCTTGAGGTTGGAGGGTGTCACTTCATCTGGAATCTTTATTTCCTCGAGATGACAGGTTTTGACGTCATTCTCATGATGTACTGGATCATATCTTATCAAGCATACATTGACTTCTATTTTTGAAGGGTGAATTTCAAATCACTAGAGGGTGGAATTTTTCTTCACAAGGGTGAATGGGATGTCATGGAAAGAAGAGCTGGACCTAAGAATCATGGTTTGGGTGGGATGACATCCCATATTGCAAGTTTGTTTCTGAATGATTAGGGAGTGAGTCAAGAGGACTTTATTCCAGTGGTTGAGTGCTTCAGGGATGTATTTCCCAAAAAAAATTCTGGTTTAACTCATGAGAGAGAGGTGAAGTTCTCCATCGATCTAGTTCTAGGAGCTACACTGGTATACATTCCTCTTTACAAGATGGATACGATGGAGTTGAAAGAGCTCAAGAGGTAGCTAGAGGATTTGGAAGTGAATGGATTTATTAGACCCAGTAATTCTCTGTGGAGTTCTCCTATCCTTTTTGTGAAGAAGGCAGACAAAACTCTTAGGCTATGTGTGGATTTTCTAAAACTGAACCAGCTGACGGTTAAAAACTGATATCCTTTTCCACATATAGATGGCTTGTTTGATCAGTTTTGAGGATCTTGAGTGTTCTTGAAGAATGACTTGAGGTTAGGATATCACCATGTGCGTGTTCAACCTACAAACATACCTCGTACAACCTTTATTAGCAGGTATGGGTTATATGAGTATCTAGTTATGTCGTTCGATCTCACGAACGTGCCATTGGTTTTCATTTCTTTGATGAATCGAGTGTTCTATCCTTACTTGGATTCTTTTGTGGTTGTTTTTTTGGATGATATCTTGGTGTATTCTCAAAATCGACACGACCATATGAACCATCTTGAGATCATTTTGAATACTCTAAGAGAGCACAAATTATATGCTAAGATTGCAAAGTGCAACTTTTTGATGGATCAGATTCACTTCCTAGGTCACATCATCTCAGATAAAGGAGTGTCAGTGGACACAAAGAAGGTGAGAGCTATAGTTTTCTAGGAACATACCAAGAATATTCTTGACACATGGAGTTTGTTGGGTCTAGTTGGCTACTACAGTCATTTTATACAAGACTTCTCATGCTTTGTAGTGCCGTTTAATGGATTGAATAAGAAGGGTGTGAAGTTGCGTGGTTAGAATCTTGTGAGACAACCTTTCACAAGATAAAAGGGAGGTTGACATCAGTATCAGTCCTGATACTTCCACAGCAGGACAATAGTTACACGGTTTACTGTGATGCTTCAGGTATTGGGCTGGGGGCAGTGATGATGTAGGGAGATCGAGTCATGGTGTCTAGGTCTCAGTATTTGAGGCTTCATGAGAGGAATTACCCTATGCAAAATCTCTATTTAGCTGTAATTTTTCATGCGTTGCACTGTTGGAGGCACAATTTACTGGGAGAACGTTTTGTGGTGTACACGGACCGCAAAAGCCTCAAGTATATCTTTACACAGTGTGATCAGAATTTGAGGCAGTGAAGGTGGGTGGAGTACTTACAGTCCTTTGACTTCGAGCTTTCCTATACGCCTGGTAAAGGAAATGTAGTAGCTGGTGCACTGAGCAAGAGGACTCAGATACAGGAAGTGGAGAAGGCCAGTAGTGACCGGCAGCTTATGGTGTTGTTTTCTAAGATTCATCTGGAGGTGCATGATAGGCAGTGGTAGAATTTTATATCATCCTTAGCTGTGGCCTCTACCCTACTAGATAGATTTAGGATGAGTAATCTATCAGATTCAGAAGGCCTAGTTCTATGGGAAGATGTGGTAGGTGAGGACCCTCCTCTTGGTTGGGCGGTAGGTGATGATGAGATCCTTCATATCCATGGGTGTGTTTGGGTTCTAGTGGATATACATGAGGAGTAAATGTGGGAGTTTTATGATTCAATTTGGGAAGTGCATCTTAGAGTCACCAAGATGTACTGTGACTTGTGATGTTAGTATTAGTGGTCGAGAATGAAGCATGAAGTGGATGGGTTTGTTACTAGGTGTTCCACCTATCAGTAGGTGAATGTGGAACATTAGTTACCACTTGGGATTCTACAGTAGTTACCTATCTTAGAGTGGAAATGGGATGATGTCACGATGGATTTTGTGACAGGTTTTTTGAGGTTGCCTTGAGATAATGATGCTATGTGGGTTATTGTTGACAAGCTACGAAGGTCGCACATTTCTTACCAATCAAGGGGACCTTCATTGTTGCTGATCTTGGAAATTTGTACATTCGAGAGGTGGTATGACTACATGGGGTCCTGTGCACTATCGTTTTAGATTAGGATGCCAACTTTACGTCTCATTTCTGGTAGGGTTTTTATAGGGCACTGGGTTCACAGGTGCTTCTGAGCACTACATACCACCCTCAGACTGATGGCCAGTTAGATCATATGATACAGGTGCTAGAGGATATGCTGCAAGCATGAATAATGAATTTTGGGGGCTCTTTATAGAGGCACATTACCTTGGTTGATTTTAACTACAATAATATTTATTAGGCGATGATACATATGGAACCTTACAAGGCTTTGTATGGTAGGCCATGCTATTCTGCCCTGTGCTGGTTAGAGCCCGGAGAGGCAGCTTTACTGGGACCGTGTCTTGTGTAAGAGACTTCTAAGAAGGTCTAGATGATTCATAAGTAGATGGATACTACATAGTCTTTCTAGAAATCATACGCTGATCATCACAGATGACCTCTAGAGTTCGAGGTTGGGGATCAGGTTTTCTTACATGTTTCCCCAAGGTTTGGGCACATGCGTATCAGGAGACAGGTTAATATTTCACTGAGATATATCAGGCCATTTTAGATTCTAGAGAGAGTAGGGTCGGTTTCCTATCTATTACAGTAACCTCAGAGGTACTAATACATGCACGATATCTTCCATGTATCTCAGCTGCGCCGCTATCACTCAGACCCGTCTCACGTTTTTCAGCCTGAGGAGGTTGAGTTACAGATTGATGCGTCTTTTGAGGAGCATCTGATTCATATAGTTGACAGAAGCATGAAGGTTCTCTAAGGTCGATTAGTTCCTCTAGTATGGGTGATATTGAAACATGGTGGTTTATAGGACGAGACTTGGGAGAGGGAGGACGACATGCGTGCTTAGTGGTTGGAGTTTTTTCAAATGAATCTTGACCACCCTTCAGAGAGAAATTTGTGGATGAATTTCTATAAGGGGGGAATATTGTAAGAACCCAAGTTTTCATAAAAGGCACTAATTCTTTTATTTTCAGTTTAAATGACTTATTATGGACTTATGTGAATTCTTAGCTTGATCATGGGTGATTTGGAGGTTTCTGGGGCTTGTTCAGAGCCCGAAACCAAGTTTTGGGTTGAAAATGACTTGGCACATGGTTTGTGCATAGTTAGTCTAATCACATGAGATGTATGAAAAGTGTAGTTTTTTAGAAGAAAGATTTTTCACAATTACCACTCGGTTAGTAAAATCATGTGGGGTAACCATGCGAAGTTCCCCTTCTAGGTAGTGAGGTGCGCACAATTTCTACACAGTTTGGGAAACTGTGCGTGTAAACTGTGTAACCCTACTGTGTTGTTTTTTTTTAATTTTAATTAATTTTTTCCTTTTTAGACCCATTTGGTTTTTTCTTCTCCTATTCACAATAGCTCCATGGAGTTCTCCCCTCTATCACCTAACCTATGATTTGAGCTAGATTCACCATTAGACCTCCATTTCGATTGCCGATTGTCTCATCAGATCCACATCGATAAGTACTCAATTCCTTTTTAGTTGTTATTTATTCTTAGGAACAACAAAAGAACTATTGGGATTTAGGTTGATATACCATAATATCTCATTCTTCACCCATTCTTTAGATTTCTTCCAAACTAAGATGAATTAGGACTTGATACTGGATAAGCTGTCTACTACTGAGGAGAGGTAGGTGATCTATACATTCTTTTAGATTTTCTTTGATTTTTTTCAGGCATTCGACCTTTATTCCATCTGTCAGTCTTTCTAGTGAGGTCTCATTTTTTGATCAAGTTACTTTTATTAGTTGTATATGGACCTTGTGAGATTGACCATAGGTTCCTTTTATGTGTGTTGGTACCCATTGCTTGTTTCAAGGTCACCCAAGGGGTGCACCTTATGGTTTTAACCTGTTTAAATCACCCAAGGGGTGTGTGGTTGTTCTTTCCTAGTTAGAGGAATCTTGTTAATTCCTTAATAGCTTGAATAAATTGCTTAGGATATGTACTACATCCTTTCTCTTTGAATATCATGTTATACCTTGTCTATTTTGATAGTTTGGCATGTTAAATGGATAATATGGGTGGGTATACCTATATGAAATTACTAATGGCATGTTTAATGGTTTATATGGGAGGTTAGGCCCATATTATTGTTTTGATAAATGATATGAATGGGTGGGTATCCTCATGGCTTGTGTAGGTTGATGTGAGTGGGTATACTCACATGGAATGTTGTTTAAATTGGTTTTTTGAATGAATGGATATGGAATATGGTAGTGGATTCATTGGGTTGAATCTTCCCCTTGGGTATTGATTTCGTGGGATACCTCAGGACTTACTTCCTTGTGGATCTAGCTTGCTTGGGCTCACATAGGACTTTCTATTGTCATGCTCCTTGGACCCCAAACAGTGCCTAACCAAGTTTCCACCAAGGACGCCCATGGGACTCGATGTGATGCCTTGGATAAGCTCCTTGGATTTGGCCCTCTATATTCTAGAATATTTACATGGAGCCTTGGTTTTCCAACACCTTGGATCCATCCCTTGCGATCTACAATTCACTATATGGCATGGCCCTAGGATATTTTACTTCACTATATGATATGGTCGTTGGATATTTGACTTCACTATACGATATAGACGTGGGATATTTGACTTCACTATATGATGTGGTCGTGAGATACTTGACTTCTCTATACAACATGGTTATGGTTTCATGATACAGATGGATGCATAGCGTGGCTGTGTGACTTTCTTGCTTAATTTTTTATAGGTTCCTTTTTAGGATTTGAATCTATTTTGTAGGTATACTTGAGGGTTTTTTGGTTTTACTTACTGCAGTAGGCTTATTCCATGGGCATACACACTTAATTTACACTTCCTAGCACTTTTGTAGAATTAATGTTAGAATATATAGACCTAGGTGGTTGCCTACTGGAATATTTATCTCACACCCTATTTGGACCTCCTCTGGGACCCAAACAGATGATATGGTTTTAGGTGATAATAGTGGAAAGCACCCTAGTATAGGTTGTTGACTGTGGCTTTGGAGCAGGGGATCATAGGACCAAGCTGAGGCCTGTGATGCTGGGATACCTTTTTGGTCTTTCGTTCTTTTTGGGATACCTGTATTGCCATGTACTTCTATGGATACTTTCTAGATACTTGTACCATCTGAATCATTTTGTATATGATACATTTCTAGTTATTGTTATGTATTTCTGTCTGTCTTGTCTTACTTTAAGTTGATTGCTTATTTATTCACTTTCTCTATTGTATGTATTTGACTTCCACCGTGATACTATGGTAATGAGGTCACTATCTCCCCACTAACTCACATAGGTCCTCACTGCTAGTTGGAAGCCTCTGGTGTTTGGATAGATGCGCTTGAGGCCTTATAACCAACCGGGCTTGGGGAACCATTTCAGGTAGCATCCGGGTCTGGGACATTGCAAAGTGGTATCAAAGGAGTTTTCTTTTCTGGTTTGACTTACTATTTGGAGATGTTAGATATGGATAGGATGGAAATGAAGTTTGGTAATAAACTATGCCTGAGAGTAGCTAACACATATATAGGGAAAAGCCAAATTTCCTTGAATTGAGTTCTAATTTTCTGGATTTTGACTATTACAGTTGATTTGATTTCACCATTGGGTGACACACTTGATTTATTCAATTATTATTGATGCAATTTCGGGTTCTGTTTCAGTTTAAACCTAAGGAGATGAGGGTGTTCCATATCATGCATCATATAAATACTTGTTAGAATTATATTCCATGAATTATGCCATATCATATAGTATGGATTAGATATTTCATGTTATTATGATAGTTGAGGTGATAATTGTGCCTTATATTGTGTTATTTGGGTGCAGTAGATAAATGTGTGACTTTGCCTTTAAATCCATAAAGAGTATGGGCCCTTATGAATTGGGAAATGATGCACCGATGGAATTTAAATGTCTAATGAACTTATTACATGTATGGTTTGAATATGAGAAATTTTTTGGGTTCATGAGGTGTTATTGGATCTCATGGATTCAAAAATTGGTAAACCCTTGGTATAACTTCCTGAATAACTAAATTTTAACTTGAATTGAATTTAAAATGGAATGTAAAATAGATACTTGACATAGACCCAACTTTTGAGTGGGTAAGAGGAATAATTTATAGTGTTATGATGGTTGTTCTTATACATTCCGAGATTTAGGAGAAGTTTATGGGTTTGAATTGGTTTCTAGGAGGGTTTTGACCTACCCTTTGATTTGATATTTGTGATTTAATGTTTTTATTTCCTGAGGTGTGTGTTTGGAATTGTAGAGACATTCCACCATGAATAACTCTAGTGGTAAACTATGAGGGAGGTGATGACCATACTTAAAATACTGTGAGCCACGGGCTATCGGTTGAAACTTCTATAGTACCAACTGTGGAAACTAAGGTTGTTCTATACACAGGTGCTGAGGCATAGTTCTGCAATGGTTTCTTTTGCTATATGCAGATGATACAGGGAGAACCACAACTAGCCTTGACTATGGATGAGTTGACATGGGTGTTCTAGTAGCATCCTCCTCCTATGTTTTTAGGGGATAGAGAACCACAGGCTACAGAGCTGTGTCTAGAGACAATGTTGGAAATTTCTAATCATCTGAAGATGCCTCTAGAGAAGAGAGTCAAGCTTGTGACTTATATACTATGTGGAGCGACAAAGCGCTGGTGCGACATTTTGAACCAGGATGATGGTCTATATAATATGGGTTGGGATGAATTCCAAACCTACTTCTACGATTACTTCTACCCCACGACTCTGTGAGCAGAGCCGTTTAGTGAGTTCATGCATCTGGAGCCGGGCCTGATGACAATTTTGGAATACTTGTCATGCTTTATATAGATGCAGTGTTTTGAACTGATGTATCTTACTGATGAGCTATAGAGGGTGAGATGCTTCGAGTAAGGTATCAAACATGATATTAAATCTCTGGTCAATGTGTTCAGGTTTCTTACTATAAATGAGATTGTGAATTAGTCACTGATTATAAAGAGGAACTTGAGGGAAGATTTCAGTACAAAATAGGGGAGTGTTGTTTCTCACCCTAGTTTATCTAAGTATTCAGACAAGAAGCATCATTTTGAGGATTTCCATGACATGAGTTCTAGAAAAATATTTGCATGTAAACAACTTGGTATATTTCCATTAGTGTGGTAGGTGAGGCCATGTGAAAAATCAGTTGGACTACAACCCAGTTGAGTGACGAGATTGCGATAGGATTGGGCACATGAAACGGTTTTGGAGGACCTTTCCTCTAGATATGATTGGTAGGGGGTTATCTCTAAAATTGAGTTCAGGATTAGGTTATTTAGTTCCGCATCAGGCTGAGAGCTAGAGCAGTGTAGGCTGGTCATTCTAGGGTAGTGGTGGTCATGGCCGTGGTAGCCAAACACTGGGTTATCATAGACAATAGGGTGGATCAACTCAGGGTATCCAGGCAGGGTCACAGGGCCATGGTACAAGCCAGACTTATGCCATGAAACAGATTCAACATGAGAAGGATCCCAGACCATCTATGGTGAGAGGTACGATCTTATTAGAATCTACTATTGCATATTCTGTTTTCGATTTAGGTGCATCATACAGTTTTATCTCTGCATGAGTGGTTGAAATCCTTGGTCTTATGGTTTTTCTTTATGAGGGGATTCTGATGCTAGAAACACCATTGGGAGTTAGAAAAGGTGACGTGAGCCAGTGTATGGAGTGTACCCTTGAGGTTGGAGGGTGTCACTTCATCTATAATCTTTATTTCCTCGAGATGACAAGGTTTGATGTCATTCTTGGGATGTACTAACTCGCAGCTTATCGAGCATACATTGACTGATATCACTAGAGGGTGACTTTCACATCACCAGAGGGTGTAGTGTTTCTTCACAAGGGTGAATGGGATGTTCAGGAAAGTAGAGATGGACCCAAGCATTGTGGACTAGGTGGGATGAAAACCCATATTTCTAGTTTGTTTCTGGATGATCAGGGAGCGAGTCAAGCAGACTTTCCTCTAGTGGTTGAGCACTTCAGTGATGTATTTCCTGATAAATTTTCTAGTTTAACTCCTAAGAGAGATGTGAAGTTCTCCATATAGCTAGTTCTAGGAGCTTCGTGGATATCCACTCCTCCTTACAAGATGGATATGATGGAGTTTCATGAGATCAAGAGGAAATTAGAGGATTTGGAGGTGAAGGGGTTTATTAAACCCAGTACTTATCTATAGGGATTTCCGATCCTTTTTGTGAAAAAGGAGGACAAAACTATTCAGATATGTGTGGATTATCAAAATCTGAACCAACTGATGGTTAAAAATAGATATCCTTTTCCTTGGATAGATGAACTATTTGATCAGCTTTGAGGATCTCCAGTGTTCTTAAAGATCGACTTGAGGTCAGGATATCACCAGGTGCATGTTCAACCTACAGACATACCTCGTACAACCTTTTATAGAAAGTATGAGTTATATGAGTATTTGGTAATTTTATTCGGTCTCCCGAACGTGCCAAAAATTGTCATGGATTTGATGAACCGAGTGTTCCATCATTACTTGGATTTATTGTGGTGGTTTTTGTGGATGTTATCTTAGTGTATTCTCACAATCAACACGACCATGCCAACCATCTTGTGATTGTTTTGAACACAATTAGAGAACACCAGTTTTATGCTAAGATAAAAAAGTTCCACTTTTGTATGGATCATATTCTCTTCTTGGGTCACATAATCTTGGAGACAGGAGTGTCAGTGGACCCAGATAAGGTGATAGCTATAGTTTCCTTGGAAAATCCCAAGAATGTTTTTGTCATATAGAGTTTCTTGGGGATAACTGGCTACTACATGACTTTTATACAAGACTTCACACGCTTAGAAATGTCATTGATGGGATTGCTAAGAAGGGTGTGAAATTTTTGTGGTCAGAATATTGTGAGACAGCGTTTCAAGAGCTGAAAGGGAGGTTGATATCAGTACCAATCCTGATACTGCTAGAGAAAGGAAAGAGTTACATGGTTTACTGTGACGCTTCAGGTATTGTCCTAGGGGCAGTGCTGATGCAGGGAGATCAAGTCATGGCATATGGGTCTCGGCAGTTGAGGCCTCATGATAGGAATTACCCTATGTATGATCTCGAGTTAGTTTCAATTGTTTATGCATTGTGCTGTTGGAGGCACTATTTACTGGAAAATCATTTTGTGGTGTTCACATACCACAAAATCCTCAAGTATATCTTTACGTAGCATGATCATAATTTGAGGTAGTGAAGTTGGGTGGATTACCTATGTCCTTTTACTTTGATCTTTCTTACATGCTTGGTAAGGGCAATGCAATAACCGATGCATCAAGCAGAAGGAATCAGATACAGGTATTGTAGTAGGCCAACAACGAGTGGTAGCTCATGGAATTATTTTTTGAGATACATTTGGAGGTGCACGATAGGTAGTGGCATAATTTTCTATCATCTTTAGCTGTGACCTCTACCCTAATAGATAGAGTTAGGATGAGGTAGCTATTATATTTGAAAGGTCTAGTTCTATGGGAAGGTGTGGCAGGTGAGGACCCTTCTCTTAGTTGGATGCTAGGCGATGATGAGATCCTAGGTATCCATGGATGTGTTTGGGTTCTAGTGGATATACATGAGGAGTTGATGTGGGAGTTTCATGATTCATCTTGGTCAGTGAATCCTGGAGTCACCAAGATGTACTGTGACTTGTGACATCAGTACTGGTGGCAGAGAATGAAGCATGAGGTGGATGGGTTTTTTTCTAGGTGTTCCACCTTTCAGAAGGTGAAGGCAGAATATCAACGACTAATTGAGATTTTACAGCAGTTACCTATCCCAGAGTGGAAATAGGATGATGTCGTGATGCATTTCGTGATGGATTTTCCAAGTTCGCCTCAATTTAATGATGTTGTGTGGGTTGTTGTTGATAGGATTATAAAGTTCACACATTTCTTTCCAATCAAGGAGACCTTCGGTGTTGATGATCTTGGAAAGTTTTAAATCCGAGAGGTGGTATGACTACATAGGGTCTTGCGTAATATCATTTTAGATAGGAAAACTTGATTTATATCTCATTTCTATTAGAGTTTTCATATTTTGATGGGTACACAGGTTCTTCTAAGCACATCATTCCACCCCCAGACTGATGTCCAATTAGAGCATATGACACAGGTGCTAGAGGACATGTTACAAGCTTTAATCCTAGATTTTGGGGGTTCTTGGGAGAGGCATATTCCCTTGGTTGAGTTCTCCTACAATAATAGTTATTAGGAGATGATACAGATGTCACCTTACAAGGATTTATACGGTTGTCCATGTCGTTCTCCCTTATAATGGTTATAGGAAGGAGAGAAAACTTTACTAGGACTCTGTCTCGTACATGAGACTTCTGAGTAGTTCTAAATGATTCAAAAATAGATGGATACTACACAATCCTTCCAAAAATCATATGTTGATTTCCGTAGAAAACCTTTAGAGTTTGAGGTTGGGGATTGGGTTTTATTTCATGTTTTCCCAAGGTTGGGGCATATGTGGATCAAGAGATAGGGTAAGATTTCACTGAGATATGTCTGGCCATTTGAGATTTTGGAGATAATCATATTAGTTTCCTATCAGTTTCATTTAACTCAGAGGTACCGAGCCATGAAAGATGTATTACATGTATCTAAACTACGCCACTATCACTCAAACCCATCTCAAGTTTTTCATCCCAAGGAGGCTGAGTTGTAGGTTGATGCGTCCTTTGAAGAGAATCTGATTCGTATAGTTGACAGGAGCACGGAGGTTCTCCAAGTCCAATCAGTTCCTATAATATGATTGCTATGGAAGAATGACCATTTATAGGATGAGACTTGGTAGAGGGAGGATAATATATGTGCTCAGTGTCCAGAGTTGTTTTAGACAAATCTTGACCACCCTTTAGAGAGAAATTCAGGGACTAATTGCTATAAGGGGGGAAGATTGTAGGAACTCGAGTTTTCATATGAGGTACTAATACTATTCTTTTCGATCTAAATGACTTTTTATGTCCTTATGTAAATTATTAGCTTGATCATGGGTGTTTTGGAGGTGTCTGAGGTTTGTTCAGAGTCCAAAACTATGTTTTGGGCTGAAAATGACCCGGCACACGGTTTGCACATGGTTTGCACATAGTTAGTCTAACTGTGCGAGATGTATGAAAAGTACAGGTTTTTAGCAGAATGCTTTTGCATGGTTACCACATGGTTAGTCAAACCATGAGTATTAACCATGAGAAGTTCCCCTTCTATGTAGTGAAGTGCGCATGGAATCCACACAGTTTGGGAAACCGCGTGGGTAAAATGTTCGACCCTGTTGTGTTGTTTTTTAGAAAAAAAATTAATTGAAAACCTTTTTTTCTTTTTAAC
Organism: Viscum album; assembly: GCA_963277665.1. Taxonomy (NCBI): domain Eukaryota; kingdom Viridiplantae; phylum Streptophyta; class Magnoliopsida; order Santalales; family Viscaceae; genus Viscum; species Viscum album. The sequence goes on along the minus strand of OY728158.1, from coordinate 568,636,312 downwards.
CCCATTTGGGGTTTTCTTCTCCTACACACATTAGCTCCATATAGCTATCCCATTTAGTGGATAACCTAGGATTTGAGCTAGATTCACTGTTCAACCTCCGTTCTGATCGCCGATTGTCTCATCGGATCCGCATCAGTAAGTAATCGATTCCTTTTTAGTTGTTCTTGATTATTTGAAACAATGACCGCACTATTTTGATTTTGGGTCATAAGTCCTAATATTCCATTATTCATCTATTCTTTAGATTTATTCCAATCCAGAACAAATCAGGACTTTTTACTGGATGAGTTATCTATTATCGAGGCGAGGTAGGTGGCCTATACTTTCTTTCGGCTTTTCTTTGTGTTTTTTCGGGTGTTTTTCCTTTATTCCATCCATTTTAATTTTCAAAGAGGTATAATTTTTGAGAGAGTTGCTTTTATTAGCTATAGTTGGACCTAGTGAGGTTGACCATAGGTTCCATTTAGCTGAGTTGGCACCCATTGTTCATTTCAAGGTCACCCAAGGGGTGCACTTTATGGTTTTAACCTGTTTATGCCTGTTTAAACCACCCTAGGGGTGTTTTATTATGATTTCCTTGTTAGAGGAAGATTGTTAATGCCATTATCTCTTGAATATCTTTCTTAGGAGATGTACTACCTCCTTACTATTTGAATATCATGTTATGCCTTGTCCATTTTGATATGTTTTCATGTTAAATGGATAATATGGTTGGGTATACCTATATAAAATGACTAATCGAATGTTAAATGGTTTATATGGGAAGTTGGTCCCACATTCTTGTTTTGATAAATGGTTTACATGATTTGGTATCATCATGGCTTGTGCAGGTTGATGTGAGTGGGTATACTCACATGGAATGTTGATTAAAGTGAATGTTTTCATGAATGGATCTGGAACATAGTAGTGGATGCCTTAGGTTGAATATACCACTTGGGTCTTGATTCTATGGGATGCCTTGGGCCTTTCTACCCCGTGGATCCAACTTGCTTGGGCTCGTATAAGACTTTCTATTTCCATTCTCCTAGGACCCCAACTAGTGCCTAACCGAGTTTCCACTAGGGACGCCCATGGGAATCGATGGGATGACTTAGACAAGCTCCTTGGATCTGGCCCTCCGTGGTCTAGGATTTTTACATGGATTCCTTGGTCTTCTCACACCTTGGATCTATCCCTTGTGGTCTACACTTCACTATACGACATGGTCATGGGATATTTGACTTCACTATATGGTGTGGTCATGGGATATTTGACTTCACTATCCAGTGTGGCCGTGGGATATTCGACTTCACTATACAACATGGCCATAGGATACTTGACTTCTTTATACAGCGTGGCTATGGTTGCATGATATAGATGGATGTACGGTGTGACCGTGTGACTTTCATGCTTACTTTGTTATAGCTTCCTTGTTAGAAGCTGACTCTCTTTTTCAAGTAGCATTGGGGGATATTTGGTTTTACTTATTATAGTATACTTATGCCATGGGCATACACACTTACTTTACTAGTTGTTTACACTTTCTAGAACTTTTGTATAATTGTTTTTAGAACTATATAGACCTGGGTGGTTTCCTACTGGGATGTTTATCTCACACCTTTTTTGGGCCTCCTTGGGGACCCAAATAGATTATATCATTTTAGGTGATTATAGGGGAAAGCTCCCTAGTATAGGTTGTTGACTATGGCTTTATAGTAGGGGATCATTGGACCAAGCTATGTCTGGTGATGCTGGGATAACTTTTTGGTCTTTCATTCATTTCAGGATACTTGTATTTCCATGTACTTATATGGATGATTTCTAGATACTTGTGCCATTTTCATCATTTTGTATATGATACATTTTTTGTTATTGTTATGTATTCCTGTCTATCTTATCTTACTTTCAATTGACTGATTATTTATTTTATTCCTCTATTGTATGTATTTGAATTACACTATGATACTCTGGTAATGAGGGAATAGTCTCCCCACTGACTCACCTAGGCCCATGCTGCTAGTCATCAGCCTCTGATATTTGGGGAGATGTGCTTGAGTCCTTGTAACCAATCGGGCTCGGGGCACCTTTTTGGGTTGCATTTGGGTCCAGGACGTTACAGGTTTCTACTGAATAGAGAATGAGGTGAAATTTAAATATCCATGTTCCCCCACCCCCATATATGAACACTAGGTAAGGAATCAATAATTAGATAATGCAACTTATGCAATGCATTGAGGAATTTTGATTTAAGATCATTCTATCACTTCTATGATCGTGGTTGATGTAAAGATGGAAGGTATTACAAGTAGATTTGATGAAGAATCTCTCCAAATATTTTTTCATGGTCTTCATAACCTTTATAAGGAAATATTTTTGATTTCAAGTGGTGGATGTTTGTCCTGAGATAAAAATGGATATTGTGTATGTATTCCTCTGACAATGCCTTTGGAATGTTGAGCTGAGAAGTGACTGAGGGACAAAACATAATGGGTATGTCATCCTTGCCCAATTGTATTTTCTTGAGAAACATATAATTTTGTTCTTATACTAGATACTTGTATACTTGATCATCCCAAATTGAATTTTTTTAATGGTTTTGTCACTAGTAGCTGGGATGGTGGAGAACTTGTTGGTATGGGAATGGTATGAGGGTGGCTCATAAGTTGGGAATTGTCCCGAGATATATCCTAGTTCCAAAAAATGTCTCTTATCATTGAAAATGTTTCTATAATGTCTAGTACTATATTTATAAAAACCTTGGAATATGAGGGATTTCTTGTCTTTCACTTGGTAGAGGGAGGACATTCTTTCCAACATGAAATATTACTGTAGGGATGACAATCGTAGTGAATAAAATATTGGCGAGGACTACCATCATATCTAGATGTCTGAATATAGGGAGAATTTATGTATTTTATACCCTTAGGAGGCCCTTCAAGGAAGAGGGCACCAAGGGGAGGACCTTCTTGCTGAAATAAGATGCTACTAAAGGGAGGACCTTCGTAGCGCATGCCATCATGGTGAGGACTACCATAAAATCTTGATGTATGACTACAAGTAGAATTTTTTTTAGTATATACCTTGGGGAGTACCTTAAGGGTGGATGAAAGAAAAGGGAGGAACTTCTTGCTGTTTTACCTTCTTTCCATGTGGAGGGATATTGTGATTCTCAGGAGGAGATAATATCTCATGGTCAATTAGTTTGTGCCCATGAAGTAACCCTTCATAGTAGATGATCTGGGAAGGACCTCCAAAGATGATGGTAACTATGTTGTAGGGAGGAACTTCATAGCTGATACTATAACTTCTATTATTTAGGATCATCAGGATACTGAGCCACTAGTGATAGACTTTTTATGGCAAAAAGAACTATAGCTTCCAACAAAGAAGGGTTATTAGACTAATCTTCATTTTCTTACTGCCTTTGGTGTGAATTATTTTTAGGATCTTACTTTCAATAAAATGGGGTTGTTTTTTGGAAGTGACAACCTTCATATAAAGGTGCTTATCCAACAAGCTCCCGCATTTCTATAGGGATATGTTGAGAAACTTCTAGAATTTTGGAAGGGGTATATTCTAGCACTGGAGAGACCACCAAAGTGGAATGATGTCCCTCAGTTGGAATGAGTATTTTTTTCTTGATCCTATTGTCCATTTATCATAGAATATTATTGTATACCCTTCTACATGGGATCATGGATGCATGGTTTATCTGAAGTGACCACCTAATTGTGTGTATGAATCACCCACCCGGGGAGGAGGGGTTGTGGGACTGAATCCTTACTATTGTCATGGTTATGATTACATCTAGGAAAATCTGTAGGATATGTTTATTAATTGATATCTAATACTACATATTTTATAAGATGTGTTGAGAGACATCCTTGGTGGGAACATGAATATTGTTTCATTATGGTGTTGAAACAAGAATGCGTGCATGCTTCGATCCCCCATTTACTGCTAGTTAGTATTGATACTCCTATGTGGGGGAATATGTATGAGTCTTCCCTTGATTTAAAACTGTGATACACTAGTTTATTTTTCTAATTACCATTGTATTTAATTGATGAGAATGATATACATCCACATGAATTTTCATTTTCATATAACTTGCCACCGTATTTGACTGGTTGGATTAATATTTGTGAGTAGGGATTCCCATATTCTCATTTTCCATTGTATTTGACTGATGGGATTCATTCACACTAGTAGAAATATACATATTCTCATAGTTAGTTACCTCAATATTTGGATGATAGGATTGATTTGAATTGGAAGGGACATGTTTCTACCTATAATTTTATTCTCTATTCACATGGAGAGATTTATATTTGTGATCAAATATTTTCATCTTCTCATTTTTCATAATAATTTACTAAAGGGATGGATGTGAATTTTTAGGGATATGCATCTACCAATAATTTTCTTCCCTATTTTCATGATTGAGGACCCAACTGGTGTAGTGGATGGTGTGTATGTTTGCGATATTTGGTGAGACATCATTTGATTGAAGAGAGCTCTAAAGAGTGACTAAAATACATGTGAAAAATACATCCAAAAAAACTTAGTCAAATTAGAATCTCATGAACACATTCATAATTGATGGTCTCATTTGGACCTCTTCCATTTTGATTATGAAAGGGTCCTGGAGGGGGATAACACCATCATAGTGGTCAGGGATTCAAGTCAGGTTAAACATTTTGATTCCTATAGATTTTTTTTTCTTGATGGTTGATTGTATGAGGTTGAATGGTGTTAAAACATTGATTCCAGGTAAAAAATCTTAAAAAGGTATCTAATGGTTTTTTTGTGGATCTGAAAACATCCAATGGCTCTCGTATCCATGAACACCCATGGACCTACTTTCCAAAGGTAGGTGTTCATTATGGAACTTGGCCAATGACACTTAATAACTCACATTAGTCCAGAGGATTGGATGTCAGGCACATCACACCCTTCAAGGGGGAACTATTGTCTATTCTAGGACACTCTTATAGATTTAGGATATGTATGTGAATCCTTTGTTCATTCATAAGTGTGTATAACATGGATTACCCTAATGTAATGATCAATTTGTAATACACATGGGTTCAGACTCATCTATACATATTTTAGGTTCTCCATCCATGGGGATATTTGTATGTATCTAAGGTTATCCATCAGTTGTAACCTTTTTATGAGTGGATCAGATATTATTTTATCTTTTATTAGGAAGATACTGGTTTTAATCCATGTGGGGGGGCGTTCTAGAGCTTACCATCATCTAAGGTGGAAATGAGTTGTTTTGACATTGGGATTGAACCCATAAGATGGATTTCCTATGTATCCTTGTGAGAGGAATAAAAAGCCACATATTTTGGTGCCACTTATAAGGGTACATCACCTTTTATGTTCATGAGATGAGAACCCAACCATGTAGTTTAATTTCATTCATAAATGAAATCTCGGTGAAAAGTTCCTAGTCAAAGATGGTGTGGGACATATTCTAGGGTGGCCTAAGGATCTTAAAAGTGATGCGGTCTCCAGGGAAGATATGACGGTACCAGGGATGTGGCGCAAATAACTTTAGGGTGGATTTTGGTTTTGGGTTTGAACCTTAGTGATGCTTTCTATGTATCTCAGTTAGTTGGGAATCAAAGTCCACATAGTTTAGTTTGAATTGGTTCTTACACATGGTAGCTACCCATTTAAGGGGGAATGATCTGGGATTATGCATAGTAGTAGCACATTTGGTGTGTCTTTATTGGGAATATGAACATTTGAAGTTAGAGACATGGTTTTGGGGCTTATGTGTGGAATCGACCCATCTATGTCTGAATATGATTGGGGATTATGCATGGAAGAGGCCCATTTGGATTGAAGTTGGTGCATTCATATATAGAGAAGGACTGTGGATTTGTGTTCAAATGGGTCTTATAACATATGGGTGGACCATTTAAGGTTTGGGACCATGTGAATTTCATGATCGATGCTATCCACTAAGCCCACGTGAGTCATGGTTGTTGTGAGATACTAGTTGAAGTAGTAGAATTTAGGATCACATGATTCCACTCTATCCACTAGGGAATGAGGTGTTGAATCCTAGTAAGAGAGGGAGAGGGTGTTAATAGTGAATTTTTTTTATCTTATTTTGGTAACTAGGCTATTCAAATATGGCGATCTATCCGGATACGGCCCCGGATGAGGTGAAGAGAAGAAAAAGTGATACCTCCCACCATAAAGGATAGGGGATTACTCCAGTAGAGATGCACTTATATTGTTTTTAGGTAGAGGATGTTTATACTTGTTGAAGGTAAAAGAAATCACAATCCTTTACATCACCTCCTAGAATGGTGAGGTTCACGTGACCACCCCAAGGGAAAAACCCTCATTACCATGGGAATGTATAACTGAAGAAATTCCAAGGGTCCTCCTTGTTGTAGAGTTTACACATGGGAATATTCTTATATAGACCTGAAAGGACACGCTAATGTTCTCTATGACCTGATCATACATGTCAGGAAGGTTTTTAAGAGGACTTAGCCTAAAACTACTGGAATAATTCATGTAGGGGCTGATATGGGTCACAATGATATGAAATAAGAGAGTGATGGTAGGTAGAGAGTAGAATGACCTAGTATAACCCATTTCGTATAACATTTTCTTATGTGGGATGGGGTTTCCTTCATGTTTCATGTTATTAAGTGGGTGTGGGTACCATCCACATAGTATTGTGCTATATGGGGCCACGTTCCATCTACATAGCGTGTTGCTGCATGGGGCCGATTTACTACAATGTATCATTTTTCTATGTGGGGTAGGATTACACCCGTATAGAATTTTTCTATGCGGGATGCTTTTACATAATGGGTTCATCTATTTATGCCCCATGGAGCGGTGTCTTCAAATGGATTTTGAGTTCACTGATGGATTGATGATTTATTATTTTATCCTTTCTACTATGTGGTGGATTCTTACATACTGGTAATTGAAATATCTATCTTGATTCATCTTGGAAGATTCTCTTTTTTGTGTATCCTCATCACTCATCTCATTCGACTCTCTTTAGTCTATTACCCCTTTCAGTCCCCCTTGAGGTATTTTTATAGAAGAGCGGAGGAACCAGATACCGGCATGGCCAATCGTCCACAGTGGGCCATGAGGCTTATTTTGTAAGAGCCCAAGAAAAATATCCTAGCCTACAAATGACTTATTCAGTAGTGATTTTTCCTTAATGGAGGAATAACATCATTTGTGGGGGTAGAAATCACTACATGAACCCAAAAACAACCTTTCTTTGGTCACTGGTGTTGTAGGAACCACCCCATATTTCAAACTATTTAGTTTGTAGAGATAGTCATTTATAAGGGATGAAATCACCTCCCAGCCCCAAAAATGAACGTGGTTTCATTTGCGGGTGCTGATGACACTACCAACTTTTGTGAACTATTTAATTTTTAGGGTGATTCATGAAAACAACATAACTCCATGTGGATTAGAATTCCATGAAGTAATTTTTACTTATCATAATCAATTCATCCTTATCAGATTTAACCACTTTGTCCATTTTTCTCCAATGTTAATATGTGTATTATTCCTACCTTTTTCTAAGTATGATTGAATACCCTTATTATTGAATGTGGAATTTTTAGTACCCAACAATTAGTCCCAATTTACCGGGGATATAAACCAAATATGCTTCTTATTATTTCTATGAGTGATTTATGTTAATGATAAAAAGATGTTTTTGAAGCCCATTCCTTTTTTCATTGGTTATGTTATGAATAAATGATTAAATGTTGATGAAACCTGTTTCTTTTCCATATATTGTTATATGAAGAAATTTTTATGAAATTCATTTCAATTCATGGGTTTTGATGTGATGAAGGATTTGCAATCATGTGAAACCCATATATATGATTTTCATTATATGATAGGAGGGACCTATATCTACATCCAATTTACTTGGAAATTAATTATATATCATGAGACGAAAATAGGAAAAAACTCAACATGATTTATCTAGAATGGGAAATAGGCCGATGGGCTTGATCCATGATTGGAAATAGGCTGATGAGATTGATCCAAAATGGGAAACATATGATGTGGCCTGATATATTATTTTTTATGATCTCGATAGTTATCCTTGACAGGTGAAATGGATTATATAATTATTTTGGCGACACACTATTATGACATGAGATTCTAGTTCACGAATAATTATGTTTTTATACTATTATGAATCATATATTTTGGAAGAATAATTATTTATTTCATGAATCGTGTTTATGATCTATAAAAGGTTGGGTATGAACATTATAATTCATTTTCATGATATAATTTATTTATTCTTATCATATGATTTCATGTTTTCATTGAATGATATCTCCCTTGTTTACCTTTATTGAGAATCTGATCTCACCCTTCTTATGTTTCTTTCTCCAGGTTATGAATAAAGGTATTCTATATGATATGTCTATGAAGGGTGATATTTATAAATAACTAGTCGGAGATGATATAGCTCACTTATGGAATAGTTTTTTTGTGTCCATGTTTCTGAAGGAACTAGATGTAAATGATTCTATCGAGGATCATTATGTTATGTAATCTATTAGGATGTAATATTTATATTTGGTAATTTTGGGTCGTTATAGATGGTATAAAATAATGGTTTAGTTAAAATTTATAAAATAGGATGATAAAGAATTATTGAGATACCTAGGGATATGTATAATGATATATCTAGGGATGTGTATAAGGATAAGTCTAAGGATGAGTCAATGTATAGGAAAATGTCTATGAATTTTGGTAAAAGATAGATTGAGTGGTTTCCAATAAATTATATCCATAGCTAGATACTACATGTGAATGTGGATCGGGAATAAAGGTACCATGGGATAATAACTCTAAAAATGTCACATTTAACTGGACCCAATCATCACCTGGTGCATGATAACATTCCATGCTTCACTCTTAGTTTGAAACTCCCATAGGATATTCTTTGGAAATTCCAAAACTCTTCATAAACGATCATGGAGTATTTAATGTGATTATGACAATGATTGACCTATAATAAACCTAACGTATCATAGATTAAAATTATTTTTTCATGATTTTGACATTATATTAATTATTTTTCACAACTATGTATTTTCACACAATGATTAATGTTGTTCATAAAATGTTTTTTGGTTTTATTCAATAGAGGGAACCAGATAAAACTAGGTTAACATTGAATGTGAAATAAAATGTGTTATTGACAAACCAAAATATATGATTAATGGAGAACATTTTATCATGATTATTCCTAATTATTTATCATGATATATGATTAATAATATTCACCTAAACCAATTCTTGGACCCTCCAAATTAGAAAAGGATATAGTTTATTGAGTGTTTGGGTGGCGAAGACCATGGAGGAAAGAAGATTCATTCTCTTATATGTCAATAATTTTGGAAGATGACCTCTAAGGAATCTCTTAAATGAATGAGAATATGTATTATATGTGGATAATAAGGCCATAGAGTAATCAATTTCAAAGGAGAAAATAAATTCTGTATTAAGGTAGTGGAAAATAATATTGGTTTCCGGAAAAAATCATTAGCTTTTGAATGTTATAAATTTGGAAAGTATATGCATTATAAAAATAAATTTCCAAGGGGAAATTCTCAATAAGAGGATCAACAATGTTGTATAATTAATGGTTTTTTATTGATTATTAAGATACTACAAATAAATTATGGAAGTAATAATCTATAAGGGAAGTACCCAATGAAGTCTAGTTAATGCTTTAAGAATGAAGTAGAATGGTTAAAGTGTTTATATATTGGAATTAAATAATTTTGATATATATATAGAACTTTCAATATATGTTTTTTATTATGTATTTCAAGAATATGTTGAATGTTATTGATGACTAAGAAAAGTTATTTAATAGAAAAGAGATATTTTATGGAAAACGTATTATTATTGGAAAGGTAACCCTTAATATGCTCATGAGTTTGAGATAATTAATTTGGGATAAAGTGATGATTGATATGGGTAAATTAAATTGGCTAATATTAATTACCTTGGAACAGATTAATTCTACTAGGATAAATTGGTTTAGGTTATCATTGATGATATTTTTGGTAATTTTGAATTTATTGAATATATTCAATAATATTTGTTTTTATTCAAGGAACATGGAAGAATGTTTATTTTCATTATGGTATTAATATAATTTTGGATATTACCAAGTTTTAAAAGGATATATGGCCAATATATCCACAAATTTGGCATGTGACTTGGAGAGATACTTTATTTTTATTGCTGGATAAAGGATAAGTTGATTTTGGAAATTTAATGACCTTATTTATAAATTTTTTGATTCCCATTTTAGTCATGCGTGATGGATCCTTATGGTTAGCTATTCATGGATCATATTACATTGATATTTGGATATTTTTGGATAATGTGTGATAACCATTTTGGTTTTGATAAATATTTAGTGTCTAAAGGAATGACTTAAGTGTCCTATGATAATTTTAGTGCTCTATGAATGAAAAATTCATCATGAATAATAATTTTTTGAGTAATAGATGAAGTGGAAATTAATTGAAGAACAATAAATGATGAAATTTTTATTATGATATAATGGCATGTTGATAACAAGATATAGTGATTCTATTGAAATTTTTTGTATGCATTATGATGGTAGTTTATCGATTGAACCTTCCAACAAACATCTCTTAAGTCCATGATGTGTTCCATGTATCCTTGACGAGAATGAACATACCTGATCCTTCATATGTACTAAATATAGAAGTCAGACCAATTTATCAAGATATTTATTTTGAGTAACAACCAATGGATATTCTGCATCATATAGAGAGTTTACACTGAAACAATACCACTCACCTTGTTAATGTGTTGTGAAAAAACCACCAAATTCAAGAAGTTATTGAGTAAGAACCTGATTTTTATATGAGGTATGGATAATTTAAAATTTTGGTTTAAATATTTGGTTTTTACTTAATATGAATTACTATTGAGGCTATACATGAAATGAGGGTGTCTAGAGATTGTTCAAAACTTGGAACCCCGACCATTGGTTGAAATCACTGGGTCCTACGGGTCTTGTAATGTCTCCAAACCTGCAGACAATGTAATCTCTAAAGCCTTCAGGCCTTGTAAGGGTTCTCCCTCATCCATTGAAAATAGGGTTATCAAAAATAAATAAATAAAAGAAGGCCTTTGGGCCACATGGTTATTAGAAACCATGAAACCCAGCCCACATGGTCTCTTCTAAAACTACAGGGTGTTCAGTGAGTAGAAGTGGGCTTCATAGTTTGATGAAATTGTGAAAATTGGGCTGTATGACCATGTAATTTCTATTCAGTTTTTAATAGGGGTAAATTGAATGATTTGTGCATGGTTTCCCAAATTGTGTGCATGAACCATGGGATGAGGATATTGAGGTACTAAATGGTTCAAATTTGTTATAGAGTTCGGCCAATCATGAGGCCAAATCATGTGATCACTTATTTTTGGGTAAAATTACCAATTTTACCTTAATAGATTATATGTTCAACACCCCTCTTCCATTTTCTCATTCTAGAAGAAAACAATCCATTTTCCTCCCATTTGATCTCCTTATCTGTCAACCTTGGTTTGTTGATAAATCATTATTATGGACTCTGATTTAACATCCATTCATATAGTTAGATGGATCTTAGTAAGTGATTCACTAATTAGGCTCATTTATATGTTTCTATTATCCTTAAAGGAGTTATTTTGATGTAAGATCATATGCCCTATTTTCAGGGAGTTTATCTTCTTTGTTGTTTTCTTCCAATATGAACCAATCCAAAGTACGATACTGGACGAATTATTCTCTATAGAAATAAGGTAGGTGGTTTAGTAATATCTTTAAATTTTGTGAGGCTTCGTATTATGTTTTATTGTGGTTAATTATGTTTTCACCATGAATCACCCCTAAATTTAATGTTCCTTCAATTGGATTCCTAAATTCAGAACCTAATGGAAGTATTAGGTCCCCTTAAATTGATCTCACCCCTTGAGGTGTGATCATAAAATTTACATTGTAATTATAAATGTCTAAATGGAAAACCATTTTCAATATGGTTTTGGTATTAATTCTAATTGGGATGACTAAAATGGATAAATTAGAAGTGAGTGGTGCGACCACATCACATGAATAAATTGAACTATGGTTACACCCTAGTCAATGAGGAATGTTAATGAACTATGAAGTATATATAGGCCCTTATTGATTCCTATGACTACATATCACTATTATTATATACAGAAATGAGGTCCCTTAACTTATTGTTTTATATGTTCATTGAACCCCTCACACTATTATTAAATTGCATGCTGACCCTTATAAATTATGTTACATGTGCATGAACACCCTTTCTGTTATAAGTGGGCATGATGAACCTTATTAGTTATGAATTAGAACAGTGAAACTTATGGATTGTGATGCATGGGTTCAGTGACCCTCACTACTATATGTGATCATGATTTGTAACGACCCGAATCCGGAGCCCCTCCACTGGTGCCCCGTACCCGGTTCTCCACATGACCTCAAGCACATTTACCCAAATGCCAGAGGCTGCCGACTAGCAGCGAGGGCCTTGGTAAGTTATTGGGGAAAATATGCCCTCATTTGGTAAGGTATACAAGGTAAGAAATCAACAATAATCAGCGGAAGCAGTAAACAACATGCATAATAACAGAAAATACACAACAGAAGCAATGTAGATATATAACTACGATGACAACGATGCAGTTGGTAAAAGTATCTAAGGAAAATAGAAAACACAACAACGTGCTGAAATACAACTGAAACCAAGTGCAAAAGAAACAAAGTAAGCTCCTCAGCATCGCGAGCCACGGCTCGGTCCCATGCTCCCCAGCTCCTGATGCAATCAAGATCCTGAAGTAGAAGGGCGCTTGCCCTTATCTATACCTGTAGCAACATAGTCTGCTTGGGCCCAAAAGCATGGCCCACACAGGGTGTGAGATACAATCCCAGTAGGCAATCACCCAAATATTTGTGCCTAACAGTCAATGAATACATGGCAGTAATAAAACAAGAAGCAGTAACAGAAAAGCACAAGTAGCTACAATCCACAGTTCTAACAAGTATAGCACACAAGTAAGCAGCTAGCAACAAAAGAAGAAACATGTAACCCTCTGAGTAGCTCTCACAGTCTAACCCCTATGGTTCAACCTATAATTACTAGAAACCCTCTGGGAAGCACACACAGTCTCACCCCTCTGGTTCAGCTATGTAATTAAGCAGAATCTCTGGGGAAGCACTCACCGTCAATTCCCCCTATAGTCTTGTATCATGCAAAAGGCTCTCTGGGGAAGCAATCAACGTCAATTCCCCCTATGGATCACGCCATAGATCTACAGACTCTCTGGGGAAGCACTCAATGTCAATTCCCCCTATAGTCTCACATCGTAATTAAAAGACACTCTGGAGAAGTCCTTCCGTCAATTATCCCTTTGTTCTATTACTCTAGGTTCTCACAGTACTGAGTATAACTAAACATGCTACACGTGTGTATCATCCAAGTAAACCTCAAGAACTACTTGGTTATAAACTAAGGCTCAACATAAAATCAAAAGAGACATTTCCACTATCCTACAACAAGGTATGGCAACTGGAAAAACGCCCAACAGGCAAAAAAAGTATGGAAAAGCAACTTGAGCACAAAATAAATTACACTACACACAAGCAATAACCTCTACTACAACAATCAAGAAAATCAGGCAAACAACAAGGGCAAAACATGAAACACGCAATACCCCATTCAAGGGTATTGGTGGAATTTGAACATAATATTTATCAAATTTCTATGGAAAGACACAAACCACCTACCTCGATCCTAGAAGATTGATATACGTGAACCACGATGAAAAATTCCTCTTAGAGAAATGTAGATCCTAGAAAACGCACAAAACTTTCATCCCACAATAACTTGGAAACAAGGAGGAATCAAGAAATGAGGCTAAAGTAGAAGGAAGAAATCACCACTGTGATTCCAACGCAACTGACTGTGCTCGAATCAGAGAACGGATGGCAAGGCGGGAGCCCGTCGAAGATCTGACCGTACGGTCGCTCTCAGACGGACGAAAACTAAAGAAGAAGATGAATCTGGGGGTTATACATGACCCCAATCCATTTAATAAAAGAGAAATAAAGTACACGGTGTGTACTTCTTGAGTACACAGCGTGTACTTCAATTTTTCTGAACTCCAAAATAACCGGCCTCCACCTCAGCCTTACACACTGTGTGTGTGGCCCGGGCACGACCAGCACACGACTTCGAGCTGGGGAAGAGTACACGTCGTGTACTCAGAAAGTACACGACGTGTACTTCTGAAATTTCCAGAAAATTTATTTTCCTTAAAAACTCCATAAAAAAGGAAAACATACCTGAATGAAGATCCGAGTTCTTACAAACTTCCCCCATTAAAGAAATTCATCCCTGAATTTCCCTAACGAGGTAGAGAAGAAGAAACCCCGAACAACTCCGGCCACTACGATCGTACATCGGCCTCTCTCTCCAAGGTCTCATCCTGTACTTGCCCGTGCTGCTATAGCACTCGTACCAGAGGAACAGACCGCCCGTAGAGAACCTTCGTACTGCGATCGACAATCCGGATAGGATGCTCCTCGAACGATGCATCCGCTTAAAGTTCGACTTCCTCGGGCTGAAATACATGAGACAGGTCTGAAAAGTAACGTCGAAGCTGAGAGACGTGGAAGACGTCATGCATGGCCCGATACCTCTGAGGTAGCTATAACCGATAGGCGACCGGCCCAACTCTCTACAAGACCTCAAACGGCCCGACGTACCGTGGTGAAAGCTTACCCTGTCTCCGAATCCTCTTGTGTCCTAACCTTGGTGTGACACATAGGAAAACCTGATCACCGACCTTGAACTCTAGAGGCTATCTCCGCTGATCAGCATAAGACTTCTGTCAAGACTGTGCTGTAGCCATACTCTTTCGAATCAGCTCTATCTGCTCTGAAGTCTCCTGAACAAGACGAGGTCCCAGTAAAGATGACTCTCCTGTCTCCAGCCAGCATAAGGTTGATTGGCATGGCCTACCGTACAAAGCCTCGTATGGTGCCATCTGAATGGTCTCCTGGAAACTGTTATTGTAGGAGAACTCCACCAGAGGAATATGATTCTCCCAAGAACTTACAAATCCAAGGATGCAAGCCCAGAGCATATCCTCAAGCACCTGGATCGTGCACTCGGGTTGTCCATGAGTTTGGGGATGGTATGCTGTACTTAAAAGTACCGGTTTACCCAAGGACTTATAAAGTCCCTACCATAACTGAGAGGTAAAGCACGCATCTCTGTCTAAAACAATAGAGCACGAAACTCCATGCAGACTAACGATATCTCTGATTTAAAGTTGTTTCAGATCATCGACACTGAAGGTCTTCTTAATTGGCAAGAAGTGAGCAACCTTCGTAAGCCTGTCGACGACTACCCAAACAACATCGTTTCCCTAAGGAAATCTCATCAACCCAGTCACAAAGTCCATCGCAACATCATTCCACTTCCACTTCGGAATAGGTAACTGCTGTAAGAGCCCCACTGGTTGCTGATGCTCTGCTTTCACCTGATAACAAGTAGAACATCTCATGACAAAACCAGCAACATCCTTCTTCATACCTGGCCACCAGTATTGGCGATGAAGTTCCCAATACATCTTGGTGACGCTAGGATGAACTGCCCAAACAGAGGAATGAAAATCTCGCATCATCTCCTCAAGTATGTCTGCTGGCACCCATACGCGTCATTGGAAACACAAGATCTCATCCTCGCCCACTGTCCATCCAGGAAGAGGGTCCTCTCCTGACACCCTCTCCCGCAGGACTAAGCCTTCTGAGTCTGATAGCTGCCTCATCCGTACCCGATCAATTAGCGTGGAGGTAACAACTATAGAAGATAGAAAAGTCTTCCCCCATATGTCGTGCACCTCCAGATGCATCTCAGAGAACAGAGCCATCAATTTCCACTCACTAATGGCCTCCTAAACTTCCTGAATCTGAGTTCTCCTGCTCAACGCGTCTGCCACGGCGTTGCCCTTTCCCGGCGCATAGGCAAGCTCAAAATCAAAATATTGAAGATACTCAACCCACCTACGCTGTCTCAGATTCAGATCATGCTGAGTGAAGATATACTTGAGTCTCTTGTGGTCTGTGAAGACCACAAAGTGCTCTCCCAGAAGATAGTGTCTCCAACAGCGCAAGGCATGAACAACAACAGTTAACTCCAAATCGTGCATAGGGTAGTTCCTCTCATGTGGCCTCAACTGCCGAGACCCGTATGTAACGAATCCATCTCCCTGCATAAGCACAACTTCCAGCCCGATACCTAAATCATCACAGTAAATGGTGTAGCTCTTGCCTGGATCTAGCAAGACTAGTATCAGTGCTGACATAAACCTCCCTTTCAGCTCCTGAAAGGATGACTCACAAGAATCTGACTATAATAACTTCGCCCCCTTCTTGGTCAGACCTGTCAAAGGTGCTTCTAGACGAGAAAAGTCCCGAATGAAGCGTCTGTAGTATCCAGCCAGCCCTAGGAAACTCCATACCTCAAATACATTCTTCGGCTACTACCAGGAAACTAAAACTCTCACTTTCTCTGGGTCCACTGATACTCCTACCTCTGAGATGACGTGACCTAAGAAGTGAATCTAATCCATCCATAAGTGGAACTTCGAGAGTTTGGCATAAAGCCGATGCTCTCTCAGTGTACTCAGAACGATCTCAAGATGTGTGGCATGGCCGTGTCGAGTGTGAGAGTACACCAAGATATCATCCACGAAGACCACGATGAAGGAATCCAAGTAAGGATGGAACACTCGGTTCATCAGTGCCATGAAAACTGTAGGCGCGTTCGTGAGACCGAACAACATGACTGTATACTCGTAAAGACCGTACCTGCTCTTGAAGGCTGTCATAGGTATATCTGATGGTCTAACACGCAACTGATGATAACTGGACCTCAAGTCGATCTTCGAGAACACCCGGTCTCCTCAAAGATGATCAAAAATGTCATCAATCCGCGGCAAGGGATATCGGTTCTTGACCGTCAACTGGTTCATCTTCAGATAATCTACACAAAGCCGAAGGGTACCGTTTGCCTTCTTCGTAAACAGAACAAGCAAGCCCTAAGGAGAAGTACTGGGTCGGATGAAACCCTTAGCCTGTAGCTCCTCCAACTGCTTCTTGAGCTCCTACAACTAAAGTGTGGAAATCTTATAGGGAGGAATGGACACCAGTGCCGCTCCTGGCACGAGCTCAATAGAGAAGTCTACCTCACGCTCCGGAGGCAAACCCGAAAATTCCTCTGGAAATACATCCCTGAAGTGATCCACCATTGGAAAAAATTCCAACTGTGGAGTACCCTGATCATCTAGATAAAGACTAGCAATCTGGGCTGTCACCCCTCCCATCCCAAGATGCTCGAGTCCCGCCCGACTCGCCTGAACGTCCCATTCACCTCTATGAAGAAAAGATTCACCCTCTGGTGAGATGAAACTGACTCTGCGGTGATAACAGTCAACGAATTCCTAGAAGGGAATCAACCATTCCATGCCGAGGATGACATCATAGCCTATCATCTCTAGGACATAGAGATCACATAAGAAGTGATACCCTGCCACCTCAAGAGGGCATTCTCTACACTGGCTTACACTATATGTCCTCATTCCCAAAGGTGTGTCTAGCGTCAACGAGTCGGCAGAATAAAAGATGCAGAGTCCAAGGCTCTCCACAATGGCAACAAAGATAAAACTATGCGTAGCACCAGTATCGAAAAGGGATGAAGATAAAAATGAGGCTACTAAAATCGTACCTCGAATAGTAGAAGGTCCAAGATCCTGCTCATGATAAGACTGCTCCACGGTGAAAGACTAACCCATGCCGTGGCCCTTCACCCCTGGATGACCACTCTGGGCTGAACCTCCCTGCTGGTGCTGAGGAACTGGTGGCTGAATACCACGACCTCCACCTCCACCTCGGCCCAAACGGCCAGAAGAACTCCAATTTCCCGACTGGTGAGAAAATGGTGGTGCTGCTCCTAAACGAGGAGTCATGAAAGAACTCCAGTCACCATCTGCTAGTGAGAAGACCTGGAAGAAACACTGAAGGTGGCCCATCTTTCTGCAAGATTGGCACTCCATGGGGTCCCTCTAGCACTGCAGCCTTGTGTTCCCTATCCAGCCACACTAATAGCATATCACCTGGGTGCCTGATGATGCGTCTCGCTTCCTCAAATCACCGCACGTAGGCTCCCTACGACGCTTCTTGCTGTCATCTGGAGGAAAGCTATCTCTGGAAGCATAACCGCCCTGGATTGCAACTCCATAGTCTCTCATATTGCGCTCTGCAATTAATTCCTGGTTGACGATGGAAGTAATGGAAGTCAGCTGGAAGATGTTCACCTGCGAGCGAATCTCCCGCCTGAGTCCATCCTCAAACTTCCTCAACAAGAACACCCCACTCCCATCCTGAAGGGGTGTAAAATGCTGCAGCTCAGTGAAACGAGAGGAATACTCCCTGATAGATAGAGTACCCTGCTCTAAGCTCATGAACTCCCGGGCTCGATCGGCCCTCAGGGTCTCTGGGTAGAAGTAGTCATAGAACACGCGCTGGAACTCCTCCCAAGTCATAGACTACTGTTGACCCGCCTGTGAGATCACGTCCCACCACCTCTTGGCGGAGTCTCGGAGTATGTAGGTGGCGAGCTTGACCCGCCTCTCTGGAGGCGTCTCCAGATGCTCGAAGATAGTCAGCATGGCTTCAATCCATGACTCTACAGCCTGAGGTCCTCCCTCCCCCGAGAACGTGGGAGGATGCTGCTACTGAAAGACCCGCTTCAAGTATTCCATAGACGAGGCAGGAGGCGGTGCTCCCTGGAAGGCCTGCATCATCCTCATAAAACCATCGCTGAACTGCACATCAGTGCCCACAACTGGTACAACAACCGGTTCCAAGGCTGGCTTGGCTGGGAGATCGACAGGGAGTCCCTGATCAGCCATGTCTGGCGTCTGATCACTGCCTGACGACCGACGTACGACCGGAGGATGTCTCGGAGGCATAGCTCTGAAAGATCAAAAGCACACCTTAAATCAGGAAAACAAGGACATAGAACACAAGGTTACAAAACGGAAACGGGGGAATAAAAACACAAAATATTGAAAAACAAGACTACACAGCGTCTATAAAACTACACAGCATGTCTTTTTAAGCCACTAACATGGGCGTGTACTCCTACCCTACAATTCGAGTACACTTCAAACTACACGACGTGTTGACCCCAACACACGACATGTACTTGGAACTATTCCCCTACCTGAGTTCCTTACATGGCTAACCCACATGGTCTAACTTAACTCGAGACCACACGACGTGTTCAAAACAAACACGACGTGCACTAGACAAGGCTTCGGCGGTCCGTGTTGTTGAGTACACAACCATCTACACGGCCAGACCTTACACGGCGTGCTCTGAGCCAACATGGCATGTATAGGTGAAGGAGACACTGTCCCGTGTTTCTCGTGACACGGACGGGTACCTGGGAAAGACTACACAGCGTGTTTCGAACAAACATGGCGTGTGGAAAGGAAGGTAATGCCGACTAGTGTTGTTCGTGACACGGCCGAGTACCTGGACAGGACTACACATCGTGTTCCCTAAGGACACGACATGTTATACCCGAGATTCCCCGTCCCGTGTTTTTAGTGACACGACCGGGTACACGGATCATTACTACACAGCGTGTACCTACCATACACGGCGTGTTCCTAAAGTTACTTTCACGACACCGTGTTCTGATCACATGGTCAGTGACACGGCCTGAAAACTACACGGCGTGTATCCAAAAAGTACACGCTATGTATTCTTTTGTTTTTTGGGGAAGTAGCTCAGAAACTGCACAGAATTCCAGAAACACTAAAAACAAGGCGAAAAAGTGCCAAATTCCGATCCTTGAGGGCCCATAACACCTCAAGAACCAAAATTTGGCATTCACTTAAAAAAAATAACAAAACAACAGTTTTCTAATATAGGAACATAGAATCTATTAAGAAACTATCACAACAACATGCATAATCTACACAAAGTCTATCACAACAGCATGCAATATCTAATTCACCCTAGATGGCATGGCAAGAATGCATGACATGTGATTTCTACAAGTGCCTATATGATGCATGATATGGAATACCCTCATCTCATCGGGTTGCGACATAAATAGAACCGAAATATCAAAACAATAACCGCACAAGTCATGTGAATCACTCTAGGTGAAATCAGATCAACTATAAAATCTCATAACCAGAAAACTGTAATTAACGAGGTAGTATGGCCTTTCCCTATACACGAGTTAGCTACTCCCGAGAATAGCTTAATGACAAGTACCGAATCCATCCTATCCCTGGATAAAGTCTCCAAACAGTAAAGCAAGAGAAAAGAACTCCTTTGATACCACTTTATAATGACCTGAATCCAGAGCCCCTCCACTGGTGCCCAGTACCCGGTTCGCCACATGACCTCAAGCACGTTTTCCCAAACTCTAGAGGCTGCCGACTAGCAGCGAGGGCCTTGGTAAGTTATTGGGGAAACTATTCCCTCATTCGGTAAGGTATAAAAGGTAAGAAATCAACAATAATCAGTGGAAGCAGTAAAAAACATGCATAATAACAGAAACCATACAGCGGAAGCAATGTAGATATATAACTATGATGACAACGATGAAGTTGGTACAAGTATCTAAGGAAAATAGCAAACACAACAACGTGCTGAAATACAACTGAAACCAAGTGCAAAAGAAACAAAGTAAGCTCCTCACCATCACGAGCCACAGCTCGGTCCCATGCTCCCCAGCTCCTGATGCAGTCAAGATCCTGAAGTAGAAGGGCGCTTGCCCTTATCTATACTTGCAACAACATAGTATACTTGGGCCCAAAAGCATGGCCCAAACAGGGTGTGAGATAAAATCCTAGTAGGCAATCACCCAAAGATTTGTGCCTAACAGTCAATGAATACATGACATTAATAAAACAAGAAGCATTAACAGAAAAGCACAAGTAGCTACAATCCACAGTTCTAACAAGTATAGCACACAAGTAAGAAACCAACAACAAAAGAAGAAACATGTAACCCTCTGAGTAGATCTCACAGTCTAACCCCTATGGTTCAACCTATAAGTACTAGAAACCCTCTGGGAATCACACACAGTCTCACCCCTCTGGTTCATCTACGTAATTAAGCAGACTCTCTGGGGAAGCACTCATCGTCAATTCCCCATATAGTCTTGTATCGTGCTATAGGCTCTCTGGGGAAGCACTCAACGTCAATTCCCCTTGTGGCCCACGCCGTGGATCTACAGACTCTCTGGGGAAGCACTCAATGTCAATTCCCCCTATAGTCTCACATCGTAATTAAAAGACACTCTGGGGAATCCCTTCCGTCAATTCTCCCTTTGGTCTACTACTCTAGGTTCTCACAGTCCTGAGTATAACTAAACATGCTGCGCATGTGTATCGTCTAAGTAAACCTCAAGAACTACTTTGCTATCAACTAAGGCTCAACAGAAAATTAAAAGAGAGAATTCCACTATCCTACAACAAGGTATGAAAACTGGAAAAATTCCCAACAGGAAAAACAAGCATGGAAAATCAACCTGAGCACAAAATAAATTACACTACACACAAGAAATAACCTCTACTACATCAATCAAGAAAAGCAGGCAAACAACAAGGGAAAAACAGGAAACACGCAATACCCCATTCAAGGGTATTGATAGAATTTGCACATAATATTCATCAAATTTATACAGAAAGGCACAAACCACCTACCTCGATCCTAGGAGATCGATATACGTGAACCATGATGACAGATTCCTCTTAGAGCAACGTAGATCTGAGAAAAAACACAAAACATTCATCCCACGATAACTTGGAAACAAGGAGGAATCAAGAAACGAGGCTAAAGAAGAAGGAAGAACTCACCGCTGCGATTCCAACGCAACTGACCGTGCTCAAATTGAGAACGGACGGCGAGGCGGGAGCCCATCGAAGATCCGACCATACGGTCGCTCTCAGACGGATGAAAACTGAAGAAGAAGACAAATCTGGGGGTTAGACGCGACCCCGATCCGTTTAATAAAAAAAAGAAAGTACACAACGTGTACTTCTTGAGTACACGACGTGTACTTAAAATTTTCCATAATCCGAAATAACCGGCTTCCACCTCAGCCTTACACACCATGTTTGTGGCTCGGGCACGGCCAGCACACGGCTTCGAGCCGGGGAAGAGTACACGGTGTGTACTCAGAAAGTACACGACGTGTACTTCTGAAATTTCCAGAAAATTTATTTTCCTTAAAAACTCCATAAAAAAAGAAAACATACCTGAATGAAGATCTAGGTTCTTACATGATGACCCTTACTATTATATACAGACATGGAGACCCTAATGATATGATTCAAGCATGAAATCTATAAAGTAATGCTTTTGGCATAACACCCCTACCATTATTATTTAGAAAATATAAAATTGTTAATATAATACTAGGAATGGAAACCCTTATGAATATAATATATGGGCATAAAGACCCTTACTATAATGTTTTGGACTTAGAAACCTTACTGTTATGAAACTAGGAAAAGAGTCCCTTATTCTTGTGACACTGGGCATAAAATCCCTTAACACCTGTGAGACTCATATTATAATCCATGGATTTCTAACTTATGCCTCAAGTTTATCCTAGTTGTAATATCCATATATATTCCTATAGATGTTACTATATATATATATCATATGTATGTATAAACATGGTTATTTTTTCATAGATTATTCAGATTATTATGAAGTAGACAGTGTCATCTTGGTGTCCTTCAGAAACCAGGTTTGACCCTTTACATCTTTTATTATTTATTACCTTTACATCTAAACATTTTTCTATTATATGAATTGTATGGGTATTTATAGACATAGTTGGTGGTTTCCTATTGAGTTTATCTCACATCTTATCCTGGCTACCAATGGTTATGATGAAAATTATGTGGATGTAGGTAGGGATAGGGGAAAGTACCCAGTTGTTGATACATGACTTGATTATAGAATGGGAATGGGGAAGAAAAGGATAGATCTGTGGTTTGGGATGCTATTAGAGATTGTATTTTGGGAATTTTTCTTATTTTTATATAGGTATTGAATTGAATGTATTAATGCATGACTATCTATTTCCTTTTATGAGACACATGGCATTACATCAGTCTATATATGTTGCTATATATTGTTGATGTTAGTTGTTTATTACATTTGAATTCTTTACCTACCGCTATGAGTTATTTGGTATGATTTTACAATTTATCTATGTATTTCAATGATATGTTTCTCTGATTATGAGGGTATAGTCTCCCCACTATAAGACCTTAGACTCTCACTACTAGTTGGAAGCCTATGGCGTACAAGGAGGTTCACTTGAGTCTATGTGGACCACTGGATCAAGGCATCATTAAGTTGAATCCAAGTCAAGATGTCACAATGTGGTATCATAACCATTTATTTTCTTTTGTCATATCATTTGAAAATATTAGATATAAGTTTAGGAATGTTTCAAAATTTTCAAATGAGCTATTCTTGGGAGTAACTAAACTATGTATAGGGAAATACCAAATTATCTAGGATGGGAAACTTTGTTCCACATTATTCTTATTATAATTTATTTGATTCCACCATTGGGTGGAACACATGATGTGTGATGGTTACTATTATGATTTAGGATTATTTTTTATGTCCTGATGTAGCAAAGAATCAGTGATCATGTATCATTTTAGGAACCTTATAGGATTTATATTCCATGCATTATGTCATTCCATGTTTATTTATTATTTTCATTTCCAGTACCATGTTTTTTTGATTTATTCCTATGTCTATAAATTGTTCTAACATTCTATGTAGGGACTTGATAAGTGAGTGTTTGTGCTTAAATAGATTCCAAAATTCAAATTATTTGGTGTTTGTGTGCTTATAAATTTGAATTGGTGCTCCATATGGTTAATTTTTTTAAATAAAATTCATATAAAATTTAGAATAAAATAAAATGAAATTTAATTATAAAAATTAAATGTTCACCATTAAATATTTATAAGTATTTAAATTTAAATGGTGTTTTCCTCTATAAAATGCAGTTGAAAATTTGTATACCAGGACCCTTACAACATAACAAATAACTTGACCCCAAATAGAACTTAGTAGTGGGTAGTAGGTAGTAGGTAGTAGGTAGCATATCCAATGTTCTATATAATTGTTCTTCTCACCCAAACCTAGATTTTAGAGAATTCATAGGTGTGTGGTTCTTACATAGGAAGACTTGTACCTATCCTATTTTTTATCTATGATATTTACCATTATCAATCCTATCTATGGTGTTTGTCTAGAATTTATAGATCTATGCCACCATGACACCCTCTATTCGTGTACCATGAGGGTGGTGATGACCATGCTTCAGAGGTAGTGGGCCCTAAGCATATAGTGATACATCCAGTAGTTCCACATATAACACCACTTGTTATTAATTTTTGGGTGATTATATATAGTTTAGAGGTGAGTTTTTATAGATATGAAAACCTTTTAGGGAGGTATATGACCTGCCCCATCTATGGGATAGTTGGCATTTGAATTTTAGCAGCAATATCCACCTATTATTTTTGGGGATGGTAGCCACCAAACTATAAAAATATGGATAGAGATATTCATATATATTTTCAAGAATCTTAAGAAACCTCTTTAGAGGAGAGTGATTCTCAAAAATTATATTCTTTTGGGAACCTCCAAGTATTTTTGGAATTTTCAGAACTAGAAAGGCTATTATTAGAAAGTTATTTGGAGGGACTTCCAATCAAGAATATATGTCTATTTATTCTCTGAGACACTAAGAGTTGATCGTGATAGAGAGTTCATGAACCTACCTTTGGGTTCTATATATGTTATGGACTAATCATCTTTTTTTTATGCAGCAGCAACACCTTTTTCCAATCTATTTTTATGATGAGACAGTGGAAGATAGACATTTTGAGGAAGGTATTAGCCATCCTATTTGATCTCAGGTAAATGTTTTTCGATTGAATTACATGAATATTATAGTGATACATGATATAATCTCTAATAGGAACCTTATGGAATCTAATAGTGTGGGATATGGGGTTCATGAATGAGAAAAATTATTGGTTTGACTAGTAGTTGGAATGGAGACTTTGAGTCAACACATGTGAGTAGTGGCATCCATGTAACACACACTATTAGTTACATGGTTTGTAAAAAGTATGGGAATCATGTTCCCTATAATAACTAGTGTCCTAGAGACCCCATTGAGTGTCGTAGTTGCAAAAAATTGGGGATTCTTCATCATTTTTGAAGGACCTTACCATATTTTCCTCATGATGATTCATATCATCTTTGCATTTAGGATATGAATTAGGAACACGTCACCACATAGGTAGCTGGAGTACAACTTTTCGTATAGGTAGAGAGGTAGGTCATGGCTAAGGTATCAATGTTTTAGAGAAATAGTAGCTACATAGTATAATTTCTCAAGGTTTTAGGTTATAAAACAAGGACATGGATCAATACATGTTTATTTAGTATAGCATATACTAATGGATCATGGTTTTAGTCCATGTACTATTCGAGTTACTATTATAGAAGCCTCAAATATTTTATATTCATTATTTTATACTAGAACATAACATTCTTTAATCTATGTGGATATTATGGAGAGCCTTGGGATTTATATAGAGTAATTTTTAAATCATGATGACGCATAGTACTCCTTTGGGTATATTTTTGGAAGGTGTAAACTAATGTAGGGAGTACCCCCTTGAGATAGGGGTCTATTGTTTCTTATAGGACTTCTTCATCCATTATATGATGGGCTTCGAT
Source organism: Viscum album (assembly GCA_963277665.1). NCBI lineage: Eukaryota > Viridiplantae > Streptophyta > Magnoliopsida > Santalales > Viscaceae > Viscum > Viscum album. The sequence goes on along the minus strand of OY728158.1, from coordinate 568,610,352 downwards.
GTAATTATCAGGATAGGATGGTTGGTCCCCAATCACACCTATGTGGACTGCTATCACCGCATGCCATCATTTAGATCAATATAGGGTGGTATATATATATATTCAAAAGGTATAATAGTATGTCCAGGAAAGTATATATGGACTAAAGAATATTGGGCTAGGTGGAGTGATCACCCAAATTCTTAGCCTTTATATGGATGATCAACAATTAGTTCAGACTAAATTCCACCCTTTACTCGATTACTTTAGGGATGTCTTCCCCAATAAAATATTTAGAATACCTCAAGAGAGAGAGTTAGAATTTACTATCGGCCTAGTTCCTAGAGATGCACTAGTATCCATTCATCCTTATTTGATTTGTTTTACTGAGTAGCAAGAACTCAAAAGGACATTAGAGGATTTGAAATCCAAGGGTTTTATGTAGCCCAATACATTTCCTTGGGGTTCATATAACCTTTTCACAAAGAAAGAGGACATAAACCTAAGGAATTGTGTGGATTACCTGATGTTGAATTAGATTTTGATTACAAAATGGTGTCCCTTACCTCGTATATATGATATCTTCAACCAGATTAGTGAAGTGAGGATTTTATTGAAGATCAGTTTGAGATCAAGAAATCAGTAGGTGTGTGTCAGACCTTTATATATACCATATATTGTCTTTATAATTTATATGAGTATCTGGTTATGTCGTCCGGTCTTATGAATGTGCCTGTTATTTTTATGTCTTTCATTAATCAGTTTTTACACCCCTATCTGGATTTATTCATGGTGGTCATTATAGATGACCTCTTGGTGTGTTTTCATACTCATAGAGACTATGAAACACATATTGATATCATTTTGAATTGATTTATAGAGAACAAGTTTTATGATAAAATCAATAAATTCAACTATTTTATCAACAAGGTTCACTTATTGAGAAGTATTATCCTCGTTGTAGGAGTATCAGTTAACCCATAGAATGTGAATTTTGTAGTTACTTGGGAGAATTGAAAGAACTTATTTGGAATCTATAATTTTAGACAAATATCTAGATATTTTAAGTGTTTCATACAAGATTTATTTCACCTTGATTCACCTCTTACTGATCTTACCTATAAGGGTGTGAATTTATTATGTTTTGAAGCATGTGAGACTTTCTTTCAAGAGATGAATGGGAGAATGGATTCATTTTTTATTCAGATTCATCCAGATATAGGAAGAATCTATACAATGTATGGTGAGGCATCAAGTATCATGATGGGAAAAGTTTAGATATAGGAATACTGAGTCATTGCATACAAGTTGTGGTAGCTAAGGCCTTATGAGTGGAATTACCTAATGCATAGTCTCAAGTTAGCTATTGTCATTCATGATTTTCATCATTGGATGAATTACATAATAGGTGATCATTTTTTGGTGTTTACAGACTAAAAAATCCTCATATATATATTTACACCAAGGGAATTGAATATCACAAAGGTGGGTTGAATACCTTCATTCCTTGGACATTGATATTTTCTATACTCATGGGAAGGAAAATGTTGTTTTCGATTCTCTATGTAGGAGGACATAGACACAGGTAGTCCAGTAGAGAGAGAAAACTTATGAACCTATTTTTGGATATGAACATAGAGGTTAAGAACTATCATGGATAGTATATACTTGCATCACTATTAGTGACATCTTCACTTCTAGAGAGAGGTAAAATGAGGTTGTTTTCAGAACCTGAAGATTTTCTCCTATGGGAGATTGACTTAGAGGAGGACCTACCTCTGGATTAGCTTGTTAATTGAGAAGCCATCCTGTATATACATGGGAATATCTGTGCTCCTAAAGATGTGAGGGTGGAATTGATGTGAGAGTTACACGTTTCTCAATGGGAAGTTCACCTAGGAATCTCCAAGTTGTATCATGATATGCACTATCAGTATTAGTTCCCAGGGATGAAATATCAAATAATAGGTTTTATCACAAGGTGTTATACTTTTCTGTAGTTGAATATGGAACACCAAAGCCCACTACCTTGTTACAATTTTTTTTGGCCCTAGAATGGAAATGGGAAGATGTTGCGATGGATTTTGTGATTTTCTTATTGAGGTTACCTTTAGGTAGAGATGTGGTTTGGGTATAAAATGATCGATTGAGAAAGGTATCCCACTTCCAACCTATCCTGAAGACATTATCAATTTATGAGATGAGAAGACTATATTCCATGTGGTTATTCATATTCACATGGTCCTTCAAAATAAAATTTCATATAGGTATTCTTGATTCAAAACAATGTTTGGCAAGGTTTTATAGGGATTCATGGGTATTCAGGTGCTTCTAAGCACATCCTTTCACCCCCAAACTAATGGAAAATTAGATCTGGCTGTGCAGGTGATGGAGGAAATTATTTAAGCATGAATTATTTATTTTAGATATTCATTGAAAAAATAAAATCACTCCTTTAAAATTATCTTACAATAATAGCTATTAGGTGATGCTTCACATGGATCCCCATGAGGACTTATATGGAAGGCTATGTTGTTCACTCCTATGCTAGTTATAGGAAAGAGGTGTAGTGATACTATGTTCCCATATCATTAAGTATACTTTAGAATAGGTGTATTTGATTGAAATATGTATTTCAAAAACTCAATTTATAAAGAAATATTATTTCAATAACCATTAAATAACTCTAGAGTTTGAGGTCAGAGATCATGTTTCCTTATGAGTATTATCCACACATGTGAATAGATGGATACAGAGTCAACCGAAGTTGTTTAATCACTTTGTAGTGAATTTTTAGATCATCGATAGATGCGGTCCATTAGCCTGTCAATTTCTATTTCCTTATATTTAAATTCCATTCATGATTCCTTCCATATTTCATAGCTTCTCCATTATCATGATGGCTCGTCTAAGAATTTGGATCCTGATGATGTTGAGTTAGATAGCGATTATAATTTTTTGGAGTATCACATACACATAAATGAATGGTGCATGAAGGTTCTCTAAGGCTAATCTTTCCATTTAGTATGTGTTCTATGTCATCACATCCATATACAGGATGGTACATTAGAGTGGGAGGCCGACATACATGACCAATGTCCAGAGTTATTCTTAGATAGAGTTTTACCACCTTTGAAATTGCAACTCAGGGATGAGTTCCTTTATATGGTAATACTATAAGATCCAGGGTTTTCTATGAGGTACAGATCCTTTAAAAATTTAGTTTAACTACTTTATTTTTACCTAATATTAATTCTTAGCGAGGATATGGGAAAAAGGGTGTTTGAGGATTTTTTAAATCCTAGAACCCTAGTCAGTTTAATAAATCACATGGCCACAATGTTTTTAGAAATTTTGTAGGTTAGTACACATAGTTTCTCCTAACTCGACATGGTGTTTAGTTAGAAAAAGTGATCCACACAGCTTAAGGAAAACAAGAAACTAAAATACACATCCATGTTGGGGATATATAGTTTTTAATAGATAGAAATGGCCAGGTTTTCACATAGTTCCCAAATTGTGCACATGAACCATGTGAGGGGGTATTGAGCCGGTGCATGGTGCACGATTGGCTCACGATTTAGCCAACCATGCAGCCAAACCATGAGACACCTTATTTGGGGTAAAATTACCAATTTTAACTTAATGAAATATATGTTTAACACACCTATTACCTTATCTCATTCCAGTTAAAATCATCCCATTTTCATCAAATTTTAGATCCTCCTCAATCAAACTAGATCCATTGATAAACAATCCATACTAACTTTGATTCAAAATTGGTTCATATCATTGGATAAATCTGGGTAAGTGATTCAATACATATACTCATTTATTTATTTCTATTATCCTCAACAGATTTATTTTGATGCATGATCATATGAAATATTTGTAGGGTGCTCGTCTATTTTTTATTTTCTTCTGATATAGACTAAACCAAAAGTCAAAAATTGATGAATAACCCTCTACAAGAATAAGGTAGGTGGTCTAGTAAATATCCCTCAATGTATTTATGGTTCATATTATGTGTATTTTCTCTACACATTAGTTTCACCATGTGTTTACAATAAATTGAATCTTCCTTGATTTGGTTCCCTTAATTTAGAACCTAATAACTCTTTTTGGTCCCCTTAAATTGTTTCTACCACTTGATGTGTGCTGAACAAATTTCCATTTTTATTTTAAATGTCTAAATGATAACCACCTTCAATTTGGTTTTGGAATGAATTCTAATTGTGATGAATATAATGAATGAATTATAAGTAAGTTGTGAAACCAAATCAAATGACTAAATTGAAAAATAATTATTCCCTTGTTATTGAGGGGATTTAATGAACTATGAATTATCTGTAGGCCCTTATTCAATCCTTTGTCAACATATCACTATTAATATATACAGTCATGGTGTCCCTTACATTATTATCATATACGATCATGGAATAACTCTCAATGTTATTAATTTGAATGAAGACCCTTATATATTATGATACATGGGAATGACGTACCATACTGTTATATGTGGTAATGGGGACCCTTATTAGTTATGAATGGGAATGGAGACCCATATAGATTTTGATATTTGGGAAATAATATTCTTATTGTTATATGATGTAATGGAAACCATTACTCTTATATATGGGCATGGATAAACTAATAATATGATTGGGGAATGATGTCCTTATAGTTTTGATTTGGTCATGACGTTCTTATAGTTATGATTCGGGCATGACAACCTTATTGATATGGAACTGGTCATAAAAAAACTTATGAATATGATATATTGGCATTATGACCCATACAATTATGATTCAAGAATGGTGACTCTACTTTTATAACACTGGGCGTGGAGTCCCTTATTCTTGTGATATCAAGAATGCATCCCTTGACATATCAATGACTCATGCTCTAGCCCATGGACCACTGATTTATTCCTTAGGTCTCCGTGGTAGTAGTATAAGACACATATATTTATGTATATTTTAGTATGTATATAGACCATATATATGTATACACATGGTTACTTTTTCATATATTAACCATCTTAGGATGAAGCAGGTAGTGTCAGTATGGGGTAATTCAGAAAACATAGATGATGCTTTATATCTTTAATTATTCATTACCTTTATATGCACATACTATCATATTATATTCAATGATAAGAAATTTTTAAACACCATTGGTGGTATCCTACTATGTTTATCTCACAACCTATCTAGGTCACCGATGATACTTGGGAATATTATATCTATGTAGACAGGGACCGTGAAATGTGGTGAGTTGCTAATACTTAACTTGATTATAGCACGAGAGTGGGGAATCACAGGACTGAGCTGTGGATCAAGATTCTATTGGAAACATACTTTTGGTTTTATTTATTCTTTTGATATATGTATTGAATTTTATACCTTCTTCTATGATGACATGTTTCCTTTTTTAACACATGAAAATACATCATTTTTTATATGATCATTGATATTTTTGTGATTGGTTATTTATTACATTTATTTATTTAACTTATATTGTGAAATATTTATTATTATTATGAAATTTATCTATTTATTTTATTGCTATGCTACTATAATCATGAGGATATAGTATCCCCACTGTACCTCCTTGGACCCTTACTACTAGTCGGTAGCCTCTAGAATATGGGATGGTGTTCTTGAGGACATGTGGCCCACCGAAATGGGGCGCCGTTAAGTAGAATTTAGATCTGGACGTCAATACATGGGAACCTAATGATGTGAAAAGGAACATATATCCTCATTTTTCTGTAAAAAGGGTGATGAATTAGGAGGGAGAAATTCATTTTAAGGGGGGTATAATGTAATGGCCTATGTAAAAACCCCAAACCTAGTAGCTTAGAGTGGGTGGTTATTTTATCATAATGGTATAGATACAATAGATCACATCACCAAGGATCGATCAATTTATTAGTTTTTAATGACTATACATACATGGTTCACTTATTACATTGATAATTAAACATAGAACATAAAAAGTAATATAAACTATTTCTTTGACACTTATTCAAAGATTTGATCATCATAACATGGGTAAGGAAAAAAAATAAAAGGGTGATCTCAAATGCTTAGTAAGGGTTCTATACAGTAGAAACATGAATCAATAATTAGTGAATAATAATAAATAAGGCATAATTATTAGGGAATTGTAAATAAATAAGCATGCATGACATTTAATAAATAACTAGATAAAGATATGCATCCATAGATTATTTCATAGTTGAAATCTTGTGGATAGTAATAACTGAATTCTAAATGAAGGAAGTTCTTAATTATTGGTGGTCGTGTATATAGAACATGAACCACTACTTTCAAGAACTTTCTCAAGATAGTTTAAGTCTGTGGGTAGAAACATGTCTGATTCTTCTTGGAAACAAACACAAAGGGTTTGTCACCAACTGTTTTATCTCATGAGACATATCGATGCATCGACGAGCTATATAATGATGGATCCCACCCATCACTGCATTTACAAAAAATTATTAATAAATTTATTTAAGTCATGAACAATATGACTTATCAAAATATCTGTATTGAGTAGAGGATATAGATTTATCAGTATTTTCACAATTAAAACAACATTAAAAGTAATCACCGTATATAAAAATGGTATATGTATTAGAAAATAATCATATACATGATATAAGAAACATGGATATTTAATAAAATATTCAATAATAATGATCATAAATAAAATGGGTAGTATATAAATTGTAGAAATAAAATAGTTGCATAACATCAATAATATGCCTTAAGAAAAAAGTGAGATGAAGTCCTTTAGAAGGTTTATATAATTAATAAAATGAATGGATTATGTGAATTAACTATAAATCCACATTAAAAGGTGGAAATACAAAATAATATAATAAAAAATCATTTTACACATATCCTTATAATGACATAATCAATGAAATGGAATTTTAACCCAATGAATGAAAATTTATTTAAGAAATTCCTTACCACTTTCTAATCAGTTGAACCGTATGTCCCATAAAATTAATGATCATAAAATGAAACATTTAATACCAAGAATATAAATATATTAATGATATGGTATATTAAAGGGAAGTATAAATACATCACACACAAGGAACAAATGGTGAACAAGGTATATATCTCACAGAAGTAAAAGTGAGACGAGAAACCCTTACCTTATGTTCGAAATAATTATATACTTATACCTAATGTATAAGATAATCAAATTAGATTAATTAATTAATTAATAACCTATTAAAACTATATTTTATTTATTATAATTTTATTAAGTTCATTTATGGCCATTTTGATGAGTTATAATGCTTAATATTTTTTTATTCTGGAAGCATTTATTTAATTGTTTTATATGAATGTTGTTTGGTATGATTTTTTAAATTTTAATGTGGATATGTTGTTGTGAGGTTCCCACTTAACCAAAAAGTGGTATTCTGAAAATGAAAAAAGGATTTGATGGGTCAGTTCCCTTGTGTATAATTATGGGTGTTCTTATACAATGGAATAAAAACTCCAGAAGTGTGGTGAAATGGTATCAATATACATTTAGGATTTTAAATGGTTCCATATATCATTGTGTTTTCTAGTATAATGATGATTCAATTTATAAACTTTTAATGATAAAAACTTAGTTTTTAGTGACAGTTCTTTGATCGTCATAAACTATTGTTGTTTTATAATTTAATAGTATGTAAGTATATTAAATTATAGAATATAAAAAAAGTTATATTTTATATATTTTAATATGATTTATCCATAATAATGGTTTTATGACTAGCCTTGAAGGTAGTAAAGGGAAATGAAAAATCATCATCCACGAAGGAGGGGAATCGACACATCATAGATGATATTTTCATTTTTAAAATAAAATGATAAGAGAAAAGATATTATGATGGATTTTCCATTATCAAAATAAAATTCCTATATATATATATGATACTATAGTTACCATGGAACATTGGATAGGGGAGTTGAAGAGAGGACAAGAAAAGATAAGAATTTAAAATATAAATAAGGAGGAATTTACATCTTGAATATAATCTTCTTGGGAACCTCCTTAAGACACTTGGATTTGGTGTTTTGATAAGACCAGAAGGTCATGGATGTGGGGAAGAGGCTTGTGAAGGAAATTGGGTAGAATTTATACTATATTCATATAAGTACCCAGCCTTTAACATTACATAATATCAATTTAATTTAATAATTACATTTATTTAGGTTAAGGATCTTTTTAGGCTTATAATTTTATAGAATTAGGTCATAACTCATCCATAACATCTATCAGACATACACAGTGGGTACAACTAAAATAGTATCCATTTTTTCAAAAAATAAAATTTTTAAAATAAAACATGATACCTTTTTCTTGATAAAAATCTTTATAACATTCATCTTGTCATCTTACTTTATCTTACCCATCTGTATACCCTGTGAAAAAACATTTAAAAACTTAGGATGAGCACAAAAAATCACAGTAAGGATCATAAAATATGGAAAGAAACACATTCATCCATGGATATTTTAATCTCATAAAAAAATCACAATTTTTACCCATAAAACATAACCCTTTATCATACCTCATGAAATCATAATATTCTTGTAAAATTCCATATAAATCATAAATCATAATGGTAACTTGTGGAATCCATATCATTCTTTCATTGTAGCTTTCACATATACATAGGGAATAACCTTCATGGTTACATTTGGAATACCCATCATGGTATATTCCATAAATCTATTAAGAGAAACCCATCCAGTTAACACTATCATATTAACCAATGAATTGGAGAGCTATAACAGGCTCATATGACCTCATTTTATCGTGGAACCACTAGTACTCATAAATAATTCCCAAGATCATATTATAATCATAAAACACAAAACAAGCATTATGGAAGAATAATATTTCCACATTGAAATAATAAAAAATCATTTAATTATATTGATATAACCAATCCATTTTCAATACCATTTTCAATACCATTTTCAATACCAAAATACCAAAAAAGGGATTATGGTATTTATTTTTCTTTTAAAAATATTATGGCTTATAGAGGAATCCAATTATAAAATAATGGTCTCAGTTGTGGAAAAATCATTGTACTGTATACGTTAAAAACATTACTTTTGTTGTTTAATAAAGTAAAAATATTCATATTAAAATATTCATTTTTAAAACCTTTTAATTAAATTAAAATTCAAAGGGTTTGATTATACACCTTATAAAAGAAGGTGGTGAATTACATCAAAATATGCCTCAATGAAAGGAGATTGAGATGAAGTCCCTTACCTCAAGTCACATTCATCTTGTATCTTCTTTATATTCTTGAATAATAAAATTAGGTTAATTTATAATTGATTGAGAAAATTTTTCATGTTTATTATTCCTTTTATATCATTTATTACCATGTTCAAACAATTACTTAATTTTTTAAACTCACGTTATATGTTTTGTCAATATTTGGTACTTGAGTTCAAGATGACATTGGTATGATGTCAATAGTCAAATTGGTCATGATTCCATAATCTCAAGAATAAAATTCATGAAATAATAATAATTTTTACACATCAATTATACTTTTAAAGAAAACCATTTATGTTTAGTTATGAAAAATGAACAATGTTGCAATCATGGAGACAGTAGGTCGTACGTATGCATGAGAAACATTTTCATTTTTCAATGATCATTATGGAGATAAGGTATTGTAATTTTATATTTCAATAATGAAAATAATATCATTAAAATTATATTAATCATTTATATAGACTTATATATATATCATACATGTTATTTGGTGAAGGAGAATAGATCACATCGCTTCATGGAGGTGATAGTTTACACATACACAAGAATGATATTATCATTTTTATGTTGATGAAATGTAAGAACATAAATGATATATTATTGTTTGAAAATGATAAATATGTCATGAATATCATATATAAACATTAATTTCATCATTATAATATGTCTTGATAGATGCTAATGAAAATAAAATTATATCAGTTTGTGGAGGTGACATTTCATACATACGCATGAATGATTAAGTATTTACCCATTTAATAGAATCAAAAATTGATTTAGGTGATGATATTAACATAAAAACATCTCATTATATTTATGATACTGTATATATTATCTCATAATGTTTTGAGATTATTTGAAGTAAGTGGAATAATAAATGAAATAGAAACACCAAAATAAAAATATTACCTTTCCTTCAGACAAACAACTTTTCATAACACCTTAACACCTCTAAAAAGAGTGTTATGCCTAAAATAAGTACTATAGAATGTGGGGAAGTATTATAGGAAGGGTTTTGGGTAGATATTGGCCAAACGAAATGATTTTTGAATTTTATGGAATAGATATGAATGGGTTCCCTTTTATAGGAGATAAGAGGATCACTCTTGGAATTATTAAAAACATTAAATTAATATAAATTCAGTTTTTACTCCAAATGGCTCAAAAATAAATTATAAAAAATATAATACTATTTTAGTTCAAAATAAATTCATTGAATTAAAATTATATAAGTTTTTATTATTTTTAATCCATATACTTTTTTTAATACTTATTAATTCTCACTGTGACATTATGTAATTTACAATTTTAGAGTAAATATAACTATAATAAAATTTCAAAAGTAAAAAAATAATCCATTAATGACATATTTATAATTTTAAAAATTATTTAGATGAAGGGTTTGTTTTTTTAAAATTTTATATCATTTAATAAAATATTATTTATTTCAAAATATCATAAATGTAAAATTTGACACTATTCACTACTTGAATTCTTAAAAATATCGTAACAAACTAATTTCTTAAAAAAACTAATTTAAGTCATCCATAACATGTAAAAGTCATATATAAAATTATTTAATGTAATAATTTTTTTAAATTATATTAATTCTAATTTAATTAAAATAATTTATTTGTTTCTTCTATTAATAAATCAATTACTACTTCATCATTGTGTCACAATTAAATTTAATTATCTAATGTATAAAAATTATAAATAAATTATCATTATGTATGTAAAAATTTTATATTTTTTATGACTACTTATAGAAAAATTTATCTTCTATATTACCCTATATTAAAAATTATTTACTTATTAAAAATATTATTATGACATTTTAACTTATCTTTAAATAAAATATAATAAATGTCATATTCTTACCCAATTGGAATAATAATGTTATAATTTTATCCTAAGGTTAATTTTGGTTGAAACTCACTCATCTAATGAAATTAGGAAAATTGTTAGGGTAATTTTATAATATTATTTTCCCTTTAATTACCTGATTTACCCTTAACTGTTGTAAATAAAATACTAAAGTTACTATTCACCAAAAATTATGTTTATACTATGAGACCAAAATTTTCATACTTATTACAACCATGTATTTAAATTTTTAAAAACTAAATTCACATAAGTGGATAAAATTAATTTAAAATTAATCCCGTTAAAGGATCAAGGAAACATGTTTTTAAAGTAAAAACATTCAAAAGTTCACAATGGTTTATATCTAATTTCAATTTCAAATTGATTCTAATAACCAAAATTAGATTAAATGATAAAAAATTTATTTAATTATACTTTATAACTAATTAAAAGGATAATATAACTATATAATTAAATTATATGAAAAATCAGTTTTGAATTAAAATGATGTATTTTTCGCTATTCATAAAAAAATGAATATTATCAGAAAAGTATAAAAAATTCAACCAAACTAAATTTTTATACTCATATTCTAAATAATAAGTTCTATTTGGCATATAAAATCTATAAAAGTGATAAAAACTATATTTAAAATGGGTTCTCTATAAAAAGGTGGTAAAACAACCTTTTAAAAATATTAGAGCTTTTTTATGCTTAAAATTAGATTTTAGTATTTTTTTAATACAATAAAATTTATTGGATGAACGTAAAAAAATTTAATAAACATTTTTAAACATAATATAGTTATTTATATTCATTCTAATTAGTAGAACGACTATATTATAACTTCAACTTAAAATAATAATATTAAAAATATATTATTTTTCGATATAACTCTGTCTTGCATGCAACATAAGATTTCGAAGAAACCCATTGTTATATTTTAGGTATGATATCATATATAGTGTCCCATTTAATGTAAAAATAATATCTAATTCATAAATATTAATATATATGAAAATGTCATATTATATAATTAATTGGGATGTTACACCCTTCCCCCTTTTGAAAATTGTGTCCTTGAAATTTTATTCATTTATCAAATAAGTAGGGGTATTTATACTTCATATAATTTTTAGATTATCATGTTTCCTCTTCAATAATTTGGTTTTCTTCCAAATCTTAACATTATGAATGAATTTTCCTGCAACACTTTCACTTTGTGGTCAAGAACTTGAACTATTTATTCCTTATTAGAAAGATTCTCTTCTTGATGAACTACTTCTGGACTCAAAACATGTGATGGAACTAAAATATATATTTATAACATTGAAAAATTAAAAACATTATGTACCAGGGATAGTCTCATAGGTAAAGAAACTCAGTAGGAAACTTATCCAACTTTCTCAAGGATTTCATAGGGTCGAATGAACTATGGACTCAGCTCCCCTTCTTACCAAAACACATCACACTTTTCAATGGGGAAACAATGAGAAAAATATGACTACCTACCTTAAAAGAAAGATCCATCCTCCAGTTATCTTCATAACTTTTCTACCTTCTCTAATATATCTTCATGTGTCACTAAATCAACTAAACTTTCTCAGCCATTTCCTCCACCAACTCTTGTCCCATTAACTTCCTTTCTATGACATCATCCCAAAAAGCTGGTGTCCAACATGACTTTCCATATAATGGATCAAATGGTGCAATTTTTATACTAAAATGAAAACTATTATTATAAGAAAACTCAACTAATTAAATATCTTGATCCCAAATTCCTTGGTAATCCATTGAAGATGCACATAGCATATCCTCCTAGGTCTGAATTGTTCGTTCTAACTGCCCATATGATTGATGATGAAAAGATGTGATAAATTTAATTCATTACCCATTTACTTATGAAGGCCTTTCTAAAAGATAATAGTGAACCTGAGATCATGGTCAAATATAATGTAGTACATAAATCCATGTATCCTAACTATATCATTAAGATACAATAAATAAAGTTGATCTTGATATAGTGTATCTATAATAGGAAGAAAATGTGCTGATTTAGTTAATAAATCAACAATAACCAAAATAGAATTGTTAACTTGAGAAGTCTATGGTAATACCACTATTAAATCCATGGATAGATTTTCCCATTTCCACTATGGAATTGGAAAATATTGATGTAACCCATTTGGTAATTGTAATTTTTCTTTAACCTATTGACAAGTCAAACATATCTAGGAAAAGTTAGCAATATATCTTTTCATTCCATCCCACCAATAATACTATTCATTGTCTCTGCACATCTTAGTACTACTAGGATAAACTGAAAAAAGAGAACTATGAGCTTCACATAACAATTATTTCTTCAAATATTAATTAAAAGGCACCCAAAATCTCTTACCAAATCTAAAAACACAATATTTATCAATGTTAAATTCAGGAAAATTAACCTTTTGAACCAATACTACCTTTTTCTAAAATTAATTATCTCATTCTATGATTTCTTAATTCTATATGATAGAGATGATTTCACTGAGACTTAAAACAAAATAGAGGAATTTCCTAAACCAAAGAATTTGAAGAAAAATTTCATCAAATAATTAACCAAAGAGTCTCGTTCCAAATGTAACATGGTTAATGTAGAATTAAATTTTATACTCAAAGCATCATTCAATTTATTTTATTTTACATGATGGTAATGAATTGTGAAATCATAATACTTAATATATTCTAACCATATTCTCTATCTCAATTTTAATTATTTATGAGTGAATATATACTTAAAAATTTTATGGTTTGTATATATTTTAAATTTTACTTCCATAATCCCATCCTATAATCCTAAAACCCATATTTTGATCATAAATCAATCATATGAATGTTTTTTCTGTAAACCCAAGGAGGTTACTCTAAGAAGAAGTAACATTCCTCAACGAGCATTTTAATTTTATATCTCCCCCACACCATCAAATAATATTAAACCATTATAATATAATAGCCTAGGTATCATACATATTCTAATATTTTATTATACTATGTCTATTACTTACATCTATCTTTACTTCCCCCAAAATGGGAAATGATAACATCGCTCGTGTGTATGACTACCGCATCACAGACTGATGTGACATGTTTTATATCAAATCATCTAACAGTATGGTATAATGATGAATATAATGTATATATATGATAAATTAACAAAATTATATTTATAGAATTATTATATCATATATAAATTCTTATATTCCATTCCATGGGGGATACGATAATGTCATTCGTTATAACAATAGACAACCGCCTCACAAAGAGATGAAATTTATTTATAACTAATGATTTTAATGGTTGGTAATTAGGGACAATTTAATGAAAATATATGATATATATGAAATATAAATTATTTTAAAATGGTAATATATTATTTTCCATTCATTAATTCCATCCGTTGAGAAATTGGAAACAATTTTCATACAAACTTACAGCCTACTATCTCCATTAACGTTGTATTTCATTTCCAATCTCTAGAATTTATGAATTATTATGAATAAATATATAATAAATATATATGATATTTATATATTTATTTAAATTATTTAAATTATATAACCATTATCAATGTAATATTACTAAAAGTACTATATCAAACCATACATGAAAAAAAGTTATTACCCGAAACATGACTTTAACATGGAATTATTAATAAAAGGGTAATAAATGGTCATAAGTAAATGATATATGATATGGTATATAGAATTATTTACCTATAATATATTTATACTAAAGTTTTTTTATTATATAAGATGTTATAACCTATATTATAGGATTCAAGACTTAAGGTAAGGTATTTTTGTATGTCTTTTTACTTTTGTGAGACATATGCCACATTCACCACCAATAACTTTTATTTGGTGTATATACAGACCATGCATTTATTTTATGATTATTATTTAGAAAATTATGTTGATTTATATATCCATTTTAGGATCTATATTTAATGGGTTTATGCTTCAAAACAAACCAATATGGTAAGGGATGTTTGACTAACATTTTCTTCTTTGGGACATATATTATAAGACAACCCTATCTTATTTTATGAGGTGTATACACAATACCTTTTAAATTTAATATAGTTAATTTAATAATTCTCATGATATTTTATGTTTCAATTAATTTCATTATTTCATGTGGATTATGATTCAATGATACCAAGGTGGGACGGTTTTTATGATACAATCTCATCGTTTATGAGGTTCTTTATGTTTATGCTTCTGATGATGAAATATTTTGATTTATCTCTCAAAAAAATCATTATTCTCATGATAAAATATATATTTATTGAGAATTAATATTTTAACTTAATTTTACTCTATTTATGAACTCATGATTTAAAAATATTATTTTTAAATAAAACATAATTTATTTATCTCTTCGGTCGAAAACCCTTTTTTTATTCCATATCCCAATTTTCTTTAAAATCATTTATTAATGTTACTTAGGTATTTTATAAATTTATCATCACCCTTATTTTAATTTTTATAAAAAAATATTTAAAAGGAATCTTCATGTCATTTTTAAAACAATCCATTTTTTTATTTTACAGAAAATGTGAAAATAATCATTATTTTAACATGTACAAAATTTCCCTCCATCATGAACACTCAATTTTTGAAAGATTCAATTATAAAAATCCATGTTTATTTTAAAAGTAAAGGATTTTTAAAATATTTTATTTTTAAAGAAAATTAACGTGGAAAGGATATTTTCCACATTAAATGTTTTAATTTTTTTATTGATTCCTTTATAAGATTCCATGGTTATTTTCACATAAAGGTATTTTCAAAATATTTTACAATTTAAAATATGTGTTTCAAAGAGGTAATGATATTTTTTGAAAAAATGTTCATTTTGATCTTTCATAATATCATTCTATCCAAGATAAAATTCTTTTATATAACTCATGCATTACTGGGGATAATATTGAATGATATTATACATATTAATTATTTTTATGGTTAAGGTTTATGTTGATGAAATGTTTATGAAATTAGTTTATTTTTCATGGGTTATTCTATGGTTAATTGATGAAATTCTAATGAAAAACATTTTATTTACACGGGTAATGATGTGATTATATGATGAATGTTTTATAATATTTTGGCACACGTAAGTATATTTTTCATTATGATACTGTTGGAACCTATATTTACCTCCAATTCATTAGGTAATGCTTTATATCTAAGGATATAAAAATGGGAAACAAGTCAATGGGATCGATCCACTATGGTAAATAGGTTCATTCTTATCGATAATGAGAAATATGTGATAAATCATGATATAATATAATGATTATCTTGGTAGTTAACCTTGACATATGAAATGGGTTTATATATTCATTATGGTTCCACACATTTAGGACATGAGATTATGGTTCATGATTGATTTATAAACGTTCTCCTTTATTTTGGGCCATATTTTGTGAAATGATAATGTTCTATCCCATGACTCATGTTTACGATCAATGGAAGGTTGTCTATGAAAATTATAGGTTATGTTCATTATTACATAACCTTTTTCTTATATAATGATTTAATATGATCATATATTGATATCTACTATTTTCCCCTTACTAAAAATCTAATCTCAACCTTTATTATGTTTCCTTTATCAATTTATGATGAAATGTATAGGTATGGTATTCTGAAGAAGTGTACTATGTGAGAAGATAATTGTGGGAGATATTGAATATCATTCATGAAAGAATAATATTATGTTTATAGTATCAAAATACACTACACTATTATAGTCCTTGGGTGTGTGTTTATTAAATGTATTGAATTTTCATCTAAATATATGTGATATTTTTGTATAAAAATCATAGGTACTTATAATCTCATTTTAATATTAATCCATGAGTAAATTTAAACTATCAATGAATATTTTTGTGAATATTTAAAACCAAGTGCAATTAGATATTTATTCACATGATGAAAAATAGTAGGATTTTTATAGGGATTGACCAATAAAGACTACTAAATATATGGGAGTAATCAATGGGGAAATAAAGTACTATATGTGATTTAATTACGTTAAGTTATATCTAAAAAAATATTTTTATTTCATTGTCAATAGATTGGAAGGTGCCTCCTATGATTGAATCTTTAAATTAAATTGTTGGGGGTTTTCTTCCATGAATCCTCTACTAAATCAGTTCATGTCAAAAAAGGAAGAGAATATTCATATTATAGAACATAAATTGAGGGTTAACATTGATATTACCATAAGATTAGAAACATACATATATATTAAAAATGTCCCAATTTTGAAACATCATACTATAATTATGCATAAATTTACTTCAACAAATGCTTTATCACCAATTTATGTAACATATTCAACCCCAAAATCTAACTCACATGCTTCTCCTCCAACAAGACCACTTAGTCTCACTGTTTCCCAGGCCGTTGGGTAGAAACTTCCTCCAAAAAAGTCTATCACTTTTCCTAGATTTTATATTGTTTCAAGGACTACATATCCTTATCCTCCCACTATTGGAAAGGGGGCGAAACACCTTTATTCCTTCTACCCTTATAGATTATATGTATCTAGATTCTTATTATATTTTAATTGGGCCTTTGTAAACTATTTTCATATCAATGAATTATACTTTATTATTATTTATGTGTTTTTATTTATTAATTCTGTTATGGTTATTTAATCATTATTACATCACCCTTTACATATTATTTTTTCTAATCCAAAATGGGGAGTAAAGTATGTAAAGTTAGAAATAATGGAAAAATAACAAGCTTACCATGATATTATGATAACCAATTTCCTATTACAATTTATTATAATCTTTAATACATTATGTTTAACATTTTTTACGAATATTTCTTCCATGAATTGGGATCATCCAAAAAATTTATTGTTGGCTAAGTCCAGGTATTCCTTATTTTAATAATCACAAACCTTGTTTATCTTTCTTCCATACTATATTATGTTTTATTTATGATAATTATTTTTTTGGAAAATATTTGAAATTTCCTTATGTCTTGAACTTCCCATTAATATTGTCTAAACATACAATCAATTTTAATTTGGGGAACTAGGAATTTCTCAAAGTACCAGATAGACCGCACAATAGATGCATCGACCAAAATTCCATCAGTTTGACAGTGGAAGATATATTGTAATTGAACCAAGAACCAAAAAGACTACCATAGGACCACACGTTGTTTCTCCAGTGACTGCAAAAAACATTTTTCCATAAAACCAAGGAACGACTACAAGGATAGACTGATCAACTATAAGGAAACCTAGATTTACCACATGAGAAACCTAAAAACTACAAATCCATATGAATGTGACTGCACATTTATCAAAAATATCACAAATTAATGAATTTATTTCACATTGATTTCCAATTGGCCACACATTGAAGTAATTATATATGGAATTTAGACTTTTTACAATGTAAATAATTGAATGCATGACAATATGTAGTGATCATGGTTAGTATTTATAATTTTTCAAAGTACAAAACCAACAATAAGTTCAAGTTATCGATTGAATTTCCTATCAAGGGAACTGCCCAATATTCATTAAAAGTACTTATGAAACCATGAATGATGTCATGGAAAACATGAAATGAATTTGATTATTTATGTGGAAAACATAAAGATACTATATCTAAAAGAAATTACTATATTTTCAAATCTATTAATCCAACTACATTTATGTATATAATTAGATAAAAGTCAAAAAAATAATAATGTTCTATGATTTTATCCTAAAGTGTGAAGATCTTCAATGATGAAATTTTCATGTATCATTTTAGATAAATCTTACACCTTTATAGAAGACCAAAAATAGTGAAAATAAGAAGTGGTGGCACATAGAACCAAGATTTATTCATAGATGAAAATAGAAAAATTATGCTTTATTTTGGAATTATTTGACACTCTTTTATTATTTAAACTTCAATGATACATCAAAGAAGATATTATCATCTTCAAACATAATTTCCAAGTTAAAATAAAATAAAAATAATAGAATATTCACATACATAACAACAGATTAAGAACACTCTACTTCATCAAATTCCTTTACTTCATTTACTATGTTTTTCTTACATTTTGGGTTTTTATTTATATATATATTTTATGTTTTTGAGAAAAAACTATTTACTTTTATTGTAAATTTATAGGAACACTCTCTCTAATTGTTAAATTCTATCCCACATTCTGAATTTTGGATGAGTATGTGTAGCCTAGACTACATTCTTGTAGTTGTTTCTCATTTATTATCCCATGTATAACTATGAAAGTGGATATATAGAATGAACTATCTACATACAGTTTTTTGTAAAACTTTATCTCTTTTATAGATCAGTTTATTCATAAAAAAACTAATTTGAAGTGGGTGATTTCCATGCATGTAGGACTGGGTCTCAGTTTGAGACTGAACCTCTTGTTTTATTTCTCTATGTTTTTCCCTATTCCTTTATACTATATTTTTATGAAAAATCCAAATCCATTTTAAAAAAAAAAATTAAAAAATAGTAATTTGATATTTATATTTAGTAAGTGTTTTAACAACTCTATTTAATACAAGAAAATATTTTAAAAAAGTCAAAATGGTATTAAAAACGTGTTTAACTAAGTAGTGATCAAAATTCAGAGAAGCTTCTTAAAAAATATAATTATTTATTTATACTATTTTAGTTAACTGGGTTGTATTTTATAAATTGGGGGACTGAGTTTCAAATAATTTTTAATATAAATTTTAATTGGAAACTAAATTTACCCCATATTGAATTTTCCACTCATTCCAACAAGGAAGATTAATGATAAAAACATAAGAAGAAGATAATACTTACATTGGAGTTGTGATCCTTTCTTGGAAAGATCCTTGAAATTGAATATATTTTGCTAATATAGTATGACATGGGCCGTAAGAATGTGTGAGGAAGTTCTAGGAGAGGATATTTGGGTAGAGTTCCAAAGGAATTTCTAATGGTAGGAGTACGTTTGAAAGTTTATAAGTGAACACTTATATAAAAACAAAAAGGAAACTTGTGGAAACACATTTTATATTTTAATATTTACATGACACTATTCTTTGTTCAATTGGTCCAATGTTTCAAAATAATGGATTAGGGTGTGGATTTGGTTCAATAATTACAAGACTAAAGATTTTCACATACGTTTTAAACATGTTATAGTGTTTTTTTCATTAAGACTTTATATTTTTGTCTTTTACTTTTAAAAATGGAAACTAGTTTCTAACAATGTCATTTTATATTTTAATAAAATATATGATATCCAATATAACGAAATTTGGGATTTATGGGACTATATTTTAACTATATTTAATTCCGTTCCATTTCTATATATAATAAATTCAACTTATTATTTAAATAATATATATATATATATAAACATATTTTTTAGAAATTAATTTTAACCAGTATGTGTTATTTATTATTATTTAGCATTTATTATGAATTTAATGAGTGATAATTTTATTATATATGTATTTTAACACAATATTAGATTCATGATTTAAATTATATAAATTTTATTAACAAAAAATAGATGATATTAATAAAATAATTATTTATAAAAATAATTGTTTTACAATTATCTTGGTAGTTAACACTAATAATGATAACATTATTTTTAAGCCTAAAAATGAAATTAGAAACATTAGATAATATTGAAATTTTGAACTAGAATAAGAAATAAATTTTTCAATATTTAATTTCAATAAGTGATAATATCTTGTTGTTAATATAAACTCGTAAAAACTATTTTTCTTATGAAATGTTAATCGAGTTTTAAAAATGCTAATCATTTGTTCAATAAATTCAATATAGTATTTTTGAATGCTTTACATCACTTATTAATTATTAATTTTTTGTATAAAATGGGTATCAAAAACATTTTAATCATTTTTAATAAAAGTGATACATTTTATAAAAACATTTATTTTTTATTTTTCACCTAAAAATTGATAATTTATGAAAAATAAAAAATATTATTCATAAGATATTATTTTTATCCCAAAAACAGAGATGATATACATTTTTTCAAATTCAAATTATAAAATTTATAAATACAATTTTTGAATGAAATCAAATATAATAATGAAAAACCTTATTCATTGGAAAATGAAATTTTTATATACAAATTGTCAATATTTTTATTTGATATTATTTAAAAAATAAATTATTATTATCCAATTATTCATATCAAATAATTTTTTTATTAATCATTTGTTTCTTAAAATAGAAATGCGTATCACGTAAAACGATGTAAAGAGATAATAATTTTCTAAATAATAAATGATCATTTTAGTCATTTTATTAAAACTAATTCAATTTTAATCATATTAATAGTTTCACTTATTTTCAATTATCATATAATTCATCATGATGTTACTCTTATTCATTCTAAATAATTAAATATCTATATTTATTGTGTGTTAAAATATATTATGGTTTTCTTTTAGTTCAATGTAGATAATTCTATTGAACACATTACCTTTTTTAGAGGTAATCATATATTATAATTTTATGGTGTTAAAAATGTATATAAGAAAATTAAATATAGAATAAATATGAATTCAAATTAAAATACAATGGATATAAGATCTTTATCCTTTTGGTTTACCATGAATATCATCACTCTGATTTTAACTATAGAAAGAAGCTATAGAATTGAAAATATAATTGACATGTTAAGAGAGAAGAAAATGATTATAATAAATGATTTTAGTAATATATATAATGTTATATTTGGGAATTAAATTTGATGGTTATATATATGGTATTTCAAAATATGGTTGATGGATATGTGATCATTGGTAATGTAATCATTAGATATATTGTCGTTGTTTATATACTATGGATATGCTGTGTAATTGAAATTAATACAATTCAAAAATAATAAATTACTAAATAAAATGATAATATTTTATTATAAATATTTTTTTATAAATATGTTTATATATTGTTTTATATATTATTATTATAATTATTAAATACTAAATTGGCATATCTATAAATTTATATGATTCTAGAATTTCTACTTGGCCTTAGGGACATTCCTGAGACACCAAAGGCTGGTAAGAAATACAAAGGGCTTTATAAGGTATTGGGGGATGGTTTTACCTTTGAAATTAAAAACTAACACAACCAAGAACAACATGACCAAGACCACTATATTATGGATTATAACAATGTATACAACTCAATTTTTAAAAACCGAAACAAAAAAATAACAGAGTACCAAGAGAAAACCCATATCATTATCAACTACCAAGTGGAAGAAAAAACAAAACTCCATGAATTTAAGGAGTCAAACTCAGAAACTCTCAACAATACCCAAGCTCCAACTCCACAATCCATGCCAATGTATCTAAAATCAGTACTAAAGAAATGTGATAACTTAACTTTACTTATGCTCCAATAAATTATATCTACACCCCCCCAAAGATCCAATGAAGGAGGTGAGTAATGAAACTCATTAGTTTTACCCAAATGAATTCCCTAATCACTCCAATAGGATAGAATATGTTATCAATTTTATATAAAACTATTTAGATGAAACAATTTATATAAAAAAATTAAAAATAGTTTCTATCAAATCTGAAACTATTTCTATGAAAAATAGTTTTCAAACCAAAACAGATTTTAAACTAAAACCATTCCTAATAAAAGCAGAAAAAAATACTTTAAAACATTTCAAAATATCTATTTTGGCATAATCCATTACATTTCACATATCCACACATCCAACCATGCATGTAACCATAGAACTCCCTATACTTATATGTGGTGAGTCCTCCTTTCACTAATCCATCACATAGTGAACTATTTTGATGGGGGAACTATAAAACATTATTTTTCCCATTATTTTGATGGGGGAACTTTATGCACTTATCACTTTAAGATAAACATGAACATACACCAAAAATTAATTCCAAAAACCATTCAAAATAAACCATTTCACTCATTTAAATAAAAGTATTCTTTTATTGAAAAAATTACTAACAAACCATTTCCATAAACCTAAAAAAATCATATTTTAAAATCAAAATATTAAAAAAAAGCTCTTTGCACAACCAATTTCCATAATTTCACAAACCATCACTAAAGTAGGTTTTTACCAAGAATTGAACATAAATTTAATAATATATTTCAATAATCCAAATAGTGTAAAACTAATTATTCAATTTCTAATAAGAGGAGTCAATACTGAAGCCACCTACCTCAAAATCTATAGAGAAAATGACTAATGACATGAATTTATCATCAAAACCAAGTTGAATCTCTAAATAACAACCTTAGAGATCATGTTCATTAACATCAACATAGACAAATATCATTATAATTGGAATCAACTATTATAGATATATTCCCAATGTACTATATCTATGAATCTAAGTGAGGAAAGAAGAATAAATATAAGGAAAAACACAAAAGAATGGAGACTTATAAAGAAATATAGACTTCAACATAGAAATATTTGTCAATGGATCACTCTTGGATCAAAGGGGAGAGTATCCACTGTGTAACGTCCTGGTTCTGGGTGCTTCCCAAAGGTGCCCCATACCTGGTTGGTCACATGACCTCAAGCACATTTCCCCAAACACCAGAGGCTACCAACTAGCAGTGAGGGCCATGATAAAATCGAGAAAGTATGCCCTTATTAGCAGAGTATACACAATGGAATAACAAAAAATAAATAATAGTGGAAGCAGTAATACCGTACAACAAAATTAAATAGTGGAAGACTAATAGTATAAACAGCTGAAGCGTATATATATATATGTATATCTATATATATATGATGCATGTAACATGTATTTAGGAAAGAAAAAAAAACAAGTCACAATGTTGGAAATAAAATACTAAAACCCAAGTATAGAAATTAGTAAACCCCAACAACATCAAAAGCCTCAACTTGGTCCTATGCCCTCCACCTCCAACAACAACCAAGTACCTAATGAAGAAAGGAGCTTTCCCTTATCCATACCAATAAACATATAATATGTTTGGGTCTAAAAGAATGACCCAAATAGGGTATGAGATGAATCCCAATAGGAAACCAACAAAAGATCTGTGTCTAACTGTCAGTGAATAAATATAGTAGGAAATATGAAGAATAAACCAATAAACTAGGAAGTACTCAAAAGTAAAAAATCCTACAGTTTTCAATTACATTAATTTACATTTATTAATTATTCAATCCATTGAATAATTTAACCTTGTGATCTATCCTAAGATCTATATCCCCTTGTATAATAATAACAACAGACATCTCAAAAGACTAACTAACAATCAAGTAAGACCGATTCCAAGCTTGTTCTTTGGATTAGAAGACTCGTCACAATCATTAAACAATTCATAATCAAATCTCTAGGAAATTTCTCACAGTCTAACCCCTCTGGTTCAACATGTCATCAATTCAATAAATAAAAACCCTTTGGGAAAGCTCACACAGTTTAAATGGTTTGGTCCCATATAACACTAATCATTTACAAACAACCTCATGGGTAGCTCTCATGGTCAATAACCCCTTGTTCTGCATAAAAACAATAAAATATAATGCCCCCTGGAATCTCTCACAGTCAATACCCTTTGGTCCAACATTCATTTAATAAGGAACCTCTGGGTAGCCCTCACGGTAACCCCTCTGGTCAATGACCACCTGGAATTTCTCACAGTCAATACCTCTAGTCAACCATAACAAAAATTCATAATGAAATGACCCTACCTTGGGAAGCTATCATAGTCAAATTCCCCCTTTGTCATACTTTCAAAATGAAAAACACATGCATCTCAAATAAACAGTAACTCCATCCTAACAACACGAGGCATGGAAACAAGCAATCCTAACAGGAATTCTAGACCAAATGGTCATAATCAATCAAACATGGGAAACACACCTGTAATCAAGGTAATAAACCTTATGCATATCCAATAAACATTTCTCAATCAAACACACCATAAAAAGTCTTAAACAGGGTTAAATTCCAAAACACGAAATACCCTAAACATGGGTATTCATCACTTTTAGCATATAAGATCCAAAGATAACCAAATAATGTACAAAACCACCTACTTTGATGTTGTATGATGAACACTCTGAACACTCTTGAACATAGGCCCTTGAATCGTCTTAGAATGACATAGATCTACCAAAAGGTTAAAATCATTCAACCTTGGATAACTCAAGAGAGATGAGAAATTAGGAAGAGAGCCTATAAGGGAAGAGAGAACTTACCGGTGGGAATCCAACACACCTGGCAGCATCTCAATCAGAGCTTGGATGGAGGAATGAGAGGAGCTCGAAGTTTCTCGGTCATTCATCTCTCTCTTGTATGAACTGAGGGGAGAAGAAAGTATTTCTGGAGATGAGATGTGACCTCACTCTGATTAATCAAATAAAAATAAAAGTACAAAATGTGTTCATTTAATGTACACTCCATGTACTAGCCTCAATCATCCCCCGCTTTAGGCGGTCTTCTAGGTCACCTACATGGCCATATATTCGGCCATAACATGACCACATAGTCAGTCATTAAATGACTAGTACATGGATACACACAACAACTGGGTACATGATGTGTACTCAAAAATACACGGCATGTACTTAGAAAATTTCCAATTATTCCTTTTTCCTAAAAAGAAACCCGAATTCAAGATCCATACCTGAAATGAATATCTAGGTTCTTACAAACTTCCCCCTTAAAGAAATTTGTCCCTGAATTCCCATTACAAGGGTGGAGAAGAAGAAACTTCAAATAAATTTGGCCACTATAATCGTATGTTGTCTTCCCTCTCCCAAGTATCATCCTGTACTCACCCATACTACCATAAAACCTGTACCATAGGAACAGAACAACCATATAGAAACTTCATGTGGTGATCCAAAATCCAAATAGGGTGCTCCTCTAATGATGTATCCACCTCCAAATAAACCCCCTCGGGTTAAAAAACATGAGACAGGTCTGAAAAGTAACATCGTAGATGAGAAACATGGAAGACTTCTTGCATATCCTATTACCTATGAGGTAATTGAAACTGATAGGCAACCATCCCAACTCTCTCTAAAACCTCAAACGTCCCAACGTACCTTGGTGAAATATTTCCCTATCTCCTAATCCTCATAATCAATGCATCAGCCACTACATTGCCTTTCTCAGGCATGTAGGAAATCCCAAAGTCAAAGTACTGAAGGTACTCAACCCACCTTCACTGTCTCAAATTTAGATCTTGCTGAGTAAATATGCAATTGATACTTTTGTGGATAGTGTATACCACAAAATGATCTCCCGAAAGATAATGTCTCTAACAACACAAAGTATGCACAACTGTAGCCAACTCAAGATCATGCGTCGGGTAATTTCTCTCATGTGGACTCAACTGCTGAGACCCGTATGCAATGATTCCTTCCCCTTGCATAAGCACTGTGCCCAGCCCAATACCTGATGAATCATGGTAAATGTTTTAACTCTTGTCCAACTATGACAAAATCAGGATCAGTGCTGAAGTCAGTCTCCTATCTAGCTCATGAAAGGTTGAATCACAAGAATCTATCCACAAGTACTTCATACCCTTCTTATTTAGGCTTTTCAGTTGGGCTGCTAAGTGTAAAAAGTCCTGTATAAAGCACCTGTAGTAACCGGATATCCCTAGAAAACTCCATAACTCAAAGACGTTCTTCAGTTTCTCCTAGGAAAATATAGCTCTCACCTTCTCTAGGTCTACTAATACTCTTGTCTCAGAGATAACATGACCCAAGAAGTTAATCTGGTCCATCCAAAAGTGGTATTTTGAGATCTTGGTAGATAAATGATTCTCTCTCAATGTATTAAATATGATCTCAATATGGGTGGAATGGTCATGTCAAGTGTGAGAGTACACCAAGATATTGTCCAAAAAGACTACCACAAAATAATCCAAGTAATTATAGAACACTCAGTTCATTAGTTCCATGAAAACTATCAGCACATTCATGAGAGCGAAAGGCCTAACCACATAATCGTATAGACCATACCTGCTCTAAAAGGATATAAGAGGTATATATGATGGTCTAATGCACAACTGATGATAATTGGATCTCAAGTCAATCTTAGAGAATACTTGGGATCCTCGAAGCTGATCAAAGAGATCATTGATCCTCGGCAAGGGATATTAATTCTTGACCATCAACTTTTTTAGCTTCTAATAATCCACAAAGTCTGAGGGTACCATCCAAATTATTTTCAAAAAGGATAGGCGGACCCCAAGGGAAATTAATGGTTCGACTGAAATCCTTTTCCTATAACTGCTCTAACTACTTCTTGAGCACCTATAACTCTGGTGTATCCATCCTATAAGGAGTAATGGACACCGGTGTCGCTCCTGGCACAAAATCAATAGATAAATATACCTCTCTCTTCAGAGTTAAACCTGAAAAGTCATCTGGAAAGACATCTTTGAAACAATCCACCACTAGGGGAAAGTCCATTTGTGAAGTCCCATGGTCATCTAGATATAAACTAGAAATATGAGATGTAATTCCTTCCAACCCATGATGCTCAGGTTCTGCTCTTCTCGCCTAGAAATCCCATTCTAACTTATGTAGAAAAGAACCACCATATAGTGATGTGAAACTCACCCTATAGTGATAGAATCTAAAAAAGGCCTAAAAGGAGACTAACCAGTCCATTCTAAGAATGAAATTGAAGCCTTTAATCTCTAATACATAGAGGTCCCATAAGAAGTGACACCCACCAAACTCAAGAGGGAACTCCTTTCACTGATCTACACTAGCCATCCTAATTCCCAACGGAGTGTATAGTGTCATAAAATTCTCAGAAGTAAAGATACAGAGACCAAGGATCTTCACAACAGCAACAGATATAAAACTACAGGAAGCCCCTATATCAAAAAGAGAAGAAGATAAAATAGAGGAAACTAAAATTGTACATCTAACTGTAGAGGTCCTGGGATTATTTTCCTACTGAGTCTACTCCACTGCAAAAGTCTGACCTGTACCATGACCCTATGAACCTACATGACTACCCTGAGCTGATTCACCCTAATATTGCTGAAATCCTATCGACTGGATACCACATCCATGACCTCCTATTCAACTTAAATGACATGAAGAACTCCAGTTCCTTGAGTGATGAGAAAATAGTGGTCCTACTTCTGAACATGGAGTCATAACTGATCCCCTTTCACTCGCTGCTAGAGAGTATATCCAAAAAAATGCTGAATATGACCCATCTTACTGTAAGATCAACACTAAACTGTGTCTCTCGGGAATGAGGTCTCATGTTCCCACTCTTACTGCACTGGTAGCATACCACATAAATACCTGAAGAAACATCACACAAAAGCTCCCTATGGCGCTTCCTGCTCTCTTTCGAAGGAGTACCGACCCTGGATTCTGAACCACCCTGGCTCATAGCTCCCAACTCCCTTAGATTTCACTCATTAATCAGTGCCTAGTTCACTATAACCATCACTAAAGTCAGCCTGAAAACATTCACCTACGATCAGATGTCACACCTGATACCATCCTAAAATTTCCTAGACAAAGATAAATCATCACCTCCCAGAATAGGCGCAAAGCACTGAAGCTCTTCGAAACATGACGAGTAATCCACCACTGAAAGAGCTCCCTACTAAAAAATCATAAACTCTAAGGTTCAATCAACCTTAAACATCTTGGGGTAGAATTAGTCATAGAAGTTCCTCTGAAACTCTTCCTAATCCATATCCCGATGAAGTCCCACCTATGAGATAACATCCCACAATCTCTTGGTGGAATCACATAGTATGTACATTGGAAGATTCACCCTCCTCTCAAGAGGTGTCTCCAGATTCTCAAAGAGAGAAATAATGGACTCCAACCATGACTCTGTAGCCTGTGATCCTCTATCTCTTGAAAAAGTGGGATTATACTGCTACTGGAACACTCTTGTAAATTCATCCATATTTGGGGTAGGATGAGGTGCTCCCTAGAAAGTTTGTAACATCCTCACAAGGCCTTCATGGAACTGTGAATCATCACCTTCATCCATTATAATAGCTGGTACCAAGACATGCATGACAGGAGGATTTTCTGGTAGTCCTTGATCTACCGTTTTCAGTGTCTGGTCATCACCCTGCACCTGGAGTACAACCAGAGGATGTCTTGGTGGCATGACTCTGTAAGGTCAAGAACACACCTCAGTTCAAGATTAATAAGGACAATAACTTAGAAGTTCAATAAAGGAACAATAGAAGAAAGAATTCATGTTTTAAAAAATAGGGTTACAAAACATGTATAATTACCACACAATGTGTTCCCTTGAATCCTTAACATGGAAGTGTACCTCTGCCAAATATGGTCATGTAACACCCCTACACAAGGTGTGTTCCTTCTGACACATGGAGTGTAATTTAATGTTTCCCTCCTTCCCAATTACTTATACACGTCTAAAACTACATGGTTCTCTCCTAGGTAACACTACACGGTGTGTTAACCCCAAACACGGGGTGTAATACTTATGTTCTAAACACCTGTGGCATTATTCAGATAGTCAGATACATGACCGACTCTACACAACATACACAAACAAGACATGGCGTGTACAACCTAAGTTTCATCCACCCATGTAGTTAGTCACATGGTCATATACACAGTCCTTACGACACAGTGTGTACTCCCAGTACACGGTGTGTTATACCAAACATTTATCAACCCCATGTCTCTGATCACACAGTCAGTTAAATGGTTAAAGACTACATGACATGTACATATGGTACACAACATGTACTTAAGAAACATTTTTCTTCTAAAATAGAAGAACACATGTGTGTGTTCATAACACCACACCCCATGTTGTCTGGGGTTCTGGATAATAAGCCTATGAAACTTATTCGAAACTCTTAAAACTTAATTTTTTTCGAAGGCATGAAAAATTTCGACCCGTGGGAGCCCATACTCCCCATGAATAAAAGTTTTGCATCTTTTTTCACATCATAATTTGACAAAATTAAATTAAAGTTCAAACATGATCCACCAAATTCCGATCCAAGAGGGCCCATAACACCCCAGGGACCAAAGATTGGGATCCATTCAAATGAAACTTTACAATTTACAATACCCTATAAAAATATCTGGTATTCTATCAAGGAATATATCACAACAACATACATATCTAGCACAACATCTATCACAACAACATGCAATCAATAATGCATCCTAAATGGAATGACAAGAATTCATGAAATTTTATCTCTAGTAAGTGCCTATATGATGAATGATATGGAATACCCTAATAACATCGGGTTGCAATAGAAATAGAACCTCAATAATATCAATGATAATAGTACAATGCATTTGAATCACCCAACGATGAAATCAAATCAACTGTAACAATTGAAAAACCAAAAAATTGAAATATTCAGGGTAAATTGGATTTTCCCTAAACATGGGTTAGCTACTACCCGACACATATTATTACCAACTACCTATTCCTTCCTACCCCAATCTATAGGCTCTGAATAATAATGAAAAGAATAAAAGAACTCTTCTGATACCACTTTGTAATGTCCTAGTTTGGGGTGCCGCCCAAAGGTGCCCCGTACCCAGTTAGTCACATGACCTCAAGTGCATTTCCCCAAACGCCAGAGGCTGCTGACTAGCAGAAAGGGACAAGGTCTGATAATGGGGAAACTATGCTCTCATTGGCAGAGTATACATAGCGGAATAACAAACAATAAACAATAGCAGAAGCAGTAATACCATAAAACAAAAGTAAACAGTGGAAGACTGATAGTATAAACAACTACAACACACACACACACACACACACACACACACACACACACATATATATATATATATAAATTATGCATGTCACATGTATCTAGGAAAGAAGATACACAAGTCATAATGCTGGAAATACAATACTAAAACCCAAGTACAGAAAATAGTAAACTCCAACAGCAACACAAGCCTCAGGTTGATTCTATGCCCTCCAGCTCCAACGACAATCAAGTACCTGATGAAGAAGGGTGATTTTCTTTATCTATACCTACAACCATATAATATTTTTGGGTCCAAAAGAATGACCCAAAAAGGGTGTGAGATGAATCCCAGTAGGCAACCACCAAAAGATATGTGCCTAACTATCAGTGAATAAATATAGCAGGCAGTATGCAAAATGAAGCAATAAACTAGGAAGTACTCAAAAAGTAAATAATCATACATTTTTCAATTACATTCATTTAGATTTATTAATTATTCAATATATTGAATAATTTAACCTCATAATCAAGCCTAATCTCTGTATCCCCTTGTATAATAAAGATAATAGATGTCTCAAAAGATTATATAACAATCAACTAAGACCGAGTCCAAGCTTGTGCTTTAGCTTGACATACTCGTCACAATCATTTAACCATTCATAAGCAACCATCTGGGAGAGTTCTCACAGTATGACCCCTCTAGTTCAACATGTCATAAGTTCAATAGATAACAACCCTCTGGGAAATCTCACATAGTCTAACCCCTTTGGTCCCACATAGCACTAATAATTTACAAACGAACTCCTAGGTAGTTCTCACTGTCAATACCCCTATGGTCTCCATAGAAACAATAAAATATAATGACACCTTGCATATCTCATAGTCAATGACCTTTGTTCTAGAATTCATTTAATAAAGACACTCTGGGTAGCTCTCACGGTCTAACCCCTCTGGTAAATGACCACCTGATAGCTCTCATAGTCAATACCTCTGGTCAACTATAACAATAATTCATAATGAAATGACCCTACCTCAGGAATCTCTCAAAGTCAAATTCCCCTTGGTCATACTTTCATAATGAAAAATCCATGAATCTAAAATAAACAGTAAATCCATCCTAACAACAAGAGACATGGAATCAATCAATCCTAACAGGAATTCTCGACCAAAAGACCATAATTAATCAAACATGGGAAACACACCCATAATCAAGGTAATAAACCTTATGAATAACCAATAACCCATTCTCAATCAAACACACCATAACAGGTCTTAAACAGGGTTAAATTACATAACACACAATACACTAAACATGGGTATTGGACACTTTTAGCATATAAGATCCAAATACCACCATAGAAAGGTACAAACCACCTACCTTGATGTTGTACGATGAACATTATTGAACATTGGCCCTTGAATCTGCCTAGAACGATGTAGATCTATAAAAAAGTTAAATTTTTTCAAACTTGGATAACTCAAGAGAGAGGGGAAATTAGGAATAGAGGATCTAAGGGAAGATATAACTCCCTGGTAGAAATCCAATGCACCTGGCAGAATCTCAATCATAGCTTAGATGGAGGAACGGGAGGAGATCGAAGTTTCTCGGTCGTTCATCGCTCTCCTATATGAACTAAGGGGAGAAGAAAGTATTTATGAAGATGAGACATGACCCCACTCTAATTAATCAAATAAAAAGAAAATTACATGGCATGTTCATTTAATGTACATTCCGTGTACTAGTCTCAACCGGCCCCTGCTTTAGGCAGTCTTCCAGGTCACCTACACGACCATGTACTCAGCCATTACATGGCCAATACACGATTATACACAACAAATGGGTACACGATGTGTACTCAAAATTAAAAAAATTGTACTTAGAAAATTTCTAATTATTAATTTTTCCTAAAAAACAACATGAATACAAGATTCATACCAAAATGAAGATCCGGGTTCTTACGCACTTCCTTTGGGAGGTGAGAAAACCGAGCTAGGAAAAAAAAAATAAGAGGAAAAACAATAGATTTAGGAGTTAAACTAGTGACATACACTTTTTTAGGATATAAAAGATTAAATCTTTATGATTGGGTGACACGGTTAGGAAAACCATGTGCCATCCACTTCCTTCCAACACCCTTTAAATGGTTGGCTTCCACAGTTAGAAAAACCATGATCCAACCATGTTTTTTCCACTATTTTTAAAACCATGGTTACTCCTATGTGGCCACACAGTTTTTCCAAACTATGCACCTAACCATGTGCCTACCCAGAAGCATATATTTCAATTTTCATGTTTTCTTGTAGGAGTTTCATAGTTTCTACTAACCATTCTCAAACCATGCACCTCTAGAAAATACCCAATTTTTTTAAATGTCCCATAATCCCTCCTGAACATCACCAAAATACATTAAATTCTTAATATACATAAATAAAGTGTTACTTAATTGAAAATGGGGGTACTAAATTATCCCCACCATTTTACTTTCTATACTCAGAATGTATAAAACCTAAATTTTCCTAAAAGAGTTTGGAACTTTGCTCGGCCATTTATTTCTCCTGTTACCAAGTCTCTTCCTGAATCTAACCATGTCTCCAAAAAAAACCTAACTAGAATGTTGATTTTACCATGAAATAAATTCTATTTCTAATAAAAAATCTACACTATCACATGAAATAATGAAACATCATGCTCTAGGTCAATGTGATCCCATTGAATCACATTTTTAGGATCAGGATGATACTTATTTAACTAAGATACATGAAATATATAATGCAATGCACTAAACCACAACGACAATTAAAAACTATACGACACAATACCAACCCATTCAAATTTCTCAAAAGGGCCTATGTATTGAGGAGATAGCTTTACCTAGTTCCCAAAATGATGACTATCAAGCCTTAGAGAGTTTCCCAAGAACACATGACCACTCACTTCGAATAAAAATGACTATCAATGATGATCTTCATATGATTTCTAATGACTCTATTACATCTCTTTCTATTCCCTGTATACTAAATCTTCTTTGATGTTTCTTGGAAAAGGCTTGGCCCAACCAGTGAAGAATCACCTATTTACAACCAACAAAGTGAGGAATGACAAGGATGAACATACAATTCTTCAAAATGATCATTATGTATTGGGGCCTGATAAATTTTGTTATATGATAACTACACTAATGATATTTTCTCCACCCATCACCCCCTTAATCCACGACACAATCCCAAAACACAACATCCAACATTTGTATCACCCTTTTGTATTTCATATCCTTCTAAGTATGATACATAATATGTTTTTTTCAACCGATTCCCAATGGATTCTTGTAGGAATTTCTAGAAACTAGACATGAAATTTAGATCTCTATCAGATACTATAAAAACTCATACACCATGACTCTTTACTACTTCATAGATATATATTTAAGACAAGTAATTCCCTCTATAAGGTTCAAAAATAGGTATGAAATGGGCCAAATTTGTGAGATGATCCACTATATCCCATATGGAATTGTGTTTCCAAACTGTTCTTGGAATACCTATTAAAAAATAAATAGATATCTTCTCCCATTTATAAACAAGAATAGGTAAAGAATAAAACATACATGTTGGCCATTGGTGCTCTTCCTTAACCTACTAACATGTGAGGTATCTGGAAACAAGGTCATCCACCTTCCTTTTAATGTCTACCCACCAAAATTGCGCTTTTAACATCTTATATATCTTATGTATTCTAGGATAAAAAACTCATATTGAATGGTGTTATTCACAAATAAATTGTTCCTAACAAGACATAGTTAAGAACATCTGATTACAAAACCACCAAACTGAACTCCCATCCAGCTTCCTTGCCTCAATGGTCTCCTCACCATTGAGTTTTGACCTCATAAAAATGCATTCTGAATCGAATGTATGAGCCTTATAACCATCTCCACTAGATCCAAAACCAATTAATCTAGGAAGAAAATTGATATATTACTTCGATCTTTAATTTACAAGTGTATGTTATTTGTGACCAACATTAACTACCACTGATATGAAGCTTCTTTTTTCTAATTGACTATATGAATTTTTTCTTAATCCATCTTCCACCGAATTGTCTTTACTCGCTGTATACATCAATTATAATTCAATCATTTGGAGATAATCCATCCATATTCTTTTTTTAGTTTCAAATACCTTGGTCAAAAAACATGTTTCAAGGTATTATGATATGCAAACACCATAAATTTATCACCAAATAAGTAATGACACCATGTTTTCAATGAATGGACTATAGTTGATAAATCCAAATAATGTTTAGGATAGTTCCTCTCATTAGACTTTAACTGTCATGATCTATACAAAACACCATAATATCCCTGTATGAAAACACAACCCAACCCATATCCTGAAGCATCACAATACACCATGTAACCTTATCCTGATTCCCTCCAAATCCAAATTGGTGCTGGTGTAAGGTGAACCTTTAGCTCTTGAATAGTGTTTTTAAATTCATCATTCCATTAAAATGAAACATTATTCCTTATAAAATATTTCATTTGTGGAACTAGTCATGAGAATTCTTGATCAGAACGTCAGTATTAACTAGATACACCAAAGAAATTTCATATCTCAAGGACATTCTTTGGTGGTTATGAAGAGATAACATCCTCTATCTTTATTAAATCAATAAAAACACTTATTTAAAGTATTACATGTACAATGAAACATACCTCTAGTATCTAATAAACATACTTTGATAGTTTGGAATATGGAGGTTTATCCCTCATGATTCCCAACACGATCACCAAGTGTTTCTCATGCCCAACCCATGTCCTTGAATACACAAATATTTCATCCAAGAACACCTTCAAAAAAGAATATAGATACCTTTGAAATACCTAATCCATAAATTATGTAAAAAGAAATGGTGTATTAATAATAGAAAAAGGAATAACCACATACTAAAAATGGCCATATCTACTCCTGAATGTCATATTTGGAATATCCTCTTTCTAAACCCATAATTGGTGATATCCTAACCGCAATTCAATTTTAGAGAACTGATAGTATTCCATAAATTGATTGAATAAATCATTAATGCATGGAAGTGGATACTGATTCATTATATTGTCTCGGTTGTTCTTACGATAATCTACACACAACCCAACAGTTCTATCCTCATTTTTGAAAACAACATCGATGATTCCCATAAAGATGTGATCGGCAGAATGAACCCTTTACTTTCTAGCTCTTCCAACTTCACCTTCAATTCTATTAATTTTTTTGGTTCCGTCTAATAACATGGAAGGGAAATTGGAATATTCCTATAAAGGGGATCAATTGTAAACCCCACATCTCTTATTGGTGGAAACCATGAGAGTTTTTTGGGAAAAACATTTATAAACTTATCAACAACCACTGGAAAACTACTATTCTTGATCTCTTACATCGATTACAACTTCAAAGATTCTAACTGGTTTGATATAGTTCCAACTAATGATTCTACCAAGTCTATATCACTTTACATTACATTACTTTCTCCTCTAAAGAGATGCTTGATTCCATCACGAGTCTTAAAAATAACCATTTAGGTATGACAATCGTTGTGAGCTTTGAATATTGTCAACCAATCCATACCCAAGAATATGTTATATACATTAATATCAAGCATAGATAAATTCCATATCAACTAATATTTTTCAAAAGATATAGAATATTCTCTACACATAAATGTTAGACTTTCTCTTTGACCAAGAGGAGTTTGAAGTTTCCAAACAGAAGGCATCATCTCAACATGAAAACCTAGAAATTCAACATCATGATATGTAATAAATTAATGAGACATACCCATATGATACAAAAATTACATAAGGTTATAATTCAAATTAATAACACCTATCACCATCAATGGTCTATATTGATCATCCTCCATCACTTTCATAGCTCCATATAACCACTTACTCACTTTAATTTGTTCTTTATTTCCCTATTGAGGTTTCCCTTACTGAGGAGTCATGGAATTACAAGAATCACAATAGATATCATGGTTATATTGATGATAGGTACTCTACTTGAATATTCCTATAGAATCATATGACATCTGTGAGACATGAGAAGTGTCCTGAATAACCAACCTCAGTGCACTATGAAAATAGTGTCGATGATTCTCTATTAGACTGCGATTATGGCATGCTCTAGGGGGCAGCATACAATCTCACTTCATGTGGTCCAAAGAATAATATAAGAAACACCCAATATTTCTCTTAGGTTTTTTAGGAAGATTAAAAAATGCATCATTCTAATTCTAATCTATTCCACTACCTTGGAAATAGGTTTCCCTCTTATATATGTTCCCAAAATTAGATTTCCCACTATTTCTCATAGGTATCAACATGATTCCACCATAAATACTACCTGAGATGTCCCTTTATGTCATGGTCTCTAAATTGAACATCTCTGTAAAATCCATTATACAAAGTGTAAAAATATTCAAGTGAGTCTCCTTCCTAATTCCCAATTCAAAAATGAATTCCTTCAAGGATACACTAAAAACAACATAGGGAGAAAAGAGGACTAAATTAAAAAAATTATCTGCATAATATTTAACTGGTAGGTTCTATTACTTCAAGATAAAAAGTCCTTCATTCTTTCAATCTTTAATATATGAGGATAGAATTTTCTTTAAATAATTCTCCAAATCATCCCATGTATTGCCTTAGTCTAATTTTTCCTAAACTGGTAAATCCCACCACTAGAGTGAAAGGTACTCCAACATATATATCTCCAACCTAACTTTCAGATATACTAGTGTGATAATGAAATTGAATATTCTATTCAACCTATTTAGCCACACCTATTCCTATAATGGTTTTGAAATCGCTCTAAAATATAGGTGTATTCTACTTCAGGAACTGAACAGAATGATCCACTTGCCTTGGTTCATCACATTAGTTCCCACTATCCAGAGCCTAAAAGGGTTGGACTATACTCTCAACTAGTTTTTGGTTCACCTATGGCTAAGGTTTAACCAAATTCTCAATAGAATCTTTTGGTTTGTTTCTTCTATACCAACTAGTTTCCATTTCTATAACAACCAAACTCCACAAATATCACTCTCTAGCAACTAAAGGCTTAACAATTTCAAATTTACTATATCACAACTATCACAAGAAGTATTTCCCCAAATTCAACATTTTCCATGATCAAAACATTTTTGAAAAGTCAACAGTGATTTTTAAAATCAAACCATTTTCAAAATACCACTATCAAGCCATTTTCAAAATCTCACATTTGAATTTTTTTTCAATACTTTTAAAAAATGAACACATTTTCACCAAATAATATATGAAAACTAAAAATGAAATATG
This sequence comes from Viscum album, assembly GCA_963277665.1. NCBI lineage: Eukaryota > Viridiplantae > Streptophyta > Magnoliopsida > Santalales > Viscaceae > Viscum > Viscum album. Next base: position 568,572,042 of record OY728158.1, on the reverse strand, counting down.
CACTCATGGTGGAAATAAATTTATATCAATCTATACATTATCTTCTCATTGGCTAATCCCATTAAAATTAGGTAACACTTCTATAAGTGTTTCCAAAACACTAATGTACCCAACTCCCTGGTAACTTGAAGTTCAACATAGATATGTTAGATACATATTCTCATGATTTTCATTTTATGTCCTAAAAATATTAATCCTTTCTACCAACCCAACAAAAAAACCAAAAAATAATGAATTTCAACTCCTAGACTGACTACCAATACCATTTTCAAATCAAGGACCAAAAAAGTTGATACCATTTGTCCCACAAATAAATTTTGATTGACTAATACTGATACCATTTGTACCACAAATATATTTGGAGAGACCAAAACAGATACCACTTGTCCCAAAAATATATTTGGACCAACTAAGACTGGTACCATTTGTAGCATCCTTCCCCACCTCATTGGATTGAGTTAAGGAAAAAATTCCACTTGGCCTTAGGAAACATTCTCAAGAAGCCAAATGATGGTAATAAATTCCATGTGCTTCACAAAAAATTGGGTAATGATTTTCCATTTTAAAGTTAAAAAAACTACAACATGCACAATATAACCAAAAAACTATATGATGCATGATAATAATGTATAAACTCGAAGTATAAAAACAAAAACCAAACTGTATTAGAGTACCAAGCCGAATCTAGTATCAAGATCAAAATCAAAGTAGAAGAAAAAACCAACAATGTTCAAGGAATCCATGGAAAACAACTCAGAAAATCCCAAAAAGCACCAAGATCCAACTTCATAATCCATGCCTAGGTATCATGAATCACCACTAAAAATATGTGATACCTTCCCCTTACATGTTTCCTGGTAAACTATATCTGAAAATACACTAATTTGACTAAGAAGTGGGTGAGTAATGAAACTCATTAGCTTTTCCTAAAATGAATTCCCCATAAAAACCACTAGGGTAGAATGTTTTAGAACATTTAAATAAAAAAAGTACACAAAAAATTTTAAATAGTTTCTATCAAATCGAAAACCATTTTTAAGAAATAAAATTTTCATACAAAAATAGTTTCTCAAACCAAAACCATTTTCTAGAAAAACAATCAAACAAGAATTTAAAACATTTCCCAATTTCCATTTTGGAAAAATTCATTCCGTTACACATATCCACACATACAACCATGCATTTAACAATGGTCCACTATATACTCATGAGGGGTGAGTCATACTTTCACAATGGTGTCACATAGTGAATGATTTTGATGGGGGAACTTCATGCCTTTATCTATCCCATTATTTTAATGGGGGAACTCCACTCCCTTATCCATACCAAATTAACATGAATACATGTTAAGAACTTATGCCAAAAAATATTCCAAATAAACCATTTTAACCATGCTAGTAAAATTGTGATTTTATTGAAAACCTTACAAACAAACCATTTCCATAAATCCTAAAAATTAATATTTTAAAATAAACATTTTAAAATCTAGAATAAAATTTTATTTGTACAACTAATTCCCAAAATTTCAAAAACCATATCACGACCCAACCCACACAGGGGCTCAAGATGCAACTACCCCAAGCCCACCTCTATAGACCATGGGCTAGTGACCAACGCCGAAGGCATAAAAAACTCAGGAAGGCCTTTTCCTAAGTACCTTTACACACACACACACACATCCAACTCAATGAAAAAGTGTATAGGGAAAGGAAAATAAGATACAACACTACTATATATATAAACAAAGTATACATCAACTTCTAAAAAGTAAAAGTAAAGAAAATAAAAATGAAAAGGGAAAGGGAAAAAATACATGCCAACAAGAAAATTTCTACAACCCAAAAATAGGTGGAAAAGTAAAATAGATGAGAGAGACCCACTCTTGGATCCCATGAAATGACCACCACACACGGTCCAAGAACCCCATATCCCTATGATCCTCTGAAGTCATAATAAACCTGTCTGTTGTCTTCAAGGGAACACTGAGTGCGGGCTCAGCCCAAGCATGGGTGAGTATAAAAATACTCAGTAGGATGACCCAAAGCCTTAATGGAGGATAAAGTGAGGTACTGAATAGGGAAGCAGTAGATAGACCAAGGTATAGTAAAATATCAAACCTTAACCCAATAAATAATTGAAGTAATCTCATCCAATCACGAGGAGAGAGAAACAGTGAGAATATAAACATCTTGCCGAGTCTTCGATACCCATAGTAGGAGAGTAAAATCATCCAACCATGAGAATATAGACACAGAAAGCACGTGAAATACCTCGCGTGCCTTCACCTCTCTTAGAAGGAAAGTTACCAAAGCCAAATGAGTGGGTACTGAAAATATGATATATATATATATATATATATATATATATATATATATATATATATGCACAACCAAAGAAGCCCATATAAGGGAGTACGGGGATCTCTATATCACTAGTTCATTCAAGGAAAAGAGTTTCCAACAGTTCCAGAAGTAACCATCATCAATTCCCAAGCATCCCACACGTCTTCCCTGAACTAAAAGTCAAGGGGGCTCAATCAACACACCTTAATACTATCTATTGTGGGATGGTCTGTCTCACATGCACAATTTTAGGTTACATTACAAGGACATGTCTTGGTGGGGAAAACACCCCTATTTCTTGAGATTCTAAATTTACTTCAAGAATATATCATCACTATTCTGGACAATCGAGAGATCATGTCATAAATTCATGAACCCACAACCCAGCACCGCTGAAGGGTATGCTCAAAAATGTCATCATCAAACCCATTGCCTAGCCCAGCTAGAGGGTATGCTCAGAAGAGTCACTGTTAAACGTCACTACCCAGCCTCACTAAAGGGTAAGCCCTGAAAGAGTAACTGAAAAACACCACTGCCCAACCTCACTGGGGGGTAAGCCCTGAAAGATTAACTGACAAACACCACTGCCCAGCCTCATTGGAGGGTAATCCCTGAAATATAATGGAGAAATACACTACCCAGCCTCACTGGAAGGTAAGCCCGAAATAGAATGAAGAGCGCCACCGCCCAACCTCACTGGAGGGTAAGCCTTGAAAAAGAACGGAGAACACCACTACCCAGCCTCACTAGAGGGTAAGCTGGGATTGCTCTGGTGATTTTGAAAACATCACTGCCATCACTGTCCTCATCGATCATCACCTTAGAGAATAATCACATTTGGAACATCTCGTACTGTACCTCAAAATCCACTATAAAGGGAACCATCACATTATATGTGGAAAAAACTCATGATAGGCTACCCACAGGACAAAATACGAGTTCAGAAGAAGGAGATTCAAGAGGTAGAAGATTCTTAAAGTGGTACATGACAAGTGTGGGGCCCACATGAATTGTGACCCTGCCTCATCATCTGGCCATGTACCTAGCCATACCTGGGTACTAAACTATGAACTAGTACCTACAAGGCCTACCAGTGTACTCCCAGAGTATATGAAACCTCTGGCCAAAAGGATGAAAATCACACGACACTCATTGTTGATCCGGAGGGTTAAAAACATAATTACATTGGCACACCTCCTCAAATGGCTAAAGAAAATTTGACCGTATCTCTTCATACATCTTCTCTACTCTCACAAGAGTTAGATTTAACCTAAGATGTGGATTCTTTTTAAACACATAAAAAGGATCTTCCACTGATTAATATTTCATGTCCCCAAATTTAATAAGATCATGAATAAGGCTAAACACATAAACATGGATCACACTATTGTGATCCTTATGGAAAATTACACAGAATTGATTACCCATTCATCTAAAATGGAAAACCGGTGAAAAAGACACTTTTCACCGTAAATGAAAAAATGATGCTTAATCAATACCAATCACAAAAAGTCTTTGTAACTTTGAATGGATCACACCATTGTGATCCTTATAGAAAAACATGCAAGGTAGTCTATTAATTTTCACTGAATGGACTTATGAAGAATAATTTGTAAAAACGCAACATACGTTCGAAATCCACCTTGTGGGGCCCATGCCTCAAACTTGAATTTAGGTAGGCATATTTTGCCATTGAAATACTCTTAGAAAAACACTTGGAAATGAGTACTCAAACACCCCAAATAGATGGTAGATGAAAAAGTGGAATCTCACCACAAAACGTGTGAACCGAGCCCTGTGGGCCCCGCACCTTGTCTTCAACTTAAACACTTAGAAGGCATCTCAAAAAGTCCATAGAAAGGTCAGGTTCATACTGCTATTGATGGTGCATCAACCAGACATCTTATTTGAAAGATATGTCCAATCTAAAAACCACGAAATAATAATAATTAATTTATTATTATTATACTTGGGTGTTTCACACCACTAAGAAACAAAACTAGAATTTAAAATTCTAAAACTAACCTAAAAAGGCCCGATGTGATGAGACGAACCCATGGCCACATAAGACATGTCAAATGGACACGCTGTTTAGGAGTTACAACCTTTTAAATACAGAATGGCCCAAATTGGGCCGGTCCAGCCCAAACCGGCCGAACCCAACCGCCTGGGCTGGAGCACCCCAGCTGGCTAGGTTTACTGCAAATGGCCCACGGTCTAGTGCATAGCCTGAACCACCTCTCTCCCCAGCCTACCGACCTGCTGAAAGCTGCACCTCATTGGCGTGACACCCTGCTGGCAGCGGCCACCTCGGGACCCCGCTGGTCCCCGTGTCAACTGGAAGACCCGCATGAGGTGGGTCTCGGTCCCTCGTTCTCCACTCCTCAGTCGCCACCTAAGTGTGACCACCATGCCTTCCGATGCTCCACTGGCCTGATGTTGTCCTCCTCTACCTCACACCCTCGATCCCCTGGTGCTCCGCCACCGAACCGCACCAGCAGCCCCCCCCGCGCACGCTGCCTTCCAGCTTCTCGCTCCCTGCCTCGCCTTCCCGCCGCCCCAGCTCACCACACCCCGGTGCTCCAGATCACACCACTACACACCCATCCACCTCGAATGGCACCTACCCGACCTTCATGCTATGACCACACCACCTAGTTGGCTCTCACCCGACCTCTACGGCCCGCCGCTACCTTGCCCCACCGCTGCTCACCGTTGGCGGTTCATCTCCAACGACCCCTTCCGAGGTTTACTAAAATCAAACCAGAGATCAGAAAATTATTTCAGACCCGGTTTCTAGAATCTTGGGATAATATCTTTATAGTGCCAGTCTTCACTCGTTGATTTTTCGAGGATTTGGTGCATCTGAGAATTAAAACGAAGAACGATGAAGAATGGGAATTCGAACCGGTGATCAGGTGATGGCCGTGTTTGTTTGTCCATCTCCTCGACGTTCAAATGAATGATTTATGAAAAAAAGAGAGTGAAATACATAATAAAACATGAAATGGAAATTTAGGGCCTGAAATGACAAAACTCCTACATCGATCCGTCTGTTTTTCATTGGCGATGCGTCCACGACGCTTCTACTTCGATCCGCCAAGGTTCCGGAGAAGTTTTCTCCTAAATCCGGTGAAGAAAAGTGAATAACACCTAGAGAGAGAGAGAGGGGGGATAGAGAGAGAGATAGATATATTGGTGGGGGTAGAGAGAGAGAGAATTAGGTTTAACCCTAATTCTAATCCCTCAAATGTTTATTTATATAAAAACACTGAAAACACCCTCCAACAGTTACAACTTTTGAAACCTCTACGACCACTCATTTTATGTTGCGGATAAAAAACACCATTTAAAACTAAAATAAAGTCTCAGATTTCCTTTCTGATCTTTCATTCGAAATTTATTCAAAAATAATCTTAGGGATGAAAATAACTAAGTGGTTATTCCAAAATGTTGATTTTTCCCTGGGTGTTTTTTCTCACAGCGGGACTACGCCGACAAATATTATACCCCTTATATGGTAAAAGTCACGCTCTAGACTCAACTGTGGACTCAGATTTCTGATCCGAGTTACATTTTGAGAGTTATTTGGGTTTGAGTTATTAAATGAATGAATTAATAAATTAATTCATCGATTTAACTTACCTCTAACAAGCGAGGGGTCTGAACATCTAGTGACTACATATTTTATATCACTCCTAGGGTAAAAACCACATTCTAGACCCAACCATGGTATCATATTTTTTATCTGATCAACCTTTTAAGAGATATAATGTTTTCATTGCGTGAATAGTACAAAAACACTTAATATTTTTGAAAAATTGATTATGGGCACACCAGGCCTCAAAATTTCATGCCATATCAGATTTTAGCTTTGGAAGTATATGTAGAAATATTCTAAAGTATTACAGGGTGAAAAAAGTCCCTACATCATTCCATCCTTCAAGACTTTCATCCCTGAAAAGAAAAACTAGGAGAAACAACTCGAGATACTGATCTCACACATGTCTCTCCCGCTCCAAGGAAAAACCTGCACACTACCATGCTGGCACAACATGAAATCCAAAGGGATGGTCTGTACTCATAAGGTCTACTCATTTCGATGACGTGCGCAAGAACATGTATGTATCTCATCATTCGTGACACGTGGAAGCCGTTGTGTGCCCACTCCAGCTATTGGGAGGGGGGGGGGGTAGGTCAAGGTGGTAGGTAACCTCTCAATCTCTTGCATGATTCTGAACGGCCTAAGGAAACCCCAAGGGAAGAAGTTAAAATCCCCATCCAAACCTCTACACTCCACGTCATGACTAGAATCACAATTTGTCCCTAGAAAAGGGTCTTGTGATTCCCTCCTTCAGATTATCCATTTCGTGAAACACCCAAGGATATCTGGTCATAAAAAACCGAGACTCTCTAACACGCTCAAGAATTGAAGGAGTCAACACCATAAAATTAAGAAAGTTTGTACCATCCTAGTCCACTAGGGTCAGCTGCAGGGAAGCTAACTGTTACGAAACATCCCGTACCTGCAGAGCCTAGGACTCCCTACTAAGGGAATCTACTACAATGTTTTCCATTCCCATAGTATAGACTACCTCTAAGTCATTGTACTGTAGAAATATCAACCAACACTACTATCTCAGGTTCAAGTATCTTTGGGTGAAGACGCACTAGAGACGTTGGTGGTCTGAGAAAACCACAAAGTGCTCTCCCAGAAGATAGCGTCTCCACATTCTCAGGGTGAATACTACCACTGCCAGCCAGACATAGTGAGTCATATAGTTTTGTTTTTGGGGGTTTCCATCACCTTGACTTTTACATGATAATAGTATCAAGATTGGTGTTGAGAATACGGTGGTTCAGGCTCCTGCTTGGCATCCAAAAGACCTAGGATAAAATCTAAGCAGGGGAGAATTCTTGAGTACTGTAGCAGGGTACTGTAGCAGTGGAAGCACTGTAGCGATGGAGGGACTATAGTAGGGTACTATAGCAGTGGTGGTACTATAGCAGGAACTGTAGATACGCGGGTACTGTAGCTATACTGTTCACCGAGGGTCCTTTGGGCAAAAAATGGGCTTTCTAGCCCTGTATGCAGGCCACTTGGCCTTGGGCATTTGGGCTATGTAATGGGTCACCCTCTACCTAGTATAAAGAGGTATTTTCTTTAATAATAAATTGATTCTTCGACACCAACCTTTAAAAAAAATTTATGTTGAGAATACAAGGTACCAACAAAAAGGGCAGGTGATCCAACTCATCCAACTGGAAGAGGCTAGACATGGAAATCACATGGAACACAACACAAAAACATTCCCCTCTTAGGAGGAGAGTAATACCCAAAACAAGAACTCTTCCAAACCCAATAGTGGAACCTAAAGAAAAGGGAGTTCAAGAAGAAAGACTCCACTAGCAAATCCAATACCTACTCTAACACTCCATTGCACAAATCCACCATGAAAACACAAGTCAGAGGGATTCATCCACCAAACCTCAATACTATTTTATTTGGGTGGTACTGAATCTCCCTCATGGTTTTTATCACATAAAAAAACATGTATTAGTGGGGTAAGAACCCCTATTTATCATTCATTCAAAGTTAAGTTGAACAACACTGGCACAAGGTTACATCGACGACCCACCTCCCCCTTGGTTACTCCTCAAGCATGGAGTTGGAAGAAAAGGAGTACCTCACATAGTGTATAGAAAATTATAATGAAGAAGGTACAAAATAAACAAGTCATACATCTTATCATCTCAAATGCTGTAGGATTATAGACATCTATAGCATGAAACTGCCCAAAACCCCGACTTCCAGCTCCCTGAGCCTGATGTGGGCTGCCTAGAGGCGGTGGAAGGACCTCACAATGTCATCCAATGACCATAGTTCTTCCTAACCTTCTGCCAGAACCACCTCCTTGAGGACCACCCTGTCCTCACCTGGGGGAACCCTAATCATAACACTACCTCTACCATGTCGGTGCATCTACCAACTACCTGGAAAGCTCAGCACATCTGGTCATGTAGTCTTGTGCCACATGACCTCGCCCGTCACAAACATAACACCAGCCTGTCCATGGCTTACCCAATGCCCTACGTTATCCCTGACCATGTAACCGAGTCTTATGAAGGGGATGCCTCCTACATTGAGGGCTAGGAAATTGACGTATTCTATCTAAGGAAGATGCCCCAACTCTATTGTGCCTACTTCCAAAATTGGCCAACTAGAACCCCTCTAACAGAAAGCACTCTACTACCAGTGCCTGCTCTAGTACCCAAAGATAGGTGGGGAAGCACAAGGGAACTACTCTGGTGAAAATATCCTCTAAGAAGACCCTATTCAAACTTCTGTGCCTGGAAGTTTCTGTTATGGACCACATCCAAAGAGTACTGAGTAAGGCCTATGAACCTAATCTTATACTCAACCACCGTCATCCCTCCCCACTAAAGCTTCAGTAGCTACTGAAACCATATAGAGTGTAAACAAGAGGGGTATTACTCCTCATGAAACAACTACTGGAAGTCATCCCATGAGAGCACCAACTCATCATGCATAATAGTAACCGGGTTCTACCAACGCTAAGCTTTTATATGAAAAAATAATAGCTTTCAAAGCCACCATATGATCTGTAAGTGGTCGAACAAGCCTGAAGAGGTGAACCATCGACTGTAGCCAACCCTTCACTGCCTGAGGATATGGCTCACTATGGAACCTCAGTGGTCTCTGATGCTAAAACTCAAGGAGCATGCTCAGACTATGCTCAATCATCGACCTTCGCTGCCGGTACTAACTGCTACTCCACAGGTGGAGGTGCTACTACCTTCCCTCCTGGAGAAAGGGGAACTGTATAATGGATCCTGAACCGAGGCCTCATTAGTCATAGAATCATCATCATGAACTAGAGCTAGTATCTAGGATAACTATCATCGTGGAGGCATCTTGAATCAGATCAAGGAACACCACGGTCAAATGAAAAAATACACACACACACACACACACACACACACACACATATATATATATATATATATATCAAAAATGATGTGGAGATGAATCAAGAAGGATAGTCAGAGACTAAATCTTATATGATACATGTAACAAAGTTCCTTGAAACAAGTGTCACAGTATGCTGAGTTGACAATCGGGTAATCAGGGTCCTAGTGAATGGCTACTTTAGCCGCAGCACTACCACTGGACTCCTTGGCCCAAGAGTCTCTTTAGATACATATTGAAACTTTTTCCCTAAAACCCAACCAATTCATTTTTAGGGATCATCCGAACAACATCCCAAGGAATGAACCACCTTTTATACCACTTTTTTCATGACCCGACATGCACTAGGGCTCAAATAGTAACTACCCCAAGCCTGCCTCCATAGGCCAGGGGCTGGCGACTAGTATATAAGGCATAAAAAACTTGGGGAGGCCTTTTCCTAAGTACCTATACACACACACGCAGACAACTAAATGAAAAATTGCGCAGGTAAAGGAAAATAAGATACAAAACTACTATGTATATAAACCACAAGTATACATCAACCTATAAATAGTAAAAGTTAAGAAAAAAAATAGAAAAGGTAAAGGAAAAAAACTACACGACCAACAAGAATAGTGCCAAAACCCAGAAATAGGTGGAAAAGTAAAATAGCTGAGATATACCCACTCCTGGATCCCAAGAAATGACCACCGCACATAGTCCAATCACCCCATATCCCTATACCCCTCTAAAGTCATGATTAATCTATCCATCGTTTGCAAGGGTACACAGAGTGCAGGCAATTCCCAAGTAGGGGTGAGTATAAAAATACTCAGTAGGATTCCCTGATGGATCAAGGGAGCAGTAAGTGAGGTACTGAAGAGGGAAGTAGTAGATATACCAAGGTACAATAAAAGAGTACATCTCAAACCAACAAAGAAGTCAAGTAAGCTTGTCCAAACATGATGAGATAGAAACTGTGAGAATATGAAATTCTTTCTGAGTCTTCAATACCTATAGTAGGCATGTAGACTCATCCAACCATGAGAATATAGACATGGAAATCACATGTCATACCCCATGCATATTCAACTCTCCTAGAAGGAGAGTAACCAAAGACTAAGGAGTGGGTACTGAAAATACGATATATATTCCCAAGAAAAGAATCCCAAATGAGAGAGTAATGAGATCTCCATATCACTAGCTCAGTCTAGGAAAAGGGTCACCAATATTTCTAGAAGTAACCACCATTGATGCTCAAGCATCCCACACGTCTTCCCAAAACTGTAAGTCAGAAGGGCTTAATCACTGTACCTTGATACTATCCACTTTGGGCAGGTCTATCTCACCTACATGGTTTTAGGTCAAGTCATAAGGATGCTTCTTGGTGGAAAAAACACCCCTCTTTCTTGAGAGACCAATGTCACATCAAGAACGTCTCTTCACTATGCCGCACAGTCTAGAGATCGTGTCACAAAGTTATGAACCCACCACCCAGTCCCGCTGGAGGGTATGCTTAGAAGAGTCATAAGCAAACCCACTGCCCATCCTAGGTGGAGGGTATGATCAGAAGATTCACTGACCAATGCCAATATCCATTCTCTCTAGAGGGTAATCCCTAAAAGAGTAACTAGGGAATGCCACTGCCCAGCCTCGCTGGAGGGTAAACCCTGAAAGAGTAACCAGTGAATTCCACTGCCTAGCCTCACTAGAGAGTAATCCATGAAAGAGAATGGAGAACGCCACTAACCAACCCTGATGGAGAGAAATACAAAAATATAAAAATGAACGCCATTGTCCAGCCTCTCTGGTGGGTAAGCTGGGATTGGTCTGGTGATTCTAAAAACATCACTTCCATCACTGTTATCATCATGTGTCACCTCAAATAAGCATCACACTCAGAACATCTCACATCATACCTGAAAAGCCATTATAGAGTGAACCATCTCATTATCTGTGGAAAAAACTCATGATAGGCTACCCAGAAGCCAAAATCCGCATTTAGAAGAAAGAGATTTCAAGAGGTAGAATATTTTTAAAGTGGTACACGACACATGTGGGGCCACATGATGTGTGACCTCACCTCATCATCTGGACATATACATAGAGATACCTGAGTACTAAACTTTGAACTAATACCTATAAGTCCTACCAGTATACTCCTAGAGTACATGACACCTCTGGTCAAAAGGATGATGAGCGCACAATGCTTGTTGTTGATCCTAAGGGTCAAAAGTGTAATTACATTGGCACACCTCTTCAAATGGCTCAATAATATTTGATTGTATCTCTTCATAAATATTCTCTACTCTCACAAGAGTCAGAGATCACCTAAATCGTGGATTCTCTTCAAACATGTCAAAAAGATCTTCCAATGATTAACCTTTCATGTTTACACATTTAATGATATCACGAATAAGTCTCCCCATATCCACACAGATCACATTGTTGAGATCCTTCACAGATAATAAAATAACCATTTGTTCGAAATGGAAAACCAGTGAAAATGTGATTTTTACCATAAACTCCCAAATGATGCTCGATCACTACCGATCTCAAAAATTATTTCACCTCTGAACAGATCGTACCATTGCGATCCTTGTAAAAAAACATGCAAGGTAGGTTATTCATTTTCCCCGAATGTAATTATGAAGCATAAGTCATAAAAATTCATTATACATTTGAAATCCACCTCGTGGGTCCCACACCTTGGCCCTGAATTTGGGCAGGCAGATTGCACCATTACAATCCCCTCATAAAAACACTTGGAAACGAGTACTCAAACTCCCCAAACAGATGCCAAATGAAAAGTTGTATCTCACTGTAAAATGTGTGAACCGGGCCCTATGGATCCTGTACCTTGTCTTCATCTTAAACACTCTGAAGTCATCTCAAAAATTACTCACAAAGGTCAGGGTCATGCTGCTACTGACAGTGCATCAATCAGATGTCCCGTTTGAAAGATATGTCCGATACAAAAACCCCAAAATAATATTAATTAATTAATTAATATTGTAGTTGGGTGTTTCATGTTATTAGGAAATTTAACTAGAGTTTAAAATTCTATAACTAACCTAAAAAGTTCTAGCATGATGAGACAAACCCATGGTCACAGACGGTGTGTTCAATGGACTCACCCTTTAAGAGTTATGACCTTTTAAAGGAAAAATGGCCCAAATTGGGCCGGTCCGGCCCAAACCGGTTGGACCCAAAAACCTGGGCCAGACCTCCCCAGATGGCCCGGTCCACTGAAGCTATCCTATGGTATATCATGCGACCTGGACCACCTCTCTCCCTGGCCCGATGAACTGCCGACAGTAGCGCCTCGCTGGCGCAGCACCCTGTTGGCAATCGCTGCCTCAGGACCCCGCTGACAGTCGCTACCTTAGGAACCCGCTGGTCCCCACGTTAATCGAAATACCTGCATGAAGAGGGTTTCGATACCCTAATCTCCTCTCCTCAGTTTCCACCCAAACACAACTATCGTGCCTGCCAGGGCTCCACTGGCCGACGCCATCCGTCCCTACCTTACACACCCAATCACCTAGTGCTCCACTGCCGAACTGCACTGACAGACCCCCCCACACGTACGTCGACTCCCAGCTTTGTGCTCCCGACCTCGAATTCCCGCCTCTACAACTCGCTGCACCCCGACACTCCAGATCACACCGCTGATCAACCATCTGCTCCATCTGGCGCCCACACGGCCTCTGCGCTGTGACCACCACATCCAGCCGTGTCCCTCCCGACTTCCACAACCCACCGTTTCCTTGCACCACCGCCATTCACCTCTACTGGTTCATCTATGGTGTCCCCTTCTGGGGGACACTATGATCACACAAGATGTTTGTAAATTATTTCGAACCCAGTTTTGGGAAGCTCAAGATGAGATCTTCACAACGCTAGTCTTTGCTCTTTGATTTGTCAAGGATTTGGCACATCCAAGAATTAAAACGAAGAATAGTGAAGAATGATAATTTGAACCAGGGATTGGGTAATGGTCATGTTTGTTCAACCATCTTCTCAATGTTCGAACGAAGTATTTATGAAAAAACAAGTGTAAAATCCAGAATAAAACATGAAATGGAAATTTAGGGCATGAAATGACAACAATCCTACCTCGATCCATCCGTTTTTCATTAGCGATGCGTCCACAATGCTTCCGCTTTGATATTCCAATGTTACAATAATGTTTTCCCCTAGATCCGATGAATAACGATGAATAATTCCTAGAGATAGATAGATAGATAGAGAGAGAGAGCGAATTAGGGTTAACCCTAATTATTATCCCTCGAGCATTTATTTATATGAAACACTGAAAACCCCTGCCAATAGTTGTGAATTATGAAACCTCCACACCCACTCATTTTATGTTGTTCCTAGGTAAAATGATCCATTTTGAACTAAATGGATGTCTCAGATTTCTATTTTGATCCTTTATTCAAAAGTTATTCGAAAATAACTCCATGGGAAAAAATCACTAAGTGGTTATTCCAAAATGATTATTTTCCCCTTGGTGACTTTTCTCACAAAGACCCTACCCTGATAAATCTTATACCCCTCCTAGGGTAAACGAAATGATCCAGAATCAACTGTGGAATCAAATTTCCAATCTGAGTTACTTTTTGAGATTTATATAGGATTGATCCATTAAATGAATGAATTAATAAATTAATTCATCCATTTAAATTACCTCTAACGAGCAATGGGTCTGAACATCCTATTAATACATATTTTTTGTCGTTCTTAGGGTAAACACCACGTTATGGATCCAAACATGGTCTCAGATTTGTGATCTGATTAACCGTTTAATAGATATCATGTTTCTATTGCATGAATAGTACAAAAGCACTTAATATTTTTGTATAATTTATTTTGGGAACACCAGGCCTCAGAAGTGAACAATGTCTTAGTTCCTAGATCTGGAAATATATGTATAAATATTCCAATGTCTTATAGGGTAAAAAAGAGTCTCTAAAAACCATCACTAAAGAGGGTTTACACAAAGAATTTCACATTAATTTCACAATCAATTTAAAGAAATTCAAATAATTTGAAAACAAGACTTCTTTTTCTAACAATAGGATTCAAGAGTGAATCCACATACCTCAAAAACTATTGTGAAAATGAATAACAACATGAATTATTAAACAAAACTGGGTTGAATATCCAATTTTTTTCCTTATATCTTGTTTCCTAACATCAAAAAACCAAATATCATGATGATTGGCATAAAATATCATAGATATATTCCCATTAGGCTAGATCTATGAATCCAAGAGAGGAAAAAAGAACCGATCTAAGTAAAACCAAAAATAACATAGACTTACCAAGAAATTCAGGCTTCAATGCACAAATATTTTCCAACAAATCACTTTTGGATTGATGGGGAGTGTCTTCGTAGCCTTTAGAAGGAGAGAAAAGTGAGTTAGGTTAGAAATAATCAAAAAAAGATATGTTTAGGAGTAAATCTATGTGATATCCACCTTTTTAGGTTCTAAAAATTTAACCATGCATGGCTGGGTCACACGGTTTGGCAAACAATTTTTCAACCATGTGCCTACCACTGTCTCCTAACACCCTTCACATGGTTGGTTTCCATAGTTAGAAAAAATGTGAATCAACCATGTTTTTACCTCTATTTCAAAAATAACAGTTACTCATAGGTGGCCACACAGTTTTTCCAAACCACATACCTAACTATTTGCCTACCTAGTACCCTATGTTTCACTTTTCACAATTTTATATAGTCATTGCACGATTTCTACAAATAGTCATCAAATCATGCACCTCCCTAAAATCCCAAAAAAATTCAGAGGTCCTATAAACCTGCTCAAACTTCACCCAAACACTTTACAAACATAAAATTCATAAACAAAGGGTTACTAACTTGAAATTGGGGGTGCTATAATATTTTTCAAGGAACTATTTTCCTTAATTAGTGTGTTTGTTTTTATTAATAAATAAATAAATTTTAATGAAAAATATAATGTAACATTTCAATAAGTAAGAAATAGATTGAAAATAATTTAATTTTTAATGGATATGAAATAATATTAAGAATAATTTATGTTTGAAAACTCATTTTTTTATAAAACAGCTTTATGTATATTTTTGGTTTTTAATTATATGTTAAATTTATCATTCATGAAATTGAATTATATTAAATAAAGTTTAAATTTCTAATAATCACATAAATATTAGGTAAATAGTTCAATTTCAGTATTGTACATAAAAATATGTTACCAAGGTAAAATTCACGTTACCAATATAAATGTAAAATAAGGAAAGAATGGTGAGATTAAGTGAAAAATACATAAAATATCCTAAAACCTTATCACCAAAGGTGTCAATGAGGGATTTCTCTATCAAAATTTATATAGAATCCATTTTTGTACATCGTATCTTCCTGAAATTTAAAACTAAAATCTTAAAATTTAGGAAATGAATTTTTACAATAATGCCACTAAGAACTCACCCATAAAAGGGATCTTGATCTATCTCTTATAACCAACTCAATACATTAGGATCTATCATGATTATATTTCCACTTACTATCTCCAAAATCTTTCTTATATGTTTAATATGCTTTGTGTAACACCCCATGATTTTGTCTGAATTTCCCCTTACATAAATAATATGTTAAATAGCTTTCATCACTCACAACATTGAAAAGAACAAACCATGATACATTTTATTGAGATAAAACATTTAAAAAATGTACATTACACAATGTATTAAATATCTTTGTTGATTACATTCAATAAAAAATCCTAAAAAATGTGACAATAAATGAAATTGAATAATATTTTCAAAAGTATGATACCCCTCAGATCATATACACTATTTAGAGTACCCATTAGTTGAACTAAACCTTCAATAAGAATGAAAATAATTTATTTTTAAAGAATTATCCAATAAATGGAATGATAATTGTTACTTAATAAGTTAGAATGAAATGATTTATTTTATAAGTATATATATAGGAGTAAAATCTAATATTTAAAAATATTGTAATTGGAAATAGGATCGTTCAGGATATGTTCATTTGATATGCATGAATCAAATTATTATATTTAAGTTTTATATTCTAAGAAAATAAATAATATTATGTTTCAGAACTAATAAATAAAAAAAATATGATTTTAAATTAAAAGATTTTATCATAAAAATATTTTAAGGCCTTAGTAATATTATTATCAAATAATGTTATGATAAAACTAAAAGAAACTTTTTATTATAAATATATTAATAAAATAAACGTATTTAAATATAAATAATCTATATTAATTTTATTTAGGTAAATATTTTTTCATTTTAGAATGATATTCTTCATGATAAGATATTTTTAGAAAATTATTTTGTGTTTTTATATTAAAAATTTAATCCTTAATGAAGAATGATTTTAATGAAATTTATGGAAAATATATACAATTAAATAAAGTTATAATCCTCTAATAGTAATTTCTAGGTATGTAATAAGAATAAATTCATTTTATTCTTAAAAATACATATTTCAAAAAATTGAATTTTTATGAGTTGTGCCTTTTTATTTGAAGAAACTAAGTAAATTATTTTTACATTATAATAAAATGTATTTTTGAAATTAATAATATATTAGAACTAATTAAATTAGAAATTGATATGAAATAAGAATAATAATAATTAATATTTTAAAAAATACCTATAAAAATAGTTTTATTATATATTATGTTTATGTTTTAATGTTTAATTCCACATTTTTGAAGTATAATTTGAAACAATTAACATTATTTTATTATTTAACAAAAAAATATTATCTTAGGATTAATTTCTTGATATTTATCTTAAATTTTTTATTTTTGAGCGATTCATGAAAATTATCATTTTTACAAATACTGTGACTATTTTGACAACATTAGGAAATGTGATTAAATTAAAACCTAAAAAGATAGAATATAAATGAATAAATATTGTTTATGTAATGTTATATATTAAATATATTTTATTTAATATAAAAACCATAATTTGATATTTTAGAACATAAGTTATATTTTTCTATAAAATTATTTTTAATGCATTATAGATTGATTATTTTAAAAATATTTTTAAACAGTTTTATAAGTTATATATATTAAAAATGATTTATCATTAGGAATAATAAGGTAAAATTATGTTATAATTTCTATTTTATTTGTAGGCATAAAAATGAATTACTTAGGTTTAAAATAGGTAATATGGTAAAAGTTAAAATGAAAAAACGTTTTAATGTATGGGAAAAAGACGATATACATGAATAAAACATGTCTCCAAATGAATGACTAAGGCCTTAATTGACTATAAATCAATCTTACTTCCTTATTTACAACTTTTTGAGACAATTTCCATGGACAATGAACCTTTTATTAAAAAAATGCGACTCATGTCAATTATAAAAGACTCATTCACCACATAAATTCTCTTTACACCACAAACCCTATAGTTTGATGAAAATATACCAAAATAATTTCCCAACACTCCTAGAAATTTCCTATAGGTTATTATATTTTTAATTTTTTACCCTTAAAAGGATTAAAACAATTTTAAATGGAGTTATTCTAAGGATAAAGGCAATAATTAGTATTCAACCTTTATTTATTTTTTTTTTTAATAATATATGTAGCCCCTCACCCCGATATCCTAGAATCGATGTGTACATTATTACATTAGAATAAGATACAATGAATTATATCCCAAGGAACCGAATAGTTTAATAGTAATTGTAAACTAGATACATATATTAAATTCATAATACATATTTTTAAAAAAAATACACAAATAATTTTCATTAATAATCAATAATTCCCCTTAGTGTATTTATACATATATATGAAAAAACAATTCTTGGTATATTTAGGATAATAAAACAACATAAATAGAGATCTTAGACATTCATTATGGTTCATCATATAGTGTTAGCTATGAATAAATAAGGGATAATTAAAATAGAAATTTAAATAACCAAAACATATTCCATTTAATTAATAACATGAGCATAATGTGGAAGGAATAAATTATGGTAAAATAATGTCATAAAAATAATGACATGAGCTGCAAACATAACCATTGATATTCTATCTAATTTAATAATAACATGGAATATCAATTTCTAAATTCATAAAAATAGAATTCATAATTCCAGTCATATACAACATACCATCAAGGCTCCTTCAAGGATATATAATACCATCATGGATTATGAAAATAAATCTAATAAATGGGTAAGGTATCAGAAAAAACAATATCTATTTTTTATCATGAGACCTACCAATGAATGAAGGGGATATAGCGGGCCTTGTCTATCACATACAAAGTCTACGTCATTCATCATACAAAATGGGTGAAACATAATCATCATAAACATTTGTATTGAAAAACATACATAAAAATGTAATTAATTACCTAAAACAACAATCATAATTATAAACCATTCAGATTTAAATGGTTAATGGTAGTAAAATTGTACATCCTCAATTAAATTGATCATAAATCATCCAAGAAATAAGGATGATATCAATACAATATATCCAAGTTTATAATAACTACATCAAATGGTAGATTTCATTGATAAATATAATACAATAAAAATAAAATTAAATCATTCTTGTAGAAAACATACTTTTAATTTGTAAAACCACCTTTTAAAAGTAAAAATTTCACAAAAAACTATGAAAAACATTTTATTTTCAAATAACTATTTTAAAATATAAGGTAATATTTGAAATATTAAATTCTCAGGAATTATGTAAATACCATACATACCGAATATGTTAAAATAAATATGTCATTCACATTTTTGGTAAGATCCAAATAAAAAATGTCCTGATAAAGAAATGAAGATTCATTTAAAAAAATTAAAAGTAAAAAATGTGTGAAATTTTATTTTATAAATCATTTTGAGTAGGTTAAAAAAATTTATGATATTTTTTTTAGAAAACATGGGTTTTGATGAAAACAAATTTTTGACTGAAGAGAGAAATAAAGTCTTATTTTCTTAAAAAAATTTTCTTATTGTTTTTATGTATTAAAGAGTGGAATTTATTTTCAATTACTTGAAAAATCTCATGAATTACCAGATTATAATATCATATATATTTTTTAAGATATAAATATCAAATAATCCACCCAAGGGTGACTTCCATAAAAAAATACTGAATAATGATGAGTTTGTGTAATATACCATTACCACTTTGGAAACATATGTATCTTGAACCCCATGAAATAAAAAAAATTAAATAACATGAATATAAATTAATTTATTATTTGGAAAACAAAATGGCATTATATAAACCATATAAAATAAATAAATGCTGAATATGGCCTATGTCCTATAGAAATAAAAGTGAGATGAGAAACCTTACATTGAGTATGAATCATCACATATGTTATTTATCTTCCTAAATAATACACTTATGTTATTTATATAATTTTTAAATATTGTTTTTTAATTTTATTATTCCTTTTATTTCCATTATTAAAATTTTAAATATTATTACAAAAATAAATTATGTTTACATTATATGTTTTGATGATATTTGGTTTATATGTCAAAAATGACTTTGGTAGGTTCACTATGGTCAAATAGGTCACTATTTAAAAATATATATAATAATAATAATGAAATAATTATCATATTTATACATAAATTTTAATTTTATAACCAATAAAAAAATTAGTTATGAATAATGAACTATTTTAGAATCACGGAGATGTTATGTCGTACGTACGCATGAGTAACATTTCCATTTTGCAATGATCATTATTGAAACGAGTTAAGTAATATTTTATATTCAAATAATGATAATAATATTATATATAACATATTATTTCTTTAAATATACCTAAATCATCCATGTGGTTTTGTGATGAAAAGAGAGTAACATTTCCTCATAAAAGTGGTAGTCCACACATACATGAAAAATGTAATTATTTGTTAGTTTAAAAGAATTAAAATTATTTATTATCATTTAATAATGTTAAAAATTTCATCAGTATCATAATTATATCATTTATATCATATATATTCAATAAATTTATCATTGTTACCTTCAATTAAAAACATTTGTTAAAAATGAATCACATCTCTTTATGAGGTAGTAGTCCCCTGTATACACGAGTGACATTATCATATCCCATGTTGAATATAAATTAAAGTTATATTCATGATAAAATGGATTAATATGTATAAATATATAATAAATATCATTTATATACTTAATATTCATCATTAGACCAAATCATGAGAGGTGGTTAGGGAAAAAAGAATGACATCGATTCTATAGGAAGTAGTCCACCGTACACATGAATGATGATTTCATAACCTGTTTGTTGGAATTGGGAATGGTAGTATGTCATGGACATAAAATAAAAAAATATTATAATATGAAATATTTTTAGGATATAATATAATTAATTTTTAATAATAAAATATGGAGACAGAGGAATAAATAAAATGAAAATAATTGTGAAGAACATTACCCCTTATACAGGTAACCACATAAGGGTTTCATTAAAATCCTCCCTAGGTTGGATTTATTCCTAAAATAAGGATTCAAGGATGAGGTTTTGAAAGTTTTTAAGTAATTATTGGTGGTTTTTTTCGATCCAAAAGGCTTGAGAGATGGGAAGAAGTGTAGGGAGTAAGTTCCCTTTTATAATTGAGGAGGAGTGGCATTTTAGTAAATACACAAAAATATTAAATAATGGGAGGTCACTCTCACCTCATGTATTTCCACAATTATTAAATAATAGATTTCATGGATGATATGGTCAATAAAATCCACCAATTTATAATAAAACACATGTTATAAACATGATATTCATTAGTCGTTATGTTTTCTTCCCTTTACCATTTTAGCTTCCACTACAATATTTATTTTTTTAACCTACATAAATAAATATTTAATACAAAAATAAATTGTCTGTTATTATATAATTTTTAACTAGTAATTATAAATATTAAATAAAATTTATGAATTAAAGATCCTATGTGTTTTGAATATTAATTTTAACACAAGTATGTGTAATGTGTGAAAATAAAACTGTTAACCATAACCGTGATAATTAATTTCTATTTTCATTACTATTTATTATGCAAAAACCATATATTGAAATAATTACCAAATATTAATAATGATAATTAAAATATGGTAGCAATATTATCATATTAAATATGTAGATATAGAATAATTAAATTTAAAATTCATCCCATAGATACAATGAGAAAGAGGGGTTTCAAAGAGAAAATGATCACAAGTGTACAAAGTTTTTGTTTTAAAATAAAATTTTAAAATGATTACTATAAACTAAATTTTATTAATTGATATTTATTTAAACTAATTTTACTTTAAAACCAATTTAAAATAAAATTTTACATTATAAATTATGTTTGTGAAGGGTAACTTTTCATTTAAAATTCAATATTTTTCAATATTAATAAAAATATGAAACATTTCAAAAAAATAAAAATATTTCAATCTAATATATTTTTGATATTATGGTTTAAAAATGAATATTTTTTTTTAAATAAATTTTCAACAACTGGTAAAAATTTATTATAAATTATGTGTGCAAAAAATGACTAAACCGCTTTATAGAAACATAAAGTTCTTCCGAAAACATTTTGTTTTCAGTAAAATGGTTCTAATTATATCTATAATAAATATACATTCATTTTATTTATTTTATACATGTGTATACCATATAAATTTCATAATGTTTTTAGTAGTAATCATACCCACCAATTTAATATCTAGGTTATAATGGAAATGTTTAAATATTAATATTTTAATAAAGTATCACGTTTCGTTCAAACTCAGTGTTGTGTGCATTGAAATCATGGATTTTTTCATTAAAGATTAATGGAAATTACTAATTTAAAATAAATATTATTGGAAATATTTTCTAAATACAAAAAATTCCTAAAATTCATCAATGATATCATAAAACAGTTTGATAACAAATCATTAATCAGTCCTAAGGTTGTCGGTACTATCAAATTTACATTATTCATATCAACCATCTCTTTATCCCAAAATCATTATCTCAAAATCTGGAACATATTAATTGTAATATTTATATCAATCATGTTTTTTATAAGAAGCTGAAATTTTCATTATATCATTTTTCTTGGTCATCGGTATCATTCAACATATTCTTTCAAATACTTAATATAAATTTAATACAGTACAATCCTTATACATTTAATAATTCTAATAACAAAGATTTCATTGATAAAAAACTCAAATGATTTTATTTTTTAATACAAATGCATGTAAATTAATCATTAGACTTCATCAATGGTATTAGAATAAGGTTACAGATGATCCATGAGATTCTTTTGAGGTATATTACTTTAATACTTGAGATATTGATTTTCATAGTGCCTCATCTCCTTACTGTTGAGGCATTTTTCAATGGAAACTATTTTCCCCTTGCAATCAAAAGCATTGTTTAATTTCTCTCCAAACATGTAAAAAAATCACATTTATTTTAATAATTAAAGATGGTGTTTCCTTCGACAATTATAACATGTGGTAAAATCATTCTTTCCCTTCTTCATTTTATCTATCCTTTTCTATGTCTTCCTCTTCTTATATTCCTTCACTTTGAATCCATGATACTTAGATAATTATTTATATATCATCTTAGAACATGTTGATATATCCCCATATGATGATATTTTTGGTAGACTAGTTCCCTTCAAAATATTGTCTTATTCCCATCATAGAAAAGATCATTATTACTCTTTGGATTACATGAATTGATGGAGTTCCCATTCCTTCTGTTACATTCCATTTATAAATAGTGGAATACACTAGATTAAAAGATAACATTATGAAAAAAAATGTATAATCCCAAAAAAAATAACTTACCATAGATAATATCATATTCATAGATATGGTTTCTTTTGGTATATCATTATTTTCAACTCCTTGATAATGTTTTTTAAAGAAAATGTTATTTATCCTAAGCATATCCCTTGGGATTATCAAACCAGGTTCATAGTAAGGCCCATTTTCATGCACAAACTAATGATATGGTCAAGCATAATGTTACCTTTCCATATTTATTAACCTGATATACATATATTCTAGATCTAAGTCTACTTGTAATATCCAAACAGGGATGCATTTTCTAGAAAAACCCACATAACCATTCCTTACCAAAACATTATGATTTTCATGTATATTTAAGCAAAAAATCTATAATATCGGTATGTTCTCTAATCAATGTTTTCAGAAATATTCTTCATAAGGTTTTTACTAAAATTACACTTAAAAAAATTGTAGTTCCAGGATCCTAATAGATCAGATCCAGGGTTACTATATTACATAGGAATAAGATACTAGGAACCAAAACCCAAAGGATAGAATAATTTATTAGTCATGGTAATCTAGATACATAATTTAAATTCAAATTATATTTTAAATAATAAAATACAAAAAAGAATTTTCACTAGGAATACCATTATTACCCAACTTATCAATAAAAAAACACATTTAGGTATCCTTGGAAAAATAAAACATAAGCGTTGAGCTAAAATTACCAATAAGGGTAAGAGTATAGTGGTAGCTATGATCAAATATGACATAATAAATATTTCAAGTTATATATCTAAAACACATTCCATTTAATAAATTACATGATCATAATATGTTAGGAATAAATGATTATAAAATAATAGAATATAAATAATCACATGATCTTGGAACCTATCCATAAATATTCTAACTAACCGAATAACCTCATGGAATATAAATATCTATATTCATAATGATGGAATGCATAATGATATAAATATATAAGATACCATGTAGGCTTGTTCCAAGAAATCTAATACCATTGATTATTTTATGAAGATGTATGATAAATGGGTAAGGCCTCAATCAAAACAGTGTATAGTTTGTCTCATAAAATCTACCAATGAATTTAGTATCTATATAATGCACTTCCCTTCAAATACAAATTTTAATTCATTTCTAACAATAAAAGGGGTTAAACATCATCAATATTAAAAATTTGATTAAAATAATTAACATATGTAATGCTAATACTTTCCCAAATCAATAAACATAATCATAAACCATTCAATGTAAAATGTTGATTGGTAATAAAATTCTATATCCTCAATTAAACAGATCATAAATCATCTAAAGTAAGAAATAATGATGAGATCAATACAACATATGTAATGATCCAAATTTTTAAATATATAAATTCCCTTATTATAATGATTTAATATGTTATAAATACATATATAAAAAAAATATAAGATTTATAAATGAAGAATGAATGAAGTAAGATGTTTTTCTAGAAGTTAAGGATCC
This sequence comes from Viscum album, assembly GCA_963277665.1. Classification (NCBI taxonomy): domain Eukaryota; kingdom Viridiplantae; phylum Streptophyta; class Magnoliopsida; order Santalales; family Viscaceae; genus Viscum; species Viscum album. The sequence continues at coordinate 568,547,380 of OY728158.1, read as the reverse complement.
TATATGAATAAAATAGTAACTTGACCTTTAGAATAGTAATGTGATCTTTATAAATATTAAACCAAACAATTTAATAGTTACCTCTCCAATGAATGTATAAATAAAATGTATCCATCTCATAATTGACAATATGATATAATTATATCATACTATAAGTAAATAAATATTTAAAAAATTATTAGTTAAATGTTTGTATTTTTGTAAGTCATAAATATTTAATTATAATTTAATGAATAATTTAATAATTGAAAATAAAATTTATTTTCATAAAATTTATTCATAAATTAATATTTTTACGTCTTATGATTATAAGATAATTTTATGAGACCTTAGTTAATTTTTACAAGTGATACAAAATCCGTTATAATTTTAAAATCCTTATTTTTTGAGTAAATTAAGATTTTGATTCAAAAATAATTTATCAATTTAGAAAATTATTTTTCAAAAATAGAGTTCAATTTTGAATTATACATGATGAAAAATAGTTAGGGAAATGTTTTGGGATTTTTCAGGAATACATGAATTTTTGGTGAATAGTAAAATTCTGTAATTTATGGTATATATACATTATAAGTTAAATATATTATTAAATGAGTCATGGATGTTTTAAGAACAATTGTTTCTAAATAAAATTATCAAATTACTATATTTATTCTCCAGAATCAACACTATTTATTGTCTTTAGAAAAATAATAATCTAATGAATTAAATAATGAGAAAACACACCCCTCCTCTACTATAAATACTACCATCACCACCTCTACTCCTCACACCTATAAATCCCTGAGTGTTGTATATGTTCTATAAAATAATCTCAAAAAAACTCTCCCCCACATCCTTGAAAACTTTTTCTAACAAAATAGAAACCAATCCTCTAAGGAGGTTCTCAGGAAGAAGGAATCAAGAGGTGAAACCCTCTTCTGTTTTCTTTAAATTTCTTTTTCAAGTTCCTTTATTTTCTTATATTATCCTCACTTCCCCTTATCCAAGTTGCATGAAAACTCTAGTATCTCATATATACTAGAATTTTATCATTTTTATGGAATTATTATTCATCAAATCTCTTATCCACTATATTTTATTTTAAGAATGAAAACATTGTCAGTGAGGTGCCGATTTACCACCTTTGTGGACAATGTGCTTTCATCTTTCAATTCCACCTTAAAGGCTGGTAATGAAACCATTTTTATTACTGAAATATATTATAATATATGTATTACTACCTATTTAATGTTATATAACCAATATATAATAATGATATTTAATAATATAAAAAACTATTTGTGATGACAAAAAACCCAAAATTAATATAAATGATTATGAGTATTGATTTATCTAATGAATCATCCTAAATTCTAGAAAAATGGTATTTTAATATTATATATATTCATTAATAACATATAATTTCATCTCTAGATAACTATACTCATCCTACATATTTTTTCATACACATATACAAGTAAACTGATCATGAAAACCAAGGAAACAAACGCTTCCAAGCGATGAAATTGAATATCAAAACCCATAAAAAAGGACATAAAATAAGTTAACAAAATTATAAAAAATAAAATAAATGTATAAAAGGTTATGAATCAATTAATTAATAGATTTAATATTTTTATTCAGGACATTAAGATCAAGTATAGAATTGTTTCGGACTTATGGTAATAGATTCTACACGAACCCCCATTATTCATTTGGGTTAATCTTTCTCCATTTCTACCCAAATGAAATTTCATTTACTTTTTAAGTATATATTATAAATTCTATGCATATGTTTAAATCTCATGTATCACGATACTTTTATCATTTTTTTTATGATATACATTTTTTTAAAAGGTTCCATACTCAATTCTTTCATATAAGTAAGCCTGATTTAAGGGAACTTCTCGAATTCTTATGCAATTTAAAGTGAAAACTATAATATTTTTTAAGACACAATTATTTATATAAAATAACTCATTTTATTATGATAAAATCATTTTTTCACTTCGGGTTTTATATAAAATATTATTTTCTTTTCTGCTTTAAATTCTCTAATAATTTCCTTAAACCGCACTAAAATGTTTTAATTCTAAAGTTTCTTAAATACTATTTTTTACATATTATAACTTTAGTTTGACCTAACTAATCATGATATATTACTATTTTCCTTTATTAATTTCCATGTATGAATTGATTCCTTTCTTTCATGGACACTTTTATGATACACCCAATTATTATGCTTTATAACTCGATTATGATACCCAATTCGTTCCACGAGTACCCTTATGTTTATGTATGATTGATTATGTGTGATTATTTATGTTGAAAAAATATTAATGGACATGTTATGATGGGTGCACCCAGATATAACTCTAATTCATTGGGTAATGTTTAGTCTCATGATACATTATGCACAACAGTCTTGGTGGTTAGCCTTAACTCATGATCTATGTGAAACGGTCTTGGTGGTTAGACCTGACTCATGATCCTCTATATAAAATTATCCTTGAATAATTATAAATTAATGGTTTATGTTTCTCACAAATTACTATGAATCCATTATTTTATGATCCCATGTTATGATTCCTTGTTTTTAATCATGTTCCATGCCTTTTTATATCATTATGTTATGACTTCTAACCCATGTGCTAAGATTTATGTTAATATTTATTCCCTTAATGGGATTTTTATATCATCCATTTTTTCATGTTATCCCTAGGTTATCCTATGATGATTTAAGGTCTTAAATGAAGTTAGGATCTCATAATCGATGATAAATAAAGTAATGTTTTATTTAGTCCCATGTTTTCAGTTTAATGTACATAGTCTTCCAAGAAACTAGAATTTACGATCCATGGATTGTAATTTTATGTTAAATTATGCTTAAAATCATGTAATGATATGTGTAAGAGGCTAGGGTCACTATATTTGGAATCATAAGAAAAGTTTAGTTATTTTTGGAGATAAGGAATAAAGCACTTTTGTAAGAATCCTAAGGACAAGTCTGAGTATGAGAAAACATCCCCAAATTTTTATTAGTATAGAGTAAGTGATTTGTTAATACAATACATCCCTATATGGATACTACAAGTGTATGTGGTTTTGGAATATATTTACCTTGGATTAACAACTTCGACAAGGTGTTCCGAGCCAGACATGGGGTAACTTGGTACACAACAATGGGCCTTACTATGCACCTGGTTTGACACTCCTGATGGATTTGATTTGGTAAATTCATAAGTGCATTACGAACCATTATTAAGTGAACAAAAAAATCCCATAAGAATATATGTTAGGAAATAGATCATGGATAACCTATATTGGAACCTAGGGAATCACATGTCTTGATATACCTTTTCATTAAGATATTATCCTTTTTATGTTTAAAGTTACTTTTTATACTTATTAGATAAGTATTGAATCCCCATTATTTCACTTTAATTTTTCATAGTTAATGGAGGGAAATAGAATAACACATGCCAACAATCAATGTGATATGAAATGTGAGGATTTCCCTAATTATATGCCAAATATGATGGAAACGAGAGATTAAAAATTCATGACAGTACTTTCTCAACTAGATAAAGTTATGAATAATAACTTGAATAGCATGGAATTACCTCTTTATCCTAAGAGAGAGCAAGTTGGCATCAAATCCTTCACGAAGCAAAGGAATCCCATGTTTAATGTATCTTTTGATCCCCTCTTCCCAGAATAGTGGAGTAACTCCATTGAAAAGATATTATCTATCCTATAGTGCTCATAGGAAGAGAATAATGTGTTGGTGGTCTATCATTTGAATGGGGAATCTGATCAATGGTGGAAACTGATAAAAAATATGAAGTCCAAGGAGTAAATTGATTCCCTGGATTAGTCAAAATTATATAATTTTTTTTGAATAAATATTTTCCACAAACCCTCCATCTCAAGATAGAAAGAGAGTTCCTTGTAAATTAGTAGAAGGAAGATGAGTTTATTAGGGTGTATGAAACAAACTTTACAAGGATTGAAATGTAAACCTTTGAATTTTTCATAAAAACCAAAATCAAGGTGAATTTATTATTTAATAGACTAAAGAAAATTCCACAAAAATCATTGGTGATTTGAGACTTTGAAAATTATGAGGGGACTATTTGTTGTACCCTTAAGGTTAAAATGGAGATTAGAGACACTCAATGGTATTGTGGGATGAGTGAAAAAAGAGGAAAATATGGTCTAATTTGGATAGATTAGAAAATAAATACTATGATGGAAATAAGACTAAATAGCCAAAATTTTAATATTGAGGGAAGAAGAATCCTGGGAACTATCTATTGTGAAATAGGAAATGCTTCAAATGTGGTAGAATAAGGAATCTGGCTAATAACTATTGATAGGATATGAAGAATCCAACTAACATGGAAGAAGAAGGAAAGGTTTATATCAATTCTTAGCCAGTAGTGTAGTGCTTCAACTGCAAGGAACATAGTCATTTTGTATACCAATTCCCTAATCTAACAGTTTTTGAGGAAATCAACAAAAAACTTCAAGGAAACAAGGAGGGGATTATCCTTTCACTACTGTTGAGGTGAAGCTAAACAATGATGTGGTGAAAAGTACACTGGTTATTCATTCAAAAATTGAAAATGTACTATATCATTCTAGTTCTACGCATTCTTTCATATCTTTCATGTTTAGTATAACTATTCAAACACCACTTTAAAAGATGGAGGTTGAGTTATCTGTGAGAATAGAAAATGGGGAAATTATTGCATCCAATGTAAATAACTCATCCTTGGTTAATGTTTTTGGATATAACCTCTCAGAAAATATTGTCATACTCCCTTTAGTAGAGTTTGATTCTATTTTGGTCATGGATTGACAATATTTATACAAATCCAATTTCAAATGTCAATAAAGGGAGATCACTCTTGATATTCCGAAGCATCCTGCAATTCATTACAAGTGTATGGAAGAATATGAATCTACTTTAGAATCATTTTATCGAGTGTGGATATTACTACCTTATGAGAAATAATATCTCACTCAAATGATTGGTACTAAGAAGATGATCATTCATGAAGACATGCCCATCATAAATATTTACACTGATTCATTCCATGAATAATTGATTGGCCTTCCTCCTAATTGAGAGGCTAAGTTCTCAATTGAACTTATTCATGTATCTATGCCTATATAATTTACACCTTATAGAATGTCCACCTTTGAGATTTAAGAACAAAAGAAGAATTTATAGAAGAATCTGGACAAGGGTTTTATACACCTAGGTGCTTCACCATGGGGTACGCTCGTCCTCTTCATTAAGAATAAGGATAGATCAATGCACCTCTTCATTGATTACCATGAGCTCAATAAAATCACTATAAAGGTAATGTTTCCCATACCATGGATAGATTAATTTTTTGATCAGATATGTGGGGAGAGTTATTTCCCTAAGGTGTACTTTTGGTTGGGATATCACTAATTAAAGGTAAAAAAGGAATATATTCACTATATTTCATTTTGAATGAGGTATCGACACTATGAGTTCATAGTGATGCTGATAGGACTCAATAATTCTCTAGTGATTTTCATGAATTTAATGAATAGAGTCTTTTGAGATTACCTCAAAAAAAATTTGGTAGTATTTATCGATGATATTCTAGTATTCTACAAGAGAAAGGAGGAACATGAGGAGAATTTGAATAATGTTTTGAAGACTTTTCAAAGGGAGAAAATCTATGAAAATTATAGTAAATTTGAGTTCTTGATGGAGGTAGTATCATTCCTAGGGAATTTAATAACCAGAAAAGGGATATCTATGCACCCTTCCAAGATAGAGGCAATCAATGAGTGGCCTATGACAACATCTATAATAGAGATCCATAGTTTTCCTGGACTATATGGGTATTACCGAAATTTTTTTGAAGAACTTGTCATGATTTTCAATCCCAATAACCAAGCTAACACATAATGTAGTGAAGTTTTTCTAGATTCAATAATATGATGAAATATTTATGGAGCTCAAAATGAGGCTTGTAACTATGCCATTACTCACACTAAAAAAATGTGGAGAACTATTTATGGTATACAATGATGCTTTAAAGAAAAACATTGGCTGTGTACTGATGAAAAATGATAAAGTGATAGCCTATGCCTCAAGGTAGTTGAAAATCCATGATCAAAACTATCCTAAGCATGATATGGAGTTGGTGGATGTAATCTTCATGTTGAAAATCTAGAAATATTTTCTCTATGGGGAGAAGTGTGAGATATATTCTAATTACAAGAGTCTAAAATATATATTCACATAGAAGGAGATTAATATGTTCTAGAGAATATGGTTAGAGCTCATCAAGGATTATGACTACTCAATCCACTACCATCCCTCTAAGGAAAATAATGTGGAAGATGTTCTAAGTAGAAAGGTTCCTTCATCTTTATCAATTATGAGAATTGAGAAGGATCCAATCATCTTATACTTACAAAGGATGAACATGGTAATCCTTAAGGGAGAAAAATCATCAATCCTTTCTCAAATGATTTATCAACCATCCCTTATGGAGAAAATAAAGGATGCTCAAAGAAATGATGTGAAGATTCAGAAAAGTTTGGAAGCTGTCTGAAATAGTAAATACCCTGATTTGATGATAAATGAGGATGGAGTCATAATATTTGGGTCATGAATATGTGTACCATCCAATCCAAAGAAAAATAAATATCTTCTGAATGAATCACATAACTCAACCTTCTCTATTCAGCTAAGGATAAAATATATGTATCAAGATATCTAAGAGAAATTTTGGTGGGACAATATGGAAAAACTATCACTGAAAATACATCAAAGTTCCTGGTATATCAGCAAGTGAAGGATGAAAAGAAGAAGTCTAAATGGATGATGAAAACATTACCCATACCAACATAGAAATGAGAAAACATCACTATGGAATTAGTCACAAGACTTCCAAAGACATCCAAAGGAAACAATGCTATATGGGTTATTGTGGATCGTCTTACAAAGATAGCTCACATTATCACAATTTAATAGGAATTCTCACTGGATCAACATGAACAGATATACATCAAAGAAGTGGTAAGGATTAATAGAGTAACACTATATCTTGTATTCGACTGAGATCAAAGATTCAAATCCATGTTCTGGATAAGTCTCTAACATGATCTAAGCACTAAGATGAAATTTAGTACAACCTATCATCCTAAAATTGATGGCCAATCTGAGTGGACTGTTCAGACACTGGAAGACAAGTTGATAGAGTGTTATAAGGGATTCAACAGAGGATGAGAGAAAAATCTTCCACTGGTCGAATTCTCCTAAAATAATATTTTCCACTCAGGCATCCAAATGGCTCTATATGACTCCCTTTATGAGAAAAGGTGCATAACACATGAATCTTGGAATGAAGTCCAAGAAAGTAAGCTAGTAGGACATGAAATGGTCAAAGAAATGGTGGATAAGGTGAAAATCATTCAACAACACATCAAGGAATCCCAAATTCAACAAAAGAGATATGTATAAAATTATCAATAAGACCTAGAATTTATGTTTGGATACATGGTATTCCACTGCATATCTCCATGGAAGAGGATCATGATATTTGGGAAGAAAGGGATGCTAAGTCCCAAGTACTTTGGCCCCTTAGAGATCCTTGATCGTGTCAGAGCTATGACATATTGACTAGAACTTCCACCAAATATGTCTCATTTAAATGATGTATTTCACGTATCCCTCTTGAGGAAGTACACACCAGATCCTTCACATGTATTGACTTCAGTGGTGGTATAGTCAAAAAATGATCTTTCTTATGAGGAGAATCCATTGAAGATCTTTGATCATAGAAATAATGTTATATGAAACAAGACTACTCACCCAGTTAAATTACATTGGTGAAACCATAAGTATGAATAGGAATCATGGGAACCAGATCAAGTGATGAAAGAGAGGTACCCACACATGTTTTCAACATAGAATGCAAAATGAAATTTCAAGGGTGAAATTTCATTAGGGGAAAAAAATGTAATGACCCAAATTTTTATTTATAGAAATTCCCTGCTTATAATTATGTCATATGGTATAAACACATCAAGAAAACAATACAAGCTTTATAAATGATGAATTAATGAAATAAGAAGCATTTATATAAGTTAATGAACCTATACCGATGAAATATTAACTTGACCTTTGGAATAATAATGTGACCATTTTGAATATTAAACTAGCCAATTGAATAGTAACCTCACCAATGAAAGTATAAATAAAATTTATCTATATTATAAGTGAAAATATGATATAACTATATCATATTATAAGTAAATAAATATTTTAAAAATTATTAAATAAGTGTTGGTATTTTTGTAAGTCATAAATATTTAATTACAATTTCATGACTAATTTAACAATTTAAAAGAAATTTTATTTTCATAAAATATATTCATAAATTAATATTTTGATATTCTATTATTATATGATAATTAGATGAGACCTTAGTCAATTTTTGAATGTGATATAAAATCAGTTATAATTATTAAAAATGTATTTTTCTGAGTAAATTATGATTTTAATTAAAAATTAAAATTATTATATTTAGACAATTATTTTTAAAAAATGGGTTTCATTTTTCAATTCTACATGTCAAAAAATGGTTAGGGTGAATTTTTGGGATTGTTCCGAAATACTTGAATTTTCTATGAATAGTAAAATATTGTAATTTATGATATATATACATTATAAGTTAAATACACTATTCATTGAGTCATGGATGATGTAAGCATAATTTAATCAAAATAAAATGATCTAATTATTGTATTTAGTCTCAATAATTAACAATATTTCTTGTCTTGAGAAAAATAATAATATAATGAATTAAATAATGATAAAGCACCCACCTCCTCCACTATAAATACCACCCTCACCACCTCTTCTCCTCACAACTCTCAGGCCTTGAGACTTGTCTATATTCTATCCAATACAATTCCCAAAAATCTCCCCCATTTCTAGGATATTTTTTTCTTAACAAAATACCAAATCAAATCCCCTAAGGAGGTTATCATGAAGAATAAATCAAGAGGTAAACCCCCCTTCCATTTTCCTTCAATTTCTTTTTAAATTTCCTTTATTTTCTTATCTTATCCTCAATTACCCTTGTACAAGTGGTATTAAAACTCTATTATCTCATATATAATTTAATGTTATCATGTTTATTGAATAATTATTCATCAAATCTCTTCTACTCTCTCTTTTATTTTAAGAATTAAAACATCGTTCGTGAGGTGCCGATTTACCACCTTCTTGGATGATATACTTTCATCATTAAATTACACCTTCAACGCTGGTCATGAAACCATTTTTATGGCTGGAATGGACTATAATAAATGTATTAAAACCTATTTAATATTCTTGAAATATCATATATTCATTATATTTAATAATATAATAAAACTATTTATGATGATCCAAAAATGCTAAATTAATCTAAACAATTATCATTAATTATTTGTCTAATGAATCATTCTAAATTATGGAAAAATGGTATTTTAATATTCTATATGTTCATTAATAACATATAAGTTATTTTCTAGAAAAATATCATCATTGTACATGTTTTCCCATACACATATTCAAGTAAATAGATCATGAAAACTATGGAAAGTCACGCTTCCGAGCGATGAAATTGAATTTCATAACTCATCAAAAGGGACATAAAAGAAAATGATATAATTATAACAAATAAAATACATGAATAAATGATTATTAATTAATTAATTAATGGATTTAATTTGATTATTCTGGATATTATGATCTAGTGCAAGATCGTTTCAGACTTAAGTTAAGGGATTCTACCTGAACCCCCATTATTTCTTCAGGTTACTCTTTCTCTCTTTTTACCCAAATGAAATTATATTTTACTTTTATTTGAATATTAATATGTGAATTTTCTCCAAAATCATGTATCAAGATCCATTCTTCCTTATTTTTCTAGGATATACTTGTTTTTAAAGGTTCCCTACTTGATTCTTCCTCATAAGTAAGCCCAATTTAAGGGAACTTCCTGAATTCTTACCTAATTTCAAGTGCACTATGCAACCTGTTTTAAGAAAAAATATTTTTCTAAAATATGTAATTTTATTCTGAAATATTTATTGGTTAAATTATGGTTATATATAAAATATTATTCCCTTTTCTGATTTAAATTATCTTTAATATTTTCCTTAAATTGCACTAAAATGTTTTAATTTTAACGTTTCTTAAATACTCTTTTTACATGTTATCACTTAAGTTTGAAATTAATAATCATGATCTATGCCTATTTTACTTTATTAATGTTCATATATGATTTAATTCATTTCTTTCATGTACACTTTTATGATACACCAATTTATTATACTTTATGAGATGATTATGATACCTAATTATTTCCATGGGTATCCTTATGTTTTTGTATGATTGATTATGTTTGATTATTTATGTGGAAAATGTATTCATGAAAATTTTATTATGGTTAAACCCAGATAATTATCTAATTCACTGGGTAATGTTTAGTCTCATGAGATGTTATATGCAACAGTCTTGGTGGTTAGCCTAGACTCGTGCTCCATGTGCAACAGTCTTGGTGGTTAGCCATTAATTGTGTTTCTCTATGTGCAATGAGCCTCAGATCATACTAAAGTCATGTTTTATGTTTCTTCCACATTACTATGAATCCATGATTTTATGATCACATGTTATTATTCCTTATGTTTAATCATGTTCCATGCCTTTTCAAAATCATTATGTTATCCTTTATAACCTATTTGGTAATCTTTATTTTAAAGTTTACTCCCTTTATGAACTTTTTAGCTCATCTATTTGTTCATGTTATACCTAATTTATCCTATAAGATTTAAGGGATAAAAGGAAGTTAGGATCCCATAATAGATTATAAATAAATAAATGTTTTATTTAGTACAATGTTTTCAGTTTTATATACCTAATCTTCTGAGAAACTAGAATTTATGACCCTTATCTTGTAATTTGTTATTAAATTATGCTTAAAATCATGTAATGGTATGTTTAAAAGGATAGGTTAACTATAACATATATCCATTAGTCTATATTTACATTAAAGGGTCTATGTCATTTATAAACATAAATACCATAAAAATATATTAAATTTTTTTAGGAAAAAATCCTTCTCATATTTGAGAATCATGATTTAAAACTAAAAAGATCACAAAAAATTTTAATTTTTTTTTATTTTATAATAAATTTAGAAAAAAATAATTTAGTCTATAAAACATTGTGTGTTCATGATGAAAGAAAATTCATTATATGATGGGTACATTAAAATAAATATTCCTTTTACATTTTTGGTAAGACCCAACAAGAATTGTTTTAAAAAACATGATGATCCCTTTCAGGAAAAATTTAAGAATTAAAAATGTGTAAAAATATTATTAATAAATCTTTTTTAAAATGTTAATAAAAAATTAGGAAAATTTTTTAGAAAACAAGGGTTATGCTAAAAATGTATTTTTGACCGAAGAGACAAATAAAGTAAGATTTTATTAAAAACATTATCTTAATAATTTTAAGCTCAAAAGTGTGTAAAATTGTAATATTACTTGAAAAAGTTTACGAATAACCAAAGGAGAAGAAAATATATTAAATTTTAAATATAAATAACAAATAACCCCCCAAGGGAGACTTACATGAAAAAATCTTGAATAATGATTCTATTGTGCACTAAACCATTACCACTTTGGTAAATTTTGTATCATAATCTCCATGAAAGAAATAAAATTAAATGAAATCTTAAATATCATGAAAATAAATAAATTCATGATATATCATACAAAAGTTCAATATATAAACCAAAAAAAAGAAAGAGGTGTTGAATATGGTGTATGTCTCATGAATGTAAATGTGGGACGAGGAACCCTTACGTTGAGTTTGAACCATTATTTATGTTCATTATCTTCCCGAATGATAAGAATATGTAAATTATTAACCTACTTAATAACCATTTTCAAGTTTAATATTTTTTTAATTTCACTTATTACTATTTTATATATTATTTCTTAATTAATTATATTTATATAGATTGTTTCAATGATATTTGGCATATGTGTCAAAATAACCTTTGGTAGGTTGGATGTGGTCAAAGAGGTCGTTATTTAAAAATATTAAAAATAATAATAATTAAATAATTATAATATTTAAAAATAAATTGTACTTTTAAAATCAATTATGAAATATGATTAATAAAAATTAAATATTTTACAATCATTGAGACGATAGGTCGTACATACGCATAACACCATTTCCATTTTAAATGATCATTATGTAAAGAATGTAAGTATAATTTTATTTTTCTAGAAATATAATAATATCATATATACTATTATATTTCTTTAAATACACCTATATATATCATCCAGGTGTTGTGGTTATGAAAAGTAAGTTACATTGATTTGGGAAGGTGGTATTCGACACGTGCACGATCGATGTAATCAATTTTCAGTGTAAAAAAATAAAATGATATATTATATTTTAAGAATGATATATATGTCATTAATATAATAATTATATAACTTATATTAAATATATTCGTTAATTTTTTATATATTACTTTTCCTGAAAAATGTTCCTGAAAAGGAATCACAAAAATTTGCGATGCGGTAGTCCACTGTACACACGAGCGAAATTATCGTATCCACTACAGAATAGAAAGGTAAAATGGTATATTTGATATAATGACTCTATAGATATAATTATTTTATAAATATCATATATATACTTTATATCCATCATTATAAACAACCATAGGAGGGGGTAATGAAAAATGGATGACATCGATTCGTGTGGTGATAGTCTTCCGTACACATGAATGATGATTTCAAAAACAATTTGATGGAATTGGGGATTATTTTAGTTCATTAACATAAAATTAAAACATCTTAGAATACAGAATATAATGAGGTTATTATATAACCATTGTTTAATGTGAATTAATGGATCTGGTTGAAGAAATAAAATAAAAACACACATCGAAGAACATTGCATCTTCTTCAGGTAACCGCCATAGGTTTGCATGAAACTCATTCATAGGTTAGATTTAATCCCAATTTAATAATTCTATGATGATTTTATTAATTTTTTAGGTGATTTATTATGTAATTGGTCAAGCTAAATGGAATGATAGGTGTGAAGAAGTTATGGGAGTGAGTACCATTTTTTAATTGAGGAGGAGTAGAATTTTTGTAAATAACCAAAATAATTCAATAATTCAAGGTCAATCTCACTTAATATGCATCCAAAATTTTGAAATAATGGTGTGTAGGGATGATATAGTTTAGAAACACCTCCACCACAATAAAAACACTATTTTTAACCATGTTATTCTATAGTCATTATGTTCGGTCCCTTTTACCACTTTAGATTCCACCATGGTAATTAGTTTTTGAAAATAGGTAATTATATATTTAGGCACAAAATAAATTGAGTATTATTAGATAATATGGACCTACACATTTTAAATAATAACTCTAATATATTAAATAAAAACCCTATGTTTGTTCAAAATTTATTTCAACACACATTCATGTAATCTGAAAAAACACTAATTTTAATCTTATCCATGAATATTAATTTTTATGGTATTTATTAATTATTAAAATTAAATTAATTGATGTATCATAATTAAATTAAAAATTTAACCCATAGATACGACGCGAATGTGGGTTTCAAAGAGAAAATGTTTAAAAGTTTACACGTTTTTTATATCAAAATTCAATATGAAAATGATTCTAATAACCAAGATTTGAATAATTGATATATAGTTTAACTAAAGTTACTTTAAAACCAATTAAAAATATAATTTATCATTATAAATAATAATAAAAAGGATATTCTTAATAAAAATTATTTATTTTTCACTATTCATTAAAAAACGAAAGATTTTAAAAAAACCCCAAATATTCAGTGTAAGATATTTTTGATATTCTAACATGAAAAATAATGTTTATTTTTTTAAAATAAAATTTATTAAATTGTTAAAAAAATTATATAGTATGTGCGCAAAGTGTGACTAAACCACATTATAGAAAAATACATTCCTTTAGTAAACATTTCCTTTTATTTCAAATGGGTCTAATTTTATCTTCAACTAAAAGATATTCATTTTATTTTTTTTATATATGTTTAAAGTATATAAATTTTAAAATTTGTTTATTACTATTCATACCCTCCAATTTAATGGCTAGTTTAGAATGATAATGGTTAAATAATATTTTTTTAACAAATTAGTGTGTTTTGTTAAAACTCAGTGTTGCGTGCATTGCCAACTATAGAAGAGATTAAATTTATGTAAAAAATAAATATATCATAATGTTTCATGATGTCATATTCTATTCTATTAATTGTGTTTTATGTCATTCATGCTATCAAATTTGATATCAAATTTTAAAATCATGGGGTGTTATATTCTTCCCCTTTAAATAAATCATGTCTTGGAAATTTAATCTTTATTGTGGTAGTCAAGGGATGGTCATTTAAAATACACTTCTAGAAAAAACACATCATGATAATGGTTAATAAAACATCCTCTTGATAAGATACATGGGAAATAAAATTATCATATGGAATAACACATAACCAGGATTCTATGTAAGAGAATATTGCTGTTAGGTAAATATATAGATTTGAAAAAAAGAGGGTAAATAATTATAGAAAGTAATAGAGGTTATTGATCACATGGAAGTGAGATATTAATAGAAATCTAAGGACCTGAAAAACATAAATCTATGATGATTCAAAATATTATTTGATTCATTAGATATGGAGTTTATAGGATAATATTTTTTCATCAAGATAATTTCCCAAACTTTGTGAAAGGATTTTACTACATATAAATGTAAGGATATATAATTACATTATATATTCTATTTCATAGGCATGAATTCATCATTTTTTTATACTTTGAAAAATTTTCAGTTCATCACTTACTATATGGAATGATTATCTAAAAATGATTTTTTATGCCAGATTCACTAAAAATCACTTTTAATAGATAATAATATTCATAATAGAATGATAATTCATTCCTTAAATATCTAGTAATTATTTTGAATTTTTTTTAGAAAAGGATGTATAGTATTTATAAATATAGATGTCATGTTGTAATACATTAATAACTAAAACCTCATCCAAATTTTAATTTAAACCATTTCATAAAAGGTTAATCTTGTAACCCTTCCAAAAGAATGATATCCATAACTTTAGAAACAAGGGCCCTGAATTTTGAAAATGAACTTATCATTAATACCCAAAATAAAATGAAGTAGATCTTAATTGTTACATACAAATCACATAAATACCTTCATTATTTATTATCTTGAAACATGTCAATGACCTAAATTACATGGAAAAAATTATTGGGACATTGAACTCTTTCATTTTACTTAATTAAAATACATATAATTGGATATATTCATTAAATCCAAAAATTATGTAAAATCTATCAATGAGATTCAATTTTTTTAAAAAAAATCATTATTCAGTCTGAAGGTAGTCAGTCTACCCAATTTACCTTATATGTATCAATAATATATTTTTCCCAACATCAATATCCCAACATCTAAAATATATTAGGGGAAATCCTTCCTTCAATCATTCATCTTCCAGGAAGTTCAAATATCTACTGTGTAAGACCCCATTATCTTTCAAGGTATGTTCCCCTATAATTTTTCTTTCTTTATAGTTTTGGTGAGGGTTTTAAATGGTTTGGAAGGATTTATAGGCAGTTTATGTATTTAAAGTAGAATTTGGGCTCAAAAATAGTCTGTAGAAAAATTATATCCCTTGTAATCTTGTTACACGACATGTAAATTTCTCCAGACACATGTTATGAATAGTTACATGTCATATACTATTTTCATGACATGAACATATTACAAACCACACTATCATATCACATGATGTTTAATAATTAACCGGGTTAAATATCAATTGAGATGAGGGGTTTTCTGTGTAACCCTCTAAAAATGATTACACTATGTGGAATGGAATTACACACTATGTAATTTTCATAGAATAAGTTATAAAGTTTTCATGTGGTTACTCTTGTGTTCATTCCATCACGAATCCTTCCTCTACTCGACCCCAGGGAAACACTTAGTGGTTTTGAGTAGCTAATTCATCTCTGATGGTTTCATATTGGTGTTCGATGCCAGGTATTGGCCCTATATCTTTCACATTGTGGGGGATTTTATCATTCTACTTCTATTTTAGATATTTTGATTTAGAGAACATACATCAATGAACTTGAGGTAGGAGTTATAATTTTCAATTACCATAGTTATGATTATTTTTTCATGTATGTAATTGTAAAATTAAAATGACCACATTAGGAAGTCATATCTTTAAATGAATTAATAAATTGCTTAATTAATTAATAGAATTGTGGAATTGGTGCAATAATGTGATTATGAATTTTTTTGGGATTGTTATTATACATTTGGTGAATAATGTGAAATATGAAATTGGTGATTAATGATTTATGAAATTTTTATTGACCCATGGATTGTGCTAATACGAATTGTGAAACAAGTAGCTACCCTTGGGATATGCTAAAAACTGAAATGATGAAAGAAATTTTGAATGGGGTTGAATAATGATTTATGATAATAAATGATAAATGTTTGGAATATATGGAACCATGAAATGTTATAATTTTGAATGAATTTTGGGACATGGAATACTACTCCAAATACTAATGGGTTTCCATACTACTTCTCTAGGACACCAATATATTCATGTACTATATGTGATCACTAAGATATGAGATAGAGACTGCTACTTCAAATACCCAAGTGGTTCCATACTTCTTCTCTAGGACCCCATTGTTTGAATGTTATAATTGAAATTAATTTATTAATGGAAACCCTTGATGGAATGAAACTTGATATCCCATTGGTGGTGGTTCAAAATTTGGCATGGGCTGAAGCAGGCATTGATGGTTTGGGTGTCATCACAAACCTGGGAAATTACGTCGTTAATTATAGAATAACATAATTGTGGATTTTTTTTTTACTTTATCTATTGAAATTTATTATTTAAACAACTACATACACTATTAAAGGCTTGATATTGATTTATATTTCATTTTTGATAGACTACTGAGTTATACTCACACCTTATATGAGATTCTATATCGATACCATATTAGACTAAATTCTTGTAAGAAATTATAAGGGAAAGATCCCTTTGTTAGATGGCTGAGTTATGATAGAGAATGGATGAGGGAACTGAACATGGTGTCGAGACCCTCATCAGACAGTTAGTGTGTCTTTATTTTAGTTAATCATTTTACCATTGACACATATATGGAAGTACATATCTACTTATTTAGTTTGTATATTGTTTTTTATATTTTGTTTCATCATGTTATACTTGTATGTATTTTTTATATTTCTATTATTGTTATTTTTTACCATCATTTGGATATTGTTTATTTTTATGTTATTGTGATGATTTGATAAAGAGAGTAAATTCTCCCTATTATATCTATATTATACCCTCACTACTAGTCAGCATCCTCTAGTGTATGGGGAGGCGCGACTGAGGCCATGTGACCAACTAGCTCGAGGAACCCATACATAACACCCAGTTCAGGATGTCATAAAGTGGTATTAAAGGGGTTTTCAATTCATTTATTTTGTATTACTTTTTTCAATAGGTAAACTAGAGACTAGGTTTACTCAGTCCTTGGTCATAAACTTGTTTATGGAAATAACTAACCCATGTACAGGGGAAACCCCAAGTACCAAAGGTGGGATTGTTGTTATTGATGTTTTCTCTTATAGTTGGATGTCATTTCTCCTTGGGTGATGCACTTGATGTGTGATATTAACATTTTCTCATATTTTTATTTTTGGAATGATATGGTATGGTAATTGATCATACATTCATAATTCTATACACTCAGTAATTATTGTTGTATGAATCTTTTTAGGCGCACATGAAGAAAGCGGTTTTTGGGGTGATTTGTTTAAATAAAAATGATTTTTTATTTGTGTATTTTTAATGAAAATAGTTCCAAATATGAAAATTATATTTTTAAATGATTCTAGATATGGTGAATAAATTGTATAAGTGTTTTTCTTATTACAAACCTTGAAATATAATTTTTTATACCCTATGTGACCCATGACCCATGTGAGAGATGGTTGAGGGTAGTGTTTATGCCTCAATTTTAACCATGTAGTGGGGAAAGGGGGATGAATTTTTATTGATTTATGTGAATTAATCTATTAAATTTTTAATGATATATTATGTGTCCTAATAAGTGTGTCTAGAATTGTAGAGATAAACCTCCATGATGATGGTGAGTGATAAGACGACATGAAGAAATGACAGTAAACATGCCTTCAGTAGTGGAACCAGAGGCTCTGATAGTACCTAATGAAGGAGTCTGAGATCAGTTCCATGAGAAATTTTATCTCTTTATACATTTTATAGAAATAGAAACATAGGGGGTTGTGAAGAACATGCCTTGATGTAAGAGTTCATGTTGCAACACCATCAATCTTTGACCATAGAGGGTGGACCTGAGGCATTTGAGTTCTGTATTGAGTCTATCAAGAGGATCCTTGACCACTTAGAGAATCATATTGATAAGAGAGTCAAAGTAGATTCTTATATGTTTTGTGGTATGGGAAATCTATACATGGGATATAAATATGAATAATAATGAATAGAAGGAAAATTAAGAGATGTTCTTGGAGCACTTTTACCATGGGACACTCAGGAAAAAGAGGGAAGTAGAGTTTATGAAGTTGAACTGGTGGAGTGTGTATTTTATGGACTATGATTGTATCTTTACTAATGTTTAATGCCTTGTTTTAGTGTTGTAATGGGATGAGGCTACTATATAAAATCATTTTTATGATGAGATTAAATGTGATATTAAGTCCCATGTTAATTTATTTTTTCTAATTTGTTTTTATAAAGTGGTGAATAAAGCTCTAATTTATGAGGGGAACCTAAAGGAGGAATCCAGTGGAATGCAGGTGGTTTTTTTTGGATGACCATGAGGTACATATTTCTATAGTAGGAAGTGTATCTTTGAGAATTTCAATAATAGAGATGAAAAATAGGGTGGACAAGGAGAGGAATCATTTACTCAGATAAGTAACCAAATTTATAACCATCAGTGTTCTTGGTCAGTAAATATTCATAACGATTGTTCCCAACCACCAGTGGAGTGCTGAGTTTGTAGTAAGATGGGTCACTTGTAGAGTTATTCCAAAAACCCTCGACCAGTTTTTAGTGTTGTTGGGGCTATACATAGTCAAAACATTGGTAGGGGATCTTATACAACATGTCAGACTAGAAGTTGGAGTTCTACTGGAGGATAAGGTCTAGGAAATGCACGTGGTGAAATAGGGAAAGATCACCCATATCAGCAGAGTGGTGTAGCTCAAGGGACTCAAACTGCATCATAGGGAAGATGGGATAGAAAATTGAAAGCAGTTCATCCTATAATTTTTTTAGTGAGGCTGGACCACTAATTGTAAAAAGTATAATTATTATATATTCTACACTTACTAGTGCTTTGTTTTATAAAGGATACTCTCATAAATTTATATCTATAAAACTATTGAATGGATTGATTATGAAATTGGAGTTTGTGAGTGTTCTTATGATGATAGATATACCATTGGGAGTATGTTCGAGAGACATATGTTTATGGGAAGGGTGTTCTCTCAAGGTTGGGGAGTATCACATTTTTTAGGATATCTACATACTTGAAATGTGAGGCATTGAAATGATTTTGGGTATGGAATGGTTGGTAACATACCAATACCACATAGATTGTTACTATAGGAGAGTGAATCCTATATCCCTTGAGGATGAAAATTATGTTCATCTTGGAGAGTAAAATATCCGGGTATGACATGTAGGGAAAATTCCTCAGGAATCATGGGAGCTCACCACCCAAGTTTCAAGTATTTTTATAGATGCTGGGGGCGTGAAGCAGGATGTATTTCCACCTATAGTGGACTAGTTCTAGGATGTTCATCCTAAGGACATCTCAGTGCTTCCACTTGAGACCGATGTTTAGTTTACTTTTGATCTCATTCCGGGAGCTGATCTAGTTTTTATTACACCATATATATTGGGAGCAACAAAGCTATAAGATAACAATACCCAACTAAAAGAGTTAATGGATAATGGATTTATCATTACAAGTATGTTGCCTTATGGTTCACTAGTATTGTTTTCTAAGAAGGCTGACATGACCTTAGGTTTATGTTTTGATTACTGAAATTTGAACCAAATGATAATGAAAGAACTTTTATCCACTTCCACATATAGATGATATCTTTGACTAGTTGAGAAGATCTTGTGTGTTCTCCAAGATTTACATGAGGTCAAGGTATCATCAGTTGATAGATTGACATTTTTATATACTACAGACTACTTTTATATTTAGGTATGTCCTATATGGGTTCTTCATGATACTTTTTGGTCTAAAAAATTCTCTATCTTTGTTTATGACCTTGATGAACTGAATCTTCCACCTATACCAAGATTGGTTTGTGTTTGAGTTTGTAAATGAGATATTGGTGTACTCAAAGACTCATGATGATCATGAAAAACTTCTTGAAATAATCTTAAGTAATCTAAGAGAGCATCAGCTATAAAAAAATCTATATAAATGTTAATTTTGGATTGATAGGCTATATTTCTGGGTTCACATCATCTTAGAGGAAAGTGTATCAGTGGACATGGAGAAGGTTCATATAACAACACTAATCATGGTTTGACATTAATAATTGATTTATAACATAATATTTATCTTAATAAAACCTATAAGATCAATAATTATAGTGTATTTGGGAATTAGGTATGTTATATAGTAACTTAAAATAGGAAAACAATAACCTTATTAAAAACCTCCTTAACATGATCACACTTAAAACTGCATGGGATAACCTGAGGACATACCTGAGAAAAGGGTGAACTATAAATTCACATAAGGGAATAGAAATGGAAAAAACCAAAGATAATTATACATGTTAGATAATAGGAATATCAATGTATAATAGAAATAGTTGGAATCAGAAACATGAATAACATGATAATAATAAAGGCAACATGGGAAATGTGGCAACAACATAAAACACTACATCATAAACATATGTCATGGATAATAAATAAGACATAATGATGGAAAAATCCCATAAAGAAATATTTTCCACTCTTTATCCCAACATGACTTCTCATGATACTAAACATTAGCTAATGCATTGGATCGTTATATTATTTTGGGCAAACCCATCACATTCATTTCATTCTCATGCTTAAATGTGCCACATACATCTTACAACATGGATTAATTCATCATCATATTTTATTCCATGAAAAAGGGTGGTGGAATACATAAATTTAAGTACAAATTAAAATAACTATTTTTTTATAAAGGTGAATACCCTTTATAGAAAATAGGTTTGGTATTCACTACAAAACAAATCATGGAAAATCATGTTGAAATTTCCGCAGCATAACGACATCACTTAAAAATTCATAAAATGGTTTTATGAGAGAGAAAGGGGTATTTAATAATATTTTTATCAAATATAAAGTAAAAGGGACATTTAAATACATATACTAAAATAAGTAACTGGAAATAGAAGGAATAAAATAATAAGGAACCTTGAATAATGAAGAAAATGTGAGGATCCCTTACTTGAATGTGGGTCGCTATTGCATGGGAGGAGCTTATTCAGAGATTAAGACACCATGGGAGAATCTAGAGAGAGTAGGATAGAGTAAGGGTTTGATAAAAGAATTTTTAATGAAGATAAATGGAAGCATGGTTTGGTTTATGTAGGAAATGGGTGGGTATTTCTTTATTATTTCTCAAACATAGGTTTTGGCCTCTATATTATAAAATAACCAAAACCACACACCTTCATGTGGTTTTTGGATTTTTTTATATAAAAAATGGGATTGGTTTTCATTATTTTATATGTAAAATGACCTAAAATAATAAAATAATGCCTTTTCTTATGTGTAGGTTGGTTATACTCTTAATGAATTGATTCTAAAACCTTAAAAATTTATTAATGGTTTCGTAGGATCTAGAAAATGATTTATAAAATTAATTAAATAAACATAAAATAAAATTAATTTAAATTAATAACATATATTTTTTCTTGGATAATATTAAAATTATTTATTAAAACACATTTGGGTCATTATGATGTTATAATACACAAAGTATATTTATACAGTAATTAATTTTTACCAAAAAAATTGACTGTCTCAAAAAATTATGAAAAATTCTTCATAAGATAATTTCAACATTATGATCCCAAAAAATAATATTCATTTTTTTAAATCATTTTCAAAATATATATAATTTTATTTTTAAAAATAATAATCTATATTTATTGATAAATGATTTTTTTTGACAATAACAGTTTTTAAACCCTTATAAAAATTATATTTGACTTCATAAAAACAATATGATCATTAATATTTGATAAAAATTCTTTAATAATAATATTTTATAAAAATATTAATTATTTCAAAAATAAATTAATTCATCAAAATAAATTCCTTAATTGATTTGAATATTACCAAAAAAATACTATTTATGATTTATTGTATCAAAATAAAAATCATTCACAAAGTAACAATAATAGGATAAAAGTATATTAATTATTATATAAAAAATAATGTACATAATCATATCACTGGGGTCTTGATATATATACTTTTAATAAACTAGAAGACACCCTAAGAACAAGGTATGCAACTGTCAGGCTTTCATTGGTTGGTTCAACAAAGATAGTTTTGGACATGATCTCGTTGAGCTTGAACTTCTCCTGTAAATAGTTCAGTCATGCTTAATTTTATAGATCTCATATTGGGACTGTTGAAGGGAAAATACCAAATATTCTATCTCCCTTAGAAGCTTCGATAAATGGGCTTCATAGGGTTTGATCCTTTTAGTTGATGTCATCACTTCCTTTATTTGTTTTATTTGGATTTGTTAAAACCCTATATTTATACCAATCATATGATCACTATTTAATAGCTATTTTATCAATGGTAAAGGTTCTTAATGGTAATTAAAATCTTATAAGATATAATTAAACAAAATAAGTGCATGTATTTTCTATAACCATATTAAATAATAATACATTTAATTAAACCAAAAGGGGAATTTTTATTTATAATAGTTTGGGTCATTACAATATTATACATTTAAGAAATTTATCCTTTTAAATTTTCATTTCCCACACTAAAACAAATGTCTGTAAATATTTTTCATCACTTCATCTGGTTAACATGATTCTTATTAAAACTCGTGGTTTCTCTATAGTACTTTTATAAGGAGCATTGTGTTATTTCATAGAACATGGTCTTTAAGATATATAATCTTCACTAAAAGATCTTAATATGAAAGATCATTCTCCAAAGGTACCACCTATAGATTGAGTACATGCGAGTGGTTTGGTATGTGATCTATCAATAGGGATACCTGGAATACATCATGAAATTTAGAGAGGTTTGGTGGGAGTTCTAGTCAGTAATCCACCACTTTGATGTGATCAAGGACCTTAAAAGGGGCCAATGTATCTTAGACAAATCATTCCTTTCTTCCCAAATATCAACACATTATTACATGGATATATGAATAGGAATAACTTGTCCCCAACATCAAACTCTAGTTGTCATCGATGATTCTCGTCATAGTTATTTGGTCAAATCTAAGTAGCATTGATGTTATGCTAAATTTTATTAACCATTTTCACAATTTCCTCTACCACTTCATAACCTAGAAGTTTTCATTCCCTAAATTAATCCCAACATGTAGGTGTTATGAACCTGGTCTCATAAGGATCTTCATTGTGATCCATTTGGATGCTAGTATCAGAACTATTATTGTATGAGACCTTGATAAGAGGGAGATGTTGATCCCATCAACTTCTAAAGTCAATTGAGAAGGATCTCAAAATTTCCTCATGTGTATGGATAATTTTATTATATTGGAAATCAATTTGAGGGTGATAAGTTGTGATGATTCTTAACTCTATATTTAAATAAAATTGAAGACTTTTCCAGAATATGGAGGTGAATCTCAGTTCTCAATTAGGTACAACTGATTATGGTACTCCATGAAACCTTACCACTTCTTAGATGTAAATCAGTGTAATTTGATCGAGTGAGAAATCCTTTTGAATCAAAATAAAGTGTGAAATATTTGTAAGATGATCCACTAAAACCTAGATAGCATCGTTTCCTCTGGATTTATTTTGATGTATGGTGAAAAAGTCCATAGTGATTATTCCCATTTCAATGTAGGTATGGGTAATGGATGCATCACCCCTTATATTTTTTCCTTTACACCTTCACTTGCTGGCATACAAGACATCTTGATTTATATTATGCATTCTCTTTCTTAATATTGTCCTTCAAATAGTGTTATCTAAGATCTTGATACATATTTGTGAATCCTTCATGGATAGAAAAGGTTTAGCTTTGTGCATCATACAAAAACTTCTTATTTAACTCAGGATTCGATGGTACACATAATATTGAACCAAATCATAATACTCCTTCTACATTAAAAATGAAATATTAGGATTTCCCATTTCTTATAGTTACCACTTTCTTCTAAATTCCCACATCATCTATTTGGGAATCCTTTAACCTCTCCCTAAGAGATGATTGAGTAATAAATTGTTAAATATTAATGACATTCCTTCCATTATGATTACCATGTATATCCATTCCACATCTAAGAAGATTTAATCCCTCTCAATTCCCATTAATGATGGAATTTATTATCCTTTATACTTAGAGAATCTTCCACTTTATTTGATTTCCCATGATGGTAGTTTATTGAGCAGTCATAGTCCTTGATAAACTATATCCATCTTAATTGGTGCATACTCAACTCTTTTTATTAAAATATATACATGAGGATTTTTATCCTTATATATTTCACACTTCTCCTCAAAGAGATAATGACTCCATATTTTTAAAGACAATATCACCAAGGCCAACTCCAAATCATACGTTGGGTATTTCTATTCATGAAAATTGAAATATCATAAATTATAGGATATAAAACTTTTATTTCTCATTAACACATTTCCCAATACCTTATTCAATATGTCATCGAACACCATGAAAAATTATCCCTTTGTGGGTAGTGTGAGCACAAGTGCAGCGATAATCTTCCATTTAAAAAACTTGATGCTATATTCACATTAATCATTCCCAGTAAACATTAATTTCTTCCAAGTTTTATTGTTTACATGGTATTAAAATCATGATAAATTTCACAAAAATCAGTGATAATGCCTAGATAATCCAATAAAATATGAATATCTATCACAAATTTTGGCCTCGAACATCATTTAATTGCTTCTTTCTTTGAAGGGCCTACAGATATCTCATTTTTTTGTGATGATATACCCCAAGAAATTGACTTCCTTCAACCAAAACTCACATTTATTTTACATTGAATAAAGACACTCCTTTCACAAGGTAATTATCACAATTCTCATATGCTCCCCATCCTCCTACTTGGTTTTGGGGGATATTAGAACATCATCAATAAATAATCCCACAAATGTGTCGAAATAATCTCTAAAGTCTCTATTCATCATGTCCATGAGGATTTCAGGAGAATTATTGAGTCTGAATGGAATTACTATGAAATCATAGTGCCCATACCTTGTATGAAAAGAAGACTTGGGGATATCCTAATACTTCACACTACTTAGTAATATCCCAAATGCAGATCCACCTTGGAGAAGTATTTTTATCCACATAGATAATCGAAAAAGTGATCAATCTGAGACAAGTGATAATTTTTCTATATCATGATCTTGTTGAGATCATGATAATAAATACAAAGGATCATTAAAACATCCTTCTTGTTGAGGAAGAGGACTAATGAACCCCATGGTGAAGCACTTGGGCATATGAACCATGCATTCATATTCTCATGTATTTTTTTCTTTAAGTCCTTAAGTTTCACAATAATTATTTTATATGGAGTCTTGGATAATGGTAACACCCTAGGTATACACTTGATTTAAAATTCAACCTATCTTCTGGGAGTAAGATCATACAATTCTTTATGAAACACATCATTTTATTCCATCACAATGGGAATTTATTCAAGGGAGATTCTTTCCTTTGACTGAATCATTTGAGATAGATACTCCTACTCATATAATAATAATATACAATCCTGAGATGTTGGTTCTAAATAAGATTCATCCTCCTTCTCGCACTTGTACATAATCATAGGATGATTTTCTATATAGAGAGTGACTTCCTTATTGTTGTAATTTATGTTGGATATATACAGGGAAATAAAGTCCACGAATATAATTGCATCAAATTACACTAAAGGGAGTATGAAAATGTTCGTGGGAATGTTTATCAAAAACAATTATGACAGGGAAGGTGTTATATACTTGGGATTCAATAATTTCCCCATTTTTTATTTTCACTGACATTTCTAATTAAATTCTTTATGGTGGTGTTTGAATAGTTCTACTAAACATTCATGATATTAAGGAATGAGTAGTACTAAAATCATAAAGATAATTCTCTATTATTTAATTAATAACTAGAATTCCTCTGACCACTTATTTTTTGGGATCCACCTCAACTATTGTGATAGGAAAATCTTGCTCTTACTACCTTGGAGGTTGTTGGTTGTCTCAAAAAACAATTGGTTTAGTGAATTGATTTTCAATGCTCCCACTTCCTTATAGTTGAATCAATGAGGAATGAACTGAGGGTTTAATGGAGAATTTATTTCCTCCATCAAATTAGCAGGTCTCTTATATTGACAATCATATCTAGGATCCCTTCCTTCCTTAAACTAAAGCATTTCCTTTCCCCCCTTTGGAAATTTCTGGGGTTCTTCATTACACATATTTTAAAAGTGGGATGTTGAAATTTCTTAGCACTGCATGATTTATCCATCAGACCACTAGAATTAAAATCCACTTTATTTTTCTTTTCCCTATGATACCATTGAGATTCAGTTATATATATTTTGACTTTGATTTAACATCAAACAATTTTTGATGGCTATAAATGTCTCAAAATTTCCAGGGATTTTTATAGAGTAGGTTATATACTACCAAAGATGTAGTAAACCTTGTAATTAGGTGTAACAACAAATCCTAAAGAATATCGTAAATGTCATGTGTATTTTTATTCATACTCCCTAATAGATTTGTTGACTTTTTTGATTGATATCAAGGAAATCCATTTTCATTTTAACATGGAGACTATAACGACCCATACTTTACATACATTGTTAATACTTCAAAATTGAAGCATACTTATTACAACATATAACAAAACCACGAAAGGACCGTATAGGTATAGTGTCTTTAGAAACTGGGAAACATAAACAGCTGGTTCATAAAGCGTCTACACTATCTCCCATTTATTTCATCATATCTATAGTCCCTTTTGGCATATCTTACTTAATAACCTTCTTCCTGACCTGGGGAAAGAAAACATACAAAAGGGTGAGCTCAAATGCTCAATAAGGGTAAACAAAAGAAATATCAATCACATCATATACATAAGCACATAACTTTTGGAAATCTTAACCTGCAAAAGAGATCATAATTTCATAACATGGGATAAATCATGGCAGTGAAATGTAATCACAATAATCATAACTTAAAACATGAAACTTTGTGGCATACACACATAATAATAGAGAATCATTTCTTTTTAGTCAAGACTCATTTCCAAGACTATCTTAGTGGACAAAGTCCATTTCTGAACCGAGTCACCCTCGTTTCAGTCCTGTTTCACTGAACCGGTATAACCTACCGTTCCAGCCATGTCTATCTCATGAGATATAAAATCTTTACCCAATGAATTGGAAGGAGATATAGGTCCCACCCATCTCATAATGATACCATTCTTATGTGTGCCACAAAATCATAAATCATACATCATTACATAACCCATGTAATAAAAATGGGAATCTTAAACATCATGACATCATAAAACAATTCATATACGATAAAGGAATTCATAAAAATAATTCCATCACAACATAATAAAATCAATGTAATAATAGGGATAAAAACAGAACCCTTTATTATCTTAGATGGAAAATAATTTTGATATAACAATTGAACTTCATTCTTGAGGAAAATACCCTTTCTACTTCAAAAACACTTTTCCTTTCTTAACATGTCATAAAATTATAAACTAAAATAAGTTGATTAAAAATAAACTTAAAAACTTGTAAAGGAAGCTTCTTGGAAATAATGTTTTAAAAATCCATTCATTCCATATAATTTAAAAAAACATTCTTCGTACTTTTGTCGGAAAAGTCAAAAAGTACCTCGTATGAAAAACGACAAAAGATTCCTTTCATATCTTTTACTAAAAACTCACCGAAGGGTAAAATAGGATTTAAACAATTGTAGGTGAATGGAAATAATATTACATATTGAGGAAACATGGATGTGGATGATAAAACACACCCCAGTAAATTTCAAAGTATAAACAATCTCGGATAAAAATGAGATTGTGATATTTCCCTTACCTTAAGTCCGACTTGCTTTGTAAGTGTCCGAACCTCCTCTTCTTTGAAGTGCTTCTTTTAGACCTTCTTTTAGGGCACTAAAATTGGTCTTTGAGGAAGACCAGAACCTCTAGGATGTCTCTAGGGAAGTGGAGAGGAGAAAGTGGCAGGGGTTGGCCGAGCTTGAAGGCTCAAAGTGGTGTGAGGAAGAGGGGGAGGAGGTGTCCTTTTATAAGGGAGGAGAGGGGCACCTTTGGAATAACTAAAAATATTATTTTATTATAAAGTAAAGTTCGGTTTTAAATAGCTCCAAATTGATATATTTCGAAGCTAAGGTGGGGATGGGTCGAAATCCTCTCATCCAATAGAATTTAGACAAGTTTAGGTTCCTATTTTAACCTTATCATTTAGATTTAACATTAAGTTAAATAATTTTACTTTTACCATGTCTTCTTGTGTTCTTATAATATAAGGTTAATAAACTTACTATAAGCAGCCAAAAGAACCCCAAGTTGTTTATTATTAATATATATAACCTTATATAAGTCATTTTTCCGAACCTTAGATTTTTAGGAATAAAATTACAATTACCAATATAATATTTGTTTTAAAAACTATTTTATGTCAATTTTGACACTATTTAGTAATTGATTTATGTGAAAATCATAATAGAATTATTAGTTCAAAAAAAGTTAATTAAATCAATACTAACATGTCATATTAACCTAGAAAATTAGTGGAATGTATAAAAAGTCTCAAATTACATTTATTTTTGTGTTTATAACATCAATTATGTCAATATTTCATTAATAAGATAATTACTGCATCATCATTGTGTCATAAATAAATTAAATTATTTAATGTCTAAAAATTAAAGATAAAATACCATTATGTAGGAAATATTTTTAGCTTTCTAATGAATATTTATAGTCGAATTTATCTTATGTATAACCCCATTTTAAAAATTATTTACTTATTAAACTTTGATTTTAACTATTTTAACCCTTCTTTAAATAAATTAATAATAAATGTCCTAATCTAATCCAAGTGGGCCTAAATGGTCATATTTTATTTCTAAGTTTGTTTTTGGTCGAATTACACTTATCCAATAGAATTAGGACATGTTTTAGGGTAATAATAATATCATCTTTACCCTTAATTACCCTATTTACTTTTTACCGTGGTAAAAAAAAGTAAAAAGTTACTATTCACCAAAAATGATTTTCATCTCATTGAACCACATTTTAGTCCTTGATATTAACCGTGTCTCTCGGATTTTCTAAATTTCACTCACAGAAGCGGTAAAATTAAGTTTTATGAAAAATTCAGTTTTTTAACTACCACTTAGTGGTTTCACTATTCATCAAAAATTGAAAGTTTTCAGAAAAATACCAAAATTTCACCCTAGGCTAATTTTGATATTCCAAATCCAAAAATGAAGTCCATTTTGAAAAATAATATTTATAAAATTTCATAAAGTAGTTATTACTATTCATAACGGCTAGTTTTAATAATATTTTAATAGCATATCGTTGTTTAGTGAAACTCGGTATTGCGTACGACACACGCTATCGAGGAAGGTCGCGATTTCGTGTAAAGCAAGACAAGAAAGTGTTGTATAGAAAAATATTCCTTTGATGATTTATATAACATAAAAGTCTCGAGTGTTACATTCTACCCCCCTTAAAATGAATTTCGCCCTCGAAATTCGTCACTTTGTAACAAACAGATGAGGATACCTCTCCCTCATCATATCCTCAAGCTCCCAAGTAGCTTCTTCTAATTGGTGGTTCCTCCATAAATCTTTCACCAAGCGAGTGGTCTTGTTTCGTAGGACTTTTTTGCTACGATCCAGAATCTCTATCGGTTTTTCTTCATAAGAAAGATCTTGCTCCAGCGGTACAACTTCTGAGCTGAGTACATGTGAAGGATCAGGTATGTACTTTCTCAGGAGAGATACATGGAACACATCGTGAACTTGAGAGAGATTCGGTGGAAGCGCCAATCGATAAGCTACCTTCCCAACACGATCCAATATTTCGAAAGGACCGATATATCTAGGGCTAAACTTCCCCTTCTTTCCAAATCTCATAACCCTCTTCCAGGGAGATATTTGTAAGAACACTTTATCACCCACTTCAAACTCTAGGTCTTTCCTTCGGTTGTCGGCATAACTTTTCTGTCGACTCTGAGTTGCTCTTATGTGTTGTTGAATAGATCTGACCTTTTCTGCCATTTCATCAACGAGATCAGGTCCTAATAGCTTTCTTTCCCCAACTTCATCCCAGCAAGTTGGAGTCCTGCATTTCTTTCCATAGAGAGCTTCATAAGGAGCCATCTGAATACTAGAGTGAAAGCTATTATTATAAGAAAATTCCACTAAAGGTAGGTGTTGATCCCAACCACCTTTGAAATCCATAGATCAAGCTCTCAACATATCTTCTAGGGTTTGAATTGTTCTCTCAGACTGACCGTCTGTCTGAGGATGATAAGCAGTGCTGAAACTCAACTCTGTATCCAGAGTATACTGAAGACTTCGCCAGAACTTCGAGGTAAATCTCGGATCCCGATCAGAGATAATAGAAAGTGGTACTCCATGAAATCTTACCACTTCCTTTACATATATCCTGGCAAGCTGATCCAGAGAGAAATCCTCTCTAATAGCAATGAAGTGTGCAGACTTTGTAAGACGATCAACTATGACCCAGATAGCATTATTGCCTTTGGATGTTTTAGGAAGTCCTGTGACAAAGTCCATAGTGATGTTTTCCCATTTCCATTCGGGTATGGGTAATGGTTGTAACATCCCCTTAGACTTCTGTCTCTCAGCTTTAACTTGTTGACAAACCAAGCATCGAGAGACATATTCAGCAACATCTCTTTTCATGCCATCCCACCAGAAGTACTCTTTCAGGTCCCTATACATATTTGTGCTTCCAGGATGAATAGAGAATGAAGAACTATGAGACTCATCCAGCAGCTCCTTCTTTAATTCGGGGATGGGAGGAACACAAACCCGATTCCGGAACTTTATTATCCCATCACAATCAAGGTTGAACTCAGGAACATTTCTCACCTTCTTTTGTAACCCGACATCTTCTTTCTGTGCCTCTTTAATCTTCACATGTACAGATGGCTGAACATTTATTTGAGAAAGATAAGATTTTTCCCCTTCCATTATAATTCCTAGATCCATTCTTTGTAAATCCATAAATATTGGATCTTTTGTGATCCTCATCATGGATAAAATTGCATGGTCTTGTCGACTTAATGCATCTGCCACCTTGTTTGCTTTCCCAGGGTGGTAATGGATTGAGCAGTCATAATCCTTAATCAGCTCCAACCATCTTCTTTGGCGCATATTCAGCTCCTTTTGTGTGAAAATATACTTTAAACTTTTATGATCAGTATAAATATCACACCTTTCACCATAAAGGTAATGCCTCCAAATCTTTAATGCAAAGATTACCGTAGCTAATTCCAAATCATGTGTTGGGTAATTTTGCTCATGGATTTTCAACTGTCGTGAGGCATAAGCTATCACCATATAATTTTGCATAAGAACACACCCTAATCCCTTCTTGGATGCATCAATATAGATCACAAACCTTTCTCCACTACAAGGCAGTGTGAGCACAGGTGCACTGGATAACCTTCTTTTCAACTCCTTTAAATTCTCTTCACATTCCTCCGTCCATACAAACTTAACTCCTTTCCGAATCAACTTGGTGAGTGGATTAGATAATCGTGAAAAATCTTTCACAAAACGTCGATAATATCCAGCCAAACCAAGAAAACTTTGGATCTCAGTTACTGTTGTTGGTCTCGACCATCTTTCGATAACCTCTGTTTTTGCTGGATCCACAGATATCCCCTCTTTTGAGATTATGTGACCCAAAAATGAAACTTTTTGAAGCCAAAATTCACACTTGGTAAATTTG
The DNA here is from genome assembly GCA_963277665.1 of Viscum album. NCBI lineage: Eukaryota > Viridiplantae > Streptophyta > Magnoliopsida > Santalales > Viscaceae > Viscum > Viscum album. Next base: position 568,514,874 of record OY728158.1, on the reverse strand, counting down.
GAATAAAGCTTCTCCTTTCTCAGGGTCTTCAATATAATTCTCAAGTGATCTTCATGTTCTTCCTTGCTCTTTGAATAGACAAGAATATCGTCTATAAAGACTACCACAAATTGATCAAGATAGTCTCTAAAGACTCTATTCATTAGATCCATGAAGATAGCAGGGGAATTAGTAAGACCAAATGGCATCACTATAAATTCATAGTGTCCATACCTTGTACGGAAATCCGTCTTTGGTATATCCTCCCTTTTGACCCTTAATTGATGATACCCTGAACGAAGATCAATCTTGGAAAAGTATTGAGCTCCACGTAGTTGGTAAAATAAGTCATCAATGCGTGGGAGAGGATATTTGTTCTTGATAGTGATCTTGTTAAGTTCTCGATAATCAATGCAGAGTCTCATTGATCCATCTTTCTTCTTAACAAATAGAACAGGTGATCCCCAAGGTGACGCACTAGGGTGTATGAATCCCTTATCAAGATTCTCTTGGAGTTGCTTCTTCAATTCCTGTAACTCAATTGGGGCCATTCTATAAGGTGTCTTTAAAATAGGAAAAGCACCTGGTACGAGTTCTATTGAAAACTCAACTTCGCAATTCGGTGGAAGACCCGGTAATTCCTCCGGAAAGACATCATCAAACTCCCGTACGATGGGAATATTCTTAATCGTGAGTTTCTCACCAACCATTTGAGATAAATAACCTTCATTTAGTGGAATCAATACCCATAAAATGGAAGAAATTTCCACTGGATGGTTATGTTCATCCTTGCATTGATAGATGATCATAGATTGATCTGGAATATGAAATGTGACTTCCCTTTTTTGGCAATTGATATGAGATCCATATAAAGAAAGCCAATCCATGCCAAGAATCACATCAAATTCCACTATAGGAAGGATCACAAGATTTGCAGGAAGCACTTTCCCACAAACTTCGATCGGAGAAGAATTATAAACTTTTGATGCGACTGTTGTGCCATTAGGTGTTTTCACAGCTAACTCAACATCTAATTGTTGAGGTAATATGGTGATACCCTTAGAAAATTATTCAGAAATAAAAGAGTGGGTGGATCCAGAATCAAATAAAACATTTGCTACTTTAGAGTGGATGGTAAGTGTACCTTTCACCACATCGTTATCGTACTCCACATCGCTGATAGAAATTGCATGTGACTTTCCTTTGTCTTTAGCCTTAAGAGTTTGTTGACGTCGACCATCATCATCAACCCTTGGATTAGGGAATTTATTGGCATAATGCCCCATATCCTTGCACTTGAAACATTGAAGTGTAGTAGGCTCAATCTGTGTATCCCTTCCTTTGTTTGCATCATTAGACATCTTCTTCCCATCATCGCGGCATTCAAATGCCCGATGACCTTCCTTTCCACATTTGAAACATTTACTTGTCCCTTTAAGACAACTCCCTCCATGTTTCTTTCCACACTTTGAGCATAAGGGAAAGCTCATCTTCTTTTCAGTGTGCTCTTTAGATTTTTCTTTGAATTCCATTTTCCTCTTCTTATCAAACCCATATGACTGATGGGTTACTCCAATCTCCATCTCGACTTTGAGAGCACATCGAACGATTTCCTCATAGCTATTGAAGTCCCTTATGGCTAACGCCCTTCGAAGACTTGGTTTTAAGCCACTAAAGAATCGATCGATCTTACTCTCAGGTTGGATAATAATACTAGAAGCGTACCTTGCAAGTCTTGTAAAATTTGCTTCATAGGTACCAAAAGATTCATCATCCTTTTGCTTTAGTTCAAGAAACTCTTTCTCCATCTTTGTTCGGAGAATACGAGGGAAGTACTTATTGAAAAATAAGTTCTTGAACTCGTCCCATTCCATGGACTCAATTTCACCCCTTTGCCTCGTATTCTTAATAAGATTCCACCATTGATTAGCATCACCTTCCAAACGATACACCGCTAAGATGAATTTATCATGATCATAACATTGAAGAACTGAAAATATCTTTTCAGTAGTACTAATCCATTGTTCAGCAACTAATGGATCAGTAGACCCGCTGAAAGAAGGTGGACGCTGCCTCATGAAGGATTCAACAGAATGTTGCTCCTTCCTTTGCTCGTTTGGAAGTCCTGCATGATTCATAGCTTGAGAAAGTTGTGTGAGCATGGCTACAAGATTTTGCATTCCAGCTCCCATAACATTTGGTTTCTCAGGGGGACAATCATTGCATTGCCCGTCACATTCCGCATTAACACAGTTCCTTCGGGTTCCAGCCATTGACTAAAACCAAGAATAATAGTGTGAGAAACACTAATTATAATAGGAAAACCACATAATCAAGAATAAAATTTCCCACTTAAGGTCTTATCCTAGGTTATTCATGGCCATTTCTAAAACACTAATATTGTGTTCTATGCTTAGACTTATCCTTAGGGTTCTTACTAAGGCTTTCACATCCTAGTTTCCAAAGGTTGACTATACCTTTCCTCTGATACCAACTATAACGAACCATACTTTACATACATTGTTAATACTTCAAAATTGAAGAATACTTATTACAACATATAACAAAACCATGAAAGGACCGTATAGTTATAGTGTCTTTAGAAACTGGGAAACATAAACAACTAGTTCATAAAGCATCTACACTGTCTCCCATTTATTTCATCATATCTATAGTCCCTTTTGGCATATCTTACTTAATAACCTTCTTCCTGACCTGGGGAAAGAAAACATACAAAAGGGTGAGCTCAAATGCTCAGTAAGGGTAAACAAAAGAAATATCAATCACATCATATACATAAGCACATAACTTTTGGAAATCTTAACCTGCAAAAGAGATCATAATTTCATAACATGGGATAAATCATGGCAGTGAAATGTAATCACAATAATCATAACTTAAAACATGAAACTTTGTGGCATACACACATAATCATAGAGAATCATTTCTTGTTAGTCAAGACTCATTGCCAAGACTATCTTAGTGGACAAAGTCCATTTCTGAACCGAGTCACCCTCGTTTCAGTCCTGTTTCACTGAACCGGTATAACCTACCGTTCCAACCATGTCTATCTCATGAGATATAAAATCTTTACCCAATGCATTGGAGGGAGATATAGGTCCCACCCATATCATAATGATACCATTCTTATGTGTGCCACAAAATCATAAATCATACATCATTACATAACCCATGTAATAAAAATGGGAATCTTAAACATCATGACATCATAAAACAATTCATATACGATAAAGGAATTCATAAAAATAATTCCATCACAACATAATAAAATCAATGTAATAATAGGGATAAAAACAGAACCCTTTATTATCTTAGATGGAAAATAATTTTGATATAACAATTGAACTTCGTTCTTGAGGAAAATACCCTTTCTACTTCAAAAACACTTTTCATTTCTTAACATGTCATAAAATTATAAACTAAAAGAAGTTGATTAAAAATAAACTTAAAAACTTGTAAAGGAAGCTTCTTGGAAATAATGTTTTAAAAATCCATTCATTCCATATAAGTTAAACATTCTTCGTACTTTTGTCGGAAAATTCAAAAAGTACCTCGTATGAAAAACGACAAAAGATTCCTTTCATATCTTTTACTAAAAACTCACCGAAGGGTAAAATAGGATTTAAACAATTGTAGGTGAATGGAAATAATATTACATATTGAGGAAACATGGATGTGGATGATAAAACACACCCCAGTAAATTTCAATGTATAAACAATCTCGGATAAAAATGAGATTGTGATATTTCCCTTACCTTAAGTCCGACTTGCTTTGTAAGTGTCCGAACCTCCTCTTCTTTGAAGTGCTTCTTTGAGACATTCTTTTAGGGCACTAAAATTGGTCTTTGAGGAAGACCAGAACCTCTAGGATGTCTCTAGGGAAGTAGAGAGGAGAAAGTGGCAGGGGTTGGCCGATCTTGAAGGCTCAAAGTGGTGTGAGGAAGAGGGGGAGGAGGTGTCCTTTTATAAGGGAGGAGAGGGGTACCTTTGGAATAACTAAAAATATTATTTTATTATAAAGTCAAGTTCGGTTTTAAATAGATCCAAATTGATATATTTCGAAGATAAGGTGGGGATTGGTCGAAATCCTCTCATCCAATAGAATTTAGACAAATTTAGGTTCCTATTTTAACCTTATCATTTAGATTTAACATTAAGTTAAATAATTTTACTTTTACCATGTCTTCTTGTGTTCTTATAATATAATGTTAATAAACTTACTATAAGCAGAAAAACGAACCCCAAGTTGTTTATTATTAATATATATATAACCTTATCTAAGTCATTTGGCCGAACCTTAGATTTTTAGGAATAAAATAACAATTACCAATATAATATTTGTTTTAAAAACTATTTTATGTCAATTTTGACACTATTTAGTAATTGTTTTTTGTGAAAATCATAATAGAATTATTAGTTCGAACCAAGTTAATTAAATCAATACTAACATCTCATATTAACCTAGAAAATTAGTGTAATTCATAAAAAGTCTCAAATTACATTTATTTTAGTGTTTATAACATCAATTATGTCAATATTTCATTAATAAGATAATTACTGCATCATCATTGTGTCATAAATAAATTAAATTATTTAATGTCTAAAAATTACAAATAAAATACCATTATGTAGGAAATCTTTTTATCTTTCTAATTAATATTTATAGTCGAATTTATCTTATGTATAACCCCACATTAAAAATTATTTACTTATTAAACTTTGATTTTAACTATTTTAACCCTTCTTTAAATAAATTAATAATAAATGTCCTAATCTAATCCAAGTGGGCCTAAATGGTCATATTTTATTCCTAGGTTTGTTTTTGGTCGAATTACACTTATCCAATAGAATTAGGACATGTGTTAGGGTAATAATAATATCATCTTTACCCTTAATTACCCTATTTACTTTTTACCGTGGTAAAAAAAGTAAAAAGTTACTATTCACCAAAAATTATTTTCATCTCATTGAACCAAATTTTAGTCCTTGATATTAAACATGTCTCTCGGATTTTTGAAATTCCACTCATAGAAGCGGTAAAATTAAGTTTTATGAAAAATTCAGTTTTTTAACTACCACTTAGTGGTTTCACTATTCATCAAAAATTGAAAGTTTTCAGAAAAATACCAAAATTTCACCCTAGGCTAATTTCGATATTCGAAATCCAAAAATGAAGTCCATTTTGAAAAATAAAATTTATAAAATTTCATAAAGTGGTTATTACTATTCATAACGGCTAGTTTTAATAATATTTTAATAGCATATCGTTGTTTAGTGAAACTCGGTATTGTGTACGACACACGCTATCGAGGAAGGTCGCGATTTCGTGTAAAGCAAGCCAAGAAAGTGTTGTGTAGAAAAATATTCCTTTGATGATTTATATAACATAAAAGTCTCGGGTGTTACAGAGACTGTGCAGAAAATACTTATTGAAAACACTTTCCAAAATTCCTTACACCCCATCGATTTGATCCCTTCCAAAAGATTCATATTATTGATCAATTTCCACCTCTGATCTTATTCTCCACCCATATGATAAACAACTAAAATAACCATATATTTTTCAGAACATTGAAGTCTGGAGAAAATATTCTCAGTGGAGTTGATCCATTGTTCCTTGATTAAGGGGTCAGATAATCCATTGAATGATGGATTACTTTGTCTAAAAAATATCTTAATTGAATATTATTCATTATTAGGGATATTTTGTATCTCATCATTATCTAGTTTTATATTCATAACCTAATTTAGATGAGAGAGTATTGTCACAATGTTCTCGAGTCCCTCTCCCATCGGGTTGGTTACCTAATTGGGGCAGTCCTAACATTAACCACCACATTGATTGTTTACCAAATTCTTCATATTTATGGACATTTTATATAATAAAGGGTAAATTAAGGATTTGAACTCACCTTGGATCACTAAATTTTGAATACAGGAAACCAATGATCAATACCCATTAAACGGAATTCAATACACATGAAGAAGGGTTTCTGTATCAACTAGAGTCAAGAGGGATGTGCGGTTTTGATGAAAATATTGAGTGTTAAACCTTTAATAAACACACTACATATGGGATTTACACATCATGTAATACTTACATGTCATGTAAATGTTTATCTTTACTTCTTGTTAAAATTCATGTCACCTCAAACCTATTAACCCTAAATTATTATACATCATGAAGCACCCCATGAATCATCCATACCAAGATTTGAACAAAAAATACATGTTGTGAAAAACCCTTATAAATCATTTATTCCCCCAGAATTCATATTTTAATATATGAACCTCTATAGACACACTCTAGGGCCTCCTCCAAGCACCATGATCCTCGAAACGCACAAAGGGTCTGACTCCATGAATTTAAGACATTACATGATGAGTCTCACTATGACCTCCATAGATATAATAAAAAAATAACCATAATTGAATGCATGAAAACACATATCTGGACAATCTAGTGATACAATTTAATTAAAAAAACAACTAAAATACTTCTATTTTACTCTTTGAGTCACCATCCAACCAAAAAATAAACTTACTCCATGAAAAAGAAAGAGTTAAACTGAAACCTTTATCAAAATGATTATGATATGCATGAAAAAAAGTTCTCAACATATGTAAATATTAACCACAACCCAAGTAAATTCATTAAATATAAAATCATTTTTGTTCTAGTTTTGGATACATCACAACAAATATGTTTTTATTACATAATAATAAAATGTTCAATATCATTTTCTCAATAATTTTATAAACCTTCCTTCTATTTTCATTAAATGATAAAAATCATTATGAAGAAAATTTATCAGGTCCCAATCCTATTCTTGTAAATTACCTCTTTAAAAATTACATTTTCCAACATTTTTAAATACATTTTCTAATATATATTAAAATAGTGATATAATAATTGGAAATAAATATAATGAATGAATAAAAAGTTTGAAAATAATGATATGTATAAAGTAAGGGAATGTCACATTGTACATAATCTAAATTGAGCATCATGGTTTAGATTCTCTAGGATCACTAAGGATTTGGGAAACCAAGAACATCTATGTTAGTTATTAAAAAGACCCATATCTATTGGAAAGTGTTTCACGTCACTAGATAAAAAAAATATCATGCCTAATTTATAAGAATTTTTAGTATCTAGAGAAGTCATACCATTCTAGGTTAAAATACCCATGTACCTATAGATTCCCATAATATTTATAAAATAAAGACAACCCCAAAAAATGGAAAATATTTTATCAATAACAAACTTAGTTCATGTTCTAATCACACATCTAGGTTCTCAAGCAAGACCCATGAAACTTTCCATTAAACATTAATAAAAGGATTAAACATATATTTAAAAAGTTCAAACCCATACATATAAATTTTCATATAAATAAACTTAAAAACATCTTTCAAAAATCAGTTAGAGTATAAAAATTAAATTCAAAAAGCTCCCATATATAGTTATGTGTATATTCATTTTGACACACATATATGCGTCTTAATACAGAAATTCACATATTCAAGTGTGAATATATATATATATATATATATATATTTATAAAATGGGATTTTAGATTTCGAAATTCTAAGTTAAAAGTATTTATTAAATTGTGTAAAAAAATTCAATTTATAATGTTCATGTTTTATACTAATTTTTTTAGCATACTGTATAATTTTTTTACACATTTTTTATACTGTTTTTCTGTTTTTGTTTTTTTTCTTCTCGGTGAGGCATTATAGACAATCCATCACCCCCTGTGGTTAATCCCAGCCGTCGCTTTTTTTTAAACCTGTGTCTCCCCGTAGCCATCTAATCTTTCCACAATCAGATCTCAACCCTTGATTTCTTTAAGCCGCTCAACCCATCTCCTGATCTTCCTCGAACTGTCCGATATCGCCTATTCTAATCTGGGCTGTCTATTTCATCTCCACGTCGCACCCCTACATTGTCTTCCTCCTCACGTCGGGGTCACTTACCAGTATGCCTGTACAACCGAGGATGCATCAACCTTATCCTTTTTTACTGCTCCTCTTGACCCTCGCACACCCCCCTCCTAGGGCACTATTTTATTGCCTCCCTCACGCTGGCCTACCCTTGAGTTGAGTTGCACCAGAGCTCCTAGGAAACCCCCTCCTGCCTCATGAAACCCCGATGGCTCTTTCTCCTCTATCTCTCCCTCAGACTCCCAGCAATCCAGTAAGCTTACCCTGGTCCGAGCTTTCGCCTCAAATCAAGGTAAGGGTGATTGCATTCCTTGTTTTCATTTTGAGAAACCTACACATTACACTCCCAGTATATACAGTTTATATATGTATATATAGATAATACAAAACCCTTAGTTTGTATGGTCTTCAAGGGGGTTGCCATCGGGTTCTCAGTAGGATACATATGTGAGGATCTATTTTTTTAAAATAATACAATTTTACAAAACCTAAAACCTATATGTGTGTATAACATGTATATACAATTTTATATATATATATATATATATATATATATATATAACCCAAATCCAAACTATTTTCCTTGAGTTTCTAAAGTAATTATAGATTTTTTACCAGGTGAGATAAATATTATAAGGGTGTTTTATGTTTTTATTTCATTAAGAAAATCCTACTCTCTTATGTTTCGGTATATATGGTTTATATATATATATATATGTAAGTATGTATAATGCAAACCATCATGTTTTAGAATGGTTTCAGGGGTGTTTTCCTACATTTTACTACAATGACTACAAGTGCAAGGGATTATCTTGATGTGTTTTAAAAGCAACTCTTTAAAATATATTTAATGGATACAGGTTATTTTTATAAATTTTTATATAGGTTATTTTTCATCTTTGGATCAACTTATGTCTCTTTTAAAGACAAGACATTTGGGTTTGTTATGTTTTGATTGTTTTTCATTCAGTTTTATTTTACAAAACCTATACATATATGAATATTCTAAATATACAGTTTTGTATATGTATATAAATATGTTTATAACCCAAAATCAAGCTATTTTAGGATTTCCAAAATGATCCAATATGTTATATCAGGTATTATATATATTTATGAAGGTTGTTTGAACCTATTTTTACCACTAAAACCCCCTTTTTGTAACCTTGTATATATACCTATATATTTATATATATGTAATCCAAAAAAAACCAAATTATGATTTTTTTGATGAATACCCACCTTTAAATAATAATATCTTTTGGTGTTTGCTAAGACGATATGTATTATATATATATATATAAGTACACTAATGGGCATGTCTTATTTAAAAAGTTTATTTGAAAATACCCATGATGTGTTTTATGACAAAGTGTGTATTTTAGTTTGATTAAAAATATATCAGAGGGTTTAGGATTCATGGGATCAGGATATCACACTGCGTTCATTTATTGTATTATTGCACAATGAACCTGCTTTGATGAATGTTATTAGTTGCTCAAGTTATGGTTTAATTTATTTGCAAGTTCAATGACCTGTTTATCACCATAACTGATGGTGAGTGTTTTCTTTAAGTATTTTGTTTCCTTGAAATAAAAACTTCTTTTAAGACTCATCATTTACTATATCATGTGATAAACCCTATTCACCTATCATTATATATGCTTTAGTAATTATATTGTGTGCAAAGAATGTTTACTAAAATTTGTTTGTCATGGATTAGTTATTGACATATTTTCAATGTTATCTGCCATATCATGTATTTTCAAAATATGTAATGGTTCATTTTTATTTATTTTATTTATTTTTGTACATAATGCATGCTTATGATATATCACGATAATGAACTAAGAAATTTAATTACCCAAAGTGGTATGGGACACCTTGGGTAATATGAAAAAGAATGAATTATTCAAGGTGTTATGGGACATCTTGAATATAAAACGCCGTTGAAGTAAAGTATGATCTATGTGGCTCACATGATAATAAAGACAAATTAAGGGTGCGCCTTGATAGCGCTCCAATGCATTGGGTAAAGACTTAATCTCTAGAGATTACTTTTTAACGATACCTTGGTGAATAACCTTGGTAATTTTTAATGACAACTTGGGGATGGACCTTGGTGATACGAAAATGATTGTCTATGTTAAATGTTGACGCCACATAATTCAAGTTATGTTACAAGTTCTTTTCAATATGATATGCCCATTATTTCACAACCCTTGTCTTTATGTTTTTTTATAAATTCCTTATTTCGCAAGTATAAGATTGGAGCATGATCTGTGTTTATCACTCAGTAAAATTGTAACCAACTTATGAAATTTAAGATGTTTCCCTCATGGAAAAATCTGATATTGTATTACTTTTAACCGTTTTATTTGAGATTAAATAATCATATGTCATAATTTTTTATGATAACCTTTACTACTCCTTTGAAAAATATCTTCCTTGAAAATCTTGACTGAGAACTTTTATATCATGTTACATGCATTACAGTTTCTCTTAAGGGGATGTTCAACGGATTGTTTTAAAGAATGATTTCAAAAGTTACTTTGGTTTATTCTTTTTAAAACCCCATATTGGGAATTATTATGCTCACCCTACGTTTTGATTTAAAAAATTTTAGATAACATCTTTTATCAGATAAAAAATCCTAGAAGTGGCCGGTTTCCCAGAGATCGAACTGCACTCGTTCCTCTGTGTATGGGTCATGATGTGTAGTTATCAGTGCACATTTTTATTTCAAGACACACATTATGTTCAAAAGGCACTAGCTCCTGGGTTTCTGGAGTCAGGTCCTCATAGTTGGTATCAGAGGGTTTGGTTTGGATAACTCTAGAAAACCAGAATTGTAACAAGGAAAAATATACTTCAGTATTACTAAAAAATGAGTTTTTTTTAATTTTCAGATGGAAAATGAAGGTACTAATCTTTTGTCTCTCCCCACTGAGGCCCTAGAGACCATTGTGTATTTAGCTAGCTGAGATAATTTTCTAAACTTTTCCCATATCCTCATGACATGAAAAAACCTTTATGATGTGTCCAACTCACCACAAGTTCTTCAGTTACACCGGGGATTAGGAATGGATTACCTCTTTATGATAATGACCCAGTTTCCCTCCTATTTATATCAGGGAAGGTACCATGAGGGAATTTTCCGGGTGTTCACGGCAGGTGAGGACTTTGGATTTATGACCCCAGACGCTTTTTAAGAGGCTACTGCTTCCGGTGACCTCCGAGCGGCCTACTTATGTCAAGTCTTTAACTACGACTTCTGGGGAAAGTTGTTGAACTTCAGAATGTTAGAAGATGAGTCCACCCGACTGTCTTATATACAAAAAGTGTATTCTGATGTCTCCCAACTTCATACCCCTCATGCTAAACTCAAGATATGTCACAGGTGCCCCCATGAGTTTAACCCTGAATTCTCAGCCTATGTTTGGTTTGAGGAGATAGGGAGTTTTGCTTCTCTGTGTGGAATTACTGTAGTAAGTCATTAAAGGAAACTCAAGCACTGATGTTTAATAAACTTATGTTCATTGAAATGTTGCCTTTCCCTTTCCTGTCTTAGCTATGTTTATACCTTTGAATGGTTTTCAAGTAATTGAACACTCATCTTAAACTTTAAGATGGAAGGACAAACTCACATTCTATCTCTTCCTACCGAGATATTGGAGATCATTGTGATCAAAACATGTGAAGATGAGTATCATCCCTTCGCTAACATGCGAGGAACGTGCAAACAGTTGTTTGATGTGACAAACGGTCTAGAGATTCTCTACAACCGTCAAGGGAACGCTTCCATATTCTACCACATAGGCTCAGCAAAATTGGCCAAGCGTGAGCGGAGGGGGAATTACCATGAAGGGATCTTCTTGTGTTTTACCCTAGTTTGAAACTACACGGCCAGAGTAAGATTTCAAGAGGGTTCCATAGAAGGAAATGTTTTCACAACCTATATGTACCAACTCCTTAGCGTTAGCCTGTACGAAAATGTCTATGATTTAGATGTTCTCGAACGGGACATAATTTGACAAGTTCTCCGTATGTTGGTCCATATGGACATTTATAAACTCTGTACTGTTTGAACCTCCCTATGGAATCCCAAGTGTTCGGCACATGAGTTCAACCCCTTCTGCCCCAAGTGTATCTGGATCAGAGAACTTGAGGAGCTGAGTGTCAATGTGGGCCTTCCACTGAGCCCAACTGATGATTTCCCACAATGGGGAATATGGTAGAATCAACTGGGAGCTTCCTCTTAGTGAGTTTGTAAGAAAGTAATTGTGAGGACATAATTCTTTTAAGGGGGGGATAATGTGATGCCCCAGTATTTATGAACTTGACTATGTGAACAATGTTATGTTTTATAATGATGTTTCTTGTTTTACATGGTTTGTTTTTGGTACCAATAAAGGGATTGAAACTAAATAGATGAAAAACAAGGAGAATAAAGAGAACAAGTATACATTAAAAAGTTACATCACAACAAAGACCCAAAATAACCAAGAGCACCATGTATAAGACTTAACATGGCCACAAAAAGGATGCTAAGAACCACAACTTGAGTAATTGGATAATAATCATCTTCTGGGTCCGTTAGTGTGAAAAACATAATAGCCAGAACCACAACACACGTACTCAGAACCAGTGGAATGAGGAAAGCCATATTCCCTGGTTCAAGTGTTTTGAAAATGTGAAACGCCCCCTGTTTTTATAATGGCCCTTTATGAAATTATGATCATTACATTTTTTGACCATTGGGTTTAAATTGATAGAGTTTATCTTTTTATAAAAAAATTTCTTTTCATAATGCTCTTATAATCTTATGGTATTTAAAATATTTTAGTATATTCAAAATATTTGAATTATATCTTCGAGTATCTTAATTTTAAAATAAAATAATATTCTTATAAAAGAACCTAATTGATTTTATAAGATCCAAATATTTATAAAAGTTTAGTATGTTAATTATGAATTTTATATCTTTTAAAAGAGTTATATAAAATATTAAGATATTTTACATAATCTAAAATGGGATTTTGTATTTGGAAATTCTATGTTAAAATTATTTATTAAATTGTGTAAAAAAATTCAATTTATAATTTTCATGTTTTGTACTAATTTTTTTAGCATACTGTCTAATTTTTTTACATATTTATTATACTGTTTTTATGTTTTTATTTTTTTTCTTCTCGGTGAGGCATTATATACTATCCATCACCCCCCTATGCTTAATCCCAGCCGTCTTTTTTTTAAAACCCGCGTCTCCCCATAGCCGCCCGATCTTCCCACAATTAGATATCGACCCTTGATTTCATTAAGCCGCTCAACCCATCTCCCGCTCTTCCTTCAACCGACCAATCTCGACTATTCTAATCTGGTCCATTGGTTTCATCTCCACATCGCACCCCTCCATCGTCTTCTTCCTCACATTAGGGTCTCGCACTAGTAGGCCTACACAACCAAGGATGCCTTTGCCTTCTCCTTTTGCACTACTCCTATTGACCCTCGCACACCCCCTCCTAGGGCACCGTTTTCTTGTCTCCCTCACACCGACCTACCCTTGGGTTGAGTTATACCAGAGCTCCTAAAAAACCTCCTCCTGCCTCATGAAACCCTGAAAACTCCTTCTCCTCTTTCTCTCCCTTGGACTCCCAGTAATCCAGCATGCTTACCCTGGTCCAATCTTCCTCCTCAAATCAAGGTAAGGGTGCTTTCATGCCTTGTTTTCATTTGGAGAAATGTACACTTTACACTCCCGGTATATACAGTTTATATATGTATATATAGATAATACAAACCCCTCGGTTTGTATGGTCTCCAAGGGGGTTGCCATCAGGTTCTCAATAGGATACATATGTGAGGATCTGTTTTTTTAAAACAATACAGTTTTACAAAACGTAAAACCTATATGTGTGTATAACGTGTATATACAGTTTTGTATATATATATATATAACCCAAATCCAAACTATTTTCCTTGAGTTTCTAAAGTAATTATGGATGTTTTACTAGGTGAGATAAATACTATAAGGGCGTTTTATATTTTTATTTCATTAAGAAAATCCTACTCTCCTATGTTTCGGTATATATGGTTTTTATATATATATATGTATGTATGTATAATGCAAACCATCCTGTTTTAAAATGGTTTTAGGGGTGTTTTTCTACATTTTACTATAAGAACTACAAGTGAAAGGGATTATCTTGCTGTGTTTTAAAATCAACTCTTTAAAATATAGTTCATGTATACAGGTTATTTATATATATTTTTATATAGGTTATTTTTTAGCTTTGGATCAACCTATGTCTCTTTTAAAGACATGACATTTGGGTTTGTTATGTTTTGATTGTTTTTCATTCGGTTTTATTTTAAAAAACCTATACATATATGAATATTCTAAATATACAGATTTTCACATATATATAAATATGTTTAAAACCTAAACTGGAGCTATTTTAGGATTTCCAAAATGATCCAGTATGTTATATCACGTATTATATATATTTATGAAGGTTGTTTGAACCTATTTTTACCACGAAAACTCCCTTTTTTGTAACCTTGTATATATACCTATATATTTATATATATGTAATCCAAAACAAACCAAATTATGATTTTTTTGATGAATACCCACCTTTAAATAATAATAAATTTTGGTGTTTGCAAAGATGATATGTATTATATATATATAAGTACACTAATGAGAATGTTTTATTTAAGAAGTTTATTAGACAATAACCATGATGTGTTTTATGAAAAAGTGTGTATTTTGGATTGATTAAAAATATATTAGAGGGTTTATGATTCATGGGATCATGATATCATACTACGTTCATTTATTGTCTTATTATACAATGAACCTTCTTTGGTGAATGTTATTAGTTGCTCAAGTTATGGTTTAATTAATTTTCAATTTCAATGACCTGTTTATCACCATAACTGATGGCGAGTGTTTTCTTTAAGTATTTCGTTTCCATGAAATAAAAAGTTCTTTTAAGACTCATCATTTACTATATCATGCAATAAACCCTATTCACCTATCATTCTATATGCTTTAGTAATTAGCTTGTGTGCAAATAATGATTACTAAAATATGTATGTCATGGATTAGTTATTGAAATATTTTCAATTCTATCTGCCATATCATGTATTTGAAAAATGTGTAATGGTTCATTTTTCTTTATTTTATTTATTTTTGTACATAATGCATGCTTATGATATATCACAATAATGAACTAAGAAATTTAATTACCCAAAGTGGTATGGGACACCTTGGGTAATATGAAAAAGAATGAATTATTCAAGGTGGTATGGGACATCTTGAATATAAAATGCTGTTGAATTAAATTATGATCTATGTGTCTCATATGATAATAAATAAAAATTAACGGTGCACCCTCATAGCGCTCCAATGCATTGGGTAAAGACTTATTCTCTAGAGATGACTTTTTAACGATACCTTGGTGAATAACCTTGGTAATTTTTAATGACACCTTGGGGATGGACCTTGGTGATACGGAAATGATTGTCTAAGTTAAATGTTGATTCCACATAATTCAAGTTATGTTACACGTTCTTTTCAAGATGATATTTCTATTCTTTCATGACCCTTGTATTTATGTTTTTTTATAAAGTCCTTATTTCGCAAGTATAATTTTGGAGCATGATCTGTGTTTATCACTCAGTAAAATTATAACCAACTTATAATATTTAAGATGTTTCCCTCGTGCAAAACTCTGATATTGTATTAATTTTAACCATTTAATTTTAGATTAAATAATCATATGTCATACTTGTTTATGATAACCTTTACCACTCCTTTGAAAAATATCTTCATTGAAAATCTTGACTGAGCACTTTTATATCATGTTAAATGCGTTATAGTTTTTCTTAAGGGGATGCTCAATGGATAGTTTTAAAGAATGATTTAAAATGTTACTTTGGTTTATTCTTTTTAAAACCCCTTACTAGGAATTATTATGCTCATCCTATGTTTTGATTTAAAATTTTTCAGGTAACAACTTTTATTAGATAAAACATCATGAAAGTGGCCGATTTCCCAGAGCCCGAACCGCACTCATTATTATGTGTATGGGACATGATGTGTGGTTATCAGTGCTTGTTTTTATTTAAAGACACACATCAGGTTCAGAAGGCAAGTTTGGTCCTCACCTTAATAGCCATTTAAAAAAAAATCAATACTTGGCATTTCAAGTACCAACATAAATTCTAGGTAAAACTGAAAATCCAATTGAATATTAATTTTGAAAAAACAAATTTTATTATAATAAGAATCACGTGTAAATGATATTTTGGTAATTATCAAACAATCATTTTAAAAGTATATACATAAATAATTTCAAAAAATATGATTTAGTAAGAAAATTCCATCACACGTAATTTAAACCAACTGAATTTCGGACTCCCTTTTTATAATAGGGATTAAAAATACATGTATTAAATTTATTGGGCATCAAAAACATAGATTAATTTCATAAGTATTCATGATTCTATGATTTAATGAAAAAAAATTCAAAAAAACCTTGAACATTTAAAAATTAGGTGAATATTCTAAAAATAGAGAGATCAAGGCATCAAGGGAAGATCACACACCCTATGGGTCAAACCCACATTGTTTTACATACCAGAACCCACCATAGGATTTTCCAATAGAAATAAATAGTGAATGGTGGGGAGAAAAAACAAGGTAAAGAGATATAAAATGAGATGAAGGGGGAGAAAACCAAATATAAGATTACCACATAAGTGATTGATGTGGAAATCAAAGAGTTGAGAGAGAGGGAGGGGAAAGGTTTTCCATGAGGGGGGATCATGGGAATCGTGGGGTGATCATCCAATATGGGAGATGGGTGAGGTGAGAGATGGTTTTATTTTTAAGGGGTATATATTAGAGAGTTTATATTTTTAAAAAACTAATCATAACAAATGGTTATCACACAGTTTACTAAATTGTGGACTGATAGTGTACCGTTCACTAAAGTGTAACCAAAGACCACATGGTTGGCCCTCAAGGTTTTCAAAACTATGAACCAGTCATACAAAATGTATTTTAATGGTTTCATTCCCTACTAGACTTTTTCCACATGGTTACTACTATCTATGCTGATTGACTATACTCTATGCATTTCATTACTAAAAAAATGTTTTTTTTGTGAAATCATAGATCAAAACTCTAGGTGAATTGAATAGAGAGAAAAATAAATAAATAAAACCAGGTTTTGACAAGAAAGGGAGAATCATGATATCCTATTACATGATTGGTAATGTGGTTATTTCCCTAATGATAAAAAATAGGATGGATTCTGGTGTTCAAAATCATATTATTATTCTTACTAATTAATAATGACTTATGATTAACATACTCAATCTTAAAAAATGATATTCTTACTAAAGAAGTTGTGTATTTGGTTTCATAGATATCTAGGTTATTATAAATATTGAGGAAAACATATTAATCTTTTTATATATTAAATATATGGTAAGAAGAACCTAAGGGAATGTCTCAAAGGAGGAAGAAAACATTTCTAATATGGTAGGATTCACCATCGATCTTGTGTTTTTCAATGAGAGATTGGTGGGTCAACCAATAAAATATATGGGATAACGGTGAGAACTAATATATCACTCACACATAAACAAATTAAATAAAAGGAATTTGGTAGTTAAAAATATCTTTTCCCTAAACCATTGGACAATGAGGATAATAATAATAAGAAACCCCTAAATCCTAGGGAACAAGTATGATAATATTCTATGACTACCGCTGAAGTGGATTGTGATAATTAATTTACATATATCATCAACTACAGATCTATGTAATACTTCTAAGATTCTGATTCTAACATCCCATTATATCTAGGATACCTTCTATGAGAATCAATTCACCACCATAAATATTTCATATTGGATTATTGGATAAAACATTCAGTTGTATGATTACTATATCATAAGTTGACATTGTAGGAATGTGATTTGTATAAATCATATTATTATTTATTTAGTTGAATTTTATGTGATTTTAGAAATAGATTGGATATCTCCACATATCATCTACATTAATTATCGAATTAGGGAAATCATATTTCCTATTCCAAATTAACCAACGACCATCCATCTGTTTATGGTTGTCAAAGAATAGTATATAAAAATCAATTCCATGGGTTTTAATATCCAATACTATGGGTTATTTACCACAAATTATTGGAAATAAAATCAATACTTGAGGTATTCATATTATGAGTGAAAATTTGTATTTCCTAGTCTTACCTAAGATAGTAATGTAGACATACTATCAAAAATTATATCTTTATTAATATTTATATTTCAAACAACATTTGTTAATTTTAATAATATAAGACAATTAAAATTGAATTGATGTAGTTTTTTAGGTGTGAGAATTTAACCCCCTATATTTTGAAGGAATTTTGTATTAAATAAATAATATCCTTAATATCTTTATTCACATATAAAACTAAACTAAAACAAACCAATATATATTTTAGCGAGATAAAACATTATAATAAAATTATTTGAAATTATGTATTATATACCATTTTTGATTACACCAATTAATAGTTCATAAATTAAAAAATGATAACAAATAGAAATGAATAATATCATCAAAACTAGTATATACCTTGGATCAACTTCACCCTTATGAATCACCATTAGTAGAACTAAGCCTATAATGAGAAAAAAAATAATGAATAGAGAAAGAATATATTAAATATGGAATGAGAAGTGTGAATTGTAAAGTGATAATAAAATGGGTGATTTTAGTAACTCTATATATCGTAATGAAATTTAATCATTATAATTTTTAATAATTGGATAAATATTTATTGGACATATGGTCATTGGGTATACATGTATACAAAAATTGTACAAAAAAATTTATTTTTAATATTCTTTTTAGATATTATTGTTTATAAATAATAAATATCCAAAAAATATAGTAATTAATAAATATGTTTTGTTATAAAAATAATTTAATGTGTAAAAAATATTATTATTAATGAATGATATGATAAAATTATGATAAATAATATAATATAAATATATTTTTAAAATTATATGATTAAAATATAGATACCTAATTTTAATTGTATATGGATTAATAT
The DNA here is from genome assembly GCA_963277665.1 of Viscum album. Taxonomy (NCBI): domain Eukaryota; kingdom Viridiplantae; phylum Streptophyta; class Magnoliopsida; order Santalales; family Viscaceae; genus Viscum; species Viscum album. Next base: position 568,495,780 of record OY728158.1, on the reverse strand, counting down.
CATTTAATAAGAAAAGAGATATTTTTTTTTCAAATAACTATTTTTCTAAAATTGTTCTGTATTTTAATATAAATAAAATTAATAATTGAAAACTATTGATTTTAATGAAATTTATTGGTAATATATACAAATAAATAAATTTATAATCATCAAATATTTATTACTATAAAGTTAAAAAGAATAAATTCATTTTATGCCTATTTTTTTTGTAAAATTGGAATTTCATGTACTATAATTGTTTTTGAATAAACTATCTATATTATAGTTAAATGATAATAAAATATATTTTTGATTTCAAAAATAGATTAATTTTAATTTAATTAGAAATTGACAATATATATTAATAATAATAGTAAATATTCTAAAAAAGTCATTTAAAAACCTATATTTAACATTCTATGAAATAATTATAAAATATCCACAACATAAAACTTATAGAAAATTTTTCATGAAATAAGATGTATTTTATAAGTGAAAATTTTCATTTATAAATAATAGTTTCAATTTAGAAACATCTCTTTAACATGTTAGAATATAATTATAATTTTTTCAAAAAAAATTAATACGTTATAAATTAATTATTATTGAATTAATTATTATAACATTTATAAATTGTATCTTATAAAATGGATTTCATATTTTGATTTTAAAGCTCAAAATTATGTAATGCTATCCATTTTATTTTTAGGCAAAGAAATAAATTACATATGTAAAAATTATTTACCATGGTAAAATTCAAAATGGTAAAAGGGATTAATATAAGGTTAAAAGACCAAAAATTTGTATAAAAATGTCTCAAAGTGATTTTTGGAGTCAATTATTAACCATAACACATAACATATCCATTATTTCACACTTATCGATACCCTTCCTTGAATAGTGCACCACATATTATAAAAATGTCAACCCACTCACTTATATAATGTTCCCTTCACGAAGAAACTTCTCCTCACACAAAAAAGCACTATAGCTTGACTAAAATCATCCAAAATACCTCCCCCAAACCCCTAATAAATAATATAAATTTAATTCTTTGATAAATTTACCACTCATTAATGTATTAATCCAATTTTAAAGGAGTTGTTCTATAGAGTATGTTAAAAATTCATAATCACACTTTTTTTTCTATTTTTTTTATTCTTATACCACCTAAAAATAACTTATACCCATGAAAATATAATTAATTTTTTATAATAAATATTTTGAAATTTTCTTATAAAAATTTAATAATACTTTTTTAAATTCCTCTAAACCATTAAAAAATGAAAACGTCGCTATTTCATACATACATACTACCTCCTCCATGAATGATATATTTCGTTTTTCATCACCACCACACATGGATAGTTATAATATTTTTTTAATGAATAAATACTATATATATGAAATAATTAATATTATATAATTATAAACATTTACCTACCTTCATTCCCTCCAATTTAGCAGAAAATAAAAATTGTACTCTATGTGTGTGTGAGATACTGTCTTCATAGAAAACATGTGTTTACTTATCACATGAATTGATATATGGTTATAAAAAATTATTTGATGAAATTTATGAAATTATAGAGTAATATATTTCATGTGTATAGTTTTAAAATAAATTCAACAAGTCAATGGTCACTATCAAATAATTCAATATTATCTATAGACTCCTTGAAATAAATTCATAAATAGTTTCATTATCACTTATCATAAATAAATATATAATTAAATTATATTATAAAAATATAATTCATTAGTAAAATTATATAATGTGACATTGATAATAATTCAATGAAAAATAATAAATCAATAAAAATTAACCAAAATCATCATTATGAAACATGTACAAAACAAATGAAATTATTTGCATACAATGTTTATAATAAACTATAACTAACTAATATATGTATATTGAAGTATTATAAACAGATTATATAAAATTTATTATATATTAATAAGGTTCATAAATAAGTTATATATGTATTTATTTTTATTATACGAGAGGTTAAGGTGCATTTTTGGATGTTGAGAGTCAAGAAAAGGGTTTTATATGAATTTCCTTTCATTATGGTATGTTTTATTATTGAACACCTATTATTCTTTTAAATGGAACATATAATTCCAAATATCTTCTCTAATAATTATTAATGATTAATTTATTGAATTTAAAATACATTTTATAACCCTTTCTAAATACTCAATTATTTTATTTAATGAAAAATTCATAATGGTTTCTCATCTCACTTTTCCTTATTTTTGAATTATTCTATATTAACTATATTTTTATATTGTGTGGTGTATATTAATCCATATGGATTGTTTTTTGGACATTGATAAAATTTAATGTATTTAAAATCCATTTTAGTTTCTATAATTCATAGGCTTTCAATTTAATTGATACCAATGTTGTAAGGGGTTTTATTAACTCAATACTTATTTCCTTGAGTTAAAATTTTTATAATTGAACTTATTTTATATTGGTTTGTTTATTAGACCATATTATTTTATTAAAATATAGTTTCTATTTTTCTTTGGGGAAATTCATATTTTAATTCCAAGAATCTTCCTTTATGAATTTATTTTTTATAAAATATAACATTGTTAAGAATAAATCACATACATTTTAACAACTATTCTCCACCATATACATATTTTCCCCACACTATTATTCTCCTTTCCAATTATTAAATTAAAATATTTATTTTTTATATTAATATTTCATCACTCTTTCTCCTTTTTAAGAAAAAATATTATTAAATATTTTTATAATGTGTTCTATAAAGAATAATTGATATCTTAAAGAACACATATGTATTAATTTAAAAGTTTTAGTCTTATATAACCCTATAATACATCGGTTAATGTTTTATATCCCATGTGATATTGAATTTGTTGAGGGATTATGATTTTCAATAGCTTTGTTCATATTTTTGTTTTCTAGACATAATTGCATATAGTTTTGTTTAAAAGTTTATTATGTGGAAATTATTTGGGGTAAATTTGATCACAAGTTTATCTATGGATATATTTATTAATATTATTCCTCACAGTGTTATGATTTCTATTTTCTAGGAATATTCCACATTTTTATGTTTTATGCCTATGTTATCATCTATGGTTCATGATTATTGTCTCAGGATTATTTACTACTATGACAAGATATATATTTGATCATTTGAGATTATATATCTTCTAGTTATAATTTATGATTGTATCATGTTTTTATAAAATCATTTAATAACAGATTTCTCCTATGATAATTTTTTTTCACAATTTGCTAATATAACTCATGAGGATATATTGATAATTCTTTTACTTTATTGGTTATTTGAGCTCACCATTTATTATGTTTTTTCATTCCACATGTCATGATGATTAGTATAGAATATGAGATATAAATAAGGAAGACCAGTGAGGTGATATAATGGAGAAATGTTCCCAAATATTTGAAATAATATTCTTATGTTTCTAGTTTCCAACGACACTAAACCTTTTGGTTCTCAGATTGTGAAATTATTTATAATACATGATTCATAAATAATTAAAAATATACTAAAATAAATATATGATTATATTTATTCAGCTCAATTTCTATCAATGATATTTTTTCATAATATTTTTTATAACCAAATCCCAAGTGTGGGTCATATGTGCCTCATTTTGGTTCTAATAAGGAAGCCCAAATCCTTCATTCTAAAAGAACATGTGTTGAGAAGGAGAGAATCCATCATTTATGTATGTTCTTATCTAAAATTTTCAATTAATTTTATTTATCATTACATGTTATAATTTTCTCAAGTTTATTAATGTTATATAAATATCATTATTCTAATGAGAAAATGAAATTACTATTATATAATCATATACTCTTACTCATTCACTAGTATAACATGTTCTTATTTGGGTTTTTTTAACCACCTATATGAAAGATGCCATACCAATATCACCATTTTCATTATGAATATGTATAAAGACATTAATAATAATAATATATGATATTAAGGATAAATAAATGTCACTAATGCATTTTTAAAGGCTAAAATAAAAATTATTGATCAATTTAATGTAACTTGTTGTTACCTGTAAATTACAAAAAATGTTCATCAGGGATTGAATTCTAACAAAAAATATCAAATTATTTTAATTAATTGAATGAGTAACAACATAAATCATCAAGAAAACAATTATCCCACTACCTTTAATAATCTAGGAATGATGATCTTATTATCAAATATTGGGGATCAACCACAACTTTACAAAACATGTTTAGAATAATCAAAACTTCTATTACCATATGATGAAAATAAACAATAACTAACCAATACATATTTATATAATTATTATAGTTTTAAAAATAAAAATGTAATATAAATTAATAAGGTTATGAAATAGGTGATTATTATAGTTATACATATTATACAATATCTTAGAGTACTTTCATGAATGATGTAAGAAAAAGCTAATGGTTTTCATTCCAATATCACAATGAATTTGAGATTATTATGACAAAATTTAAATTTAGTGAAATTATATATATCATGAACCCACATAGATACCCAAGTACCCATATAACCAATCCAGTTATATCATAGAATCAATTGGATTCTCATTCCCCACATGTTGGTGACTATCACCTGGCATTACACAAGACTGTAAGAACCCAATTCTTCATTGAGGTATAGATTCATTATTTTCCATTAATTTTCAGTCTAAATGTTTAATAATTGCCTATTATGAATTGACCTCAAGGTAATGGAGGTTTATAGGGTATCTGGGGGCTCGTTCAGAGCCTAAAACCTGAGTTTGGGGGTGATATAAGCCTATAGTGTGTAGGGAAAGCCATATAGTTTGACTAAACCATGCAAGGCTAGACAATGGAAAGGTATAGGCTACACAGTTTTAGAAAATCCAAGCACCTCAGGTCGCATAGCTATGCAACCAGCTCTGAAAATTTAACATAGGGATTTTTTATTGTTTTTAAATAGTTAGTTAAACCATTCAAGGTAACCATGTGTGTGCCCTACCCTACAGGTGTCTGTTCTCAATTGGAACAAAAATTTTCAAACATTTTGACCTCTTAATTTTTTAGAATTTTAATAATTTAAATTAAATTAAAAATATTTTATAAACCTAATTTATGTTTCTTTCACCCGCATAACAGCCTCCTCTCCCCTTTGATTCTCTCCTTGGCGACTTAAGTAGGAATTGAGATAACTCTTCCATTCGAGATCAGAATCAAAGTTTGTTCATTTCATTAGATCTGTAATGGTAAGTCCTCAATTACATTTTAGTATTTCTTGTTTCTTATGGATATTATATGCACTATTTAGGTTAAAATTGGTTTTCTATATTATTAAGTTTATTCTTTCTTCAGATCTTTCCCAAATAGAGTCAAATTAATCATTGATACTAGACCAGATATCCTCTTTGGACCTATGTTAGGTGGTATCATGACTTTCTCTTACGTTATATCATTTTATATATGTCGTTGTTTCATGCACCCAATTTTCAAGAATTTCCATAAAATGAAATTGAACCCTAGAATTTCTAGGCATTTCCTAGGTGATTAAAGAGCATTGTTCATGCTTTTTATAGGTTTAATACCTTTAAATGGAACCACTATTGTGTGGGTTGATATATGAACTAAGCCTCCATGGGTGATTTTGACTCTTAAATTCCATTGAGGTGTGCCTTAGACATTTTCTTTTGTTTTAAAAGGATGTATTGAATTATAAATCGAATGATGAATTGATTATAATATAGTTTGTAAATGAAATGGATTAATGGTAAAGGGTGGATGACTTGACCCTGGAACCTTGTTATGCCATTGGTTGAATAAGATTGAATTTCCTTATTAAAGTGAATTTACCATGTGAGTTAAATGATTCCTATTCAATGTATTGGTTTTTTATCTTAATTTATCTTTATAATGATTTCCTATGAGATATATATAGGGACTATTATATGAAATATACCCTTTATGCATGAGAATATTGTTATAAAGAATTCCCTATTTAGGTAATTTAAAGGCCAAGTCCCTTATGATTGGACAGTGCATAAATTCCCTTTTGAGGTTAGAATGATATATGATGTTCATGGTATTGACCTTGAAATAGATATATGAAATTGATTAAATGGGTTTTAATTGATTAAATGGTTATGTAAGTTGTTTGATATGTGGATTCATATTATAATACCATAGATGGACTCAATGTATTTAACCTTGTTTATTCCATGGGATATATATAGATCTAGGTGAAGGATTCCATGGAAAGATTTATTGAGGCTTAAATTATATATCAAGTGATACATGGATTCATATGATAATTCCATGGATAGACTCAAAGTGAATTTTATTATTTATGAAATGGGTGATACTTGGGCTCCCATAGTGGACCATTGAGGACTGACTCATTAGGCAGTGACATTGTACCAAACCTAGAGAGATATTGAGTTACTAAGAGGTTTTCCAGGGATGGGACTATAAGGTGTTGGTTGATATTATACAAGCACTGATACTTGAATTCCAATACAGAAATTCTAATGATGGACTGAGGTTATAAATTGAATAAAAATGGAATGTCTTTATGATAGTTCTTCCAAGCCAAAACACAAGCTTGTATTTACTATTTACATTATACATTATAGATGACATGTTAAGACATCCATGTATACATGTGATTAAAAATTAGACTTGGGATTTGATCCATATATCGAGACTTATAATTTAAATAAAATTGAGCAAATTAAATGGATATTAAATGAGAACCAAATCTTATGGGATTCTTACTTTTGAGTAATTCTTTTATATGTCATTATACTACCTACAAAATTTTTATATGTATACATAGACTAATTAGCATAGACCTTCGATGGTTTCCTTATAGGATTTAGTCTCACACCCTATTTGGTTTACTTTTTATTGGACCCAAACAGATTACTTGATTATAGGTGTTGATATGGGAAATCACCCTACTAAAGTTACATGATTAGCTTCATAGCACCATGAAAACATGGGACCAAGCTGAGGCTTTTTATGCTTCTAGGATACTTTTTATATTTTTTTAATTTTGTTACATGTATTGTATATGACTATTGTGTACATTTTTTGGATGAATTATTATAAACATAGGACATGTATCATCATTTTTATATGATATGACTTATGGTTTGTTTATATTATCATCTTCCACTATTAAAAATGGTCATATGTATGTTTTAATTCTTGTATTTTATTAATACCAGTTTTTCTACACTTTGGTAATGAGGGAACAGTCTCCCCACAGATAGACCTTGGACCTCACTTATAGTTGGAATCCTCTGAAATTTGGGAAGATGTGCTTAAGGACTTGTGACCCAAAAGGATCAGGGAACTATTGAGTGAAATCTAGTTCTGGGATGTTACAGTGTGGTATTAGAGGGTCTTTTATGGTTTTCATTACTATTTGGTGACAATATAAAGGGATAATAAAGAAAAAGAGTTTGGTAATGAGTCTTTCCCAGGATTAGTTAAACCATGTATAAGAAGAAACTGAAATGCCTTAAATGAAACTGTTATTTTTTGATTATGACTATTATAGTTGATTTGATTCTACTGTTGGGTGATTCAATTTTATTTTGATGTTATAATTGACATTATTTTGGTTCTATTATGTTGAAAACCGATTAGATGAGTGTGTTCTATATCATGAATCATATGGGTACCAATTAGATTTTATACGCCATCCATTACTGCATGCCATTTAGGATGCATTACTTGTTTCATGCTATTGTGGTAGGTTCAATGATAGTTATATACCTCTAATTTTTATAGGTATTTTGAACTAAGTTTTGGTATAAAATATGTGGATTCCATCCTTTGAACCCTAAGGTTTATGGGCCCTCTTGAACATAAATTTAGAGAACCATTACCTAACCATTAAAGTGAATGTGATATGGGATGTAATATATAGTCACCATGTTTTTTTCATGATGTTTTATGGGACCATATTGATTGGAACATTGTGAAGAATTGGTAAATACATGGAAATAGATAAATTCAAATGAGAATGAAATTGTGAATTCAAGTGGAAAAGAAATATAAAATAAAATATGGAATTAAATGGAATCATGAAATGGGTTATAGTAGAGAACTTGACTAAACTGGAACTTTTTAGTGGGATTTTGGCATTGTATCTTGATTGTTCTTGATCTGTATGATTCCCATACCTGACCCATGGGGAAGACAGAAGGGTGTTCTCGTATATTGGAAGACTTGTAGCTATCTTTTTTTGTTTCTATGTTTCTGATATCCGAAACTTGTTAACTATATTGACCAGAGAAGTGCACATGTAATTTTTAGATCTCAGTCACCATGACGTCCTCCAGTCATATTCTAGGAAGGCAGTGATGACCACACTCTAGAGGTGGTGGTCCATGGGATGCCGGTGCATCCTCAGGTAGTGCCACATACAACACCAGCTGGTATACCAAATGCAGGCGATGATGCAAATTTACAAGAAGGCTTCATAAGATTCATGTAAACCATTCTGGGAGCACCACGACCTACAACGACTATGGAAGAGTTGACATAAGTGTTTCAACAATAGAATCTAGCCACATTTTCATGGGATGAAAGACTACATGCTATAGAGTAATGGATAAAGTTCATGATATCTATCTTCTATCATTAATATACACCTACTTAGAGGAGGTTAACGATCTATATATATATATATATATATATATATATATATATATTGCATGATTCTACCAAGGGGAGGTGGGATGTTTTCACTCAGAATGATCATCATCATAAGATGGGTTGAAGGGTGTATCATACATACTTCTTTGACTATTTTAGTATTGAGACTTTGAGTTCTAATAAAGCCTATAATTTTAACATATAGAGTAGGTCTCACTATTAGATTTGGATTATTCATCCCATTTTATAGAGATCTATCATTTCTCACATGTTATGATGAGCGATGAGTTATCAAAATCTAGGAAATTTGAGGATGGTATTCAGTATGGAATCGATAATAAGTGAATTTTTTCCAGATAACTCCTATTTCTAGAATAGTGAACGAGGCACTTATTATAGAGTATAACCTGAAAGAGGAAGGAGGGGAAAGCCTAGGTAGTTTGACACCTCGATCTGGTACAACATTGACCAATAGTAGGAATCATCATCTGGAGCATCAACATGGTGAAACCAGTATCTAGAGTACACCCTCAGATATCCATGTGAGGTGTTTCTAATGTGGTAGGATGGGAAATGTGAGGACACAATATATGAGGGACCCAGTTGAGTTTCAATCCTACAATAAGATGGAAAATCTATCGCGTTTCTGTAGAATGTTTTCACCAACAACTAGTAGGATATGTTCTACAATGACTCCATTTTTAAGAGTAGGGCCAATAGATTCTCATCAATTATGGAGTTGTAATATAGTTGGCCGATCAGGCTGGGGTAGTGGTAATGTTCATGGTAGTTAGGCCCCATTTATACAACGACAATAGGGTAAATCTTCTTATGTTATCTAGGCTATATCAGAGGGATTCAGTTATAAAAAGGTATATATATAGTGTAACACACTACTAAGGAGCAGGATCCCATACATCAAAGGTACTATTTTATTAGTCTCTACTTTATCTTCTACACTTTTTGATACATGGTATTCTCATATCTTTATATTTGTGACCATTTTGGAGAGCCTTAGGCACAGATTTTAGACATCTAATGGCATTTTTACACTTGGCTCTCCATTAGGGATCCCAATAGAGGGTGTACGTCAGTGCAAGGAGTTCCCCCTTGAGATTGGTGGGTGTCACTTCATAAGGTACCTCTATGTCCTTGAGATGATTGGTTTTTATTTCATTCTCAGAATGGACTGGTTGGTCATTTTTCATGCTTATTTTTATTCCTATCACCGATGCATGTCCTTAACTTCACTACAGTGTGAAAAGTTCATTATGAAAGGTGATTGGGATATCCGAGTGAGTCGAGCAGGACCACAACATCATTGTTTAGGCGATATGAAAGCCTATACTGTGAGTTTATATTTGGATTATTATGGACCATTCTAGAAATATTTTGCTCCAGTGGTTGATCATTTCAGGGATGTCTTTTTGAACAAATTCTCAGGATTATCTCTAATGAGAGAGGTGGATTTCTATATTGACCTAGTGATAGGTGCTGCATATGTATCCATTCCTCCTTATAGGATGGATATAATGGAGTTACAAGAGATGAAGAGGTAGCTAGAGGATTTAGAGGAAAAAGGTTTTATCTAAACTAGTTATTCTTTGTTGGGTTCACTGGTCCTTTTTATGAAAAGGTAGACAAAACTCTTGGGCTATGTGTGGATTACTAGAAATTGAACCAGCTGATGGTTAAGAACTGAAATCCTATATCTAAGATAGATAAAACCCTTGACCATATCCAAGAAGATTGTGTATTCTCTAAGATTTATTTGAGATCTGGATATCTTCATGTGCATGTTAGACCATCAGACATACCTTTAATAGCCTTTCAGAGTAGGTACGATCTGAATGAGTATTTGGTTATACGATTCACTCTCATGAATGCACCATTGGTATTCATGGAACTGATGAAAGGATTGTTCCATCTATATATTTATTTATTTGTAGTGTTTTTTGTGGATGATAACTTTGTGCATTTTCATAGTCGACCTGATGATGCCACACATATTGAGATCATTTTCTATATAATGAGAGAGCATCTGTTATTTTCTAAGCTCACAAAGTTCCACTTCCTGATGAATTAGATTGACTTCCTAAGTCCCATCATCTCTGAAACAGAAGTATCAGTTGATATAGAGAATGTGAGGGATGTATTTTCCTAGTAGAATCCCAATAATGTATTTAAGGTACATAGTTTCTTAGGGATGGATTTTTACTACAATAATTTCATACAGGAATTATCACACTTAGAAATTCCATTGATGGGATTGAATAATAAGGGGTTAAAGTATATATAGATATATTTATCTGATATAACCATTCGATAGCTAAAAGGGAGATTGAATTCAGTGTCAATACTAAATTTTCCACATATAGGAAGGAATTACACTGTATACTACGATGAATTAGTTATCTGGTTGGGAGTAGTTATTATGCAAAGTGATAGAGTAGTGTCTTGTGGGTCTTGGAAGTTGAGGCCACATGAGATAAATTAAATGATGTAGGATCTATAGTTAGCTACAAATTTTCATGAATTATGATTTTGGATAGATTATTTACTAGGATATCTTTTTATGGTGTTCATGAACCACAAAATCCACAAGTATATATTTTCTCAACATGATCTAAATTTGAAGTAGGAAAGGTCAGTGGAATAACTTCATTCATTTGAATTAGATCATGACTATATGCCTAGTAAAGGCAATTCAGTGGTTGATTCACTGAGTAAGAGGACTCAGATACATGCAGTGTATCATGCTAGTAGCGAGTGGCAGCTTATGACTTTGTTCACTAAGATGCACTTGGAGGTTCATGATAGTCAGGGGTAGACATAACTTTCATCATCATATATTAACTCTAACCTACTCGATAGGGTGAGGATGAAGTAGCTATCAGACTCTGAATGACTAGTTCTATAGGAGAGTGTGGTAGGTGAGGACCCTCCTCCTGGTTGGACCATAAAAAAGAATGAGATCTTGTGAGTACATGGTCATGTATGGGTCTCTCCAAACATCCATAAGAAGATGATATGGGAATTTTATGCTTAATTTTGGGCAATTCATTCTATAATCACCAAGATATATCAAGGTTTACATCAACATTAGTTTTGGTGGGTATGAAAAGAGATGTATTTGGTTTTATCATTTCATGTTCCCCCTATTAGTATGAGAAGGTGGAACACCGAAGACATGTTGTACTTCTATAACAACTGACCATTCCTGATTGGAAAAGAAATAATGTCATGATGGATTTTGTGATAGGTTTAATGAGGATGCCTCAAGATAATAATGATGTATGGGTTGTTATTGATAGACTCACAAAGGTTTTACATTTCCATCATATCAAGGATACCTTTAGCGTGGATGATCTTAGGAGGTTTTATATCCACAATATTGTATGAATTCATAGGTTTAATCATTCAATCATATTAGATAGGTATTCTTGGTTTATTTCATGATTATGGAAAGGGATATAGAGGACTTTAGGTATACAGGTGATTCTGAGAACATCATACCATCCCCAAACAGATTGACATTCAAAGTGCATGATTTAGGTGCTTGAGGACATAATGTGAGCATGCATGCATGATTTTAAGGATCCTAAGAGAGGCATATAGACCTAGTTTAATTCTCCTAAAATAATAGATTTCAAGATAATTTTAAGATGGTTGAATATATGTATTTTTATGGTAGTCCCTACCTATCACCACTGTGTTGGTTTGAGGTAAGAGAGGTAGCTATGCTGGGACCTATCCTTGTTCAGGAGAATGCATAGTAGGTGTAGTTGATTCGAAAGCAGATGGATACTGTGAAGTTTCATCAAAAATCATATGCTGATCACCGTATATGACCTTTAGATTTCATGGTTGGGGATTGTGTTTTCTTATATGTTTCACTAATGTTGGGACATAAGAGAATTAGAAGACATGGTAAGATTTTTCGAGAAATGTAGGGCCATTCAGGATTTTGGAGAGAGTCGACCTGGTAGCCTATTAGTTGTAGTTCTCTCATAGATATCAGTCCATGCATGTTGCCTTCTATATTTATTATATATGAGGTTATTATTAGGACCAATATCATACCTTTAATCCTGAGGAGTTTGACCTGGAATAGGATGCATCTATCATGGATCATCCTATACATAATATTGATCATAGAACAAGTGTTCATTGAGGAAAGTATGTTCCTCTAGTATGGGTGCTATGGCAGCACGACCTACTGTATGATGAGACCTATGAGAAAGATACTGATGTACAATTATAGTGGCTAGAGTAATTCTCAAATCATGCTTCCCCACCCTTACAAGGACAATACATGGGTGAGTTTCTTTAAGAGGTAATTTTTGTAAGAACCTAGTTCTTTTGTGAGGTATATATTCCTTTTTTCCTTTAATTTGTAGTTTAAATGTTTAATAATGGCCTATAATGAATGTTCCTCATGGTAATGGAGATTTTGGGGGTGTTTGGGGGCTTATTTAGAGCCTGGAACCTAAGTTTGGGGTGATTTAATCCTAGAACACAGTTAATGCAAACCATGTGGGGCATGCCACACAGTTTGACTAAACCTTGTGAGGCTTGAAAATGGGGACCCAACAGCCACATGATTATAGAAAAACCATGCGCCTCTGGTTTGAGGGTCATGCGGCCAACTCTGCTACATTTTTCGAGGATTTTTTCATGTTTTCTTCATAGTTATTTAAACCTTGTAGGTTCCCCTACCATACAGGTTCCCGTGCGTGATTAGCGCACTATTTGTTAAACTATCCATCTAAACCATGAGGTGCCTTACTATTTTTATTTTTTATTTTTTATTAAATAAATTTAAAATATGTGATAAAACTAATAAAGGTTTATTTCACCTTTACATCAACCTCATCTCCCCTTTGATGCTATCCTTGATGAATAAATTAAAAATTAAGATAACCCTTCCATCCGAGCTTAGATTTGTAGGCTGTTCATCTCATTGGATCTATAATGGTAAGACATCGATTTTTTTATCCATTATTGTTTCTTCTTGATATTGGTTACACTATTTAGGTGTAAGATCATTTCCCCTATTATTAGGTTCTTTGTCTGTTTGTTCGATTTCTCTAAAAGGGAGTCAAATCAGGGGCTGCGATTGTATGAGCTATCCTCTTTGGACTTGTGGTAACTGGTTTAATGCCTTTCACTTAATGTCAAGCTATTTACATATATCATCATGTAGCATTCCCAATTTCTATGCATCTTCTTAAAATGAAATTGATACCCATAATTCCTAGGCATGTTATAGGTTATTAAAGATAATTGTTGATGTTTATAATAGTTTAAATACCTTGAAACATAACCACCATTGGGTTGGTTGATGTATGAACTAAGCCTCCATGGGTGGCTTTTGACTCTTAAATTCCTTTGAGGTGTTCCTTGGCCCTTTCTATGGGTTTTAAATAGATGGATTGAATTATAAATTAATTGAAGAATTGATTATAATATGTTTTGTAAATTAAATTGATTAAAAGTAAAGGATGGATGACTTTACCCTTGGCCTTTGTTATGCCATTTCATGAATGAGCTTCAATTTTCATATTAACGTGAATTTCCCATGTGAGTTAAATGATGCCTATTATATGTATTGACTATTTATCTTAATCTATATTTATTATAATTTTCCCATGTGAGATATATAAATTATATTCTATTCAATAAACATTTTATGCCTAAGAAGCATATTATAAAGAATTTACAATGTATGTAATTGAAAGGACAAGTACCTTAAGGTTGGGAAATGATTAAATCACCTTTTGATGTGAGAATGATATATGATGTTCTTATTATCAAACTTGAAATAGATATATAAAATTGATCAAATTTTTTTTAATTGATTAAGTGGTTTTAAATTTGTTAATGGTTATTTTCCTTAGGTAATACATGGATTCATATTAAAATTCCATAGCTGAACTCAATGGCTAGGACATTGTTTATGCCATGGGTCATACATGGATCCAAGTGTAGGATTGCCTTGACAAACTCATTAAGGTTTGACTTATATTCAAAGTGATACATAGAATCATATGAGAATGTTATGGATAGACTCAAAGGGAATTTGACTACTTATGCCATGGGTGATACTTGTTCTCCCTTAGTGGACCGCTAAGGAAAAACTCACTTGGCAGTGAGGTTGCACCACACCCACAATGATACTGGGTTCCTAAGAGGTACGTCAAGGATGGGCTTGTAAAGAGTAGGTTGATATTATACCAAGAGTGATACTTGAATTTTAAATTAGGAATTTAGAGGATGAAATCAGGGTCTAAATTTAGTAATGAATTAAATGACTTTATGATTTGTTTTCCAAGACAAAGAAAAAGCTTGGATTCAGAATTTACTTTATACTTTATGGACGGTCTATTTTTGAATCCTTAGATACATGTGCTTATATAGGGGACTTAGATTTTTATTCAAGTATAGAGACATATAAATTAAATGAAATTGATTAAATGAAATGGATATTAAATGAGAACTAAAAGTTATAAAATGATTACTTTTTAATACTTCTATATTTGTCATTATATTGCCTAAAAACTTGTTATATATATTCACTGACTGATTGGTATAGACCTTTGGTGGTTTCCTACAGGGATTTAGTCTCACAACCCATTTAGGCCACTTTCTAGGACCCAAACAGATTATATGATTACAGGTGTTTATAAGGGAAAGTGTTTTACTATAGGTACTTGATTGGCTACATAGGAGATGGATAGAATGGGACCAATATGAGGCTTGTGATTCTACTAGGATACTTTTGGATTTTTTTTCATTTTGTTACATTTACTGTATAAGTCCAATGTGTACCTGTTTTGAATTCTTTCTTAGATACATATGAAAAGTATAATCATTTTTATATGAGATGACTTATTATTTATTTCTATTATCATTCTTCTATTATTTATTACTATTATATTTTTTACTAGTTGTATCATATTATTATCCATTTTGAAACACTTTGGATATGAGGGAATAGTCTCACCATGGACACACATAGGCCCTCACTACTAGTCGGTATCCTCTGGTATTTGGGGTGATGCGTTTGAGGCCTTGTGACCCACCAGGATTAGGGAACTATTGAATAGAATCGAGGTTTGGGATGTTACAAAGAAAAAAGAGGGAACAAATTTTCCACAAAACTTTGGAAGATAAAAGATACAAGTTATTTTGCTCAACACTCCTGAGGAATGAAGTGCCAAAAATTGAAAAGGTATAACAAAACTCAAATTAGTACATCATAAAAGTACAAAAAACTGGAAATATAAAGCACAATCATCCCAAAGTAAACACCAATCCAATTCCAAAGAATCAAGAACATCCTCCACCTATAATCAGCATTTTCACTTTACTCATACATTGAATAAGAAAATACAAATATAGTTGAATGAAAATATAGGGTGTTAGCTATAAATACTAGTAGGGTTTCACCAAGTGTTCCAAAATAGATACAATAATAATTATCCAAATAATTATTTTAATTTAAATAAAAAGGGGAATGGAAATACATTTTCATATTTAAAAAAGCATTATTTCATTTCAAAATGATGGAAAACATTTCAAACATGAATTAAATAATAATTTTATGTAAAACCATTTATATAGATCATTTACAAAGAGTAAAAGAGATATATAATAAATGAAATGTGTAATAAAAGAAATCATAACAAGAACCGTGGTCATCTTCCCTGAAGTAAGATTGTTTCTATCTATTAGATCCTCAGACATCTCATATGAGTGACCACATGTAAATATTTTTTCACACATCCCTTAGGCTCAGGATGAATATGACTCATCAATATCCCATAGGGGATAATTATGCATAAATAGGGGGTTTCCCAATTTTTAATAATCAATATAATGTTAGGTGATAAAGATCCAATCATTCTTTTCCCAAATAACCCACTAACTACCTATGATTTCATGTTCTAAATCAATCAATAGAAAATAGAAAATTATGTCATTTGAATTCAATCATCATTTACTATTCAATTTACTAATTTTCTGTTTAAATATTCTTATTCAATGTTAATACCAAAACATTGGATTTTAATCATTTCATTCATTTTTAAATAAAATACCAATAATAGGTTTTTATCATTTCAGTTTAATCCATTTTTATTAAATCAATTCTCAAATAATATCATAAATTGATTCATTTTTAAAAATACACCCCAAATTACATTTCCATTAGAATTTTAAAATTTTCCCAAAATACATGATAATAAAAACATCAATTCAAAATAATATAAAATTGGGTTTTCATAAATCAATTGAATTCTATTTCATAAAAATAGAGAAAATCAAGGATTAAATTATATGGAAATCTCAAATGAGTTGTCTTACCTTCAATCTTGGAATGAAACAATAAACACCTACAACAAGAATGAAAACATAGATCTAGGGTGAAGGATATATATAAATTAAACCTAGAATAAAGATCTAATAAAATAGCCTTTGAATCCATATAATATTTTAAAATCTATAAAACTCTAAGTAGGAAATATGGATATATAAGAATAATCAATTTTATTTGAGATCCACTTAACAGAGGATATTAAAAGTGATTGACCATGCTTTGATTCACTAAGATAAGGGTGTTGATGAGTCAAAACTGCTTATTGAGAGACTCATTAGCCAAGGAATTTAAGTTTAATCAATTATAGGTTTGACTAGGGTTTAAAATAGGGGGTTTAAGATTTTAAAATTATAATTTGGAATAAATTAATCCAATGTTCAATATTTCTTAGAGAGGGTAGCGTGGTTATAAAAACTGTGCACCATAATTGTGAACCCCCTTTAGGATCACTATCAATGGTGCATGGTTTTTCCTTCACAAGCACATGGTTTGTCAAACCATTCTCCAAATTTGAAAACTCTCATTGTCTAGGGTTTCACTATCTTCACTGGGGTGGTGTGTGGTTTTGGAAAATTGTGTACCGACTGTGCATATCCCAAAAAAACACAATTTTTTCTGAATTTCACCCAAAACAATAGAGTCAATCCAAATCCAAATAAAGATAAAAATAACTATTGAGGAGTATCTAAAAACAAGTAACATGATGTTAAAACCTCCATAATATAGAAACCTTCCATCACCAGAATGACTGTCAAGAAGTTTCCATATCATAGAGATGAAGAAATTTCTATCTCATCCATGCCTCACACACCCATGTTTCATAGGAATTAGAAACATACTTCCATTGAACACATATTAAATGTATCTTCCTCCAACAAATTACTTTTTTATAAGAATAAAAAAATCCCTACTGGATGCTCATTCGCGGTTAATTCAGCCTCAATAACAAGATCCTACTTGCTCATGACATGAGATAGGTCAGAAATATACTTTTTAAGATATGATACAAGAAACATATTATGTATTGACATCAAATATGGTGAATATTATAAGCTTTATGACACTTTATAAACCTTCTCAACAACCTCAAAAGGTCCCACAAAATGAGGAGCAAGCTTCTCTTTCCTCCCAATCCATCTTTACCCAACCAGGGTGAAACTCTCTAGAAAACCCATTCGCCAATAAGAAAATACAATAGGTTATGTTTCAAATCAACATATGATATGTAATGGCCCAATTATTTAAAATATAAAATCATGTTTGATAGAGTATGTGATATACAAAATAGAACCCAAAAAAATGAATATTTAATGACATCCATAATAACTAAGACATTAAATTTTAGGATATGAATAGGATTAACTACATTAGGAAATGTGTATATAAATTTAATTCTTAGAATAAATATATTTATAAATTATTAGTAAATAAGCACTTATTTTTTTGGTAATATAATTTTATTATTAAAAAAAAAATTCTTCAAAAATGTTTTTTTTTACTTTTTTTGAAAAAATAAATTTTAATTTTTTTATAGAACATTTAAAAAAGATTAAAATAATTTTTGAAACAGTAATATCAAAATTATTTTATGTTGAAAATCTTTCATTATCTGGAGAATATTTATTTTTCACGAAAATGTGGAAAATAACAATTCTAATTAAAACATTAATTTTTTTGACAAATTAAGTAATTTAAAATCCCTATTTTTATTTTAATTTTATTTTAAAGTAAAATAAGTATTATTTAGTTATAGTTAATCAAACTAATTACATTTAAATAATATTTTTACAAGATTTTTTTATAAGTTTATTTTTAGGCTTGGAAACATATTCTTCGGAAAACTATTTTAAAATACATAATTTTCCTACTTTTTAAATAATTAAAAAACTATTAATTTAAATTAATATAGTGAATATTATTAGTTATAGAGTTAAATATACATCATGTTTACCATAAAAAAAATACATTTTTATGACGAACAACATTTCATTATGCTTTCGAGTTTTATTTTAAATGAAATTATTCCACTTTTGTGAATTTATTTTGATAAAATAGATTCCATATTTCTAATATTAATAATAATTATTAAGTAATAATTTCAATTTAATTTTTGGACAATATGAATAGTAAATATAGTATATATTTATTACCATGGTAAATGGGAAATATGTTCATGAGGGGTAAAAATATTTTAAAAATGAATAAAAAAAATAACCCTATTTATATGAATATTTATATTTTCATTTCAATATAATAAGGATTAATGTTTTTTAATAAATAATGTTGATAAATATAAGTTTTTTATATGAAAAAACACCTAATGAATTTTTGTGTAATAAGAAATTTCAATTAAGACATTCCTTTGTGATGAATTCATGAATTTTAAAAATAAATGATATTTTAATAAAAAATTATTTAAATATTTTTACTAAATTTAAATAATAATATAATTTTTATGATGCCAAATTTAATTTTTATATGGTTTTAAAAACTATCTTTGTCAAAAAACAAGTATTTCTCAATAAATGTCGATTCTCATTTTTAACATGAAAATTAAAATATTTATAAAATTATTATGATAAAATATATATTATTTTTGGAATAATTTTTTTTAAATTATTCAATGGAGATTTTTTCATAATTTTTTGAGATATTAAAATTTTTGGGTAAAAATTAAATATGATATAAATATATGACATGCATCTGACATCATAATGAACAAAAAATAATGTAATAAATTATATAAAGGTTATACATGAAAAAATATATGTTTTTCATATAGAATAATGTTATTTTATGTTATTTTATTAATTTTTATAAATTCTTTAATAATTCTTAAGAACCAATATTATATTTTATGATTTTGAAATCTTTCCTTAAAGAACATGATTCACTTCCACATCACCAAGTGTAATATATTAATGAGTTAATCCCATTGAATTATAAAATAATTAAAAAAAATATTCTTTGTAAAAAATCATGGAAAAAACCATGGGATGG
Source organism: Viscum album (assembly GCA_963277665.1). Classification (NCBI taxonomy): domain Eukaryota; kingdom Viridiplantae; phylum Streptophyta; class Magnoliopsida; order Santalales; family Viscaceae; genus Viscum; species Viscum album. The sequence goes on along the minus strand of OY728158.1, from coordinate 568,475,732 downwards.
TTTTCAGTTTTGATTACATTATTATATGGTGTACAAAACATATGTTTGGGAAATAATAAAGAAATCCCCTCTCATTTACTATATAAAAACACCCAATATCACATTCAGATACACTAAAAATACCTAGATCAAGTCTTTACTACGACCTAACCTCTCTATAGTCCTCCTTTGGTTTCCCCAAGCTCTTAAGAATCTTATACCAAGCTTTTGGAATCACCCTCTCAAGGTAAAGGACCCCCTATCTTTCTTTTATTCAAATACCTCTTTTATGTCATGCCTCTTAATTTCTATTTTTTCTTGTTTGGGTATGCTTTTATACATTTCTATTACTTTCATTATGATTTATATTTGATTATATACCCATTACACTCTCATTAAACCCTCTCATGGACCTTTATTTAGACCCATTATGCTGCCAAAATTGTCCTGCGATTTTCCGTACCGAAAGTGAGGGGCTTCTCACACTTATTGTCAATTTAATAACCTTAATTATATTTATACTTTTGAATCTCAATTTATTATGTTTTTATGAATTTATAAATACCCTATACTATATAATTTATTTCCTATAAATTTTATGACATTTATCTCCTCTCATTATAGCATTCACCTCAGCCATTACTTTGTTGAAATTTATTAAGGGATATTTCTCTCTTATTTTCAATTTAAGAACCTTCTTTGTAATTTTTATTTATTATGTTAATTTGTTAAATTTTAATCCAATTATTAAAATAAATTTAATTTCCACTTTATGTTATTTTAATAACAGATCATTTATCCCTTCTCATTTAGACATTAACTTAAGCTGTTACCTTGAAAAAATTTATTAAGGGACCTCTCTCTCTTCTTTTCAATTCAAGCATCGTATTTGTATTTTTTGATTTTAATCTCAATTGGTAATGTTTTAATGTCATCATAAATAAACCTATACTATAAAATTGACGTCCTAATAATTATATATTTTTTATTACCTCCCATATTAGCATTTACCCAAGTCATTACTATACTGAAATTTAGTTAGGGATCCTTTCCTTTTATTCTTTATTAAATCTTCTTATTCATTTAATTCCCTTAATTTAAAATTAATAATGTTGGGATATATTTATCTGCATCTCTATTAATATAAATAAAATTTAAAGAAAATTATAGACCCATTTATCTTTCATTAATCTGTTTATGAATCTATAGGTATTGTCGTAATGAGACCACATTTTCAATGCGATTTATCTATAAAAAACAATTTTTTAGGAATACTGTCTCTATTTACACTTGAGGTTACTCATATAGACATACCTATACTCATTTTATGATGGAACTATATTTATTTATTCCACACCCCATGATCATGGAATTAAATTTTAAAATATTTTATCCCATGTTGAATAAACTATGAGACATCCTTATGCATGAACATTATATGAGAGTGATCTGTGCGCCTAGAATTATATATCAATCTAATGAAATGGATAATGTTTTAGTCTCATGATACATCATTGAAGGGATTAGGGACTGAACCCAATCAATCACAAGACTTTTTCCAATATGTTATGATTGTTTGCAGGTTATCCTTGATATATGATTACGATTCCATGTTTAATGTTTTTTGTCACATTCCCATGATTCCTTTAATTTTCCTATATATATCATTCCTTATTGTTATTTTTTACGATCCTCATACCATTAATATTACATTAAATTAATATTTTATAACACGTATTACTTTCTTCTTGTTATTCGTTGATTACTTCATTATTGGTCTTTATAGCTCACCAATTTATTATGTATGTCCTCAGGTTATCTTGTTCAGTTTTAAAATCTATAGAGTATTAAAAGAATGTTAATGATTTTTTCAATAATGATGTTATATCCATGTGTTATTTTTATGTGTTATGTACCTAATTATGCAAGTACAATATGTTTCTTGATATTCTAGGCTGCATTATGTGTATTTTTTAATAAATCATGAATTAATGTGTAATAAAGACACAAGTTATAATAGTTTTCATCAAAGGAATGTCTAGTTATTTTTGATATTTGGATTAGAAAAATATAAATAAAATATTAGGGATAAAACTGTTTATAAAAATCATCCCTATGTTTTGGTAAAGTATATATTTTGTGGATTCCAATAAAATACAACCCTATAAATGGAATACATGTTGATGTGGCTCTGAAAAAAATATACCTAGGGTTAACACCCAAAACACCATATTGATCTAGACTTTATTGGGAAATTTTTTATGACAATGAACCTTTTTTCAAACCTAGTATGACTATCATGGGGGATATTTTTTTTAAATTCACAAGCCCATTAAAAAAATTAGTAAGGGAAAGAAAATTCCCATAAGATTATATGTTATCTAATAGACCACATATAACATAGATTGAATTATAGAAAATTTTAAATTAGAAAAATAAATATCATTTATAAGATTTACCATTAATATAATTAACTTCATGTTTATGTGTTTAATAGTTTAAAAGTACTCATTTATAATTTTCCCTTTATTCTAGTCAATGGATGGAAATTAGAATAACTGAGTTAATAAAAAATGTGATGGGAAATGTGATGACTGTCCAAATTAGATGCCTATCATGATGGGATCTCAAGTAAGAAATATAAAGATTATTCCAAATAAGGTATCAAACATCACAATTAACAACTGTAACATATTTTAATGTCCAAAGACATCAAATAAGTAAAGGATAGTGTATCAAAAAATATCATCTGATAAAGGTTATAAAGTAAATAAGGTTAAATTGCTTGTGTTTTAAAAATATGGAAAACAGAACATAGATAATCCCAAAATTGGAACAAGTATGTGGTTTATGCATGAAAAAATAGGGCATAAAGTAGCCATTTGTTGTAAAAAATTGAAGACTGTGATGGAAGGAAATAAATTACACCATATTTTACCCTTTTTTGTAAAATTTATTTTGGGTATAGAATATGGATATTATCCAGGTCAATTATATAATCAAATGGTTAAATCCCATACTAAGTAAAGACATATGATATGGAAATCATTTATGTGTAATGATATAAGTGCTTAATTATTAGTTATTGAGAAATATATTGTAGAAGTAGTTTATCCAATACATTAGGGATATAATAAACATGAAAAATATAATTAGTTTTTCCACATAGGTTTTTCTTTAATGTCATAAAACATATGTTTAATGGGTTTGATAACCTAGAAAAGTGATTTATTTATAAGGAGATATTTTGGAACACATGATTTCGGGGTCGAGAACACTTAATATGTGTTCAATGTTGGGATAAACCTAAAGAGTCTTGGTATAATATATATAAGTATAATAAAATGTATAAATGAATTGATACCACTTTTAAAGATTGGTGTGATGGTAGTTAATCATTATTAAGGATATTTTTGGAAAATTATTTTAAGATTAAATAATTTTTTGATTTTGAGGTGATTAATGATGTTTAGGTAGATGTTTTATTGGGTATAGGTATATATAGCCAATGTGTATAATACATAAGATTATTTGATAAGAATTTTATTATGTTTTTGGAGGTGAGATATGAAGGGTATGAGACAAACTTGGAGGTTAAAAATATATCTAATTTTGAGGTTATTTGTGTTATTTGGGATATAAGGGAATTTATTTATTTAATGATCTACATTAAACATTTTGGATTTTTTGTTCATTATTGAAAGTAAATGTATTAATGTTTTTTATCTTTAGTTTATTTTTATTTTTTTCTAACCATTTTAGATTTAGTAAATACAAGAGGATTAACTTATTATTATCTACTAGATTATGTGTTTTTTCAAAAGATTATTCTAGTGATTCAGGCATAAAAATCATCTTGAGTACTCATTATTTAGTGAAAATAGGATATTTTAGTTTAAATTGATTAAAGGATTAAATCATACATTTAAAGAAATTATATTTTCTTCTTTTCCTAGTCTAGATGGAAAAGGAATTCCTTAACAATAATAAAAGAATCTCAAAACAAAAATGTTGTCATATTATGAACATTTCTGATGAATTGATGGTCTTTTACCCATCTAATATTTATGTTTTTGTGGTAATTTAAATTCTCATAAACATGTTCTATATAAAGATTCATTAATTCTTGGGAATTATTTTTATCTCATCCATTTATATATTTTAAATTCCCACTGAATGTTCTCTAACTTGGAATCCTAGTTAGATTATTACATTATGACTTCCCTTTCTCTCTTTTTAAGTGGATGTTTTATTAACCCTTTCTACAATGTTGGATTTCAATATATATATTTCATAGTATCAATAAATTTTTTACCAAGATAAATTTAAAATTGTGAGGATACAATTTATTAAAGGGAGAAATAATGTAATATCTTGAGTTTATAAAAGAGAAATTTATATTCGATATCATATATGATATGAAACACTAAACCCAATCAAATAATGATTATTTAAATACGAATATTTTAAACTAGCAATTAAATTTTGGATATTAATATGATTAAATAAATTATGAATTATATATACACATTTATAACTCAATATAAATATATTTATAAATTATTAGTAAATAATCCTTTAATTTTTGGTAGTATAATTTAATTTTTAAAAATACTTTTTCTTCAAAATGTTTTTATTTATTTTTTTTAAAAAAATATTAAAATTAAGTTATATAAAATTTATAAAATTTATTTTATAAAATAAATATCATTTTTAAAATCATCATATCAAAATTAAATTAGGGTTATTTTTTTGGATTATTTAAAAATTATTAATTTTTAGTGAATAGTGAAAATAATGATTTTCTTAAAAAAATCATTTATTTTTATTAATTATTTAATTTAAAATTAAAACTAAAATTTTATTTTTTAAAAGTAATATAATAGTTATTTATTTCTATTTAATTAAATTAATTTCATTTAAATCACCCTTATACCATATTTTATATATATATTTTTGGTCTTGAAAATACATTCTTCTGAAAACTGTTTTAAAATGCATAATGTCTATAATTTTTAGATAATTAAAAATAACCCCTATTGAATAATTTTTTAAATTAAATATATGAATAATATATCTATAATTATGAATTGAAATTCATATATTTTATATTACTAGCTATAGAGTTAAAGTAAAACCTCTTTTTTCCTGAAAAATTCAATTTTAGGAAATACTGCATTCCATAGCACTTGTCGGTTTTATTTTAAATTTTATTCTAGATGCTATGTGAATTTATTTTGATAAAATGGATTCCATGATTTTAATAATCATAATTAGTAATATATAATAAGTTTATCTTAATTGTTAGACAACATGAATAGTAATTGAAGTAAATATTTATTACCATAGTAAAAGGGGAATTGGTTAATGAAGGGTAAAAAAAATTTAAAAATGAATAGAAATACAATTACTTTAATGTTATGAATATTTATATTTTAATTTAAATAAAATAATTATTAAAATATTATGAAATGACATTGAAAAAATTATATTTTTGATACGATAAGACAAAAAATGTATTTTTTTGCAATATGCAAAATCAATTAAGACATTTCTATTTGATGAATTCATAAATTTTAAAAATAAATGATATTTTCATAAAATAATACTATAAATAATTATTATTAAATTTAAAAAATAATATATTTTTTATTAATTGAAATGTAATTTTTATAAGGGTTCAAAAAATGTTATTGTCAAAAAATCCATTATTTCTCAATAAATTTCAGTTATTATTTAAAAAAATTGAAATATTTAAAAAAAAATTTGAAATAAAAATTATTTTTGAAATCAAAATTTTGAAATTTTACAATGATTATTTTTTAATAATTTTCTAAGATAGTCAAATTTTCTAGTAAAAATTAAATACGGTATAAATATATGATGTCTATTATGAAATAACAATGAATAAAAATTGATGTTATAAGTGATAAAAAGGGAATAAAAGACCATTTATATGATCCCACTTTAAAATAATTTGACTCTAGTGTTTTTTGATTAATTTTATCAAGTCTTTATGAACCCTCAAAAATAAATAATATATTTTACGATATTAAAATCATTTGTTTAAGAACATGATTCACTTACACAACACCAGGGTTAATATTTTTATGATTTAGGCCCTTTTAATTATAAAATAATGAAACCCAATTATCTTGGTTAGAAACCATTAAAAAAATGGGAAGTTTTTTATTACATTATCATATAGAGTACAAAACCTATGTTTGAGAAATAATAAATAAATCCCCTTAAATTTCCTTTATAAACCTTCCCAAGATCTCAATATTCTTCACTAAAAACCCTTTTAGAACATACTTACATTTCCCTATACACTATAGAGTCATACTAATTTAAAGCCAATATCTGAATATTCTCCTCCTAATCTTTTTTAATCACCCTCTCAAGGTATTAGATCTCCCCGTTTTCTTTTTATTTAATCACCTCTTTTATATTATGCCACGTAATTTCTATTTTCATTTTTTAGGAATTTTTTATAAAATCCTTGTACTTAACATATTTTTTCCATGTGATTAGATACCCATTTCACTCTCATTAATCTCTCAAATGGAACTTTATGCACACCTGTTATGAAGCCAAAATTGTCCTATGATTTTCCAAACCAAAAGTGAAGGACATGTCACTTTTCTTTTCAATTCAAACACCTACATTATATTCAGATTTTTCAATATAATTTTGTTCTATTGGAATGACTTTATAAATATCCATATAATATAAAATATATTTCCTAATAATTATATATCATTTATAACCCCTCATTATATCATTTACCTAAGATGTTACTAAGTAGAAATTTGTAAGGGATTGTTTTCTCTTATTTTCAATTCGAGAACCTTGTTTATAATTAGCCTTTTTAATCACAATCAATTATATTGTAATAAATTTATAAATATAAATTTACTATTATCCTTATGTATTTTAAATTATATATCATTTATCCTCTCTCATTTTGACCTTTACCTAAGCTGTTGCCATGCTAAAATTTAGAAAGGGACCTCTCTCTCTTATTCTCAATTCAATAACCTTTGTTTTGTTTATGCTTTTGAATATTAGTTGCTTTTTAGTGACATTTTAATGAACCATATTCTATCCATGTGAAATCAAAATAATGAGATATCATTTATCCACTCTCATTATACCATTTACCTAAGACGTTACTATTCTAGTAAGGGATCATTTCCTTCTCCTCTTTGTATAAGAATCTTCTTCATTTTATACCTTTTATTGCTAATTATTAATGTTGGGATATATTTTTCTAGATACTGCTTAATATCCATGTTATTCAAAAACTATGAGAGACCCATTTCACTATCACTAATCTATTTTATGAATATTTAAGTATCATCGTTAAGCTACTGAAATTTCACTATGATTTTTCTTTTCCTAACATTTGTTTTGTAAATACCATTGATATTTTCACTTAAGGTTATTCACCTAGATATACCTATAGTCATTTTATTGGGGAGTTCCAGGAATTTATTTCACACTCATTGATCATGGAGTTAAATGAGATAAAATATGATCATATGTCGAATGATATTTGTGGCACACATATGAATGTGCATGAAATGAATGAAACTGGTTCACAAGAAAATATATGGTGCTCAAATGTAGTGAATAATGTTTTAATCTTATAATATATCTTGTTTCTGATTGGGCAGTGAACCTAATCCATCAAGGGACATTTTCCACCATGTTAGGATGTCTTGGTGGTTATCCTTGACCAATTTTTATGATGTCATGTTTAAATTTGGTACCTCATTCCCATGTTGACTTTATTCTACAATGATATATCATTCTTTATTGTTCATGTATCTGATCCTCACCCATTTTATGTTCAATTTAAATGACTATTGTCTAACATGTAATAATTTCTTTATTTTTTTATTTTTTTATTCCCTCATTGGGATTTATAGCTCACCCTTTTCTTATTCATGACCTCAGGTTATCTCATGTAGTTTTAAAAGATATGGAATTTTAGAAGTAAGTTAATGAAGATTTCAATAATGTTGTTATTTCCATGTATTAATTTTTTATATAAATAATTTCCCAAATACACTATGATTTTTGATCTTCTGGGTTTTATTTTTTGTATTCTTTTGTAATAAATCAGGAATTGTTATATCATAAAGTCAAGGGTTATCATAGGATTTATACCAGATCTATTCCATCAAAATTCTCAAATGATAAAACTAAATAATTGATAACTTCTCATGAACCATGTTTGGTACAAACACTAAAATTTCACTGATCTCTGACTATAAAATTGTATCATTACTTGTCCTTCCATATAAGTCCTCAAAAGATTCCATTTTTATCACATACTAGTAACTATTATTATAAGAAAACTCAACCAGTCATAAATGGTCATACCAAGATCCAACAAAATTGAGAATATAGGCATGAAGCATATCCCATATAATTTTTATAAAACTATATCTTTGTCCATCCATATACAGATATAATTCCATACTAAAATGAATATGATATTCCATCACCTTCTAAAGGCCTATCAAAAAATTGGATGTTAAAAAGGGATATCTATTAGAGACTATATAAGATATGACTTCATGAAAATTGAAAATCAATTTCTCATAGATATTTACCAACATCTCAACATTGATAGTATCCTGAATGTGTATAAAGTGAGTTGATTAAGTCAACTGATTGATTAAAAACCATATAATGTTATTATTTCTAGGGGTTTGTGGAAACCCAACCATTATGTCCATAGAAAACTCATCCATCTTCCAAGTCATCAATGTATGTGGATAATGAAAACATAAATTTATCTGGTGATCGACATTGTACTTTTTTCATGTAGAGAAATGTTGGAAAAATTCAGTGATGTCTTGTATCATACCTCACCACCAAAATCATTTCAACATGTCGTAGAACATCTTTATGGTTCCTGGGTTCACTACCCACTTGGAATTATGGAAATCCACCATATTAAATTTTTTCAATGGTAAAGGTACAGTTTCCTTGTTCTAGAAACATATAATATCCTCCATAGAGAATTACAACTCACCAATAGACTTACCACCATAAATAGTGTCCCAAATAATAAGGAATTATTTATCAAGATAATGCTAAAAAAGAATAATATCGAGAAAATAATATGTCAAATAAACAATACCCAAGACAATCTCGGCCTCCCCTTTATAGACTCCTAAATGAAACTCTTCAAAAAGATCCATTTGGTTTCACTTTTCTAATTATTCATTCATAGTCTAGGTCAGAAGTTTCCTACTAAAGTAATTGGGAATGGAATTCCCTTTTCTTAGGGTATAAACAATGTAGAAATTAAAAGACTCTACATACTACACCAAATGACTCTATAAAAGATTCAGATATATTTGATAGAAGATAAAATGTGGTATTTTTGTTCAAATTACATTATAAACCTTTCTACAAAAGTTAATTTCTCCAACTCATAAGTATATGAATCATAGTTGAGAGTTCAAGGTCATGGGTTAGATAATTCATCTCATGTGTCCTAATCTATCGAGATCCCTAAGAAAAAACATGATCACCCTATATAAGAATGTAGACCAAACCTGAAACTGATGCATTATAGAAGACCTAATTTCCCTAAAAAACCTATGGAAGATTCAACACTATTGTGTAACTTCAAATTCATTTCAACATAATGACGTAACTCTGAAATTTATCATCCTAATATAACATCACACCCTTCTAAGTGAGATTGGTCATCATAGAATCCATCTTCAATAAATAATTTACAAACCAATGATATTAACCAATTAGACCTAAGAATCTATAAATATTGAAAACATTTCATGGTTTCTCCCATGTCATAATAGCTTTCACCTTCTCATTATTAACATAGAAACCAGGTCTTAAGACCACCTTTCCCATGAATTTTACTTCTTGAATCCAGAAATGAAATTTTTATAACATGGAATTGAGTTGGGATTTCAAAAAAAATCTAGATCTACTCTCATTTGACGTGTATGATCCTCCTCAGACTGAGAGTAAACCAAGATTTCATCCACACAGACCAACAAGAACATATCTCAATACTAGGTAAAGATCCTATTAATAAATACTATAAAAATGGTAGGATCATTTTTAGAACAAATTTCATAAAAAGATACTCATAATTACCAATCCTGCTCTTGAAGTATTTTTTTAATGAAATACTCTATTATTGTCAGCAGGTGATAAACGGATCCCAGATCCTTTCACAAGAACCACTTCTCCCCATTTTCCTGGTCAAACAGATCATGAATCCACGAAACAAGATATTTTTTTACTTTATGATAATATGGGGAGTTTTGGATAATCAACACATAGGTTAATATTTTCATTAACTTACTTAGAAATGAGAATAGGCACCACCCTAGGTGACACACTCAAGCATATAATTCATTTCTCAAATATATCATCACACTGAGTCTATAAGTCCTTCAATTTAGTTAGTTCCATGGGGTAAGAAGTAATATTCACTAGATATGTACCATGCACTAAATAAATAGAAAAATCAACCTCTCTTACTGATGGAAACCCAAAGTAATCAGAAGGAAAAAACCTTAAGAAACTCTAGGAAAACTAGTGGGAGATCATATCTCAATGACACCTGATCCAGATCAAAATCGAGCATAGATATTACTTTCCCTATCATTGGATATGAAGGTCTGGATCTAATAGACACGAGGTACAATTCTCTCTAAATTATATGGAACATACCTTTAGTAAAAGTAATATAGTCTTGTCGAAGATGGTAGTCAATTCAAGAGTTATTGGGAAAGATACAATCTATCCCAAAAATTTCATTATAGTGGCTCATGTTAAGAATAAAAAAAATATCAGGAAAGCTTAATATATGGTAGATAGAAAGTACAAGTAAGATAACAGAGGCATGACTATCTCTTGTTCTTTGAGGCATAGTAATATCCATTACATAAGAAAAAGTATCCATAAGATGATTTATTATGTTCAAAATAATGGTGTATATAATTGAATGAGATGGACTAGTTTCAAAAAAATACACTAGAGATGAACCTATAGAGATGGTACCACCCATAGTTTCTAGACCTCTATCTGCTTCCTCTGGATACTCTTCTACTTTTTGATGAAGCTTCATTCCAGATTCGTGTTGCTGGAACCCCTTTTTTAGGAAGCATATGATTTCACCACAGTACTTTAAGGTGTTGAAAAGACCATTCCACTATATATAGAAGAAAATATATAATATAATTTATTAGGTGACCTTGGAATCCATAGGAACTATAGATCTTGGGTACCTCAGTAAAAACCTGTTTTAAATGCCTATTCCTACCACAATGGAAGTAGTTCATAGGGCCTCTCTCAGGATATGCTCGTGGTATAGATGATTAATTATATTTAAAACAACCATGAGACTCATCACACTTCCTCTTCCATTTAAAGGAACTCATGGATCTACCACTAAGAGAAAATTAAACTTTTATAAAACCCTGACTTATAGGACATATCAAGATGAACCCTCAATTCTCTATCCGATACATTAGCATAAGAAGAGAGCTTCAGTAAGAAAATTTATAAATGAATATGATGTGATAAACCAATCTCAATCTATTGAGTATTCATATTATCATTAAATACAATGTCATATGGAAACTAAAAAATAAGGAAATTATGTTTTCATACTTAGTCATGGTCCAATTAGTATGTTCATGTTTAAAGAACTCCATATCCTTATCTAGAACCACATAATCAATATTGAAATGATCAATCAAAATAACTCCATAGTCCTTCCACTCTAAAACCTCATAATTATCCATCATAAATATCAAATCAAATCATCTTATTTTAGGTACCTATAGTATGAAGGTGGAAAATTACACCTTAATCGAATCAAGAATTTAAAATAAATAAAAAATAAGCTCTATCTTTATCAACCAATCCTCAGACTCTTGAGGATCATTAGTTCCTTGGAATGCTGGTTGATTTGGGAGAAGAAACTCCTAATAATGATCCTGAGATTCATCTCTCTGAGGTTCAAAAATTGTATCCTGAATGGGATGGGTAGAAGGTGCCTTTCCTAGAGCATAGATAGTCTGTACAATATCCACAACAAGGTTTTGGTCCATAGGAGAATCCGATCACTATAGTTCACTACCAGTTTTCCCCTGGGGCCTATTGACACATCATCTCATATGAATCATGTTACACAACATCATCAAAAAACATTTAGGCATCATAATATTAATCAAATCAACAAATCAATCAAGAGAAACAAGAATAATTAATCTCGTCAAATAAGATAAAAAAATTTGTTTTTCATCATATCCAAAATAATTATAGGGAATAGACTAGAATCAGATGAATTTATTCCTCAATAAATCATTCCCAAAAATCCCATAATTAATTAAGTCTCATTATGATAATAGATGTATGAGAACTCACTTGTAACTACATCCTAAGTACCAACATGGTATTTGAAACTACAGACTAACATCAAGGAAAGGTGATCAACCTGCACCTTTAATAACCCTTTTCATGAACTATCCCGGATATCTTGGTACCCTAATAGACAATAGGGATCTAACATAGACCCAAGGGCATACTAAATCCCCATGGGTTAGTGACTATTGGCTAGAATATTAGAAAACAAAAGAGGAATTTTTTTCTAAAAAATAGTGGAAGATAAAAGATACAATTCATTATGCCCATGACTCACAAGGGACTAGGTACCATAATAAAAATTGGTTAAACGCAACCCATAATAGTACATAATCAAATTATTGAACAAATAGAAAGAAAAAACCCAAATATTCCAAACTAAACATCATTCCAAGACTAAAGGATCATGAACATCCACCACCTCTAAGTGGCACTTTCACTTTACTCAGACCTGGCATTAGAAAATCTAAAAACCCCAAAAGTAAAAGGTATGGTGTGACCAATAAGTCATAAAAAGGTATCACCATGTGTTCTATAATATATTCCATATTAATAAACTAAATCATGATTTAAATTTAAATAAAATAGAGCACATAAATACATTAACATATTTTAAAAAAACATTCTTTCATTTAAAAATGATGTGAAACATTTCAAACAAGGATTAAATAGCGAATTTAAATAAAACAAATTATATAAATAATTTGTAAAGAGTAAAATAGTATTATAATCAACGAATTATATAAGAAAATAGTAATAACATAAACTATGGTCATCTATCCTAAAGTAAAATAGTTTCAAGATCAAAGATCCTCACACTTCTAATATCAGTGATCATGGCTAAATATGTGTACACACATCCCTCAAGCTCATGCTGAATAGGTATCCTCAACATACCATTGGTGATAATCATTCTAAACTAGTGTTTTCATAGAGTTTTTAGCATAAATATGACACTATGGGATCAATATCTTAGTATACTTGTCCCTAATAACCCACTAACTATCGAGGCTCTCATGTGCCCAATAAATCAATAGAAAAATGGAAAATCAGGTCATTTTAAATAAATAATTATTTATAATTTAATTTATCAATTTTTTGTTTAAATATGAAAATTCAATGTCAAGATAAAAACATGATTTTTTCATCATTTCACACATATTTAATGAAAAACCAATCATAGGTTTTCATTATTTCAATTTAAGACATTTTTCCTAAATCAAACCTCATTTCATTTCTTCAGTACTATATTTTTTTTAAAATACACTCCAAATTCCAATTCCATTAGAATTTTCGGATTTTCCCACAATTCAATCTAATAAAAATTTAAATTCCAAATCATATAAAATTCTGGTTTAATAAATAAATTATAATATATTTCTAAAAAATATAGAAAATTATGGATTTTACTATATAGAGAATATGAAATTGAAAAACCAACCATTAACCATGAAATCAACTAATCAACACATGTAACATGAATGAAAATGTATATCAAAGGTGAAGGTGATCTATAAATCAATACTATAATCAAGATTAAATCCAACAAATATTATATCTATCTAATATGTGATGATCTATAAAACTATAATGAGAAAGGAAGGATAGTTCAGAAGAAACAATTAGAGAGGATATCCACTTATCAGAGGAGATTAAATGTTATCATCCTCTCATCTGTCCACCAAGAGAATGGGTTTGAGGATCCAAAAATGATTCTTGAGATCTTTATAAGATAATTAATTCAAGTTACCTAAAGTTCAGGCCAATCAGGGGTTAAACTGAGGGTTTGGGAGTTTAAAATATAATTTTGGAATAAATTAATCATGTGTACACTGTTTCCTAAAAATGGCCATACAATTAGACAAATTATGCACCCAAATTTTGATCCCACACTAGACTCACTATCCAAGGTGGACAGTTTCTACTAGATGGATACATGGTTTATCAAACATTGTAAAAACCCACAAAACCTCCCTATCTTGGTTTTCACAGTTTTTAGTAGGGGAGTACAGTCCGGGAAAACCATGAGCCAATGATGAATATTCCAAAAAACCTCCAAAATTATCCAAATCTAACCTGAAACAACTTGAGAAAATCCTCAACCAAAGAAAGATCAAAATATGGGTCTAGGAGTTCCTCAAAACAATTTATAGGATGTTATATTATGATATTTATAAATTATACCCATTTATTTTCTTATACTTTATTTATTCATGGGTTTTACTTATCTTCTTAACACTTTTTCACCATTTGGTTCATAATTCATTCAAAGTGATTATTATAAGAGAAACTGAACTGAAATTTTCTTTTTAAATTGGGATATTTCGTTTTCATTTCTACATTCATTATTTTTGTAATGGATGTCCTTATAACTACTTCTATGATTATATAATTTCAATTTTATTATATGTGAAATTATTTATAAAATGAATATTCTTTTAACATTTTTAGTACATTTTTTCAAATCATTAACTACATATAAAAAAGTTTGAAAAGTATATTAAATTTTTAATTATTTATATATGATCATATTTTCTTTATTTTATAACTATTTTCCATAATTATGATTCATATCTTTTATTACAGGGTAAAAAAAACTATTTTGATTTTTTTAGGACCCAGGATTTACATACCTGGATATTATATACTTTTAGTTCCCCCCAGAATGGCCTAAAGGCCTTCTTTTTATTTTATTATAGATAATACCCCTTTTAAGGGTTGAAGGGGAACCCGTACATGACCTGTAGGCCCAAGGCAGAAGGCCCGACGTGACTTGTAATACATGACCCAAAGGCCTAGAGGCATACCATGCCCAATACATGACCCGTAGACCCAGCCCACTAAAACTACCCCTACTCAGATTTCTACATCATTGCCTTTATCTCCCCACCCACATTACTGATCAGCTAGCATTTACCCATACAAAGCTGCACGGTCCCTGGTCCCGATGGCAGTTGCCATACCCTCTCATTCTTCCAATCCGATTAGCTATGTTTTTGGTGACTGCTACTGGTGCTCTGATCCTCATCTGGGGCCTGCTCTATGTAAATTGGGATACTTTATGGTCTTTAATGGCCTGAAGGCCCTCTGGATCTAAGGCCTTTGATGGACCGAAGGCCCTGAGACCTGTAGGCCCAAACCGGTTGCCCGAAATCCCAAATCAGATGAATAGTCCTGCTGCTACAGTACCGAACAGTACTTGTTACAATGCCTTCTATATTACTGCTAAAGTAACCCGGAAATTCGCCTCCACCCAGTTTTGAACCTAAGTCTCTTGGATTCCAAGCAGGATCCCTTACCACTCGGGTATGAGCTCATTGGCATTATATACTTTTAGTTGAATATTAATTATAATACATAAAAAATACCTACGGATCATAAATGAATAGTGACATTGAAGACTAGAAAAAAATGTTTTTATTTCTTCAAATATATTCTGAATCCCCCATAACAATCTTCCCACATATTTATATTCTAATACATACCATACATAATCATTTCATCATAATTGGGGAATGAAAACATAAGAAATGTTTCCTTAGATGCTTGATTAGGGTAAATAATGAATATAAGTAAGCATAATAATAACATAAGGGTACGATAACATAAGAATAACATTTTAATATCATTACTTTCATATAAAAGATCATAATCACGAGTCATAGAGTAAATATTTGTGAAATTACCTTACTAAACTAGGTTCACAACCCATTCCATTATTTTCTATGTCATGAGATATAAATCCTCACCCAATGCATTGGAGAGAGATATAGGTCCCATCCATATTTTCCTACAACATAATAACATTCCCTAGTTATAATGTAACAATATTCATGTAATGGAAAACATATATATGTGTAACAAAAGATCATAAAAAATCCATTAAATCATATCTAATGAAAATAAATGGGTTCTTTAAAAATTTCATCACAATATAACCTATAGAAAATAAACAGGTTTAATAATCATTTCATCATTTCATAAAATCATAACCATTGAAAAATATGTAATTTTCATAACAATTTTACCATGATATAACCCATGGAAGAGAAATAAGTTTCATGAAAATATTATCATCATAAAAGTAAACCATCCATAGAAAGAATAAGAATGGTATCCTTGGATCATATCTCTAGTGAAACATTGGTAGCATCAAAGGATGTCATCTTCGATGGAAAATTACATTGATAGGTCACATAAAACATTTAGTGAGGAAAATAACTATTCATTGAAATTCTTTTAAAACTAAAAAATTATAAAATATTTTGGAAATCATCATCTTTGAAAATAACCTTGAATAATTATAAAAGAATCTTTAGAAATAATTTAGAACATTTATTGAAAAAAATATCTTTTACACAATGAAAAATAGTTTTTAAAACATAAAATATTTTGAAAATCATTATATTTTAAAATAACTTTGAAAACATATAAAGGAATATTTACAAATCAGTTAAAATATTTCATTAGAAAAATATTTCTAATTCTTTAAAAAATACTTTTTAATACACAATACATTTTAAAAATAATTTTCATTGAAAATAAACTTCAAATTTTTATAAAGAATATTTAAAAATCATTTAAAATATTTCTTGAGGTAAATATCCTTTTTTCTCTGAATAAACACTTCTTAATACATAATTTTTTTTGAAAATAATTTTATTTGTAAACAATCATATAATATTACAACGGAATATTTATAAATCATTTAAATAATTTCTTAAGGAGACACACCCTTACAATTTAAAGAAAACATTTGAAAACAAAATTAATTTTCAAAATATTTTTCTTTGAAAATATATATGGATACATCAAAAGGAATCATCAAATAAAATAAAGATCACGATGGTAGGAATTTTTCTTATGTTGTACACACTAGAACAAAGATTCCAATTACATTTTTAGAAAAATCCACACGTGAATTTTCTATAAAATGATACAAATATTCTATTTTAAACATTTTAAAAACTAAAATATTGGATAAAAATTTCTTTATTAATAATATTTCTAATTTTAAAAACATTTCTTAGAATATCTTTAGAAAATTCGTTTTGGAAGAAAAAAGGTTTTTGACCGAAGATAAAAACAATGATCATTTTTCCTAAATACATTATTTTGAATCCTGAGTAAATAATGATGGTGAAATGAAGGTAAAAAATTTATTATGATCAAATAACCTTATGATAATAAAATTTTAGTTTTATAATAGGCATATTATAATATTTCTTCATTTGTAGTGTAATCACAAACAATCCTGATAAAAAATGAGATTGTAGCATAAAAAATTACCACTTTGCACACATTGAATAATAATCCCCATAAAATAATAAAATAAAATGAAAAATGTTATATACTCATAATAAATAAATTCAATATAAAAAATTTTATAGGGTCTTTATAATCACCTCATAAAATTAGATGGGTGCATAAAATAATATATGTCTCAAAGAAGGTATATTGAGACAAAAACCCATTATCACTGTTTAAAATTTCAAACTGTAACCCCCATGAAAGCATTATCCTTATATTGATATGTAAATCCATATAAATTTATTCATAAGAATCTTAAAAAACATTCATGGTTATTATATACACCATATAAAATAAACTCATGATGAACATGGTATGTGTCTCACAGAAAAATACAAGGGAGACAAATATCACTTACCATAAATCTCGACTTCATTCAAACATGTTTGAACCTATATAATAATATATATTTTTTATTCATTTATTAAATAATAATAATAATATTTATCATACCAAAATTATTTAATTATGACCTTTTATTACACTTTTATCAATAATTCATTATAAAAATTAGGTTTCAGGTAATAATTGCTTGGTTTTTTTATGTATAGTTTTATTTTTTATTTTTATTACCCTTAAATTGAAAATAGATCCATCATATAAAGAATATAAATAATTATATAAATATAATATATATTTAGTATATATTTATTTACATTAATAACAAATATTTAGTGATAGAAAATGAAATACCCAGCTCAGGGAGATTGTAAGTCGTATGTACGCATGAACGCTATTTCCATTTTTCTAATGGATTAAATGATATAAATGTAAATAAAATATTAATTTTAAAAAATTATTTTATGTCATATATATCACATATTTTTACTTAAACCTATCCTTATAAGATTTCATGTAAAGTTCATGCGAATAACGAATCACATTGCTTCGTGAGGCGGTAGTCCCTCATATATCTGAATGACATTTATTATTCCCATGAAATAGAAAGTAAAAAAATTAATATGATATATAATGGATCTATAATAAAAATAAAATCATAAATATCATATTATAATAGTAAATCCATCATTATAACTACTCGTGAGAGTTGGTGATGGGAAATGAATGACATTAGTTCATGAGGCTGTAGTACGCCATAAATTGAAATGATGATTTTGTAATGCATTTGGTGGAAGAGGATAGATATTTAGGTTATTCAATTAACATAATATAATATTAGTATATTTATGATACTTATTTTTAAATATTATCATGTTTTGGAAAAAAAATGAAGGAGGTGGAGGGAGAAAAAAATAAAATGTTTGGTTATAGACGTTGCCACTTATGCAGAAACCTTATTTTGGTTTTCACCAAATTTATTCTAAGGATGGATTTATAACAAAAATAAGGCCTCTAGGATGATATTATGAATAAAGGAAGTTATTTTGGAATTTATTTTCTAAACCATATTTTTTTTAATTTTAAATATGAGAGGATATTCAGTGTTCTTTTATAAGTAAGGAGAGTGTCACACTTATAATATTTGAAAAGAAAAAGGTGTGACCATGTTTCTCATGCTCCACAAGGCATAAAAATGAAATATTATATAAATTAGAAAAGTTAGGGTTGAAATATGGACACCTAATGGTGGTTTTCATTGTCTTGGTTATGTTTTTTACCATATCATTTTAGTTTAAACCCCGAGGTAAACCCATTTTTTACATTGACCATGATAGATAATTTAAACTAATTTTAATATTAATTAATGTGAAAAATTATTCTGACCATATTAGATAACATAAATTATGATTATTCATAATATGGAATCCATTTTTCCATATTCCATTCATATAAATGGAAAATTTCCTTTGAAAATGAACCCCACATACATAATAAAATACCAGTTTTCTAAATAGAAAATGTTCAATTGTTTAAAAAGTTTTTATATAAAAATTAAAAATTAAATTGATTACAATGAAATAAATTTGATATATATGTGTAAATTTAAACTAATATTTCCTTTCAACTCAAAATTAATTGAATTTGTTTTTTTAAAGTTCTCAAAATAAAGGACAATTTTTAATAAAAAACCATATTTTAAATATTCATATATAAATTTCTCTATTCATAAAATACTCAAAAATCATCCCTAAGAAAATTTTGAAATATATAATTTGAAAATTTATTATTTTTTTCAAATAAATTTTCTATAACTTTTTAAAATTTATTTTAATATAAGGGTGTAAAAAGTAACAAAACTTTTTTTTAGAATAATACAATTTTTAAGCATAAAATTGGGTTTTTCCTATATATTGTCTAGAAAACACATAAGATGAATGTTAAAATTTTTATTTAATTTATAATATTTTATTTTCATTAAAATAATTCAAATAAAATATTCTTTATATTTATTTAAGTAATACATGTTTTTTTTGTAGAAAATTATTATTTTTAGATGAAGATTTCCTTTATTTTCAAATTGTTTTTGTTTTCATTTATAACAAATTGATTAATAAAGAATTAATTTTATATAAATGTGTTAAAAATATATTTACATAATTTATTTATTCCACTTCATACATACTATTCAAATTTATATGTGATAACTATTATATTAGATAACAATATTTCAATACTATTTCATATTTCACATAAACTCTGTGTTGTGTGTGTTGCAAGATACACTCAGTGTTATGTGTAATGCAAGTTAAACTAAATGTTTCATGTAAAAAAATCTTAACTCAGTGTTTCACATGAAAAAATCTATTGAATATATTATATTTATTTGAATATATATATATATATATTTAAACATTATTTGTTACATTTTACCCTGCTAAATTAATTTAATCCATGAAATTTGAACTATTGATTGGTAAAAAAGGGTTTAAAATTTTAGAAATACTCTTTGTAAAACCTACATTATAAAAAAGATTAATTAAAATTCCTCTTAAAATGAGAGAAATGGATATGTGATGGTCATATAAAATAAGATGTAACATGGTTTCCATATAAGAGAACATTGGTGGGAAGTGAAAACGTAGACATCAAAGAGAAAAATAGTACCCAAATATTGATCAAGTGTGATATAGAACATGGTTTTGAGAAATTAAACAACCATAAATTCTTAAATCTATGACATGTGAAAATCCCATCCATTCATCGAAATTGAAATTTAATGTTTTAAATTTTATTTCAATACCCTTTTTATAATGTTGGATAAATTTCATGAAAAGATACACTCACTTGATTTCATTCCATTTTATAAGAACAATCTCATCCTATGGTTATTCCCTCATCAATTTCCACTTGATAAATTTACTCTATGAGATAATGTTTTTATGAATTAATAACTAACAGATAATAAGATCATTAAAATGATAATAATTTATTACATATTTCTATAGTTATTATTGAAAAACAATTGCACCGATTATCCAGTAACATATAAAGTTTAACTTAATCCATCTCATGAGTAGTTAACCATAAGTCACCTCCATGTATAACCAAAACTAAAATAAAAAAATTTATAACTAAGGTCACTAAATTTAAAAAATTAACATATCATTAATCTCCCAAACAACATGATGTATCTCTTAACATCCCATTCCTAATATGTGAATACATGTATCATATATTCTCCTAAAAAATGTTAATATAATGAATTACCATTGAAACATAATGAAAAAATAACTCCTTTAAAAAATTAACCCTTCCTCATTAGTTAAATAAAATAATAGATCACAAAATAAATTTTATAAATCATGAAATTATAAAACTCCATCAGAGATAACATAAACCACTTCATCATAAAATCACTAATCAGTTCCAAGGTCATCAATAAAATCCAGTTTATATATCCATAAAAATTATCTATTTATCTAAACTATAATTAATTTTATTGAAATATAATCATATTAATTGTTATATTCCCTTAATCATGTGTTTTATTTTATGATATTACCTTTCCATTAATTTTTTAAGTCATCACCACCATTCAATATATTCATGAAAATCCTTAATGAAAAACTACTAAGGAACAAGAAATTGACATTTCATTATTCTAATAACTGAAATTACATTGAAAAAATATAATTCTTTTAATCCCAATACATAATTGCTTCAATAATTATACATCATTCATAAATTATTAACTCTGATTCATTATCTTTTTCACTAATACATCTTTTGCACAATATTAAATATGAGTCAACTATTAAGATTCATCAACCTAAATTTAATCATGCTTCTTATATTAAACATAATATATATTGTTATAATAGTTCATACCATTTATATTTCATTTTCATTATCTTAATAATTAATTTTATAACCATTACTCCTAACTCATTACTAACTCTCATAATAAGACTTCCCTCTCAGACATCGATTTTCATAATTCCATTACATAAGACATTTAAAAATTCAATAGATGATGATACCTTAGGGAGACTTCTATTCTAATCAATTTCATTATTAAAAAATTTCATATTTCCTCTGCAATTATTTTATTTGTGTTTTTATTTACCACATTCAAAATACAATCTAATTACTTAGATAAATCCACATGGGTTCTTCTTCCCAAATTATCTACATATAAAAAAATGAATCATCTTTCCTCCATGTTATCCACGATCTAAACTCTCAAAAAACTCTATCCTTCTCTCCTTTATTAAATCAGAGAGTTGTTTAAGGTACATGTTATTAATCCTATGCCGTGTTAATTTATTCGGTATAATAACAATATCCTTTACTCCAGTTATCATCCCATTTATTTTCTCATCAACACATTATCTATCACATTCAATATTAATCTTATTCCTTGTAGTTCCCACCATGTTATTAAAACTAAAAATCATATTTTAAGAAGAAATAATTATAGTGGGGAGACATATAATTAGAAAAAAAATCCCTTATATGATTTATGAATCATAAAAAATACTTTTCAATCTATGAATCCTTAGGTTTATCCTAGGTCATTCATAGTTACACTACAACAAAATCACCATTTAACGGCGGTTTAAACCACCACTACATTGTTTGGCGGCGGTTTATAGAAACCGCCACTTAATAGGGCATCACAAATCTATTAGCGGCGGTTTCAGGAAAGCATCGTGGCTGCCTCATTTTGCGGTGGCTTTTTTGATTTTAGCGGCGGTTTTACGAGCCCTGGATATCACTTTATTCTCGGCGGTTATAACCGTCGCGAATGAACTCAAATTACAGTGGCCGTAAAACCACCGCTAAAGTCATGGGAACCGCCACAGAATGAGGCAGCCACAATGCTCCTATTTAGTGGCGGTTATAACCGCTGCTAAATGTAAATTTTATTTTACGTTTAGCGGTGGGTTTCATCGTTTAGTGGTGGTGTAAACCGCCACTAATATACATTTCGTGGTGGTTAAAACCGCTGTGAAAAGCTTCCCAGAATAAAAAAAATAATTCTTTGCTTTTGCTGCACCACTAACCTGAAAAACAAATAAAACCAGAAAAAACCATCCCTGGCCTCCCACGAATGACCCAGAGGTGAATATCCAGAATAAATCACAACATCCAAAAAACATGTTTTTCTCCCGGTGAGAAATAATATACAACTTTAATATTTAAAAATAGAACAAAAATCTGTAACCCTAGAAAATAAGACTTCCTATTAGAGAAAGTATTATTAACACAGCAGTCAGATATCCATCAAAGGTTACAACACATTCCTCATACTCATGTATACAATATCCTAAATAGTAAATACTAGGAAGATAAAACTCCATTGATACAACATTGTAACATCCCAAATTGGATTCCACTAAATCTTATAACTTCACTTTCTTAGGATAGATTATCCATAGCGATTCCACTCTACTTATAAAAATTTATAATTGATGAATTAGTAGTTATATTAGTACCAACCCATTTATATAATGTTTTTTTGGTTTTGTGGCCTAGAAACCATCCTTAATACTTATAATCAATTTGAACTGATGAAATAGCTTAAATAACACATTATAAATATATTGTTATAAAAAATCCTGTTGTGGGAATAGTTTTAGAGTTACATTGGGATATAGCTTTTATAAGAATGTGGATATTTCTAGTGAGTCTTAGTTGACATCTTTTTATGTTGGAATATAGGTTAGGTGGGATATTCTAGTGATCTTTTAGGAATAAACCTAGAATTAGAGTTGATTCCTCGTGTTATATGAGGGGTTAACCTAGTTTTTCTAGCATCCTTGGAGATATTAAGAATCATTGGATGCATATTTTTAGTTTTTGGTCATAGAATGTGTTTTTTAATGTATTTTGGGATTGAGTAGGACTCTAGTTGTGGAATGATTCCCCAAGTTGGTAGGCGATCAAGAGATAAGTAAAACTTCTAGGTGTTATGAGCATCTTTAATGCTTGAGATTAGTGGTACTGACATGCCAACATAATTTTATTTATTTTAGTTAGTTGTGTGAGTTTAATTTAAAAGGTGTATGACTCAAGAAGTCATCATCCATGTTAAATGGTTATGTAGGATAACGTGACCCTTGGGTTTGATTTTTCGAGTAGGCTAGAAAATACCAAAAATGCACAGTGTCATTGGTCCTATGAATTATATGAAATGGGTGTTCCCATTTCATTGATGTAACATCAATTTAGTATTCATTATAATATAAATTTCCTATTTAACTAAGGTTTGGTGTAGAGAGTTGTGTGGTGTTTTGTGAAAAAATTTCTAATCTCTGAGAGTTTGAGGGATGAAATCACAGGTAACACCTTGAGGGGTATTATCACATAACTACTTGGTTTAGGGTTGTGGGATCTAAAAAGGTTGTGTTAACCGATCACTCCTTGAGTAAGGTTACCTAGGTATTAACTATGTTGTGGTGAGTGATGTAGACCAGAGTTTTTAGTAGAAAATCTAAGTTATCCTAGTTCTATGGATGACTATGTAAGAGGATCGAGTTTTATAACATCATCAATCTGGGTTAAAGTTCAAGATGTAGTTTTTGATGTTGATTGAATGTGTGCGCATGGAATGAGGATTGCATAATGCATGTGATTATGAATAGACCATTTCTATTTATTATTAAGTGGATGATGTAAATCTATGTGTTAGGAAGTGAACCACAGATTATTCAAGGATGGAATATTAGTTCTAGATGAGGCTTCAACGTATGCCAAGGATGGATTGTTGTGATGGAACATGGTATAATTATGTTGACTCACATCCAGAAACCATGTTTAGTGGTGGAAAGAGTGTTCTTCATGTGAATTAGATTCCTATTTTTATTAAAATGATGAATATTAAAATCCTATGGTGGGGATAATCACACAGGTCATGGAAAATGTAACCTTTGGGAGAGTGGTTGTAGAAAGAATAGTCATGAATGGTCAAAATGACTTTCAGAATTCTGTGAGCTATAAAATTCAAGTTTTCCAAACATGGAGGAGGTTTTGAATTTAAGACTTAGGTATGAGTTTGAATCTGGTTTGGAAATTATATTCAGACTTAGTCTGCATGTGAAATCTAGGAAATGTGATAGATTGATATCACATATTTTCTTGTAATGTAGCATGATGTTGAAATGGTTGGTTGAGTATGCCCCCATTAAATCACACCACGAGTCAGTTTTGGAATTAAGTGGGTTCATCTCAATTATCACGATATAAATTTTCAATTTATGTTAATATGATTTAGTTTTCAAATAAAGGCATTGGCCATCAATTTGGATGTCCTCTAAGCAGGTCAACCTAATGCGTTCTGACTGGAATTTCATTAAAAAAGTGCATGTTGTGAGCTAAGATTTCTTTGTGTAAGATGTATTAATGATGAAGAGTGTGTTTTAGTTATGACCCTTTAGTCTAAATTTTTTAGGACTAGATTAACAGTGATGGTTAATTTTTAAATGGAGGTAGCGGTTTTCATGTGGCACCACTTCATAAGGAGTTTTCAAGTGAGCTCAAGTGAGATCTATATTAAATAAAAAAAGAAAAGCTCGAACATGTCAACGTGAAACTAGAAGTGATGTATAGTAGTATAGTGTTCATGGTTTAGTGGTTTGAGAATTACTATGGTGGGAAGACACCACAGACCTATAAATCATATGGTGCTCGCTTTAAGTAGTTTTCTTTGTTAATGTGTCTGAGTGGTGTCACTTGGTTTAATGTTTCTGGATTAAAATCAAATGGCAAAGAAACCTAGGGACAGGTGATGAGAGGTGGTTTGAGGGGTCTTATTGAATGTCAATTGTTTTCTTCATTTCTCTAAGTGTTATCATTGTTCAATCTTATATGCCCTATTTTTAGTTCTTTTTTCAGTTTATCCATTTTCATATATTTTTTTATTGAATTGAGAGACATAAATATATGAGTTAACCATCCTAATATTGAAGTATTTGGTAGAATTTCTTTTCTCAAAATTCATGTTTTATAAGACATACCAATTGTGCATCTAGTCGACATCCATCTTCGAGATTATATTTTAATTTATAAAGTTTTCTTTCCTAAATTCATGGACTTATGCTAATTTATCACCCCTTAGTCACACCTATATCTTAGTGAACCACCCTTGATTTAGAATATTCCTTGGAATATAAATTTCATATCCTTAATCCTATGAATTAGTTTGATGATTTTATGACCCTCATTAAAATGTTCTCACTCGAAATGGTTAAATAATTAATCACTCATTCCATAGACCATGTCATACCTATGGATGAGTCTTCACCTATTAAACAAGTATCCCATTAGGTTCCCATTCTTCATAGTTTCCTATTAGATATGTAGTGTATTTAAGAGTTTTATAACCTAAGAAGCTACCCAAATAAATTTAATTTAGTGTTTGACCTTAGATGTCACAAATGACTTAAGAAACATTCTCATGACATTTTAGAAGAGCTAGAGCATGTTTAGATACTTTTGATGCTTAAATCAGACATTTTCAAAAATGGGCCTCATCAAAGTGTCCACAACACTATCCCCTTGATCACTATGAAATGACCCAATTTGTTCAACATATCAACAATGGTTTTAACTCATAGTCATCCAAAATCTTGACTACCAATTCAAACTCAGACCTAAATGGAATGATCTATACCACACTCAAGAAATGAATACATAAAAAAATATCAGAAATCAATAAAATACATAAAAAGAAACATGAGAAATCAAGGAAATTTTAGGACATGAAAATGTGTGGTGGAAACTATGTGCCACAAATGTTACATATACAAACCAACTATTTCCATTTTTGTTCAACATATCAACAATACAACTACTTAGGGTCCGATGATGCATCGTCACCCTCTCCACCTTCATTTCCACTTTGTACTGTCACCTGTAAGAAAATTATATTGAAAATTAAATACGGTTACATATTTATATTAAAACATAAAACCAATTAAAGTTATCAAACTAAATGATTTTGATTTTCTGTGATTTACCTGCATACCACCAATCGATGCACTCCCATCGGGGGCATATCTGCTCATCTGCTGACGTATTTCAGTCAACTCTTTCAGCAATGCATATATCTGATCCCCCTACTGGTGAACTGTGTTTCGTAAAGAAACAATCTCTTTCTTAGCATCTTCGGGTATGGGCTGACTAAAGTCAGGAGAAAATGCAGCAGCTATCCTCGGTGGCCTACTAAAAACCTCAGATGGCACGGGTCCCAATCCCATCCTTCGCACTCTCCTAGGATGCTCCTTCCCAAGGATTTTAGCAACCGGGTCATCCTGGGAGACAGAGTAGGAATGCGCAGGATTAGAATCCCATAGTTCTTTAATTTTGACCTATAAATAAAATATCAATATATATTAACACAGTAAAAACTGATAATAAGTTATTATGATTAAAAATTGACTTCATACCCCAACTTCTTTAGCAGTCTCGTTAACAAAACATCCATCTGCTTTCTTGTGAACATCCAACCACAGTTCAGTTCTGGATGCTTCATGGCCTAAACTCTGGGACTGCATTAATCAAATATAAATCAACAATTCAATATGTTAAATAGATAATATTGTCTTATAAATATTTAAACTAATTAAAAGATTACCAATTTCATTTGACTTCTAGAAAAACTTTTTGAGCCCGTAGTGTGCGGGATGACTTGCTTCACTCGTTTTGACACATTCTGTCTTAAGAGATCCTGAAATAAATAAAATGCAATTAATACTGATGTATTGAATGTCATATCCTTTTCATATACATGTATAAATGTAAAATGAGGATTATATAATAATATATATATTTCAATACCATTCGCTTATGATCCCGATGCCTATCAACAAACACTTTCCACTGCTCTTTTGGTACCCCACTGGGTAGCTTCTCATACATTTGTAGTGCGGTCAAGGAAGCATCGTTGTCATCACACCACAATCTCCATTTAAAATCTTTCCACTTCTTACCTAGATTTTTCAACGTCCACTTCTATGCTATCACATCAGCAACGGTAAAGTGGAAGAACATCTGTATACAAAAAATTCATTTTGAACATATTAGTAACATGACATTCAATTAAATCATAATGTAATAAATTTAACTTGATTTGAGAATCAAACGCTTCATTTTTCCAGCTTGGAGGCATATGTCTCCAATTTTCATATGAAATGGGAAGGGAAATGGGATCCGCTGCCAGCTGGCCTAGAATCTGGCCAAGTAACCCCATGGCATCATCCGTAGGGACCCCATAAGAATCAAATGGGACAACAATATTCTTTCCATTAAGATTCCAAACATCTTAAATTTTTATTTTTTTCTCCACGGTTGCATTTTTTTCATCTTCAATGAGCATACAATAAGTATAAACAAAATGAAATAAATATATTTAATTAAAATTTGTACCTATGATAGTGACACTCCAGTATGTCCGGGATGAACTGGAAGGGGTGCGTCGCTGGCCCACTACTGAGGCTCCTGAAGGGGGAGTCGATGACTCAGCCTCTACTGGGACATCCACAGATGGTGTGAGAGATGGTGCAGGGGGAGATGGTGTAGGGGTGTCGGCTGCTGGTGCCTCAGATGTCGTGGGGAGGGATCCAGATGGATAGTCATCTATCGCAGAACTGGATGAAATAATGTACTGCTTCTTCCTTGGAATTCATGTCATTTAATCAAATAAAATTAAGTTCAGAATATATATTTCAAAAAAATTATGCAGAAAAAAAAATTTAAAATGATAACAGATGGAGTACTAATAGACAAAATATATATAACAATGATAATTAATGACTGCAGGAATGAAACAAGTGGTTGCTGAATAAATAAATAATTCTACATACAATCATTTTCCCCTTCAATCATTTCGGTTTCCTGCTCCATTTATTCATCCACTTCATTCATCCTTACTAGACTAATATTTTCAATATCATGATGGACAAATAATTCTTCTTCCAGTTGCTGATTAAATTCAATTTTAGAGTTCAAATTTTCCACTTCATCACCCATATCATACAAATCTTTTTGTATTACGTGAGCAACTACACTCCACCCTTAATTGGCAACATCATTCACATAATATACCATTTTTGCTTGCAATGCTAAGATATATGGATCATGCAGTTCATGATCACCAACATCCATCAAGAGAGAGAAGTTTACAGAAGTAAATTGCAAGGAATCTCTTTTAACACCTCTGATAATATCGATCCATTTGCATTTGAATAAAACAACCGAAAAATGTCTTGGTAGTTTAATTTAATAATATCATACAGCTTTCCATAGTATTCCACTTCAGCAAATGTAAATATTCAACTATTCTGTGTTCTCAAACCCACTTCTCGATCGACTGTACGAAATCTAAAGCCATTCAAATTATAAGCGTCGAACTTTCTAACTTCTTTTAGAGGACCTCTAGCAAGAAACTTCAAATCTTCTGACACCTCTGCTCGAGTAACAGTATTCATGATCTGAAAAAAGAAATTTGATTTATTATATTTACAAAATGTATGTGTCAAACTAATATTCGTATTTATTGCAATATTTATGAACTTACACGTCATGCAAACCATTCTACAAGCTCTTTATTAACAGATTTTGTTATATCTTTCTCATTTCGTGTTCAACCTCTCATTTGTCTCTTTGTTTGTATCCTCAACTCTTCAATAAATGGATTTTCAATTTCACTATTCAGTAGCACATATCTATATGCCTATAATAATTCCAATTCAATCAGTGTCACATTTGAGGTCCTCCCAACTGATCGGCCAATAACAGGAAATATTTTGGATTTATGATGTATTTGAGATTGAGTATATGTGTCGTCAACACGTCCAAATCGATTAAATCTTGTCTCAATATCATCCAAGTATCAAGAACAAAAGGTAAGACACTCCTCAGCCACATAGCCTTCAGCAATTGAGCCTTCTGGTTTATCTTTATTTCTCACGTATGATTTCAAATGCCTAAGATATCTGTGAAATAAAATAAACATAATTATGAATTTAATTAAGTACCAATTTTTTTTAATTAACTAGAAAACATATAAATAAAGTACCTCTCAATTGGATACATCCATCGATAATGAACGGGGCCTCCTAATTTAGCTTCCTCTACCAAATGCATAGTTAAATGCATCATTATAGTAAAAAAAGGATGGAGGAAAGTTTATCTCCATTGCACAAAAGGTCAATACAAACCTCTCCTGGAGGTTGTCAAGCTGAAATGGATGTAGATATTTCTCACACAGTTTTCTGAAAAATGTGCAGAACTGGAGTAAAACAGCAGTAATTTTTTCAGGTAATAATGTACGCAATGCTAATGGTAGTAACTTTTGTAACAAAATATGTGAATCGTGGCTTTTAAATCCATGTAACTTACAATTCTTCAAGTCAACACACCTCGAGATGTTACTTGAATACCCATCAGATACCTTAACAGTCTTTAACATTCGAAGGAATGTATCTTTATCCCTATTTTTCATTGCAAAAATTGATGGAGGATACTTTTCATTCTCATCTGGACAGAGATCGCGTTTTATGTTCATTGCTTGTTAGTCTTTGCGAGCATTGAGATGATCCTTCGACTTTCCATACTCATTAAGCAATGTGAAAATCAAATTGTCACAGACATTATTCTCAATATGCATCACATAAATATTATTCCGAAACAAATTAAATTCCCAATGTGGAAGTTTGAAGAATATACTTTTTTTCTTCCATTGTTGTGTTATGGTTTCGCTTGACGATGCATTTCAGACCCGTTTTCCGCTATCATTCAAATGATGAACCTTACCAAATTCTGTTTCAACATTTTCAAGCTATGCCAATATTTCAAAACCATTTAACAACTTTGTAGGTGGTATACGATCAATCGAACCATTAAATTTTGATCTGTTCTGCCGAAATCTATGAGATGTATCGAGAAATCTTCGATGACACAAGAAGCCCCATTTTCTACTGTGAGGTAGCCGTTTGGGCTCAAAATCAAAGTTACAAACAGGAAAATCCAAGCCCCTGTAAGTGTTCCAACCGGATAAATTCCTAATCCCAGGGAAGTCACTAATCGTCCACATTAAAGCAGTATGCATTTTGAACATTGTTTAAGAAGAAGCATCAAATGTCTCAACACCGTTTCTCCATAACTCCTGCAATTCTTCAATCAAAGGCTACAAGTATACATCAATTTCATTTCTAGGTATTTTTTTCCAGGAATAATCATCGAAAGGATAAAATATGTTTGTTACATACAAATCCACAGAGGCAAATTATAAGGGATCAAAACAACTGGCCAAATGCTATAATTGGTACTCAAAGTCCCAAATGGGTTGAATCCATCGACATCCAATCTCAATCGAACATTCCTAGGATCAGCTGAGAAATTGAGATGTAATGAATCAAATGTCTTCCAGGATTGGGAATCTCGTGGATGTCTCATTAACCCATCGTTGTTATTTTCTACAGAATGAAACTTCATGTGTTCGGCAGTTTTCGATGACATGAATAATCTTTGAAATCGAGGCTTCAAAGGAAAGTAATGAAAAACCTTTGCAGGTGTGATCCTTTTCTTCTTCTCCATGAAATTATGTTCATCCAGACTTCCAACATCACCCTTTGCCTGCCATCTAGAAGAAGAACATTTCTTGAAATTCTGTCTACTTGAATCCTCTCCCTAATAAAGCATACAATCATTGGGACACACATGTATTTTTGTATAATTCAAACCAAGCTTGTTAACAACTTTTTTCATATCATAAAAAGATTCTGAGATTTTTGCTTCAGGAAATGAATCAAGAATCAATTCCAATATCATGGACATTTCCTTCTTTGTAATTCCAAATAGACATTTGATATGGTATAACTTCAGCAGAAATGAATGCTTTGAATATTTCAAACACCCACTATACAACTCTTGATTTCCATCATCAACTAAATCATGAAACACATTTTCCTCAGTGATGTTTTCTCTTACATTTGGCTCCACAGAATAAAGAGGATGATCCAATGATATGTGACAATCTTGATCTGCCTGTGTTACAGTCTAAAAAACATCACTTGTCACGTTGCAATTTGTATCACCCTCTTCTTGTTGTTCTGATTTGTTTTGATGCTGATAGTGGTGTCTTACAGTGCCGAATGCATCATTTATTAGGATTTTTATTTCATTTTCCATTGTCGATGAACTTGGGACCTCATTCTGTGGATTAACATCAGTGCTCAATCTTTCTGTAATGTTTGATTCTCCATGCCAAATCCAACACAAATATTGACCAAGGAATTGCTTCAGTATTAAATGTTCATAAACCTCATCTCTCTTCAACCATGTTCTAAATTTACATTTAGGACATGGAAATTTTATTCTCCCTTCAACAGATCAATTAGAAATTACAAACTCTAAAAACTCATTCAAACCCTTAACATACTGAGGTGTGTTCCTCGATAATGTGATCTAGCTTTTATCCATATATATCACAATGTGCCTACACAATAATAAAAAAAATTAAAACACATAGTTGCTACATAATAGAGAAAGAGATTCATATATATGATAATGTAAGATTACAGAAACATAATATAATAAAGATGAACCATTGATCATAAAGTATGCATAATATAATAAAGATGATACATTGATCACATTTACCACTTACTTATCATGCCCAGACAATCCAAACAAGTTTGGCCCATAGGAGACAGTGTCAACACCTTATTGAAGAACAATAAGAATATCGGGTTACACACTTATCATAACACCATCGATCACACATTTATGTTGCCTCAAACAACACCCCATTGAATTTGATGTCATTGAACACACCAAAGATGCAAGATTTTCATACCATTAGTACAAATACATTACTAGAAATATTTATCCCTTATATGACACCCTTTGAAACTTATTGTAGGCTAGCTTGGATACCTGGATTATGGGTAGCCTATGTTAGTTCATGAAAATTGGTCATGTTTCATTGCTCTTTATTTTTTTCAATCTTTTCACTATCTATTTGAATTTACCTATCTCTTTGAATTTGATACTATTTCTTATTTCCTTGAATTTGGAGAGACCTTTGTTATTAATTATATCATTAGGTTGTGAAATTTTAATTCATCCACTTGGATTTCCATAGTGGGGTTCTAATTAAAATCTCTTTTAAAAACTAATGAATGATGTATGTTATTTTCACTTAAATATGTTTTGTGTTTAGTACTATAAAAATTTATCTTCAATATTTAAAACAACTCACATTAAAAACAATCATGAAAACCATAAAATTTGGATTTTATATAATACAAAGGACATGTCCAATTTTTACTTCAAACATTTATGTATATTTAAAGTCCTAAGCTCAGTTAATTTGAAGTAATTATTTAGAAATGAATTTTCAACTTGAACACAAACTAGTATACTTAATTCAATCATAATAAATTTAAAATATTTAGTAAGTGACACTAGTTCAGAACTTATGAAGATCTTTGCTAACATGTTTGAGAATCCCATGGTGAGAATCCTGGTGTTCAACTTCTTGGTCTGAGCATAAAGACCATAAATTGTCTTCACCTCTCTTTGTGGTCATTTATACTGATTTAGACCCCTAAAAAATTCATGTCATGTTTGATTTTCTCTTATTATTAAATATAGTAATTCAACATTCATGGTCTGTGTATAAAATCCTTAAACAAAGTGAATACTCCCCTATTAGGGGTAATATGAATTGGTATGGGGCAAAACAATTTAGGTAGGGACAGTTTTTTATTCTATGTTGAATATACGACCTCACCTCTGTGGTCTAAGCTATAAAACTATACCCCACTATAAATTTTTGTCTAAGAAATATAAATTTAATCTATGTGAACCCATAATTGAGTCTTTTTGTATTAGTATTAGGCTCTTAATCTTACTTTGGTTTACCTTAAACTTACCACTGTAGAGAAAACCTCATACTTTCATTAAATCTTTATAAAGTTAATCCTCAACCACACATTGGTCTACAATGTTTAAACTTAGACATAAAATACATTGGTACACCTTAAAAGTCCATAATCTACTAATGTAAAGATAATTAGCACTCTCGACATCAAAAACCCATAATAGGTGTCATTGGAAAAATCGAGTCTCCACTCACAAGATATTTACCTTGTATAGATAGGGAATCATTTTGATCATCTGAAAATTTGAAAGGGAAAAAAATTTCAGGTTGAAAACTTTCAAAGGGGGAACTATGAAAAATCAAAGTTTCTTCCCCCTAAGTCCTTTAAAATTCACTGCTAAGGGAAATATTAGGGATAAAATCAAAAGACATAAACTTACTAGAAATCACTACTCAACCCTAGAAAAAGTCATAGTATACCCTATAGGCCCATCAACTAGGAATATATAAGATAAAACTTCTATTACTTGAATATGATAGTGCATATTATTTTAACAGAATGTAAAAAATATGAAATAAGAGATGCACTATAAAGTGATGTCATTGAACACACCAAAACAAAACCAAACGGCTTCCGCAATCCCCATGTGACCTCAAGTTCACCACCATCCTCTACTAACCCATGGATGTTCCCACATCCAATGAAACCCTTTAACATCCATGAGACACCGAAAAATATTTTTAGAATCATCACTTTCCTTTCAAATCAAACTCATCCATTTCATATAATTTCCAAAGGACCAACAATTATCTTTAAAAACTAAGAGAGCTTTCCAAACAACACTTTAACCATACTATAAAAATCACCATGTTCCACATAAAAATGCCAAACACCATCCAATCAATTAAATAAAACATTAATAAGGTAAAGAACCATCCAAATCATCCAATTTCACTATTAAAGACCAATTTAAATTTAACCACACACATTATGCATAAGCAAACATAGGCATAATTTAAGATTCACTTTGAAAGCTATTTTTAACAAATCATATCACCAATAAAACACTAATATAATTTAACCAAGTACTTTAACAAGGTGTAAATCATGTTTTAAAAATTATTTTGTAACACCCAAGGATCATATGGATTGAATTAGAAAGAAAAGGCAGGGAAATACCCACTGCTTGAGTGTGAATGCAACAAAACTTCAATAGGAGGGTCGCTGCGAGTTCACGGGTCGCACGGGTCTAGCCATGACCTAAAAGGAAACCAAGAAATAGATAAGGGGAAGAGAGAAAGGGGGAAATGGGAAAAAAACCCTAAAAATCACCTTGGATGTGAAGAGGGGGTCACTTCAGGGTTGCGGGTCGCCGTGGAAGGG
Organism: Viscum album; assembly: GCA_963277665.1. Lineage (NCBI taxonomy): Eukaryota > Viridiplantae > Streptophyta > Magnoliopsida > Santalales > Viscaceae > Viscum > Viscum album. The sequence goes on along the minus strand of OY728158.1, from coordinate 568,440,399 downwards.
GTCGCCGGGGTCGCGGGGTTGCGCGGGGTCGCCGGGGGTCACGGGCGGTCTCCGAGGTCGCGGGGTCGCGCAGGGTCATGGGGGGTCGGGGGAACAAGGGGGGTCAGGGTAGGGGGGAAGGGTCGGCAGTGTAAAAACATATGTAGTGTTTTTCAGTGGTTTATGATAAACCGCCGCAAAACCATTTTAGCGAAAGGTTTAGCGGTGGTTTTGTGAACCGCCGCCACAAAACCACCGCTAAAACCTAATTTTGGTGTAGTGTTATCATATTTTTAAATCCTTAATGATGGTTAAAAAAAGACTTTGTGAATTTACAAAACATATCCCCCGTGGGTTTCAAAATATGTGTACAGAAAGGTCTATTATCATACACCAGTTGAGGATAGAGTTAATCTCAATTTTCCATTTTCATAATAATTATCCTATATAACTCTATTCCAGAGTCATACAATTTTAGTATCCATATAGGTATGTAATTTCATTGAATCAAGTATCTATATCCTTCCCCAAAATTATAATATATTTTCCCACACTTAGTATTATCTGTAGAATTATCCTAAAAGATATCCCTAGACATATATTTATGGATATCACTAGATTTTTCATAGCCTACTTTCTAATGTTCATATATACCTTTCCTATGATTGAAAATTAAATTACTCATCCTCTAAAAACATATATATTATATTTTTTAGATGAATATTCATTACACTACACAAACACACACATGATTATTGAAAATGAATAGTGCATTTGGAGAATAAAAAAAATATTTTTTATTTCAAGAAATAAACTCAATATTATCCATAAAGATCATCCCACTCAGTACTCTTCTTAGAAATACACTACTTAAATTCTTTCTTCATAACTATTGTAAAGGACACATAAGAAGGGTGAGATCAGATTCCTGTAAAGGGTATGCATGGGAGATACATAAGATTAACATGAACATAAGGGTCATGAGAACATGAGAATAACAATGGAAAAGCATACCATGAATATCAAATATCATGATCTTCAGTCATGGAATAAAGATTGGTAGTTCATAAGACATGGAACATAATGGAATCAAAGAAAATGAACTATGAGGGCATAACATTGGCATAATACATGTAACTATGGAATAAACATAAGCATAGTAAATCAATTCCATAGTAGTGAAGTCTCATTGTAAAGGATATCATAGTAAAGTAGGTTCACTCCGAAAACCATCATATCAGTCAAGGTTCACTCCCAAGACCATCATAGTGGACAAAGTCACTTAATGAACTGGGTTCAGTCCCTATTCTCATCCCATCTATCTCATGATATATAAATCTTCACATGATTCATTAGAGAGAGATATATATCACATTAATATTTGGTTATAACATTACCACCTTCCATGGTTATAACATAACCACCATCTATGATTATAACATAAAAATATTCATATAATTAAATTCATAAGAATGTGCACCACAATATCATAAAACATTCATCAAATCAGAACCCGTGTAAAGAAATGGGTTTCATAAAAATTTCATCATAACATAACCTATAGAAAAAAGAGGTTTCACAATAATTTCATAATTTCACCTATGCATATACTAATGAAAAAGAAGAAGGTTTCATAAGATTTTTTTAACTTATAACCCATAGAATAGAAACATGTTTCATAAAAAACTTTTCATTATAAACATAAATCATATAGAGAAATAATTAGAATGGAATCCATAGATCATGTCCCAATTAAATTGTAGGTATCATCAAATGATGAAATATTAGATGGAAAATGATTTTGAAATATCACTTGGAATATTTATTAAGTAAAATAATAACTTATTAAAATCAAATAAAATAACTAAAAATTTATCAAAATATTTTGGATATCCTTTTCATTAAAAATAACATCGAGAACCTAAAATGGATGATTTAAAAATAATTTAAAACATTTTTGGAGGAAAATATCCAAACTATATTGAAAAACTATTTTTAAAACCAGAAAAGTTTGTAAAATCCTTTTCATTAAAAAAACTATTAAAACATATAATGGAATCATTTAAAATAATTTAAAACTTTAACGAGGAAAATAATTTCCCCATTGAAAAATATTTTTAAAAACATAATTTTTTTTGAAAATACTTTTCTTTTAAAATAACCTTTAAAACATATAAAGGAATATTTAAAAAACATTTAAAAAATTTTATGAGGGAAATATACCTTCCAATTTGAAAACATTTTTAAAGAAGAAAACTTTTTGCAAATAATTTAATTTTAAAATAACATGGAAAAAAATATATGAAGCTCAGAAATTCATTAAAAATATTTATGAGGAAAAATACATTCTACATTGAAAAAAATATTTTAAAATTTTTTAAAAATTAAAAATATTTTTATTCAAGAATAAAATTGGAAACTTATAAATATTTCTTAAAATAAAATAATTTTCATGAGGATGGGATCTTTTGTTCAATCTATATATTTTAAAACAAATACTCCTTTCATATTTTCATTAAAATCTAAATGGGAATTGTTTGGAAGAATATATGAAGATTATTTTAAAATTTTTTGTAAAAATTAAATCATCAGTAAATATTTAATTAGTAAATTATTATAATAATGTTAAAAAAAATTGAAATCATTTTTCTAAAACATGGGTTTGAATGAAAAAGGGTTTTCAACTCAATAGAAAAGAATTTCTTTTTTTATAAAAATATCAATTAAACTATTGAGTACATAAACAGATGAAAATGAAGGAATGTCACATATTATCATGATATAAATATATGGTAAGAAAAAAATTATTTTATTTAGAGATAGATCATAAGATTTTATCTTTGAAAGCATAATCATGAATAACTGGTAAACTATGAGATCATGTCATCAAAACCATACCACTTTGGTGACTTTGACATGTCATCTCAATGAAAGAATAAAATTATAAGAAACATATAATATCATGAGAATAGATTTATTCAAAATATTACATTTTAATTTTTCTACACACACTCCTTATTAAATAAGATAGCTGCATAATATATCATATGTCTCAAAAAGAAAAATTCAGACATAAATCTGTTACCTCTTTAATAACCTTTTAACTATAAACCCTATGAAAGTGATATAATAAAATGGATATTTAAAACCAAATAAAATTTAGTAAAATAATCATGAAATTAATTCATGTTTAGTATATTCCCCATATAAAATAAACACATGGTGAATATGGATGTATCCCAAAAAATATTTAAAATTGAGACCGAAATCCCTTAGCATAACTATCAACGTCCTTCGTACACATTCAAAACTCATTTATAATAAATATTCGTTATTATAAATATATTATATAAAAATAATATTAGTTATCATGCCATATATTTTTTACTTATGACCTTTTATTACCCTTTCAACATTAACTATTTCTTAAAGTCATGTCTCAGATAATAATTTTTTTTTCGTGTATGTGTGGATTTTTTTTATTTCTATTAATTTAATCATGGTTCTATAATCACCATAATTTTAACCATGACAAAAATATATTGTATATTTATTATATATATTTTTAGTAACATGTAAATGTTTGAGATAGAAAATAAAATACACCATTATTAGAGACAGTAGGTTGAATATACGCCTAAATGATTCTTCCATTTTCTCAAAGGAAAAATGAAAAAAACAATAAAAATATATTAAATTTATAGAATAATTTTTATTTTAGATATATAAAATTAATTTATTTAAAACTATCATTATCACATTTCGTGTAAAGTGTATGTGAATAATGAATCACATGACTTCGTGTGGTGGTAGTCCATCCTACACACGAACAATGTTATAATATTCCCATAGAATGGAAAGTATCAAGGAATATGTTATATAATGATAAAAAATTAATAATAATATCATAAATATCATATATAAATAATTATTTTATCATTATATCCATATATGATATATTGTGATGGAAAATGAGTAACATCAATTCGCAAGGCGGTAGTCTGCAGTACATACGAATGCTAACTTAATAACCAATTTGATACAAATGGAGAATAATTTTGGTTAATAAATCAACATAATTAACTCAAATTATATTTAATATAATCAGTTTAATATACCAGTATTTTTTAAAAAGAATTTATCTAGTTGGATGAATAAATAAAACAAAATGCTTAGTTAGGGATGTTACCTCTTATTGTGACAAATTCTTTTGCTTTTCATCATAAGGTTTCTTAGGATGCATTTATGGATAAAAAAATGCCTTTATTATTAATAGATATATTTAATCAAGTCATTTGGTATGGTATATTATGATCTCAATAGTATAGTATGTTTTAATAAAAGAGGAGAGTGGGTGGCCTTTTATAAGTTAGGTGACTAAAACACTAGTATGTTTTCAAAAGAAAAAGGTCTAACTACATTTTTAACATACAAAATGGATAAGAAATTGTTCATTATAGGAAATATATGATATATGGTTTAAATATGGACTTAAAATTGGGGTTGGAAAAGTTTTGGTTAATTTTTTTAACCTTATCATTTTAGTTTAACCCCTAGGTAAACCTATTTTTTCCTTAATTGTGGTAAATAGTTTTTATTGTTATTACTATTCATTATAGTGAAAATTTATGTGGAACTTATTTTATAATGTATATTATTAGGGTTACCAATACATAGTACACTTTTCCAAATTCTACTCAGATATGTGGTCAAATTTAATTTAAAAATAATACCATAGATGTAATGAGAAATATGATTTCTAAAGATAAAATGATCTAGAGATTGAATTTTTTTTATATAATAATTAAATATGAAATTTATTAAAGTGACATAAATTGGATTAATAAATATTTAATTCAAATAATTTTAAAATTTAAATCTTCTTAAAATAATATGTATGTTTTTAAATTATTTAAAAGAAATGACAAATCTTAATAGAAACCACTATTTTCCCCTTATCATTGAAAAATTTAACTTCTCTGAAAATTCTAAAAAATTCATCCTAATAAAGCTTAGAAATAATGATTTAAAAAATTATTTTTAAATTTTCAAATATTATTTATAAAATTTTCAAAAATTAATTATATAATAAGTGTGAAAAATGTGATAAAACTGTATTATAAAAAAATTATTTTTAAGCCTAAAATTGGTTCTATTCTTATCTCTTATCATAAAAACAAATAATATTAATTTTATAAATATAATTGAATATATAATATATAAATTTCATTAAAATAAATCCACAAAAATATTTGTTTAATTTATTGAGGTTAAAAGTTTTAATGTCCATAAAAATAGATTTTTAGAATAAGATTTCCATTATTTTCAAATAGTTTTTTTTTCATTTATAATTAATTTGTCACTAAATAATTAATTTTATATAAATATTTAGAACACATATTATCAAAATTAATTTACTTCTAGTCATATATTTTATTCTAATAACTAAGTGATAACTATGATATTAAATATTAAAATTTTAATAGTACATCTGGTTTTGTTTAAACTCAGTGTTGTTTGTATCCCAAGCTACACTCACAGTAGCATGTATTGCATAAAAAGTCAATGTTTCATGTAACATAAGATAAACTAAAATTTTCTTGTTACTCAATATATATAAATGTTTAAATTTAATTAAAACTAAATATTTCACAAAATCTTATGTTATTACATAATTTATTGAATTTTATGTTTTAGTATAAATGTTATTAAAATAAAATGATATTAATTCATATTTTTTAATGATATTTTAAAATATATTTATAAAATGTTTTTATATGTGGATATATTTTTTATTTTCTTATGATTCACTAGTGATATTACATATCACCCACCTTCTTTTTATGTATGGTATACGATAAATGTTTTCTAATGTTTTTATGATACTAATTTTTTCACTGGTTAGGTAAGATATTATATAATTATAAATGTTTTTATGATCATATATAAGACATAAATATAGTGTATCACTATGAGATGTGTTGGAATGTAATATCCATATAATTAAATTGGTAATGTTTTATATCTCAGAAAAACAATATTTTTAATGGTGATTATCCAAAGTTCACCATTTTATGTGATACCATTGGTTAACCCATGTCCACTATATTATGGGAAGGTGGTTTTCATATCCATTAATATATGGAAATCTTGGTGGATATCCTGGAAATATAGTATGATTTCTATTGTTATGTCTTTTCTACATTGTCATTTAATTAAATGCATATATGTCACGTTATCATAGATCTTGATTATTGACTCATGTTTCCACTCTCATATACAACTGTAATATGTTATGCTAAAATACATATTCCATGACTCGTGATTTATTATATTTGTTTTATTGGTTGTAGTTATAATATTTTATTTATATTAAATATGATTATGTTCTCATACACATATGATAATCTTATTCTTGCTTATGATCTTCAATTTATTTCCCTTATGTTTACCCTTACTAGGAATTTTATATTATCCTTTCTTATATATCCATTCAACATGTTATTAAGGAGAATATTATTTTTGATATGTATAAATGCTATCATGTGAGAAGACTATTTGTGTTATATATTGATGATTTTGAAAATTAAGTCAGTTATGTATCTAATCTCTAAACACAGTAAACCTATAAGTTTTAGGGTGTGATATATTGTCTATTTTTAAGAATAATATTTTGAAATAGTGTAATTTGTATGCATGAAATGATTAGTTTTCCTCATTTGGAATTCAAGAAGGGATTAATTATATTAGGGGATTATAATAAGAGGATAGAATATAAAACAACCTATAATGAACCAAAAGTTATATAGGATGAACCTAATATGTCATAGGTTCAAATAAAGGTGTTATAATTTAGGAAATATTAGGATGAATTATCATTTTCATATGATTTCATACTAAGATAAATGTTCCATAATTATCTCAATAATTTTTTTGGTTTTAGATATGTTCTTCAACTAGGAGGAATTGATTTAATGATGAGTTTCATGGAAAATTAAATTATTTACCAATAGAGAATCCAAAATGGATGGGATTTGTAGTAAAAAATATTGTAGAAATGCATTCCCAACTATATCATGATTTGAAAAATAACATTAATAATACTAAATTCCATAATTTTCCCAGAAAGGAACAACATATTATGTACTCTCTAGGGGATCCTCTAGTCCACTAATAATTTAGTTATTTATCTTTATAATATAAAATATTTTTTCCATTCTCTAGTGATGAGAGCATGAAAAGGTTATTTTAGCTGTTTATCATTTAGAAGGTGAAGGCGACCCATGGTTGAATCTTTTCAAAAATATAACCCCCAAATAGAAAGTTAAATATATGGAATGACATGATTTTAAGATGATATTATCCACTACATATTTTACCACATCTCTTAAAATTAAATGGAGCGATAATTTATAGAGATAAAACAAAAGGAGGACAAATCCATTAATATATGCAAAGAAAACATTACAATACATGCTAGGTATGCTTTTAGTTTTATCATAGAACCCCAAAGAAAAATATATCATTTATTTAGGGGCTAAAAACAAACTCCTTGAATATTTTTCCTTTAAGGAATTTCTATAGTTATGATTTAGCTTCTTGATGCGACCTTGAGGTAGAGATAGAGATTGGGGCCTCCCATCATTCTTGTAGCTTTGGAAAAAACAATTGAAAAATTATTTTTTTAGGAAACATAGATTATTAAAAACCATGAAGAAAAGAATATAAATCTACATATATGCCAAAATATTTGAACGAATCATATTAGGAATTGTCTCAATGGAATATGTTTACACTTTAAGTGTTGATGATAATGTCATCAAGAGCATAATAACCCAAGAGATATGTAGAGTCTAACTAATTCAATTAATGGAGGGATGGATTAGAAGAACATATCATTGAAAATCTAATTCTATAATTGTAATGTGTAAGGGTATTATTACAAAAATTTCACTAAAACCAAGGTTATTAATGATATCCAATGTTAGAAACCTACAATTCTAAGGGAGAATGGGAAAGCCAATTCAACCAAAAATATTGAAGTGGGTTATGATAATGAAGTTGTGAAAGTTACAATTTTAACCATTATTGAACTCTAAATGACTTATTTGATTCAGGATCAAACAAATTAATTATATTTTGAAAAAATTTAAGTGTATCTAATCACAACACTAGTGGGTATACTTTTAATTATTGATGAAAACTCCCAATGGCATGATGATATCATCAAAGCCTATAAGTATTCTATAATCAATGTTTGTGGAAATTTTTATCCTTAAAATCATATTATTCTCTATATAGTATAATTATATGTGATTTTGGGAATATATTGGCTCTCCCTATATAAATACCATATTGATTTATAGGATATGAAAATCAGATTTCTTATCCCAATACAACCCATGATCTTCTATAGGTGAAAATATTTCCATGAAATTACATCCATTATATGTGTCTTACTACCAAACCATGAGGTATATTGAGTTAACATGGTTGGGTAAAAGCTTGATACTGAATATATTCATATTTAACGATAACATGATGATGAATTTATAGAGGTTTTCCTTGATCTACCCTCATATATTTGGGTTGATTTTTCCATATAACTCATAAATGGTGAGTTGTAATTATAATGACTCCATATAAAATGGAATCATTTGAATTGGAGGACTTAAAGAATAATATCATAGAGAATTTTTATAAGGGATTTATATTCCAAAGTTCTTCACCATTGGGTAAAACCATCATATTTTTTATGAATAATATAAATGAATGCATCTCTCCATTTATTAACATTAATTTAACAATATAATGATCAATAAAAAGAATCATCTACCCCGTATTGATGAATTTTTTGATAAAATTTTAGAGACTAAATACTTGTAAATTAATAACCTTAGATCTATATATCAAAAATTAATAGTGTATATAGATGGTCTACTCAATCCAACCATCTATACAAGATATAGTCATTATGACTTTTTAGTGATTCCATTTGGACACAAACATTCTGCTACAATATTCATGTGTTTGATGAATACTGTCTTTAGAGATTACCATAATAAATTAGTGTTAGTATTTATAGAAGATATTATTATAAATTCCAAGATCAAAGAATACCATGAGGATCATTTGTGGAATATTCTTAAGACCATGATATAGGTGAAATGAGTGGATGAATTTCATATGTGTGAAATATTGCAGTTGAATGTATCAATCTAGGGGGAATATAATCACATGAGAGGGAATTATATTGGATTAATTAGTGATAAGGGTGATGGAATAATCCATTAAACTAAAACTATAATAGATATCTAAATTTTTATTATATAGGTTGGATATTATAGATTATTTGTGATTAATTTTTCAAGAAATTGAAATCCATAAACCAAGTAAACACATAATGCAGTCGAGTTCCTATGGATAAATGAATGTGAATAAAATATCAACTATATTAAGAAAAGGTTACTCATTTCACCTATTATTTCAATACCCTATAGTGGGTAAGGGTCTGTAATATATTGTTATGTATCAAATAAAGGATTAGCATGTGTCCTTAGAGAAAATGAAATAGTAGTGGACTATGTATCAAATTAAATAAATAATGAGAGAAAAATTACACTATATTTTTTTAGAGATAGTATCCATAATTTTATCAATGAAGATATGGAGGTATTATCAAAATGGTGAAAAGTGGTAGATATTTACCAAATATAAGAGATTAATATATATATTCACACATAAGGAGTTCAACATGTTACATATGAGGTGGTTAAAGTTTATCATAGATTATAAATTCTCAATACATTACCACCCTTTAAAGGAAAACAAGGTGTTTGATTCTCTCATAAAAATAATCATGTTTCTTTTATAAGGCCCCGTATTATTGAACTAGAAAAAAATCCATGAGAAATTGAGTTTTGGTGATTACTGGACATGTCGTTTTTTAAACTATAATTTGGAACATAATTCCTAGAGTTGTAACACTTAAATGTGTTATTTTTGGACTTGGTTAATATTCAAAAAGGTACCTTGGGTTCCTTATTGTATTTCAAGAGTTTCATAGATAGAGATAAAAAGTTTTGAGGGTCTTCTGAGGGAGCATGGTTTGTGTAATACCTTACGACCCCAACAGAAAGCTGTGAGACCTTGATCATTAAAGAAGATGTGCATTGCATGGCTTGCATAAAGTTTTACCAATCTTTGTCATTTGAACTCATGGTTAGTTCCACTTAAGAAGTACCTAAACAATATTCATCTCATGGTTTTCACATGGTTTGGAAAATTATGTGGTAAAAAACGGTGAAGGGTGATTTCTTAAGAAGGGGGTGTCACACGGTTAGTGAACGACTTGGACAAATAGTTTGGCCAAACCATGGAACTGATATATTTTTGGTGAATTGACCATTTTCACTTATATTTAATTTAATCCTAAGATCATGTTTTCTTCCTCTCTTGCATAAAAACCTCTCCTTTGTGAAACTCCTCTTGGTCGGTATTCTCAGATTTGAGATAACTTCTCCATTATTCATCCAAATCAAGAATTTTCAGTCTCAATGGATCTGTATCAGTTTGATATTCATTACTTTTTAGGAATTCCTCATTTAGTTTAGTATTGAATATTCTATTTAGGTTTAATAACTATTTCTATATTTTTATGGTCTCTATCTATTTATCATTTTTCTTTTGATCTTAGTTGAATCAGGAGCTAACATCAGACAATCTATCCACTACAGACCTATGGTAGGTGGTCTTATTCTTTTAATTTAATGGTGGTTTGTTATATATATTTCCATTGTACTATATTCCCAATTTTTGGGTGGTTCCTTGAAATGTGTTTAAATTATTTAATTGAATTTTTTAGTATGTACTATGTGATTAAGGAGGATTTTCTATGTTTGTTTATAGGTTGAGAAACCTAAATTAAATAGAACCACCCCTTTGGTTATGTTGGTTATACAGGTGGAACACCATGGGTAGTCTTGGACTTAGATAACTTAAGGTGTTCCCATTTTCCCCTAGCCTTGGGATGTGAAGTATGAAATAAATTGTAAATGAAATTGATGAATTGGGTTATAAATTGAATTGTTATTTGAATCGTAATTGGATAAATTAATATGAAGGGATTTATGACCATGACCTTAGACTTATCTATATAATAGCTTGTTGAATCTTGACATCCTTATCAAGTGAGTTACCCTTGTGAGATAATTAATGGCTATTCCTTATAAGCTAGTCATGCCTTTAGACACCTTTTTAGGTGAGGTATAAATGAAATGTTTTTAGTGTTGAAATTTACATATTAAATTATCCTAATTAAATGAAATTTAATCAATAATATTGATGGAATTATTATTTTTAATGTTTAAGATTGAGATGTCATCTTAATGAAATTCTCTCGTGAGTTAAATTAAAAGTGATCCTTTTGAGTTGTGAAATGCCTCGGGACACCTTTTGAGGTATGTTTTGAATTATATGTTCTTGGTTTTGACATTTACATGTTTAAATGGAAAGGACTAAATGAATTTGGTTAAATTTTATTAAATTTAATTTCTCTTCAATTTGGAATTCCCATGTTATTAGTTGAATGGAAGGCCTTATTTCCATATCCAGTGTCTTAAGTCACCTTTTGAGGTGAGTTTGAATTGATTGGATTATGGTGATGAGTATTGGTATAAATTAATTGATCAATTAATATTTAATGTAATAATGTACGGGAAACACATGGTTTCAAATTATGAATTCCATTGAAAAACTGATTTGTCAATTTCCATGAAACTACACAAGTGATACTTGGTGTCCTCATATGGACTACCAAGAATGGAATCATGGGGGGTTGAATATTATTAGCCAAGTGATACATGGATTCATATGAGATTTCCATGAATGAACTCAAAAGGTAATTGATATTATTTCCATGGGTGATACTTGGGATCCCTTGGTATATCGCCAAGGAGGGACTCGATTGGCAGGGATGTCACACCTCACATAGAGTGATACCTAGGTTCCTGAGAGGTTCTCTATGGATAGGATCATAGGGAGCTGGTTATATTATAAATTTAGAAATACATGGATTCCATATTAGGAATTACTTAGACAAGATGAGGTTCTAAATTGAATAATCAATGAAATGAATTATGACATGTTTTACAATACTAATCATAAGCTTGGATTTAGTCTTGAATAATACCATTTAGATGGAATGTTTAGGAATTTTTTATGGTTATGTTTGTAGTAGGGATTTCAGGCTTTCACTAAGTCTAGATACATATAAATTAAATGACATTGAACTATTTAATGAACCTAGTTAGTTGAAACATGCATGACTGTTAAATAAGAGATTTATTTCATAAATGAAATGATTATAAAAAATGGTTACAAATGAGAACTTGAGATTTATAGATTGTTTTTTGATTAATTCATTTACTTTTTTATGTTATTGAACACTATTATTATATATATTCATTGACTAGATGCAACAAAAATTTGGTGGTTTCCTGATAAGATTATGCCCTATACCCTGCTCAGGCCTGCATTACATTAGGGCACCAGAGTAAACTTTCATGTTCATAGGGATTTGGATATTTTTTAGCTATTTCTGGTACCTGGAGTTAGGAGTATAGGACCAAGTAGGAGCTCAGGATACTCGAGGAGACCAACCATAAGTATTTTTTTTATTTTTCATATTTATTCACTACCTTGTATCCTATTACTTATTATATGTCATCTATATTATTCATGTATCATCATAAGGAAATGCATGAATCGGTTTTATATTGGATTTGGACATACTTTACTTTTATTTTTCATTATCATCACATTCCATTTCTTTATCATTCATTTTTTATATTTCTTCTGATACATGTTTATTATTGATTCATCTATATATACCATTACATGGGGTATACTCTCCCCTTTATTATATACTTAGACCCTTGTTTCTTATCAGAAACCTCTAGAATATGGGGAGACATGATTGAGGCCTTATGACCAACCGGTCTTGGGGAACTATTCAGTGGAATCTGGGTTTGGTTCATTAAAATGTTTTATCAGAGGTGGTTTCCTCCATCTCACTATTTTTAATTGGTATAATGGATAATAGGAATGTGTCAGTGCATTGTATATAGTTGTGTGTGGGACTGATCACCCCACCCATGGGGTAATTACCACATGGCCAGGGTTGGGATTTTTTTCATGCTATTCAATTTTATAGTTGAGTGTGATTTATCCTAGAGTGAATGGATTATTTTCAATCCTTATTGATTTAAGGGATTTTGTGAAATTTTACCCTTGGACTGGTATGGTAAGGGAGTATCATTTCATACATCATATTATAGAAAAATATGACTTCACATGTCATGCATATTCCATGGAATGTAGTTGAATTAGTAGGATGCCTACTGAGTATGATTATATTCCTTGAGTGTTATGTCATGTGGTTGGTTTCTTTTTCATGCATTTTAATATAACATTATTAGGTGTTTATTTAGCATGTTAACCTAATTTCATGCCTTGTTGATAATAATCCATTTTTAGTTTCTACCTATTTAGGTAATCTTTGGCACATCTTTCCTAGAGTATAACATATGTATGTTATCATATGTCACACTTCATTTATTATTATAATTCTCATTGTGTTTTCTATCCATTATAACATGCCTAGTTATGATGTCATAAAATTGGTACATTGGCTGAATTAAATGGTTGTGATCACACGAGGGTCGGTTTTTAGGTATAAAGTGCAAGGACACCGTATAACTTGGAAAGGTAAACCTTGTAACCGGACCATCCTTGGGTTTTTTATTTAGAGACCCTAGTTAAGATTCAAAGGTTGAAAGAGATTGATCCTTATAGTGTATTGATCATAATGAAATGGGATCCAAATACAAACATGTAAAGCATATGGGTGCGTTTTGGATTGTTAGATGGCCTCCCATATCACTAGGCCATGATATATGACCATGATATCTCTTGAATTATTATAAATTTAAAAGCTGTTTTAATTTTGGATATGAAATGGGATGGTTTCCATTATAATGAATTTTGGATAATTTTCAATTTCTCAACTTGAACCAAGTGGGTTAGTTGGGGCTTATTCCAAATGTGATAACCCTATGTCGGTGTATTGAAACTTTGATAATTAAGCAATTGTTATTGGATTTCTTTTTAAAGAACCCATGTTGGATTAACAGGACCCTCATAGGTGAACTCAATTATTAAAAATGAATTTATATGATAAACTTCTTATTTTTGAAGTAATGTCTTTAAGTGTTCAATGTTTAAAGAAGGAAGTTGGTGAAGCTTTCTTGTTATGCCTTTGTATTTAATTTTAAATAAATTATGAAGTTATTTTTCCTTATGAATTAGTACATGATATTTTTAGTTAAAGAAATTAAAATATTTAATGTTTGAATGTGAATAAATGTAATTTTTTAAAAATGGAACTTGAAGTGGCATCCTTTGTTTACACCCTTGGGTAAGGGTAGTTTAAAATCCCTTTGACTTTCCTTGGTATTGAAGTGTGAGTCTTTTTCCATAGGAATTTATTCATTTTAAAATGTATTAATGAGAGGATCTTGATCCTAGTGACTTTCTTTAAGGTGTGACCTCAATATGGGTTGATGCTCGTTCTTTCTTAAGGGGATAACAAATTTTAGGAATCACCCTTAGATCTATAATTCCTTGCTTAATACCATGATTTATTTTAATATTGTCACTATTTATTTTTCATTGGCCCCGGTAGGAAATTTAGTCTCCAAAATAAACCCTTATTCTGATGGGTGTTCATTGCATATTTACCATTATTATGGGAATGAAGATTGAGGAATGCCTATTTCAGTAGTGTAGACATGCATCAGGCATGGTTGGCCACTTTTTAAGTCATGTGAACCTACCTTCTTCCTCAGTGATCAAAATTTGATTTTGTCATCATCCAATTTAGTGGCTATTTGGTAAATATGACTCTGAGTTAAACTCTTTTGTACAAACTACCTAATTCTTGAATTAATAGGGTGAATAACCTATTTTTAGTATCACGATTGTTTCAGTCACTCCTATAATTCTTTGGTAGTGTGAGTTGATATATTTGGTTCCCATCTAAATGTAAAATAGTGAAACAAACCAATTGAGTTCGTTGAAATTGTTGTGTATTGCACTGTTGAGTGATTTTTCAGGTTATCACCATGGTAGAGTGGATTTTCATTTAAGGGAATCATGTTTTTCTTAATTCTTAGGAAGAATTTATAGAGACTTGGTTGTTTTGACATGCTGTTTGGTTTGCATTCAGTTTATGTACCAAAGGCTTTGATGTTGTGATCTTGTATATGGGGAGGATCACATGTTCATTTGAGGTGTTTATGATCTAAAATTCTTATGATCGGCTGGCCTTTACTTATTTTTGATGACTAGTAAACTTTTAAGGTTGGTATTATTATGTTAGTTCTGATGAATTTTCCCTTCTAGTAAGAAAGAACACATACAAGGATAACCTTTTTGAAATAGTCATTTTCTTGAATGCCCTTGAGTACTGAATGTTTTAAATCTGGCTAGTTCTTGATTTGAATCACAATATTTATGAGGTTGGATATGTTCACAAAAATTAGGAAACAAAATGAAATTGTAATTTTTTTGGTGGTATGTTTGAACGATCATGAATTCCTTGGGTGCTATAAGCATAATGGTTCGGTTGATGATGCATCGATAGGTGAATCCAATCTTCCTTTTCAATGGTCGACTGGTTATGTTTCAACCGTTCTTATTTTGGTAATCCTTGAGATCCTCTTAGTTTTTTCTATTTAGTGATGAAACATTCCTCTAACTTGAAATCATCCTTTATGTAATAGGATAACATTGGTCTTATGCCACACTAATGTTTTAAAAACAGTGGGGCTATTTTTAGATATCTACCTATGTTGTATGCTAGATATGTGGTTCTTTTGGGGCTTGGATAGTTCGGAGTGATACTTAGTTTTCTGTGTAGGAAAGTATTGGATTAAATCTTGGACACCCATTGTTCCATTTGAAAATATTTTCAGTTAGATTCCACTATAGGCCTGGTCGATGATATGATGTGACCATCTTTCCTTGTACCAAAATCTCACTTGGAAACATGAAGTATGGACTACCTTGGGATAGTTCCTCAGAATCCATCTAAATGAAATGATGTAATCCCCAAATTGTAGTTAGTCTTGGGGTGATTTTTCCAAGGGTACCAATTCCAATGGTTTGGATATGGGCAATGCCTTTATAATTCCTAAGGCAAGAAAATTTACATGGTTAAGTGCTGGTTCAATATCAGAATGCCAGTAAGAGTCAGGTATGGTCTTCAGTGAGCGTGTTTGTTATAAATAAATAATTACTTAGAATAATGTGTTGTTATTCTGTTGAAAATTTTTCTATCCTTCCAAGACAAGTTTCTTACTAAGGATTAGCTAATAGTGGCTAGAAATGTTTCTTCTTTCTCGATGTATACAGTCAGATGGATCCATTTTAAGTCACATCACCAGTTTAAGGTGAGTTTAGTGTATAGGTTGGTTATGTATTCCTATAAACCTCATGAATTATTTCTATTTGGTCAATCAATATTTTAACACTTATATTTAGTAATCTATCAAATATTACCTTGAATATAATCGGGTTCACCCAGTTAAATAAATCGCATGAGAAGTGTCTCTAGAACTCTTATGATTTTCTTTATAAGTTAATTCCAATTGTGGAGGAACCATGGCTTAGAATTGGCCCCTTATTAAATTTATAATGCCTAAAGTGGAAATTTTTTTGTCTATATAGTTAAAGAGATTATGAAGTGATTGTGTATCTATCTAAACCAATATGAGAAATTTATGTCTTGGTATTTGATTTGAAAAAATTGAGTGTTGGATTGGGTTTTCATGACCTAAGTGTTGCACTCTTGTGTAATGCTATGAGGTGTGTATGGAATTTTGAAATGAAAAGTGACCATTGAAAGAGGCTACATGGATTATGTATCTTGGGTGAAATTTAAAATGTTTTCCCCAAGTATTATCAGGTATGGGAAGTTCTAAGTTGGGGAGTCTATAAGGTCTCGTGTTTTGGAACCAAATGAAATTCTAATGAAATTTGAGTTTTGGTGATTAATTGATGTGACATTTTGTAAACTAAGCTATGAAACATAATTCCAAGAGTTTTAAAACTTCAATGTGTGGTTTTTGACTTAGGTAAATTCATGATAGGTCCCTTGGGTGTCTCATTGAGTTTCAGGGGTGTTGTGGTTGGAAATCCCATGTTTTGAGGGTATGTAGAGGGTGTACAATTTGTCTAATACCATGAAGCCCTAGAAAAAAACTATGAAGCCTTGATAAGTGGAGAAGTTATTCCCCTCATGTATTTTTCATATTTGAAAAAAACCATTTTTCTATCCCATATGGTTAGTACCACTTAGTTAGTACCTCAACTCTATTTATTGCACAATTTGTTCATAGTTTGGAAAACCGTGTAGGAAAAACTATGTGAGGTGATTTCTTAAAGAGAGGTGTGTCACATAGTTGGTGAAATACATTGAAAAATCATATGAAAAACCTATGTGACCCAGATATTTTAGGTAAAATGGTAATTTTTCCTTAAATTTATTTTAAATAGGAGCTTAATTTTTCTTCCTCTCTTGCACAATAACCTCTACTCTTTAAAGCTCTTCTTGGCGACTATTCTCAGATTTGAGATAGCTTCTTTATTAGTTATCTAAATCAATCATCATTAGTATCTATATATTTGTATGAGCATGATATCTAATTCCCTATAGCCATTTCTAATTTATTTTGGTATCATTTGCGCTATTTAAGTGACAGTTATTTTTCCCTATTTTCAGTGTCTTCACCCATTCTTTATTTTTCTCATGATTTGAGTCAAATTAAGAGATTATATTAGTCAAGGTATCCACTATGGACCTATGGTATGTTGTCTTATGTTTTTATTTTACTCTTTAGTGGTTATATATATAATTTTATTGTGTTGTGGCCCAATTCTCAGGCATCTTTTTAGAATGAGTTTAAATTCTTGAATATAATTTATTATTATAGCCCATGTGATTAAAGAGGATTATCTATGTTTGTTTATAGTTTGATAACCTTTAATTAACTAGGAAAACCCTTTTGGGTGTGTTGATTATATAGGTGGACCACCATAGGTGGCCTTATACTTGGATAAATTAGGGTGTTCCTTTTTCCCCTTGCCTTGGGATGTCAAGTATGAAATGAATTGCAAATCAAATTAATGAGTTGGATTATAAATTGAATTGTTACTTGAATTGTAATTGAAAAAATTAATAGTAAGGGATGACCATTCCTTTTCCTTTTCTATGTAATATATTTTTTAATCTTTACTTTCCTTATCAAGTGAGTTTCCATTTTGATATTATTAAAGGCTAATCCTTCTAATCTAGTTGTGCCTTTATTCACCTTTTTGGGTGAGATGTTAATTAATTTTTCTTGGTGTTAACCATGAAATATTAAATCATCCTTATTAAATGGTATTGAATCAATGATATTGATTGAATGACCTTATTTTAATGTTTATGCTTGAGAATCTTGTTTGAAAAAATACTAGTGTAAGTTAAATTAAAGGTATTCCTTATAAGTTGTCCAATGACTTGGGTAACCTTGTGAGGCAAGTTGTAAATGATATGTTTTTTGGTTTTACCAGGAAATGTTTAAATAAAATGGAATAAATTAATTATATTAAATTTTGTTGACTTTAATTACTATTTATATTGGAATTCCCATGTGATTAGCTGAATGACTATCCCTCTATGCTTGGTCAGTGACTTGAGTAGCCTTTTTTAGGTGAGTTTGAATTGATTTTATTAGGGCCATGATAGGTGTTATAAATTAATATATTCATTGATATTTAATGTTATATTCCTTGGGTGACACAATAATTTAAATGATGAATTCCATTGATGGACTCAATTGGAATTTACCATGCCATTTCCCAAGTGATACCTGGACTCTTAATATAGACTGGAAAGGATGGACTCATGGGGGGATTAACTATAAACACCCCAAACCCAATAGAATAAAGCTAATGCCTTACTTTATTACATCGGTAAGATTACAAGGAATATCATCCTAAAGGTTTGAATACTTTATTTTAAGTATAAAACCATATACATACATAATGGTAACATCACATCATGAAATGAAAAACAATATAGAGATTCTATAGGAAACATCCATAACTCCTAGAATATCTCAGAAAGGCATACAAAATATTCATCTTTGCTTATTGGGGAAAAATAAAACATAATAAAGGGGTTGAGCTCAGATTCTCAGTAAGGGTTTGTAATACAATATATGTTATCATAAACATAAACATTAGTTATGGTGAATAACTAAAAACACAAGAATTTAAAAATAAATATGAGAATAATATGGAAGTAATGAAAGATGAGTAAATAAAGCCATATAACTAATCATAAGATAATGAACCTTAGTCATAGATATTATAATAGTAAAATACCACATGATTTATCAATCATAATGATATAATTCATAATGTCAGACATATGAAACATATCGCCAATGTCTTGTCCAAGATGTCTGAAAATACCAGGGTAAGCCTAAGCCAAAACCCAATTCTATTTTTCCTCATGAAACCTTCCAATTTATCTAGGGGATATAATTGGACCAACCCCTCACTTTCCAAGTGCACTTAATTCCTCATATGAATGGAGATAAACATAAAAACTATGATCATATGAAATGTAAATAAATTTCCTCAATCTATAATCATAATCACTAACCAATCTAAGTAGCATGGTGAATGGTATCAAGATCACACATCTATAGTCGAACCGGTCATAAAAGTTTTAATAAAATATGGAATATGAAAATAAAAATATATCAATATAAATAAAGAATAAATTTCAACATTGGTGTTGAAATACATGGAAATACTCTAATAAAATCATCAAGGAATTCCTGAGAGAAATAACCCTTTTAATCTTTAAAGAAGACTTCTTTTAAAAAAAATCATTTTTTTTCATAATTATTTTTTTAAAATAGTAATGAAAAAATATTATTCTTTATGAAAAAATTAATAATTTTAGAAAAATAATGGTGTCATAAAAAATTTTATGGATAGTACTTGAAAATGGATAAGAAATTGAGATGTTCCCTTAATCAGGCATGTGTATCGAGATGAATTGAGAAGAGTACCTTGAAAAAATAATTTATTTATTATATAAGAAATATGAAATGAAATAGAAAATGATTTTTTAATGTATAAATATAATTGATAATAATTATATAAAAATAATAAATAATTACATTTGTTTATAGAGGAATAAAGAAAAACCTGAATGAAAATAGAGGTTTGGGAAGAAAAGCCTTACATTATGTTCAAATGTGTTATTCAATTGACCATAACATATGAGATAATCGAATTAAATCCATTAATTAATTAATTCATAACCTTATATACATGTATTTAATTTATTATAATTTTGTGAATTTCATTTATGGCCTTTTTTAAGAGTTATAAAATACAATTTTATTGCTCAGGAGCATTCTTTTCTTTGGTTTTCATGATCGGTAAACTTGTATATGAGCATAGAAGTTCATGTGGAATGGGTATAATTCTAAAGAATTAAATTTATATGATATTAATTAACATATAGAAGTGTAATTGGTTATAAACATATATATCATTTAGTTATATGTACCAACGAGCCCATACCCGACTGGTAAGGGGTCCTGCTTGGCATCCAAGAGACCCAGGTTCAAAACCGAGTGGAGGAAAATTTCTGGGGTACTGTAGCTCCACTATAGCAGTACTATAATAGTTACTGTTTGATACTATAGAAGTTGGAACTATCCACCCGATTTGGGCCTTTATGCCACCGGTCTGGGCCTACGGGTCTCAAGGGCCTTCGGGTCATCAAAGTCCTTTAGACCATAGGGCCTTTGGGCTACGTAGACTATGGAGTAGCCTGGTTCACATAGAATAAGTCCCAGAATAGGATCAGAGAAACAAGAGTAGTAGTCAGTAGAAGCAAAGCTAACCAGATTAGAATAATGAGAGGGAATGACAACCGCCATCAGGACCAGACACTGTGCATCTTTGTATGGGGAAATGCTAGCCGATCAGCAATACAAGGTGGTGAGATTGGTGATCAATGTCACGGAAGATGGGGAGGGGTAGTTCAAGTGGGATGGGCCTACGAGTCATGTATTGGGCATGGTTTGCCTCTGGGCCTTCGAGTCATGTATTGCGGGTCATTCGGGCCTTCTGCCTTGGGCCTACGGATCATGTACGGGTTCCCCTTCAACCCTTTAGAAAGGATTGTCCATAATAAAATAAAAAATAAGGTCTTCAGGCCATTCAGGCTATATGTTAGGTGTTTGAATCATTAGATAATATATTTAGTGATAATCATTTTCATTGTCACGATGGTTATTGATCATAACAAAATCATTTTGTTATGCCATTTATTATTATGTAAAAAATATACTTACAGAACATATGAAGGTTTTTAATAAATATATTATAGTATGGTTTAACCAAAAAATTGTTTCATTACTAGAATATAAGAAGAAATTAAATAATAAGAATTGGTTTTCCATGAAGTTTGTAAAGAAGCACCTCTCTAATGATGATTTACTTCTTAAAATAAAAGAGAGAGAGATAAATGAGTTTGAGAAAGGGTATTACATTAACATGATATAATTTTATTATATATATGATAATTTATTTACCATGATCATTTGGAAAGAGTAGGTGATTAGAGAATAATAAAATAAAATAACTTGAAAAGAAACCAAATGGAAAAAGGAAGAAGATTTTACCACTTAAATACTCCTCCTTGAGAACCTCCTTAAGGGGATTAGTTTGGGTATTTTGTTAAGAAAAATTTCTCTTAGACTTGGGGAAGAGGCTTGGGAATAAGTTTGGGCATAAATTTGCAAGGCCCAAAGCTTTTAAGGAGTGCTGTGAAGGTGTGGTATTTATAGTAGAAGAGAGAGAGGTTATTTATCATTATTTTATTCATTATTTTATTATTTTTCTCAATAAAAACTATAGTGTTGATTATTGTGACTAAATATAATAATAAGTTTATGTGAGTTTGAACCAATTGTTCTTACATAATCCATGACTTAAGGAATAGTGTATTTAGCTTATAATGTATTTATATGGTAAATTACCGTATTTTCCTATTCACTATAAATTCAAGTATTTCATAAAAATCCAAAATATTAACCCTAACAATCCTTTTATGTTTTGAAATTAAAAATGAAATCCATTTTGGGAAAATAATTTTCTAAATATGAGATATTTATTTTTTTAATTAAAACCATTATTTACTAAAAAAATTCAGTTTTAAAAATTATAACCATTTTTATAACACTCTCAAAAAATAATTAAGGTCACATTAAATTACCCTACAATTATCACCACCCCCTCCCTACAAAGTGTACCCCTCCTAGGCTGACAATGTGAGATGGGAGATAATAATCCCCAAGTCCCGCCTCTTGTATGCCCCAGGTTGGTGACTAGCATAGATGGTATAATAAACACACAGATGGGAGGCATTACCCTCTCAGAGAACACATGAGAAAAAGAGAGATAAGATAAAAACCAACCAATTCCATCTCAGACTAAAATATAAAAGAAAACCCAAGTGCACATATGTAATGTCATGTAATGCTACTACAAGTGAAAGGGGAAAACCGCAAGTACCCAAAAGAAAGTAAAAACAGCAGCAACCACAAGCCCGAATAGCTCCTGCAACCCCAAGCTAGTAGAAACCAGCTTGATCTCCAACCTACTCCAAGTGACCAGAAAATTAGTTTATATAAAAATAGGGTGATTATAATAGTATAATATGTAGGATCCCCCCCAAAGCCTCTTGTGAAAATATAGAAAAGCATGTCAAAGCACAGTAAACAACAAGTGAAACTAAATTATCACCTAAATAGGTATAATATGTTTGCAACCTCACTATGGCTACTCACACCAAGTAATGCACACAAGAGTATATAATATAATAATGAATATCAGGGGTACCCCGCTACTACTTTCCCACTGGTTTTCTACTTTGCCCCAACATCGCACGTCTTAAGAAACTCTCTCCAAAAAGGCATGCCCGCAGACACCTGGGTGAAGAACCACAATATGCACCTCGTGCAACCAAACCACAATGTCCACACAAGAAAGTAACCAGGTAGTTTTCGGGATCCACCACAGCTTGTATAACGTGTATCATACATCTGTTATTATACCTCAAGCCATTACAACCCATACATCGAGTAATGATCCTCAAGCCATCATAACCCATACACGTTACACATATATTAGTCCATAGAATAATATATCTAGAATATATGTGTGTGAATAATCACAATAAATTATAGCCCTCTACACACATAAATGGGGAAAACTAACCACTGTGCCTACCAGAACAATTAACTACCAAGAGAAGACACCGGGGCCAAAGGGGGTAGTCATCCATCTATCCTCCCACCAAAATGTTGTTGAAATCACCCCCAGGGCATAGAATCCCCGTGGTGTCATTTTCCCTAACTAACAGGGTGTAGTAGCATATAGAAACATGAAAAGAACATAATATACTATATCTCACAACCACACTATGGAAATAACCTAGTCTTAGACTCAACTATAGCTACCATCTCTCGGACTCTCGGCTGCCACTTCTAAGACTAGGTATCCTATAAGCACACAACCATTTAAAGAGATTTATTACCTTACTTCATTCCCTTTTTATCAGTTCCACTTTATGTTAATTAATTCTTTAAACATTAATTAACCATTAACAATTCCACATTAAATTTCATTAGCATCACACCTAATTTACACTATCCCTTTAAAATTGTAACCTCAACATTT
The DNA here is from genome assembly GCA_963277665.1 of Viscum album. Taxonomy (NCBI): domain Eukaryota; kingdom Viridiplantae; phylum Streptophyta; class Magnoliopsida; order Santalales; family Viscaceae; genus Viscum; species Viscum album. The sequence continues at coordinate 568,416,543 of OY728158.1, read as the reverse complement.
CATTCTAGCAAGCTCCAACCCCATGGGTTAACATCATTTGTTCAATTATTCATTTACAACATTACTTTCCCATATTCCTAGGCATTATAGAGAAACATTCTCTATTACTAAAAACAAGGGGGCTCAACACGGTGAGTAGATAATTACCCGTCAAGTATCTGCCACCTATACCAAGAGAGAAAACCATACTCCCTTGAGAAGATAGACATGAAAAGCACATGGAATACCCTGCACATATTTCCCCCTTTCGGAAGAAGGGTATGCAAGAATAGCTGCCTCGAGCAGTGGGGAAAGTAAATCAGACAACCAATCAAAGAAAAAACAAGCATCCAAACATTCACATCCAACCCATTCCATCATCCCTGGTGTCCTCTCCAACACCCACATGTATAAACCGATGCATCTCACCACTCTAGGCATCATCTGCTACCACAACCAATAGGCCTCCCTGACCCCACATATCCCAACAACCATCCAGGCTCACATCACAACCGAAGCAGCAGGAAAAGAAAACATCTTATCAATTGGGATCTTGGACCTTAAACAAGCAAGATGGTAACTCAGAACCCTACAATGAATTATCTTTTATCAAACAACCAGTTCTTTAATACATATTGGATTAACCGATTTATTATTTGTAGGTTCCAAACTTAGGAAACCTAATCAGTAAGCTATCAAAAATAATTAAACACGCCGACTACACTAATTTGATTAACATAAAATTACAGCATGAGGAACTAGATTCATTTACATGCCTCTTTATCTTTAGATATATCAATTAATTTTGGATTTATTTTCTTTACCAATTTCCATCAAGAATGAAACAGCTAAGAAAAAAAGCATATATATCACACTATCTAGAAAAAAGAGGCAATAACATACGATCGATCTCAATTTATTTATCAAGTTCAAATATTTATTTTGCCAATTTAATTATGATTCAGTGGAATAAAACATGATAACTCTACAGTTTCAAGTAACAGAAAAGAGAAGCAATGAATCCCCTACCTCAAATAGTTTTTGACATTCTTTATACAAGAATGAGCCACACAACGGGTTACGATATCCTCCCCTGTGACAATTTTATCCACCTGAAGATTCATAGACACCACCACATTGGCCAAAAACCAAGAAAATACTATTAAGAAAATGGGGGTAAAATTCCATAAAAAGGGCAAGGAGAAAGAAGGAGATAAACCTGAAATAATGAAGATAGATCATTCCTTATATCGAAGACTCATAGATATTTCTTGGTTGCATCAAAACTGATCGGAAAAAATCCTAGGAGAAAATTTTGATTGCACAAATCCTATGGGAAGGAATGTGATGTTCAAGCATCTCACACCCAAGAACAAGGAGGAAGAACAATGGAGGAAGATATATCATCCCTTTAGATGATTTAACAGAGTCGTGGTTTAAGATACGCGGGGTTTTCCATTAAAAGCAGACCGCATTAAACCACATGGTTTGACCAAGTAAAAACATCCCAAGCCTTAGGAGAAATTAATATAGAAGTTGAGGTCTTTGAATCAAACTTAGAGTCTTTAAAACAAGTCTTTAAATGAATTTTACATCAAAGGGAACATTAAAGGGGAGAAACTGTAGGAAGCCGGAAACACTATTCATGAACTTGAAATTTGGCGATGGAAAAAAACACTGTTCATGAACCTCACCGTTAGAACCTCACCGTTTTGGAAACACTATTCATGAACTCAAAATATGGAAAAGGAAAAAGGTCACCATTGCTGCCTCACCATTATGGAAACACTATTCATGAACTCAAAATTTGTAAAAGGAAAAAGGTCACCATTGGAACCACACTGTTCTAGAAACACTGTTCATGAACTCAAAATTTGGAAAAGTAAAAAGGTCACCGTTGGAACCTCACCATTCTGGAAACACTTTTCATGAACTCAAAATTTGGAAAAGGAAAGAGGTCACCGTTGGAACCTCACCATTCTGGAAACACTGTTCATGAACTCAAAATTCAAAAAAGTAAAAAAGTAACCTTTAGAACCTCACCATTCTAGAAACACTGTTCATGAACTCAAAATTTGGAAAAGGAAAAAGGTCACCGTTGGAACCTCACCATTCTGGAAACACTTTTCTTGAACTCAAAATTTGGAAAAAGAAAAAGGTCACCATTGGAACCTCACTATTGCACTGTTCATAGAAGTTTACCGATGACACTGTTCACCTAGGGCTACCGATGCATTGTTCACATAAGTTACCGATGAAATTGTTCACCTAGGGCTACCGATGAATCTGTTCACCTACAGATACTGATGCTCTATTCACATAAGGTCACCATTGCACTGTTCACATAACGTTACCAATGACACTATTCACAGAAGGTCACCATTTCACTATTCACAACGGTCTATCGTTGGAACTGTTCACTGATGGAATTGTTCACAGAAATGGAAATTTGGAAAAGTGTTTGGGATAAGTCACCTTGACCTCCCAATACACCTCATACATCTGATTTTCACAAAGGAATGGACTAGGGTGGTCTGGGCCATTACAAGAATCATAAGAAAAAATTATTGATTTATGAATAAATTTTATGAAAATTAAATTTCTTTTAAATCATTTTATTAATTATAAAATTTTAATTAAATATTTATGACTTACAAAAATACCAAAACTTAAATATGAATTTTTAAATTATTCATTTATATACACCATTATATATTTATATCAAAATTTCATTTATAAAATTCCAAAATTTTATTTTACTTCCATTGGTGAGGTTACTATTATATTGTTCATATTATTATTCATAAGGATGACATTACTATTCCAAAGGGTTAACTTACTATTCCTTTAATATAGGTTCCCTAATATTTATAAACACTTCTCATCTAATTGATTATTCATTTATAATGTTTTTATTATGTTATAAAATTAGTTTTATGTTATGTATACTATATAACATATTTATACAAAGGGAAAATCCATTGATAAAATTTTATGATGTTACATTCTCTCATCCTACAAAAATTGTTTCCTTGAAATTTCCATAATGTCACCTTAGAAATAGACTTTGGGTAGTTCTTCATCATAACATCCTATGGTTCCCATGTCACGTCATCAATTTGATGATTTTCCAAAATTAGTTGTACCATATGAGTATTTAGATTCCTCAAAACTTTTTTTCTAATGTTCAGAATCTGGATAGGCTCTTTACAGTATGATAATTAAGGTTCCAATTCTATTCCTTTAGAAGCAAGTACATGTATTGGGTCTGGTATGTACATCCTAAATAAAGATATGTTGAAAAAATCGTGTACCTTAGATAAGTTAGGTGTCATTTCCAAATTATAATCTACAACTCTAATCCTCTCTAAATTCTCAAAATGGCCAATGTACCTAGGGCTCCATTTCCCTTTCTTTAAAAATTTTATAGCACCCTACCAAGGAGATACTTTCAAGAAAACATGACCTTCTACATGAAATTATAAATCCTTCCTTTAATTATTGGAATAGCTAGTTTTCCTTATTTAGAGCTACTTTGACATGTGTTTGAATAGTATTTACCTTCACTGTTGTTTCCTCCAAAAGATCAAGGCCTATAAGCTTCCTTTCACCAACATCATCCCAACATGTTGGTATATGAAATCTATTTCCATACAATTCTTCTTATGGTGCCATTTTAATTCTATAATGGAAATTATTTTTGTAGGAAAAATCCGCCGAAGGTAAATAATGATCCCACATACCTTGAAAATCATGGGAGAATGATCTCAACATGTCTTCTAAAGTTTGGATCATCCTTTCTGACTTTCCATCAGTTTGATGGTGATATGTATTACTAAAATGAAGCCCTGTATTCTAATAGTTATAATACCTTTCTAGAATTTTGATGTAAATCATGGGTCATGATCAAATGAAATTGAGAGTGGTTCTCCATGATTTCTTACCAATTCATTAATAAAGAGTTATGTAAGGAAATACAGTGGAAAATCCTCCGTAATATTGAGGAAATTTAAATATTTGGTCAGTTGGCCAATAATCACCCATATTGCATTATTATTTCTTGGGTTTTTTTGGTAATCTAGTGATAAAAATACATAGTGAGGTTATACCATTTATATATAAGAATAGATAGGGGTTTCATTAAACCTATATGATGTTGTCTTTCATCCTTAACCAATTTATAGACTAAACATCTTGATATATAATCAACAGATTATCGCTTCATATTATCACAAAATAAATGTACCTTTATATATCTATATATATTAGTTCTATCAGGGTGTATAGTGAAATTAGAGCTATGAGAATCATCAAAACTCCTTTTTTTGCTCAGCTATAGAGGAAACACATATCCTCATCCAAAATTTCATAATTCTATCTTTACAGATGATGGTTGGAAACTTCCCATCATTCATATATTTAATTCTCTTTTGAAGATTCTCATCATCACACTGAGAAATTTTAATTCCTTCCAATAAATTAGGTTGGGAAACCAATTGGAAAAGTAATGATGTTTCACCTTGATTAATAATTCCCATATCTATCTTTTCTAGAACCATGTACTCAGGATCCTTGTCAATCCTAGTTTTGTTCAGAACTCCGTGATCCTTCCTACTCAATGAATCTGCTACTTTATTCACCTTCCTTGGGTGGTAGTGAATTAAACAATCATAATATTTGACTAGGTCGAGCCATCTCCTTTGACTCATGTTGAGTTATCTATATGAAAACATATATTTCAAACTATTGTGATATATATATATTATTTCACCATAGAGATAGTGTGTCCATATCTTCAAATAATATATTACATCTACTAACTCAAGATCATGAGTTTGATAGTTCTGTTCATGATTTTTAACTACCTTGATGCATAGGAAATAAATATGTCATTATAAAAAAATAAACAACCAAATCCTTTCTTTTATGGATCACTATAAATAATAAATCAACCATTTCCTATTATTCGATTCAATATCAAAGAATTCAATAATCTCCTTTTCAATTATTCAAAACATTCTTTACATTTTTTTTACTTATGAACTTAACCCATTTACTTGTAATATTGGTTAACAGGTTATCTAATCCGTTGATGTTCTGAATGAAGCATCGATAATAACCTTTTAAACCTATAAAAATACATTCCTAGATTATGTTTGTTGGTGTATACTATTCCAAAACTGCATTTTTCATCATAATATAAACTATGATTTGATCCGTATAGATAATATGGCCAATAATAGAAATTATTTGAAGATAGAATTCACACTTACTAAACTTCCCATATAACTCGTTTCTTTTAAGAGTATTTATAACAATGCACTAGTGGTTCTCATGATCTTCATATCTTTTGAAGTATACCAATATATCATCAATTAATACCCTAAAAAAGTCATCAATATATTCCTTAAAAACTCTATACATTAGATCCATGAAAACAGAGGGTCCAATAGTTAGTCCAAAGGGAATTATTGTAAACTCTTAATTCCCATAACAGGTTCTAAATAATATATTTGGAATATATTCCTTCACCAAATTCAACTAATGATATATAAATAAAATTTCAATCATTGAAATATATTTGGATTTATTATTTTGATCAAATAAATCATCAATGTGAAAAAGACAATACTTTTTCTTTATCATAATTGCATTGATTTATCTATAGTCAATACATAGCCTCATGGAACCATCTTTCTTCTTGACTAAAGGAACATAGGATCCCCATGGATAAAATCAAGGGAGGATAAATACTTCATCACTAAATTACTTAGGTTGTTTCATAAACTCCAATAATTCCACTATGGACATTCTATATGTAGTCATTGATATAGGCCTTGAACCATGAATTAATTTAATAGAAAACTCAGTTTCTTGCTCTGCAATATTTCTAGGTAAATTCTATGGAAATACACCAATTTTTTATTTCTCAATTGGTACATCATCAATATGAACATTTATTTCCTCACCCATAGATATTTCATTCTCTTTATCTTGAATAATTGAATTCAGTAGAGCTACTGGGGGTGGATTTAGATAAGAATCACATGGAAAGTTTTATTCTCTAAATACAAGGGACTCTGCATCATTTTAAAACAATTTAACCTACTTATTATTTCAATATATCTTCACATCATAATTTTAAATCCAATTCATACATAGTATAATATCAAAATCAATCATGGGTGCGATGATAAGGTTAGCAAGTAACACATGTTTATGTGTCATAAAGGGGACAGATTGAAACATCTTTATTACAATGATACATCCCTTATGAGTTTTGACTTACAACTCTTTTATTAAATCAAAAGGGAAATGTATAATTTTCTTCGAAAACCGAGATGATATAAAATAATGAGATTATCCAGAATCAACTAAAGCATTGATTATGTTTGAAGAAACTACTAAGGTACATGCCACCATAACATTAGGAACATTAACCTCAGCAACTGTGACTACATAAGCTTGGCATTTCTCCCTTGGCCTTCCATGGGGAATGTTTCCTTCTTACTTAGGAAAATAAGTTTCACAATGTCCCATATCTTTTCAATTGTAGAATTTAACACTAATATATTCTTTAATTCCCGGTCAATCACGAGTTTGGTGGCCTTTTTCTCCACACTTGTAATAGACAACTTTTATTTTTAAGTAGGTTTTGTGGTGTTTCCTTCCACAAGTATCACATATCAAAAAACCCTTTTTTTATTCTTCCCTTTTATCCATTACTTCTGATTCCAACCTACTTTTCTCTTTCTTTCCATTAAAGTTATAATTCATAGAGTATTATTTTTCTATCCTTATATCACATGCAACTATATCTTCGTATGATGAGAAACTTTGGGAGACTAGTTCCCTTTAGAGGAATGGTTTTAAAAAATTAAATAATTGATCTATCTTGCTTGTTGGATTTTTTATGTATTCCTAGGAATTCATTTCTAGCTTTGTAATGTTTTCTTCATACTTGAAAACATTCTCATCCTCCTTTTGTCTCAGATTCAATATTTTTTTTCCATATCTACTCGGTGTTCGTGAGGGAAATTTTTTTATAGAAAAATTTCCTTAAAATCCATCCTTTAAATATTTGTAATATCTTCCTCCACATTGGTGATTTGGATTAGTTACAACCATTTATCCACATATATTGATAGAAAATAAACTTCAATGATAACCTTATCCTTTTCGTTACTTCCCAAAGTGGGAAATATCTTCTCTAAGGATCTTATCCACTTTTTAGCTACAAATTGGTATGTAGTCCCACTGAATTATAGAGGTTGTTTTTTCATAAAGTGGTATAAAATTTTTCATCGACATTGTGGATCTGGATGCTCCATATGGATAATTTTATTATTCAAAACCCGATTTAGTTTTCCTAGAACACATATAAGTTGCTCAGTACCAGTCAAATCTCTAATACATACATCATTATCTTGCATAGGATGGAAATCCCTTCATGGGATACATGAATTGTTATAGATTCTATTAATTATACTAGGAGTAATTTATAGATAATGGAATACACTATATTAGGTTATGAATCATAATGGAAAATCTCAAACTATAAAAACACTTAACAGAAATAAAAATTTTATACATATATAATCTCATAATAATAGACATAGTTTCTTTTAGGATAAATTTACATTTAAATGATTCATAATGGTTTTTAAATAAAATGTGACTTATCCTTAGAAAATCCCTAGAGAGTTTCAAAATAGGTGTGCATTAAGACCCATTATTGTCTACCAGGTTACCCTGAGTTAGGCTTGAGACATGTTGTCGAGTTGTTACCCCTATGTACATCTATACTAGAACCATGTTCACTTGTATCCAGATAGGGATGTATTTTTAATAATACCCACATAATAACTACCTTACCAAAAGTCTAATATGTTATGTATATGATGATACTCAAAGTATATCTTAGGGCTATGTTCCATAATCTATGTTTTATATATATATTTTCTAAGTATCCTACTAAACATCCTCTGATACCAAATGTAAGGACCCCAACCCCAGTAGCCCAGAGCCAGTGCCTTACTTTATTACATTATTAATATTACAAAGGAATCACATCCTAAAGGGAAAAATATATTATTTTCATTATAAAAATAGATACATACATAATTGCTACATTACATCATGAAACGAAAAACAAAATAGAGATTCTATTAGAAACATCCATAACTATTAGATTATCTATGTAATTAATTCATAATAATCATCTTCACATCATAAGGAAAAATAAAACATATGTAAGGGGATGATATCAGATTCTCAGTAAAGGTAAGTAATAAATCTAAAGTTATTATAAATATAAATATTAGGCATGATAAAAAGCTAAAAAACACATGCCTTTAAAAAATACTTGAGAATAATATGTTAGGAATGAAAGATGAGTAAATAAATCCATATAACTGATCATAAGAGAATGAAACATATTAATGGATAATCTATTAGTAAAATATCACATAGTTTATCTATCATAATGAGGTAATTCATAATTCCAAACATCTGAATCATATTATTAAGGTGTCAACCAGGATTTCTAAAAATACCAGGGGAAGGCCTCGGCCAAAACCCAATTCTGTTTTGTCTCATGAGATATACCAATGAATCAAATAGATATAGTTATCCCCACCAATCACTTTATATGTCTAATGCATTCTTTATTTGAATGGGGCTAAATATAAACACCATTAACATATGAAATATAAATAACTTTCCCCAATCTATAATATTAAAAACTAACCAGTTTGAGTAACATGGAGAATATTATCAAGATAGAACATCCACTTTCAAACCAGTAATAAACCATTTAATAACATATGGTATGTGGAAATAATAAGTTATAAATCTCAATAAAGCATAAAATTCAAAATAGGTGTTGAAATAGATGTAAATACTCTAATAAAATCATAGAATAATTCTTAATTGAAATACCCTATTAACTTTGTAATGAAAAGTTATTTTAGAAAAATAATTTTTTTATCATAATTTCTTATAAAAAAATTACTTAAATAATATATTTTTCATGAAAAAATTTTAAATTTTAGAAAAATAATGGTAAGAAATTAAGATGTTCCCTTAAATTGGGCTTATGTATCGGGAATAATTGAGAAGGGACCCATGAAAAAAAAGTATTTATTATAAATGAAAGATGAAATGATATAGAAATATGATTTTGGAATGTATACCCATAATTTTTAATAATTATATAAAATTAATGAATAATTAAATTACTATGTAGAGGAAGAAATCACAACCCAAATGAAAATGACGGTTCAAGAAGAAAACCCTTACTGTATGTACGAATGTGTTTTTCACTTGACCTTAACATTCTGGATAATAAAATTTGTCCATTAATTAATTAATTCATAACCTTATATACATGTATTTTAATTATTATAATTTTATTAATCTCATTTATATACTTTTTTATGAGTTATAAAATACAATTTGTTTTGTCGGGGGCGTTTGTTTCCTTGGTTTTTACGATCTGTAAACTTGTATATCAGCATGGAAGTTCATGTGGAATGGGTATAATTCTCTAAAATTAAATTTATATGATATTAATGAACAAAAATATGTTTAAATGTTTATATATATATATCATTTTGTTATATGTTATGAGGATGAATCATTACATAAGACATTTAATGATAACCATTTGCATTATTACGACGATTATTGATCATAACGAACAAATTTTGTTTTATCATTTATTATTATGTAAATATGTTTCTTATATAACATAAAAAAGATTGCAACACATATATTATAGTCAGGTATAATAATAAAAATGGTTTCATTACTAGCATTGATAGAGAAATTTATGAACAAAAATATGTCGTCCATGAAGGTTATAAATCAGTACCTCTTGGATGATAATTTAGTTTTTAAAATAAAATAGTGAGAGAAAGGAGTTTGAGTAAGGGTATTACATTAACATGATATCATTAAATTGTATATATGATACTAGATTTATCATGATAATTTCGACTGAGAATGTGAGGAAAGAATAATCAAAGAAAAAAACATGAAAAGAAATTAAAAGGAAAAAGGAATAGGCTTTTACCTCTTCGGTACTCCTCCTTGAGAACCTCCTTAAAGAGACTGGTTTCAGTATTTTTTAATACCAAGAGATCCTAGACATTGGGAAGTGGATTGGGAAGAAGTTTTGGTGGAAATATGATAAGGCTCAAATATTTGAAGGAGTAAGGAGAAGGGATGGTGAAGGGTGGTATTTATAGTGGAAGAGAGGGGTGATTTTTCTCATTATTCTATTCATTATTTTATTATTTTTCTCAAGGAAACCAATAGTATTTATTATTTTGAATAAATACAATAATAAGTTCATGATATTTTGAACTAAGGGTTCTTACATCATCCATGACTCAAGGAATAATGTATTTAGCTTATAATATCATTATACTATAAATTTCCATATTTTACCATTCACTAAAAACTCAGGTATTTCCAAAAAATCCCAAAACATAAGCCTAACCCTTTTCAAGATTTAGAATTAAAAAATTATCTTCATTTTATTAAAATAATTTTATAAATATGAGAAATTTAATTTTTAATTAAAATAATTATTTACTCAAAAAATACAGTCTTTAAAATTATAACTCATTTTATAATACTCTGAAAAATTAACTAAGATCACATTAAATTATACTAGAATCATAAGAAAAAAATTTATTAATTTATGAATAAATTTTAGGAAAATCAATTTTTTAATTAATTTTATTATTTATAAAATTTTAATAAATTATAAAAATAAAAATGCTTAAATATTAATTTTTAAAATATTTATTTACTTACACCATGAAATAATTATATCATAATTTCATTTATATGATTTAAGAATTTTATTTATACTTTAATTGGTGAGGTTAGTATTTTATTGGACATATAAGTATTCATAAGGGTAAGATTACTATTCTAAGGGGTTAACTTACTATTATTTTGGTATATGCCCTCTAATTTCTAGAAACACTTATTATATCATTGATTATTCACTCATAATTTTTTTATTATGTTATCAAAGTAGTTCTATGTGATTTATACTATAAAAAATATTTATAAGGAATGGAAAATTCATTCGTTAAAATTTGGGTTGTTACATTATCTATTAAATGCTGATTGATGCATGGTTTCATATAAGAATTCCATGGAAGGACCCAAAGTGAGTTGATCTTATTTCCATGGTTGATACTTGGGCTACATTAGTAGACTTATAAGGATGAATTCAATTTCAAGGGATATTACACCTCACCTAGAGAGATACCTGGGTTCCTGAAAAGTTCTCTATGGACGAGCTTATAGGGTGTTGGTTATATTATACCTGGGGTGATACCATGATTTCAACATAGGAATTCCTTGGATGCACATAAGTTCTAAATTTAATATTTAATGAAATGAATTATAATTCTTTTATGAATCCAAATAAAAAGCATGTATTTAGTCTTGACTAATATCATTTAGATGGCCTATTAAGGAATCTGTAGTTCTTATGTTTGTACAAGGGATATCAATCAAGCATCAGATCTTGAGACATATAAATTAAATAAAATTAAACTTTTGAATGAACCCATTTAGTTGAAACATGAATTACTATTAAATAATAGATTTATTTATTAAATGATATTATTTGAACAAAATAGTTATAAATGAGGACCTAATCATTTTTGGTTATTTTATTTTGAGTGCATTCCTTACATGTTTTATCTTCTTGCACACTTTTGTTATATATATTCACTGACGGGATATAACAGATCTTGGGTGGTTGCCTATTGGAATTATATCTCACACCCTACTAGGGATGACATTACACTGGTGTACCTGAGTAGACATTAATTATCATAAGACATTGGATCCTTGTTGAGATTTTTCTAGTACCTAGAGTTAGGAGTATAGGACCGAGCTGGAGCTCGAGATGCTTAAGGAAATCACCCATGGGAATTTTTTTCTTTTTCTATTTATACATTGACTTGTATCATTATTCCTATTGTATGCCTTCTAATTTAGTCATGTATCATCATCAGAACATGCATTCATCTATTGTATATTGGAACTGGACATCTGTTACATTCAGTGGTTATTATTATCATCTTTCACTTCTCTATCTTTCGTTTATTATATTTCTTATACTACTTGTTTATTATTTATTCTATTTTATATACATTAACATGAGGGTATATTATCCCCATTATTAACTACTTATACCCTTTCTACTATTTGGAAGCCTCTGACATATGGGGAGATCCCATTGAGTCCATGTGACTAATCAGGCTCAGGGCACTATTGAGTAGCATCTGGGTCCGGGTCGTTACATCATTATACATTATAGGGATTGAAAGTGACCCAATACTCTTAGATTTGAGAAGAATGGTCCATGAAATCATATGGAAAGAAGATAAATAGTATCATTCCCAAATTAATTCACAACTATACATCTATTTAAAAATCATGGACGCACAAAATGAGGGTTTTGGATCCAAAAAATAACATTGGGAATAATCCAATGTTCAACTTTGAAAATTATGTAATTATAAGATTAAGAAATGAATATGTGTTCCATAAATAAGAAATTTTAATAAATATTTTTTTTGATTAATCATATCTCATCATTATCTCAACATCCCTTAAGAATAAAGATGTATAAATATCTCATGATTGAATTCTTTTGAGACAACATTAAGAGAGTGATTGTAGAGTATGTATTAAAATTCTTCGTATGATGATATGTTAAGGTGAAATGAAAAATCTATTAGGGGATTATGTAACCATTACCCACACTAGTATGGAAATTAGATAAAATCACTCTGGATTTCATTGTAGGTCTTCTGAAGACCACTGAAAAACATAATTCCATTTAGGTTTTATATGGTATCCTTACAATGTTATCTCATTCCATTACTTTTTGAGAAGATTTCATGTTTGATAAAAAAACCTTGGATATACATAAAGGAAGTGGTAGGACTTCATGAAGTACCACTCTCAATTTTATATGATCCAGGTCTGAGGTTAAACATGATGTTCTAGATAAGTCTTCAGCAGGAATAAAATACATAGTTGAACATTGGGACAACTTATCATCCTCATTCTAATTTTTCATCTAAAAAGACAAATAAAACTCTATAATATATATAAATATCATGTTAAAAATGTTTTTTATGGTGGTTGGTATCAACACCCACCTCTTGGTATCTTATGATATAACATGAAGTTCTATTATTTCATTCAAATGGAACTATATAAGTCTTTATATGGGAATAAATTCCAAAATAAAATATTTATGGATGATGTTAGATATCATAAACTATTGGGACCGCATAATGTTCATGAAATGGAATATAATATTCAAACCATCTAGAAAGATATTAAAAATACCTAGAGTTTTCAGAAAATCTATTCTTACATCGTTTATGAGATATGGAGTTTGAAGTCAGAGACAAGGTATTAATTTTAATATTATTGTGAATATGTGTTAAAGGATTCTCTATGATGGGTATATTGATCTAGACATACCTTAGTCCATTGTAAATCATTGAACATGTGGGGTAGGTAGGTTATTATCTTGTACTTCCAATGATATACTCTCAAGTGCCTGATGGGTTCCATGAGTCTCTTTTAAGGAATTTTTTAATTGAACATTCAAATTTATTGAACACATAGGTTGTAAATCTCAAACATTATCTATCATTTATTTACCAAATTTTAAATACTATTGATCATAGAGACATTGTACTATTGAACAATTCCACTAACCATGTAATATATATATATATGAATATTATGTTTGAGGAAGTTATGTGGGAACCCATAAATGTAATGCGACATAAGTACCATAATTTAATTTCATCATATTAACAAATTTTTAGTAGAAAAAATATTTTATGGTTTTTTTGTAACTTTGAAATTTCTTCTATTCACTTTAAAATAGAAAATACAATATACTCATCACCCAAATAAGACAATTTTAGTTTGATATAATTGTTTCTTTATCTCTGATGTGGATAAAAATGGGTTCTCTTTGTGCTTGATGATTTATCAGACACTTAAGGATGGGTATTAATAAAAACAATTTCCTAGTATGGTGGCATGGTGATGAAAACATCCTAGTGGGAGTAACCCATAGATTTCACAGTTTTGTGATGAAAAGGGTGTTGAATTGTTAAAACCAAATTTTTGGTCTTTTTGAGAACATTATGGTCTCTCAAATCACCCTTGATCAAGAAAACTATTATTTAGGGGCGTAGTTCATTTTTGAAGTCATTTTTTGAACGATTATTGGGTGAAAATTGACATAATAATAAAAAATTATGGCCATTTGGAATAAAGAATTTTTTCCCCATGCTAATGTTATTTCACCCAAGTCTATGCTCCAAGGACATTTTTTCCAAATCTTAGATCCATGGCTTTTATACCCACCTATAAACATGAAGTCTATTTCACAATACTCTATGAATCTGATTCCATTTTTCCTAGATCAATGCTCTAAAACAATTTCACATATCTCTAACCTCTAATTCCATTTCACATATCTATCAACTTCAAGGCTATATTTTCTATATCTGAGTTCCATGACAATTTTTTCTAGCTCTCATCTATAATTCCATTTCTGTTAAATATAATATCAAAGGCCATTTCTTCCTACTATATGATCCATTAAAAATTTCCATAACTCTGAGGTCCATGGTAATTTTTCATAACTCTGTGAACCAATGAAATTCCTCCCAAATTAGGGAACCAAGGATACTTCACCCATATTTGCGGTATTATCTTTAATTATACCTCAAGGGGTACTCATTTTACTCAATTTAGAAAATGAAGAAAAAATCAATTCTCCCTTCACCATGTTCTCCAAAATCCTCACTCCAAGTACTATTTTTATTCCTCATACCTAAGGGAATTAATCAAACATAGGGGTAATTGATTTATCCAAACCTATATGATCCATGGATTGACACACATCCCTAATTGTTAGACACTAATTATAATAATATTATCATTGCGATCACTTCGGAAAATCACCTTTCCTTACCACTCACTAGGTCTAAGAGGCTTCATTGGAACTGATTGGGGATAAGCACCTTAGATATCCCTTACTAGTGATAAGAACCTTTTTTATCACTCAAATGGGATGTAACACCCTATTCACTAAGGAAAAGAGACCCCTAGGAACTTTAATGGGTAAACTGCTTTATGTTTCACCCACAAAAGTGTACCATGAACTCCCCACTATTAGTTGTACATCATGAATTTTCATTGGTTTCTATACAATGGATCTGATTCACCAAGGAATCGTACATATGCTCGGATTCAACTAGGTGACTATACATGGGACTTGATTAACCTATGTCTGATACATGGGATCTAACTCACCAATATCCATATAATTGGGATCTAATTCACCCAAGTTGCATACCATGGCTCTAATTATCCTAAGTCTCAAACTTACGATCTTATTAATCCAAGCCCCGCTACATGGCACCGTATTCAAATAAGTCTCTTACACAGGTTCCAACTCACCTAGGAACATATACTTTCTCTCTGATTCTATGATTTCTATATACATTTTTTTTATTTACCTAGGTCTCTGTAGTTTTCCCCAACCCTTTCTCAAATATAGGATTTTATTTTCCAGGTCCATATACATGTGACACAATCTCTCTAGCAACCCCAATATTGCTCCACTCCACTTATTCACCCAACCAACATTCCTAACATCACAATATATAACTTGAGTATATATACTCATTTTGATTCCCCAAAATTCATATAGATGAAAAAATGTCTCAGTACCCGAAAATACCTTCACTTGGATCCGTTTCCAGAGTGAACCATATCTTTGCCTCCTTCTATGGGAAATCCATAAAAAACCTCTTTAACCTATGTCACATATCAATTTTGGTATGTCAGATAAACCAAATGTGTAATAGCAATCTAATTTCATATTGTTAACTCTCATGTAATATACTTTAACATCTATTATCTCTTATTTCTCACATCGAGCATGACTAACATGATACTAGAGGATTTATTTGATCATTTTATTATCATGATTAAGACATGAAAAATTATGACCTTAACACATGATTATCAACATCATGGACCAGTCCAACCACACAATCATTAATTGTGAAGCTTGAACTAAATTGGATTTTAGTCTTTTTCAATAGAATACATAGAAAACCTCTATATGGTTTAATACCTAAATCCTTAGATATTCATTTTCTCATATGTGATGAGAATAATATTACACATTACTACCTTGAATCGAGATAATCGTATTAGTTTCCTCATATAAACAATGAGTTGAGATTATCTTATAGTTTATTATCATACCTTGATTTGAGATACTACTCTTAGTTTTCTTATATTCTGGCCTCCTACTAGGTGTAAAACCTACCTTGAGATCTCGTACTATTATGCGATGAATATACGAAATCCATCATATGATCATGGTATCAGCCAAACCTTTCCCAAGTTATGATCTTAAGGTTATAATGATCATCCATCACAGAATTATGATCCTATAGCCACATATGTTTCATGAATAGTAAATCATTATATTGATGAGAATAAAGAGAATAATTGACATTTGGGAATGATTTAGGGACTCCTCAATTGAAAATCCATGTATGACCCATTATCTCTCTTGTGACAAGCATGATACAATATTAATGGTCTGACATGAGGAGGATAACATGTTCAACCAATAGGGTGCACACCCCAACCATACCATCTCCTATTTAGTTACTAAAAAATGGTATGATCTAAAAATGGTAAGTCATATATAATCCACATAAAACCCATTAAAATGAAACTTTCTCCAAGTCATCCATTTTTATGATGCTAACCTACTCAGATGTGGTCCTTATCTCATTACATTGAAAGGTAAAATGTTTACCGTTATGTGGTACTGAACTACATGGGTTATCATTCCCATCATAAGGATATGAAGGAATACCATATATAGAACTTATCCCAAAATCACAAAACCAATTTCCTCTCTAGATAAGGATAAATTATATTATAACTAATTAGGGATATAATCTTTAGAATAAAAAATTGATAATAGGATGATGGGGAACCTGTAGTACATATAGTTGTCCAAAAAGACACATGACTTCAATCGAATTAGCAGTCCAAGGGTAAATAATCCCACACTGCAATTAGGGAAGAATTCATGAATATGCTTTAAGTATATAGGAGAGTCACATGGTAGGAAATAATTACTCCCTAAAGGTTGTGATGAGCCTATCCCTCAATCCTCTAGGACAATACGCATTCTGAATCATCATTGTTAAGAAAAATAGTGATGCTTTCCTTAAGAAAGAGGGTCATAAATTATATTCACATGAAAACATTTCATATGAGGAATCAGTCAAAGTATCCATTTACAAAGTAATAGTGATCTCAACATGAAACCTGTGAGAGAACTAAATAACTAAGTTTGCATAACTGTACAATATATTTTTTCCTAACCACAAAAAAATGATTTATAAAAATGGTGGAGTTAAACTGAAACTTATATTATAACTAAATAACTAATTTACCATATGTTTCAAGCATTTTTTCCAAACCCAACCGAAATTCCATTGGAAATATGTGTGGAATGTAACACCCCTGATTTTACTATGTATATTTCCACTAAATAAAAACTAAATTGAACAACGTGTTCCCCACACAACACCAAACTAAAAAAATATAATACACCTTATTTTGATAAAATACTATAATGAAATATAAAAACTAATAAATTAAGATAATATAATATGATATATCATTTTAAAATTATAAGTGTAATAAATATATCAGTAAATAAATAACCATGAACAAATAATTATTCGCCTCTTGGTTTTCAATGAATATAGTAATCTCAAATAGAAGTAGGAAAATAGGGTAGATAATTAGGAATTTAATATATAGTATGAGAGAGAAGTAAATGAATAGAATAAATTATTTTAATAATGTATATAGGGATATATAAAGGAATTAAATCTGATCCTTATTTATATGGTTGTTAGAAATAATCTCATTGAAAACTTGATCATTATATATAATTTCATTTTTAAAATGGCCATTGGATATATACTATTTGTGTACATCTAATGGGTATAACCTTTAATTGAAAATAATAATATTAAAAATATAAATAATAAAATAAATTTATAATATTAAATTAAAAGTTTTATTATAAAAAATATTTTCGTATGTTCTCTATATTTTTATTTTTATTATAGATTGGTATGATATATTAGTTAAATTAAAATAAATATTTTAATAAAAATTTAATGATAAAAATAAAATTTTAGAATATGAATTATTAATTTTAATAAGATATGTTTAAAATTTCTAATATCACTAACCCTTTTTTTCAAAGAATAGTTTTCTGGAAGTATTTTATTTTTTTATAATAGATTGATAAAATTTAAGATCCAAATATGATTAAATTTTTTAATTAATAAGAAATAGATTAAACCTTATTTTATTGATAATTTATATGAAATTGGATTAAGAACACTAAATGTTTAAAAACTCATTTCCCTATAAAACATTCTTTTGATTATATTTTATATTGTCATTTTAAATTTAAATTTCTCATATCTAAAATTAAATTAGATTAAATATAGTCAAAATTTAAAATCACGTTTTCTAACTTAGGAAAATGTTTCATTTTTATTTTTAGGTATGAAAAGAAGTTACCGAGGTGAAATCTAAGACACCATAGTAACTTTGAAATATAGTAAAAAGGATGAAACTATTTGATAAAGATTTAATGTGTCATAAAACCATATCCAAAATTTATTTAATTAGGGATTTAATGACAAAACATCATCACATATCCATTATTTTATACTTTTTATCCACATTATTTGTATAAAGACAATATTACACCTTTGTAAATGAGTATTTGAGAAAATTCCATTGAAAACACTCATTTAAAATGTTCCATCTTCTCTCCCTTCTTGAAAAATCAAACAATTATGTTATCTATTAAATATATACCCATATAAACTATCCCAAACCCTTATTTCTATTTTCATTGGTATTTTTTCCAATAAGGAATCATTAACCCTTCATTATAAATGAACATATGTTAAGATTTTGGGAATTTAGAAAGTACGTATTTATGTTTTTTCTAACTTTCTAATTACTATATCTTCTAGATTATTTGTAATTATTATTCTCCATTATAATTATCTTATATGAAAAATCATTATTCAACTTAGAATACAATACTATAATTTTATAACTCTAAACTCTCTCTCCTTCCCTAGTATAACATGTTCTTATTTGGGTTGGTTCAACAACCTACATGAATGATTCAATACAAACATCATCATTTTCACTATGAATTACAATAAATATATTCAAAATGATAATATATTACATTATATATTAATATATATCACATATATGGTTCTATAAGTATAAATTAAAAATTAATTATGATTAATAAGTAACTCATGATAATCAGTAAATTTCAAAAAAAGAAATTTTTCATGGATTCCTTTCTAAAAACCATACCGATAATTTCCATGAAATGAATAATGGAATAAGTAAATAATTGAAAAAATTATTCCACTAAGTTGAATAATATTATAATGAGGAACCTATTATTAAATATTGGTGAATGTAATCTCTATTATGAAATATTAATGAAATAATAAAAAATATTATCTCCCAATGATGAAAATAAACAATAACTCACTAATATATGTGAAACAAATTATTATAATTAAATAATATATTATGTAATATATATATATAAATATCAATATATATTTGGTGATTTTTATGGTTATGATTACTATATAATAGTTTAATTCATTGTATTGCATGTTAAGAGTAAATGGTATGTGTTTTCCATCTAATCCAACATTGAATTTTAGATTCTTATAAATAAATTTACATAATAGGAAATTATAAGATAATCATCTCTAAAACCCATAAATATTATTCTTATATAATTATCCATGGGATTTACATGTACTCATACAATTTATTCACTACTTGATTTATAATTGACCTGATGTAAAGCATGTAGCAGAATTCAACCTTACCTCCACTTTTTGGTTGGGATTCATTATATTACATATCTATGTTCATTTTTTATTTACATTTATGTCCTTATCTTTACATATTTGGTTACATGAGATATTTTTAAATTTATATGAATTTATTTATAAGATTAATCATCTTCTACCATATATGTGGTTGTTGTGTTCCACTGACTTTTACTTCCTTTTTAAAAGTGTGAAATAAATCTCCAATTTTTTACAACTTCAAAATGTACATATTTTTCTTATTTTATATCCATTTTCAATAATAATGATTTCTCTCTATTTTTTATTAATTCAAATAAAATATCTTTTTCCATTAATTTCATAATTTTATATTTCTAAATTAATGTTGTAAAAAAAATCATATTTCATTTTAGTTATAAAATAATTTATCTAATGATATTATATATTTTTGTATCTATACATACATACTTTTATATTTAATATACTCTACTAGGTATATTATCTAATTAAACCATCAACCATATTTCTATAAATATATTATGATCATGTCAAGGTCAATTTTTCAAAACACTAGTTTATTTTTAATTGGTTTAGTTAGTTTTAATGATATTATGAATGATTTCATGATCATGTGGCATGAATATGTATGGTTTATCATTATATGGATTGTTTGTCTATTATACCATCTAATGTAATATGTTACATTTTATATATCATTATATTAGAATGGGATAGGAGTGACCATACCATGTTTACTATGTTAGGGGATACATGTGGTTAGACCAAGTCCATAATTTTTTTAGAAGGTGGTTACCCTATCCCATTGTGATGTAAATTTCTTGGTGAATAACAGTGATGTATGTTATGATTTATATTCTTATGTTTGTGTTCCATTCATATTTTTTGAAATTTATCAATCTTATTTTCTCCGGGATAATGATTATTTACTCATGTTTCCACTCTTATATGACTCATGTCTTATTTTATTCTAAAATCTATATTCTATTACTCATGTTTAATGATCTATATTTTATTGTGTACGATTCTCTTATTTTATTTCCTTGCACCCTAATTATGTTCTCATACACATATTCCCATCCTATGATCACTTGTTTTATTCGATTGATGTCTCTTATGTTTAATATTACTGAATATCTGTGATCAAGATTAATATATATATATTACCTATATTTTGAAGGATAATATTATGTATGATATTCATTAAGGGTATAATTTGAGAAGAATATTTATAGGATATGTTGAAGATATTGTAAAATATGTAGGTCATGTATATAATATCTAAAGTAACTAAACATATAAGTTCATAGGAATTATCTATTGTGACATTAAAAGAATAATCTTGTGAGATGAAGTATTGTGTGTTCATAAAATTATTGGATCACCTAGAAGGCCCTCTCATTATTTTAAAGAAAACATATATTGATATAGGTCTATTATATCAATACCACCCCTATTACTCCTTTTATTTTCCTTAATGTGTTATGGATTTTGACCATTTTTATGGTGATTTGAAGTATAAAATCTTAATTCATTAAACAATATTCATCCACTTAGTTGTTCACTGATATCTCAATGTTCTAGTTAGGATTATATTGATGATTATTCTATATCATGGTGTAGTCATCTTGATATATTGGGGATTTTGTTGTTATAGATAAAGGACATATCAGGGGTGATGAACGAATATTATCTTTCACCAAATCAATCAACGTATTTTGGTTGGTAAATTTATTTTGGAAATAATATTTAAATAAGTTAAATTAATGATTTTTTGGGTGTCATTTTATGATTAAATTATTCGTATAGGATTCGTTGGTGAACCATAAAGCTTCTTATTAAAGTTAGTTGTGATTTCAGTAATGCAAAACTCTCCGATGAGTTATTGGAAATGATTAATTGTTGGATAAATTATTTAATTATTTTTCAATGGTTTATAAATAATTATAGAGCCTCATGTATGAGTTTGGGGCACATTTATGATGATGGTGGTTGGTAATTTCTTGAGTGGGGATGTAAAAATATTTCATGAGGGGAAAATCATTTATTTATATAGGTGGTCCCTATTTATTTTTATAATGGTTTATAATTGTTTTTCACGATACATGTGATATATAGTCTCAAAAATTACATGAGATTGAATTAAATTAATTTAATTACTTCCCATGAACTATATGAATTGAATGGAGATGTGAAGGGACCTAATAGAAACTTTTATCATTAATCATAAATTCCTCGGCATTCAATTTTCATGTTATAGATTTAAAGGGTAAAATAAACAGTAGGTTATACCTTGAGGGATGTTTCATTGATGATACTAAGTGTAGTAGTGCCTATAGGACATACATTGGTTAAATAAAACATTGGGGTTTCTGGATATATTCTATTATCTTTTCCTGAATTGAGAGTTATAATGATTGATAAAGGTATTATTGATGCTTTGCATGTGTGTGATTTTGTTTTATTTTATAATGTATGGATAAATGACAGGTGCCTAGGGTTTTTTCCTTCCCTCGTAAGTGTGTATGTTAATTAGGTAATTATTTTTTGATTATATACATAGGTTGGGTGTGTGAGAAAAAATCTAGTTTAAACCCAAGGGTGTGTTGGATGTTATTCCAACCCTATAATAGGAATACTTTTTGTATAGATTCGTTTTTCATTATATAATTTAATTATTGACGTTTTAGTATGGTGAAGACTGACCATTTGTATATTTAGTGTCATTTGTCTATATGGACCATGGTGGGAACACTATTATCATTTTTTATTTGAAATATTTATGAAAGAATCCTAACATGAGGGTATTATTTTTAGAATGGGATATGAGGATGGAGTGTGGTTTTGAGATGAAATTATAAAGAAAGTGATGGCCAGGTTAGAAATTTGTTATATCCGTTGTGACCATGTTATATATGTGTGTTATTTGACCTATTCCATTAATAAGTTATTTAATAAAAAAATTGTTTTATTTACTTTTATTTCAATATAAAATAGTTCTAATTGTTAAATTGTTAAATGTGACTTCAAAAATCAGTTATTTCTATTGGTTTGTTAAAATAAAGGAAAATTTGGGTTGTGAACCATTCTAACCATGGTTGTGTGGGATATGTTGGATTAGGTTTTGTTGGATAGTTTCAGTGCCATTCCCATAATAAGTGGATTGTGTTTTGTGTAGGGAAATCATGTTAATCATCAATGTGTTAATATGAGATGATTTGGGAACCATTTCAGAATTCACCAAAAGTATACGTGGGTTAGTAATTCATGTAAATCCTAGATTTACAAGTTATTATATAATGGATATACATGATGAGTGAAACTCTATCCTAACAATCACTGATAGGCGGTACAAAGTGAATGATTCATTGTGAGCATTTGTTTTAAGGATATACATTGGTATCTACCATTAATGTGGTTTAAACCACTAATTTTACATTATTTTAGATTATTCATAAAGAAGGAACTGTTCTTACACTTGTGTATTAATTATATGTGATGGATTTATAGGAGGTCCCCATTCTAACCCCTGAGCAGTCACTATTTTGACCCTATGTATAGACTATATGATATAGATATAGGGGTGGTAGTTAGTGTGTTACAAAACAAGAAATGAAAATATTTTTCTTTTAGAATAAATTTAATTTTCTTGTTTTAATTCTTTATATATAAAGTTAAACTTACACTATACATAACACTGAATTAGCTTGTGTTACATTCATGACTAGGTTTTATCATATTTTAATTAAGCACATATTTTAAATCTAAATTTTAAAAATTTAATAAATTTTATTTGTAAAAATAAAAATCATTTTTGAATTTATAATGTCAAAATTATATTAGGGTGAATTTTTGTGATTTTTATGACAAAATTCATTATTTGATGAATAGAAAAAAATTCTACAACTTAGCTAAAAATAGCCTTATCATTTAAATAATGATTAGTGATAATTTATAGTGTAAATTTGTTTTAGAGTCACATTAGATCAATTATAAATCTATTTATACAATTTTTTTCATTATAATAAATTTCCATTTTAAATTCAGTATAAAAAACTTAACAAATGTTTGCATGTTTTACTACTTTAAAAACCCATTATTTCACCCCGTTTATGGGATTAGAGTTAATATTAATTTTCTAAAATTTGTGATTTGAATTTCAAAAATCTGACATACACTATTGTAATCAGTATTATATTCTTTCTCTAATAATATAAACATAATTTTTTTAAAAAAAGATTAGTGGTGGTGATTAAAATTAATTTTTGTTATTAAGGTAAAAATAAGCTTAACAATGGACTAAACCATATTATTAATGACCAAAATGACTTGGAATCTTGTCCAAAAGAAATTTTATGCAAATAATTTTAGAATATCCCTTATTTTATTTAATTTTATGGGTTATTGATATATTATTAAATGGAATTTCCCTACATAAAATGTTGTGTAAGGAAAAAGACAAAAAAGGAACTTTCCTTACCTTTAACATTTATAAAACTTTGAGATATGTAAAAAACACTATAATTTTGGTTATACATATTATTTTTAAAGATAAATGGTTTAATGTTATCATAATAATTTATCATTAATTTTTATATATCATTTTTTTACTTAAAAGGCTTAAAAACACCAACATAATGATTATTTAGTTAATAATAAACTAAAATAAATGATACTATAAATATTGAAACTGAAGTGAATTGATTGAATTACTTTATTTATTTATTTTTTAGATTAATATTTCATTCTACTCATCTTCAAAACTAATATATTTTAATTCAAAAATTGTATTTATATTTTAAAATCGAATTTAAATAAATAATGTCAGAATTGACATTATTTTTTTACAATAAATAATATTTTATTAAATGATTAGAAATTAATAAAAATTATATATTCTTAAAAGTGATTTTTAAGTGTTAATAAAAATTATATATGGTTTATTAATGCATTAATTTATCTTTTATAATTAGTATATTGACCCATATATTGTAAATACATTGTTAACACGGTCTGGGTTTAAATAGTATTTAAGCGCGTTACATGTGCTTGTTTTAAAATTAATTTCCCAAAAAGGGATATTAGTTTTATAAAATTTTTATCATATTAATAATTTAGTAGAACAAAATTATCAAATAAATCTCAGTTTATTTTCATCTTAATGGTTAAATTACTTTGGTTTGAAAACTATAAGCTCTAATAAAAACAAAAATGATAAAATTGGAAAATCTTAGAGGTTAAGGAACCAAATTATTAAAATGGATATATTTATTGAATAGATGAGGTTTTCCTAAACCATTATTATAATTTAATACATTATTTTTTCATTTTTAGACACTTTTGGTAACGTATACCTCCCATTAATGAATACCTTTTGGTATTTACAAGAGTGTCACCCCCCTTCCACTATAAAATGACTCCAATCCTACCACTTCATTAAACTTCTCAAGCCACTTAGGTTAGGGAAATTCCTGGCCAAATAGTCTCCCAAAATCCCTACCATATAACAAAATCCTAAAATTCGGTATTAAACCATCCATGGAATCATTTTTGTACAAACCAAAAAGAGTTACTTGATTAAGAGGTACCAATGTTTTTAATATTTTTAAATTTATTTCCATTCCCCACCCCAAAAAATTTCATTATTATATGATTAAATAAGAGAAAATCATTCTAAATATACTATTATTTTGTTATTATAAGTGTTAAACCTACACTTACACACACCTCGATCTAATGGGTAAAAAACATACTATTTCTATGTACGACCAACTACTACCTCACGAAACAATGATTATTCATTCTTCCCTTACCATATATCATGGTGGCCATTATGATAGAAAATCTATATATATATGAAACATATTATATTTATAATGGTTTATCCTACTATAATTTTTATTTATAACATAACTTTATGCTTTATAAGTTGTGTAAATATTATAATTTTTTTTGAGGAAGTGTGGACTACTGCCCCCTCAAAGCGATATGACTCGTTCATTCCATAAATGAAATGTATAAAGGCTATTTTTAATGAAACTATGTAATATATATAACATATATATGATCATATAATTATAATATACACATTTATAAATTGTTTTTTATTCTATTTAACACAACATTGAAATTAATGTAATGTTCATGCGTACGTACAACCTACCGTCTCTATGAACAATGCACTTCATCTCTAGTATCCAAATATTATGAACTATTATGGATACATATATATTGGATATATATTACATTAAAATCATGGTTTAAATTATGGATATGATTAAACCATTATAAATGAGATAAGAAAAAAAATAACAAGTCTAAACAAACTTGACAAACTAGGAAATAACATCCTAAATAGTTAAAAAATGAGAGTGTTAACAAATAGGAAATAAAATAATGTAAGAAGTTAATATATGGTATTATAAACAGGATTATGATTATGTTTTAAGTTTGTAACATGTTTTAAACCACTATATATTAGTATAAAGACCACACAACAAAAGGAAGTTTAAGGTAAGGTATTCTTGTCATACTTTTCTTTTTGTAAGGCGCATGCCATATACACCACTTACTTCTTCTGTTTAGTGTATCTACTACCAATTTTATACATTATATCATGAATCCTTTCTATTCTTGGTATGAAAAACATTACCTCTTGTGAATTATTAATTAAATGTTTCATGTGGTTTGAGACACTTTGGGATGTTTAATGATTAATTTAATAAAACATATACATAATGATTATATTTGAAATCTCACTTAATTTTGTGATTGTTAAACTTATCTTGAAATAATAAACTTATTGTAATAATTTTTCATTCGAAATTTAATTGAAATTCCATATTCTTATACAATGGATATTTTTATTTCCTTAACCATCTATCATTTTACATATGGTGTTCACTTTGATAGTCATTTGATAAATCAGGGAATAATGGGTAAAACATTATTATTTATTCAAAAAAGATATTTGATAAGGAATATAATTAATTTGATTATTTTATATGTGGAATTATTTTGACTTTTATTGATTTGTGGAGTTTGGAATTTATATAGCTTCTTGATACATTGATACGGTCTGATGAGACAAATTAGTTGGCCAAGTTAAACTGGTTTTTAACCGTAATTTTCAACCGTCTTGTGAAAGGTCTTGATGGTAATAGGATTTAATGTGCCTCAAACATGATGTCAAATAATTAAGAATTTCTTTCATTAGTTCTAGTTATTATTTATACATGTGATTTTATGTCGACATATCTATGGATACATTTCATTTTCTTTTTATTGATTAAATGGATTGTGTTTCAGATTATTACCTTGTCATACTAATTTTTCTTTATCTAGTTATTTCAAAGGAATATGTTATTAGTTCTTTACCATTATATGTTAATTTATTCCTCTTTATTCATTATTGTATTAGATTTACTTTCCCTTACTTATTATTTTATCTCACCCTTATTATGTTTCTTTCCCCATTTTATAAAGAATAAATACTTGAATAAGCATTAAAGGATATTATTTATTTCTTTTCATTTTGAATTGTGTTTGTATTTACTATTTCCCAATGTATTATGGGTATCATATATGTAATATGGATTTCCAAAAATTCTAAACTGAATGGTCTTTTAGGATTTGATTCCTTATAATCATGTTAATGTAATGTAATAATGTACAGGCTCTAGGCTTCTGGGGTCGGGGCATTATAGTTGGTATCAAAGAAAGTTTAGCCACAACTTTAGAAAAATAGATTTATA
Source organism: Viscum album (assembly GCA_963277665.1). NCBI lineage: Eukaryota > Viridiplantae > Streptophyta > Magnoliopsida > Santalales > Viscaceae > Viscum > Viscum album. Next base: position 568,388,750 of record OY728158.1, on the reverse strand, counting down.
AAACTTATATTAGGGATGAAAACCATAAGATTGAAATTAAGGATAAGTATAAAAGAACATTATATAATTTTAGTAAATTAGAGATTATGTGGGTATTCCTAGAAATACATACCTGTATAGATACCACAAGTAGATGTGGTTCTGGCATAGATTTTTCTGGGAGTAACAACTCTAATAAGGAGTTACGGGCATGCCTCAGGGTAACCTGGTACATGAAAATGGGCCTTACTTTGCACTTGGTTTGATACTCCCCAGGATACAATTAGGTTAATTCAAATTCTCTTTATAACCATTATGTAGGACTTAGAAGTAAAAATGTCCCCCAAAAAACCATATTTAGGATTAGGAGATTATCCATCCATAAATTTTTCAGTTTATGTTAATGGTTTCATGGGTTTTGGGATTATACCTTATTTTATGATTTAATCAAGTATATTAAATTATTCAGAAATAGAACCTAGCAGAATGAATTAGAACTCCTCCAATATAGGTTATCCAAAGAGTACGAAGGATAATATCTTTTATGGTCTTAATACAATATTTTAAAGGGAAGTAGTGTCCCATGAATTCTCATTATATAAGGAAATAATATCTTATTATAATTAGATAGGTAAAGAATTATCTAATTCATATATCTTTAAAGGAAACCAAGAAAATAATAGGCTATCTAAGAACCATGAAAAAGGAAATGAGTCAATATAGATTAAGGGAAATAAGGATTTTCGGACATGTAATAATTGTGGCTAGAAAAACTCTGGTACTTTCTTGAAGGTAAAGAGAGTTTATTATAAGTGTAGAGAAAAAGTACACTATATTAATGATTTCAAGGGTGAGAATTTTTTTTCCAACATAGAATGCCTCAACTACAAGGATATGGGACACCATTCAAATAAATTTCCCAATCTTCAAAGGAATATACCCAAATAATGTTATTGGATAATGATCAGAATATGCTACTTCCACAGATTAAGAGGAATTATTAATATGACTATTGAAGAGTTATGTCATTTGTTAATTTTATTAGAAATGTACTAGTTTTAAAAACTATGGAATATATAAGAATTTTTCTACTGTACTTTTTTGTTAAGAATCTGAGATCACATGATGAATGGTAGCAAGAAAAATTATTCAGTAGAATGTTACAATATTTTTAGAAAACACATGATTGAGGGAAAGAAAACCCTTAATATATTCTAGATGTTAAGATAATTATGAAGAAATGATTTATTGGATGAGTTCTAACTACCTTGTAACTAACTTATAACCTGTTAAAAATTAGACTATGCTATCATTGATGGAGTTTACAACACTTCTATATCTAAGTAATGTATCAACTAACATGTGTCTTACATAATAAATAATGAAGAATGCATGTTTCCAATAATATTTTATGGTCATTAGAGTTATTAAAATACTTTAAGAGGAAAAATGATGAAGTCATTCACATGTTTGGAATGTGAAAATTTAGAGCTACTTCATGTTTTTTAAGGGACAATGATAAGTTAATTTTGGAAATTCAGTGGCTCTACATGAAAAATGATTGAATCATAATGTCACGAACCAGCCCGGGTCGACCCTGAACCGGTCACCCAAGCCGGTCCGCGGCAAGTCCCGAGGGGCGTTCCCGATCCCCCCGGGATGGCAACAAGTGCCGGGCATTGAAACCTTAATCGTTGGGAACGATTTTAGCCCAAACTAAAAACAGGATCAAAAGAACGAATATAAACTAAACAAACAGACAACCACTAAAGACACAAACAAAACTATACTACAACATACCTCCATGTGACCTCGCGGGTCACCACCCAACTACAACCAACGTCTCTCCCACACTGAGCGACTCAAGCAGGAGAATCTGAACAAAAGGAACCTGCAACTGAAAAGGTAAAAGATAGGCGTGAGCACAAAAGTACTCAGTAGGTGAGCCCCACAACAAATCCCAATGCACCGCCAGTAAATAAAGAATCTACATAACCCAGGTTTGAACTATAATGTATAAAAGTAAGTTTTCACAATGCTTTACTTGAAAATCAAACACGAGACATTTCCCTTATTCCTTTTCGAAAGTTAGTTCCATTCCATTAGTTTTAAACTCATTCAGATAAGCAAAGTGTTACATTTTCAAATCTAACCCAAAGAGAATAAAGCATTTTCATTTGAAAACCATTTTTCCCAAAGTCTAACAGTATAGGCTGTGAAATATGACTGAAGGCAAACAAGCAGGGAAAACAAGTGCAAGTAAAGGTAAGAAGGCAAGGAAAACCAAGTGCAAGCAAAAGTAAACCAGAAGTTATCAGCAATAACGATGGGCGATCCTGAACATCCCCAGAAAACCCCTGGACGTACTCGGGTTCAGACTACCTGCCGGCATGGTACTCCACAGTCAATAACCAACTGGCCGCCCTAATAGCCAACCAGTGGCACATCCCACCTGGCCTTTCCACAACTCCAGAGGGTACCAACCCGTCTAATCAGGGTTAGAAAGCAACCGTCACTCGATAATCTACAAGACGCCCAGGAACCCATAGTATTTTTTGTAACACTATGTAAGTGGGAGACCCGCGCACGCGTGACTCATCTCACCGCACTTGCCAACCCCTTACACGGACATCGCTACACGACAACCCTCGAAGGGAAGTCCCCCTGTAGAAATGCCCTCACAAGTACGTATATATATATAGATATATAAGTATAATCACTTCACATTTATTAAAGTGCCAACCGGGCCGCCATATCATTTACATTTTTACCATTTCATATTAAAGCATTTCTAAAGGGATATTACACACGCCATTTCATTGAAAACCAAAACACACTTAGAACTTTGTTTAAGCAACTCCAATCAGCATATCACCCTGGAACACAATTGCTTCACAAGTAGAGTTATTTTCTAATATCAAAACGCACCCCACTTTTATCAAGAGCCAAACGGGTCTTTAATCACCTTTTTAAGGAATACTATTTCTCAAATGAAAACCAAACTTTTAATCATGTTTCAAAAGAGAACGTTTTTCAACCACCAAGAACCACACATAAAGTTTCCAAAAACAAGTTTAAAGGTCACACGACGTTTTCTCTAATCAAGGTTCTCAGAAAACACCATTTTCCATAAACAATACATCTACTAATTTACACACGCCAAAAACATTTCAAAACCCAATTCAACATGTCTTTCATTATTCAGGAAGAACCATCTAGCAACACTACCATGGAAGCACACTATTAAATCCAAGAAAACGCTTTTACTGAAACGCTAGAATTAAAACAATTTTTATCATCAGCAGATCACCAAACTATAGATAACTACTTAATAATACTTTTGAATTTGCTGAAACTTAATAAAAGGTCAAGGAATAAATAAATTCTAAATTTAAAGGCGAGTGCAAAGGGAGACCTACCTCAAGATCCAAGCGCGACGGTAAAACGACCTTGGAACCAAGGCGCGATGACACGACGTGTGTCCGAAGCCACGTGATAAAGTCCAACACTCTCGAAACTGAGGCGCGGAGATGGCAGAACCTCGGAAACAAGGCGCAGCGATGGCGCTTTCTCGGAAACGCCCTGCGCGGGTCCTAAGGTCTTAAACCTACCAAAAACAAATATAAATTGATGAAGAAAACCCCTAACAAAGCACAAGTAAATGCCAGAGTAATAATAATGATAATAATTGTAATAATTGTAATAATAATAATAATAATAATAACAATAGTGATAAAATAATAATAATAATAATAATAATAACAAGATTAATAATGACAATAATAACAATATTAATAATAGTAATAATAATAATAATAACAAAATAATAATAATAATAATAACGATAATAATTTATCATAATTATAATAATATAATAGTAATAACAATATTAATATAATAATAAAAATAATGTTAGCGTACCCAATAAAATAATGATAACAACAATAACAATTTAACATAATTATAATATATTAATGATATAATAATAATAATAATATAAAATAATATTAACATTATAATATTAATAATAATAATATAATAACAATAGCATAATAATAATAATAATATAATAATAATAAGAAGAATAACATAATGTAATAATAATAGTAAGTATAACATAATATAATAATAATAATAATAATAAAAATAATATTAACATTATAACATTAATAATAATAATATCATTAATATGATAAAAAAACAAAACATAATAAAAATAAAAAAAGAAAACTTACTGCAGGGGGAAAGAGAGTGCGCAGGGGGGGGGGACGCCGGACGGCGGCGAGGGCGACGACGGCGGACGGCGCACCGGGGTGGAGCAGGGGCGGAGCAGGGCGGCGGTCGGACCGCCGGACGCTGGAGCAGGGGAGTGCCAGGCCAGGGGTCGCCGGGAGAGCTGGGTGGGGGCAGGAAACGTAGGAGGCAGGCCGGCCGGCCGGAAGCAGCGCGGACAGAGGCGTGCGGAGGCTGGGGGGAAGTGCCGGAGGGGCTTGCGCGCTGAACAGGGGGCGCCGAGGGGGAGAGAGAGAGAGAAAAAAAATGGAGAGGGTCGCCGGGGTACTAGGCGCCGAGGGGATAAGGGTCGCTGGCGGAGTCCTGGCCGCCGGTGGTCGCGCGAGGTCGGAGAGCAGGCGGGGCGGTGCGGGCTGCGTGGTGGGCCGCGAGGCTGGCCGAGGGCGAGCAGGGGGGTCGCGGGCTGGCCGAGGCGGCGCGGTGCTGGGGTGAGCGGGACGGAAGGAGGGTGTAGGGGAGAGGGCACGCAGCCGGGGTGCTGAGGCGGAGCGAGGTCGGAGGGGAGGGGAGTTTTGCCGGACGGGAGTGGGGCTCGGCGACGGGAACAGGCGGAGGCCGGGTGCTGGCCGGTGCAGGAAAGAACAGGGAGGGTGAGGCCGAAACAGGATGCGGGGGGAGGAAAGCGGGGAAGCCGGAACGGGGCCGGTGGTGCGGCGCTGAAGGAGAGGGCCGCCGGGGGTTGCGGACCGGATGAAGACGCCGCTGGCCGGAGGTGTAGCGGCGGTCGGGTGAGGCGGAACGGGAGGGAGGAGGTCGCGCGGGCGGCGCTGCGTGGAGGAGAAGGGAAGGAGGGGTGCGTGCGGTGAGAGAGGAGGGAGAAGGGGTAGGCGGCTGGGGAAAAAAGGGGGGAAACTGGATTAGGGTTAGGGGGGGGGTTATAAAATATATATATATATATATATAATTGATAATAATAATAATAAAAGGATAAATAAAATAATGAAAACTAATCTTAATAATAATAAAAATTTATAACAATAATATTAGTATAACCTTGTAATAATAATAATAAAACTTATGGTAATAATAAATGATAAATTAGCTAATTCTAATAATAATTATTTTGATCAAATATTTAAAATAATACAATAATTTAAAGATACTACACACATATATATATTTCTATACATATATAGATCTATATATATATATATACGTACATTATTATACATATATATATATATAAACATATATAAACATATATACAATAATAATAACACAAATAAAAAGGGTATTAACAATAGAATACCGACATAAAAATTATAAAATTTAAAACACCGGGTGAACACACTGTCACCCGGGCTGAACGCACGGTCACCGCTAACGATGCGGTGACCGCGCACCGGCGCGAAGCAACCAATCGCAATTAATCTTCGAAAAATTTAAACCGGGACCAAGAAAGAAGAAAAAATTACGGACGTCCGCGGTCGGGGTGTGACAATTCTCCCCACCACAGACACTTTCTGCCCCCAGAAAGTCACCAGGCCAAAAGTCGGTCAAAAAATTAAGTCCATGCCCCAACGGAACTAAAGGAACTAAAGAGAACTGAGAATCTCGGGGATGACCTTACTCTGCACAGGTCACAGCCGACCGATTCAATAGAAAACTGGGGTCCGAGATTGAGGGGAGAACACGAAGGGGTTCTCCCCACCACAAGAGCTCAACTTGTGCAGAAAAGTTGACCATCTAAAAGGAAGACCCTAGAAAAGGGGGTCGACGCGGGAACTCCCAACCAATTCAAACCAACTCCTATAGCATGATTAAAACAACACTTCCGTCAAGACATTAAATCCTCGACCAGAGTCAACAACCTTCAACACCGGTAAAAACCCATAGAAAAACATTTAACCGACATCAAATTGGAGACATGATCCACCGAAGTCCACAAAACATAACCACATAGACAACATAACTAAAACGAGGTCAACCCACACGAGAGTCAAACACACTTTTAAGGACACACAATTTAGAATGTCACACTCACACGACAAGTCCACTTAGATTTATCATAGAACAAGTCCATTGTCACTTTTTAGAAAAACAACACATTTACATAAACCAGACTACTTGGATTATAATAGAACAAGTCCATGATAACCCCATGGTAAAACGATGAACATACAACAACGTCAAAACTTATCAGCAGAAAAACAAGTACTAAAAGATCTTGATTGTTCCACAGCTAACGCGGAACTCAAAACCTGGACCAAGGCTTCACACCCCTGGGGAATCCTGACTGTGCGCGAGCTTCACCCCGAGACTTGTGGCTGGGGCTCTGATGGCTGAAGCATCTTCTGCCTCACAGTCAGGTACTGACATTCTCCCATCATAGCGTCCTCTTCATGCGACGCTTCTTGCAAAACTTCTCCAGATGACCCAGACAACCGCAGCGATGACACGTCTTCGGAGGGTTGCGACAAGACGGCTTTAAATGCTCGAAACGACCACACTGAAAGCATACCATCGAACGATCTGATGAACTGGAAGTTGGGACCAAAGGGAATGACTCCTTAGGAACAGGTATCTCTAGCGCCTTTTCCTCACTAGAGGGGGAACTCTTATGAACAACAGGGGACGCCGAAGTATTAACCACCCGCACACCAGAAACTAACTCAGCCAAGAAAGCTTCCTCCACCAGCTTCTCGAAACAAAGGTCTTTAGAAGGGAGGACTCGCTCCTTGATCTCTGGACGAAGACCCCCAGTGAAAAGAGAGACCTTCATGAGCTCATGCGACGCTACCTCTGGAGAAAAGGGAATCAGTTCCTTGAAATGGTCATCATATGCTTTCACCGTCCGTTGACCTTGTTGAATATGCACAAGCTCTCTCTTTTTCTCCACTTTCACTTCCTCAGGTAAAAACCATTGGATGAAAACAATTCTAAAGACATCCCACGTCATCTCAACTTGCGTCGATGGTGGGGCAACCACCTTCCACTGGTCCAGAGCTGGACCCTCGAACAACTCCATAATTGCACGAACCTTAACATTATTGGGAGTTCCCAACATTCTAAAGACACGCTCCACTTCCTCGAGCCATTTCACCGCCTCTAACGGACCCTGATCACCATGGAGAATAGGCAAGGTCTGAGGAGGACCAAAAACTGGGCATGACTTATCCGAATCCTTAGAGACCTTTCTGGGCGGCATTTCCTGAGCGATATATAAAACACAAAGTCAAAACCGACATCAAATCGAAGCAACATCAATAAAAGCGCCTTCATAAAAAACAGTCAGCACAAGGACCAAACAAATAAAACACAACCCAAAACAAAATCTCCTCTTTAAAATTCCCTTTTCATTTTTGATTTCAAAACCACCCTTTCTCAAGATCACTTTCCAAAAACCAATCCACTTTCAAACCAAAAACTTTCCAAAACCATTTCCCCTTTAAAACCAATTTAGAAAACAAATTCAAGCATTAGATTTCAAGTACACACCCAGGTACTCCCATGACCCGTTGCACATGTCTTTATCCACTGTCCATTAATACTCGCACCAACACGCATTTTGAATGCATTCTCACCCATGTGCAAACGTTCATGAAGAGGAACCGAGGTTTCACCCCAAATCATTCTTAACCAATTCCAAGCAAACAACAGATTTTCAAATCAAGAGATTTCAGTTTTAAAACCCATTTCATATATTTAAAAGTCCTTTAAAAGGAACCAATCCAATTTTTCAAAAACCTTTTTCATTTCCAACAACGCACTCACACAAACCAAAATGAAAGCAGCAACCAAATTTGCATCAATCACTGAAATGAGGGACTAGTAGTCACACTCAACCTGGCGACATGGTAGTGGGCCATGTCCCAAGTCAGCGTCGACCACTAGGAGGAATTCAAACCACGTACTCGAACTCCACATGGGTCACTACTCCATGTGAAATTATGATGTAATGTCGGCTTGCCTCCATTATCATCTCTCAATCCAAGACAAACCAGGAAAGACAAGGACACAATTCCCGAACTACCCCTGGTAACTCGAGGATCAGTGCGAGCAAGAGTTCGCGACGCTCTTCCCGTACCTACCCCTCGAGTTCCGACAGTCCTAATCTCCTTCTACCGGACAACCCAAATAACAAGAACCACCTCTGATACCATTTTGTCACGAACCAGCCTGGGTCGACCCTGAACCGGTCACCCGAGCTGGTCCGCGGCAAGTCCCGAGGGGCGTTCCCGATCCCCCCGGGATGGCAACAAGTGCCGGGCATTGAAACCTTAATCGTTGGGAACAATTTTAGCCCAAACTAAAAACAGGATCAAAAGAACGAATATAAACTAAACAAACAGACAACCACTAAAGACACAAACAAAACTATACCACGACATACCTCCATGTGACCTCGCGGGTCACCACCCAACTACAACCAACGTCGCTCCCACACTGAGCGACTCAAGCAGGAGAATCTGAACAAAAGGAACCTGCAACTGAAAAGGTAAAAGATAGGCGTGAGCACAAAAGTACTCAGTAGGTGAGCCCCACAACAAATCCCAATGCACCGCCAGTAAATAAAGAATCTACATAACCCAGGTTTGAACTATAATGTATAAAAGTAAGTTTTCACAATGCTTTACTTGAAAATCAAACACGAGACATTTCCCTTATTCCTTTTCGAAAGTTAGTTCCATTCCATTAGTTTTAAACTCATTCAGATAAGCAAAGTGTTACATTTTCAAATCTAACCCAAAGAGAATAAAGCATTTTCATTTGAAAACCATTTTTCCCAAAGTCTAACAGTATAGGCTGTGAAATATGACTGAAGGCAAACAAGCAGGGAAAACAAGTGCAAGTAAAGGTAAGCAGGCAAGGAAAACCAAGTGCAAGCAAAAGTAAACCAGAAGTTATCAGCAATAACGATGGGCGATCCTGAACATCCCTAGAAAACCCCTGGACGTACTCGGGTTCAGACTACCTGCCGGCATGGTACTCCACAGTCAATAACCAACTGGCCGTCCTAATAGCCAACCAGTGGCACATCCCACCTGGCCTGTCCACAACTCCAGAGGGTACCAACCCGTCTAATCAGGGTTAGCAAGCAACCGTCACTCGATAATCTACAAGACGCCCAGGAACCCATAGTAGTTTTTGTAACACTGTGTAAGTGGGAGACCCGCGCACGCGTGACTCATCTCACCGCACTTGCCAACCCCTTACACGGACATCGCTACACGACAACCCTCGAAGGGAAGTCCCCCTGTAGAAATGCCCTCACAAGTACGTATATATATATATAGATATATAAGTATAATCACTTCACATTTATTAAAGTGCCAACCGGGCCGCCATATCATTTACATTTTTACCATTTCATATTAAAGCATTTCTAAAGGGATATTACACACGCCATTTCATTGAAAACCAAAACACACTTAGAACTTTGTTTAAGCAACTCCAATCAGCATATCACCCTGGAACACAATTGCTTCACAAGTAGAGTTATTTTCTAATATCAAAACGCACCCCACTTTTATCAAGAGCCAAACGGGTCTTTAATCACCTTTTTAAGGAATACTATTTCTCAAATGAAAACCAAACTTTTAATCATGTTTCAAAAGAGAACTTTTTCAACCACCAAGAACCACACATAAAGTTTCCAAAAACAAGTTTAAAGGTCACACGACGTTTTCTCTAATCAAGGTTCTCAGAAAACACCATTTTCCATAAACAATACATCTACTAATTTACACACGCCAAAAACATTTCAAAACCCAATTCAACATGTCTTTCATTATTCAGGAAGAACCATCTAGCAACACTACCATGGAAGCACACTATTAAATCCAAGAAAACGCTTTTACTGAAACGCTAGAATTAAAACAATTTTTATCACCAGCAGATCACCAAACTATAGATAACTACTTAATAATACTTTTGAATTTGCTGAAACTTAATAAAAGGTCAAGGAATAAATAAATTCGAAATTTAAAGGTGAGTGCAAAGGGAGACCTACCTCAAGATCCAAGCGCGATGGTAAAACGACCTTGGAACCAAGGCGCGATGACACGACGTGTGTCCGAAGCCACGTGATAAAGTCCAACACTCTCGAAACTGAGGCGCGGAGACGGCAGAACCTCGGAAACAAGGCGCAGCGATGGCGCTTTCTCGGAAACGCCCTGCGCGGGTCCTAAGGTCTTAAACCTACCAAAAACAAATATAAATTGATGAAGAAAACCCCTAACAAAGCACAAGTAAATGCCAGAGTAATAATAATGATAATAATTGTAATAATTGTAATAATAATAATAATAATAATAACAATAGTGATAAAATAATAATAATAATAATAATAATAACAAGATTAATAATGACAATAATAACAATATTAATAATAGTAATAATAATAATAATAACAAAATAATAATAATAATAATAACGATAATAATTTAGCATAATTATAATAATATAATAGTAATAACAATATTAATATAATAATAAAAATAATGTTAGCGTACCCAATAAAATAATGATAACAACAATAACAATTTAACATAATTATAATATATTAATGATATAATAATAATAATAATATAAAATAATATTAACATTATAATATTAATAATAATAATATAATAACAATAGCATAATAATAATAATAATATAATAATAATAAGAAGAATAACATAATGTAATAATAATAGTAAGTATAACATAATATAATAATAATAATAATAAAAAAAATAATATTAACATTATAACATTAATAATAATAATATCATTAATATGATAAAAAAACAAAACATAATAAAAATAAAAAAAGAAAACTTACTGCAGGGGGAAAGGGAGTGCGCAGGGGGGGGGGGACGCCGGATGGCGGCGAGGGCGACGACGGCGGACGGCGCACCGGGGTGGAGCAGGGGCGGAGAAGGGCGGCGGTCGGACCGCCGGACGCTGGAGCAGGGGCGTGCCAGGCCAGGGGTCGCCGGGAGAGCTGGGTGGGGGCCGGAAACGTAGGAGGCAGGCCGGCCGGCCGGAAGCAGCGCGGCCAGAGGCGTGCAGAGGCTGGGGGGAAGTGCCGGAGGGGCTTGCGCGCTGAACAGGGGGCGCCGAGGGGGAGAGAGAGAGAAAAAAAAATGGAGAGGGTCGCCGGGGTACTAGGTGCCGAGGGGAGAAGGGTCGCTGGCGGAGTCCTGGCCGCCGGTGGTCGCGCGAGGTCGGAGAGCAGGCGGGGCGGTGCGGGCTGCGTGGTGGGCCGCGAGGCTGGCCGAGGGCGAGCAGGGGGGTCGCGGGCTGGCCGAGGCGGCGCGGTGCTGGGGTGAGCGGGACGGAAGGAGGGTGCAGGGGAGAGGGCGCGCAGCCGGGGTGCTGAGGCGGAGCGAGGTCGGAGGGGAGGGGAGTTTTTCTGGACGGGAGTGGGGCTCGGCGACGGGAACAGGCGGAGGCCGGGTGCTGGCCGGTGCAGGAAAGAACAGGGAGGGTGAGGCCGAAACAGGATGCGGGGGAAGGAAAGCGGGGAAGCCGGAACGGGGCCGGTGGTGCGGCGCTGAAGGAGAGGGCCGCCGGGGGTTGCGGACCGGATGAAGACGCTGCTGGCCGGAGGTGTAGCGGCGGTCGGGTGAGGCGGAACGGGAGGGAGGAGGTCGCGTGGGCGGCGCTACGTGGAGGAGAAGGGAAGGAGGGGTGCGTGCGGTGAGAGAGGAGGGAGAAGGGGTAGGCGGCTGGGGAAAAAAGGGGGGAAACGGGATTAGGGTTAGGGGGGTTATAAAAAATATATATATATATATATAATTGATAATAATAATAATAAAAGGATAAATAAAATAATGAAAACTAATCTTAATAATAATAAAAATTTATAACAATAATATTAGTAAAACCTTGTAATAATAATAATAAAACTTATGGTAATAATAAATGATAAATTAGCTAATTCTAATAATAATTATTTTGATCAAATATTTAAAATAATATAATAATTTAAAGATACTACACACATATATATATTTCTATACATATATAGATCTATATATATATATACGTACATTATTATACATATATATATATATAAACATATATAAACATATATACAATAACAATAACACAAATAAAAAGGGTATTAACAATAGAATACCGACATAAAAATTATAAAATTTAAAACACCGGGTGAACACACTGTCACCCGGGCTGGACGCACGGTCACCGCTAACGATGCGGTGACCGCGCACCGGCGCGAAGCCACCAATCGCAATTAATCTTCGAAAAATTTAAACCGGGACCAAGAAAGAAGAAAAAATTACGGACGTCCGCGGTCGGGGTGTGACACATAATCTGTTGGAAATGTTAACGATTTATAAAATGGTTAATCATTAGAAGAGATTTTAGAGGCTAATTTAGTACTTCACCATATGATGCATTATGTTCTAAGAGATGAAGTAGAAATAGTTCAAGGTGTAATAAAAGGAAAAGAATATGTTTATAGAAACATATATTTACTTATATTATTATAGCATGAAAGAATTACTTAACTATAGAAAAGGTGGTTTTGAAACAAAATTTTTGACCTATTATAATATTTTTTGATGATATATATGGACTTTATTAACACCTCTGTATTGTGGTTTTGTAGTATACAACTTTCAACTGAACATGTTCTCTATCACCCCCATTAGAACTTGATTGTTATATTTTTATTCTGTATCCATGTTTCTATTTGTCACTTATATTCTCCTACTAGGGAACCTAGTCACATTACCATTGTAATTTCACATCTCTCTTATTAATAATACATGTTATTAACACTATTTAAAATGTGGGAAAGCTACATGCGCTCATCCTTCTTCTCGTCTACTATACTTTTTATTTCTCTTTAATAAATGGTCAGAGGTTTATGCCTCTAACTGGACTTCCTGGGTAATGGAACACCTATTTTAAAACTAAATTTTGAAACATTTATAAATTTTATTTGTCAAAATCAATATCATTTTTGCATTTTTATGGTCAAAAATATCTTAGGGTTAATTTTTGGGATTTTTCTAAGAAACATCATTTTTTTAATGAATAATAAAAATTACTGAAATTTAGATAAAAACAACCTTTTCATTAAATTACGATTTGCGTTAAATTATATTTTAAAATTATTTTACAGTCACATTATATAAATTATACACACACACATATATATATATGGTATTGTAATTATAATTTTCCTATGTATCATTTAGTTTTCATTCTTATAATAAAATAATGAAATGAAAGTAGTGTTCATGCATACGCACGACCTACTGTCTCCATGAATGGTGCACTTCATGTATAGTCTAAAAATATTATGGACTACTCTAGATACATATATATTAGATATATTTGATATTAACATCATGGTTTACATTATTTATATGATGGAACCATGATAAATTTGATTATAAAAACAGATAACAAGTTAAAACAAACTTGACGAATTAGGAAATTAAAACATGAAATTGTCAAAATAATGAAAGAGTGTTAACAAACGGGTAATAAAATATTGTAAGAAGTTAATATATGGTATTATTAAAATGAGTATGGTTCTAGTATTAGTTTTTTATATATTTGAAAACACTATAAATGATGATAAGTACCCCACAACAAAATTAAGGTTATGGTAGGGGATTCTTGTCTTAATTTTCTTTTCTTAAGGAATACAACATATACACCACTTACTTATTTTTTTAGTGTATCTACTACCCCTTTTATTAATTATATCATTAATAATTTCTCTTCCAGGAATGAAAAAATTTCTTTCATTAGGATTATGAATTAATTTTTTCTAGCGGTATGGGACACTTTGGGATGATTAATGATTAATTTCATAAAACATATTCTTAATGATTTTCTTTTCAATATCACTTGCTTTTTTGACTGATAACCTTCTCTTGAAACAATCAATTTATTTTAATAATTTTAATTGTAAATTTATATGAATATCCTTATTATAATACAATTGATATTTTTATTTCCAAAACGTATCATTTTACATACAATATTCACTTGCATAGATAATTGATTAACTGGGGAATTATTGATAAAATTGTATTCTTTATTCAATACAAATATTTGATAAAGAATGTTTTTAATTTGATTATTTGATATGAGGAATTATTTTTAATGGTATTTATGGGTGGATCCCAGACTTTATATAGATCCTTGATGCATCGACAAGTTATCAAGAGACAAATTAGTTGGCCAAATTAAACGGGTTTCTATCCATAGTTGTAAATTGTCTGGTGTAAGGTCTTGATGGTTATGGGTTTTTATGTGCCTCAGACAATGATGTCCAATAATTAAGAACTTCCCTCATTAGTTTCAGTTATTATTCATCCATGATATTTTTCATTGACATATCTATGGATACATTTCATTTTCAATTCATTTATTAAATGGCTTGTGTTTCAGATTCTTACCTCGCCATATTGATTTTTTCCGTATCTAGTTATTTAAATAAAATGTGTTATCAGTTATATACCTTTACATGTTATTTTATTCTAATTGATTCATTATTTTTTCCTCTTTAATTACCCTTACTGAGCAATTTATCTCACCCTTATTATGTTTCTTTCCCTAGGTTTTGAAGAAGAAATTTTTGAATAAACATCTAGGATGCTATTTATTTCTTTTTATTATGTATCATGTTTGTATTTCCTATTTCCCAATGAAATATGGGTATCATGTATGTAACATGGGTTTCCAATACTGCTAAACTGAATGGTCCTATGAGATTTTATTCTTTTTAATCATTCTAATGTAATGTAATAATGCACCGGCTCTAGGCTTCAAGGTTCGGGGCGTTACACAGTCTAACTCATAGGTATTTATGATATGAGATGGTGTTAGGGAAGGGTTCCCTTATGAACCAAATGTATTGATGATAATAAATGGAACTAAGAGAGGGAACCATTATAACCCCTATGTATTTATTTTATGAGATAGTTCTCAGAGCAAGCATAGTTTAGACACATGGGTCTTGACAATATGAGATGGATCCAAGGATAAGTTCCATTAGGACCCGTTAGTATTGATGTTATGAGATAGTTCAATGGGTGTACAATATTATAACCCCTAGGTATGTATTATATGAGATTATTTTATGGGTCGGAACCATTAATACCCCTTGGGAGTTGATGATTTGAGATGGTATTATGGTATCATGTTATTCTAACATTAAGAATTTATGATATGAGATGGTATTATGGGTTGGAACCATTATGAAATTCTACATTGATGATATGTTATGGAATTATATTAGTGACCATTCGGAGAATTGGTATTGTTATGTGACAATTTCAAACTCTGCACTTGCACTGGATAATGTATTAATGATAACTTTTAGTGTCTTGGTTGAACATGAAGGGATTATAGGTTTAGGTTTTCAGTTTTTTATTCATTTATTCTAAGTATAATACATTTTTATACACTATGTATACCTTATATGCTAGGGACACTATTTATATTGGAAAAATGATTTATACTCACACCCTTATTGGGTGTCTCAATCACTTTGGAACCCAATAAAATCACACGATTAGAAGAAAATGTAGGGTAGATGCATTATTTTTTATGGTAGAGTTGGATAGCTTGAAAAAATTAAATAGATGGGACTGGAATGGGTCAAAAGACCATGTGGTGGTAGTTATATGTTTTTATTTATTTTTGTATGTGTAGTATATTATCTACCCATGGTGGATCTCATTAGTGTCTACCAGCACTACGGGAAAAAATACTTTTTGCGATGGGAATTAATCTCGTCGCAAAAAGTTCGTCCAAGATGTTATTTGCGACAGGGGTAACGACCCGTCGCAAATAACTGATTATTTGTGACGAGATTTCGTGTCCCATCACAAAAGGTTTGGCGCAGGTAGCGCACCAAACCGCATGAAGGTTATTTGCGACGGTGGGATCCCAACATTGCAAAGAGCAAAGTATTTACGACGGGGCCGGTCGCAAATACCTGGTGGCAGTTAATAGCTTTTTGCGACGGGATGTCGTCCCATCACAAAAGGTGTGTCGGCAAGGACTATTTGCGATGGGACCTGTCAGAAATAACTTTTTAACCACCAATAGTAATTAATGCGGGCGTAGGTATTTGCGACGAGTCATGTCACAAAAGATACTATTTATGACGGGCTACCCGTTGCAAATAGTCCCGTCGTAAATAATCTAACGTATATATACCATCATCCGTTTTTCCTCTCATTCATCTCAATTCTTAGATATTGTTTCTCTCTGAACTCTGATTTCAGAGGGAAAATTTTTCTAAGTTAATTTTTTTATTCATGAAGAAGTTGTGAAGCCGTCTACATCAATAACAAATCAATTTTAAAGGTATTTCTATTTTATTTTATTTATTATTTATTTCAATTTTTATGTTAATTTTTATTATTGTTGATTAGTTGTAATTAAATTAAATTTAAATTATTTTGTCCTGAATATTTATTTGTACTAATAAATTGAAATTTTTAGTACTAATATTTAATAATTAGTAGTAATTAATAATTATTAACGATAATTAGTAATGTACATATTTAATTTGTAGTAATTAATAATAATTGGTAATAAATAATAATAATAAATAATAATTAGTAATAAATATTAATAATTATTAATAAATAATAATTAGTAATAATGTGTAATAAATAGTAATAATGAGTAATAAATTGTAATAAATAGTAATAATTAGTAATATATTGTAATAATTAGTAATAAATTGTAATAATTAGTAATAAATTGTAATAATTAGTAATAAATTGTAATAATTAGTAATAAATTGTAATAATTACTAATAAATTGTAATAATTAGTAGCAAATAGTAATAATGAGTAGTAAATAGTAATAAATTGTAGTAATTAGTAATAAATTGTAATAATTAGTAATATATTGCAATAATTAGCAATAAATTGTAATAATTAGTAATAAATTGTAATAATTACAAATAAATTGTAATAAATTGTAATAAATTGTAATATTTAGTAATAAATTGTAATAATTGGTAATAAATTGTAATAATTACTAATTATTAGTAATTAATTGTTATAATTAGTAATTAATTGTAATAATTAGTAATAAATGGAAATAATTAGCAATAAACTGTAATAATTAGTAATAAATTGTAATAATTACTAATAAATTGTAATAATTAGTAATAATTAGTAATATTTATTAATAAATACTAATAATTAGTAATAATTTGTAATAATTAGTAATAAATACAGATAATTAGTAATAATTAGTAATAATTAGTAATAATTAGTAATAATTAGTAATAATTAGTAATAATTACAGATAATTAGTAATAATTAGTAATATATTGTATTAATTATTAATAAATTGTCATAATTAGTAATAAATTGTAATAAATAGGAATAATTAAGAATAATTAGGAATAATTACTAATAATTGGGAATAATTAGTAATAATTAGGAATAAATATAAATAATTAGCAATAAATTGGAATAATTTGCAATAAATTGGAATAATTTGCAATAAATTGGAATAATTAGTAATAATTAGCAATAATTAGTAATAAATGGAAATAATTAGCAATAATTAGCAATAATTAGAAATAATTAGGAATAAATAGCAATAATTAATAATAAAGAGCAATAATTAGTAATAAATAACAGTAAATAGTAATAAATAGGAATAATTAGTAATAATTAGGAATAAATGCTAATAATTAGTAATAAATACTAATAATTAGTAATAATTACAAATAAATACCAATAATTAGCAATAATTAGAAATAATTAGGAATAATTAGCAATAATTAGTAATAAATAGCAATAAATAGCAATAATTAGTAATAAATAGTAATAATTAGTAATAAATAGCAATAATTAGTAATAAATTGTAATAATTAATAATAAGGATAGTTAGGAATAAATATGAATAGTTAGTAATAAATATGAATAGTTATAAATAAGTATGAATAATTAGTAATAAATATGAATAATTAGTAATAACTAGGAATAATTAGTAATAAATAGTAATAATTAGTAAAAAATAGTAATAATTAGTAATAAATAGTAATATTTAGTAATAAATAGTAATAATTAATAATAAATAGGAATAGTTAGTAATAAATAGGAATAGTTAGTAATAAATAGGAATAATTAGTAATAAATAGGAATAAATAGTAATAAATAGTAATAATTAGTTAGGAACAGTTAGGAATAGTAAAGAGCTCAGAATGACCTTATAGAGAGTTTGTAGAAGCAGCAAGAAGAGATGCGTCAACAGCAGTAGCAGAAGAAGCAGCAGCATAAAGAGGAGATGCATCGATGGCAGCATCAGCATCACGAGCAGATGGAGTACATGCGCCGTCTGACTCGTAGTTTTGGGATGAAGTTTCCTCCACCATCTCCTTCAGATCCTCTACCTCCTCTAGAAGATGAACCCAATGATTTTTTATGTTAAAAACATTTGAATTTAACATTTTTTGTAATATAAACTATTTACAGTTTCTTTATTTTATATTGGTGTGAATATTACATAATTTAATTTTTAATATTTTATGATTTTTTGTGAATATTGAGAATTTTAATAATTTTTAATTTTTTATTAGTTTAATAATATTAATATTATTGTTTCATTAATCATAATTTTATTAAATATATTTTTTCAGTATTATATTTTTTAATGTTTGTTTATTTTACTAATAATAATAATAATAATAATATTTTATAATTTATTTTATATTTTTTTGTGAATATTGAGAATTTTAATATATTTTTTAATAATTTTAATAATATTAAAATTAATTTTTCAATAATCATAATTTTATTAAATATAATTTTTTTAAAATTTATTTATTATTTGCGACGGGATTTGTTGCGATGGGTTCCCGTCACAAATATCCTAAATATTTTTTTTAAAATGTATTTGCAACGAGATTAGGGGCCCGTCGCAAAAAAGTATTTGTGATGGGCCCGTCACAAATAGTCTAAATAAATATTTTCAAAAAAGTATTTGCGATGGGATTACTGGCTCGTCGCAAATACTTTTTGCGATGGGCCCATAACAAAAAGGTTTATATATATAAAGTATATAATCAGAGACTTATTTGTGACGGTGAAGTTGCCCGTCGCAAAAAATATTATTTGCGATGGGCCCGTCGAAAATAATATTTTTTGAGACGTCGTTTTCTATAACGAGCTATTTGCGATGGGAACCCGTCGTAAATACCTAGAATTCTAGTAGTGCAGACTCATGTGTCACATAGATAGTTTATTCTATTCATATGTAGTATGATATTTACTTATCATAAGACACTTATATGTTTTGGTTAATTTAACATATGTAGGATATTATGATGAATGAGATTGATGTCATCCTTGTTTTTTATTCTTTGATAAGAGGGTATAATGTCATCACAGAGTCACCATACCCCCTACCTACTATTCCTTATCCATTAGTATATTAATATGTTTTCATAATTTAATGTGGAACTCTAGTCAACTTACTGATGAGTTACCCATGTTTTGACACTGAAAAATATAATCCATTAAATTTTCCATAGAAGATATGATAATGTGCTATCTTTGATGAGAATAGTACAATTTTAAGGAAAACATATCTTCATTGATGGATAAAAATAAAATGGGATCTCCATGCCTTACATGATTTTTCATACATCAATGGATGTACATTGTTCATAAAAATTTCTCAATGAAATAAAATGATGGTGTGAAACTTCCACCAAGTATAGGTCTGTATTTCACCCATTTTTTGATAAAAAATGGTTTTTTGAGCTATAAAAATAATTTCATGGTTTCTCTATGATCGTTTTACCCTTATAAAGATTTTTTATGGGGAAACCATATAATAGGTAGAATTTTTAATTACATAATATTTTATTTGATATGTCATGAAGATTAAATGGACATATGGATCAAAATTTATACCCATTTTAATTTATAAATTTATTATTATAAAATCTGAACTAGAGCTCAGGGTCATGTTCTCTAGTCTAATGTGTCGAGTTCTCCATTAGAAATATCCTTTTTAAGAACATCTCATTGATGACTTCTCACAGAGACCATAATTCATATATTTTCGTACTTAGGATATCACACCATAGTGTCTGTTTTAATTTCATCACACTAGGTTGCTTCTCCCAGATGTCCACATGTGCAATGGAACTAGTACACCTGCCACATGTGACCTAGTTATCCTGTGTGAACTATCTTGAACACTATAATATTCTGAACCCGTTTTATTGTTTTTTTATAAATGGTACCATTGGTATCCTTATTTGAACATCTTGGAAGTTGAATAAGAACCTTGGATCTCTATTATTCCTATTCGTTAAGTCTCTTTTGGCATCCTATAACACTTAATGCCTAAAAATAATTAACAAAGAGAAAGGGATATTGAGTCATATGAATGTAATACCTTCATAGGTTACCCCATCCACCGTAGTTGGAAAACACTTTAGTGAAGGTCATGTATCACATGACACACTAGAGGACCACTTACATAAAAGCATATATAGAGACCCTTAACCACTATGGTAAAGCAACACATAACTTTTATCCATAAGATGAAAAATTTTATATTGTATCACTTGGATGAACACTTCTACCTAGTATTAATATGGTGAATGATTCTCCATAGTATCAATATGCATACCACTTCACCCTAGAATCACTAGGGTGATATCATCACCTTAGTACCATGAAGATGATCAATTCTCCCTAGTATCACTTAGGTGACCACTTTTCCCTCGCATCACTAGGGAAAACCCCCTCCACTAACCCCTTAATATGGTGATGTATTCACTCATAACTCACTAACATGATTCATCCTCTAATATCTAGAATATGTGAAAAAATTTACTTTAATCTCTTACTAGGGTACCATGAACACCACAATTTTACTAGTAGAGAATACTTTCACCCAATTCTATCACCTGAGAATAAAAATATTAATGTCTTCACTGAAAGAACGAGATTTGAATGATCATGTTATTCGCACCATCATTCACACATTCAATAATGTATTACCTAGATAAAAGGAACCTCTTGGGATTTATACCCATAACAATAGAATAATCTTGGTAATAATGATCATGAATTCTCATAATAATGTGGTCTCATATTATGAGGTCTCTATTGAGACATCCCCTATATCAGTTTACCCATATTGGTCTCCATAGATTCTATAATTCCAAACTAATTCCTATAAACAAATCATGAAATCTCGATCCTCATACTAGGTGTAATACCTATCCCATCATTCCCTAACCTGAGCCAACCACCAGGTCACACACCTAACAACAACTCATGTATATTCAACCTTAAATCATTTTTTGTAACAACATTCACGATAAAAAATCCTAATTGAATAATGTAACAATACCAGAAAAAATTATTATTAATTTACATTACACTTTATTATGTGGTTTTATCACATGAACTTAAATAGCAAGACTCTAACTATAATGGGTTTGATTCCAGCTCTCTTGGCATACATAGAATGCCTCATAGAGGCTCAATACCAATTTTAAGACACAATGTTTCCTTATATTACTATCCTAAGATACCCTCATTCAATTTAATAAATATTATCTTGTAATATCTTGTATAATGACCACCTGAAACCTATGTAAGGAGCAAGGGGAAACTCATTTCCTCTTAGATAATGATCCTAATATCTACATCCATTAAAATATATTGAGTTGAGATTATTCTCTTGGTTCTATTATTTTCCTAGTGTTTACACACCAAAATTTATTTCTATAAGAAACATAATTTGAGATAGACTTCTTATTTTCCTAAAACGTAACTTTAAATGGCTCATACACTAGAGTAAATTCAGAATATACAGAATAATGTGTCAAAACCACTCATTATGATGTTGTGCACCCTCATATAATACTATTGATATCTAATTATATCTTTTCTCTCACACTTATCATAACTAAATTGGGATTATAGATTTTAGTTTATCATTTCGTTATCATGATAGTGATTCATCTATTAAAAATCAAGGATCAAAACGTCTAAGTTTCATGATGTAAAACTACACAACAACATCTTTATTGAATAATGTTAAACTTCATAGTGATTTCTTATGACATGAAATTACATAATATAACTCAAAATATGTGGGATTTGATTAATATTTATCAGTATTGATAAGATTACACTTTGAGGTTCAAACCCAGTCTTCTTAGGCATTCCTATTTTCTCCAGTTGAAGATCAATAGATCTAAGTCATCTCGTAAATACCTTGATTTTATATAGTCCTATTTTTTTCATAATACACAAAATGAGTTGAGAGACTCCTATTAGTTTTATTGTATACCTTGAGATGAAACACTCCACTTTATTTTAATATATGTGGGCCTCCTACTATGTGTAAGCCTCAACCACTCAAATATTCCTTTTTCATCTAGTTACTAGTAGGCAAGATGTTGAAATTGAAATTTGGTTCTTTTAATAAGTATTACCCCCAATAATATATTCTCTTTTTTAATTACTAAAAAATATGGTAATCCA
Organism: Viscum album; assembly: GCA_963277665.1. NCBI lineage: Eukaryota > Viridiplantae > Streptophyta > Magnoliopsida > Santalales > Viscaceae > Viscum > Viscum album. The sequence continues at coordinate 568,366,008 of OY728158.1, read as the reverse complement.
TAAATTAACTTTCATGCATAAGAGACACACTATCCATATCTTGGAACTTATTTCCTATTTTTCCATTCTGTATGATGTTAAACTACTTGTAAGTGGGCCATATCATACAACCTTAAAAGATATGGTATGTCCCATTTATTGGAATTATATAATATGGGTTTAGATTCTCTTTATAGGGGTATATAGAAAATATCATTCATACAAATGATCATGACATCATAACACATTCCACCATCATAGATAGATATAAAATCAAGAGTTCCAAACTATGTATCTATAAACCCTAGCATAAATAAATGACATTAGAAAGATTGAGATCCTCTAAAATATATAGATCCACCTATATCCACCTATATTTGATTATATCATCGAAACAATGATAAAAAACCCATGTTGGTATTTGAGAAGGATTCACAAATACATATTTAATCTATAAGAGATATGATGAGTGCATAATAATTCTCCATATATTGGTGAAGATATGATAGGCCGATCATCCCATAAAATAATGAAAATTTTAAGGTGTCAGATGTAATGTCCCAGAGTACATCTAACATTGTAAAATATTTCTTTATCAACTCAAAAAAAATACATCGGGTGAATTTTAATGTTAGAAACATTGTGATGGGATATTACATTATATGTTATCCTAACCCATACAAAATCTTCACAGCTTCATGGAGAAACCAGAGATGTTTTTCTATGATAACCAATTCAAAACATAGTAATGGTGACTCCTCATAGTTTTAATTTTCTATGTATATATCTACGTTTCCACTATTAAATTGATATTTGTATACCTTTATTAAATGAAAATATTTTATAGAACCTATCATGTTTTCTATATTCTATAATCCACAGTAATAAAATTGAATCAATGTATTGTTTCATTCCAGTCTATTCTCATGAGCTCACCAATACCCACATATCATATGGTTCATAAAACTCATATAAATGAGGGAAATATTTTTTGATCACATATTTCATAGTTAAAGGTGTTTACTCATTAAAAACATTATAAAATGTAAACCTCAATTGAAAGAAACCGGAAGACATAGAATAAAAAAAACAATATAAGGGTTTTCAGGGGACAATTGTCTTATAAAAAAAGAAACATCAAATAGATGTAAGTGGAGTGTTAGAATTTTCCTCTAGAGATACAGTAAAAAAACAATGATTAAAAAAAAGCAAATGTGAGGGAGAAATCCAAGTTGGAAGATAAAAAATAGATAAAGAGATGGTCACGAACTATGAAAAATGAATGAACTATGGGTTAGTGATATCATTTATATTAATAAAATATTAATTTTAAAAAATTTAAATAAATCCACTTGGAGGCTACTAGGTATCCATTTCACCCCCACCAAGTTATTTTTGACCACTATATATATGGCTGGGGGATACTAGATAGTTGGTAGTCTTCTTAAGAATCACCCACCCTCTATTTTTACCCTTAGGTTGTAACACCCCAAGCTTCCACGGTACGCTTCTCTTTGAATAATATAGTATCCAGTGTTGTACGCAACTTCAAGTTCTAACACACACCGTAACTAATCAAACTAGCTATTATGAATAGTAATAACAACTTTTTGAAATTTTATAAATTTTATCTCTAAAAATGGACTTCATTTTTGGATTCAGAATATCAAAATTATCTTAGGGTGAATTTTTGGTATTTTTCTGAAAACTTTCAATCTTTGATGAATAGTGAAAAACACTGAGTTATAGTTTAAAACCAAAGTTTTATTTAAATAATTATTTATTTTATTTAAATTTAATTTAGGTAAAAATAGATACATAATACCTATATGAGTTCAATGTAATTAATTGGAGTCAGTTTATAATGATTTTAGATATATAAAAATTTTATTGAACTTTTCACCATCTTTTACCCATCTACTAGGAGAATTTGCAAATTCACATAAAACATAATTTTACCGCTTCTGTGAGTGGAATTTAAAAAATCCAATAGACACAGTTAAAATCAAGGAGTAAAATGTGGTTCAATAAAATAAAAATTATTTTTGGTGAATATTATCTTTTTACTTTTATTTACCACGGTTAAAAGTAAATAGGGTAATTAAGGGTAAAAATGATATTATTATTACCCTAAAACATGTCCTAATTCTATTAGATAAGTATAATTCGACCAAAATCAACCTTAGGAATAAAATATGAACCTCTTTGGTCTATTTTGATCAGATTAGGATATTTATTATTATTTAATTCAAAGAAGAGTTAAAAGAGATAAAATCAATGTTAAATAACTAAATCATTTTTAATATAGGGTTATACATAAGATATATTCAATTATAAACATTAATTATAAATATAAAAATATTTCCTAAATAATTTTAGTTTATTTATAATGTTTATACATTGAATAATTTAATTTATTTATGACAAAATGGTGATGCAGAAATTACCTAATTAATGAAATATTAAAATAATTAATATTATAAATATCTAAATAAATGTAATTTGAGACTTTTTATGAATTCCACTAATTTTCTAGGTTAATATAACATAATAGTGTTAGTTAGATTAATTTTTTTCAAAGTAATAATACTGTTATGAATTTAGAAAAAACAAAATACCAAATAGTGTCAAAATTGACATAAAAGAGTCTTTAAAACAAATATTATATTATTAATTCATATTCTATTACTAAAAATCTAATGTTAGGCCAAAGGACTTATATAATGATAGTTTTATCACTAATTAAACACTTGGGGTTCTCTTGGAAGTATATTGTAAGTTTATTAACCATATAATATAAAAATACAAAGAGACATGGTATATGTTAAACTATTTAACTAAGAGTTAAATATAAATGATAAGATTAATATAGTGACCCAAACCCGTCTAAAATCCATTGGTTAAAAGGATTTAGACCCATCCCAACTTAGACTCGAAATAAGTCACTCTGGAGTCATTAGAAACTGAATATGAATTTATTATAAAATAATATTTCTAGCTTTTCCAAAGGTGCCCATAACCCCTCTTATAAAAGGGAACTCCCCCTTCTCTCAAATTCATACCTTCAAAGCCTTTTGGATCAGCCAGAACCTGCCCAAATATTCTCTCAACCTACCTCAATTCAACCTATAGGCCTTATTTTGATCATAAATCCAACCTAAGTAGCCCTTTTGATCAAATCAAAAGGAAGAACCTGAAGAAGTGGTAATGTTTTCACCTCCCCTTTTCAAGTTCCTTTCATATTCAACTTCTTCTTTCATTGTTATTTCCATTATAAAACAATAATTACAGTATTTTTTATATACTATGATGTTATTATAATTATGTTACAACCATATTCAATATTTTATCCATCCTTTGAATGACATGTCACCATACATGCGTACGTACGGCTTACCGTCTCCACGTCGTGGTGTAATTGTTATTCAAAACATTATTATTTAGATGGGTATGATAATGATGTGAAATTGATGTAAATAATAAATATAACATTATAATTATTTTGTATATATGATATACCATCCAATTATATATTATTTTAATATTAAAATAATGATATTGTCACTCGTGCATATGTACGGACTACCGTCTCCACGAACGTGATGAGATTCATTCCCCATCATATAAATTCAAGTATAATTATCATTTTATGATTAAAAATAATGTTTAAGGACTTTATATCATTATATATATGAATAAGATACAACCTATCCATAACAAACATGGCTTATGTAATAAACCATATAAAATAAAATGAGCATGTTAACACCCAAAATGATGATAATACTAAGATATTATTAACAAAGAAATGTTAAAAGATAATATATGATATCATATTTATGTATATGATTATTTTAAAATTTAATAAAAACTATTTCACCATTATAAAGGAGGTTAACCTACCCTCAAACAAGGAAAATTACAAGGTAAGGGTTTATTTCACAATCTCTTCATTATCCGAGGTTGTTTATACGTAATTATCTATTGGGACCTCTTTATCATCCACGTCCATGTTTCTTAAAAATGTATTTCAAATATTTCTTACTATTTTATAGACTATGGGTTAATGTCATTTATACCCTTTTTGACTGTTTATAAGATTTTTATAAAGGAATATTTCCATCGTTTTCCAAACAAGGTTCTTTTTAACCTTTTCGATAGAATTAAGGTAAGAATGTCTTTTTTTAACTTATACAGCGGGTGCGTCTATTTTCCAACATTATAAAATCATAGAAGCTTCCCTTACAAGCTTATAAGAATATTTTCAAAGTAAATGTTTTAATTATGTGGCTTTTAAATTATTTAAAAAAAGAGATATTTCTCTCAAATAGTTTTGATTTCATCTATGTCAACATCCTTTGATGGATTTTAAGATTATTTGATGTTGATTTATTATGATACAAAACATCCATATTGTATTAAAGGTATTGTGATATGTTTGACTGTGGATGTTTTATTTTTATACCATTCATGGTTTATGGATAAATTATTGACATTTCATATGCTAGTTTGAATACGAATGTTTATGTTATGTTTAAACCTATTCATATGGGGAATGCATTGGACTTAATAAGTGACGGGTGGAGCCAGCTATAGCTCCTTGATGTATCGGTAGGTCTCTTGAGACAAAATAGTGTCTTGGCACAAGGCCTTGAAAAAATCTTATTTTAATCGTGGAATAAGGCCTTGACTATGTGGTTATGATAGTCTGGCATTATGCATTCCATCATTATGAAAGTGGTTATTGATATTGCATGTGATTATTAGACTAGTAGAATATCAATGTGAATAAGTAAATGGCATTATTTCATTTTATTTTTTCCATATTATCCTAAAGTTCATGTTTAAAAGGATTTTGTTTTAGTTATACATTGCCTTAAATGTTTATGCTTATATATGAAAGTTTCCGCTATATTGTTATCCTTACTGGGCATTTGAGCTCACCCCTTTCTATGTTTTATTTTTCCTAGGACGTGAAGAAGTATTTTATGAATGATATATAAGGATAGTATAAGGGGATATGAGTGTCGAGAAAAGATTTTGTTGTAGTTTTCACTTTATGATGTAATGTAAACTTTATGAATGTATCTATTTATTCCCAGGATACTAAACTAATCGGTCTTTCGAGACTTGATCTTTTGTGATCATACCAATGTTATGTTATAACGCACCGACTCTAGGTAACTGGGGCCGGGGTGTTACAATTGGTATCTGATGAAGTTTAGCAATAACCTTGGAAGCTAGATTTAGAGAAACTCTGATTAGAGCACATAGACCTAAGATAGAATTTCAGGATTAGTATAGAAGATATTCTAAGAATTTTGGTAATGTAGAGATTTTGTGGGTTTTCTATGAAAATACATCCCTGTCTGGATACGAGCAGGTAAAGGTAGCTCTGGCATAGATGTACCTAGGGGTAAAACCCGAAAACACCACTTTGAGCTAGACTCAAATGGGAACTGGTGCACGACAAAGGGCGTTGTTTCACTCTTGGTTACGACACTCTTGGGGGATATGATTAGGATAATTCTCATTTTCTTTATAAATAATTATGAAGGGTTTATGAGTATATACTTCTTCAATGAAAACATCTTTATGATTATGGATTACATACATAAACCATTCAATTTACGTTAGGTATTTTACAATTTTGGAATTATTACAATTCATAAACTGTCCTAGTTTATGCTATTGTATAGAAATGGCACCCTGTAGATGGAATGTGAACTAAGAAATACATATGATCTAAAGAGTAAGAAGGATCATATCTTTCATGGTATTAAACCAACATTTATAAGAGAAATAGTCTCCCATGTATTCTCAATATAATAATAAATAATATCATGTGTTAATAAGATAAGTAAAGAATTATCTGGGTCCTATGGCTTTTAAGGGAAGCAAGAGAAGAAAAGGATGGAAGAGAGAAATATGGATCAAGGGAAGAGGGAAAAGAAGAATTTTCCCATATGTGATAACTGTGGGAAGAAACACCCTGGAACTTTCCTAAAGGGAATGAGTGTTTTTATAAGTGTAGAGAAAAATGACACAAAGTATGCGACTGTAAGGGTAATAAAAAAGTTTCAAATGTACAATGCTTCATCTGTAAGGAGTCGGGACACTAAGAAAACCAATGTTCAAATCATCAGAGTATGCCACAAATGATGCTATTGGATAATAATCATGTTCTGATACTACCACATATGAGGAGGAATGATTAGAGTTCTTATGTTGTTATTAAAGAATTATGTCATTTGAGTGTTGTATCAACGATGTACTGGTTATAATAATTATGGAATATATAAGGATTGTACTGCGGTACTATTTCATTAAGGACTTTAGATTGTGTGGAACCAAGAAAAGTGACTCAATAGCAGGTTAATTTTTTGGAAAATATATGGTTGAGAGAAAGATAAGCCATAATATGGGTCTGATACTGAGGTAGTGATTTTGGAATAATACATGATTGATTGGATAAATTATATTGGATATTCTTGACCACCTTGAATCTGATTAATGATTTGTATATTCCATAATTATTGGAGTTTACAACATTTTTGGATAGAAGGAGTATATACAGTATTCTATAAGGAATAAGGGATCATGAATGTAATCAATAAGGTTTTATGGTAATTCAGGATGTTGTAGTGTTTTAAAAGAATTCATGATGAAGGTGTTCACAAATTATTACATGGCAAAAAGGATCGTCATTGTGTTTACCTTAATTATAAATTTTGGACTATGAGTTTGGACAGAAGTATTTTGGATAATTCTAGTTTGAGATTATTTTTGGATTGCCATAAAAGGACAACTCGAAGTTCAGGCGGCAACCCGTCGCATCCGGAAAGGCCACGAGACTTTAACCCACAACTGAAGGGAGACATGGGTTTATCACCTACCACAAGCCCACATGATGTATTAGATTGAATAATGTAGTTTTTTTAAAAAAAATTCTGGTAGAATAATTATAAATTCATTATTTTTTTGAACCCTATACGAATAGGATAAATAGAATATTATTTTTATGTTCTATTATCTTTTAGAGTGAAAGATGATTTTGTGGTAGAAATTAGTTAAAGGATGGGACTCTACTTTTCAAGTATATATTTTTCTTCTTCTATTATTCTATGAAGAAATTAATTCTTATACATTAGTAAAGGGATATTAAAACCAAAAATGTGTTATCCTAATATCATATGTTTTGTTGAACTGATGGTATTTTAAATCATCATAGATTGACGAATATAAGGCCCTCAATTTTACACTTGTTTGTGATTGATGACCTCAATCAATACCTATAAATATTTATGTTTTTACTCTAATTACATGTCTCTAATTTCCACCAATTTTCTCCTAATCGAGATCATATTTTGGTGGTGACCCTTTCATTTCCCTTTTCCTCTTATTAAGACTAAATTTTATTAACCTAATTTTTGATGTGGGTTTTCCCAAAGGCATTTTCTATTTTCAACCTTTTATTTTTAAAAAATAATTTCAAATTTCAAGGATGAAATTATTTGAAGGAGGGTAGAATGTAACACCCCAAGCTTCCACGGTACGCTTCTCTTTGAATTATATAGTAGCTAGTGTTGTACGCAACTTTGAGTTCTAACACACACCACAACTAATCAAACTAGACGTTATGAATAGTAATACCCACTTTTTGAAATTTTATAAATTTTACCTCTCAAAATGGACTTCATTTTTTGATTTAGAATATCTAAATTATCTTAGGGTGAATTTTTGGTATTTTTCTGAAAACATTCAATTTTTATGAATAGTGAAAAACACTGAGTTATAGTTTAAAACCAAATTTTTATTTTAATAATTATTTATTTTATTTAAATTTATTTTAGGTCAAAATAGATACATAATACATATATAAGTTCAATGTAATTCATTGGAGTCCGTTTATAATGATTTTAGATATATAAAAATTTTATTGAACTTTTCATCGTCTTTTACCCATCTCCTAGGAGAATTTGCAAATTCACATAAAACATAATTTTACCACTTCTGTGAGTAGAATTTCAAAAATACAATATACATGGTTAACATCAAGTATTAAAATGTCATTCAATAAGATAAAAATTATTTTTGGTGAATAGTAACTTTTTTACTTTTATTTATCGCGGTTAAAAGTAAATAGGGTCATTAAGGGTAAAACTGATATTATTATTACCATAAAACATGTCCTAATTCTATTGGCTAAGTATAATTCGACCAAAAACAACCTTAGTAATAAAATATGAACCTCTTTGGTCCATTTGGATTAGATTAGGACATTTATTATTATTTAATTCAAAGAAGAGTTAAAAGAGATAAAATCAATGTTAAATAACTAAATCATTTTTAATATAGGGTTATACATAAGATAAATTCAATTATAAATATAAATTAGAAATATAAAACAATTTTATAAATAATTTTTGTTTATTTATAATTTTTATACATTGAATAATTTAATTTATTTATGACACAATGGTGATGCAGAAATTACCTAATTAATGAAATATTAAAATAATTGATATTATAAAAATCTAAATAAATGTAATTTGAGACTTTTTATGAATACCACTAATTTTATAGGTTAATATAACATATTAGGGTTAGTTATATTAATTGTATTTGAAGTAATAATATTGTTATGAATTTAGAAAAAATAAAATACCAAATAGTGTCAAAATTGACATAAAAGTGTTTTTAAAACAAATATTATATTATTAATTCATATTCTATTCCTAAAAATATAAGGTTTGGAAAAAGGACTCTTATAATGATAGGTGTATCATTAATGAACCACTTGGGGTTATCTTGTAAGTATATAGTATGTTTGTTGACCATATAATATAAAAATACAAAGAGACATGGTATATGTTAAACTATTTAACTAAGAGTTAAATATAAATGATAAGGTTAATATAGTGACCCAAAACTGTCTAAAATCTTTTGGTTGAAAGGATTTTAACCCATACCAACCTTAGCCTCGAAATAAGTCACTTTGGATCCATTAGAAACCGAATATTAATTTATTATAAAATAATATTTATAGCTTTCCCAAAGGTACCCCTCACCCCTCTTACAAAAGGGCACTCCCCCTTCTATCAAATTAATACCTTAAAAGCCTTTTGGATTAGCCAAACCCTGCCCAAATATTCTCTCAACTTCCCTCACTTCAACCTAGAGGCCCTAGTTTTATCATAAAGCCATCTTAAGGAGCTCTTTTGATCAAATCAAAAGGAATAACCCGAAGAAGAGGTAATGTTTTCACCACCCTCTTTCAAGTTCCTTTCTTCTTCAACTTATTATTTATTTGTTATTTCCATTATAAAATAATAAATACAGTATCTTCAATATACTGTGATTTTATTATAAGTATGTTACAACCATATTAAGTATTCTATCCATCCTTTGAATGACATGTCACCATATGTGCGTACGTATGGCTTACCGTCTCCACGTCGTGGTGTAATTGTTATTCAAAACATTATTATTTGTATGGGTATGATAATGATGTGAAATTAATGTAAATAATAAATATAATATGATAATTATTATTTATATATGATATACCATCCAATTATATATTATTTTAATAACAAAAGAATGATATTGTCGCTCGTGCGTACGTACGGACTACCGTCTCCATAAATGCGATGAGATTCATTCTCCATCGTATCCATTCAAGTATAATTCTAATTTGATGATATAAAATAATGTTTAAGGACTTCATATAATTATGGATATTAATAATATACAACCTATCCATAACAAACATGAATTATTTAACAAAACATATAAAAGAAAATAAGTAAGTTAACACCCTAAACGACGATAATACTAAGATATTATTAACAAGGAAATATTAAATGATCATATATAATATCATATTAATGTATATGATTCTTGTATAATTTAATAAAAACTATTTCAACATTATAAAGGAGGTTAACCTACCCTTAACCGAGGAAATGTACAAGGTAAGGGTTTATTTCAAAATCTCTTCATTATCCAAGGTTGTTTATACGTAATTATCTACTGAGACCTCTTTATCATCCACATCCATGTTTCTTAAAAATGTATTTCATATAATTATTACTATTTTATAGGCTATGTGTTAAAGTAATTTATACCCTTTTTGACTTTTTATAATATGTTTATAAAGGAATCTTTCCGTCGTTTTCCAAACAAGGTCTTTTTTAACCTTTTCGACAGAATTAAGGTAAGAATGTCTTTTTTTAACTTATATGGTGGGTGCGGCTATTTTCCACCATTATAAAATCATTGAAGCTTCCCTTAGAAGCTTATAAGAATATTTTAAAAATAATTTTTTTAATTATTTTTATTTTAAAATATTAAAAAAATACATATTTCTCTCAAATAGTTTTTATTTCATCTAGGTCAACATCCTTTGATGAATTTTAATATTATTTGAAGTTGATTTATTATGATAAAAAACTTCCATTTTGTATTGAAGTTTTTTGGTATTTTTGACTGCGGATGTGTTATTTTTATACCATTCATGGTTTATGGATAAAGTATTGACATTTCATATGCTAGTTTTAATACGAATGTTTATGTTATGTTTAAACCTGTTCATATGAGGAATGCATTGGACTTACTATGTGACGGGTGGAGCCCTGTATAGCTCCTAGATGCATTGGTTGGTCTCATGAGACAAACTAGTGTCTTGGCACAAGGCATTGACAAAATCTTATTTGTAGTCTTGGCACAAGGCCTTTACTATTTGGTTATGATAGTCTGGCATTACACATTCCATCATTATGAAAGTGGTTATTTATATTTCATGTGATTATTCGACTAGTAGAATATCCATGTGAATAATTAAATGACATTATTTAATTTTATTTTTTCCATATTATGCTGAATTTCATGTTTAAAAGGCTTTTTTAAGTTATACATTGCCTTAAATGTTTATTCTTATTTATGAAAGTTTCTGCTATATTGTTATCCTTACTGGGAATTTGAGCTCACCCCATTCTATATTTTCTTTTTCCCAGGATGTGAAGAAGTATTTTATGAATGACCTACAGGGATGGTATAAGGGGATATGAGTGTGGAGACAAGATGTTATTGTAGTTTTCACTTTATTATGTAATGTAAACTTTATGAATGTATCTAGTTATTGAAAGGATACTAACCTAATCGGTCTTTTGAGACTTGATCTTTTGTGATCATGCCAATGCTATGTAATAATGCACCGACACTGGGTAAGTGGGGTCGGGGTGTTACATAGGTACTTAGAAATAAAGATTAAATTACCTGATGTTATTTAGTAGCGTTTATAATTTTTCACCAGCAAGCCCATTTCACAAAATTCTATTCTAATGCCTCCACCAACCATTCCAATAGTCTAAACCCAAGAAAAAACTCAATGAATGAATAAATTTCTAACAAATGTTTACCATAGAGTATGGGGGTCAATATAATGTGCACTAATATTTAATAATAAACAAGAATAAATATTATTTCATAATTTTAATAGTTTTCATAATAATGATATAATGGATAAAAATGTCTTCAAAAAATACATAAATGTGAAATCAAATCAAAGAACTATACCTAGTCATCATTGAATAATCACTATTGTTAATTAATCAAATTATAGTCGAAAATACTATCAAAATAGTGTATAGATTTAGTTGTTCCATTCCAAAATTCTAAAAAATGTGGATTTTACAAAGAATTAGGATATATATTCATTTTTAAATATATATATTATTTAAAAACTCACTATTTATACTAAAATTCAAAAAAATGCTATAAATTTTTCTAAATACCCCTAATAGATAATTAACTATTATAAACTCAATAGTTATTTTTTTGTTCTTAATCCAACACTCTATTAAGAGTAAAATTACAATTTTACACTATATGTTAAAAAATGAGTATATTATTTTAAGATTTCCTATAGTGATCAATAAAAAGAATAAAATGATTTTTTTATTAATTATGAGTTTCAATTAATCCTATAATATCAAAAATAAATTCAAATTCTATATATAGGAAATGTTATTATAGTAGAGAACCCATAATACTATATTCCACCCACCAGTAAAGCTTTTCATCCAAAAAAAGAAAATTTTTCGCAAATATCATGATCATTATATTTATTTTTACTTTATCTTTTTTATTTTTGAAAATAAGTTTGTTTTATATAATCTATTCATTGATTGGAATGTATCCAAATAAATTGGATCATTAAGGTATAAAAATATTGATTCCAAATCTCATAAATTAATTGATTTATATTATATATACAATGGTTTCATATAACATCAAATATCAAGCTTCCATTTTCTCACCCTTTTAATCAACATTAACGTCAATCCATACATACATATCCTTAGATATGGACAACTAGAAATCTCATATTCTAAGAATTTAGTTCCTAAATATTATAAAAATGTTTGGATCAGTACCTTGACCCTCAAATTCCATGGTGTCACCACAAACACCTGAATGGTAGTAGAAAAAGGATTACTATATACTTACCTTGATCAAGACATCATAATCCTCAAAATTCTAGATGTAAAGAATGAAAATTCATGTATATCATCAGAGAAATATAATAAATTTTCAACACCTCTTTATATTTATTGATATTTATTTCATTCATATATAAGAATAGAGTTCAAATTCCATCTAATTAAGAATAATCCATAAGGTTTTTAACCACAAAATATATATTTTAATCATCATACTATTACTAATAGATAATAATATAAATTTAGGATAAATATACATTGTTACTTCTTCTCTTTCTATATCATCACCATCTTATCCATAAGAAAACACAAGTTTCCATAGGACTTGAGTATTTATATCTTTATTAAATTGTATTTTTTTATAACACAATTTTTTCCAGTTTTTGTTAATTTTTTACTATTAATATAGTCTTCTGGTCTTTAAGAAACCATCACCATAATAGACTAACTTTTCCTAAAATTAAAAAATTCATTATATATCATATATTTTATAAATAATTTTTTTGGATACCAATTTTACTTGGATTTTGTGATAATTTAGGTAATGGTATTGGTTAGGGAATATTAAATGGAAGAAATTTGGGGCAAGTGAAAAAATTAAATGTTATTTCTAAAAAATATTCTAGGAAGTGAGCATACATTAGTAATGTTGGCTGAGACTGCAGCCATTCCCCAGATTAGTGTCAAGTAGGAATCTTTAAAAGGTATTTATGTGGAAAGGGATGCTACACCAACCACTAAGAATGCACCACCACACCAACATATCATGGAAGAAGGTCCTGGGGAAGAATTGTTCCCCAATACTCTCTCTCATTAAAACATGTCATAGAATAGTTCTTATGATATAGTATGATGTATAATTCCATGAATATGACTCAAAACCAAAATAATATGTAAACTAAATGGAAATAATTCTCCTTCAATACTATCATCATTTTGAGGCTCTATGTTTAGGAAAAAAACTAATCTACAATGCATTCTTAGGACAACTATACATTTCCCCAAATCTAATCCTCCCATTATTCTTTCTATATTATTTCCTCATACCTCAAAAAAAAAATATTTTCTCATTCTAGAGAATTATTGTGAAAAAACTCCACATGTAGTAAACTACTTAATTAAATCTATCATTTGTCCCTGATATTATGTTATCCATCAACACAACCAATATTTATCAGTTTATATAACCAATATGTTAGGATCCCATGAAACCCGATTTCATTACTTAATAATCATAACATAAATTATATATCATTGATGGGTTGATAAAAACATTTGATGGTTGTAAATACCATCTCCACTCTATGTTGTAAGAATGAAAATCCAATTGGGACCAGAAATATACCCGGAATAAAACCACTAAACTAAATTGGGTAATAAATGGATCTAAATTCCACATGGAGGAAGATTTTGGAGATAGGGGAATATTGAGGATCATGGGATCGGATTCTAAAATAATTGTTAAGATAAAAGAGAACCATGATTCCCATGGCGTAGTGATTTATGCATAAATATCCATACATCCTAATTAGAAATTTGGTCATGTGATTTAAAATTAAAATTTTTTCAAGCGTAGGGGGTGAAACATAATAAAAAGAGTTCACATGACTAAGGATTGAATCACCTAATATGAAATAGGAATCAACTAAAGAAAAGGATGATATTTTTTTGAGAATGAGATAAAACTAGAGGATCATTAATATGATCAACAGAAAGGGTGAGTAAGTAATTAATTTTATATTTATGTCTTATCATCCCTTAATTATATAGTTTTTTGTAGCTTATTCCTATTTTTAATTTAAATGTTAGTTTATATTTAAACTAATGTTCTATATTTTAGTCTTTAGATATTTTTTATCACTATTGATTCATTGAAATTAACCAATTTCTTTAATCATCTTACTAATAGGTATATGATCATAGATGAATTTTTAAATGAAGGTAGAATAGGGGTTGTGAACTAGAGTTAAAGAACATATCACAACATTTATGATTTGGTATCATGAAAAATACCCATTTATGTCCTTGAAAGAAACTCATTACAAGAGTAATCATATGATATGGTGGTAGAATCCCAACACCACTGATTCATTGAATTTAATTATATATATAGAGTTCATTAGGGAAATTAAAGGGAATTGTGGATTTATTTATAAGGGACTATGAATTAATTAAAAATAATCCTAGAGGGAAGAAATATTGGATTTCACTTCATTTTCAAGATCAAAAAGTGGGGTTTAATAGATATTTTGGATTCATTTTGACCTATAATTGGCCAATCTTATGGAGTTAATAACTTAGGGTATTAAATATATATATAATATAACCCCACTATTATCACATATATCTCATCACTATTATAATATTTTTTATAACATTTAACTAATTACACTCATTATTTCCCTCTTATCACTATGGACGTGACATTATTAAACTTGTGTATTGTGATTCAAGGAAATGATGAAATGATTAATTTCATGGATTCATCTCATGGTACGAAAATAAAATGATCTTTTATCACCTACTTTGATGATTCAAAAGGATAATTATGTAGTGAAACATATTAGACTAGGAATGTGCTGGCCAACCTAGATAAAGAGTTAGTGGGGTGTGACATTACCTTTGGCATTAATATTTCATTGGAGATTCATGAGAATATATTGGTACTTCATGTTTCATTAAGGAAGGTTGATTGGTCATCATGTTCTAGGAGTGTGTTGATTAAGCCTGAGATTATATTATAGCTCGACATGGTGTTTGAAAATACTAAAGATATTATTGATATCTATATTTCATTTGAAAATGTTGAGGTTATGTATGGATGTGGGCATTGAAATTGTTCAGTTTCTTCTCCTCATAATAAAACTAAAATTGTGTTAGAAGCTAGCATCCCAATATGACCTTCCCAGTAATGAGGCCAATTTTTTATTAAAAATTATATAAGAAACAATTATAGTTAATAATGAATCATCTCTATAGGGATATGTTTGACAATTAGCTAATTAATTCATATATAAAAGAGATAAAAATAAATAAAATAATAGTTGTGATGAATGTGTGTCATGAATGAATTTAAAAGTATTGATGGTATTTTTATAAATAAAATTTGTGTGTATGAATGATATAATCAGTAAAAAAAGAATTTAAGTACAAGGAGATTAATTTTCATTTGAGATAAATTGGGGGATACAATTAAAAATATAACATCGTAAGATAATATACCATTATATTTAAGTAAACTGACCACTAATTGAAATAAGTCAATGTGTAAATAAAAAATTTAACCACCTTTACAACATATTATAAAACCCTCATATTATCGTATGGTTTACCATTAAAATATATGTTTTTAAAGAATATGAGAAATTATATACACTCACCAAGAAATCAATGAATAAATATCGATTAAAAAGTAGGTAAATCACATTTAATTACCAATATTTATGAATGGAAAGATTGTAGAATGAATCAATTACACTGTTGGTATTTTTATATGTCATAAATATTTAATTAAAAATTTATGAATAATTTAATAATTAAAAAGGAAAATATATTTTCATAAAATGTGTTCATAAATTATTTTTTTTATGTCTTCTAGTTTTAATATAATTTTATAAGATCTTATGTAATTTTTGAGAACATTATAAAATCAGTTATAGTTTTGAAATCCATATTTTTCATGTAAATTAAAATTTTAAATAAAAATTAAATTAATAATATTAAAAAATTATTTATAAAAAACATAGTTAATTTTTGGATTCTACACGTTAAAAAAAAATTTAGGGTGAATTTTTGGGATTTTTCTAAAATACTTGAATTTTTTAGGAATAGTAAAATAAGGTAATTTACTGTATATATACATTATATGTTAAATACACTATTTCATGAGTCCTGGTTGATTTAATCACCTTGGTTTCTAAATAGAATTCACATATTACTATTTTTGGTCATGTAATCATCAATATTTCTTGTCTTATGAAAAAATAATAAAGTAAAGATTAAAATATTAAGAAAACCCTCCTCCCCTCCACTATAAAACCACCCACACTCCCCTCTTCTATTCAGTCTTATAAAGCCTTGTTTATTCCCTAAAATGTGGCTAAATATCTCCCCAAGATCCTCCCCAACTTCTAGCAGCCCTAGGTCTTTTCAAAAGAACAAATCCTCTCCCCTTAAGAGGCTCTCAAGGAAGATTAAATCAAGAAGTAAATTCCTCTTTTGTTTTCTTTCATTTTCTTTTCATGTTCCTTTTTTATATTTTCTTTCCTAACCTCTCCTCATCCAAATGGTATAAAAAATCTAGTCCCATAAATTTACTTGATTTTTTTTCTAATGGTATAATTCACTATCATCTCTCATTTCCTCTTCTTTTTTCAAAAGAAACACAAACACCGTCTGTGATGTGTTAATTTATCACATTCAAGGACGATCGGTTATA
The DNA here is from genome assembly GCA_963277665.1 of Viscum album. Taxonomy (NCBI): domain Eukaryota; kingdom Viridiplantae; phylum Streptophyta; class Magnoliopsida; order Santalales; family Viscaceae; genus Viscum; species Viscum album. Next base: position 568,349,085 of record OY728158.1, on the reverse strand, counting down.
AATATCTATTACCATATTTATTTTTGTCCAAAAAACCATTTTTATGGTTGAAACAGACTATTAAATATTTATTTTTACTTATTTTATGTTCTATAATCCTTTTTCACACATTATATAAAATAAAAATACAAAACAAGTTAATTATGAGCAAACTTACCAAATTAATCCAAGCATTTATCCTTAATGTTTTATATAATGATTCACCTTCACTCTATGTAACCAAATGGATTTTATAACCATGTAATATTATGTATGTTCACTAATTTTATATAACTTCAATTATGGATAACCACTCTAATCATACATGTGTATCCGAACATGAATATAAGTGAACTGATCATTAATACCAAGGAAGAAAATGCTACCAAACAATGAAATTGAACCTCTTAACTCATCCAAAAGGACATGGATGAACATAACAAGGTTATAATAAATAAAAAAAATTAGTTCAGTTTCTATAATTATTAATTAATGAACCTAATTTGATTATTCAGTTCATTAAAATCAAGCAAAGAACACTATCAGACTTAAGGTAAGGGATCCTCTATTTCCAACATTCATTCAAGAATATCATCTATGTTATACCCTTTTATATGTCATTCCTAATGATAGGGTACGATTTAAAACCTCCCCTATACTTCCCTCACAATTTATAAAATAATATAAACCCATTTACCTCTCATTAATCCCTCCTAAGCACACTCGATACCATGTTGATATTCCGTAAGGTGTTCTACCCGAACCTTCTATATTCCTTCGGGTTGCTCTATATTTATTTTTACCCAAATGAAGTTGTATTTTATTTTTATGTGAAACATCTACATATCATTCATATGCTCCAAAATTATGTTTCAAGATCCATCCTTCATTCTATTTTGGGTATATACATGTTTTTTAATAATTCCCTCCTCAATACTTTTCGATAAGAAAACCCATTTTAAGGAAAATTTTTGAATTCTTTCCCATCATCATGTACACTATACAATATATTTTTAAGAATCCATTGTTTTTAAAAAACCAAAATTTTTATTATGAAAACCTTCTTGGTTCACTTTTGGTATTATATAAATGATCATTTACTTTTAAATTTTAAATGACCTTTGATATTTTACTTTAATTGTATAAAAATGTTTAAATTCTAAAGTTTCCCAAAAACTTTTTCTACATGTTATTACTTCTATTTGACATATAATATCATGTTTTATTCCTATTTTACACTATTATAGTCCATTCATGATCTCATTCCTTTCCATTATGAATACTGTTATGATACTTTCATTTGCTATGCTTTAGGATACCCAATTCTTTCTCAGGGAAAACCTTATTTTTTATGTATGATTCTTTTTGTGGAAAGAATATTCATGAATATGTTAAAATAGTTGTATCTAGATATCCCTCTAATTCATTGGATAGAGTATAGTCTCATGAGATGTTATGTGCAACAGTCTTGGCAGTTAGCCTTGGATTGTGCTACCATGTGCAACTGTCTTGGTGGTTAACTGAGACTTGTGATCCTCTATGTGCAATGAGCATTGACTCATGCTAAATTCCAGATTTATGTTACTGCCACATTTATATGATTCATTTTTTATATGATCCCATGTTTATATGTCATGATTATATATTCCATTTTATATCATTATGTCATGATCTCTAACCCATGTGCTTAATCCTTATTCATATGTTTATTCCCTTAATAAGATTTTAGCTCATCCCATCATTCATGTGATCCCTAGGGCATACTATATATATGTAAGGTCTCAAATTAAGTTAATAGATCTTTATGAAGATTAAATAATGAAGTGGTATATTTAGTCACATGTTTTAGGTTTTATGTACCTAGTCTTCTAAGACACTATACTTTACGATCCTTGGATTATAATATTATGTTTTATTACACTTATGATCATGTAATGCTATGTGTAAAAGTATTGGGTCACTATAGTTGGTATCAAAGCCTAGTTTATTTATTTTTGGAGATTATGAATATAAAACTTTAATAAGAACTTTAATGATGAGACTAAGTATAAGAAAACATCCCTAAATTTTAAGTATAGAGTAAGTAGTTTATTATGAAAATACATCCCTGTTTGGATACAAATAGGTAGAGTTGGCTCTCGAACATATGTATCTAGGGGTAAAACCTGAAAACACCACTTTGAGCTAGACTAAAATGGGAAATGGTGTATGACAATGGGCTTTACTGCACTCTTGGTTTGATAGTTCTGGGGGATATGCTTTGGTAGATTCATGAGCATAGTAAAAAACAATATTAAGTGAATAAAAAATCCCATAAGAATATAAGTTAAGTAATAGATCAAGGATAACCTAGATTTAAACATAGGGGATCACAATTTAATATATACTTCTCCTTTACAAGTTTATTCTTTTATGTTCAAAGTTTCCTTTTTTACAATCAATAGCTAAGTATTCAAGACCTATAATTGTACGCTATTTTTCTTAGTTAATGGTGGGAAATATAAGAACATGTTCCAACAATCAATGTGATATAGAATGTGAATATTTCTCTAATTATATGCCAAATATGATGGGAGTGGGTGCTCGAAACTTCATGACATTACTTTCTCAGATGATTCAAGTTATGAATAATAACTTCAATCATGTTGAACACCCTCATCACCCAAGGAAATAGAAAGTTACTATGTAATCCTTCAGATGGTAAAGGCATCCCATGTTTAATGGATCTTCTAATCCCCTCCTTGAGAAAAAATGGATTATATCCATTGAAAAGATATTATCTTTCCTCCAGTGCTCAGAAAAAGATAAAGTTGTGTTGGAAGTCTATTGTTTTAATTGGGAAGCTTATCAGTGATGGAAACTAATGAAGAATACGATTCCCCATGAAGAAATTGATTCCATAGATTGGGAGGAATTAAAAAGAATATTTTTCAATAAATAATTCCCATAACTTCCCTCCTCAAGATAGAAAGAGAGTTACCCAGACACAAGAAGAAAGAAGATGAGTAAATCATGGTGTATGAAGAAAACTTTAAAAGGCCAACAAGGTACGCCTCTGGAAATTTCATGAATACTGAAAGCAAGGTGGATCACTTATTTAGCAGAGTAAATTAGAATCTGTGAAAAGTAATGGTGATTCAAGACTTATATAGCTATGAAGAGATTGTCTATTGTTCCCATAAGGTTTAAATAGAGATCATATACTCTTAGTGGTATTGTGGACCTGGTAAAAAAAAGAGGAAAATGGAATCTAATGTGGGTAGTTACTCAAATAAATTCCATGATGGAAAGAAGCCCAACCATCCCACATGTAAAAATTGTTGGAAGAAGCATACTGGGAACATTATAAAGGGAACCAGGAATTACTTAAAATGTGGAAAGATGGGGCATCTGGCTAAAAACTACCAATGAGATATGAAGAATCCCACTAATGTGGAAGAATAATGGAAAGTTCAGATAAACGCTCATCCAGTGGGGCAGTGTTAAAACTTCAAGGAACATGGTCATTATGAAAAAAATTTCCCTAAGCTAAGGGTTGTCAATGGAAATTAACATCAAACCCAAGGCAATAAGGAAGGGCTTATAATATCACTACTACTGAGGAGGATCCACTCAACGATGTAGTGACAACTACACTAGTTATTCATTCAAGAATATCAAATTTACTATTTGATTCTGGTTCTATGAATTATTTTCATGTTTAATATAACTATTCAAACACCACCTCAAAATCTGGAGGATATGTTAGCTGTGAAAACAAAAGATGGGGAAATTATTGCATCCAAGGTTTATAAATCCTCCCCGGTAAATTTTTTTGGATTGAACCTCATAAAAAATCTTGTCATACTTTATTTAGTGTAGTTAAATGTTATATTGGGAATGTATTGGATATCTATATACAAATCCAACATCAACTGTTGGGAAAGGTAGATAACTCTTCACATCTCGAAGCATCCTCTGAATATTTACATGTTTAAGGAGGAAGGACAATCTTCTTTAGAGTAATTGTCTCAAGTGTGGATATTAATTCCTTATGAAAAAGAATATATAGTTCCAATGATTAAAATAAAGGATAAAATCATGCTTGAATACATTCCCATCATGAGGGATTACAATGATGTATTCTATGAAGTTTTTTATGGTCTTCCTCTTGATTGAGAAGTTGAGTTCTCAATTGATCTTATTCCTGGATCTATTCCTATTCAAAGAAACCTTATAGAATGGACATCGTTGAGATGAAAGAGCTGAAGAAGCAGTTAAAGGAGAATCTGGAGAAGGGTTTTATATACCTGAGTGCTTCACCATGGGGTGTGCCAATACTCTTTGTCAAGAAGAATGATGGATCAATGCACCTCTGCATTGATTAGCGTGAGATCAATAAAATTAAGATATAGAACAAGTATCCCATACCTCAGATAGATGACTTGTTCGATCAGCTTCGTGGGGCTAGTTATTTATCTAAGGTGGACCTTTGGTAGGAATATCACCAATTAAAGGTAAGGAAGGAAGAGATTCTCAAGACTGCCTTTCAAATGAGGTATAGACACTACGAGTTCATAGTGACACCCTTCAGACTCAGTAATTATCTAGAAATTTTTATAGATTTAATGAATAGAGTATTTTGAGATTACCTTGAAATTTTTTTGGTCGTATTTATTGATGATATTCTGATATACTCGGTAATCAAGGAGGAACATGAAGAGCATTTTAATAATGTGCTAAAGACTGCAAGGAACATGGGCATTATGAAAACTAGGTATGGAAACTATGAGTTCATAGTGATTCCATTCAGACTCACTAATAATATAGTAATTTTCATGGATTTAATGAATAGAGTCTTTAGAGATTACCTTGAAAATTTTTTGGTAGTCTTTATCAATGATATTATGATATACTCCTAGAGTAAGGAGGAACCTGAAGAGCATTTGAATACTATGCTAAAGAATTTGTGAAGGGATAAGCTGCATGAAAAGTATAGAAAATTTGAGTTCTGGATGAAAAAATTTATCATTCTTGGGGTTTTTTATCACCATAAAGGGGATATATATGGACCCTTCTAAGACAAATGAAATTGAATAGTGGCTTAGGAAAACATCTATAACGGAGATCCACATCTTTCTAGGTCAAATTGAGTATTATCGATGATTTTTAAAGAACTTATCATGATTTTCAAAACCAATGACCACGATAACATAGAAGAGGTGGATGTTTTTATGGACTCAAGAACATGAAGACTGTTTTAAAGAGTTGAAAAAAAGGTTTATCACTGTACCAGTACTCACACTCTAAACAAATAGAGAACTCTTTGTGATGTACAATGATGCTTCAAAGAAGGTATTAGGATGTGTGATGATAAAAAATGATAAAGTGATAGCCTACACCTCAAGGAAGATGAGAATACATGAGAAAAACAATACTACGCATGATTTGGACTTGGCGGCTGGGATATTTGCATTAAAAATCTGGTGACATTATCTCTATGGGAAGAAGTGTGAGATATATACTGATCAAAAGAGTATCAAATATATATTCACACATAAAGTGCTTAATAAGAGCCAGTGAAGATGGATTGATCTCATGAAATATTATTAATACTCAATCCACTACAATCTTGGTAAGGCAAACAAGGTGGTAGATGCTCTAAGTAGAAAAGATTTTATATCATTGTCATTAATGAGAATTGAAAAGGATAAAATATTCATAGATTTGTAGAGGATGGACATGGGAATAATTAAGGGAGGAATATCATCAATAATTTCTCAAATGATATCTCAACCATCCCTCATGTAGAAAATAAAGGATGCTTTAAGAAAAGATGTGAAAATACAAAAAATGGTGGAAGCCCTTAAAAATGAGAAATCCTCCGAGTTTATGACTTATAAAGAAGGAGTTTCATGATTTGGGTCATGATTATGTGTACCATCCTATCCAAAGATAAAGAAGGATATTTTGAATAATTCACATAGCTGAACCTTCTCTATTCACCCATGGAGCACAAAGATGTGTTGAGATCTCTAAGATAACTTTTTGTGGGACAATATAAAGAAGGAGATTGTTGAGTATACATCAATGTGCCTGATATGTGAACAAGTGAATGCAGAAAGGTAGAAGTCTAAGGAGATTATGCAACCACTACCCATACCAACATGGAAGTGTGAGGACATCACCATGGACTTTTTCACGATAATTCCAAGGAAATATAGAGGAAAAAATTCTATATGGGTCATTGTGGATCGTCTTACAAAGATATCTCACTTTATCATGATTTTATAGGACTTATGATTGGATAAAATTACATTAATATATATCAAATAAGTGGTAAGTCTACATGGAGTACCACTATATATTGTATCTGATCAAGATCCAAGATTCACCTTGAAGTTCTAGAAAAGTGTCCAACATGGTTTGAGCACTGAACTGATCATCAGTACGACGTATCATTCTCAAAATGATGGCCAATCTGAGTGAACTATTCAGACACTGGAAGATATGTTATAACATGTTCTATGGATTTACAAGGAGGAATAGACCAACTTCTTCCATTGGTTTAATTCTCCTACAACAACGATTTCCACCCGAGCATCCAAATGGTACCTTACGAAGCCCTTTATGGGAAAAGTTTTAGAACACCAGCATGTTGGGATGAAGTCAGAGAGCTAAGCTGCTAGGAACTGAAATGGTCGAATAAATGATTGAGAAGGTGAAGACCATTTATTAGAACATCAAGAAAGCCCAAAGATAACAAAAGCGTTATACACAAAATTTTCAATGAGACCTTGAGTTAAAAGTTGAAGACATGTTATTTCAATATATATCTCCATGGAATAAGTTCATGAGGTTTAGGAATAAAGGAAAGTTAAGTCCTAGGTACATCGGCCCCTTTGAGATTATTGATCTTATCGGGGGTGTGCCCTATCGACTGACACTTCAACCTACCATGTCTAAAGTACCTGATGTCATCCACGTATCCCATTAAAGGAAGTACATACCAGATACTTCAGATGTACTCTCTTCATAGGTGGTATAGTTTTAGAATGATATTTTTTATGAGGAGCATCCATTAAAGATCATAGATCATAGAGATAAATTTATACATAATAAAACTACTCACCTTTTCAAAGTACAATGGTAGAACCATAAGGATGAAGAGGAAAGATGGGAATTGGAGGAGTAAATGAACGAAAATTACCCACACCTATTTAGTGATTAGAGTGTAAAACAAAATTTTGAGAGTAAAATTTCATAAGGGGGTAATAATATAATGACCCAATGTTTTATCAATGGAAATTCATTTCTTATAATTATGTCATTTAATCACATGAAATCAAAACACAATGAACTAATAAGTACTATGTGACCTTTAAACATAATATTGTCACTTCTGTGATTTGAATTTCAAAAATGTAATATACGCAGTTGTAAGAACTCAGATATTTGTTTCAGGTATGTCTTTTCTTTTCTGGTCATTTTTGAGAAAAAGGGAAAATTTGAAAATTTTCTAAATACATGCCGTGTACTTTATGAGTACATGTCGTGTAATTTGAAGCCACGTAGGCTGTGTGCTGGCCATGTTTGGGCTACACACATAGTGTGTATGGGTGATGTGGAGGCTGCTTAAAGCGGAGTATAGAAATGACTAGTACAAACCGTGTACCCCAGAAGTACATGCCGTGTACTTTATTTTTTTCATTAAACGCACCATGGTCATGTCTAATCACCAGAACGACCTTCTTCTAGGTCTCGTTCGGCCGAGAGCTTTCGTACATCTGTGATTCTTCTCCGAGCCCCCGAGTTTCCGTCCGATCTCCGTTTCAACCACTGTCGATTGCATTGGGATCGCCCTGATAAGCTCTCTCTTATTCTTTAGCCTTGTTCCATGATTTTCACTCTTTCTCAAGATATTTTAGGTTGAGAGTTTTGGACATTTTTTCAGATCTTCAATGTTCTAAGGATAATCAATCATGGTGGTTCAAGTATATCGATCTCCTAGCATCGAGGTAGGTGGTTTGTGGCTTTCTGTAGGAAGTATTTGAATATTTTGTGCAATTCCCCCAATTCGCTTGAATGGGGTATTGTGTGTTTCCTATTTTTGCCCCTGTTTTTTTCCTGCTTTGCTTGATTTCTTGAGTAAAGGTCAATGCTTGTGAATAGGGTAATTTTTACTATGCTCTGGATGTTTTTCCATGCATGTTTTTCCTGTTAGGCGTTTTCTAGTTGCCATGCCTAGTTGTAGGATAGTGGAACTATTTTACTATTATGCTATTGTGCCTTATAATGATATCCAAGTAGTTCTTGAGGTTTACTTGGGCCGATACATGCGCTATGCATGTTTGTTTTACATGGGGCTGTGAGAACCTAGTGTAGTGGACCATAAGGAGAATGGACGTAAGGGCTTCTCTAAAGTGTCTTATTAATTCGATGTGAGACCAAAGGGGGAATTGACGATGAGTGATTCCTCAGTGAGTCTGTAGTTCCTCGATGCGGGCCATAGGGGAAATGAGACGTTGAGTTCTTCCCCAGAGAGCCTTTAGTACGATACGAGACCATAGGGGGAATTGACGGTGAGTGCTTCCTCAAAGAGTCTATTCTTCAGCTGGACCAGAGGGGTGAGACTGTGTGTGCCTCCCAGAGGGTAGCTAGTACTTGTAGGTTGAAACATAAGGGTTAGTATGTGAGAAATACCCAGGGGGTTACATGTTGTTCTACTTGTTGATTGGTTGTTACTTGTGTACTTTATATGCTAGACACTATGGATTGTAGCTACTGTGTGCTTTCCTGTTTACTACTTCCTCTACTTTTACTTTCCATGTATTCAATGACTGTTAGGCACAGATCATTGGGTGGTTTCCTACCGGTACCCTGTCTCACACCATGTTTGGGCCATGTTTTTGGGCCCAAACAGACTATATTGTTACAGGTATAGATAAGGGAAAACATCCTTCTACTTGAGGTACTTGACTTGCTGTGGAGCTAGAGAGCATGGGACCAAGCTATGGCTTGTGATGCTGAAGAGTTTACCTATTTTCTTTTTTCACTTTGGTTTAGTATTGTATTTAGTATTGTGACTTGTTTGTCCGCTTTCCTAGACATATGTATCATGCATAATTTTATATACATGTGTGTGTGCTCTAATTGTTTACTGTTAGTCTTTCGCTGTTTATCGTTTACTCATATATGGATGGTTACGGTTTCTGCTGTTGTCTATTTGTTTTTCTTCCACTATGTACTCTGCCAATGAGGGAATAGTTTCCCCACTATCACACCCAAGGCCCTCGCTGCTAGTCAGCAGCCTCTGGCATTTGGGGAAATGCACTTAAGGCCATGTGACCAATTTGGTACGGGGCGCCTCTGGGTGGATTCCGAGACCGGGACATTACAAAGTGGTATCAGAGGGTTTCTTTCCTCTTTATTTACGGTTTGGAGCCTTTATCCAAGGATATGACGGATTCGGCACTTGGTATTAAGCTGTGCTCGGGTGTAGTTAACCTGTGTACATGGAAAAGCCAATCTACCTCACTTATTACAGTTTTCTGATTTTTCTATGTTACAGTTGATCTGATTTCACCTAGATTGATTCACATGATTTTTGTTGTTATTGTTGTTGATATTGTGGTTCTATTTATGTCACAACCCGATGAGATGAGGGTATTCCATCTCATGCATCATATAGGCACTTGTTAGAAATCACATTCCATGCATTCTTGCCATGCCATCTAGGGTGCATTAGAAATTGCATGTTGTTGTGATAGACGTTGTGTAGATTATGCATGTTGTTGTGATAGATGCTTTGATAGAATCCCTGCAATTTGATAGAGAGGTTGTTTGTATTGTACCTTTCTTAAATGAACGCCAAATTTTGGTTCTTGAAGTGTTATAGGCCCTCATGAATATGAACATGGTGGATCATTGACTTGTTTCCCTTATATATGATATGTATTAGATGCCAAGCTTTGATTCACGGGGAGTATGGGCCCTCACAGATCGGAATTTGGAACCTTCATGCTTGTTTTTAGTGTTTTCTGGGCTTCAAGGTAGTTTCAGAGCTACTTCCTGGAAAAAACCAGAATACACGGCGTGTACTTTATATATACACATCGTGTGGTTTTTAAACTGTGTCACTGACTGTGTGAGCAGAAACACGAGTTGTGAAAAATCTTTAGGGACATGCCGTGTACGGTTGGTACACACCGTGTAGTAGTGAGCTGTGTACCCAGCTGTTCCACTAACTACACGGGTTGGGGAATCTTGTGTAATACACACCATGTTTTGTATGAACACACCATGTAGCCTTGTTCTAGGTACCCGGCCGTGTCATGAACAACACGGGTCGAGGAAGCTCGTGTAATACACGCCGTGTTTTGTATGAACACGCCGTGTAGCCTTGTTCTAGGTACCCGACCGTGTCACGAACAACATAAGAAGGTGTAATATCCTCTTATACACGCCGTGTTTGTTCGGAACACACCGTGTAAGGGTCATCCGTGTACCTAGCTATGTATCCAACAAAACATTTTTGGAAAAATCTTCAATTACACACCGTGTTTGTTCAGAACACACCGTGTAGCCTCAGCCATGTAACTGGTCGTGTTACTTACAACATGGGTCATTGAAACCTTTTCTACTACACGTTGTGTCTACAAGGAACACACCATGCATTCTCAATTTAAGAAGACCATGTGGTTTAGCCATGCAAGGAGACTCAGGCAGGGGAATAGAGTTAAGTACACACCATGTAGAGTTTATACACGTCGTGTAGTCATGTTTTGTAAAACATGAGTGTTTCCTCCTCCTGTTTCCATTTTGTACTCCTTTGTTCTCTATACTTGATATTCCTAATCTGAGGTATGATTTTGATCTTTCAGAGCTATGCCTCCAAGACGTCCTCCGATTGTACGTCAGTTGCAGGATAGTGATCAGATGCCAGATATGACTGATCAGGGACTTCCTGCTGATCCTCCAATCATGTCAGCCTTGGCACCGACTGTCGTACCAGTTGAAGGTGCTGATGCGTAGTTTAGGGAAGGTTTTATGAGGATTATGAAGACCTTTCAGGGAGCACCACCTCCTGCCACGACTATGGCATACTTGACGTGGGTTTTCCAGCAGCATCATCCTCTTACTTTCTCGGGGGAAGGAGAACCACAGGCTAAAAAGTCATGGCTGGAAGCCATACTGACTATCTTTGAGCATCTGGAAACACCTCCAGAGAGGCGGGTCAATCTCGCTAGCTATATGCTATGAGACTCCGCCAAGAGGTGGTGGGACATGATCTCACAGGCAGGTCATCAGTAGGTTATGGCTTGGGAGGAGTTCCAGTGCGTGTTTTATGACTAATTCTACCCGGAGACCCTGAGGGCCGATCGAGCCCAGGAGTTCATGAGTCCAGAGTAGGGTACTCTTTCCATTATGCAGTATTCCTCTCATTTCACCGAGCTACAGTGTTTCACACCCCTCCGGGGTGGAGATGGGATGTTCCTAGCAAGGAAGTTTGAGGATGGTCTCAGGTGGGAGATCCGTTCGCAGGTGAATATCTTTCAGTTGACTTCTATCACTTTCATCATCAACCAGGAACTGATTATGGAGCGCAATCTGAGAGATTCCAGAGCTGCGAGCCAGGGCGGTTCTGCTTCTAGAGTTAGTATTCCTCTAGTTGAGAATAAGAAGTGCAGTAGGGAGTCTATGCACGGTGATCCGAGGAGGTAAGATACATCTTCAAGTAGCCTGGTAGTATGATACCAGTGTGTAAGGGTAGGGAACATGAGGCCACAATGCTAGAGAGACCCAGTGGAGTGCCGATCTTGCATCAAGATGGGTCACCTTCAACATTTCTGCCAGGTTTTCTCACCAGTAGCTGGTGACAAGGGTTCTTCATGACTCCTCGTTCAGGAGCACCACCACCAGTTTCTCACCAGTCGGGGAAATGAATTTCTTCCAGCCATTTGGCCCAAGGGGGAGGTCGAGGCCGTGGTGGTCAGTTACCAGTATTTCAGCGTCAGCAGGGAGGATCAGCTCAGAGTGGTCGGGCTGGGTCACAGGGCCATGGGGCAGGCCAGACTTTTGCGGTGGAGTATACCTATCAGGAGTAGGATCCCAGACCTTCTACAGTTCGAGGTACGATCTTAGTAGTCTCAGTTTTATCTTCAGCTCTTTTTGATACTGGTTCTACACATAGCTTTATCTTTGTTACTATTGTGGAGAGCCTTGGGCTCTGTATCTTTTTTTTTTCTGCCGACTTGTTGACACTTGACACACCTTTGGGGACGAGGACATCTATTGTATGTCAGTGCAGAGAGTACCCCCTCGAGGTTGTAGGGTATCGTTTCTTATGGGATATCTATGTCCTAGAGATGATAGGATATGATGTCATTCTCGGGATGGAATGGTTATTTACCTTCCTAGCAGTCGTCGACTGTTATCACCGCAGGGTGAGTTTCATTTCACCAGAGGGTGGATATTTTCTTCATAGAGGTGAATGAGATGTTTAGGGGAGTCGAGTAGGACTCGAGCATCTTGGGATAGGAAGGGTTACGGCCCCGATTGCTAGTATTTATCTGGATGATCAGGGGACTTCACAGTTGGACTTTCCTTCTGTGGTGGATTGTTTTAGAGTTATCTTTCCAGAGGATTTTTTAGGTTTGCCTCCATAGCGTGAGGTAGACTTCTCTATTGAGCTAGTTCCAGGAGCAGCACCGGTGTCCATCAGTCCCTATAAGATGGATACACCTGAGTTGCAAGAGCTCAAGAAGCAGTTGGAGGAGTTGTAGGAAAAGGGTTTCATCCGACCCAGTACTTCTCCTTGGGGTTTTCCTATCCTATTTGTGAAGAAGGTAGACGACACCCTTAGGCTCTGTGGGGATTATCGGAAGCTGAACTAGTTGACGGTCAAGAACCGATATCCCTTACTGAGGATTGATGATCTTATAGATCATCTTCGAGGAGCCCATGTGTTATAAAAGATCAATTTGAGGTATGGTTATCATCAGATGCACGTTAGACCATTAGATATACCTCTGACAGCCTTCAGGAGCATTTATGGTCTCTACGAGTATACGGTTATGCCGTTCGGTCTCACGAATGCGCCAATAGTTTTCATGGAACTGGTGAACCGAGTGTTCCATCCTTACTTGGATTCCTTCATTGTGGTCTTCATGGACAATATCTTGGTGTACTCTCACACTCGACACGACCATGCTACCCATATTGAGATCGTTCCGAGAAGACTGAGAGAGCATCTGATTTATGATAAACTCTCGAAGTGCCACTTTTGGATGGATCAGATTCACTTCTTGGGTCACGTCATCTCCGAGGCAGGAGTATCTTTGGACCTAGAGAAAGTGAGAGCTGTAGTTTCCTAGGAGCAGCCGAAGAACATTTTTGAGGTACGGGGTTTCCTAGGGCTGGATGGATATTAAATTCGCTTCATTCAGAACTTTTTATGCCTAGCAGCACCATTGACAGGTCTGACCAAGAAGGGGGAAAAGTTATTATGGTCATATTCTTGTGAGTCATCCTTTCAAGAGCTGAAGGGAAGGTTGATGTCAGCATCGGTACTAGTCTTACCAGATCTAGGCAAGATCTATAATGTTCATTGTGATGCTTTAGGTATCAGGCTGGGAACTGTGCTTATGTATAGAGATGGAGTCGTTGCGTACGGGTCTCAGCAGTTGAGGTCACATGAGAGGAACTACCCGACACATGATCTGGAGTTGGCAGTTGTTGTTCATGCCTTGCGCTATTGGAGACATTACCTTCTAGGAGACCACTTTGTGGTTTTCACCTACCACAAGAGTCTCAAGTACATCTTCACTCAATGTGATCTGAATATGAGATAGTGTAGGTGGGTCGAGTATCTTCAATATTTTGATTTCGAGCTTGCCTATATGTTAGCAAAGGGAAACGTAGTGGCAAATGCGTTGAGTAGGAGAAATCAGATTCAGGCAGTTCAAGAGGCCATCAGTGAGTGGCAGCTTATGGCTCTATTCTCTGAGATGCATCTAAAGGTGCACAATAGATAGGGATAAACATACCTATCTTCTATAGCAGTTACCTCTACACTTCTTGATCGGGTATGGATGAGGCAGCTATCAGACTCAGAGGGCTTAGTATTGCGGGAGAGTGCGTCAGGAGAGGACCCTCTTCCTGGATGGACAGTGGGAGAGGATGAGATCTTGCATTTCCAGGGATGTGTATGGGTGCCAGTAGACATATGCGAGGATATGATGCATGATTTTAATTCCTTAGTTTGGTCAGTTCATCCTGGAATCACCAAGATGTATCAGGATCTTCATCGCCAGTACTGGTGGCCTAGTATGAAGAGAGATGATGATGGTTTCATCTTGAGGTGTTCTACTTTTTAGCAGGTGAAGGTGGAGCATCAGTGACCAACATGACTTTTACAGAAGTTACCCATTCTAGAGTAGAAGTGGAACGATGTCGCGATGGACTTCGTGACTGGATTTCCGAGGTCACCTCGAGCGAACGATGATATTTGGGTTGTCGTCGATAGGCTTACGAAGGTTTCTCACTTCATACCGATCAAGGAGAACTTCAGTGTTGATGATCTGGGATGACTATACATCCGAGAGATTGTACTTCTGCATGGAGTTCCACAATCCATTGTTTTAGACAGGGATGCATGTTTTACTTCTCGGTTCTGGAAGGGGATTCAGAGGACTTTGGGTACACAAGTACTTTTGAGTACAACATACCATCTCCACACAGATGTCCAGTCCGAGCGTATGATCCAAGTGCTTGAGGATATGCTCTAAGCTTGCATTCTAGACTTTAGTGGTTCTTGGGAGAAGCATATCCCTCTTGTGGATTTCGCCTACAACAATAGTTTTCAGGTGACTATTCAGATGGCACTTTACGAGGCTTTGTACGGTAGGCCATGCTGATCACCTTTATGCTGGATGGAGGCAGGAGAGACAACTTTATTGGGAACTCATCTTGTTCAGGAGACCTTAGAGAAGAGATAGTTGATTCGGAAGAGGATGAATATAGCACAGTCTCAATAGAAGTCTTATGCTGATCAGCGGAGATGACCTCTCGAGTTCGAAGTCGGGGATCAGGTTTTCCAGCATGTCGCACCAAGGTTGGGACACAAGAGGATTCAAAGACAGGGTAAGTTTTCACCACGGTACGTCAGGTTGTCCGAGGTATTGGAGAGAGTTGGTCCGATTGCCTATCGGTTGCAGTTACCTTAGAGGTATCAGAAAATGCACGATTTCTTCCACGTCTCTCAGCTCCGACATTACATTTCAGACTCATCTCATGCCTTTCGGCCCGAGGAGGATGAGCTCAAAGCAAATGCATAATTTGGGGAGCACCCTATCTGGATTGTCGATCGCAGTATGAAGGATCTATGTGGACGGTCTGTTCCTCTAGTACAGGTGCTATGGCAGTACGGGCGAGTACAGGATGAAAACTGGGAGAGGGAGGCCGATGTATGATTGCAGTGGCCGGAACTATTCAGGGTTTCTTCTTCTATGCCTCGTTAGGGAAATTCGGTGATAAATTTCTTTAAGGGGGGAAGTTTGTAAGAACCCGGATCTTAATTTCAGATATGTCTTTTATTTTCTGGTCATTTTTGAGAAAAAGGGAAAATTTGAAAATTTTCAAAATACATGTCGTGTACTTTATGAGTATATGCCATGTACTTTGAATCCATGCAGGCTGTGTGATGGCTGTGTCCGAGCTACACACACGGTGTGTAGGGGTGATGTGGAGGCCTCTTAAAGCGGAGTACGAAAATGACTAGTACACACCGTGTACCCTAGAAGTACATGCCGTGTAATTTTTTTTATTAAATGCACTAGGGTCACATATAATCGCCAGAACGAACTTCTTCTAAGTCTCGTTCAGCCGAGAGCTTCCGTATGGCTGTGATTCTTCTCCAAGCCCCCGAGCTTCCATCCAATATCTATTTCAGCCACCGTTGATTGCATTGGGATCACCTCGGTAAGCTCTCTCTTCTGCTTTATCCTTGTTCCATGATTTTACCTATTTCTCAAGATATCATAAGTTGATCGTTTTGTATGTTTTCTCAGATCTTCAACATTCTAAGGAGAATCAATCATCGTGGTTCAAGTATATCAATCTCCTAGCATCGAGGTAGGTGGTTTGTGCCTTTCTGTAGGGTGTCTTTGAATATTTTGTGCATTTCTACCAATTCCTTTGAATGGGGTGTTGTGTGTTTCCTATTTTTTCCCCTGTTGTTTGCCTGATTTGCTTTATTGCTTGAGTAGAGGTCAATGCTTGTGAATAGGGTAATTTTTACGGTGCTCTCGATGTTTTTCCATGCATGTTTTTCCTATTAGGAATTTTTCCAGTTGCCATGACTAGTTGTAGGATAGTGGAACTGTTGTACTATTATACTATTGTGCCTTAGAATGACATCAAAGTAGTTCTTGAGGCTTACTTGGGGCGATACACACTCTATGTATGTTTGTTTTATATAGGGCTATGAGAATCTAGTGTAGTGGACCATAGGGAGAATGGACATAAGGACTTTTACAAAGTGTCATATTAATTTGATGTGAGACCAAAGGGGGAATTGACGATGAGTGCTTCCTCAGAGAGTCTATAGTTCCTCGATGCAGGCCACATGGGGAATGAGACGTTGAGTGCTTCCTCAGAGAGCCTATAGTATGATACGAGACCATAAGGGGGAATTGATGGTGAGTGCTTCCTTAGAGAGTCTATTATTCAGCTGGACCAGAGGGGTGAGACTGCGTGTGCCTCCCAGAGGGTTGCTAGTACTTGTAGGTTGAACCATAAGGGTTAGGCTGTGAGAACTACCTAGGGGGTTACCTATTGTTCTACTTGTTGATTAGATGTTACTTGTGTACTTTATATGCTAGACACTGTGGATTGTTGCTGCTGTGTGCTTTCCTGTTTACTGCTTCCTGTAATTTTATTTTCCATGTATTCACTAACTGTTAGGCACATATCATTGGGTGGTTTCCTACTGGGACCTTGTCTCACACCCTGTTTGGGCCATGATTTTGGTCCCAAATAGACTATATTGTTGCAGGTATAGATAAGTGAAAGCGCCCTTCTACTTCATGTACTTGACTTGCTGTGGAGCTGGAGAGCATGGGACCAAGCTATGGCTTACGATGCTGAGGAGTTTACCTGTTTTTTTTTTGCACTTTGGTTTAGTATTATATTCCGCATTGTGGCTTGTTTGGATGCTTTCCTAGACATATGTATCATGCATCATTTTATATACATGTGTGTGTGCTCCAGTTGTTTACTGTTAGTCTTCCGCTGTTTATCATTTACTCTTGTATGGATGGTTACAGTTTTTACTGTTGTCTATTTGTTTTTCTTCCACTGTGTACTATGACAATGTGGGCATAGTTTCCCCACTATCACACCCATGGACCTCGCTACTATTCGGCAGCCTCTGGCATTTGGGGAAATGTACTTGAGGCCATGTGACCAACCAGGTACGGGGCGCCTCTGGGTGGCTTTCGGAACTGGGATGTTACAACAGTTGCGAGCAGTAAGATGTTTAGAGTTCGATAAGACAAACATAATTTTTTATTAATAGTAACTGGATCTTATGAATAGTAATGTTACCCTTATTAATAGTAATATGACACTTATGAATATTAAATTGTCCATGTAAATTGTAACCTTACCAATAAAAGTATAAATAAATTTATCCATCTTATAAGTGAAAATATGATAGTGTTGGTATTTTTATATGTCATAACTATTTAATTAAAAATTTATGAATAATTTAATAATTAAAGAAGAAAATGTATTTTCATAAAATGAATGAATAAATTATTTTTTTATGTCTTCTTGTTTTAAGATAATTTTTTATGACCTTATGTAATTTTTGAAAACATTATAAAATCAGTTATAGTTTTAAATCTGTATTTTTCAAGTAAATTAAAATTTTAATTTAAAACTAAATTAATGATATTTAAAAAAATTATGTATAAAAAATGGAGTTCATTTTTTGATTCTAAATGTTGAAAAATGGGTAGGGTAAATTTTTGTTATTTTTCTAAAATATTGATTTTGTTATGAATAGTAAAATATGGCAATTTACGGTATATATACATTATATGTTAAAAACGCTATTTATTGAGTCATTGTAGATATAAGAAACTTAGTTTCCAACTCACATGCATATATTACTAATTTTGGTCATGAAAGCCTCACTATTTCTTGTATTCTAGAAAAATAATAACGCAATGATTAAAATATTAAGAAAACCCTCCTCCCCTCCCCTAAAAAACGACCCACACTCCCTTCTTCACTTCACTCCTCCCAAGCATTGTGACTTTCCTAAATTATAACCAAATATCTCTCTAAGATCCTACCCCATGGACAATATCCATTGCTCTCCTCAAATGACCAAATCCTCTCCCATTAAGAGGGTCTTAGGGAAGATTAAATCAAGAGGTAAATTCCTCTTTTCTTTTTTTTCATTTTCTTTTCACATTCCTTTGTTCAATTTTATTTCCTAACCTCTCCTCATCCAAATGGTATGAAAATAAAGTAACACAAATGTACTGGAATGATTTTATTCTAATAGGATAATTCATTATCATATCTCCTTTCCACTTCTTTTATACGAATGAAACGAAAACACCGTCCGAGATGTGTTAATTTATCACATTCAAGGACGAAGAGTTATCATTAATGTTTTATATAATGATTCACCTTTACTCCAAGTAAAAAAATTAATTTTATAACCATTTAATATTTGGTATGTTCACTAATTTCATATAACTTTAATTCTGGACAACCAATCTAATCATACATGTGTATCTGAACATGAATATAAGTGAACCGATCATTAAAACCAAAGAATGAAGTGCTCCCAAACAATGAAATTGAACCTCTTAAATCATCAAAAATGACATGGATGAGCTCAATAAGGTTATACTAAATAAATAACACATAGTGGAGGTTCTTTAATTATAAATTAAATAACCTAATATTATTATTCAGGTTATTGAGATCAAGGAAAGAACACAATCCGACTTAAGGTAATGGATCCTCTATTCCTCACATTTAATCAAGATTATCCTCTATGTTATTCCATTTTATGTGTCATTAATAATGATGGGGTATGATTTATAACCTCCCCCATTCTTCCCTCAAGATTTATAAATGAATAAAAACCACTTTCTATCTCATTAATCCCTCGTAAGTACACCCGATACCCTTCTAATATTTTGTAAGGGATTCTACCCGAACCTCCAATATTCCTTCGGGTTTCTCTATATTTATTTTTACCAAAATGAAGTTGTCTTTTCATTTTATGTGAAACATCTAAAATCCTTTTATATGTTCCAACTCAGGTTTTATGATCCATACCTCATTCTTTTTCAGGGACATAAATGTTTTTAACTGATTCCCTATTCAACACTTTTTGATAAGAAAACCCATTTTAAGGGAACTTTGAAAATTATTACCCTTCATCGTGTACAATATAAATATATTTATAATACACAATTGTTTTTATAAAAAAAAATTATTATTAAAAACTTCTTGGTTAACATCTGGTTTTATATAAATTATTATGCCCTTTTAAGTTTTAAATGACCTTTGATATTTTCCTTCAACTGCAAGAAAATGTTTAAATTCTAATGTTTCCCAAAAAATGTTTTTGCATGTTATTACTTATAGTTTACATAAATTATCATGATTTATTCATATTTTACACTATGATAGTTCATACATACTCTAATTACTTTCCAACATGGATACTTTTATGATACGTTCATTTGTTATGATTTATGATACCCAATTCTTTCTTTGAGTAACCCTTATATTTATGTATGATTATTTTTGTGGTAGAATATTCATGAACATGTTAAAATGGGTGTTACTGGATTGTGTTCCAATGAATTGGGAAAAGTTGATTCTTATGAGAAATTATATGCAATGGTCCTGGCGGTTAGCCTTTTCTTGTGCTACCATGTGAAAAAATATTGGTGGTTAACCTTGACTTGTGCTCCTCTATGTGCAATGAGCCTTGAATCATGCTAAAGTCCTGATTTATGTTGTTTCCACATTTAAATGATTAAATGTTTATATGATCCCATGTTTATATGTTAAGATTCTATATTCCATTTTATATCACTGTGTCATTATCTCTAGTCCATACTCTAAAGCGTTATTCTTATGTTTATTCCCTTACTAGGCTTATTGGTCATCCCTTCGTTCATGTGATCCACATGGTACCCTATATAGACCTAAGGTATCAAAGGAAGTTAGGATTTATTTATTAATATTAAATAAATATGTGTTATATTTATTCCCATGTTTTAAGTTTTATGTACCTAGTCTTCCAATACACTAGACTTTACGATCCTTGGCTTGTAATATGATGTTTTATTATTCTTAAGATCATGTAATGTAATGTGTAAAAGGCTAGGGTCGCTATAAAGAAACAATAATAATCATATTACAACAACTACAATTTTAATAATATTTATGTTCTTTGGTTACATCTCTATTTCATTGATTTATATGGTTATAAATAATTAAATACTACTAACATCATCCTATTAATATTTTTTCAACAACTAAAAAACATCTCAGTTAAATAATTCTCACTATATAGAAGATGTTTTTGTAAGAGGTCTTATATATGATAAGTGTTCTCATACCTCCTAAAACTACTATACAATATTGTTAATATTCTATAAGAGGCCAATATAACTATTACTAAAGTAAATGATCCTAGATATGATAAACTAAA
The DNA here is from genome assembly GCA_963277665.1 of Viscum album. Lineage (NCBI taxonomy): Eukaryota > Viridiplantae > Streptophyta > Magnoliopsida > Santalales > Viscaceae > Viscum > Viscum album. The sequence continues at coordinate 568,328,372 of OY728158.1, read as the reverse complement.
CAAGATTAATTTGTTCTATACCCCATAATAATACTTGAAAATCCATAGAAACATTAAACTAACTTAAATATTCTTATATTATAACCACTTTAAATCATATCCCACTATATACTAGTATTCAAAATAATTAAATAGAATAATTAGAAATCCATAAATTCAATTCAATATCATGAAACTATAAGAAATTATGTCATGATCCTTTATGTCTGAGTAAATTTAACAATGGTATCTAAAATTGAATATATTAATAATAACAATATAGTCAGTAATATGTTTTAAATCAATAAATATTGAGATACTATTATAAATATGTCTCAATGTATCATCATAAACATTAAATAATATGAAAAAATTATCCAATTTCATTATAGTATATTGATTTATACAAATGAGTCATCAGAAGGCTCATCACTGATCATATCACTAAAATATGAATAATATTCATAATATACTCTCTATAACTAAAAAATATTATATACGAATAAAAATAATACATTTATGAGTAATATCATAATATATCTCATTTAGTTTCGCACCTAAAAGGTTTTTATATGTGGCATAACTTATAAAAACACAACATAGTTAGCCAAAATAGATATTGTTTCGTAAAAAAGTAGTCAAATCATTATACAAGATAAAATAAATGAATAATGTACCTTTTATATCATGAATCAATGTATCTATGAAATTATATTTTAACTCGATAAGTATTAATCAGAATTAGCCAATGTAACCCTTCCTCCTAGGTTATCTATGGAATATATTGAATCTCCCAAAACATGGGAAGGATCTACTCTTCTGGATGATTCTCTAAAACCATTTTTTAAATACAAAGATATAAATATACCAGTAATGTGATTAAGATAAAGGTGTTAATAGATAATGTTTGTTATGATTCAAATTTATGCCACACATGAGGACTAAACCAACTTATATTTGCCTCCACAGAACTCAAATATTTCCTAAATGTTTAGATTGCTGGTGAAATATTTCATAAATTATTCAAATAGTATGAATCCTAAAATTGTATGATTTAATCAACCAATTATTTTTTTGATTTTTAAATAATAATTTGGATGTTCAAAATACCATAATAATCATCACATTATAATTTAACCAAACATGATATTTTATAAAAGTAAAGATAGGTTGAGGCATACATTATAACATTTTTCAGGGACTTCCATGAAAAAAATATGGCATAGTGACCTTCACTACATCATATATATCACTATCTCACACCATTACATGTTTTATAAATCCAAGTAATAGTTTATATTTAGTGAATATCTATATCAGTCTCCCTCTTTCACTAAATTTTTATCGACATAGTGCACTCTCACCTTATGTGAACTCATATGTTACCACTTACGAAACCATATACAAAATAACATTTGGATTTAATATAAAACAAATTTTGGGAAATATATCATTACTTTTAACTATAATCTAAATAATATTTAAAAACATAGAAAAATATATAAACAATTATTTATGGATATCACCCAAAAAAATTAATGCAACATAACATGTTTTATATAAACACTTTATAAAAAATTTTATTCCAAATCATACAACCACAAATTGTTACCCCATATATTCTTGTAGTTATAAAAACATTTTTGAATTCCTTAATCTATATTTATAAAAAAAATTCCCATTAGTTAGTTCTAATAAATTTATAAGGGGATCTAGCATGATTTTAATCAAACACATGTATTTCCATTCTTGTGTCCACAATTTTTATCAAGACCAATTATGTGTAATAATATAGTCACTTTTTCTAACACAATAAGTAAATACAAGAACTAAAGTATGTAAATATCTTATATCATACTCATACATTTTTTATTCTTCAATAATACACTAGTTAGATGGATGAAAACATCCCATTCTATTTACCTATACATCCAAGGAAGGAAAATCCCCCTCACCCAAATAGACATCAACATCCTATTTTACTTATCTAGATATGAAAATATAGTTACTCAAACAATCTCAATCAAGGGAATGCATGTCATGCATCTCATACAATAAGACAAATCAACTTTTAGTTAAAAATCAACTGATAACATGATCATCAACATACTAAACCACCACATTGTTAGATCACCCTTAAGATTAGTACAACAAACATAACAAAGTATAAAGTTTCTCACCATAGTTATTTTTTTATCCATGGATAATGGGGATTGATTATAAAACATGCACCCAATATATGTCAAAGATATAGTGTATAAATATCTATGTTATATATATTGTGGGTCATCATGTAGAAAAAAACCATTTGCACCTCATGAGTGAATTTTATATCTTTATAACAACCCAAAACATGTTAGTTTTAAAATGTCATAAAATTATAATGATATATGATGAGCACCAATAACTCAAAAACATAAATTTAGAGTTAAATTATTATTTATATTTATGTAATATATGGTTAAAATATGAAGAAATGGTAAAGTGGATACTTCCTTTTTTTTATAACATGATATATTGTTTATTGTTCAACTCCATTAATAAACTAAAAAATCATTAATAACTTTTAGTCTACTCATATCTCATTTGAAATACCTCTTAAAAGGCCTTATGTTTGGCCAGTTTTTATATTTTATTCATTTTAATGTTTCATTAAAAAAATTAATTCAATATATAATTCCTAACACATATTTATGTGGATTTATGATAAATATTCCAACTATGTACCTTTAATGGGTTAACATATTTGAATAAATACTCATTACATAACGGTGAAATTAGGATTTATAATCCTTATGTTTATCTCTTTAAATGTAATATTTAAACTTATTTACATGAAAACAATTTAATGATGTTGTGGTAATAACATCTATAATCTAAAAAATTTGGACACTTTCAAGGTTCATCATCAACATATATGAAGCATTACCATTTTTAGAATTTATTTGTAATCATTTGGTAACAAATTCAATATTAATCTTTATAATAACATCATTATTTACCAATAAATTTGAACCAAATTTTAAATATAAGATAATTTTTGAATTTAATCAAACCATTATACTAATTTATCTGTTACATTTTTATCTCCTTTAAATTTAAACACACTCTCACTATTAACTAATATTTTTTTTATGAAAATATTTTTTTAAGAAGAAACTTTTTTATGTTATGGAATATAAGTATTTACCATTGGTTAGAATCTGTAACAAATATAATATGTTTACCAATATAATATATATAATTATATGAGTTTATATAAATATTATTAAAATAAAATTATTTTCCTAAAAAAATGATTTTTTTCAGTTGGAACATATCCCTCATATTTTTTTAAATAATAGGGATAAATGAATTTATATTGGACAATTTTTTTTACCTTTTTAAAACATGTTATAAAATGGGAACAATAATAAACCATCTGAATAAAAATAAACCATTCCAATTTCGTTTAAAAAACTGTTTGTTTACAATAAATCTCTTATCATACAGAGGAAGGAAAATAATATATATTTCACAATTCTACTATTAAATCATTGAAGTAATGCATATCACCAAATTCCTCAGTGTATCAAACCTTATATTAATTAATTAATTACCAAATTGAAGATCCATAAATTTATTCTAATTTAATTTTTTTAAATCTTATAAATATTTATTATATTTTTTTGTAATGTAAAATATGTGTCCTGTTTATATCAAAAAAAGATGTAATTTATGTAAAATTAATACCCAAAATGGAATCTTTATGGTGTTTCATACAAACCTTTGTGTATTTTTGTAATTTTAACATCTGGTGACCAATTTATCTATAATGGAAACATTTCCCCTCTTTATTGAATCCTATTTTATTTATCAATAACCTATAATAGCTATTGTTTCTAATAGTATTCTTCTTATATGTTAATATTTTACCCTTTTGTACTATCATCACAACACAAAATCTTATACCTCCCATGCTCTTCTCGGTTATCTTCAATATATTGAGGTGATTAGGTGAAATTTAATTTAAATCATTCATATATTGTTTTATAATAAATTATTTATTTCCTCTCGAAAAATTATTGCAAATGTACATCCTTATCTAAATTATTTCCCAAAGGAGACCCCAAATTCTACAATTCATTAATGTCCCAAATCATATTAAGTACATGAGCAGATAATGATATTCCATTAGACCTATTGTATCTAAAACATTTCTTTGAATCATCATGTCTCTAGTTTCCTTATTATTATGGACAAATATTTTTTAGGTAATCTATCATCATGTATGCACCCATGTTCCCATATTTAATTTGAGACATGGATTCTATAAATAAAAGAATAAGAGTTAATACATTAATGAAATTAAATTTTTTTTAATTTATAAATCTCGATAAACTTGTCCAATAGTTTCTCTAGTTCGTTACAAGGAAAATAAAACCTCTAACACATAAAATCTCTACTAATGTATATAAATGATTCTTACATAATAATATTGGATTGAGAAGTTTCATCCATTAATCTTCTTCTTTTTAAAAGATTTATCTCAAAGTTGTGTTTGATGATGATGATCATGCAATTTTATCTATAATAAATGATTTAATCATATGTGTATCATGTTTGGAAAAAATATAATAAGGGTTTTAATATAGCTTTCTTCCACAAAAATTAATACCCCAATTAATTCTCCATCACATCCATAAATTGGAAACTATTCATATATCAAAGAAGCATTGAGTGTGATTCTCATTCCTTTCATATCACTAAAATTTAGTCTTAAAGTCATACCTATAAAATAAAATATACCTCTTAGATATCCTAGTGAAAAACTCATTACCAAAATATATCATTTGGACTATCCCAACTATATTACTATTGTGTCTATAATTTTGGTTTTTTGGAAAATTTGTCTCAAATATTATTCTAGATAACTATATTAAATATTTTTTAGGGTTAGTAATTTCCTGTTTTCATTACACAAGATAATCCATAGAAACCCTACTTTGGAAGAACATACCCATTTGGATAACCAAGATTATTCAATTTTTTTCATTGCATGAAATCATATACATAGTATATTTATAGGGTTTTTAAATCTAATAATCTTATATAATGTATTTATAATATATATGCATTCTTTAAATGTTTTTATTATTATTTACCTTTAACAAAATTAAAATATTTAAATAATATTAAAGTATAACACAGTATACAACTCATGATTTATGTTACTTACCCAAAAAAAGATAATTATATGCATACATATCTGGATGAATCCCAAGAATATTTTACATAAACCCATTTCTTGTATATTGTTAGAATCAAATAAAATAAAAATATGAATATGAGAAAGTATACTATGATAAATAGTCAACAATTGTTTTTAGATTAATGCCTATCCACCAAATCTATTGAGAAGTCTAAACCTAAGTCCAATTATACATTGACCAATACACAATAGATACCTTAATTACAATAAAATTATAACACTAAATATGTATTAATCAAAAGAAACATTTACTCTCATGTTCATAACCCACAAAAAAATCAAGGCCTTGATTGAATTTAGAATCTTTTTTATCATAACAAGTATATAATGCCCTATATAAATGGTTCACCATTTATAAGAATAAATTTATCATTTTAAATTAAATTATATAGTGATTTATGATATAAAAAATTATATTAAGAAATAATAAATTAAAAAAATAAGTGAACAATTATTAAATTTAGACATGTGATAAGAATTTATGAAAATTTTATAAGTAAATAATTATAAAAAATATATAATTTGACAAATTAACATGAAAATTCTACATTTAATTAAATATAAAACTTTTCAAATAAAAAAAATTTGATACATACAAAAACATTTATTATCTTGTAAATATTTAATATTTTGTGTAAGTACTATATGAAATTCACAGGCAAGATCATTTATCTCTCTAAGAGGGGGTGAATCAGTGGGACCCTATTTTACTCAATTTTTTTTGTTTTAATTCCAAAATTAATGTTATAAAATCTATATCAGTTAAGATATATGAACCATCTTATGATTTCATAACACACATATGTATATGAAATTTTGTAATGAAATATAGAGAATAAGAATATGTCATTTTTACATGGTTCGTACCCAATGTGGGTGTCTACAACTTATTGTGTTTAGGGTAATTATGAGACAAAAATATTATCACTAATAATAAAGTCATTATAAAATAATGGAAGAGTACATCATTAAATAATAGAATGATTTCTTATTTTTTACATGATAAGGAAATGATACATTTTTTACTCTTGTAATGTGATCATACTACATTATTTGTTTTGATAAGATTATGTTTGATCCCTCCAAACTTAAATTTTCCATCTCTAATGATTATAAATAAGAACTTCAGTAAGATATGGTATATTTGTACATCATAATGAACTATTTTATTCCTAAAGGGCGAGTATTTGACTACTAAGGATTTAATATATCCACTGTATTAACATCAAAATTATTATCAAACATTCTAAATGATCAACGTATACATGGGATCATTAATGAATATGTTATCTCATCTCTCTTCAAAAATAATCATTCAGTTTCTAATAACTAAATTTTTCTTTCGTTAACATAGATGAAAAATACTAGTAACAGGTGCTCATTTATCTATCACTATCACTATCTCTATCTCTTTATCCCATTCTAAAAATGTTATTACTCATTTGATCACATGAATATAATTTCGGGAAATAGATTGTAAAAAAATATCTATTAAATTTAGAGGAATTATTCTCCATTTAGAATTGGTTAAAATATATCCACATAAAATCTCTAGTTTTTATATTCAAAATGATATAATATATTCTATTTGAAATCCTTTAATTATCATGATAATATTCACTAAATTTATTCTCATTTTATACTCCTTATAAATTAGACTGATTCATGGATAAATTCCAAAGTATCATTATATTTATTCTCTATAGATCACCAATTAATCATGTGAATTAATTTATAATAATTCATAAATTTTATGTGAAGGTAAAACTCATGTAAGACATAAAATATATTATGCATATATTTTGAGAGATGTAATATTTCACACATTCTATTTCATATTTTTTTATTAGATAAGATATCTTATTTATAATAGTATCTTGGATACATTTACAAATTTCTCTCCACAATAACTTACATTCCATATACGATATATTATGTATTCTACAAATACCATACATATTGGAATTTATTTTTTTTCCTTTTACACATTTTTATTATATCATTCAACACACATCATTCTTATGCATTGAAATATCTTATGTATCACTGTAAGATCTTTATTTTGAAAATTTTTTCTATAATGGTAAAAAAATTCTTATATATACATTGTTAAATCTTCCATTTAATCAGGAAAACAATACATACCATATGAAATATTTCATTTATCATAGTGTAAACTTCTAGGAACGTTTCTATATAATTAACTTCCTCTAATACATTTTAATACACTTTATTATATGTTTTTTTCTTCAATTTTCTAACATTATCTCATAATTCCCAAACATCTTTAACTAATATTATAACATCATTAATACTTCTTTAGAAAACACCAATTGCATCAATTCATATAAAAATGAATAAAATCACTTGAAAATTTTATTAACCATTTGTAGAACACAAAATTATAATTCCTAATGAAACATGTAGCATATGTGTTCTCCATTTGAATCATTCAATGAAACTAAACTACCTCAACAATTTTCACATATTAAAAATATATTTACAAAGTTGATAGTTCTTAAATAATCACTTTTTATAGCATGTACCATATCAGAATTTAATTATTCTTAAAATATCTAAAAAATAATTATCCATGTGTGTTAATCAACATATACTAAAGCCTTCATTCACGATAACACAGAGATGGTCACTCACTTATCTGACGTAATTTTATGTTTATTCAGTCAAAGATTATAAATCTTTTCAGTATCTAGTTTTTCAAACTCAACATGATCATGTTTTAGAAAATGTATTTTTATTCCATCATCACCTATCATTGATTTAGATAACAAATTATAAGCACAATCATTAGACATATCATGTTACTTCCTAAACTCTTTATATATGAGAAATCCAATAACTGTTTTTTGAAAATTATCAATTTTAGTATCCTAACCTTCCCCTTAACTTAAAAATATATAAATAAATCTCCATTACTCAATAAAATATATCAATACAAGTAATCTATAGGAATTCGAAACTGAATCTCATAAATCTCTACTATATTATTTAATACCCCTTTTCATGGTACTCTTTATCAAGCATGGGGTAATTCATACACTTGGATTATTGGGATCTTCATCATCACAAAACACATATGTAATTTATGCTTTGTTGACATATTTTAAATAAATATTGTATTCAATTTTAAGAAATTAAATATCCATCACTCGATTTATTTCCAATATACATTTCAATTCCACTAACATTAATTATTAATTTATACATCATTCTTTCCATTATTGATAATAAAAAAAGGTATATGGGTGCAGTAAATTATTAATAATCTCATGATTATCACACGCTTTCACATTTCAGCATCTCCCACATAGTAAAAGATGATCTTGATAGTTCTCTCCACATGATCCTAAACTCAATTCCAATAAATTTATGTAAATATCCATTTAAATTGGTCAAGATAATATTATAGTAATTACTCCTCCATTGACATAATTTAAGGTTTTTTAAAATAAAAAATTTAAAATCCTTTAATATTCAATTATTTATCATATCAACCACATCTCATTTATAGTGTACTCCAACCATGAAATAAATATATTCCATGAAATTTTCCTCTTTAATACCCCTACCACATGGTTTTAAATTTTAATGTCTCAAAACAATAATTGGAAAAGTCCCCACTATAGGGATAATATCTTTACCATATTATCATGTGAAAATTTATCATCACATTCCCTAATGTGGGACACATGATCCAGCTAGTTGATGCATCATTAGGATGTCCCCTAAAGGGTATTAAATCCCTATCACAAATCAATTTTTTCATATGGTGTATAAGGTTCCAAAAGATTCCTCCATATTTATATGCTAATAGATATGAACCTATAACCTTTACATCAGTACCAAATAAGATAAGAGTGGACTCATATTACTCAGAAGAAATGAGCCATAAATAAATAAACACATGTCAACATGAGCTATATTGGTGTAGAAATCATGTGTGATTAACCTTGAGATCAATGATATCCATTAAACTATTCAACATCATATTCCTATTTAATGGGGTTGATCATAATAATATTACAAGTACTATTATCACCTGTACACAACATATGAATCTCAACAAAAGAATTAATGTTCATGATTGTCTCTCCACATTCTAGATATATTACATATTCACATGATATTTTTCATTTTAAAATCTTAATCTTCTTATAAACTCTCCTATAATGGATAAAATCCAACATCATTTCATCCTGAAAATTATTTTCTAAAATTAAATCCATTATTCCATTAGTAAAAAGAATTTACATAGAGAAATTGTGATATTAACAAAATCATTCCATGATGGATTTTAGTTTGGGCTATAAATTGATAAATTTTTATACTTGTATATATCACTTCCAATTCTCTGTATGGAAACACAAAAAATAAAATATATAGGAATAATATACGTCTTACTTTTATTTATAATTTGATAAATATGGTTGAGAGTTGATTTGAAACCCATAAACCACATTCATATAAGCTCTAGATTTATAAGAAATCATCAAAAATTCTCCCACACTTAATTTCATGGTTTGTGATTGTTTTGGTAGCATTGAATTATTTTTACCTTCAAGTATCTACTTATGTGGAAATGTATTTCTCACATAAAAAAATAAAATAACATAAACTCCTTTTTTATTTCCCCTTATTATTTTTCATTTCCAACTATTCTAACTATATAACCAACTATCCCATTGGATCATTCTTATCTTTCTCTTTATGTTGAGACTTTATTTCTAGACAAAAATTCCTATCACATTAAGTAAATGGTGCTTTATGTTTTTTTCTAATCATAACCTTCTTTCATGGTAAACATGTAATGTATTTATTAGAAGTCTATCCGGTATATTTTCATCATCCACATCACATGTAACTAATTTTATGTTACCAATATTAAGATTTCTCACATTTTCTTATTCCTATAAAACATTATCCAAATCAATACATTTATTTCTATGTTCAATTGATTCTATTTTTTTTCTTTATATTAATTTATTTTTAATAAAAATTCATGTATTTCATTCACTGATCCATTAGGTTTCATTTTCATCCATAGTATAATCATCACTTTTTTGTGTAATACCCATCATAATGTTATTATTTTTTGTACAATATTCAAAATAATTATTTTCTTTATACCTTGAGGATAGATCATATTTTCATTTTCATCGATGCATGGTTTTTTTGTTATTCTCCCCTAATAATCATGTGAATTATTATTGGTTAATTTAAAAAAATTAATATTAAAAATGAACACCATTATTTCAATTCTAAAAAAACCATCATGAAATTAAAATATATATTTTTAGTGAAAATATTTCTTATTTTCTGTTATCATTTATTCATCTATAAAAATTCCTAGTAATTTTAGATTTTTCCCCATTGGTACAGAACATATCTATCATATAATGACTGAAACATTTTTCTAAATATCATCAATATTATGTTCAAACTTTTCCAAAACCAACAATCACCAACAATCCTTATTCTATTACCTTTTAAACCAAACAAGATAACATGAATATATTTTTGTTTTTTAATGAACAATCTATTCTATTAGACTCATTTAGGTAAATTGATTTTTTCCTTTACATGTTTAAATTCATTCATGAGGAAGTAGTTGTATTTTAAATATTTTTATCCACCCCAGTTTTCATAGAGTTTGAATTGTATATACCACTTTTCATATTAGTAGTATTGGTGAAAATATATTTATCTATAAAAAATGATTCCTTCTTCTTTTATTGTATAGTAGTTAATATAAAGATAATATCATTTTTTTCCTTTAAACAAAATGAACCTTAATAGTGATAGGATTCTCAATAAATGTTTCCATGGATTCGGGTTTTCTCTCACCATACTGGGAAGTCTCAGTTTGATTCATCTCTATATTTATTACTCTGACTTCTAACTCATGACACTTCTGATAAAGGGTATTTTTCTCAAATGTAACTAATTTGAATATTTATTCACATTTTGTATTCATCATTAAAATATGATCATCATATATTTTATTTATATCCTACAAATAATTGTTAGTATTCTTTACTTTTTTATCCTTGATCTCCAATAAATATTTCAACACAAAATGGTAGATCCTTGAGTTTCTTCAAATACATAGATGTTATCTTCAAATGATTTTATTATCTAAGATTTTACATAAATTTAAATTTGTAAATATTCTTCAAAAATGGTTATTTGTTTCTTTGTAGATACATAAAACTCATTCTTGTCTTTCATGACATTGATGATAGTTTTTTTACTTTTGTTGCTTCTTAGTTCACCTTTCATCCATGAAATAATATTTTATCTCTAGAAATAAGTTTTCTTCATATAGAGATATATATACTATTTATTTGTAACATCATGCTATCCAATTTTATGTGCTTTCTAACCCATTTTTCGATCAACCTTTTTTGGTATTTTTTTGGATCATTTCGTGGGAATTCTGATTGTTTGTTTTCAGTTTTTAGGGTTGTTTGCTGATGGTGCATGGTTATGAAAAATTATACAGTTCATCCCAACAAACCATGAAACTTGTTCATGAGGTTTGGAGGGTGGTTCAAATTTGGCACATGGTTATTACAAAACATTTAAACATTATTCCAAAATATAAAAAAATGTACATATTGGGTTTACACGGTTGGACCAAGGTTAAAATAACCATGAAGCCAAACCATCTACCCTTTCTAAAATCCTACTATGTGTGCATGGTTAGTACTAACCCTACGACCTTACCCATCAAAATGTGTGAATGGTTTTTTAACGCCCAACTTAAATTTTAATTGAAATTATAAACCCTCCATTATAGATATACACCACTCCCAATTGGCCCTAATCTAATTCATGGGATTTTGGAGGCTCTCAATATGTAAATTGGCCATTATACCCTCCCTTCTTTTTAGATAAAAGAACCAGTGTATGTGTTTGATCTATCTTTTCTTTGTGATTTCTATACTATTTGGAATTCTAATTTTCTCCCTTTTCTACTCCATTAATAGTGATTAATTATCTTTTAATTTATTGTATCATTGATTTGATATATTTAAATTCATGTTATTTCTTCTTGATATACCCTACCTTTGACTCTATTTTAGAAACTCCTTTTTTGGGTGATTGATCAATTGATTGTGTGATTAATTTTAGGTGGTTATAAATGTATTTTTTACTAAACTAGAATACTTAATTAGTTTTTGATTTTAAATTTATTTTCAATTTATTTTGAATCATTAAATTGATATGTTTTTTATAATTTATGTCAAAGGAACGAGATGTGTGAAATAAATTCCCTTCTCAAGGGTTTTTTAAATTTTCATATTTTTGAAATACATGGATTAAAATGAAATTATATTTCATGAAATAATTTGAAATTTATTTTTATGAAAATAGATTGAAATGAAAAATGATTTCAAAAGGATAAAATTGGATTAAGAACTATTATTTGGTATTGAAATTAAACAGGCATGTTAAAACATGAAGTTAGGAATTTTATCTGGGAATGATTAATGGAAATTTAGTTTAACATGATTCATTTACTAATTGATTGATTGAATCACAAGTGAGACTGGGTAGTCAGTATGTGACTAGGGTAAGCATTTTAGGATTAGAAAACCTTATAAATATGTTGACAATTAAAAACATAACTAAACCCTGTTTAGCATGGGTTCACTATATGTGGTGTGGAATCATTATCCTGATGGACTTATCCTTAGGGAGATATGCACACATCTTGAGTCACATCTATTTGACTAATTTTTCCAAGGATCCTTTAGCAAGAAAATATATAACCCAAGGTCTTATGAGAAAGTTTATTTTTTTATTTGATTATAATATACCATTGAATATATAATTTTTTATATTCATTCCCATGATATATTAAAATTTTCATTAAAGACTATTTTTGATACATCTTCCATCTACTTGATTTGAGATAACTCCTTGAGTGATAAATATTAGTTGATTTTTAAAAGCATTTATTTATTAATATTTAATAATAATAAGTTTATTTACATTTTAATTGATTATGTATGATTTGGTTTAATCATACTAGAAAGTTTTTCTCACACCCTAACTTTTCATTATAGTGTTTATAGATTTCATTACACTAGATCTTTGAAAAGGGAATGTAAAACTCTAAGGGGGATGATGTAATTGATTCACTAGACCCTGGAGTGATAGTGGTGACTAGTAGAGATATGTTCCACTTCTTATATTAGATTTATGAGGTTTATTCATGACAGATGTTGTTTCATATTTTAGATGATGTTTTACTCTAGGATTTTTATTTAACTACTTGTGGTATATTTCTTATTTGGGATTCATTTTCATATTGATTGAGTACTAATTTATCTTTAATTATTCTAAATTTATATGTGCTCTCATGGAGATTTTTTCCCTTTTAATTCTTATAGATTACATGTGATTTTTTCCAATCCATAGTAATTAGGAATACCCTACATGATATATTAAGACCAACTTGGGTATTATCGTAAAAGGTTAATCGGGTTGGTTCCTGAAAACATAGTATTAGAGGTTCCAGTTAAACATCTTTTCGTTATGTAAGTATGAATTTTGGGATGTCCTAGTAGATAGGAATTGTGATTTTTAGGAAAGAGGAGGTAGTTATGATTGACTATCTTACTAGTTCTTAATATAGCGAGCCATAAATCAACATTGGTGTTTGGGAAAAGCATATAAGAGGAAAAAATTAACATGATTCCGTTATTTTACAAACATTATTTGAGTATTCCAAAACCCCATAATTTTAATATCATTTTTATGTAAATGAAATACATGTATCCCTTTATTTATTTGTTTATATGATTATCCTTGATATTATTTTCAATATTTCATATTGATGTTGTGTTGTACTATTCCCAGAAGAATGTTTTGGAATATATCGTGGGAGTTATAGTTTGAAAAACTATGTAAATAGAACAATATTTTTTTTATCATAATCTGGTTGGGGTAGTTCTATTTTTTTTATGCTTTGGGACAAGTATATGCACAAATTTTACTTCTAGATCTGACAGTGGAACCTTGAATAGATAAAAATAAAGATGGATCTCAATATATTCTTAACCAAAAGGCACCATATGTCCAAGGATCAATTGACCCTCAAGTGAAAAAATATTGGCTTAATAAAATTGGGATTATTTTTGAGTTCTTTTAAATTTATGACATAATATAGGTGAAATGTTGTAACTTCAAGCATAAAATACATAGTAGGTGGTCATGGGATTCGACTGATATGGATAAGAAAAGTGAAGTATTGAATATTAAAAACTTATTATGTATCTTCAATGAGTATTTATATCCAAATAATAAAGGTTTGGAAAATAATATGGAGTTTCATAAACTCTAAAAATCTGAAAGAACTATGACTCATTATGTAAACCACATTGATGAAGATTTTTAGTTTTCTCCAGTGGTAATGAAAAATGAGAAGCTATAGGGTCAAATATTTGAGGTGGAAATACAATTCAATATCTATTATCTATTTTTTCATGATTAATATCATTTATAATATAGAAATTTTATACATATCTTTGATGGTTGATCACGACCTAGAAAGTAATTTAGTCTTAATGGGAGTTCCTTATACGCTTAGTGGTAGTTATATTGGTTCCATTAAAGGAAAAGGGAAGTGTGATGAGTCTTATAGTGGATCATGATATTAAGAATAATCTAGATCATTTTTGGTGTCTTCTATTGAAATTTTCTCCTAATTTAAATGTGGTACAGTAAATAATTTGATGTGATTTTGTACTAAGGCACTGTAGATTTGTAGTTTTTGTGGTCACTTAGGGCACCTACAAAAGTTCAGTCAGGTCTTTCATACCCTAAATAGTGAAAAGCGATTTATAGCCCCTAAAGGTATTGATCTAACATATTATTATTCATGAAATAAGGGTTTAAAAGAACATATATTTGTGATAAATATTCTTCATATATTTGTAGAGTATCTAGAAGAGGTTTATTTAGGTCCAATGATATTAAAAGGTACCACCACTACAACTTCATCTTTAGTGATTTGATTAATTTATATCATAGAATCTCATTAATTTTTGTCAACACATTTTTTAATTTTATAACCCATATGATGGAACATATGTATTTTGTGAGTGGTATTTTTATTCCCTTCAGAATGAGAAGAATGAAGGGCCTATGATACCCTTCTTTGTAA
Organism: Viscum album; assembly: GCA_963277665.1. NCBI lineage: Eukaryota > Viridiplantae > Streptophyta > Magnoliopsida > Santalales > Viscaceae > Viscum > Viscum album. The sequence continues at coordinate 568,312,947 of OY728158.1, read as the reverse complement.
TACCCCGACCCCAGTTATGCAGAGTTGGTGCATTATTACATAATATTGGCATGATCACAAAAGATCAAGTCTCGAAAGACCGATTAGTTTAGTAGCCTTGGAACAACTAGATACATTCATAAAGTTTACATCACATCATAAAGTGAAAAGTACTACAACAACATCTTGTCTTCATATCCCCTCATTCTATCCCTAAAGGTCATTCATAAATTACTTCTTCATATCCTTGGAAAAGTGAAACATTGAAATGGGTGATCTCAGATGCTCAGTAAGGATAACAATATAGCAGAAACTTTCATAAATAAGCATAAACATTTAAGGAAATGTATAACTAAAACAAAATCCCTTTAAACTTGAACTTCAGTATAATATGGCAAAGATAAAATGAAATAATGCCATTTAATTATTCACATGGATATTCTACTAGTCAGATAATCACATGCAATATCAATAACCACTTTCATAATGATGGAATGCATAATGCCAGACTATCATAACCACATAGCCAAGGCTTCATGCCCAGACTACAAATAATATTTTGTCAAGGCCTTGTTCCAAGACACTAGTTTGTCTCATGATACCTACCGATGCATCGAGGAGCTATAGTGGGATCCACCCGTCACATATTATGTCCAATGCATTCATCATATGAACAGGTTTTAAACATAACATAAACATTCATATTAAAAATAGCATACAAAATGTTAATACTTTCTCCATAAACCATGAATGGTATAAAAATAAAACATACATAGTCAAACATATCACAAAACCTTCAATACAATATATAAGTTTTGTATCATAATAAATAAACTTCAAATAAGCTTAAAATCCATCAAAGAATGTTGAAATAGATGAAATCAAAACTATTTGAGAGAAATATCTATTTTTTTAAAATCATTTAAAAGTCACATAATTATAAAATAAAACATTTATTTTTAAAATATTCTTATAATCTTTTAAGGTAAGCTTCGACAATTTTATAATGGCGGAAAATAGCCGCACTCTCTGTATAAGTTAAAAAAATATTCTTACCTTAATTCTGTCGAAAATGTTAAAAAAGGCCTTGTTTGGAAAATGACAGAAATATTTCCTTATAAACTTCTTATAAAAGGTATAAAATACTTTAACCCCTAGTCTATAAAATAGTAAGAATGATTTGAAATACATTTTTAAGAAACATGGATGTGGATGATAAAGAGGTCCCAGTAGATAATTACGTATAAACAACCTCGAATAATGAAGAGATTGTGTAGTAAAACCTTACCTTGTAATTTTACTTAGTCGATGGTATGTCAACCTCATGTATAATTGTTAAAACATTTTTATTAAATTATACAAGAACTATATACATAATTATGATATCATATATGATCTTCTAATAATGCTTTGTTAATAATACTTTAGTATTATCGTCGTTTCGGGTGTTAACTTACTTGTTTTCTTTTATATGTTTTGTTACATAAGTTATGTTTGTTATGGATATGTTGTATCTTATTCATATCCATAATGATATAAAGTTCTTAAACATTGTTTCTAATCATCAAATGAGAATTAGTCTTGAATGGATACGATGAGGAATGAATCTCATCGCGTTCGTGGAGACGGTAGTCTGTACGTACGCACGAGCGACAATATCATTCTTTTGATATTAAAATAATATATAATTGGATGGTATATAATATATAAAGAATAATTATCATGTTATATATATTATTTAAATGAATTAAACATCATTATTATACCCATCCAAATAATAATATATTGAATAACAATTACACCACGACGTGGAGATGGTAAGCCGTACGTATGCACGTATGGTGACATGTCATTCAAAGGATGGATAGAATACTGAATATGGTTGTAACATATTTATAATAATATCACAGTATATATTAGATACTTGAGTTATTATTTTATAATGGGAATAACAAAGAAAGAAGAAGTTGAAGAAGAAACTAACTTGAAAAAGGGTGGTGAAAACATTACCTCTTCTTCGGGTTATTCATTTTGATTTGATCAAAAGGGCTCCATAGGTTGGCTTTTCGATCAAACTAAGGACTCTAGGTTGAAGTGAGTGAAGTTGAGAGAGTATTTGGGTAGGGGTTGGCCGAACCAAAATGATTTTAAAGTGTGAATAATTGGTTATAAGTGGTGTCCTTTTATAAGGGGGAGGAGGGGCACCTTAGGAAAATCTAGAAATATTATTTTATAATAAATTCATATTCGGTTTATAATGTCTTAAAAGTGTATTATATAAAGGTTAAGGTGGGTATGGGTTGAAAACCGTTCAAACAATAGAATTTAGACAGGTTTGGGTCATTATATTGACCTTATCTTTTAGTTTTAACTCTTAGTTAATTAGTTTGACACTTACCATGTCACTTTGTATTTTTATATTATATAGTTAATAAACTTACTATATACCTCTAAGAGACCCCCTAGTGGTCCATTAATGATACAACTATCATTATATAAGTATCTTGGATGAGCCTTAGATTTTTAGGAATTGAATATAAATTAATACTATAATATTTGTTTTAAAAACTCTTTTATGTCAATTTTGACACTATTGGGTATTTTGTTTTTGATAAATTCATAAAAGTATTATTACTTTGAAAAGAATTTATATAAAAAATCATAATATGTCATAGTAACCTATAAAATTAATTTAATCTATAAAAAGTCTCAAATTACATTTATTTGGGTATTTATAATATCAATTATCTTAATCTTTCATTAATGCGGTAATTACTGCATCATCATTGTGTCATAAATAAATTAAATTATTTAATGTCTAAAAATTATAAATAAAATACAATTATGTATGAAATCTTATTATATTTCTAATTAATATTTATAGTCTAAAATATAACATATATAACCCTATGTAAAAATTATTTTTCTAAAAGATATATGCTTATGTCATTTTTGTATTTACTTTAACTTAATTAATATATAGTGTCCCTATCCACTACAAGTGGCTCCATGAGGTCCCAAAATCACCACAAAGATAACCATGGTCGGAAATGTATCCACCAATAAGGTTAGGACACTTTTTAGGGTAATTTATTATTATTATAATATTATTTTTGACCCTTATTTACCAGATTTACCCTTTAACCATGGTAAATAAAATATTTACCGAAGTAATTATTCAAAATGTCTAAAAATGATAGTTACCTATTTACACAATTTGGAAATCCTGATTCAAAATATGTAATCCATTTTTCCAAATTCAAAACACAGATGTGGCAGAAATTAATTTAAAATTAATTCCAGTTGTCAAAACAAAAAGCGTGTTTTTAAGAAATAATAACTATCAAAAGATTGATAATTGTTTATGTCCGGTTTAATTGTGAAATTATGTCCAATGACCAAAATTTTAATAAATGGTAAAAATATATTCAAAATATACTTTAAAACCACTCAAATTCATAATTTATCACTATTAATTATTTCGATTAAAAAAGTTGTTTTTAATAAAAATTTAGTAATTTTCACTATTCATCAAAATATAAAAGTTATCCGAAAAGTACCAAAATTTCATCCTAGTATAATTTAGATATTCCAAATCAAAAAATAAAGTCCATTTTGAAATATAAAATGTATAAAATTTCAAAAAGTGGGTATTACTATTCATAACAGCTACTTTGATAGGCCACAGCGTGTTAGAATCTCAAAGTTGCATACAACACACGCTACTATATTATTCAAAGAGAATCGTACCGTGGAAGCTTGGGGTGTTACATTTTACTCTCCTTCAAATAATTTCGTCCTCGAAATTTCTATAATTCTACTGCATGAAAAGACTCGGGTGGTTCTTCCTCATAAGTTCCTCGGGTTCCCACATTGCCTCTTCTATTTTATGGTTTCTCCATACAACTTTTACCAGACAAGTCTTCCGGTTTCTCAGCACTTGTTCTCTCGTATCAAGAATCCTGATGAGATCATCGCAATAAGAGAGATCGGGTTCCAGTTCTAATTCCTCATAGGTGAGTACATGTGTTGGGTCAGGCATGTATTTTCTCAACAGTGACACATGGAACACATCGTGAACTTTGGAGAGACTTGGCGGCATTTACAAAAGGTAAGCTACAGACCCAATTCGTTCTAGAATTTAGAAAGGTCCTATGTACCTGAGACTCAATTTACCCTTCTTGACAAAACGTATAACTCCCTTCCATAGAGATACCTTCAATAAAACATGATCTCCTACCTGAAATTCAAAATCCTTCCTTCGGTTATCAGCATAGCTATTTTGCCTACTTTGAGCTGCTTTGATGTGGTTTTGGATTACCTTCACCTTTTCCATCATTTCCTCCACCAGTTCTGGGCCTACAAGTTTTCTTTCACCAACGACATCCCAACAGGTTTGTGTGCGACATCTCTTTCTATATAACGCTTCATATGGTGCCATTCAAATACTTGAATGGAAGCTATTTTTATAGTAAAATTCTACCAAAGGTAAATATTGATCCCAGATACCCTGAAATCCTAGTGAGAAAGATCTCAACATATCTTATAAGGTTTGAATAGTCCGTTCTGATTGTCCATATGTTTGAGGGTGGTAAGCAGTGCTCAAATGAAGTTCAGTATCCAAAGCCTTCTGAAGACTCTTCCAGAATCTCAAAGTAAAACAGGGATCTCGATCCGAAACAATCGATAGGGGTACTCCATGAAGTCTCACACCTTTATTATTATATAGTCTTTCTAGACGTTCAATTGGTAAATCATCCCTTATAGCAAGAAAATGTGTTGACTTGGTAAGAGGATCAACAACGACCCATATTGCATCATTCCTTCTAGGAGTCTTTGGTAGTCGCATGACAAAGTTCATAGTGATATTATCCCATTTCCACTCAGGTATGGCAAGTGGTTGCATGACTCCACCGGGTTGTTGCATTCCAGCTTTCACTTGTTGACAAACCATACATCTTGACACAAAATCAGCAATCTCCCTCTTCATATTGTCCCACCAAAAATGTTCCTTCAAATCTCTATACATTTTGGTCCTCCCAGGGTGTATAGAGAAATTGGAGCTATGAGCATCATCTAACAATTCCATTTTTAGTTTAGGTATATTGGGAACACAAAGTCTCTTCCCAAATTTCAAAATTCCATCTTCATACATAATGTCACTCAATATCCCATCATTCACAGCTTTAATCTTCTTTTGAAATTCTTCATTATCAGTCTGAGAATTCTTAATCCTTTCTAGTAAAGATGGTTTGGAAACTATTTGAAAAAGCACTGTTGTTTCACCTTCCATGGTTATTCCCATGTCCATGTTCACTAGATCCATGAAAATTGGATCCCTTTCAATTCTCAAGTTGTTCAAAACTCCATGATATTTTCTTCTCAAAGCATCTGCCCCCTTATTTGCCTTCCCCAGGTGGTAGTGTATCGTACAATCACAATCCTTGAGTAATTCAAGCCATCTCCTTTGCCTCATGTTGAGTTCTTTTTGTGTGAAAATATACTTCAAACTCTTGTGATCGGTATAAATCTCACATTTTTCACTATAGAGGTAGTGTCTCCATATCTTCAAAGAAATTATCATAGCTGCTAACTCGATATCATGAGTAGGATATTTTTTCTCATGATTTTTCAACTGTCATGATGCATAGACAATAACCCTATCATTCTACATAAGGACACAACCAAGTCCTTTATTTGATGCATCACTATAAATAACGAACCCATCATTCCCCGATGGTAGAGTCAATATAGGAGCATTGACTAATCTTCTCTTCAGTTCTTCGAAACATTATTCACACTCTTTTGTCCAAAAAAATTTAACCCCTTTACACGTGAGCTTTGTTAATGGGTTAGCCAATCGGGCAAAATTCTGGACGAAACATCGATAATAACCCACTAAACCAATGAAACTGCGTACCTCAGTTATACTCGTAGGTGCTGTCCATTCTTGGATTGCCTTGGTCTTAGAAGGATCAACAGAGATTCCATCTTTAGAGACAATATGTCCAAGAAAAGAAATCTCCTGAAGCCAGAATTCACACTTGCTAAACTTCCCATATAATTCATGTCTTCTCAAAGTCTTCAGAATAATGCTCAAGTGATTTTCATGATCCTTGTAGCTTTTGGAGTATACCAAGATATCATCAATAAATACCACCACAAAATCATCAATATATTCCTTGAAAAGTCTATTCATTAGATCCATGAATATAGATGGTGCATTAGTCATCCCAAAAGGCATTACTGTAAACTCGTAATGCCCGTACCTGGCTTGAAATGCTGTCTTCAAAATGTCTTCCTTCTTCACACACAACTGATGGTATCCAGATCGAAGGTCAATCTTTGAAAAGTATTGATCTCTATGCAGTTGGTGAAATAAAGCATCAATGCGAGGTAGGGGATACTTGTTCTTTATTATTATAGCATTGATCTCCTTGTAGTTGATACATAACCTCATAGATCCATCTTTATTTTTAACAAAAAGAATAGGGGCTCCCCATGGAGAAACACTAGGGTGAATAAATCCCTTATTACTCAATTCCTCTAGTTGTTTATTTAGTTCAAATAATTCCACAGTGGCCATTCTATAAGGGTTCTTCGATATAGGTCTTGATCCAGGAATTAAATCAATGGAAAACTCAACTTCTCATTCTAGAGGATGTCCAGGTAAATCTTACGGAAACACATCTACATATTATTTCACAATAGTTACATACTCTATTTGAACATTCCTTTCCTCACCCACAGTCATTTAATCCTCTTCCTCTCCAATAATAGAATTTAGTTGAGCTACTGGGGGTTGATATAGATAAGAATTAGGTGGTGACGATTCTGCTCTAAAGATAAGGCGTTCCTTATCATCATCATCAAAAATCATAACCTCCTTCTTCTTATAATATATTTTAACATCATGGTCCTAAAGGCAATCTATACCAAGGATTATATCAAATTCAGTCATGGGTATGATGATGAGATCAGCAGATAAAGAACATTTATATGCCCTAATGGGAACAGATCCACAGAAATTTGTAGCAATGATACTTCCCTTTGGAGTTTTAACTGACAACTCCTTTGTTAAATCAAATTGGAAATATCTAATTTTCTTAGAAAAATGGGAAGATATGAAACAATATGATGATCTATAATTAAATAAATCATTTTTTAAACTTGAGGAAACCATTAAATTACCTGCCACCATGTCTTTCGGTGCTTCTACCTCAGCAGTAGTGATAGCATAAGCTTGGCCTTGATCTCTTGGCCTTTTCTGAGGCAGGTTCCCCTAACACTTAGGACATTAATTTTCATAATGTCCCATCTCTCTAAAATTATATCATTCTACATTGAAAACAACTCTCTCTCCCTTTCAATCATGAGCTTGGTGGACTTTTTCACCACACTTGTAACAGACTCCCATTCCATTTAAGCAAGTACCGGGGTGTTTCTTCCCACATTTATTGCAGGATGGGTTTTCAACTTTTCCCTTATTACACTTATTTCCATTTCCAAATTGATCAGTATATATCTTCTTCTCTTTCTTTGCATTAAATTTATAAGACTTAGAGAATTCCTTTTTTGTTTTGATAGCACATGAGACAATGTCTTCGTACGATGAGAAGGATTGCGAGACTAATGCTCGACGAAGAAAATGGTTTTAACTTATCAAAGAAACCATCAATATTACTTCTTGGGTTACGTATATAATCTCCAGCATACCTTGATATCCTTGTACAATTATCCTCATACTTTGTGACATTCTCATCCTCCTTTTGTCTCAGACACAGAAATTGCCTTTCCATATCTGCTCGATGGTCACGAGGAAAGTATTTTTCTAAGAAAAGATCTTTGAACTCCCTCCATTACATATTTTATACTTCATCGTCTTCCTTAGTGTTTTGAATCAATGACCACTATTGATCAGCATCTCCAGTGAGGTGATAAACTTCCCTGATAACATTTTCCCTTTCACTACTCCCCAAAGCCTGAAATATTTTCTCTAGGGAACTTATCCATTGCTCAGCTACCAATGGATTTGTACTCCCATTGAATGTTGGTGGTTGTTTCCTCATGAAGCGATCTAACATTGATCCTCCACACTATGGATCGGGGTGCTCTATACAAGTAAGGTCATTATTCATAACCTGAGTGAGTTGTCCCAGTATGGTGATAATATGATCAACACCGGTTACATCACCAGCTACACTATAATTATCTTTAGTAGGAGGGAAATCCCTACATAGATTGCATGCATTGATACAGTTTCCATTTCTTCCACTAGGATCCATTTCTAAACAATGGAATAAACTAGATCAATTTATGAATCAAAATACATAATTCAATACTTGTAAAACACTTAACAAAAATTGAACATTTTACGGATATAATAAAAATGTTTTCTCTAAGGAAGTATAAACTCATAAACCCTTCATAATGGTTCGTAATTAAAATGATAATTATCCTAAGCATATCCCCTGGGAGTGTCGTAACCAAGAGTGAAGAAAGGCCCATTGTCATGCACTAGTTCCCATTCGATTCTAGCTCAAAGCGATGTTTTCGGGTGAATTTGATAGATTTTTCTGAAATGTATGAATTTTTGGAGAATAGTAACATACAGTAATTTTTAGTATATATACATTATATGTTTATTACCCTATTTCTTGAGTCATAGATAATTTAAGATGGTTTGAACTAAAATTATCTAATAAATATATGTTTCCTAAAAAATAATCATGATTACTTTACTTGAGAAAAATAATAAACTAATGAATAAAATAATGATAAAAAACCTCTCTCCCACACTATAAATACCACCCCTCACCACCTCTTCTCCTAACACATTCCAATATTTGATACCGGTAAAAGTTCTTCCAATTAATATTTTCAAACCTCTCCCCCACTCCATTGAGCTCTTGGTATCATCAATAGACCAAAACCTCTTCCCTATATAGGTTTTCAAGGTGGAGAAATTCAAGAGGTCAATTCCACTTTCCTTTTCTTTTTATTTATTTTCAAGTTATTTTCTTATTTTCTCATAAACTCCTCTCATCCATATGGTATTATAACTCTGTTAACTCACATATACTATAATTTTATTATGATAATATAACAATCCATCATTAAACCCCACTTCTCTCCATTTTATTCAAAAAATGATAACGTCATTCGTGAGGTATTAATTTATGTCATCAAGGATGAAAAATTTTAATTTTCCCTTAAGGCTTTCGAGGATGGTCATAAAAATATTTTTATTGTTAAAAACTGATAATATAATTATTACATATTATTTAAAGTTGTTGAATTATTATATACCCATGATTTCAAATAATAAAAATACAAGTTCATTATGGGTGAAAACTGCCCAAAATAATTCAAACGATTATCACCAACATCTTAGATAATGATTCATACTCGCCCAAATAAAAAAATAAATTATATGGGAATTTAACATACTTTATGTTAATTAATAACTTTTAACTTCAATTCTGTATTTCTATTTCCATTTTACATGGTCTTCCATACTATTATACAAGTGAACCATTTATGAAAAATAAGAAAATGTGCACTCCCAAATGATGAAATTGAACATGATAACTCATAAAAAATAAAAAAATGAACTTCTTAAAATTATAATAAATAAATTAAATTTAGAAAAGGTTCTAGAATCATTAATTAAAGAATTTAATTTTATAACTCAAGACATTAAGATCAAGTGCATAACCATTTCAGACATAGTGTAAGGGATCCTTTCTGAACCTCCATATTTCTTTTGGGTTATGTTTTATCTCAATTTACCCAATTTAGAAATTAATTAGTTTTATTTACTTATTAAAAATTATGTTTATACATTCCAAACCCATTTATACAGATTATATCATCCTTATTTAATGGGGGTATTAAATGATTTAATAAGGTTCCCTTATCAAATCTCTTCTAAAATCTAACTCGATTGAAGGGAACATCTCGATTTCTTACCTATTTTCAAGTGCACTAAATAATATTTTTTAATCCACTATTATTTTGCTCAAATCAATCATTTTATCATGAAAATATATCTTGGATCATTTATGGTTTTATACAAACAATTATTTCTTTTCTATTTTAAGAATCTATAATATGTTCCTTAAACCGCACTAATATATTTTGTTTCTAAAGTTTCATAAACACTATTTTTACATGTATTCTCTTAATTTAGACATAAATTATCATAATAAATTTCGATTTTTCCTTATTAATTTCCATTTATGGTTTAAATCCTTTATTTCATGGACACCATTATGATATTCCCGTATGTTATGCCTTTTAACATAATTATGATACCCAATTCTCACCTTAGGTAACCCTTATGTTTATATTTTATTCCTTATATATGATTATTAATGTGCCCTAAATATTTATGAACATGTTATGATGGGTATTCCTAGATATCACTCCAATGAATTGGGTAATTTTTAGTCTAATGATATGCTATGCTGGGACAGGGAGTGAACCTGATTATTCTATAGGACATTGTCCACCATTTTATATAGTCTCAGTGGTTAGCCATAACTCTTGTTTATGTCATGTTATATGTTGTTTCCAAATTCCTATGATTCCATGATTATATCTACCCATGTTATAAATTTTATTCTTTTAAATGTTTTTATTCCTTATTTTTATTCCTGTTCCATGCATTTTATGTCATCATGGTATGCTTTATAACCAATGTGTTATGTTTCAATCCTATGATTATTTCCATAATAGTATTTTTAGATCATCCATTTTGTTTAGGTATTCCCCAGGTCAAACTATGATTTTATAAAAGATAAATGGAATTTAGGAGCTCATTGTGGAGATTAAATAGGATATGTTTTCATTATGTTTAATAATGTACCTAATCTTCCAAAGACACTAGAATTTAAAATCCTTGGCTAGTATTTTGATGTTTAATTTTGCTTAAAATCATTTATTAATATGTGTAAAAGGATAAGGCCAATATAGTCAGGTAGAGAGGTAGAATTAGGTGACTAAGATCTGCTCAAGGTCTATATGAGGAGACGGTAGATGAGATTTAGCTACACACAAAGCTCTTGAAATAGATAGTGGGACCCAGTAGTGGGGTCAATGGTTGGTGGGTAGTTCAGAACTATAGGGAGGCTAGGAATCAAGTAGTGGCGCTTCAGGCCAGGTGAAGTTAGTGTAGCAGCTAGGTGTAGAGTAGTTTAGGGAATAAAATACAGTTGGAGGTACATCGTGGGATTAATTGGGTCCCCTTTTTATTTCTTCATGAATCCTTTATGTGGGCATGTCTGGTTGTTGGTGCATGAGATGGAAAAGATGTATCATTGGACTAACCATGTGCTGATTAATAGGTTAGAATCATCTTAGATATGTTATATATATATATATATATGAGGTGTGTGGCATCAAGACTTACTATGGGAATCAGTACGATGCAGTTTTCATTGAGGTGTGTTGGTAACTAGGAATAAATGTGATTCAGGATTTATGGGTTTCAATAAGGAACCTATAATCTTAATAATTTTTTGAGATACAGGACCTCATAGGTTTCATATGTGACATGGGCATGATGTGGTAATCTAATGAGATGTAGTACATGATGTATGTCAGATGTAAAACAAGAATGGTGTGAGAATAATATGATATGAAGGAGTGATGATGTTTTATAAGAGGAAAATAGAGTCCATGGAAGGTTAATGGACCATCATTATTTTGATTTTTGGGTTGGGAATCGACATGGGTAGGTAAAACTTAAGGTGAGGATCACCTTTAGAAATTTGACATGTGAATTTATGAATGCGGTAGATTGGCTTCTTTTGAGGTAGATTATTATGTTAGATACAATCTCTAGGTAATTATTTATAGACCTGGGATGATCAATGGTAAGGTGGAGAGGTTTTAATGTCCTAGATCATTGGGGAATGTATAAATCCTCAACCCATTTGAATTTTTGGATCTTGGTGAGTGGGAAAAATCTTTTCTATATCTTTGGAATTTAATTCTGAAATTTCCTTTTAACCAAGTCATTTTTAGGTGAGTTTTGATGTTTTGAAATTACTTTGGGTTTCAGGTGGGTTTTATGTGTGTTAAAGGCAAAAAATAAAACATAACATGGAGTGTAGAATGAGGTTAATGGTTTGGTGAAAACCATGTAGACTACTAGGGGTAACCATGTGGCACTACAGGTGAACTGGACATTGTTTTTTATGTTATTTTGGATGGGTAACATGGACATGAAAAAACTCTTTAGTTTTTAGAAAATTTTATTTGAAAATTTTTACATGATTAGGATAGAAGTTCAGAACAATTGTGAAAGGTGTGGTTCCTTGATAGTGGGTGTCCCATAGTTGGTGTAAATTTATCCAAATCATGCATCCAAAATTTTTATCTCATTAAATATTTTGAAATTTAAAAAATACACCGTCATCCTTTTCCCTTCTTATTTATTCTTTCTTCGACCATGTGTGTATAGAAGTCTCTCTCATTTCTTCCCCCTAGGCTTTGAGTGACCCCCTTCATCTGATATCAGATTCAATCTCCATAGAGTGCATCAAAACAAGGTTAGTAAGGGATTTGATCTACCAAATCCTTATCTCTTTTCTCTCACCATATGGTGCACTAAATCTGTTCGATATATTTTACCCTAATTTCATGGTGTTTGACTAAAACACCAATTTCTTCCAAATCAGTACAAGTTATAGGCCGATATCATATGAGAGAACATCTATCATTATTAGGTAGGTTATTCCAAGCATTATATTTTATTTTACTCATGTTTTTGGGGTGATTTCTTGAAAATATTGTTGGATTGTTCGAGAGAGACCCTATTTGATTAGGGAATTTCATTGAAATTAATTGTTGATCATATGGGTTAAATCTGGGAATTTTTCTCCTATTCTAGAAAATTTTAATCCTAGTAATAGTTTTTGGACCATGTTGGAATGTTAGGAGAGGGAGTTGGTTATATTTAAATTAATATTAAGTGTTTATATTAAAAGTTATGAGATTCATGGGAATGTGATGGGAACAACATGACTATTAAGATTGTGTTGAACTAATAGATGAGGATACATAGTTTTTATAATTGAGATAGGCTTAGATTATATCTGGTTATATTGATTATCTTGTTGGATGACTTGTTTTTTTGGTGATGGTGTTCAGGTCATCTTGGAACAACATTTTCCTTATAACATTGGTTAGTGTTGACCATTAGGATGAGCGATACAATTTCATGGGCCTATGGTCCCAAGATGATGTTTCTTTGGTACTATTATTGGTTTATTTCTGATCAGTATGATTAGATGACACAACATTAGAGTTCTGTACACACAGGTATGACTTAGATGATGTTGTTTCTTTGACCACTCATATGGGTAAAAGGCTCAGTTATATGAAACATAGGATGGTGTTCACCATCAGTAAGGTTGGAGGTGATTTCCATATAAACACACATAGATGATGAGGATAGATCAGTTGATGGGGTTGAAATAATTTTTTGTGGGATGATGATCTCTATATAATGAGGTTTTGGGATATTATTATTTGTGAGGATGGATATCACCATTCCATTGGAAGTCATTTATTGTGATTATGATGTTGTTATTTAGACTACAGATATCTGTGTGCATTGGAAATTGGAATTTGATCTAATGGGGATACTTTTGAGATGAGGTCTGAGGAACTAGTTACTATATTTAGTGTACCTTAGGGTGGTCTCTAAATTGATTATGACTTGAGAGGTTTTGGGTTTCACAAGGTTCTAGTGATTCATTTATAGGAGGTTCCTTAGGGCTCTTCATTTTTTTCTCACTAGGTGAAACCTTAGGTTTTAGGATATGGATCCTCTCCACTATAGTTATATATATGATGATGTGTTTTATTATTGTATATATATTACTGGTGGCACATTTATTACCATTTATTTTTAAATCAAGTGATCAATTCGTTGTGGTTTCTTAGAATATGGGAAGAAAATATTTATTTTTACATGTGTACAATGACTGTTTTATATTTTTATTATACACTAGCTTTATCATAGATATTAGATAGAACACATTGTTGGTTGCATATTAATATTTATTCTCAAACACTACTTGGGTCCTTCGGGACGCATGTAGACTTTATTATTTTATAATCAAGTAAGGGATGGGGCTCAATAGACGGACCTTAATGAGTAGGTTAGTCTCTTTAGCATGTGTTGGATGGAAAGGGAACTTTGGTTTTTGTATATTTTGGATATATTTTGAGTTCTTTTTGTTTTATCATGCTTCTATATGTATGTATTAAGGTCATCCATGGGAAAACCATTCTGTTTATTTTCTTTTATGACATGATTTGTATGCATGAATTTAAAAATGATATTTTTCTTTTTTTAGGAGATATAAATGGTATTTTATCATGCAAATATTGTTTTTTATCTGGTTTATTATCATTGTTACTGTTTTTTTGCTACTAATTTTTACATATCCTATGTTTTTATGGTATTTATTCTAATTATATATTCAAAAATACTATCTTTTTTTATCATCACCAGAGGGTATAGTCTCCCTATAATCACAATTTTAAACCCTCACTATTTGTGAGAAAGCTTTGGCATATGGGTAGGTGTTCATAAGGCCCAGTGATCAACTAGCCACAAATATTGTACAGTTGGAAAAAAAGTTGGGGTTCTACATTGGGTGGTGCATGTTATTTTTTTAAAGATAGATTATGGGAAACTTCACCATTAGGTTGATTAAAAACCCTAAATTTATCTTTTTAATAAATAAGTATCTTTTTCCGTAGATTGATGATGTTTTTGACTAGTTTAAAGTGTTGAAGTTGTTATAGAAGACTTATTGCCGATCTTATTATCATCATTTGAGAATTAATGAATCTAAAAATACAATGACTACCTTTAGAGAAAGGTAGGTACAATAAAAATATTTTCTGATGAATTTTAGTCTTACAGTCCCTCACATAGTTTTTTTGACATTGATGAAAAGATAATCCCATGAGTATTTAAATTTGTTCACAGTGGTATTTTTGGATTATATGTTGGTTTCATTTAAAACCAAACATGATCATGTCAGTCATATGAGTGTAGTTAAATATATTTTGAAAAATCAATGACATTATACCAAGATATAATATTGTAGTTTTGAGATTTGTGGAATGATGTTCTGGGGACACATAATCTTGGAACATGCTTTTTCAATTGACCATTAGAAGGAAAATATCATTATAACATGGTAAAAACCACAAGTTTTTTAGGGTTCGAGGATTTTTGAGCCTAGAAGAGTATTACTATTGATTTTTCCAAGGTTCCTCAAAATTATCTTCTCCCATTATCTTTCTCACCTGAAAAAGATTGATGTTTTTTTGAATGTGAATTATCATAATTATTTTGATTAATTGATGTTCAATTTTAATTTTTCACAAGTGAAGACTCTTCCTATGGTTGGGAAAGTATTTTTGGTCTTTTGGGACACATTATGATTGGTTTTGGGTTACTTTCTCAGGTGGGTGATCATTTTGTTTATTATGGTTCCCAAAAACATAGAAAACATGGGGAAAAAATCCTTCCCTTGATCTAAAACACATATTTGTGATGCATTCTCTTAAGAGATGGTGATACTTTATTTTCCTAGAAATCATTACCTTCTATTCCAACCACAAATGTTTCAACTATATCTTCTCTCATAAGGATTTGAAACTTTGATATAGGTGTTGGATAGAGTACCCAAAATGCTTTGATTTCAACAGTTCCGACTCCCCTATAAAGGGGATTTTTTTGCTAGATATTTGAGTAGAAAACTTCTAACCCATGCTATGAGATAATTTTTAGGAGAGTGGGGGTTGTTGAATATATTTTCCTATTTGAATTTTAAAGTCAAATATAATGAGAATGAGGTTGTGTGGACTAGTGTGTAGTTAACCTCCTCTTTTTTTGACATGATTATTTAGGAGCAATTGGTTCGTGATGAGTTCTATGGAATTAAGGACTCTCATTAGGGTAGGGAGAACATTAGTGAGGGGTCGTTATCCCATGATAGATTCCTATGTTTTTAGAATAGATAATTTATATCTTAGACTATGAGGAAATATATGATGGAGGATCAACAAAATCTACAGTGTTTGGTACACCCCGACACCAAAAAGGTGATCTATGACAAGTGTTAATGATTCATGTGTCCATTTATGTGAAAAGACATTACTGATTTTGTTTCTCTTTGTTCTACCTTTAAATAAGATGAACCCGAGCGCTAAAGAAAATTATTTTACATTCATCCCCTTTATATTCCAAAATTGATGAGGGATGAGACATTATTGGACTTCATGGTTAGGTTTCCTCATACCCCTAGAGGGAAGAATGTGATATGTGCCCAAATTGATCATCTTACCAAATTTGATAACATTATACCAATCCATTATACAATTAATTTTAAGGAAATGAGAATCCAATATTTGTAATATATTTTTAGATTTCATAGAGTTCTATTCGTTATAGGTCCTCATAAAGATCCTCATATTATATTTTGTTAAATGCCTCGGAGAGGAAATGAGATCACAAGCTAGTTTAAGAATTACATATCATCTACGTACATATGGTTATACAGAGGGAGGTATACCAATTCTTGATGACTTGATACATACTTATGTTCTTGATTTTTCTGGATCTTAAGATAAACACCTGGGACTAGTTGAGTTTTCCTTTAAAAATACTTTCTAGTAATATTTCATAATAGAAACTTTTGATTCCTTTTATGGATGAAAAATAATTTTTTTGGTGTTTGTTGAATATTAGTAAAACATCCTTGATTGATCTTAGTTTGGTCTAATGGATGCGGATAATTATTTTACTAATATATACAATAATTTTAACGCAATAGATATGGATTAAATCTTATGATGATCCTCATCGAATCAATTTGGATTTTTCAATTGGTAACTAGGTTTTTCAAGAGTCTCACCATAGTTAGGCCACTGATGGATTGGAAAATAGTGAATGTTAACACTGATATAAGAGGATCTATTTGAGGTTATTAGGAATATTGGATAGGTGGCATACTATATGGGTTTTCAACCTTAATTGATGTTGATTTGTAACATGTTTAATGTATTACATCTCAGAAAGTATCTCTTGGGATGATCTCATGTCTTGAGCTGGGAGGAACTTGGTGTGAAACTTGTTTACATCATGACTAAGTATATGGTTTATATTTTGGAATATGAGATTAAGTTTATTCACAGAAAAACCATACCCTTGGTTTGAGTGTTATGTAATAATGGTTATAATTTTCATGAGACATTTGAGTATGTTTCATTAGTGAGAGAGAAGTGGCCCCAGCTATTTGATACTGAATCTTCTTGATATGATTTTTTCTGGTATAATATGTGTAAGAACCAGGTTCATATTCTTAAGGTACGAGTTTCTTCTTTTCCTTTTTCCCTTAAATGTTTTTGAGAAAATAAGGAAAATGGAGGAAAATCCCAAAATTTGTGGGTACATGCCATGTACATTTCCATAAGCCATGTACTTTGGCCGTGTAGGATGAGTATACAGGGTGCGTTGGCCTGTTGGAGATGAAGGGTGTAAAAACTGACTACACACCATGTACTTAGTATATACACACCATGTCATCAGTTGGAATGTGAACAGTAAGGCGATGGGAGTAGTTGCCAGAAAAACAGTAGTACAGGCCATGTACTCAGAAATACACGTAGTTTAGTCATGTCGACAGATGAACAGTGTGGCAGTGAAAAGTAGCCGCTGGAGGAACAGTTAAAGAAAAGAAAGTACACACCGTGTATTTATGTTTTTTTATAAACTGTAAGTAGCCTCCTCATTCAACATAGGAATCTTAGAATGCCGGGAAGCCACGGGAGAGAAGGCCGGACCTTGGAAGAGCTCCCGACCGAACACTGAGACTTTGATTCCTTCACCGATGATCACGTTAGGACGGTTCAGGTAAGCCCTTCCCTCTCCTTCTGTGTTTCCTTCCAATTATTTCTTGAGGGGAAGTTATTTGGGTTTGAATGGGTGAAAATTTATCCCAGATTTGTGCCATTATCAGATGTTTCAAGAGGCATCATTCATGTATATCAATCCGAGGAGATCGAGGTATGTGGTCTGGTGTTTATTTCCAACTACTGAGTGTTTTTGTGTACCGTTGTGCTACGGATCCATGTTTGGGATGTCTTATGGCTAAGGCCTTGACTGTTTAGATATATATAACTACATAGATAATCTAATGAAAAATATAAATAGCTATTTGGGATCATTGTCTTGATCCAGGGCCTCCCTGTGGATGCATTCCCTTGTTTATCCATTTTTCCCGGATACCCAAGGGTATGCTGTGATTTTAGCATGCATTGAGTTTTATCGAGAGAAAATATATATAAATTTTATGCTTATATATTGGGTTTGGCCTAGTTACTTACTTAGCCTGAGGGTAGTGTTTTGCTTAGCCTAAGGGCAGTGTTTTGTTTAGCCTGAGGGAAAGGTACTAATCCACCTGAGGTCAAGGTATTAATTCTATTAAGGGAAACATTTCTTATGCCTGAGGGCAGTAGATTCTGTGCCTCAGGGAAACATCTTGTATGCCTGAGGGCAATATTCGCTATGCCGGAGGGCAGTTACCTAAGGGTTCCGTTTCTATTTGGCCTGAGGGCATGGTTCTGATTAGCCTGAGGTCAAGGTACTATTTAGCCCGAGGGAAATATACAATTGGAGATTCACTATGGTGTTTTCTTGTGTTATACCTACCAAGATAAAGCATAGGCTTGGTATTATTTTACCTTCTACTTGTTAGATAGCCTATTGTGGTTTTTTTGTGACACTGTATAAGAGATTGTCGGCTGAGGCTGAGTCTCAGATACTTATAATTCAATTATATTGAATTGTTGAATAATAATTAAAATGACAATGTTACTGGTAGAGATAGTTACTTTTGAGTACTCCCTTGTTTACGGAATTTTATTATTGAACACTACTATTGCACATTTTCACTGACAGTTGGGCACGAGCCTTTGGTGGCTGCCTACTGGGATTTATTTATCACACCCTGTTTGGGTCATGTCTTGGGACCAAACAAATTATATTGCTACAGGTGTTAATAAGGGAAAGAGTCCCTATACAGGTACTCGATTGTTGTAGAGGAGTAGAAGATCATGAGACCGAGCTTAGGCTTGTGATGCTGCTGAGTTTATGTTGCACTATTTTGTTTTACTTTTCTGTACTTTTACTTTGTACTGGATTATTCTAGAATGTAGTGTATCCTGTTTTGGATGCTTTGTTAGACTTAGGGACATATTACATCATCATATATATATGACTGTTGGTTATCTTTTACATCAGTACTGTTATCCATTTCAGTTGGGTATTGTTTATTACTTCCATTTTTATATGTTTATATCTTTTTCCACTGTGCTACACTTTGACAAATGACGGAATATTTTCCCCACTATCAGACCTAGGCCCTCCCTGTTAGTCGGCATCCTCTAGAATTTGGGGAAATACGCTTGAGGTCATGTGACCAATCTGGTTCGGGGCACCTATTGTGTGGCACCCAGATCAGGGACGTTACAAAGTGGTATCATAGGAAGGTTTTGATCCTCTGACCTATGGGTTTTGGGCCCACACAAATATGAATTTGGAACTTTGGTGTTGGTTTCAGTGTTTTTTGGGCTTTGGAGAAGTTTCTAAGGCTTACTGTCTGGAAAGACCCAGAATACACGTCGTGTAGTATTGACTACATGCCATGTACTATTCTGTTCAGGAAGAAGTGGAAAATATTTAAGTACACTCTGTGTACCCTAAGTACACGACTTGTATTTTCTACCCGTGTCATAGGCCGTGTGGGAACATAGGATAGTGAAACTTAGAGGGAACACGCTGTGTACCAATTGTACACATCGTGTTGTGTTGACCCTGTGTCCGTCGTGTATCTAACAACACAGATGGAGAAATTTGATCTTATACATGCCGTGTCAATGAAGAACATGTCATGTAGTGTAGTATGGGAATATGACCGTGTAAATAACAACACGGGTCAGTGTTATCCATTATTGTACATACCATGTCCATATAGAACACACTGTGTAGTGTGAGCCGTGTATCCAGCCGTGTCTCAAACAACATGGGCTGAAAAAGCTCATATAGTACGCACTGTGTACTTGTGGGACACGCCGTGTAGTCTTAGCCGATGAGAGACCATGTGGACTTGGTCATGTGGCTGGGGAAATAGGGTGGTGTATATGCCATGTGCGGGTGTAACACGCCGTGTAGTGTCAGCCGAGTATTCGGCCATGTCACTAACAAAACGGGTAGTTGGAGTCTAATCTGTACATGCCATGTCCTTATGGAACACACCGTGTAGTGTGAGATGTGTACCCAACCATGTCACAAACAACATGGGTCGGTGATGCTTGTCTAGTACACTCCGTGTAGATATTATACCTACCGTGTATTATCGTTCAATAGGGAGTCGTGTGGCTTAGCCGTGTAGAAGGACTCAGGCTGGGGAAGAAAATTCAAGTACACGCCATGTGTGTGGACAACACACCATGTGTTTGGGGTGTTACTCGACTATTTATGGAAGAAGTACACGCCCATGTGAAAGACTTACGAGAACACGTCGTGTAGTTATTATACACGCCATGTAGTCCTGTTTTATAAAACTTGAATGTTTTATGTTCCCTGTTCCCTTTTTACATTTCTAGTTCTTGGTCCTTGATGATCATAATCTAAGGCATGCATTTGAACTTGTAGAGTCATTCTGCCGAGACGACCACGAGTTGTTCGCCAAGAGAGCGGCAACGATTATACTCCAGATAGGGTAGGCCATGGGATACCAATGGATCCTCTATCAGATCTAGATACGGTGCCAATCATTATACTGGACACAGGCACTCATGCATAGTTCTGTGAAGGATTCATGCAGTTTATGCAGACCTTCCAAGGAACACCGCTGGCTACCACATCTACAAAAGAGCTGACATGTATATTATAGTAGTAACATCTGCCTACGTTTTTAGGGGATGGTGGACCATAGGCTGGGGCGTCTTGACTGGGTTCTATACAGACTATATTCGAGCATCTTGAGATGCCTCATGGGAGAAGGGTCAATCTCTCTACTTATATGCTATGTGATTCCACCAAGAGATGGTGGGATGTTACCACCTAGACTGAGCATCACCGAGACATGGCATGGGAATATTTTCAAGAAGTCTTCTATGATTTTTTCTTTCCGTAGATTTTGAGGGAAGATCAAGCTCGAGAGTTCATGAATCTACAGCAGGGTGCCATGTCAGTGATGGATTATTCTACTCACTTCACCGAGCTATAGTGTTTTTCACTAGTTTTGGTGGGTGAAGAGACGTTGAGGGATAGAAGCTTTTAGGATGGTCTTAGATTTGAAATCCGAGAACTGGTGAATGTTTTCAGGTTGCCTACAGTGCATGCTATTGTGAACCAGGTACTAATTACCAAATGGAGCCTGCGGGAAGCAAGTGGTGCAGACCAGGGTGGTTTAACACCAATTTCTAGTACTATTTCTACGTAAGAGGAAGAGACATATGGATTTATCTCATGGTGGTAGTACTAGCCAGAAGAATTTTTTAGGTGGCTAGGTTATGTGCTACCCGTGTGGTAAAGAGGGGAACAAGAGACCTTAGTGTCCACGTGACCTAGTGTAGTGCTGATATTGCGTAAGGATGGGTCATCGACATCATTTTTGCAGGGCGTTTCCACTTGCGACTAGTGAGAGGGTTTCTATGTAGGCTCCGCGTGTGGGAGCAGGGCCAACAACTTCTTACCAGTTAGGGAATTAGAATATGTTGGAACATTCAGGTAGAGGTGGTGGTCATGGCCGTCGTAGCTAGACACTAGAATCTCAGAGACAGCAGGGTGGGTCAACTCTGGGTAGCTAAGCTATGTCACAGGGTCGTGGCACTGGGCAGGCATATGCAGTGCTGCAGACCCAACAGGAGTAGGATCCCAGAACTTCCGCTATCAGAGGTACTATTCTAGTCGCTTCTATTTTGTCTATAGTACTTTTTGATATGTGTACTACACATAGATTTATATCAGTTCCCATTGTGGAGAGCCTTGGGCTTTGTGTTTCTTCTTATTTTCATATTATGACGCTAGACACTCTATTGGTGATTAGAACGATAAGTGTGCATCAGTGCAAGGAGTGCCCCCGATAGGTTGGTGGGTGTCACTTTCTATGGGACCACTATGTCTTAGAGATGATGAGTTATGATGTCATTCTCAGGATGTACTGGTTGGTACCCTTTGAATCCTTTGTAGATTGCTATCATCACAGGGTGAGTTTCACGTCACTAGAGGGTGGAGAGTTTCTATAAAAGGGAGAATGGGATGTTCAGGTGAGCCGAGCTGGACCCGAGAATTGTGGGTGAGGTGGAGTGATAACCCAGATTGTGAGTTTATATCTGGATGACTAGGGAACTTTTTTGTAGGATTTCCCTCCAGTGGTTTATCATTTCAGGGATGTCTTCCTAGACAACTTTTCATGTCTACCTCCCGAGCGAGAGGTGGATTTCTCTATTGAGATTGTGCCAGGAGCGACACTAGTGTCCATTCCTCCTTATAGGATGACTACACCAGAATTGTAGGAGCTCAATAAGTAGTCAGAGGAGTTTCAAGAAAATAATTTCATCTGAACCAATACTTATCCTTGGGGTTCGCCTGTCCTGGTTGCAAAGAAGGCAGATGATACCCTCTGAATCTATGTGGATTATCGGAAGCTGAACCTATTGATGGTCAAGAACCGATATCCTTTGCCGAGGATTGATGATTTTTTTGATCAACTTAGAGGAGCATGAGTGTTTTCAAAGATTGAATTGAGATCTGGATATAATCAGTTTCACGTTAGACCATCAGACATACCACTTACAGCTTTTCAGAGCAGATTTGGTCTATACGATTACTTGGTCATGTCGTTCGAACTAACGAACACGCCAGCAGTTTTCATGGCTCTGATGAATCATGTGTTCCATACATATCTGGATTATTTTGTGGTAGTTTTCATGGAAGATATCATGGTGTACTCTCACACTCGTCATGACCACACCACCCATCTTGAGATCATAATGAGTACAGTGAGAGAGCATCATCTATATGCTAAGATCTCGAAGTGTAACTTTTGGATGTACCAAATACACTTCCTAGGTCATATTATCATAGAGTAAGGAGTTGCAGTTGACCCATAGAATGTGAGATAAGTAGTTTCTTGGGAGAATCCTAAGAATGTGTTTTAAATACAGAGTTTCTTGGGACTATCTAGTTACTATAGGTTCTTTATATTGGACTTCTCCCACTTAGAAACACCGTTGATGGGTTTGACTAAGAAGGGTGTGAAGTTCATTTAGTCATAAGCTTGCGAGACAGCCTTTCAGTAGATGAAGGGAAGGTTGACATCAACACCAGTCTTGATACTTCCAAAGAAAGGGAAGAGATATACAGTTTACTTTGATGCATCAGGTATTGGGCTGGGAGTAGTGTTGATGCAGGGTGATCGAGTAGTCGTGTACGAGTCTCGGCAGTTGAGGCCACATGAGAGGAATTAACCGATGCATGATCTCGAGTTTTCTGCAGTTGTATATACGTTACGCTGTTGGAGACATTATATCTTGGGAGAACATTTTGTGGTGTTTATAGACCAAAATAGTCTTGAATACATATTTACCCAGTGTGGCTTGAATTTGAGATAGTGAATGTGAGTTTAATACCTTTAGTCATTCAACTTTGAGCTTTCCTATACACCTAGTAAGGGTAACTTAGTGTCTGACGCACAGAGTAGGAGGACTTAAATAAAAGCAGTGCAGGAGGCCAGTGGTGAGTGGCATATTATGGCTTTGTTCTCTAAGATGCATTTAGAGGTGCACGATAGTCATGGAAAAAACTATCTTTCATCCCTAGCTGTGACTTCTACCCACCTGGATAGAGTGAAGATGAGACAAGTATCTGATTCAGAAGTCCTAGTTATATAGGAATCAGTGGAAAGTGAGGACCCTCCTCCTGGTTGGACAATAGGTGATGATGAGGTACTATGTATACATGGACGAGTGTGGGTTCCAGGGAATATATGTGAGGAGTTAATGTGGGAGTTTTATGCTTCAGCTTGGGCAGTGCATCCCGGAGTTACCAAAATGTACCGTGACTTGAGACATCAGTATTGGTGGTCAGGTATGAAAAGAGAGGTAGCTGGTTTTGTTACGAGATATTCTACCTGTCAGCAGGTGAAGGCAGAGCATCAGTGGCTTGCTAGACTATTACAGCAGTTACCCATTATGAAGTGGGAATGGGATGATGTCGCGATTAACTTTGTGACTGAGTTGCCAAGGTCACCTCGAGACGATGATTCTGTGTGGGTTGTTGTGGACAGACTTACGAAGGCATCTCAATTTTTGCTGATCAAGGATAACTTCAGTGTTGAAGAGCTTAGAAATTTGTATATCCGAGAGGTAGTATGTCTTTATGAGGTCCCTCATTTTATCATTTCAGATAGGGAATACCATTTTACATCTCGTTAATGGAAGAGTTTTCAGAGGGAACTAGGTAC
Organism: Viscum album; assembly: GCA_963277665.1. Taxonomy (NCBI): domain Eukaryota; kingdom Viridiplantae; phylum Streptophyta; class Magnoliopsida; order Santalales; family Viscaceae; genus Viscum; species Viscum album. The sequence goes on along the minus strand of OY728158.1, from coordinate 568,288,402 downwards.
ACAAGTGCTTCTGAGAACAGCTTACCACCCTCAGACCGATGGCCAGTCAGAGCGTACAATACATGAGTTAGAGGACATGTTGTGTGCATACATCTTGGACATTGGCGGATCTTGGGAGAATCACATACCTCTATTTGAGTTTTCCTACCATAATAGTATTTAAGAAACTATTGAGATGACACCTTATGAGGCATTATATTGTAGTCCATGCCGATCACCTTTGGGCTGGTTGGAGGCAGGTGAGGCAACTTTACTAGGACCACATCTCATGCAGGAGACATCAGAACAGGTCCAGTTGATTCAGAAGCAGATGGCTACTACACAGTCTCATTAGAAATCTTATGCTGATTGCCACAGACGACCATTGGAGTCATTTTGGGGATCAGGTTTTCTTGCGTGTTTCACCGAGGTTGGGACACAAGTGGATCAGAAGATAGGGTAAACATTCATCGAGTTATGTGGGGCCGTTTGAGATTTTGGAGAGTGTCGGGCTGGTTTCCTATCAGTTGAAATTACCACAGAGGTATTGGGCCTTGCATGACGTGTTCCATGTATCTCAACTACACCATTATCACTCATACCCATCTCACATTTCTCAGCTCGAGGAGGTTGAACTATAGGTCGATGCATCCTTTGAGGAACATCCAATTCATATAGTTTATAGGAGCACAAAGGTTCTCCGTGGCCAGTCAGTTCCTCTCATAAGGGAGCTATGGAAGCATGGCTGAGTACAGGATGGAACCTGGGAGTGGGAGACCGACGTAGGTGATCGTTGGCCAGATTTTTTCTCATCTTTATCTTCACCACCATTGGAAGGGAAATTCAGGGATGAATTTCTTTAAGGGGGAAGTTTGTAAGAACCCGGTTCTTATTCTTGAGGTACAAATTTCTTCTTTACATTTTTCCCTTAATTTTTTTTGAGAAAATAATGAAAATGGGGAAAATCAAAATATTTGTGGGTACACGCCATGTACTTTTCCACACGTCATGTACTTTGGCCATGTAGGATGAGTATATAGGGCATGTAGGCCTATCAGCGATGAAGGGTGTAAAAACCAACTACATGCCGTGTACTTAGTATATACACACCATGTCATCAGATGGAAGGTGAACAGTAAGGTAGTGGGATTAGCCTCCATGGGAATAGTAGTACACGCCGTGTACTCAAAAATACATTCCATGTAATCAAGTCGATAGATGAATAGTGTGGCGGTGAAAAGTATCCGCCATAGGAACAATTAAAAAAAGAAAGTACACGTTGTGTACTTGAGATTACACACCGTGTAGTTGTATTTTTTTGTTATAAATTGGAAGTAGCCTCCTATTTCAACATAGGAAGCTTAGAATGCTGGGAAGCCGCGGGAGAGAGGGCCAGACCTTGGCAGAGCTTCTGACCGAACAATGGGACTCCGATTCCTTCACCGACAATCACGTTAGGACTGCTCGGGTAAGCCCTTCCCTCTATTTGTGTGTTTCCTCCAATTCTTTCCCAAGGGGAAGTTATTTGGGTTTTAATGGGTGAACGTTTATCCAAGATTGGCATCATTCTCAAACGTTTCAGGAGGCTTAGTTCACGTATATCGATCAGAGGAGATCGAGGTAGGTGGTCTGGTGGTTATTTCCAACTACTAAGTGTTTTTGTGAACTGTTGTGCTACTCACCAATGTTTGGGGTGTCGTATGGAGGAGTCCTTGACTATTTAGATATCAATAACTACATAAATAATCTAATTATAAATATAAACTGCGGTTTGAGATTGTTGTCTTGATCTAGGGCCACCCTATGGGTGCGTTCCCTTGTTTTTCCATTTGGCCAGGGTACCCGAGGGTATGACATGATTTTATCATGATTTGAGTATTCTTGAGAGAAAATGTATATAAATTCCTTGCTTATATGTCGGGCTTGGCATGGTTACTTGCTTAGCCTGAGGGTAGTGTTTTTCTTAGCATGATGGCAGTGTTTTGTTTAGCATGAAGGAAAGGTACTGATTCACCTGAGGGAAAGGTATTGATTCACCTAAGGGAAACATTTCTTATGCCTGAGTGTAGTAGCTTCTTTTACTAAGGGAAATATCTCGTACTCCTGAGGGAAATATTCACTATGCCTGAGGGAAGTTACCTGAGGGTTTCATTTCTGTTTGGCCTGAGGGAATGGTTCTAATTAGCCTGAGGGCAAGAAACTGATTAGCCTGAGGGCAATGTACACTTGGATATTCATTGTGGTGTTTTCTTATGTTATCCTTACCAAGATAAAGCACAGTCTTGGTATTGTTTTACCTTCTACTTGTTAGATAGCCTCTTTTGGTTTTACTGTGGCACTGTATTAAAGACTGTCAGTTGAGGCTGAGTCTCAAAAACTTAGAATTCAATTATATTGAATTGTTAAATAATAATTAAAATGTAAATGTAACTTGTAGAGATAGTTACTTTTGAGTACTGCCCTTTTTACTACATTTTATTATTTCACACTGTTGTTGCACATTTTCACTGATAGTTGGGAACATGCCTTTGGTGGTTGCTTGCTGGGATTTATTTCTCACACCCTGTTTGGGTCATGTCTTTTTCCCAAACAGATTATATTGTTATAGGTTTTGATAAGGGAAAGAGTCCCTATACTGGTACTTGATTGTTTCAGAGGAGTGGGAGGTCATGGGACCGAGCATAGGCTTGTGATGTTGGTGAGTTCCTACTGCACTGTTTTTTTACTCTTCTATACTTGTACTTTATACTAGATTATTCTAGATTGTAGTGTATCCTCTTTTGGATGATTTCTTAGACTTAAGGACATATTTCATCACCATATATATATTCCTATTTGTTATCTTTTACTTCAGTACTTTTATCTATTTCTATTGGGTATTATTTATTGCTTCTATTTTTGTATGTTTATATCTATTTCCCCTACGCTACACTTTGAAAAATCAAGGAATTGTTTCCCCACTATCAGACCTAGTCCCTCTCTACTAGTCGACAACCTATGACATTTGAGAAAATGCGCTTGAGGTCATGTGACCAACTGGGTTCAGGGCACCCATTATGTGGCTCCCGGATCTGGGATGTTACAATGTGTTTATTATAGGGATATCTTTACATCATGTTACCTACTTTCATCTAGTTATTAAAGATTTTTTTTATAATACTTAGTTTTATTCTTGTTTTGGTCATTTATGATGATTTTTAAAAAATAATATATGTTTTGGGGTTGTGCATGGTTGGCGCATAGTTAGGGGAAATTTTTTGGTTTGGTCTAGAAAACCGTGTTTCATGTTTAAGTTATTTAGAGGATGGTGCATAATTGGTGCATGGTTAGTAAAAATCATGAGACCACACATAAATAAAATTGTGTCCATGGGAAGTGGGGGTTTTCATTGATGGTGCGTAGTTTGACTAACCATATGTAAAAATCATAAAACCTTTCTAGAATCCTATTGAGGGTGAATGCTGTGGTGATTGGTTAGTACTAACCATGTGAACTAACCCAAAAAATCATGAGAATGGGTTTTAAACCATGAAAATATAGATTATAATCATAAACCCCACATTATAAATCCTTATCAACTCTTAATAGAACATATTTTGATTTCTATTATCTTGGATGATCTCAGAGGTTAATTGGAACCTGTAATATCACTTCTTATTAGATAAAAGCATTGGTGGATATGTTTGATCTATATTCCATATGTGATTTATCCTTAATTTGTAATTAATATCAAATATATTACATACTCCATTAATAGTAATAAAGATTCATATTTTTGATGGATTGAATACATTATTTGATAGATTTTAATTCTACGTATTCCTTCTTGACCATCATCACCTGCGACTCTTCATTGGAATTTCCCATTTTGGGTAATTGATTAGTTTATCATGTGATTAAGTATAATAAGTAACAAAATTATTTTACCTACCATTTAATAATTGATTTATTTATTGGTTTTAAATTTATTTTGATTTTATTTGTAAAATTTTAATTTATATGTTTTTTATGATTCAATTCAAAGGAATGAAACTTTTGAAAAAAACCCATTTTCAAAGGATTGATAAATTGTGAGGTGGTGGACCATGCCATAATTTTCAAGAACAGAGATAATGATACATCACTCAAACACCTAATGTCCAAACATAAAAATGATTCCAGCACTATAATTCCCTTTTAGGGATGTTGGGTCTATTAGAGGTCCCCAAAAAATGGGATCAAGATAATTTTGTATGGTTATTTATATATAGGGGAAATGAAAAGTGTAAGCCTTGTACAAGATATGTATGGTTATATGATACTTGTTTTATATGATTTATTTGGAATAGGATATTCACTTAGGGAAGAGGATAATTCTTGGATTCAAGGCTTGGAACTCTTCAAAACAAAAAAAAAATCCTTATGGTGGCAGTAGAGACTAACTTGTTGTCCTCAATTATTCTCTCAAGGGGTAAGTATAACATCCCTCGACTATCATCTATATCATGGAACAATAAAAACTCCCTATCAATGATTAGATGGAAATTCTACACACTTTTGATTAATAGAATCAATTTGTAGACTACTTAGTCTCCTGGGATTCTTAGAACCACATTTTACAAACCATTTCTTGCATAGGATCATTTCCCAGTGAGTGTGTGAACATAATGTTAGGTGATGCAGTTAAACTTAATTTTTCTAGACACCCTTGGCCAGTGTTTGGATCTATATATTCAAATGGGTTTCATCAAGACTTCAAGAAGAAAATTATTGACATTATATGGTTAAATGGAATGTTGATCCAAGAAATTTGGAATTGAAACTTTGAATGATGAATTGAATTGAAATTTCTTTTGATTGATTGATTTATTGAAAAAAGTGATCCTGAGTGGTTTTTGAGTATCTAGGAAAGGGATTCTAGAACTTTGACTCTCTAGTAAGAGATAGGTTATTGAAACTCTAACTAAATCATGTTTGAATTGATTACCCAAGATACGACGTTGGTTGATTATCTCGAGGAGCTCAACCATAGGGATGTGTAAACACATCATGATCTATGTAGATGTTAGAGAGTATTTACAGGATTTTAATGATGAAAAATATCCTTTTGAAGTATGAGCATAGTATTTTGATATGATTTTATGGGTACATGATATTGATTATTAATTTTTTTATTCATGACTTTAAATTAAGAAACTATTTAGTGAATATTATTTTTGATACATCTTCCATCTTCTTAATATGATAACATGAATCTTTAGATAAAAGTTAGATGATAATTCATTCTATATCATTATATAAATTTAATAATATTTTTTATTATCAATTTTTATGAAATTTATTCTAGAATCCTATTTGGATGTATTTCTTACACCATACATTTAACATAAGGAATTTAAAGATTTTGTTAAGCCTAATCATTGAAAAAGTAATGAAAAACTCAATAAAGGTGGGCATTCTTGATTCATGGGATCCTAAAAGTGATGGTGGTGACTAGAAGAGCTATGGTACACTTATTAAATAGTATTTTTGAGGTATAGCCCTGATTGATGTTGTGTAATCTTTTTGATGATGTTTTGTATTCATATGTTTAAATGACTTCTTGTGTTTCCATTCTCCTTGAGGTGTTTTTTCCAGAGATATTGTGTGTTGATTATTACATTAGAGTTTGTTATTCCTATGTTTCATCATGAAAAAACTTTAAATTTTACATATAATATATGGATGATGATAGAATCTAACCCATAGAGATTATAAACACTCATCAGGCTATATTAGGAATAGCTTGGGTATCAGCGTACTAGGGTACTTTGGTTGGTTCATGATAGCATGCATGTATAAAATTGGTATCCTAAAAATGTTATTTTTTCAAGTTAAACAATTTTTCAGAGAAAAAATAAATAAGTAACCCAATCTCTACATACTTCTCACATACAAAATTTTATCCTCAAATGCGTGATTTTTAACAATTTAATAGAATAATGAAATATTTTATTTCCTTCAACTAGTGGTCATACCTTTTCCCTATTGATATATTTATCTACATTATTTCCCCTTTATATAACAAATTAATTGAGGTATTTATTGAAACATAAATATATTCTTTAACAAGGTTGGAAACTATATTATCCATAAAAAAACCCAAACACTTCATCAAATATTTACAACATATAGATCAACCAAAAAAATAAGAATGAAAAAATAACCTATTATGGGAAATATAAATTAACACTAATACTACTTGATATTCCATAGATGTATAATGATAATATATTAAGAGGGTATACATGAATCAATGTGACCACATTTTATAAAATCCAATTTTCTTTCAATTTATCCTCTTAATTATTGAACCAATTTATCAGTTTATATATATAGATCTTCTTATAATTATTGATAATCAAAAACACTTGAAAATAAGTAAATAATAAATTAAAAATAGTACATAGTGTTTTAACAAGGTATGATTCCAAGAAATATATTTAGTCCTTGTTTTATTTGGATCAAATTTGAGACATAGATTTTATAACTAATAAACAATTCATTATAATAGAAGGGAATAATGCATCGTTGTGTATTGAGAAAATTTTAAGGATGAAGGGGAAAAAAATATCCTTCACTCTTAAGAAGTCAGTAGAGGTTGTATAGAATAAATTATTGGATCCAATGAAGTTGTATAGGTAATTAAAATACAAGTGAATAGTTAATACTTAACTCATATAAAGTTTTCATCGATAAGTGGTTGTTTGGATAATAGTATAATGGATCCCTTTATTCATCAAAGCTCTTACATATAATATTGTGATAAATATCACCTATATTTTATAAGATAACTCTACATTATAGTGAAAGTTATCCTTCCTCAATTACAGCTCTCCATATACTAAAGAATGAACATCAAAATTGTATTCACATCCCAATTCTTCCAAAACTTTCAAAATTATTGATTTATACATGGGAAAATGTCTGAATACATTATCTTCTTTCTACATAGTAGAAATAATTTTTTACAAGAACTCAAATATACTTTCCTTAACAAAAATGAAAACAATATGTATTATGTAATAATCTATTTTTCACTTTATCTCATATTCTTTCACTTATTATACAATATTTTTTAATTATAGGAACATGTTGATATAGTTTTCATAATGTGGATGTAGAAAAATATCATTGGTTCATGGAAAAGATATTCCCAATTTAATCATGTTCAAAATATCTCTTTATAAAAGATACATTCATTATAATCAATAATGATTTCAAATATTCAATTTGAAATCCAAAAACTATGAATACATTATCCTATTAATTTTTTATCATTAAACTCAACTTCTAACTCATTTTGAATCATACCTAAATTCCCTATCCCCATGATATTTATGAATTAATAAAAAATCATCGACTAACATAATTAACCATATTTTTCACATTTTTTTTAACATGTAAAATTTATGTTAGAAAAAAGTATCTTACATATCACTTTATTGAGATTAAACATATATTTCATTCCTTATCATTTATTCTATATTGATAAAAAAAATAATGTATCAATGTTTTTCAAATACTTTTCAATATATCTCACTGTAATATCATACATACCATATTTTTTATATTATGTATGATTCAAATATATTATGTACCATAGTTTGGTTTTTTCCAATGGAACATTTCAGTATGCCCATTAGAAGATATCTTATGTATTCTCTAAAAAATATTACGCATCACTATAAGATAATTCTATTATCACATTTTTTATGATCATCAGTTAATATATATTTCATGTAATAGGTATCTTAAGTTTACTTAGGAAAATATTTTGTAATATAAGAAAGATGTTACATTTAATAGTGTAAAATCCCATTCACCTTTCCAACTATATAGATTCATCTTTCAGTCTTATTTATGATTTATTTTATTCCATTTTCAATTTTATCGCTTCAATATAGAATTATTGAACGTCATTATTCTTTCCATGATAATATCCAATCACTTCACTTAATCTAAAAAAATAAAATGACTTTTGGAATTTATCAAATATTATTATAATTTTTCATCATAGTTATTAAAGAAACATGAATATTATATATTCTCCTTTTTAGTTTTTCCATGAAACTTCACTACCTTAACTCTTCTCAGATATTCTAAACTATTTTTTTATTTGATTGTGATTTATTAATTACCAATTATTAGAGAATCTATTAAATTTTTTTTCAACACTTAAAATCTCAAAAACCATTATCATCCATGTTTGTTAATAAACATATGTAGTGACCATAATTTATGATAATATAAGGATGATTACTCACACTTCTGACCATGTTTTTTTGATTTATCAATAATAGTTTATCAAGAGTTTTGATAACATATTCTTGAAAATCATGAATATCATATTGTTGATAGTGACTTCATCTTCCATCACTATATGTCATCAATTCTAATAATGGATCAAAAGTTGAATCATCATATATATTATCTTACTTACTGAAATATAAAAATATGATAACTCCATGAAACGATATACTTTTACCATTTTCAAGGGTAGCATATCAATAATCATCTTCATTAATGACATATTAAAGGATCTTCTATGCTTAATAGATGATATTAATATAAGTGATCCATATAAATCATATGTTGTATATCATACACATCTAATGAGTTCTTTAATCCCCATTATTATGATACTCTTCATTAAGCATGGGGTCCTTAAATATCTTAACTCATTGGGATATTTTTATCACTCAACAAATGTTGAAAATACATTTTATTGACATATTAATCGAAAAATATAATATTTCATTCGGTAAAATCACTTTACATAAATAAAATATCATATATTTTATATTAAAATATTCCTTTGATAAAATCCATAAGAGAAACTTTTGGTTTGGATTAATTATATTTTAATCTTGAATATTTAAATATGAATATTTAATATTCATATTTTTGAATATTTTAAAAATAAATTTAATAATTTTAAATATTTCATTATTTTATTATTTTTAAAAACCTTATAAATTATTAAACAATATAAATCCACATTAAACCTATATCAAAACTACCAAAATGTAATTATATGGTATAAATAATACACAATATTTCCAAATACAACCCATGTCGCGGTCCTCATCAGTTAAAATACATTTCAAGGAAACCCACAACTATTTTCCTTTTGTCAATAAGATCTATGTAAAGCCTTTAAAATTTCAAAATTTGAAACAGTGACATTGGTTATCTCAACAAAATCATGGTTTTATTATAGAAATAACATTTCTATACTAACTATACTCGTTTTTAATAAATATATAGTATTAATATATTATTTTATGATGATATATTTTCAAGAAAACATTCCCATGTTATAAACCATGTTTTCCATCAAGCGAGACATAACTCATTTTTATGATTTAAAATCTAGGGTACTATATAGGGAAAAATAGTAATTTGAATGCACTAATTGTTATCAGGTAAAAACATTAGATAGTCTCATTGATTTTTGGAAATGGTATTTACCCTAGTGTTGAGTTTTTATTCAATTGAAAACTAGATGGATTTTCAATGATGTTAAACATTTTTAAATAAATAAATATTTTTCATGAATATATGAATATAAATATCTTATAATTTGTGTCTAGTATTGTAATTAGAACTTCATAAATATATTTGAGACCTAGGATATATCATAGAGATTTTTAATCTTCGGTTAGTTCATGAGCCCAGGGTTAGGCCTATTATTTTTCTCTGATTAAAATAACTAGTAAAACTAACATAAAATTAGTAATTGTATATTGAATACTATTTCTAGGGTTATCCCAAACAAAAATTATGGAACCCTTTATATTTAGATTTATTTTAGATGGAATATAGAGTTATTTACAATAGTGTAGTAACCCATATTAGATTCATGATGGAAATGTTGATTAGATTTCTTACCATTGATGGATGACTTGATGTAATAACTATACTTTCATCATTGTAGAGATTTATTGTTGAATAATATACCTCATTATTCATGATCTATCATGTTTCTTATTCAATTTTAATAATTTTATTGATTATTGAAATCCCTATTTAATAACTTTTTAATCATATATATTATTTTTGTTATTTTACATTAATATTTTTTGTGTGATGTGAAGATAATCATTTTCCAAGAATATCTATTTGAATCTTATGTGACTAATACATCAATTTTTTCCCAAAATAGTTATTTTAGTTGATCATTGAAATTTCATTTCATATTTTTATTTCCCCCTCATTCCTTGTAGTGTGTATTTTTATTTAAAAGACAATTGTTCAGTATATTCACTAACCATGATTTCCCATTTTTTATTCCTCTCTTTAATATATAATATTTTCTAGGTATTACATTGGTTAATGGTTCAATATTGGAATATTGGGATGGTGATATAGTTAGTAACAAAAAAATATTGGGGCAATATTATATAGAAATGGAATTGAGGTGATGTTGGAATTGAGGGAAGAATGGGTTCTATGTGGGAAAAGGTGATCATGACTGTATGGGTGTTGTCAAAGGGTAACTGTGGTGGATAGAGTGGGGTATTGATTTATGAATAAATATGTATCATAATTGTAGAAAATTATTTTTATAGAATCATTAAATATATATTTAAGAGGGATATGGATTTTGAATTCTCAATCACATGATAGGTGATCACCAAAACAAACATTATGTGTTACACTTTAATAGTGCTCTGGAATTCGAGAACCATGTTAAGAATTATAGAAATATGAATTTACAACAAACACCATGAAAATACATAAAATTAGAGGATATGTTTTCATTTGGTAATTTAACATAAAATGTGGTTTAGTGATGATCACATACCATGTTTGTCTAGTTACATACCCTGGTGTGAGATAGAGTACATGCCCAACCACCCCATTTGGCATAAACAACTAGAAATTAGAGTTATAAACAATTTTTGAAATACATTACAGGACATTGTTCCTATTAAATTCCTAAATTACACTTATAAATCCACACAATATGTGGGAATTTGGTATTGTCATGTTTTGTTGACCATATTACTCAGGCTACTAGAGGTGCATTCCTACAAAACACATTAGTCTCACATGTCCTGTATCTTTGTGAATAATATTGTGAGATTTGATTCTAGATATAATGATGAATTCAGTAAAAAATTGGATTTTTTATGAGGATCATATGTTTTTTTTAGTCTATACCTTGGTGTTTTTTATATCTTCTCACTCAGGTGTCGAACATAGAAAATAAAATAGTCCATTATATTTTTATATGTAGAGAGTCAAACTGTACAACTCCCTTTGGGACCGAATACCAAAAAAATGGTTCATTGAGATATTAAATAATCATAGTTATGTATAGGTGATTACATTGTTTTAATAAGATATTTTCTAAAAGAATAAGGTCGATAATATTATTTTTAAAATATTGTTGACAGGGCATGGGTCTCCTATATGAATTATAGATTTTGTACTCCCACTCATATCTAGAGAGAAGTCCCTCTATAACAGGTAATTTTGGAAGGGTTCGATACTTCATCTATCTTGATAAGGCATGGGTTCCACAAACTATAGTAAGATTTGATAGAGCCCATATAATGGGAGGTATATCCTCCACCTACATAAGTTAGTAATACTATATAAGACGAGGAGTTAGTCTTTTATCCATTAGAGATGGTACTCCGTCAGTTGGGTCTTTCCCTCTATGTGATATGGGTCCTCCATAGGTTTTGATTCACAATGTACATACAACCATTTTGTAGTGAGGTACGTGTCTTCCACTATGATTAAAGAGATGTGGAATGGAGGTTATGAGGTATGGGTGGTTTTTATAATATGTAATATAATTTTTTAGGTCTTTTTATATATCAAATATCCATTCTTCATAACAATATATTTAATATAGTCAAGGTATTTGGTCTTTCTTTGCTTTTTATTTGTCTGTTTTGTTGAATATAGTGGTTTCTCATTTTCTCCTTAAAAGTGATTTGATAATCAAATAAAAAATAATTTTCAGTCAGGATATCTGCTTTCAAATTTAGGATCCATTTAATATTCTAAGTAACATAAGATTTTTGGGAGGTATAATCCTTTTTTGAGATGAGCTATGAAGAATGGGCCTATTTCATTATCCTTGGTTTACTTTACCTTAGAACATATTTGGATCTTCACTATATTTTTGATCTTACGTGTTGTTTTTCTCTTCCATTATGTTTTTGGGTAATACTAATGAATATCCCTATAGACACACCATATACATCCTTTTCTCTTACAGTTGTTGTGTATATGTAGAAATTGCATAGTTTAGAGGTCATTTTAGTATATGTAGAGTTGGTAAAGATATTAATGATAATGAATAGTAGTCTACTATCATTTTAGAAATGGTATGGATCATAAGGGATATTTTTTCATGAGTCCTTATAGAGAGTAGGTGTTTTCCATGCACAAACGTTCATCATTTTATTATACATTATCTAATGTATAGTTTTCTCATGGTATTTTACCATCAAATTTTGATATTTTCGTTTTATATATCACTCATGTCTTATTATACGGTTTAATAGTTTATATGTATTTTCTATGGGTTTTTATTATATTATGCATTGAAATTTCATACATATTGCGGGTTATTATAGGATAAGTCCTCACTTGTATATTTTAGCTTCTTGGATCTCGCAACTAGTCCCAAAAATATCAGAGGAAATCATAAAATGTCACATTCAACATAACATTATAAAGGTATTGGAACTAGCATGTTAGTTCATATAAGAGTGGTATCAAAGTGGTTTTTCCTTGAGGATGGGTTTGGAGTTAGTGGTATTTTGGGGATTATTTTCAAAATTTTGGGAAAAGGTTCAAATGAGTATTTTGTTTGGTATTTATAAAAGGGAAAATTGTAATGATTTAATGAAAAAATAATACCTTCACCAAGAGACTAGATGTTCTATTGAACAACTTGAAACTCTGAGGCACTGGTTTTGGGTTACTGTTTTGATGGGAAGTTTATAATATATTTATCAATTATGGTTTCCATATACTTCTTGAGTCATCTCACCAATATATTATCTAGTAACTATTGGTATATCATATCAACTATATGGTACCACTTATAAAGATGATTCATAGTTTTTGAATTAGGGTCTTGATGGGAGAGTGCAACTTATGGATCCCCTTGTTATATATCAGTTAAATTGTGATTCCTCAATTCATGTAAAAAAATTAGAGGTATCATTCCCTAATGGATAATGGTATGATATTTCAAATTTTATAATTTTACCAAACATTATTCTAGATTTGATGAAAGTTTCTTATAGGTTATATGAGACTACCTATAATAAGAGTACACTAAATGAATTCTAGAAATTGAGTCCTACAAGGTTTTTAGGGGGGTCTCTTAGAAAATTTTTTAGTTGGATTGAGAGACTCATCATTTCCATATAGTTTGAAACCCTACTGTCCAAATGGTAGATATTATATTTATCTCCCATCAAAGCATAGTAATCTATTAGTTGATATTTAATAATATATAGAGTGTTTTTACTCTATATTAGTTGTAGTTTAACCCATTATTTCGGTAATTTTATATTTGATGATGTTGAATACTATTTCAGTTTGAAATATACTTGACCCTATTCATGGAAACATGATAATGATTGAGTATGTGATGATATTTATAGGTAGGGTATCCACTATACATGATATAGGATTGATTCCTTTGATATTGGTATTTTGATAGAGGCACATGAAGTGATATTTTGTATAGGGTCATTCATTAAAGAATTCCCTAGAATTTCTAGAGTACATGAATGATCATTGGTAGTTGATAGTTACATTTAGAGTTTAATAATTTTCTTGAAATACCGCTACATTTTCTTGAGTTCATCTAGATTTTTTCCTTGAGTAGGACAAACATAAAAAATTATCATTAGAGTCCTTATATGTTTTGGCTTAGTGGATTTTAGGGAGGTAGTTTTGGAGATGGTGTTTTTTGTGTGTAAGAGAATCTAGATGTGTACGACACTTTAAATGAACCCCACCACCACCACCATGTGGTATTTTTTAGGAAAAAAGTGTTAATGAATATGTCCTAGATAGATTCATGTGATGGATGAAATTGATTAGGAACCATATAATAGTGTTCAAAGTAGTATTTTTCTATTCTTTTAAAAACATTAACTCATAAATATTGATGTTATACCTTCATTATTCCTATATAATTTTTAAAAAATTGAAATTTTTTATTGCAATACTAGAATATATTCCTCAAATATAAAATACTATAGATTTTGGTCATACATTCTCTCACATAAGCTATTAATGTGATATTTCTTTCATGATATAGATAAATTTAGTGGAATTTAATAATTTAAATATGAGACTTTATGAAATCATCTATATTCTAGGTTATATGGTTCATAGTTTTTTTGAGGTAATGTGAAATTAGGAAAATGGGTCATGGTCCACATTAGTAGTCATTTTGACCCTCAAAAAAGATGATCAAGAAATCCCCTAGAATGTTTCAATGTATTATCCCCATTTCAGTGATTTTAGCTTTGTGTTATTATAATTTTATAGTGAAGTTGTATTTACCCATGGTGTTGGAGAACATAAACATTTTTCCAAAGGATATTACATGGTTTATTTTGTTGAGATATTATTTTATTATACAAATATCCTCTATAGTTTATTGGTTAGTCCATTATAGATCATAGTACTGATAGTTTATTTTGAAGACCTTTTTGTAGAATGTTTTTTCAAAACTCAATGTGAATATATCAACCAATTTAAATGAGAAAATTGATTCTAGAATGTAAAAAACATGTCTAATTATAATTATCACTAGTTTTGTAAGGTGAATATTCCAATTATAGTGTTAATGTGTTTCATATGTATATCTTGATATCGTAATGATGTCATTAGTATTATTGAATACCAATGTCATGTTCATGAGACCCAAGGATGATTTATTATGGTCTTAATTAATGGAAGAATATTTTGATCTAAATTAAATGGTGATAATTCATGTTATAAGGGGGATTTGATAGATGTATTAGTATATAGGATAGTCATAGTGTGAGTTCTAGATTTTATAGATCCATATTTTTCAAATGTTATCTAAGATGAAGGTTTAGAATTTTGCATCCATGACTTTTGAGGGAACAATAAATTATGTGATCGGAATTTCACAGAGGTATCATTGTAATTAATTCCCTTGAAATGAATTTAATGTTCAATATATATAGGATATGCCTATATAGCTATCCTCACTGTATAAAATTTAAATATAATAAAAATTTAAAGTGTTATTTTTTTACTCTGGTTTCCACCACTCCTCAATGAGTGAGGGATTATTATATTGGCATAAAAAATTATGGAATATTTCCAGAAAATATATTCTCAAGTAGTGAACATGAAGGATTTGTTTCTAATCAGTGGAGGAAATCACCATATTATAGGGATTGATAGTAGTGCCCCCATGAATCTCTCCATGGGTGTCATGATGTGAAATATCAATATGAGGCTTCCCAATTGGATATGAGACATTGGAAGTGTATTTTTCAAAAAAAATCAAAGTTTATTATATAGATACTCTAGTTATGTGGTTCGTTGTTATTCTCATAGGATATGGGTTTTAGTCAATCCTGTTTTGGTAGGTGTTATCACAATATTTGAATATGGAAGTGTAGTGATATCCAAATTGGTATGGTCATGCATTTCAGATTGTCCCATGATGTGTCACCAATGTCATAAGGGTTGTTTTTATGGTCGTTTAATCAGGTTTTTTTCCATTTGATGATATGTTGGTTAGTTACATTTCTATATATGAACAGTAATAAACAATATTATCTTAACTACTAGATGTGATATTGTGTGTTGTAAAGGCCATGGTTGTGTGGCTTACAGTAATGGTGGGGAAATGATTATATTTTTTTTACTTGATATTCATATTCTTGGTGTTGGAAATGTTGTTATAATCATCTTTTATAGTGATAATGAGGTGTTAATAAAGACCTTAAAGATCATAATCTTGGGAGTATTATTTTATCAGTGTTGAATCTTTAGTTCATGAACCTAGATGTAAGTTTTCTTTGGATTAAATGGTCATTTTGTTGTTTTATGGATTAGTTTTTAATAATGGTGATAATAAATCACTTATAAAAAGTTTTCTTATTAATGATCTATATCTAAAATGATGTCAATGATTCATAGTTTTATTCTTTCAGGAGGATGGGTGGCCTGTGAATGAAATATTTTTGGAATGTAATTGTGGAATGTTTTATATAATGAATGCTTAACTTTTTTTATTATGACCTGATGGAGAGATGGTCCTGAGTTGAATAGAAAATATAATTAATTGGAGACCTCTGAAAGGTGACCAAATATATGTGAAAAGAGAATGTTCTTCCTATGTGATAGTGTCTCAGGTATATATAGAAACTTAACCTCCAATGGTAATTGATGTGTGTATTATGCTAAATTTAATTTCTATATGAGGTTGTTTGATTGGATTATTAGTCTAATTGATCAATTTTTATTTCTATTAGTGATGAAAATGTTTAAAATTTTGGATGATGTAGTGTCTTAGTTTTTCCATCATGTGGCACTTAATGGATTTATGAGTTCCAAATTCATGGTCCTCTAATGTGGTAAAATGTAAATTTCACCATAATAATCAATCATGGAAAAAATTGATGGTATAATTTATATTGATATGTGGTACATACCATTAGAATCAGTTTACAAGGAATTATGAGCTAGAACACTTTTACAGAATATTTAATATTTATTTAATAAATTAATATGATTTATGTCCCCATGTTTTTATGAACTATTTTTATGAAATAAATTAAACTTATTTGAGGAATTTTTTTTCATGCTAATGAAATTTCATGATTTATTTATACATAAACTTGGTCTATAAGATATATAGAGTTTTTTTGTAGTATATTCAAGAATAATTCTTACTTGGGTTCACACTACAATGAGTACCTTTGATAGCTTATGTGGCACACAAGACTAAATTTTATCAAACATCAATATAATATTACGATAGTTATAAATAATAAATTGGAATTGTTGGAATGAATAAGATTATCTAAATTACAAAATGAATTATTAGGTTTACAATTAATTATAAATGAAGATAAAACAAATTGACAATAAATAATGTGTTTTTTATAAAAAAACAATACAAACAAAGTTGTTTTATCTATATAAATTAAATTCAGTGCTATTAGTGAATTATATTAATGAAATTTATATGTTATATATTTAATGATTTTTTTGAAATTCATTCAATATGTTTTATAAGAATAAAAAATGATCAAATCAATTTTTAATCATAAATAACAATATTTTTTATATCTACTTTTGAAACCTTTTAATGGAAGACTTGTTTTAAAACTAAATTTTCACACATTTATAAATTTTATTTAAAAAAAATAAACTTATTTTTTAAAATATTAATATCAAAATCATCTTGGGTTGAATTATTTGGAGTTTTTCTGTAAAGTTTCATCTTTTGATGAATAGTGAAGATAATGATTTTTAATTAAAAATAGTCTTTTCATATAAATAGTATTTATAGTTAAATTATATATTAAATTGGGTTAAAATTTACATTAGATATATTTTATATTTATTAATATAATTTATGTAATTATGATGTATTTTATTTTGACCTGAATATTGTAATGCTTATAGAACTCTGACCTGAATGTTTCTAACTATACCATGTTTATTTGGTTGTGGTCGGAATGGTCATAAGACATGATCGAATATATTCTAGCATGGAATCAAAAAAATGTTATTTTTATTTTGTTATATATTTTGTGTTTACATGGTTATAATACATGCTCAAATATATTTCAGCACCGAGCCGAAGCCGGACGATGCTGTAATTTATTAATTGGTGAATTAATTATTACACATATTTATTACTTCATTTTATACTCTTCTTATCACATTAAATTTTTTTAAATGGTGGTATCGACCTACAGAGTTATACTCAGACCCTATTCATGATGCCATTTGGTACCTGAGAAAATTACATGGATGTAGGTTCAGATAAGGGTAAAGGACCTTGTAGTTGATTGCTTGTTTGCTGATGGGATTGAGGTTGGGGATGGGACCTACATGGGGCTTGTTATTGTGGATTTTGATACTTTGAGTTTAAAAGTCATTTAATTAGTATTTCACTAACATGGAATTTATTTACATTCTATAATTTAATTACATTATTAAATTATTATTTATTGGACAATTTAGTTGGATTTTATTATTGTCTTCTTCAATATATATAATTTTATTTTCAATTTTTTATATGGTTATTTTATACTTCTATGAAAATTTTTACTAGGGGTTATTGTATCCACACTAATTTTTTTACACCCTCGCTACTAGTCGTCACCCTTGGGTGTACGGGGAGGCACACTTGAGGTCTCAAAACTAACCTTTTTTGTCCATGCTAGAGAGTACCAGATTGGGGGGTGTTGCAAAGTGATAGAAAAGGAGCATGTTTTCTTTTCTCCTTCTTCTTTAGTATTTAGAAAACCTAGAAAGGAGGCTATAATGTTTCAAGACTTGGTAATGATCTTGTGCATGAGAGTATCTTACCCATATATGGGGGGAAATCCAAGAACCTGAGGATTGGATTTCTATTTGTGTTTTTTTCTTGTTACATATGATGTTATTTCACCTTTCATGATACTGAAGTTATGTAATGTTATTGTTTTATGATGTTACTATTTCATGAGATTCATACTCATGGACCGATGTGTTAAAAGATGAAAATATATGCATTATAATAGGCATAAAGGGATATATTGGCATGCATATTTCATTAAAGGGTTATATCTATTTTTTCATGGGATATATACTATACTATTGAACTATGATATGAGATATCTATTTTCATGGATTACTAAAATGAGTTGATGTGTCTTCCTAAAACACTTTAAAATCATGTCTATGGGAACTAGGATTAAATGGTTATCTTTATAGTCACATGTTGAAGATGAATTTGTTGATATTCATTTCTCTATGGTCTGAATTTTTTCTTATAGATAAAATGCCTACTCTTTATCTTGGATTTGACTATTAGAAGAGTGGAGATTATAATGCTCATAACATAGTGGAAAAAGAGCTTACTATATCTCTTGGGGAACATATAAATGTTCGACTTCACAATAGATTCCTAAGAGTTATACAATCTATGGAAAGGGAGACTATATATACAATTCCTTCAATGTATGAGAGGATAATAAAGTTTTAAACGAAGTATATTACAATGTTTAATACTGAAGGGGTACCCTTGGTAGTCTATTTTCCGAATGAGTCAGTCCATAAAATCATCATGTATCTTGAGACACCCAAGGATAGAAGGGTGAATCTTGATGCATATTTTCTTCATGGAATCGACAAGCATTGGTGGGATATTCTAGAGGAATATGGGTTGAAGGATAAGATATCTTGGAAGAATATTGAGATAATGTTCTTAAGCAATTTTATCTAGAAAAATAAAGGAATGAAAAATTTCATGAGTTCATACATCTGACATAAGAGGGAATTTTTGTGATGGTCTATGCTAGACATTTCACTAACTTACAACACATTGTTCCATCTTTTACATATGATGAGATATCCAGGGTGATATGTTTTTAGGATGGTCATGGATATTAGATCAAGTCATAGTAAATTTTATTCTATTTAATAATCTTTGATGACGTGATGAACCAATCCCTAATCACAAAAGGGAATCCGAGAGGGGCTTCGAGAAATGACCAGGCTATTTTAACAGGGTGATCTGGGAGATCTTTGAGTGGAAAGAATCACCTCTATGACAATTTCATCTTTGGTATAGTGAGAATATTAGCTATTGAACTATACAACAATCCAAATACTATGTTCCATTATGGTTCTATCAGTGTGGAATGATTTTTTAAAAGCACCCACAATGTCTCTACCCTATAGTTTATTGTCACATTTGTGTAAAATTGGGTCATCTTCAGAGGTTGTATATGATTTTTTCATATCAAACTAGTGGAAGTGGGTCATAAAAGGAACTTTATTTGAAAGAGGATCAGCTACCCCTCAGCAGGATGGTAGCTTGAGTTCCACTATCCGTCCAGGCCGAGATGGGGGATGTGGTACCCTAGTACTTAAGATATGGTAGCAGGATAGGGAAATAGCTCAGGTTAGTCATGATGGATCCTAAAGAATATGAACATGTAAGATGCATGTCAAGAAGACTACTATGACTATCATGAATACAAGACCATCAACAATCAAAAGTACGATTCTTATATCATCTACCTTATCGTGGGTTTTGTTTGATACCAGATCATCACATTATTTTTTATCTACTATTTTTTCAAACATTTTGGGATTTATGTAAATTTTTTGGATGATTTTTTAACCATTAGCACACCATTGAGAGTGCGGTCAGAAAATATCGATTGTTGTAAGGAGTGTTCTTTAGAGATTGGTGGTTACCCTTTCTTTTAGAAAATGTTTGTGTTAAAAATAATAGGCTTTGAATTGATTTTTTTTAGATTTTTTAGTTCTATACTAGATTCATATAGACTATAAAAAGAGTATATTTAACTTTATATACATATATATAAGTAGGACACTATTTTCACCAAAGTGAGTGGGATCTTCAGGCAGGTCGTACGAGACCTATTCATATCAAACTGGGTTTTCTCACTGCTCTGATAGCTAGTATTTCACTAGAAAATTGTGGTATGCAACAAGATTCCATTACTTTAGTGGTAGACCATTTTTTGGATTTTTTCCTGACATGTTCTATAACTTACCTTCCAATAGGGATACTGATTTCACAGTTAGGATGGTGTAAGGAGCGTATCCAATTTTAATATTTCCTTACAAAATGTAACCAACATTGATTCAGAAGTTAAATTTCAATTGGAAGATATAGAATATAAAGGGTTCATACATTATAGTAAATTACATTGGGTTCTCCAGTTAGGGATAATGTGGCTTTATGCTTATGCATGTACTATTTTAGGATCAACAAAAATAAGGTCATTAATAAAAATCCTATTCTATTTATTGATTATCATTTAGATCACTTAATGAGGTGATAAGATCTTAACCAAAATTTATCTGAGATCAGGCTACCACCAATTAAGTGTGAGACTGAGAAATATAGATCAGACTACTATTAAGAGGAGGTATGGCTTTTACTAGTTCGTAGTGATTCCATTTAAGTTGACTAACTTACCAGCTATATTACTTGCCTTATTGAATATGATCCTTAATCATTTTCTAGACCGTTTTGTGGTGTTTTTATCCCAAATATATCTTTGTGTAATTCCAATCAGTATATGATCATTTTAAACATCTTTTTATCATTTTTCATACAATGTGAAAGCATAAACATTACATGAAGCTATCTCAATATAGTTTATTGATTAATAATTTGAAAAACATGGTCCTTGACATCTAAGTGGGTTGATTTTAAGTGGACCCAGAGAAAGTCACATCCATGGAATCTTGGGTACATCTCACAAACATCAATAATATTTGGAGATTTCTAGGTTTATTAGGTTATTATATTCACTTTATCAAGGATTTCTCTAGTTTGGTTGCACCAATTTCTAGGCTAACCAATAAAGGGTAAATGTTTGTTTTGTTGGATGTTTGCGAGAAATATTTTTTGGAGTAGAAACGTAGACTGGATTTAGAAATTATCCTTACAATACCTATATTGGGTAATTCATATATTATGTACTGTGATGCATCCAGAGTGTGACTCAGAGCAACTATAATGTAGGAGGATCGAGTGATTACTTACAGCTCTAGGCAATTGAGACTGCATGAGAGGAATTGCCATATCCATGATCTAGAGTTAGCTGTAGTGGTACATGCCCTGCGGTTTCAGAGACACTATCTCATGGGTGATAGGATTGATGTATACATAGACCAGAATAACCTAAGGTACATATTTTATCATCCATACCTGAACATTCGATATTTTATTTGGGTCTATTATCTATAGTCTTTCAACATTAAGTTGGATTATACACCAGGAAAGGGAAACATCATTACCAATGATTTGTGTTGATAGATACATATATAGGAATTATGAGAGTCTTATGAAGAGTGGTGGATAATGGACCTTTTTTAGGACTTGCATATAGGTGTTTGTGAGTCTCAGGGATGGGTAGCTATGACTTCGACATCTCTTATGAACATACTTTACGACCAGATTATGATTGAGAATTTTTCTGATCCGGAGGTCTCATTTCTAAGAGACAAATTATATATAGGAGAGACAACATCTGTATGGTCTCTCCACAGTGGAAATTATCTTCTTTTCAGTGTCTGATTATGGGTTTTTACAGGCTTATGTGAGTAGCTAATGAGGGAGTTTCATGCTTCTAGATAGACAGTGAATCCTGGATTATTAAAAAAATCATGATCTCCATAAAAAATACTTGTGGTATGGATTAAATAATGAGGTGGAAATCTTCATGTCTTAATGCTTTACATTTAAGTAGGTGGAAGCTAAGAATTAGAGTCCAACTATGCTTTTGTATCCTTTTCTCATTCCTCAGTAGAAATGGGATGATGTCACGATGGATTTTGTGAGTGGATTACCGAGGAAAACCTATAAGAATATGTTTTATGGGTTTTTCAGTATCAACTAACTAAGTTAGACCATTTCATACCAATCAGGGAAACCATCAATGTTGATGATATAGGTAGTCGTTACATGTTCTAGGTGGTTCGGCTGCATGATGTTCTAAGGAGTATCAATTCATACAAAAATCCTCATTTCACATTGAATTTTTAGTAGGGACTTTAGAATGCTATATAATTTCAGTCTTTTTTGAGAAAAACCAATCATCAATAGAATTATTGTAAATATGAGAAGATTATTCATGTTCTATAGGACATGTTATGATCTTGTATTTTGGGTCTTGGTGGTCAATGGGAGAAACCTATGGAATTAGAAGATTGTTCATATAATAATAGCTTTCATGAATCAGTAATAATGGAACCTTTTTAGGCTTTGTATGGAATTTAATTCTATTTAACTCTTTGTTCTTTGGAGGTGGTGAGTTAATAATTGTTGGGACCAGTCTTGTGCAAGATAAATCTAAGCAGATTCAGTTGATTAGAAAATAGTTGGTGACCACACAGTGTAAGTATAAATTGAATGATTACCATTAGATATGACCTCTATATTTGAGGTTGGTCATCATATTTTTCCTTTGGGTGTATTCTAGGTAAGAGAAACTCCATATTAGAAAAAAGGTAAAGCTAGTGCCCAGGATATTTGGGTTACAAGGGCCAGTCTAGTGGCTTACAGTTTTGTCCTTCCACAAAACTATAGTTCCATGAAAGATGTGTTTTACATATTATAGATATGGAGATATCATACATTCTATTCCCACATGATAGAAATAACACTCATCAATATTTTGTAATATGCATCCTTTAAATAGAATTTGATATTTTTTTGTGGATTGTAGTGAGAAACATCATCAGGGTTAGAAAATTATGTTGGATTAAGTGAGGTGGAAGCATAGGTGTGTTCAAGAGGATACTATGGATATGGAGTCTAACATGTGGACACAATGGATATAATTATGTACTATGACCTCACAGTGATTCTTAGAGTAGCTCAGGCATAAGATGTTATAAGGTGGGGTGGTTGAAAGATCCCATATTTATCCATGTATGTCTCATCTCTCTTTGAGATTTTCTAATAATTTATTTCAGGTGTGTTTGTATCGTGGATTTATTTCGTTTTAATTAACACTTTCTTGGGTTTCGAGGAAACTTGGGAAAACTAGAGAGGATGTTCATAGAGATCCTTTTTTGGGGAAAATGACCTAAATTTAGGGGATTTATTCTTATTTTAATTTATGGAGTCTGTTTATAAATGGTTATATATTGACAGGGGTTTTTTGTATGTTAGGAAGATTTAAAAGGGGGTACAATTTTTAAAATAGAAAATGGGACGAAAACCCATCTATAAAAAATTTACATGTCGTGTAAAGGGAATACAGAACCTGTAATTATTTCGGTGATTTTGAGAAGTTAAATCCAAGTAGACTGGGTTTTTGACGCATTCCATTAAAAATATTTACATGATGTGTAAACACATTACGTGCCATGTAATTCCTCAATATACTATTTAAACCTTTTTTCGAATAATTTTTTATTTCATTCAGCTACATCTCCTCTCCTATCGACATTGGGAAAACCTCCAAGAAATTTTGGAGTGCCAACTTCCATTCCAAACATCCTGTTTGTGTGAGAAATCACTGATAAGTGTTTTTGGTCCCAATTTTTCTTCTCTCCCTTGGAAATTGAACCTTTTTTGTGAATTACTTTGACCAATTACATTTATTGGTTTGAATATTATTCCATTTTTATCTAGTAACCTCTTTGAAATCATATTCACCTTCCTTTATTTGGGTGTTATCCATTGGAAGTGTTTTATTCTTCCCTAGTTATGGTTGGGGGTCTAAATCTTAACCATATTGTTTGATAATTTCTAGGTATATGACATATTTTGATAGAGACAATTTAGTTTGTACCAAAATAATTTATATAAATCAATTGGATTATTCCTTGATGATTTTTGTTTCAATTGGATTCTGGCCAAGCTTATGTATTTTCCATAGGGGATACCAAACCATAAACATTATTAGATTTGATAATGGCTTAAAGTTTGTTTATCATGACATGTGACCTTAGGTGATTTATTGATATTGATTCCCTAAGTTGTGACTTATTTATTTTGATATAACTTATAATCAATTTTGATTTAAATTGAAAGTGGTGTATGAAAGAAAAATGGTAATTTTCATAATTAACCATTGAGATATATGTTTTCATATTGTGATATCCATTATATATGAAAGGAATAGTGTTCCATGATGAAATACTTACATATTAGTCTCTTCCATGGAACATGAACACTTATGTGATTTAATGATGATATTAAGCAGTCTCAGCCCAGTCTATTTCTGTAATGCTTATAGATAGCGGGCTATTCCTAGTACCATGCTGTAATTCTTATAAGGCTTTGAACTAGATCTTATAATGCTTATACAGATTTGACCCAGATTTTTGGGAATATACCAAGATTATATTGTTGTGGTTTGAATGGTAGAAATATGTGATCCTTGATATTCTAGCATGGTGCTGAATAAGGTTATTTTACCTTAGTTATATATTTGGGGTTGACATTGCTGTAAGAAATGATCAAAGAAATTATTACATGGATTGGAAATAGGTTATTGTATTTTATTAATTTATGAATTAATTAATAAACCTCTTTATCGTTTTTTTGCATACACTTATTATTAGACTTGTTTTTTAGTCATGGTGGTATCGACCTGCTAAGTTATACTCACACGCTATTCAGGTCATCGATTGGTACCCATGTAGATTACATGGATTTAGGTTTGGATAAGGGAAAATGAAATTCCAATTGATTTCTTATTTACAGATGTGCTAGTGTTTTTTGATGGGACCAAAATGGGGCTCAGTATTGGGAACTTTTGAGTCATTATTTGATCTTACTAGCATTTTACTTTTATAGTTTCTAGAATGACATTTTGTTACTTTCCAGAAAATTATTACATTATTCCATTATTATTTATTGTATTTTTAGTTGGATTTTATTATTGTCTTCCACTATGTCTATATATTGATTATATTTTTTTTATATGGATATTTATTCTGTTATGATAATTCATACCTAGGGGTATAGTATCCCCACTACACGTTTCGCACCCCGCAACTAGTAGACAACCTCTTCCCTATGAGGAGATGCAATTGATATCTAAAAAAATCCTTCTTTGTCCATGTGAGAGAGCACCAATTTGGGGGACTTTACAACCAAGATCATCTACTATCTACACCTACTGATATATATGGATAAAATTATTGAAAATTCACACATGTGCATATACTAGTGTGTAAAAGTGCTCAGTATAGGCATATCAAGAATTTAATCCACTCATATAAACTAATAATGTAAGAACCCGAGTTTTGTTGTGAAATACTTTGGAATATTCTTGATGATATTTCAGAGCAGCGCCTTCAGACGGCATGCGATTCCGAGCCCCGGAGTGGACGAAATTTAATTTTCAGTGCGTTCACACTGGAAATGCCAAATAAATGGGATAACTCTTAAACGGAGTTCCGGATCAGAGATTTGAGTGTACGGATGGGTCTGGAATGGGGTGTTTACCCTAGGAATGACATAAAGCATGTCGGCGCGGGACGTTTGGACCCCTCGCCCGCTTCTAGAATGTTAAACATATAAATTAATTAATTAATTTATTCGTTTAATGTTGAAACACAAGTATCTCTTAAACGGTGGCTCGGATTGGTAAAACGAGGGCACAGTTGAGTTCGGAGCGTGATGTTTACCCTAGGAGGGGTATAAGTTTTGCGGGCACGAGCCGTATGTGAAAAATGGCCCCAGGGGAGTTTTTGTAATTTAGCGGCTTCAGACGTTAAATTTTAAAACTTCCAAATGGATACTCGGAATCAAATTCTGAGACCGCCGTTGTGCTCAGGAGGTGTTGTTTACCCTAGGGGAGGTTTAATCTTGACCCCGCCAAGAGTTTCGGGTGCGGGTTAATTTGAAGGATTAAATTAATTAAATTTTTTTAATTAATTTGTTTTTCTTCCTATTTAAGATTAACCCCCCCTCTCTTCCCCTTTGTTCATCTCCTGGCAGAAGAGCTCAACCAAGGAGAGCTCCTCACTAATCCTCCTCCTCTCCGAGCATTGAGGCGACGTCAGATCGTGCAGTGAAGCGCCGGGCAAAGCCCAACAAGGTAGGCTTCATTGCGTTCTATTTCTGCACCCTCTTTGAATTCGATTTTATTCATTGAAATGTTGTTCAAGTTTCAAACGGACCCCTTATTGGTGTAGCACATATTCTGATCTTTCAAACGCATATTTCGGGTTTAAAATTCGAGTCCCGACATGCTCGTAGTCATCCGCCGAAAACAGCGGGTTTCAAGGTGTTTTTCCGGTGTTTCGGGTGTTTTCCGGCGAGCGAGGCAAGGCGGTGGGGTGTTCGGCCTCGGTTTGCTGAGGCTATCGGCCGGGGCTCACAGACGGCGAGAGGAGGACAACAGAGGCGGCTTCCGGCGGGTAACGTGGCGGCGGGGGTCTCCTCAGCCGGAGCAACTCCCTTCTGCGGCGGCGGTCGGCTGGGGCTGCAGGCGGCGTTGGCCGAGCGAGGGAGCAGACGTGTGCCGGCCTGGCGTGGACAACAGGGTAGCCTGAGGCGTCGACCTCAGGAGTGCGCAGGAGGACCGGCCGCATGGCCGGTGTTGGGGTCGCCGGAACACCAGGGTCGCGCGACCCTGGTGAAAAAGAAGAGACCCGCGACAACGGGTCTCTGTCGGGGGCGACCTGCAAAAGCAGGCGACAAGAAAAAAAACAGAGAAGTGATGAAAAAAAAACGGGGGCCGCGGGTTTGAAAAAAAAATAAAATTGAAAATAAAATATAAGTTCAAAATAATAATAATAATGTTATTATTATTATTATTATTATTATTATTATTTTATATAAATCATAGACCGGGTGTCAGTCTCGTGTGCCGTCAGCGACGACGCGTCCCTTAAAATGAGAGGAATTTTTTGAGATGGTTTCGAAAATTTTTAATTCGCGAAACGAGGGGCCTTGAAGGCGCGACGCGTCTTTAAGCGAATTGCCTTTTTTTTTCCCGGGACTACTTGTTTTGGACGGCGCAGACGCATCCGACGTCCGTTTTAAGCGCCGTCAGCGGCGTCGGAACCCTGGCGTTGAGGAGGAGGTTTCCAGGGTGGTTCCGGGCATTGAAGCCAGAGTTGAGGCGTGGGCCCCGCGGCCTGTCTTTTGAGCTGCGTGCAACTTTTAGCGGCTTTTTCATCGGACGTTCGTTCGGGGCATGCGAGCAGTCAATGTTGGGTGTTTTTTCCGAGGGCATCGCGTTGGCGCAGCCTGCCCGCTGTAATTCCGCACGATGGTGCGGGCCCCGCGAGGGCTGTTTCGGGTGTTGGCAGTGATTTCCAGCTTTATCACCGGGCGACCGTTTTGGACAAGTGAATAGTCCATCTTGTGTGATTTTTCGAGAGGATCGCAACGGTGTGATCCGTCCGTTGAGTTTTGGGACCAGTAGGCGGGTCCCACATAGCACCGCTCGTGTGTGGTGTGCTGGAATGCATCTTTTTCTACGGATATCCGTTGCACTCATGTGAGTAGTGCTTTTGACGTGTTTTCCTGAGGGGACCACATTGGTGCAATGCGCCCGACTGTTTTCGGGGCTGAGGCTCAGGATCACGGGGCGTCGTTCGGGCGTGAGGCAGTGTTGGTGACTTTTCCGTTGGATATCCGTTTGAGGCGAGTAAGTAGTCTATCACGCGAGTTATTCCGTGAGGATTACAACGGTGTGATCCGTTTGGTTGTGCGGAGCCTCTTGCATGATCTTATTAAAAGTGGAAGCATGGAAGGTGATCCAGTGGTGGTTCGCCCTACCTTGTTCGTAGCGGACCCTTGGCGTGTGATCGCGCACTCTTGGGAGAGTGATATAAATGATTCACAAGATGTGGTTGGCCGTGCCTGGGCCTTTGAGGTGGAGTTGTTACGTCATTCCTTCGCGTTGACGTTGGGTGCCATGTGCACGATAGCCCTTGGGCTGGAGATGAGGTATACTCTGGGAGTATATGGGAGTGCTTGGAGGCACGTGTGGTTTGTACCGGAGAACATTTGTGTGCTCAGTTAGGGTTGACATGGGGCCACACTTCGTGTGGGCCCCATGTGCGTACCGTGTTCTGCTTTGCGTACTTTGACCTCTCGCGACATAGAGGGTCCCTCTGTGTGTTTGTTTGACCAGCAGGGTGGAGCTTTTCCCCTGGCTCTGTGCTCGTTTGTTGACCAGCAGGGTTGAGTGGTCTCCCCCTGGTTTTGTTCTCGATGGATTGGCCAGTAGCGGTGCTAGTGGCACCCCGTGAAGGAGCAGGCGCTGAAACTCCTTTGGGAGAGTTGTTCTGGAGTTGGGTGGTTGCGCGATACCCATTCCGTGTTCGGTTGGCCAGTGTTGTACCCTCCAGTGGAGATGGCCAGGGCAATTCTGAGTTCTACCCTCGAGCGGGGCTGGGCAGTGGGTTGTTCACTGACCTCTTCGGGTTTACCCTCCAGCAGGGCTGGGCAGTGGGTTGCTCACTGACTTCTAGGGTTTACCCTCCAGCAGAGACTGGGCAGTGGGTCACCCGATGCTATTAGGGTTTACCCTCCAGCAGAGACTGGGCAGTGGGTCACCCAATGCTATTAGGGTCTACCCTCCAGCAGAGACTGATCAGTGTGTCACCCGACGCTAGTAGGGTCTACCCTCCAGCAGAGGCTGGGAAGTGGGTCACCCGACGACCTCTTAGGGTCTACCCTCCAGCGGGGCTGGGCAGTGGGTCGCCCGTCATCTAGTTCCAGGTCTACCCTCCAGCAAGGCTGGGCAATGGGTCGCCTGTCTACTTATTCCAGGTCTACCCTCCAGCATGGCTGGGCAGTGGGTCGCCTGATGATGTGTTATGGTTTACCCTCCAGCGGGGCTGGGCAGTGGGTCTCCTGATGATGTGTTATGGTTTACCCTCCAGCGGGGCTGGGCAGTGGGTCGCTTGATGATGTGTTGTGGTTTACCCTCCAGCGGGGCTGGGCAGTGGGTCACCCGATATCTGGTTATGAATTACCCTCCAGCAGGGCTGGGCTGTGGGACACCTGTTGGCATTCCAGACCCAGTCCTTTCTACTAGGCTAGTCTGTGGCTTTCCTCCGTGATTACCAAAGCGGGACCCTTGGTTGTACGGGTCGGTGATGGTATGGTTTGACTTTAAGGAGACCTCTCAACTACGGGGCAGTGACGAGTTGTGGTTGATGTTCCCCCAGAACTCTCATGTACGAGGAGCGCTTTCCCCCATCGAGACGCGTCCTTGTGACGCGACCTAAAACCGTGCGGGCGAGTTAGTGCCGCCCAAAGCGGATAGTGTCAAGGTGCGGTGATTGATCCCCTTGGTTTGTGGTTCGGGGCAGACGTACGGGATGTTGGGCATTGATGGTGTTTCTTCTGGGACAGTTGGCTACTCTTTCTTGGGCTAATCTACGGGATGGAGATCCCCTTACGACGTTGTTCAGGCTTCTTGACAGAGCATATGGATATGTATATACCTTGTTCTAGTACCCACTTCTTGGGTTTGGTTACTCTCCTTCCAGGAGAGTCAATGACGCGCGAGGTATGCCACGTGCTTTCCGTGTCTAGCTTCTCGTGGTTGGACGAGTCTACTCTCCTGCTACAGGTAGCGAAGACTCGACGAGAAGTTCATCTTCTCACCGTTTCCAACTCCTTGTGCCTGGACGAGTCTACTTCCTTTCTCTTGTTGGGTTGAGCTGTACTCTTTACTACAATCCTTGTTATACCCCATTACTTTTCCCGTTCACTCTACTGCTCACCCTTCGGTACCTCCTTTTGTTGCTCCCTCGAGCCTTCGGGGTATCCTACTGAGTATTTGTATACTCACCCCTGCTTGGGCTTTGCCCGCACTTGGTGTGCCCTTGCAGACGACGGACAGGTGGAGCGTGACTTCAGTGGAGCATAGAAGCTTGGGATCTTGGACTGCGTGTGGTGGTCGTGGCCGGGTTCCAAGTGGTCGGCCCATCAGCTATTTATTTTCATTTACCTGTTGCTGGGTTGTGGCACTTTTTGGTTCGGCACGTGTTTTGCCCCCTTTTACTTTTCAGCACTGTAATTTGTACTGTTAGAGGTCGATGCACACTGTGGTTGATATATAGCAGTTTCCCTTTACTTTGCATGTCTTTACTTTTACTCCGCACTGTTGCATTGAGTGTGCTGCATGTGTGTGTTCACAGGTACTTAGGCAAAGGCCTCCCCGAGTTATTGTGCCTTCGGCGCTGGTCGCCATCCCCTGGCCTATGGAGGCGGGCTTGGGGTAGTTGCGGCTCGAGCCTAGGTAGGGTCGGGTCGTGAAAAAGTGGTATCAAAGGTGGTTCATTCCTTGGGATGCTGTTTGGATGTCCCTAAAATGGAAGGAATTGGTTGGGAATTAGGGAAACAGGGTTAATGTGTCTCGAGAGCGGCTCTCAGGCCAGGGAGTCCAGTGATGGTGCGGCGGCCGACGTATCCATTCACGAGAACCCTGATAACCTACTTGTCGACTCGGCATGCTGAGACACTTGTTGCAGGGAAATTTGTTTGTGCATCACATAGGACTGAGTCTTTGACTGTCCTTCTTGAGTCAGTTCCCCATCGACATTGTTGTACTGGTATATACATGTATGCTTATCTGACCACGACACTCCTTGATAATATTCAAGATGTCTCCGCGAAGACATCTAGCCAAGATATCAGCTTTGGTTCATGACGACGACCCTGTGAGCTACGAGGCCTCAGTCCAGGACCCATCATGCGAGCCCTTTTCTCCGGGTGGGCCGGTAGCAGTACCCCCACCTATTGAGCAGCAGACAGTTTCAGCAGAGCAGACTGAGCTTGAGCGCAGTTTGAGCGCGCTCTGTGAGTTCCAGCGGTAGAGACCGCTGAGGTTCAGTGGTGAGCGAGACCCTCAGGCAGCAGAGGTTTGGCTCGAGGCATTGGTTGGCCTTTTCAGGCTTGTGTGGACGCCGAAAGATCAGAGAGTGGCTTTGGCAACCACCCTTTTTTTTCGTGGAGTAGTTTGGCGTTGGTGGGGTCTGGTGACTCAGTTTCTTAGAGAGTCGTCACTTTCGTTGGACGACTTTCAGTTGTTGCTCCATGAGGAGTTTTCCCCCTCCTGCTTGCGCTCCATTCGGATTCAGGAGCTCCTGCAGTTTCAGCAGGGAGGGATGACGGTGGCCGAGTACGCGGCTAGTTTTGCAGACCGTGCACGCTTTTACCCGGACTTCCATGATGACAACATTCAAGCGCAGAAGTTTGAGCAGGGTCTCCACCGAGAGATTCGTGCTGTCATAGTACCCTTGGGAATTTCCACATATGCCGGGGTGCTAGAGTAGGCGCTAGTGACACGGGGCTTTCTGTCATGTTTTGTGGTTGGTAGTGGTAGTGGGCGCGACGGAGCCGGGACGTCTGCCATAGTTAGCAGGCGCCAGAGGATAGGACCTTGATGCAGGTGGCCTTCCCACTGCCGGTTCTGGAGACGTGGTCCTATACCACTATGGCGAAAAGGCGCAGGGCCTCGACCGAGGATGCCCTTCTGTGAGTGGATCCCGGGCCGTGGTCGTACACCATAGTGGCGCCGAAGGACACCAGGGCAGCCCAGAGAGCGCCGATGCTATGCTTGTGACGTGAAAGGTCACTTGGCACGAGACTGCCCGACCTGAGTTGTTGAGAGCTTCGGGCAGGTAGCAGGCGCACCACCACGGTAGAGGCTGCGCCGTGATCGGAGTAGTGGCCAGAGAGGTGGTGCTAGCAGAGGAGCGGGAGGAGCTGGTAGTGGGGGATGACATTACGATATCTCCCCGTTACCACTAGGCGGTCCACGTCATGCTCCGGGAGCTGACAGTTGGGACCGCGGGTAGCCGCGAGCTTGGATGTCTACGATCCTGTAGAGCACGGGATGGTGAGAGGTACCCCTTGCGACTCTTCTACTTCTTGCAGTAGAATTGTTAGGCTCTGCGTGTGGAATTATTTTCTCCCGGCTCCTTGTTTGAGTTGTTACCAGGGTGGCGCGAGGCGTCGATGTAAGCCTGTGTTGGTAAAGTAAAAGGTGTGATCCCTTTTTCTTTAGTCGATGGTGTTGACTCCTTCGCCTTTTGAGCGTGTCAGAGAGCATCGACTGTGGAATCTCGTATGACCAGATATCCTTGGGTGTTTCACCATAAGGATATGCTAAATGGGGGAATCACCGGTCCTTGTTCCAGGTGCGGGTGGTGATTCCAGTCGCGGCCTGTG
Organism: Viscum album; assembly: GCA_963277665.1. Taxonomy (NCBI): domain Eukaryota; kingdom Viridiplantae; phylum Streptophyta; class Magnoliopsida; order Santalales; family Viscaceae; genus Viscum; species Viscum album. The sequence continues at coordinate 568,255,500 of OY728158.1, read as the reverse complement.
ACGTAGAGGTTCGTTTGGGGAGGTGAACTACCCCCGAGGGCCTTCGGGCCATTTGTGACCGTGCAAAGGGATGACGAGGTACCCTACCGCCTTGCCCTATCCCCAAAGTCTGGAGTGGGTGCATGACATCGGCAAGGGCCGACCTTGCATGAACGGATCAATCCTTTGGTCTGTGTGCGGTGACGCAGAGTTGTGCGTGGGTTCTTCTGGGTATGGGAAAGCCAGGTGTGGGCTTAGTACCCTGTATTGCTCCCTAGTTTTTCTTTTCAGGGATGAAATTCTTGAAGGAGGGAATGATGTAAGAACCCGGTTTTTGTTGTGAATGAATTTGGAATATTCTTGATGATATTCCAGAGCAGCGCCTTCAGACGGCGTGCGATTCCGAGCCCCGGAGTGGCCGAAATTTAATTTTCAGTGCTTTCACACTGGAAACGCCAAATAAATGGGATAACTCTTAAACGGAGTTCCAGATCAGAGATTTGAGTGTACGGATGAGTCCGGAATGGGGTGTTTACCCTAGGAACGACATAAAGCGTGTCGGCGCGGAACGTTTGGACTCCTCGCCCGTTTCTGGAATGTTAAACGGATAAATTAATTAATTAATTTATTCGTTTAATGTTGAAACGCAAGTATCTCTTAAACGGTGGCTCGAATTGGAAAAAACGAGGGCACCGTTTAGTTCGGAGCGTGCCATTTACCCTAGGAGGGGTATAAGTTTTGCGGGCGCGGGCCGTCTATGAAAAATGGCCCCAGGGGCGTTTTCGTAATTTAGCGGCTTCAGACATTAAATTTTATAACATCCAAACATAAGCTCGGAATCAAATTCCGAGACCACCGTTGTGCTCAGGAGGTGGTGTTTACCCTAGGGGAGGTTTAATCTTGACCCCACCAAGAGTTTCGGGTGCAGGATAATTTGAAGGATTAAATTAATTAAAACTTTTTAATTAATTTGTTTTTCTTCCTATTTAAGCTTAACCCCCCATCTCTTCCCTTTTGTTCACCTCCTGGAAGAAGAGATCAACCAAGGAGAGCTCCTAACTAATCCACCTCCTCTCCGAACATTGCGGCGGCGTCAGATCGTGCAGTGAAGCGCCAGGCAAAGCCCAACAAGGTAGGCTTCGTTGCGTTCTATTTCCGCACCCTCTTTGAATTTGATTTTATTCAATGAAATGTCGTTCAACTTTCGAACGAACCCCTTATTGGCATAGCACATATTCTGATCTTTCAAACGCATATTTCGGGTTTAAAATTCGAGTCCCGACGTGCTCGTAGTCATCCGCCGAAAACAGCGGGTTTAAAGGTGTTTTTCCGGTGTTTCAGGTGTTTTCCGGTGAGCGAGGCAAGGCGGTGGGGTGTTCTGCCTCGGTCTGCTGAGGCTATCGGCCGGGGCTCGCAGACGGCGAGAGGAGGATGGTGGAAGCGGCTTCCGGCGGGTGACGCGGCGGCAAAGGTCTCCTCAGCCGGAGTGGCTCCCTTCTGCGGCGGCGGTCGGCTGGGGCTGCAGGCGGCGTCGGCCGGGCGAGGGAGCATACGTGTGCCGACCTGGCGTGGACAGCAGGGGAGACCCAGGCGTCGACCTCGGGAGTGCGCAGGAGGACCGGCCGCATGGCCGGTGCTGGGGTCGCCGGAACACCAGGGTCGTGCGACCCTGGTGAAGAAGAAGAGACCCGCGGCAGCGGGTCTCTGTCGGGGGCGACCTGCAAAAGCAGGCGACAGGAAAAAAAAAGAGAAGTGATGAAAAAAAAACGGGGGCCGCGGGTTTGAAAAAAAAAAGAAAAAAGAAAATAAAATATAAGTTTAAAATAATAATAATAATGTTATTATTATTATTATTATTATTTTATATAAATCATAGACCGGGTGTCAGTCTCATGTGCCATCAGCGATGACGCGTCCCTTAAAATGAGAGGAATGTTTTCAGATGGTTTCGGGAATTTTTAATTTGCGAAATGAGGGGCCTTGAAGGCGCGACGCGTCTTTAAGCGAATTGCCTTTTTTTCCGGGAATACTTGTTTTGGACGGCGCGGACACGTCAGACGTCCGTTTTAAGCGCCGTCAGCAGCGTTGTAACCCTGACGTTGAGGCGGAGGTTTCCAGGGTGGTTCCGGGCGTTGAAGCCGGAGTTGAGGTGTGGGCCCCACGGCCCATCTTTTGAGCTGCGTGCAACTTTTAGCGGCTTTTTCTTCAGACGTCCGTTCGGGGCATGCGAGCAGTCGATGTTGGGTGTTTTTCCGAGGGCATCGCGTTGGCGCAGCCTGCCCGCTGTAATTCCACACGATTGTGCGGGCCCCGCGAGGGCCGTTTCGGGAGTTGGTAGTGATTTCCAGCATTATCACTGGGTGACCGTTTTGGACAATTGAATAGTCCATCTTGTGTGCTTTTTTGAGAGGATCGCAATGGTGCGATCTGTCCGTTGAGTTTCGGGACTAGGAGGTGGGTCCCACGCAGCACCGCTCGTGTGCGGTGCGCTGGAATGCATCTTTTTATCCGGATATCCGTTGCACTCATGTGAGTAGTGATTTTGACGTGTTTTCCTGAGGGGACCATATTGGTGCGATGTGCCCGACTGTTTTCGGGGCTGAGGCTCGGGATCACGGGGCGCCGTTCGGGCATGGGGCAGTGTTGGTGACTTTTCCGTCGGATATCCGTTTGAGGCGAGTAAGTAGCCTATCTTGCGAGTTATTCCGTGAGGATTACAACGGTGTGATCCGTTTGGTTGTGCAGAGACTCTTGCGCGATCTTATTAAAAGTGGAAGCATGGAAGGTGCTCCAGTGGTGGTTCGCCCTACCTTGTTTGTAGCGGACCCTTGGCGTGTGATCGCGCAATCTTGGGAGAGTGATATAAATGATTCACAAGATGTGGTTGGCCGTGCCTGGGCCTTTGAGGTGGAGTTGTTATGTCACGCCTTCGCGTTGACATTGGGTGTCGTGTGCACGATAGCCCTTGGGCTGGAGATGAGGTATACTCCGGGAGTATACGGGGGTTCTTGGAGGTACGTGTGGTTTGTACCTGAGAACATTTGTGCGCTCAGTTGGGGTTGAATTGGGGCCACACTTCGTGTGGGCCCCATGTGCGTGCCGTGTTCTGCTTTGCGTACTTTGATCTCTCGCGACGTAGAGTGTCCCTCTGTGTGTTTGTTTGACCAGCAGGGTGGAGCTTTTCCCCTGGCTCTGTGCTCGTTTGTTGACCAGCAGGGTTGAGTGGTCTCCCCCTGGTTTCATTCTCGATGGATCAGCCAGTAGCGGTGCTAGTGGCACCCCGTGATGGAGCAGGCGCTGAAACTCCTTTGGGAGAGTTGTTCTGGAGTTGGGTGGTTGCACGATACCCATTCCATGTTCGGTTGGCTAGTGTTGTACCCTCCAGTGGAGATGGCCAGGGCAATTCTGAGTTCTACCCTCCAGCGGGGCTGGGCAGTGGGTTGCTCACTGACCTCTTCGGGTTTACCCTCCAGCAGGGCAGGGCAGTGGGTTGCTCACTAACTTCTAGGGTTTACCCTCTAGCAGAGACTGGGTAGTGGGTCACCCGATGTTATTAGGGTTTACCCTCCAACAGAGACTGGGCAGTGGGTCACCCGATGCTATTAGGGTCTACCCTACAGCAGAGACTGGGCAGTGGGTCACCCGACGCTAGTAGGGTATACCCTCCAGCAGAGGCTGGGAAATGGGTCACCCAACGATCTCTTAGGGTCTACCCTCCAGTGGGGCTGGGCAGTGGGTTGCCCGTCGTCTAGTTCCAGGTCTACCCTCCAGCAAGGCTGGGCAGTGGTTCGCCTGTCTACTTATTCTAGGTCTACCCTCCAGCATGGCTAGGCAGTGGGTCGCCTGATGATGTGTTATGGTTTACCCTCCAGCGGGGCTGGGCAGTGGGTCGCCTGATGATGTGTTATGGTTTACCCTCCAGCGAGGCTAAGCAGTGGGTCGCCTAATGATGTGTTGTGGTTTACCCTCCAGCGGGGCTGGGCAATGGGTCGCCCGATATCTGGTTATGAATTACCCTCCAGTAGGGCTGGGCAGTGGGACACCTGTTGGCATTCTAGACTCAGTCCTTTCTACTAGGCTAGTCTGTGACTTTCCTCTGTGATTACTGGAGCAGGACCCTTGGTTGTATGGGTCGGGGATAGTATGACTTGACTTTGAGGAGACCTCTCAACTGCGGGGTAGTGACGAGTTGTGGTTGATGTTCCCCTAGATCTCTCAAGTACGAGGAGCGCTTTCCCCCACCGAGACGCGTCCTTGTGACACGACCTAAAACCGTGCAGGCGAGTCAGTGCCACCCAAAGAGGATAGTGTCAAGGTACGGTGATTGAGCCCCTTGGCTTGCGGTTCGGGGTAGACGTACGGGATGCTGGGCATTGATGGTGTTTTTTCTGGGACAGTTGGCTACTCTTTCTTGGGCTGAGCTACGGGATGGAGATCCCCTTACAACGTTGTTTGGGATTCTTGACAGAGCATATGGATATGTATATACCTTTTTCTAATACCCACTTCTTGGGTTTGGTTACTCTCCTTCCAGGAGAGGCAAATACGCGTGGGGTATGCCACGTGCTTTCCGTGTCTAGCTTCTCGTGGTTGGACGAGTCTACTCTCCTCCTATAGGTAGCGAAGACTCGACGGGAAGTTCATCTTCTCACCATTTCCAACTCCTTGTGCCTGGAAGAGTCTACTTCCTTTATCTTGTTGGGTTGAGCTGTACTCTTTACTGCACTCCTTATTGTACTCCTTTACTTTTCCCGTTCCCTCTACTGCTCACCCTTCGGTACCTCCTTTTGTTGCTCCCTCGAGCCTTCGGGGTATCCTACTGAGTAATTTTATACTCACCCCTGCTTGGGCTTTGCCCGCACTTGGTGTGCCCTTGCAGAAGACGAACAGGTGGAGCATGACTTCAGTGGAGCGTAGGAGCTTGGGAGCTTGGACCGCGTGCGGTGGTCGTGGCCGGGTTCCAGGTGGCCGACCCATCAGTTGTTTCTTTTCGTTTACCTATTGCTGGGTTGTGACACTTTTTGGTTGGGTGCGTATTTTTCCCCTTTTTCCTTTTCAGCACTGTACTTTGTTCTGTTAGAGGTCGATGCACACTGTGGTTTATATATAGCAGTTTCCCTTTACTTTGCTTGTCTTTACTTTTACTCTGCACTGTTGCATTGAGTGTGCTGCGTGTGTGTGTTCACAGGTACTTAGGCAAAGGCCTCCCCGAGTTATTGTGCCTTCGGCGCTGGTCGCCAGCCCCTGGCCTATGGAGGCGGGCTTGGGGTAGTTGCAGCTCGAGCCCGGGTAGGGTCGGGTCGTGACAAATAGTTTCAACATGAATCATTAATATATATATTATAGATAAAACCCCATAACTTAGAGAAAACAAAATTTAGAAATTATTCCATTTGAAGATACTTATAGATCATCACTACATAAATCACCATATAATAGTGTTTATATATATATATATATATTAATATTTCCAAATATCATAATACAAATATGGTCTTCCATGCACTACATCCCATTAGAGGTACCCAATAACCAATCCCTTAGACCAAACATCTATTTGGTCCTTAGAATCGATAATCAAAATCCTCATTATACTCTATCTACCCTTATAATCATTTTACACCACCCTAAAAGGATATTGAAACTCATTAATTTAAACCAACCATAAAGAATTTTGGAACTCATTCACCAAATATACAGATGGATGTTGTCAAATAAAAACAATATACTGGAAAATGATGATGTTATATGTTTCATTTTATTATATATTCATTATCTAATTAGTCACTATTAATTCACTATTGTCTCGTGATGGATTAGTACATTTATGGATAACTTCCCTCAAACCCTTTTTTGGGGTGAAAATTTAATAAGTATTTGGTGAATCATCTTTATGATCAATCCTAGAGTTACGAGATAGAGAAAGATGGTAAAAAACTCAGAAAATCATAATTTTACTCAATCTTAATAAATGTGGGGAAAAACAAATACCCATGTGTATGATCAACTACCTCAAACCTTGTACTATGTGTGAGATATAATGTTGATAAAAATATATTTTATTTTTTGATCTCTTAACAAAAGATTTGGATGAGTATAATAGTAGTCACTCAAGTTTACCATCGATATCAAGTTTCCTAATCACTAGACTACATCACTTGTAAAATTTTAGGTCATTAATCAAACTAATTACCTTCATGACAAGTGAACAATCCATATATCACTTAAACTTTCCACACAATAATATAAAATAAATTTGAAAATGTGATATGAATTTCATATGCTTACAAAATCAAAATATAATGAATGTTCAATGTTTTTTACTAGATTATTCTAGTTCACTATGTAACCATAGTAAACATAAATATTCACATCATCATTAGTTTTTTCAAACATCACATTTGGTGTATCATGTTATATTCATATTTTATCTATATATTCATCTTTTAAAATTCATCACTTCAATTGTTGATATTCATGTAATAGTTCCCCATTGTCTTTATTATAATTAAGAATCGTAATTGAGAATTTTTGACAGTTTAAATCAGAATAAGTAACTCAATATCATATATTTTGGATTTACATTTTTAATATTTTAAATAGTATTTCTATATCATATCAACAATATAAATCGATATCATATTATAAATATATATATATATACTCTATGTTCATTCCATTTTAATAAATATTCAAAATATATTTAGTAGAAATACGTGTCACTTATTGTTATTTTAAATTTATTCACACTATTTTATCATTTTTCTTCAATAATTATGATAATCTTTGTATTTATATGATATAATTTTTTTAGTAATCTTTTTTATCATATATAATATAAATCCCTTCAATATTATTTTTCAAAATTTTAGGGTAAATAATGTCATTAAAATATAAACATACTATATAATTTATCAATTTAAAGATAGTTTTCTTAGATTCCATAAACAATATGTCATGTAATCACAAATACACTATGTTATCAATGTGAGGAGTCAAACTAGTCACCATTGAAATCCAAATTCCTTAAAAAAATTATTTTAATTAAGGTTATCAAATGTAAAATATAACACAATATTATAGGTCTTATTATGTGTTAATTATTCAAATAAATCTAACAAACTTCACCAAAATGATCAAAATAGTGTTAAATTTGTCCTAATAGGTTGAAATTATTCCAATTAAATTTTGGGTTTTGAAATCCATGCCTCAATGAACCTTTATGTGTATGATATATTCTCTTCTAACCATGGGTTCTACATGGGTCCCCCCATACACACCATGGAAATCACAACACACATACTATGTGCTTACTATGAGATGGCCTTAATTGTCTATTCAATCAAACAATCAAACAAACTAATCCACTATTCATCAGGACCATGTACTTCTCCATTCCCATAATTCATATTCATTAGGTGTTCCTATGCTTATCATAAAAATGAAGTTCAATATTGTCATCTAGTATTTATTTTTAATATTAATTCATAATAAATATTCAAAAATAATATATATTGTATTTATTGTTTGAATTTATATATTTAAGTAATATTTAATTTATATTTATAAATTTTTCTATTTTTTATTTAAGAGAGACCTTGAAGGATAACATTATATGATGAGATAGATTTAGTTGTTTCCATGGAAATAGGATCATTAGATTTATGACACTATGAATGATATATATATGTATAGGTTTTATATATAGAGTATAAAGAAGATTCTAAAAAACATTATATCCTCAGATGGATCTCAAATTGACACATGGAGAATAATAACTATGGAAAGTGTTATAATTGATTTCGTGATTGTATTCTCACTAAGGGATTGAGATCACTTATAGACATAATCAAATGTAGTGGTATAGTGAAATGTACCTATGAAAAGAGTTGGTTATAGATTCTATGTATGATTATGGGTTCTTGATGAATTGACATATTTTATACAAAAATGTGTTATAATTGTATCTTACATGTACTCTTGATAGGATATCCTTGTGATTGACATAAATCATGATATAACACAATATAAACAACAGATGATATCGAATTGGAGAGAAAGAAAGAGGATTAAAATTGAAAGTTTTGTTTCAATTAATTTCATAGAAGTATGTTGTATCATAGAATATATAACTAGTTCTAGATAATCAAAGATAATTTTCAAGGACTTATTATTGGATAAAAAATGATATTGTTGGATTTTTTTCAATTATTGTTTTTAAATTGGTGGTATTCTAGAAACCTATAAATAATATAATTACTAAAGACTTCATGAGTGTGTATAATTTTGGCACACTTGAATTTTTCCAATGGAAGGAAGTTTCCTAATATACGTGAGGCTTCCCATGATTATATAATTATATGAATTAGTAATGTCCATATGTTTCCATATTAACATATGTCTTACTTAATTTCATAACATTATTTGAGGAACTATGATTTGGAATATTATATAAGTTTTACTATTCCCATAATACTTTCTCTGGGTTTATATAAGGATTTATTTATTCTATAATGACTTTAGGGAATTAAATAAGGCATTATATATATATTTTTAGACTTATATTTTGTAGGGTTAACGGAATTAGTAAATATATTCCATGTAAAATGTAGTTTTTAATAGAATTTAATATATAATCTATAATACATATATTTTTTGGAAGACTTTTGGGGGATTATTTAGTGTTGTAGTTGGATTATTTAAGTTTTTCAATATAAATCATAAGAATTTTTGAATTAATAAAATTTTTATTTGTTCCCAAATGATATTTCATTTTTAATACTTTTTAGTTCTCAAAATACTTTCTCTGAAATTTATAAGACTTATGTTGACATTTTAAGAGATAATCAGTGAACATTGTAGAGACCCAATGCTTGACGTACATGGAAATTACATTACTTCTGCAGAATACTTAATACATAATAAGAACCAACACTCAAGAACCATAATAGTTTAGTGTCTTTGGAAACTCGAAACATAATTTTATAATCGTGGTGAAAGATCTTCAACATCTCCCATAAAGATCTTCCCCTTTTTGTTTTCTTACCTAAAACCTTTCTTTAAATCCTAGGGAAAATAAAACATATAATAGGGTGATCTCAAATGCTCAGTAAGGGTAAGAATGGAGAAAATAAAACAAATCATATACATTTGAACTTAAAAACATGAACATAATGTTTAAACATCATAATCTTGAGCAATGACATAAAACATGGCAGTACGTAAGGCATAGATCATAAAGAAACATTAATCCTGATAAAATAGCATGGGAATAAAACATGTAATTGTGGAAACCATTAATCACATGTTATGATTTCCATAGTAGCCAAGGCATTGCTACTAAGACCATCTTAGTGGACAAAGTCCCTTTCTGAATTGAGTTAACTCCTCATTCCAGTCCTGTATCACTAAACCGGATTAACTTACCATTCCAGCCATGTCTATCTCATGAGATATATATCATTACCAAATTCATTGGTGGGAGACATATGTCCCACCCATATAATAATGAAATCATTATTACGTGTTCCACAACATAAACAGAAATCATTCACCATAACCCAAAGAATAAAATGGGTTTCATAAACATAATCCCATCATAAAATAATCCATATAAAACAAATTGATATCATTTCATCATAAAAAAAGTGAAACCATGTAAGTAATAGAGAAATTATACGTGAAACATACACATATGAAATAATGTCATATTTGATGGAAAATGGTTTTGATAAAACACTTGAAATGAATTCTTGAGGAAAATATCCTTTCTTATTCAAAATCATTTTCTTTTCACAAAATGCCTTGCAATTTTAATAGAAATGAATTTTGTTGAAAATATTCATGAAATATTGTAGAGTAAGATTCATGAAAAAAAGGCGTTATAAAACTATAAAAATCTGTTCATGCCGTATAAGTTAAAAAAACATTCTCCTCGTACTTTTGCCGGAAAAGACAAAAATTTCCTCGTATGGTAAACAAAAGAAATATTTTTTCCATAACACAATGTAAAAGTCAAATAGGGGTAAATAAAACTTTAAACATAAATGGAAGAATATTAAAAACTTTATGAAAAACATTTTATGGTCATGGATGAAAAATATACCCCAGTAAATACTTACGTATAAGAAATATCAGATAAAAATGAGATTGAAATATTATCGCTTACCTTATGTTCGATGTGCTTCATATGTATCTGAACATCCTGTATAATGATTTAAATAATGTCATTGAATTATTACAGAATCATATTCATTATTATGATATCATATATGGTTCACTTGTGACTTTATATTACCCATTCTTTTGTAAATTTCTATTTTAAAGCAGTGTTTTGGGTAAAATCGTTTCATTTATCGTACGTGTTTTGATTTTTTGTTCTTGATATTATCACTAATATCATGATTTAATTAATTCAAGAATGTAAAACATTATTTATATAATATATATATTTAGTATATAAATATATATGATAGATCGATAAATGGAATGAAATACACAGTTCATGGAGTCAGTAGGCCGTACGTACGCATGAACGCTGTTTTAGTTTCCTTATTGAATGGAATTAAGTAAATGAAACATATATGTACATAAATACAGTATCATTATTATGTAATATCTTCCATGATTATTTATTATTTATATACTTTATAGTCATACTTGAATGGTTTATCATGGAAAATGAATCTCATCGCATTCATGGAGACGGTAGTCCGTACGTACGCACGAGCGATGATATCATTACCATAATTATTGAGTAGAATTGGAGTGAATGATATAATATCTCAGAATTAGTATCATGTCATAATAACCATATATAGTTATTCTTTACACCATTATACCAATCCAAGTAAGGTGGTTGTGAAAAAACAGATTACACCACGGTGTGGAGATGGTATTCCGTACATACGCACGCACGATGATTTCGTTTTCCATAGGATGGATAGAAGGTGAAATGGGGTTGTTTCATTTTTATAATAACATAATAGTATATGAGTGATACTGATGTTATTAATTTATGAAGAAACAAATAAATAATAATAATTAGAAGAATAAATAAATTGGAAAGAATCGGTAAAGGATATTACATCTTCTTTGACGCACCTCTTCTTAACCTCCTATTAAGGCACTAGAGTTGGTCTTTTGAGGAGACAATAACCTCTATAATGTTTCTAGGGAAGTTCATATGGGAAATGGGTAGGGTTTTCCTAGCTCGAAGGCTCAAAATTGTGTAAGGAGAAGAGGGAGGAGGTGCCCTTTTATAAGGGAGGAGAGGATCACCTTAGGAAAAACATAAAATATTATTTTATAATAAAGTCGTATTTGGTTTATAATAGCTCCAAATTGATTTATTTAGAAAATAATGTGGGTATTTCTCAAAATACTTTCAACCAAGAGGTTTTAGACTAGTTTAGGTTACTATTTTAACATTATCATTTAGATTTAACTCTAAGTTAAATAATTTAACTTTTTCTATGTCTTCTTGTTTTCTTACACTATATGGTTAATAAACTTACTATAACAAGCCAAACGAACCCCAAGTGGTTCATTATTAATATATATATCCTTATATAAGTAATTTTTCCGAACCTTAGATTTTTAGGAATAGAATGACAATTAATAATATAATATTTGTTTTAAAAACTATTTTATGTCAATTTTGATACTATTTGGTAATTGATTTTTGTGAACATCATAACAGCCTGATTAGTTCAAAAAAAGTTATTTAAATCAATAATAACATGTCATATTAAACTAAAAATTTATTTTAATTTATAAAAAGTTTCAAATTACATTTATTTGGGTATTTATAACACCAATTATGTTAATATTTCATTAATTAGGTAATTACTGCATCATCATTGTGTCGTAAATAAATTTCTTTAAATATTTCCTAAAAATTATAAATAAAATAACATTATATAGGAAATATTTTTATATTTCTAATGAATATTTATAGTCGAATTTATCTTATGTATAACCTTATATTAAAAATTGTTTAGTTATTAAACTTTGATTTTAACTCTTTTAACTCTTCTTTGAATTAAATAATAATAAATGTCCGAATCTAATCCAAGTAGACCTAAATGATAATATTATATTCCTAAGCTTGTTTTTGGTCGAATTATACTTTTCCAATAGAATTATGATATGTGTTAGGGTAATAATAATATCATTTTTACTCTTAATTACCCTATTTATTTTTAACCGTGGTAAATAAAAGTAAAAAGTTACTATTCACCAAAAATTATTTTTATCTTATTGAACCAAATTTTACTCCTTGATGTTAACCGTGTCTCTCAGATTTTTAAAATTACACTCACAGAAGTGGTAAAATTAAGTTTTGTGTAAATTTTCAAATTCTCCTAGGAGGTGGGTAAAAGACGGTGAAAAGTTTAACAAATATTTTATATATCTAAAATTATTATAAAATGACTCCAATGAATTAAATTGAACATATATAGGTATTATGTATAAATTTTTACCTAAAATAAATTTAAATAAAATAAATAATTATTTAAATAAAAAGTCAGTTTTAAAATAGTAACCTAGTGTTTTCACGTTTCATAAAAAATTGAATGTTTTCAGAAAAATACCAAAAATTCAACCTAGACTAATTCCGATATTCCGAATCCAAAAATGAAGTCCATTTTAAAAGATAAAATTTATAAAATTTCAAAAAGTGGGTATTACTATTCATAATTAGTAGTTTATAATAATATTATAATAATATCTCGTTTAGTGAAACTCGGTATTGCGTACTACACACACTATCGAGGAAGGTCTTGATTGTGTGTAATGTAAGACAAGTCAAGGATGCGTGTAGTGAAAGCTCTGTTTGGTGTTGCGTATGACATAATCAAAACTTATTTTATAAAAACATTAAACAGAATCTATACATAATGTTGTGTAAAATAATTTCCACAAAACGAACTTGAAATTGTGTGTAACACGAGCCAAGAATAGTGTTGCGTACACTGCAAACTAATATGGTGTTGCGTATAGTACAAGCTAATCTTGGCGTAGCGTATAATAGAAGCCATCAAAGAAATTAAAAATAATATATCTCATAAAATCTCCGGGTGTTACATTCTACCCCCCTTAAAATGAATTTCTCCCTCGAAATTCATCGGGGTTATAAATGATTTTCTACTTGAAAGTTTCTTTCATAGAAACCCACATCATAAAAAGGAATACCAAAACTAAAATTTAAAAACATAATTATGAAATGTAACGGTTACCCAAATTAACTAATCACTAGGTTTCCACATAGGAGAACATAGGTTAAAATATGGATTTGGAAGAGAAATCTAACCATTAAGTTCTGATGGAGAGTGGTAGAGAACATGGCTATAAAAAAGCCAACAATCACAAAGTCATAAATTTGTGATGATCTAAGGTACCATCTGATTCATCAGATATAAGAGAACTAGGAAAATATTTTTGGTTTTCAATATCATTTCCCTAATGTTGAAGAATTGTTGAATTAAAAAAAATACTTACTTGATTTTGGTACAATCTCATCGTTGTCTGTGCCTTGAAAAATTTCCATATCATCTCTTAAAGAAATGAAGTTGAATTTTTCATTCTTGATGTGTTAGTAGATCATTTGATAGAATGATAGGTAATTCCATCTGTTTCTATCGCAAAAAGTTTAGCACAATTTATTAAATATACATAAGTCCATCTATGATGAGATTAATCGTATATGGTTGCTAAAATGGACTTATACTTCATATATCATAGCGCTTAATAAAATAAAACTAGTATCTACTAACCAGGGACTTCCTGTAGGCTAGTGATAGGTGATAAAGGCCTGTCACACTTCGGTTGTGGGTTCGATTCCCGCATCCTTGTCCGACGCGACGGGTTGTCACCCGTCCTACGGGTTGTCCTATTTCTAAAACTATACTATTATAACATTCCAAAAAATAATATCGAAAAAATTTCTATCCTTATGTAATAATATATGATTTCCAACATAATCCATTCCAATCTTTAGGCTTATCTAAAATACATTTGTCCAATCTCATAGTATAAAGAAAACAATTACTTGAAAGGTCACATAACAAGCATGTGGATACCATCATTTATCCCCCATATATCATACGATATATCTTGTTGGTCACATTGCAAACATGTGAATACCTTAATCATTTATTCTTTTGAAACATGAATTACCATAGAACCTTAGTGAAAACATGAGTGCTATCAAAAGTTAAATCTTTTCACTTACCAAAATCCCAAAATTTCTATATACTGAAATAATGATATCACTTTGTCCTTATATCAGTCATGAGCTCATTAATACTATCAAACATCTCATTATCTCCTTCTCATTTTATTATGCTCATATCATCTACCTTCCAAAAATATTTGAATAACCTTTCATGGTTACAGGTACCATTCATCATATACTTTCAAAAACTCATGGAAAGATAACAGTGTAACAATCCTTAGATTTTTTTTATTCCATAGTACCATACATTATTCTTGATTAAGATATAATCATTCCACTACCTTCTTAAACCACTGACTGTGCTTCAACATTTCTTTCATCTCATATATCATTTTTAGTCTCTTCATCGTCATCAATATAAATACTACCCATACGACCATGCTGATTCTCTTCATCAAATTTTCCCTTAGATCATTGGTTTGAATAATGCCTGTACATTCCACATTTAAAAAATTTAACCATTGTTGATGTATTAGAAATACCATTATCCTTGTCCATGGTGTTAACTGAACCTTTTCTTTTACAATTATTGGCTTTATGTCCTTCTTTTCCACACCCAAAGCATCTTCCAGTTCCTTTGAAACATTCTCCCTGATGCCTCTTACCATATGATTTACATGATGGAAATTGAACTTTCTTTCTTCTATGATCATAATGAAACTCTATCTTTCTCTTATTAGCTGATTCAAGAAACTTACCAAAGTGAGATTATTGATCATATTTTGATATTTCTGATTAGGCATAATAACGATGTTTGGACTTCCAAATCCCGTTTCATTTGGTTTCTTATAAAGAATATCATTCCATTGTCCATCATATCCTCCATTATCGTTAATCTTCCTGTTTCCAGCTATTTTCTAAAACCCAAAAAGAATATTGTGAGAGGCAAAAATCATACTAGGAAAACAACATAATCAAGGGGAGTACTTTCAATCTCTAACATCTTAGGTTTAATCATAGGTTATTCATGATCGTTATCATAATTCTAGGACTATAACCTATACTTATACATAACCTTAGAAACATCCCTATACATACCATAGAAATATATCTAGAGATCTCACTAAAGTTTTCACATCCTAGTTTCCAAAGGTTAACTAAACCTTTCCTCTAATACCAACTATAGAGACCCAATGCTTGATGTACATGGACATTACATTACTTTTTCGGAATACATAATACATAACAAGAACCAACACTCGAGGACCATAATAGTTTAGCGTCTTTGGAAACTCGGAACATAATCTTCGAATCGTGGTGAAAGATCTTAAACATCTCCCATAAAGATCATCACCTTTTTGTTTTCTTACCTAAAACCTTTCTTTAAATCCTAGGGAAAATAAAACATATAAAAGGGTGATATCAAATTCTCAGTAAGGGTAAGCATGGAGAAAATAAAACATATCATATACATTTGAACTTAAAAACATGAACATAATGTTTAAACATCAAGATCTTGAGAAATGACATAAAACATGGCAGTACGTAAGGCATAGATCATAAAGAAACACTAATCCTGATAAAATATAATAGGAATAAAACATGTAATTTTGGAAGCCATTAAGCACATGTTATGATTTCCATAGTAGCCAAGGCATTGCTGCCAAGACCATCTTAGTGGACAAAGTCCCTTTCTGAATCGAGTTCACTCCTCGTTCCAATCCTGTATCACTGAACCGGATTAACTTACTGTTCCAGCCATGTCTATCTTATGAGATATAAATTTTTAACCAATGCATTGGAGGTAGATATAGGTCCCACCCATCTCATAATTAAATAATTCTTATGTGTGCCACAACATAAACATAAATTATTCATCATAACCCAAAGAATAAAATGGGTTTCATAAACATCATCCCATCATAGAATAATCCATATAAAACAAATGGATATCATTTCATCACAAGAGAAGTGAAACCATGTAAATAATAGAGACATTATACTTGAAACATAAACATATGAAATAATGTCATATTTGATGGAAAATGGTTTTGATAAAACTCTTGAAATGAATTCTTGGTGAAAATATCCTTTCTTCTTCAAAATCATTTTCTTTTCACAAAATGCCATGAAATTTTAAAAGAAATGAATTTTATTGAAAATATTCATGAAATCTTTTAGATTAAGATTCATGAAAATATGGCGTTATAAAACCATAAAAATCCGTTTATTCTGTATAATTTAAAAAACATTATCCTCGTACTTTTGCTGGAAAAGTCAAAAAGTTCCTCGTATGGTAAACAAAAGAAAGATTCTTTCCACAACACAATGTAAAAGTCAAAGAGGGGTAAACAAAACTTTAAACATAAATGGAAGAATATTAAAAACTTTATGAAAAAAATTTTATGGACATGGATGAAAAATATACCCCAGTAAATACTTACGTATAAGCAATATTGGATAAAAATGCGATTGAAAAATTATCACTTACCTTATGTCTGATATGCTTTGTATGTATCCGAACCTCCTGAACAATGATTTAAATAATGTCATTGAATTATTACAGAATCATATTCATTATTATGATATCATATATGGTTCACTTGTGACTTTATATTACCCATTCTTTTGTAAATTTCTATTTTAAAGCAGTGTTTTGGGTAAAATCATTTCATTTATCATACATGTTTCGATTTGTTGTTCTTGATATTATAACTCATATCATGATTTATTTAATTCCATAATGTAAAACATTATTTATATATAATATATATTTAGTATATAAATATAAATGATAGATCGATAAATAGAATGAAATACACCGTTCATGGAGATGGTAGGCCGTACGTACGCATGAACGCTATTTTTGTTTCCTTATTTAATGGAATTAAGTAATTGAAACAAATATGTACATAAATACAGTATTATTATTATGTAATACCTTTCATGATTATTTATTATTTATATACTTTATAATCATACTTTAATGGTTAATCATGGAAAATGAATCTCATCGCGTTTGTGGAGACGGTAGTCCGTACTTACGCACGAGCGATTATATTGTTCCCATAATTATTAAGTAGAATTGGAGTTAATGATATAATATCTCATAATAAGTATCATGTAATAATAACCATATATAGTTATTCTTTACACCATTATACCCATCCATGTAAGGTGGCGGTGGAAAAATAGATTACACCACGGAGTGGAGACGGTATTCCTTACGTACACACGTGCAGTGATTTCATTTTCCATAGGATGGATAGATGGTGAAATGGGGTTGTTTAATATTTATAATAACATATAATTATATGATTGATACTTATGTTATTAATTTATTATGAAAAAAATAAATAAGAAAAGTATAAGAAGAAATAAATTGGAATGAATCGGTAAAGGATATTACCTCTTCTTTGACGCGCCTCTTCTTAACCTCCTCTTAAGGCACTAGAGTTGGTCTTTTGAGGAGACCGGAACCTCTATAATTTTTCTAGGGATGTTGATAGGGAAAATAGGCAGGGATTGTCCGAGCTTGAAGGCTCTAAATTGTGTAAAAAGAAGAGGGAGGAGGTGCCCTTTTATAAGGGAGGAGAGGGGAACCTTAGAAAAAACTTAAAATATTATTTTATAATAAAGTCATATTAGGTTTATAATTTCCCCAAATTGATTTATTTAGAAGCTAATGTGGGGATGGGTCTAAATCCTCTCAAACAATAGGTTTTAGAGAAGTTTAGGTTACTATTTTAACCTTATCATTTAAATTTAACTCTAAGTTAAATAATTTAACTTTTACCATGTCTTCTTGATTTCTCACTCTATATAGTTAATAAACTTACTATAACAAGCCAAACGAACCCTAAGTGGTTCATTATTAATATATATAACCTTATCTAAGTCATTTGGCCGAACCTTAGATTTCTAGAAATAGAATAACAATTAATAATATAATGTTTGTTTTAAAAACTGTTTTATGTCAATTTTGAAATTATTTGGTAATTGATTTTTTTGATAATCATAACATCATGATTAGTTCAAAAAAAGTTAATTAAATCAAGACTAACATGTCATATTAACCTGAAAAATTATTTTAATTTATAAAAACTCTCAAATTAAATTTATTTGCGTATTTATAACATCAATTATGTTAATATTGTATTAATAAGGTAATTACTGCATCATCATTGTGTCATAAATAAATTAAATTAATTAATGTATAAAAATAATAAATAAAATAAAATTATGTAGTTAATATTTTTATCTTTCTAATGAACATTGATAGTCAAATTTATCTTATGTATAACCCTATATTAAAAATGTTTGAGTTATTAAACGTTGATTTAAACTCTTTTAACTCTTCTTTGAATTAAATAATAATAAATGTCCTAATCTAATATAAGTAGACCTAAATGATAATATTATATTCCTAATGTTGTTTTTTGTCGAATTATACTTATCAAATAGAATTAGGATATGTGTTAGGGTAATAATAATATCATTTTTACCCTTAATTTACCTATTTGCTTTTAACCGTGGTAAATAAAAGTAAACATTTACTATTCACCAAAAATTATTTTTATCTTATTGAACCACATTTTAATCTTTCATGTTAACCATGTCTCCTCGGTTTTTGAAATTCCACTCACCGAAGTGGTAAAATTATGTTTTGTGTAAATTTTCAAATTCTCCTAGGAGGTGGGTAAAAGACGGTGAAAAGTTCAATAAAATTTTTATATATCTAAAATTATTATAAAATGACACCAATGAATTAAATTGAACTTATATAGGTATTATGTATCAATTTTTACCTAAAATAAATTAAAAAAAATAATTATTTAAATAAAAAGTCGGCTTTTAAATAGTAATCTAGTGTTTTCACTATTCATCAAAAATATAAAGTTTTCATAAAAATTCCAAAAATTCACCCTAGGCTAATTTTGATATTCTGAATCCAAAAATGAAGTCCATTTTGAATGATAAAATTTATAAAATTCCAAAAAGTGGGTATTACTATTCATAACGACTAGTTCATAATAATATTATAATAATATCTCGTTTAGTGAAACTCGGTATTGTGTACTACACACGCTATCGAGGAAGGTCTTGATTGCGTGTAATGCAAGCCAAGTCAAGGCTTCATGTAGTGAATGCTCCCTTTGGTGTTGCGTATAACATAATAAAAACTTATTTCATTTAAACATTAAACAGAATCTATACATAATGTTGTGTAGAATAATTTCCACAAAACGAACTTGAAATTGTGTGTAACATGAGCCAAGAATAGTGTTGCTTATACTAAAAGCTAATACGGTGTTGCATAAAGTACAATCTAATCTCGGTGTAGTGTATAATATAATCCATCAAAGAAATTAAAAATAATATATCTCATAAAATCTCGTGGTGTTACAAACATATCCTTAATCATTTTTAGAAAAGTCACAACTTAATAGAAGTGTGTGTATGGTATATTCTTGGGATATTTTAAATAGTGTTAGGTTGTGATTCCAGTAATCATTCCATGATAGATAAATATTATATCATGATTAAAGGGGGATAAATGTATGATGGTTATAGTTATTAAAATTTTAGATCAGTTTCTTAATAGAGAACACACCACACTCAATCATTTTCACACCATTTCAACTTTTTTGATGATTTTATTAATTATCACATAAAATTTCTAATTTATTCAAAAAAGAAATTGAAATTAATAGTTTTTGTAGAGAATTTAACACCACAATGTGTGGGTAAGATTCCATGATTTTGGAACACTAAAATTAATTATTACCAATTTATAACTTTATATAATTTCCATTTTTGTTTTTTGATAATTTTAATGAAAAAAAAATGATGAAAAAGTTCATTACATAGTCCTTGGTGTTATTAAAATAAAAAATATAGAAAATTTATTTTTCAAAAAACAATCTCAGTGAATAAAAATGGAAGACAAACCAAATTTAATACATTAGTGATCCTATCAAAAAATTCATATGAGAATAAGAAGTGAAAACCCTGATTAAGGTGAAAAAATGCTCATGATGAAATAAAATTTAGAAAAAGAGATAAGTGATTGATAAAACTCTCATTATATTTATTTTTATGTTTATATTATTTCAATTATTATATTAATCCTTTTCATTGTATTTTTTATTTTTATTCCTTGTAAAAAAGTAGTTTTTAAGAGGTCAAGAAGAGGAAGTGATCTTGTGATCAACACTTAATCCTATTTAATTTATTTTAATACCTATAATGGACATTGTTACATTCTAATATGTTGAAAATATATAAATGTATGCCCCTTGAAATGGATCTTTTTTGTGAACTAAGTACAACACTTGGGTCCTACCATCTACATTCACCATTCAAACTTTGTGTATGTTTGTAGAATATAATAGTTGTCTTTTTATTTAAGACATAGGGACATTATTTTTTGAAAAAAAATCGTCACATTAATTCATCTCCCAATTTTTTGTGTTATGATTCCTATTAAAAAAATTGTTATCAAATCAACTAGTTTTGGGTTATTGGTATTTTATATTTTTTATTAAATATATTGAGTATACAATGAATATAAAGAGGGTTCCTTTATTAAATGGGTGCGATTACCAAATCATTTATAATAGAAATATATCACACTTATAGTCTCTTGGACTTGATTTTTTCTCAAATTTTGTTCTTGAAATATAGGTTAGTGAGTCTTATTAATTATCCATGACCAAAACAGATTGAATGTTTCTTGATGTTAATTTTGAAGAATGGAGTATATTTTTTCCGAACATTCAAATCAGATATATATAAAGGTGATGAGTTTCACCACTTTAAAGATTATGTAGTACATTTTTTATAAAATATATAACAGTGAAAAAAATTACAGAATTAATGACTCAAGTGTTAAAAATAAGTATGATGGTATACAGATATATCCAATGAAAAATATTGAGGGTTTTTTCCATTGTATTATTGAGTTGGTTGAGGCTATTTGGGGATTTGGTTATGAAATAAAGAAAGTAAATGTTTTGAAGAAAATCTTTAGAGGGTTTCCACCCTAACTAAAACCCAAAATTCTCATCACTTTCAGAAGGAAACTTGAATGAGATATCACTGGATTAATTTTATATTAGTTTAGTTATTGGATAAATGCAAGTCATTACAAAAGGAAAATAATATCATGTAAATGAATAAAGTGATATAAAATACATGGATAATATTTAAATCCTTAATTGTAAAAATGAAGATAAACATGTGGATGATAATATCATATCATTAGTGTTAATAATGTTAGGAAGAGTAGAGTGTATATTTGAATGTAATAGATTCATGGATTCATTCAAGTGTTAAAAGGTTGGAAACATTTCATTGAGGTGTCTAATGAAATTTTTTACTAATGAAGATGAGATAGATACTATCTAAAACACATGAAATAAAATTCCTCATAAATAAATATTTCAAACCAGGAAACTCTTTCATGATGAAGTTTCAAAGAAATGTCCTTGTAATTAATTAAGATGAAGGTGATGAAGATTACATAGAGTAATAGAAAAATGAATTTGATTTTTATATGGAATATTCCATGAGGGAAAATATTAAAAAAACTAATATATAAAATGATAAAAAATGATGGAGTTATTGATCACATGTTAGATATTGGGGGAACTCTTGAAGAGATCAGTATTAAAATAATGAAATATTTAATAGTAAGTTAATGGATAAAATAATCATTATAATATGAGAATTAGTGTAAGGTTGAGATATATTGACTATATAAGGATTTAAATGATCAATGTACTAGTCGTGAAAAAATATATGTTGCAGTAGATTTAAAAATGAATATTAAATAATAAGCTAATACAAATTATGATAACAAATCATGTTTTAAAGAAATAATAAAAGAAATTTAATCTCTTGAAAAATAATTGGATACTTTATGAAGTAAACATGAAACATAAATATTAAGGAATGTTACCCAATTAATTGGGTTTTTTTTAGAAATTTATCTAATGTAGAACTATTATCATTATCTGGATGAGGAATTTAATGTATTAATAAAATTGTAAATGGACAATGACCCCCAAACATGAAGAAGTTTTGAGTTCCTTTTTATTGTTATAAAAAACATGAAAATAAATTTATTAGTATAATGGGAAGTGAAATATGGAAATTAATCATTAGACTATATGAAATAATCAACAACTAATAAGTTTCTAAAAATCATGAATCATATATTGTGGTGAATGTAGAATTATATTTCCTCTTATGAAGTATTGGTTTTATATCTTCCTTGGCCAAATAATGTACTACATTGAAAAGGATAGTTGTTATTTAGAGGGGGAAGCTCTTAAAAGCATAATATTATTAATAAAGATACATAATTAAACAATAAAAGAAATATTCCATGCGTATTGTATTCAATGTTGTGATTTTATATATAAGGTTGTCTATTATAGGAATTTAATAAATTGAGGTTGCAATCATGGAATATTAGTATGGAATAATACTAGAATACATATTAAAAATTCCCTTAGAAAATGTATCTCTTACTATAAGGATAATGTGAGAATATTTGTACTACTAATTCTAGAAAAAATTAGGAGCTTTCATCCACTATAATCACACATACATATCTCTCTTTGAAATAAAATAATATGAGAGAGAAATAAAAGGTGACATCCTGAACTTGGATATCACTTAGAGGATCTCGAGCATGGTTGGACACATGGCCTCAAGAGCATCTCCCCAAATTCCCAAGGCTTCCAACTAGTAGTGAGGGCCTTGGGTGGGTCCATGGGGAGAATATTCCCTCATTAACAGAGCGAATCAATGTGTTTCCATATAATATAACATATAAGCATGACATAAGTAGAAGATGCAATATAAGTAAACATAAGACACAATAGTAGCATACAGGAAAAATGATCATCTGAACAATTGTAACAACTAATCAAAATATAAAAAATTTGATGATGATATATGTCATGTATCTAGAAATTTTCAAAACATGGATACAAAATAGTAGGTATACATGCTATTAAAAAGTAACAAAAAGGAATCCAAAAATTATTCTAAGAATCTCGAGCTCCATCTTGGTCATTCGCTGCCAACTCTAACCTAATAGATCGAGCAATCAAGTGTTTGATGTAACTTTCTTACATTTTCCAACACCTACATACATATATTTTTCCCAATTACCAATGGATTCCCAGATTGAATGTGAGATAAATCTTAGTAGGACACCACCAATAATGTCTATAACATATGTTATGTGTAATATAAAATTAAATAGTGTGAATGCAAGCATATATATAGTAAATAAGTAACGTAACATAAATACCCATGTACCTATTTTATCCCTCAACTGGTGTTTGAATATGTAACCAGTTCATTAATTAGTTTAAGTTCAAATTTATATAATTAAGTCATGTGAGGCATATCCAGCACTGAAATCACTTCATGACATTAATAGTATAGGTTTCTAGATGTAACAAGAAAACATGTAATGATAATTACTATTAAAGGGTTATAAGATAACAACCAAGGAAACCTAAACCTCAAGGGTCCCCAAATCAATAGTACCTGTATCATGGAAAAAGGTAATAGTGAAATCCAAAGAGCATCATCCAAGGAATTCTAGAATAATATGATCTAACTGAGTCCAAGAAATACATCAAAGGTAAAATGGGATAAGCTATGGCTAGCCCCAAGGATATAACAAGGGAAACTCATGTCTATAGAATTCATGATGGATCCAAGGAGTGTATCCAAGACATATTGTAATAGTAAAAAAGGGATCATGTGGTGTCATACCAAGAATCCAATGATAAATGAGGATCAAGTTCCAAGGTGGGTCTCAACTATGTAAACTAGCATCTTTGAATCAGAATAGAATCCATGAGTGATCAATCCATTCCCTCAGTAATCCAAGAACTAACACAAGTTTTTCCATAACTATAAGTATTTCAAGGTCCATATTTATATATAAATAGGAACATTATATATTTTTCTTAAAATTATTAAATCCAAGTGATGGAATTCCATTTAAGGGTCAAGTGGTTTGAGTATTTCATTTCATCAGTGTGACATGGCTAAGGGACATGAAACCATTTAATTCATTTTATTTTTAATTAATTTGTTCTCTTATTTACCTTTCATAACCTAACATGCTTGTGGTAAGGATGATAAAACACTAGTAATTCATTTATATAAACTGGTCCAATCCATATATATACAATACACTTTCCAATTTCTCATTTAACATTTGTCAAATAATTCATGAACATACCTTAGGCTGGTCAAGATTTTAACAGAAAAGGTACTTACCCTGATCAATTCAAAATTTAATAAGAATTTATTATAAGGAGTCTTAGAATTCGAATGGTATAGCTCTAACATTCCTGAACGATGGTTCGAAGGTGTAAAAAGAATAAAAACCCAATTATGGTACATCACCCTACATGGGGTGGATAATGTTTTGGATATATCCATAAACATTGGATGACTTACACAGCATGGGTCGTAGAGAATAGTCCTAAGAACTACAAGAATGATATTTAAATTCAACAGACAGTGATTGATAAAATTGGTGTGACAATACGACAATTTATTAAATGACATAAATTGAGGGATGAGTTATATACCACCTACCACATACTCGTACAACTCTCCAAGTCAAGTATCATCCTCTAATTAGTTTTGGATATGATTAGACCTAAAGAACATATCAATTTCCTAAAATTAGGTCATATAAGACTACATATAAATATCGTCATTGATAGGAAGAATAACAATTAAATATTAAAAAGTAATCAAGAAAAAACCAGTGTAGATCTAATGAGATGAATGAGGGTTGAATCAGACTCCAGAAAGAAACATTATCTCATTTACTATAATAACCTTCAAAAGGGATCAAAGTTGAATAAATTTTAGGGGATATCAATGAGAAAGAAATGATTAAGTAGGGGTTTGTCTAAAATATATCATTAATAAAAAACTATAAATTAACCCATTTTTACCCATCATAAGGTTTAGCACCATGGTTTGTCAAATTGTATGCCAATCATGCCCAGTATGATATAGGAAAGGGTAACCCACATGGTTAGGAAAACTGTGCACCAATCGTGTAAAATTCCACTGTTAAAATTGCATACATTCTCACATGTTGGTGTGGCCCATTTTGCATAGCTAGATCAAATTGTGTACCCTCTGGGTTCACACTACCTATCCCCACACATTTTAAACTAAACATGAATCCTACATTGCATAGTTTGAACAAATGGTGCGATAGGAAATGTTTTACCAAAAATCTAGGTTATAAGCTTTGAACCAGCCATGAACATCCATGATACATTCAACAACTCCTTGGAAATCCATATTTGGTCCATATAAGTAATTTTGACCAAAATATATAGGATCCAAACCTAGGTGATAAATGTGGTTCCTATATTATTCCCTAGTTAAAGGAACTCATCCTTGAGTTCACCTTCAAATGGTGGTGAAACAGATTCTATGAAAAACTCTAGTTTCTAGGCATGTATGTCCACCTCTCACTCCGAAGCCTTTCCCTTACACTACATTGCTTCCATAACACCCGAACTTGAGGGACATACCATCCTCAGAGATCCTTTGTGCACTGGTCCATGATGTGTATTGGATACTTATCAAAAGAAGTATCAACATCCAAATCGACTTCCTCGAGATCAAAATTATGAGATGGTCTTTCATGATACCGGTGAAGCTGTGAAATGTGGAAGACATTGAGCATGTAATGATAGCTATAAGGTAATATAAACTGATAGGCTAGTATCCTAACTCTCTCCATGATCTGAAATTTCCCAAAAAAGAACTGTTAAATTTTGACTTTCCTCTGAATTCATCTTTTCCTTAGCCCGGGTGATACCCATAAGAAATATGATCCCCGACCATAAACTATAGAGGTTGGTGGTGGTGATCGAAATGAGATTTATTTCTAGGAGGAGTAGTATAAATATGCTTCGAGAAAATATTAACATACTCTAATGTCTCCTATATAATATGAGGACCAAGTAGGGATACATCACCTACCTATAGAAAACTCAATGTTGAACAATATGACCTACCATACAATTCCTTTAATGGAGCCATATTAATTTTCATCTAAAAGCTATTATTGTATACAAACTATACAAGATGGATATGATTCTCCCAAGAACTATTGAAATCAAGGATGCATGATCATATCTTTTCCTCTAGAACCAATATCGTCTCTTCTGACTTTCTATCAGTTTGAGGGTTAAATGTTTTGCTTAGAAGAACCTGTGCACCCATATATTTCTAAAACCCCTTCTAGAATTGTGATGTGAAATGTACATGCATATATAAAATGATAGTATGAGGGACCCAATGTAGTTGAATAATCTCAGGGGAATATAATGTTCCCATCTCATCAACTGATAAAGTCTCCCAAATATGAATGAAGTGGGATATTTTCATCTATCAGTCAATGAAATCCCATACAACATCACTAACTCTAGTTGTTCTATGTATTTTAATGATGAAATCCATAACAAAATCTTTCAATTTCCATTATTGGACTAGTAGAAGTTGTAAAAATTCTATAGGTCTCTCATGCCCTCCCTTCACCAATTGGTAGGTGGAACACCTAGTGATAAATCTTACTATCTGACATTTTATCCCATGCCACCAATAATGGTGTCACATGTCTCGATACATCTCAAAGATTCCTGGATGAACTACCCAGTGAAAAGCATGCGACTCACTCTTAAACTCCTCTCTCATATCTATAGTAACCTAGACATATCCATGTATACATAGGATATTTTCTATGTTTACATACTAATTCAGTGGTGGGTGATCTTCTGAAATACTCTCACAAAGAACAAGACCCTCATTATCTGAAAATTTCTTTCTCTTCGCATTCTCAAAATGGGAAGAGGTAACTATCAAGGATGAGAGGAATGGCTACTCATGACTGTCTTAAAACACTAAATGTATCTAAAAAAAGTGCTACATCAATTTCTAATCATCATTGGCTTCTCTCATGTAATATGAATGGGTTTTCTGACTCAGTGAATCAGGTAATACATTGCCCATTCTAAGCATATCAGCAAACTCAAAATAGAAGGATTGAAGATATTCGACCTATATTTGATGTCTGATATTCATTTCACATTGTGTAATTATATATTTTAGGCTCTTATGGTCCATATACATAATACATTTCTCAGCCAATAGATAATGTATCTAGAAACATAAGGAATGGAAAACTACTAGGGGATCAAGGTTGTGTGTTGAGTAGTTTTTTCTCATGAGACCTAAAATACCAAGATCCAAATTCAATATCTCTATCCTCCTACCTCTTAAATACTCCCCCAAAAATACCTAATTAATGAACAAACATGATATAAACTCTTCCTGGCTATGGAAGTATTATAACATGTGACGAGATAAGATTTCCGTTCATCACGTGAATTTATTTCTCACACACTTCTGGCCATAGAAACATAACAACCTTATTTTTAAGACCATTAAGAGGTGAATAAAGGCATGATAAATCCTGAGTGAAATTCATGTAACATCTATCTTTCCCCAAGAAACTCTGTATATCAAACATGTTCTTAGTTTACACCAAAGAAAATATAACACTAACCTTCATAGGATCAACATAAACTCATGATTATGAGATAATTTTACCCCTGAAGTGAACTATTTCAATCCATAAGTTTCACTTCGCAAGCTTGGAATAAAGCTCATTCCCTTTCAATTTACTAAAAACAATCTCAAGGTGATTTTCATGGTCTCTACGAGTGTGAGAATACAACAAGGTGTCATCAAAAAATACAATGAAAAAATAATCCCACTAGCTTTGTAACACCCTATTCATCAAAGCCACAAAAAGAGAGGGAACATTTGTAAGACCGAACGACATAACGAGGTATTCATATAGAACATTTCTACAAAGAAATTTTTTATGAGATATGTTTGATGGTGCTAATTTCACCTGATGATGGACCGATCTCAGGTCGATCATAGAGAATACCATAGCTCTTCATAGCTGATCAAAGAGATCATCTATTGAGGTAGTGGATTATGGTTCTTAACTATAACCTTATTCAACTTTTAGTGATCCACTCATAAATGAAGGGACTTGTCTGCCTTCATGGATAATAACATGGGTGAACCCTAAGAATAATTATTTGGCTAAGTAAAACCTTTGTCCCAAAGATCATCTAATTTCCACTTGATATCCAAGAGCTAAGTAAGTGTTATCTTATATGAAGTAATGGGATGCTCCTGGAATAATCTCAATCGTAAAATCTCTCTTTCTATCAAGAGGTAAGCTAGAAAAATCATTAGGAAATATTTCCATGGAATGGTATACTATTGGAGGGAATTCATCCTGAAGTAAAACATGATCCTCCATAAAGAGTTTGAAAATATGGGTGGTCACTCCACCTACCACATGATTCTATGGTCTACCTCTTCTATCATAGGCATCCCAATCACCCTTGTATAGATAAATACTACCTTCCAATGATGTAAATGAAACCCTTCAGCTATAGTAGTCTACAAAGGTGTAATACAGAACCAACCAATCCTTCCCAAGAATGACATTGAGGAGTATAATCTTGAGAAACATTATGTACCATAAGAAAGGGAAACATCCTACATAATAGGGAAAGTCCATACATTTTCATATCCCTCTAACCATACTCTCAACAATGTATCTAGGGTTACTACAAAACAATAATATTGTATTTCCATAGTATGGATTTCCATGACAGATAATGAGATAAAGGAATGTGAAGAACCTTTATCAAATAATGTAGATAAAATATTGGAGAATACTAGAATTATAACTCATACAATAGATTTTGATTCATCCTGATCACATGATATCAACATTAGTGGGAGAAATTGACCTGATCCATGAACCTGTGCAATATATAGACTACAAATATCAAAACTACCATGTTGGAGCTACTGGTGTTCAGGAGTTTAGATACTACGGTCGCGATCTCCTCCTCATCTAGTCCTTATGATGCTACTCTAACTCCCCACTTGATGAAATGTAAAAGAACCTACCCCTAAAGGTGTATTTAATGTAGATCATCTTCCACTAGAAGGGTATTGAATGGTATGAGATAATCTATGTATATTATGTTAGATTAGGATGGTGGTGGTGAAGATAAATACATAAGATGTGGTGAATTTTTTATTTCAATAACTTTAAACAAATCAAAATTACTCTCTTTTTTATCATTGAACCATTCCTTTTCTCATAAAGATGAGAGAGAAATAGAAATAAATGAAGGAAAAGAAATCAATGATGTATAGTGGTTCTATGAACAAATATCCCCTAGTTTACTCCACCAATGCTCTAATCCATGAGATTACCAATTTTCACTAGGACATATTAGCCTTGGACAATTAATCCACAATTGAGATCAGGTAGTTGAAACCATTACAATAAGTATTTATAAATCTTTTGTGTTCCGTTAAAAAGAACCGAAAAAACACAACTTAGTTAATGAAGTTGACCCTTAACCATGACTGCGTCCGAGTAGTCAAAAATCCACCAAATCATTAAATATAGGTTTAGTTTGACTGTACATGTTCCAATTCATATATCCAGTAACAATATAAAGATATATTCAGACCTTCAATATAGAAAAACAATAAACATATCTTCAACTTCACATCATCTTTCATTAAATGGTGATATAGAAAACACTAGAAATATCTTTAAGCTTGTATGTATTCAATTTGTATCTATGAAATTTTTTTCATTATCCTTGAAAATGAATATGTACTAATTAGGTGCAGTAGGAGTGAATAAATAATAGAGGAAATAGTCAAAATGAGATAAAAAATCAGAACATTTATCTTTGAAAACAACAACAAACTATTTTTTATGTATATCACTTTTTCTGTACAATCACTGATTCTATATAATCATCGCTTCTGAAAAATAAACGCTTTTATATATTTAACTTTAACACACACACACACACATATCGATGTAGAGTGTCTTGATATTTATACTATTATTTGAGTTGTTCTAGGTAAAAAATAATTCCATAAATATCACAGAATAAATTGTGAATATTTGGATTAAAAACAGTAAAGATAGTTGTAACATCCCCTAAGAATAGTAATGATTTACTCTATTGAATATAATTCTGTTTCCGACGCTTTCGTCGGGGCGCGCGCGCATCCGTCCGCGGAGGAGGGGGACGCGCGGCTTTGTTGCCCCGCATTCCCGCTTTCCAAAGGCGGGCGGCATTCGTTCCTTGTTCAGGTACGTCTGCTCCTTGATCGAAACGGGATGATGGGATGTCGGTTCTTCCTCCTGTGGATTCCTCCTCAGAACTCGTCACCTAGTCCGGGTCTCCCTTATAGATTTAATACGTAGTTCGTGAAACTCTTCCCAGTACCATGTTTCCATGGGCGCCGGTTAATTACGCTGCTTCTGTCGGGACATTCCAAAGGGTCCAGTCAGGGCAGCAACCTTCGGTCAGGGGAGTAATCACGTTTGAGGCATCAGTAGCGTGTCTGGATGCTGGGGTGCCTGGCATGTCTGTCTGTTGTCCTTGATCACAAGGCTTCTCGAGGGTGTGGAAACCCGAGGCATCCCACATCGAGCGCGGGGGGGGGGGGGGGGGGTTACATGTCATAGACACGTACCTGAGGTTTTCCTCAGCTTCCCGTGTTCAACACAGGGTATGTTTGCAAGATTAACGTCTAGCAAAGACGGTTACGCCAAAGGCGTTCCATCCGAGGTTTTCCTCAGGCATCTCATGTTTACCACGAGGTAGGTCGCGAGTTTAACGTCTCGCGGAGACGGTTGAGAATGGAATGGGACCATCGCAGGGGTGGTGACGACGAAGTTGGGCTTGAGCCTTAAAGGGGCTTCCTACGTATCCCCGTGGCAGGGAATCAAAGTCCGCGTAGTTCGGGATGGTGCCGGTAAACCGACGTGATGGTGGACCTTGGTCCGATGGGCATCGTCAGCGTACCTACATGAGGGTGGACCTTGGTCCGATGATGGTTGGGCTTGAACCTCGTGGAGGTTTCCTACGTACCATGCCTTGACATGGATCAAATTCCTCGTAGTTCAAATGATACAGTTTAGCGTCATGCGGGACAGTAATGAACCCTGACGTGAATAAACGACGGGTGGTGGGTGTCGGTGAGCCGACATAAGTGAGGTACCTTGATCCACTATTGTTGGGCTTGAACCTCGTGGAGGCTTCCTACGTACCATGCCTTGACATGGATCAAAGACCACGTAGTTCAGGTGGGAATGGGTCACAACGGCTTACCGCTGGACTGGGATGTAGTTTAACGTCATACAGGACGGGGGTGAAACCCGACGTGAAAGACGGGTGGGCTTGAACCTCTTGGAGGCTTCCTACGTACCATGCCTTAACATGGATCAAAGACCTCGTAGTTCAAATGGGGGGTTTGTCGGTAAACCGACGTGAAAGCAGACCTTGGTCCGCTGGTGGTGGGCTTGAACCTCGTAGAGGCTTCCTACGTACCATGCCTTGACATGGATCAAAGACCTCGTAGTTCAAAAGGTCACAACGGCTTACCGCTGGACCGGGGTGAGACCCGACGTGAAAGAGCGACGGGCGGGCTTGAACCTCGTAGAGGCTTCCTACGTACCATGCCTTGACACGGATCAAAGTCCTCGTAGTTCGGATGAGGAGTAGACCTTGGTCCACTGATGGTGGGCTTGAACCTCATGGAGGCTTCCTACGTACCATGCCTTGACACGGATCAAAGTCCTCGTAGTTCGGATGGGGAGTAGACCTTGGTCCACTGATGGTGGGCTTGAACCTCATGGAGGCTTCCTACGTACCATGCCTTGACACGGATCAAAGTCCTCATAGTTCGGAAGGGGAGTAGACCTTGGTCCACTGATGGTGGGCTTGAACCTCGTGGAGGCTTCCTACGTACCATGCCTTGACACGGATCAAAGTCCTCGTAGTTCGGATGAGGAGTAGACCTTGGTCCACTGATGGTGGGCTTGAACCTCGTGGAGGCTTCCTACGTACCATGCCTTGACACGGATCAAAGTCCTCGTAGTTCGGAAGAGGAGTAGACCTTGGTCCACTGATGGTGGGCTTGAACCTCATGGAGGCTTCCTACGTACCATGCCTTGACACGGATCAAAGTCCTCGTAGTTCGGATGAAAGTAGACCTTGGTCCACTGATGGTGGGCTTGAACCTCATGGAGGCGTCCTACGTACCATGCCTTGACACGGATCAAAGTCCTCGTAGTTCGGATGAAAGTAGACCTTGGTCCACTGATGGTGGGCTTGAACCTCATGGAGGCGTCCTACGTACCATGCCTTGACATGGATCAAAGTCCTCGTAGTTCGGATGGGGGGGTAGACCTTGGTCCACTGATGGTGGGCTTGAACCTCGTGGAGGCTTCCTACGTACCATGCCTTGACACGGATCAAAGTCCTCGTAGTTCGGAAGAGGAGTAGACCTTGGTCCACTGATGGTGGGCTTGAACCTCGTGGAGGCTTCCTACGTACCATGCCTTGACACGGATCAAAGTCCTCGTAGTTCGGAAGAGGAGTAGACCTTGGTCCACTGATGGTGGGCTTGAACCTCATGGAGGCTTCCTACGTACCATGCCTTGACACGGATCAAAGTCCTCGTAGTTCGGATGAGGAGTAGACCTTGGTCCACTGATGGTGGGCTTGAACCTCATGGAGGCTTCCTACGTACCATGCCTTGACACGGATCAAAGTCCTCATAGTTCGGATGAGGTTTGTCAGGGTCGGTGCTCACTCTAAGCCCACGTGAGTCGTGCTCGGTGTGAGAAACAAGAGGTTGCAAGGACCTGACGATCACGTCGCGAAGGGTGCGTCCGTGAGAAGCGAAATGGGGCTTACGCGTTGAGCGGCCCATGGTGTTGGGACTTACTCCAGGATGGAGGCCCAGGGCGCGACAAAGCGCGGGGAAGATGGACCTTGGTCCGACAATGGGAGGTGCCTCGTTCCCTATCACGTCCTCCACTGACCTTGGTAGTGGGGAAGTACCGAGATGCACGGGTGCAATCATCCGTACCAAAGGTTAGGGATTTACGCTCTGAGGCGACCCTTCCCCTGCGAACATACACCACTCCGACAAGGAGGATCTCATTCCATGTGCGGAAGAGTTCCATTCTCGTGGAGACGAGCGGTGTAATGAATGCTCGAGTTGGGGGGACCCTTCGTGAGGGAGACGAGGTTGGGTCACAGTTTAACGTCATGTGTTGAGGACGTGGTGCTTGGCAGTTTAACGTCCTGCAGCTCGGACGAGGTGGGTTCACTCCACACCCCTAGGGCTTACATAACTGGTACCCTCTGGTCCTTGGGGAAGGGAAGGTACTAGTAAGGCCATGGTAAAGGGGGGTCGCGGGAGGAACCATCGAGGGGTCCACGTTAGCGTGGCTATGCGAAGAAGCAATAGCCGTTAGCGTGCCTATGCGAAGGAGCATTGGGCGAAGCAACGCTACGGGAGGTGTTGTCCATGGGACTTTGAAATCACATCGTGCAAACCTGGAGGGTCGCACGGAAAGATGAATCGCTAAGCAGAGGAGTGTGCTTTGCGAAGTGGGGTGCCTTAGCCTTAGCATGGGGCATAGGTGGAAGTGGGAGGTGCTTCGCGAAGTGGAACAGTGTTCGCGGAGCACTGCCTCGCGAAGGAGTGGTTCGCGAAGCAGGGTCCTGCCAAGCAAAGTGCTTCGCGATGCATAGTTATCCTGCCTTGGCATAGGGATTACTAGCATGGGTTGGGTGTTTCGCGAAGCACGAGTGCTCCGCGGCTGCCCGGGTTCCCTTGGGAATCCCCTTCCTTTGCGAACGCCCTTGGGCTTCGCGAAGGGCATCCCTCTCGGAAGAGGGGCTCAGACCGAAACAAATCAGAGTCGTCTCGCGAAGTAGAAATACCTCGCGGAGCTCATGATTCCCGGGGCAAATCTTGCTTCGCGATTCGGGAGAGGAGAAGCCGAAAGGTCGGATTGTCCGTCCCGGGGACTCAGGGGGAGTCGAGTATTTATAGGGAAGGGGCGCCGCGAAGCAGGGCTCGCGCGCCGCCTCTGGAGCTTCGCGGCGCGCTCGCGAACGTCGAACGCGCTCGCGGAGAATCACCGCCTCCGGTGCTTCGCGGCGGCTCGCGAACGTCAAACGCGCTCGCGGAGGATCACCGCCTCCGGTGCTTCGCGGCGGCTCGCGAACGTCAAACGCGCTCGCGGAGGATCACCGCCTCCGGTGCTTCGCGGCGGCTCGCGAACGTCAAACGCGCTCGCGGAGGATCACCGCCTCCGGTGCTTCGCGGCGGCTCGCGAACGTCAAACGCGCTCGCGGAGGATCACCGCCTCTGGTGCTTCGCGGCGCCGCCAGGGCTGGGGCGCTTCGCGGAGGGGCTTCGCGGCTGTGCTTCGCGATGCAGCACGCCGGCTGTCTTTTTCGTTCCTTCGCTTCGGGCCATATTTTTGGCGCCAACAAATGCCCCCCCTCAGACTTGGAGCCGCGGAGGGTGAAGGGTCGAAGTCTGAGGGAAGATCGCCAAAACTGTCGGTGGTTCGCGATGCGGCATCGCGAAGGAGGCCCGCGATGCTCGTCGGGGCCGCAGATCCGGACGCGCCGCGATGCTCCGCGCGGGTGAGGCGCGCCGCGATGCTCCGGGGTCGGTGTCTATAAATAGGGGGTCCGCCCTCTTTTGTCTTTACGCGCCTCCCTTGTCTTCTTGCGCTCTCGTTTTCGCAAAGCTCCGCGTACTCCGCGACAGCTCTCCGCGAATCGAGCTTCGCGGCGAACCGCGAGTCTCTGACTCTGCGTCCTGCGCCAAGCGAATCTTTGCGTGCCTGCCTTGGCCGGACTTCGCGGTTTGATCTCGCGACCGATCTTCGCAATCCATCTTCGCGACCGAGCTTCGCGACCGAGCTTCGCGATTCATCCGGAAGAACCCTTTTCCGAGGGCCAGAGTTAACATGGCTCATCAAGAAGCTGTGCGGGAAGTGCTTGCAGATGCTGCTCGCCGGGATGAGATGGCCAACCGCCCGGGCTTGGGGGAAATGGTTCGCAGCCATTCAGACCACACTTCTCTGACAGATCTGCTGTCGGAAGGTCAGAAGGACTATCCACAGTGCAAAAAGCTGCCGTTGTACGGCTTTGGGCTGAGGGATGACGTCTTCATCCCTGAGGCGGGAAGGGATGAACCAGCTTGTTGGTTCAGGAGCACACCGTGCCAACACCAATGGTTCAGGGCGGCCGATGGTCACGCGGGGGAGGATTTCACACCCGTCACCGCCGATTGTCTCTACAATCATGTGAACGACATTGACGGGAGGCCACTGCAACCGGAGACGTCCCCTCCTCTCTACCGCACCATGCTGAAGGCGGCTCTGCAGGATCCAAATAAGGGATGGTCCGATGAGTGGGACCTGCGCCAGGGCGGCAATTTTACCGACGACTGGGCCTGGGCCTACTGGGTAGGCGCCTCATGTGAGGAGTTCGAGGCTGAACTGAGGAGAGTGGGATTGTACGAGGCGGCATGGGCCTCCCAGTTCCACATTTACCAGCCAAAGCAGCTGATGCCGGAACTGTTGAGTAGATGGTCGTCCAGGACCAACACTTTTCATCTGCATCACGGGGAGGTGGGCATCAGCCTGTGGGATGTCCACCAGGTTTCTGGGGTCCCGATCTTGGGGGCTATGTACGACGAGTTCCTCCCCGTCATCAGTGCGTGGGGGGATGCTGAGCAAATGCCGCGACTGGCATCAGCGCTGATGGCGTTTGTCCCCGCGGATGACAAGGAAGCAGTGAGGGACGTCCACTTCAGAAGATGGTTCAAATGCTTCCTGAACTTTCCAGAGAATCGAGAGTTCCCTCCAAGGCCTCGGACTTGTCCGAGGGCAGCCCAGCGGGGTAAGGGGCACTCGTATTGGCGGGTTTTGGAGGACAGCCAATGGAAGACTTGGGGCTTCAGCGTCAGCACCGAACAACAGCCAATAGTTAGGCTGGCGGCGTTCATCGCGGCCCTCATATGTGGGTGGATCCTACCAGTGAGAGATACAAGCATGGGGGTACGACCCAGCTCGTTCATCATGGCATCGATGCTGGCCATGGGGCAGCGGATCAACCTGGGGATCCCGATGCTCGCCAAGCTATACAGATTGCTGCGACGTATCAGCGAGGGCAAGAAGCCGCCAAGAATATGCGGGCCCTTCCACCTCCTGTATGGGTGGATCGCGGCGCACATCAGGGGGATTTACGAGTATCCAAACCCCATTTCGCCGCCGGGATCAGACTTTCGCCCTTCCATCCTGAACGCAGTTGGGAGATTCCCATTCAAACTGGCCGTTCCGATGGTGCTGAATAGGGTGTGGAGGGCGGACGAGTTCAACTTTCATCCCTTTCCACTGCCGACGGGAAGGCTTACCGATGATGGACGGGGAACGGAGGAGCATCGGGCTTACCTCCTGGCCTTCCGAGGCGGCGTTTTGGTGGCTCGGATAGATCGTGAGCCAATCTGTGAACCATACACCCCGCACCGTTTTGCGAGGCAGTTCCGGTGCCTCCAGCGGCTGACCTCGCAGGTATACTGGGAGGTGCGTCACGAGGAGCACCCGTGTGTGATGAGGCAGCTGTGGCTCATGTTCACACGTGAGGATGGAAGGATGCAGATCACATTGCCTCCACCCACCGCCGCCTTCGGCTTAGTGAAGGAGTACGCCATCAGCTGGGAGGCTGCTTATCCCGGGGAGATGCTGAAGCAGCCAACGATCCGGGTTGGTGACGGCGGGCCTCCTTTATCTCGAGGTCGGGGTCGGAGGGCAGCTAGGGCCGCCCGCGGCAGCGGGGCTGCCGTGGCAGAGGGACCCGCACCGGCCGAGGGCATGGCAGCAGCGGCGGATCCGGTGGTTCCGGGAGAGCAGGGTCATCCAGAGGGGCGGCCACCGAGGGGATTCCGTCGGATATCTGCTCAGGCTCCGGGGAAGCGGCTGCGTCACATTGACATGGCAGAAGATGCTGTCTTTCCGGAGGCTTGGGACATCTGGGACGTCAACCGGCAATTCCTCAGCCCATCTGAGGTGTGGGCCCACCTGAATCGCCTCGGGATGAGACTGCCGGGCATAGGCCCAGTCCGGGCCGGATTCATGGTGTCTCCGGCGGAGGCGGAGCAATACTTGAACGAACTGGAGGATTACATCCACTCCAGTGGTGCCCCTCGCCCGATGACAGACCGGGTGAGGGTACTGTTGAATCAGACGGTCCCTCCACAGCTATCAGCTGCCGACCTGAGGGAGCGCTTCCCCTTGCCGGAGGAATCAGGGGGCTCTTCTCGGGAGGATGAGGCGGGAGGAGGGAGCCCGTTGGAGGAGGGCGAGGTCGGAGACCGAAGCTCAGAATCCGATGACTCCGCGGAGGCTCTCGAGGTAGCATTCTGAACCTCTCTTCTTACGATCTGTTATTGAATCCATACGGACTTCTCACCAATGTTTGGGTCATGCAGGAGGAACTTGTTCGTAGGCCTCGTTCTCGCTCCTCGGCGGGTGACGATGCGGGGCCTTCAGAACCCGCGCCTATGGCTGCGTCCAGTTCTGCACCTGGTGGAACCGGGGGGTTTGAGGTGGCTCCTCCGGACTCTCCGGGCCTTCCAACAGTATACGGGGGGCCTCGTCTTGGAGTCCCGTCGGTACCGGCCCGGGAGCAGTGTTCAGAGGTTGATCTTCGTAAGTCTCCTTCACCAGTCTCTTCGTTGCCACACGTGGGCCATGCCAACTAACATTTATGTCTCTTTCTCTCTTTCTGTCATACAGTTCTCCGACTGGCGTGGGCTGCTGCAGCGAGGCTGGTTGGGATGTCTGGCGGCGTCCCTCCCAGGGGCATGCCGGTGATGGTGACGATAATCCCTTCACCTCCTCCAGCTGCGGTGCACACCATCACTGGTGGGACCACCAGTAGAGCCATACCTGAAGTCATCGAGGTGGACTCTGAGGAAGAGGATCAACCGGTCAGTCCCAGTCCTGTCGTGCCTGCGCCGGCGTCAGGCGTTGAACCAGACTCAACACCAGATGCGGATCCCGCTGAGGAATTCCTGCAGGCATATCCCGCGTACGAGCCTGCTGACCGCGCGGATTGGGACGAAACGGCCTCTGATGAGGAAGACAGCAGCATAGTCCGTCGCCGGTCGTGGAAGCTGATCACGCGCTTTATCAGGGATACCCCCCAGGTGCAATGGCTGGCCGAAATGGATAGGCTCCGCTCGCGGTTGCGCGAGCTGTGTGCCGGGGGAGTGGATGCCCAACGCCCTCACGCGCTCGTCCGAGACCTCATGGCTGAGAAGATCCGGGAGCATGATCGTGGGCTGAGCGTAGGATGGCAGCGGAGGAAGGCGACCAACATTAGGAAGCTCCAGGAGGCTGAAGGCGAGGCCCAACAGATGCAGATCCGGGCCAACGAGCTTTCAGCCACTCTCAATGCGCAGTCTGAGCTGGTCTCACACTTGAAGGCTCAGCTAGCGGAGGCTGAGGAACATATGGGGCAAACCTCTGGAAGGATGGCTGTCATCCAGGCCGAGGTGGAAAGGGCCCGGGCCAGGGTTGACGGATTACGCCCCGCCGCTGCTGAAGAGGAGCGGGAGTTAAATCAGTGGCAACAGGCTCTGGACGCCGCAAGTCAACGGGTGGCGGAGCTGCAACGCTCTTTCGACGGAGTCAACCCGTCCATGGGGGAAGTCAACCCCCGAGTATTGTAGCGAACCCGAAGAAACTTTTATTAACACTTTTGTGCTTCAATTCTTCCTTTCTCCTTTGTTTTGAGTTCCGTAGCACGCAGGATTTCCACTGTTGAATTGTCTTGTTGCATCCCTACAATGTTTGCGGGACGTTTGACGACAATTCCCTCAAACCAGCCCAGATTCCCGAAAGATGGGGAAGGCTTGATCGGAGGAGGAACTTCCGGGATAGCCGAATTACCGTTTATCCAGTGTGCTCGTATGCACGATTGGGGCAACACCAGGGGCGCTGAAATCAGTTCAAACAGATGAAAATGGGGAGTGTGAATCACGATGCCCAAATTCGGAATACTATGGAGGCGGCGTGACAATAAAGGACAACCATTAGCCGTGGCGGAGAAACGGTATCCTTACTGCGTTAGCCTGAAACGGGGACAACAAATGAGCATCGACCGCTGACCGTATTCGCAACGCGGGATTTTATCAATTTGTTGTCGATTAATCTTTCGGGACGTTGGCCCAGGACAGTTGGTGGACCATAGGTCAGACATCCTTACTGTTAGGGGGTCCTTCCAGACATGAAAGAAGACGAGGGTCCGAATAAGGGGCACGCAAAGCGTGGAATATGGAGTGATGGTTTGTTCAAACAGAATCCAACACTTCAGTAGTTACACCACCGTGGTGGGTGTACGCCAGATGGGCACATCGATCTGATCCCGGATCATTCTTTCTTCCAGATAGGGCCTCTCTGGCGAGGGCTGGAAATGAGGAGGAATAGGATTTTGCGATTCCTGGGGCTGGACCCTAGGTGAAATGCCTGGGTGTCTCTACGTATCCCATGACGATGGGAATCAAGCCATACGTAGTTCTGAAAGTGCAGTTTAACGTCATGCAGGACGAGGAGCAGCCTAACTGTGTTGGTACACATCCAGCCAAAACTACTAAGCCCACGTGAGTCGTGCTCGGTGTGGGAAACAAGCAGTAGTGGTGGGAATTTCCCGACGCAGAGAGGGGCAGGTGAGGGCAAAGGGATGCTCAGTGACTACCGGCCCAATGACACTAACATGATCATTCAGCGCATCTAGATGCGCGAAGAGAAAGAGCCGAGTATGATGGAGTTCCACTTGGACATGTAGGAGTGGAAATGTGTGAATCATGACGCTCGAGATTCGGATCACGATGGTGATGGCGTGGCGATAGAGGACTACTGCTGACCATATTCGCAACACAGCATCCTATCGCGTTAGCCTGAAATGGGGACAAACAAATGAGGGTCGACCGTTGACCATGTTCGAAACACGGGACCATGTCACAAATGTTGTCGAATATCCGCA
Organism: Viscum album; assembly: GCA_963277665.1. Lineage (NCBI taxonomy): Eukaryota > Viridiplantae > Streptophyta > Magnoliopsida > Santalales > Viscaceae > Viscum > Viscum album. The sequence continues at coordinate 568,215,273 of OY728158.1, read as the reverse complement.
GGGACGTTGGCCCGAAACGATTGTAGGGCCCTTAGGTCCAGCATTCATGGAGAGCCCTTAAGCTTAGTATCCACGTCGTCCGAGGGTCCTTTTGGATGTGGAAGAGGATGAGGATCCAAATAGTGAGCTCACGAATCTTGGTCATGGGATGAGGGGAATGTCCCTGTGAAAATCCCATGCTTCGGGCTTTTTGTCAAAACACATCTGAATACGTCAACGAAACGTATTAGAGAGGGAGAAGATTCCTTTCCCTTGGGGAGATCTTAGTTTATGGTCATAGACTTCGGACCATGGATTGGAAAAAGGGGATCAGGGGACGCATGACATCACAACCTGACGTGAATGAGCTCGAGTCGAGGGACCGAACTCAAGGGTTAGGCTGGACCCGCGGGGAAGTACCCGGGCGCTCCTACGTATCTCATAAGGATGAGAATCAAGCCATACGTAGTTCTGGAAGGTGGCAGGGTAAGGTACCAGTGCCAGGGGAAAGGGGAAGTGCGGACGTGGCCCTTGCACTAAAAGAAGCGGAATTTGATGTATCTTGTTTGTTCTTTGAGGTGAATGGTTTTTTTTTTGTGAAGCGACATGCCTAGAACTGTAGGTCGTGATGCCGCCACAAGAATCAAGCCGTGATGGGCGTTGACAAATGGCATGGCGCGTGGCCAGTACCCAACGTGATGTCCTCTACAGCGAGGTCACCACAATGCGGTGCCGTTTTTCGTCGTGCGGCCAGGACGATAATGTCACAGTTTAGGGTCGTATGATAGGACCAAGCATGCATTTTATCGTCATGCAGCGCAGACGTAGCAGAGACGATGCTAGGCGGGAAATGTGCGCAGTGTTTATAAAACACATTTGACAGAGACATGATCCCACATCAAATTGTACGCCATCCGGAGGTAAAACAGGGGAAGAGACTGGCTTCCTGAATGGGTTGTACCCGGAGACAGGGCGTCTGGGCGGTCCTACGTGTCCCATGAGGATGGGAATGTGAACGTAGTCCCGAACGGGTCTTAGTTTATGGTCTTAGAGCTCGGACCAGGGAGTCCCGAAGGACGCCAGATTGCAGCTTTGTCCCCCTAACATGCAAAGGTGCACTGAGGGATAGCGCCAAAAGTGTCGAGATTCCACCTGGACATGATGGGGTGGAAAATGATGTGAATCATGCAACCAACATTCAAGGACTGAAGGGGCTGGCGTGACGACAGAGGATTACTGCTGACCATGTTTGCAACACAGCATCCTGTCGCGTTAGCCTGAAATGAGGACTAACAAAACGAGCATCGACCGCTGACCATATTCGCAACGCGGGATTTTATCGATTTGTTGTCCGTAAACCTGGAGGGCGTTGGCCCGTATCGGTAGGAGAGCCCTTGGGCGTAGTATCCAGGCCGTTCTTGGGGGTCCCTCCGGGTGTGAAAGATGATGGAAGTCCGAATAGAGGGGAACACGAAGCTTGACAAGTGGAAGGAACTTGACCAAGTTGAATCTGACACTCTTGGTCCTAGACCAGAGTACTCCCAATACATGGGTGAACCGCTGCGGGGAGCCAAGGGACTCAACCTTGAGGGTGATCGAGAGATGGCAGATTCCCAGGGGAAGGGGGGCATGATGCCCACAACCTTGTATCATACCTACGCACCCCCCGCTGGAGAGGGATGGACCAAGTGGTCTAGGTGATCGGGAAATCAGGATATCTCCCAGAGGTGGGGCTGGACCCGAATCTTAAACATCCAGGTGGTCCTACGTATCCCATTATGATGGGAATCAAGCCATACGTAGTTCTGAAAGGGTGCCTTTTAATGTCATGCAGGACAGGGGATAGGAGGACTGAACCTCAGAATGGGGCGTGCGTGGTGCAACTATTGCGTACCCGACGTGAATGAGGACGTAGTCCTACACTGCGCCACGCAGTCCTGTGATCAGGGTCCTGAAGGCAGGATTAGGGGGGTAAATTTGCTGAACTCAAGCTGGGTTCGGAGACAAGGGGTCTTGAACGTAGTTCCAGATGAGGGTCTTAGTTTATGGTCTTAGAGCTCGGACCGTGGATGGTGACAACTCCCAAGTAAGCACAGAGGTCAACCCAATCCCTAAGCCCACGTGAGATAAACTCGGTGTGGGAAACAAGGGGGGGACCCTCATTGCAACACTTGGGGCATCCATTAAAGGGGAGTCAGCAGAGAGTTCCGAAGGACACCTTTGATGTAGCTTGTTCCTCAAACGCGCAGACGTGCACGGGGGAAAAAGTACCGAGAGTCCCGAAATTCTACTTGGACACGATGAAGTGATGAAGGGTGTGAATTGTGTACCCGGCATTTGGGCTTAATGGGTTGGCGTGACGACAGAGGAAAACTGTTATCCATGAAGGAAACACAGCGTCGGTATCGCGTTAGCCTGAGGTGGGAGCAACAAACGAGCATCGACCGCTGACCATATTCGCAACGCGGGATTTTATCGATTTGTCGTCCGAAACCCTGGGGGGCGTTGGCCCGTATCGGTAGGAGAGCCCTTGGGCTTTTGTATCCAGGCCGTACTTGGGGGTCCCTCCGGGTGTGAAAAATGGTGAAAGCCCTGATGCGGGGATACGCAAAGCCTGGAAAGCGGGCGCGGACGTGTCCGAGTAAAGCTTGGCATTCCAGGTAATGAACCAGAGTACTCTTAAGCACATTGGTGAACAGCCGAAAGAGGGATCGACGAAACAGCTCGGTGGTGCGGGAAACATGGCGTGGTCACTACAAGACCCTCGTAAATGAGGACATAATCCCACACCGCACCATATGATCTCTTCATGGAGGAAGGATGGGCCAAGGGGCCAAGATGGGATGAGGATTCCCGAGAGATGGGGCTGGACCCGGATTTTGGACATCCAGGTGGTCCTACGTATCCCATTATGATGGGAATCAAGCCACACGTAGTTCTTGAAGTGCAGTTTAACGTCATGCAGGACTTGGGTGGGGAGTAATATACTCCTGAGCAAGGTGTATAGTATGGCGAAAAACCGACGTGAATGAGGACGTAGTCCTACACCATACCGTACAATCCTATAAGATAGGTCCTGGGCCGCGGCCTAGAAAGGTCGAGGGGCCTGAGGCTGAGCCTCGGTCAGGAGGGCCTGACCGGTTTGTAGTTTAACGTCTTACATGAGGACGGGGGGCCAGGGGCCCAAGGAGGCCAAGAGGCCTGAGGCTGAGCCTCGTAAGGGGAGTTGTACGGCGTGGTACATGATCCCGACGTGAATGAGGACGTAGTCCCACACCACACCGTACACTCCAGGTGAGAAATAGGGGAGAAGGCCCAGGGGGCCCAAGATCAGGCATCAGTTAGGAAGGCCTGACTGGTTTGTAGTTTAACGTCTTACATGAGGACGGGGGGCCAGGGGCCCAAGGAGGCCAAGAGGCCTGAGGCTGAGCCTCGTAAGGGGAGTTGTACGGCGTGGTACATGATCCCGACGTGAATGAGGACGTAGTCCCACACCACACCGTACACTCCAGGTGAGAAATCATGGGCTGTGGTCCCGATCACTAGCACCACCTGGGGGAAGTTTATCACCTCAGGATGGGGCAGAATGAATCACTGTTGACCATAGTCGAAACACAGCGTTCCTATGGTGACCCGCATGGGGGCAACAAATGAGGGTCAACCGCTGACCAAATTCGCAACGCGGGACTTGTTTCAATTTGTTGCTTGAGAAACCCTCAGGGGCGTTGGCCCGTATCGGTAGGAGAGCCCTTGGGCTTTGTATCCAGGCCGTTCTTGGGGGGCCCCTCCGGGTGTGAATCCATCCACGAAAGGGGCAAACACCTCCAGGGGGAATGTGCAGCCGGGTCGAGGCTTGCTCGACGTGGGCCGGGGCAAAAATGTGCACCCTGCCGTGTCTTAACCCGAGGGGAAGATTTCGGCTTTTGGGCTGGGCCAACAGACGAAATGTCCGGGCGTTCCTACGTATCTCATAAGGATGAGAATCAAGCCATACGTAGTTCTTGAAGGCCATGCAGTTTAGCGTCATGCGGTAAGGACGTGGGAGGGTAGAAGAACGGAGCGGGCGCATGGTGCGACCTTTACAATCTTTGCGTAAGTGGGGTTGCATGAGCGGGGCCAAGAAGGCCGACGCCCTGCTACACAAAGATCCTCCAAGGAGACCATTCCCAGGGGGAATAGTGGAAGAGAGAAGCTTGGGGCTGGGCTCAAGACGAGGCGTCCGAGCGTTCCTACGTATCCCATAAAGATGAGAATCAAGCCGTACGTAGTTCTTGACATGCAGTTTAACGTCATGCGGGACGAGGGGTATCTCGTTCGGGGATGTGTGCGGCATGGTCATGATCTCAACGTGAGAACGTAGTCCTACACTGTACCGTACAATCCCGTAAGAGGGTAAGTCGGAGAGAAACGAGGGGGGCCTGGGGCCAGACCTCGGTGGAGACGGGGCCAGGGGCCCAAAGAGGCCGAGGGGCCTGAGGCTGAGCCTCGGTCAGGAAGAACTGACTGACTTGCAGTTTAACGTCTTGCAGTGAGGACGGAGATACAGTTTAAGGTCATGCGGGACCAAGTCGCAGTTTAGGGTCATGCGGGACCATCTCGCAGTTTAGGGTCATGCGGGACCATCTCGCAGTTTAGGGTCATGCAGGACCAATGCAGTTTAATGTCATGCAGGACCCTCTCGCAGTTTAAGGTCATGCGGGACCAATGCAGTTTAATGTCATGCAGGACCCTCTCGCAGTTTAAGGTCATGCGGGACCAATGCAGTTTAATGTCATGCAGGACCCTCTCGCAGTTTAGGGTCATGCAGGACCATCTTTTGCCCTAGGCGAAGTATCGCTTGAGGAATCTGGCATTGGTGGGAGGGGTTACACGCTCTCCATCTGTGGTCACCAAGGAGTAAGCTCCATTGGGGTAAACCTTATGGATGATATAAGGCCCTTCCCATTTGGGTTCTAACTTGGGCGGCTTCCTTCCGGGAATCATTGGCGCTCGCAGGGCCAGCACCAGGTCACCCTGTAGAAAAGAGCGGAGACGAACCTTCTTGTCAAAAGCTCTTGCCATCTTGTCCTGATGCCTTTCCAGATTGTGCAGGGCACGAAGCCGGTTCTCGTCCAGTGCCTCTAGCTCAGCTAGACGGATCTCGGCTACCTCATCTGATGTCTGGTGATCATAAACGGCCGTGCGTAGCGACGGCAGCTGGATCTCAATGGGTAGGACGGCCTCAGCTCCATACACCAGGGAATATGGGGTCACCTGGGTAGAGTTGCGAGTCGTCGTCCGGTAAGCCCAGAGGGCGTTGGGGAGCTTGTCCGGCCAACTCTTCTTGTTCTGACCAACCATCTTCTGCAGAATGTTAGAGAGGGTCTTGTTGAACGCCTCGATCTGTCCATTTGCCTGTGCGTGGTAGCGGGAGGTATGGTTTGACCGGATGTCGTACTTAGCGTACAATTTCTTCAATTCAGCTGCTCGGAAGTTGGTGCCGTTGTCAGTGAGGACGGCGTGAGGGACCCCAAACCGGTGGATGATGTTGGAGCTCACAAAGTCAACGACGGAACGGGCCTTGACCTCTTTGAGCGGAACTGCTTCTGCCCACTTGGAGAAGAAATCTGTAGCAGTCAGGATGAACCTACACTGGCGGGCTGTTGCCGGCGGGTACGGTCCCACTACATCGAGTCCCCATACCGCAAATGGCCAAGAGTACTTGGTGGGGTGGAGGGGTTCTGGCGGCCGATGCAAGAAGTTGGCGTGCACTTGGCACGCGTGGCATCTCTTGGCGTATCCAATACAATCGTGGATCATGGAGGGCCAGAAGTACCCTAGCCTCCGGATTTGATGGGACAGCTTCGGCCCAGCTTGATGGGCGCCACAGGAACCGGCGTGAACCTCTTGCATAACTTGAGGTATCTCTACTCCTTGGATGCAACGAAGGAGGACACCATCAAAACTCCGTTTATAGAGGGTCTGCTCAAGGCTAGGGCCGCTCTGGAGGGTAAATTGAAGTGCGCGGCGTCGGATTCGCTCGCGCTCGGCCCGGTTGTCCGGGAGCTGACCATTTTGGAGATACTCGACAAAAGGTGCTCTCCAATCGGGGGTCGTTTCAACCACTGCATCCGACGAACCCGGGACTTCCGATACGGAGGGTCCGGCGGTGAGATGACTTACCCGCAGGCTATCACGGTCCTCTTGGGTGACGGGAGCAATGACTCTCCGGTGGGCCACGTGTATGACCAAATCATCTTGCTCGGGTTCTGCGAGCGATGCGGCTAAGCCAGCTAGGGCGTCCGCTTGGCCGTTCTGCGACCGCGGGACATGGGTAACCTCTGGCCGAGAAGAGAACTAGGCCATCAGGAGGAGGGTGTACTCCAGCAACGGTGCAAGCTCTGGCTTTCTGACGACGTAGTCGCCATTAACCTGTTTGATTACCAGCTCAGAATCTCCTTTCACATGTAGATGGGGTACATGGATCTCGAGGGCCAACTCAAGGCCGGTGATGAGAGCTTGGTACTCTGCCTCGTTGTTCGTACAACCTTCTGACAGCAGGAAGGAGTACGGCAGGACGGCTTGCGTCGGGGTAATGAAAACGATACCCAGACCCACTCTGTTGAGCTTGGGGTCGTTGAGCCTTCTACCGGTGGGGCTCCGGGAGGCGCCGTCGAAATGCATTTTCCAACACGGGACAGCGTGACCGACCGAGAGAATCGTCTCATCGGGGAAATCCAGGTCCAGGGATTGATCCGCGGAGGTTGGATGGGCAGCTAAAAAGTCTGCCAATGCCTGTCCCTTGACGGCCTTCTGAGGCACAAACCTGATGTCAAACTGCTGGAGAATTACTGCCCACCGCGCTAGTCGGCCGGTCAGCATGGGGCGGTTCAGGATGTACTTCAGCGGATCCACCCGAGAGATCAATTGCACCTCGTGGTGTTGCAGGTAGTGTCGCAACTTCTGCACGGCGAAGACGAGCGCAAGGCAGCTCTTTTCGATAAGGGAATATCTGACCTCCGTATCGAGAAGTATGCGACTGAGATAGTAGAGACTGTTCTCAGTGCCCTCGTTATTCTTCTGGGCGAGCAGCGCGCCGAGGGATCTCTCTAGGGCGGTCACGTAGAGGACCAGCGGCTTTCCAGAGACGGGTGGCATCAAGACCGGAGGTTGGAGCAGGTACTGCTTGATTTCCTCGAAGGCGATCCGACACTCCTCATCCCATTCGTAGGCAGCGCCTTTCTTCATGAGCCGAGAAAAGGGCTTACACTTGCCGGCCAGGTTCGCAATGAATCGGCGTATATAGGCTAAGTGGCCTTGCAGGCCTCGAAGCTCCCGAATGTTGCTCGGGGGAGGCATTTGGCTGATGGCCTTGATCTTCTCCGGGTCGATCTCGATACCTCGGTATCTGACAACAAAACTCAGAAACTTCCCGGAGGTGACTCCGAAGGCACACTTTAGCGGGTTCATCTTCAGGTGACGGGAACGGAGGAAACCGAACACTTTCTCAAGGTCCTTGAGATGGTCCTGGAGCTGATATGATTTGACTACAAGGTCATCCACGTAGCATTCCACCAATGTCCCGAGGATCGGTTTGAATATGCGATGCATGGCCCTCTGATAAGTGGCACCTGCATTTTTCAAACCGAATGGCATTACCCGGTAGCAAAAGGTACCCTGGGGAGCCCTGAAGGCAGTGGACTCCTCATCTTCGGGGGCCATCCGGATCTGGTTATACCCGGAATATCCGTCCATAAAAGAGAGGGCTTGGAACCCGGCCGTGGCGTCAATCAACAGCTCCGTCACTGGAAGTGGGAAGTCATCCTTTGGGCAGTGGCGATTGAGATCGCGGAAGTCAATGCAGACCCTAATCTGCCCATTCTTCTTCCTGACTGGCACAATGTTGGCGAGCCATTTGGGGTACTGGACCTCTTTGACGAAGTTGGCTTTGATAAGCTTATCAACTTCAGCCTCAACCATAGCGCCATGGGAAGGGTGCATTTTCCTGGGAGGTTGTTTAAACCCACGATGTTTCACCGGGAGGCCCAGACGGTGGACGGCCACTTGGGGATCCAGTCCTGGCATCTCATCGTAACTCCAGGCAAACACATCGCGGTGCTGTTTGAGGAAGTCCACATACTGCCGCCGCTCCTCGAGGGACATGGCCGCACTGATCAATGTGGGTCTTGGATCTGCCTCGCTGCCAAGGTTCACCTGCACCAGCTCATCAACCGTGGTAGAGACGCCTTCTTCAAAGGCTGGGGGAGCATCCTCCAAGTCTTCCTCCCCAGCCGGGGGGAAACTTCCCGTGACGGAAGGTGCTTCTGGGCTCTCAACACCCGAGGGGCAGCTGGTGCCGGCTTGGGCAGCAGCAGTCATCACATCAGGAGACTCACTCGTCGTGGAGACCATAGCAATGAATGCATTTGACCCTATCCCATCCGGCCTTCGGCCTAAGGGGCCACGCTTGACGATATCAAAGCAGTGGTGACGTGTCGGCCAGAGTCGGTTGATTCCATCCCGGCGAAATAGACACGTATGGCGCACCGCTGTTGTCATGAGCCTGACATCCCGGTACCGCACAGGGGTAGGAGATTCCGGGATGACCCGAGCCTGGTTGGTGTAGGAGTACGAGGTGATTCTCCACCGTCGCTTGGACGCGGGAACATGCCTTCCTTGCGTACCCGAAACAACAAAACATTGTCCCATGTCGGGGGTCGTGGCTTCCAACCGGTGGATCGGGAGGATGTAGGCGTCGTCCATGCTCGCCCAGGGATTACTTGCGATTGGAGCGGGCTCATCCTCGCTGACCAGGATCTGCTTGTCTTTGCTTTTGTAATAACCCGCATCCAGATAGCGGGCCTCACAAGAAGAAAAGGGGGACGCGTCTCCTTGGATCACGCCTACTCGACCGTTGAGCGAGTACTTAAGGCACTGGTGATACGATGAGGGGACCGCAGCATGCAGATGGAGCCATGGCCTACCCATCAGTGCGTTGTAGGCGGTGTCCTGAGAAACAACCATGAACTCGGTGCTGGCAATTAAGCCACCGAACTGGGTCTTCAGGCGGATCTTGCCGACCGGGGTTTGCTCTGTCCTGTCGTACCCCTGAATCCTGAGGTCAGAGGGAGTCAAATCACCTTCAGACAAACCCAGTTTTCGCAACGTCCGGGTCGGAATTAGATTGATTCCAGAACCCGTGTCAACGAGGCAGCGACGGACTTCCACACCGTTAAAGTGGCCAGTGACATACAGTGGGCGAATGTGCCCCTGTATAGGAGGGTCTTCGTCTTCACCAGAGAACGAGATAACCTCCTGACATTCGGCGTTTTCAATCGTCTCGGTATGGAAGGCCTCCGCGGCTGCTACTTCCGTCTCGAACTGGAGGGGGCTCCTTAGGGCCTCGGCAAGTGCCTCGCGCATCTCGGATGACAAGCGCAGGGCCTCAAGGATGGAAAGCCTCGCCGGAATTCCGGCTAAGTGCTTTAGGACATCATACTTGCGTGCCAAACGCGAACCTCTGCTTACAGGGGGTTTTTCGGCATTTGGAGGCATAGCGGGTCCTGCTGGTTGAACTGGCGGTCGGCTAGCACTGGGTACATCCTGCTGCCTGCTAGTAGAAGCCTGGGGAGTAGTCGCCGGGCTAAGGTCGAACAGCGGGAGCTGGCCCGTCGCCGGGCGAGACTGACTGTGATACGAACGAGGCGGCTCTCCCTGATCCAGCAACACGAATGGCGGTGGAGGTAGAGCCGAGGGTGCTGAATGGGTCTGCGCGTGCTGAGATCTGCGCTGAGCCTGCTGCCTCGTCTCGGTAGCGTGCACGGCTTGGTCACAAGTGCCTGCTGACATACCTCGGTGACCGGCGCGATTGAGATTCCGCCGACGTTGACGTCGGCTGGAAACATTGGGGCGGTCTGCCTGGGGTTCCCCTTCGTCGGGGGTCATATAGGGCTTTACCAGCTCCACGGTGTTAACCGAAGCGTACCCTTGACTATCACTCGAAGAGTCATCCACCGCTGGGCGGATTCTGGGGGGAATGCCCATTTCAGGAGGCATAAAGTCGCCAAGAGTGCGGGATGACGACGGCACTGGCGGTACACGTTGCTTCTTCTTACGTCGCCGCTGCTTGCCCTTTTGGGTAGAGGTCGACTGTGAGGACGATGCTGAGGCACCGGCTGCTTCTTCTGAAGGTTCCGGCTGCTTCAGGCGTGCCCGGATGATACCCTGGGCACGGACAACAGTTTTTCGAGCCATCCAGTTGTCGTATTTCTGGGCCCCGCGGCTAGGGACCTGCTGCCACTCACCCTCGCTGTCACTGTCGATTTCTGATCCCGCAAAGACGCCTGCCACCTGCGCTGGCGCTGGGCCCAGCTTGACTATGTTGTTGTTGACCTGGTCCTGAAGCCAGTCTTTAAACACATAGCATCGCTTGATGGTGTGCCCCAGGATCCGATGATAAGGGCAGTAGTTGGGGTGATCAGTGAGATGCGCCTCTGCCGGTCTCCTGCACTCAGGCAGACGCACAATCCCTTGCTCCAGAGCACTTCGGAAGTAACCAGGGACCTGATTTTCGTTGAACGAATAGGTATGGTATTTTCTTTCCGGGTAAGGAGCCCTGGGGGCCTGATCCTGTCGAGGGACCGGAGGGGCCTGCCGAGGGGGCGGCGCCTGGTTGTCTCGCCTAGGTGGCGGTGGCGCGTTGCGCAGGGGAACCTGTCGGTTCTGAGGCGGTCGCTGCTGGGCAGGAGCCTGTGCTTGAGGTGGAGGACCTCTGCGGGGTTGCGGGGGTGGTACCGCCGGTAGCAATTCCAGCTGCCTCGGGGCTTCTATTTGAGCCACTACGGCGGGTTCAGCCCTGGCGGCCCTCCTGGCTGGGATCATTGGGGGCAGCAAACGTGCCTGACTAGCCTGTTGCAGGGCCTCCTCGAGGCGCTGGGCCTTATCCGAGAAATCTCTGAACCCCCCAGGGTAATTCTGGGTAATCAAGGAGGGTACAAGCTCTGTCTTTACGTTCCCCACACACATCGTCAGTAATTGCTCCTGAGTCAGCGGCATATCGAGAGAATACGTAAGTCCTTTCCACCGGGAGATGAAGTCCGCAACCCGCTCATCAGGCCTCTGTTTGCACTTAAAGAGGTCCGCGATGCTGGTCTTCCGCGTGGTGGAGCTGAACTGGTACAAGAACTGCCGGCGAAGATCTTCCCAACCGGTCACTGATCCGATGGGGAGCTGGCTGTACCAGACGAATGCCGGACCTTCCAACGTCTGTACAAAACATCGGAGCTTAGCGGCTTCTTGCTGAGCCGGGGTCCCCAACATGGGGCCACACCTAGAAGAGAAATGAGCCAAGTGCTGGGGTGGGTCCCCTGTCCCGTTAAAAGGCGAGAAAGTGGGGTTCCCAAAACCCGGAGGCGCGGGCATATCATCCACCCACGCGGGATAAGGCTTGCCATCGGGTGGGACCGCCACCTGCCGTGTCTCCAACGCCTCGAGGCGGGCTGTGAGTGCCGCAATAAGGTCCTCCGGGTGGGGGTCCCTGTCTTGACGGGGATCCCTAACCACAAGCGCATTGCCAGGTTCTTCAACGCGGTAGACGGCTTCTGCTGCCCGCGGGTCAACTGGCTGAATGACCTGTTGGGCGACTGGGGGAACCCGGATTGGGTTCTTCAGATTGCCCCGTCGCTCAGGGGGGTTTGGCGAGACGTATCGCGCCCTCTTGCCGTACGTTCCGGCTTCCGCCCTGTCCGCGGCAGTAGCATGATCAGGGTTGCCCGGAGGCATCTCACCGGGGGGAAATTGTTCCTGCCCCTGCTGTCCCGGCCTGGGATTACCATAGTCGGGTCGTCGCTCTGCGGCGCGTTCAGCCAAAAGTTCGTCGACCAGCCTCTTCTGTTCAGCAAGCTGCTGGCGCAACGTGGCCTTCTCAGGATCTTCGTCCGTTTTCTGCACAGAGGCGGACGGGTCGGAGTGCTTGGCTATTCCGACGTGCTCCTTACCCTTGCCAGTGCTTCGACCGAGCGCCAGTGACTCGGTGGGTACAGGGAGGCCTAGCAGGTTCCTTTGATGACGGGTGACTCTCCCTGATGGGTCGAATAGTGGCGGTACGCCCTCGGATGGTAAGTCCCCATCAAGGAACTCAAGCTCGTCTTCCTTATCCACAACGTCGGCCATGTGGACTGTGACCCCTCTTGAGGGCATATCCTCAATGTCGCATAGCGAATCAGGCTGTCGTAGAATAGGGTCGAAGAGGAGAGCGGCGTAGCGTCCCCAACCACGGACTTGCACATGGGGGGGTAGCTTCCCTGACAATCTTGCGGAGCGCCTTGAAACTCTGAACGCATCTTCGTTGGAGGGCACCCTGATGACCGCGCGACTCGGGGTGCTGGGCCACAAGGAGCACCGCTGCATCAATCAGGCGGCACTGTTTGCCAATCTCCTCGAAGTGCTCCCGACTCCTGGGGTACACTACCCGTTCCCAACGGAGGCGGAAGTGCGTCGCCCACAGGGTCCGACAAAGGCATCCCACTTCTTCAGGGGTAAGCGACTCGGGTATGCGGAAATTCAACGCTGCCGCGGGCCAGAACTTCTCTGGGAAATAGTCCGCTGCAAGAATACTCCAGAAGCTCCTGGGTTCATCCTCGGAGTTCGGCCCTACATTTCCCCACTCATCAACCGGGGGTGGCTGAGGGACCGGTAGCGGCACCGAGGCGGATCTCTGGGATAGCAAACTCGGCGGCGGAGAATACGGCAAGCGAGCAGACTGGCCACCGTACTTTGGGCCTTCCTCTGAAGAGCGAGGTGACCTGACCACGATGTCACGATAGGACGGGCTAATAGACGCTACTTCGGGTACGGGAATCGCCGTTACCGGTGTCCGGTCATGTCGTGGCTCTACCACCGTTGACCCCCAAAACAGCTCCTCGGGATCCCGGGTAGAGGAAGAGGGCGCTTCGGGCGACGGTGGCGGTGACTGCGCGGTCGAAACCTGCGGAATTCCCAGGATTTCTTCCTCCTGGATGTACCTACGGAGAGAGACGGGAATCCGGTGGACCTCAAATTCGGGGAGAACGAGGCTGACGCGTCTGGTTCCTGCCCCAGTCCTTGATACGGAGGAGCTGGGAGAAGGTTCCATCGCTGAATCGCATTCCGCTTCCGAATCGGAGAAGCGGGCAGGTTTGATCCCCCCCTGGGCCTTCCCAGGATTCTTCTTGTGGCGGCGACGACCCGCTCTTCTGCCCTTGGGTGGCTCTTCGGGACAGGGTTGACCCCTATCAGGCAGCCCTGGGGCGGCGCTAGCGACGTGGCGGAGAGGGCCCCCACTTGAGACAGCCGGGGTGCGAGGGGCACCAGGGCAAATATCAAAGGGTACATGGGGAGGACCTCCATGAACAGTACCCACGTGGGCGGGGCCTCTGTTGGAACCGGCAGGAGCATGGGGAAGGCCTCCACGGTCGATGCGAGTGGAGCGAGGCTGACCTTCACTCCTCGAATTGCTGGGGCGAGGAGGACCTTCGTCAGTCGCAGAGAGGACGTAGGGGGGACCCCCACGTCGAAGGACCGGATGGACGGTGTCTTCAGACGGATGGGCTTCATACCCTGTACAGCGGGCGCGGGAAGTGTTTCCGCGCTGAGCATCACTGCCCCGGGGCAGGTCTTCCTGCAGGATGGGGGCAGCATGAGGCATGCCTCTACGACGAACCTCGGAGCGGGGAAGGCCCACGCTCTGTGGAGTAGTGGTACGGGGAGGACCTCCGTACGGGGTGGCATCACCGCGGGTTAGCTCGCGACGATCATCACTGTGGCCTGCAACCCGAAGAGTCAACCCAGCCTGCCCATGGGGCGGTTGGGGTCTCGATCCTGGTTGGGCGAAGGGGTGCCCCTGCTTAATGTAGGCGGGGGCTTCGTAATGTACGTCGGCGGTGGCTCGGGCCACTGTAGCTGTCGACGTGGACGCGGCTAGGCGAGCGTCCTCAGCCCGGGCCCGGCGCTGACGTCGGGTCAGGCGGGCCGGTGCAGGTGGTGCAGGGACGTAGTCTGCCTGTTCTTCCTGCGGGGCCGGACGGCGGCGCTGACGTGGCCGGACGGGAGCTCTGGCCTGGGAGTCCCGGGTCGGGGCCCTGAGCGGACTGAGCCGGACAACACCTGCCTCTTCAGCATAAGGCGAAGAGTCGTCAAGGCGTTCCGGGGATAGGCTCCCGAAACGATTGAATGTCTGGGTGGGGAGCGGGGGCTCCCTGCGCGGCCTGTTAGGGCGGCGTTGACGGCGGGGCCTGGAAGCCTCCAGGTCCAAACGGGCCATATCCCTGGTCGGGATGACCCCTTGTTCCTCATACCTGCGCACTAGGCTGTTGATCACCCTTCGTTGGATGACCTATGATGGGGAAAGGGGACGTGGACGTCCCGCATCCCGCGACGCGCCAACCGTCGTGGCGGTAGTGGTGCCATGTGGAGTGGCCGTAGTGGTGTTGCCCCTGCCCCTGCGCGGGCGAGGAGCGGATGGTGACCGCATAGCAACCTGATTCCTGAAAAACGAAGGGATCAACTCATCAGTACTGAGAGGAAAGTGATTGACAGCCAGTGCCCCAGCATTCTTCCATCCCCATGTCTGTGAGAAGGATCCACGCCAACACGCTGCAGAGCGGAGCGCCGCACGTTCTACTACCCCGACTTCCGGTGAGTTCCACGACAGGCCCGCCATTTGCTTGGCGGGGCCAGGCACCGGATACCTGGATCCGGTGACACGTCAATCTACCGGTGTCTCGAACGCTACTAATCTCCATGCTGAGGAGAAGAATTTCACGTCGGGTTCACCATTTCTGTTTCCGACGCTTTCGCCGGGGCGCGCGCGCATCCGTCCGCGGAGGAGGGGGACGCGCGGCTTTGTTGCCCCGCATTCCCGCTTTCCAAAGGCGGGCGGCATTCGTTCCTTGTTCAGGTACGTCTGCTCCTTGATCGAAACGGGATGATGGGATGTCGGTTCTTCCTCCTGTGGATTCCTCCTCAGAACTCGTCACCTAGTCCGGGTCTCCCTTATAGATTTAATACGTAGTTCGTGAAACTCTTCCCAGTACCATGTTTCCATGGGCGCCGGTTAATTACGCTGCTTCTGTCGGGACATTCCAAAGGGTCCAGTCAGGGCAGCAACCTTCGGTCAGGGGAGTAATCACGTTTGAGGCATCAGTAGCGTGTCTGGATGCTGGGGTGCCTGGCATGTCTGTCTGTTGTCCTTGATCACAAGGCTTCTCGAGGGCGTGGAAACCCGAGGCATCCCACATCGAGCGCGAGGGGGGGGGGGTTACATGTCATAGACACGTACCTGAGGTTTTCCTCAGCTTCCCGTGTTCAACACAGGGTATGTTTGCAAGATTAACGTCTAGCAAAGACGGTTACGCCAAAGGCGTTCCATCCGAGGTTTTCCTCAGGCATCTCATGTTTACCACGAGGTAGGTCGCGAGTTTAACGTCTCGCGGAGACGGTTGAGAATGGAATGGGACCATCGCAGGGGTGGTGACGATGAAGTTGGGCTTGAGCCTTAAAGGGGCTTCCTACGTATCCCCGTGGCAGGGAATCAAAGTCCGCGTAGTTCGGGATGGTGCCGGTAAACCGACGTGATGGTGGACCTTGGTCCGATGGGCATCGTCAGCGTACCTACATGAGGGTGGACCTTGGTCCGATGATGGTTGGGCTTGAACCTCGTGGAGGTTTCCTACGTACCATGCCTTGACATGGATCAAAGTCCTCGTAGTTCAAATGATACAGTTTAGCGTCATGCGGGACGGTAATGAACCCTGACGTGAATAAACGACGGGTGGTGGGTGTCGGTGAGCCGACATAAGTGAGGGACCTTGATCCACTATTGTTGGGCTTGAACCTCGTGGAGGCTTCCTACGTACCATGCCTTGACATGGATCAAAGACCACGTAGTTCAGGTGGGAATGGGTCACAACGGCTTACCGCTGGACTGGGATGTAGTTTAACGTCATACTGGACGGGGGTGAAACCCGACGTGAAAGACGGGTGGGCTTGAACCTCTTGGAGGCTTCCTACGTACCATGCCTTAACATGGATCAAAGACCTCGTAGTTCAAATGGGGGGTTTGTCGGTAAACCGACGTGAAAGCAGACCTTGGTCCGCTGGTGGTGGGCTTGAACCTCGTAGAGGCTTCCTACGTACCATGCCTTGACATGGATCAAAGACCTCGTAGTTCAAAAGGTCACAACGGCTTACCGCTGGACCGGGGTGAGACCCGACGTGAAAGAGCGACGGGCGGGCTTGAACCTCGTAGAGGCTTCCTACGTACCATGCCTTGACACGGATCAAAGTCCTCGTAGTTCGGATGAGGAGTAGACCTTGGTCCACTGATGGTGGGCTTGAACCTCATGGAGGCTTCCTACGTACCATGCCTTGACACGGATCAAAGTCCTCGTAGTTCGGATGGGGAGTAGACCTTGGTCCACTGATGGTGGGCTTGAACCTCATGGAGGCTTCCTACGTACCATGCCTTGACACGGATCAAAGTCCTCGTAGTTCGGAAGGGGAGTAGACCTTGGTCCACTGATGGTGGGCTTGAACCTCGTCGAGGCTTCCTACGTACCATGCCTTGACACGGATCAAAGTCCTCGTAGTTCGGATGAGGAGTAGACCTTGGTCCACTGATGGTGGGCTTGAACCTCGTGGAGGCTTCCTACGTACCATGCCTTGACACGGATCAAAGTCCTCGTAGTTCGGAAGAGGAGTAGACCTTGGTCCACTGATGGTGGGCTTGAACCTCATGGAGGCTTCCTACGTACCATGCCTTGACACGGATCAAAGTCCTCGTAATTCGGATGAAAGTAGACCTTGGTCCACTGATGGTGGGCTTGAACCTCATGGAGGCGTCCTACGTACCATGCCTTGACACGGATCAAAGTCCTCGTAGTTCGGATGAAAGTAGACCTTGGTCCACTGATGGTGGGCTTGAACCTCATGGAGGCGTCCTACGTACCATGCCTTGACATGGATCAAAGTCCTCGTAGTTCGGATGGGGGGGTAGACCTTGGTCCACTGATGGTGGGCTTGAACCTCGTGGAGGCTTCCTACGTACCATGCCTTGACACGGATCAAAGTCCTCGTAGTTCGGAAGAGGAGTAGACCTTGGTCCACTGATGGTGGGCTTGAACCTCGTGGAGGCTTCCTACGTACCATGCCTTGACACGGATCAAAGTCCTCGTAGTTCGGAAGAGGAGTAGACCTTGGTCCACTGATGGTGGGCTTGAACCTCATGGAGGCTTCCTACGTACCATGCCTTGACACGGATCAAAGTCCTCGTAGTTCGGATGAGGAGTAGACCTTGGTCCACTGATGGTGGGCTTGAACCTCATGGAGGCTTCCTACGTACCATGCCTTGACACGGATCAAAGTCCTCGTAGTTCGGATGAGGTTTGTCAGGGTCGGTGCTCACTCTAAGCCCACGTGAGTCGTGCTCGGTGTGAGAAACAAGAGGTTGCAAGGACCTGACGATCACGTCGCGAAGGGTGCGTCCGTGAGAAGCGAAATGGGGCTTACGCGTTGAGCGGCCCATGGTGTTGGGACTTACTCCAGGATGGAGGCCCAGGGCGCGACAAAGCGCGGGGAAGATGGACCTTGGTCCGACAATGGGAGGTGCCTCGTTCCCTATCACGTCCTCCACTGACCTTGGTAGTGGGGAAGTACCGAGATGCACGGGTGCAATCATCCGTACCAAAGGTTAGGGATTTACGCTCTGAGGCGACCCTTCCCCTGCGAACATACACCACTCCGACAAGGAGGATCTCATTCCATGTGCGGAAGAGTTCCATTCTCGTGGAGACGAGCGGTGTAATGAATGCTCGAGTTGGGGGGACCCTTCGTGAGGGAGACGAGGTTGGGTCACAGTTTAACGTCATGTGTTGAGGACGTGGTGCTTGGCAGTTTAACGTCCTGCAGCTCGGACGAGGTGGGTTCACTCCACACCCCTAGGGCTTACATAACTGGTACCCTCTGGTCCTTGGGGAAGGGAAGGTACTAGTAAGGCCATGGTAAAGGGGGGTCGCGGGAGGAACCATCGAGGGGTCCACGTTAGCGTGGCTATGCGAAGAAGCAATAGCCGTTAGCGTGCCTATGCGAAGAAGCATTGGGCGAAGCAACGCTACGGGAGGTGTTGTCCATGGGACTTTGAAATCACATCGTGCAAACCTGGAGGGTCGCACGGAAAGATGAATCGCTAAGCAGAGGAGTGTGCTTTGCGAAGTGGGGTGCCTTAGCCTTAGCATGGGGCATAGGTGGAAGTGGGAGGTGCTTCGCGAAGTGGAACAGTGTTCGCGGAGCACTGCCTTGCGAAGGAGTGGTTCGCGAAGCAGGGTCCTGCCAAGCAAAGTGCTTCGCGATGCATAGTTATCCTGCCTTGGCATAGGGATTACTAGCATGGGTTGGGTGTTTCGCGAAGCACGAGTGCTCCGCGGCTGCCCGGGTTCCCTTGGGAATCCCCTTCCTTTGCGAACGCCCTTGGGCTTCGCGAAGGGCATCCCTCTCGGAAGAGGGGCTCAGACCGAAACAAATCAGAGTCGTCTCGCGAAGTAGAAATACCTCGCGGAGCTCATGATTCCCGGGGCAAAGCTTGCTTCGCGATTCGGGAGAGGAGAAGCCGAAAGGTCGGATTGTCCGTCCCGGGGACTCAGGGGGAGTCGAGTATTTATAGGGAAGGGGCGCCGCGAAGCAGGGCTCGCGCGCCGCCTCTGGAGCTTCGCGGCGCGCTCGCGAACGTCGAACGCGCTCGCGGAGAATCACCGACTCCGGTGCTTCGCGGCGGCTCGCGAACGTCAAACGCGCTCGCGGAGGATCACCGCCTCTGGTGCTTCGCGGCGGCTCGCGAACGTCAAACGCGCTCGCGGAGGATCACCGCCTCCGGTGCTTCGCGGCGGCTCGCGAACGTCAAACGCGCTCGCGGAGGATCACCGCCTCCGGTGCTTCGCGGCGGCTCGCGAACGTCAAACGCGCTCGCGGAGGATCACCGCCTCTGGTGCTTCGCGGCGCCGCCAGGGCTGGGGCGCTTCGCGGAGGGGCTTCGCGGCTGTGCTTCGCGATGCAGCACGCCGGCTGTCTTTTTCGTTCCTTCGCTTCGGGCCATATTTTTGGCGCCAACAAATTCATTAAAGAAATCATAAGGAAGCATTGAATCGATCATAAATTAGATTTGAATAGATATTTAATACCATCAGGACACTTACATAAATCATGGATAAAATCATATTTTAAAAAATATATCATTGAATAGTCAAATATAGGGTTCCTTCATGTAACTACCAAACAACAAATGCTGGGTTTGACAATGTAGGGTTGTTCACAAAAGTATGGTTGATGGAACATATAATTGTTTCCTCAAATATATGGTGGATTCTATATATAGGGTTGTTGAACCATACAATCTCAATAGTGCGGGATATAGGATATATACACTTTGTTCCAAACATTGGGTTTATTTTTTACGTTATGCTTGCACACGTAGGGTATGAAAAATGTTTCTAGAATAATTAAAATATGTTATGAATAATCCAACAAACATTCCACATGAATCAATGACACGATTATATGTCAATAATAAATATTTTCTTGAATAATAAATTCTAAAAAATCACTAAAAATTATATTCATTTTTAAAAGAAATGTGGGAATATTTCAGCAATGAAACCAAAAATAAATTAATGAAAATGTTGAATGAACACATTGTCAACAATATCCACTATTTTTAGTCACAAAACCCATATAAAAAACTAAGTTGAAATAAATAAATCTAAGAAACGAAAGAAATATTCCTCTATTCTACCATAATATATGTTGTTATTTAGATTTAAAAAATAATATATTTCTCTATAATATTTCTCCCCAATGTATTACAAATAAATTTTTTTATTCAAAGGAAAACAATCTCCTTATACTATGAAAACGAAAAAAATCTCCCCCTTTATGTGATATTAGAAAGATAACAGTAATGTGTATTTAAAGTAATCTAACCCTAAAAAAATGATTAAAAAAGAAAAGAAAGTAAGGTGAATAATAAAATTATTATTTTCTAAAAAAACTCCACTTGAATTGTATCAACTAGGACATTAATGTAATTTGAAAATAAATTTGACTATTTTTTACACTTTATTAATACATTATAAAATAAATCTTTTAATTTTTATAAGATGATAATAAAATATTAAATACATGTTTACGTAAGATGATTAACAAAAATAAATCATGAAATAAATATTATCAAATAATCTTGTTAAACAATATATTTTAAAAGAGTATAATAAAAATAAATAAATAGAAAATATGAAGGATTAGAAATAAGTGTATAGTTCATCTGAACTTTCCAAATATAAAAATTTATCTCTTATAGAATATAGGAATCTTTATAGTCATTGTAATCTAATTTTAATAACTTCTATTATTTTATATGATGAAAACGAACACTGTTTAACCAAAAATAGCTTTAACTTATCATGATCCATATTTTTAGAAACTTATTTTATAAAACATTATACATAGAATATCATTTCTATTTTGAAAGAATCCAAATATGATTTAGAGATCAAACTATTTCTAAAATTATGATACTCTTTTTATAATGAATCAAAATACACTTTAGATAAAATTTTTTTTACATAGTTCATCATACAACCATTTAGATGCTTCAATCTCAACTGGTAGCTTTACTTTTTCTTCTTTCAAAGTGCCGAATTTTATCATTGATTTTGGTAAGATAATTGAAAAGTGGATAAATCCTATTATAAATGTTTATGAACTTTCTTATTTCTATTAGAATAATTTTAAAGAGAGTATTTAACAAATGAAATAGATAAATTATACACATTAGCTTTCATGCTTTTGTAAGAATGATTTTCTTATGAACCTCAATATATTGACTGATTTATCTTGTTATGTATGATTTTCATGATACTTTTGAATAAGATATTTTTAAGAAACAAATTTCATTATTTGAATGTTTTAGAATAAGATAAAACATTACATTCTAACATTTTAGAGCATGCTTCATTTTATTTAGCTAAAAAATATGGAACAATAATTATATATTACTTAAGAAGAGTATTCTAGTTTTCATAAATAATTGAATAATTTTTAGGAACATGAAATATAATTTTGTTAAAATGGGAATAAAAATATTTTATTATAAGTCCTATAGTTTTAAAATATTTAAAAGATAATTTTTTTATATAGAAGTATATTTGAAAAGGTATTTAAATAAAATAGTTAATATAACCTAAGTATATAAATATGTTAAAAAACACTTTTGGAGTATGTAACTTTAGTATTGAGAATTTTTTGATAATGAACTATTTTAGAGTTGTGCATTGCTTCTGTAGAAACTTTAATTAATACCCATCAATAAAACATTTAATGATTTAACCTTAGAGCTATTTGGTGTAATCCTACATAACATTAAATATAATTTATTTTTAGTAACCTTATTCTTTTTGGTCTAGTAGTGTTAGAAATTAAATATTATGGTAACCAATTTTTTTTTATTTTTAGTAGTATTTCTTCCATTTAATATAAAATATTATTCACCCTTTTATACTATAAATTTAATATTTAAAAAAACATTCATTTTTATAATGACCATTAATGACATAATAAAAAAAATTAATAGTTGACAAGTGTTTTTTATTTAAACTAGAAAAAATTAATTATTATATATTTTTGGTTTGTCGAAATTACTTCAAAGTCCAAATTTTTCTCATGATATTTTATTTTTACCAAGGATTTTATTTAATTGTTTTTTCCTTTTATTAGAAAATTAAAGTCTTGTTTTAAATCATTAATCTCATCCAATTGTTCTTTAATTTTAATACCATGTATATTAATTGATTTAGAAGAGTTATATTTTAAATCTAAATTATGTTTTAACAAAATTTCATTATCTAAAAGAGATGTATCATAATATTTTATAATATTTCTATGATATTTATTGAACAATTCATATTTTTCTTCTAAAATTAAACCATATTTTTTCATTCATCATCATATAGTTTTTCATAGCTGGTGTTTTGAGAGTAAGAAGACTATACCTCACCATCTACATGTTTCGTTAGATATTCCATTTTCTTTTTATTCTTAGAATCAGAGTCTGTAGAAGATTCATTATGAATGTTAGAAGTATTACACAAGGTGTATTTCTGGATTATCTTACCTATTATTTTGTAGTTGGCTTTCATTTGTGCTTTTATTAAAGGATAGTTTTCCTTTGTATGAACTTTTTTCCTTGAATTCACAAAATTTATTATCATCATTACCTTTATTTGTTTTTATCTATATCTTTTCAAACATCTTAGTAAGATCTAGTATATTTTTATCCAAGTGTAGATTATTTGAATTATATGATTCATTCATAGTCATTTTGAGAGAATATTCTTTATGTTTCACATTATTTTCTGTTGTATCCTTCCTGTCAGCTTCGTACATCATTAGTGTTCCAATCAATTCCTTCATATCAAAACTTTTCATAGGTTTATATTGATGTATAACTATGGATATTAAATTCCACATTGGGGGTAGTATTATGATTACCTTTAACCCTTATTCTAATTATGAAATTAGATTTCCTAAAAAAGCAATATCATTGACTATTTCTATCAAACATCCATTCTTTTGGGTGATGGTTTCATCCTCACTCATTCTGAAAGCATAAAACTGTAATTTCATAATAGTGTACCTTAATTTTCTGATGTCATTAGATTCTTTATAAGAAATAACAATAGTCTTCCACATCTAAAATGAAGTAGGGAATTTAGATACTTTATTGAATTCATATGTTTCTAAACCAAAAACAATAGCATTCATAGAATTTGAATTCAAATAATATTCCCTTTCTTGATCCTTATTCCAATTTTCTAGATCTTCCTTATGGATTTTATAAGGTTTAACTACCTTCAAGTAAGCTATTATTTTGAGAATTTTCAATTATGTTATCATAAAAATTTTCAATATCCCTAATTTTCACCATTAATATATAGAGTATGGATCATAGACATAACTTCTCTCAAATATGTCATTTTTAGATATCTTTTTTAGAATATTTAACTCAGATTTGTTAGAATCAGAAAATAGATGAATATTTAAATACCTCTTTATTAATATTGAATAGATAAAACATAACATTCCAAAAATATAATTATATAAAAAGAGAGCTTTCTTTTCTGTCAATAGTTGATATAAAAAAAATCAAGAAGAAAACATACCAGTAGAGCCCTACCTTTGATACCAATTGTGGGGAAGGATGGTGATGATGAAGAAAAATACATAAGAGGGGATGAATAGTGTACTTAAAGAACTAAAATGATTCTCTTATTTAGTAGAGAACCTTTCCTTTTCCCTCAAAGATGAGTGAGATGCATAAATAAATAAAGGAAATGAACATAGATATGTATAGTGGTTTGGGGAAAAATGATACTCTAGTCCACTCCACCATTTCTCAACTCCATGATCTTGGAAATTTTCAATATGTACTCTTATCATAAGAAATTTAATCCACCACTTAGTGCAGGAAGTTAACACCCTTATAATAAGACTTTATAGAACTTTATGGGTTGTTTATAGGGAATCGTAAAATCACACCTTAGTGAAATAAGATGACAGTTGACAATGAAAGTGTCAAAGCCATAAAAGCTTTACTAAATCAATAGATATTGATTTTGTATGATCGTATGAGTTTAACTTCATATTTTTAGTAAAAACTGACAGATGTATTCAGATCATAAATATAACATAGAAACAATAGATCTCCAACATCTTCTTGGATTTAGTTAAATAGAAATATAGAAAAGGTCAGACAAAAATTTAGAAATGTATGACATAAAACTGAATCTCTGAAAAAAGCTTCATTATTATTGCAAATGAAGATGTACTATTAGGGTATAATAGCTGTGACAAGTAATAACAACAACATCACTAAAAACGAGACAAAAGATCAGAACATGTATGTCTCCCATGTGTATCTCTAAAAACAAAAAAAACATAGTTTTGTATGTAGATCACTTTTTATATAAAATCACAACTTCTGTATAATCACATCTTCTGTATAATCACTATTTCTATATAATCACTGCTTTTTTATAATAACTGCTTATGTAAATTTAATTTTCCATATACACATATATATTGGTGAAGAGCGTCTCAATATTTATACAATTTTTCGATAATCTCCATGTCAAAAATAACTCCATAAATATCAAAGAATAAATATTGAAATTTGAATTCATAAACATTCAAAAGAGTTGTAACTTCTTATAAAAATATTAATGATTTACTTTGTTGAATACATCAATAATTCGATCCTAATGAGCCTTTGAATATATCATAAATGTGTATTGAACACATATTTAATACCTTTTTGAATGTGGAATAAATCATGGATAATATCATAGGCTTAAAAATACTTAATTTAATAGTCAAACATAGGGTTTCTTCATTTAACAAAAAACACCAAACATCGGTTTTGACAATATTTGGTTGTTTAAAAAAGTTGGACTGATGTACCATACATTTGTTTCCTAAAACTTAGGGTTGATTATATATAGAGAGTTATTGATGATACATTCCTGATAGTGTAGGGTATAAGATATATATACACTTTTCCAAATATATGATTTTTTCCTTACGTTACTTTTGCACACAAATGGTTTGAACAGTGTTCCCAAAATACTTAAAACTCGTTCTAAATACTTCAATGAATATTTTTCTTGATTCAATGAATTCATTATAAGTTTAGAATAAATAATTCCATGAATAATAAATTCACACAATTCACTTGAAAAAAAATTAATTGGTAAAAAATGTTGGTGTTTGTGATAATCAGAGACAAAAAGAAATTAATGAAATTGTTGAATAAATACATTCTCAAAAAATTCCCCATATGAACGTAATCCTGGAACTCCATAGGGTATCTATCAAACTAAGGCCTCAAGTTCCCCTATCATCCACACTGGTGACACACCATAGAGAAACCAACATGGGAAATCTGGCAACCACTACCCAGATGAAAAACCTCGAAAGATCGCTTTTTGATATTGGGGGAACTATTGGCTTATCACGGCATTGATCCTCTATACCCTGTACTATCACCATCCCAAAGTTTTCACTTAGTGACATGATCATGATCGACTATTTCAAAAAAATTATGTTGAATAAAAACAACCACTTGAGTATAGATGTCATACAAGATCCAATCCTTGATGTGTCTAGATTGTAAAAGGCCATCACCAGCTAGAAATGGTGAAAAGCGAGGTAACTCAGTGAAATGTTTTAAATACTCCACAATTAACATAGAACCCTTCTCAAGATGCAAGAAATATTTGGATCTATCATCTCTTAGTATCCAAGGAAAGAACTAATAATAAAAGGCAGTCTAGAAATCATCCCATACAATGCCTTGATGGTGACCAGGTTGGGTAACTACATCCCACCAATTCTTGGATGAATCATGCAGCTTGTATGTATAAATCTTGACCCTCCTCTCTTGATGTGTCTCCATAATCTCAAAGATAAAAACGATTTCTCCTAGACTAGACTTAGCGGAAAGGGCACTTCCATACTCTGAGAAGGTAGGAGGATGCTGCTGTTAGTACTCACATGTCAGGTCATCCATCATAGGTGCATATCATGAAGCATCATACATAGTCTGCATCAGAAAAAACAAACTATCATAAAATTGGAATCAATTACCAAATCAGTTAAAGTAGGTAGTGCCTCTAGTGGAACTCCTAATGGTAATACTGGTAGTCCAGGTCCCACCATGTTTGGAGCAAGGTCATCGCCACCCACATAGCGTAGGAAACATGGATATTATGGTGGAATTGGTCTAAAAAATATTTGAATAAGCATAAAAAAATGTTTAGATGATGATATAAGAAACACTAAAGGAATGTGAATAAATATAAAGGGATTACTACCCTTGGTATACTTTCAAAAATACTCCCATAGAAGGAAAGGTGTTGGTATGTGTTCATGTATAAGTTATAAGGTTTCATTAGATTATGGTTCAATTATAACATTCCATATCATTTACTGGAAACCAATTAATTTCATTTTAATTTAATTACAAGGGTCACTCCTTCAGCTTTTATTAACATGACAGGGTGGTATAAGAACGTGAAACCATTTTGTTTTAATAGTCAAGTTTCATTTTCATGTTTCATTTTCTTTTTTTCATATATCAGGGTTCTTTTTAAATTAGTTGTCTATCTGAGTGAATTAGGGACCATACTCTTTATCAATGATATTAAAACCCATTTTATTTAAATCGAATAGATCGACTCAGAGAATTTATAATCCTAACCCATGAAGGGCCCATAACAACTCATGAAATAAAACAAACAATCAGTCAAACATAGCCAAGTAAAAAAGATTCTTACTATAACTAACATATCATCACTCAAAAATAAAAAAGGATATTTAGCAATGTGAAATAGTTAAATGAACCTATATGTCATAGAAATATGCATGACATAAAAATTATAGGTTCTTGTGAGGATTCATGTTACAATGCCCCTTTACATCATAGTATCTGGCTAATGATGGAAGGAAATCTCAATCAGAATAATAATCAACAAGAGCACATAACCTGTGAGTCTCCCAATGGTGAAATGATATCAATAGTAATAGGATAAACCAAAAAAACAATTATAATTTAGGAAACTTGGCATTTACCTTGAACATGGGTTCACGACGCCCAAGAATAGATTATAACCAAGTTCCATGAATTGATAATATCTAATATATTTTCACCAAATAGTAAAGAAAGAATGGAACATTTCGAATACCCCTTTTTGAAGTCTCAAACCTAGATTCCACTTAAGGGTTCCTCAAGCCTAGCTGGTCACATGACCTCTATCACATCTCCCCAAATTCCAGAGGTTGCTGACAAGAAGTGAGGGCCTAGTATAAGGCCCTAGCCTTAAACATTACTTAATATTGAATGAAATGAATAATTTCCATTGAGGATCTTTTCCGGTTTAGAGATTTAGAGAATTAGATGTTAACTATTACATCTCAAAAGATTACATAGTAGAAACTTCTACAAAGTTTCATTTTTTCTCAAAACATAAACTCTAAGAAAAATTCATTTCTAGTTCCATGTTTAAGAAAGCATGACTTTTCCTTGATCCCATCCTTGACCCTATTCCACATTATGTCCTGTGAAAAACATTTCAAAAAAAAAACTTGGCGTGAGCATAAAAATCTCAGTAAGGGATACACAAAGAAGGAAAACAAGTAAACCATGAATACTTTATCAAAGTAATAATTTTCACCATTATGGAGTAGCAATTACTCTTCACTGAATAAAATACCATTACTTACACTTTTGTAACCAAAAGATTACTATAAAACCCATATAAAGAACACATAATATATAAAGGTAACATGGGACATAAACATACTTAAATGGAATAACCATACGGTCGACTTCCACACATATCACTTATTGGAATATCCATACGTTTGACTTCCATACCCAATGCATTGGAGGTTATAACATAACCACCCATCCTGGTATTCATGGCACCACCTTTCATATGGTTTATCACGTAACCACCCGTCAAATGTCCAAGTACCATTATAAAATCATAAGACATAAAACAAATATAATGGAAAGAAAACATTTCAACATTTTGATCACAATATATCTCTTATATATATTAACATAACAAGTTTATCATAAAAACCATTTTCAATACCAAAATACATACAAGAGTATATGGTATTTATTTCATTTTAAAAACATTACGGCTTGTTGAGGAAGCCAAAGGCCAAATAATAATCGCTTCAGCGGAAAAGGTCATTGTCACCGCGTACGTTAAAATAAACATTTATTTTTTTCATTTAGTAAAATGCTTCGTAGAAAAATATTCCCTTTGAATGAAATGAAAAGTCAATGGTGTTTTATACAGCGTATAAAAGAAAGTCAAAACATGCCTCAATGAAAAGAGATTGAGACGAAGTCCCTTACCTCGTGTCCGACGTGACTCGATTGCTCTTTAATCTTCTGAATAATAAACTAAAGTTAATTTATACTTGCTTAAGAACCTTTTTCAAGATTAATATTCCTTTTATATCACTTATTTCCATGTTATAAATATTATGTAAACATTTAAGTTAATAATGTTCGTTTTGTCGATATCTAGTTCATAAGTCAAAAATGGACTTCTTACAATTACATGTTATTTATGTGGTCAAAGGTTCATTATATCCAGAATGATATTCATGATTTGGATATCATATATATCATATATATCCAGAATATACATGTATTTATAATAGTACATAACATTTAGAACTAAGAAATGAAATGCACCGTTCATGGAGACGGTAAGCCGTGCGTACGCATGAACGCTACTTTCATTTCTATTTCGTATTTAATAGAGTGAAATCATAATTATATAAGGGTATATTATAATTCCAGTATAATATCATATATAATATCCTTAACTCCATCCCTTATACGTCCCACATATGGCTTTAACGAATCAAATCACTTTGAGGGGGCGGTAGTTCGCACTTCCTAAAATGAAATTATCATGTTTACCCACAATGGAAACCATAAAGGTATGCAATAAATGAAAAATAAAGATGCATAAGGAAAACATAAAAATAATATAAATCATATATAAATAGAGTGACATCTTAATGTC
The DNA here is from genome assembly GCA_963277665.1 of Viscum album. Classification (NCBI taxonomy): domain Eukaryota; kingdom Viridiplantae; phylum Streptophyta; class Magnoliopsida; order Santalales; family Viscaceae; genus Viscum; species Viscum album. Next base: position 568,186,624 of record OY728158.1, on the reverse strand, counting down.
CACCATGAAAGGTGTTAAAAGAATATTGAATAATCATCGTTTCGTGAGGTAGAAAATCGCCAACCACAAAAGCAGTATGTTCTTTAACCATTAGACGAAGGTGTGTGTAGGTGTAGCTATAATAATTCTCATAACAACATCATAGTATATTTAATATACTGTTTTTGTTACAAAATAAATGAATAAAAAGAGTTTAGGGGGTTGGAGAAGCAAAATAAAACATAAGAACACAAGAGAAGACACTATCTTTAAATCGGGAAAATCTTTTTGATTTGAGCTCAAAGGCTTCCTTGGAAAGACTTATGCTCAATGTGAGGCTTCTAGGAATAATAGAGGGATGTGGAGAGACAAAATGGGCATGGTTTGGCCGATCCAAAGGCTTGATAGGTGTGGGTAAGGTGGTAGAGGTGGGGGCCTTTTATAAGAGGAGATGAGGGGCACTCTTGAAAAGTTATAAAAGGTTACTTTATTATAAAATTATTTTCGGATTTGAAAGGTCACAAAATTATATATTTCAAGGATAAGGTGATTAGAGTTCTAAATACAGCCATCCAATAGGTTTTTGAGAAGTGTAGGTGTTAGATTTTACATTATCTTTTCATTTTATTTAAATCGTTAAATAATGAGGTAATCGCTTTATCATCATGGTGTCATAAATAATTTAATTTATTTAATGTATAAAAATTATAAAAAATACATCATGATGTAGGAAATATTTTTATCTTTATAATGAATATTTATAGTAAAAAATATGACTTGTATAACCCCATTTAAAAATTGTTTTAGTAAAACAACACATGTTTGTGACATTTTTATTTTAACATTAAATAAAAAGATTTTAATGTCATTTTCCTATCAAAGTGGCTCCATGGGGTCCCGAAGTTGACCCATGGATTGTCTTGGTCGGCCATAACACATCCAATAGGGGTAGGACATGTGTCAAGGTCATTTCATATTATTAAAACATTATTTTTACCGTAAACTACACTAATTACCTCTAATCGCGATTAATAAACTTAAAAGTTACTATTCACCAAAAAATTATTTTAATCCCATTGTACCACATTTTACATCATAATTAAAACCATGTATGTCGAATTTTTGAAATTCAAAACACAGATATGGTAAAATTTTATTTAAATGAAAAATCAGTTTTTTAAGTACCACTTAGTGGTTTCATTATTCATGAAAAATTGAAGCTTTTAAGAAAAATACCAAAACTTCAGACTAATCTATATTTGATATTCCGAATTCAAAAATGATGTCTATTTTACAAGATTCAAAACATATAAGTTTAATTAATTAATTTAATAGTTAATTGCCGCTGTCAAAACAAATAGCGTGTTTTTAAGAAACAATATATATCAAAAGATTGACACTAGTTTAAGTCCAAATTCAAAGTGAAATTAATTCCACTGATAAACATTGGAATAAATGGTAAAAATATTTTCTAATTTCACTTTAAAACCAATTCAAAAGATAATCTAATCATATAAATAAATTATATTAAAAAGTGGTTTTGAATTAAAATACAACATTATTCACTATTCATTAAAAAATGAACTTTATCGGAAAAATACCAAAAATTTACACAAAGTAAATTTTGATGTCCCGATTCTAAAGAAGAATTTTATTTGTTCCAATAAAATGTATAATAGTGACCAAAACTATATTTAAAGAGGGTTCGCCATCAAAAGGCGATAGTTCGACCTTTTAGTGAATATTAGAGTATCTATGCCTAAAATTGAATTCTTTTCATATTTTAAGCCTTAATATTTTATTGGATAAATGTAAAACCATTTAACAAACATATATAATCATATTTTAGTTTTTTCTATTCATACCCTCCAATACAATGGCTACGTGTTAACAACCATTTAAAATAATATTATTTTATTACTAGTGTGCAACGTAAGATTTCAAAGAAACTCTTTGTTGCGTATCGAGTACGCTATCGAACATAGCAACCCTTTTAAAGTAAAATTAATATTTAATTTTCAAATATTAATAAATATGAAAATGTTTTATTCTTTATTTACTTAGGATATTACATCCTTTCCCCCTTTTGGGAATTTTGTCCTTGCAATTTTATTCACTTATGAAAATAAGTGGGGGTATTTATCCCGCATATCATTTTCAGATTCCCATGTTGCCTCTTCAACCATATGGTTTTTCCACAAAACCTTTACCTGGTGAATTAGCTTATTCCACAACACTTGCTCCCTATGGTCAAGAATCTGGACTAGTTGTTCTTTATAAGAGAGATTCTCTTCTAACTGAACTACCTCTGGGCTCAAAACATGAGATGGATTTGGCATATACTTTATCAACATCGAAACATGAAAAAAATTGTGTACCTGAGATAAACTCGGTGGTAAAGCCACTCAGTAAGCAACTGATCCAACTTTCTCCAGAATTTCATATAGTCCAATGAACCTTGGACTCAAATTTACTTTCTTACTGAATCACATCACACTTTTCCATGGTGAAACTTTGAGAAAAACATGATCACCTACCTTGAAAGATAGATCCTTCCTCCGGTTATCCGCATAACTCTTCTACCTGCTCTGAGCTGTTCTCATGTGTTTCTGAATCAACTGAACTTTTTCTGCCATCTCTTCTACTAATTCTGGTCTCATCAGCTTCCTTTCACCCACTTCATCCCAAAAAGCTGGAGTACAACACCGTTTACAAAATAATACCTCAAATGGAGCCATCTGTATACATGAATGAAAACTGTTATTATATGAAAATTCAACCAAAGAAATATGTTGGTCCCAACTTCCCTGATAATACATCGAACAAGCACGTAGCATATCCTCCAAAGTCTGAATTGTTCCTTCTGACTGCCCATCTGATTGAGGATGAAAAGATTAACTAAAATTTAATTCAGTACCCAACGACTTCTGAAGGCCCTTCCAAAAGTTAGAAGTACACCTGAGATCACGATCAGATACAATGGATAGGGGAACTCCATGGAACCTCACTATCTCTTTAAGATACAATCGAGAAAGTTGATCTAGAGAGAAAGTATCTCGAATAGTAAGGAAATGAGTAGATTAAGTCAAGAAATCAACAATAACCCAAATTGCATTATTACCTAGAGATGTCTTCGTTAATCCCACAATAAAGTCCATGGATATAATTTACCATTTTAACTCTGGAACTAGTAAAGGATGAAGAATCCCTTTCAGTAACTGCCACTCTACTTTAACTTGCTGATAAGTCAAACACTTCATAGTAAAATCAACAATATCTCTTTTTATTCCATCCCACCAGTAATAATCCCACAGATCTCTGTATATCTTAGTACTGTCAGGATGAACTGAAAATGAGGAACTATGAGCCTCACATAATAACTCATTTTTCAACTGTGAATCACCAAACACACATAATCTCTTCCCAAACCTCAGAACACAATCATTATCAATATAAAATTCAGGAAACTTACCCTTCTGAACCGACTCTACCTTTTTCTGCAACCCACTGTCTTTCTTCTGCGCTTGCTTAATTCTGTCTGATAGGGATGATATCACTAATACCTAAAACAAAATAGAAGAACTTCCTGCACCAACAACTTCTATTCCAAAGTTCATCAAATCAAAAACCAAAGGATCTCGTTTCAAATGTAGCATGGTTAATAAAACATTACATTTTCGACTCAAAGCATTAGCCACTTTATTTGCTTTTCCCGGATGGTAATGAATTGTAAAATCATAATCCTTGATTAATTCTAGCCATGTACTATATCTCATGTTTAATTCTTTCGGAGTGAATATATACTTTAAACTTTTGTGATTAGTATATATTTCACAATGTACTCCATACAAATGATGCCTCTAAATTTTTAGAGCAAAAACAACAACAGCTAATTACAAGTCATGTGTAGGGTAATTTACCTCATGCATTTTCAACTGACGTGAAGCATATGCAATTACCTGATCATTCTACATAAGGACACAGCCAAGTCCCTTCAACAAAGAATCACTGTATATAACAAACTCACCATTCCTGGAAGGAAGTGCCAAAACTGGAGCATTCACCAATCTTCTTTTCAACTCCTGAAAACAATTATCACATTCTTTTGTCCAGATAAACTTAACACCCTTCCAAGTTAGCTTAGTCATTGGACTAGATAACCATTAAAAATTTTCAACCAACCTTCGGTAGTAACCTGCTAAACCAAGAAAACTATGGATCTCAGTTACATTTGTGGGTCTTCACCATTCTTTAATAACTTTTATTTTAGCAGGATCAATAGTTATGCCATTTTTTAAAACAATGTGACCAAGGAAAGAAATTTGTTGTAACCAAAACTCACACTTGATGAATTTTTCCATACAGTTTCTTTTCTTTTAATGTTTGCAAGATAACCCTTAAATGACTTTCATGATCTTCTTTACTTTTATAAAACACCAAAATATCATCAATGAAAACAACCAAAAACTTATCCAAGAACTCATGGAAAATTCTATTCATAAGGTCCATGAATACAGCAGGTGCATTGGTTAACCCAAAAGGCATAACTAAAAATTCATAATGGCCATATCTAGTACGAAACGTAGTCTTCGGAACATCTGCTTCTTTTACTTTCAACTGATGGTACCCCGACCTCAAGTCAATCTTTAAAAAATACTGAGCTCCCTGGAGCTGATCAAACAAATAATCGATATGAGGCAAAGGATACTTGTTCTTAACAGTGATATTATTCAAGGCTCTATAATCAATGCAAAGTCTCATTGAACTATATTTATTTTTAACAAACAACATAGGAGCACCCCATGCTGATGTTCTAGGTCGAATGAAACCTTTATCTAATAACTCCTGCAATTTCTTATTTAACTCTAAAAGTTCAACTTGAGCCATTCGATAAGGGGGTTTTGAAATTGGCTTAGAATCAGGAACTAAGTCAATAGTAAATTCAACTTTCTGATCATGAATAATACCAGACAACTCATCAGGAAAAACATCAAGATACTCATTTATCATTATCACATCATTAATCTAAACAAATCCTTTATTTTCAACAATATGTGCAAGATAACATTCATTTCCACATTTTACTAGTTTCTCAACATCCTGATATTTTATCAAAAGAAAGGGTTCATTCTTGTATACAAACTGAAAATCCTTCTGATAAGAAACCATTTTAGATCTGCAGTCAATCTTAGCATGATAAACAGAAAGCCAATCCATGCCCAAAATAACATCAAACTCTACTAGAGGCAAAAAAATTAGGTTTGCAGGTAGATTCTTTCCATACATAAGGATAGGAAGGTTCTTATAATTTCTTTTTCTCTGAACTTTTCCTCTGGGTGTTTTTACCATAAGTTCAGGATTCATATCTTGAGATGGAATTCCCAATTTACTAGAAAACTTCTCAGAAATGAAAGAATGTGTAGACCCTGAATCAAACAAAACATTGGCATAATCTGAACAAACAAACAGTGTACCTGATACTACTTCATTTGATGGCCCAACATCTGCTGAAGTAGTTGCAAAGGATTTCACCTCCCCTTTCTGCTTGTAGTCCGGATGCTTTCCCCCAGTTGAGTTCATAGTTAGACACTCATTTGTATAATGACCCATTTCATTACACTTAAAACATCTTACCGTTGGCTTTTCATTTCCTGCTTGATCATCTTATTTACAATTGCGAGAAATATGACCCGACTTACCACACCGAAATCACTTTCCAGAAATGGATAAACATTCTCCAGGATGCATTTTACCACAATTCTCACAGGATGGATATTTGGTTTTCTTACCTCCTTGTTTATTTGATGAATTCTTCCCCTTTTCTTTCCAACTGGACCTCTTATTCTGTTGTTTGTCAAAGAACACCTGATCATCGGAAAAATCCATTTCCACCTTCTCCGCACACCGAACAAGTTTTTCATAACTTTTGAACTCACAAGAAGATAAATCCCTTCGATTCTTTCGCTTTAACCCTGAGTAAAAATGGTTTATTTTACTATCAAGATCTCATATGAAGTTTGGAGCATACCATGCCAGTCGAGTGAACTTTGCTTCATAAGCAGCCACTGAGTCATCCTCCTGTCTCGATTCTAGGAATTGTTTTTCCATCCTAAGACGAACCACCTTAGGAAAATGTTTCTTAAGAAACATACCTTTGAATTCATACTAGTGAAGATAAAAAATCTCATCACTATCCCTAATATTTTTCATCATAAACCACCACTGATATGCTTCACCTTCAAAACGGTAAACAGAAAGACTAACCTTTTGATGTTCTGAACTCCCCATGACATCAAAAATCTTCTCCAGTGCTTTAATCCACCCTTCAGATAGCACAGGGTCAGATGATCCTCTGAATGATGGGGGATGTTTCCTCATGAAATTTTCCACCACTGACATGTTCCTATGTGGTTGATCTGGCTGATCTCAGGCATGGATACCATAGCCATTTATATCCCGAGTCAACTGTGCCATCACTGCAACAAACTGTTCAGTTCCAATTCTGACCATCTCAGGTTGCTGATTTGGAAGGTTGTCTTCCTCCTGATGTCGTCCCAACATAGCTACCTTGTTTCCTCTGTGGAAAACCATTCTGAACACAGAAATATCTTAAGTGAAGCAACATGGTAATCTTTAAATGCTATATCATTTCAATCATACCATTAATTAATTTATAATTTAACAATTTTCTAACTCCTAAATTTGTCTAAACCGACCTCTGATACTAACTATAAGGTCCCGACCTTAAACATTACTTAATATTGAATTAAATGAATAATTCCCATTGAGGATATTTTTAGGTTTAGAGTTTTAGAGAATTAGATCTTAACTATTACATCTCAAAAGATTACACAGTAGACACTTCTACAAAGTTTCCTTTTTTTTCAAAACATTAACTCTAAAAAAGTCATTTCTAGTTCCATGTTTAAGAAAGCATGAATTTTCCTTGATCCCATCTTTGACCATATTCCACATTATGTCCTATGAAAAACATTTCCAAAAAAACATAGGGTGAGCATAAAAAGCTCAGTAAGGGATACACAAAGAAGGAAAACATGTAAACCATGAATACTTTATAAAAGTAATAATTTTCACCTTTATAGAGTAGTAATTACTCTTCACTGAATAAAATATCATTACTTACCCTTTTGTAACCAAAATATTACCATAAAACCCATATAAATAACACATAACAAATAAAGGTAACTTGGGACATAAACATACTTAAATGGAATAACCATACGGTCGACTTCCATACATATCACTTAATGGAATAGCCATACGACCGACTTCCAAACCCAATGCATTGGAGGTTATAATGTAAACACCCATCCTGGTATTCATGGAACCATCCATCATATGGTTTATCACGTAACCACCTGTCAAATGTCCAAGTACCATTATAAAATCATAAGACATAAAACAAATATAATGGAAAGAAAACATTTCCACATTTCGATAACAATATATCACTTAAATATATTGACATAACAAGTTCATCATAAAAACCATTTTCAATACCAAAATATTTAAAAGAGTATATGGTATTTATTTCATTTTTAAAACATTACAGCTTGTTGAGGAAGCCAAAGACCAAATAATACTCGCGGTGGTGGAAAAGGTCATTTTCACCATGTACGTTAAAATAAACATTCATTTTTGTTATTTAGTAAAATTCTTCATAGAAAAATATTCTATTTGAATGAAATCAAAAGTCAAATGTGTTTTATACAGCGTATAAAAGAAATTCAAAACATGCCTCAATGAAAGGAGATTGAGACGAAGTCCCTTACCTCATGTCCGACGTGACTCGATTGCTCTTTAATCTCCTGAATAATAAACTAAAGTTAATTTCCACTTTCTTAAGAAACTTTTTCAATATTACTATTCCTTTTATATAACTTATTTCCATGTTATAAACATTATGTAAACATTTAAGTTAATAATGGCCATTTTGTCGATATTTGGTTCATAAGTCAAAAATGGACTTCTTAAAATTACATGTTGTTTATGTGGTCAAAGGTTCAAAATATACAGAATTATATTCATGATTTGGATATCATATATATCATATATATCTCGCATATACATGTATTTATAATAGTACATAACATTTAGAGGTGAGAAATGAAATGCACCGTTCATGGAGACGGTAAGCCGTACGTACGCATGAATGCTACTTTCATTTCTATTTCTTATTTAATGGAGTGAAATCATAATGATATAAGGGTATATTATAATTCCAATATAATATCATATATAATATCATTAACTCCATCCTTTATACATCCCACATATGGCATTAACGAATCAAATCACTTTGAGGGGGCGGTAGTCAGCACTTCCTAAAATGAAATTATCGTGTTTACCCACAATGGAAACCATAAAGTTATGCCATAAATGAAAAATACAGAAGCATAAGGAAAACATAAAAATAATATAAATCATATATAAATAGAGAGAAATCTTAATGGCCACCATGAAAGGTGTTAAAAGAATATTGAACAATCATCGTTTCGTGAGGCAGAAAATCACCAACCACAGAAACAGTATGTTCTTTAACCATTAGAAGAAGGTGTGTGTAGTTAAAGCTCTAATAATTTTCATAACTAAATCCTAGTATATTTAATATACAGTGTTGTTACAAAATAAAGGAACAAAAAGAGTTTAGGGGGTTGGAGAAGCAAAATAAAACATAAGAACACAAGAGAAGACACTACCTTTAAATCGGGAAACTCTTTTTGATTTGAGCTCAAAGGATTCCTTGGAAAGACTTATGCCCAAAGTGTGGCTTCTAGGAGTAATATAATTACGTGGGGAGACAAAATGGGCAGGTTTTGGCCGAGACAAAGGCTTTAGAGGTGTGGGTAAGGTGGTAGAGGTGGGGGCCTTTTATAAGAGGAGAGGAAGGGCACTCTTGGAAAGTTATAAAAGGTTACTTTATTATAAAATGATTTTCGGATTTTAAAGGTCCCAAAATTATATATTTCTAGGATAAGGTGATATTAGTTCTAAATCCACCCATTAAATAGGTTTTTGACAAGTGTAGGTCTTAGATTGTACATTATCTTTTCATTTTATTTAAATCGTTAAATAATGAGGTAATCGTTGTATCATCATGGTGTCATAAATAATTTAATTTATTTAATGTCTAAAAATTATAAAAAAAATATCATGATGTAGGAAATATTTTTATCTTTCTAATTAATATTTATAGTAAAAAATTTGACCTGTATAACCCCATTTAATTTTTTTAGTAAAACAACACATGTTTGTGACATTTTTATTTTAACATTAAATAAAAAGTTATTAATGTCATTTTCCTACCAAAGTTGCTTGATGGGGTCCCCAAGTTGTCCCATGGATTTTTATGGTCGGACATGACACATATAATAAGGGTAGGACATGTTTCAAGGTCATTTCATATTATTAAAATGTTATTTTTACCTTAAACTACACTAATTACATCTAATCGTGATTAATAAACTTAAAAGTTACTGTTCAACAAAAATTTATTTTAATCCCATTGTACCAAATTTTACATCCTAATGAAAACCATGTATGTTGGATTTTTGAAATTCAAAACACAGAGGTGGTAAAATATCATATAAACAAAAAATCAGTTTTTTAAGTACCACTTAGGGGTTTCACTATTTATCAAAAATTGAAGCTTTTCAGAAAAATACCAAAACTTCACCCTAATCTATATTTAATATTCCGAATTCAAAAATGATGTCTATTTTAAAAATTTCAAAACATAAAAGTTTCATTAATTAATTTAATAATTAATTCCCGCTGTCAAAACAAATAGCGTGTTTTTAAGAAACAATATATATCAAAAGATTTACACTAGTTTAAGTCCAAATTCAAAGTGAAATTAATTCCAATGACCACCATTGGATTAAATGGTAAAAATATTTTCTAATTTCACTTTAAAACCAATTCAAAATATAATCTAATCATATAAATAAATTATATTAAAAAGAGGTTTTGAATTAAAATACAACATTTTTCACTATTCATTAAAAATGAACTTTATTGGAAAAATACCAAAAATTTACACAAAGTAAATTTTGATGTCCTGATTCTAAAGAAGAATTTTATTTGGTCTAATAAAATGTATAAGAGTGACCAAAACTATATTTAAAGATGGTTCACCATTAAAAGGCGATAGTTTGACTTTTTAGTGAATATTAGAGTATCTATGCCTAAAATTAAATTCTTTTCATATTTTAGGCCATAATATTTTATTGTATAAATGTAAAACCATTTAACAAACATATATAATCATATTTTAGTTGTTTCTATTCATTCCTTCCAATACAATAGCTACGTATTAACTACCATTTAAAACAATATTATTTTATTACTAGTGTGAAACGTAAGATTTCAAAGAAACTCTTTGTTGTGTATCGGGTACGCTATCAAACATAACAACCCCTTTAAAGTAAAATTAATATTTAATTCGCAAATATTAATAAATTTGAAACTATTTTATTCTTTATTTACCTGGGATGTTACACCTAGGGTGTGTATATAGGGAGACTATGACCTCTTTACATGACTGAATCACAACAAATCGGTATAATATAAAATACATATATGAGATAAGTAGTGTAATAAATATAAGTAAAAGCTACAGTAGCATAAGGCAGGAATAATGAACAAATGAAAAAAATAATTACTGATAAAAACATACCGCAACTGATGATGATATATTCCATGTATCTAGAATGACGGAAAAAATGAATACAAAGTAGTAGGAATATGTACTATAAAAAAGAAAAAAATGGAATCCAAAAACTATACAAAGAATCCCGAGGTCCAGGTCATTTATCTACTACTAGCTCCATCCTAAGCGATCCAACAATTAAGTGTTTGAAGGAACTTGTTTCCCTTTGTCAATAACTGATTACATATAGTTCACCCGAGTACCAATGGTGGCCCAAATAGGGTGGAGATAAATCTCAGTTGGAAACTACCTATAGTTTCTATAACATCCTATAGCTATATTAAAAACCAAAATAGTTGGAAACTAGGAATATATAAAATAAAGTAGTTTAGAAACATAAATACCAAATTACCAACTTCATCCCTGAGCTTGTGTCAAAACATGTAATGAGGTCATTAATTATATTGAGTCCCACTTTATATAAATAGGTGACATGAGGCCTATCCTGAACTGACATCCCCTTATAATTGTAATAGTTGAGGTTAAAAAATGTTACAAGGAATCCTGTAATGATAATAATAAATAAAATATTCTAATATAACAATAAATGCAACCTATACTTTAAGGGTCACGTACTCAGTAGTAGCTGCAACATGGATAAAGAGTAAGAGTATAATACAAAGATAAGTTTCCATGTAATTCCACATTAAAATGATATAACTGAGGCAAATGAAAACATACAAGGTAAAATGGGATAAGCTATTGGTAAACCTAATGATATAACCAAGGAGCCTCATGTCTATAAAATCCACGATTGATCCAAGGTGTGTATCTAAGGAATCCTATAATAGTAAAGGATGGGTTCTATTGTGTCAAACTAGGAATCAACTAATAGAATAGAATTAGGTTCCAAGGTGTGTCTCAACAAAATAAACCAGCATCCTTGAATCAGAATGGTTTCCACGAGTTCTCAAGGCATTCCCTCAGGAATACAATAAGAAACTCACGTTTTACCATCTATATAAGTATGTTAGGGTCTATATGTTTATATAAATAAACACCCTAATTTTTTTTTTCATTTTATAATTAAATCTAAGTTTTGGTAATACTATTTATGGGTCAAGTGGTTCGATCCTTTCCCTTCATTAGTGTTACAAGTCCAAGGGACATACAACCATTTAAGTCATTTAACAATTAATTACTTGGTTATCTCCTTTAACTTTAATAAAACAAAAATTTTGGGCTAAGGATGAGAAAACACTATAAATACAGTAATATAAACTAGGAAATTTTATATATAAGAAATACACTTAGAAATTTCCATGTAAACATTTATTAAACAAGTTAAATAACCTACCTTAGGTGGGTAGGGCATTTATCCCACATGGTAATTTATATGATCAATTAAAAATTTAATAGAAAATTATTATAATAAGGATTACCATTATAATATTCAATCTCTAACACACTCAAATAGTGTCTTAAATGCATAAAAACACCAAAAACACAATTATGGTACATTACCATACGTGGGGTGGTTGAAGTTGCAGAGGAAACCACCAACATTAAATGACAGACATAACATGGGTCTTAGATCATGATCCTAATGACTAAAAGTAATATATAAAAGTTCAATATACAACTACTGATGAAATTGGAATGATGATATGATAATTTTCAAAATGATAGAAATTGGGGGAAGAGTTATAGACCATGTACATCATAATCGTACAATTCTCCTCATCCAATATCAACCTATAATTTGGCTTGGATTGGAGTAGATAATAAGAAAAGATAAATGTATAGAAATTGGGTCATATGATCATGAATCTAAATAGCATCATTTATTGGAACAAGAATAATTAATGATTAAAAAGGAATCGAGAACTTACCGATGTGTATCCAATGATATGAACGACAGTCAAAATGTACTATGGATGGAATCTTGATCTCAATTCCAAGAATAGGCATAAAAAGGTCTCAAATGAGGACAATTGGGATGATATGTCGAATATAAAGAAAAGAGAAAGGATGGGATTGTTTAAAGTTGATCATGATGGGGGGAAATAGTAAATTTAAACATTTTTAGCCTTCACATGGTTTTGATGCACGATTTTCCCAAACATACACCAACCAAGCAAAATCTTCTATAAGAAAGGGATACCCACACTGTTAGGTCATAAAATTAATGAAACCATGTTCAAACCATATCAAATTCCCCTACCAAAATTGCAGACATTCATGTACGAGTATGGACAATTTCAAAATGTTAGATCAAACTGTGCGCCCTCATACTACTCACTATCTATCCCCACAAAGTTTAAAATAACTATGTGGCCTGCCTCAAATGAGTTAAAAAACTATGTGATAGACCATTTTCTTCAAAAATGTTTGTTTTAGGCTCTGAACTAGTCCCAGACAACCACGAAACATTCACTAACTCATTAAGAATACATAGACCAAAATTTTAAGGATTTATACATGAGTGAAAACTAGGTTCTTATAGATAAAAATGATAAATTAATAATTAAAGAGAAAAAAGTAATATTAAAAAGATTATCTATAGTGGTTATTCATCCCAAAAGACTATAATGTTTATAGCCAAAAAATCATAAAGAAGAGATTAATGGTTATTTTTATTATGAAATTTTTAGAGAATTTTAAATAATTAAATGTTTAAAGACAAAATTTGTAGGAGATGAACTCAAGAGTACTGATATATGACTTATGGACTATTTGAGACACAACCTATTAGGCATGCGTAAATTGTTTTATTCTTTGATTGAGGTCAACATTAGTTTAAAAGGATGATTAATCAAAAGTAAACCTTGGAATTACCTCAATAAACTATATAAATCATGTAGTATCCTTTAATAGGTGGAAAAAATAATGGAATGTGTTTATTCATGATGGAGGAAGAGAATATTTTTTAGCCCCTAGGGATACAAAATATTCACCCATAAAGAACGGAAAATATATATACAGGATGAAATAATTAGTGTACATCCCCAACATGAAGAACAATCATGATCCTATGGGTTATTTATGCATGTGAGGGAATATATTTTCTTTCCTTTATTTATAGTTAAAGATGAGGGAAACCAAATTTCTTAATCATGTGCACAGTAACATGTGTGTCCCAATTATTCTTTCAGAACACATGGATAATGTACCATAAATCTATTTATTTATTATTATAGATTAATGTCTTGTGCCAAGTTTATATTCATAACCAATTTGGTTATAGACCAGATGAATAGGTGTCTAATAAGAGTTAAAAATGAAACTGGTCACACTATATAATCATTTGTTCTTGATTTTTTAATGAAATAAAAATAAAAAAATATGAAGAAATACCATCAAAACATAGAATTGAACATGAGGTATCCTAAGGACATAATTCATAGTAAACTGATGTTATTAAACTATGAAATTTAATAGAGAATAAAATTTCTAAAAAAATACTTATTGAATGTGATTTCTCCCACCATTATTAAAAGGATGTAGTTCAGGTTATAGTATATAATAAAAATTTTCCTTTGGTAAGTCCTCGAGAAGAAAAGAAACCCTATGAGATGTGGTATGTAATGAATAAATCATTTAATCACTTCTATGTTATATGAAGAAGTCACATCATTAAAAACATAGAAGGGAGTAAAATAATATTAGGTGACGTAGAAGGTGAAGGACTTTTATTAGGATACTCAAGAAATAGTAAAACTAAAAAATTATTTATAAAACATATAAATATTGTATAATGTAATGATTTAAAAGTTATTAAGGAGAGTGAAATAGATAAATTATGGAAAATTAACCAAGATATCACATATGAAGATAATGATGAATATAGTTTTAATTCTAAAATTGTATAAATCCTATAAAAATATGAATATTTTGAGGTCAATTAAAAGGAGTAAAAACTATAGAAGATAATTATCTTATAAATTTAAAGATAGATAATTGTATGGAAGTTGATCTATTGTATAAAATTTGTGATAAAGAAACCTGAACAAGTAAATGATGAATGAAAATAGTAGAGAATACTATTTTGATATCAACGATAGAGCCATCATTAATCAAAGATACAATAATGGTTTATTTTTGGGAGAGAACCATCAATGAGGAGATAGATTTAATTGAAAAAATTGTATATAAGAACATATGGAGAGATGAAAACACAACAATGTAATTTGAAAAACGTGGGTCTTCTGAAAATCAAATTGATGAATAGTGGAATGTGGTTCAAAATAATTCATTTTAGTATAAGAATGGTATGATCATATAAAAAGATTTTATATTAAATAATCCTTTTCACCAATTTATTGTGTTTATTCAATAATAATCATCATGGAAATTATGATTCCGAGAGGATTTAGAAAATTTCAAATTAACATAAAAATTTAATTCTTGAATGGTGTGATTAAGGAGGAAGTCTACATCTAGACACTAGTGGGATTATTTACAGAGAATAAAGAAATAATATTATTATATTGAATAATTAATTTTATAGTATGAACTGGATCCAAATTTATGGTATGATTTACATAAATCATATCATAAAAAATAGAATTTAGGAATTGGTTGTGATTAAAAACATTATTATGAGACATATATAAAAGATTAGTTTATAGTGATGGTTCATTTTAATGATAGAATAATTGGTGGAAGAAAATATACATAAGTGGATGTACATGACAATATAGAGACTTTGTAATTTTAAATTTCAATTATTTGTGAGGTCACCTATTTTATTGTAATGAAATTGATTCTAAAAGAGAGCTAAAATTTTATCCCACATGTTAATTATGAATATGATCTAATTTAGTTTGAAATTAATTATTCAAAATAGATGTTAACCCACATTGTAGTTGGAATTATAATGGGGAATCATGAAAATGGGAAATTCACTGGATCCCTATATATGAGGTTAATTGAGTGTTTTTTATATAATCAACAACAACCTATATAGAGAATTCCTATACTAATAATTTGTTATAACAATATCAATAGAACAACAAGGATGAGGACCTCTTGGTTGTGAAGATAATAATGAGGTTTATTCAAGGAACTCTCACACATGGGTTTCTCTTTAATGAAGATAAGGAAAATGAGATTTTAACCCTATCAGATGTTTATTGGGCTAGTGATGTTGTGGATAGAGTTCACAAAACAAATGGTTCATTTTTCTTTGGAACCATGATTTAAGTATGGATGAGTAAAAAGAAATATACTACCTTTCATAGTATGGTTGAAGCATAATACATTGCAGTAACCAAGGTAATCACGCAACATTAGTGGACAATATAGTATTTGGAATATACTTTTGAAGTAGTGAAACAAGTGAAGGGAATATTTTTTGACAAAAAGAGAGATATTGACTTCTCAAAGAATGCCATTCATAATAGGAATACCAAACATATTGAGACCATGTATCATTTAATTAAATGAAAATTGGAGAAAGGATTTATCAGGATGGGTTTTCTTGGGAATAATAAAAAAATAGTAGACATATTAACGAAACCATAGACCAATATTTTATTTGAGAGACATGTCTTGAAATTTTTTGTGTAACCACCAATTTCAACCTATGAAGTTTATATAGATTCCAATCTTCTGACTATATTTATTTTTTAATTTTTTTCATGTCCATTTTTTATTGGTGGTTATATTTTATAAATTTGGGATGAACAAGGGAAATATAATTAATGAAGAAATATTGAATAAGATTAAATGTTATAATAAAGTTACATCTATAACATTATAGAAATTAACTACCATTTCTTGTTTCCTATAATTATCATTTTCATATAAGCCTAGAAATGTGGTTGATTTCTTGGTGCTTTGTTTTTTTTAAGTCTTGATGTTTTAGAAGTAGTTTTTGATGCATGGATGAGTTAAAAACAAAACATAAATAACCAATTGAATTTTATTGTGAAAATTTTCTATGGAATATATGGGTGAGTATATAAACAAGGGGAGTAAGAGTGAAATCCTAAGCATGTGAATATATTGTTACTAAAATCAAAAGTCTGAAAATGTTAGTATAAAATATTATATTGTTTGATTTTTTATAAATCATCAATTTATGTCAATTGAGGGTAGTCCTCTATTATAGAAATTAGATAATTACTTAAGTCTCCATGAGTGTGTAAGACATTGGATGGACTTAAAATTTTCCAAAGGAAATACGTATCCCTTTATACATATGAATGTCCTTGATACATGATTTCTGGAAATAAAAAAAGTCCGAAAGTTTCTCCTTTCATATTATACATATATTATTTCATAATAATCTAGGTGGAAATGATATTTGTAAATGGATACAAGTTTCACTAGGAGATTAAATATTTATATATGGTTTTATAATGATTTATATATTCCCAAAATACATTGAGGAAGTTTTTTAGACATCCTCTTCATTTAGAAGACCAAGATTTCATAATACATTTAGACTTCATAAGTATTTTTTGAGAAAACAATAGTTTTTATATAACTTTGTTGAATATTATTTAATATTTTTTGTTCATAATATTTTTTCTTTGATTTTATAAAACTTTTAGTTGGATTTTTTAATTCTCTTGGTGGGAATTGTATGACCATGAAATCTATAAGAGTATTTTTGTTACCATAAGTATTTTAATTTTCATACGACACTATAGTACTCCTAATACTTTTTTTTGGAATTCATAAGAGTTATCTAGACTTTTTAACTATTAAAAATTTAAATTATCCTTAATTATTCTTGGAAAAGTCTTAACATATAGAAAGAGGGTGAATGATTTATTATTGGAATATTTTGAACTATTATGGATTTTGATTCTGGTTACTGTACCATGATAGAGAAATATTATATTGAGATTGAAGAGGGATTAATCTAAAATACTGTTTGGGATTTATCATATAGATCATCTTCTTGATAGATATTCTATCATGGCTCAAAGATTCATTCCATGTGTCTTCATTCATGTGAATCTTATTAATCATGGAATATGATTAATAATTTGTTCACGAAAGATATGTTATATTCAATGATTTTGTGGGGAAGTGAATATGATAGTGTGTGGGGAAGATGTAGAAGATTATAGAACATTAATGCGAATGATTTCTCAGTGTCAACTTCACAAATTTTATATTTATTTAATAAGTCACTTACCATGTGTGAGAAAAGAAAGAAAATATCATTTTATCTTTCAAGGAGTTATCCATATCATGAATATGGTAAATATTTTTTTAAGGGTGAAGATGAGTAATAAAGTGATATGATGAGAAAACGAGTAATTTTAATTATAACCATTTTCATAAAATCATTGTGAGAAGAATATGTGCGGAATATAAAGAAGATAAAAGGGGACACTCTAGATGAATTGGAATTGAAGAGGAAGAGAGAAGAAGAATGATTACACCCATATCTGGTTGTCATTCTTTTTCATTTCATGAAATTATTATGTGAAACCTATGAATTGCATCATTTATTTATATTCGTTTTCCTAAAGTAATTCACAAGAGGTCAAGAAGAAACTATGTTCCTAGGATAAGTAGTGCATCCATAAACTCTTTTATAATACTTAAAGGTGACATTGTAACATCCTAGTACATAACCATGCTATCAATGTATGTTCCTTGGTGTATCCCTTTATAGTGAAGCAAGTAAAATACATATTTTTTTTCATTGAATTTAATTATTATGATTTTGTGTATGTTTGTATAGAATGATATATTAATAATATTATTACTAATATAAGGAAAAGATAATATGAAAATGAAGGACACTTCAACACCCTAATTCACTGCCTATATTAGGTTTTGTTACAAATATGGTTTAAAAAATCATACTTAAAATAAAATAAATGAATTTATTATTAGATAAGTTCATGTAATAAATGTTTTGTGTTAATTGAAGATTCATTTTAGAGGGAAATTATAATGGTAATTCTCATATTTAAATCAGGAGACAAATATGATTCTTCTACTTCATAAAAATGATAGAAGTTTTCATCAAAACAATTGATTGAATGATAAAAAATATTGGTCATCAATGATTTTTTCATGACACTTTTGGATGTTAAAGAATCTAAAAATTGTAGTTTTAATATTAATCTAAAATATCATGTAATGATTTATATATAATAAAGGTGTAATGTTATCTAAAATTTGTATGTTATTATTATATAGTTATTATATAGTATAATTTACTATTTCATAATAATCATACAGAAGCTATAAGATCCAGGCCAGAAACAATTAATGTCGCTACTAGAATTAAATGATGTTGAACCTTTATAAGGTATTTCTGTTTCATTTTGAAATATATTTTTGATATTAAATGTAAAATGGAAGGTTGAAATTTTTACATCAAGATAATATTAACCAGAATAAAATATTTATGTGGTTTATGTGGATTTGTAGGATATTATAGACGATTATAAGAAGTAAATAAATAGATTTCGGCTAATATTTTTTGATCTGAGTTTGAAAAAATATTACACTAAGACACTACCTATTTCCCCATGATTAATATAAGAATAAAATGTCTAGAATAAAACTCTATATTTATTTTTAATGAATTAACAGATTTCATATAGTCTTACTAGATAAATTTGACTCATGATTTAGTAGACAAGACACATAGAGACATAATTGAAAAACTATTATCCATGGATTGAATAAGTCCATTGATAAAAATATATAGATATGTAATATCAACATATATTAATCATATAGTTGTAATAATAATTTTTTGAGAGGGTTAAATACTTGTGAATTCATTATGATGTATAGTTAAACACAACTAGGTTTTTTTTTGAGAGATCAAAAGTGAACACATCATTCATTAGTATAGAGTCTATATAGGAAGATAGAGGAAGATCACATTCTGTAGTGATTGTTATTTCATGATTCATTTTTATTTTTTTATTAAAGGAAGTTTTATAAGTTTATGTATATATTCCAAATATATTCATCAATTTATTCATCACAGATAATAAAATAATGGCATGGATACTGGGATTACAACCGTTTAATTATAAGGATGAATTTCCCAATAAAATGAGTGTGAAAACCTTATAATCCCTTAAGTTATGAGATTTACTTTCTTACATTCTTTGTATTCTTTTAACTATCATCACTGTAACATTGTTTTTTGATAGATCCTTACAAAAATGAATATTATGGAAAAGGAGAACCAAAAGGGATAATATTGGGACTAACATTTATTGATGAACTTCCTAAGGAACTTGGAGTGGGAGAGTTAATTAGGATAACTGATAGCATTTAATTTTTATTTGAAATAATCTCCCTTTATTATATATTGTTCCATCATTTTAAGGAAGATTGTTCAATATTTCAATCCCTCATTATCGTATTCTAAATAGAGTTATGAGTGAAGTAAATAAATAACACATGTCACAAGGATTTCTACTTTTTTTACTACACAAGGATACGTCCAAGGATATTACACACAGTGATGTTCAAAGAAACAAAAAATATACTATAATAACAATTTATAGTGTAAAAAATTTCGACAATCATTCCACCTCATTGATAAATCTTTTTATAATCTTTAAAGATTACACACTAACTACAAAATGTCACTCTTATTCTTCCTCCTTGGTGTATAATTTGTGAATTGTTCCTCAATTTATAAAAATGATGGTCTTTTACAAAGAAGTATACTAACAAAATCAATGTGAAAATTCAAATCCATAATAGATAAATCATTTAGATTTACTTTTTTTGTTCCTATTATTTATATCTAGATAATATATACTCTTCAATGAGTTATCTAAATACTAGACCACTTTATAGTCACAAAAATAGTGGTAATACCTCTAAATGAATAAGAATTCACCAACATAATTGTCTTTTTTCACGGAATATTATTTCCTAATGTCAAGATCTATAAATGAATATCATTTTTCATGATAATTACTTAAATAAACTGAACGTGACTAATGGAACTCTATCTTTTTTTTCACCCTTTCTTCTTCCTCCCTAAAATCTTGATATTTTTCATTTCTTCTTTATTTCTAGATCTGTCCCAACAAATTTTATAAATCTTTCTAAACCCCAACTCTTTAGTAAATGGTTGGTACACATTATCATTATTCTAATTCTAGGATCTAATTACTTCTATACCATATGAATTGGGTTGGTAAATTTTTTTTCATTAAATTCAGGTATATATCTTAAATATTGAGAATTATCTAATTTATTTGAAATTCAATCCAAATCATAAAACTATTTTTAAACTGAACAAATCCTAGTTTAATGACATAATTATAGGAGTTATTCCCAACTTTTTGAAACCAATGTGGCATAAAAACCATTATTATGATGTCATATTAAATTTAACCACATATCTATCAAATACGAATATAATATCATTTTAAAACTCATTGAAATTCCTAGTGTGAATGATAGATCCTATCAAACATTACAACTATTACAATGAAGATATAATAGAATCATTATAAGGAATTTAACAAAAAAACATAGTCCAAAAAAATTTACATGGACTCAAATTGTACCATGATCAATACTTCCTCTTCTCTAGATAGTTCATGTTTATGTTGTTATATACCTATTATGGTGTGATCCTAAATTACTTATTATTATGTAGATTTAACATATTCATATTAATGATCATTACAAATTTAGTTTTTTCATTGTAGAAAAAATCTCTATATATCACTAGATATAATTTTACCAATGATATCACAAGGTATTCATCATATTATATTCCCCAATTCCCCAGTGAAATCAATGTAGTTTTTTCATTGGTTTTCTACCTTCAGTGGAAATTACTACCATCCTTCCAAAACATCCTCCATGAATAATCACACCTCTTCTAATACAATCATAATACCATAAAAAATATATTTGTTTCATTATACCATACATAAATCCTATATTAATACACCTATTCTAAAGAATTTTATGTCATCAAAATTTTCAATATATTCTCCATACTATTTAACCTTCACCATTTTTTACAATTACTATATATGGTCACTATAGCGACTTCCACTCTTTTCCTAGATAAACTCATACTCATATTAAAATTACATGTATGTCAGAATCAATCATCCATCAAAAACATTGGTCTACTTGTGTGAAACCATATCTATTATCATTCATTCATTACCATACCTCAAACAAATCACATACCAACTACCATATTAATGTCTTATAATATAACAATTACTCCATGGAATTATATGATATCACATATTGGATTCATTATATCTCACACTTGTATTTTTATTCCAAATATAAACTCATTTATCTTCAAAATATCGAATATATAATTTCTTAAACACCATTGATTTTCATCAATAATCTTCAAAAACACCGCATCAGTTGAAAAATACAAAATATGTCCTCTAGTTGAAACATTCTATCCATTTGGATTCTTTTCTCTATTATTCTATTAATCCATATCCATCATTTAACTAAAACAATCTAATGTAATGGTTTATTTATGATAAATTATTTCCCCCCTATGATAATAAAATTCAAGAATTCATGTAATTGGATATTCATCAATTTTATCCCACTTTGCCTCTAAAATTAATTTCAGTATATTAGTTTAATGTTATAAATTAACTTTATCTGCTTTTAAAAATAGTTGTTGTAATTTATTTTTAGAGATTTAATTCCACATTCCATATCATTTTCACAGATCTACAAAAACATGAAATCATTTTTATATGATTTTCCTCCTTTGATTCTATACTATAAAACCTAATTCTCTTTCATTACACATATTCAAAAATAAATTATGTTATGATAGTTTAAACTATCCCCATATCATGAAACACTATTATATAAATTAAAATAGTAGAAAACATACATTATGTTCTAAAAATTTGGAACTTTCAACTATATATAGGTTATGATCAACTATGATTTCAACTTATTTATTGAGTAATCATCACTTCATACCTCTTGTGGTACTTTTTGTACATACCTAATAACATACAACTATTTTAAAGTATTTTAGTGATTCCAATGTATCTATCACAACTTCTAATAGCAAAATAATTTTTTTCTTTCTATCCCTGTAATAACCTATTTTTGTTTTTCTTAAATTGAATGTTTGAAATAATTAAAGGATTATTTAATTCAAGATCAAAACTTATTCTAGACATTGTTAAATAATGTAATAAATTTAATTGATTGATCTTACCAATTAGAAATGAATAAAAAAAATCTATAATACTTCACTATCAGAAAATAGGGTGGGAAATAAAAGTTTTGTTTATAATGTTAATTTTTCCCATCCCACTAACTTACTTCAATAAATACATAAAGTTTGATCTTTAAATTCATTTGAAATTCATCCTTGTAATATGAATAACACTAATATAATATTATAAATAATTAATTAAAAAATAAAAAATTTGTGATTCATACAATATTTTAATCCAAATAATACCAATTGTTATAATAAACTCATAATATGATTTGATGGGACAATTTTGACTCCTAATTATTAGGATTTTATTTAATCATTATAATGATCACCAGCCTTTGAATCTTCAAATAAAATATAATAATTCCATATATTGTATTATCTTTACCAACTTATTGATATTCACCATGGGTGTCACCATTTTAAATAAGTTATTATATAAAAAAATAAAAAGATGATTTCTTTTTATTATATAAAAAATGAAAAAGTAATGAATTTCTTTCTGGAAAATGATGTTACTTATTAATGTTTCACTCTATTTTATTTAGGTTTTAAATCTATTTTGAATAAGCCTAATGAAAAAATCTTAAAAAATGGGATTTATGAAAACATCTTAAAAAGAAATGGGTTTTATGAAAACATCTTAAAAAAATAATCATAATCCATCTAGAGAAATAATTTGTATAGTTTTATTAGATCATACCCCTAGTGAAACATAAAAATAATTAAAGGATAATTACAATGATTAATAAAACATTTATAAAATTTATAGAAAGATTATTTGAATAAATAATAACAAATACCCTTTCCTTTTGGTAACTAATAAAAATGATAAATTCATAGAATAATGGAAGTAGGATTTTCTTTGAAAAAATATATCAAATGTTATTATAATATTTTTTATAAATTATGTTCATAGAGGGAAAAAATGTTTGTGAGTGGTAAACAAGAAAATATTCTTTTAACACTTCATATAGAAATAAAAAAGGATTCATATAGAAAAATCTAAAAAGATTCCTTTTGAAAATTTTGTGTGGAAAGTAAAATATAGTTAAAAATTACCTTATAAAATCATTGAAATGTATATGATAATATTATTTAATAAACATAAAAATCATTGAAATGTATATAATAAAATTATTTAATTAACATAATGAATATGGATATGTAACAAACATAGTTGGGAAAAATAAATAAATAATTTAAGAAAACAATTTTAAAAAATACACTTTACAAATTTAAAAATAAATCCCACTTGATAGAAAGTTATTAATAATGAAATTAAACTAAAATGAGAATAAATAAATTCATGATGTTATGTTTTAAAAAGTTAGTATGAACACCATATAAATATAAATGGTATCGTAATATAAAACATGTATCTTAGAAAAAAATTTGGGTTGAAAACCCTTAAAAATATAATAACATTTGAAGTAAGAATAAAAAAATAATGTGTTTATATAAAAAAAATAATCCAAATAAAATAATTGAAATTAAAACATAAAATAATTAGAGTTCACAAAACACATAATATTGTCATAAAAAATTCAATTGATAAGTATTATAACCCAATGGAATGAAATTGAATTAAGAACCTCCTTAACTCAGACTTCTACAATGTTTTAAATGATCTAATATCCATATAATTTAAATTGGGGTACATTATTAATATTAATATGTACCTTATTTATAGTTATTTTATTTTTAACCATCCATTTACAATTCCTTTTTATCCATATATCAATTTTTTATTGTTAAAATTGACATTCTAGTATTGATTATTCTATTACTCTTATATGCTTCAGTTTGGTTGCTTTGGTCCATGAGTATCATTCATGAGTTTATCACCAATTAAAATTTTCAACATAAGTGATTTAATTTTTTTTATATTGTTCAAGATTCCCATATTAATTTAATAGAACATAAGTTGATGATTTCATAGAACACTTAAAAATTCTACTTTTCGAACATTATTGAATTAAAAAGTGAATTGAATTAATTTTTAAATATACTTTTGAATATTAGCACTCAAGAATAATGAATTTAACCAAACCTAATTTCATTAATGGAATATTCCTGCTAAATATAAAATTGTTTCATATTTAGTAACATAATATTATATAAGGTAGAAAAAACACATGATAAAACCAATAATATTTTATTATATTAATTTAAACATTAAATTTACAAAATAAATATGGCCATAAGAGATTAATGTATTATAATTGAAAAAAATAGAAAATGAAATAACAATAATAGGAAAATTGGGATCTTATCATCCCCCAAAATAACTGCACTCATGAACTTAACTTTAGAAATGAAGCATAATATTAGTAATTTGGTATTAATTTTGAAAATGAATATATATATATATATATAATTGTTCTATAAAATAGGATTCAATTAATAATGAATTAAATATATTGGGTTTATAGAAAGTTTAGTACCCATATGACCATTACAAATCAGACCATTGGAATAGAAATATAGTCGTTGAAATATTAATATAACTAGTAGGAATAGTAATCCAATAATTATATTATTAACCTCACCCATGGATATATATAATAATATTATATATAATATAAAATGATAATATAATATATTTACATCATGAAAAATGTAAGTAAATATTTTTAATGATAAAAGCAGAGTTTATATTTTTATAAAATAGAATTCTTTTATTTTAATATTTATAACAAATGTAATGATTTAAAAGAATGTTAATTTTCATAAAATGAATTTATAAATTAATAATAAATTTTTATTATAATGATAATATAATTTTATGAGGAAATAAGTAATTTTTAATTGTTCTAAAAATTAGATCACTGTATATTTTTAACAGGTCAGACCTTTCCCAGTTAGACAATGTTATTTTATTAAATTAAAAATTAAGGATATTATGAGTTTCTCGAAAAGGATGGTTTACAATGATACTTTTACACGAAAGGACTCAGATAAAATGGTATCTCTATAAAATACATAATATGAAAGCAACAAACACCTATATTGGAAAAGAAATAATGTAGAATGTTTTTCTTCATATGGGTATGAGGGACTATATAATCTATAGTTGAAGGGGCATCTAGGAATCTGGTTAATCTACATTTAACATCTAAGAAAGATGGGTTGAGACCAACATAATTTCATGAATTATGGTGAAGGATGAACATTCCAATAAAATAATATTCCATCCATTATACTTGGATTTCTCAATATCATTGATAACTCCATGTATCTCTAATTTGAAATAGGTAGAAATATCACATTATCTATGAGGGAATCATATTTCCTCCACATAATGACTACTAAAGATGGATCTATAACACAATGTCCCATGGTTACCTCTAATTGGGTTATCTATTTCTACTTTTAAACATCCTAAAAAAATAGGTTTCCATAATACTTCCATAGTAACCATTGGTGGCCTAAAATAACCATTTAAGACAATAATATTTTGTAGTAAAAAGCCACAGAAAAAGTTATGGTACAAGTCCATTCTTGAGGAGCCTGTATCCTCGACTATAGCCAATACCTGAGCAGTGGAATCATGGTAATAAAATCCTATCCTTGAGTGTGTATAATTGTTTAAGTTAGAATATATGACTGACACCACCTCAGTATCAACAACCATAAAAATAATAAGTAGTTGTCATAAATGAGGAAGTTCCAAGAATCCTTTAAGTATCTTCCAAATAGAGGTGGATATAATTGTTTTTATTTGAATAGTTTCAAAAAACTCCTTCCATAATTCTGATTATCTCGTACAATATAGAATTTTTTTCTCCACATCATCCCTATGTTGATGAAATATGATGTATCTCAAACACATCAATATACCACATGCATGAAGTTAGAAATATTTTTAGTATACTATTAATAGCCCTCTAATAGAGCATAAATCTTTTTTGTTTTATCCAAATTATATTAAACCCACCAACCCATGTTGGATCATACACATTATAGTTGACTATGTTGTAATAAAAAAGCTTGAAAGATAAAATTCCATAAGTGGCTAGATCCCAGACTATGATATCAGTTTAAGGCATGAAGTAGTATCTGTTTACCATGGACTAATCACATCATGAAAGATAACTAGTGGAGAATCTATTTTCTATTTAATTTAAGAATTCAGGTCCCCCCTATATGAATAAATCATGAAACAATTTATAAAGAGGAGTTCTGGACTAGTTATTAGTCTATAAATTAAGAGAATAATCCCTTCAAGCCTTCCATCTGGAATGAGACAAAATACTCAAGAGAAAATAATTTGGAGTAGGCCAAAGAGGCGAATCCAAATTATTATTACTCCTATAAATAATATTACATAGAACCAAGTCCTTAAAAAACCTAATAAAATTTGATCCGCCATTTATTAACCTCCACATAATGTGATCTTGGATGGATTGATTAAATCAATGGAGAATCGTTATGCCAAATTCCATATCATCATAAGTCTTTCAACATTTTATCTATGAATCCATTAATAATATGATTATATGAATAAAGCATCTAGAGAAAAAAAATATTAGCTTGTTTATTCTCTTACATAGGGAATCAATCCAGCCATAATCTATGAATGAATTCAAAAAATTTGAGATAATAACTGAATTTATAAGAAACATTCTACCAACCCTAGATAAATATTTTCCCTTCCATGAGAGATGTTTTCGACTATATTTTTGAATGATTCTATAAAAATGTGATGTTTTGGTCTGCCCCAAAATATGGGAACAATAAGAAATATTAAATATAAAACACCTTTAAAATATATCAACTTTTTAGTGATATTAATTTTTCTATAATCTATAATATTCCATCAAGAATATATATATTACTTCCTCCAACTAATTTCCTATATTAAGATATTTTTAGTGTTGAAGGAAATTCTTCATCACATTGATTTTCTTCATGTCACCTTGTGTAAAGAGTATTATTTCATTAGTATATAAAATATTATATGGGGATGAATGACCTCTGTAATCCCTCATTCTCTAACTTTTACCATTATTAACAATCCTAAAAATGAGTTTTTTGAGACAATATTTAGTGATGGGAAATAACTATTGAATGAAGGTAACCATTCCTAAACCCTATTACGAGTGTAAAATATACTTTATTTGATCCATTAATCTGCAAAAATATGTGATTAAATTCAGGATTTGTTTCAACAAATTGATGAACCCCCCCCATCAAATCCAAATCTGGTATCACCTTATAAATAAATTTCAAATCCATAACGTCAAAGGATTTATTTCCATGAAAATTTACTAGAAATGTTACATCTTTCAGAAGTTTTTTTGAGGAGATTTACACACTTATGGTATTTGAGTAGAAAATATTGAATGACCCAACCTTTTAGTAATCTGAACTAATTTAGAGAGACAATATTGTTGGAGATGTCAGGCATCTTTTTGGCAATAATTTTTATAATGGTTTTGTATGTGGTGTTGGCCAAGGAAACCATCCTGAGCATATGTTTTTATTTGAGTTAAACACATTTTAAATGATATAAATAAATTAAGCATCAATCCCTTGAGTAAGAGAGAGATCTTTTAATAAATGAATGAAAATTCCAAAAAATTTTATAGAAATATTTCCCTATACATTTAGAATAAGTGAAACCATCAGGGCCAAGAGTGCTGTCAGAGTTAAGGACAAAAATAACCTCCTAGATATATAATTCAAAAGTAATATATGTTATCTTGGATTCATCCTCAAGGTTAAACGATGTGGATATGATTCCATTAACCAATTTAAATATGGTGGCTGTCCTGTCGAAGAGGTTTTTGATGTAGGGGAACACATCAACAAAAAGTGTGGGCTTATTGTATATAATATATTGATCATAATTAAGAAATGAAAAGGGTTTATGGAAGCAAATATATATTTTTAGGATTTTAATACCACATAGTTCCTTTTACTATATATATGTCATTTCTATTGGATTATTTTATGCTTCATTTCGGAATTCAACATGACAAGATTATTTAGATTGAAATAATTTTTTGCTTAATTATCATTTCCTTGAGTAAAATCAGTGCTTCTATTTTCCTCCAAAACCTATTTCCTCCATTATTTCTATTTCTAATTCTTCATTTTAATCATACGGATGTAGGAAATGATAACATTCCTATCGTCATATGAACACCTGAATTCTAGAACTAATCTTCGACATTCAGAGTGAAGCACTAATGAATTAATAATACCAAAAGGGAGAGGGACTTGTGATCCTTAGTTTGAAAATATAATTTAATGGGATGGTGATCATAATTAATCTCTGATAAGGTAGCACAGGAGATAGAGTCACAATTATCAAGGTATATTTTATTAATAAATTCTTTGTCTAATTTTATGGACACCAATCTGTTGAGTTATTTCAATTTCAAAGTATACTTTTGACACAAAAGATTGACCTCAATATGAAAAATGTGTTTAATTAAACTTTTAAAATGTCTGGATGAAATATAATTGATAAAAAAAACCTATTTTACCCTCGTGGTTAATATTTAAATTGAATTCTCCCAGAGTACACTATGATCACCCAATAATTTTGATCATGATATCGATTTCCATCCAATGTTTCCTTCAATACTAACATTTTTTTATGAGTATATATTATAGACATACATAGTTGTGGTCTCTTTTATTTAATGTAATAACTTACCATCCATTCACTAGACCCAATCAAGTTTAAATCACTATGATAGGAATATTCTAAAACCCACTGATTTCAAAACAATGTATTGCACCTATTTTTATGAAGTATATTATAAACCATAGTTTCAATACTATAAATACTGGAGGAAAATATTATCTTTGGACTAGAAAACACAATGGTATAGGTTTGCGATTTTTTTAAAATAAATTCATAGGTAATATTCCATATTATAGTGGACAATTCCCTAACAATTATAGTAAAATAACTTCATTTAAGCATGGATTTTGTGTTTGACTCTCCTTTACTTTCACCACATGAATTATTTTTCTTAGAGTATTTAGAGAACAAACTAATTTTTTTCTTAGAAAATGGAGTGTGAATTTGGGAATTTTTTATAACATTATTATCTTGCTTATTAGGGATTTTATAATTTCACTTTTCATAAATAATATGTTAACATCCAATCAAAGAATCCTTTTTAGATGTAAGGTCATACAAATAATATTTTTGAGGGAAGGGATGAATATAAATTACAAATTAATCATCCATTCTTGAAATATGGTTTTGAATATCTGTAGAAGTGAAGAGAGGGGCTACAAATTCTTTTTTGGTAAATAAAGTCTGATTGGCATCTTACTCATGAACTGCATCCAAATCAATATTATTGGATTATTTTATAGGATCTGAGTGATTTTTAGAATCATTCATGTTAAAATACATGTTTTGAATTTCCTTATCAAACTCTTGTATTAGGACCTGATCAACCATGATGTCATCTGACTTATCTACCATAAAGACCATGGTGGTAAAATTGTTGGAAGAATGTGATTGTAAATTTATAATATAATTTCCATTCTCATAATTTTAAAAAATATATATCCTTGAATTTTAAATGGTAAATTAATGAAATTATTTGAATTTTGGGAATCAGTGTTCCCCATGCATTCATACTCTGGTTTATTAAAGGACTAACCCTTTTAATTCATAACAGATATATATTTTCATCTTCGATTGACCACCTTACAGGATTTGACCTTAGAAGAAGCCTGAAACAAATTTTTAATAACCCTAAAATTGGAAATGGAATAAAATATAATCTTAAAACCCAAAAAAATGGATTATGACATTCATAATTCAATTTTAAATTTCTATTGTGGTCATTTAAGTCCCATTATTATATATGGTATTATGTAATAAAATACAGCATTTAACATTAAAGTGAAATACAATAATTTTTATGTCATGTATAATTTAAGCACCAAAAATTTTAAACACAATTACTATATTTACTATATTTAGTAACAATAATTTATATTATTGGTAGAATTTAATATAAATAATAAAATAACAAATATAATTTTCAAAAAAATCCATCTCATCCCCTTATAATTACAACCCCTAAATACCCTTACCCTCATAACTTAAACTCTTTGAGGATAGAAAATTCATACCAAATTCCATTCATAATACTCTACCCTACACCCTAGTTCTACAATCCTTTCCAAAGTCCATTTATTGTATCCTTAATACATGTCCTTAAAAGTTACAACCAAATGAAGAGATAAAAATATCAACTAACCTCTTTCAATTTTATTCTTCTTATACAACCCCATTATATTTTACATACACCTAGACCTATTATCATAAATATACTATATATAATTAAATTATATTATTATAGTGGAATTTTTTTCTTCTACCTTCCCTTCATTAAATAGTAAAATTATTTTTTTTAAAATATGGTTGGTTCACCACCTCTATGAAAAAAGTACTTCATTTTTCCCCACCGCCATCAAGAATAGTCTAAAAAATATTATTATTATTAAATAAGATTATAATATGTATATAATCACTTATTTCATGTTTTAATATATATATATATATAAATAATTTTAAATAAGATGTATCAAGTTCACTTTTGTCGGTAAAACCACCCAATTGAACTGGCCAAATGATGTTAACATTTTCACTAAATTAATTATCCATATGTAAGAAAAAAATATTTTTGGACATTTAAATTTTTATAATAACATTAATAACATTTCATTTATCCAAGGGATTTGTAGTTCCATTTTATAAGAACTTAAACATTATCCAGAAAAGATCCAACCGTGGAACCAAGAAATGATTGCCCTTTGAAAAAAAATTAAACATTATTTTTTATTTAAGTGGCTGTAAATGAATAAAATATAGTTATAGTAAATAAAATATAGTTTTTAAAGTATATTTATTAAGTAAATAATGATGTTAATATGATTATTAAATATTTTATGTTCATGTGTTGAATGATTATGTAACATAAGGTAATGGATCTCTCCGAACCACTCTATTTTTTAGGTTACACTCTCTCTATGTTTACATAAATTTATCCATCTATTTTTATTGTTTACATATTCTATATCCTGTATATACTTCTACCAAATATGTATACCAAGTTTAAATCACTATTCAATGATGAGTATATATATATTTAAGGATTTCTTTTCAATTTAACTCATTAAACAAACCCAATTAAAGGAAACTTCTCCATCTCTTAACCCATTTCAAGTACCACCACATAAAACATTTTAAACCATACTTTATTTCTAAAATTAACTATTTTATTATTGAATAAAATATTTGGTTCATTTTTATAGAAAATAATATAGTCTATTCCTTTTTAAAGACTATAAAATTTTCCCTAAAATCCCTCCTTGGTGGCACATTTTCAAAGTTACCTATCCACTATTTTTCACAAAGTCACTTAACATGGACACCCTTATTAATGATCATGAATATATTTCATCTGTGAATATCCAAGAATGTTTTAATCATTGATATTATAGAATAAATTGGGATATGTTTTTATGTTTGGTGTAGTAGTGGATTATATAATCTCTTTAATTCTATAAGTAATATTTATGTTTATGACTTATGTTTTATTCTCTATATGGAACAAATATGCATGTACATGTTATTGTAGGTGTTACTAGACAGACCTCTAATGAATTTGGTAATTTTTAGGTCTCTTAATATGATTTTTAGGGGATTAGGGAGTGAACCAAATCCATAATGAGACTATGTCTACCATGAGATGTTTTCTTTGAAGTTATCCCAGACATATGATTATTTCATATTTTATGTTTTTTTCACATTAATATGTATACATTATTTTATTATATCATGATCTTTATATTATTATTCCATATTATTATTTATGATCCTTACCTTACATGATAACATAATATGCCTTTTCAATCATATAATATATTTCATTATGATGTTTATTCCCTTATTGGGATATGTAGCTCACAACCTTTGTTATGTATTCCACATGTTAGCCAATATAGTTTTAGGTTATCAATGAGATTTAGGTTGTCATAATAGATATTAAAATAGTGAATTTTTATTTGAGTATCATGTATTTTTTTATTTACATAGTCTTCCAATGGAACTAGGCTTCTAGATACTTGGTTTGTATTTATTGAATATGTAAATTAAAAATTATGAAATACTCTATATAAAATAATTAGGTTTCAATAATGAAAAAATATTAAATTCATAATTAAAACATTTTATTAACATTTTTTATTATTTGACAATAATTCATGAGATCCACATTATAAGAGTATTCATGTATATGATTAAACAATATTAAACAAGAACTAATTATAATGGTTGAATGATAAAATAATTTTACTATATAGTGATAATATAACTTTTAAAGAGGCTTAATGTATTCAAAAAAAATTTATGAGGGTGATAAAAAATTAAAAAATATGTAGGTAATTAATATAAATGAAAGTGATGTGTAAGAATTTATTACTTACAGTGTGTTTCGATATGTTTGTTTTAAGTTATTAAAATCTATGATGACCATTTAAAATTAATATTTTAAACATAATGTTAATATTTCTTTTTAAGAACCTCAATAATTTTATAAATATCATATTTATTCATTAAATACATTTTTAGAACAAGGCAGCCAATGTAGTGATGAGAAATGAAATACATCATTCATAAAGGTGATAGTCCATATGAAACATGGTTGTCATTTTCATTTTATAAATATTTCAAAAAAGGTATATAGTGGTTTCTCCCTAAAAATAATAACATTTTAGTACACATATTAAACTTATTTATTATATTTTTATGTTTATAATAGACTTGTAGTAGGTTTAAGAATAAAGTAACTTGAAAGAACTAGTTTAATAAAACTATATCTTCCATTGATATTCTCATTTCCATTAAACTGAAGTTCCTTATAATAGATAGTTATGGTTACACCATGGGATTTTAGATAAGGATTGAAAAGTGTATAGGGGTATTTGATAGGAATTTTTTGAAGAATTCAAACAGATACGTGTCTTTGAAAATTTTATATTGGGTCTGGTCTTGTGGGAAGAAATCAATAGTGTTTTCAAAACTATTAAATCTTTTTTTATTAGAAATTTAAATTAAAAAGTCCAATTTTCACATTAATGGAAAATATATTCCATTCTCAGCCATTTTACATCCAATTGAGTTATGATAATGTATTTTTGTTTTTAAATTTTTTAATAATTTTTTTTTACAATAAATACCCTTTAATCAAATTTTTAATACTATTAACATAATTTTACTTATAATGTTTTTATATAAAAATGGAATTTTAATTCTATCATTCAAATTATATCTTATGTATAATGTCAATCCCTAAAATTCATGTAAGGATCTAGATAATCCATATCTAGTCACTTTTAAATTTGTAAAACCACTTAGATTAAATTTTCTACTACACGCACAAAAACTATGTAGATATTTTTTATGTGCTTTAGAACCATTGAAAATGTATTATTATTCTTATCCTTTTCATAATAACATTTTTATGATAATTAGCATGAAATTTTTAAAATATTAATTTCCAATTATAAAATAAATGTAATATTCAATCCATGTAGATAAAAAATTCATGAAAATCAACAAGGGACATAGATGTTTTGTAGGGACCTATACACGCTCATTAATAGATAGGGTTTGTGATACTTTAATTAACTAATCCTTAACTTAACACTTTTACTATTATTACATGATTTAACTCGTAAAATTGCTTTTATGAATAAATATTAATTTTAAGTTATTATCTAATTTTAAAAAGATGATTATAAATTTGAAAACCATTTTAAATGATTCAATTTTGATTGGTTGAAAAAACAATTTTAAAATTAATAAATATAATGCAATAAAAATGGGTGTTAGAAAAATTAATTTTTAGGAATCAAAATAAATTTACATATAAATCATTTATAATATTTATTACTAATAAATTTAGTTTATTATGACTATACAAAAGATATTTATGGTATATGAATAAGCCAAATTTGATTAGAAAATTTTGGATAAATATTTAATTGAAAACAACACAAAATATATTTTTTATTAGAATAAAACATCACTTCCTTACAAAATGTCAAAGATTTTTAAATAAAACATTATAGTTTTAAAATCAATATTTAAATCAAAAAATACATATTTTATTTTTCTAACTGGTTTATAAATTTTTAATTCATTATTATATCATGAAACCAACATAAAATTTATGGTATTTTTCAAAAATTTATTTTCCACTATTCACCCAAAAAACAATCTTTTAAGAAAAATACCAAAAAATGGCCATATGGTAATTTTAAAATTAGAATATAAAAAAGATGTAAATTTGGTAAAACTAAAATTCAAAAATTTTGGAAAAATATTTTTTTAAATAAAAATATATAATACCTTTAAAAATAATTTGTTTAAAATAAAACCCAATGGTATTCAAATTAATAATAAAATCATTATTCCATTCCATGATAGAATTATTTTTGATCATTAATATTTATATGAATTTATAAAATCAAAACAAATATCAATTTAAAAAATATTTGATAAGTAATCCTTCTATGAAAATATATATTACCCTTAAATAAAACACACTTTCATTAAAAAATTAAATATATTAATACTAAATTTACAACCTGTCTTAAATTTAATGTATAACATCACTATGAACATGGATTAGTGATATATAAATGTCTTAAAATATATATAAAATAATATCCCTCAATATTAGTAAACCATAAAATTTAAATCTTATTAAAAATATTCGGGTTTTCACATCACCTTCAACAAAAAAAATCATGTCCTTTTAATTTTACCTACATTCCAAAGGGAAGGGTTTTATGATGAGATAATGTAAAAAAAATTTTAAAATCCAAATTAATCATTAAACGTGGACATAAAAACAATATTTTATAATTGAACACTCAATAATGGATCTTAGTGAATAAATAAAGTTAATGATAAAAAATGTATATTAGAGGATAAAAGAAATATATAGAAGTGGAAAGAAAGACCTTCAACGTATTTTGAAAGGTTGTTAAGGAAACACACATCCAAAAGTAAATATAATGTTTCCTTCTTATTATAAATGATGATAAATATGAATTATTCATAAGTGAATAACAATTAATTATAAAAATTAATAAATTATCAATGGTATGAAAGAAAATGCACATAAAAGAAAAAATTCATCAACATTGAGGAGATAAATTATTCTCAATAACATCATAAAAATACATCAATGAGTAAGAACATGAAAATATAGTTTCCATTTAGAGGAAACTAAAATAAAATATTTAAATAATAATGGAATAATATGTCAACCATATAATAAAATTGTCAAATTAAAAAGATCACGATTCAAGAAAAAGTGATTAAGATAGGAAAATTAATTTTAGATTTCCTTTTATTTAAATTGAAAATAATTTGAGGGGAAAATGATAATAAATTCCCCATATTTTGAATTATTATATTCCTTTAAATATCTATTATTCGAGGTAATAAATAGAGATCATAAAAAGTGAAAAAAAATTCATATCTATTTTAGGACTAAGATACTTTTCATATGTACTTATTTATTAAAAACATTTAGTCACTTTTAGGAATCATAATTAAAAATTCAACTTTATGGAATGAATTGATAGTTAGTTAATGAATTCAATCAAATTATTAATATATTTTTATTCATTTACTTGGTTTTGAGGAGTATTTTGAGATATATTATATGTTAAAATTACAATTCCCTGGCTCTGAAATACTAATTTGTGTTCTGGATAGAGAGTTACTGGGACCTCAGGCATACCTCCTCATTTTCTAGAGGTTGATGACTATTATTAGGGGTCCAAAGTAGTACCATTGGGAGATCACACCCATTTTTTAGAGATCTTAATAATAGAAAATTAATCAAACATTTTACATAAAAAATGATCAAAGTTTACAGAAAAAAGGAAATAATAATGGTATAATAGATGAAATGAGGAAGCATATAGTCATACATACTTACAATAATGTCAAAACAAATTTGATCTCCCAGTATATTGTCCATATATACAAATTATAAAAGAAATAAATTCAAAAAATGATCTAATATAATCCCAAATCTGTGAATACATCCCAATATCCACTCTCAAATTAGCTATCACAATTGATCATAAAGTATTAGGCCTATTCCTAACCTGTCCTAACAAACATCACTTTATTATTAGGTACCCAAGTATCATGGACTCCTGAGAAGTGATCGAGTACATATTATTTGGGAACCACAAACAAGGCCCTATATATAACCAGTAGAGTAGTGTATATGATATGTGTTATGCTTATCATATATTAATGAATCCGTATTGGATGCATAATAAAATAATAATCATAAATCCTAATGTTTTATGGTGAGAAATTTGATAAACTATACATGATTCTTATAGATCTGTAGAGTCTTTCAACATATCCTAACCATTAGGACAACAAATTTCCCACCCTACATCCCATAGAAACACCTCCATGTATGCATGACATATGAAACTCAATAGATTCCATCGTTTTACCATATAGTAATGAGATAAATGCCTGAATAACAAGTAATAATCTATAAATTCATAAGTAGATGTCATTAATCGAATCCTAGGTAGTATCCCTGTTATTATTAAAAGGTAAATTAGAAAAATCCAATGATATTTCCTAAATATCTTTGAAAATATTTTCCTAACAACTAAATCCAATGGAATTTCCTAGGGAATTACAAAAAAGATAATAATAATATATGAAACAAAAGGGGATGTCAAAAGGAATTCTAATCATATAGTCATAATTAAAAAATCCCGGGGAACTATCAATGGTATTCCAAAATGACATATATATAATTAGTGAATCCAATGTGATTACAGAATATATCCTAAAAATACTGTAATCACAGCAAAATTAATGGATATTTCCCAATTAATTCCTTAATGACATGTAAATAATATGAATCTATAGTAACCACATTAGAAATCAATTATATGGATGTGAGGCTAGATTATCCCACCCATAATATCCTATAAAACATAATTCATATTAGATGGTCATCCTCTCGTTCATTCTCAAATAGTCATACTTTTCCTCCAAAAAGAATGACTTATATTCATCTCTATAACCATAAAATGTTCTCATCATCGAATCATGTTCTAAGGTGACACTTAAAATCATATATAATTTTATCTTATCTCATTATCTCTAGGGTCATTATATCAATGGTAACCCTTTGGGGCTCTAGGTATCATCAAGAATAAAAAAACCACACAAAATCCATTATCTTCTTCAAATCACTTGGGTGCAATCCCATTACTCAAATTTAATCACACCCCTCATTATCCTCATAAAAATATAAAGGAATAATTCTCCTACTAGGAAAATATATACATAACCTATCTATAGAGAAGGATTAAATCCAATACCAATGTCCAAATCATCTTATATTGGTTTAATCACCCATCATAACATCAATATACCTCATGCACACCATCAAAGGTACATACATGTCAAAGTGGGAGGATCACTCACCCAATTATTATCTCAACTATCCCAATATCTCATTGGAATCTCATAGTTTTTTTATGTCTTACATGGGTCAATTACTCTTATGGAAAAAATTATCTCTACATGGAGGAATCATGGGGACCTATTCTATAAGACACTACGTCTCATTAATTTTATTCAAATTGCATTCTCATTAAGATCATGTATCTCAAAGAATATAATTATACTTATACAATTAGTTATCAATGGATAATAAGTCCAACTTGTGCATAATGGTTAATCATGTCCCTTGTTACATTGTTCATTTCATTAATAGGAATTTCATTTTATTTGAGTTATATATATAATATAAAAATTTAATTTACTTGAGGTGGTGAGACCACATATAACATTAATAAAACTTCTTTTATAAAGGGTTTTATACCATGGTCC
Organism: Viscum album; assembly: GCA_963277665.1. Classification (NCBI taxonomy): domain Eukaryota; kingdom Viridiplantae; phylum Streptophyta; class Magnoliopsida; order Santalales; family Viscaceae; genus Viscum; species Viscum album. Next base: position 568,147,834 of record OY728158.1, on the reverse strand, counting down.
ACCTATATAAATTTTGGAGTTATTTTATTTGAAGTGGCTTATAGAATCTCACAAAAGCTCATCCATGTCCTTATGAACATCAACAAACCACATGATGATCTAACTCAAGCCACAAGATCAAATTTAATTAATTAATATCATTTAAAATTATTAAAACAATTTACAACTAAAATTTAAAATTAATTTCAATTCTAAAAATTTCCTAAATTCTCTCCCAACCAATTCTTTATAATAGAACCATGTCCAACCACCCACTAATGTTATGTGGAATAATCTTTACAAGTCCTTAAATAATCCCTAACATTTAAAATTGATTCATTCACTAATTTAATTTTATTTAAATGAAAAATTTTAAATAATCCATACGTAGATGTACCATCAACGGAATGATGTGAAATAGTGTGGATTTGTTATCATAGGATTGCCTCAAGCAATGATGAAAACAATCGTTATCATATTAGATTATTTCTACAATGCTCTGGTGAAAATTATCACCAAACCCTATTTGGGTAACCCATTGTATAAGGAACATAATAGGATGAGAATAATTAGTATGAGGGGGACATAATCCAAAAAATTTCTGATGAAATGGTATCATAATCACACCCAAATTTATGTTGAGTTAAAGGGAAAAAGGGAGGGAACTTCCCTGGATTGATTATGAAGGTGAGAGGAAAGTAGGTGGGCTAGGATGAGGGTTTTTTAAAATAAAAGGGAAATTTTTTTCACCCATTTTATGAAAAATGAGGTGTGAAACGACATGAACCTCATTGTCATGTACCTATAAAAATACTTTTAATACCCCCCAATATGCCCGACACATGGGGGACATTCCAATTTTTTATCCAAAATGGCCCACCATGATATACACCATGGTTTAGAGGCTCACATGGTCTAAAAAATACCCATATAAACTCAACCACACCATAGTGATATCCCCCTTTTCTCCTCCAGATAGCCTCTTATTCTATTATGAGAAACATGATAACCTAACCTCCATGTGATAGTTGTCATCATCTATAATATTGATTCCCTATAACACAAAATGATAATCCAAAATGCCCCACCTAGGCATTTTTCCCTTCCACTTACACATAGGGGTAAACTATCATCCACCAAGCTCATTAAAAATTTGGTATTCTTATACATATTGGCTTCATACAAGACAAACCCAAACACCCTAAATGAAATTCTCTTGACCAATGCACCATTTCCTATTCATTATATTCATTTCACTAGAAATTTTCAACATGTTATGCCACTATGAAATATTAATCAAAATTCCCATGCCTTGGGAACCATGCCATGATGGCGTTTAGAAGGAAAAAAGCCTAGAAAAAACCCCTCTAGAACCATAATCACCCATGCATGGAACCCTCCACCATAGTGAGCTCTCTGTTGTGGTAAAAACCAAAATTTACATTCATCCTAATTCATCAAACCACCCAAGAACACAAGAAACTCCTCAAGCATAATCAACATCCAAAAAACATCTCTATAAGATGTTATAACTCTCAAAATACCAATCCATGTTCCACATTACAGAACTAACCCCTTGAAAAAATTCATTCTAAATTTCAAAACTCATATGGATGTGGGAATTTCCAACATCCCCAACACAAGGTACTCTATCCATTAAAATAAGATCCATCTATTTGATTCCATCACTAAAACACTGAGACTGTTCTTAAAAATAGCCTTCTTACCAAAGATAACATAATGTCTAAATCAATCCATATTATGTATTATTGTTCTCCCCAATATAATTATTCATTGGAATATAATTACTAAGGCTAAATATTTTCCATCTCACCACACCCAATCTAAATAAAAACACTAGTTGGTCATCATATGGGTAAAGGCTCTAAAAAATAATCAAATACAATCATCATCACATTGTCTCAGCTCATAATTATAATTCCATAACTCTTGAAGGGATCTCAAGATCGTTTAAGCATTTAAACTGATGTCCAAACTTGACACTCAGTTCAATTCCAACATCGAATCTTCAATCAAACATGTTTGCCTGCATACTCATACGCCACACACCAATGCACCACCAATCTAACTCACCCCCAGATAATATCAAAATCACCCAGATCCCAATTATAATGCATATACTTTGTTAAACATAGAATTTGAATCTTAAATATTATTTTCACTAAAAAAATATATGTAATCAGAGTCATATATTCACCATCTACCAAAAGAATCCTTTACCATAAAATTACTGGTCTCATCACACCCATAAAACTTCTAAAATGATGGTGGTATCCTCCAAAAATAATTTTGTTCCCCCCATAATATGGAATCTGTTATACATATCCTTGTGAAATGACTCAATATCTTCCACCATAATGACTCAATGTAAGTACTTTTTTTGAAACACACTCAGGTCTACCACTTCATGATACTACAATCATCATCTAATGCAACCTTCCTCTATAGATAGACATTTTCCATTTAACCAAACCACTCAATAAGCAATGAAAATATGGATTCCATTTAAACTATCTTTATTTATTTTATATATGGTTTCTCATTGGACCATCTCAATTTCATATGAATCCAATGGGTGTACACTCCTGTATATCATGATTATGGAATCCATATCTTGATCTAATTATTTTCATAACATCACATCTAGGAATAAAATCATAATAACCAACCCTCTTATGATTTCATATCAACTTCATCTAACTAGAACTTTCCTTGTGTAACCTTTAAAAAATCCAAGACATCATACAAATTAAAAGGTATACAACATGACCACCCGCCATATGTAAGTCATTATCATACACCAAAGCATTTCTTAAACATATTCATATGAGATCTATCCATCCAAGATCAAATTAATCAATCACATTTTGTAAGACACTTGATATCACCAAGATAGGAATCCTACTGATTCTCCCAGTTAATATGGAACTTTTACCCCAAACGAAATATAAGTGATTTATATCACAAAACTCAATGTGAAACCATGAAAAAATTAGACACCCAGTAGAACTGTGGATGCACTAACCCCATAACATGAACCATCCTTTAATGACTCATATTTATAAGGTGATAAACTATTTAGTTAACCACTAAATCATATTACCCTTTTATATAAAAACATCTCTCATCCATAATACATCACTTACTGATATCTTAATATTTATCTCAAAAGCACTAGGATATCACAATATGATAATAAATCATATCCCATATAGGTCATAGATCATGATTTGACACTACTGCTCCCTTCTCTCCATTTTAGTGTAATTCACCAGTGCATATACACATATCCATGGTCTCATATATATATATATATCATGAATAACATGAAAAAACTAGCCTATTAGGGAATAGATTTTCAACTCAAATCTATATATGAGACTAAACCCTTAGTTCCATGATCTCATCCTCAAATATATATAAGGTAATTATCTCATTATGATCTGATTAATTAACCAAAATCATATTGATTGGTTTAGTAAAATTCCACCAAAAATATATATGGAACACTATTTAGATTTTTATTGAAATATTTTAGACCAAACCAACATAATCTATATAGAACCAGTATCATAGTTACCCATAAGGGGTTGATATGATGTATACCAATGCGTAAACAAACCTACCAAAGGTCACTCTACATCCCTTACAAGAGGTACTATATAGTCATCATCAATGAACATTTCCCTATAGAATCCATATGACCCATCATCAAAAGAAATGTATTATTTTTCATTTGAGTAAAATAACAAAAACATATATATAAAACAATGTAATTTTTTTTGAAACTTATACTATATGGACACTATATAGTTAGTTATATTAATCACTCACAAACACATGTTTTAGATGTGAGTACTAAATGGAAAATATAATAAAAGAACATAGATCTATTTCTATTGGAAAAAGACCCAAAAACTATTAAATAATAAATCCAAAACAATTATCTGTGTAAAAGTATATAAAATAATAGTGTTAGAAAATTAGAAACAAAAAAAAAACAATCTCATACCCTAGTACCTTGGACATCCCATCGAGAAAGGTGTTCAAGACATGCCAAAAAAATTATCATCACAAACAATAACACATTATTATAACACATTTTTCCATATTCTCAAATAGTATGTTGAGTTAAATGTTTTTATATCACCTTTTAATGCCCCAACTAACACCTTGGATTGATTTCATGGAAATAGTGATACTAGGACCACAGGCATGCCACCCCATATTCTAGAGTCTGCTGACTAGAAACAAACCTCTATGGTAGTATTGTAGAGAGATATACCCCCATATTAGTTTATGAAATAATAGAAAAATTACCAAACACTAAACCTAAAAAATTATCAGAGTTCATGTAAAAAATGAAATAACTATTCTATAATAGGTTAAATGAGAATCCAAAGAGTCATACAAACACATGGTTATGATATCACAAAACATCTTATCATACATTAAGTTGGTCAAATTTAAAAAAGAGAAATAAATTTACATAATGATCTACTATCATATCCATGTTATAGACCATCCCAATATCAACTTCCAACTATGATATCCCACATAATTATAAAACACTAGGACTCTTTAGAGCCTAAACATGTGAATAGTGATCTCTGATCAGATACCAAAGTGTTATGGACACCCAATAAGGGTGTGAGAAATACTAAAAGGGGAACCACCATTGAGGTCCCATATATAGCCATTAAAATATTTTATATGATATGTGAAATTATCATTATAAAAAATTAATCAACTACAAAAGTGAAAATACAAAATCATCAGCAATACTGAAGTTTAAAGGTGAAAACCATGATTAATTATACCTTCTTCGATAAGTGTTAGGGTGTCCCTCACTATATCATTACCCCTATAAGGATACATTTACTACCCCTCTTCTCATGAATATTCCATGATATTTTCATGAAATCAAAACCCCATGAAATACCCTATGAATTATATATAACAACTAGAACAACAGTCAGATCATAGGTAATAACCTAAACATTTATAAGTAAACGACATAGATCCAAATCCAAGGCAGTCTACCAATCATTCAAGATAAAAATATTAGACGAAAGTAAGGGGAATTCTCAAGGAATCTTGAAAATATATGTATAATAATTAGATCTAAGGGTATTTCACAAGACATTCTAACTATAGATTCTTAATAGTCAAATATTCTTGTATTTCCCAAGTCATTTTAATTAGATATTAAAATTAGGTGATTCCAAGGATACCTCCCAAGGAATTATAAATTGATATTTATAATAATTGAATCAAAGTGTAATTTCAAATTCACTATAAATAGATTAGAACCATAGTTGAATATATATTGACTCACAATGAATTCTATAGTGTTAGTAATATCTGCAGGTTCTTTGGTTACCGGCCAAAGATTCAGTTTCACATCAAGCGCTCAATTATAAATACACGAGGGTTACATAACTCATAATTATTTCCTATTCACCTAACTCATCTTGTATAATTATGACAGGCCTCTCATGCACATGTCATGTAATTGCGATTATGGTCATATAAGAAAAACATCATAAATTTGGGTTTTAAGGTGACACACAAAATCATCTATAAACATATTTTCTTGCACTCTCTCTAGGGTAAACATATCAATGGACCCCCTAAGTTTCATCAAGAATGGACACCCCACATGGTTCAATTATTTAGATCCCATCACTCGAGAAACTCCACTTTCAAAAAGTGTATCATATCCATTGACATATTCAAAAATATCTAAAGGCCTTGCTATAATACTAGGAAAATCCATAAATGAACATATTTAAAATAAAGGCTTAAATCCCATCTCTAAAGAAAAATCATCCATGTCTAATCTAGTCACCAAACCAAAAATCAATCTTGCCATGAAATACCATGCCCATTACATACATTATAGAGGGGAATGATTGGTTACCCATTTTAATATCAATAATTATCGTAGATTTATTGTATCTAATAGTTCCGTAATTTCATACATAGACCAATCAATCTTATCACTATGATAATTTCTATATAGTGGAATTAGGGGAACCTCTAATAAGGACCTCTATGCCTCATTCATTTTATTAATATTAAACCTACAATTAGGTCTGGGTATTTCATGGAACAATATTATACTTATACACTCATTAATTAGTAACTAAAAAAACAAAAAGTAATCAACGGTCTATTATAATACTTGAAAATTTGTTCATTTCATTTAGAAGAATTTTATTTTTCTAAAAAAATTACATTTGTTAAAAAATGTAGATCAATTGTCGAGAAAATATAACATATCACATAGATAAATGAATAAAATATATTTACCAAATGTTTATGGCCTAAAGATCATGTATCCAAATTTTAGAATTATTCCGTTTTTAAGTAGCTTAGGGACTATCACCAAAGATCATACAATTCCAAATAACCATCGCCACACCACATAAGGCCAATTTTTAAGAAATAACATCAAAGGTAATTAATTATTTTCATTTATAACTAATTAAAAAATTATTAAAAATTATTTATATTATTTCCAATATGATTTATTTCATAAATTCTCAACAATATATATCATTGTGTCTAAACCATAGCCAAATACATATGGAATGTATATGGAATACTACTGAAAACATTCATAGAATAACACGTAATGTGAAACATTGATTTAATCTGAAATATCATTTAATCAAAAAAACATTGAACAAATCTATATAGAAATATATAATCCACATAATGATTTTAAAGAAATGTGTTCCTTATATAAGTGTGATCCACAGAGACATAGAGAAAAATAACTATCTTATCTATAAAACCCTATGATTTTATGAAATATTTTTGAAATAAATTTAATTTCGCCAATATATTGTGCCACACAAAACATCAAGATTTAACAAAATGGGATATACTATTAATATTATAATTTAAAAATAAACTTTATATCCTAGCTTTTAAACATTTATTATGAGTATGAAAAAATCAATTACTAACTATATTATTTTATTTAAATAAAACACATTGATAAAAATTTATCTAATCTTTATTAATGTCTATATTTGTTTCAAAAATACTATTTTCTAGAAAAATGGTTATGACTACTTTTTTTAACAAATAATAAAAGTAATTAGAGACAATTTTAAAAAAGTTATTTGAAAAGAATCATTTTTGAAATAAAATTTTTACAATTTTATTGAAGTGACTTTTTTGAGATTTTTCTAAAAAGATTAAATTTTCATTGAATAGTAAAAATTATTAATTTAATTTAAAAACAAAACTTTCCATTAAAGAATATAGAAAATCCATTTTATTTTAAGATTGTTTTAAATGTAAAATTATTTCAATTATATATTTATTAATCTAATTTGTTTCATTGGCATAAATTTATTATTTTATTTTGATATTCAATCGATCTATATTTATGAAAATATTCTCTTTTGGGAATAACTATTCCATTGTGTCTGTGGGTTAATGTTGATTTAAAAAATGCCACTTAAATGAATTAAATTTGGTAATTGGGATTTCATACTATGGGAATGAATAGTTAATATTAGTTAATAAGGTCAGTTTAGTTTTTAGTCATAATAAATTGTAAAAAAAATATAAATTAATATCTAGGGTTAAGGTTAAAACACGGTTTTCTGCCTTGCGTGTGATTTCATGAATATACTTTTATCCATATACATAGTATTTTTTTAATAAATTTAATTAATTATTTTAATATGTGGTTCTAAATTATCTAATAATTTTAATTTTATTATTTTTAATTTATAAACCACCTAGGTAAATAAATAAAAACAAAATATCATAGGAAACAATTAAATGGAAAAGTTTATTAAACTTAGAGGATAAGGAATAACATGTTTAATTGATTTATTTTATAAAAGTTTGGAATTAACCATAAAACCCGTAAAACTATTTAATTATCAATTTTGGTGTCAAATGGGGTGAGAGTGACTCACCATTATTGAATTAATTTTTCAATTGACAAAAATGTCACTCCCCCTCAACTATAAAAAGGAACTTAATTGATTTACATATTCTCACCAAATAAGAAATTCTTATTGAATGAAATCTACAAAAATACTTCAAAAAAAATCATTATCCATGTTAGATATCTTATTTTAATCCCAAAATACCAACTGTAGGGTTATTAATAAGAGACATAATTGTGGTTTCTCTAGGTGAAGGTAATTATATCCACTAAGAGCGTTTTTTCACTTCATCTCTTACCACCATCAATTTTACCATAATAATTATAATATAAAACCACAATTATATAACATATAATAAGATCATATCATGTTAATTTAATTACCCACATCCATATACTCTTCTCTTAAGTGGGAAAATAATTTTATATTGTTTTTATTGTGGACTACCATCTCGTGAACTGATGTAGTTTGTTTTCCATCACCACTTATCACAGATGGATATAATGATGGATTTAAAATATTTATATTGTTTTTAATACATATTTATACTTATTAATTTATGATATTCCATATACCTTCTTAATTTCAACTTTTTGAGAAGACAATAATGTCACTCATTTATAAGGTGGGTGACCTCCTCGCGATGTGATGTGGTTCGTTCTTCACTAACACTATACATTGAAGGTAGAAAAGAAAAATTTAATGAAAGTATTATGATATATATGAAATAATGATTTTTATATAAGGGTAATATATTATTTAATTTCCATTTTCAATAAGTGAGAAAATTGAAATAATTATCATGTATATGTATGAACTACCATCTCCATGAACATAGTAATTCACCTTCCAAATGAATATTTTATGGATTACTCTAAAATAAATATATATTTTATATATACTTTATTCACATTAGGTTTAACATTTTATATATAAAATAACCATACTTAAAATATATGTTCTAAAAATATAAAACAAAAACTACATGAAAAAAAAATCAGTTATTACCCAAAACATTATTTTAAGAAGCATTTGACAATAACAATTTGATAAAAGGTAATATGTAAATTGTATATAGTATTATTAACAAGATTATTTTTATTTAATACTTTTATAAAACACACACACACTCACATATATATATATATATATAATACCAAAATGTTTAACATGTTTGATGGAAGTCCAGACTTAAGGTAAGGGATTTCTCATCTCTCCTTTTTTTTCGGGGAAAAATATTCCCTAATCACAACTTGTTTCTTTTATGTGGTGATTATGATAAAACTATTAAATTTGAAATCATTAAAATCACTATTTTCATGATATTTTATGTTTTATTTTATTTTATTAATTACTAGGTCTTATGATTTAAATGTTTCTAAATCTATACGATATTTTAATCATACTTTTATTTTTGTATTATTCATGACATATAAACAACTTATTTCCTTTACATAGTGTATATAATTCCTATGAAATTATTTTAGGATCCTTGTCCAGATAATTATTAAATATAAATAACCATGTAATTTTAATTATTTGAAGGGTATTACTATTCAAAATATACCTATGTTGTAATGGTTTAATGTTAGAATCTAAATATTTTATAGGATTTTTTATGATATTCTTCTAATGATGAGACCTTATTATCAGCCTCCCAAGAAACTCAAATCCTTTATTCTACTTTATTTATTTCATGAAAATACATTTTTTAATTTATTTTTCCTCTTTAGTGGATTAAATATGTAAAAGAATATTATTAATAAGAACCATATTTATTTCTATCTTTGATATAAAACCAATTTTCTTCCGTATCATGGTTTTCTGAAGAATGTTTTAAAGAATGTTATTCCTATTTTCCAATGAACGTGTAAAGGAATTTTTAAACATTTTTTAATTTACAAAAAATGTTTTAAAAGGAATATTCATTTCGTTTTCCAATAAAGTTCTGTTTGGATTTTACTAAAATGTTAAAAATATCATTATTTTAATATGTATAGAATGAATGGAATTTTATAACATAAGAACTGATAAATGATTTAAATATTTTGTTATAATTTTGGAAGTTTATTTTCAATGAAAATGATTTTAAAAATGTTTTGTAAAGATTTATTTTTAAAAAGTTACTTTAACATAATAGAGGAAACATTCTTCATGAAATGTTATAAGTGTTCTCTCAAAATAATTTTCCATCAAATAAGGAATAATTTGATGCAAATTATGATTTTCTAGAGATATTGACCAATTTTTAATCCTTATTATTTCTCTATAGAGTTTATTAACTTGATAAAGAGATATATATGAAACCCAATCATCTTACATTGGTAATTCTATTAAGAATTTATGATACAATTCTAAGACCCATATCCTATCTAGGTGTTATGATATTGTGAAATGTATATGAGAACCCTTTAATTTTAAGGGTTTTGATATGATGAAATTTTAATGATCGTATTTTAAACTTATTTGAGGATTTAATTATTTAATGGTGGTTTCATTATAAAAAAGGATGGTTTTCACATTATAACCATGGATAGTGGTTGTATTATAACCAATGATGATAATCATTTTATAACCAATGATTGTTTGGACCTATATCTCCCTCTAATGCATTGGGTAGTGTTTTATATCTCATGGGATAATTATGGGAATCGAGATAATTTTCTCGATATTCCAAGGGAAATTGGATGATGTGTTTGATTCGCTATTGGAAATAGATGATGATACCAAATCTATTATGAAATAGAAAATATGTGATTATGTTTGATCCATTATGAAATTAGTAACATATCATGATGCTCAATCTAGTATTATTTTATGGCATTGAATATTAAATTTAACATGTGAAATGGTTTCTATACCATTTCTCATAACTTATCCATTCATATGATTCTTTATTGATATATCCCATGTTTACCTTTATAGATAATATTAGCTATCCCATACTTATATTTTCCTTATTCTAGTTATGAAGAATGTTTTTATGTATGTTAGGATTATTTAGGGTGATATATGGGATTTTTTATGAGTTATGTTTCGGATATTTTATGTAATTAAATGATTATATACCTAGTATCCAAAGACACTGGTCCTTTATGATCCATAAGCATGTATTTATGAAATATATTTAATTTTCTTTTAAAAATTTGAAATTCCTATGTATAAAAATACAAGTTCATTACAATTGGTATTAGAAAAATGGATTAGTTTACCATTGGAAAATAGAATGGGAAAACATTAGTGATAATTGTAGGGATAATCCCATGTATAGAATAACATCCTATATATTTTTTTAAAGATGAAATTATGTCGTTTACATAAAAATACATCCATGTATGGATATTACATGTGTGTGTGGTTTTTTAGAGATTAATCTATAGGATACAACATTGAAAACATCTTCTCGAGTATATCTCAACCATCATTGGGTTGTATACTGAGTTTTCCCTTATGACCCACCTTATTTTACACTCTTAGGTGACATTCTTTGGTAAATGCACATTTTATTCTCAAGAAATTATAAAGGATTTGAAGAGATGATAGTCATTAATTACTAAATATTAACCTATGGTTTCATAAATTGAAATAAAGGTATCATTATTTAGAAATACTATAAAATATTTCCATAAATTTATATTTTCCCTTTAAGATTATAGTTTCTCAAACTTTTTTTTGTTTTAGTTAATGGATATAACCCAATAGAATAATGATTTTGATGAATTAAATGGAAAATAAAATGATTCTAATACTAGGAAAAAATGTTATGGGATATGGAATTAAAAATCTCAGTATTATGCTCCAAAAACATTCTCAGTATAAGAATATTTCTGAACTACTATATGATTGAAGGAGGGAAAACATTCTATTGAAAATATCATAATGAAAATCCCACCGTATTTTAGTGGGTAACCTGATCTTATAGTCATAGAGAAATATATCAGTACCACAAAAAAGTTATTTTCCATTATATAATGTCAATTTCATGAAAAATACATTTAGGATATATTTCATTTGGAAAGAGAAGAGAATAAATGTTGGATCCATAATTAGAATATGATTTAAGAGGAAGAAATTGAATCCATTAAATGGGATGTGTTTAAGAGGATATTTTTTAGTAAGTTCTTCCCCTGTATTCTATGTATAATGATGGATAAGGAATCTATCACAATCAACTAGAAGGTTTTGAATATATTGGTACCTATAAAAATGATTTTATAAGACTTGGGAGGTATACTTTTGGTTTTTTCATTATATCCGAAAGTAAAATTTATTAATTCATGGGTGGTCTAAAACCATGTCACAAATTGAAATTTCTATAAGAGTATTTAGTAGCTTCAAAGAAGTCATTCTATGTGCATTGAAGGTAAAAATGGAAATTGGAGATTCCAACCATTCCCATCATTTTGATAAGATTTTTTTTTTCAAATTCTATGAGAGAAATTATAAATCCCAATGTATAAGAAAAAATTATTCAAATACATGCCAAAAATGTGGGAAGGGACCTTAGGTTAATTATTGGAAGGAATAAGTGGGTTTTAAAATTTTGGCATTCCTAGCCATCGAGAAAAATAAGGTATAAGTAATGGGAACAAGCTATTCAGTGAAATGCATGGAGTGATATATCCGATGAATACACCACCAACACTCTAGTGTTTCACCATAAAATAGTTTGTTAATTATGATAATCAATTAAAAAATATAAGGGATAATTATGCTGATAATTATCAATAACCTTTTATAGAAAAGGAAAAAGGGAAAACTTATGGAAACAAAGAAAATGATGTGAATCAGGTTATATAGGGAACTCTTTAGTGAGGAATTTCATATTGGATTTTATATTAATATAATATATGAAATTATTATTAAACACCCTTTAGTAAAATGTGATGAGATTTAAACAATTTATTTTCTCTCTCTGCCTAGATTTTGGAATAAAAAAATCAATTTTGTTATTCTGAATCAATATATAATTAAATATCAGTGCAAGGATGAACTTGTATTTTTAGTAAAAAAATTATTAACTAAGATAAGATCTTATTTAATGAATAAATGGTGACTTATATTTTTGAATCATTTATTGTTTCACTGTTGCTTTTAATAATTATTAAGATTTATACATTTTAAAAAAAAACATATTATTGTTATGTTTATTATTGAATTATATGAGATTAATTCATCCCAATATTTTGGATTCAATTATGGTTAGATGTATTTTGGAGGAGACTTATTTTTAAATAGTTATGGAGTGGATAAAATAAATTATTAGATGATATTGGATAAATTATACTATACATTTAGGTTTTGGTAAAGATTTATTGGTAAATTGAATAATTTATGGATATTATGATGATTTTAGTGCTCTATAAATAAAAAACCATAAGGAATATTAATTTCATAGAGTAAAATATTAAGTGAAAATTCATCGAAAAAAATGATGAAATTATTCTTAAGATATAATGTAATTTTGAGCCCTATATATATGGATCCATTATATTATATCGGGGAAATAGAATATCATTTGGTACTTCCACATAATCTCTCTCATTTTCATGATGTATTCTATGAATCTATCTTGAGAGAGTACATAAATTATCAATCATATGTATTGAACCATGATGTAGTACCAATGGAGCATTATATATTTTTAAGTAAAAACCAATGGAGATTTGGATAACATAGAGAAAGTTCTATGAAATAATAAAACTCATATAGTAAATGTTTTTTAACCACCTTCTTGAGGAAGATACATGAGAACCTAAGGATATGATGATATAGAAGTATCCTTATTTGTTTCTAATAATGTGATGGAATTTTGGGGGTGATATTAATTTTAATTGTGTTATAATATATAACCACATTATTTTATGAAAAAATGTAAAAAATAAATTTAATTTCTTCAATAGTTTTTGTTACACACAACACCGGGATTTGATGAAAGATGATATACTATTAATATTATTATTTTAATATACTCATTATTACCTAGTTGTTAATATTGGTAGTATCAATTAGCATAAAAAAGTTTAAATATTAATTAGATTTATTTTATAAATATTATACATATTTTAAAAAAATTACTCAATATTTAGAAAAGTCATTATATGTATCAAAAATAATATTTAATGAAAAAAATTGTATTTATTTATTTTTTAGATAAAGTAATAAAAGGAATATTATAAAAAAATTATAAAATTATATGAAAGAAATATACGTAGTATTTTAATATACCTGTCATGGTTATATTTGAGTAAATTATTTTCAATTTTCTGAAAATATTAATTTTTCGATAATTATTAAAAAAATAACGATTTTCATTAAAAAACATCATTTTCACTTAAAGAGTGTACTATATTTATTTTATATTAATATGATTTTAAAATTAACATTATATATCTTATATACTTATTATTCATATTTATCTTATTTTTATTAGTTTCATATAGAACATTGATTTTAAAACTTTATACACTTATGAAAATTATCTCTTTGGAAAGCTGATTTTTCATCATGTATGTGGGATTAATTTTTGATTATTTACAACAAATTATGTGAATTGAATCTGGTAAAATGTATATTTTATTTTGAAACATAATAATTAATATTAGTAAATAAGTTCAATTTTATTTTGATTCATAGTTAATAGTAAAATAATAAAAATTTGTTATTATGTGTGAAGTTAAAATTGGATTTTCTGTGTTTGATGTGATTGGGTGGAATATAATTTTCCCTCAAATCAAATTTTTATTTTATAAATTGGATTTAAAATTTTTATTAAGTGGGTCTAAATTATCTAATAATATTTTTTTAGTATTTATGGATAAATCACGTATATATATATATATATATAAATTAAAAAACATGTTACATTATTGAAAACTAAAATGGTAATATCATGTAAACATAATTGATAAGGAATAACTATTTTTAAAGATGTGTTTTTCTTTGTTGTAGTAGTGGTTTTTCTTAACCTTATATTCTATATAATCATTTTATTATCCCTTTTTGGTACTTGGGGTGATATTAACATCCCATTTTTGAATATTTTTTGTGTATCTACAAAATATCACTCCTTCCCAATAATAAAAGGGAACCTCCTCCCAACACTTCATCACACCACATAATACATTTTTCTCAACAAAAATCTGTCCAAATTATTCACTAACATTCTTATAATTATTATAGAGTTTCTAATTATTCCTAAAGACCATCCCTAGGGGCCTTAATAAAGAGAACCAACAGGGGTTTCTTTAGGAGAAGGTAATTATCTTCACTAAGAACTTTCCTTTCACTTCTTCTGTTATCACCTTAAATTATGAATTAAAAATTAAAATATAATAATGCAAGTTTTAAAAATATATTGAAAATTTTTATGCTAATTTCATTAACTACATCCATATCATCTCACATCATGTGTGAAATAAAACTATCGATCAAATGTAGTGTGGTCTACCACCTCGTGAACTGATGTAGTTAATTTTCCACGACCACATATCACGAAAGAATATAATGATGGATTAATTTTATTTCTATTTTGATTATGAAAAATAAAACTTCGTGAGTTATTATATCACAGTTACCTTCTCACGTTCCATTCCGTGGGGATATAATAACTTCACTTGTGTGTACGACAGACCACCGCCACATGAAGCGATGTAATTCATTAATCACATATGCTTTACATGGAATGTAATAGGGATAGGTTTGGTGAAAATATATGATATATATATGAAATAAAAATGATTATATAATGTTAATATATTATTTATGTTTCTTTTTCTTCATCCTTTGAGAAAATGAAAGCAGATTTCAATCATACATAAGATATATTGTCTCCATGAATAGTGTAATTGATTTTATATAAATAACATTAATTGATTAATATAAATATAAATATAATTAATATATATGATATTTATAATTGTTTTTAATAATTTCATATTTTTTATCCATGATTCAAATATAATCATCAAAAATACAAAACTAAAACATAAATGAAAAATGAAGTACATGTTTCTTGAAACATGATTTTAATAATGAATTGTTAATAAATGGTTAATTAAGGTTCATAAGTAAATTCTATATGGTATGATAAATGTCATTATGGTTATATAGATCATTTATGATAAACATATACTTATTATATATTATTTTTAATGATTATAATGGAATTAGATACATAAGGTATGTGATTTCTAGTCTCATTTATTTTCGAGAGACATATTCTATATTCACTACTCATTTCATTTGTTTGGTGTATATAATTCCAAATTTGTTTTCATAAATATACTTATTTAAATGAAATTTAAATTTAAATTTTATTTTATTCTTTTATATGAGATTATAATTGAAATATTTCCAAAGTGATAAGGGATTTTCATCTCAATTCCATATATGTGGGACACAAGCCTTATCAACCACTTTTTATTTTTTTGTGGTGTGTATACTTAACATTAATGTATTATAAAATGAATATATTGATAAAAATGGGATATACATATCCATATAATTTTAATTCATTCATGTGGATTATGATTCAAAATATTCAAAAGTGGTAAATGTTAAATCATACAATCTCATTGTGTAATGAGATTGTTTTTGATATTATTCCAATGATGGGACCTTATGATTTACCTCAAACAAATCATGTAGTTTCTTCTCCATATATATTTATATTAAATTAAATTTTTTCACTTAATTTTTCTCCCATAAAGGATTAATGTGACCAAAATTATGTTTTAAAGAAGAACATTTTTTCTTTATCTCTCTAGTCGAAAACCCATTTTCATCAATATCAATGTTTTCTCAAAATATTTTGAATAAACTTTTTCAATTACAAAATGATTCTTTAAATAATTTTTTCAAATGTTTAAAATATTTCAAAAAATACATTAAAATTAATCTTCACATTGTTTACCAAACAAAGTCCTTTTAGATGTTTACTAAAATGTGAAAATAAGTTTTTTTAACATGTACAACATGAGTGGAATTATATTATATCATGAGTGATGAATTATTTAATGATTCAATTATAATTTTAGGATTTGTTTTTCAAAGTAAAATATTTTTCAAATGATACCTGAAAATTAATTTTAAAAAAGCGATCTTCAAAGATGAATGGTTATTTTCCTCAATAAATCTTATAAGTGATCTTTCAAAATAATTTTTCATATAAGAAAACATTAGTTGATATTACACAAGATTTACTAGGTATATGATCCAATTGTACCATCCTTATTTTTTTGGATGGTTTTTGATTATGATGAAGTGATTTTTAGGTAAATCATTCCTTTTCTATGGGTTATTATTTTATGAATTAATGAGATGATTATGAGACCAATTTTATTTCTATGGGTTATTCAATAATGAATTTTTTTATTATAAATATTTATTTTAATTATTTATGACATGATGAATGTTTAATGGTCTTATACAAAAATTATGATTGTTTTTAATTATTTTATAATATTTTGGTTATAACCAATTATGGTGGTTACATTATAACCAAGTATGATGTTGATGTTAATACCAAGGAAACTGGTTACGTTATAACCAAGGAAGATGGTAACATTATAATCAATTATCGGTGGGACCTATTTCTCCCTGAAATGTATTGGATATTTTTTACCCCAACACATTTATCTACCTTGAGAGGGGGTGAATTAGGGTATGAAAAATTAAACATAATTTCCCTTTATATCTTTTTTCTTCATTAGAGAACACTCTCTTCCATATCCTTCTCATAGTAGAGAATTAGTAAAAATTTAAACATTCAAAATCCACACAAATTTTTCTTGGTCCACCATTACTACACTACATCAAATTAGTATGCAATACAAATATAAAGATTTACCAAATACACTAAAGTGAAATTCTATTACATGTTTATTGTGGACTCACTGTCCATCTTGGTTTACACCTATTCAAAATTTGAAATCTCACTGATCTCACTATTGAAGTGATCATTCTGTTCCTCTAATAGGCTCTTTAGATAACTAGTTCTATGTTTATTCAAAAATGTGTCTATTTATGCCCTTATTTATCATGAAAATGACATTTTCATGAGACTCCTTCCTGATACACATCTCTAAGACTCCTCCACAATACTTCCCCATAACACCCCTTCATGAGACCCCTAAATAAGACCCATCTGCAAGAACCCTTCATGAGGCTTCTCCATGATATCCCTATATGAGAAGCCCTCCTGAGAACCCCTCTACTCTCGCATACCACACGAATGTTCTATTTTATGTGGATCATGAGTCTTTGTTCATTTTAGGTGTATCATGGATATTTTTTCTATTAATGCTGACCATGATTCATTATTGTGTTCATATCATTCATGATTATTCATTCAGTTCACATGGATCATGTGATTTTATCCGAAGACTTTATTTAGGTTACAAGGGACACATGAAATAATGATTTCTTCCTATTCCAAGCAGATACATTGCTTTGTAAGATAACATTATGAGACTCATTGATGAGATCTTATCATAATACCTTACATTGATTACAAAAATCATGTGATCCCAGTTCAATACCTTCTTATGATCATGATTAATAGTTAGATTTAGATTAAATAACATAAGAAAATTTCTCTACCTATTAAGTATTTATTTAGCGGTATTCTTAGGCTTAAATCAACCACCTTAACACTATAATCTTTTTATCCATTCAATCCACTTATGAAAAAATAATCCACATTCACTTTATGTTATCACTTCATGTGATCATAGGTCGAATTTCACAAGGGTTTCACATGATCACCCCCCTCTTTCCAAAAATTCTTCATGTCATGACTAATATTGTCTTTGAGTAGGTCATGTGATCCCATCATGTGATTATTTTATAATCAAGAGTGATTCACATGATCACATCAAAATATCCAAAGACCATCATGCGGTCTACAACACTATCATCTAATGA
Organism: Viscum album; assembly: GCA_963277665.1. Classification (NCBI taxonomy): domain Eukaryota; kingdom Viridiplantae; phylum Streptophyta; class Magnoliopsida; order Santalales; family Viscaceae; genus Viscum; species Viscum album. The sequence goes on along the minus strand of OY728158.1, from coordinate 568,128,989 downwards.
TTTTCAAGATTCTATTGGGTGATCCAATGATAATCATTTTATTGTGTATTTTTTATTTATCATGAGATACCTCAATCATTTCCAACCTCATTTAATTTATTCACATTGTGTAACCTCTTCCAAATATCACCTAAAAACCATTCATGATTTTAATGATCTATCTATTAGAGGCACTTAAAATCATGTGGTGCCTTAATGTGATTCTCATGATCTCTTCATGATATACTTTGATTAATATACGAAACTTTACATGACTCCTTTGTGTGATCAATTTCATGCTTAATGTGATCAATTCTAATTTTTATACAAAATCTTCATAATTTCTTAAAAAAAACCTTTATGAAAATAATCAAACATTTATAATAGAAAAAATCATCCCAAAAGAACCATCAAGAGGTATTTTTTCTAATAGTATCCCATTGGGGTTTCTTGAAAACACCTCTAAAAATCAAGAACCAACTTGGTGGGAAGACATGAAGAAGAGAAATGGGTTTTCTTTTTAAAACCTAGATAGTGATCAAGGAATTATTTTACAGCCACTCTAAGCCCATATGATTCAATCTTAGTGTTAGAACCAAGAGTAGAATGAAAAATACTTTATGAATCACCTCATTATTGAGCCTTACTTAAGCAACCTTCTCAACACCAAAAGGAGAAACATGCATATCCCAAGAGTTCACTATATAAAAAACACATGAAAAGTTCTAAAATCATGATATCAACACTAATGTTCATGATTATTATTCATTAATACACTAGATTTATCAATTTAATCATTAAATTTCCCCATGTTTCAGTGCCCCCAATCACCATCTCCCTCTATCTTTATTAATAAAATTTTCCCCCCTTTGTCAAAAAACCCAAAGGAATATTACTTTTTTCATTAACATGGTAAACAACACACATAATTATATAGAAGAAAAACATAACATACCTCAGTGAGATAGGGTTACACATCTAAATAGTTCATGTGAAGGGAGACGAATGAAATCCAAGATCCAATCGATGTTTTACAAACACTTCTTTTTTTATTCCCTTACCCAGGATGTGTTCAACCTATAGTTTAAGTGGAAAAAGCATCATCTTAAAAAGACCATGTTCAGCTTTCTCTTTGATAATGTTATAATTAATTTAAAAATTATTTTTTACATGGATGATGTACTAGATTTTCTGTAAGATTTATAGAACTTTAATTATCATAATGGATTTGGATTAGAGTCTTCACTTTGACACCAATATCTTCAAGATACTACATCATCCACATTAACTATGTGGAATCATGAGTAGTGGTGTTTTATTAATATTTTACAGGGATCAAAAAGAATTAATCTTATCAATTTTGTATAAAATAAATATATAGCCTACTGAGATACACTTAACTACATCATGTTGATTTTCTATCACCTATTCAATGAGATCGATCATCATCTAGGATACCAAATAACTCTTGAGAGATTTTCATTGTAAAATTAACTAAAATCCACCATTCCATTGATATATTGAATTATTTTTTTCACTGAAAGTATTTGGATTTAATTTTGATTACTTTGATACCATGGAACATGGAAAGTAGAGGAAAATATCTTACATTGTCATCCTGAAGTAGAAAAAACTGCCAAATATATATATTTTTTCGGTGAGGTTGACTACTTTTCCTTTATCATCCCTTAACAATTTCATCCATGTAATAACTGTAGTTGCCATTTTATTATAATTTTCCATCTAAAATCATCTCAGAACCACCATCAAATATTTTCATTGTGAAATAAATGTGTCATGTTTTCCTTTCATTATTAGCAAACCAGGGAAAAATGTTCTCTCACCAATCATTGGAATTTGAAATAATAATTTATGTAATTATTTAAATTCATTCCACTATGATTTTTTTATCTACAATAGATTATGTCATCGATATATAACAACACCATTTTCCTTGGATTACAATCACTATTTAATTAGTGATTATAATCGACTCCACCAGACTAGAAACTGACCTTCCTATAATATTGATCAAGTCATCAATTCCATGATATTGGTGACTTAATTAACGTATATAGATCCTTATATAATTGAAAATCATTATTCTCATCGTCATGAATGATAAAACCATTTTTCTATTCAATATAAATATCTTCTTCCAAAAAACCATTCATAAATGCTAACATGACATCCACTTAGAGAACATGGAATCTCATTTACACTAATATAGATAAAATAAGTTAATTATCTCTATCCTTGAAATATGTGTGAATGTTTAATCAAAATTGATGGAATTAATCTAGGATTATCCCATGAAAACTTGTCATTATATGTTTAAAATTATTGTTCAATTTTCATTTATCTTGTTATAAAAATCCCATTTCATCCTAATGGAATTATTATTGATTGGCCTTCAGAGTAATTTCTCATTTCTGATTATTTATCTAGTCCATATATCAATTAATTTCATAAACCCAATTATCATTCTTCAAAATACATTGGTTCATTATTTGATAAGAATGAATATTGTTATAGTGTCTTCATCATCCTTGTATGTATTGGTGTTTTCTGATCCCTAATGATATTATTCCTTATTAATTTTGTCTTATATATTTGATTTTTGTATCAATTTATTCATCTCATCATCTAAATTTTATTCTGATTCTTCCTCAGGTACATGCACTTCACCTAATATGCTCACCATATCATCACTATCCTCTGAGTTTTCATGAACACATTTACAATTATATTCATTTTCCACTACAAAAACATAAATTCTGTCTATTACTTTTACTATCATATTTTTTAAGAATTTATATGATTTTCTATTTGCTGAGTAACCATGAAATATCCCACAATCTCTATAAGATTCAAAATTTATATATTTTTTATTATTGAGAATGAAACACTTACTTTTGAATACTCAAAATTACTTCAACATTGGTTTCTTTCTATACCATAGCACATATGGAATTATCTCTTCATTTAGACACATTAAAAATGTACTACAAATATGGAGTGATGTCAATATTTATTATTTAAAAATATTATCTTGATGGTCTTTCTAAATAAGAATCCTTATAGGCATGTTATTTATATCCTAGTTTATTATATAAATCAATGCATTTTTCGATAGATTTCTTACTACTAAAACATGATTCCTTATCCCAAGTTTCTATATATAATCATAGACTTATCTTTTTTTAACTTTTTTCCCTTATCAGTTCAGAAAATATGTATTTTTTGATCTACCATATTTTTATCTTCTTTCTATTATGTTTTATAAAACTAAACAACATGAATTTGTGGGTGATAATTTATTCTTGTGTTATTCTTATTAAATAATAATTTAAAAGGAAATACTAACTCTTAACATTAATAGATATAATTTAAATAGTTCAACACACATCAGTATTCACCAATTAAAAAACTCTTGTTATCCTTTTAACTTTCCCATTATACATATTTTGATCAGTGTTACCTTTTTGGACTGCATTTCATATATGAGTATGATCACATGAAAACTTAGGTAGATCTTGAGTAACATCACATTTCACCAAATAATCCATGATTTTTCTGATCAGATGAATAAAAAATTAATTCTATAACACGTTTTACTTTACATTGGAGAGAAATCATTTTGACCTTTTCTCCATCAAAATAGAAGATATTTTCCTTTTTTTTAACTTACTTTGCAAATCAACTACACTATATTTTCCCTTGATGATGCAAATATTCTTAGTAAATAATATATAATTTCCTTAGTTGAAAAGTCAATTGAAAAATAAAATGATGTGTCTAATAACTTCAACAAATAATACATTTTCAAGTCATGTTTATTTTTACACAAACCTGTCTTTTCTAGATTGAATAATCTTCATGGTTTCATCTTTTCCAAATATTATGACATATTATATGTCATACATAATTCATATAACCATATTATTATTTTTATCATATGAGAGGTGAATCCACTATCATTGATACATATCTTATTATTATATAATGATTTGAATCAAATCTTTACAACCATTTCCTGCTCAACTCTTTTCTTGTAAATCCATGTCTTTGACTTCTTACAAGATGTTGACTGATATTTTTAATCATATTCAAAGTATAATTATCCAAAATTTACTTTTAAATATAATTTTTTTCATTATCATCTCATTTTACAATACCTTGAACTTTTTCATGCAATAAAACTGGGTTTGCTTCAAAATATTCCTTTTTAATATTGATATGGAAGATTTGGACTTATGTCAAAACACTCTACAATAGAAATAGTGAATATAAAAAATATTCCTAGAATATTGAAATATTTTTTTCTTCCTCTGTTTCTCTTTTTTCAGTCAATACCTTTTATCTATTGAATATAAAATTTGAAAATTTCTCATATTTCTAAAATACTAACACCAAATATGATGTGTATTCTAATGTTTCATTACTAGATTTCTGTTTTTCACTTGGGTTCTCTTAATCTTCTAATTCTAATTTGTGATGAAATAAATCATCAACCTCAGAGTGGGTTCTTGTGGTTTGGAAGCTATCTTAACTTCTTTTTTTCTTGTGGGAAATCCATATATTCGTTTTTTCACACTATAGAGTCATTCTCTTCCCCTAATATTCATTTAACTAGTCCAATGTCCCTATATACTCTAATTTCCCAAATTCTATCTCATATGTGGCCTTTATTCTTGATATCTTACTATGACTCAAGAGTTTCTCTTGATCTTAACCATTCTTCATAGGCTAGAAACTTCTTTCTCAAGGTATTCAATACATCTGAATCGATCATTTATTGTGTAATTTAAACAGTCGATAAACATCTTTTTTTCTTCAACCTTGAGTTTTAAATCAACACATTTCCTTGAGTTATCCTAATTTTATAACCAAAGATTTTCAATTTAAACCACCACCTCAAACATCCCATTATCTACCTATATAATATTGATATCTCTATTATATATATATTAATATGTTTTTATGTGTGAATTCATTGAATATAGATTGATTAAATAAGATATATTTTCATGATGTTAATGTTCCGTGTATTCTTATAGAGGACCATCATTTGGATAAATTCCAAGGAAAGTATTTTAATTGACGAATCTGTAGACATTTTAATGTGGACCTGAGAAGTGGTATGGTGTTACAACCAAAACCTGGAGAAGTAATGATTTAATAATAAATCCAAAGAGACCTTGAAATCCATTGAATGAATGTTTCTCATAATGTTGGACGATCATGGGAGGTTACATGGGCATAAAACTTAAGAAACAATGTAAAATGGAGCTTTTGGAGCATGAAAATCCACCTGACACCTCTTATAATCATCACAAAACATGAAATAATACAAGCCATGAAATATTTATAGGATGTGAAGAAGAAGAAAATATAATAAAGTGAAGTAAACTTGGGACATGGCATGACACATATGTTTCACCCAGTTACACTTACTAAAATTTTATTGAACTTAATATATGTCATGTTCCATTCCGTTAACATTTTGAGGCCCACAATTTATAATTCATTTAAACTCTACATGACGTGAATACATCACTTCAGTCTAAATGTCACTTATTTTTGAAGTATCTATGATGGGGGTAATATACTTTGACTAAGGAACACCAACCATATTATTTAATTTAACTTTTAAATCCCATGGGATATATATAGTGTTATATATATATATATATATATATATATGGTTTTGGCCAAGGTAAAAGTAATTAATTCAAGGTAGGGAGAGGCTCAACTTCCTAGAGGCTTCCATAAGGTTCCAAATAAGAGTTCTTCATAGATAGGTTTATTTTTTTTCTTTTTTTCAGCATTTATTTAACATTGGTTTTCTAATTAATTTAATTATAGTTTATTTTCTTTGATCTCTTTTTCCTTATTTCTCTTCTGATCTCTTCCCTATTGGATACATATTATTTTTCCTATCAAGCATGTTGCAATAAGTTTTCATTATTTATTTTAAAAATTTAATGCATGATTAATAATCTTAGGGTTATGGGTAGAGATTAAAGGTGGACATGAACCTATTTAATATCTAAAATCAAACGTGGTAACCCTATGTCTATTAAAAAAGATTAAAACAATTGTTAATCTGATTTGATAACACCTACTGTAACCATCATAGGTGTAACCAAATGACCATGACCTAGTTTGTGTTGATATGTCTAGGATCGATATCCTGTGATTCTTTATATATTGAATTCATGCTTCTTGGAATTAGGTTTTATAATACTATATAACAACTATTATTTTCCTTCTTTGTTTGATCTAATTTCTTTGACCATGATTAGTTGGTGAATTTTTCACTGCTTTGAATCCAATTCCATAGGTCAATCCAATGTTAGATTTAGGATTTTCATTTGAATATACCATAAAATTGATATTTAACCCTTATTTTCTTCTAATTTATCTTCTATCTTTTTTATTTTAACATGAAATTTATTTATTTTAATTTATGTCATTAAATTATTAAAATAAAATCAAACTATAATTTGAGAGGCTCGACCATCGGTCACAATTAATCTATTATATACCCCGTTCTCTATGGGATCAACCCATTTCATACAATTTACTACACCTTTGTACTTAGTTTGTTTCATGAAAATTTAAATTTATAATTTTTTTCTATTTAAATGCTTAATGATGTCCTCGGGACACATAAAAATTTGGCACAGCTGTCAGGGATCAAACCTAGGTCACCTACTTGATAGGAAGGATATCGTTAAATAATTTTGGCATGATCAAATTATAAATCTATATCCCAAATACACTCCACTTAAAATTTTTAGTAAAGATGCGGTACATGATAAAACTCAGAGAGATGACTAGAAACCCTGAAACCTATCAATTAAAACCCAATTGTAGGATTCCTTATAAGCATTCTTCAAGGTTGGTTTTCTATAACTAGGTAGTTCATATTTAGATCAGATAAAAAATAAGGTATTAGGGTTAATTTTAGGGATTTATACAAATTATAATCCTAAATATATTGTAGGATAGTACAATGGCTTGTGATATGATGTGGTACAGGGGTCACCATCTGGTTATGGTTAAACCATTTAGAAATACCTACGTTGCATCTATACCTTGGTCTGGGTATATCTAATAACTTAAATTCATTATCATTTTCTTCTATATTAGAAAGAATTATGGGATAATAGGCGTATCTCGCTCAAATCAAAATTATTTATGTTTTTTCAATAGAACCTACAATTTTCAAGGTTGTGAAATAGAATGTGAATAAAAAATTAAATTTATTACTAGAAATAGGGTTACTGAGGTTAAATTTTAAGATTTATTAGTCTCCAAAACACCATGAATCTCTGCATCTAACATTAAGAAGATTATCCATACATGATAGTGATGATCAAAAGAAAAGGAATAATAAACAGGCCCAACATAATCATAAACAAATTTAGATTAAATAAATTGAAAATTGTAATTTATAAAATAATGAATCAAACACTTACACTGAATGAATAAACATAAAATAATGAAATTAGTGTTGATGTAGAATGGTGAATTCTATTGAATGAGTGTTGAAACATAAAGAGAATTAAAATGATCAAATAATGGATATAAAATGTGAAAAAATGAAAAAAAATATTTCAAAAATTGAGTAAATGATTGAATTACAAATGAGTTAATAAGGAAAATATAGAAGAAACTAGGGAGAAAATGAGAGAATAATGTCACCTAGAACTTATAGTGGCCCATAATTTTTCTATATGACTATTATATCATTTTAAAGACAAACAACATAATTTTTCTACAAATCCAGGATCAAAATGATTACTTCCATTGAAAAATTAGGACTATAGATAACTTTTACATTAAAAAAATTATTTAATTTCTTATTCTCTATCTTTAAATTGGCCCTCATGTTGTCCATAGTAAAAGTATTCACTTGATGGTATACATCAAAATATTGGGTGAGATAAAAGCACAGTAAGAGGATAAATAAGAGATATTAAACATGGGTGAGCATAATATTTATTGTCATAATATAAGAAAATTATCATAATAATAATCCTGATAGGAGACATTAGATAAAGGCTTGGAATGTGGAAATGTATAAAAATGAAACATCATGTCTTAGTGGCCAAATAACACGCATAGTTGTGAACAAAGCTAGCATCATGTGCTTGTATATTTCACCTTATATTAAGAGATATATTACATTACCCAATACATTGAAGGGATATATAATTATGGGGGTACCCATCACATCCTAACATTTACATGTGCAATATAATTATGGGTGCACCCATCACATCATAACATTTACATTATAATGCATGCGATATAGAATGTATATCAATCAAGGGCATAAAACAAACCATGGATAAGAATGAGTTTCGTTTCATGGAGAATAATTTCTTGAACAAAAATTGGGTTTCCAAAATAAAATATGTAATATCCTACTTGGTATAATAATCATAAATATTGAGTGAAGAAGAAACAATCTCATTAGAAGTAAATAAATGTATTTTTGGAAAGGAGAGTTCTTTGGGAAAAATATTTCCATTTTTTATAAAATAATACTGAAAAAATATATATCCCAAAAAAGAAAAGGTAATAATAAAATTATATTTAAGGAATATTAAAGGAACATCTATACTAATAATAGTGTGAAAGAGGGAAAACCTGAAGATATATAGTTTGGTTTGAGAATCCCCTTATATTATGCCTGAAAACTTTATTCTCTTTAATATACAGGACAATCATATTAAATTAATTAATTAAAAAATTTATAACCGTATTATATATGTATTTGATTTATTATAATTTTATTAAGTTCATTTTTTACCATAATGAGGAGTTATAGATTTTAATTTCATCATTCGGGAGTGATCGATTTCTGGGTTTTCATGATCGGTTCACTTGTATACATATTTGAACGATTGTATAAAATGAGGATAATTATCCCAAATTGAAACAATACGTTATTAATTAACCTTAATAATATTAAATGATATTATATATAAATTTATTATATGGAATGGGATGATTTTATATATTGAATATTAATAGAAACAATTTAATTAGTTTTTGTGGTTTTAGGACCATTATGAGCATGTATCATTTTATTTATCATAATGTTTGTATATTTCTTCCAAAACATTATATAACCTATAATATGTATATCAAAATATTATTTTACTATATTTATGGTTTTGTTACTAGCCTTTAATGAGGTAGTGAAACATGAAAATGCATCATCCACAGTGGTGGTAAATCGTCACAAAACAGAAGATATTTTCTTGTTTAGAAAAAAAGGAAATGGGAAGAGACTTGATGATGAATTATTACATCAATATAACTAAAATAAAATATATAAAAGATACTAGAGTTACCATTCATATTTTCTAGGTGAAGGTGATGGTAGGATAAGGAAGAAATGAAATTTAAAAGAAAATAAAAGAAAAAGAAAATGGATTTTACCTCTGAAATTTCTCCTCCCTGAGAACCTCCTCAGAGGAAAGGTTTTGGTATATTCATGTTACCAAGAGATCCTATATGTGGGAGTCGGCCATAAAAGTGGATGTGGTATAATTTTTACAAGGCTCAAATATTGGAAGGTGTTATGAGAAGAGGTGGTGAGGGGTTGTATTTATAGGGGAGAAGAGAGTGATTTCTCATTATTTTATTCATTAGTTTAATATTTTGACTCAAGACAATGAATAGTTTGGTAATAATCAGAAAATATTTTAAATAATGAAGTGTAGTTTTAGATAATAGTTCCTACATCAACGATAAATCATTGAATAACATATTTGACTTATATTGTATACAAATTGTAAAATACCGTATTTCACTATTTTCTAAAAATTCAAGTATTTTAGAAATATAAAAAAATAATCAGTAATATTTTTATACATGTAGAATTAAAAAATGGACTCAATTTTTTTTTAAATAATTTTAAAAGTATTAAAATTTTATTTTTAACCGAAACGATCATTTACATGGAAAAACTAATTTTTAAATTATAATTGATTTTTTAACACTTTGGAAAATTATTTAAGGTATCATAAAATTACTACATAATCATAATAATTTTTTTAATATATAAATATATTTTATGAAAATAAATTTTCTTTTAAATAATTATATTAATAATAAAATTGTGAATAAATATTCATGTTTTATTAAAATATAAACATTTAATTAATAATTTTGAAAAAATTTAATTACTCGTAGTATGATATAAGTATATCGTAGTATCATTTATATGATTACGAAATATTATTTATACTTTCCTGGATGAGGTTACTGTTTTGTTGGACGATTTACAATTCCTAATGGTCAAATTACTATTATGAAGGTTATGTTACTAACTTCCAAAAATACCACTTATTTCATTCATTATTTATTTATAAAGTTTGTATTGTGTCCTCTATGTGAATTTATGTGAAATATAATATATAGAAAAATTATAAGGAGGTAATTTCTATTGATAAAAATTTGGCCCGTTACATTCTTCCCCCTGAAGAAATTTCACCTTGGAAATTTTATTTTACAAACTATTGTAAAAAAAGCAAGGGTACTTATCCTTCACCGTTTCCTTCAGTTCCCATGTTTCCTCTTCATACATATGATTCATCCATAGTACTTTGACCATGTGACTTGTACTGATGTGTATAAATTTATTTGTAATGTCTAAGTTATTACTGGGATTCTCTTTGATAATAGATATCATTTTCCGAATATACCACCTATGGATTCAATACATTTACAGGATCTGGTATGTACTACCTATAGATGGATACATGGAATACATCGTGTACTTGAGACATGGTAGGTGGAAGTGATAATTGATATTCCAAATATCTAAATTGATCATGAATATCAAAGGGGATGATGTACCTGGGACATATCATTCATTTCTTCCCCGATCTTGTGATCTTATTCCATGGAGATATGCAGAAGAATACTATGTCTCTAGCATCAAACTCTTAGTCATGTCACAAATTTTCTTTAAAACTCTTCTATCAATTTTTTTTACCTTGATGTGATGCTAAATGTTTTCAAAATTTTCCACCATTTCATAGAATATTTTAGGTCCTATCATCTTAAGTTCACTAACTTCATCCCAACACATCTATGTTCTATATATTTTCCCACAAAGGGATTCATATGGGGTTATTTTGATGCTTGAGTTGAAAATGTTATTGTCAGAGTACTCAATCAGAAGCAGATGGTTTTACCATACTCCTTTGAAGTACATAAAACATGATCTCAACATGTCTTCTAGTGTCTAAATAGTTTTCTCATATTGGAGATTATTTTGATGATGATAATCTATACTGATATTCATCTTAGTGTTTAGAATATATTGATGAATATTCTGGAGAATCGAGGTGAATCATAGATCTCGATCAGATAAAATTGATAGAAGTACTCCATGAAGCCTTACCACTTCTATAATGTATATCCATTTATGTTTATCTAGTGAGAACCCCTCTTGAATTGCGATAAAGAGAGTTGTCTTTGTAAGACGATCCATAATAAAAAATATAGAATTGATTTATTATGAATGTCTTTATAAGGCCTGTGACAATGTCCTTGGTGATGTTTTCACATTTCCATGTTGGTATGGGTATTTTTTGAAACATACCATTATAATTTTGTCTTTTAGACTTCACTTACTAATACACCATGAAATTTTATGAATATTCTGTAATATATTTCTTCATATTGTTCCCCCAATAGTTCTCTCATAGATATCAATATATCTTTGTGATCTCGAGGTGAATATAGAATGATGACCTTTGAGTGTCATTTAGAATCTCATTAATTATCTCCATATTTTATGGTACACATATTCTTGACCCAAATCATACAAATCCTTCCTCGTCAATTTCAAACACTAAGGATTTCCCCTTTCTGAATGATTCACTTTCTTGTGAATTTTCACATCATTTCATTATAAATCATTTATTTTCACCATGAGGGATGAATGAGAAATAATTTTAGAAAGGATTAATGATGTTCCTTCCTTAATTATTCCCTTTTCCATCCTTTGGAAATCTATGAACATTGGATCATTATCAATTCTCATCATTGATAATGGTGCATGATCATTTCTACTTAGACCATATACCACTTTATTCACTTTTCCAGGATGGTAGTGGATTGAGCAGTTATAATTTCTTATGATCTATAACTATATTTTAAGGTTCATATTAGGATTCATTTATGTGAATAGATATTTAAGGCTTTTATGATCATTATATATTTCACAATTCTCCCTATAGAGATAGTGTCTCCATATTTTTAATGAATATATCATAAATAACAACCCTAGATCATGTGTGGGATAGTTTTGTTAATGAATTTTTACTATCCTCAAGATGCAGGACATCAATTTATGATTTTTAATCAATATACAGCCTCATACATTATTTTAAGAATTACTATATACCACAAATAGTTCCTCACTTTTCATAAGTGTGAGTACTAGAATAGTGATAACCCTCTTTTTTAACTCTTTAAAGAAAACCTCACATTTACTAGTGTAGACAAACTATTCTCCCTTCTGATTTAGTTTGGTTATTATGTCTAACAATCATGAAAAGTGCTTCAAAAATTGTTGGTTATACCCCGCTAGACCAAGGAAACTACAAATCTATATTACAAATGTTGGCTTAGGCCACTCTTCAATTTCCTTTCCTTAGAAGGGTCCGCATATATTCTTTTACTGGAGATAAAATTCTCCAATAATGACACTTCCTCAATCCTTAACTCACATTTCTTATACTTTACATAATATTTCACCATTCTCAAAGCCTTTAGCATAGTACTTAAATTCTTATAATGTTCCTCCTTTCACTCCGTGTATATCAAAATATTATCAATAAATACTACCAAAAATTTGTCATGGAAATCTCAAAAGAAAGTTTTAATTAAGTCCATGAATATCACTGGATTATTATTGAGTTCAAAAATCATCACTATGAACCCATAGAGCACATAAATTATTATAAAGTAAGTATTGGGAATATCTTCCTCCCTCACCATTAATTATTGATATCCCGACTGAAGGTCCACCTTAGAGAAATACCTAGCCCCAAATAATTAAACGACAATTAAACTTTCCATGGAAGGTGATACTTGTTATTTATCATGATTTTTTTGATCTCATGATAACAAATGTATATGCACATTGATTCATTCTTCTTCTTGAAAAAGAGGGTTAGTTCCTTCCATAGTGAATCAATCAGTCATCTAAAAACCTTGTCCAAGTTCTCTTGTAATTACTTCTTCAGTTACTATAACTCTACCGTTTCCATTCTATAAGGTGTATTTGATATAGTTAGAGATCTTGGAGTATTTTCAATTGATAACTTTATATATTGATCTCATAGCGATTTACTATTCAATTCCACCCATATTCTTCTTTTTTAAACTGGTTTTGTAATGAATATTCAAAATATAATAATAAATTGTGCATCATGTTTGATTCAATGACTTAATTTATATCACTTATTAATGTGGAAATTTTACTTGTTTTAGTATTTACATTGTAGGAGGAGGTGATCTGGGGAGCTTGTTATGGAATTCAATGTAATGGGCCAAACTACATGAGAGCCCAAGCATGCATGTGGACAATTATTTGTATTGTGGATAATCCTTGCATCTAATTAGGATAAAAATGGTTGTATGAGTTAAAACCAATGTGGGATAAATTTCTGTAAAATATAATGGGGGCCACTTTGTCTATTTGGAGGCCCAAAATAGGGCCACAATGTGAAGAAATTATGGGCGAACCAGATTGGAGCACCCTTCTGTTTTCGGGCCATAACTCAGGCCACTGAGATTTAATTGGGCTGATTCTACCTCCTAGAGATAGATAACTAGAATCTACAAATCTCTACTGAATTTTAATTCACTTTCACTCGTTTTTTTAGTTAACCAACCAGATAAATATGGAATAAAAATTCTGCCATGAATAGTCACCTAGCCCTTTAGATACATGACCACTTTATGTGGAAATTTTGATGTAATTTCCAATAAAATCACTCCTACATCTCATTATCTTAGGTGAAATGACTAGGGGTAAGGGTGATTAAAATTATAGAGATTTCTTTATCCCTTATCTCCTTATTCTCCCCCATGTACTTTTAAACCTCTAGTGATCAATTTGGGGGGTGTCATTTGTGGTAATATCAAGATCCATACTTGTAATATTTATAAGGTAATTAAATTTCTAGTTTTGTTTCCAATTTTTATTCATTTATATATATATAGTTTTTAAATTCTTGTATGATCAAATACAAATCAAATGAACTATAATCCTCATGATTTCATTCATAACCTGGATCTTGTGATGAGTTGAGTGCGGTTGCGTCTTTTTTCACCTCTTCCCTTTCATGGGTGTGCAAATGGATTATATGGGTTGATATATCCCCGGAGCTTGAACCCATGAATATGAAAGGTCTTTTCTTATGTAATATATTATCAATGAAACAAATGTGGTCATCTCCTCACATTATTGATATGATTCCATGATTGAGTTCCTCTTTTACATTGCTACAAGTTTGTTCATTTTGAGTGGTTACCAATAATCAATATCTTTGATAGATCAAATCATAGGTGGTAAGCTTGTAAGTACTCACATTACATGATGGTTTCAGTGTGTATAAATCACGGAACCAATTATCCTTCCCATTCCCTTGATAGCGATGATGGATTGAGCATCAAGGGACACATACCCTGGTTGATCACGATTTCTCTATCTTATTTCCCTCACTCATTAGTATACTTTCCATTTCTTTTTTAGAATCAACAAACCCCATGTTTTATAAATTCCCATTCCCATTTTTATTTTAATAATCATAACCTTATTTTTAAATTAATGATCTAAGGCTCTATCGAGAGATGACCTAGGGTTGCTACTATGCTGTAGAAATTCTAGTAAAAAATAAACATCTAATTTGACGCGCTCGACAACACGATCAAATTTTGGCACCGTTTCCGAGGAGACAAGATTATTTTTTTATTCTTTATTTCCATTTATTTAATTATTTTACTTATTAATTATTACTCCTTCCAATACCCCACTACCATTTGATTATTTTTGTTTTGAGGTTTTATCATTATTTTTGTTTGTTTTTTGGGTGTTTTCTCTCTCTATCTCGCCAATGAGCCCGTACCTAAGTGGTAAGGGATCCTACATGGAATCCAAGAGACCCAGGTTCAAAACTGGGTGGAGGTGAATTTCCGGGGTACTATATAAGTACAGTAGAAGGTACTATGCAGTACTGTAACAACCAGAACTATTCACCCTATTTGGGCCTTCAGGCCACCGGTTTGGGCCTACGAGTCTTCAGGGCCTTCGAGTTATCAAAAGGTCTTCGGGCCTCAGGGCCTTAGGGCCACAAAGACTATGGAGTAGCCCATTTCACACAGAGCAGGCCACAGAAGAGAATCAGAGCAACAAGACTAGCAGTCACCAGAAGCAGAGCTATCGAATTGGATGAATGAGAGGGTATGGCAACTGCCATCGGGACCAGGCACCGTGAAGATTTGTATGGGGAAATGTTAGCCGATCAACAATGTAAGGTGGGGAGCTAGATGATCAATGATGCAGAAGCGTGAGGTGGGGCAGTTCCTATGGGTTGGGCCTATGGGTCATGTATTGGGCATAGTATGCCTCTGGGCCTTCGGGTCATGTATTTTGAGTCGTGTCGAGCCATGTTCCTTGGGCCTATGGGTCATTTATGGGTTCCCCTTCATCCCTTAAATGGGGGGTTATCTATAATAAAATAAAAAAATGCCTTCAGGACATTCAAGATCTCTCTATCTCTCTCTCTTCTTTTATCACTCACTCTCTCTATCCATCTCTAATTCGATAGTATAAAATTATATTTTATTTCATCCTTTCATTTATTAAGTGTTTTTATTTTATTCATCTTGCAAAGAAAAAACAAAAAAAAAACAAAAAAAAAACCAATCAATCATCTGGACATCATTGTTGCATGACAAGATCTGGTAAAGAAACACTACTTGAATTTGACCATAAAATTGAAAAATCAATTCAAAACAAATCTTGGTATCTGGAGAAGCTCAATAAAGTTACACTAAGGAACCCTTTATGGAAACTCAATTGGTCATAAACCAATAGAAAATTGAACCCAGTCATACCCAAGAGAACATAACTATAAATAATCGAACCTTAAAAGAACTGACCACCACAGATGTGGAGTACCAACCTGTGTATATCCAATATCCTGATAAATAATCCAATATTGAGATGATATCAGGCTTCATCCACCTTCTTCCTAAATTCCATGGTCTTCATAGTGAGGAACCTCATAAACACCTTAAGAAGTTTGACATAGTGTTCTCCACCATGAAGCCCCAAAATGTTTCTGAGGACTTAATTAAGTTTATGGCCTTCCCTTTCTCCTTTTATAGTGTAGAAAAATATTGGATATACTATTTTCCTACCACAATTGGGGATGGAATGACCTAAAAGGACTATTTTTAGAGAAGTTCTTCCTTGCCTCTTGAACTGCTTCAATTAGGAATGAAATTTGTGGAATTAGGCAATCACAATAAGACCCTTTAGGAATACTGGGAGAGATTCAAAAAACTTTTCTCAAGATACCCCCACAACCAGATTAGTGAAAAAATATTAATCCAATACATCTATGAGGGACTTATCCCCATGGATCATGGAATTATTGATGATGTAGCTAGTGATTCCCTAGTAGATAAAAATCTTTTCGTGGCTAGTGACTTAATAGCCAACGTGGTTCAAAATGCACTACAATTTGGTACACAAGATATTATACCATCCCAAAGAGTTCATTTGTTAAGTAATTCATCTCTTGAACAAAAGGTATATAACAAGTTGATGAGATGCATACCCTTCTAAGGAAATTATCTCAAGCACATGGTAACTGACAATCTCCTCCTATTTCATTACATTGTGGTATTTGTTCTGAATATACTCATTTTTTTGACCAGTTCCCACAAAATAAAGATTAAACTGTGTCTTGTGCAGCCATGATCCCATGGCATCCATTACAACAAGCACATCCCTTCAAGGAATAACAATTTAGGACAAATCCAAATATTGTGTGGCAAGCATAACCCCAATACCGACAAGGAGAAAACACAAGTTACCCCAAACAGAATCGGTATCCACAAGGCCAAGGTATGAAACCTTATTATCCTAAAAATTCTCAAAACAATCATCCCCCTACAAACTTTTAACCAAGACTTGAGGATATGTTAAAGAAAATGGAAACCTAGAACATTCAATTCCAAAAAACCACACAATCAGCTATTCAGGACCTACGAACTCAAGTGATACAATTGGAAAACACCATCGATGAGCATAATATGGAAGGTTTTATACAACTACCTTCCCAACCCATTATCTATCCCAAGGAAAAAGGTAATGTATGTGTAGTTTCACTTCATAGTGGTAAATAGGTGTCTCCTTATACTGATTCTACACAATAGTTATGTCCCCCTCTTGATAACACTCTTTCTCCACCCATAAAGATTACAATGAAGAAAATAAATATAAAAATGGTACTGAAATTATTATTGATGATTCAAATGAACAATCCATTCCTCTTCTTTTCCCCAAAGACTCCTTAAATTTAAGAAGAATTTTGTTAATGATATTTATAAAGAAATATTGGATACATTTAAAAATGTTCAAGTTAACATTACTTTATTGAATATAGTTAAAAAATCCCTTAAAATTTCAACTTTCTTAAAGAGATTTTCTCCTATAGAAGGAGGTTGAAGAGGAAAGAGATAGTCAAATAGGGAAGGAATGTCTCTTCCTTGATTCAACCAGAAATGCCAACCAACTGAAAATATCCAGGCACATTCATGATAAAGTGTGCCATAGGGGAGACCTTATTTTCTAATGCTATATCAGATTTAGGTACTTCCATTAATGTAATGAATCACTCTGTGTATAATTCACTACAGGTAAGAGATCTTTGACTAACATGAATTGTTTTACAGATTTCCAACCGAAGTACTATACATACAACATTAGTGACTGGGGATTTCCTTGTAAGAGTGAAGAAACTCATCTTCCTGATTATATATATATTCCTCAGATGGAAGATACCCAAAACCAATGACACACCCCTCTCATAATTTGGAATATATTCCTTAAAAAAACTAATACAGTTATTAATGTTCACAATAGTACAGTGTGTATGGAGTTTGGTGGAGAAAATGTAAGATTTTACATCATTGAATCTATGAAACACCACGTTGAGGATAACTCCACTCTTCTTGTCTATCGATGGAAGTTATATTAAATGATTCACACACACAAAATTCTCTCATCATACCATACTCTAATTCATTTACTAATTCTTTATCATTGGATGATTTTAGTTTTGATTCATGTTTTGAGTGATGTGCGGGTTTTGAAAAATATAAATTTTATGCTTTTATTTTTGAGTGTGTTCATTCTGAGTACCCATGATCATTGAAGATTCGGAAAATATCATTTCCATATATTGTATTTCTTTAGAGAATAAACATGAGAAACTAGATTATTTCATGGACCTCACTCCCCCTAAACCCCCTTCCTCAATCAAAAAACCACTTGTGTTGGAACATAAACAACTTCCATCTAATTTAAAATATGTATATCTTTAGGGTATTGACCAATAGCCTTCCATTATTTCCCATAACCTCTCTATACAACAGGAATCAAAACTACACAACCTTTTGAGAGAGTTTAAAAATTTGATAGGATGGACATTAGTAGATATTACAAGGATTATCCCATATTTTTTTTGCACCATATACTTTTGGATGATGGGGCTAAGCCTATAAGACAATATCAACGCCGGTTGAATCCCACTCTCCTTGAAGTGGTAAAATTGGATGTCGGTAAATTACATGCTACATGGATCATTTATCCTATATCTGATACTAAATGGGTTAGTCCAAAACAAATTGTTCCGAAAAAAAAGGAATAATAGTTCTGTCAAATTAAAGGAATGAATTGGTTCCAACACGCCTGGAAAATAGTTGGAACGCATATATTGAATACCGCCGACTGAATCAAGACATACGGAAGGACCAATTTCCTTTACTTTTCATTGAACAAATGTTATAAATATTGGAGGGTAAGTCCCATTATTGTTTCCTTTATGGTTATTCGGGTTATTTTCAAATCCATATTTCCCTTGAGGATCATGAAATGACAACATTTACTTGTCCATTCAGCACATTTTTATACAGAAGGATTCCATTCGGTCTATGTAATGCTCCCAGTACTTTTCAGCGATGTATGTTGAGTATTTTTTATAAGTACCTCAAGAGTTGTATGAAAGTATTTATGGATGATTTCATGGTATATGGTTCTTATTTTGATGATTTTTTGGAACACCTAGATTTTGTCTTCCCCCACTACATTGAAAAAGATCTTGTTTTAAATAATGAGAAATGCCATTTCATAGATGAGCATGGGATAATTATTTGGCATGTAATTTCAAATAAGAGAATTCAAGTTGATAAATCTAAAATTTAATTAATTTCATCCCCTCCATTTCCAAAATGTGTTCGTGATGTGTGATCTTTCTTGGGCCATTCTGGTTTTTACCACCGATTTATTAAAGAATTTAGTAAGATTGCACTTCTATTTTCCTGATTATTACAAAAAGATTCTAAGTTTGTGTTTGATTATAATTGTGAGGATTCATTCAATTCACTAAAAAGTATCCCCACATCACCCCCGTTATCTAGCCTATAATGTCCCAAACCCAAAACCCAGGTTCAACCCTTGAAATTGCTGTGTATTTTCTTTTATATAAAAAAACATGAATAAAGACACCACATTAATTACGATAGAGGACCTATTACTGATCTAGGATTTGTAAAATTAGATACATCACTTTTATTTCTATAAAAAATACAAATTGAAAACAATGATTCTTCAGTGTGTTTCTTCCATAATAGAGTTTCAATACATCAAGTATGTTATACCTGTAAAAGTGTTTATAAAACGTTAGGTGAGATTAAAATGCCTAGTAAGGGGTTTACAAAAAACTAATAAAAACCATTTTAGTAATTCATGAAAATTTTACAATCATACAAAATAAAATAGATTTTCCTAAACACTTGAATACATATATATAAATATATATATACAATATTTTGAAAAATAATTATACTTTAAAATACATTGGGGATTATCCTTTAAAAATATTAATATTGTTGTGGTATGTTAACAACTCATTGAAGGACATGGATAAAATCCATAACCTATGGTCACAGGTCTTCTCTTAGACCTACGGGTTCACTCCCCATAAGGTCATTTAATTCACCAGTGCCAGATTTTTGAAAATGTTTTTTCATAGACCTGTCGTTCTCTTATTAGTCCCAAAATTTTTTCTAAATACCCACATAGTATTAATTCACTCAAATGAGTATCAATGACATTTTCAAAAACTGTTTCTAAAACAATTTAGAGAAAATCCCATGCATGGAAACCTTTTAAGAACCATTAATTCAAGTCACATGAAATAAATGTGTGTATGATACAAAATGAAGATAATGTCATGTATGATTAGTTGATGGCCATAACTCTACATGCATGACACAGAAGATAATGAAGATGTAGGTATTCAACAGAAATGATAACTCGTTCCATAAATTCACATAAAATGATAAGTGTTGTTCCATGCAACTTAAACCAAGGCATATTTAGACCATTAGTTTAGAAATTGTCAAATGCCATTGTTTTTAGACAAATGAGATGAATTAACTAAACCTTGGTTATTTATATCTAAGTGCATATATATATATAACTACATATATACACTTATATATATGTACATATAAATAACTTTGGAAACCATAATGGTTTTAAATAACTTAGGTTCTCAAAAAATAAACTGTAGGAATCCATATAAAGATTATATATATAAATAATGAGAATATTAGACAATAAGTGTGTGTATATACATATGTATATACACTCATGTAACTCTAGTTTTAATAAAAAAAATTTCATGATCATCGAAATCATTCCTTCGCATATATAATAGTTTTTGGAAAGATCACTTAAAACAAGAATATTTATTATATATGTGATACATATTAATAAAATATGTTATATATATATATAACTATTTATATATTTATATATTAATGAATTCAAATAAATTTCCCTTACCTGATTTTGGAAACCGAAGGGGAATGAAAAATATTGTGATTTCTTAAGAGCATGAAACCATGAAGAGTTTTGATTCTGGACTTGTGACCATGGAGTAGGGGTTCTATCAAGTATCACTTATTTAAAAAAATAGAGGTTTCCAATATTCTCACAGAAGCTAAGTAATTTAATTTTTTTAAAGCAAAACTAAACAATTCTCATAATCACGAGTAGGTTTATTATTTTATTCATAATCCCGTGACTATGAATGTGGCATGGTCTTTTTTTGAAAAATTGTCATTTTTTTCTTCATTAATTGCTTTTACGTTATCTTTTTTTTTTCACTTTTCCAAATTCCAGGATTCCCTTATCATCTTTTCTAACTTTTCACATTTCATAAAATTTGTTTACTCTCTCTCATATTGAAAAATTCAACAAAGTAAATATATTACATTATTAATCAATCATCACAATATTTTATTATAATTATATTATATTTATTATGTTATTTAAAATTAGTTTTATTAAAATAATTATCATCATTTTTTCAAAAAATATCATTTTATAAAGCCATTTTATCATTTTTTCCTTATATATATATATATAGTTTTTTTAAAACATAAAGAATGTATTTTTTTAAATAAAAAATATGTTACAATTTTTATATTTTAAAATAAATAAATAAACTAATTAATTCATTATATATATATTATTGTTTTAAATATATATATATATATATATATATGTATACATAATTCATATTTTAATAAATTAATCATATCAGACATATAAGTGTTTTTTAGTAAAATAATTATAAACATTTATAACATATAAATTTTATAAAACAAAATATAATTTCATATATTTATAAAATATATTATCTTAAGAATAATAATAAAAATTTCCTAAAAAGTTTCACCCCTAAAATATTCTATGAAATACCCTTAAAAATAAATTTTATGTTACAAAACAAATTAAATAAATATTGTTAGTTTGAAATATTCTTTTAAACAATTTAAAATCATATATTTTTTAGAATATTGATTTGAAAACTATAAATAAAGTGTATAATTAATTATAATTATTCTAATTAAAACAATTTATTCTAAATATTATTTCAAATATTTTTGTGTCAAAAATATAATAATTGGTTTTATTTATAAATTCAATTATTTTTATAATAAAACTAGGTTTGAAAATATGAGGATGATACACAGCCACCAAGGTAGGATCTCCTCTTAGAACTTATGTGTGATGCCTCTAACTTTGTAGTTGGGGCAGTTTTATCACAAAGGGTTGAGAAATATCCTCATGTCATTAAGTATGCCTCACATTCCCTGAACCCTGCCCAGGTAAAATAGACAACCACTAAAAAATAACTCATTTTTATTGTGTTTTCCTTGGAAAAATTTCGTTCATATATTCTTGGGTCAAAAGTGATTGTGTTTTCTGACCACGATGCTCTAAGATTTCTCCTAAAGAAACCCGAAGCCATGCCCCACCTAATACGGTGGATACTCCTCCTCCAAAAGTTTAACCTTTAGATTAGAGATAGGATGGGAGTGAAAAATTTTGTATCTAACCACATCAGTAGTATTTCTCTACCACTGTACCACCATGTTAAATCACACCTCCCCTTTGGATAATTCTTTCCTCATGAGAAACTTTGTGATGTTGTGGGCCTTACCCCATGGTATATAGAAATTGTGAATTTTCTAGTAACATCTAGGGTCCCCACTAATTACAGCACTTACAAATCCCAGATACTTAATCATGATTCTCAATGGTACATTTGGGATGACCCATATTTATGGAGAATTTGTGGTGACCAAGTAGTTCGTCGGTGTGTCCCTAGCCATGAGTTCACCTCTGTTTTAACCTTCTACCACACTTTGTACTATAGGGGCCACATTGGCTCTCAATGTACATCTCAGAAGGTCCTTAGCTTAGGAATTTATTGGCCAACATTTTAGAGGTATTCCTATCAATTTTTCATGCCATGTAGTCATTTTCAATTCTTAGGAAATATCTCCAAGTGGAATGAAATTCCCCAAAAACCCATGTTATTCTTTGATGTTTTTGATGCATGGGGCATTTAATTCATGGCACCTTTTCCATATTCATTTGGATTCATGTACATATTATTAACTTTTGAATATGTGTCAAAATGGGTGGAAGAAAATGCTACTAGGATTTATGACTCTCGAGTTGTTGTTGATTTTGTAATGTCCCAGATTTTTAGTATGTTTGGTTTACTGAGATTAATCCTTAGTGATCAGGTTTCACATTATTTTCAATCCCAACATGAAAAATTTACTTTGTATGTATGGGGTTAATCATAAAGTCTCCACTGTATATCACCTTCAAACTAACAGACAAGAAGAAATCTAAAATCAGAAAGTTCAGAGTTTCCTGGAAAAAATTGTACAACACAACATGAAATAATCGAGTTTGTTCTTGGACGATGCACTTTGGGTATACCATACAACTTTTTAAACCTCAATAAGAATGTCACAATACAGAATTATTTTTGTAAATGATTTTCACCTCATAGTTGAGGTATAACACCATGCATATTGGGATGTTAAATAATGTATTATGAATCTTTCAGATACAGGTGAGCATAAGAATCTACAGATTCAAGAGTTGGAAGAAATTTGACATGATGCATATGAGAACTCCCAAATATATAAAGATAAGAAAAAAGATATCCATGATAGAATGATTCATCAACAGAAGTTACATATTCGTGAGAAGGTCCTCATGTACAATTCCAAGCTAATGATCTACCTAGGTAATCTATTTTTCCGAAGGCTCGGTCCTTATACTATTACTAATGTTTACCCATTTTGTGTAATATATATTTTGCATGAGCAGAGCAGATGAAGTCTTAATGTCAATGGTAAGAAACATAAACACTTCTATGAGACTTTTCCAATGAATATGGTGGAGTAAATCCACCTTCTAGAAGCAACATACCAGTGAAACACACCAGGTTTTATCCTTCCTTCTCACAATCTCAATTTTTACAGTTAGGACACTGAACATTCTAGGTGTGTGTGTGTGTGGGGGGGGGGGGGTGGATTCATTCCTAGGTTCATAGAATTTTCATCTTCTTTCCTCTTTCTTATCCTTTTTGCCTTCTTTAGGATATTTTTTCTCTTCCCTATCTTTCTGGGTTCATTAGGATTTTCATCATCTTTCATCGTTCCTCTCTTTTTAGCCTTATTTATGGTATTTTCCCTTTTCCCACCTTATGGTCACCAAATCATAGAACTTACTAAAAATCCATGTTGAAAATTTGATTCCATGTTTTTTTAACATTGTATGAAAACCTGTTATGGAGTGAATATTTCATGAATTTAAAATTAGGGAGTGATTTTTATTGAATTGGTTTTTGTCAATCATTTAAATTGTTTTATCTTAGTAAAACCTTTGAGATGATTTATTCCCCTTGTGTGAGTAGGTTTTGGGAAAATTGTGCCACTAATATCTCCACACATTTTTGCACCAGACCATAAAGTGTAAATATATATAACTTAATAGAAGGTAAATATATGTGAGGTTAATATTTTTCAGCTTTAAATGACATTTCCACATGTTTGTTCCATATCCAATCTCTTTTATTACTGTACTAGATTGACCTATGCATGTGTCCCTAATATCCAACTGCTGTATGCCCTCAAAAAAATCAAAAAAAATGGGGTGTCTCTTGTGAAGGTCAAAAACCACTCCTCCTCAACTTTTGATCTTGTTATATCTATTGCAATTACTATCGTGAGGAGATCAAACAAGGGATGAGAGATGAGTGTGAGATTTGTTCTAAATACAACTTCTAAAAAACTAAAATAATAAAAGCGGGGAGTGTTGAAATGTGAAAAATATGGAGATATCTAGGTTTTTATATTATGGTTTGAATTTTAGGAATTATTAAGTGAGTGTATCTTGAAATATGATTTCAAAGGATGTAGGGCAGATTCGGTGGACAAAATCATTTATGATGAAAATGTTAAAATAACCTATATTTATTGGATAGAAAGTGGAAAGAATAGCATGGAATGTTTTTCACATAGACACATGGAGAGTTAGTGGCATGGTTGAATTTTGAATTCCTTGATCAATTTGGTATCATGAATCTCTTCCAATTTCATTGTGATATGATTGATGAGACATCTTTTTCCATTTTTACTAGGAAGAACTCCTTGGTGTGGTTTCAGCATTGAGCACATTAATTTAATGAATTTAAATTTCTTAAAATGTTAAAACTTCATGATGTTGGGGAAATATACATACGTCATTTTTTTTGGTTATGTGACTTTTCCCTGGAGTGAAAATGATTAGATTCGCGGGTGTGATCGTATAATGATTCACTATTCAATTCCACCCATATACATCTATTTTAAACTAGTTTTTAATGAATAGTAAAAATATTATAAAAAATTTCACTTAATGTTTTATTCAATGAATTAATGTTTATCACTGTTTAATAGGGTGATTTTACTGGTTTTGGTATTTACATTATAGGAGGAGGTGATCTGGGGGGCTTGTGATGGAATTTAATCTAATGGGCCAAACTACGAGAGATCCCAAGCATGCATGTGGACAATTATTTGTATTGAGGATAATCTGTGCATCAAATTGGGATAAAAATGGGTGCACGAGTGTAAAAAATTGTGTGACACATTTCTCTAGAAGATCATGAATCCTAATTCATAAATTTGGAGGCACAAAATAGGCCCATAATGTGAATAAATTCTGGGTAAGCCAGATTAGACCACCCTTCTATATTTGGGACATAACTCGGACCTTGGAGATTAAATTGGGCTAATTACACCACCCTTGGATAGATAACCTGATGACCTAAATCTAAACTGATTTTTAGGTCATTTTCACGTGTTTTGTTAGTCAAATGGCAAGATAAAAACAGTGTCAAAATTATTCCTTGAATAGTCACCTAGTCCTTTCAATACATGACCACTTTATGTGGATATTTTGATGTAATTACCCATAAAATCACTCATCCACATCATTTTCTCAGGTGGAACGACCAGGGGTAAGGTTGATTCAAATTAGATAGCTTTATTCATCCATTCTACCCCTCTTCTACCCCATTTAGTTCTAAACCTCTAGTGTTCAATTGGGGGGGGGGGTGTCCTTTGTTGTAATCTCAAGCTCCACTCTTGTAATCTTCATAAGGTAATTGAATTTTCAGGTTTTTTGTCAATTTTTATTAATTTATACCTTCTTAATTTTTTTTATTCTGGTATGATCCAATACAAATAAAAGTAACACAGATACTCATGCTTCCATGCATAACTCAGATCTTGTGATGATATGAGTGTAATTGCCTATTTTCTCACCCCTTCCCTTTCATGAGTGTGTGAATTGAATATGTAGATTGATAAATTCTAGGAGCATGAACCCATGAATATAAATGTTATTTTCTTCTATAATATTTTATCATTGACACAAATTTGTTCATCTCATCACATTGTTGATGTGATTCTTTGATTGAGTTCTTCTTTTACATCGATTCAAGTTTGTTGATTTTGAGTGGTCGCCAATAATCAATATCATTGATCAATCAAACCCTAGGTGGTAACCTACTAATAACTCACATAACACCATGGTTTTAGTGTGTATAAATCAAGGAATCAATGATCATTCCCATTCCCTTGAGAGTAATGATAGATTGAGCATCAAGGGACACAAACCTGGGTTGATCACGATTCTCTATCATGTTTCCCTCATTTTGTAGTATAGTTTCAATTTGTGTTTTATAATAAAAAACCCCATGTTTTATAAATCCTCATTCCTATTTCATTTTCATAATAATAACCTTCTTTTTAAATTCAGGATCTAAAGCTATGTCAAGAGACAACCTGGGGTTGATGCTAGGCTGCAGAAATTCTATTTAAAAATAAACATCTAATTTGAAGCGCTTGTCAACGTGATCACCTATCAATAAAAAGGAAGACCAAGAAATTCATTAGGGAATGAATCAGTGTAGTCCTTCACAATGGGAATGTATTTAAGCATGATTTTCTAATTTTTCTCAATCTTATGAGCTGGATAGTTTTGTTCATAAGGAATTAATAACCACATGTTATATCATGTCTCCAAGGTAGATTCATCCTCCTCCATACACTTGTATAGAATTAGAGGATTCTTCTAGATGTGAAAAGTGATATCCCTTTCATCATATTAGACATTGGATTTGAATATAGATCACCAATCCATGCCCAAAATAGTATCAACCTCCACCAAAGGAATTAGGATAATATTTGATGGGAGTTTCAGTCCCCAAACTTTAATTGAGGAGGAGTTTTATAGTTTGGAGGAAATAATTTCTCCATTTGTTTCTCAATGATAATTCAAATCCCATATTTTTTAGGTGGTGTTTGAATTGTATAACTAAACCTGGAAGATATGAAATAGTTCATAGAACTAGAATCAAATACTATGTTCTCTATTTCGGAATTAATATCTAGTATACCTATCACCACAACATTTTTGGGCTCAACCACATTAGTAGTGATTCCATAATCCTTCCCTTTCTTCTTTAGCTTTGGGGGTTGATGATATTGATTACCCTTGAGAACTTGAGGGTTAGTGCACTGTATTAAATAGTTACATTTTTCCATATAACTTGTAACAACCCAAGATTTAATAATAAGTTATTTTATTTAAAGTAATTCAACAGCTTGCGCTACACGTAACACCGAGTTCGAGCGCACCACGACTTACCAAACTAGCTGTTCAAAAGTGGTTATGAATAGTATTAACAGAAATTTGAATTTTATATACTCCATATAATTTTAGAACACATATTATGTGTTTCTTATACAAAATATAATAACTAATTTATGATTTCATATAAAAGAAGTATTTTTAAAAAAAATTAATTTTGCAACCTTTTAATGGAAAAACCTTTTTAAACCCAATATTTGACACTTTTATATATTCAATTTAATGAAATTAAATCCTTCCACTTCCTATTTACTTATTTTTGAAATTCTAAAATAATATCTCCAGTTTATTCTATATATTGTGATTTTATTATTAAAATGGTACAACCATATTCATTATTTTATCCACACTATAAAGGAAGAAGTTACCATACATGTGTACGTACGGATTACCGTCTCCACGTCGTTGTTTAGTTTGTTATTCAAACACTTCATTATTTTGATGGGTATAATAATGAGTATAACTGATGTAAATAATAAATGTAACATTTTAATGATTCTATATATATTATATGCCATCCAATTAAAAATTATTTCACCATCAATATAAATATATTGTCGCTCGTGCGTACGTACAAATTACCGTCTCCATTAATGCGATGAGATTCATTATCCATCTTATTAATTCAATAATAAATTTAATTTTATGATTAAAAATAATATTTACGAATTTAATATCATTCTGGATATTAATAAAATACATCATATCCATAAAAACATGGATTACGTAACCGAGTATATAAAGAAAAACAGACCAGTTAACACCCGAAACGATGATACTACTAAAATATTATTTACAAATATATATTAGAGGATAATATATGATATCATATTTTTGTATAAAGTTCGTGTATAATTTAATAAGAATTATTTATCTATTATACATGAGGTTAATATACCATCAACCAAATAAAAGTACAAGGTAAGGGGTTTTTATCTCACTTCTTATTTCTGTGAGATTCATGCTATATTGTCACTATTTCCTTTTGTGTGGTGTATGTACTACCTATGATTCTATTCTCAGTGTAATATACTTTAATTTATAGGTATTTATTTATTCATTTTATGATACTTCATTCACGAGATGTATGTTTTTTAAGTTATCATATCGGTAAGAAATTTTCAAATTTCAATTTCCACTCATTGGGATTTATACATATTTAATTGATTATTTTACTCGATGATTATGTGTGGAATAACTATTTATTATTTGTGTAGTAATATCCACTCCCCTTTATATGGATATAATTTTAATATAGATAGTCACTCCATTGATAAATTCGTAATTCATCGATATGAACTTGATAAGAGTAATTTTAACTCAATCTCCATTCATTGAGTTAAACATCCAATTCATTGGTGTTGTTTTTCCAAGAATATGTGTGAATGTCCTCTGATTGATTTATACTGAATATCGAATCATATTGAGTGTATTTATATTTTTCACACATAATTATGTCATTGATTTATCCTTATCCTTAGGATACGGTCCTTATAAGAGATTTCATCTTAACTTACATTCCATTGAGTCTTCTTTGATGTTATACACCAAATAACTTTTGTTTGTGTATGTACTGAAATTTTACATAGTATATCATGAATCAATTCATTCTCAGGATATTATAAAGTTTTTATTTCCTCAATAATTTGTATCCAAGCCTCTCTCATTAGGTGAAGAACTCTAACTAAAATATCATTTTAAATGTTTTAAAATTTTATTCTTCTAAATCTATCTCATTAATTTCCTTGTTATAAAAATGGTTCTAAGGATTTATTTGTATGGATATGAATTTTTTAAAATATTAATTCCTTTCAAAAGTTTCAAATTGGTATGGGACACTTTGATTCAAAAATCTATTTTAAACAGTTTCTTGATAAATAGGAAGACTTTTAATTATTTTCAAGAAAAAGGGGGATATTTATATCAAATAGTTTTGATGATTATATTAATCTATGTCATTATCATTAATTATTCTTGATTGATGTTTATTTGTTATAATAAAATCATCCATATTGTATTTAATGAGTTATATTTGACTATGGATGTGCTCTTTTTATTCCATTTATGGTTTGTGGTTAAAATATTGACATTTTGTATTCAAGTTTTAATATAAATGTTTAGATTATGTTTCACCCTTTCATATGATTAATGCATTGGAATTAGTATGTGATGGGTGGTTCCTTCTATAGCTCAAAGCATCGGTAGGTCTCTTGAGACAAACTAGTGTCTTGGTATAAGGCCTTGAAAAAATATTATTTGTAGTCTTGGCACAAGGGCTTGACTATATGGTTATGAAGTCTGGCATTATGCATTCTATCCTTATGAAAGTGGATATTGATATTGCATATGATTATTCGAGTTGTAAAATATCCATGTGTAAAATTAAATAGAATTATTTGATTTTATCTTTTCCATATTATTCTCAAGTTTAAGTTTAAAAGAATTTTTTTTTTGTCTTATAAATTTCTCTGAATGTTTATGCTAATTTCTGAACATTTCTGCTATATTGTTATCCTTAATGAGAATTTGAGCTCAACCCTTTCAATGTTTTATTTTTCCTGAGATTTGAAGAAGTATTTTATGGTTGTCCTATAGGGATAGGCTAAGTATATAAGTGTATTTAAAAATATGACCAAATGTTGTTGATGTTTTTATTTCACGATGTAATGTAAAACTTATGAGTGTATCTAGTGCTTACAAGGCTACTGAACTGGTCGGTATTTCGGGACTTGATTCTATGTATCATGCCAATGTTATGTAATAATGCACTGGCTCTGGGTAATTGGGGTTGGGGCATTATAGTTTCTATTATAGGAAGTTTAGTACAAAACATTGAAGCTGTATTTAGAAAAAAAAACTTTGATAAGGAAACACTACCCTAAGATAGACATTGTGGATTAGTATAGAAGAACATCCAAAAAATTTGGTAACGTAAATATTATGTGGGTTTTCCAAACAATACAACCCTTTCTAGATAAGAACAGGTAGAGGCGACTCTGGCATAGATGTATCTAGGAATGAAAACTCTGACAAGGAGTTTCAGGCTTGACCCGGGGTATCCTAGTACATGAAAATAGGCCTTGTTGAACTCTTGGTTATGACACTCCTAGGGGATATACTTAGGATAGTTCAAATTTTCTTTACAAACCGATTTGAATGATTTTAATATAAGATGAGAATAAATAACATTGGTTAATCCTAAGGTGTTTTAGATTGAAAATAAGGTGTTATGATATTCTCTAAATTATTTTATGACTAGCACTATGCTTTCTTATGTTATTATATGGATGGATTCCAAGTAAGTCATAGTAACATTGAACATGATGTAAAAGGTGGTCACAGTGGTGAAAATGAGCAACAAAATGGAATATTGATAGGTGTAAAAGATATCATGTTCATACCGAATCTGTTTTCCAAAAATATGATCAACAACATATATATTAAGAAACACCGAGACTAAATAGAGAAGAGAAAGGTGGTGGATGATAAGAGCTCCAGCAGTGGAGACCATGGAGAAAAGAAAGCTCAATTTTTTTCATACCCAAAATGTGGAAGGAGAATCCTAGGAAAGTGTCTCAATGGAAAAAATAAATGCTTTATGTGTGGGAAAGAAGGACATAATGTAAAGAATTGCTGAGGAAAAATAAAGAGTACTATGGAAGAAAATAAAAAAGATCCTAGGAATCCAATTATATTCATTTGTCATAAATTTAAGGGACCTTGGAATTACCTGAGTCAATTCCCTATTCTATAGGATATCCTCTATGTCAAGGAACAACCTATGTGGAAATAAATGGACGGAAAAATGTTTAAAGTATGTGATAACTTTGGAAAACTATTCTATTGTATGTCTAACCATGAAGTTTGTTATGTGAAAATGCTATTTGAGGAAGAATTATCTTTTCTTTTGTGGATATAGTTATAAAGATCCATTTGGGTTTATATGATCCTTGAATTTGAGGCAATTATAGGTTATTAATTTTTGGGATGAAAACGCGAGGTATGAAATATCATTTGTGGTTAATTTATGTTATGGTTATTTTGAGAAGTCTTTCTCATTTTTGGAATGTTATAAAATATTATTTTTGAAAAAGGACAACACACAGACTGTTTGACAACCCTTCTCGTCGGAAGAAGCTACGGGAATCAAACCCATAACCAGAGTGTGATTGGGATTTATCTCCAACCACTAGACTATGTGTATTCCCTGGTTAATGTGACAAAATATTTTTAGTTAAAAGATTTTATTGATCAATACTAAGTTTATTGGGGATCTTATGTTTTATCAAATGGATATCCTTAGTATATGAAAATGATTTGGTGATTAAATGATAAATGTTATTTTGGAAGATGTTCGCTCTGTTGGGAACACTATATGCCTAAGGAAAATATAATACTATGGGATTTCATTTGAGGAGTAATGGATTATTTTTATCTATGATTTTATTGTTTATTTTTATTTATTTTGGTTATTTATGGAAATTATTAACCTATCATGGAGAATATGTGATTAGGTTAATTAATTTTAAGTATGTGACTTTAAGTGTAGTCGATGTTATTTAGTGATACAATTTAACGTGGAAGATTAGGTAATCAAATTCTTCTAGGTTTTGAGTTTCAATATTAGTTTGTATTATATTGAAGGGTTTTAAGGACAACTGTTTACTGAATGGTATTTATTGAACTTTGGGAATTATTGGTTTAATTTTAGAAATTAATATTAATATTACTTTCCCTAAAAGATTATCCTTTTTGGAGATCATTTGATCTTGTACTAACCATTTTGGTTTTGGATAATCTCTAAAGACAAGGAAATATATATTTTATCCTTTTTGGATCATGTGATTCTCTAGAAATTGATTCTAGTTCTTCAGGTGAGACCAAGTCATCTGGAATACTCATAATAATAAAAAAAAAGAGATGAGTTGGTGGTAAAAATTTATTAAAAGATGAAACTCTACTTAAAAAGTAAGTATATCCCTTTATGTTCTTAGTCAATATCAAAAATAAATTTCTTAACTTTATTAAATGGTACTTAGAACAAAAATGCATTGTCTGTTTACTTTTCCTACTGGGAAACTAATAACCGTTTATCCCATTACAAGTTTGTGATTTTCTTGTTGTTAACTTTCTCCTGATCATTTTTCTGTCACTCTCTATCAAAACATGACACATAGTTTATCTTCCATACCCATTTTTTCCTACATGTAATCCTAATATGGGATATCACTGGTGACCTTTGTACTTCTCTTTATTTGTTTTCATTTGATAGTTTTATTGACTCTTTTTCTGATGTGGGACTTTTAATAAAGTTCCCACGACCAATTTTAAAATTGCAAGGATGCAATTTCCAAAAGGGGGGAAGAATGTAACACCCCAAGATTTCATAATAAGTTATTTTCTTTATAGTAACTCAATATCTTGCGCTACATGAAACACTGAGTTCAAGTGCACCACGATATACCAAACTAGCCATTCAAAAGCAGTTATGAATAGCATAAACTGAATTTTGAATTTTATATACTCTATATAATTTTAAAATACATAGTATGTGTTTCTTAGACATAATATAAGAGTAAATTAATTTTTTTAGATAAAAGAATAATTTTTCAAAAAATGTAATTTTACCACCTTTTAATGGAAAAACCTTTTTAAAACCAATATTTGACAATTTTATAAATTCAATTTAATGAAATTAAATTCTATTTTATAATCGGGGCTTAAAAATTTATTTTGGATAAATTTTTGGTAATTTTCTGATAACTTTCATATTTTGATGAATACTGAAAAATACTAAATTTTAATTGACAAAAATTTTTTTAATCAAAATTAATTTATAGTGTAAAATTATGTATTTTAATGGTTTGTATGTATAATTAGATTTTATTTATATCGTTTAATAAAATTTAGGTCATTATAAGTAATTTCACATTTAAATTTGACATAAACACATGTTAATATTATGATAGTTTTTACTTTTTTAAAACCAACTTTTTGGTTTTGACAACGGGAATTAATTTTAAATTAATTAATGCAACTTCATTCTTTTGAATTGGATAAAATAGAATTCATTTTTAAATTCATAATATCAAAATTATCTTAGGGTAAATTTTAGGTATTTTTCTGAAAACATTCAATTTTTGATGAATTGTGAAAACATTGCGTTATAGTTTAAAACAAATTTTTTATTTAAATAATTATTTATTTTATTTAAATTTATTCTATGTCAAAATATATATATAATACTTATATCATTTCAATGTATTTCATTGGAGTAATTTTATAATAAAATATGATGTATAAAATTTTATTGAAATTTTTACCGTCTTTTACCCACCTCTTTAGAGCATTTGAAAATTTACATAAAACATAATTTTACCGCTTTTTTGAGTTGAATTTAAAAACTCCAAGAGACACTATTAATATTAGTTAGTAAAATGTGGTTCAATAAGAGGAAAATAATTTTTGGTGAAAGGTAACTTTTGAGTTTTATTTACCACGGTTAAAAGTAAATAGGGTAATTAAGGGTAAAAACGATTTAATAATTACCCTAAAACATGTCATAATTCTATTGGATAAGTATAATTCGATCAAAAAAACCTTAGGAATAAAATATTAACCACTTTGGTCCACATGTATTAGATTAGGACATTTATTTTTTTTAGAGAAGAGTTAAAAGAATTAAATTCAATGTTTAATAACTAAACCATTTTTAATATAGGGTTACACACAATAAATATTAAACTATAAATATTCATTAGAAATATAATAATATTTACTACATAAAAGTATTTTATTTATTATTTTTAGACATTAAATAATTTAATTTATTTATGACACAATGATGGTGGAGTAATTACCTTATTAATGAAATATTAAAATAATTGTTATTATAAATATCCAAATAAATGTAAATTGAGACTTCTGATGAATTACAATAATTTTCAAGGTTATTATGACATTTTAATGTTATTTTAATAAATTTTATTCATATTAATAATGTTTTTTTGGCATTCAAAAAAATCAAATACTAAATAGTGTCAAAATTGACATAATTGAGTTTTTTAAAAACATATTATGTTATTAATTGATATAATATTCTTAAAAATATAATGTTTTTCCAATGGACTTAGATAAGGTTATATATATTAATAATGAACCACATGGGGTTCTCTTGTCATGTTATAGTAAGTTTATTAACCATATAATATAAAAATACAATGAGACATGGTAAATGTCAAACTATTTAACTAAGAGTTAAATCTAAAAGATAATGTTAATATGATGACCTAAACTTGTCTAAAACCTATTGTATGAGAGGTTTTAGAACCATACCCACCTTATCATTTAAATTATTTATTTTTTATCCATTAGAAACCTAAAATTATTTTATTATAAAATAATATTTCAAACTTTTCCTAAAGTGACCCTCACCTCTGTTATAAAAGGGAACATCCCCTCCTCTTAATTTCACACTTAAAAAGCATTTTCGCTCAGCCAAACCCTGACAAAATATCCTTAGACCATTCCTACCTTAATCCTAGTGGCCTTATTTTGGTCATAAATCCAACCTAAGGATCCCTTTTGATCAAATCAAAAGGAAGAACCCGAAGAAGAGGTAAATATTTCATCACCTCTTTCAAGTTCTTTTCTTCTTCCACTTCCTATTTCTTTAGTGTTTATATTATAAAATAATAACTACAGTATCTTCTATATACTATGATTTTATAATTAAATTTTTACAACCATATTCATTATTCTATCCACCCTATAAATGACAAAGTCACCATCCGTGCGTACGTACGGATTACCGTCACCACGTCGTGGTGTAGTTTTTCATTCAAACACTTCATAATTTGGATGGGTATAATAATGAGTATAACTGATGTAAATAATAAATATAAAATTTTAATGTTTCTTTATATATCATATAACATCCAATTACATATGATTTCAACATCAATATAAAGATATTGTCGCTCGTACATACGTACGAATTACCGTCTCCACGAATGCGATGAGATTCATTCCCCATCGTAATCATTCAAGAATAATTTTAATTTTATGATTAAAAATAATATTTATGAACTTAATATCATTCTTGATATGAATAAAATACATACTATACATAATAAACAAGGCTTACGTAATCGAGTATATTAAGGAAAACAGATCAGTTAACACCCTAAATGATGATACTACTAAAATATTATTAACAGAGCAATAATAGAGGATCATATATGATATAATTTTTTATATATAGTTCTTATATAATTTAATAACAATTATTTAACTATTATATAGAATTTTAACATACCCTTGACCATGGAAAATTACAAGGTAAGGGGTTTTCATCTCCCTTCTTATTCCGGTGTGATTGATGCAATATTGCCACTATTTCCTTTTGTGTGGTGTATGTACTTCCCATGATTTTATTATTTGTGTCATATTGTTTAATTTATGGGTATTTAGATATTCATTTGAAGATACTTCTTTCATGGGGTGTATGTTTCGTAAGTAACCAAATAGGTAAGGGAATTTCAAATTTCAATTTCCAATCATTGGGCTTTATGCATACTTCAATGATTATTTTAATCGATGATTATGTGTGGAATAACAATTTATTATTTTTGTAGTAATTTAAACTCCTCTTTCTATGGATATACTCTTTATAATCATAATAACTCCATTGATAAATTCTCAAGTCATCAATATGAACTTGATAAGAGTAATTTTAACTCAATCTCTATACATTGTGTAAAACATCCAATTCATTGGTTTTGTTTTTACTAGAATATGTGTGAATGTACTAAGATTAATTTACACTAAATAAACAATCATATTGAGTGTATTTATATTTTTCACACATAATTATGTCATTGATTTATTCTTAACCTAAGGATACGGTCTTTATAAGGGATTTCATTTCAACTTACATTCCAATGAGTCTTCTTTGTTGTTATACTCCAACTAAAATTTTTTGGTGTATATAATATACTTTGACATAGTATATCATGATTACCTTTTTTCTCATGATATTATAATGTTTTGATTGACTAAATTATTTGTATTCAAGCATCTCTCATTTGGTTAGGAACTCTAACTAAAATATCATTTTAAATCTTGTAAAATTTTATTTTTCTAAATCATTATCATTAATGTCCATGTTTTAAAAACGGTTCTACGGATTCATTTATATAGACATGAATGTTTTAGAATTTTCATTCCTTTCAAAAGTTTAATATTGGTATGGGTTGCTTTGATTCAAAAATCTATTTTAAACAACTTCTTGATAAATAGTGAGAATTTTAAATGTTTTAATTAAAAGGGGGATATTTCTCTCAAATAGTTTTGATGATTATTTTCATCTATATCAATATACTTCATTATTCTTGATTGACGTTGATTTATTATAATACAATCATCCATATTGTATTTAATGAGTAATTTTGTACTGTGGATGTGCTATTTTTATTACATTCATGGTTTGTGGTAAAAATATTAACATTTCGTATGCTAGTTTTAAAATGAATATTTAGATTATGTTTCACCAATTCATATGAGGAATGAATTGGACTTAGTAAGTGATGGGTGGAGCTTGTTATATCTTCTCGATGCATTGGTATGTCTCATGAGACAAACTAGTGTCTTGGGATAAGGACTTGAAAAAATCTTATTTGTAGTCTTGGCATAAGGCCTTGAATATGTGGTTATGAAGTCTAGGATTATGCATTCCATCATTATGAAAGTGGATATTGATATTGCATGTGATTATTCAACTAGTAGAATATTGATGTGAATAAGTAAATGGAATTATTTGATTTTATATTTTCTATATTATGCTGAAGTTTAAGTTTAAAAGGCTTTTGTTTTAGTCTTATACATTTCCTCAAATGTTGATGCTTATTTATGAAAGTTTCCGCTATATTTTTATCCTTACTAAGCATTTGATCTCACACCTTTCTATGTTTAATTTTGCCCAGGATGTGAAGAAGTATTTTATGGTTGACCTGCGAGGATCGGATAAGGAT
This sequence comes from Viscum album, assembly GCA_963277665.1. Classification (NCBI taxonomy): domain Eukaryota; kingdom Viridiplantae; phylum Streptophyta; class Magnoliopsida; order Santalales; family Viscaceae; genus Viscum; species Viscum album. Next base: position 568,091,060 of record OY728158.1, on the reverse strand, counting down.
ATAAGTGTATTTAAAAAGGGGATGAAATGTTGTTGACGTTTTTATTTCATGATGTAATGTAAAACTTATGTGTGTATATAGTACTTCCAAAGATACTAAACTGATCGGTCTTTTGGGACATGATTCCATGTATCATGCCAATGTTATGTAATAATGCACCAACTCTACGTAACTGGGGTTGGGGCATTACGTAATTGAATCATGGACACATATACGGTGATATAATTTCATCCACCAGATTATCTTGCGTAGTCATTTCTTTTCAACATTCATGAGCTTGGTGGCCTTCTCTCCCCCACTTATAGAATTTACCCATCACATTGATGAAGTTCCCATGATTCTTCTTCCCAATTTTTCGACCTGTGAGTGGTTGAGTTTTATTTACACTTTTCTCATTACATACCCAATCTTGATACTCCATCTTGCATATCATATCACCATAAACAAGGAACCATTCTATAAACTCGATCTCCTCTTTGATGTCACATCGAACAACTTCTTCGTAACTCCCACATTCTCAAATTTCTAGAGCCTTTAGAAGGTGAGGTTATAAGCCAATGATGAATCTATCAATTTTTATATCATTGTTGATAACTAAACCCAAATAATACCTTCAAATCCTTGTAAAACTTTCTTGATAGACTGTGAGAGATTTTCCATTATTTTCCTTCAACTATAAGAATTATCCCTATATCTTTGTATGAATAGTTTGAGGGAAATACTTATTTAGAAACATTATCTTAATGCAAAACCACTCCATCTCTTCAATTTATTCATTAAACTTGGTGTTTTTAATCAACACCAACCATTGGTTCAAATCTCTATCTATGTGATAAATGTACATATTCACCTTCTACTTCTTATAAAAGTGATTCCTAGAAAGGATCTTCTCAGTCGAGTTTACCCCTTATTCTGTGACTAATAGATTAGATAATACACTAAATATCGATGGTTGTTGATGAAAAAGTGACTTAATATCCATTTTCTCCCACTTATGTGAAGGAGGATGTTCTATATTATTATTTTTATTATTCATATATTTATAAATATAGGTATGTATCACTATAAAATTTTGATATTCACCTCCCAAGGCATTGGGGTTGTCATTCATTAAACCGCTACATCTTCCCACACAATGGTTATTATCTAGGATTATCCTAGTTCCCACCATTTTCTATAATAGTGAAGGTTTTAAAAAAACATTTTTAACCTTTCATGAATTAATAATTTGTTACTTTTTCTAATTAGCCCTAAATTCATGTCTTGTGAGATCCCTTTTTTTATAATTTTTCTAGAATAAAGCTTATTGGGTTTTCACTTATACATAGTATCATACTGTGGGGTTTCAAAAAAATTCTCTATTACTAATTCCAAAATTAACTAATCTATGCTTTCATACCAACTATAAATAACCTACTTTTTGATAAATAAATATTACATCATTTTAAAGATAAACAACATAATTGTTCTTAAAATACAGAATCCAAAGGTTTAGTGTTTTGGGAAAATTAGGAACACACATAAATCTTACATAATAAAATATAAAAAAAATTAATTCTTTATTCACTATCTTCTTATTGGCATCATTTTCTCCTTAGTACAAGTATTTAATTGAGGATATACATCAAAATATGGCGGGATTCTAAAATCCCCGTAAGAAGGTGAATAAGATACATGAAACATGGGTGATAGTAATCATAGTTCTCATAACATAAGATAAGAATCTTCATCTTAATCATTAGAGAAAACATTATATAGAGGCATAAAATGTGTAAATTCATAAAAATGAAACATCATGTCTTAGTGGTCAAATACCGCACATATTTCTGAATAAATATAGAATCATGTTCACATATATTTCACTCTACCTCATGAGATGCATCACATTACACAATTAATTAGAGTTATATAAATTTATTGGCACACCCTTCACATCTTAAAATTTTCATGTGCTATATAATCTCAGTTTCACCCTTCACATCATAACAATTACATTATCATACAGGCCACATAAAGTGTATATCAATTTGTGATATAAAATAAAACATGGATAAGAATGGGTATAATTTCATAAAGAATACATTTAAAAATAATCTTTGGGTTTCCGAAATTAAAGAGTCAATATAATACTTGTTATAAGAATCATCATCTTGAGTTAAGAATAAACAATATCTCAAGAAGTAAAAGTGGTTTTTTTGGAAATAAGAGTTCTTTTGGATAAATCTTTTTATTTCCCATAAAACCATATTAGAAATATGTATATCCAATAAAATAAAGGGGAAGGAAAAAATAAATTATATTTAAGTAAAATTAAAGGAATATATATTCATAAAATTGAGTGAAAGATGTAAAACACAAAGATAAAGAATGGGGTTTGAGAATCCCCTTACATTATGTCTGAATGCTTTGTTCTCTTTAATATCATGGTAAATAAAATTAAATTAATTAATTAAAAAATCATAAACCATATAATACATTTATTGTATTTATTATAATTTTAATAAGTTCATTTATTACCATTATGATGAGTTATGGAGTTTAATTTCATAATTCGTGAGTATTTGTTTTCTTGGATTTCACAATCGGTTCACTTGTATACATGTGTGAATGATTTTATAAAATGAGTATAATTACCTAGAATTGATGCAATATGTTTTTAATTAACATTTATAAGATTATATGATATTATATATCATTTGTTTTTATGGTATGAGGATGATTTAATATATTTAATATCAATGAAAATGATTTAGTTAGTTTTAAAGGTTTTACGACCATTATAATCTTATATAATTTTATTTAAATTTATGTTTTTATATTGATTCTAAAATAATATATAACTTATAATATGTATAATAAAATTTATTTAACCATAATTATGGTTTTATTACCATATTTGAAGAAGGTAGTGAAAAATGAAAATGCATTATCCACGATAGTGGTTAATCAACACATTAGGGATTATATTTTCTTATTTAGAAAAAAAGGAAACGGGAAGAGATTTGAAGATGAATTATTCCATTAACAAAATAAAATTATAGTATTAGAAAGATAATAGAGTTATCATTCTTATTTTATTGGTGGATGTTAAGAGAGGATAATAAAAGAATGAAATTGAAAATTAAATAAACAAAAACAAAATAGGATTTGACCACATGAATTTATCCTTCTTGAGAACCTTTCTAGGGAAATGGTTTTTGTATTTTGATGAGAACAGGAGCTCCCATATGTGGTTAATGGGATTGGGAAGAGTATTTGGTAGAATTTTTACAACAATTAATGATTTTATAGTGTGTAGAGATGATGTGGTGAGGGGTATAATTTATTGGGGAGGAGAGGGGTGTTTTCCCATTATTTTATTCACTAGTTTATTATTTTGGCTCAAGAATATGAATAGTTTGAGAATTATTAAAAAATATATTAAATAATGAATGGGAGTTGTAGATTATAGTTCTTACATTAGAAACGAATCAAGGAAATGTGTATTTAACTTATAATGTATATGCACTGTATATTACCATATGTCACTATTCACAAAAAATTATAGTAATTTAAAAATATTAATAAAATTTACCCTGATGATTTTCCCATGTTTAGAATTCAAATATGAACTCAATTTTTTGATTATAATTTTTTAAGTATTAGAAATATATTTTTAAATTAACATCATCCTTTACTTGGTAAAATACTAATTCTAAAATTTTAACTGATTTTATAATAGTCTAAAAAATTAATTATGGTATCATAAAATAATATTATAATCATAAGACAAAACAATGTTAGTTTATGAGTCGATTTTATGAAAGTAAATTTTCTTTTATATAATTGTATTAATAATAAAATATTAAATAATCATTTATGTTTTATAAAAATACTAACATTTAATTAATAATGTTGAAAATGTTTAATTAATTAAACCATAATATAATTATATCACATTATCATTTATAAGATTCCTAAATTTTATTTATACTTTTATAGATTATGTTACAATTCCATTGGTAGATTTATTATTCCTAATGGCCATATTACTATACCAAAGGCCAGGTTACTATTCTATTGGTAAAGGCTCCTTAACTTCTATAAATTCATCTTATTTCATTCATTCCTTATTTATAAAGTATTTATTGTTCCCTCTATTTGAATTTATGTGATTTATACTATATGAAAAAGTTATAATAAGGAGATTTCCATATATTAAATTTTTTTCACTATAGAACTATCTATTTATGGAGGGAATTGGAAAAATATATATAGGCATGAATGATACATCTATGATAAAACAACCATGAAATATATTTTCTTTAATTTATTTCTATATTGACATTCACATGACATGAAATTAGGATTTGCATCTTGTAGTTCAATTCTAAAATCTCTTGTGAGAATCTTGAATCTTAATGAATCATTAGGTTGTTTCTTTAATGAGATGATATCTTGAACAATTGACTTCATAGAAATTCAATATGTCATGTATTTATCACATAAAAAGAAGAGTTTTTGTTAAAATAGGAAAAGGAAGGAGCACCTAAAAATAAAACATATATAGTCTTGTTGAAATGGAGGTTGAGAGAATCCTCTTTAACAAAAATAGACCCCACTTGGGAAAATGTCCCAAGACTTGAAAATAAAATAAAATGGTTAATGTGGGAGGCTTTGGAAGCTAGGAAATCTACAACCATTTTTACTACATTATAGATATGGAATATGGACATCTGGTTGTTCAGAATCCCTTTACACCTTCGGATAGAGTAATCAATAGACCAAGGAATTGAAACATTTCACGAGACATCATTATAAACTATTAAAGAGTCTATTTCAATCTCATCGAGAGGGATATTTCTCTAGTTACAAATGACCAGGACATTGACTAGCACATGGGAATCAACATGGAGAGAGCCTCTATTCCCAAAGAAATCATAAAAATTAGCTACAACCAAGCCCCTTAAATCCCTAAGGACACTACCACCACACATAGAGCCCATGAGGCAAGAAACATCTATGTTCAGTTTGTTCCCCTGAGCAAGAGGTGTCCAACTAATCCATCTCCTCTAGGCATTATTATTGATCATGGAAGGGGGAATAAGGGAAGGAGTTATTTGATAGAAGGGGATGCCTCTGAGTCACTAAATAAACAGGATAAATCTAAGATTAAAATCTTTTATTCAAACATGATACCAGGGATTGTATTAGGAATGTTTTGTTGGTGGATAATGTTTCAAGTAGATAAGATAATCTATGACCCTACTAAAAGAATGAGATCCCTTGACTTTTTCTCCACCCCATATTGATTAGAACCTTGTAATCATAAATGAAGGAATAGTTGATCGAGAACTCCTAGGTTGACCACCCAATAAACTTCTCAAACTGCCCACACAAAACATTATCCTATTCACTATTAAAGAAATAATGCTCCATATATTCAACCATTGATTCCCTACAGCAGAAATATGTAGAGATAAGACTGAGAGACAAGACTAATACCACTGATCTGGGTATTCTTCCCATTAGGAAAATATTTGTGATAGACACACCAAATGCAAAAATAAAACATTTAAAGATTCCATCAACACCATAAAGCCTCACGCCAATATTATTGAGAGAATTAATTGGCTTGATGATTTTGGAAGTCCCTAATAGTGAAAAAACATGATGTGGAGCCCTTGAAGACACATCTATCAGATGATTGGATGAGCACAATGCTGTCAAAAATATTCCATTGGTTTTCATCAAAGGTGTCATAGATGAAATTAAGATGACTACTAGCCTCTTTGAAGCTAATTTTTGGACCGTGACACCCAAAAACCCCTTAATTAATCTGAACTAGTACTAGTGGAAAACATTAATGTCACCCTTACAAATAATCCATCAACTGTGAAGTTAGAGTGTAGTAATATAGGGTTGTATCACCTTATATATGATAGAGGGACAAAATCTGTGCGAGATACCATCAATTACATGGGTGTGGAACATGTTTTTTAGCCAAATTATCCTCCCATTAATGATATACTAGGATAGTTTAGCATGTAGAGCTGTCATGGATCCAAAAAAACTCTTAGTATTGATACCACCTACATTAAGGGGCCTAGCATGTTTATTCCATGAAATCGGTTGATATTTTCTTTTAAAGTGGTTGTACCAAATAAATTATATCATAATCTCTCTAGATTTGATATCTCTTTTCTTGAGACTTTCAATGTAGATAGGATTTCCATTGGTATAGATGAAAGAACACTATTGATGAGGGTGATCCTCCCCCTAAAATAAATAAATCTATTTTTCATATTATGGATTTGCACCCAAATACTATCAATGAACATATCATAGTGTTTGATGAGGATTTTATTTGAAGGAACTAGAGCACCCAAGTATTCAATAGGGATGCATCCCTTGGGCATACCAAGAATTATTTCTATAGACCTTACCCTCTAATCTAAATATTTATTTGGGGTAAAGATTCCACTTTTCTCGTAGTTCGTAACATGACCACTCCATCCACAATAATCCTCCAATAAACTATTAACCCCTTAAATAGATCTCTTAAAACCATTGAATAAAATATTGGTATCATCAGTGAACATGAGGTGGGACATACTCCCAACCTGGTGCTTATAACAACATGAGATGATTCTACCCACATTGAGGTAGTGATTGATGCATCAACTTATAACATCTTGGTTGATGATAAATAATGACGGGTAGAGGGGGTATCCTTATCTCGAACATCTATCATCTTTAAAGAAACCAAAATTATTTCCTAAAAATGTATTAGAGATCAAAGAATAGATAAATAATCATAATAAAAGGTATGTGTCCTAAACCAAGAACCCCATACATGAAATAGTTTTGATGATAAAGTCCCACTCACCTCTATCAAAATCATTATTTATATCGAGCTTTATGGTCACATTTCTACAAAAATTGTCCAGGATAATGTTGCTGATGGATTCTTGAACTAGGACTATTGCACCTTGGATGGAATGACCCTTAATAAACCCATGCTATTCCTAAGCCACCCAGATTGGAATGTAAGGAGAATTCCTCTTGTTGAGGATGCCAACTAGAAAATTATATGGTAAGTTACACAAGATAATAGGATGATAATTAATAAAGGACTGAGGGTCTTTGATCTATGGAACAAAACCAATTTTAGATGAACATGAAACACATGGAAAGTTTCCACATTGAAAGTAGTAATGAAATGAACTATTAAATCTCTTATTAAAGATATCCAAAGATACCCTTTAGAAATAGGTAGGGAATCCATTCAGTCTTTGGAAACTATATAGATTCATGGACCAACCACATCATGAATTTCATATTCATATGGGGTTTCCTATAACTTATTGTTAACCTCCTACATCACTGCACAAGGAACTCAATCAAAATTAATAGTCAAGTCCCTCATATATCTTTCTTCCATGCTTGGGTTAGGAGAAACTGTTAAGGATTTTATGTATTTATAATCATAACTCCCACCCACATATCTGTCATTAAAAAATATCCATCTTCTAAAATAATGTTGGGAATCATGAAACTACGTTTTTATTTGATACATACATGAAAATACCAATTTTTTCTATCACCTTCATGAATCCATTTCACATTTTAATTTTCTCAAAATGAGCATTAATTCATCAACAATAAATCTTCTAGAGAACATTTCTTATTCCTAAGATCCAAAAAAATAGATTCATCCCATCCATCTTATATCCATAGATCTAATAGTTGGATGTCCCTGGTGATCCCCTCAATGTCCCAGTCACATGGGGGTTATTTATTAGCCCATTATTGAAGAGGATCCTTATTATTCCTAATATTTTTACGTAAATCATAAAAGTGGATTCCTCTTGGGGGATTATCCCAAAAAACATTCACTGTATCCAAAAAACATTGTTCAATATCCCCTGAGGGGGATAAGTGAAAAAAGTATTCCTGATCCAGTTGAGATTCCAGTATAATATTGAGGGGTGAATGAACTTAGAGTGTAAAAGCAATATGAGTTACTTTGATATAATGAAAACAGAGAAGGGAAGATCCATTCACTAAAAAATAGTTAAGAAAACTCCACAAATGATGGTTCTAATGTTGGTTATTACAACAGGTGAACAAATCACGAATGAGGCCAGAACCCATAAGTCCATTACTAGACATGATGGATAAGAATGCTTGGATTTATCTCTGTGGAAAAGATGCTCTTAATTTTTCTTCCACATGAATAGACATAATGTTGAAGTCATGACCATCCATCGAAGGTAAGTCACACAGATTAATTGATCTCAGATCATCCCAAAGAGTTTCTCTAGATTTTGCATCACATTTTGCATAAACTACTGATTAAATGATGCTAAAATAACCAACTGATAATTTTTTATTAAAAAATTTATCTAATGCAGAAAGTATGTTAACTAAGATAAGAGTATTCCAGAGTATCCATATGTTAGAATTGGTGGGAGAACCATTCAGAAATCCCTGGACTCTCATTCATTAAAAAAAATATTCGATCATTAAAGCTGTTTGGGTTCTAGAATGGAAACCATAGAGACATTGTTATTATGATATTAAATGAAGATAAAATCTTATTTTACCTGAGCACTCAATCTGAGGACATTCTAAATGAAAAGACTAATCATTTCTTTAATAGATTTGTAGATTTGGCCCTAGACCCATGGGCCTTCAATCGTTTCGAAGAAATAATATAAACTCTATATTTTATCTTAAACATGGTAATGACTCCACTTGAATGTTTAGAGAACATAGATATAGGAGACAACGATCTACCCAGAGTGAATTTCGGAGTGGAAGAGGGACTAGCCACCAGTGAATAATAAAGACTCACTACGATCGTCCGGGAGGTAGAACTGATATCCTATGATGATTTGGAAGCCAGAATGGGGGGGGGGGGTACTAAAGGATCATCCAAACCATGTTATATGAGTTCTATACAAGAATGAGTAGAAGAAGACTCCAGAGAAGAACAGATCCTCCCTAGCATAGGGCTGAGAGAGAGAATCTGTGGTCATGGTAGCTAAACTCCCAGAAGAAAGGATTCTCTCCAAGGAAAGAAATACCAAATACATTCAAGTATAGATTGTTTAAAATGAAGTATCACCCGTCATAGAATAGGAAGCAATAGACGTAGGGGGAGAATGGATGAACCCCTTTCTATGATAACTCAAACCCAAATCAGAGCGATATAGGAGAAAAAATTCAACTCGAAAAGAAGACGACTTATCCTGGTGATAGTGGACATTTTTCTTATCTGGATCTCTAGCTTCAAAAAGAGATTTTCAACATTCAAATAAAGCATGAACATGGAGGTGACAATTATAGAAGAAGCACAGAGGAGATGGAAAACCTAGAAACTAATACTAGACATACAGACCTGCAACCCAATAAAGAGCCTTTCTACGAAGTAGAAGCTTCAGATCCATCTTGATGCAGACCCTTGATAATGCCATATCCTCTAACCAGAGGTATTTCACGTCATAACAAAGGAAAGAACCTAGTGAGTCACCAAATACCATGAATGAATCCATAGCTCATTAACGAATAGGGAAGGCCTAGAAGAGAGACCCAAACAACAACTGAGGAGTGATATTTGTATATTTTTTTAATGTGTTTTGGATTCTTTTCTAAATATGTCTAGTTTAATTTTTTTGTTAAGAATTATGCATTTAATGTTGAAGGCACGCTGTCGCCATTTGGTTTAAGTCCAAAGGCGACAGTGGGGTTACTGCCTTCCTCTCCCCCCCGCTTTTGGACTGGATTTATGACATAGAAAAGGCGGTAGGTGGTTCCTCATTTCTCCTTTACATTAGGTGAAAGGTGATAATAGGAGTACCACCTTTTTCATTTAACTTATGAAAAATATGGAACCCCCACTACCTCCTTTGACTCAACTCCCTATAAAATGGCACCCACCCATTTCTCCTCAATTATATTTCTCCTATCTCTCTTCATTCCACAACTTATCTCTATAAAAAAGTCCTTTTCACGTGTAGTGGATTTGTTGGTCTAAAAAAGTCTTCGTTTTTTGGGAAGCATCATTTAGAAGTAATTTTTTATTTATTTTAAAGTAATTTTTTATTTAATTGAATTATTTTTTCTTCTAATTATGTCATTTTTAAGTTGTTTAGTTAGCTCTAAATATTTTGTTTACTATGTAGTTTTTTAGTTATATATGGTTTAAAGTAATAGTCATTATTAGTAATGATTATGTATATATTAATTATAGAATAAATTAGGAATAAATGTTATAAAATTTTGGTTCCATAAAGATTTGGGGGTTATCTAATCAATCTAATTCTTTTCTAGATACAAACAAGTGGATGTGGCTTTGGCATAGATGTAACAAGTGGTAAAACATGAAAACACAACTTTGAGCTATACTCGAACGAGAACTCGTTCATGAAAACAGGACTTTTTTCACTCTTAGTTTGACACTCCTGGGGGATATGCATTAGATGATTCATTCTTTCTTTATAAACTACTAAAATACCTATTAAAAAAATCAGTATATTTATCAATGAAAAAATGTTAATTATAATGATATAAAATGAAATGAACAAGGACAAAGGAATTAAAGAATGAAAGTTATTACTAATAATTGAATTCTTTTTAATTAATTTTAAACCTTTTATGTATTAAGTAATTTAAAAATTTATATATAATTTTGAAATAATTCTTATTTCTAATAATGATTAAGTATAGATTAATTAATGAATATCTTAGGATTAAAAAATGAATACATATAATGATTAGCTAATTAAAATTAACTAATGAATATCATATGAATAATTATTGAATAAAGAATGATTATAGAGTGATTGAAGAATGATTAATTAATGAAAATCATAGTAATGATTAACTAGTGATTAAATTATGATTAACATAGAAAAAACAATACTAAGAAACATTAGTATCATAATTTTTGATATAAGAAAAAGTTCTAAAATTTTATTATCATAAAGATTATATAGTTTATAAATAATAGTTATTATTAGTAATGATTAATTTTAGATTAATTAATAAATTACATATGATTAAAAATGAATATATATAATGATTATCTAATGATATTTATGATCATATAATGTTAAATGGATAAGAATAAACCCATTAAATAACACATTAATGCATTACAACATACATGGAATACCTTGAAATTTTTCAATAGAACGTGGTTTTGAGGAGATGAGCCTCACATCAGACATGACATAAAATCTATATTGTTTTCAATTGGTAGCTTAATAACATCCTCGACGGACATGTATTTGACTTTGGAATTTTCGAAATCTTTTGACCATCTAATAAAATAAAAGATATCTTATCAGAATTATGAATTTTTTTCAAAATTATATAGTTAAATACATACTATTCAAAATATTTATTAATATATTAATTGAAAATAACCTGGATTTTACCACACCTTTGAAGTGAGGCTCATCTCATCCAATCTTGGTTCTATGAAAAAATATAAAGGTTTATTTATGTTTTAAATCATTCATGTGTTTTTAATTTATTTTTTCTTATCCATATCACTTTATATGATTATAATTTTCATTTTATCAATGATAAATAAACCAATTTGATGTTTCCTCTTCTTTTTTACCTTGGTTTCCAAAGCATTATGTAACTTATATTCTATTAAAAATTTATGTAATGAAACATTACTATCATATTTTAGGGTATAAAAAATCATCCAAAAATTAAATTATAATTAATATTATATGGTCAATCATCATTTCTAATATTAGTTACATAATTATAATCACAATAAAAAAACATTTTTGACGTAGAGAGTCATGTTTTCCTATGTGTACTACTATGGGGAGGTTATTGAAACTGATCAATGAGCTTCTTAAATTACACAACAAACAATAGTGGTTAGTACATATGATTGTGTAACCCTAAGTAACCTTCAAGATAGAATTACCTATTCCTTAAATCTTAGACCCGATCAAGAGATCAAGTCTATGATCTATAGACATTTGAAATTCCCAACAACACTATGGAATCAAGCTTGTCCATTGGTTGTTGATGCGCAGTGGGTCTATGTAGAAAATTTATTTTCTAAGTGATCAAATGGTACCATGATAGAGTTTTATGTTGATGTGTATACTATAAAACAACAACATCTAGTTTTATGAAGACATAGAATTAAAATATTGGTTGAAGATGGTCCACCCCATGAAATTGACCCAATTAAAAATGATGCAAAAGAGTACATCCAACATTTTATCCTAGATATACATGTCAATCCAACTTCCAAAGAGGATTTTATTAAAGATGGAATAGATTTTGACATTAGTGCTGATGAGGAGTAAGAAACATAAGTTGGGGAGGAGGTTTATAGAAATTTATTAGCTGTACAAAAACCTTAACCCATAATAAATCACCCAACACTCTTTGAATCTTGGTTAGAAAATATGACACATGTTCCTGAATTCGACTACAATGCTCTCACGCCCGCAACTTATTTCCCCAGAGGGGTACTAGATAGGTTCAGTGAGCGGAAAAAAACTTATATGTTGGAAGACATTTTTAGATTAAATATATATTAAAAATAATGCTAATGATATTTCACATTGAGAGGAACTAAAAATATATAGTTCAGGAAATAGACCATAGTAAATATCTCATAAAGTGTGAGAAATATGGGGATGATTGTAGAATCTAATTGAGGGTGATTCAAGACATAGAATTTGGAGGTTATAGAATCTCGTGGATTGAGGCAACTCATACTTGAGTTTAGCAAATCCTGACGCAAGATCATACCTCATTGGATGTAGAATTTGTGTCATCCATTTTCATTGAGATGATTAGGAAATGCCAAAATGTTATTATATCCTTCGTGAAAGAGAGGATACAACAAAAAATTTGGTTATTATATTTCCTACAATAAGGCATGGATGATGAAATAGAAGGTAATTGTGAAGGTCTATAGTGATTGGGATGAATCGTATTGGGTGTTTCCGAAATTTCTTGCCATAATAAGCCACCATAATCATTTTTTCTTCCATATTAATACAAGAGAACATGTGTCTCAGGATAACCGACATGATATATCTCATATTCAATTTCATTGGTTGTTCTTGGAATTATTCCCTTGTATATTCACATTTCGTTTCAGCAAACAGTTCATTAAGATTGATGAAATGTTTCCATACAGAAAATACAAGGGCATATTGTTGATTGAGGCATTCCAATATGGAAACTGTTCACCTCTTATGCTTACCTTTTACATTGTGGATAAGGGAAACTATGAATTATGGAGTTGGTTTTCATCATGTATCATCAACCATTTCACCCACACTAAGGGTGTCTATTTGATATTTGATTGGTATTGGGCAATCAATGAGACAATCAATGCAGACCCTAATATATAGAGACCCCCAAATTCACGTCACTGGTTCTTCATTAGAAAGAGTTCTAGAAATGTGAGGAAAACATTGCACAACAAACCGATGAATAATTCAACCATGAGTACAGGTATGCAATGTCTTTGTTATTTTTTTTATCTCAACGTAATGATAAAAAAAAATATTTAAAATAAGATAACTTCTGTGTAGCATATGAGCCGGATCAACGATAGTTTGAAGAAATTTTTGAAAAAATTACACAAGTCTAATAAATTAGTGTACGATTATATGTTGTGGATTGCAAAAGAAAAATAGACATTGGAATATGATGGGGGGGTAATAGGTAAAGAAACATGACAACAAACATTGTGGAGTGCATCAATGGTATCTTAAAGGGCCTTCAAAAGTTACCTATAACTTTCCTAGTTCAAGAGACATTATATCATTGCATGAAGTACATTGTTGATAGAAAACAATTATCCTCAAAAGGAATTCATGAAGGGATAAGGTATAGAAGACTCTTTATTTCAAATTCAATATCGTTTGGACCCCGTAACAAATATAATCAGAGAAAAAATGGTGGTATTACTAGAAGTGAGGAAATATCAATGTGGAATCTTTCAGGCCTTATGGTTTCCATGTGCACACCCCATCGCAACATGATCCCCTATAAACATATCAAGGGAAGAATATGTTGTTCTAGTGTACTGTATAGACACCATTTCAAAATGTTATGTTGCACCATGGAAATCTATTGGGGAGTTTTGTTATTACCCAATTCCCTAAGGCTAACCGATAGTGATACCTGACATTAACCAGTTTCATACCTATGGGATCCCAAAGGCCAGTAGGATGTAGAATGAGATAGACTGGACTCAAGAATAATGAAAAATTTTAAGATGGACCATATTTAATTAAGAAACTCATAATAAAAAATGATTCCCTAACATTGTTGGGTTGAGTTCACACTCTCAACCATAATGTTTTACTGTCTATATTGTGATATTATCATATTGTAAATTATATGGTGTTGTCTCTTCTTTTTTACCTCAGTTTCAAAAACAATCTGTGATTGATATTCTAAAAAAAATTTATATAATGAAACAATAGTATCATATATTAGGGTATAAAATGGTCTTTTTAAATTTCAATATAATAATGATTATATGATAAACATTCTTTTTTAATATTATTTAGACTATCAGTATCATGATCAAAAACAATTTTCGACGTAGAGAGTCATGTTTTTCCTATTTGTACTACTTTGGGGAGGTTATTCAATTTGAGAAAGGAGATTTTTGTAGTACACAACCAATAATAGTGGGTATTACAAATGATTCTATAACACTAAGTGAACTTCAAGAAAGAAATCATAGAAAATGAACCAAAATGTAGGAGGAATGGTGAAAATGATGATAGTGATAACATAAACCCATTCCATCACCATCGTTTTTGTAACCATTCCTCTTTATCCGTGGTTCATTTCCTAAGATTTCTTTTATAAAGTTCACTTAGTGTTACAGAAATAGATTTACTGACTACTATTGTTTGTTGTGTACGATAGGAATATATTTTCTCAATTTTAATACATTCCATTTTTTGTTTGATATCTAATCTGCATCACAAAATGTGAATATGTGAATAATATTCTTCATTTCATATAAATTCTTGACCTTGCCAAATAGTTTGACAATTAAATAACAACAATCCTTTCATACTCGCATTAAAAGTAATATGAAAAGTGCATTTGAGGTGGAATTAATGCATAATCAATCCATCCATTGCTAATCCATAAAACTTATATGTGATAAAATAATCACGATATATACCATCATGTGAAAAATCATACATGAATTACAAAGGAGACCATTTTATAATAAAATTTTAAATAAATAAGAAAAAATTGTTATATATATAAATATTTAAAACACCCTTTTCTAAGTAATATCATATATTAAAAATACATTAGTAATAATCTTTGAAAAACATGAAGACATTACCATTTATTTTGGTAAAAAAATAACTTTAAAAAACAATGTGAATAAACATGGCATGTCTTAAATTATACAAATCATAACATTCTTTTGACCATAACAATATATTTACATTTTACACTTATGAATCATTTCATTTGTTTGTATACATATGAATTATACCATATAACTCACCGAGTAGTATAGGGATGTTTCCTAGGCATTGTTAGATGGTGGTGTGGTTCGACTAATCAGGGTGTGTCGAGCGCACCATTTTCATCACAGGGACCCTCGACATGTCAATAGACCATACTTGTGTTGTGCTGGCTTCTATGAAATTTCAGTATCAGATTTCACATTTTTCGACCATCACATACTTCCTATCCTCAAAAATATGTAGAGAGCAGAGACACAAACATTCCACCTACCTAAGGGAGAGATGACCATCACCCTCTAGGATGTGGAAGTGCTTTTTGTTCTTCCTATCTAGGAGAATCCGTTATGGGAAAGACCCATGCATATTGGCCTTACCTTGCTCAGCGATTGTTAGGTGTCGAAATTTTGGCTGACCATAGGGCTATAGATGTCAAGTTGATATCTATGACCTGGCTTGAGGAGTGGATGCCACATTTACCTGATGACACTGACAAACAAATAGTCATATGCCCATGCATATATATTATGACTCATTGGAGGGAACCTGTTTGCTGATAACTCGGTAATGCATGTGTACATGTGGTATCTAGCACTACTAGAAGATATTGATTAGGTTTGAATGTACTGTTGGGGATCAGGATGCTTGGTATACACATACATATCCTTATGCAGCGTATCCTACAGTGACCGCAAATATCTTAGGGGAGACATCATACTTGTTTAGATATGAGAATGGGATCACATCCCCTCATTCTTCCCTAATCTTGTTGGTCCACCACTCTCTATGGAGGTGCTACATGACACTCTGCATGGACACTGGTATGATAATTTATCTCTATTGGTTTTTAATGATACTCCGAGTTATTGAATTTAATTTCTCATTATTTTTCACTTTCGATTTTTTATTTTATAGGTTGTGTTAGAGAAACAAGTTACACACCGTTCTGACACACCATTTGGGTGCATATCACCTCAAGTTGGATTTTCTCTTACCTGACTCGGTATGTATATACAATATATCATTGTAAAATAAATTTAAAAATAGAATCCATTTTTTGTTTTAGTTAGGAGCTTTCTTGAAAAAGGACACATGTCCTTTCAGATTACATGGATTCTATACTAGACTATACTGGACCATCTTCAACCACAATGCACTACTAGAAATGATTAATCTATGGCTATAGTGCCCCTCATTCACTTCCATGTTATTGAGTGGCATCATCTTTATTGATTCATTAGACAGTTTTTCTATGTTCAGTCGATTATATTAGCATCGAGACAGACAAAGAAGCTTCATGAACGGAATCTAATAGGGATCCAAAATGAGGGCTAATGCTGAGTACATGCTGACTATCTTGACTTCTGGTGTAGACGTGTTGAGTGTTTTCTCCAGAGAGTACCTATGAGGCGATTATTTCTTTCCGAGTAGGTTGAGTATGAGCGATGGTATAGACAAAATTCTATTTTGTACCATACCCAACATGATAGAGAGATTCATAAGATTTTAAGTCAATAAAATTCCATAAGTTTTTTATTTAACAATTTTATAATTTATTTTGAATATCTTTATAGGGTACTCCGTCAAAGTATTTTATTTTCATGAGTGATGAAGAGGAGGATGGGTATTTAGTAGGGCATTGGTCCATGCTAAAGCACCAGAGCTGATGTTATCTTATTGTGATCTTTCTGAGAGCATCTTCCAGAGTCCATCCCAGAGAGAGGAGGTCCCTACCCCAGTGGAACATCCTCCAATAGCTACTAGTGATGAGGAACCATGATTAATATGATGTTTACAATGTCATGTTGTACGTGAGGCCTCACCTTTTCTAGAGGTCAGACCTCTAGCAGTCCATCTTTAGCCAATTTAGGATATGCCTTAGGAGTCCTGAGATCCATCTTTCTTGACTGGATATCGAAATTTCTCTCCATCTTGGGGTCCAGACCCATCATAGACTTAGGGTCCAAATCCATCACAACCTTGGGTTCCATATCTATCGCAGGCTTGCTCCCCCTGTGATGATGGAAGGTCTATCTACTACCCTAGTGGGGGATGGATTATGACCACAGTATAACATGCTGTTGATGCCTCCTCCCACTAACACACAGTTGGATCATGTGATGATTGATGTTCCAGTGCCTTAGGATCAGCCTTCCCCAGGTTATGAGACTCCACCCAACAAAAGAGGTCGATGATCTCGATTCAGGCATCACCTTGACAGACCACCATGTGGAACAAAATATCCTCCATAGACATAGACATAAAAATTTATTGTAGTATTTTATTTATATGTTTTATGTATATTAAAATTAGTATATTATTATTACTATTGGACCTTTTCACATCTTTATCCACTGTTTCAGTTTTCATTAATATTTTAGGAATGGTTTATATTTTATAAGACTTCAAAGTTGATTACCAGAAACATAATAATAATTATTAAATTTCAAGAAGCTAACTTTAAAATACTATAATATATACCTTATAAAACAATCTAAATAAAATTTAAAAGATAGCTGAAACATCTAAAAATTTATTTAAAATAAAATTATTTTCATAAATAAAATAAATAAATGAAAATGAACGGAATTTTAAAAAATATTTTAAAGACCATTTTAATTGGTTTAAAATAATATTAAAAATTAAATTTTATTAAAATATTAATGAATTTGGAAAATTTTACATTGAATATAACCCTATATATTCAACCCTACTAAAGACCCACTTTCTGTTCCGTGAATATCTCTCTCTTAAAGACATATTTTTACCCAATGATATTTATATCAACTTCATGATCAATGAGAAACCATACCAAGTTATTAAAAATGTATCAAATTTGAGTTCCATAAAATCTATTTCTTAAAATCATAACATCTGCACATTGATGCTCCTTGGTGACAACCAGTTCTAGATCTGATGAATCAATTCCAACACTACACACTAAAGATGGGAACTGCATATCCATTAGAAATGTGCATTGAGATGAGATATCATTTAGAATGATGGATCAGTGATATTATCTCAAGTGGAAGTCATTTATAAGTACTTATGTGGAAGAAAAACAAGATTCTCCGATGTCACTCTAGGGCTACTCAGAAGTGAGAGAAAAAAAGGAATGTAGAGGAGGATCCAATGAAAAAAACTGGTCAATTAATATCATAAAAAATAGGATGAATGACTATGGAATAGTCAATTACCATAACAATGAGGTAGTAGTTTTGTGACCGAAACTAACTACTGAAATCCACGTGCCATAGATGAAAAAAATGTTGTGAGCATGATTTAGGTGGATGGCTAGGATGAAATTTTTTAATTGTATCGAATTTCTTATTATAGTATAAACCCTTTAATCACTTGATTTTTATTCTATCTATTCACTTTAACATACCCAACAATATATCTCTTAAAGAACCATTTTCTCCCAATGATATTAATATCAACTTGATGTTCAACCTGAACCCATACTTAGTTCTAAAAAATGTCCCAAATTCGAGTGCCATAAATGCAATTTCTTAAAAAAATTACATTGTCACTTTCATTGTTTTTGGAATAATTATAAACAACATGAAACAAAACAAATAAATATATCATAATTTAAAAATCCATATATTTATAATATTATAACATATTATTCTTATATTTTATATTTTATAGTATTTCAAAGCCACATACCTGAAACATTTTTAAGTTTCAAGAAGGTTGTTTTGAAAGATTATAAATAATTTTTCATTAAAATTTAATTAAATTTTTTTCAATTATTTATTATATGTCTAATAAATTTTTTATTTTTCATTTATATTGGTATTATAGTTTATATTTTATAGGCTTTCAAAATGACATACTTGAATCATTTTTAAGTTTCATGTTGGTGGCTTTGAAAGCTTAAAAATTATTTTTCATCAACATATTTTTTTATATTCTTTTTATTTTAGAATATTTGTTATATGTTTAATCCATGTTTTATATTTTATAAATATTCATCTTATAGTTTATATTTTATAGTCTCTCAAAGCCACACACTTGATTCAATTTTAAGTTTCAAGTATGTGGTTTTGAGAGCTTGTAAATTATTTTTCAACAATATTTTTTTATGAAATTCTTTTTTATTTTAAAATATTTATTTTATGTTTAATACATGTTTTATGTTTCATTTATATTTTCCCTATACTTTACATTTTATAGTCTTTCAAATCCACATAGTTGAAAATATTTTAAGATTCAAGTAGGTGGGTTTGAAAGCTTATAAATTTTTTTCCATCAATTTTTTTACAAAATTATTTTTATTTTAAACTATGTATTATTTGTTTAATCCATGTTTAAAGCTTCATTTATATTGGTAGTATAGTTTATATTTTATTGTCCTTTGAACCCACATACTTGAAACATTTTTATGTTTCAATTAGGTGGTTTTGATATCTTATAATTTATTTTTCATCAAAAAATTTTATGAGATTATTTTTTTTTTCAAGAATTTATTATATTCTTAATCCATGTTTTAGGTTTCATTTAAATTGGTTTTATTTTTTATATTTTGTAGTCTTTGAAAACCATATACATGAAACTAAATCCCACATCAGAAATACCGAATTTTCTTTGTAAGAAAGGGAGAACCTAAATCTCATATTGGAAATATATAATTATTTTAAAGTCAAGCCCTCATATAAATGGGATATCTAGTTGGGGGTTTATATTAGAATCCAGACTGCTGTAATGGATGTACTACTGGACATTAAATATTAGATAAATTCTGTTTAGAAATTTTGTTATATATATATACACACACAATAATATAAAAATAAATATTTTAAATATATAAAAAACATTATTTAATTTAGTTAAAAAATTTAGGTCAAAGGCGGCAACCCTACTTCTACTATTGGACTAAATGGAAAGGAGGAAGTGGGGATACTGCCTTTTAAGCATATTTTGAAAAATATTTTTACCCTGTACAAATTTAAAAAAAATCAAAACCTATAAAAAAATTTGATCTTTGCCTGAATGAACCACCATGGAACAATGAAATTGATTTATCATCTAGTGGCCTAAATAGAAAGGGATTTTAGACCATGAAGAAACAAAGTCCTCCCATGAAGAGAACATGATGTAGAAGGATTTTAAATTTATGACTGAGATCCTAGCCAAGAAATTCAAATCCCACGAGTTGTTAAACCGCTAAAAAACTTCTAGCATAGGTTTATCAAACCTAAATCTTGCTACCAAAGTCCATTTAAGATGATCCACAAATTCACCAAATGCATTCGAAGGGATGTAAAGAGATTGAAAACCATATTCTAAGATGGATTTAGATCCCAATGAATCTTTTTTAGAGATATCACCACATACTTGTGCTGGAAAAAGATCCTGATAAAGAACATATCTGAATGAATGACATGGAGATGGTCTACCACTTGAATCCCTATTAGAAACTAGGGAAGTAGAGGGAACATGAGAAGAAACTAAAGCCAGAGCCATAGGGGGTGTTAGAGGAGAAAGAGGTGCATGAATCATGTTCTCAAACATACTGGTTAAAACTCATTTAAAAACATTTCAATATGTCATGTATTTGATTATTTTATTTTACTTTCTACATATTTTGATATTTCTGAAGGAATTATAGATTGAAAATATCATTACATTTAATGTATTTTCACATCATATAACTGATTCATGTCAGGTAAATTTTCACAGGATAGCCTTTGGTCTAGAAGGAAACTTATAATGAGGAATACATGTCATGAACTCCTTCAACATTGTGTAAATCAAATTTTTTATATTTTTCATCATCTCTTACTTTGAGTCTAAAATTCATTATTCATGAAAAAAATAAAAAAATAGTAAATTATTGAGTAAAACATTAATAAAATGGAAATAAATTCATGTTATATGTATATATTTTTTATCTTATCAGATTCCCCCACAGTTGAAAAATTTCATCACCTCAAGTAATACGTATTTCAACTTGAATTCTAAATGAAATAATTTTTAAGTAGGAAAAATTAATTTCAACCAATTAAAAAAAATAATATTAATCTGACAATATAAAGTATTCAATAATAAATATGGTATGGAAAATCATTAATTCTTAATAATTTAGTTCATTTTTCATATTATTTCTTCATTTAATTAAAATTTTCTATCTTTTCATTATAGTGATACCCAGTTTTCAATTTGACTCAAAATAAATTTTCTCTCAAAACATAATGTGAAATATAACTGGAGCTATTATCATACTCTAAATATATATTTCTAACGATTGTATTGCATTGGTTCTATTATCTCCACATCATAATGAAAAATAAAAAAATAAATCATTAGGGATTGAACAATAAGGTAATACCATCTCTGAGGGTGAAGGAAGGTGTTAGTGTGATAAAAATAAATCTCAAAGGGGAGGTAATCATAAAAATTTAAATTCATGATAACCGTGATCTGTGGGATAAATTAGGTCCTCCTTGAAAAAATGTTTCCATGTTCCAACAACTCAAAGTGGGTTGATGAATCTGTCATGTCACTCTCAATAATGTACCATGTTCATCTCATTTTTTTTCTAAAATCATGTTTTGGATTGGTATCACATCTATCAACTAACCCCATATGATTTATCATACAATTCATTTGTTCGTTAATGGTGATTTTTGACCTTATTAAATCACTACAAAATATCATTTACCTTTTTTATATTTATTTTTTCATAAGAATAGGGTAAGTATAGAAAATTTCAAAACTAATTATAAGCCATGTCATATAAATATGGGGAATGTGTCACCATGCATCTCTTGAATATTCACATCTCTTGATTTCCAGTTGTAAAAATTATCCCACACTTGTTAAAAAAACATCATGAATTATATGATGAGAAATGTAGGAAGTGAGAATAGGCTTGAAATTTGTCCATTATAATAAGGATATTAGTATCTAATATGGTAAACATAAGGAATGATGTAAAAGTGGGTCATAGGTAAAATTTTCTAACAAATAACACCTATATCATTTTAAAAGTTTATTTGTTTAATCATATCCTCAATAAGATTCTAATGAAAGATCTAATAGGTTTACATGTCTCAAGCATATAAGAATAAATATGCTCAAAAAAGAATATGAATGTTTAATTTTAGTATCCTTTATATAATATTAGTATAAAAAACATAAATAGAAAACAAACTTTGTATAATATCTAGTAATAAGTAAATAAAAAGTAATTTCAATAATCTAGAATTAGAATAATTTTACTAAACTCATCAATAATGATTAAATTTACGAAAATTATTTGAAATGAATTTAAAAAATCTCTTACCCAATGTTATCTTTTATTTAAAAAGTTTGAAATGAAATTTCATGTTAAAATCATTCTTTCAGTGAAAAATACATCCTATACTAGTGAAAATAGGAAAAACTTCATGTGTATAAATAATAAAACTCAAGAAATACTCCCCCAAACTAAAAATAATACAATTTAAATATTGTTATGAAATACATCTTGTGAGAGACATAAAATATATGATAGAAAAAAATTAAATGGAAACAATAAATGTAATAATTGGGAATCAACAACAACCTATAGTAAAATTGATTCCATGGGAAAATTTGTTTGATGTTTATTGGTAAGTTGTCTACTTACCAAAAAATTTTGACACAAAAGTTTCTGTACTAGATAAACTATTATTCCTTGAGGGTTAACCAATATGTAGGGAGATAAATAAGAAGGTTCATATGGTTGGAAATATAGTAAAATAGTTAAAATTCCTAAAAGAAATGTCTACACAGATTAATAGAATGACTAATAGATACAAAATTACTAAAAACAACAAATATAAAGAACACAAATGAAAAAAGAGAAAAAAATATGGGTTTTCACCCATAAACATTAATAGTAACATCTTCCTCCCGACTGATGGACAAAAAAATTCTTGTGTAGTCCAATGGCTCAAAGGTCTGCTACCCCTGTATGAACAGGTGGTAGTGTCATTGTACTTAGAAGGACACTTAGTAATATTAACCACCATAAGAATTTATAAAACATGAATTTATTATGGTAGGAAAATATTTCATGCTCATCATAAATGAGGCTCATGTTGAGGAAATATCTAGAGATAGAGCTCCTCAAGATATATCTGGATGTCATCCAAATGTTTTGCTATTTAATGTTGGATGTCAAGAGATGGGATGATATGCATATTAATTACCATAGAATATTTTAACGAGATACACATTTCTAAAGTAATGAAAAAATTAAATGAAAATACTAAAACCTCCTATTAAAGTCAAAAATTATATCTCATCTATATATGAAAGAAATTATACATTAGTGAATATATGATATAATGGAAATAAAAAAATATACACCCAAATTAGTGTACAATAGAGGAGGGGGCTGGGTAATGACTATACAATATAGATAGTGTCTCCATGATCTACATCAGGAGTCCCCTACTAAATATTTGTTGAATATAGTTGTCCTATACTATCAATGTCATATATGGATGCTGGGGTTGGTGAATTGACCACTTTTGTGGGTGTTATGGTGATAGTATCAAACTAGGTCAAGGATTGAGTGGGTGGAGTGCCAATGTATACTGAGATTGTATTTTTGGAATCTAGATCAATCAAATGAACATTGTTAGAATATGGGATGGTAGGGACCATTCCCTTCCTGGATTACTCTTCTAGGTACTCCTAATCGGTAGTGGGGTCTGTATTCTCAGGATGTATGATAGTAGGGGTGGAATGTTGAGTGTGTATGGATATAGAATATGATTCAAATCAATGGTCTGGGTGGGAAGATGAGGTGACTGGTGGAGGTGGATGAGCGGTGAAGTGTGGGAAGTCGGTGAACAAGATATAGAGATGGTGACATATCTACCTCTGTTTCTCCAGGATAGACTAGATAAATTTCTAGATGTTAGTGGGAAGGTGTGGTGTGGGTATAGATTCAGTAGGGTTAGAGGTGTTTGTGGTAATAATAGGGATAGGGTTAGTGGTGGAGGGCTGTATATTAGTGTTAATAGGGGAAGAGTATGTAATGTAGGAGGTGGTAGGGATAATAGTGGTGGTGGATTGAAAATGGAATGGTTAGTCTAGGTCAGTGACTTGTAAGGAAGGTGATTCATCATCACCCTCAATATATCTTAGTACCAACAGTTAGATAATTTTTATTTTTGTCGGTAACGCCATCCTGTGGAGCACATGGATATTGATACTCTCCATCATTCCAAGGGTGTGGAGAGATTGGGTGGTGTCGAAGGTGCCAGGTTTTCTAGATAGATGCATAATGAATAAATCTATCATTAGAGTAACTCAGGTCCTCCTCTCCTAGGTCAGGTGGAACAAAGTAAAATGTCTGGCCATGTTAATGGTTGGTCCACCCATGCCTGAGGAAAAATGTTCACCTTAATGAATTTCACACTCCCATGAGAATTACCTCAAACCATCAAGGTATGAGATAGGGCATGGTAAATGATACGAAGGGTATCACCTCAAATCAGGGGTATTTTCATCTTGTGAGGGTTATAAAATCTCTACGGGTCTCTGATAATCTTTGCAAAATGTTTTACAACATCCTCGTGTTCATCTTGAGATGCATGGATAAGAAAAATAGGGAGGTGAAGAAGTCAGTGATCTCAATGATGAGGGAGAAACCAAATTCACCAAGGTTGACCTCCCATTTCATACGTTAGACTCTGAATGTGAGGTAGTTTATGGACATATCTAAGGTGTCCAAGAACTCATAGAAGATCTCTTTGAAGGTCTCCTTGTGTACCTGAGTAATGGGGGATGGGTGAAGATGATAAATTAGGTCATGTAATACTTGATGAATAAGGATCCTTTTGAGAACAACATGGGCTAGTTTATTATTGTTCCTTATAGGATTTTCCTAGAGATGGACTAACATAACCTGGAGATTAGGTGTTGATAATTGAATGAAGGGATAGAGTATTGGGAGAATAGTGCCTTGAGACTCACTGAATAAAGAATTTGAGTCCCCATAAGATGAAGCAGAAGCATATAAGGATGTAGAAGAGGATATGGAATTCTTTTCTTGTGGTGGAGGATGACCTTCCATCTACTGCATCAGTTGTAAAGGCATCTGAATATGATTGGACCTGAATTTGGTAGATGAAGTGCAGATAGTTTTGGTTCTATACATCACCGATGGAGATTAATCATCAGTAAATGGATAAGTGGGAATAAGTAAAAATAAGGGGAGGAGGATATAAGGCACGTTGGTGAGGAGATGAGGAGATGTGTCAAATAGTGGAGGGGTTCTTTGTGGTATGAGAAGGAAGGGGGAAGGATGTGAACATAAGGTTCACCAATTTTAAAATCCACCATACAACGTCACAATATATAATGAATAAATGACATGTAAATCTCATGTTTTTATTAATTTTTTACCAATAAAATTTACATGATGTGTATAAGGAGTGTTTTGCCTCTTTTTGACCAAGTCCACTTAACAAGATCCCTCCAAATCTACTTTCTTATGATCTAAACTATCCTATTTTTCTTACCCAAATATTCCTCCTTATCATCATATCTTTTAATGATAGGTGGATGACACACCCCTCATAGAATATATCTTGACAGATTTTGAGTCTTTTTATCATCAATCATAAAGGAAGATTATCCCGCTTTATTAATCTTGATCTCCCCATTGGGGAAAACCTTGATGACTTAGTAAATACCCGTCCATTGACATTTTAGAATCCTAGGAATAATTTCAACTGAGAATTGAAAATGAAATCATTATCCCCCAATAAAATGATTCATCGTGCATTGAAATATTCATTTAACTTCATTGAATTTTCTTTATCAAATGTTTAATTATCATAGGGAAATTTTATAATTTCATCATCTTATCTATTTAGGTCATATTCCCAAAGTGTTTCATCTATTTTTATACTCTAATATTTTTTAATTGAGTTCATTGTCATCATGAGGATTTATTTATTTTAGAAATATAACAAATCGGCTTACCCGCTATTTTTTGAGTGGTAGGGAGATCATGGGTTATAATGAATTTACTAAATTTCATGTAGTCCCTTGGTGGGATTATTTTCAAAATGTGTTTCCCGACCACTAATGAGTAATCACTATAATCCAAATCTTGAGATGGTATTTTTCTCTAGAAAATTCATGAAGAATGATTTTTTCAAATTAGATATAGACTTAGAATATACCAAATTCAATACATATTCAGCACTAGATCGGATATAAAACCTCCCATGATAATTAAGGAATTATACCACAACACAAATTCCTAATAAAATTTGTTTTTTACTCATATGATGGGATTTTGGAAAATTTCATTTGTTTTTTACTATGGTTCATGTATTCTCTCACCAATCATTGATTTTAAAAAACATCTCTCATAATAATGAATCATGGGATAAAATTATCAAATTTTTTGGATTCTTTCCGTGGTACGTTCATGTCTATGATTCCCTCTAGTTGGTGACATATGGAACATGTCCAGTATGCATTGTATTCCATCATCCATGATGATTATCTACATAAATAAATCAGCACAATTCATAAAAAGTAGCATCATATACATATAGTAATGTAAATATTCGACTATAAATTACTTCCCCTACTAATAGGTGAGGTCTATGTATAATGATCCTATGGTGTGATACTTTTCAATATATGAAACCCATAGTCAGGACGATTTTTTTATTATGAAAAAGGATTCATCGAGGAAGTCATCCTCAAAATTATTATTATTGTCATCCTTAATGTTGGGAAATGGAAGTAAGGATAAATGATCAAAAATAAAATTATCAGTTCGTTTTTTATCTTTTATAATGACAATGAACTCATTAATTAGTAGGATCCACTGTATAGGTAAGGATTTGGAATACTTTTTTCTCAGTGTATAATTAAGTGAACCATGATCTTTGTAGGCCCTTACTTTGGATTGTATGAGGTATTAGATAAAATTTTCAAATGCATAGATGACTGCCAGAAATTATTTTTTGGAAGAATTATACTTTACCTTACTATAATTCAATATTTTTTGGGTAGAGTAAATTGAAAAAAATGATATGTCTCACTTTATTTCCTAAGACATATCAAGTAGTGAAGTTGCTGGCATCACACATCATCTTGATTTCCTTATCCCAAAATGGTGAAATTATGATAGAAGCGACCACTATGATATTTTTAGGGTATTGATTTCTCATAGAAACTCTTTATTGAACTAAAAAATTGTAATTTTTGGAATTGTTTGCATTAAAAAGAATGTTACTTTGACAAATTCGTTTATGATGTTGTAGTAGAATCCCATGAGGCCTATAATTCACATTATTCCTTTTGTTAGTGTAAGTTAAGGAAAGTATTTTATTTTTTAATTTTCACTGGATCAAATTCAATTACTTTATTTGAGATTATATGTATGAGGATGGTGCCTCCATAGACCATGAAGTGACATTTGTGTGAGTTTAATACTAGGAATTGTTCTTCATAAAATTGGAAAAGTAGACACAAATTACTTAAAAACACCCTGAAAGATATTCTATATACCAAGAAATCACCCATAAATATTTTATTAAAATCTTGATTCATATCATGTAATATATGTGTCATACACCGTTGAAAATTGTCTAGCTAATTACACATACCAAATGAAATAAATATATAGTCAAAGGTTTAGAAGGGACAAGTGAACATAGTTTTGGAGTAGTCATGTAATTTGATTGTACTATTATGGTATCCTAAATATCTATCTAGGAAATAATATATTTCATTATTTTTCAACATTTATAGAAATATTTCATCAAAATATAATAGGAAATGATATTTTTAGGTTTAAATTTTTATTTTTTGATAATCAACCAAGAATCAATATCTATAGATGGTTTGAGTTGATATTAGCTCGTATTCATTGTTTTTTTACAAGAGTTAGGAATTTCTTTTTTGAAAAATCATATAGTGGACTCACCCATTCACTATAATATATTGAAAATATTATTCTAGTGTCTATTAGTTTCATAAATTCATTCATAACAACCACTTTTATTATTTGGTGAGTTTCCTCTTGGTTTGGAATTAGGGTTTATCACATTCTTCTAAACAATATATTATAGTTATGGATTGTGGGGAAGATCTCTTTAATTAAATCAACTCACTATGTTATTGATTACCTTTTCCATTTTAGTAATTCAATAAACATTTCCTCATGAATTTTTTTATATATGATATTATAATGATTTGGAGTGCAGCTATAGTCTTTAGAAATGAATACATGAGTGTTCATAACAAAGGTTTTAATTGCAAAATTGGTGTCTTGATGACTGGGGGTATAAATGCTAGGAGAGTTTACCTTGTCAACAGTTCAATTTTATTTAAATCACCAATATCAATAAATTTATCTTAATTAGGGGATAATATCTCTAAATATTTATTGTTTTTCATAAAAGTATCTCTTTCATTAGTTAGAAGGATGACATATCTGTTCAATGTGCCATATTTTTTTTCATGGAATCCTTCACTATGTTGATCACTACTTGTTCTTCACCTAATCTAAATATCATTATACCTTTATTTACATCTATTTATGAATTACCAATGGATTTAAATAGATTTCCTAAAAAAATTGAATGTATCTTTCTTAATCCATGTTTTAGAAGAAGAAATATGCAGGAAAGTTGAAGCTTCCACCATTGACTAAGAAATCTAATAAATGTCCCTAAGGGTACTTTATTGGTCTATCAACCAATTATAGAACCAATCTTTTGGATCGATTTCATTGATCTCTTGTTTTTCATGATTCTCATCCGCATGAGATTGAGTCTCTTTCCTAGATTTCACAACTCTCTTCTGATGTTACATTACCCTATAGTGAAACAAATAGGAAAACTACTAGGGTCTCAAATATTAATGGGGATCTTCTACTAAATGATATTAGATCATTATTTCAATAAATAGATGAATCTTAAGTCATATATATTACTTTTTTTTGAAATAAATTCTTTTAATAAATTTTCATATACTAGAATACAAGAGATAGATTTAGCTAAGAAGATATTGATGATTAATTTCATAAACATCTCTAGAAATGTATTATATTACAATTCAATATTTACATTCCTCAGTTCTTATTAGAAGGTAATCAGGGGATTTTATATTGGTGGTTCAACATAGACTTAATCTTTTTCAATCTTTAATTTTGTTGGTTCTTTTTTAGTATTTTGTGATTTAAGATTTGTTTCTTAACCAGATTAATTTGTGTTATTGGTTCCATACAAACTAATGAATGTTTCATGTTTATCAGGTTATTTAGGACTCTTTTCCCCACCCTTTCATGGTTTCAAAATGTATAAAACATTACCACTCTTAGGTAATGCATCATTTTACTCTTTTCTCAGCTACATATCAGTGTTACCAGACAACATACTCGATAGTAAGTATGATATGGTCATTGAGATTTGACCCATTTTTTTCTCAAGATTGTATATAGAATATCTTTGGTGTTTCATCTTTGTTTCATGGGTTTTAATCCACTAAACCTTCATTTTCTAAAATATGTTGAGAAATACTTCCATATTAAACAATTGAGGTGGGGGTTGTTATAGTGATCTCATTGGAGATGTATAGAATTCCAAATAAGTTATATGAAAAGGGTTAAAAAGGTACATGTTTTTAGGGTCAAAGAATTAGATTTTAATGTGGGAACCCACGTGGTCCCTTATTCTAAGGTGATTCTTTACCACTCCTCTTTTGATTGTATCCATGGTTGGGTTACTGTTGTGGCTGCTGGTCCGGTATCCCCTGGTAGTATTGATACTCTTGGTATTGTTCAGGGTTCTGGAATTACTGTCTATTTTTTATTTTTGAAATAATTATAATCTCATATATTATTTTATTCTACTCCTTTTCCACAATACTAATTTGGGTGTGTACCTCTGCATATTTTTCATGATTGAATCTCCATAACAGGGTTAGGAGGTGGTGGTGTTGGGGTAGGTAATTGAAATGAATCTATATTCATTATAAGGAATTCCACTTGTTCTTCTAGATATGTGTTCTCTTAAACTTAATGGGTTCTATTATATGGTTTTAATTAATCACTCTTCCATAGACTATCCTTGTGATATACCACTTCTATAAGTGGTCATCTAACTATGGGTGTCTTACGTATGAGTCCTCTATTTACAGTGGTGTCCACTATAGTTCATACCGAAGGATGAAATACCTAATAGTATATTTAAAGATAAATACACACATCATGTTCATGTTTTGGGAACTTTATAGTGACATCCTTAAAATGTTATGAGGCATCCCAAAATGATTCTCCATCTGTCTAAAAAAATGTTCTAAATTTTATTTGTGAGCTTTTAAGTCTATATCGGTGGGAAAGAAAGTTTGAACCTTGGTTTTTCAAATACAGAAATCAATTTTTTGGTGGTTCTTTTTAATATACATTGGGTTTATAAGGCAATATTATACCAAGTGATATTATAGTAAAGACAAATACATTTTTTAATGTGTTGTCATTTTCTAGTGTTTTCCAAAACAAATTTGTGCTCAAATTCTATTATAAGGGAAAATTTTTTTAAAATGAGGATTTCTATAACTAAATATACAATGATATTATAAAGGTATAAATTTCATGAAGTTTATATTTTGATGAAGTTGGGGATCTTCATCATAGAATCTAAAGTCAATAAGGTTTGGTGGTTTGTAAAATAGGTTTCATGAAAATGGTTGAGGCACTATAGAATGAGGGTAATCTATATAATTCTGAAAAGCTTCACAAATGGGAAAATTTCATGAATTCTTTGTTAAGGAATGATGACTTGGGAACATGAATTAAGAGGTATGTTAAAATTCCACGGTGATATTCAAAGAAACATGTAGGTTGAATTAACTATAAATAGGATTCCACACATCATTTTAGTAATGGAAATTATTTCAATAAAGTGTGAAATACTATGATTTCCTGATGGTTCTTCACAAAGGTAAATATTCTACATATCCATAAATCTTTGAAAACTCAAGATTTATGAAATGTAAGGTTAAGAACTACTTGATAAAAATTAATTTTAGAAACAGTAGTTTCATGAAGACTCAGAGCATCACAATTGTTTTAGTTTAGTAATGACTGGGATATTCGTGAAGGATGGGATCCTCACATAAATATATGGGTTCATCAAGGCTGAAATGTCATTGAAATAAAAGGTGGTTTCGTGAATGAAAAGTTCTTCATGAACAATAGTATTGAGCATCTATTTTTTAGGAACATTTCTTCCAAGTGAATCAATTAAGGATTGTGAAGAAAGAACAGACTCATGCTAATCAGATACAAAAAATTATATTTATTAATATATTGATGAAACCTCTATAATAATAAATTAAGTAAGAAATCACCCAAGGTAGTGAGACATGGAGAGTCAACAAAAGTTATGTGAGGTAGGTTGTGTGTTATCCATAATATTTTTATAAATATTATATCCCTCACACATAATTAATGTGTATGAACAATTTTAATCCACATTACCTTGTTATCTTTAGTATATTTATGTATCACTGAAGCACTATTTGTGGATTCTACTTACACTAGACATTAGTAGTGAATCAATTAAAACTAATGTGTTTTGTCTTGATTTCATCATCTTGGTTTTTGATAATTTCTTGATTCCATTAAAAAGGCTTAACATGTTCTTATAAATGTGAGGGAGAGATCCATCTCATTTATAGAAACATTTTACACCCTAATACACCCATTCTAAATCATATTTTTCTATGGTCATATAAGTGGTATCATAGAAATAAGTAATTTGTGTTAAATATTTTATCTTATTTTATAGGAAATTTTTGTAATGTTAGCAGAATTCCCAATTTTTGCGGAATAAACATTCATATTTTTTGGAATAGAGTCAGATAAAATCTGAAATATCTTCGAATTGATGTTCTCTATGCCACAACTCATGGGATTTAGGTTAGTGATGTGATAATTATTTCTATGACTGAGATAGAAAAGAAAATGTTTGATGAAAATCCCAATGCTCAAAATGATCTTACTGTAGCATGGTATTATAAAATATATTAAAAGGTGATGATTTTTGATATAGGAATGTCCATGGAGGAGAAAATAGAAAATATATACAAAGGAGATAGTAATGTGATTAAGAAAAAACATTAAATTTTTCACAATTTGTTAGATGATCTTAAAATTCATCTAGATGAAAATACTAATTTTTTATTAAATTTAGTTACTAAAGATATTGGAGCTATTATTGTTCTTTTAGAATAAATTAAGGATATTTTAAATTTGAAGAAAATTATTAGAAGGCTCCCAACTTTGTAAAATCAAAATGTTCCAACACTTTAGGATAGATATTTGACTATGATTTCTCTCGATGATCTATTAAATGCTCTGATGGTCTATGAATTGAGAATAAAACTTGATGATGTAACAATTCAGTTATGTAAGGAAATGTAATTCAAACCCACGGAAACACATGACATTTTCAATGATATTGATGATGGAGATGATATGAATAACAAACTTCACTCCCTTTTTGATGAAAAATAAAATGGGGGAATGGGAAATTTGATTGATTACTTCCATTGGATTGTTTTCTATATGGTAAAGTAGGGCACATTGATGCTAAATGATCATGTAGATTGTATGACTGAAGGAAAAGTAAAATTCATGAAGAGGACTCAGAGGTGGTTCCCACAAAATGGATACAACAAATCTGGAAATAAATTATAGAGAAATGGATTCATCCTCAATGAGGAATAAGATAATAATGAATGTTTGGAGAATGATGAAACATAGATTAAATATGAGGTTTATTAATCCATTAAAGCTACACTTGAAAAGGCAGAACCTTTAGAAGATAAATATAATTTGTTGAATGGTGTTGTAGAACTCACAGTGGGACTTCATGGTTTTCTTGAGGATTTTGATATTTAATAAAAGTAAAATAGAAATATGTGATATTTTATGAAAGGGTAATCAGAGAATATGGACCAGATTAAAGCATAGATTAATAAACTATAAGAGGAAAAAGAACATTTTACAACTATGTAAAGATATGTAGATGTTATTTGATTTCAAATTTTTCATTGAGGAGAATGAAAAATTCATCAATGACCTTACATTGGGACTAGAGGAAAAGGATAAGATAATTTATGGCTATAAATATTTAGTTGTTTCATTAAGGAGTAAACTAGAATAAAAAGTCCAAATTAAGGGAATCTTTGAAGAAATTATATTTTTGAAGGTTTTCATATGTAGGGATTCTAGAATGAGTAAAAAAAGATCTGAAGGAGTAGATAAATTATTTTTTAACCCTATATCAACATTTATGGGAAAAATTAGAAATGTATATGATATAAAACAATCTAAAGGTTCAAAAGGGATAAGCTAATGAAATAGGAAGTAGGAAGTTAGATATACCACAAAGGATCTGGATGTACAAACTATAACACCATAAAACCAAACAAAGAAGTGATGTAAAAATAATCCTAAATTATTCTGAGAGGTAAACCTATCAAATTAATATTTAAAATAATTTTCCATGTGGATGAATGAAATTGAGTAGATATTTCCTCTTATATATTGTTAATTTTGTGTCTTTATTGTCTCTAGAATGTCATAATGTGAAGAGGAAATGAGCTATCCCGATGGGGTAGCACTTGGAAGAAAATAAAGGATAATGAGACCATATTATTTCATTACATATAGATAAAAGTTTTGAATAATAACTAAAAAACTCTAAAATAATTCAGTACCGATCAATAAAAAATAATTAAACAAAAAAATAGGTATTTTATATGGAATAAGAATATGAGTATGATTCAACTATTCATTTCCAAAAGAGCTAAAATACACCATATTTTTTCCTCTACTCAATTAGGTATATCATGGAAGTAAAATAAGAAGATTAAAAAATACAACCTAGAAGATATAGCTCTCAAAAATACAAAGAACAGTTGTACCTTCATTCTTGAATGAATATGACCATCTCACAGGATCAAAAATTCACATTTGTTGAAAAATGTGAGTAAAAGGATTGATGGAAGTCTAAGACCCAGCAACGATGGTTCCATGATGATCAAAGGAATTGGGAATATACAATTATAAAATTATGATCTAATGAAAAAATAATTTCTCAATATGGAAAATTTGCAACAAAATCTCCTGTGTGTGTGTCAATAATATGACCGAGGATAGGTAGGGAAATTTAATCATAATGGGTGCACTATTAAAGGGAGTGATAGGTAATTATCAAATGAAAGGCTATAGAAAAATGGTAATTTATATGAAGAATATGATAAATAAAACACTTTTTACAAAACAATTGAATAGGAAAACTACTTGTATCACTAGAGGTTGGGTCACATTAATCAACAGATCATAGATAACATATCCAAGATAAAAGCTATTATTGTAATTCCAAATATGAAGTGTGATAAGGAAAGGACATTTAATGCATCCATATAAGGAAATAAGGTCTTGAATTCTTATCATCCTTGAAATAAAATGGCATCAAATGAGATTAATCTCATCCACACCGATGTGGGTTTTCAAATAAATATTGTTAGCACATATGGAGAGAGGTACCACATTATTTATATTATTGGTCATAGTATAATGAATCTGTGATATTTATGCAGTGCAAAAAAAAGTTCCTCACCATATAAATATGTATCTTCAAATAGTTGAGAATGAAAGTTGAAGAAAAATCAAGATTTTATAATTTGAAAATGGAAGAGGTTACACATCCATTGAATTTAAATGGAATATGTTACACATCATTAAGGATAAAACATTGAATAACATAATGAACTCTTATGTTGATATGATTGAATATAATGAAACAAGTGGAAGATGGACATATTCAAACACCAAAATTTTGGTTGACTTTCCAAATATCCAGGGCTCTCAATGTAGCATCCCACCCTGAGTGCCACTAAACCAAGGCCCGTGATGGTGGGACACCTGACCTCAAGCACATATCACTAAATTCTGAGGATTCCAACTAGCACCGAGGGTCTTACGTGTATATGTGGTGATATGATTCCCCCATAGGATTAGAAATAACATGGCGGTAAACAATATAAATATATAGATGAATCAACAAGAGCAGAAAAGATCAGTGGAAGTAAAAAACATAATAAGTGAAATATAAATGAACAATTGGAATATGTTGAATAATATTAATAGATTTAATAAGTATGTCAATGTCATGGTGATATGAAAAAATAAAAGTACAGGGGAACATGTGTGAAAGAATATATTGTATGCCATAAAAAACTAAAAAGGCCAAAAATAGCTACTCCTCATCTCGAGTATAGGTTTAGACCTCCAACCCCAAATCTCTATCATAAACTGAAAAACAATCAATCATCAAAATAACTATACTTCCCTTTATCCATATTTATGGTCATTAAGTATACTTGGGTACCAAACATCACCTGAGTAGGGTGTGAGATATAAATCTCAGTAGGTTGGTACCCATGGTGTATAGACCATTCCATTCCATGTTGTAAATAGATAATAGTGTTCTAGATATATTATATATTGACCAATAAGTAAATAATCAGGTAAACCTAGGTTTAGGTTCATAATAGGACACTCATCTCGTACCACCTACTTTGGCCTAAGTTGAAAATATTAAAATTGTAATTGTGTATAGAAGAATATATATATATATATATATACATATATAAATACATATATACATACATATAAGAACCAAGTAAACAATTCATAACCCAATCTGGTGCTTTGGGTTGGGGTATCACTTTCCATGTCAATGTAAATGGGTGATAATAAGTAAGGACGAAGTATCGCAAGGTCACAAGAATGCTCAAAAACTAATTATACTGAATAAGAACATATGAGTAACCAATCAATCAATACAATACAAACAATCCATCAAAACCAAGGTGGAGTCATGTACCCATCCATGGATATCATATCAAGATTCATGGGTAGCTATGGAAACATCCCATATAAACCAATAAATTGAGTTTTCCCACAGAAACCCATACAAATTCTCTTGTATCACTTAAATATAGTGACTCTGATTCCATGAGAATTATATCACATAGGGGAATGGGTCTCACCTGAGGCATGGAACAACCATCAAGCCAACATGTATGTCCTCAGTTTCTCTCATAGAGAACTGGTCTCACTCATGAGCATAATAAAACCCACCCGTCAAGCCCATACATATAAATCCAAAGTATCACTCTAGGAAAGATGATTAGTTACCCACCAAGCATGGAAATTCCATATTTGAAATACTTAACATGACATTTATTTTTTTCAACCAATATAAAATTATCCATATCATGAAATCCATATAACACACACCATCAAAATTATAATTTTTGGATAACAAAGAAGCATCTCAATATCACATGATTACCATTTAATCTAGCTATGCAATTTAATCCAATCAACAGTGGAACACTTTATATTTCAAGGAAATAAACATTATCATAAGTAGGGAATAAAAAATAAGAGAAACATTTAAACAAATGAATGTCATCATATGAAATTTAATATAACAATTGAACAATATTACCATATAATATAACTTTTCAATTTAGGCCAAAATAACAATGGAACATTTTATATAGTAAGGAAACCAAGAATATCAAATAACACAAATCAAAAATTTTATTTTAGAAGAAATAAAACGTATATTGGAGGGGTTTTATTATATAAACATGAAATTTATTAATTAAACAATTCATTTAATTGTATTTAACATTGATTAGAAACTCATTAAACACTAAATAAGTATAAGGAACATTGGATCACATGAATATGAGCAACCACAAGGAATTAAGCAAAAGAATATTTCAATATCATAAAAGTAAAAAAAGGAATATAAAATAATGTATAAATATTTAATAAAAATTCATAGGAATTAAACACAATGAAAAATTGATTCACCAAGTTCATGGGAAATTATAATTAAGGTATGATATATGGATTAAGTATAAACATTGACTAGAAAGAATTCAACTAAAACAAGCATGAAAAAATGGAAATACACAAGGTCAAAATATTTATAATTAAACGTATGAATTATAAATTTATCCAATTTATGGTCCAATTCACATTTTAATTCAACATATCAATTTAAAATATTAAAGCAAAAGAACACCCCCCAATGGAATGATCCAAATTCAGTATAAATTGATGGCTCACCCAAAAGAGGTGTCCAAAGGAAAGGATAATACACTAAATATGGGATTTGTCATAAGTGAAGGCCTCTACAAATACTACAAAAAACCCTAAAAAAATTAATATATAGTAGTAATCTTCACCATATGGTTCTGATAAGGTAAACCAAGGAGAAATTTATGAAAAATGAACAATGGGAATGAAGCATAGGAACCCTATCTTGACATCATGGTATACCACACATTAATCAACAACCCTTGATTCAACCCTAAATGGAAGATATCAATAGAATTAACATAATCCCAAATTAGGGGAAAAACCATTGCATGAATATTGTATAACAGATGGAGGATGAACTTCAAAATATAGGTGTGTGAATGAGAGTGTATACCAAGATATTTCCATCACATTTGATAGTGATGAAAATGGATGAAAAATGAGGGTTGTGAGATCAACAACTGCATGATGAAGGAGAGACCACCATACACCACACAAGGAGGGAGGGGGTCACGCACCAACTGCCTGTAGGAGAAGAGGAAAACATTTTGAGGGAAAGAAGATATAAAAAAAATAAAAAATAAAAATCAAAAAGAAATAAAAAAATAAAAAAATA
Source organism: Viscum album (assembly GCA_963277665.1). Lineage (NCBI taxonomy): Eukaryota > Viridiplantae > Streptophyta > Magnoliopsida > Santalales > Viscaceae > Viscum > Viscum album. The sequence continues at coordinate 568,052,800 of OY728158.1, read as the reverse complement.
CAGGAAAATAAAAAAATAAAAGGGTTAAACCCTATTCAATTTTTTATTTATAGTAGTACTTCACATTGGAAAGATGTAGGGTTTAAATACTAAGGTACAAACTATGTGTCTTCCATCTTCCCGTGACCTACACTATGTCATTTTAAGGAATTAACCAAAAAATTTAAATGGTCCATATCAGGATAAGGATTTCATGTTACAACATCCCCACCTTAGATCTTCTCATCCCCAAAAAGCGTTAAAGGACAATGGAAACATCACCCGACTTACTAGGCTCATAAAGATTAAATTCAACGGTCATTTTTCTAAAATCCCAATTAAACTTAAAGCTTTACCTTAACACATGAATCCTATTGAATAGAACTCAAACTGATGCCTGGATACACAACCTTTCCAAGTTCATCAAAATAAGGACATAATGACATCATCATCTCCACATCAAACCAGTCTATGAAGCATCACCATAGGTTCTAGAATTAAATTCCAACTCTGAATTCTGATATCCACACTTTCATAATTTTATTTTAATACTTTCCATTATCGTTCCAATGATGCTCACATACCAGATCATGAAACATGATTCGATCGAAGGGTTGAGTCAATAATGCCCAATTTTAAATGAAACTAAAGGAAAATATGTAAAGCCACTATCAGATGACCACTCCTGAATTGCTCATATTTTATTGTAGTTTCATAGAAAAGGATAAACCTTGATATTTTTAAACAAAAAAATATCAGGATTTTCTTAGAGAAAACTCACTGAAACACACAACCATCTTTTGGTGGTGTCACTAGCTAAAAGGATGTACAACCTGTCATGAGTCTCCAGGATCATAGAAACATCCCATTGCTCTGACACATTTTTAACATCACAATAAAAACAGGCTCTTCTGAGCTAGTTATTAAACTAGGGTAGCCTCAGATTAAATAAGTAGAATCCAAGGATCTCATACAAGGAAATCCACATCAGCACTTACCCTCAAGTCATTGATATATGATGAACGCCTTACCTCAATAACATTGACTCAAACCCAAGTAGCAACAACCTGGTAGTCAAGTCAATTGGAAAAAAACTAGAATCCATGAGTCTATCCAAGGAATTCCTACTTGAAAAAAACCTAGGTATCACTCAAGATCAAACATACATTTAAAAAAACCACTCATTTAGTGTGTGAATTTGATCAAAACCACTAGATCAAGCCCAATGACTTTTTAAAATGTTTGTGTTGCATATTCCCAATTCTCCCTCAGTGTACCCATATGATACAAATATAGGTGACATGGTCATACTTAAGACAAGAGTATATTGAGTTTATTGGAATTAACATAAAAGCATTTGAGGCATGTTCTCCATAAGAAGGGTAGAGTGATCCACATATTCTCAAACTGACCCTGGAAAAGAAAAAGGAATGTTTTTCGAACCATTTCAGTTTTACTCCATTAGAAGTTTGTTCGTGTAACCAGGAAAAACATCATCAAGCATTAAAGAAGGAACTAAATAAAAGAAATGATACCAACCACATGGAAATTATAAACAGAACTAACTATTTTAAAAGGTCTTCCCTGGTTGTGTTCCTTCTACTTGAAGGGTACCCCTAACCTGGTCAGGTGAGATGCCTCCCATCTTATGAGTGTCATAACATTAGACTAAATCATTAACACTAAACCCAAATAGTTCAATTCATCATCAAAAAATAAGATGACTAATGCATATATCAACACATACTACCCAAAGATTACATGATTATAAGACTCATCCTTAATACTATCCATAGGTTCACCGACCATATGAATTCATGTATTTGGTGGTCCACCTCAAAATTAATTTAAATTGGGGTCATTCCCAAAAAGGGCTACTAGGATCAAGGATTATCAATCTGATTCATAATAAATGAGGAATATTATAACATAAATTCTCACATTCCATTTTAAAAAAACTCAATAAAAACACAAAAATGATCTAAGATACCCGCATAAAAGGGTCAGATAAAGAACACTATTCAAGAAAGTAAGAAAATAATGTATAGGTGATCTTGATAGTACCTCTACCTATTGATAGTTCTAGAAACTGATCATCTGGAACATGTTGTATTGTATATACATGGCCTATACAACGACACTAAGGTTCTCCCTGGCTAGCTAGAGAAGATCCACTCTACTGATGATAAAGATCTACAGCCTGGATGCCTCAGCCATGACCACAATTTCCTCATCATGAATTTCCAATATAAGAACAAATCCAATCCTGATGTGGAGTCATAGATCTTGTTCATAATAAAGGTTCTGGTATAGATCACCTACTATTGGACGCTGGAGGAAAAGAACAACAGAACTACTAAATATGAACCATTCTACCACATGATCTACATTCATTCGGGTTCCACATGCACTAGTATTTCTTATGGAATTTTCATACACATTGGGTACATACGATAGAATCAGTTCCTATCATGGGTATGGAACATACTCCTCATGCACCATCGAGTTGATGCTTCTTACTTCTAGAAGAACCATCAGCCCGACACAGAACACAACTACCCTAGCTCTCACTACCATCCTCTCTAAGATTTTGTTCCATAATTAGATCATTTCTCAATATCACGGAAATTGTTATCAACTGAATTACGTTCACCTGTGAGTGTAGAATAGGAAAAATGTCATCCTCAAAACACCTCATAATCATCAATTCATCACTGGTCAGAGATAGAGAATAATTCTAAAGATCAGTGAAATAAATAGAATAATCATGAATAGTCATGGAGCCTTATTGAAGATGTAAGAAACCCCGAGATCAATCCTCTCTTAGAGTATGTGGAATGAAATAATCATAGAGATATTTTCAGAAGTTTGACCAAACCATGTCTCAGTAACTCCATGACTGATAGACCATATCCCACCAATGCTTGATGGAGTCTTGTATCATGTAGGTAGAAAGATTGACCCTATTATCTAGAGGATTATCTAAATGTTCGAATATAGATACCATGGATTCTAACCATGACTCTATAGAATTAGGAATTCCATCACCTGAGAAGGTGTGAGCATTATACTACTAAATGTCACGCAAAATCTCTACCATAGTCTGGCCAGGCCTGAGAACACCCAAAAAAATCTAGATTAAATGGTGGAATATCTCATGAAATTGAAAATCAGTTCCTAGAAGAGGTTAAGAAGGAGGTTCCTATAAATGCACTATGGGTGGATCAAGGGCCACCCCCTCTAGGGTGTTTTCATAACTACTATCATGAAGTAAAATGTGAGTACATCACAGAGCTATAGATCTTCAATTTCCAAGAGCTCACCTCAGATAATATATTTATAATTGATGGGATGTCAAGACCTGTCCTCGGGGCCCGTGCCGTGACTACCCCTATCACGCCTTCCATAGGCCAGGGGCTGGTGACTAGCACCAAAGGCATAAATCCCTAATATGGGAAAGAATTGCCTTTATAGAAGTAACACACACACAAACAGAGCAAGCTGGAAGAAAATCACTAAGTGAATACTGTATACAGAAATTAGTGTTGAAAGTAAAGGGGCTGGAAATACAAGTACAACAGTAATGTACAGGTGCAACGGAAAGCAAGTATAACTGAAAAAGGGACAACAGATGAAAAGGGAAGCTCATGGAATGTCTCCTGAGTATCCTACCTGAAGGTTAGGCACATATTTCAACCTCAGCACTCAATCTATATCAGTCCGCTCCGTGTATCGTCTGGCCGTGTGGTCCACATTCGGGTATCGTCCGGTCCTAGCTCACTCTCGGCCTTCGTCAATGCTATCTGTCATCTGCATCCCACACAATGTGGTGTGGGCATAGCCCGTGCAGGGGTGAGTATAACGATACTCAGTAGGGACCCCGAGACCCCTGATGTCTCCCAGAATCTACGAAGGATAAACCACAGAAGGAAAGATAGAATCACGAAGTATCAAAGAATCCTACTTATGTATATGCCCATACATGTACCTATGTTATAAATCTCAGTTTGGCTCCAACTCTTGAGCCAAGCACAACCCAGTCCACACAGGATGTAAAGTCAATCACATAGATGAAAATGATTTAAATTAAAGACTCAGCTCACACAGGTATACTTCTTTTGTATAGTGATAGAGATGATCAGATGTAGTCACTGATTCATCTAAGCTATCGGACCCACATAGGATACAAGACTAGCGAAGTTGTCGGGCCCACATAGGATACAGGAATAGTAGTCATCACTGTCATACCCACGGAGGATTCCAGTACAGTAGTCGTCACTATTGAACCCACGGAGGATCCCGGTATAGTAGTCATCGTCATCAAACCCACAGAGGATTCCTGTATGGTAAACGTTGCAGTCGCAGCCAACTCTAGGGTTCCCGCACACAGCACGCTCGATTCTAGGAGGGTCCGCTCCTCGAGAAAAGGGGTCGATACATCAACTATCATGAATTCCAGATTTGATGTATCCCGAAGCTCTATCTCATCAAAAGAAACTCAACGTGACAGATGACGTGTCAATCGGAAGCCCGGTCTGGGAGTTATTGACTTTTCCATTCCAGAGGCCCAGTTGAAATTACCCTCATTCCAAACCCATCAGTTTTCCAATGTTGTCCAAAACTCATGTAGAGTATCAAAAAAGGACCGCCTTGTCATAAGGGTCCCAGTGCCATAGACGACACATCGTTCGGATGCGCAGTCTTGAAGATATCCAGGTTTAAGCGAAACAGGCCCGACCCGTCAAGCCCAGTGGGCTGGTGGGTCGGCCAATTCTGTCTCGGTGGGTCCGACCCAGCTGGGGGGTCGGCCCGGTGGCAGGCGGACCGACCCGAAATGGCGTGGCCTGAACCGCGACTGGACGAGCGGAGCGGGGGGGGGGGGTGCTCTCTCTGGTTTTCTGAAACAGTGGCACTGAGCTGCACCGCCCCTCCTGCCCGGCCGGCCGAAGCTAGCCAGTCTTCTCCATCGTGAGTAGCTCGCAGATTGCAGGTCACGGTTCCTCCGAACGTGGAACCAGTGGGTTCCGTGACTCCCTTCAACCCGACCGGTTCGCCACCGAAGCAGCCCGCGGAGCGCGGGCCGCGGTTCTCCGTAGCGAAACGCCAAGGGGCATCACGGTTCTCCTGCCCGGCCGGTCGCGAGACAGGCTGGTTCTTCTTCGGTCGAGTAACCCGGTTGTGGGTCGTGGTTTGCTGCTCTCCGGGCGACACCCAGTGCCGCGGTCCACTAACCGGCCGGCGTGCGGCCGCCGTTGCCACCGCCTCCTTTGTTCATCACCACCTCTACCATTTCCGCCTCCATCACGAATAAAAGCAAGGATCAACGGAGGGTCTTCGGGTAGTGTTCGTTTGTCCTGCACCCTCCATATTAGGTAATAAAAACATGCCGAAGACAATCCAAGATTTTCAACGAATAACGAGGTTCAATGTTATTCAATTAAAATTGATCACAACCCCCTACCTCGAAACTTTTCATTGAATGTTGTCAAGTCACAGAAAGAGGGAGGACGTCTATTTCATTGATGTCAGGTAGCATCCGAGTATGAATAATTATCGATGTTCCTCATGGGTGGTGCCTTCTCCTTTGACGAGGAGGAAGGTCATTGAAGAAGTTCTTCGTGTTCTTCGTTGGAAGAACACCTCCTCTCTAATCCTCTAAGGCTCTCCAACAATTATGGCAACACAAAATAAAAGAAAGGGTTCACTTATTTAAAGTTGGAATGATGTTTTCAAAATTCAAACACTTAAATTAATTAATTAGTTGTGGAGTTAAATTAATTAATTAATATCGTTTTCATAATAATGAAAACAAGTGGGAGGTGGGGATTTCAACAATTAAAGAGGGGAGTTGGATGCTTAAGAGTTTAAGGGGGGTTTCTTTGGGAGTTGAAGAGTTTGGGTTCGTGTGGGCCCCAACACACAATTATCCTCCCATGGGAGGTTATGTGGAATGTGGGCCCCACCTCTAACTCCTCCTTGGAGAAAATAACCACCCATTAACAAAAAAATTATGCAACACATAATTTTTTTATTTATCTTAAAGAAGTCCCAAAAAAATTAACTTATCCTCCTGAACAAATGAAACTATGGTAAAGGTACCCTTAGGAAAATATCGGCGTTGTGAGTTCATTGGTGTCCTCAAATTTCAATTCTGAGCACCGGTTAAAAGGATAGAAAAAACCCGTGCGTATGTTTATAGACCGTACTAAAAAAAACTTCATAATATTATTCTGGGCACACCGGGCCTCGGAATCCGGTGCCGTCAGAAACTGTGTACTCGTAAGATTCCAAAGAATATATAAAAAAAATTTCCTTGAAATTTATGGTTCATTAAATTACCCCCACATCAGGGCTTTACGTCCCTGTAAAGCTACAACACACACTTGGTAAACAAATGAAGGTACTGAGCATGCATCTGATCCTCCTGCTCCCATGTGTTCTCCTAGAGGTTCTCGTGCTGCCAATGAATGCGCACCAGAGGAATCGACCGTCCACGTAGGACCCACTCCTGTCGATCCTCGATCTCCACTAGGACCTCCAGGAATGTCGCCCCATCATCGATGTCCAGCTCCCCAAGGTCGATGATGTGTGATGGGTCGTGCATGTTTCTCCTTAGCTGTGAAATGTGAAAGACGTCGTGCACCCAGTGAAACTGAGGTGGAAGGGCTAGGCAGTAAGCCACCTCACCTACCCAGATGAGGACCTATAATGGTCCGATGAAATGCAAAGATAACTTTCCACCTTGACCAAATATCTGTAGACCTCGTCGAGGTGAGACCTGTAGGAAGATGTGGTCACCATCTTCGAACTCCAGTGGTCTCTGGCTCTTATCAGCATAGGACTTATGTCTACTCTGTGGAGTCTTAATCCACTTCTAGATGATCTGTACCTTCTCCGTCATAGCCTACACCATCTCTGGTCCTACAAGTGATGACTCCCCAAGGTCATTCCTTCACAGGGGTGATCTGCAAGGTCGGCCATACAATACCTCATAAGGTGTCATCCCGATGGTGGAGTGGTAGCTGTTGTTGTACGCACACTCCCCCAAGGGTAATTGATCCTCCCAACTATGACCAAATTCAAGGACACATGCACGAAGCATGTCCTAGAGAGTTTGAATGGACTTCTCAGTCTGGCCATCCATCTGAGGATGGAAGGTGGTGCTAAGACGTAGCTGCGTTCCAAATGACTCCTACAACCCCTTCCAAAGCTGGGAAGTAAAGCGTGCATCCTGAACGAATATGGTCGTTGATGGCACACCATGAAGCCTTAAGATCTCCTGAATGTAGAGGCATCCCAGACTCCCTACTTAGCCTAGATCTCTGATCGGTAGGAAGTGGGCCAACTTGGTGAGTCGGTCGATGATCACCCAGATAGAGTCATGTCCATTGGATGTACGTGGAAGCCCCATCACGAAATCCATGTATATCCCATAACACTTCCACTCTGGAACCTCTAAGGGCTATACCAAGCCTGCTCGTACCCGGTCCTATGACTTCACTTGCTGAGAAGTGAGGCACCGTGATAAAAACTCTGCTACAACATTCTTCATTCTTGACCACTAGTGCTGTCATCTAAGGTCCTGATACATCTTTGCCACTCCTAGATGTACCACTAGAGGGGAAGTGTAAAACTCTATCAGCACATCATCCTGTAGTGAAACAGATAACATGGTACATCCCCGGAAGAGGTTGGCGTGCTCCCCACCTTCAGAAAACCCTTCAGGTGCCTACCCTGAGGATATCAGCTCACGTCACATCTCACAGTCAACGTCCCCACGCTATGCCTCTCTAACTGTATAAAGGAGTGGAGGAGTGACTGTGAGAGACTATAGAAATGCAGCTTCATCACTATCCACAAAGGATATCTACAATGCAGCCAACTGCTCTGTCGCCTCTCCTAGCAGCTGAATGCTCGTTCTACTTCTGAGATCATCTATTATAAGATTCCCGTTCCCAAGATTATAGACTATCTCTAAGTCATAATCCTAGATTAACTCGAGCCATCACCACGGTATTTGGTTTATATCCTTTTGCGAGAAGATATACCTGAGACTCTAGTGGTTAGAGTAGACTGTAAAATGCTCGCCCATAAGATAGTACTGCCACATCTTCAAGGTGAAGACCACTACTGCTAACTCCAGGTCATGGGTAGAATAGTTCTGCTCATGCTGTATCAACTATCATGAACCATAGGTGATCACTACTCACTCCTACATCAGGGCACACTCGAGTCTAGTACCTGATGCTTTGTAGTAAACTATGTACCCTACGCCCTCCTTCGGTAGCCTCAAGATTGGTGCACTAATCAATCTCTGCCTCAGCTCCTGAAAGCTCTGATGGCATCTCTCTAACCAAACGAATAGCCTCCCCTTCTTTGTCAATGATAAAATCGGTGCTGCAACTCCGGAGAAGTCTGGGACAAATCTCCAATAGTACCTAGCCAGACCTAGAAAACTCAGAACCTCTGTCACACTCCTGGGTGGATCTCAAGTAAGTACTGCCTCGATCTTTGCTAGGTCCACTGCAACTCCAACCTCTGAGATTACATGTCCTAAGAAGTGTACCTCTCAAGTCTAGAACTGGAACTTCGATAGCTTACCATAAAGCTGGTACTCTCAGAATGTATCTAGTACTACCCACAAATGGTAGGCATGCTCCTCCTCAGTAGTCGAGTAAATCAGTATGTCTTCGATGAAGAATTTGACAAATCGATCGAGGTAAGGCTGGAAGATCCAGTTCATGAGACTCATGAACACTGCTAGAGCATTGGTTACGCCGAAGGGCATAACCAAGAACTTTTAGTGGCCATACCGACAGCTAAAGGCCTTATTCTACACATCCTCTTCTTGAAATCTGAGCTGGTGATAGACTGACCTGAGGTCTATCTTCAAGAACCATCATGCTTCCTTGATCTGATCAAAGAGGTCGTCAATCCTCGAGAGTGGGTACTTATTGTTCACGGTCACTTGATTCAGCCGACGGTAGTTGACACACAGTCGCAAGATCCCATCTGCCTTCTTGGAAAACAAAATCGGAGATGCCTAGGTTGAAACACTGGTTTGGATAAATCACTTTCCATGAAAGTATTCTAGTTGTACCCATATCCCATGAAGCTCAGCAGGAGCCATCCGATATGATGGGGTAGATATCGGTGCTGTACCGGGGTACAAATCAATGTAGAATTCTACCTCTCTATGAGAATGTAATCCTGGAACGTCGTCATGGAAAACATCCACATACTGATCCACCACAATAGGAAATCTTAGACTCTGCACATGAACTGCTTCGAGGATGAGACTAGCCAACTGATGTTTGATCGGCTGCCCTCTGCTCTGCGTAAGTCCATCCTGTGCTGCAAAGGCTCCCTTCTCATTGGTGAAGGTGAAGCTGGTCCCATCCGTGCAGACACACCTCACTTTGCACCTAATACAGTCAATATGAGCATGAACTGTGGATAACCAATCAATACCCAATATGATGTCGTAAGGCCTCGACACCACTACAAGAAGATCCCATCGAAAGCTCTCACCTCCTAGAGTAATCTCAAACTGCTGGAACTAGTTTGTAATCGTCGAGTCTGCTCTCATAAGAGTCTCTATCCATAAGGATTGAGCCAACAGCTCTGTCGGAATCTCAGATCTCCGAATAAGGGCAGTGGATATAAAATAATTACTTGCACCTGTGTCTATAAGTACAGTAGCAAGGGTTGAGTAGACACAGATAGTACCTCGAATCATCTTAGGTGAGCCGTGGTCGTAGGCCTCAACTACCTATAGATGAGCCTGCCTCTATCCACCAGCTCCCTGTGGTCAGGGTGGTCCTCCGGGTGGTGGTGGTGGTAGAGCCTCGAAACGTCGTCCACCACCCGCTGCTTGACCAGCTCCTCTACCATGTTCGCCCACTACTGACAGACCACAACGGTCAAACCTCTGCCTCTGCCTGGGAGGTCCCTCTATTGTATTTTTCTCATCTGCATGGCGGGTTGGGTAGTCACGAGCCATGTGGCCCTACCCGCCACATGCATAGCACTGCCTGCTCTTCATAAAGCTGGATCTGTTTTTTGTCCTCCGCACAACCGAACCTGTATCCTTAGGTCGCCCACTCGATGGACAGGTTCACTTAGACCTCTGCAACATCTGTCTACTACCGGCTGTAGAGGACTCTGCTCTGTGTCACCCTGTGGTGGGTCTCGCCGCTGGTGACTACTCAGTGAGAAAGATCTCCACTAGAAGGGCTCTCTCTAGAACCCCCGCTTGCGTCGGGATGCTGAGGGGAATCGTCGAAGCCCTGATCTCATGCCTGAGTCCCTGCTCGAAGGTCTGGGCCCTGAAGAACGGGTCCCGTACCATATCCATGGAGTAGTGTGAGAGGTCGGTGAACCTCACTAAGTACTGATCTACTGTCATGCTGCCCTGCTGCAGATGAAGTAACTCCTAAATCCGCACCGCATGAAGGTTGGCTGGAACAAACACCGAGCGGAAGAGACTCTCGATGTCTTTCCATAGTAAAGATTCCTCGTCATGAACCTGGATAATCAGGCTCCACCATACGCCTACTACTGTGTGTAGGAGACTTGCGACAAGGATCAAAATAAGGTCTACTGGTGTCCCTACCAATCTGAAAACTCTCACGATAGCCTCCAGATAATCCTGAACTGCCTGTGGGTTCGTCTCTCCCCAGAACCAGGATGGACTCTAGCGCTAAAACTCATGCAACACACTCAGGTGGCATGCACTCTCTGCTGCTGGGGCTGGTGGTCCAGTAGGAAGAGGTGCCGCTGGTACCTCTTCTAGGATAGGGCCCTACACTGAGGCCTCGTCACTAAGTGGGCTACCATCTCATACGTAACTCAGAACCCTAGCTGGCTGCCTTCGTGGGGCCATCCTGAAAAGAAACAGGTGCGCCGCGGTCAAACAGTATTCCTGGTGAGCTGAAACAAGGTAATCATAAAGCAAAATTTTCAAAGGAAAGACACACACAATCAATGTTTTCGTGAACTGAGTCGGAAATTAGATGTCATGGTCCTGGTGTACGGATATGTTGGCCGCCACACCAACACTGGACTCCCTGGACTGAAAACCACACTCAATACTCATAACAATATTACTTCACTGAAAGGATGATCAGAGTCCTGAGTTTTGCGGTAGAACCGACTCCTCTGATACTAATTTGTCACAACCCATCCTCGGGGCCCATGACGTGACTACCCCAAGCCCTCATTCCATAGGCCAGGGCTGGCGACTAGCACCAAAGGCGTAAATCTCTAAGCTAGGAAGGCATTGCGTTTATAGAAGTAACACACACACACAAATAGAGTAAGATGGAAGCAAAGCACTAAGTGAATACTATATACAAAAAGTTGTGCTGAATGTAAAGGGGCTGGAAATACAAGACCAACAGTAAAGAACAGGTACAACGGAAAGCAAGTACAACTGAAAAAGGGACAACAACTAAAAAGGGGAACTCCTGGAACTTCCACCTAGTATCCTACCTGAAGGGTAGGTACTGATGTCCACCTCGTCACTCCACGTCTATCGGTCCACTCTGTGTACCGTATCGTTGTGTGGTCCACCTCTGGGTACCGTCTGGTCCTGGATCACTCTTGGCCTCCGTCAATGTTGTCCGTAGTCTGCATCCAGCACAACAAGGTGCGGGCATAGCCCGTACAGGGGTGAGTATAACGATACTCAGTAGGGACCCCGAGACCCCCGAAGGTCTCCCAGAATCCATGAAGGATAAACCACATAAGAAAGATAGAATCACAACGTTTCAAACAACCCTACTTAGGTATATTCCCATACATATACCTATGTTATAAATCTCAATTCTGCTCCAACTCTAGAGCCAAGCACAACCCAGTCCACACATGATGTAAAGTCAATAACATCGATGAAAATGATTGAAAGTCAAGACTCAACTCACACAGGTATAAATATTTCTTATAGTGATAGAGATGATCATAAGTATTAACTAAATAATCTAAGGTGTCGGACCCACACAAGATTCAAGACCAGCTAAGCTGTCGGACCCACACAGGATACAAGACCAGCTACTCTATCGGACCCACACAGGATACAAGTACAAAGGTCAAACTGCTGGAACCACATAGGATAAAAGAACAATATTCATCGTTGTTGAACCCATGGAGGATTCTAGTACCGTAGTCATCACTGTTGAACCCACAGAGGATCCCAATACAGTAGTCCTCGTCATCGAACCCACTGAGGATTCCAATACGGTAGACGTCGCAGTCGCAGCCAGCTCTAGGGTTCCCGCACACAGCACGCTCGATTCTGGGAGGGTCCACTCCTCGAGAAAAGGGTTAGATACATCAACTATCACAAAGTCCAGAGTTGATGTATCCCAAAGATCCATCTCATCAAAGGAAACCCAATGTGACAGACGACGCGTCAATCGAACGCTCGGTCTGAGAGTTATTGGCTTTTCGGTTCCAGGGGCCCGGTTAGAATTGCACTTGTTCCAAACCCAGACGTTTTCCAACATTTTCCAAAACTCACATAGAGTATCTCAATAGGACCACCCTGTCTCAAGGGACCCAACTCCGCAAACGGCGCGTAGTTCGGCCGTGCGGTCTTGAAGATATCAAAGTTTAAGCGAAATGGGCCCGACCCGTCAAGCCCAGTGGGCTAGCGGGTTAACCCGTTCTTGCTTGGCGGGTCCGAACCAGGTGGGGGTTTAGCCCGGCCCGGCGGCAGGAGGCCCAACCCACGCAAGGGTTGGTTGGGCCGACCGAATCCGACCGGTCTTCTCCGGTGTAGGAGGCCCATGGATTTTGGGCCGTAGTTCCTCTACACACAGCACCAGCGGGTGCCGCGACTCCCTTCATCCCAGCCGGTAGGTGGCCAGCAGGTTCGCTACCGAAGCAACCCGCGGAGCCCAGGCTGCGGTTCTCCGCAGCGCAGTGCCAAGGGGGCGCTGCAGTTCTCCAGCCCGGCCGGTCATGATACTGGCTGGTTCTTCTTCGGCCAAGCGGCTCAGTTATGGGCTGTGGTTTTCCTCTCTCCGCGCAGAACCCAGTGCCGCAGTCCACTAATGGGCCGGCGCACAACCACTGTTGCCGCCACCACCATTGGTCATTTCCTTCTCTTCCATCTCCACATCCTTCGTGAATAAAAACAAGGATCAATGGAGGGTTGTCGGGCCGTGTTCATTCGGCCTGCTCCCTCGGCATTATGCGATAAAAACATGCTGAAGACAATCCAAGATTTTCAACGAAGAACGAGGTTCAATTTTATTCAATTAAAATTGATCATAACCCTCTACCTCGAAACTTGTCGTTGAATGTTGTCTAGTCACAAAAATAGGGCGGATGTCGATTTAGTTGACATTGGGTAGCGTCCAAGGATGAAGTGTTGTCGACATTCCTCACAGGCAGTGCCTTCTCCCTTGACGCGAAGGAATCTCATTGAAGAAGTTGTTCATGTTCTTCTTGGGAATAACACCTCCTCTCTAATCCTCCAAGGCTCTCCAACAATTATGTCAACCCAAAATAAAAGAAAGTATTCACTTATTTAATGTTGGCATAATGTTTTCAAAATTCAAACACTTAAATTAATTAATTAGTTGTGGAGTTCCATTAATTAATTAATTGTGTTGGCATAATAATGACAACAAGTGGGAGGTGGAGAGTTTAACAATTAAAGAGGGGAGTTGGAAGCTTAAGATTTTAAGGGGGGTTTCTTTGGGAGTGGAAGAGTTTTGGTTTTTGTGGGCCCCACCACACAATTATCCTCCCATGGGAGGTTATGTGGAATATGTGACCCACCTCTAACTCCTCCTTGGAGAAAATAACCACCCCTTAAGAAAACAATTATGTTATACATAATTTTTTATTTATTTTAAAGAAGTACCAAAAAAAATAACTTATCCTCCCAAACAAACACAACTGCGGTAAAGGTCCCCTTAGACAAATATTGGTGCTGCGAGTTCATCGGTCTCCTTGGATTTCAATTCTGATTACTGGTTCAAAAGATAGAAAAACCCGTGCGTAAGTTTACTATACATACTTGAAAAAAACATCAGAAAATTATTCTGGGTACACTGGGACTCGAAATCAGGTGCTGTCAGAAACTGCGTACTCGTAAGATTCCAAAGAATTTTTGAAAAAAATATTTCTTTGAGATTTCTGGGTCTTTACATGGGATAATAAGCTAATGATATGGTAACAAGGGTTAGGTGCAAGGCCTCGTTGAAAAATGAAACAGTAAAAAGGAATGTGATAAACATGATAGGTGTATAGATTCAGTTGAGTATAACAAAACATATAGCTTACTCCAAGATCTAAGTCTAGATAAGAAGAAATACCACATAAGGATCACTGGGACACACAAGAAACTTGCATTTTCCTATGTACAGTCACAATCAATGTCGAGGTCTCACAAAAGGTGTATATATTATTTTTAAAAAGGGATAATTAATATTTGTTTATTTTAACTTTATTTTCTGTTGAAATTGATCGAATTAGATAGATCACCATTCCAATTTATAAGGACTGATACACCTTATAAACTGAAATTGGATGTCCAATTAACCCAATTTATAATATGTCTTTCTAATATAAACTAGAACATTTATATATTTATAATAAATCAGGCACTATAGGATATAACAACTAGGTAGAACAATAACCACATGAAAACAGTTAATTCTCATAGAAAATAGATATGGAATGACAATATGTATGAAATGTTAATTCTCATGGTTCAGAGTATGATGCAAGTAATGAAATGAAATCATTTTAGAAGGCTGATTTATTAAAAATCATCATCATAAAAATACCCATAACAACAACATCTCAAAACAATTGTGTCTCCCAATGGTGAATTCATATCAATAATAAATGAAATAATCAATTAATAATTTTCCTGACCCATGTAATATTGGTGTCCCCTTTAAATGGGTTAGTTACATCTAAGCACATGGTAAATTCAACATAGTGATATTCTAGTCTCCTTTCTGAAACCCAATAGTAATAAAAATTTGAAAAACGTTCTCTCATAAAACTTACCACTAAATCAGGAATAAAGATGGTGGGCCACATGGCCTGAAGCGCATCTCCCCAAACACTATAGGCTGCTAACTATAATCTAGGGTATTAGGTGTGACCAAGGGGAGGCTATTACCTCATAGGATAAGTTATAACACATGGTTAAGCAATTTAAATTTAATAGAGGACGAAATAAGAACAACAGACAGTAGGGGAAAAAACAATGCAATATAAACAAGCAACTAGTTGAAGCTAGATAATCATAAAAAAATATAATAATGATGTTAATTTCATGAATCTATAAAAAAAATAGTAGTACATGGTAACATATTTACTTTAATATACACAATTCCATAAAAATAAATAAAAATATAAAAAACTACTACTCAGAATCCAAAGAATAGGATCAGTCCCCTTCCCCCAAAGATCCATCATAAACAGAAAAACAATCATTCATGGAAAGCATCACCCTTACATTTATCATTACCTACGATCATTAAGCCTAATCATGTACCAAACAAAACCCAATCATGGTGTGAGATAATAAAAATCAGTTTGATGGCACACATAGTTTGTATAGCATTATATTTCATGCAGTAAGCTGATAACAATGTTCCAGATATAATAGACAAATCAATAGAAAAATATACATATAATCCTAGTACAAGATTCTTAAGTGTACACTCTTGTCATACCTCCTTCTTCAGAATCCTGAATAGAGTACATTTTAGGTAATAATATATATTTATTTATATAAAATTATACAATAACCATATAAAAAAGGCATACACAAAGATGGTGGTTTGGCTTGGGGTCTCACTTTCCATGTCAATGTACAAGAGTGCTAATAGGTAAGGTTTTAGGATTGCAAGTGCATAAGAATGCAGAAACAATAATAATAAGGAAACAACTCATATGAGTAAACAATCAATCAATTTAATCCAAATAGACCTTATAAAATTATGTGGATTACCATGCCTATCCTTGGTGATCATACAAGGATCCCATGGGTTATAAGTGAAACATCCCATCTAATCCAATACCTTGAGTCCATCAAAGGAAAACCATATGTCTTCCCTTGTATCACACAAGTATGGTGGCTAATGGTTCATTCCAAATATCTCACACAGGGGACAATATATCACCTGATGAATGCCATAACCATCTTTCCAACATTTTTATCCTCTATTTCTCCCCTTGGTAACCACCCTCACTCACGAGCATAAAAAAACCCGCTCGGAAAATCCATACTTGGAAAGACAAAGTATCGCTCCTGGCATATCGAGTAGTAACCCAATTACTATGAAGAGTCCATCTATAAAATCCTTAACTTGATATTCATGTTCTCTATCATACCATATAAAATGATCCATGTAAATAAAGGTATATAACACATGACAATGAATTTATAATATCGTGCCAATAGAAGAAGAATCTCAATAACATATTCTTAACCTTTAATCTAGCTATCCAATTTAAGCCAATATATAATGGAACACTTTATATTGTAAGGATGTAAACATTATCAAAAGGGAATAAATAATAAGAATAACATTTAAAAAATTTCATGTCATCCCATTCAACTTAACATGACAAGCTTACCATTTAATCAATCATAGAAATTTAAGCGAAAAACGTTTCACAATTTATATAGCAAAGAAACCATGAATGTATAATAACAAAAATCAATAAATTTAGTTTAGAAGACTACTTACCTCAGTTGGAGGGGTTTTATTATAAAGAAATGGCATTGCATAATCAAAAAACTAAATTAATTATATTTTAAATTTATTCTAAACTCATTCAGAACTAATTAAATATAAGGCACATCATATCACATGAATATGAGAAACCACAAGGCATTAAGAAAATGATTCTTAGCATTTCTTGAAAGAATGAATAGGGAAAATGCAATAATTTATTCACATTTAATCAACTTTCATAGGAATTAGACATAAAGAAAAAGCGATTTACCACTTTCGTAAGAAATTAAAAAAAACACATGATATATGGATTGGGTATTACAATTGGCTAGAAATTAGGAAACTAAAACAAGAATGAAAACAAGTTTCAATACACATGGTCCAAACATTTATAAATATACTTATGAATTGTCAGGGAGTCCAATTTGTGGTTAAATTACTATGTTAATTCATGTTATCAATTTAATAGATTAATCTAAGGGAACACCCCACCAAATCCATGATCCACCGTAGTACGAAATGGATAGATAACCCAAAAGTGGTAATCAAATGCAATGAGAAAACCCTAAATATGGGGTTTTTCATAAGATATGGTCGCAACAAATGTTTTGAAGAAACCTACAAAAATTAATATGTGATATCAAGCTTCGCTAGAAGGTTCTGATAAGAGACACCATGTAAATATTTCTTAAAAGAAAAGAAATTATTTTAAATAATAATATGCACCCTACCTCATCATAGTGGTACTCCACACATCTGAAAATAACCCTTAATTGAACCCTAAATTAAATAAATTTTCAGATTTAACAAAACCCCCAAAATAGGAAAATAATATGTTGTATGAATATTGAACAACATATGTAGAAGGAGCATTGAAATAAATGAATGTGAATGATAAATCTTATAAAGAGCTTTCCAGCAAATTCTACGATGATAAAAATAGAGGAGAAATAAGGGGTGAAAGATCAGAACCCTAATATGGAGGATATGCCACCACACACCATGCCTGGAGGGAGGTTGTTATACTCCCACCATGTAGAGGATAGGACGAATACACATGAAGGTAAAAAATATATAAATGAAAAGAAAAAATGAAAAAAAAGAAAAAAAATAAAACAAATAAATGGGTTAAACCCTATTCCATTTTATACACAACTGTACACCACCCATTCAAGGAGTGTTGTTTAGAAAACTGAAAAAAACCATGCATATGCCCACTCCCTGGGACCTACAATAAACCATTTTATATAAATAACCCAACAATTTAAATGGTATCTACCTAGATAAGTTCATAATATTACACTCAAAATGATAATGATTCATATGTAGATTCATAATAAGAAACCACTACTAAATTCAATCTTTTATGACCTCACAAGGGAAATAGAAGATCGTAAGTTGATAAATCCAATATCATTATTGATTAGACCACACCTACCAATAAAATGAGAATGAGTAATGAATCAAATTATTCTCCCAATCAATTATATAAAAAATATCATTTGAAGAAGAAACCAAAGGATGAGTCTTGGGTTATGGCCATGATATAAGAATTGTATAATATTGATAAAAAATATATATGGAATCTTGTCAAGAATCAAAAAAAATTACAATGTTATTGGAATAATGTAGATCTTAAAAAAAATTTATGAGATGGGAAATATGATCATAAACAAGGATTGGTTGGTGTGTAAAAAATATTCATAGATTGAAGGCAATGATGTTGAAGAATGGTTTTCTCTAGTATCTTGACTAGATTCAATTATGAACTTACTATCCATGTAAATTAATAGAGAGTAATAATTTTATCAAATGGATGTCAAAAAAACATTCTATGATTAGTTTATTTAAAAATAAGTCGACTTTTAAAAACTAGTAGGATTTCTGATTTGAAATTATGAAACAAAGGATTAAAATTTTAAGAAGGTCCTATATGATCTAAAACAAGAACCATGAGTATGTAATTATCAACTATATGGTTATATAGTGAAACAAAAATTTAAAATAGTATGTGTCAATCATAGTTATTATGTTAAGAACACTCAATGATAACAATTTTTGGTTATTCTATATATAGATGATATTATAATTGGGGGAGGTAGGGATCAATCAGTAGAAGAATGTTCAAGTCACATGATATCATAATTTTAAATGTCAATGATTGGTAAACTCATATTATTTTTGGGGCTACATGTAATTCAAACTAAGGGGTTCACTTTCAATTCTCAAGAAAATTATAAGAGAGTGATTATAGAGAAATTCAATATGCATGACTCGAAACAAATTTTGATTTAGATTATGCTTGAAAAAAATATGGGAATCATGAGGATGGGAAATATATGGAACATTTTTTTTCCCAAATAGAATCGATACTAATGACAGGGGGTGTGAAACAACAGTTCCTTTTTCTTTTGTATGAATGTTTCTTAATTTGTTTAGTATGTTTTTAACCTATGAAACTTCTTATGGTTAAAATCCACTCAAATATAACTTCTTAACCATAATGTTCATTTGAAATAAATATAAAGGGAAGGAAGAACATAATATTTACAAGGTTTGGTACAAATACCTATGCCTTTCAATGATGTATATTTCCCCAAACATGGATTCAATCACTATCTTCCTTCCAGAATACAAATACACAAGTAGTGAAAAATTTTAAAATACCTAAATAAACTCTCTTATTATAGTTGGTTATAAACCCAAAATATGATTATTGTATCCCCTTCCCCCTAGGTATTTATACAACACATTAAACATGCAAGAATTTTGTGTAATTGGTAAGTATCTCTTTAGAATGTTATTAACTTCCCCCATAAGTAAGATAAATCAAAATTTACCTACGTACAATCATTAAAAACATTCAAAATTATCTATGAATTTTTTTCCTTGGAATATTATCCACAAGATCTATCTGGAAAAATTCTATAGAAAAAGTAAATATGATATACCTTAATTCAGTATCCTATGTTTTATTGGATCCATCTGATTGGCCTCCATCAAATTCGAATTCTTATCCTTATGATTTAATTGAGTATAAACTCAATAATAAAATTACAATTCATGTATCTGATGAAACTTGTTCTGATGACCCTTGTTCTGATGGATGTATCTTTGTCGGGATCACACCGATGAACTCACTTTGATGAAATTCTGTCTGATGGAAATTTCTCTGATATTCAGATTGTACCCCACTCAGATGGATCATCATTATCTTGAAGATAATTTTTTTTGGAAACTCAATACCTAAAAAATTATAAGGCTCTCATCTCATATCTTATTTGAACAAATCATGTTCTATCACCCACACAGTATAAATGTACTATGATATTTTTTATAGTAATCCAAAAACGAAACAGGTGAGAAAAATAATTCCAGATCTCGCTTAAAAAAATTTAAAGAATCATAGATTTCATATTCATTTATGACTTCATATTTTTCATTTTAAACACTTCTCAATATTTCTAGGATCTTCTAAAATCTTCTCGATTCTTTTAAAAAAAATTAGAATTCATAATATTTAAAAACATTTCATGAATCTGATTCTTCTGTCTTATTATTCATTATGATTTTTCATTATGCTACGAACTTATGAAGAACTAAAGACTTATCATTATTTTGACTGCTTATAAACACTAAAATATTTCTCAAACATATGATTCATAACAATGAAAAACACTTACTAAAAAATGGAGAACATTTATTAGTGTTTGAAACCAAACAATTCATTTCTTTGGTAGCTGTCATCTATTTGGAAACATATCTAAAATATATTCAATATCTATATCCTTTTATTTAATTCCCTATACTAATGATCCCCCCTCAGATGAATTTAACAGTTTCAGTATGAGTTTGATAGATGATCAACTACTTTAATCCAATGGAACATTTTCTTTGCTAGTATGATGAGTTTGTAGCTCTTCCTAAAATAATAAATATTTTTTGTTCTTTTTCTCTAGACCTAATCGAAATACAATTCAATATTTTGAAAATTGATGAATATATTATATATTTTCATGTGGTTTATCCATCATTATTCTCATTTTTTTCATAGATCTCAAAAAATCAATCAATCAATCCGACCTTCAATATACATAAATATTTGATGTTTTAAGTATACCAAAAATTTATATAATCAACTATTGTTAAAATACATTATGATGAATCTGTGGAATACCATATCCTATGGATCATTTTTGGTAGTGAATTCATTATTTTAGCAGGATTAATAATCTAGGCTTATGATATTTTCACTCTAATGATTCTCATAATGATGATATAAATCCTTTCCTTTTATGCTCGGTGATACTCACACTAATGAGTAGAAACCATAATACTGCCAATTTTATTATCCTTACTTATATAAAATCCATATTATATCATTACTTATTCATGTTTTAAGATTACTCCATAAAACACAATGAATTTTCATATTTATAACGAATTTCTCTATAACTTACCTTGTATTGAATCACCTTACGTGTTTCTGACATAAGAACATTCTGATGGCCTGGATTTGTTGAATCATATTAATTGTCTATATATAATACCCATACAGATCTCATGTGTCTAATGTTATATGTTTCCTGTTGTGTAGTTAATCATATTCTCTAAGTTTAGTGCATCTTCTTTGTCGGTATGATATTCAGCCCGATGGGGTGGGTTCAAAAAACCAAAAAATCACACCTTTCTCAATTTCAACTATATATCATCTATTGAAAAAAAACTCAAATCAGTCCTAGAAATCTCTCCAGTTGTGTTTTTTTAAAATACCTACCTCAAAAAAACACTGATTTTTCTCCACTTTTTCTTCTCCCATACATACATTTATTCTCTATGTCTTCTTCTCCACATTCCTTTATTACCCCTTATTCCTTATATCTCCTCAATTACTTTTATCTACCCATTATTGAAAATAAAATCCATAGGATCCCTCATGAAAATTTTCCCACATAATGAAAAATTATTTTATTTCCAAACATTAGAACTATTCATCTCAAAAAAAATGAAATTATTATTCAAGAGAACATAAGTATCACATGGGTTTCTTAATAAGGAACCATTAACTAAAAAATATAAGTATACCTGGAAAAACCCAATGTAGAAAAAAATGTTGTATAATCCAATTTATAAATGGTTTCTATAACACATCTATTTATAATGCTTCTTTCAACACTCTCATTTCTGGGAAAATTCATGAGAATATTTCTTAAGATAGAAAAACAAACACACATCTCAAAAAAACATATCAGAATGTTCATGTATATAAACAAATATTTTTAAAAACTTATTTTTGTAACCTTAATATTTTCTTTTGAATGATAATTAAGGGAATCATACATCAACTTCATTAATTCAAATCCTTCAATTCTCTACTACTCAATACAGATAAAAATATTTTTAGAATAAGGAGGAACCTCATGGTTTCTTAGAATCAACATTTAGACTGGAATTCCTCTACCATTTTTTCCATATTCCTCTTCTTCTTTGATGTTTTATTAGATTTTTTCTCTTACGTCTGTTCATGATTCTCAAATTTTTTAATAGTTTTATTTTTATATATACACTCTTCTTATAAGGATGTGAATTTATTTTCTCCTTTTATAAACTTTTTTTATAGTTGGATTGTAAAAATCCTCCATGGAATCCTCTTATTTTGGTATGATAGTTAAAAAACATTTAATAACATTCCATTATATCTCTCTCACATATCTGGATTAGTTTCTAAAATTTCATAAAATATTTTTTTGATATTTTTTTCATCTTTTTTTACATCCTTTGAAACCATTTTATTTTCATTTTGTTCAGAATATGTTTTTACTTCTTTCAATTTTATATCCATGTAAAACTCATTTCGAAATGACTATGGATTATTTCTTTTTGGACATAGCATTTTTTTACAAATTTATTAACATTATCTACTTTCATTAGCTTTTCAATCTTCTTTATTAAGGCATCAACATTCATCACCTTCTGATATTTCTTTTCTAGTCACACATATCTTTTAAAAACATTTGATCTTTTTTTTGACCAAGATCCCCCTTGATTCATATCTATTTCTGGGTAGTAAAATGTTATACAAGTATGAATAATTTATGTCCCTGAAAACTCCAAAAAACCAAAATTTAAATCTGATTCATGATTTTCAAACTGATAGGGAACTTCATCAATGTTGTTGTCAATTCACAAATCATGGACCAATTTTTTTAAGGATACTTTCTGAATGAGTTTCTATATTTTTGGGTGAAATATTTTTTCTCACAAACATGAATTTGTAAACCATTATTTTCAACTTCTTTATAAGTTTCAACATTAACATAAACATCCTTGGTGAAGTTTTCTCTCATATTTCCCATATTACTTTGTATTTTTAGAATCATCGATTGTTTATCAAATAAATTATCTTCTTTCTCATCCAGAATGACATTCAAAACATCTATCATTTTTTCAAGTTCAACTATCTTCAACATGCTCTTCTAATTTTCATTAACATGTGTTTAGTCATTTATTTTGAGGTTATCATTTAAAACTGATCATTCTTCATATATTTTATGTTTTCATTCAATCTCACCAATATTTATATTTTTAGATCTATTAAAATTGATATTTGTGCCCTATTTCTTAATCTAATCATCATTCAAAAAAGATATATCTTTAACACCAATCTACAAATTTATTAATTCTTTCATCATTCCAATATTCTTCTTAGTTTCATTTTATAAATTTTATTTTATAATATACTCTATTTCTATAATCTCTTCACCAATATCATCACTATCTATTGAATAAATTCTATTTTTAACTTGTAAAATGAAGTTATATTAATTATTGGATTCATAACCAGATGAAGAATAATTATTTTTTCCCATTTTCAGATAAATTTTCTTCTTCTGAGTATAATGAAATATTTCATTTTTGTTTATTCCACTTTTGTTTCTGAGGTTTATAAATTTATAACTTATAATCACACTCTTCAACATTCTTCCTCGAACAATTATATTAAATCTTTTTCATTCCCCTTATAATTCCAACATTTTATAGATTAACTTTTCCATTTTCCCTTATTGTATTTTTATAAATAAGGGAAAAAATTGTATTGAAATATCCAACTTCTTTCATTTCATCGAAATCAATTTATTCTTATTTAACATTGTTATCATGTTTTTCATTATAAAAAATATTTTAATTCCATTTATCTACCATCCTATTTCTTAAATGTAGGGGATTTTCATATCTCATATTCCAGAACAATATTATGAAGTTCTTCTAATGATTAATATTCATGATCTTATATTGTTGAAACATTGGCATCATATCTATCTCGAAAAAAAATCTGATGTTACTCACAAAACATCTGATGTTACTCATAATTTCTTTTAAAATATTAATGTAATCATCAATAGTTTAATCATATATGATTTTAAAATACTCAAATATACTACTCCATATTTGTAACATGGAAACATTAACATTTTTATTCACTTTATAGATACTTATCATATTATAAAAAAATTTAGCCTTTGGAAACATCATAATCTTTGTATTAACAATACCTGTAAATCACTCAACAATGCATTTAGATATTTTTCATTAGCTTATATACTTACCTTGTTAGAATATATCTTATCTTTATTTATGAGAGGAAAACTCACTATTATTGCATCTATAACTTCAACTCCAAGTGAAAGAAGCGAGTGTATCATTTTATTCATCCAACTATGATAGTTCTGTTCATTTAAAACAATAACACCCATGCTGTTCACTGAATTTTAATTATCTAATACTAGAGAAGAATAATTTATAGGGAACCTACTTTGATACCAATTGTTGTTCCCAAATAGGATCTAGAACACTAAGAGGGGTGAATTAATGGTTAGTTTTTCTTTTATAAGAATTTTTTGGAACTTCTCTAGTAAAATTTCATAACCTTTTAAACTTGTTAATGTTATCATCCACACAAATATAACTTCTAAACCTTACCATTCATATGAAAAATATATAAAGAGATGACAGAACAAGATATTTACAAGGTTTCGTACAATGACGCACTACTTTCCATGTTCGATAGTCCCACCAACATGAATTCTTTCTCTATCTTATTTATTGATTACAAATGAAAATGTAGTGAAAAATTATATAATACAAGTAGAATCATTACTTCTATAGTTGGATAAACCCCCTACTATCATTTTTGTATCCTCTTGCCTATATCTTTTTATATGTATCAGAAAATGCATAATACTTTTCTGTAACTGGTAGGAATCCAAAGTCACAAGTTTCTATTTACTTCATGATATCAGAGCCACTTCAAATCATTCATCACTTATTCCAAAATTAAGATGAATAAAAAATTACATGCATATAATCATTAAGAACATGAAAAATTATATAATGATCATTTTGGTCTTGAATCATTATCTCTAATTTCAATCCCAAAACATTCTCAACATGATTAAGTCATATCAGCCTTAGTCTAGTAATATCTATCAGATGGTTTGCATCTGATTAACCTACATCAGATTCTTCTTTTCGTCCTTCTACATTAATTGATTATAAATTCAATCAGTAACTCACAATTCCTATCCCTGATGGAACATGGTCGGATGAACCTAACATTGATAGATGTCACTCTGATGGACTCACTCCAATAGACTCACTCGGATGAAACATTATCTGATTATCAGATTGAACCTCACTCTGATGGATCTTCCTTAGCATCAACCTAAAAAAAACATCTTGATCGTAATCATAATACATGACAAAGGCATCATGGTTTCAATACTCACCACACATAAAGAAATCATCTTCTCTCACCCACCCAACATGAATTTATTTTTCTCTCCTTTTATAGTAATCCTAGAATGGAAAATATAGGAAAACCAATTTCAATTTCAGCTTAAAGAAATTTCAAAAGTTCTGAATTTCATATTAATTTAATTCTTCATGTTATTATTGTTAAACTCTTTTCAATATTTCTTAGAGCCTCTTTAATCTTATCTAATATTATCAAATATTTGGACTTATTAATGTTTTTAAGCATTTATTCTATCAAATTCTTTATTTCGATCTGTCTCTATAATTATTCATTACGATGAAGACATATGAAAAACTAAAGACTTCTCATTATGAGGACCACATGTAAACACTGAAATTATTCTCATTCTAATGCTCTGTACAAACTAAAACACATATCATAAAACATTAATATCATTATGTAGCATTAAAATCCTCGTTCGTCAGTTATTTGGAAGAAAGAACCTCTTTAACACCATATCCAAAATATCTTAAATGTATTTCACCTTTTCTTCAAATCCTCAAACCGATAATCCCGCATATGATGACGTTATATATGTAATCACATGTCTAATTAATCAGCCTCTTCTACACTCTGATGGAATTTTTTCACCTCCAGTATGATGAGTTTTCACCAACTCTTGAAAAATAATCAATACTTTTTTATTTTTCTCTTGAACCAATCAATATATAATTCAAACAGATAATGATGGTTGGAGAATATTTTTTATTTTTATCTGGTTGATTAATATTTTCTTCCATCTATTTCATTGATCTCAACATCCTAGCCACTCAATTCATCCCATAATAGAAATATTTATCTTATGCCTTGATGATACCAACAATTTATAAAAGGAATCTATGATAGAATCCATTATAATGAATAAGTGAAATATCTTTTCTGATGGACCGATGTCAGTAGTTAATTGTTTACAATAGAAATATCAATCTTCAATTCTTCTGATATTATCATGCCATTGGTTCTCAAACCAATTATATACATCATTTCCTTATGTGTCTGGTGTTTCTCACATCAATGATCAACATCTTGAATACTCTATATTGTATTCTTCTATCCTCTACAAACTCTAACATGAATCATGACTTCTTCATGATTTATGAAAACACCATGAACAAAAAATAATGATCATATTTACATTATAATGTTCTATGAATTACAATGTCTTCCAAAAAATTCTATAATTCAAACCAATAACCATTTTTAGGGAATTAATCCATTGACTCATGTTGATCGTATGATTCTAGTTCCTAAAACAGATGTCCTCATTCTGATGTTTTGTGTTTTCTTTTATAGAGTATGCACAATTACTTGAGTCTAATGCATATTCCTTGAATGTTCGATGTGGTGAGTTTGGAAACAAAAACTCCTTCATTTCTAAACATCAACCATATATCATTCAGTGAAAAAAATACAACCAATACACAACATGGTCCTAACAGAGCCCACCGTATATAGTAGGGTCATTGGAATCTTTTTATACATGACTTCAGAACCGCAGAATATCATATTTGCAATGTTTTTAGAATCTCCCTTCCAATATAATCCAAATGAAGATCATTTTTTAGAATTAACAATAATCATACGATATATTTAAGTTACACTAAAAATTGTCTAATTCAGTGAGGTAGTAATAAATAACGAATTATCATCATTTTATGGTATTGATTGAGTCGAAAATGGGAGGGATCAGAATTCCACAAGTGGGGGATTACTATTTATTGGAAAAAAATGTTTGAGCTGATTGAGAATGAAACAAGAAATAGCTTCTCTTATTATGGATAAGGAAGAGTATATCTCAGTAATGAAGCAATGAACACTCATATTGTGGGTGAAGAAACAACTAACTAATATTAGGGATGTGGTGAATCAAAAAATGGTGATTAAATGTGACAATAAAAGAACAACCAACCATATGAAAAATATGGATCATTACTCACATAAAAGAAATATTGATATATGATATCAGTTCATCAAAAAAAAATTGAACAAGGTGTGATTAAAATGGAACATTTTTGAACTAATGGTCTTGTGGATGTTATACTAACTATACCTTTAGAGGAAACAATGCTCAAGAAACATCATTGTTTAACCACCTCCCAGTGCATGAGGATGTTATGATTTATCCCTTATCCCCATTTATATTAACTGTTTTAATTTTTTTTGGATTCCTTGTTGTTCCCTATGGGAGTTATAATCTTGGGGGACATTGTTAGCAGTAAAAGTACAAGTACTATTTATTTATGTTTTTTCCAAGGTGTAATTCATGTTAAATGCATTTAATTATAGGTTTTTAGGATTTGTCAATGATCTATCAAGATGTGAAATTCTATTTTTCCACTTCTATTTTGTATACTAATCATTTATAACATATACTTTGGGTGATAAATGAGTTATTTAAAACTTATCTGTTTCTGCCAGAGGATGGTGCTTTATTGAATTTATCTTCAAATTTACAATAAACCCAAATGTGGAGATTTTAGGAACCAATGATTTTTACATTTGGAAATAGATTGTTCTTGTGTTTGTTTTCAATCCAAACTGTGTTGATTGGGGAGTCTGCAGACTATGTGATCTAATGGTACAAGTGGAAACAGTAGTGAAGGGGGCATCCTTTCCCAATGTTAGCCAAATTTTTGTCGATCGAGATCTAGAGGAAGGGACAATCATCATGAAATGAGTATTTAAATAACCAACTATTTAAAAATATGATACAAGAATGGATTATGTGATGTCTAGAGTTTCAAGAAGATGTGGAGATTTGAAATGTTATTTGGTGTACCAAAGGTTTGAAGTTTCAAGAAAGGTGATTCATTAAAATGGGTAAGGTGTAAGGGAACAGTGGTAAGATATGTTATTATAAGAAGATTTATAAATGGTGAAAATTCATTATTGGTTCTTTATGTAAAGTATCATCACTAATATGAATGAATTGCTGTTTTATAATGGTATTGTGAGCTTCAAATCATTGCGATAGTCGAATTTTCTAAAAAGAGGCAGCCACCTCTCATTTGAGTAATGGAGAGAATTTGAAAAAATAGTGAAATTATTTGATTTTGTGAAGATTCTTTACAGTGGTAACTCTTTTCAAAATATTTAAGTCTTTTAATAATCATAATTTACCAATATTATGATTAAGTTCTAATTGAAACAAGAGAATTTCATAAAAGGGAGTTTTTGTGAAGAATTTAATCTTCATGATTTTTTTGTTTTGAAAATACTTGAATCTTAATAATGACCAGGATCATTGAGAATGTATGTGTGTTTCTAAAGGGTGAAGTATATATGAGATAGAAGGGGGTTTTCATGAAGTCTAGGATCTTCATGAACATTACAATTGAAAATCTATTTTTGTTGATTAGTTCTTTCAAGTGCATAAATTCTGGATTATAGTCCATGAAATATATCATTCTGTTAGGGACAAGGACATATATTCCCAATATATTTTTGAAAACCTAAAGTCAATAAACTATGTAATACTTTACTCAAGGTAGCAAGTAAGGGGAAGTCAGTGTAATAGATATGTGGGAGGCAGTGTGCTATCCTTAAAATTATTTTATAGGAAGTGGGCATGGAAGTGAGTGACCATATTTGAACAATTGTTATCCACAATACCTAGTGAAGCTTAGAGAATTATGGTATGCCTAATACAC
Source organism: Viscum album (assembly GCA_963277665.1). Lineage (NCBI taxonomy): Eukaryota > Viridiplantae > Streptophyta > Magnoliopsida > Santalales > Viscaceae > Viscum > Viscum album. The sequence goes on along the minus strand of OY728158.1, from coordinate 568,023,644 downwards.
TATTGGTATATGGTCCTTGGACTATCCCTTAGTAGGTAACTATTTAAATATAATGTGTTGTGTTTCTATTTCTTCATATGTGTGTCTCATAATTGTACAATTCCAATATATAGGTTTAATAAATTTATAACAACTTGGGGAAAAGATCCATCTCATATTAAGGGAATGTTGACACCCTCATTCACCCCTCCCCTCTCAGGGTGTCCTATGGTTCTAAAAGTACATATCTAGGAACATCCTGGATATATTTTCCAACATCATGATTGAATCAAGATATTAAATTAAGATCCAATGCTTGGCTCTGTCATGTAAACATAATTGGAATACATAGAGTCTGATGGTATCTGATGATATGATCTGATTGCGAAAGGGGGTGCAAACTTATAAAAAAATTGAATTGTAATCAGGTGGTTCTTTTTTGTAAATTCTATTAAAATATCGTATGTTCTATATCATTTGAATAATTGTAGGTTTGATCTAAAAATTATGTGCCTAGAAATTAATTTTCACAATTATAGGTGTAACACCACTTATGGAAGGCAGTCCATAATCTATTATTGGTGCTTCAACAACATTGGATGCTTTCATTAATTAACATGTGGAACATATTGAAGGTTTTGTGGGTGTTAAAGTGTAATATCATTTCACACAGACATTATGAAGTAGCAGCATGTATCCTGAGGTCAATTTATCTCATGATAAAATAGAAGAATTTCTTGAACTTCAAGGATCCTCAAGCAGGTCTATAGTAACTAAATCATGTAGTAGAATATAAGGATCAAATGTAGACTCTATTTTGTAAGTGGAAATTGGTAATAAAATAAAAGTGGAAGGAAATATAATAATATAGAAGGATTGATATAATATATGGATCATATTGTAGGTCATTGTTCCTAAGAAATAGTGGTCCCCAACAACAACACTAAAATTTTATTTACCCATGGGAAGTGGTTAACTCCTCTCGGTGTGATAAATTTAGAAATTTATATCCCAAAATACAGTCAACTGAAAAATATCACTAAAGAGGTAGTGTGGGGTATAACCGACATGTATGGATCATAGGCATACAACTTATCAATTTTAACCATAAGGTAGGATTCTACCCAATCTCTCTTTTTTTGTATAGAAATTGGTATTTTTGATTGAGATTGGATTACATTAAAGGGATTAAGGGAAATTTTTTGGCTTTATAAAATAGATAATCCTAAATCTATATTCGGGTGGTACTATGGATGAGGCTAAAAAGTGGCACAAGAGTCACTATTTGGTTATGGTTAAACCAACTGGATTTCCCTACATAGAAATTATCCCTTGGTCATGGTATAACTAACAACATAGATGCATTTCACTTTTCTTCTATGAAATAATGCATCATAAGTTAATTTTCATAGCCTTATCCTCTCCAATTCAGTATTCTTTATTCAATTGTTACTCCCATGGCATGTTTTGGGAAATAGAATGCAATAAATAGTTTTTTTAACCTAATTACATGACATAGTGTAACCAAGTTTCAATTGATAAATTCATTAAGCTCAGGAACACCCTTACGCTCGATCCACAAGCCTTTTTGTATTTTCATCCATGGATATGTTGATCAAATGAAAATTAATAATAATAATGTTCATTATAATCATAAAAAAATTTAGATTAATGAAATTCACACATGAAATTTATAAAGGAATAAATCAAGAGATTACCTTGATTGAAAAAAAATAAAGAATGAATTGAGTGTTTACTAAGTATGGTGAATGGTTTTGAATCAGCACTGAAATGGAAAATTGAATCCAAACCAATTAAAAAAGGATGTATAATGTAAAACATAAAAAATATTTGATTGAACAAGTAAATTATTGGATTATAACTGACATAAGAAAGAAAAAAGAGAATAAATATAGGATAAAACAAGAGAAGAACATCACCATAGATCTCTCTCTCTCTGTGTTGGGTGTCTCAAAATTTATATGGGAATGAAAGTTACATTACTTGTAAATAATTCACATCATTTTTTGGATTTAAGTGGATTTTTTCAACTTTCAATGGACATGAATGTAGGATTAATGTCATATAAATAAGATCCACAATCCACATTGAGGATTGTGAATCTTATGGAATTATTGGGAAGCATCTTTGACTTGATGAGATCTCAAAATTTTAATGTTGTTTAATTTATACATGTTGTGTATGTGATTCATGTCTTGTAATTTTTTCATGATGTGTGATTTCAGTGAGAATTAGACTTTAAAAATATCACGACATGTTATTTTTGACACATCATGTTACCGATTCACGTCATATAATTTCTCATATGTTGGCATTGGGTCTGAATGGATTCTATGAATGATGAATAAATTTCCTAAACTCCTTTCATGACATGTAAAAATTTATTTTTATATTTTTAATTTCTTATTAATTTGTGTCTAAAATTCATAATTACTTAAAAAATAAACAAAAACCCAGGGAATTATCGAATGAAACCTGAATAAACCTTAAATAAATTCATCCAATATATATATATATATATATTATTATCCCATATATTTTCTGCTATAATTAACCACCCTATTGGATTTCATTGTTTTATCTCTCCAAATTTTGATCTCATAAAGTATATCTTCTATCTCAAGGAGTTCAACTCTTCATTTGAATTATCATTTATCATTGTCTCTTTATTCCCTTGTTTGGGAATTTCTCAAAACTACCATCGTAGAATTTTCTCCATCATCCTTGTATTATAACATATGTTCTACCTCATATTCTTTTAAATTTTCATCCTTCTTGTGCATTATTTTATTTTTTTTAATGAATAACTACTTTATATTTTTATTTCATTTCACTGTACATGAATATTTCATCTTGAGAGTTTCTTCATTATTCTTATCATGGTATTGAAACATCTTGTGACACATTTTTTCAAGATGTACAATCTTTTCATAATGAAAATGTTAATTAAGAAGTTTACCTTTAATATTTACTTTAACCCTGTGAATATTTGTAAAATGTATTAAATAACTTCATAAACAACATCTTCTTCAACAATATCATCTATTGTGATATTCTTTATTGCCCTGAAAAAACATTTTGGGACATCCCTTTACCTATAGACACATTATCAACCATTATCATCTTTTATAATACAAGTGTATTGTATCTGATATCCAAGGTCAGATCCATTGTATCTTCTTCTTCCTTCAATGATATCATCATATTTAAATGAGGTTTAATTATTATCAAGATGAGATTAACAACCTTTACATCACTATTAATTTCACTAATACCATGAATTTCTTCTATAATACCATTCTCCTAGTCAAAGAAATTATCTAAATATTCTTTGGGTTCACTCTAATGTCCTTAAATTTTTTCCAAGAAACCTATAATTTACCATCTTGTATTTTTTAGTCAACATCGCATATAATTAACTCATTTTCTCCATTATAATGTGATGAAATACATCACATCTATTTTATATTTATTATGTTAGACAACTCTCCCATTAAAGCATTTATTTCTTTAACATCTACATATAATTATATTTTATATGCTTATGATAATTCTCCACTATCCATGATAAAATAAATAAAATTAATTTCCACTATAAAAACATCCATACCTAATTATATATGTAGTGTTTCATATGATTTTACCATTAATGAAAAACATTTCCCTCAATGATCAGAATCCATTTTTGATTAGAAACTTCCATTTATTTTGTTGTGAGTGAATCATTGACTTTAAACCTTTTCTCTAATGGGTGCTATCACACCAGTATTAATGCACCCTTTTCTTTGATAGAAATTGTTATCCTATCTATGTTATATACCCTAATATGGGGTTAATAAGGGTATGATAGATTAAGTCTACTATCCATTTAGATCTTGTTTCTTCATTTGACAAAACTCTATTCTTTCTAATTCCCATGGACAAAATTATGTATAAATTGAAACATGAATAATAAATTGTATTCTTATTTTTTTCACCCTCAAAATGCTATTTCTAAAGAGAATATAAATGAAATTTCTTGATATACAAAATTTACTAAAGTGAACTATACTTTAAATTTTTAGAGTGTACTCAGTGCACCTCCTGGTTTACAACCATTCATAATTTGAAATCTTACTTCCCTCTCAATAGAATTGAACACACTATCCATATTTTAAACTCATTTTATGATTATTTCAATGTTGATTCACACTGTTGTATGTAATTACGATCTTATTTCATTAATGATATGAAAATCACCCTTACACGAGACTCTTCAATAAACCCCTCTATATGACTTCTATGTAACTCCTTCTCAAGAATCATATGATATTCTACTTCATGGTACACCTCCGAAAGACCCCTCCATGATATTTCTCCATTATACCCCTCCATTATATTCTCTTTCAAGACCCTTAGGATCATGTGGATCATATGAATATTTTATATTTATGTAGATCATTGGAATTTAATTTTTTCATACATATTTTGAGTCTTTATTTTTTTGATTTAGATCATAAGAATTATTTATGTTCATTTTAATCATGTGCCTTTTCTCTATCTACATGGATCATGTGATTCTGCTGTGAGACCTATTTCGGGTTATATATATCATGTGATACAATCAAGGTGTTCTAAATATAGAGAATAAATCCCTTCAAAAGATATATATATATTAGATTCCAAAGTAGGAACCTTTCACAAGATCTTTGACTGATAACGTGGATTGCATGATTCCATTTCAGGACATTTTTCTGATTAAGAAAAATACTTTAAATCATATAAAACCACATAATCAAACTTTCTAAATCTTATGTATAGAAACCCTGCTTTTTATTTCAAATTTAATCTTGATTTATTACATAAAATTAATATTAATATGACTGAGAATATGAATAGGTATGGTGTCTTTATGAAATAAGGTACACTACATTACAACATAAACATATGAAAAACAAAATCATTACTAAAAACATTTTAACATGATCAAACATTCCTTCGTAATTAAAACTACATAGGATAACCAGAGGGATACATATAAAAGGGTGAGACAGAAAGCATAGTAAGTGAATAAAAAAATAATTAAATTAAGAATAAAATACATGTTAGACAATATAAAGATCAATTGGTCATAAAAGTAAGATGAATAATATGGCATAACATAACATGATAATCATAACATGGGAAATGTGGCCACAACATAAAAAAATACATCATAATCATAAGTCAATGGAATCCCACCAATACATCATGGTTCAAAAAGTACCATAAAGGAACTAGGTAAAACCATTATCACAATGTGACATATCAAGATAACAACCATTAACCAATTCATTAGAGTGCTATGTAATTTTGAACACAACTGTCACTCCAACTTCATTCTCATGCTTAAGTGTTCCAAATAGATCAATCAACATGGATTCATTCATCATCATAATTTATTCCATGATCAAGGAGTGTGAAATACATACATGTAAGTACCTAATCAAATAATTAAATGTGTAAAAAATTTAATACACATGATATAAAATGGGCATGGTATTCACTACACAAATGTTTTGCAATTGAAAATTGTGGTGCAATTTCAGAAGTATAACGACGTCACATAAAAATTTATAAAATTGGTTGATGAGAGATAAAAGGGTATCTCTTTATTTAGATATAATATTAATAGTAATATAGAAACTTACTAACTTTTCCCAATATAAGGAATTGAAAAAATAAGGTCTAATATAATAAAGAAACTTGAAGAAAGAGGAGAAAATAAAGAACACTTACTTGAATGTGTAACTCCAAAGGATAGGGATGGGCTTAATTAAAGCTTATGTAACCTTGGAAGGACTCCATGGAGTGTAGGGTAGAGTTTCTAAATTCTACAAGATGTTTTAGTGAAGATAAATATGGTACATCGTGGGTTTATAGAGGAAAGAAGGGGAATTTCTTTTTTATTTAGGTTTTATACTCTACACAATAAATATCCAAATCCCCAAACCATCCCATGGTTTCATTCAAATGGTTTGTAAAAAATCAGAGTGTTTTACATTATATTATATGTCCAAGGGCTGAAATAATTGAAATATTACCACTGATGATATGGTGGTGAGTCACACTCTTAACGAAATGATTTTAAAATCATAAAATATATTATAACTCTTTAATGATTCAGAATGGATTTAAAAAACAAACCAAATAAACTTAAAATAAAATTATTTTAGAGTGAAAACATATATTTGGTCTTGTATCCTATTTATATAAGTTATTATATCACTTTTGGGTCATTTTGATGTCATAAAACATAAAGTATATTTATACTATATTTATTTTTTACCCATAAAACTGACTTTTTTAGAAAACTATGAAAAATTAACCATTGAAAAATTTAAAATTCTTTTTTAAAAAATAATATTCATTTTATCTAAGTATATTTATAAATATACTAATTTTCACTTTTAAAATAAAAGCTGACATTTATTGAAAATTACAACTTTTTGACAATAACATTTTTTTAGCGCTTGAAAAAACTAAATTTGACTTCATAAAATTTATATGATCATTTATATTTGATAAAAAATATTTGATAATATTATTTTATCTATATATTATCTATTTAAAAAATCCATTAATCTATTATTTCATTTATAGAATTTTAATATTATCAAAAAATATATTTTTTTATTTAAAAATCATTTATAATGAACCAATAATAGGATTAAAAATTTATTCATTATTTTATAAGAAATAATGTAAATATTCTTATTTTCGGGGTCTTGATACAAATATATTTAATACACCAGCATACTCTATGATAGTGAGGTCTATGGTGGGGATTTCAGAGGGACGTTGAGTGAACACTGTTTGGGTTGTGTTGACGCTCCTTTCGTCACAGAATCCAAAGATCGGAAAAGGGGAATATCTGAGCTCAAAGTGATTCATCCTTTGAAGAAACATCAAAAATCGACAAAGGGATGAACAAGGAGAACATTTCCCATAGGTCGCGCAAGTTCACTCATGGTCGCGCAAGTACACTTGCGCGCCGCCTAGTGGTCGTGCAAGTACTTGCGTGACGCCTTATGGTCGTGCAAGTGACTTGCGCGACCTAAGTGATAACCGCCCGGTAACCGCCCAGGGTCTTCTTTTTCCTATAAATAGACCCTGTGGGCCCCCCATTAGGAGGATCTTTTTCCAGAAACTCGGATTGAAGCTCCCGACACCCAAGTCTCTTCTCAAAGCTTCCAGAACACTTCTAAGGTAATTTCTTACCTAGAATGGATGATCTAAAGAGAAGAAGGAAGGCCTAAGTGTTGAAACTTATCAAACACTTGCGCGCCGACTTAATTCCTTCAATATAACTTGCGCGTCCCTTTTCTGGAAGAACCTCAAGAGGATTGTAAAGGGTTTAATAAAGAGTCGCTCAAGAATTTCAATGCTGGTTGAAAATCGCGCAAGTACCCCTCATGTCGCGCAAGTATACTTGCGCAACCAATCCTTGCGCGCCATTCAAGACTTGCGCGCCCCTATCTTTTTGGGTGCCCATCTTGCCCATTTTACCCCTCTTAAGCCATTTTACCTTTCCTATTCAAGATTCAGTCTTCAAGATACTCTTCAAAGCCATTTATGGCATGATTTCTTGATTTGACATCCTTGTCTGAAAGGAATTCTATGAAATATCTCTCAAAACCTAGTGATTTAAACATCTTTATGTCACCAAAGATTGAGAGTTCATTCATTCAAACTCATCCTTTAAGATGAGAGAATCCTTAACCTGGGTCTCCTTTTCAGGAATAATCCCCAGTTATAAAACCTCAAATATGGGCATCCTCCTCAGGAGTAAGCCCCAATCAAGTCCTCTAATCTTGGGCATCTTTCTTAAGAATAAGCCCCAACCTCAAATATGGGCATCCTCCTCAGGAGTAAGCCCCAAACCTTAATCCCTAACCTGGGTCTCCTTTTCAGGAATAAGACTCAGTCATAACCTTGGGATTCCTTTTAAAGAATAAGCCCCAAGTCTCCTAACCTGAGTCTCCTTTTTCAGGAATAAGACTCAGTCATAACCTTGGGCTTCCTTTTAAAGAATAAGCCCCAAGTCTCCTAACCTGAGTCTCCTTTTTCAGGAATAAGACTCAGTCATAACCTTGGGTCTCCTTTTCAGGAATAAGCCCCAAGTTCCCTTAAATTTCTCTTAACCAGTCATAATTTACCTTTGATTTGGGTTTCCTTTTCAGGAGTAAAACCCAATCATAAGTCCCCTCTTATCTTGGGCATCCTCCTTAGGAGTAAGCCCCAAGATTAGAGTATTCAAATCTCCATGAAGCACATATAACTTTATGGAGCCTGTTCATGGATTTTCTCCCTAAAAGTAAATCCTAAACCTTCATCTATCTGGGCAGTCATCCATACATAAGCCCCAAACAAATTCTTATGATTGCATCTTTTATGGCACAATTGTCTAAATTTTTACCAATACCTATTGTTTCTCACACCGAGCATGACTCACGTGAGCTTAGAGTGTAAAAGTAATTATGACATTCATCTTTGAGCCATCAATCATAAACATCATACTCCATAACTCGAACTACGTGGGTTTTGATTCCTTTTCCAAAACAAAGGATACGTAGGTAGCCCATTTATGGGTTCGATCCCAACTTTGAAATAATCTCTGTCCTTCTGAATGACGATAAACTTCAAGTGCCCCACTGAGTGGCTTTAAAACCAGCCTGGTCATCATAATGACCAAGAGATTTTTATATAAATGTTTTGAAGGATACCATTGACCAAGAATCTCTAAACAGATATAGATGATTCTCTATTGATGAAGAACCTCGAATACATATAAAAGATTCACTAAATTTCTTTCATATTTAATCATTGATTGTTAAAACTAAAGGAAAGCTCATTTTATACTTGGTAATATAATAAGGATTCACGAACATAACTTAAATCTATAAAGACAGTCCCGGAGTAGACAATAATTCCCCTCAAAAAGGTGTGATGAGTCCGACCTCCCATCCTCTCGACCAATGCAAATTCCTAACTCTCATTAGTCCACAAGCTAATGAGCGCCTGCCTTTGGAAAGTAGGTCCAAACGGATGTGGAATCATTGGATGTTTCCGGTTCAACGAACAAACCCGTTAGAAACCGATCAGAACGTTTGAATCTCCCATCCAGGAGGTCATCCCCGGATTCCGTGCGAAACAAAAATGGTGAACCCGATGTGAATCCTTAACCAAGTTAAAGTGATGTTCTTCTTATTTGATAGGCCCCTTGGGCCAACAAAGCAATCATTGACATGTGATCATCCAAAAGATGCAGTGGCCGGATTCATCTTGATTATGTCTGTTACATGGAACATGCACTCTTTTCTCAAGATCTTCTGCAAAATGGCTTTCCTTAAATTCACCCCTATGAATACTGCTA